>JALHAQ010000008.1:2996861-5993723 GCA_023838395.1 Holcopasites calliopsidis
GGCTCCGGGAACTCTGCAAACTCGAAATTCCCGCATGCAGGAAGCGAGAGAGAGAGAGAAAGAGAGAAAGAGAGAGAGAGAGAGAAATGGGAACAGAGGATGAAAGAGAGAACACCACTATCAAATATACGGTCTCCTCCCACGTTTGTTTGATAACTTTATGACGCATGGATCTCCCGCTGTTTGGCTGCAAATGACCACAACGGCGTTGCAGCGACATCAAAAGCGGTGCCATCCAATTTCCTGGCCGAATCGTGGATGACTCGTCTCGTTAACCCAGTTACATGCGGCGACGGAGATGCGAAGGATGCAAGGAACTGTTTTAAACATTCAGCTGCACATCTCTTGTTCTACCCTGCTCCGGTCGCTTTTCGGCAGGAAACCCTTTCACT
This sequence comes from Holcopasites calliopsidis, assembly GCA_023838395.1. Classification (NCBI taxonomy): domain Eukaryota; kingdom Metazoa; phylum Arthropoda; class Insecta; order Hymenoptera; family Apidae; genus Holcopasites; species Holcopasites calliopsidis. The sequence continues at coordinate 2,997,254 of JALHAQ010000008.1, forward strand.
TCGTCATTCCTTCCAATTGTAATATTGTTTGGTACAGAAGGTGTCTAGGAATATTAGAATTAATTATGTCGATGAAATAATCTAGACATCATTTTGCCTAACGAAAGGAATGGAGTATAAAGAGGCACTTTATTTACCCTACGAAATTAATTACATATATCATAGCTCTCCCTACGAATGTTCTATCTCGAATCCACTGATTGCAATAATTAACGTTTCTGCTCCTTCCCAGGAAGCTTGGGGACATCCGTGCCGAGGAGAATTCCCTGAGCTCCGACGCGAGAGCGCAGCCGAGGCAACGCTAGAACGTGTTCCCATTCTCGGAAGACTGTCGATGCATAATATTTTCATAGGTCGTTAATTTATTGGCACGAGGAAAACTTCGCCGGCGAAGATCGCGAGGGTGAACGCGTCGCTCGCGGTTGCGGGCGATTTCCGCGGGAGGATCGATGCTCCATGGGAATCCGGTTAGACGTTTCGACGTTAACGCGACCTCCGCACGCGATTCTTTTCCCCGGCTACGGTAAATAATTGCGATTCCATGCGCAACCACTGGCGGGCTTCCACCGTTGGCCCGGCTCCAGCTTCCGGGTCAGCAACTTCGGCAGCTGGGATAACCGCCGCTCGCCACCTTGATACTTTAACCCCTTCGCGATACTCGTCGACCTTTCACGCACAGCTGGGTGCATTGAAACGATGACACCCTGCTTCAATTATTTAATCATTTCGTTTCTATCGTTCGATTACGTAAACATACTTGGCTAACGATAAACTCCGTCATCCACTTATTAGCATACAGAATAACAGCCTGCGATAAATCCGCTAAATATATTCCTACGCTTACATAAATATATCTTCGTCTCTATGGATAGTCATCGGTGGCCGATGGTGCAACCTATCCATATTTCTCCGCCACTGGTTAAGCAGGAACTTGTCCGCCGAACGTATTCTAAATCTCGAAATTCTGTCAAACTTGGGTCGTATCTCGTCGAACGTTCGAACTGCCAGCCGCCACATCGGGCAACGATCCAGCTACTGTTTCGCTGATTACCATAATTCCGGAAATACCAGCATCGTGTTCTCCGCCCATGCAATACCGTCGCACCGGTGCATCCTTCTAACGTGGGACTGCGAGCGAATTGTAAGAACGGATTCTGAAAAACGATAACAACGAACCGATATTACGAAACGTTTGCGAAACGCACTCACCAATCGCGGCCCTAGCTTAATACCCTAAGAATAATCGGCCCAGTAATTCGAGGCGATTTCGTCATTGATAACTGGCAACGCGCGAGCCGAAACAAAGTTGCAAGTTTCCTCCGACCGTTCCCAAATGTTACCGCAACGTTTCCCGTTGCCGTTTCGCAATGCGTTTCCTAACAGCGGGTACTCGCCGCTAAATTCGATCGTGCTCGTGAAGAAACCTAATCGCGGTTCGGAAAGAACGGCGTGGGAATCGATTGGCAATCAGGCACCGCACCCCGCTTGGTTTGATCACAACCGCGGCGACAGCCATATGGACGACTTTGTCGGCACGTTCCGAGCTGTCGATCGAGGGGATTCCGCGTGGTCCGATGAATTCCTGTGACACTAATATTACAATTAATTAAGACAGCAATATATTAACACGCATCCATGCTTCCATTAACTTTTCTCCAACTGCGGTATTCATCCGATTCACCCGAACCATCGCCTCCGTCCTTTCATAATAAGATTTCGTAATTACAGAAACTTGCCTGCCCAAGAGTTTATCTTGCAACCTGGCGATCCCACTGGTAATAAATAACAACGATTGTTTTAATAACAATCTAACGGCGATCGTTTCTCAAGAATAGGATGGCAAACGAACACCTTTCACCCGTTGGTGGACCAACCCGTCGACCCATATAGCGTCGAATCGCGCCACTCGACACCAACACCGTCCACTGTCTTTCGTATCCCTTTATTCGCCTTTTTGATGATTCCCGCTGGAATTGATAATAAGATTAATAACCATGTATCGCCGTTTTCCTAATGGACGATTAACGTGCGAGGCATACGCATGTTGGTCGACGAAATTCGAACGATCGCGTGATTTCGCCACGTTTGCATCAACGATGCGCGAAGATATTGCTGCTGGAACCTGCGTGAGACTGCCCTGTAAATTCTCGGGCGAATTCTCCCGTGGCAAAATAGAAACCGCGTCCGAGACTATTGTCGTTTTATTTCTATCGTTCCCTCGGTATCTTCGAACGTTCGAACGAGAATCAGAATCAAACGACAACCTCCTGCGACGAATATTGCTTTCCAAATGAAACTAGTCAGAATGCTCGTTGACAATTCCGTAGTGTAAATCTCCAGATCTTGTCAAATTATTTTCTGATCGATTCCCGACCTGTTTCGTAACGGTAATATCATCGATCCCGTTATATCGGGAAGGGACTAACGTTTCCAAGGAATGAGAATCGGATTGCTGGTCGGGTAATCACGTTTCGTTGCATCGTGTCCTTCGCACGGGGGATGAATTGATCGTGTGCGCACGCAGTTGCACGCTAACGCGCCCTTTGTGAATCGCGTTAACGATTGCTGCCGGCGCGGAACATTAATTGTTCTCCGGGGCACAATAGAACCGCGAATAGGCTCGAGCGACGGCCGGGCCACGCCGAAAATCGGAAGAATCTACCTGCCGGAAGTTGGACAAAGATCGCGAACTCGATCGTTCGGCTAATTGAATCAACCGCCGCGGAGAGGCAACGATAGAACGATGAATCTTCACGTTTTCCCAGGCGTTCGTGGAACCGCCAGGGATCTCGCAAGGAAATTGTGTTTCGTTTTCGAGAGATTCGCAGGGTAATCCGTTTTAGCACTTTGCTAGGCACCGATGTTTTAAAATAAATATTTTACACGATAGCGTGACAGGGAACAAAACGTCGTAACGCAATTACCGCGTATACATGTTTGCCGACGGAACAGATGCGACCTCGTGTACAGCGAGTCGGGACGCACGTGAATATTAATTGTAACACGTGCGAAAGCTCGTAATTAAACGCGATACGTTCGGTGCAGCTTCAAACTCGTCGTTTGTTATCTCGTTATCTCCGTACGAAAGAACGAGAGCTCGCGGAATTTGGCGCGCGAGCGGGGCTTGTTATGTAAGCGAAATGTATAAAATATTTGCGCGGCCCGTTTGGGTTCTCCTCCGAAATAAAGTGTAAGGGTTGGGTATCGTTATGCAAATTCGGGAAGCTTTTATCGTGGGAAATTTCGCGGATGTGCTGTCGAACGTTGTGTATGCTTCCACGAAAGAAGATATTTTCTAGAATACACCTGTGTGTGCGTGTGTGTGTGGCTGAGAATCGAAATTTGTAAGAATTTATTGTACCAGACTGGTTAACATTTCAAATGAAACAACGGAATGATGTGAGAGTTTCGATTTTGCTAGAATCGAAAGTTAATCTTCTTTCATACGGTAATATTAATGAATTGTACTAATTTAGTAAAACAGTATCCATACTCTCCTCACCTTTTCGTCTCTTTAAGATGCAGAATTCTGTGATGTTTTGAATCACACAGAATGTTGTCAGGGAAGGCTTTTACTTATTTGCATCTGGATGTAACGTCGTTTAAACTTTTCTCGTGGTGAGTGCTTAAGTGCTTAAGTCGTGCGCTTAAGTTACAATTTTAATGCTTACTCGGCAGAACTTTGTATTTTTAGTGTACCGCGCATCGCGAGGAGCAGCTTACTTTAATGGGGAATGCGATTATTAGAGTACTCTTCCGAAGCTCCTCTTTTACCGTTTTCAAAATGGAAGTTAATAGGAAAACGAAATACTATGAAGAACGAGAATATATTAATGATAAATATATAAAACAACCCTTCCCGCTGGGAATCCATCAAGGGTTGCTTTTAAAGGCTGATGCGTGAAACGCGGGGAGAATATCTTGAGCTTTCTCTTGAATCTTACATAGATCCTGTACAAGTCTGCTGCGCAAAGCATGCAGATACGTAGACTCGCAACGGAAGAATGTTTCACGCGTTTCTAAATTACGAGAAACTCCCTTCGCAATACTCGTTTGCATCCTTAAACAAAGACAGAGCATCGGCTTCGTAGATAGAACTCTAATGAAACCATTAAAGCGAATCAGAAATTGACTCGTGTAATAATACCACTCGTTAACTATCGCACAATAGTCAAACGTATTTAACTTCGATACGCGTCAACGAGCACGATCACGCGAATGAAACGAATCACGCGTTCAAATCCTTTGCAAGGCCTGCCCGGCTCCACCGTCATATGGATACTCAAGAAAATCGTAAGCCAGGCAAAGAAGATAATTAATTATTGTCCAGCAATCGGCGATGACATACGAATTCTGTTATGCAAGCGATTTTTATTTCTGAACGGGAAAGGAAGATCTCCGTGATTTGTTCGCAGGCGTTGAATTAGCGGTGCTCCGACCAGGTAGTGAGCTTGATATAGGAGGAGAGAAAGAATCAGTGTGAAAGCCGCTTGGAGAGAGAGAGAGAGAGAGAGAGAGAGAGAGAGAGAAGGTTTTGCAGACGAGCGGGCAGCGTGGAAAGGATCGATAGTTGGAGGCAAATAAATCCTTGTCAAGGATGAAAGCGCCTTGCAAGCAGGCCAGCACGAGTTCTGAACTGCTGTCCCGTTCAGGCATCCAGGAAAAATGGCGGAGACAAAGGGTGGATCCTGGAACGGATGTGGTGAAATAGGAAATTACGGTAGCACTTCGTCCAGTGTTGGAAAGTTCAGCGCAGCTGTGACGTTTTCGATTCTTACGTTTGAATCTGTCGGCACGTCATTCGCGCTTCGACGTGTTCTACGTTTCGGTATATACATAGGGATGCTTAAAAATGCCTGCCAGCGAGAGAGGAAAGTGCGTTTCGTGACGCAGCTCGTTCGTTATCCCTTGCATCCACGCGAATCGCAATTCGCCCGCGGCGTCTTCGTGCTCCGAGCTCATTAAATCGTCACGAATGGAAACTAAGCGGGTGGAAAGGGCGCAAGGATGATGCCTTAGACGATGGGAGAATGATAGTAATAATTTTCGATAGGGCAATGCGCTTAAGTTGCATCGTCACGATATCTAAAACTGTCGAATAGAGCTCACACATTTTTCTTCTGTATTCATTAGAATGCTGTTGATGTCTTTATATAGAAAAAGAAATCGATCTTGAAAGTAATTCGGACCAGACTATTGCGCAGATCACGTCTATTCTGCGGCCGAGTTTCCACAGCCTGTGGTCGCCTTTCGCACATCGGCTGGCCGCTTGAATTACCCGCCTTCAACTCGAATTTCCTTCTCGTCATCTAAACGAAGTGAAATCATTCTCGCCGAAGGTCGGCCCCTATTTCCGAATGTTCGAACGAAACCGAGAAATCGGGCAAATCAGGACCGACATCCCCCATAAAGGGAGAAACATTGAATACACGGGAGAGACGTATCGAGTGGACTAATTAAACCACGCCTCGACAGGAAATTCACGCGTCGCGGATTCGAGCCGGGAATATTCGCGAGGATTCGATGAAGACGAAAAGAAAAAGAAAAAGATGTTCGCTTCCGGCGGGAGACTGTCGGCTCGAGGCGGAACGAAAGGAGACGGCGCGATGCAGCCGAGTAATTTCGCCAATATTCGATCGGCCACGGCAAACATCAATCTGCGCCGAGGGTCTCTCCGGCCTGATGGAGTATCCCGGTGGCAATCTCGGCTGTCGCGGTTCCGAAATCACTGGATAACTCGTGGACCCGTGCTTCTGTTGGATGCCAGCCGCGTTAGAGAAGAAGTCGCGTAAAACTTGCGAGACGGTTCCTTCGATTTTCAACAGCGTATTCGATCGTCCCGTGGTTCGGAGGCTTTCCAGTGACCCCCGACCCCCTTTGCGTCGGCGATGGCAAACGAAATTCCACGGCGAAGCTTCGCTCGATTCGAGACGGTCCGAGAATCAAGGAAGATAGCGTTTGCAGGGAACGAAGAACGATGCGAGTTTATCTGATGAGAATTGCAAAATTAATTACATTCCGATGAAACACCGATAAAGTGCGTTCTGTGACAGAAATTTCGGAATCCAGCAGACCCAAGAAACCGTGGATATCTCGAGCGGAAACGTCGGTTGCAGCTGCAACTGCGACGGCAGTTGCAGTTGAGGATGCGCCAGGGTGCTTCCGTGATCCGATTAGGATTTATCATTCGAGTGGGCGCGCGGCACACCTGTGCCCTTCCAGCGATCGGCCAGGTCAGATAAAGCGGGGATCCCACACGTTCACGCACGCCCGGCTGTGCCTTTTCTTGATCCCCGACCCTTTCACGGATCCCGTCCCTTTTCGGCTTCCCTCGAGCCGATACTAATTTCAATGGCGCACGACGAGGATGCTCACAGTGAAAATAACAGAATCCCTCCGAGGCGGACTGCATCGTCTCGCGAATACGCGTAGCTGCGAACACGTCTTGTCGGTGACACGGCCCGTCACAAGGAGCACCGTCGCGTGACGTGACGGACAATTTCTTCTCTTCCGCGTGGTTTCGCAATCGTCCTCGTAAGAAGGGTCAAACTCTCCTTTGTTCGCCGCGGGGAAGCGTTTCACCCCGCGTCACGTTCGTCCCGTATATTCGTGAAAGCAGCCAGAGAAGAGTGGAACACAGCAGGCAGCTCGCGGACGAAAAATCGGAAGACGTACAGCGCGGGGCTAGTCACGTTGGAGCAGCTGACCGAGGCGACTGTCTAGTTAACAGGAGTGGAAGAGGAATGAACGACGCTATCGGTATGACGAGACAGACGGCTCGTCGTAGTTTCGAGGATAATTGAAAGTTATGATCGCCGCCGCGTCGGGAGAATCCTGCAGGATGCGCGCAACGACGGACGCGCTTCAGCCGGTGGTAGCCTCTTGCCGGTCGAGAACGAAAGGTCAACCACTAATCCGATGCTAATAAGAAACAACGGGTTCGGGTTACTTCCGTGCTGCTCGTTACACGGCTGTTGCGATCGATATTTCGCGGGGATCCTTCTCTCGGAAGTACTTCGCTACTAGCAATTCCATTTGCTGGCTGGACGAGATCGGAACATACTTAGAAGTCGAAATCCAAATAAAAGTCCAATCAAATCAATGAATAATTACTAGTTCAGTAATATAAGTGAATTGAAGGAAAGACTGTTCAACCGTCTCAAGACCTTGCATTCAACATACTCTCGAATAAACGAACATACACAGTCGCTAGACCATAGGAGCAACTATTGCGATACTTATGTGACCGTTTCAATTATCGTTAAGCCAATTGACGTCCAGCGATGCCCGTCGTCGATTAAGCGTATCATTTTCGTTCGACTGTCGACGATTGGCAAACGGGCGAGCTTTATTCCACGATTATTCTCGCGTGGACAAACATCGTTACGCTGGTCGCGAATCAAGCGACGGTATCGTCATTCTGTGCGAGCTGCACCCGGCATTATTCCCGATTCACGGTCTCCCGTTGAATATTGTCGCGTATTAGCAAAATTACTCGCTCGCGATTCCGGCGGGATGCAACGCCTCCGTGCTGCGCCGGTTCTCCTACGATCGAGCTCGATAGAAATCATTGGGAATAAAGCGTTGATTTTACGCAAAGATCAACGAAAGCGCATCATTAAGGATCCCCGATCAATCCTACCGCAGCGTCGCCGATTCGCCGATAATACTCGAGGACGCCTCGAACGGTCGCCGATCCCGCGGCGGACGACGTTTTCCTTCTCGTGTCGACGACCCCGACGGGCTCTGCGTCAACCTGGACGACAATAGCCCGACGACAAAGGGGGATTCACACTTTTCTCGGCTGCACGATGACGTTCGAACACCTACGCGAGAGTATTTTCACGGGTCCATCGCGCGGGCTCGTTTCTCCTCGGCGGACAACTGGTCGCGCAGCTGCCGGGAGTAACTTCCGATCAGCGGCTATTGACAGTCGAGGGGAATCCGCGTGAAGAGTGCAAGTAATGTCAGCTATCGACCCGTCTTACCCGCGGCTTATAGATCCCGCTTATCGTCGCGTGCCAGAGAGCGATGACGTTTGCCGGGATTTCCGTTTGGATACGAGGAAGAAAATAGAAGGCGGCGCGGGTTAAATGAGAAACGCAAGAAGAGAACGTTCCGTCCGGAGTTTGACGGTAAAAGGAGTGGCTGGCGGGGTGGAAAAAGATATTATCCAAAGATAAACGGGAGGTATCCAAGATCTAGCAGAGATTCGCTTTAACGGTCCTTGCCAACAGAGAAAAAAAAAAAGAGAGAAAAGGAATTTCTCGTTGAGAGTGGCTTCCTCGCGATCCTCCTCCGCCGTAAGACGTTTAATTTACCCGTTTTGCCGCGCAGCTAAATAATAAATCCCCGTGGCCAGCAGCGTAGCCGGGCCCGCCTGCAAGGGCTGATTACCCCTTCGCGATAATCCACGGGAGAGCCCCGCTCCGCGTTGCCACCTGCAGGCTCCCTCTCTCTCGTCTACCTTCGTCACCTCCGACGAGACACCCTTCTATAGGGGGTTAACGAGGTCGGCCGCGAAACAACCCAGTCACCCTCGCCTTGCTCGCCGATCTCGTTTCGCTACCGCTCTCGTCTCTCTCTTTTTCCGTTCCGCCTCCGCGTTGTACCTCATGCATATTTAAATTGGCCGACCCGTGGAAATTTGTAGCTGGCTCGTCTCGTTACGACGCCGGTCCTCTTTTCCGTGGAATCGCCAGTCGTTCCGTTTAGGCAGCGAGAGGGCCTCCGTAAAATTGATTTGCCGAATGATTCCCGTCTGGACAATCATCGATCGATTCCGGACAAACGGAGAAAGCTCCAAAAGCAGGAAAACATTGCTCCACCCTGTCCGAAACGAAACTCCTAATTCTTTTTCCAAGAGTCCCACTTTCACCGAAGCATCGAGACACCGAGAGAAGCATCGATGCGTCGCTGATAAGTCAAGGGGTGGGTGACAGACCCTTCTCATCGGTGTCGCAGGGATGGAGGAAGCTATCTTTCGCTGCGAAACGCGCGAGCAACGGTACCCGAGAGCTTCCGCTCTCGTTGATCCGGATGGAATTTCATTTTCCACGAATTTGCCCGGCCCTTCGCTGGCTGTTAATTCGAAATCCAATTCCTCGGATTACGCTTTCGGCTGCACTTTTGCATCGGCACGCCTGGGGATCGCGTCGGGATAAATCTTGTTAGCCCAGGACGCGATGCTCCTGTCCTGCTTTCCCCCCCAACGAGAGTCGCTCGTTCGTTCGACAAATTTTTATACCCCTCCGCCTGTTCCTTTCTTGGAATCTGCATATGCAAACGCGTCGGGCGTGTTTCAGCGTTCAGAAGTATCGCCGCCAAGCGGACAAGTAATCTCGTGATCGATAAAGGGTCGACGACACGCCTAAGCCACCTCAGCGTTTGCCCGATTATTTCCGTTCGTCGGTCCGTCCTTTCTCCAAAAACCGGTCTGCGAACTTCCGGTCAACAGAATGAAGGATTCCGTTTGCAAGTTTCGCGTTTCCGGCGAGCCTAAAATCCTCACACCGTTCGTCTCGAACTCCTCGTTTATATTTGCTCGATGCCCGCACTTTCTCTTTGACTGGCCAATGCATAATTTAACGTAGTCGGTGATCGTCTGCTTCGGAAAAGCTGCCGCTTCCAAACCGTACGAATCGTTGGATACGAGCGTAACAGGCGAAGGTCTGAGAGAACGGCAACTACTCTTCCAAACGAATATCTTTTTAGAGCCCGGTGCGATCTTTAAACGTTTGATTTACGATGCGGCAGTCAAAGAAGAGGATTATCCGATTAATGTGAATGGGAAAATAATGTTTCCGACAGCATCGCGTAGCTCGTTAAAACGTACGCCCCGAACTTGCATAGTAAAACTGAGGAATTCTCGAGCTACTTTTTTTTATCTGCGGTTCGCGAGCCGCATCTCGAACGCAATTATTCGCGAGCTTGCAAGTTAGCCACTTGCTCCTTATCCTGACGTATGCTTCGTATGCTAAACTTTTACAAGGTGGCTAGCGAACGCGAAGAAACGAGCACTTTTATCGCGCCCCCCGCGTTCCTACGAGAAAGAACTGTCGGGAGGAATTCCCATACACTTTACTTCAGGGCGTCGTATAAAAGGAATTGATAATAACGATGGCTTAAACATCGTAAAATTTGCACGCAGTGTTAAAACAGTAAGATTTTACGTAATTGTAAAATACTAACTTAATACGACTAGTATAAAATATAATAAAACTATAATAACTCGATAAATATTTTTGTTACAATCCTCGAAACAAATCAGTGTCATATAATCAGACAATGTGTCTCTGTCTCGTTGAAACATTGCCACTGGCGGTTCCCGCGTTACAATGAAGAACGAACGGTCTATAAATAATGGAATTCCGAGCTTTCGAAGAAAGTTCGACGTTCCCTCGTCACACGACGGATATAATTATCAGCGCCGCTGATGTATCTCGTGACACACGAGAGGCTTGCGGCTAGGCTTTTCATGAAAATCAGGTTGCGTCTGTTAACAGTTTCGTGACGAAACAGCAGCCGGATAGATAATCAGTAACGGGGGTGGCAGAGCTTCGAGCGCGCAGAAATGGAATGCCGCGTCAGGGAAATATTTCTACAGAAGCTTACACGATTTCCCGATTTTCCTCGCGGACGGTCGTCGACCCGGATTGAAGCAGCGCTTCCTCAAGTTTCCCGCGTGCAACATCACGGCGGTTAAACCGAAAAGTTTACGCGCGATGGCTGTCGCCCCGGCACGGCTCGTACGTTTGCCGAGTTAATGGTGACGCGGAACGGAAACGGGAAAATTCCGTTCGCCGCCAAACGTGTGTATGCACGCGTCAGCGCACGGGTCGTTCCGTTCTTTTCCAAATTAAGTCCCCCCCCCCCCCCCCGGCCTTCGGTGCACGACGAGCGATTCCGCTGATAACGGCCACTGTTGGACACTGCTTGTTTTGTTTTCTCGAAGAACTAGTAAACTTAAGAGCGACGCGATCGATCAGTCTTCGGCGTGCAGAAGTCGAGCAGAGAGTTTTCCAGCGCGCTCTCGTGTACCAGGCGTGAGTAGAACAAAAAATGGAGATGATTCGTTCGAAGAACTTCTAAAACGATCCACGACGAATCAGCGAAATTTCAAGCACGAGGACGCGTGCGATCGGTGACTCGTTAAACTGATAAAGCGGAACGAAAGAGGGTAGAGTCCGCATCCACCCCACTTCATAGCCTAAATGCGATCGGCAAATAAGGGTGGAGAGAGCTGCGATCGATGTAATTCATCGTGACGCGGATGAATTTAAAATGGATCTCTTCGTATTTGGGGCGCACCCCAACAACGGTGTCTCCTCGGCAGCGGACCCTCTGTTACCGCGATTCTACACTCATTGCTGCCGGTGGAGGGATCGGTTATCCCTGAAGTTACAACGGGATTCGCGCGAGTCCTTTGAGAGGAGATCGTTGCCAAATAGCTGAACCTTTTGGGAAAACGTGGAGCGACGAATTAACATTTCACGTCTGTGTTTGGTAGCAAAGGAAGACGAACGAAAGGAGCGTCAATGAGATAAATCTGCACGTGCACGTTTCGAACGCGACTCGCTACTGCCGCCTGTTTGCTGTGCATATCGCGAGCCGACAGCGGCACGTAATCCAAATAAATCGTCATGCACGGGTTTCGTAAACGTCTCGAGCGATCGTCGTGACACTTTCGCTTAGCCGCGTTAACGCGCCTATTTTTAAAGCGATAACCAGGTTATCACCTGCAGTTTTACGGCCAAGTGTACACAAGCCATTTCAGAATTCACGACGTGAGAAGGCTAAAAGCTTCGCGAACTCGATCATTTTCGCCCCGGTTGTACCGGTTCCTATCGTTTCACAGCCTTCACACGTTGTCTCGATGTACTGTCCCGCGCTACAGACGTTAAATCACTCCATAATTCTTATCTTATTCCGAAAGCGGATCGCTGTAACGAATGCCAAGCCGAAGGTACCGAAGCCGGTGAATTAATTATTACTCTTGAAATTGATAATCCCGTTTCCCCGTACACCGGTCTCGCATGACGTCAACCGAGTAGCTGGTAATAAAACAATTCCCAAGAATGACGTACGCACGTGGCTGATCTAGTCAACAGAGAATCGTACGAGCGACGCACAAATTCTCGCTCGCGATTCAAGACACCCGCGTCACGGTAGATCACGGTCGTATAGAAAAATATATCGTCGCGCGAAATCGCAACGGGGAAGATAGGAGTTTCAGCATTGGAACCAGCGGACCATGCGGGATCGAACGTCCGCCCTTTGGGGCGCGCGCGTAATTGAACGACGCAACGACTGATCGAAGTGGCGTCCGGAAAGCGCGAGAGCTGCGCTCAAAATTCATTCCCTGTTTTCGGCTGACCCAGCGATTTCAATGAGCACATCGTGCCGGCCCGTGGATCTTCTTTTAAAATATCGCACCGCACCCTTGCGCGATCCATTCTCTCGACTCGGTACGTCGTTCTTCAATCAGAAACGCGGCAAATGTATTTACGTGTTAACGTGCTTTTAAAGTTATTTCGATGCTCGTTACGCAAAAGTATCCTGTAGCTAGAAACGAACTGTGCGTTTCTTCTTGTTTAAAGCTATTGCAGTGCTCTTAAAGCTATTGCAATGGTCGTTAAACAAAAGTATCCTGTAGTTAGGAACGAAGTGTATGTTTTTTTTTTTAATTAAACGACCTGGAAATATGTATATTCTAACAACAGTTTTTAATACCAAAGGAGTTCTCGAAGCGTTTCATCGCAATTTCTCGAGTACTTCTAGAAAGAGTCAAGTTTAACGACGAACAAATCCCCGTCAACAATAGTGAACGAAAATAACTCGTGACAGCGCGGACGGTGATTCATCGTTTTCACGAGATGCGCACCTGAAACAGCCACAAGATAGTTGGCCGCGTATCTATTCCCGTCCCGCTCGATCCATTTCCTTCACCAAGTCGTTCGTCGCTAGCCATTCATTGTTCTGCCTTCGTTTCTTCACACGAGACCATCCTGAGACGCGAGTCTTTCTCGACGACGAATAACCTGATCCCTCCTCCGCCCCTTCGCCAAAAAGAAACAGAAGGTACGTCAGGATTTATACTTGTACAACGGAAGAAGCAGAGATCTCAGAAACACAGTTCTCGATTACTAAAGTAGTCTATACGAGTCTGCTTGATCCTGCGGTATTGTCAATTCTGGATAAGCGATCGAAGGAACGTGGAAGCGTCGAGTTTCGAAGTTAAATTGAAGTTCGATGTACGAGGTCGGAATCTATTGGATCGCATTGTTTGGCCGCTGGGCGCTTCGATTTGGACTCGGCGCATTGGAAGCGTCTTCCTTTTATTTTACGTACGTGAATTAAACGTTCGGCAATAGCCAGATTCTTCGAGAGACAATTCTTCATTCCGCAGCATCAGAAGTTCTTGTTACATTATTCCGTACACATCGTTCTGTTTATTTTCTTCTTATGAAACCAGTGCAGTAGAGTAAAGTTCCCCGGCATTTTTACCCCAGAGAAACGAAACTGCTTACAGAGCGGCAACTTTAATCCGTAAATCACCTCCGGCCTTCCCCGAACTTTATCGTGCTCCAAGCAATAGCTGGCGACTATCAATTAAAGTGCATTAATCATTGCAACGAACCGCGTGCCCATTACGCTTCCTCGTATCATAACAATATCCGCTGCCCCGCCAGAAGTTGGCGTCCGGAAAGATCGAAGGGGAGCAGCGAGGGGCAGTAGGGCAGAATGGTTAATGGACCGACCCTTTTTTGGCGGTCAAGAACCGACTGCGATCAAACGGCCGCGAAAAGGGGGACGACGCGAGCGAAAAGTTAATCGTCCGCGAGGTGACGTTCGAAGAGGGAAACGGTGCACGGGGAGCGAAGGGGAACAGAGAGGGCTTCGAGGGCGTGGGTTACGCGAGATGGAAGTGCGAGCTCCGAAGATGGGAAACGCGGTGCCACCGTGCACGAACACGGACGACAGAGAGAGCGCGACAGAAATGGAGGGAGAAAGGGTGCGGGTGTCGCGAAGGGTGCCGAACGAGAGAGAGAGAGAGAGAGAGCGAGAGAGGGTGAGAGGGGGTGAAAGCTGCATTGCAGTACCCAACCCTGGCCAACAGAAGCGCCATCCATTGGTCCGTCCGTGTGATTCCGGGATCGTTCGGCAAATAATTGGTTCCCTTTGAGGAGGAAAGAAACGCAAAGGCGGATGCTTCCTACTCTCTAATAGAATCCTGCCCTTGTTGTTCGGGGGTGGGGTGGGGGGGGGGAGCGGAAGGGCGAAGGGGTGGGTCTGGGTTGGTTAACAGGTTGACTGTCGTTGGGGTGCGATCGAAAAGCGGTCGCGGTTGAAAGGGGATCCCGATGGGTCGTATGTAAATAATTTCAGGCGTCGAGTGTAATAGAAGCATGATTGCAACTTGCTGTCTGATGTAGCAGGGGTCGATTCGCCACTGTATTGGTGGTGCGTTCCGATGTACGTCCCTCAATCGTCGGACCATTTCCCCCTCGAATTTACTAACGAAGCAAATTATTTAATGGCGCAATCTGATGCACGTAAAATGCATCGCGGACACTTTAGGAATTTTCGAGATTCTTGAACGGCAGAACGGATAAGTACTGTGAAAGGTGAAAAGAAGAGGGTGCATCGGTGCCCTCGTCGTTGGTTCATGGGTCTCGTTACGTTTTCGGTGAAATTTATTCATTGCCGCGGAGTGACGAGGCACGAGGCGAACCTGTTCCGACTGGATGGGAGCGATTCTAATTTTCTGAAAGATGCGTCGAGGGCAGCGAGAAAATTCTATCCACCCTTCTCGACCTCCTCGAGACCCGAGCGATCCACTATAAAATATCGCGAACGTCCCGCGAAACGCGACCGCAAGAATAATTTGTATTCCCGGTCGTTCTTTTCCTCGTCGAATTAGCTCGAAGCTTCCGTCATGAAATATTAAATTCCTTCGAGATCGCTGCCTTTCTTCCGTAATATTTTCTACGTTTCTGCGGGCCGGGAGCGCGCAGTCGTACTTGCCTTCGGAATACACGATCTCCGACGGATATTGATATTAAACGGTTCTTCAAAGTAATTCAATCTTTCGCTAATATTATTAAACTACTTATTACCACGATAAATCCTGAATTTGATCGATCTCGATATTCGTATATTTCCCTTGCCGCCCTTCCTGCTCCATCCTCGAATGGTCTGCCCTTTCAGCCGTTCGTCTCGCGTACACTCCGCTTCCCAGAAGTAGCTGCTCGTTACGGATTCATCCGAAAAAGCCCCCATCCTCCTCCAGCCAGAGATGAGACCCGGATTCAATTTATTATTCCTGAGGATCAACTCCTGCGAATAAGATCGAGGAAACCGAGAGTGGGGGATTCCGTGCTTGTACGTTACCACGGTAAAGTTAGAAAAGGGAACGCGAGAGGGTAAGCAAATCGTGGGGAATAAAGGGGCAATAATTAAGAGGAGCAGGCAGCAATCTGATTAAGAAACGAATTAGGCAACATTCTATGCTCGTTCCCCTTTAATTAAACTAATCAAGCTTGGTCTCGTCTTGTGGCTGCAGTACTTTGGTCCCTGAAGCCTCGCAGGAATTTGTATAACCGAATATTTAAAAGAAGACTTAATAGTTTAAAGTAATGCGTTTCTTTCTATGCCACTGTAAATGGAAGATTTAATTGAAAACAGTATTTGCCACTGGTATGATCTTGATTTAAAAAAAAAGTATCGTGAGAAAATTTGTAGCCTAGCAAACATGTATATCCAGCAAAATTAATAAATACTATATGTATAGTAATAAGTAAAGAAACCTTTTTCTCTCTATCAATGATTTTCCTTTTCCTCTCACACCCGCACAATCCATCCAAACACGAAGAGTAAGCACGGTGAGCACAAAGTGATACAGGATAATGGATTTCGATGGTCCATCCGGCCCCAGCAACCCACGAGGAATTCCGCAAGTCCGTGGCCGCGAACTCGCAAGCGGGTAACGCGTGCGAACGCCACCGCCGAGGATACTCCCGCCTCGACGACGGGACAAAGAATCTGGGTCAGCGGTGGATATTGTTAATCCGCAGCCGGTTGAACGGTGATTAACGTCGACGTTTGCCGGCCGACTCGCACGCGAGCCGCTTGCACGGATTTTGAAGTTTCGCCACGGGGGATTCAGCCGGTGGCCCGCGTTGAATTATGCTCCCATTCCGGATACAGCGGGCACGGGACCGGATCGATGCAGCCCTCTGTTTACACTCGCCTCGTACCTATCGCGCGCGACACGACACTCGTCGCACTCCAAAGATGTAATACAAAACGGGAAATAAGTATCTGCTAACACTTGCATTTTATTTGAACAGAGCAATCATGAGCGTAGCGCGTAACGATAATGAGAAATGCTTGGTCCTATCGCAATTGGAACTCGTCGTTCCTTAAGCTGCTCTACCATAAATGCGATTCGGTTTTGCAAAACGAAGACAGGCGTTTCCCCTTCGAGCGTAGAATGATATTCTATATTTCGATCGACACATCGTAGCTCGATTCTGCTCGTCGGAATCGCGTCGGTGCCACGATAGTTGGGTGGTCGGATGCAACGAAGAAGGCAGGCAGCGCCGGTGGTGCAGGACGGCCACCCCTTTGAGAGCGACTCTCGATTCGAAGTAATTTAGCGGCCTGGCCCCTAACTTGCCGAGAGTGGCGGAGTCTGCAAGTTTCCAGCATTGACGAGAATGAAAACCCCCATCTACGCCTGCAGCCACGGGAGGCGACATTAATCTACTCCACATTGGCGATGATGAATTTCCCCGGGCCACGTCCCCCTTTAAACCGGAAAACAGCTTTCCGCTGCGTAAGCTGTTCCGGTAAGCGAGGCAAGATCTGGACGCCGGCGAAAAATTAATTACCCCCTTTCGCGGGCCGCCGCTTTTCAACGGACCTGTCTGATTGTGAAAGGGCGGCGGGGGATTGGCGAAAAAAGGGGGTGAGAGTTGAATAACTGTAACTTCCTACCTAGAGCCGCAACTCTTTTCCTTCCCTTTAAACTCCGTTCATTTGTATTTGCATTTATGAAGAGAGTTACTCGTATAAAGAATTATTATTAATTAGCCAGCAACGGAGCGATAAGCT
Organism: Holcopasites calliopsidis; assembly: GCA_023838395.1. NCBI lineage: Eukaryota > Metazoa > Arthropoda > Insecta > Hymenoptera > Apidae > Holcopasites > Holcopasites calliopsidis. The sequence continues at coordinate 3,014,372 of JALHAQ010000008.1, forward strand.
TAAAAATCTTTCCTCGATCCGCCACATCGGAACGGACACGAGTCAGGACAAATCTGCTCCCCGACAGCCGAGCCGTATTTCCGGTACGATTTTTTCCGCGCGACATTGATTTTAATGAAACTTCTCCCGGAAACTAGTCGAAGACCGCACCGGGCGTGATCAGAGGCAGGAATACATTCGCGGCTGACGCTATAACAAATACCGTTTCACGTGACACGGAAAAGGAGAGAGGCGATGCAACTGCATCCGGTGACAAGTCCGCTCGCAATAAGTCCGCTCCAGGGTAGAGGGAATAAACTTTCGACCGGCTCGGAATTCCCTCGTGCGCTTCGTTTCCTTTAGAGACCGTGCCGCGTGCTCGACAGCTCCTCGATCGTGAATCGCTGGAAATTCGCAACCGTGGAGTTCGTCGTCGAAGCTGTTTTCTTTCCATTCGGGCTACCGTCAATACTTCCGTCGATCGATAATACGTTTTCTTGTCTTACGATTTACAGAACTATACACCGATCGACATAAATAAACGATCTGGACCACTCGAATATCGCGATATGGCAAAGAGAACGCGGTTTATTATACAATCTGCACACTTTTACGCTTAGATTTACGATTCGATAATTATATAGTCGATCTCAACTTTACTCTTTATTATACTGTACGACTGAGAAGGAGGTGGAAACGGTATAAAAGTTAAGAAACTGCGTATAAAGTTCTTCAATTAATCAACGGTCGCAAATTATTATCCCTTTTCCTTAATTTACCATATTGCAAACAGCATAAACTTAGCGCTGTTTTTCAAAATAAGACGCAGGACGATTCTTAATTACCATTTTTCTTTCTACGCCTATCCTTTAAAGCTCAGAGAGCTCTAACAAGAAAAAAAAAGAAGAATCGCATACAGGTCGCGTATCGCAAATAGAGCATAACGCGCTGGATCACTCAACAGAGTGGGGGTAAATATAATTGGTGAAGAGGGGTGGAAAAAGACGGTGGCTTTGAAGTTAAATAAAACCAAGATTGGCGAGCTCGTCGTTGCTGCATTTCTTATATTCTTGCCCGGTCTTGTTTAAAACAATGTTCCTGCGCTGCTTGACATAATTCAATATACTCTCGCATCGTGAGAATAAGAAAATAACATTTAGCCGATATGGTTGCGAGAAATCCGAATATCCGATCGACAGATTATTCTATAGAAAATCGAAACACCAGTTTGGTCCCGCATTAACTCCATGCTAAGTCTTCTATGCGCAGTATATCACTCAGGGTCAAACTCGACGAACCGGACCCATCGATTACCCCAACCCAAAGAAACGTAATCGATCGTGCGAACAGATGGTGACCATAAACTGTAGGATCAAGGAAGATGAAAACGAAAAATAGAGGGTCGAAGAAACGCGGGGCGACGACGCATATTCCAGCCTGCTTCCCCTTAGCTCTCCTCGCGACGCGGAACACGCCGTCTTTTAGCGGAACCGTCGCTCTTCTATTTTACCATTTGCATAGCTTAAGCGATTTACCCCGCGCCATTTTTCCATTTACATAGCTTGAACGACCTGTCCCCCTGCTTTCCTGCTCTCGGCCGTCCAACTTTCGCACGCGACGAAATTCGATTTCTCGCCTCGCCCCCCCTCCCCCCCCCCCTCCCCCCGCGCTCCGGTCCTCCGCTACTCGCTGAAGACGATCCATCCGGAAAAGCGAAACGGCAGGAGACGCGGCCGCCGCGAAGAACGCGACGCAGGGGTGAGGAAGAGCGAGTCGCGGGAAAACTCGCGAGAATCAATACGTCCGCGCTGCCGTACGGAAACTATTTCCACGGGCTCTCGCGCCGCGACAAATAACTCCCGCTATCCAGGGGACCCGCGCATCGTGACCGGGATGCATCGTGACTCCGTTCGCAACTGGGCCAGCCCCCGCCCCCTGTATGCCTGACGGCTCGTCCCCCGAAGAGTTCACCCCCTGCGCGACGAGTTGGTAACCCGTTCCGCGAACGGAACACACCTTACTAACGACTGGGTCAGGGAACCTTTCGCTTAGCACGTTCGGGGCGCGGAAAACAATGTTGTTCGTCGTTTCTCCTAAGCGTGACGGTTCAACGGTAATTTCATTCGCTGACCTTTTCGAGGGGGTGGCTACCAATGGCGGGGTTCCGTTGTGGCAGTATCGTTCTTAGGGGGTGCATTTTATGACGAGCTTGGGGTGCTGTCTGCAAGAGTGGTAAAGAAGGATGGTTCATGTACGTTTTAGAGGAGGGGAGACGTGTTCGCTGTTTCTTCTGCAGAAGATTTCAAGAAACGTTGGACGATGTTCAGAATGGACTACCGTACTCGTGGCAGACGTTGAGTGCTCGGAAAGACGAGCCCTGGACGACAGTTTGTTTGCACCCTAAGAATGAATGCACGCGACTCTTTGCACAATTCCATTCCTTTCGTAATTTAGCAGCATGCTCGCTTTAAAAAAAAATGCTTACACTGTTAAAAGTATTAAGATAACAATGGGTAACGCGGCTTTCCCGATATCTAACTGAATCCATAATCACTAAATTAAAAAGATCTATGTATCTCAGGCTCTCGAAAAATCTCGCACCGTCTCTCTCTCTCTCTCTCTCTCTCTCTATCTCTCTCTCTCGCAGCCGGTGGACCGTTCAAGGCCTGTCCATCGAATCGACCCTTGTTAATTCCAAGCCACTCGATACCAGCAACCGATTGCAGCCAGCCGTCTCTGTCGAACGATCGTCGCGGAGAGGGACAAGGAGCGTACGGAGCGCGCAGTTACCGAATACAGGTCACAGCGCCTCGTCAATAACGGCGCGCGCTACGTCGACGCGGCATCGTCGACGACGACGACGAGGGTGGTTTCGCGGGAAATGCCTTGAAGAACGAGCCAGCTACGGGGCAGATAACGCGCCGCGACGCGACAATGGAACCACTGACACGGTTCCAGAACTGACACAACGCGCGCGGCCAACCCTTTCTCCTTGCCTCTCGTTCGGCCGCCGATTCCTTCCTCTTTTGTATCGAGCCGCGGGTTCGTGTCCTTGACGACGATGATGGAGATTGAAATTTTTCAGGCCTTAAGAACGGATCGTTCAGTCGGGTTGGCTATTGTTCTTTTTACGCTTTGATTTTGATGAACGACGGGGGCGTTAAAAACTCTCCGGTGGCTAAGGAGAAAAGGGTTTGAGAAGAATGCAGGTAACCGGGGCCTTGAGTAATGGTGGAATTGTTCTGTTTTTTTTTTTTGGTTTTTAAGAGAACGCGGGGAATAACGGAAGTAGTAATTATGATGTTAATAGAAATGATTGATATTTCTTTTCATCGTTGTACAACGGTTTCTGCAAATGCTTATCAATGATCAATGCTTAAAAATGAAGAAATGCGAAGAATAATTACGACTCTTCCCTCCAATTGAACCCTTGTGTATTAAAGTGCTACCCTCGTCGCGACGTTTGAAGGATTGAAACTGGTCGGTCGCGACTCGTCAGCCCCTTTCCAACCTTCCGCCTCGCCCGAATTCCCGTCACTGCCACCCTTGCGGCCGTGACAGTGGCTGGTGGGATTTATTTACGGGTCGTTAACGTCGATGCCTTTCGCGAACCAACCCCTTAATAGGCTCGTTACGGTTTGCTCGTAGAATTATTGATTCATGAGGAGATCTCGCGATGTTGAATACCCTTCGTTTGGGGTCCTTGTGGTACGCAAGATGTGATTCGCTTCCGAGGGAGGGTTGTTTCGGGACGATTTCATTGTCCGCCCAAAAGTAGGTCGCAACTCGGTGGAACGATTCTCCAATGGGGTCTGAATCGGATTGGGATAGATATATTCCAACGAAACGGGCGATTGAATTATTCCATAATTAACAATGAATATCTCCAATCGCTAATTACGTACGGCATTACCTTGGCAATAAACTATGTTATATTTTAAATCACTTGAAACGACACAAACCAATTTACGTGCGCCTACCACCTATCCACAAGCCCCTACACGAACGAAGTGACCCAATTTTCCTGCCCGACAAACGCAAGAAGCGAAGCATTAGAACGAAACGATGCATCAATGCCACCGACATCCCTTGTACAAACACGCAACCACCCTCCCAGTCCGTTCCCGCAACAAAACACCAAACGCCGACCGCTGAAACTCATCTACTGCCCCAAACGCGCCCGCAAAGTTACCAAATCTATCTCTCATCGTCCCGAATGAAAACCACGAGATCCAAAATTTCACCGTTCCAGAGCCCCGTCTCCGTTCGAAATGAGACGAGGGGTACATCGTTTTCCCATTAACAAGGCGGCGCACCGACGACGACGGGAAACGGGTAGGAAGCGAGAAAGCGGCGCCAGTGTTTTCCCTCTTATGCAAAGCTGGCCACTTCTTGCCCCTCGCTGTCGATCCGCGGCGATGAGGCTGACTGACGCGGCTACTGCCGGAGATCGGGATGAAACAGCGGAGGGGTGGCCGCGGGTTCAAAGGTTTATCGGGGGACATCGCGTGAGGATAATCGGAACTGGCCGCTTCGTTTATGCTGCCATTCGGATTCAATAAGGAGCCAATGCATCTTCGCGTTCTCTATAAAAATGTATTATAAAGCTTCGACGCGCAATGGTCAATGATTCGGTGTTTGCGATTTCTATTACTCTCCCAAAAGGTATGCCTGATTAGAAAATCAGAGAGGCACGGAACGTAATGCTGCATTTGCGAAATCGATCGCAGCTTCGCGCGGAACTTCGTTCCCCAATCACCGTAAATGAGTTTCAAAGAAAAATTCTGGAATCACGAGATCCCCGCATCACGCGATTCCTTCTTTTCGTTAAGTAAACGTCTCGCCAGGATCGCGTCTCGGATCGTTGAATTATGAATGAGGATAAATTGAACGAATCTCGCCGTGCTTTCCGTCATGAAAGAAAGCGGGCTTTATTGTCTGCTTTAGAAAAACACGGCTATATCCAACGCGAAAGCCGCGGTCACGTAATAAAACAGTACTTCGTCGTACATTCCTTTGTCTGCATAGACCATTTATTGCCTCGAAACTTGCGGTATCTAAGAAAAGAAAAACGAAAAGCAAACACAGAGGAGTCACAAGGAGGAAGTGAAAAATGTGCAAGAATTAATTAAACCCCCGCAAACGTTCAGCCGAGGATAAATCTAAATCCCTAAAAGCACAGTTTTGCGTACGAATTATCCCCTACTTTCACCCGTCGAACAACCACTTTTTATCCACGGAGGGTGGTTTCGCGAATTTAGCCCCTGCTATTTGTCGTGACGAGACAAACGTGCTCGTGGGATGCTGAACAGTGGCAATATTTTTTCCCCTTGCGACTTCCCCGTGGCTTCCTGTTCCTTTCCCACCACGGGAACGGTGTCCCGTTAGGATGGGGCGACGCAGTCTCATATTTTACGACTGTTTAAGGTGTTCTGCAAGCCATAACTCTGCGTTTGCTGGTACTAACTCACGCTACCCTCCTACTGACGTCCGCGAACTTCCGACCGGCTCGCTTCCGGTTCGTGATTTCTTCCGTGGTTCTTCGAACCACTCGTGTCCCTAGATCGCGCTACCCTCGAGGAGTTTATTCCCACTGTCACCCGATCTCCGAGCACTGTACTTATTTCCTTCCGCTGATGGATTCTCATGGTTTCGCGTGCAGTTACTACTTCACAAAGAAAGAGATCAAGCTCCACCGCCGCTCTCCCAAAGGCAAAGAATCTGCCCAATCCCCGGCGCGTTTGGAAAAGCTGCGTGAAAGGAATTTCGAAAGATTCTTGTCCATAACGAATATCTCCCACACGAGCGACAGCCTTCTCTCCGGACTTCTTCAGCCCGAAATTGTGAGACCTCGCGTCTTCGTCCCCGTTCCCTTGACGGACCACCCCGACCAGGCAGATTTGAGATCCACTCGTGCAGGAAATAGCTCGGCCTTGACCTTTAACCGCGATCTCATGTAGCCACTTTTAAAGTGTGTCCGACGGTAGTGCGAACGAGTGGGGGAAGGTAAAGGGGTAGAGGGACAGAGCGAGGCAAGGGGAAAGGGTGCACATTTATCGATTCGAGCGCTGTGCAATTCTGCCCCATCTCTATTAGAATCCAAGCGCAATCGATTCTAGAAACGAAACCATCTGGTGAAATGTTGCAAAAAAGAAAAAGAAGAAAAGATTGAACGATTCGTGGATAAATATGGGAACGAATACGCGCCAATCGAATACTAGAAATAATTGCATTATTATAAATCACCCTGCATAACGGACAAACGGTATATGAATATTCGATACGGTAAAGTTCCTCATGCGAGAAGAGATCTCTCTGGTAGCCGCGCGTACGTACAGCGCGACCAGATGCTAGAATTTTCCATATTTTATTCGAGAAACCTATCGGGGCTGGTCGAACGGTCGCCGCTTAATTTGCACGCAGAAGCGGCGCCGGTGGTGCGTGTCCGTTATGCGCATAACTAAAACCGGTCGCACTCGGTGCCGCGTGTGGAAGCGCGCTACACCGGAAGTTTGCCAATTAATCCGTGCGGCTCGCTCAAACGTGGCCCCGCGCCGCGGCCACGATCGCCGATAACGTTGCCCGCTCGCGTAAACGCCGTTGCGAGCGATACACGCGCTCGATTGCCGAATCGGACCGACCAACACGCGACGTGTGCCCACTTGCGATAAAAATCGTACAGCAGGATCTTCTCTCGCGCTCCGGATTGTTGGTGTCGGTCTCCAACGGGGAACCAGCGAGAGGAAAGGTGAGGCTGTAACCGTGAATATTAAAGTTACGTTATTAATGCCGTCTGGCGAAGTCGCGGCGATATTAGGAAAGCCGTTCACGGCGGCGTCTCAGCGCGCTCGGTTTATTCGCGAGGATCGTTCCTGGGGAAAAGGAGAGCCGCGTAAGCGGGATGAGAAAACGCGGAAGAGACTCCCACGGCGATCCCGTTAATGAAGCCCGCCGATCGCCGTTATAATAATCGTAAATGCGCAACTACGCCGGGGTGTGTCGTTCACCACCCCCCCTCGAACGCGGAGTCGCGAGCCTCTTTACGGTTACCAGCGTTGTACGATTCAAAGAGAATTAGGGAAAAGAACTATCTTCGCCTCGTCCATTTTAATCACTCCACTCGGCCGCTGTACCGTGACATTCTTTTCATCGATGCCCCTTTGTGAGTACTCGCAACGCTCCGAGCGGACGGCCCAAGTATCGCTCGGCAACAATTACTTCTCTACAAACTAATCTACAGGAAAGAGTAATTCCTGCGGCGTGCAGCGGGTCCGGGTGGTGATAAATGAAAGCGTTTAACGCAAGGTTTCCATTCCGGGTGGTATTCTTCTCGGCGAGCTCCCTCGGTCTTTTATTAGCTCATCCCGCATTCAAAGCCTCCTACCTCGGTCTGGCCGTGCAAACACCATCGCGACGATTCTCTCCTCCGTCTGCTCGCCTCTAAACTAAGTGATACGCTGCCGTAAAACTGCTGCGCCCTAGCGTGCGGTATAAATGCGCTCCGGGGCTCGTGACGTAAATTGCACCAGCTAAACTCCCCCGCCTGGCGGAATGATCCATCGGGAAATGGAAAATCGATATCCCCTCGAGGCACTCGTTCGGACGCCGATATTACGATCGGGCGAAAGAGGTGCGGAGACTCGAATGTTCGGATTTACCCTACGATTCACCGAGATCCTTTACGAGCGGCGTTGCTGTGAAATTACGGCGGAGTCATCGCGGGGCGAGAGCTCGCAGGTATGCCGAGGGAGCGAAGCTCGCGCGACCTTGCGGCGACTTTTCTTCGATCGGGAGGGATGAATCTTTTGTATTGTTAACTCGGTCGGACAAAGGGGATCCCCTTTGCTTTCCCGTAAGAGAAGCGATCGATCGTCTTCTTTCCTTTCACCAGTTTTCCAGAAAAATTGCAGTCGTATTAATGTTCGCTTCGGATCGAACTATAAAAGGATCCAATCTTCCAAACGGCGTAACGTTTCCATAGTTCTCAATAACCGCAAGCCCTGCGATATTAATAATACCACGCCCCATAAAAATGCTCACCGCATCTTTCTAAAGCAGCAATACTTGTATCGTAAAAGTAAACCAGTCTACGAATAAAAATATTTATCGCAACAAAAGGTGCTTTCACTTTTTCCAACCCCCGCCGTATAAAATATACCCTATGAAAATATATTCAAACAAGCCATCGAATAAATCAGGTCTCCCCTTCGAAGCACTTCCCCCAACCGCCGTTTCCGAACGAAAAGAACTGCACGCGCACCGTCAATTATTTAACTGCGCAGTCTTATCGAATCATTAAAATAATATACATATTCTCGAACAAACAAACAAAAAAAAAATAGGGGAAACAAAACGCGCAGGAGGAAAGGGTAGTAGAGAGGAAAGCTGCGAGACCTTTAACAAAACCCGGCCGTCGTTACTACGCTTGTTTACCACTATCATCCCTCCAGGCAACCCGACAAAAGTCGAGCGCACGGAACAATCGCGATCGATGCACGCCACCCCCGTCATTCTCGTAGCCCGTCGGTATTTTTCTCCGCGGCCCCGCGCACCCCTCTCGCAGGCCGACTCGTGACCCAATTCCCGATAGTGTAGCGCGACCGTGCTATATCGCGCTAGCACACCGGTATCCACCCTCCGAGGGGTTGCGCGCAATCCAACCGATTCAACGGGGGCGTTTTCCTGTTCCTCCGGTGAAGAAGAAACGCCGTGACGGCGGATCAACGGAAGCAGCTGCGGTTACGGGGATAATCTCTCCCGCGAAAGGGTTGAACCGCGCCACGACGTGGATTAATCGTGCCTGGAAGGAAAGGATCCGCTCGTCGTTTCACGGCCGGCAGATACTCTTCTTAACGATTCTGCGGCCCCTTTTCATGGGTTCCCCGATGCCGTTACTATATTACTACTCGACGATGCCGTCATACGCTATAAATACGAAAGGAGAGTTTAAGAAAACTACGGTAGCACGAAGCGCGGAACTCGGTTAAAGCTTCCCGCGTTCGCATCTGTCCGATGCGGCTCGTATCCTCGTGCAATCTCTGCGTAGTTGCGTGGATCGTTCGCCACGGTGTGCGCATGCAAATTCGACCCTTCTCGCAGCTCTCGAAAAGGGAGAAGAGCTGCAGAGATTAAGCTCGTGTCGCCGTTGATGGCGGGGAGGTTCGGTGGGTGGAAGCGGAGGACGATTCTTTTTTCATGCTCGCGAATCTGCCACGTCTCGCCAGGCAGAAAGGGAGTGTATCGTTTGTTTCGCGAACGCTGCGCCTGGAAACGACCAGCTGGGATGCGAGGGTGTGGAAGCCGAAACGGTCTGGTGCGTCGGGGCTTTCGCGATAAACGAAGCGCGCTGTCGCGAGGACCGGGCTTACGCTCGTTTCAAACGGGTAAGGAGCGGTGCGATTTTCATGGAAAATTGATTACCGCTTTCCTCTGCTTTTGTTGTGTCCTTCCTTTTTTTTTTGTTTCAATCCTTGCATTAACATTTGAAACGGGCAGCTTGAAATAATTTGTACCCGCCGTTACAAGAAGAATCGTACTTGCGGGATGAATGTTGTAACTTTGTGAGTTTCGTTTCAGAACAGCATCACCGTGCGTTGTAGCTGGGGATCGATCAGATTCCTTTTATATTCGCCACAATTGACAGAGTTACGATTTTGTGCCTCCTTTTAGATCGATCGGTACGTCACGCGCTTAAAACTGCGCATCTGCTGTTAGAGGAATCGGCTGTCGTTCGCTGACAACGTATTTAGGAATTAACCAACGCTTTGGTATATTCGACAAGATCCTTTCGCCTTTTATAGCTGCGCATCGATCGGTTTCCCTTTAGATTCGACGCGCGGACAATTTTAAACCGCGTTTCTATCTAACGAAGGTCAGTCAATTCAAAACTCTGCCACTTTCTCTTCAGTTCCAATAATGGGTTTAATTTCCAATCGATTTTGGAAGCAATTTCGAATGGATTTAACTGTCCAGAAATTGTATTATTCTTTGGCTACGAGAAAGGAAGGCGTTAACACGTATTGAAGTCAAAGAACGGTGCGCGTCTGAAAAGCAGTTATAAAATTTATAAGATTTCCGTGCTACCGAGCTCTGGAAATAGAACTTTCATCCTTTCTGTCCTTTGTTCGAGCGTCGGCGTTCCTCAACGATTACAACGACCAGGATTCTTTCATCCAGTGATTTAATAATAGAAAATGTGGACTGTGAGAGCGTTGTTCTGCTCGAGAGAGGCAGGAGCACACCATTCACTCTTCACCGCCGTTTAAACCTTTCCGCCGTTCACGGAGGCGATGCGCATTCGCTGGACCTTCGTTGATTAACAATTTCCAAGCGATTAAAAGCCGGAGAGATTTCATTGCCGTTGGAACGACGCATCAGCTACGCGAGCAAAATAATTTGAGGATATGGTATTCATAAGATACGTTCATCTAATTAGAATGTTCTCCGTTGAGTCCGCTACAGAAAATTCGATTGGTAAGCAGATCACAATTTGGAAAAGGTGGAAACTGGAGCGATAAATAAATTCATGCCGAAGTCGTCGCTGCAGTCGGATAGCTGTCGATATGTCTCGCGAACTTTTAGAACAGCAAGTTGTCCGTCTATGATTCGACAATCCGTATAGATTCGAACGGACGTTTCTTGCCTGGGAAGAATTATTGATGAACCCCTAGCGCGGCACAATTTGCCCTTCGAATGACAGGTATACACGAGTAATATTTATACAGGGCGCGTGCAAGAACGTAACAATATTTGCGCGATCGAATTCTTAATTGGTAAGTGATACAGGTATACGATAAGTCGGCCGCCACTAAACGCGAATGTTCTCGACCATTTACGGACTATTCGTATACTTGTCGAGAAACGATTATCCATCAACAGCGACTTCCACGCGGGAATTCTATTTCCTTGGAAATCGGAAAGGGTCGCGGTTTACGATACTGGAATGGTCTTCGTTCACCTCGGACGCAGCAAGGATGGAACGGAGGAACGGGGCGAGGGAATGCGAACGAGGGTTGAAAGTTAGCAAGGAGTCCTCGGTTACGTTTATTTTCCATCTGGTAGCCGGACCCGCATAATCCCCGATGAATTCTATCGATCCCAAGCGGGGCGGGACGGGCGAGACGGCCAGGTCAGGCGGGCGTATCGTCGAATGCCAATACGATTGCTCTCGAATGTGCACTCGTCGCCGTGACGGGGACGAGTTTCGAGAAACTCTCTCTCTCCGGCCCTTATCGTGGATCCGTAAAGGAGTGTCCCGGTGAATCCTGACGGGCAGCGGGGAAACAACGGTCCAGGAAATCGAGCGGCGGGACGGTTGCCGGCACCGGAAGTATCCGGCTCGAGAGCAGCTTATATCTTCCTTGCGCGGTTTCTGTGCCAGGATGCCTGGTCTCGAACCTGGACGGCGTTTCGCGCGTGCACATGCCAATTTCCACGGCGTGCCGTTCGCTGAAGAGACAAGGAGCATTCGATTGTTCCGTCCTTTCGCTGGGTTTTTCATTCCCACTGGGATGGGCTCAGTAGGTGAACGATAGGGCAGGGGCGGTGGTACGAAGGGTTGGCGATTCGAACGGAAGGATTTGTTGGGGAACGATGGTAGCAAAAATGTCTATAGATAGAGATTCATTCCTGGTTTAAATTATATTAAAATCATTCATTTACGAGGCACGGGTAGGGATGTTTACTCAATTATCTCGGTGAGATGTCCTGCTGCAAAACTAACATTGCCCGTCGCATAGTCGACGGCATGGCAAATCACGGCCAACAGGCTGCTTAGCATACGATCAACATGGCACGCCGCGAATTTTCACCCGCGTTAACCGCATCGCTTCGAGTCGTCCCGTTGCTCACGCGAGTTGCTCGCTTGCCGCACGCACGCAGACCACCGGCAAATCATATGCACATGAGTGGAGAGCGTGTTTCAATTAAATTGCACATTCGATCGGCTCTCTCTTTCTCTCTCTCCCCTCTCTCTTTCTCTTCCTGTCCGCCTATCCGTGAACATTCACACCCTTGCTACGCGAGTGTCACGCGTCGCTTATAATGCAGGCTACTCGAGACACACAAAGCTTGCACTCCTTTTCTTTATCCCCTATTCTTTAACCGTCCTTCATGATTTCGTATTAATTGAATCGAGTAGGAAACATTCCACGGGGCGTAGCTGCAATTTGTTTTATTATTCCGCAAACTATTCAAACTATGAACAGCCACCCTCGTCACATCTTGGTCTACCAACGAAGCCGCCCAATCGCAGGTGAAATCTGCTTAGCCCATCGATCGAACGAGAGCAGAAAGCAGCGTCCGTCGTCGAGCAGCGGAAGCATCGTTCATCAGCGACGGGCAAGCTTCGAGCTAAGGTACAAATAGGTGGCCCACTTTCCCCTCGACGCTCCCCAATTAACGCTGCGGCCCTAATTATAGAATTACAGCCCGACGACGACGCGTCGCCTGTCGATACGCGGAAACTGGAGGACAATCTGATTCAAGTGAACGTCGATGGGGAGCATCTTGAAGAGCGTGGACAGGAGGGTTCCGAGGGTGGCGGGTATCGCGACCTTGACCCAAAACCCGTTCCTCCCTTGTTCGTCGGTTTAATGGATGTTCCGTTCGGAAACGTTCCCGTCGACAGCCGGAGTCCTTTTCCTACGATTGGGGAAGGATCGAGTGCTTTTAACTGAACGCTTGGCTAGCGTCGAGTTTTTATATAAATATCTACATCTCGGATGTAGCTAAATGCGAGAGGGGGCAACCTTGAACTTTACACAACTCCGATTTCTGCTGCCAATAGAAACATATAGCACACTTTTTCTTATTATATACTCAGTTATTATGATATAAACGTATCGAATAAATATTGTGTTCCTTCTTAGGTTTAGCTTTGTATTACAGTAACAAGTTTCGAAGAAATCTGAAGCATTCAGATAAAGGAACGACCACACGTGCGCGTCATTTGAAAAAGCAGAAACCCTGCACTGTCCAACCCCTGCGAGCCGAAATGAAACATCGCCGTTCCCAGGGAACATGTATACGTATACATACGCGCACCGTTTTCGCTGGGCTTTGGTAAATGTCAAAGTTCGCCGCAGTAGTTCAGCTGATCAATATTTCTGGGCGCCCGGTTCCCGGGGCGCATTTTAGGATGCAAAATCTTCAGCCGCGTAATCCGAGGGAAAACTGAAAGGTCGTGCGCACACGGACACCCTTTTGACCTTCGGACAGGCTCATCCGTGAGATTTCCTCGAGCACAGCGATTCTTCGCCCAACCCGTCCCGGGGGCACGTGTCGTCGAAAGGGTAAAGGGTGCTTGCGATCCGAGATACCAGTGGCAAGCAGGAGATCGATCAAGGTTGTTTAAAATCCTCGTCGATCGATTTCCAATCGATCTCTGCATCTCGCGAATGTATCCATTTACATTGACGCCCTCGGTTTTCAGTATTTACCTGATAGATGTATCGCGATCTACAGCGTCGCACGTTTGAAAATACATTCTCCGAATGTCCGTAAAATTCCATACAGCAATTTCGCCATTCAGTCCAACAGAGAGTACCATTTTCCTACGCTTTTCCATTTCGCCCCCCAGTCGGAATAGCCGGCGAATATTCACCGGTGCCAGCGATATCACGGTGTATCACCGGCCGCCCAACAGTTTCGAACGTATGTATCTACGTGGTGCTTTCATTTCGAGTGTGGCTCCTCGAAATGGTCAGCGAAGCGAGGCCGGCGACAAAGCCGCGCGCGGACCGCGAGCGGGTCAACGCGTTCCATCGGTCGCGGAAGCGTGTGTACGTATATCGTTTGAAGGGAAACCGCACGGGCGTAGCGAGAAACGAGGCAGCGGAACGGCCCCGATCTTGGCTGGCTGGCAAGGACGAGGTCGCGAGCGCGACCTAATCGTACGTACGTACGCGTTTTGAGGTGCTCGTAGCCGGCAATGGGCGCTGCTAAAAGGGGGGTTGCGTGCAGCTGCAGGGTGCAGGCGCGCACCCCCCCCCCCCTGGGGCGGCCCGTTGTATAGGTAACACGGGGACGCGAGTAGGTGACACGCGGGGGGGGGGGGGGGCGAGACGGGGTAGAAACGCGCTTCGAGCGGGAAGGTGGCGAGAGGAGGAAAGAGAAGAACGTGGGGCAGAAAATGTGTACAGCGCGAGAGCAGCGTCGCGTCGGAGGGAAGATAGAAAAGAGTGGGTGGTTACCGGTACCTGGTCGCGAAACGGGCCGCACAGAGGGGTTGAGAAGGTGGCGAGGATACGCTTCCGTGTCCCACTAGCACTAATGACCGCCATCCTGCCCTCCAACCGTTCATTCTTCCCCCACTGGCTCGCCCTTGCACTCTGACCCTTCCACCAGAATTTTCCCCACCCGCACCGTGCATCGCCTCGTTCGTTTCCCCTACGTACGGACACCCCTCCATGCGTGACACACGTACGCCCGAGGATGACTCGGAGTTACGTCATAGCGCCCACAGTGTGCGCCCACGCCACCCCACCGCTGCAAGAATTTCACCCACCCACCACCCCGCAGCCCCTGAAACCCCGCTACGTTCCCGCCGAGAGCGCACCTTGCCTCCCCGACCGCCCCCAATCGACTTCTCCGCGGATTCGCTCGGGGAATCCAGTAGCGCGGCGCGTATACACACGCCACGGATTTGCGCTGTGTACACACCTTTCCGCTATAGCGGCCAGCGCTCGCGGAGACCGTGGGGGAACCCGGCAGTCTCCGCTGGTACACCGAGCTGTGCGTTACCGTTCCCCGTTCGCTGTAACACGTTCTTGCCCGTGATCACCGTCGACGCGCGTCCGATCTTGACAGGCTCGGCACCCGTGGCGGCACGTCGTCGTTACACACGCGCGCACATCCCCCCTCCCCCATATACGTAATTACATAGATGTACGCGGGGCGCGAGAGGGGGTGGAGATATACACACTGGTGACCCAGCAGCGTTACGCGCCAGCCCCCTGTGCCACGCACACGACCCCGTTCGAGGCTGGTGCACGCAACCCCGGAGCGGCGCTAGCGCGTGACAATCGTCAGGAGGATAAAAGAGTAAAACGGGCTCGCGTGTTTCAGCAGTGGTGCAGATTCGTAATCGAGTGACAAGGATAGCACGAGGGAGAGATACCTGGTGCGAGCAGGTGAGCACCGGTTCCCTACGTTTCGTCCGGTCTCTGCCATCGAGGAGCAGGACACGTGCAGGTGTGTATTTGAATGCGGCACGTGTACGGTGCACGTTCCTCAGGCTACGTATCCGTGCATGATTAATTCGCGTGTATGTGTGTGCGTGTGCGTGCCTGTGTGCTTGACTGAGTTAAGGGATCACGGGAGCAGGATGGAAGTTCAGACAGGCAAGGGACGGGGTCAGAGGTAGGCTTGGGTGTACGTAACAAGTTTGCTGGAACGAAAGCTGGACAGAATGTAGGCGCGAGTGTTCGTCGTCGGTACTCGTAACCGACGTCCCCTATGTCGTTTTAAATATGTACACAATCGCTTCTGGAGGAATGATAAACGCGCGAAGACCGGTCTGCTCGCGAAGCGGAGGGCGCGATAATGCTCGCGGGCGAATTCGGGAGCGAAACGGGCTACGGGCATACACACTCGGTTTCGACAAGAACCTTGTCGGCCGACTTCAAATTTGGCGTTCGACGGGGCGCAACGAACGGTGGTGCGAGGCTCGGGCGAGTGTTGTAACCGGCCCAGATTCCGCTTCGTTTACCAGTAAGACAGTCCCGCTTAAATATATCGCCAGCGGTGCGACCGATCTCGCAAGAACCGGGGACCCGCGGAATCCGTTGTGCGAATCGATACGCTATCCCGTCGCGATACGAAATGGAGAGTCTCGATCTCTGTTCACATCATTCAGAGTGCAATCTACCGGCGTGGATCTGCCTAACTACCGTCAATTAAGCTTGCAAAACTACGCTACTGTTTCATCGCGCCGCACGATCCCGCGCGAACAAAGGAGAAAGGTTGTGATGCTCGGTTCCGATTCGGTCCATCGTCGTCGATTTCCCATTCCGCGTCAATTATTCACTCCCGCTGGATTTGTGGCCGAGCGATTCCGCGTGCATTCTTCTTTAGCGGGGAACGGTGGTTCGCGTGAAAGCGATCGACGTTTGACGCTTGAAAACGTGTACAGATAGTGACCGGTGCAAATGTTTTACATTGCGGCAAAGATCTTGTAATTAACTTCGGTAATCTTCTGTTTAATACTCGTTGAGTTGTTACGTTATCATGGCGAGATATACAGCGCCGTCGGTTAACGCGTTTACGCGCGGCATTTTGAGTAGAGGATTTAAATGCTCGCCACGTTTCGAAAGCTCGGACTTTTCGAGCACGCTCTGGACGCGAGGAAAGATGAAAAGGGATGGTTTGAAATACGGTTAACGGTGGAGTGAAAATAACCGCGCGCTTATCGTGACAAGTGGTGATTACTGTTAATTATACTTATTTGAATTCTTTGATAATCGACGACTGCGCATGAATATACAATAATTAGACGCCAGTACACGAAGGTGCAAAAACTCGAGTCACGTTTAACATAAATTTGTTCTAGCGAACTTACTCCTAAACCGTTGTCCAAAACCGTGAAACTGTTCGGCGGTAAAAGTTTGTCCTCCGACTCGTGCCATAAATTCCAAACTCACGACACGACGAATCTCACAAATGAAATCCGCCGCAATGATCCCGAGTGACTAAAGGGCAGCGTTCTCGCTTGAAATCAATTAAGAGCGTCGAAAAGCTTCCTCTATATATCATTTCCTCCGCGCGATGCCGGAGCGAGCTTTAATCAATAACCCACAATTAATTACGCCGGACAAAATAGAGGAAGCTTGCTTTTTGTCGGTGGCTCGCGAACAAAAGGCAGGCGTCGCGACGTCGTCGTTAATCGCCTTCGGGATAATTACGTGCTGCGATTCACCCTTTGCATTTTTTTTTCCCCCCCATCTCCGCGAAAACGCGCTCGCTGCCCGAAAGCTCTCGTTGCCGCGATTTCAATTCGGCGCCGCTTCCCTTTCTTCACGACCATTTCGCGACCCTCGCTCGTTTCGGTCCCCGGCCTTTTTTTTTCTGGTACGTTCACGTGTATTGTCCGAGCTTTCGACGAATTAACAATGTTAATTGCAACCTCGAGCAAGGACGACACGCGTTAAGGGGCAGCAGTCGCTTTCAACGTTATCACGGCGCCGGTTTCGTACTAGTTACGCGACGCTTGGCGCACCACTGATACGCTATCGTCATCGTTACTGCGTCGTTCGTAATCCTCCACGTCAGTAAACCGTGTATATCGTCATTTAACAACAGACGGATGTCCCATCGCGATAATTACCGTTAATCGGCAAGAGAGCCTATCGCTTAGAAACTGGTATGGGCGACCAATAATTGCCCGATATTTGAATACCGCTCGCTGCATTTCGTAGACGCGTCGTTGTCGCGTTAACTAATGGGACAGCAGCGGTTGTATAGTCACTCCTGTTTTTCTCGCACGTTGTTTATCTCGAATGGTGTATTTTTTAGAGTCCAACTGCGGTTGGCACCGTTACACGCATCGCGATGTATTTTTACGCGGATTGCTCTATATTTACAGTGCTCTGCGTTCATCTGAAACAGCGATGGATTCAATAATGACATTCTCGATTCATTTAGATTCAGTATGATTTGGTATAATTTTTAATTTTTTTTTTCTCTCTGCAGTGTGCGTACGGTCGAATACGTGTTACTGCAAAAAATAAAGAAACGAATAAGACGAGCACGCAAAGCCTGGGGAACAAAGAGGTGGAAAATTAATCTGCAACAATCGCGTCTTATCAATTATCAAAATGAGTAATGGAGCGGGTTATCAGACACAGGTGGGACGTTTAAAAAAATATTCCGTGCTGAATATACCGTTGATGGGACGATTACGAGAAACGACGGGCAAAGTGACGCGAGCGGCAAAAATATTTATAAAACATTTTCGCGTGAATATCGCAAACAAGCCAGGACGATACGCGGCTACATGACTTTAATGTTAAACGAAGATTAATATCAAAATAAAAGAAACAAGAGATTAGGGTAGCAGTTATATCTTTATCGTAATACAACTGAAGGTATCGTAATTTCACAGATTACGCATTCCGCTTTACCGGAATCATTGTTACATATCGTTCCGACTGAAACGGTGAACGTTGTGTAGCGCGCGTCCGCGATTAACACGTTCCAAGTGAAATTTTCACGCGTCTCCGGAACGTTTTTTCCCCCCTTACAGCCGCGATAATAACGACCATTAGTGGCGTTAATTGTCGGCCTTATCGTGACATTTATCTCCTCAAGGTTAGCCGCGACAGTGTCCATTACCGGAATATTACCGTGGCCGGCGTACGCGACGCATTACCCCTTTCGTTTCGCTCGTTTACGAATCAGGGCTGCGCGTCGGGGCGCGCGCCTCCACTCGCGGCCGAACAGCAGAAATCTCTGAACGCAGTTGATTGCTAAGAAAATCGCATCTCCCGCTTGTAAAACTTTGTACGTGGGTTATGTTTCTCAATCTCTTCCACTCGTTCGGATTTCCGTCCGATGCGCGGTCCATTTAAAGTTCGACCGGTGTTTGCTAGCACTACGGACACACGAGATCTCGGTAGAATATAGAATTAGTATTTTTTTTTTCTTCCAGCATGGAACTTTACAGGTGCATAGCGTGGGCAGAGATTTTTAGAGCGTCCCCCGGCAGGTGAACGATTAGCGATCTTCGTTCTCGTATAAACGTCCGCCATTCGCTCGGCATTCTTTGTCTTTAACCGCTAATCGCTCCTTAACCGTTCGCTCGGAATTATTCCGCGTCGCGTTTGAGAAACCGGTTAACGCGTCCTTCTGTCAATTCGAAGAATTTAATGCGTTGTGACCGGCGCGATGCGTTGCGGCCAAAAACCGCGTACGGTCTAACAAGAAAATCGCCGGAATCTGCAAAGTGATTCCCTCTCGAGAAATACGTACGTTCGCCGTTACTCGCGTGCTCATACTTTTCTCCTCCCCTTTCATCGAAAGCGCGTAACGTTCGAGTTAGAACGGGTAACGGCGACTGCGGCCCAACTCGTTTGCATTGTGTAACCGCGTTTTAAAAGCCAGTCAAGGAGGTAATTAAGCAATGTTTGCCGTGCAACTACGGGGAACGAGGTGTTCTCGATCCGTCGCATCGGCGCGCATTTTAACGCGCAGAGAGCTAAATGCAAACGCTTCGAAGCCCATGAAAATATTACGAATGCGCACCCCTCCCATGCCGTCCGATTACTCAACTTAATCTATCCCAAATTATTCTTTAATGAAGAAGCGTGTGTGTGTTCTCTTAATCAAGCAACCCGGTGTTTGCCTTTCCTACCGCCGAGTTCTCTGCACAAAATTCTTTCACCGAGATTACTCAACGTCCCATCCTCAAAATAGTTGAGCAATCATCCCCTGACCAGGAGCTTCGTTTCTCTGGAATAAAAGCCTCACGTTCCCGCATTACCAGAGAGTAATTTTTTCGCTCGCTCTCTGAAAGACCGATGTCCAAGCTACGTAAAGTGACTACGTTAAAGTGAGGGAGAAGAAGGGCCGAGCGGAAGCGAGTCGAAGGAATCACGGACGGCATCGAAAGTGGAGCAATAGAGGAGGGTTTCCGGGACAAGAGCCGAGCGGTCCGCTCAATAATCGATCGCCCGTTCTAATCGATTCGATACACCCACGCCCGTTCCAATCAGTACGGGGGTGGGTTACACAGGACCGCCACGATTGGACGATGCTCGCCGGTGCGCCTCGTTTTCGTTTCGACATCGTCCATCGCATTTTCCGGCGAGCCATAATTTCCGAAGCGCGCACGCTTATGCCGATATCCGCGCGTGAATTTATAGTTCGAAATTCCGGATCGATCGTAAACTTGGCGGAGTCCGTGATATACGCGCCTGCCCTACGTGTTTAGGGGAGATTAAAATTTGTTTACCCGACGGGTACGGGGGTGCAGAATAAAGAATTGGACCGCTATCTACCCTTCCACGGGAATTCACTTTTTCAGATCTATGCAACAGCCAATTTTATTATCCTTCGCAGGTAGAACGGAGTGAACGATTCGCGATAAGAAACCAAATTGATACTAACAGCGGTCGATAGCTGATAAAAAAAGGTAGCGGTACCGATTACGCGGCGACGGATGCGATTGGCGTAACAGAAGAACGCGCTGGCACGCGGTTATTAATTACACGCGCGCCGTAGGATCGCGATTTTTCGTGTCGATTCGCTCGGATGCATTAACGGGAGACTCGTTGACTCAGGTGTAGCGACATTGGAGATTACCGTAAGTGAGGCTGAATACGGCGCGCATGCATACGTACGTCTTTAACCCTCGCGATACGACCCGTGGCCCGTGGGTGTCCCGACCAGTTTGCGAACACCGGCGAAGCTGTTTGGGAAGTGAAAAAGAAAGTGCTACACTTCGAACAGTAGAAACTGTTCCGATGGAACAGCTTCGAATCGAAGATCAACGATCGAGAAGAATTTTAGAGCGAGTTCCAGCCCCATCGTCGATTCCCTCTAACGTCCCCGTTATCGAAGCCATACCTCTCGGCTGTGTCTCATGCTAATGAAGTTAGTATATCATAACGTCTGGGGAACGAGTGCAGGTCGGGGAATAGTCCTTTATTTATCCAAGGAATTAGTATGGCCTCGGTGTGCGCGCGAGTGCGTTCTCTCCGCGCGCACAGCGATGCGCGCTATTATTCGACGGAGCCGCACGTACACGTGCTCGCTGGCAATAAATTCCGCCGGGTGAATGCGTATACTTTGCCGTCGGGAGTAAATCTTCCAGGGCGGCACGCCGCCCACCCCCGTTTGCATCGAGACTGCGTCCTCGAGCTGTTCCGGCGAGCGATCGACAGTTAGGCGAGCAATCCCGTTGTCGCGCGTTGTTTTGCCAATGTTTGCTCTTTCGTCGGTCGTTTACCGCGGCGAGCGAAACTATCCCGAGTGTTGGTTTCGGTGATCATTGACTTTGCCGAATTAATTTCGGACGAAAGAAAATCGCATGAAGAGTAACCCTCGCACCATCCCCTTCTCGTTCATAGTTTCCCGAGCAAAACGCAATGATCATAATTTTACTCCGTGAAAGAAGATTCTTGAATTGTCAACCGAAAAGTATTAACGGTCCAAAAAGAAAACCACTCACGTTCGTTGTATCTTTAAAGGTATTACGTCTCTCGGAAGTTGCAACATAACCATCGGATTAATTGTGACGGACGCATAAGTTTCTTAATAGGAGTATAATAAAATTTCGTCTACAAAAGGTTCAATTGCAGTTTCGACAATAATCCCTATTTAGCGTCCCATTAATAATTGATTGCACAAGCGGGTCGTGGGGTTATTGTCAGATTTCGTTGGTTCTCATGTTTTATTGAACGGTGAACGAGCTTCCTTAATTATTCCATTAACGAGATTACACATAAACGGTTTCGACCGGATCGTTCGGTGAGGCGCCGTTGCTTCGTCGAACGCGGTTTCTTCGCGATTACGTGCACGCTCTGCGCGTCACCAGCGTGGCGCCTATACATACGCAACGCATGCCGGTAGAACGTAACGTTCATTAGAAATACAATAAGGTCGACAATAGAAGCCGGGGAGCCTTGACCGAGGAATAATAAAGTTATACAGCGGGCAACCGTTTCGGTGTCACAACGGTATTCGAAAGACGCTGGATGAAAATTTCATTCCCCAGTGATTTTCACGTCCGCCGACTGTTCGGAGAGAGAAAAGTCGAGCCTTGGTAGCAAGCGAATCGAGGCGTAGCGCGCTTTGTGCGGATGAAAAACGATTCGCCCTTTTCGGTCGTTCAAGCCGAAGCGGGTCGAGGGGTTGGTAATAAAAATTCAGCCGAAGATGAAAAGGAAATGAGAGGAAACGCATTATCATTAGCATTTCAAGGTTCCTCCCTGCAGCATTTGACGATCGTTAAATGTGTGCGAGTGAAACTGTATCGAAGCAGCTATTTATTTCGAGTAACGTGAACTCCGTAGCAATCTATTTACACCGCATGCTTATTGCTTTAATCGATAATTTGGCATCGGTACTTTGCGTTACGAATAACTAATTGGAACACGATACGTCGTCAGTCGATGAAGTCGTGCGTCATTCAATGCCGCTCCAATTGTAATCCGCGCATCCATCTGGCACCTACTGTTCGTTAATGAGCTTACTCGATATCCTCTTGTAGCAATAAATTCATTTCTAATTTCCATCGAGCCTAGTTTACACCTTTCACCCGTGAGGCAAGTGAAACTCCGAGTCCAAAGTAAATGCCCCAGGAATAAGAGCAAAATTGAACAAACCTTTCCGCGTTTAACGGAAGCAAGGCGCACGAAGGACGACGTTTACCGGGGTGGAGGAGGCAAGAGAAAATCCACTGCCAAAGGGGAAACCTAGGGAATGTCCCAGTGTATACAGCACACCGAATTAATGTTAGGTTTACTTCAATAGTAATCCGCCGCGGCTTCCCCCTCGCAGCGCATATGTTGCTTTGACGCGAACACGAAGCTTCCCTTCTCGTGTAAATACGTAGCTGGAGCGTAAGCTTTCCCGCCCATTACGCGAACACTTGGCCACGCGATTCATATCCTTACGCGAGCCTCGGCGATGAACCTCCCCTTTCTTTTCCCGCTGTGAAAAAAGGAGGTCAGTATCCGTGGGCGATAGCGGGACGGGGAAATTGATTGCAACGCGGGGAGGAAATATCGCCAGGGGTTGTGGCGTTCATTTGCAATCCTTTGGGAAACAGCCAGTTCCAGGAGCACGTTCCACATTCTACCGAACCCACCTTGTATTGCGCCTCGCATCCGTTCTTATAGATCATTAATGTCCTCGGGACATCGTGCCGGGGGTGGATTCGAGTTCACCGTTTACCCCTGTTCGTGTCAGCTTTCATATTTGATAGAGCCTCGAATATTCAACATTAATTTTCATTACCAGCAATGAGCGATTCAACTTTGCAGCATTCGCCGCCACATCTGACGGCATCTCTGAAACTTGCGAATCGTCATGCGTCCGACCAAACACCTATTCTATTACACCGATCAATTGAAAACCGGCTAACGATTAATTCTATTAATTCCGCAGGTGCATAAGAATCATCCACGTCGCTCGTGACGTTCGTCGTGCACTTGAGAAATGAATGTTCTGCCTAAAGAAGCGGAACACTCCTCTCGCTGAATATTAAAAGCGCGGCAGGAGCTCAGGACGGGAAGCGAATCGCTTCCGTCGCGGAGAGGCGGATCCATCGTGGAGCGTCGCGAATGAAATTGAGACGCTCGAAGCTCTGTAAGGATTAAAAGACGCTTGCTCCGTTTCGAGGCGAAATCTCGTCATCGTGTACGCGTGGCATTGTTGTGTGTCGCAAGGGTGTTTCGGGTGGCGCCACCGACTGCACAGCGCCTACGGGTGGGTCCATACTGGGTCAACGGGGTCGGTCGATTTTCACCGCGTAACGTTCCAATTCGCGCTTGATATTGATCTGAGCTTTTCCGCCCACGTAACAAACCGCCTTCCGGCTTGGCGTGGTTCCGCGTGCCGCGCGAGACGGTCGAAAGCGTTCTCGCCGAGGCCAGGCTTCCAGGGAATTCGAGAGAGAGAGAGAGAGAGAGAGAGAGAGAGAGAGAGAGAGAGAGAGAGGGTGGGCAGAAATCGGGATCCGGCAGGCTGTCCGGACCGAGCTGGCTTCGCTTTGATGCATCCTTAGCCGGGAGTAACGGAGGCGGCGGACGAGACGTGAGAGAAATTTGCTGCATCTTCTTTTCCTTTCTCTTTTTCATCCTTCTTCATTCCATTTCTCTTTTACTAAAGATTTCATTGACCAAAGATCTAAAATAATACGCCATAGATTTAGAAGGGGATCGTGTAATAACAATCAACGAGCGTATCCCGAATATGTAATTTACGTTAGAGAATAAACGAGGATGCACGAGCTGAAGAATGCGGGGCTAGTCGCCGCACTTTCATCTCATTTTCACGACCCCTAAAATAGAATAATTTAGTATCACGAGGATCCTCGAGTGGTTTGCGACACACAGGTCTCAGAGAGAGAACCTCAGACACGGAGTCCTATTTTTAAGACCCTCGTAACCTTAGCCTTTAAGAGGGTTTGCTTAGTTTTACGGGATCACGTATTTACGTGGGTATATTTACGTTTGCGTGGGACCGGCGAAAGTGGAAATTTCGTGAATCGATATCGGGGGGGAAAGTACTTGGGCGACAAAGAAATTAATTTCTTTGCTTCACTGTCGGAGCCCTTTTTCTCGTACAATCTCTCGCTTATACGTTTTCAAGCATCCCTCAAAATCCGTGCCACGCCCCCGCCCCGAACCACGAGCCACCCCGAAACGATTGCCGTTGTCCTTTACGTAGCGTGCTCCGATTGTAGAAACGGGACGAATCTTGTGGGAAATTTCTGCCGGGGGTGCCCATTAGACGAAGCCCCGTAACGCTGGGCCCTAAAGGTGGTCGATCGACTGAAGCCGGGACCCCTCGTGGGGTCGGTCGCGCCCAGGTCGACGAACCGGGGCTGTGCGAGTCGAAATCGTCAGAGGACGGAGGGCACGCGAAACATTTCACGGTGTGTAACCGCACGCCGTCGCATCGAGCGACACGACGACGGCGTTAATTTGCGCCGATCGATCGTCCAGGGTCGCACGTTAAAATAGCACGCCGCCCTCTTTTCGTCGACGTCACCGACGTGTCCTTGGGTGAACACAACCATCCCCCTCCCCCCTGCTCCCGTAGGCTAAATACGAGCATCCTTGATTGCTACGGACGGACGGGGGGATCGTTTCTTGATGCGGCCTTTAACGTTGCTTTACGGGGGTTGAAAGTGATTGGGGTGGTATACGCGTAGGACGGAACGATTCGTTTTGTTCTGTTTTAGATTTCGTGTCGGGGTGGTTGTTTTAGGGGAGACCGCCAAAGGAAGATCTGTACATTTGTAGAATTTTGATAGTTTCATCTCTATTGTATATTTCTTTTTTAAGAATTTGTATGGTGTGATGTTTATCGTACGCAGATATGATTGATAATTTAAATATTCTCGAAGTTGATTCACGGATTATACGATTCACTCGGTATATACCACAAGGATTTCACCCCTTAAAGCGTTTCATACCCTACTGATTCGATGCCTGATACAATTAGACACAGGAAGGGACGCTTCAACTCTTCCCTGTTTATACCCGCCTTTTAATAGAGATTGACGCATCATAAATTCAGGACAACTCACAGCTTTAAACGGGGAGCACGAGTTAGGGGCCGTTTAATCGAATCAAGGGCGCGGCATCCCTTCGCCGCGCATCTCTCGCGAATTTGCCCGCGTTGTATGCGAAATTCAGTTAGCCTTTTCAAAACGCCCTCGTTTACCGCCGACGTGCAGCGCGACTTCCGAAGAGCCTCGTGAAAAAGAAAAGAAGTTTCCAGTCGAGGGGTATAACTTCGCCTCTGCTTTCAAGTGTACCCCGAGCCTCGCCGATTACAACGTTTAACTTTCGATTGAACTTCCAAGCCCCTTAAGTATGTTTGCCACTTGCGGCAACGGCGTGATCGAATAAAGAATTTTCGAACAGAGTGATGGCATAGCTTAGAAGTTATTGAAATGTACCAACGGAACGCTGCACCCTGGGTAATTCTCTTCAACAATCCTGTAAAAGTAAAGTAAACAGAGAAATGGCATGAAAGTTTCTGTCAAACTTATCGTATTATTGTATCCTCTTCAGCAACGGCTGTAACATACTTTTACTATTACTTAATTCCCAGTAAAACGGATACAATGAAAGCGAGCAGCAAGAAATGAAATTATTCTTCTCATTCCATTCGGTTGCGACACTTAGCCGTAGAAGGTCTCGCACTTTTAATTGCACATAAAAAAAAAGTAACGAAACCATGCACTTTACGTTTCACCCTCGAAGAGAAAGCAGCGTGACAATACGGAAGAAGCTACGTTTTTCGGTGTACACATATATGGATGTTAATTGTTGTCTCGTTATCCTCGTTACGCCAGCGATATTCAGCTAGCAATGAGTACAACGCTCGCCGACACGCTGGCAATTAATTCCTCCCCCAATGCTTTTTCGCGAGTCGCGCATGCAAAGATCCGCGCCGTGTTATCCCGTCCGTTTCCCTGTTTTTCCGTGTCCGGTCTCGTGGAAAAAAGTCGGTCGTCGAGAGGGAATGTTTTCGGCGCGCGATCAATACACCACACCCTCTCGGTGGTCTCTTCTCACCCTCCCCTCCCCCCCCCCCCCCCACCACCACCTATCCGACAATCGTTTTGCACCCCTTTCGGAAGACCTCGCGCGAGATTCTCGTCTTTATCGTGGTTCGACAGGCTTCGAGCATCTCACGAACCGGTTCGCCCGCGCTATTACGCGAAATTAGGCATTCCCGAGGACGCTGCGCGCCTCGAACGAGATCCGATTGTCTTCTCATAGAAACTTTCCGAGATGCTGGCGATGTTCCATGAGGAACGGCGAAATGTCTCGAGTGGAGGCTGCTCGAACCGTTTCGATCGAGCCACGAAAATTACGCGATCGTCGCAACTTTTTGCCGTTGAAAGCGGAGGGCGGATGATCGGGCGCTTCCGCCTTTTTAAGGTGGAATCCGTTGGGTTCCGAAGTTCGGACGTGACGACTGAAGCGGCGGAACGTTGTTCGATGTTATTGGAACAACGTCCGAAGTTCGACGCTTTAGTTGGAATTTCAGTTAATTTCTTAACAAAAAGAAAAAGGTAGAATTGTTAGTCGGTACCGATTCAGTAGCTCCGATCGGAGGATAATCGAGCGGAATCGATGACGCAAAGGCGGTGGTCAGGTCGACAAGAATCACGCGTTATCGGGCCGATCGTTTTCTTTTTTTTTTTTCCTTTCTGCTGCACGACTCCTCGCGCTGGATGGAATTTCACTTGCGCGAGTCGTGGCAGAGTCGCAAGTCCCCATTGTTCGATCGTTTTGTTGCCGTCCAGGGACAGGATTGTCGTCGAGTCGCGAACGACAATGGAAACAATGGGGGTCGCTCCGACGCCACCGTGCCTCCCCTCTACGTCTTCTTCATATTTAAATCTCGGCTACTGGAACGTCATTGTGCGTTTGAATGATTTTGTCGAATAGTCACGATTATTCTTCGCGCGGCGCGCAGAAGTAATCGTTTCTCGGAACACGCTGGAAACGCTCGTTCCGCGGGATTCGTGTGAGACCATGGATCGTCCATCGACACGTTTTTTCTTTTTTTCTAAATAAAAGCCTCGTTTTAATGGCTTCCATAGAGCCCGCCGGAAAATGAGATTTCAGTCACGCGCGGCTGAACTTATTGAACATAAAATTCATAGACTGTTTACGTTGTATTCCGATAGGGGCTGCTTGTAATGGAATGCCGCAGGAAAAGGTAGCCAAAGAATTCTGTTAATACAGGAAAGAAAAAGGATAGAGTACAAAGTGCAGCATTGTTAATTTCAAAGCAATTTCTAATTGCGACAAGACAAACAATTCCTTCTCTCCGAGGATCGTTCTAGAAAACTTCGTGTCTCTTCCTCGTGTTTGTCCGTCAGACGTACTTTTTCCCTTGCCGCGTCTTGGTATACCGGTGACAAATTTTTCCGGCCTGGAAAACAGGTTGGCAGTGTGTTTGTCTTCCACCTTTGAAAGAACCTCGTCAAGAGTCTCTTCCTTATCGCGCAGCCACGCGAAATTCTCTTTGCACCGCCAACAAATTCGTCGGATTTCCTTCTGTCCTAGATCAACCCCTTTATGTTCAACCTTCATTTGTCGCGACCCCGCTGTATTCTCCGTTGCTATTTTTATGAATTTTCCTTGCACTCCGGCACAGCTCCGTGCCCTTTCTTTCCCGCAGCAAAAAGTGTAGTCCTCCTCCTTTTACAACCCGTTTCTTTTACAAAATGCTATTTCGATCGAATTCCGTTTCAACCCGCCCCGGAATAGACCGCCTCGCAGCCTTATCTCTTCCGCCGCTCCCCACGCGCCGGTCGAGTTTTTCCTTTCAACGCGTCGCGCGATTTGTCGAGGGACCCCGCGGTTCCTCGTAACACGATCTTCGCCAATTACTTTCAATATTTCGGCGCGCGACCCCCGCGGCGACGCCATAATTGGCGAGACAGGCAACGGGTTCGCGCGTCCTCCCCGAACTTTTATTACCGCACCGGCTATTTCTGATGCTACGCTGCGTGCATCGGCGTCATCGCCTCGACGTCGTCGATGCACACGCTCGTTGCACTCGATTTTTTCCATGCCACCGCTAACCCGCCCGCCGCCGCTCGTATAGCGCGAGAGCTGTTGGTCGGTTTAAAAATTGAACTAGGTCGTTCGGCCGGACTGAGTCACGCCTCGCGTGAGATTTCGAGGCACAGAAAACTACCGATGGTAGCTCGTTTCCCACGGCAATGATTGATCGATTGATAGGAGGACGAGCTGCG
Source organism: Holcopasites calliopsidis (assembly GCA_023838395.1). NCBI lineage: Eukaryota > Metazoa > Arthropoda > Insecta > Hymenoptera > Apidae > Holcopasites > Holcopasites calliopsidis. Next base: position 3,042,804 of record JALHAQ010000008.1, read on the forward strand.
AGCGAATGAAATTTCTATTTTGCACGGTGAACAGGATTGCGGACAACGTACGATCCTTTAGGATAGCATTATCGAAGTGCGGCCTTTCCGCGGAGTCCGATCGGTCGGCGGCAAAGCGATATGAACGTTCATAATGACCGACATACGCGGCACTCACGCGCAGTCGTTCGAACTTTGACCCGTGAACTCTAACGATAATGCTTCACCGCTCTGCTCCGTTAGTTCATGGTCGACGTGGCTGTCTATCCCCCTTGCCTCGCCGTTCGTTAATTATCCCCTGACGTTACACGATATTTCAACACAAAATTCGCTTGCTTTCCAACTAATCGTCCGTTGAATGTTGTTTCGCTCTAACCGCGATGCGACTCGCGAAAGTGAAACAGCGTCTATCTGAAAAGCAATTGGTGTCTCGCGCGAGAGGACTTACGCCGATTATTCTCTACCGATCTACGCGTACCGATGGATCAGAACGGTTTCTTTAATGTAAAGCAAATGTCGTCGCCCTTCTCGCAACCGCGTCTAAATAGATTTATATAGATTTCGTGCTACGTTCACTATTGTCACTCTTCCATCTGTCACAGCGAGCGGTGAAAGTCGTTCCTCGAGCGCAACGTCACAGATCGTGAATAAGAAATGTTCCTCTTGATTGCCTCTATCAGCATCGATCATGCCCTGTTCGCGGCACCGAAGATATCCCGGATAGATAAGTTGATTCGCATGAATAGAAAGAGCATCGTGTGAATATTTATGCGACTAACGATTGAAGAAATGTGAAACGTTAATAAATTGCACGTTAAATCTGACGGGACCCGTCGATGTCGGTTTGAATGTTTCCAGAATTGAAAGAGGTTCAAAGTAGGCCTTATTGTTATTGTCGTAATAAAATCACCCCTCCTTCCCTCCCGATCGAATAATTCAGCCATCGTCTAATTGACATTCAACAACGCCAACGTGTTTGCGAAACCGCCCACGTAAAAAGATATGAAAACCTTCTCATGCTTCGCGGAAGACATTAATTTGACAAAACACTGTTCTGCCTCTGCTTCCAGGTCGAGCAACGACGCGTGATTCGTGGCGAACGCCACCGAGCGCAGCAAAACCACGCAGGGTAAGAAACGCTTTCACTTGCCTTTTGCACCACCGTCCGAGTACGTCTACCTGTTCGCACGAGATATGAAAACCCTACGATTCGCTGAACGATCCACGAGAAACGGTACAGCCGGATACCGGAACGGTGAATCAAAGAAACGAATCGTGTGAACCGCGACAGGCGAAACGTACGAATCGATTCGAGGAGAACGACTGAAACGAGTTTCGGCATTTGGCCCACGTTACATCATAATCGCCGTGGCGTAACGCTTCATGACTTCCTCCTGCTTTTCCTTTAACGGCCGCAGCTCGTGACGTACGCTGTACGCCTTTCGTTCGTTCATCCACGTCCAAACGCGTAATGCGGCCGATAAATATTCATCTGGAGGTCACGAGAGTAATGCATCATCGATCTTAATGGATCCTGCTTCGCGTTAAATATCGCGAGATTCGGTGGAAACTTTTCCCTCCAACCTTGAACGTTTCTCCGATCAAACTATTAACGAATTCGTCCTCGAGGAGGGGACCTTTACTTTAGCAACGTATGGAAGTCGAATAAGTACAAGACTGAGCGATCGTTTCGCTGCTTAGCGAATGGATGCGGGTAATTAATCAATAAAGAAAGTTTCTTCTAGAAAAGCCACGGTCCGTCGATGTGTCATCGTTCGCGAGAGGAGCTCGGAGTGTTCTAGCGTTACTCCTGAATCAGTCTTATGCTAATTCTGTCATTTCGAATTTGTACGCCCGCCAGGGACAATCGCGTTTACTTGTTATATCACTGAGCCAGCGTTTACGCAAGCTAACCGCCTCCCAGCGCGACTCGCTTCACGCATGCTAGCTTTTAACGTGCATCAACGTGGTAAATAATAAGAGGATGAAAGGTTTATCGAACGAGCGCCAAATTAATATGATCTATCATCGCGATCTTGTGATTTCACGATGTTACCGCGATCCGTTCAAGAATTCCCCGAATTTCCTGGCTACCCCGTTGCTCAACGCTTCTTCGAATAGAAACTGTACACGTTTCACCTGTCAACAGCCCCTACCATTTCGATCTGCACGAAAGGCATGAATTATTGTCTCACGGTTTACACGCCAAACGTCGCGTTGCCTTTCGTTTCGCAGTTCGATCTTCATCGCGCGTTCCGCAGGATTTCCCAATTTCCTCGGTCGAGCTCTCGGCGAGCAACGGGTAACCGCGTGTGCCAGCGTAGACGCTCGAGCTGGCGCGAGTCACCGGGGCGGGTGGCTGATTTATCGTCGGATCGCGGGGATGTTGGGCGACCGCGTCCGGCGTTCCTCGAGTTTCGCGCAACTGAACGTGTCGTAACGGCCGGGGCATTCGCGGTACATCGGGAAGAACGGCCTTGCTTACATTATTAGAACGCCGCTCGTCGATAGCCGTGCAACAAGAGCAGGCGAGCAAATGCTTCTTCGATCGTGGCGCGCAGCTGCTTTTATTAGGCTGCCGCGTGTTGAAAAGTGTCGCCTCTCAAACGAGACTCGAAATTATACGCGGCCGTCCTGCGAGACAGTGCGCGCCCTTCGAGCGAAATTATTTCTCCCTTTCATTAACGCGATTCTATCGTTCAAAGTTAGTTGTCAGCAAAAATTCGTCATCTCTGCTCGCGCCGACGTATCGTCGGTAGAGGGTAATTGACGATGAGAGAGACAGCGGATTCGTCGATTCTCAATTTGCTACTGGGTACGCAGCGAATGCTTTTGTAACGCAAGCCTCGTTCATTGGATGTTATTGGGCATTTCGACGGGAGACGCGCGATCGATCGTTGCACAATCGAAAAACCTTCGCGTGTCGAGGATGCTTCCAATGCCAAGGCCTTGGAACGCGGAGCGAAACAATATCACGGAATTTGCGAAATAGGAACTCGGCGATGACAGCGTGATGACGGTTTATTGTGAAACATTATTTTAGATACATACGGGAAGGCTCGGGATCAATTTCGTTCGAACAAGTTTCAAGTTTTAATTGTCGCACTTTTCTCTTTGCGACGCGTCTTAAGGAACACGAGAAATGCGTGCTCGTCCGCGGCCAAAGTTCGGCTTCCTCAAAATAATTTTACAATCGACATTCATCCCTATCGTCGCCGTAGTAAAGTACTAACTCACCCCCGATGGGGATGGCTCGGGGATTCCACGAAAGCAACTAGCGCTCACCGGCAAACGCTTTACGAGCGGATTCTCGGCGATGAGCCGGTCGTTTGCCAAGGCACGACGGGGAGGGCTCATTCACGGCGAGATGCGGTCGGTCACTCGGTCAAGCGTGCGGTATTCCTGGGGTGACACACCGCGCGTACACCGTCGTCGCCCCGACGGGGCGAGGAGGCTCTCCTCCTCTATTTATAAATGTGGGTCGACGTGGCTGCGCAGCCGGCTCGTTTCGTCATTATTACGAGGTCCGCTTGGAAGCCGGAGTGTTACGCACTCATCTCGTTTCTGTCTATCGCGAACTTCGATACGCGCCGCCCGGGGTGCGACAGATTAATTGAGACCCCACGGGATCGGTAATTGGCGCGGCGCGGCTCCTCAAATCGATCCGCGACTGATCGGTCCTACGACGGTTCTTTCGCGGCTTACTATCGCGCGCAAGTAATCCGATCCCAGTGTCTTATGGCGCTGTGCGATGCGGAACGAGGGGATTCCTTATGCGAGAATATAAAGTTCAGCGCGTTTCGACTGGAACCGCGGAGTCAGGGTTGCTGACGGGATTGTAAATTGCAAGGCCGACTTCTTGGACGATATATGTATATATATCGCGTTAATCTCACGAAGAATCGCCGTTGATCCGTTTAGTTAGTTAAGCTGGCAAAATCTTGTTTGGAGCGACGGAAATGTATATCAAATCGGTCAGCTCAGCCTTGGACGTGGAACGGCCTCTTATTTTTAGAGAATTATTGCTCCGCCTTGTAAACAAGAAACAGATACCGCGTGTCCACCACCCTGTAGGTACGTGCTCCTCATCGCGTTTTCGATAGTGCGCGGCTGTCTGACGATCCGCCGAAAGAATTTAGATTCAGTCCAATGCTGGACGATCTTCTATTGATCGAGATGTTACGTCCTCGGAAATTGTCAAGGAAAAATTGAATAGATCAGAGATGTACGATCTGTTCGTAATATGCAGTGGATATTTAATTTGAACATTAGAGAAATTCAAACAAGTAACAGTGTTTCTCTCTTCTTTTTTTTTTAATGAAATTTCATTGAAAGTTGTGCTGCGTGAATATCATAATGCAACTCTTTGGCTCAGAGACTATGCTTATGCTCGCATTGGATCTTCATCGCACCTCGACTTACATTCCGGCGTTCAGATCTTACTTTTGGAGGTAAGTTCAAGCGTGACGTCGAAGGAGAACAAGCAAGGCTCTGAGGTATATTAAAATTCATCTCTGCGTTTCCTAGCAATTCCATAGAGTAAAACGCAGGAAAAGTCGGAAGAAACTTCTAAACGTAGATACCGCTACCGAGACGGCTCTACGCGACAAGAGAAATTTCTCGAGGCATTCCCGCCTCGGCTAGTTTTTATTAACGTTCATCCTGCTATGATAATCTTTATCTGCGAAATACCGTTCAGCTTACACAATACCGTGGCGAAACGTTGCGCCTGGTGACTCGCCGATCGAGATTCCTCGCGAACGTGGAGAACGCCGCGGTGCGCGCGTTCTTCGATGCGACGTCGAAGACGCCGCGGGTACGGAACGGGTATTCGTGACATTTGAAGGGGTGGTCTTAAATTAAAACGATGGCAGAGCGGCGCGAGCTGGCAGCGGGAGCGAAGGAACGCGCTGCGATTGCCACACATCGGCAATTTGGCAGTAGTCGTGCTCGACGCTCGGCCCGCCACTCGGCCGTTCTTTTCGTTTCTTCTTTCGCGTTGCGCTGCCCGGGCTGTGCGCCTCCGCGGCTGTTATAAGTAACACAACTAATCGCCGGCAACGCTTTTCTCTCGCTCCAAAGTTTCCTACGTCATGCAACACTCCGTGGCGACCGATCGAGCTGTTCGAAGACAATACCACCGCGCGGACGAGGGAAGAATATTTTCTTGTAATAGATAAGAAGCTTGCTCGAGCGATTCCACTTCCGCTCGTCTAACTGTGGCCCGGTGTTTCCATCGCGGATTCCACCGGTGCCGTCAGTCGATTTATTGCGTATCATTAGATCCACTTGGTAATACTCCAGCCGGACGCGCCGCCTCTTGAATGCTGTCGCGCGTAATCAGGTGAGATACACCGGGATCTTTCTAAAACCGTTCTTACATTTCTACCGATCCGCGCGCAAAGAGAACAAACGCAGAATCGGTCGCGCGCGATCGAGAAATTTCGAAGCTACCTCGCGTGAAAACTTGAGCGAGCGGAACGATTATCCTCGGTTGGTCGACCAAAACGGTTTCACCGGTGCCGAGTGACCCATTAATAACAAGACCTTGGTCGCGCGCAAGTATGTGGCGCGCAATGTTTCATCGTTCGAAGGCCGATCGATCGTCGATCGATTGCTGTCAGGGTTAGGCCGACGAACGGTGGCCGTAGAATCGGTCGGAGCAACGAGAAACTGTGGCTGCCATCGTCGTTTGAACGAGACCGATATCAAATTTTACTCTTCGTTAACAAAGACGCCACTAACGCGCAGCCACGTTCGAAACAAATACGATTCCCTAAATTGTCCGGACAGGATAGCTTGATACCGTAGTTCATTGAATACTTGTTGCTCGTATTGCGTAACGTTTTCGACGTGCTTGCACAGGGGAAGCAGCAAGTGCGTTTGGCTACTCTAAAACGTAGCGCGTTTGATAAACGATCGGAAAAGTGGAGGTTCGGTAACGGTGTGAGTCGATTACAAGCGTCGGCGCAGACAGTACGACTCCAACGTGGGAACCGCGGTGAACTGTTTAAAATCACAGCCGACATTACGTAAAGGACATATAACAGATGTGTAATAGAATACAATCGCCTTCTGATAAGTACACACGCACGTACGTGCGAAACGATAACCGCATTCCTACGGTCGACCGTTCGATCGCGTGTGTATAACTTTCATTAGACACGTTTCACGCTGCGGGCTTTGAATAATGATTGCGAAGCGTCCCCTTGAATTCTATCTTGATCGATACACGATTGATTCTTTTCCATCGGACGTGTGCAAGAGCGAACTGCAATTGGCAGAAATGTTTTCAATCGCCTCGCATTTCCGCGATACTCGGCATACTTGAGATTCGACGGTAGAAGACGCATTGGAGCTCCTCCTATATACCATGATTGTTCCGTTGAGCAATCTTGATGGTGAAACGCGGAGTCGGTCATGACCAACGAGATCTCTTCTGTCCTATGATCCCCACCTCGTGGTTAAATAGTAAAAAAAATTGTCCGATTTCTCAGCAGTACAAAGAAACAAGGTTTCCTATTTATGTTGAAGTTTCTCGAGCTTTCAGGAAAGATCTTCCGATAGATTATTAATATCGTGCTGATAATACTAGGTAGACTTCCATCGCGATAACATCAATACAAATCGATAACAAACATCTTGTACTTTCTAACGGTGAGCTAAATTCTATTAATCTATTAACATAGAGATCGTCGATTTGCCTCGGGATCTCTTCTAATCGTTTATCTCGCTCGTGCCGGAGCAACGATACGCCGTTGTTGTTCGTACATTTTAGTCAACTTAGCATCGCGTGTAACACGAAGCTTGATTGTGAGACCATTTCTTTATCTTCCGTGTTGCGTAAATAATGCGAGCTTGTTATTCGTTTCGAAACGCTACACGTTTGCGAATGCATCGAATATTTCCATTCCGTAGTCGCGATTTTTTCATTTCCGCAACAATATCATTATCGTAAAAGCAAACAAAGCGTCCCCTTCGAAACGATCGACGATTAATTCGCGTTCTGTGGATGTTCTCGAACGTAGACCGAGCGCGGACATCGTCGCGATTCGACGTGGCCGAGAGAGGTGTGTTGCTAATTAACATTGGCCTCCGTCGACTATTGCTAGGACTGTGTCAAAGTGTCAGCTGCTCCTTACGCAATGGCCGCGTGTAGCCAGCAAGCGAAGAATCGAATTATGTAACGCGATTGAGGAAACGGAAACGAAATCGTGACTTAACATATCAACATCCACCGATGCTGCTTCGTAAACAATTGCGACACGCGTCGTATTGCGCATCAGGTGGCCAAAACCGTCGGAGTATTCGTAAAAATGTGAATGCAAAATAAAGATTACGAAATATCAAGATATGATGATACTGGTAAATTCAAGCAAATCTTTAAATTATTAAACTCGCTGCAACCTTCGAACATTCGCGAATCCTTCAACGTTCCTAGAACTCTCTAAAAACCTGTGCCCTTTCTTTGCCCTCGCTGCACTCTCCAAGTGACACGCAGCCCGCACGCAGTAAAACCACCCTTTCACCCGGACGAGGACAGAATCGCCCCTATCTTCCATTGATAACATTTAGCAAAAATCGAAAGGAGCTTCTGGCCGATTGACAGGGCAACGCGTGTCGACGCAGGGAAGCTCCACTGCTGCTAAAATGTATCAGTGCAATTTCGTGTGCAGAGAAAACGACTGTGTGCCGTTTCAGGCAAGGAGGGAAATCGCGCGATACACCGGTAACACGCAGGTCGTTCGGTAATTACCCGTTTATTGTCTGCGGTAAACGCGACCGTGAAGAGCGCCGAAGAGAATGATATGCATATTTTCGCGCGTTATGAAAGCTTCCGTATCGGTGCGTGCCCGTATATCGTGACCGGCGACATTTCGAGAAGTTCAAGAGTACCGGCAATGGAAAAGCTTGCCCCCCCCCCCCAACATGCAAATTGTAGTCCTTTAAGTAACCGAGGCGAACATTAGAGGTATCTCTATGTTTCGCAATATCTTCGCTTCTGTGGTTTAGCAACGCGCGTCTCTGATCACGCGATTCGAATCGATCGGCGACGCGCACGGGAGGCTTCTCTGGCACGCCGTTTGATATTTGCCACATTTGATAGGCCGCGCGGTTGGGAAACATTTACCTGAACGTTAGCAAAGGACACGGCCAACAGAATTTTGTCCCAGAGATTAAAGCGAACGTATGCGCCTCCGGACATTCCACATATTCGTCGGTTCATTTACGGAGAATCTCGCGAAAAGTACGAAAGAATTCTGAAATTGCTGATCAAAGCAGGATAGAGCAACCGCTTCGTTTCAAAGAGTCGAGCGTCAAAGGGAGCTGAGGAACGATCGTGTTCGATCGATCGGCGCGTATTGAGAGGCAAGGAGCCGCGAGGCCGGATGTTAATGAGGAAGAAATGCCGCGTGCTCGTAATGTAATTAGCATCGTAAAGGTAATAGGTTTCGCTGTTGGGAAGCGAAAAAAAAGAAAGGAGACGCTGTGAAAACACGGTGAGGAGAACAAGCGAACCAGTCGACTAACTATTCCATTCCGCGTGCGTTCGTCGATAGACTTATCGCGACGTGTTCCAGAAAGCTCGCGATTTGCAATTTAAACGGGCCCGTCGTCTGACTCGTTTCCACCGTCATCACTGACGTCTCGTCCGTCGGACGAGCTTCCTTAACCCTCGTACGCTACTACTACTTGCAATGCGAAGACTCGCCGACCACGTTGATTATTGTTAGCTCGATGGAAAATAAATGGCCGATTGGTTGTCATTCTTCTTTTTGTCTAACACTTTGCAATGCGACACTTCTTATTCGTTTTCCCCTATCAACGAGCATTCACTGTACTTGGATCAGGGACACGCAGGCCAAACTACGGTTGATACTTTTCCCTTTAAAAGAACGTCGCCGTTCCTCCTGCATTACGCGACGTTTCTAGAATGTTAACGCGACAAACGACAATTTGAGTGGCAACACAAATTTACACACGCCACGAGCCATTTTTGAAATTTCAATCACAATCTCCGCGTAGTCGCGGATACTTCGATTATGCTTTCGACGGCGAAACGCCGGGGAGAATTAGCGATTCAGGGTCGCGCTAGGAAACGCGTGTATGCGTACGTAGGCGAACAACGCGGTTCGCTGGCGAAACCGAGGCATCGCTGGTCGTGTCGAACGACAATAGCGTACTATTTTCACTTGCGGGGAACAATTAGTCGTCTGACGTGTGCTCCGGTGTTTACCTAATCGAAATACCATTTTCGTTCACGCTTGCGCGGCTCATTACGAAAGAGCTGCTTAAGATTTTTTTTTCTCTTTTTTGGCGAATCGATAATCCACGATGCGCATCGAAGGGAATTGCTTGGCCGCGACTCGTCGCCGTTCTTTCGCGCGTTTTTAAGCCCGTCGACCGTTAGAAAGCGGAGAATAGGAGGTCCTTCCACGCGAGCACCGCCTTCCACGGTACACGGATTTATGTAACGCGTGACTGTCAGCTCGCGAAAGAAAATCCTCTCGGAAATCGTTTTACGTAACACGGGGCGAAAATCGCCGACACTCGAACGGAGCGGGCTCGTTTATCGTAGCAACGCGTGGCCGCGGGTCCGATCGAGAGCTGCTCTTGCTCTTGTCCTATCGCCGTCGGGTCACCGGTCACTGGCCACCGTCCCGTCGCGCGCCACGTTTCCCGCGTGCAACGGGGGCGGCAGCGGGACCCGGCGACACGGAAGCAACGACGGGCGGCGACGGAGCGCGGGAAGGGATGAAAAGTTGGCTCACGAGCGGCGGAACACGAGGCCTTGAGTGCGTGCACTCCGCGCGTTCGTACGTACACGTCCCTGAGCCGCAAACAGGAACACGCCGATTATCCGGCGACTGAATGGAATCGAGTGAACCGGTTCGTTCGCGTGCGGCACGTAGGTAGAGGTAGGCGCGCGCGGCCACATCCGTCAAGCCGCGGTTCCGCCGCGGATCCGCCTTAAACCAGATCCACTTCTTCGTGAATGGGCCGAGTACGGCGACAGCGGCTCGTGCACCTCGTCTAATTACGCGACGACGCTAACCGGCTGTCGCGCGATCATTAATTCAACCGGTCACGCGGCGGGAGCCCTGTCTTATTGAGCTGATGCGCGTGGCGCATGGTCGTACGAATGAACGAAGTAGCTGCTTCATCGGTCGAGGTCGAGAGCGGGTTCGCGGTAGAATCGTACGACGTAGGGTGACTAGACAATACGGCATCTTCCTGATGACGTATCTCGAGAGTGTGTGGGAAAGTTTTTGAGTATGACGCGTTTTAGCCAATCGACGTGTGTTTTCTCCGTTGTCAATCGAAGACACGCGCCATGAGCTCAGCGTCAAATTGCAATAATGTAGGCGCGCATTATTATAACGGGCATCACGCGTAAACATTTCGATTAAGCCGCATTCGGATTAATTCGATCGAATTGAATAATAGAGTACCGGATAATTACTTTGTCTCTAACGGATGAGCTCACGGTCCGTTCTACGTTGAATCGTCGGGAGATGCAGCCCCTGTCACGCGTGTCCCGGCGAAACTACATCCAAGGCGTGCTTTCACCTAATCGTCAATGGAATTATTCGTCACGATGAATCGTATCGCGCGACGATAACGATGCGTAAATGGAATGCATGAATGATAAAACAGGGTCATCAACTTGTTCGCAAAACTCTTACGTTGCCAGTCTCAAACGTTCTGTCCGATTATTGCGTAACGCACAAACGTTCCAACGTTTTTCCCCCATCCGCGGTTTGCGTTTCCAGCGAAAACGCCAGCGAATAATGCAGATTAGTTCAACGGGAATAACAAGCGTTAAGATTAAGAGACAAATTTCGATTCGTTGAACAAACAACAGTGTTGATGGTGTAAATTTTTCTATTCGAACATTCACCCCTGTGCGATCTCAATTTGCTGGCACGAGCTACGTTTGTAATTAATCTTAATTCCCCCCTCTCCTCGTTCCTTACCAATTCGTGCGCTTATTACGCGGCGTTCGGATCGGTTTAATAAGTAAGCAGCGTGTATAACTCGCGTTCATCAGCGTTCGTTGTGTTGAATTCGCAATCGCTATTACAACATAATACGTACGCAGCAGATACGTCTTGCAGACGTGCAGAATCTCGAGCGAATTCGCGAACAGTTTTCCGATCGGTTCGGAATCGGGAACCGTCGCGAGAAACGAGGAAAATTCTAAATTGTCCCACGCCCGCCACCCCTCCCCCCCCCCCTGCGAAACCAGTAAATTGACTTTTGATACGCGGGTGTGCGCACGTGTACGGCTGTTTGTGACGTGCAATTTCACGGTCGTGATCGGCGTGTGTGCGAGTCTCGGCTGATAAAACGCAAATACTATCGCGACCGCGGTCTCCGGCGCTTATCGCGGCAAACAAAAAAACCCTGAACAGCTAACGAATGACTCAATTCTGCATTTTTTTTTTGTCTTATTTCTGCATATTCGCGAGACTTCTTTCGCCGCCGCGGCTTTAGCGCGATACTCGTTTGGACGCCGATTGTATTTACCTTGGACGGTAATTAAATCGCGGGCCGTATTAAAAAGGGAAAGCGGTGAGTGAGAAATTCAGTTCGAAGACTGTACGAAGAATTCTATTTCCCGTGGTCTCTCGGTGATCGGCGCAGATTCTAAAATGCGAGTAGAACGGCACGAAATACGTTTAATCATCCGGGTCAGTGTAATAAAACGGGTGCACTCGATAAGATACGCGTATCGACCGGCGACGTTGAACCTTTCAGCCAGCCCCAATGACATTTCCTCGTAAAGGCATGCGGGAAAATCTTTCCTCGTTCGGAAGCGTTCGCTTTCGTAACGCGTTATCGACTTTATCGCGTGACAGCTAACAATATCGGGGATCGCACCTGAGCACAGATAGAGACAGGTTGCCCGGTCCGGGCTTCATAACGAAGCGCCCGCCGCGACGTCTTATCGTCGAAAGACCTCGGAATTACGGGGTATTATTAGATTGATTCATGGCTGACGTTGTCTTATTAATACGCGTACAGGCGCGCACAGGAAAAGGAAATTCGAATACATGAATTCACGTGATTGCGATCGCCTCGCCTCGTGTCGAGTTTATGCAAATATTTGACGTCCTTCGATCAAGGGTCTACGACGGTGTCTTATTTCCAATTTTTCTAAATGTATTTTTATCACGGCCATACGTGTGCACGCACGTCTCCGTGGATTCCGTCGTCGGGAACGAAATGTGGACGTTTCCTCGAGTCGTAGGGCAAGAATGGTGATACCGAGAAACTGCTGCTTCTGCATGGAAATAATATCTGATGGGAGGGTGGAGCTCGACGCGTCTTACGGTTTGTCTTTTCATTATTTTCGCGAAGTTCTTCGAGTCGCTTGGGAGGGAAATAAATAATATCAAGTGGACGATAGATAACGTTCGTCGTCCTTAAATGTTAGTGAAAATCTTCTTGCAATTAGAGCGGAATAGGTACAAATGTAGATCGTATGCGAAACTGGATTTATGAGCTGGAGACTTTGCAGTATTCTCTACTCGCGCGCTAATGTCGTAATTGTAAAAAGGTATTCAGCAATCTGTTTCCGGTGTTCGGAATGCAAAACGACAGAAACTGCGAAACATTAATCTGCAATGGGGAGATCATATCTGTTGATCGATCGTTCGTATAATGCTATCATTATTATTAACATTACAAACTCGCGTTCCACGGGTACGTTCTATTAACGCTCGAAGCTGTCGTGATAAAAGTGCAAAATTACAAATGCGCGTCACAATTGTGACTTGCATGAAAAATGATTTGCCGTACGCTTGATCTGGTTAACGCTCGCAGCAATGATGCGCGCATACTTTCAAATCGATAACTCCTTCAATTATTCTAATACACACTTTACCATTTGTCCAGGCCAATGTATTATTCAATCGTTCGGATTACCTGCCGCCACCGTACTCCCCTAAATATATTCGATAACGGCCAAAGTGTGTGTGCCTCCTTGAATACATTAAACCGTGACAAAAATACGCGTGCAATGAAAAAGCAGAACGACGAAGGAAAAATAGTAGGCCCGCGTTGCCGTGCGGGAAGTTTTATGGGTTGATTGCAGTGCCTCGCTAGTTGAATTTCGCGCATACACGTGCCGCAGGTTCGATCGTAAAACGACGTTATGCAGGAACGTTAAGTTTGTTACGCAAAATAACGAGTGACAAGCGGATGAATACCAATCGCGAGCGTGTTCAGTCGGTTGGCCGTGACCACGAGGAGCCTTGCTTTCTGGAAAATAGCAGAAACGTGTACTAATGCGACGCGACGACTTCGGCAAAGGACAAATACAATTATCGGCTCGGTTATCGCCGACTGTTAATCAAGCCATGATTTATCGTTTTACTAGGGCTCGCATAAATTTCAGTCGAACAATTGCGTATGCGCGCGCCGACGATCGACGAATTCTAATTACGTACGTCTCGTGTACATGAAAATGCATCCCGATCCTGTTCTTCCCGTTCGTCGAAACTCCCTTTTCCGTCGCTGTTAGGAATGCTCCAGTGGCGATGATTAATTTTCAGTGTTCGTCGGTCTGCCAGTTATTAGTTAATTGGCGGACCGATTTTTCCGCGATAGCGCATCGAATGGAAACGTACTTGCAAATTAATTACTGGCAGCGTTCAAGGCTGGAATGGTCATGACAACGGGAACGAATTGCTTCCGTATCTTTTATGCGCCACGCCGTTGCATTACAAGGAAACGAACTTTTCTATCGCTGGTCGCGCAACCGGCTAACGTTCCGCGCAGATCCTATCCAGATATATATACATTACTTGCAACTGTTATCTGCTATCTGTAGGAAGCTTTGCCTTGTCTGCGCAATCTCTAAATCAGCCGGTTATGGACTTCCTTTATTACGAATATACAACTGCCTTTTCTTATATCGATGGTGTACTACGCCGCCAATAAAGAAACGTTTATCAAATACATTCCAAGTTTCACCAGGATCGTTGGAATCGTCCGACATGATTTGTATTTCAAACTCGGCCAAGATTCTTTAATTGCCCGACGTGTCGCATGCGCTTCCTGTCTAACAGGAAGCCAGATCGTTCTTATCAGACCACTATCGAATCAATCCCCTGATTGATCCCTGTCGCCAGGCGGTATCGGGCGTAACGGGGCGGTTTCCTGTTCGGTGCACGTATTATCGGATCATTGCGTCCGCGAGGTGTAACGTAAAAGTTCTTACCGGTGATCCTTGGCATACTTAGCGCGTAGTCGCGAGCTACGTGCTCGCTCTTAATCTCGGTCGAAAAACCTGCTCGAACAATATGCACCGCACGTACGTACACGTATGTACGCGTGTACTGCGCGCGGCTGCATGCTCGCGTTTACCTTAGAACGTTGTGCACACCTAAAGCGTGCCTTCCCCTCCCCGGCCTCCTCCGCCCTGTGCTACATTCTTATTCCAGCGCTTCTCTCACGTTCCTGCTTCCTGCGCCAGAAAAATTGGCTAACCCGTTTACTGATGCAACAAGGGAAAGGAACGCCCGGCGAGTGCGTCCTCGGCGCGGCACTGCAGCGTAGAAACCGGAAGGCGGAGGGTGGTTCGGGGGAAAAGGTTAAAATACGGGGCGTCGAGAGTAATGGTGCTCCAGAGAAATGATCTTTAGTTGGAAAGGAAAAAGTCCGCGTTGGAAAATGAACCCCTTCCGCGGATCCTTCGATCGACCGTGGCCAAGTAGCATAGGGTGTGTGCAACGAGCGAAGAATTAGGGAAGGGGGCGGCGAGGGTTCGGGGCGGCAAACACGCGGAGAGAGCGGTTGCAAATCAAATTATATGGAACAGCGGGGAAACAAATAGGAGAACGGGATCCGTGAAGACGGCCGAAACCAAAGTCAATAGGGGCGATGCTGGGATCGCACGGGACGTGCAAACGAGAGGGTCTGTAACTGGATCGAGCGAAAGCGGCGAAAGGAGCAACCGCCGGTTGGCGGAGAAGCGACGAGGGGGAAAAATTGATAATAGGAAACGGGGGCGAAACGATAAGAAGAAACAAACGCGCGCCGGGGACCCCGATATCGATTCAGGAGAATCGAGTTCAATGGGGCGCGGAATGGAAACGGTGGAAAGTACGTAATCTACAAGAGGCGGTTAGTTACATGGGATTTGGGAAAGGGTGTAGAAGATCCTGGAGGGCGCGGATAACGTCGTAGATAGTAGGGCGAGCCGCGAAAATCTTGCCTTACGGCGAGGAGTTGAAAATTAGGAAATCGCATCTTTTGGGCCGGATATGCATTATTTCCTGTCTCCTTAAATGTAACGCTCGTTATTCCATGTGAAAGCAAATACTTCATCGAAAGACCATTGGCCAAATAAAAGGGCGAAACAGCCGAACGCTTTATGTACCCTGAAATCGCAAGCTTCCCATCGTTAGCCTGAATCCATAGAGAATCTTTTTATTTCTGCCCACCCCTTCGCATAAGCAGACAGGCTGTGCTCAAACGATGCAGAAGGCAGTAAGCGGACAGAGCAACGCGCCTTGGCCTTTATTTAACTGCGCTCGCTGCATTTCATGGGGCCTTTAAAAGGCACGCGTGAAAGGAAAAGCGACGCGCACAGGGGTCAGAGGGTGCGTGTCGCCACGCGTCCCTGATGTTTCCTTCCCGCTGAACTTTCCACGTGCCCTAACCCTGCAACCCCGAGCGTACGCTCCCGCGTACATGCCCCCTTCCGTTATCGTCTCGTTCCTGTACGCGTGACACATTTTGTTCCGATTGCACCGCGAACGGCAAATACGACCAGGGGGATTTCGAAAAGATACACGCCAGCTTTCGATGTAAATACGCAATCGCTGAGAAAACATCCACTCGTCGCGCGGGGGACGGAATTATTGTAAATTTCGATCGCCCGTGACGCTTTTGCCGTTGCGTCTTCGCGTACCGTTCGCCGAAGGAAATTTTCTCAGCTGGAAGCGGCTTTCTTATTTTTCTTTTTTTTTTTACTACGCGCGGCAGATTATCGTATTTTGCTCTCGTTGCGAATAGGCAGCGCGCTTCTGAAAACTGTACCACGCGGCGTCCGCTTTCCTCTTTCACTTCCTACATGCATAAGCAACCGTGACATTTTTATTGCGAGTTTATGCAACCATGCCTAACCGGTACGTTCTTTGATTTATACATTATGTAACTTGTTGTTTTGATGCCGAGCGCCGCCCGACCGACGTATCGAATGTGTCGCAAAACGACTCAACAGTTTTTGTTCATACCGTGAACAAATGGATTAGTCGAATGAGCAAAGATAACACGAGCGCCCTTTCTCGAAGCGGAATCGACACGGCTTAGAATCACGACCACGTCTGCATCGGGCGTTACCTCATCGCGGAAGTCGCGATACAAATCTACCTGGCAATTTTGCCGGATCGTCTTTAGATAGCGAGTTTCCTGCGAGTTGGGCTGTTGGTTCGCGCTTACGCGTAAGTGAATCAAGGTCGCCCGATCTAGACGAGATTGGACGACATTCAGAAATCGAGGTATTCTTTCCTTGCTAGCGTTTTTTTTGCCTGTCAAGTGAGAGGATTTAATTAACCAATACTGTGGGAAGCCTTGAACACCTTCAGACTCTTTGTCTAACGAGAAAGTAATGCATGATCGTTCGTCTCGCGCGCATCGTTTCCATGCAGAATGAAAATTTGTTTCCGAACGAGAAGAAGTTGCAAAGCTTAGAGGCGGATGCACCCTGTACGACATCCGTAGTGAGCATCCTCCACTGGCGTTTACCGTAGAAACTCGTATTTCCTCGTATAAATCACCACGGCGCAACTGCATGGAGCGTACACGCGTTTAAATATAGTCGACTAGCTCTCAAAAAGACCAAGCTGCCGCGTCGTCCTATCTTTAACATCCGCAGTGGTTTCGATGTACGCACGGCGCGCCGTGCAGTCGAGTTCTAGAGCGCCGGTGCAAATGGAGCAAAACTGCATTCTCGTCGGTGCCGAATGCCGTGTTGCCTCGCGAAAAGAAAAAGAAGCGGCCTCCCGACAATTTCCCTTGCTGTTCGAATGCTCGAAGGTAGAGCAGCAAGCGGCGAGTTTCGGAGAAAAGTACACGGAGCAGCGGCGACTCTCGACGGTCCCCGCGTCCTTGCCAGTTACCCCTCGCGCGATTCCACGAGTGGGATATTCCCCTACCGCGCGCAGCACTCGGCGGTGTTTCCCCCTACTTCCGAGTTTATCAACCCCCCCCCCCCCCACACCGCGGGTAGCGCTATGTAAAAGGCCGCACATGTTTCCCCGCGTTTCAGTCTCGCAGTGGCGCTCGCGAGTGACTGTTCGTGTGGTTCTCGTGCGACGGGGAACTGTTTCACCTAGAAAAGAAGAAGGAAAAACGTGAAGAGCGAAGGACATTAACGGTTGTGCACGCGTGCCGTATACATGTAATACCTACATCTGGCCACCGTGTATATATATATATATATATACGAACGGCGGTACAAAACTCGCAGCAACGCACGCGCGCAAAGGACGAGTTTCCTCTTTCCTCGGTGCTCCGTTTCGAGAAGGCACAGCATACCGCGAACGTCGTTGCGCCGTGCAACATCGCGACACCGATTAGACGCGAAATAGAAAAGACTAGAAGGGAAAGGAGGAGAAGCAGTGTACGATTCTTCTTTCCGTGGCTGCTCCCGTTTCGGTTTCCTTTCTTCCGGGACTCGACATCTACTCTTGTTTCTTTTCTTTTTTTTACTTTTATACGTGAACGCCGTGTAACATCCGCGACACCGTTTCGAGTACAGTGAAGATTGACTGCGCGAGTGACACGGCTTTGTATCCGTTTTCGGAGCTAGCCGGCAAATTTCATGGAAAGAGTGCGACAGAGGGGAATACACACTGTGCGTACTATCTTGTAGGAGGACGCGGCCGAGTGTGGGATATATATCTGCCCCTTGACACAAGGATACTCGAAGGGTGTTACGGAACTAGTGATCTACCGCTGACGTCACTCGGCGCTTTCGTGCCTCGTTGCAGAGACGAGAATAGTGCTCGCTGGCCCGACATAGACACGTGAGTACCGAACTACTTCTCCGCTCCGTTCCGGAGCACTCTGGACAATTCCGCGGCGGTGATCGCGCTAACGCCGTGTCTACGTTCCTCGCCGCCGCTGTACAACAATCGTCGCGCGACTGGGTCTGCGGGGGGGGGAAAAAAAAAACATACGTCGCGACGCGAATTCCGTACTTTATTCCGCGGACGGGACGGTCGCGGCTGTAAAGCAGTTCGAAGTGCGCGAATCGGTGCCGAAGTAGGGGAATGCGCACCTGTCGGTGACGCCTTAACGAAAAATCAAGTTCGGATGTTACTCGTTTATTCGCTGAAGCGCATTTCCTTAAAAACGACAGGTAAACCAATGCCATGGATAGTTCAATTGCGGCAGTCGCTCGGTGCCGACCGCGTTTCAAGTCTCTCTCCTCTTTTCCAAGGCCGCCCCAGGTCGCGGTGACTCAATTTCTCGCTGTTACGTCAAGTACACGCGCGCCACACGCACGCCTATTACGACGAACGACGAGCACGCGTTAAGGTCGCAACGCTGTCTGCGACGAGCTTTTCTCCTATCGCGGGAACAGCGATTTATCCATTCGCGGCTCCGCGACCGCGGACGCATCGTGCGCGCGTTTCAACGAATCAACGTATTAGGCCGGTTAATCAATTAACGGGTGGACACGCGATGCTCGCGGCTTTTTCCGCATTTATTTGCGTGAGATTGTCAGAGCGGCACCGCGCACGAGAATAGAACGCGACGATAATAGCAAGGCCAGGGATACGTTGTTAGTGGTCGCGATGTCGGTTCGCGTTTGACGGATTAATTAATTAGAACGGGCTGTGATGGGTTGTAATGGGGACGGTAAACGACGGATACGGATTTCGTTTACTCGACCCGTTCTTCGCGCGCGATAGCGAAGCCGCGCACTTTTCAATGGCAGGCCTAGTTAATTGCAGCGGTACGGCGTGATAGATAATTATCCGTCGTTCGCGATCGTTAAATATTGCAACGATACAAATGACCCGTTCGAGCAAACAGTTTGATCGTCGAACGTTTCCTGTGCGTATCGTGCGCGAGCGGAAAATCGTTTCGTCCCGTCGCGAAGCTCTTTTCCTGTCCACGCCAACTTTCTCGATTCCAGTCGCACGAATCGGAAAAAAAAAGGAAATCAGTAGTCCCATCGATGACAGAGAAAGAGGGAACGGGAAACAGGCAGGAGTTCTCTCCCTCTCTCTCTGTCTCGCGAGTCGGTACGGGCAAACGAATTATCCAACTCGTGCCGTCCATCGAAATCGGATTATCGTCGATTCCTCTGCATCGGTACCACCCGACCCCTATACCCATCTCACGGCGTGTATCGATTTTCGACGCTCTGTACGCCAGCAACTTATTTCCCTCCGCGCGCCGTAAATATTCGGCCCTAAGCATTCGCCCGCTGGATTAATCACGGTTCAATTGGAGAATCTCGCTCGGCAAATAAAGCTTTTCGAGGCCCGTGCAAACGTCACGCGGCCGTACGCCGGTCATCGAAACTCTCACCCCGTTCGCGTACGCATAAAAGGGGGCACGTTTACATGGTTTCATTGAGCCCCGGAACCGATTCGCGCAAATTCAGAGACGGAAGACGCGTAAGGTTTGCGTATCTGGGAATACTTCGTATCGAATATTCCACCCCCGTTGCGTGTATCGATTTTAACTTTCGTAGAAGCAGCCCCCGGAGACGTTGAAAAATCGCCAGGTAATTAACAAGTCGCCGAGCGAACGTGGCTAGCGCGCCGCTCGAGAATTAATATGCCGTTATTGAAAGCCGAGAATTCGTGCCGGCGATAAATTCCGGCTACGACGTTTCTCCGCGGCGCGGTTCGAGCGAAGGCGAGATTAAACGTAGCTCACGGTGAGAGAGAGAGAGAGAGAGAGAGAGAGAGAGAGAGAGAGAGAGAGAGAGAAGGGTTGGGGGTTGCACGAGCGTGCACGGGGAGAACCGTAGACGATGGGGTTTATAGTTCGGTATAAAATCAATTGCGCGACGAGCGCCGGCCTCCTCGTAATTAGTGTCCTCTGCTAATTATCGCGACGATTCGCGCGCTACTCCATTATCGCCGCGTAGCGAAAAGTATTCATTCGAGATTACCAATGCGCAGCGGGTCGAGCGCGTTTCACCGTGATTAACCGGAATGGGAGCGCTGTTTCGAGACTTTTCAAGTTATTGCCAGCGAATCGAGTGCGCGAGTGCTGAACGGATCGATTGAGACGGGACAGGAGAACGGATTAACGGCTTAACAACGATAAGTAGCTTCCCTCGGACAGAAATTTTTACGAAGTCGCGTTTCGCGCGCAGATTTCGTGTCGACCGTCCCATTTGCTCCCCATCGTATCACGCCGTATATGTATAATATAGAGCAAACGCTGCAGAGAGGCGAACGTTGGGAAAGCCTGAAAATGCGAACACACAAATTTGCGCGAGCGGCGAGAAAAGAGAGACGAGATTCCACGCGAGCGCTACAATTCTTTCTCCCCCGTGATCAAAATAAATTCCCCTAACACGTTCCGGGGTTTACTAGGCTGGTGAAGAACGCGCGTAGACGCGTTTTACGGGGAACGAAACTAAAAGACGAATTTTCATCGCTTCCACCGCTGCTCCCCCTTGCCCGTTCTCTGTTCATTTATCCCGGTTCCCCTTTCGACAGAACGGGAGGTGAGAAACGGGAGCGTTCGTTGAACCTTAAAAGGGTTTCGATCCTTGAATTCGATGAATACATTTTGCACCGCGCGGCGACCGCTATAGGTGTAGCGATCGGGTGAATAAAAAGACATGTTTGCGTTCGAGATTGACGAGGGGGGGGGGGGGGGAAGGTGATACCATTATTCCAAAGATTGAAAAATAAAGTCACCGTGTATTATTTTAGTTAATAATACCATCCAGATTTCGCCATCAAAAGAACCTACAATAATTACCAAAAAGCTAGACAAACGTGCGCTTGATCAATTTCTGTAATTCTTGATACCTGTGTAAATGTACGAAAATGATTGAATGAGTTCCCTCGGCATCAAAACAGGGATTACGACTTACTGTTCATTTATACTCCTTTTGCAAGTAATAAAACAGAGCCGGCGTATTCCCGTGATCCCGCGTAGAAGGGTTAAAACGTACGCGCGCTGCAACCGCGTTGCATTAGGATCGGTATAGGTGTGACGCAAGCGAGGTTTATTGATTCGCAGAATCCAATATAACGAACCTGGAAGGGGCATATCTGCTCGTGGTTTTATAGGCCGATCGTATTGTTGGCAAAGAAGAAAGAAAAAGGAAAGAAATCGTCTGAGCTTGCTTCTAACGATCGATTTCGAGTGTCCTCGTGATTCTGCAGCTGCCAGGAGCTTCGTCGACCCATTTCCCCCGACTTCCTCTCGTAACAGCGGGAAGAAAACCTAACGACGTGCCTTTAGGCGCTTCGTGCAATCGATTACGAAACTGAGGAGCTTACTTTCTGATGCACGAACTCTTGCTTACGTATCACGGTAATATTGATTGTATGCGTACCGGGCAAAGGTGGAGTTGTTGAATGTTAGTCGCTTGCTCCGTGACACCTTGTCCGACCAATGATCGTACTTCTCTACTTGGAAACTCGTATACGTATAGTTCAGCGAGAAACGTGGAGCGATATCGGACGATAATTTCAATCTATCGGTTCTCAGCTCACTTTGCTGCGTATGTGTCCTTGAAAAAGTATAGGATTGCATAGTAGTTGAACAAAGAAATGGGCGCTACTGTTCAGAATGTTATGCCAAAAATGTTTACTGGTATTCCTTTTCTTAAGTACAAATACCGAAAACGCGATTCTCAGTAAAAATCGCAATCGCGGCGTGCATTAAACGAATAATGCAGGAAGCGTCACTGTCTGCCCTAATGAATGTCGAATTGCAACGTGTCGACGCTTGTTCCGAATTCGTTACCGAGTGTCACAGCTTTTACTTTACCTTGGCTACCGTGATCGGCGGAAGGGGTTGCGCTTTTCAAGGGTGGCACGACGAAGAGAGGAAGGCGAGGTCGAGGAGGGGGCTCGTTAAGGGCTCTCGAGGCAAATGACAGGGCTGCCAAACGAATCTCGTGCTCTGCCCTGTGGTCGGGGTGTAATTTCAACCCCCGTATAGGACGCACGCGCGTGCACCAGTCGTCTGTTTGCTTTGGCAATTTCGCCTCGCCTTATCGCGGTCGCTCCCGCGATCAGAAATTACGTGCGAGACGTCGCGACGCGTTTCGTGCGCGAACTTTACTCCGCGGGCAGAGGGTGCTTTTTACTGCGCGGCGGAACATTCTCGTCGCTCGTCACGCGACAAGCATCTTCAGTTTCGCTCTCGTGCGACACGAAACGCTGCGTCGCCCGCGATGATATTCGGAAACGTGCAGTCCGATTAGGTTTACGGAGATGTATGTCGTAGTCCAAGGCTTTCTACTCTGCGCGAGATTCTTCCCTGGGCTTGGAAGAAAGAAAATCAACCTACCAATTGGGGAGCTTCTATTTCCGTGGACAGCTATAGGATCTTTTGCCGTTGCGTATCCGGATGGGAGGAGACACTTTGCTGCCACTGTCCGCCGCGTGAAGTTTTGTCCCCGCGAAGACGAGAAGATTGCTTAACTGAGCCGGCTTGAAAAATTCGAAGATTCCAGGCATTCCGTTTGAATGACGCGACTTCAGTATCAGCATTCTTGGCATTTCCCCGTGGGAAGTGCCATCGGTGCCGGCGTAATTTATTCGACGTCACGACCGTTTACGTATGCGTGTAAAAGTAAAAGTGGACAGGCGAAGGAAAATTCTGCGACGCGCTTAACGCGTATCGTTGGAATGTAGCGCCGCGCGGGTGACCTAGTAGCCCGTTTTCCGAGCGATTTGCACGAACCCCACCCCAAGTTCAAAGTGGTTGGAAGCAAGTCGCGCGTAAGCATATGATCGGCTATAACCAGCCAGGTGCTTCACGGCGCGGCTTCTAAGCGAAGCCTCTCGCTGCCCCGATGGCCTCGTCGCGGACTCGGACTACTTGGAAAGGGGATCGTTAAAAGAAAGTTTCGGTAATTACGGACTACGCTGCGATTTCCGTAGCGCTGTTCTCGTTGGCTTGGTTCTTGTACAACTTGAAGATCATTACTACTCGTTCTTCTCCCCTTGACTCGGTTATAATAATATTAGACTTCGTTCACGAATCATTTCGTAATCAACAAATAAATAAGGAAGTCTATAAATCGAAGTTCCTCAGACCGGTTACGCTCCGGTGAAAGGAATACAAAGGCTACATCGACAATCGTATCAATTTGTAGGGCAATTTCCTTCCGATCGGAACTTTCGTCGCTAATACCCCGCGCGCATAAATGCACCCGCATCGCTCGTATCTTTTTCAAATTAACCACGCGTCACAGAAGCTCGTCGGCCCACCGGAGCGTCGTTTTGCTCGGCGAGATTAGCGTTAGCAGAAGCGAATTACGGCCAACGATGGGATTAGAATCGGCCGCGAGAAGAGTGTCGCGCGGCTCTCAGGAAATGCGGCCTATTGCGCCGTTGATCAATTAATTGATGGAATTTCATGGGTCCGTTATCGTCGCGGTGCTACATAGGTGATCCCGCGAGCTGTGCGCGCTTCGTTCCCTCGTCCGACAAGAACAAGCGACGCGAACTCTAATGGATCCGCGCGCGCCCCGTCGTTTTCTGCTTCTCCACGAATACCGCGAGCAAAGTGACGAGCCATGAAACAGGTACGGAGAACGCGCAAAGATTACGAACTGTTGTGCGTGCAACGCGAACGTTGTGACTTCACACGCGGCTGTTCATTTGCTGTTATCGCATTGTGGGCGTTTAGGGCCGATTGTGGCCGTGTCGAGATATCGGGAAGATTACACTGCTCTCCTGTAAAAAAAAAAAAAAATACTCAATTAACTGTACACCGATAAAGGGAGTTATCGTAATCGATCAAGGTTGCCCCTTCTTCGATTGCTTCGAAATTCAAAAATCATCTCGGAGATCGGGACGTGTGTCGACTACCCGAAAATATCAATTTCGTTTTCATACGCGACACGTCTGCGTTCAAAATCCTCGTGGAAACCGTCGCGCTGTGAGCTTATCGCGGCACTTTGCGCGCGTGCACGCACCGCGCGCTTATCAGCATCGCGATGAACGTCGGCGGCGCGATATTACGCAGTCGCGATTCGCCGCGGAGTGGAGGACAGCCGGATACCGATATCGCGACGCGGGCGGGCGAGGACGGGCGAAACACGTTACGGTGGGGCACGGGTATCTCGCGCCCGCGATCCCAATTTCGTGATAGCATCGATCGTGAACCGCGATCCTTAACCCCGGCGAAGGTTATCTCGCGTGGCCGAAACACGCTCTGTTCCTCCTGCGATTTCGTCGAAAGTTCGCATGCCATGCACGAGTCGAATGAGCCCGCTTTTTTTCTTTCTCTCGACGGTTCCTTACCCCTTTCTCGGTACCTACGTACGTTTGTCCCGAGGTCATCGTTTCGTTGAAATATCTTTGGAGCGAACGAGCAGGGTGGACGCGCGTGCCAGAATTTGATTCGTGCGCGATCGGAGTTCGTAGATGATCTCCTTTTATTCATCGATCAGCTGTTCTACGTTCTTAACCAGATTCGGTGCGGTGTAGGGAAGTTTTATTTTCCCGCGATTTTCCTGTCGTCCGTGTATTCTCGAAAATGGAACATTGGACAGCAGGATTTATTAATTTGTTTACTGTCAACCTTCTCTCGGGAATATTTCATCGCTCCCGGAAGCGGATTGAAATGTCCAAATGAGTCGCTGAATTTCTGCGGGGAAAAAACATTCTAGCGTTCCAAATTGCATTGCTCTCGCGCGATGCGGGCGTCGTATTTTCCGAAATTCCAGAGTAAATTTACACACGGTAAATAATATTCGATCATCCCCGGTCTGGCTCGAGTATTCTCGAATACAAGGATCAAGCTCTCGCTTCCTGACGCGAACAATACTCGTATATCGTTCGTGCGATGTTACGGAACAGCGGCAGCTAGCAGTTATTAGGAAGCACAATTAAATGAAATTGATATCCGGACGTTATCGCTTCAATGAATCGCCTCCATTGATTCTCATTGAAAAGTAAAGAAAAAGTATGACGCGCTCCGTGTTTCATCAGATGGCATCGACATTTTGCAGATGTTACCTTTTAATTGACACGCGTCTACGAATTAATTGGGACGGGGGGAACGAAAAAGGAAAAGCGGGACGAAGGGACGGAATAATTATTGTTCCTGTTAGCGTCGTTATCGACAGAACTCGCGCCATCGTGTAAATTGACGTCTGTCGCAACTTGTCTCCATTCTCTTCTGTTATCAGGCGGTTCGGTTTTAATATTTGAACGGGCGCACGCTTATTCCGGTCGTTTCAAAAATATCGCAGAAGAGTTGAAAGATCCGTTGAAACACGAACGCCTCGGCAGTTGTCGGGAGATACGAATTTGCTGTCCTCGCACAACATGCGTCGTTGATCAAATTAATCCCCGTTCGGTGTGCCATTGTACTTGACGTTCAATAAATCCCCCCCCCCCCCATTCATGCTCTTATCTGCTAGAAGGTTGACGAAAATACGTGTACAAACACTTTTGTATCATTATCCGTCTATCTCGCGGAAGAACTATTCGGCTACTCGGGACGATACTGCTCCTCTTCGATTGTCAAACGCCCAAGCGAGCAGAGATCGGTCGTAAAACACCCCGCTTGCAAGCGCGCTAAGTTTCCTGCAAGCACGCGTGCAAGGGCAAAGCCGTGTGCCAAATTGTGCATCGCACGGTTGAGAATTTATTTCGAATAATTGCACACGGAGGCCACAGCAGTCGCGTCACGCTGCATTTGCATAGGAAAAGGCGCGCGTATCGCGTCAATTGTTGCGTTAGCCCATTGCCGGACGAAACCGGAATAGGATAAGCGTCATTCATCCTGGGAGCGCTGTCTCGAGTCTTTCTTTTAAAAGGTATTCGTAAAAGTAACATTGTAACCAAGGTCTCACTGAAACTTGAACGATCCTGTGCGCCAGCTTGTCCGGGTATCTCGGTACAGATATTTCACGGCGTGCACGAATATCTGAAGTGCTTGATAATTCGTACGATTAAATATCGTCGAGATCATGATCACGCGGCGAGATTATAAACCGGATGGTTTCCCAACGCTTCGTGGGCTACGAATAATTCTACGGTTCAGAGTCAACTATTTCGTGATTTGACATTACACGGTAGTGGAAGTTCGCTTGGTCGTAAGACAAAAGGCAGCCCCTTCATATGACAATGGACAGGCTCATAAGAAGTGCATACATTCGCTCGTACACGTATGTCTTCCACGTTACACTTCCTCTCGTAAAGGGCTAAGGAAAGCATCGATCGCGTTATCTACCCCCCCTCGAGACCCAAATTAGGCCTCGGCCTCACCCTCGCAGCGCCTATCGATTCCCGACCCGCTAACCCAGATCGCGGGTTCACCGTGTCAACGAGGGACGCGTAAAACGGCATCTTGGACGAACCGAATCGATCACTTTACCGCTGTCGTCCACGGACCAACAGGGAAGACCTGCCTCCCGAGCTGGGAAACACCTCTCGCCTCTCCCGTTCGGCGATCAAAGCAGAACGAAAAACGCGTTCGCGGAGCCATAGATCTGCGGCGGATAGACGCGTCGTCTGTTGGGCCATCGGCTGCTAGAAACTGCCTCCGCTACTCGAAGATCGCGTTCCTGAAGGGCGACTGGCCCTCTCATCCCAGTTCGCTCTTCGTTCGAGAGATTCTCAAGTCTCGCGCGTCGCGTCGAATCGCACCGATCGTTCAACGTTGAACGAAGCCTGACCCTCGAATAGACACGGAGTTTGCTTTATTTTCCGTGCTCGCTGAACGCGCTGGA
Organism: Holcopasites calliopsidis; assembly: GCA_023838395.1. NCBI lineage: Eukaryota > Metazoa > Arthropoda > Insecta > Hymenoptera > Apidae > Holcopasites > Holcopasites calliopsidis. The sequence continues at coordinate 3,069,706 of JALHAQ010000008.1, forward strand.
TGTATTATGACCCAGGCGCAACTTCTGTGCGGCCTCTCCTTGCGATCGTTGCAAAGGCCGACCGACGAGCACGCTCCGAGCCTCTCTCGCTGATCGTTAATTAACGTGTACGCGTGATTTCGCGTGCGGTTTTTAAGAAAGGTGGCGCGGGTCGGCGTGTTTACACTCGTTATCGCCAGACGGGAGATAAAACGATTCGCTGGTAGGCGATAACGCGGAAACACACGCGTTCCTCCAATGGGACGTTCCGCGGTACTACATGCTTGGAGGTATTAGCTTGCGTCGATCAATTTTATCGTACCCTTCCTCTTGGAAGGAGTATTGCAGCGTTGCGTCACCAGGGAACGACGATTCTTAGCTCAGCCTCTCTGCGCTCTTGCGATCACCTGCGTCGTGTCTTGGAGCTTACGAGGATGGTTGCTTCGGTGGGGATTGTGCGAGAAATGCGCCGAGCTTGCCCGTGTGTACACTCGACGCGAGAAATTGTTAGTTTATACAAATTCTTGACCCTCTGTAGTTCTGGCAAATCATCGGGATCTTAATTATTTGTGAGACCTCCGAGCGATATACGAATGTACAACCCGGCGGCAGTCGGGGAGGGTAGGATCGTCGCGAAACTGAGCAGCGGCCAAGCGGATCGGCTGCCAAGTGAATCGCGCCGCCGCAATTACCGGGGGGGGGGGGGGGGGGGGGGAATAAAGAATCGGAGCTTGCACAGAGAAGGTCCAGCCAAATTTCGTGCAATCGATAGCGCGACGAACGCTTAGCTCTATATTAGGTAAAGGTACTAAAATCCTCTAAACATAGTCGGCCTCGACCGGAATAGATCGTGTCCCGGTCTGCGCTGCCTGTTAACATTCGCCTCCCGCTGCAAAGTCTCTCGTCGTGGCATTATGTATCCCGTGCATGCTCTACTATTGCATCTAAATCCAGTGCTCGATTAATGGATCAAAAAAAGTAACGCACTTAAATGCTTACCTTCGTGGATCCGTTTCCCTTTGCATAATACACCGAATTGTCCATCAATCGCGTACAATGACGATGATGGAAACAAAACAAACAAATGATGGATCAATTTTGATTCCCTCTGGCATTTTCAAATTGGCGCAACGCGACGCACGTTTTACTCGTTGCCGAAGGAACAGGAGAGATGCGATTTATCGCGTCCATTAATTAACGCGCCAGAGAGACGCTGTCGCGATCGAGATATCCTGGCTGATCAATTTTACAACGCTTCGTGTCGCGAGAATGGCTTTAATACCGCGAGCGACGCACGATGCTGCTCGTCACCAGCGAGGGCACCGTCGAGTTTTCAGCGACGTGCACCGCGCGTATCCTAATGTTTGCGCAGCCCGGCAGGGCTAGATTCGCTTCCTTGTTGACCGACAATGTCGGGGATGTAACATGCAAGCTGCGGTTTCTGGTTCGCGCGGCTCCCTGTTAGCCACGTTACATCTCCCGCGTGGATGCTTTCGATTTTAGTTACGTAACGGTGCAACGGATCGCACCGCAAACAAATGAGACAGGTCTGTGTGATATCATTTGACCTACTCTACTTGCACGCAATGTTTCAGAATATTTTTTTTTTTTTCATATCTCCAGTTACTCCCGTGGGCACGCTCGTTCGTCGTTAATAATTGATAACGTGGAATTCGTGTTTCTGGTTCGCTTTTATCGGCCGTGTGTATTATGTATAGCACGATCCGCGAGCATTCTATTTGCGCGGGTCGATTAATAAATTGCATTCAGATGCGTAACAGACGACGCGCCTTGCCAGAGCGACGCGGCCCGCGCTGTCGTGCGAGACCTGGCGCTAATGATAACGTTATCATTGGCGGTAAATCATGCTGCTTGCTGTTAATTCGCGGATAAAAATGGAATCAAAGCAGTGCGAATGGGTGAGAGAAAAAGGATGATTTATTTGATATAATTCGTTTGGTATCCTTGACAAATGTCACCGTTAGGGAACTTAATTACTTGAGAAATATAGTATTGTTATGTGTTCTTGCTTTCCAGCCGTGTACCCTAGAGATGCATAGAGGCGCAATGGAAAATGAATTATAGAAATAGATGTTCCCTATTTATATGCTGCGCTTGGTATATTGAAATAAATGGATCACACGGCTCAAGTGCTGTATTTTAAGCACAGTGCAACGCGTCACCATTCCTTGCGGTCCGTAGTAAAATCACGTGCCGTTGGATCCCCCTACTCTTATAAATACTCCTATGAAAATTAGTAAATGTCAATTTCACTTCCGTCGATGTCCCTTTCGCTTTCACGCCGCGAACACCCAGCGGAAGCTCGTTGTCGCGGTTTCCACGTGCCGGCGGAAGCCCGGAAAGCTCTCCTCGCGATGAGCATTAATCCTGTCTCGACCACCAAACTTTACTCCCGTTCTTCTGTTTCGTCGATCCGATTACAAAACGGGGGGCGTTAGAAGCTTAAAGCTGAAAGCGCGATCGGAAGCCGTACGAAAGAACGATTCTATTATTTGGCTGGTTTCCGGACAGCCCACTCACGATTCTCGCAACTTCCGAACCAGGGAATGTCTCTCGACTCTGCCCACATCGCTTTGAATCAAATTAAAAAAAAAAAAAAAACGGAAACAATCTACAAAAATATCCAAAATCTGAAGCACTGCCAAAATACCGATAGAAAAATTATCAAGCATTCGAATATTAGTCATCCGTCGAAGGGATCGGAGAAATCCAGCATCGGCGATGGACGCGCAAACAGAGAGATTTCCCTCGTGACCCGGCGTATTATTAACCCCAGCGAAGACGGAGCGACGATTATTCAATTTTGACGAGACGCGACGCCGCAGAGCCCGCGGTGGCGATTGTTAGAGCTCCACTTGGCAATGGTGGCGCAGTTTTTGCTCCGAATATAAAATTAGGTCTGTTCGGGCCCCGGACGCGGGCTAGGATCTCGGCGATCGGTGGACGCAAATAGATCACCGCCAGAATGCGGCACGTCTTATTTCACACTTACGTAAACAGGTCTCGAGAACGCGTCGCGTTCTAGGTGAGCAAGCATCACGTGGTTACGCTTTAAGAAAAGGTTGCACGGGTCCGAGGACCAGGTTCCTTCTTGGAACCGAGGAACGCCTTGTTCCATTCGGTCGCGCGTTCACGGCGCGCGATGCTTCGGGAACAAGGGAATTACTAACGGGGAACGAATAGACATCTCGAATATCGCTTCTCGGGTTTATCACGGAGGCTTTCTACAAATTGTGCAGAGATTCTTTTCATAGAATGCTGCAGTTTCATTCTCGCAATGTATCGTACCAAATTCATGAAACTATGTAAAGCCACGTTCATCCTTAAGCGCAGCGTCGATCGACAGTCGTTGACAGGAATCGTTCAAGGAATAAATGACCCGTCGAAGTTCCGAAACGCTTTTCAATGTTGAAACTGTCTAAAATTGTAAGCGACTTCTCCCCTGTCCCAGGCTAATTTGTCACAATGTACTATTTATAATATCTCGACACAATGTTCCTCCAACGTCCTAATAGTTCTCTTTAAATAAACTTTCAAGTGGACGAAAACTGTTGTACGGCTTTCAGCTGCCTCGTGCAAGTGAGAAGTCGGTGGGGAAAATTAATGAAGAAGCGTTTCTCTGAAAAATTACAAGATTTTTTACACATCGTTGAAAGTCGACGGAACTCTGCGAACGTCTGCATCAGTTGCATGGAAAGAGAGTATCGATCGTTCCGTGTCTTGGGAACGTTTTATTTCTCATTTCCGTTTCCGCTCTCGTTCAACTCTCTCTCTCCCTCTCTCTCTCTCTACGTTGATCCGTGTGCCAGGATTAATTCCGTAAGTGATGTATCTTTTCTTCTTTTATCTTGGATCGAGGAAGTGGGAACTTTACGGAAGCCAGAATCATCTATCCCGAGTTTCCTATATCTCTCGGCACGATATAATCCTCGTTACTTCTTCGTCTCGGTCGAAACGGCTTTTTGCTGGCTCCTTCGATGAACTCCTGCTTGAAATATTTCCACGAATGTAATCGGGGTTAGTGCAGCCTGGTGTCGAAGTTATTGCGCCCGTGCTCGCCGCAAATCTCGATTTACGGGTATAGGGATCTAGATACTGGTGAAATATCGATAACATTCGGATCATTCTCCTTTTTTCCCCGTAACTTTTCGTTTCCGTTTAACGATAACCTACGCACGTTGGCAATTATTCCTTGTTACCCCTGGCGAGGCCGAGGGAACGCGACCGTTCGCCTTAGAACAACGATAAATCGATACTCTCTATGCTTTTAAATAAATTTCTATAAAATTCGCTCGGAATAATTTCAAACTGAATTACAACTAAAACAAATTACACGATTTAGACACGTTTCTCTTTCGCTTTCACGATGTTACCAATTAAAGTAATTCGTTATCGTAATCCCCTCCGTCTATCGTCAATATGAGCTTCCTGATCACAATAACGAACTCGACAAATAATCATCTGCCGATAGCATCCCACGATATTCCGCTACTCCTCCCCACCCCACCCCCTTCCGAAGAAGACTCTTCCCTGTTCAAACAACCCCTAACAGCCGCCGAAAAATCGCCAATCTCGTGGCATTCGTTCGTTCAGCACGCAGCCCAGCTGCAGTTATCGATTTCCGAAGCGTGTAATAAAATCCCTTCGACAGAGTCGGGCTCAGCCCCATCCCTCGGGTATCTCGCGCGGAGAAGCCTCGTCTCGAAGGCGTTCTAAAACTCGCGCGTTCCACCCCCTCGAGCGATGCGCGCGGAACAGCGTCGTCCGCTCTCCGTCCGCAAATTACTTTTCGCTTCTATTCTCGCCTTATCGCGAGAGTTGGTCCCGGGAAAGTTCCGTTCTGCCACTCGGCTGTGGATATCGTGAAAAAAAAAAAGAAAAGGGGAACCCCTTTTCCCGATCGGAGGCGCCTCACCACCGGCCGTGGTCGCTGGAGAGCCGCGGGCGCGGCTTCCGATCGATCGACCCTCCCGCATCCTTTTCCTTCCGCGATGGAAATCGCCGGCCACCACCGAAGGGGCTCCTTTTATTGGATACACGGTCAAAGGGAGGTTTTCGCGGAGAACGCGTCGAGAACTGTCGACCCCCCGTCCTTTCCGCAACCCTTTCGTCGTCGCCGGCCTCGTTAGAGGTCGAGCTTTCTTTTAAGCAGTTCGTGTCAGCTGCTCGAGAGCACAACCCCCCCGCGGCTTCCTTTAACGTGCTAATTGAAATTACACCGGTCGCTTTTTCTCCACCACCCGTTTTCCTTTGTGCCGTCCCTCTTGTTCCTCTTGTTCCGCTTCCCGTTCTTTTGGTTGATCTGTTTTGTTTGGTGTCTTCGCCTCCGCTGCTCGCTTAGGGGGGTGGGGGGGAGTCAACAGAGCTTTTTGATGCGGCGAGTGGCAATTATAACCGCGAGCTTTCGAGGAGTTCGGCGAAGCAAGGCTTTCTCGTCGCTGTAGCTTTCTCCAAGTGGCGATTGGTCATTGTAATCGGAGCGGGATTTCCTCGGGCTCCCTTGAAACCGTTGTCGAAGCGATAAAGAGAACACACGTCACGTAAACTTGCGAGATTGTAAAATGCTGTCGCGTATTAACGATCGCAAGCCTTCAGCCAGCTTCGCTTCGAACGGACGGCCTCTCGGACCGGTTGGTGAATAATGGTGAATTAATAATAAGGCGAGACGCCTGCTCGGTCGGGAACGTCGTTGACGCGAGTGAGAACCGCTCGTTAGAAAGGCAAAAGTCGGCTATGAATCATTGATCCTCCCGTTTCTAGGATTCTCGACGGAGCGTTTCTCTCTTAACGTTCTCTCCTAATCGTTCCACGAAAAATCAATTGTTCCTCGCCTTGACGTTATCCGGCAATTATCGGGCGAACGGCGCCGTTTCTCAACTACTTCCTGCAATAACCGGGAACGATAAGGTGAAGTAATTCTCCTCGGGATTTCCCAAGTGTCCTGTCTTCCCTCTGTTCTCCCGATTGCGGCCGCCCCGTTCCCCGTTTCGCGGGACAGCTCCGAAGAACGATAATGCTCGCCGCAGCTTAATTGATTGTACTTTATAGCGCTCGGATTACTGCAAGCGCACAGTCTCGCCCCTTGCACGGTCTACCGACATTGCAATGAGAAAGTTGGAAGAACTATGCCGCGACGGTGGAAGCTGCGAGGTTATTCCGTGAAAACAGAAAATTCGATGAAAAGCAAATGCTCGAAAAGCGAGCCGTTAAATCCTTTGATCAATTGCGTAATTTCATCACTCACTTGCGGTTGCGCCTAGAACACCTTCGAATAACGCAAGCGGCTCGTAAATAACACGGTCCGTTCATCGACGCAGAATCGCCCCAATATTTACGCGTTCCGATGAAAACATTTTCGTTTCTCTCGACTCCGACTAACCAGCGCGCCGTCCTCTTTGAATTTCGTCGACGAGCAAAGAAAACAGCCGGTCGAGAACATCTGAACGCGCCAGGACGTCGAGCGATTAATACCGCTATCAACCTCCCTCGATCATTGATCATCGGAGCCATTTATAAAGTCCGTGGGTTCGACGATCGTGGAAGCCACGGAATAAGTCGCGATTCTTGGCCGCGTCCTGGAGGCGAGTCCTGAGGATGACAACCGGCCTCGTATTTCCCCGGATAATGGTCTCGCCTTTCCACTTTCCACCGTCGTCCTCGTCGGAGTTCCTCGAGCGCGGGCTGATATTCTCTTTTTAGCTATCAAGTTCGCAGCCGCGGGTTCGAGCGTTCGTCGTAGACGACGAAATTATCGAACGTCCGCAAGTCGCTGCCACTTTTCCTTCCGTATTCCCTCTGAGACTCGGTGATCCTCGGGGGACTGGTCTTTTTGTCCCTGCTTTCTTTTTTCTGGCGTGAACTGTTCTTGAAATTCGAAAATTAATTGCTCGTTACGACCGAAGGGGATCAGCGAGTTCAACCGAATATTTCTTTTCCTAAAGTGCACCCTGTGTTTCAGTCTCTACAACTCCGTTGTCAATGACAAACCAGCGATCCTATAAGCCCCGGAAAAAAAGAATCGAATGGAGGAGGACACGCGACCCCGGCTCGTCGATATTCAATCCAGCGAGCGGAACCCCCAACCGGTCGGTGGCGCAGTAATTTCCGGAAGAGGCCAAAGTCGAACCGATTGACCCAGGTCGCGTCTCGTCCCTCCGTTTCGACGGCTTTCCTCCACCCTCTCTGCGCTCCCGGTCTCGCGAGAGAGGGCGCACTCCCGTCGGATTTAGAGCGCTATTTAAATAGAGGCTTGTAGGGCACACTCTCCACCCCCATCTCGCCCGCCCCCCCCCACATTTCTACCTCCCCTTTCCGCCTGGTTATCTGGAGCAAGTACGGCCGTGTCTGCGGAGGCTGTGCGGTATTGATCTGTCGCTCGGCAGCGTAGAAAGAGTGGGAAAGGCGGGGACGGGGAGGTCCGGTAATTTATCGCGAGCCACGGCAGCGAGATGATTCCAGCCGCCGATCGAAGACGCGCCGCGCGATGCTTCTCGCCCCTTTGCGAACCGCGGTAATTCGGTCACGCGCGATCGATCCGCACGAAAGCGTGGCCGGGGATTAATTGGAGGCGCGAGATGAAACGGTGCTTCAAAGTTGCATCTCCAAGGTCCCCCCTCTGACTCCTCTTCACCGAGTCTCACTCACTCTCTCTCTCTCTCCCCCCCCCCCCCCCTATAATGCCAAATTGATCTCTTTCCCTTCGCCGGTCACATTTCGCCCTCGTTAACGTGTAATAGCGAATTAGGGGCGAGGGTGAATTTGGACAGCTGCGACGCGAGCGTAGGAGTTGTGGCACGGTTACAGGGGATGATCGGGTTCAATGGAGCGGCTGATAGGGCGGGTGGTCATTCCCGAATATCATCGTTGCCGCGCTTTTTAAATTGCTCGACGATTTATTCTATCCAATTGCGTAATGAACATCGTCGGTATCGGGCTAAAGATAGACACTGTTGTAGGGTAGACACGTAAAGGGTGGTTATGGGCTTCGGTTCGATCCGTTCGAGTGTTAAATTTGTTAGGGACACGGAGCATCCGGATTTAGGTTCAGCGGCTTCTGATTTGGCTTGATTGCTTAGCGTTTTGCGGCCAGGAGGACACTATTGTGGTGTAGACAGACGGTACGAGAATAAATTCTATCGATACGTCAGTATTGTATTAGAAATGTGGACGATGAACGTGCATATAAATTCAGGATTCACCAGATTTACCAAGCTATTTAATCTTCGATTTACAACCATTGGGACCCGTTAGACACGCTGTTGGTTTCTCTAAAAGCATATTTGATTCATTAACCTGTGCGCCGAACAAGTTTATACTTTCTGAACGGAGCGATAAAGATAGAGGGAACGCTTTCACAAAACATATGGCATTAGAAATTGTCCGCACGTATCTAAGTACTAGGCATAACGATCATAATTTTACCACGTACATATTAAAGTATCTGTCGATTTGCATAAACGTGCAGGGTTGCCTAACACCTAGTTTCCCCGACGCCAAATTACAAGCCTTCGAACACGGTATCGCCCATCCGAGAGTCGCGACATCGCTGAGTCCACGGTACTGGCCAAAGAACTGCAACCACAGAATACGTCTCTCCGTTATCCATCGAATCAGCGGGTTTCCACAATTTCGGTTCGACGATCGACTCGGCCGCACGCGGTCACCGTACTCCAATCGATGCGCATTGAAATATCAAAGGCGCGGCAATCGTAACGATTGCGTCGATCGACTGACACGCTCGTTCCCGCGTTTGCCGATGAATTCGCAAGAGGTTTGCATTTACATGGATCCGGCAATCGGATCATTTACATTTCCACTCATGCCTGGCCACGTTGTACGATACCGAAAATGCCGAGCCATCTTTGGTTCCATTCATTCGGTCGGCGAAACTGGCATTCGTAATGACGGGTACAGTTATGTACAGCGGGTCGTTAACGGGGGGGGGGGGGGGGGGGGACGCGCGGCCGGGGATCGTCTCGCCCTGACGGTCACGTGCGTCGTCGGGCACGCGTGCGAAAAAATAATTAATTACGCGGCGCATTAACGGAGGAGTCAGCAGCTCGCTCGGAGAAGACGCGCGAGAACGAGGTAGTCACGCGGCACGTTCGGCACGTGTTTGCAAGTTAATTCGGGGTTCTTCAGCGGAACGTTGAGTGCGATGCACATTCGCAGATCCGTGGATTTGTCGGAAGAGATTCGAGGAAGCGATTGTTGGAGAACTGGATTTACTTTAATTTTTCATTGGGTGGTTGTGTTCGCTGTCGGGGCTTCTTCCCGGCTGTAACCGAGATCGCGAATCGTCTCGCTTCGTGTTTGTACATGCAGATTCGTTCGTGCGACGTCGGGGACGACCTTTGAAACGTCGCCGGTGACGGTCGGTAGACGTACGTGAGTACGGTAGTTGCATAATCGGTCGTTACGTAACGTCCATTCCGCACGGTTTGCTCCCGTCCACCCATCTCTATTCATTGTTGGAATAGAGTAATCGCGGCGGAGTTGCCAGTCTCGGGCGAGAGAGAACGCGTTAACGCGCGCGTATAGTAGTCGTCGGCCGACTCATCTGGGGCTGCTGCGAGCGACGCTGCAACGGTGAGTCGCCTTTCGAAGGCGTCCCGATCATCCTTGAATCCAAGAGTCCGATATTTTAGGAGGAAAACGAGACAAACGCGCCCGTAAAATGCGACGGAACTACGTTGCAGAAGCAAGGAAAAATTCTGACTCTGGATACATGTATGTATCAAAGAACCCGTCTATTCCGATCACGTCCCACGCGTTTCAAGCCCGAAACACGCAACGATCCGTAACAATAAGTGAAAGAAAAGGCTGTGGGCTGCACTTTCACGCAACTCCATGAATCCCCCGAGAGTGCACGCTGTGCAGAAGTCGCGGGATCCCCCGAGGAAAAACGTAGAATCACCTTCCGAACATCGATTCTGCCGTGAGCACGAGCACCACGTGGCTACGGTTCGCTCGTAGTACGCCCCCCCTCGTATTGCACGGATGCGCAATTACGCGCCGTCCGTCGAAACGACGCCGCCGGGCTCCATTGAAGGGAAGCCACTCGATACGTGCACCGGGGCATAATTACCATCAAACTTTTCCCTCCCTTCGATTCGATTCGTCCCCCGTGGCATTCCGAGCACGGTGAAGAACCCCCCGGTGCGACGGTGACGTCCAAAATGGAACCGCCGAAGAAACGGCGAAACCCTTAGCGGAACTTTACGCGCCCCGCGTTCACTTGCTTCGCCGAGGAAAGCCACACTTCTCTGACCCACATTCCGGTGACCCTCGAGCCACGTGGCATCCATTCAGCAGCAGGCCGGTAAAAGGGCGTGCTCGTGGGTCTTTACGCGGCACCTGCAGTCAACCCTGAAGTTCTCACCCGCGTCCGAAGCTTTCACGGTGGTCGGAAGGAAAGAGCTGCCCTTTGAAACACGTCGCGCACCCCTCGTCCTGGCTTGCGCAGCTAGCTTTGACAGCTGGAGAACGCGTTGATAGGGTGGCGTCTGATAGTAGGTAAGGGTGACTGGCGCGAAGTGCCTCTCTTTTTTCGGCTCCCCTCGCCTGATTGTGATTGTTTCCGTATCGAAGTGTCACGCTTTCCTGGCAGGATTAAAAAGAGAGGCTTCGTTGAAGAGATGGTTCATTTTGGGATACATCTGACAGGGTCGGATTGATGGCGTTTCGATTGGAGCCTGTGTGTTGGCAGTCTTAGGGGTAGTAAATTGTTTTGCAGAGCCACAGGCGACTAGACTATTGTTTAGGCATACTTTTTTAGAAACGTCATTAGCTCTGGTGGCCTACTTCGAATCTATAATACCTTCGGCACGCTTTGGCTCTCGGTGCGCATCAACGCGACCCACATCGGAGCCCTCTTCGGGGCCTGCTCCACGCCACCGACTTCAAGCCTACTTCGATCCTATTTCCAACTCGCCCGCGCGTCTGCATCGGGCCTAGTTCGAACCTACTTTGAGACTAGCCTACTTCCATTCCATTCCGTTTGCCGTAACTGCCTCTGCATTCGGCTCTTCTCGGCAGCTTATTTAGTGTCGCCATAGCCAACCATTCAGAGGTTATCAACTTCAGCGCACCATCGGTTCCGCTTATTCGTGCATCGAAAGCAAGATAAATTTAGTATTAAATATCTAGTATTACGAAATACCTGCCTCTCCAGAACGAATTTCAATACGTTCCACCGCGGCCCGTTGCCTTGATTCCATTTTAACATCCCCTGGCGGGGGTGAAACTATCATCTTGACCCTTAATCAGTATGCAATTACCCGGGCTGCAGATATTCAAATTGAACCGGTATCGTAAAGTGCTCCAGGTCGGACAGGCCCCCCGGCCCGCCGGGACAATTATCGGCTGCCCTCGATCGCCAGAAGCCTCGCGTTTCCGAAAGGGGGGCGAGAAGAAAAATGTCGAGGAAATAGGCAACGTGAAAGGCAGGCACGAAAACGCCTGAAAGCCGTGCGACTCGCAAGGCCGTGTATTTTTAACTTGAGAACCTTCCGGCAACCCTGGCCGGGATCAATACCACCGGCAACCCCGTCGTCGTGTAGTACTACCGGCGGCGGAAAGGGTGTAGCGGGGTTAACCTACATATCTAGCCGCGGCTCGCGGAGAAGCTGGCTGAAACGAAAACATTTTCCCATCGGACGCGCTTACTCGGCCAAAAACGGGGAAACGTGGTAGCGGTTATAGGCGGCGAGAAAGCGGAAAAACCTTTCTGCCCCGCGCTTCCGTCTTCTAGTCGTGTATCGAGGGGTTCTCGAAGAACGTGTCCCGCTGCGTTTCAAAGGGCTGCGATAATGCGGGAAGGGTGAAACACGTGGAACGACAGCGAGCTACTCGAACTAATGGTTTTGATCATTCTTATGCTTCACCACGAACCATACCTTGCAACGAAAAAAGCTTTCAGTCTTCAGAAAAAATCTCGAGTTTGAACAAGACACAGCAACGCGAACAGGCGACAGGGGATTCAAGCAGCCCTCCCTCTATTTATTCGCCAATAAAAACCGCCACCACGGCGACATATCTCTTCTCGCGTTTAAACCACGGCTGGGGGCGCGAACGAGCCACAAAGGGGACCTGCAGTCGGGTAAGTGAAAGGTGACCGTGGGCCGAGCGTTGCTCTGCCGCGACGTTTCGGCCGGAAGGGATGAGACTGGCTGTAACAAACGGTGGGGGACAGGGTGTGCTGGCTGAAAAACAAAAAGGAGGAACGAAGGAAAAAGCGGTAGAACGTCGTCGCAACAAACTGTCTCTCGTGTAGCGTTACAAAATGGCCCCCGGACTTCCTACAAGCTCCAACCCCTCCTCCCCCTGGCCGTTTCTCGTAGAAACGCGATGAAAAAGAAAGAGACGACGCCGCGGCAGAATTGAGTTTCAAGGGACAGGATCGAGAAGAACGTAGCCGAGAGAGCCTCGATGGTGGTTCGCGAGGAATCCTTGAGGAGGGAATGGGAGCGCGACTAGTGTGCGAATCGAGCGGGGGATGTAAGGGAAAGCCTGTGAACCGTGGGGGAGACAAAGAGGGAGGAAGTAAATGCAAAGTGAAAAAGTGGTAAAAGAAGCGGAGGAAACGGCTCGAGAGAAACGAGGGAGAAGCTCTCTCTCTCTCTCTTCTCCCCTCTCGATGCCGTTCGGGTGGCAAGTTCTGCAATCGCGACGGGATCCCGGCGCGGAAGATGGCCACGTTCGTGAGGGCGATCCCTTTCGTCGACGTGTTCCTTTCACGATAATCGCGCGTCTATATTCCCCGCGATGCGCGATCGAGCGTTCGCAGAGTGGACGCGCTTGAAAAAGGATCGCGGGGTGCAGCCGCTTTCGTCCTGGCGCGAGTTCGAGTGACTTTTAGACGATCGCCCGAGCGGAAACGAGGAGCCTCGAAGAAGTTTAGCGTCTATTATCGTTTAGCGTTTATTGTTCGATTGTTAACAAAATAGATGTGTCTCCTTGAATGAATAGCGTGTTATTAAAGAAAACTGTAAAATCATAGAACGCTCTCGTTTGCTTTTCGCGCAGCAGCGTTCAACAGTCGACGGACTATTCGAATCCGCGCGACGCGTGATCGATCCCCAAATTACCCGGACGGATGAAACGAGGGGCGGCGAGGATTCGGATAAGAAAAGCTTCGTCGCGAAGCGCCAGAAGCCTCTGAGAGGGTATTATGCGAAATACGCTGCGAAGGGTCGGCCCACGGTCGACTCCGTTCAAGGAGCGAGAAAAGCCCGAGTAACCGGAAGCGGAGTTTCGTTTCAATACGCCGTCGTGAAAAGGAGCCGATAACACGGCCACCAGACGGGGTGAGAGCGACCCACCTTTCGAAGATACTTGGTACGCCACTCCTTAAATGTGATTATGCACTCGGCGAATGCCACTCGGAACAGTCGATAGAGGGGTATCTCCTCCTTTGTTGCGTGTCTCACGAATTTTCGTCTACTTTCCCTCGGTCGGGGAGCGATCGGGATTATTCGGTTTGCTTAGGAGTAATTGGATTACGTGAAAATACATGATTTACCGTTGATCCTTCGTGCGAGGATTTTTCTTTTATCTTTGTAACTTTGTACAGTCTTCTGGCGCCAATCGAACGTTGCTTGTTGCTCTCCCGTATCACGGATCTAATGACGAATCTACCGTCTGATGTTACAGATCCCTGAACCAGGAGAACCCCTGAGACATCACCGACGCACCAGGCTCTCGAAGTTTCCACCGGCGCGCAGTCTACGCCCCTGTCCGGCAAGCCGTCTCCCATTAGCAGCCCCGCGAGGCCTTGGCGACAAGACGGCTAATCGCGCGAACGTTCCGAGTGCTGCTCCCCGGCTGCGAGGACCGTCAACAGCCCGAAGATTCTCCCGGCAAAGAGCAAGATGCACATCGAGGTGCAGGTGGCGCTCAACTTCGTGATATCGTACCTGTACAACAAGCTGCCGCGCAGGCGGGTCAACATCTTCGGCGAGGAGCTCGAGAAGGCGTTGAAGGACAAGTTCAAGGGTCACTGGTACCCCGAGAAACCGTTCAAGGGGTCCGCGTTCAGATGCCTGAAGACCGGCGACCCGGTCGACCCGGTACTGGAGCGCGCCGCAAAGGAGAGCGGCGTGCCGATCCAGGACATACTGGAGAACCTCCCGGCGGAGCTGGCCGTCTGGGTCGATCCCGGCGAGGTGAGCTACCGGATCGGCGAGATGAACGCCGTGAAGATCCTCTACTCCGAGACCGGCGACCCGCACGACGAGAGTTCCGCTGACCGCGAGGTGACCAAGACCTTCAACCCGGAAGCCCAATGCTTCAGGCCGATCGAAGCTGTCGGCACGTCCCTCGGCGGGCTCAGTCTAAGCCCCAAGTCCACCTCGCCGTTCCCCAGCTCCCTGGGCAGCAACGCGAGCAACGGGTCGTCGAACAACCAACAGAGCGGCCACGGATCCGGTTCCTCGTCCGCGCCTTCGCCCACGCCTATCACTAGCTCGTTCAAGGGCTCGCCCAGCCCGGTCCCGGCTTTCATCCCGCGCACCACTGCGCCGCTCACTTTCACCACCGCCACCTTCGCGCAGACCAAGTTCGGCAGCACCAAACTGAAGACCAGCAGCAAACGGGCCAACAGGTTGGTTTCTCTTCGTTCACGGTTCTCTACGCCTGTAATCCGAAGAGAAGCAAAGCTGTTAACAGGCTTAATCGTTCTATATCTTACAGAATGTCTCCCACCGAGTTCTCGAACTACATCAAGCAACGCGCCATGCAGCAGCAGATCCATCATCATCATCACCATCAGCAACACCAGCCGAGCCAGCCGCAGCCGCAGCAGCAACCGACCGCCGGCGGTCTGCCGGTCTCCCAGAGTTCTCCCCGCAGTCGCAGCCTGTCCCCGGGCAGCATAGTCGCTGGAGCGGGTCAGCAGCACGCGGACCCGAACGCGTACTTCTTCCAGCACGGACCGGCGGCGTACCATCCCCAGTTCCCCCATCGCAACATCTTCGACTCGTCCAGCCACGGTGGCTACCTGTCCGCCGATCTGTACACGGGCGCCAACTTCCCGTCGTCCTATCTGGACCCGACGACGACGATCGCCGGCCACCAGTTCTACGGCGGCGGCGTGAGCGGTAGCGGCAACGCGACCGGAAGCAACGCGACCGCCCAGAGCGCCGGGAATCTCGGTCCGATCGGCACGGCGGTGGCGAACAGCGCCGTGAACGCTTCCGCTCAGCAGCAGGACAAGACAGCGCTGGTCGACGGTCTCAACAACTTCGGCCTGGGCTCCGTGGCGCCGTATCCGGCCAGCCAGTACCAGCACTTGCTCGTAGCCAACTAATACCCCGCGCGCGTGGAGACCGAGCGGCTCGAGTCGCGCTCAATCCTCTGCTGCTTCGCCGGACAGGAAGGAGAGGAGGATCGCCGGAGGAGTAGCAGGCTCGTAATCGTCACGACCGCTCCAGCGGTCGGTCTCACGAAGGCTGTCGTCCGGGGCGTAGCTTCCGCGAAACCCTGACACGACCGGATCGTATCCGCTCGCGTCATCCGAGCCGGGGACGAAGACG
This sequence comes from Holcopasites calliopsidis, assembly GCA_023838395.1. Classification (NCBI taxonomy): domain Eukaryota; kingdom Metazoa; phylum Arthropoda; class Insecta; order Hymenoptera; family Apidae; genus Holcopasites; species Holcopasites calliopsidis. The sequence continues at coordinate 3,085,239 of JALHAQ010000008.1, forward strand.
GACCGACCCGTCCAGTCCCGACGAGCTCGCTCCCCGGGATCCCGCTCTGTCTCTCTACGGGGGGGCGAAACGAGCATCGTTCGGTCGAGGGTAGTCATGGTGAATCCGCGTTAGTCGACTCTGCGGATGGCGCGTAGAGAGACGGAGAGGAAGGAGCGACGCCTTCGGCGGAGAGGATGCCATCAGCACCGGAAGGGACAGCCGTCGACGCGTGTGTATAGATTGAGAGTAGGCGAGAAAGGGAGACAGGGAAAGGGTGACAGAGAGAAAAAGAGAGAGAGAGATGTAGAGCGTATGTGGTGCATCTGTGGAGAGGTTCGGTGCGGCCGTGTGCTGAGGCTGTATGCTAGACGCAAGAGATGAGATGTGTAAAGAGGGGAGGGACACAGAAACGCGCGAATGTTGGCGATCAGCTGGCATATGTACCTGACGTTCTGTTAACTAGACGGTTCGTCACTGATCGCTTACGGCGCCAAGCGTACGTTCGACGAGTAGCTACTCTCCAGCTGTTCTACTGGGCCAGAGGAAACAGGATCAATCGTAAAAGAATCACACCCACCCACACACATATATACACACATACACACACATAGTACTATATACACGAAGACCAATGCATGGAAAAATAGTCGAACGAAACGTTACGCGCCCACGCCTGGGACACATCGACAAAAGACGCACGTCCACACACGTGTACACCCACAACTTCCACACAGCCCCGGATTCGCGTATACGCCCAATAATTTACATTGCGACACACACCCGCGCAGCCATGTATGTCTACCACAATCGGCATTCGGAAAACACACGAAACACCCCGTCTGAACGCCCTGAATTAGACACACGGGAATCGTCGCGTACACATGGCACACCCACGCGTGTCGCGCGGAGAGTCGCGAATCGTGCAACGATTCGCGCGAAAACGCGTCGCTGGGTGTGCGCGGACACTCGTGAGAATCGCGCACGACTTTCACCAACACGTACTACACACAGATAATTACCAACGTGTAATAATTTATTTTTTCACTGGTATAGTCGGAGAATCGATAATGAATATATCTGTAGAGCCTATGTATTATATTCAAGAGTACGCAGTCACTTCGCGAGTTCTTCGCGAAACGGTGTAGGGACTACCTGCGGCCGCTTGTCGAAGCGTCGACGAGGGAACGCCCGGGGACGCTCGGCTTCCTCCTCTTCGCCGAACACGCGTGCATGCACACACGAGCACACACACCAGGCGGACAAAATAATGCCGGACAGTACTATCGTCGGACGATGGAGAAGAAAAAGGGGATGAAGAGGACGAAGGGAACACCGGCTGCGGGTGCGTGGAGTCCAGGGATTTCTTTCTCGATCGAGTCGCAGATGGTGCTCGCGGTTCCATACCGTTCCGGAAACTCGTCCTCGGTACGATTTTACATTTTATTTTTATAATAAATGCAGTAGAGCGTAGGAGAGCGAAAACGTGAGGGATGCAGAGCAAAGGAGAGGAGGAAGGGAAAGCAAAGCGAACGCAGCGAGAACGCAGCCGCGTTGCATCGTCGCTCCGCGCGCTTTCCGGTCTTGGATTAATCTCGAACGGGCGTTTCCCTTCGATGCCGGTTCCACCCCGAGTACGTGACACGCGCTGGACCAGCTGGATTCTCCTCCTCCGAAGCACCGCCCGGCGGTCGAGGTGCACGACGGCCGGCGAACTTTCCTAATTCCGCCGTTATCGAACTTCCGGGCTCGATTTCATTTCTCGCCGCTGCCCTGACCGACCCCGCGGAGAGAGGAGACCGGCGTCCCGAAGTTTCGTCGCGCTCTCCGGCTTGGACGGTGCTCGGAAGTCGGGAACAGAATTGACCGCGCCGAGGGGGAAACAAAGAGCCCCGTCGATGGCGGGCCCGAGAGCAACGCGCAACCGGCTGGCTCGCGTTCGCGAGATTAATTAGACGATTACGTTATTAAAGGCCACTGTTACTGTCCTCGACGGCCGTGCTCGTGACCTTACACGCGCTTCCGAACAGAGGGACGCGTTTTCGCGCGGCCTCTGCGCAAGGGGGCAAAGTAGAGGGAATTTAGTTTGCTATTCATTTTCACATTTTTTTTTTGTTCTCTTTTATACGATGGGCATTTGAGACTTTTTAACGTAACATCGTTGCGACATTTTAGTTAACGCCTCTGTGAAGGTCTGCTGTATTATTCCTTTAGGAAAATTTCCTACGACATGCTCGCGATTTGGACATTCGAACGCTTGCTTCCTGGTTGACTTTGAACACCTCGTTAAAGGAATCCGTTATACCTCGGAGGATCGGAAACACCGTATTTCCGTACAAGCTAAAACTGCTTGCATAAGCATTGCGTAATTCGGCTGACGATAGAAGCAGTCGGAGCTCCACGCGGGACTTCAACTAGCACGGTGAAAAGGACGAACCTCCGAATCGCATGCGCACCTTTTCGTTTAGCGTAATCCCTTTCCTTGTTTAACGGATCGGAAACGAGTCGCGTCGGGCTCGTCCGTCGAGCGAGGAATGAAGCGCGGCAGCAACGTTGGCGGAGGTGCCGCGAGCCGCGGGCCGGGCACCAGGTGCTAAAGGTGTTTAAAAAGGAGTGGTTAAATCCTGTCGTCGCGGGACTAACGAACGGAATCACACGGGTGTTCCGGAGATTTGTCGACTAGCCGCGAGCAGACAGTGGACGCGGAGAATTGGTTCACGCGTTACCGTCGATCGATCCGCTCGATCCACAGCCCGTCCTCGCCCCCCCACCCCTTTTAAGATTAGTTTCGAGACTAATTAGCGTGAATTTGTATATCGTGTACGTGTAGCATAATTTTAGGCGTGACGTTCGTTGTTCCTTCGTACGGATTTTTATATAGCCGATTTTTGCACGATCGAGCGGGCAGCAGCTTCCCCCGTGACCGCGATCGTTCTCCGCCCGGATCGCGATCGACCGATGGGGTTCGAATCGATACGTTCGTGTGTTTGTTCGTTGTTTGAAGGGAAGAGAGTCTCGTCGTTTATTAACACTTCTCTGGCACATTCTTTTCGCAAGGGTTCGCCCGGAAGTTCTAGACTATCTGTTTTTTCATCGTAACGCCGTGCATCGACGGGACTGCACAGAAAGATCGATGGATCAATGGGGAGGAGGGGGTCAGTTGAAAGCCTCCCATTTAGGAAATTTTAGACGGAAAATTCGGCGAATGATGGAATTCGGGCGAGTCGGCAGCTCTCCGGCCCCGCGAAGGGGGGGATGGGGGGGTGCTACAACAAGTTTTTCGTCTGCGGAATAATCAAGGGTAGGGACACGGGGGGGAGTGAGACAAGGCGGGAAAACGGTACCCTTTAGTAATATCTAAACTTAATTGTAACTATTAACGATACGTACGACTGTGGTAGCTATGCTAGTACCTGCTATTGTTAAAGAGAGAAAGGGGGAGAGAGAAAGAGAGAACGATAGAGAAAGAGAGAGAGAGAGAATGGACATAGTCGAGGAAAAGGAATGGGATTTTCGAGAATGATCGGTGGATCGCGATTTCATCTCGAGACGCCAAGGATCCATCAATTATTAGATCGATCCAGAGATTTCTATCTCCTTACCAGCAGTTAAATGCTTGGCTTATGAATCTCGATTAATATTGCCATCGCGATGCGTCGCGATCCTATCGAAGAACGAACGAAGAGGCGGTGAAACGGTTGGAGGACTGAGAGGGGTGGAAAGTTGGAGCAAGCGTTGCAATAAGTTGCGAATCAAATGTGGATCTCGGCTTGAGACGGGAGGAGGCTCAGCTAAGCGAAGAATCAAACACGTACACAATGTATATACTCTTGTAGCGAAACCGGAAGAGGGAGGGGATGGATTCGGAAACGAAGAGTACATCCGACAGAGGTGATAGGGTTTGACCGATGGATGAAACGGGGGAAACGGAAGGGACGGTGTAGGGCGGCAAGGGGGAACGGAATTATTGATATAGAGATACACAGAGGATAAACAAATAGTATTATACGATTACAATACGATTGTAATGAAACTCTTTGTAAGCGAGGAAACGAAAGAAGAAAATTATACGCATAGTTTTCCATAATCTGTAACGGATGTATTCGTTAAAACACGGAGGGCGTAGATGACGAAAGGTTAAGGTTCAACACGTACACATATACACACACAGAGAGAGACACACACACATCCATATACGGCCACACGCAGGAATCTGATTAACGTACACAGACACGCTGGTATCCGTTCGAATGAGTATACACGACACACAGAAGTAAAACGAAAAAGAACAAAAAAAGGTAAATAACTCTAATAATTAAATAACGCAAGGTAACGTGACGAACAAACGATAAATCTGTCTCTTTAAAGTATCTCATGTGTCTATAAACTAATAGCGATCGATATTGTCTCTTTAACCGTAAATGGAGAAACAAGTAATCGTGGTAACGTAAAACTAATGTCATAGCGATAACCGAACACTGCAATATTAGATATATTATATATTCGTACATTTATTAGAGGGGTCGAAGCAACGGTAGGGATAACGTTTGGGGATGAGAATCTCGCGTAGCCCTGACGCGCGTTTCCAAGAACAAAGGAAGAAGCATCGAAGCAACAGAGAGAGGAAAGACATAAAAGTAACGTGTAATACCAAAAAAAAAAAATTCTACATCGCTCAAAGGGGTATGAATCGCAAAGGAGTAAAAAGAAAAACGAAAACGATGTACAACAGAGAGCAGGAATCAAACAGCGAGTGCGCGCGCGCGCGCGTGTCAGGGCGGAAGTGAGCAAAAGTGGTAACGATCTCCGACCACGATTGAACAGAGAAAGGCCGTTTCACGCTAAAGCAGCAAGGGAAAAGCAAAACGAAGCTCGAATGGAAGAGAACAATATTAAATGTGCGTTTTGTGTATCGGACACGCTCGAATCGACACACACACACACACACATACACACAGAGGACACGCACACGACACACGGAGAAACACAAAGGACGACCCAAAAAAAAAAAAAAGAAACCTATCGATTATTCTACCAAGTAATGAATTAACAAGAGGGATGATCATTAGATTTGTAATTAATTACATATATATTTTTCAATACTTTAACTACTTGCTGAATGTAAACTATATACATATAATTATATATTATATATATATATTATATATATACACACACGAATCCGCGTAGGACTGTATCTCGATTACAGTACGTCGACGAGGATTAACCCGTCAACTTCCGGCTTCCAGCGAGAGACGCACGCAAATATCAAAATGCATACAATACAATACATATATCCAGCCACGAACAAGCGCGAGGCGAATTCATCTGAAATAAGATATTTCAACATTGGCACGACGAATCGGAAGTCGGCGGATCAACCCCCGATCGCAGGACATGCAGGGAGAGATTTCTGAAAACGGAAGAGAGAGAGAGAGAGAGAGTGAGCGAGAGAGAGAGAGAGAGAGAAAGAGAGAGAGAGAGAGAGTAAAACAGAAACCTTTTTGTACCCCACCCAAGTCACACTCTCGGTGTCGAAACGGTAAAGAAAAACCAAAAAAAAAAAGCAACTATGTTACTCGTGTAAGTGCATCCTAAATGTAACTGTTACGAAATGCCCCTTCTCCGGAGCCCCACCCCAGGCCCCAAGTCTTCATCGTTTTCGTGCGTAGACTAATGAAAAAGGATGAAACAGGAATCCACAGTGAGATCGGGAGGAGAGAGAATCACGCAGCGAGGGAGGATGCGTGCGAATGCGTTTGTATGAATGCGAGAGCGTGCGGATCGCGTGAATTTTGTAATTTTCAATCTTTTTCTTTTTTTTTTTGACGGAGAAAAATGCTGCAAGCTCGAGGAGACGCGCGGAGGCCTCTTGTTTTCTCGACCCCTCTGCGCGCAACGCGGAAGTTTCCCTTGTCATCTTTCGCCCAAATTTTCTCCGTAACGTGTACGCATGTTGTGTTGTTGCTGCTGCTCGGATCGAATGCGACGGATGGGAATAGATTCGGATAACGATACGAGCGCGAGAGGGGAGAAGGCGCGACGAGGGGGTGCGAGCGTTAAGAAAAGATGAACCGGGAGAAATAGCGAGACACTGTGCGCCTATATATGTATATCTGTACATAGGTAATCTATTTCGCCCGCCGCCGTTGTTTCCTTTATATCTCTTCTTCTCCTCTTTACCTTTCTTTTTTTTTCTTTTTTATTCATACCATTATCGTTATTAATATTATTTGTAATCGAGGATGTATTTTCTGTTGGCTTTAGATTTTGTTCCTTTATTTTTGTACGAAGAATCGTTTTACCTTTGATACGTGTGCGTTAAGTGTAAACCGTGCGAGAAAACCTTGTTTCTTACCGATGATCCATCTCGGATCGTCGCGGATCGAATGGATCGCGCGCGGACCACGCTGATCGTTCGACGGGGAGGGTAAAACCTGTCTGATATCGGTGAGACGCGTTGTTAGACGATCAGGGTGGTTCGTGCATTTTCTTAGCTCTTAAGACGAACCTTTTCACCAAGTCAATCTTTTACTTCACCCCATTTACCTTCTACTTTCTTTTATTATCCTTTTTTGATAGTTTGTTATTGTTGTTTTTGTCTTTTTTTTGTATGATTTATTTGATTATTATTATTATTATTATTAACCGCGTGCGTCGCGGCTCCAGATAATATAATATATACCGCTATATTATATATACATACAATATACATATACATATATATATATTTTTGTTAATAATACAGTGGTTTGATATAACTACAGTGATTATCCTGTTGTAACGGATTTGTTTTCTATATCTCTTTATGGCCCGTGAACGCGTCATTAATATACAAATACATATATATATATATATATGAGTCAAAAAACGGAAATAGAGGACACATGTGCATACAATATAAAAGTATAAATATATATGTATAGAGCATTATACATATACGAGGAAATATCGATTATATATACATATATATATTATATACATATACATACACTGCTACATTATATTTTGTTTAACGAGGAGACAAACCAAAAAGGAGTAACATAAATAAGAAAAGACGACGGGAAAGGTGTGAGGAAGAAAGAAATGGAACGACGGAGAACAACAGTGTTTTCGGCGAGTGTTTCAAATTCGATACATCGGTGTGGGAAGGTATATGTGCGCGTGAGAGAGAGAGAGAGAGAGAGAGAGAAAGGGTGTGCAAGTTCGAAAGAATTGTTTCTTCGAGTTTATGGAACGTCCGGGCCGTCCCCTCGACCCGAAGGAGGAGGACAAAACGAAAGGGGGTAGCGAATTGCGAAACGAAAAATAGACGGGGAGAGAAAAATGTGCGATCGACGAATAATACACTGACCTTCTTCGAAACTGATAACGATAACGGGAAAGGGAAAAAACAAAGGGGGGGGATAAAAGAGAAACCAAAAAACAGACAAGTGTGAAACAAAAATGAAACTCGCGTGTAATATACTTATAATATCATTTTGTAAATTATTTTTTGTATTTTTATAATATATATATATATATATACATATATATAAAATATCGAAGCGTACGAGACGAAAAGCGGAACAGTGTTTGTGCGCGCGGAGCGGAAGTGAGAATAAACGGAGCGAAGGAACGTGTGAGAGAGCGGTTGGATAGAGAGCCGAACAAAATCGGAACGAACGCTGCGTAACTGTGAAGGGATATCGGCAAGTTGAATGCAAGGGAGGAGGCATGAAACCAGCGTGAAAGGGTGAGAAAGAGAGAGAGAGAGTTGCGAGAGGACGTGAGATCAATCTCAGGACGCGTTGATAAACACTGACGATACTTAAACCGATCGCCGATCAAAAGAGAAAAAGAATCGTCCTTTCGTTGATCGAGAGCGGCGTCGGGAAAGATGCTGTTCATTCGTGGAAACAGAAAAAGCGAAAAAGACGCGTGCGTTTAATGCGCCTCTGTATGCAGCCTGTTCGCGAAGGAACAAAACGCGTACACAGACACATACACACACACACACACACACACACACACACACAATCTCACATAAGAGAAGAATACACCACGTTGTGTTAATTCGCGACGTAAACAGTCCCGAAAGCGAAGTGGATTTTTGTTCCCCATTATTTGTACCTTTGTATCGTATTCTGCAGCTTGTCAATGCTTTGTTTATTACTACTATTTACTATTCTTATAATAATTACTCTTATTAATATTATCACGATGATGATCACTACGAGTCTGCGATGCATCGTGAACCCATCGTCGACCCTCTTTTGGCGTGGTACCCGCTCTGAAAATCGCGCGCGTCTTCGAACCGCGCGCGGCATCCCTTAAAAGACGTATGTATGTGTGTAGCGCGATCGCCCCCCCCCATCCCCCCCCCACCCACACCATCCAAAGAGAACGACTAATACAGAACAGTGAAAACCTCGCAGCAACAACCAGTTTGTTAGTCGTATTTGATAGAGGCAGAGAGAAGCAGGCGGCGTGTTGTTAGCCATTGTTAATTGAGAGCGTCGCGCGTCGACCGTTTGGCGAACGGAAGCGACACCCGCTTCCGGGAGACGCGTTCGTGGCGTGCGATCACTGATCGTAGGCGCAGCGCGAAACGCTTCGGAGATCACCTAAACGGGAAACACAAAAAAAAAAAAGAAACAGAGAGGATGGATCCAGATCTTTTATAGTTTTATAGGAAAAATAAATAAATAAATAAATGGAATACACGGGCGATTCCAGGCGCGATGCCGAGGGATCTTAGAGAGATAGAGAGAGAGAGAAAAAAAAGAGAACGTTAGATCGCAGGTTTTTCTTTTAAAGCTTCAATCGTCGAGCTTTGACGCGTTGACGAATGATATTCGTTTCGCTGACGATCACCCCGACGATGTGATCGACCGACCGAACGCGCGTCGTTCTCCCAAGGCGTTGCTTCTCCCGTGGTCTCTCCATCGTGTCGACCGGGCTTTCCTTACAGCCGGCCGCCGGAGATCCGTCAAGAAGTTTCAAGAGAATTTCGTTTCACGCGTGTACGCGTGTGGAAGACAGAGCGAATGGACAGTGAGAATCGGGGAGAGATAAGGGCATGAAAGTTTCCTGCCTGCCTGCGTGCAGACGTGCGTGCGACGAGGGAGGGAAGCTTTTTCGTTCCTCGCGAGAGTGTTCTTTCTTACGTGTAATTAGTTTCCCCGTGCAAGTACGGCGGACGAGGGTGGAATTGCTTCCTGGATCGGATCGCCGCACTGATCGCTCGAACCGTCGGTCTCGGAACGCGACGCGTTGTCGTCTCAACCCGCTTGCCGATTTCACAGAGGCCCGAAGACTTGCCAAGGGGTGCTCGCAGTTATGATTTAAAGCGTCGAAATAATAGAGATCGCATAGAAGTCGAAGCGAGAGGATTCCTTGAGCGTCGATTATTTTACAGAGGTGATCCAAGGAAATTCGAATAATTACGGGGCAGATCGAGGGGATCGACGATCGATGCGGGTGTAGATCCAGGATGGCATCGGCGAGGTCAAGGGGAGGGCGCCTGGTATTAGTACACATTAGTTTCTTCGATAGGAGGCGCCCGATTAGTTGTTGGAATTTTGTAGTCTAGGCGATAATTCTCGATATAGTTCAATGTTGTCGAGGTTTTATTAGTTGAGCGAGCGAACGACGGGCGATCGTCGTCGGAGACCGGAACGGCCAGCGAGAGCCGGGCGTAGCGCCTTCCGGTTCAGAGCGCAGATTCGTGGCCACGACGAAGGCCTCGAGCCGCGGTTTCATTCGAGAATCGTGCGGGCGTTTCTCTCTGGCGAGCTGCGAAGAGAAGCTGGCGGTGTTTGTTCCTAGATTCGTCTATAAAAGAAATCATTAAGTAACGAAGATGGCTGCTTGTTCATGTGAATTACCTCGATCTTTTCCTCGTAAGTGAAATTCATTAATTAAGGCTGGAACGTGTTTGCGGCTTTCGAAAGCATCGCGCCAACGGTCGCGGGAAACGCACGACGATCGATCGAAGCCCCTTGTTGCCAGGGTTCTGTAAGTTTCGCCGATTCTCGAAGGAGATCTTACGCGCTCCGTCAATTTACGTCCGCGCGATCTCGATCAGCTGTCCTGATAAGAAAAAAGAAACAAAAAAAAGAAAGAAATAATCGAGACTCGTGCTGGAACCACGTGGATTCTCCGGAACGCGTGGATTTCTTTGAAACCGCTGAACGGTACGCGAGACTCGGTTCTAAACAGAAGAAGATCAAGCTTTAAGCAAAATTTCATTGCCTTCATTACCGAAACTGATTGGCCCGATCTTTGTATCGATTCGGCGAGAAGATCGTGGAACGTGTGAGAGGCTTTGAACGAATACCAGTCGGAAGGACGTTATTCGTTGACATTCGTTTTGATACAACCGTGCAGAATAGATTTCGCTAATCTAGTCTAGTTTCCGAACTTTTATAGGAATTTTATACAGACCCCGGACGCAGCATTTCGACACGATCCTCCAGCTGTCCGCACGAGCGTAACCTCTCGTCCGCGTTGAAAGAGAACCTCGATGAAGGCTAAACGGAACGTTCGTGGATATGCTCTCACGCTGACGCGTTGCAAATTTTGTGAGCGTACCTTGCCATTTCGCAGAACGGATAGATTGTTTCCAAATCCTCGCGCGAGATTCGCGACACTGTTAAGTCGGTTAATTGATTTAGGGGACAAACGAATCGAGTCTCGCGTGGAAAAGGACAGGGGAGGCACGTCCTCCGGCCGGACTTCCGGTTTCCAACCAGAGACCCGTCGCCTCGTCTCCGTGAATCGATGTGTGTGGTTAGTCGCGACGATGTCGAGTTATCATAGGAACGCGTCACGTCGAGTTGGAAAAGACAGTTTTTTTTTTTTTTTCTTTTAACCGAGGAAGACGGTCACTTCCGTGCAGCGTCTCGCGATTACATGCGCGCGACCTCGGGTTCACCGTCACCGCGAGCCGCGAGCAGGGACTTCCGGTATCCGCCTCCCTACCCTGCATTCCCTCCACGGAGATGGCCATCCTTCATTCTCCGTTTGTCTCGAATCGAGAAGAAACTAGCGAAGAACGGGAGGCGCGGCGTGATGTTCGTTTCGACGATCGAACGACACGCGGTGGTTCGAAGGGCTCGCGGGGCACGGCGAACGGGAACGGTCGGAAGGGAGGCGCGTCTCTGTTGGCACGGTCGCTAAAGCCACGACGTGTGAACGTTAGATGCAACCTTTATCTATATATTTGCCACGATATTCAATACGTGAACGAGTATATCTATTAAAATAATATTGATATAAATACATAGAGACAAAGAGAGAAAGAGCGATAGAGCGAACGGGGGAGAGATAGCTCGTAGAGAGAGAGAGAGAGAGAGAGAGAGAGAGAGAGAGAGAGAGAGCGTGCAAGGAAGAGTGTAAGCGCGCGAACGACGAAGAGAGAGAAAGTATGGTAATATCATGAAATTATTATTCTTTGTTACTTCTTTATAATTAAAACAATAAAAAAGCTGCTGAATAAAAAGATGTCGAACGTTTATCATTTCGAGACCCGTTCAATCGTGATCCCCTCCTTGCGATTGATTCGATGCACATTCGGAGTATCGACATCGACGACCGGCCGTCATCAATCAGGGATAACGAGCAACGCGCCACGGTCCCGTGGCACGATCGCCGATTGTAATTTCCAGCCGGACGCGTAACGGCAGTCCTCGCCCCCGTCGTGATCGCGCGTTCGCGACCCACCGTCGACGTTCCCCAGGATTCGCGTGCAACTGTTTTACACAACGCGTCGCCTTGAAATTAGAGAATTAGTCGGACGCAAGCGCTGCCTCGCCGTCGGCGGCCGTCTTTATGGTCTCCTACGTTCATCGCGTTACGTATAAAGCGCGTGATCCCGTCGCGATTGGATTTTTTATCACGGGTTCGTGGACGCCCTCGAAGCTTGCCTACGTACGCAAGTACACTCGTAAATTTCCACGCGGAAATTACCGAGGGTTCGTAATACTGTGTCGCGAGCTAGTTCGTTTCAGAGATACTGTCTTGCGAAAGGAGGCAGAAATCAACGCGACAGATGTCGTAAAACGATCTCGGGTCCGGTGTCTCGCTTTACAGCGTCGTCGATCGTTTCCGACCGGCGGATTAACGATTTCGAAAAGCGAGCACGTGTCGCGCAACACCGTGCTCGTCTATTTTCCTACCCATTGGATGGAAGGAGGAACGACGGAAGTGTTAATTGAACGAATTTTGGGCAACGCATAGAGGCCCACGGTTTATAAAAATGAAATTGAGCTAATCGTATCGAGACACAACGGCAGTGGAGCGATTCGGGCGAACAACAAAAGCAGAGGACGACGATGGAAACGATCGGGGGGGGAGGGAGTAATAGTTCACCGTGAATCGAGCCACGGCACGACGGTCAATGGGAAATGATCGTGCAATTGCGAGGAGAGTGAAGTGCATGTGCATCACGCGGTGATGCATTGAGAGCGAGGTCGTTCAATTGTCGATCGACGGACACGAAACTGCCGGTCGTTCCAGCGGGGAACATTTTCTATCTTTCCCGAGGCAGACCGATCGATCGCGCTGGCAACGTACGTCGAGCATCTTCACGAAATCGCAACGGCTTAAAGCGATCGACTTTCGCGTTTCCGCAGAAGCTGGTAATCATTTCCTTGGTGTCGGAACGCAACGATCGTGCTGTACGATGTTGAGTGAAAAAACTTATCTGTCCGTAGGTCCTCCAACAAGGGAACGTCTCCCGTGGGAGCGGAGACACGGTTCGCCGATCTGTCCGAAGGGAAGCGAGAAGTGGAAGGCAAGCTCGCGCCTCGATGTCGGCCAGCACGCAGGAAACACGGATATCGGGGCGGCACGTTGGATTTCCTACCCGGAACGAAGATAATTTAATTAGAAGCCGCGGGTCGGCCATGACCAAGTTTCGCCGGGCCGCGTTACAATTATTGCCGATCGCGTTACAGATTGTCAGGGAATCCCGCGCGGATTCGCGTGTCCGCGACGCTAATTTCATTTGCCCCGAGAGCCGTAGCGTAAAAACGAGAGCTGATTTGTAGCGGCTTTTGGTATACTGTCGCGCTGAAACATATCCTGAGATACGTCAGAGGTGCAGTGAGCTTCTGCGATTCGGGAAGAATTACCATGGTTCACAGGCATCAGCAGTTTCTTCCCTCCACAAAGCAGTTCCGTTAATGTCCAAAATTATAGCCATATCGTGTATCCTCCTCTCCCTATATGCAGCAAAAATGCTATTTTTCCCCCCCGGTGCGTTCGTCATCGTTCCCGATTCTCTAAGGACCGGTCTGCTTCGATCGGACGACGGTTCGCGATACCCTTAATCAATTAATTAAACGAGGGTGCAATGGTGTGTCAGAGGTGGGTGCCTAAATTAATCGAGCAGTTTCGAACAGTGGAGCTACACCGTCTTGGCCGCTAAAGCATTGTACCGTAGGTAATGGTTCAGGCTTGGTTCCAGTGGCACGAGGTTGATGTTGGTCCAGTTACTGCTGTGCAGATTGTGCCAGGCGTTGATCGATGGATCATTGATCGAGCAACGCTTCGATTCCGTACAGCCCACGCTGGAACACCATTGACAATGACATAGACGTGGTAAACGAGCGGTGAACCTTCCCCGGATTGTGTTCGAAATATTGTCCGCGATTTATTTCGATCGAACCGTTTAACTTCTCGGAACGATAGACGCAACCTATACAATTGTAAAACCAATAGACCAGTCAATTCCATTAGCTTGAAATACCCCCGAACATTAATTTCCTCAATAATTGGAGTGGCGCGAGCGGCTAAATTAATTCACTGGTACAGAAATCATAGAAACTACAGCATGACGTAAGGAGCCACGCTAGAGCAGCTGATATACGATTTAGAAACAGCACGTGCGGATGACAGTAGAGCTCAGTTAAAAGCGCGATCGATAAACAGCTTTTGACCTAACTGCGGTGCACTGAATAATTAACGGCGTTAGAGATATCGGTGTCTTTAATTAAGGGAATCTAAGCGAACCGGGCGTAGTGTCGCTTCGGACAACGTAGTTTGGGTAACTAACAGCTGGCGACATGCTTTATCGTTAAATCAATCGCTTAAAACTGTAATATCCTGTACCTTTAATTGTAAATGAATTTGTAAGCACATCTATAATTAATAGCATTTATTTTACTATATTTGTAAGTTGTACTTCTGTAATTAGTACACATCGAAGTTATGAAATAAATCTTCAATAAAAGAAATCGAACGCATTATTTTTTAACACCTGTCCACTTCTTAGAAAGCCTACTCCAATTCCTTATGCGAAAGAGATAACGTGGAGGAACGTTAACTGCGAAATTCCGAAGCGTGATTCTTGTAGAAAAATGTCCTAATCCCATATAACTTAGTGCCTAAGAAATTCCTGGAAATGACGTAGGAATTCCAGGAACTCGTGAAATGAAAGACCTCCTCGCTTATCATGTTCTCCTGATACAAATTGACGATTTCGAGCACTGGGGATTCCGTACAATCCAGTTTTGGAAAATTCTAGGAAATGACATCAAATTCCAGGAATTGCTGAAATGAAAGACCTCCTCGCGTATCATGTTCTCCTGATACAAATTGGCGATTTCAAGCACTTGGGATTCCGTAAAAGCATGTTCTGGGAAATTCTTGGAAGTGACGTCAAATTCCAAGAACTGCTGAAATAAAAGACCTCCTCGCACATCATGTTCTCCTAATACAAATTGGCGATTTCGAGCACCTGGGATTCCGTAAAATCATGTCCCGGGGAATTCTTGGAAATGACGTCAGTTTCCAGGAATTGGTGAAATGTAAGACCTCCTTGTATATTATGTTCTCCTGATACAAAATCATGATTTTTAAGAAACCCTTGTGCCCAAAATCGCCAATTTGTATTAGGAGAACATGACACGCGAGGAGGTCTTTCATTTCACCAATTCCAGGAATGTGACGTCATTTCCAAGAATTTCCCAGAACTTGCTTTTACGGAATCCCTCGTGCTCGAAATCGCCAATTTGCATTAGGAGAACATGATACGCGAGGAGGTCTTTCATTTCACCAATTCCAGGGATGTGACGTCATTTCCAAGAATTTCCCAGAACTTGCTTTTACGGAATCCCAAGTGCTCGAAATCGCCAATTTGTATCAGGAGAACATGACACGCGAGGAGGTCTTTCATTTCAGCAGTTCCTGGAATTTTACGTCATTTCCCAGGAAATTCCCAGAGCTTTTTCTCGATTAATTATCCGTGAACAGGACTGAGTTCACAACTTTCTCGCCTCGGTACTATGCATTTGAAGTTCCTTCACGATAATTCTTGTGCAAGGAAGCGGAGTAGGTTTCTCTAGGAGTGGACAGGCATTAGAACATATTAAATCAATTGAATTTCCTTGACTAAAGATTTATTGAAAACTTTTAATAATGTACAGATTACGACATTGATGTTATTCGAACTTACCTACTATTACTTATAATATATTCGCTTATAAGTTTATTTTCAATATGTATTACATGAATTAAATAATGTAATTAAAACTACTAATTCAAACTACGAGTGGAAATAATTACATAGATTATACAAATGTTTTATGAACCAATACGAATTACAATATATCTTATAGTTTAAAATTATGCATAATTCAATTTACCATCTGCTAATACAATATACCTACATAATGTTTAATATGCTTTGCTAACAGTAAGTCCCGTCTTCCACTTGTTTCCGATGAGATCCTGGATCCAGTGTCCATTCCATGACCAGGAATGCTGTACACAGAAAAAGTATATGAAGTAACCATTCTATTGCAAATATATCCTACGCTAATGAAATAACAATTGACATTACAGGTGGAAATAATAACAGACTTATTCTATTAACACGCAACAATAACGTGCAACAAATCCACTATGCAATACTATTGATAGTGCCTGAACTATCGATATTTCTCCACCTCTAGCAGATAGTACACAACACACGTGCATACGCCTTACGTAATCCTGAAGCTATTAAACAACCCGGGTATGTTTAGATTTAAAACGTACCGTGATCATGTTGCAAGACCTGAAATGGAGCAGCCGCGCGGCCTTCTAGCCCGCCTCGATGTCGCTCGTTTCTAGTCGACGTGCCGATTCCTCGTCCAGCCAGAGCATAGAAAGCTTTCTTGGTCAAAGTTCGCTTGGCCTTAGTCACGGGAAGCATCGAATCCCCGAGCTTGGCGAAATCGATGCGACGATCCGGATAAATCTTCCATAACCGTTCCCCGGACACGCGCAGCCGTCCCGAAATTGTCCCGTGGGTGCTTATGCCGATGGACATCTGGGGCTCTTAGAATAATCAATATGGTAGTCACATGGCGTAACACGCATAATCCGACACTTAATATGCGGTAACTTTGTTCCCCAAGGTTTTACGTTTACCGCAATGTTCGAATTGCAGGGCTGCTTACGAGATGCACACGTCCGACCGCTGATGGGTTCTTCCGCTTCGATGGAACAACGTATGCCCGGTGACGATTCACTGCAAATACACCCATCTTCCTTTTCCTCAAAACTTCAGATATTCACTTGGCAAACGTATTTGCAAATTATGCAGCAGGTGTCCCGTGCGGAAAGCGTTGCCACACTCGGAAGACGCTAACACTGCACACGTGCTTCCAATGTGTACGGGTATACCACCTTTTAACGAGGATCGTTGCGTTTGAGGCCGCATAAGGAAGACGCTTATTGCACGTGGTGTGTAATTTAGCGGCTATTTGCAGATTTTTAACACCGTAAACGTCGCTGCGCGCTAAAACGCTTGCGTAAACCTCGATTCTATCGCTGTGCGACGCGTGAAAAAATCAGAAATCACTTGCGATTTCTTCGTCCCGAGTATTCCCGACTCGTATTTCAATAACGGGAACGTCATTGAAAATGCAAGGAGAGGAAGGTGGATTGTCGATAGTTGAAGTATCGACGAGGATGATCTGCTCCGCCAAATTGGTAATAACTTGACAGAATTCCATGATCTAATTATTTACGAATGTTTATTGTTAATCCAGCATGATATTAAAATATTGACATTAAATATTAACCGCAGAGGGTTCCTCGATTCGATCCTAACAAATTATACAGTTCTATCATTTTTCGCAGCTGTACACAGGGACGCGTGTACGGTTCCAAGGGAGATGCTTGAAGTAGATCCCGAGGACACTTTTTCCTCGAGTAAAGGAGCAGATTGTTGATTTTGCGGTTGTACAATTTATTTTCGCGATATCAGCGTCATAAAGAAATTCATGAACGAAAAGTGTTAAATACAATAATTGCGGATTATCGTGGACGCGTATCGTGAAATGTCAACGTACACGATCCTGTTGCATTGAGGGAAGGAAGCTTGTATTACCAATGAAATGGGTAAGTCGACTAAGGTAACTGTACTCTCGAAAAACGCGCGCACATCCAAGGTGTTCTGCTACTGCGCGTCAATATTTCAAGGGATAATTGCTGAGGCAATTCGGAACAACTTTTCCCTGTGCCAAAACGGTGGTTAAAGCTTCGTTTTTGAATGATTCACGAAAAGAAGCGCTGACCAATCGGAGCGCGCGCTCAGCCGAGTGGGCGTTGAAGGCCGCAGTTGAGCGTATCACGATCTTCTCTCGGCTGAGCGCGCGCTCTACACGCGCTCCGATTGGCCAGCGTTTTTCGTGAATCGTTCAAAAACGAAGCTTTCGCCGCCGTTTTGGCAAAGGAAAAAGTTGTTGAAAATTGCCTCGGCAATCGTCCCTTAAACAATTGACATGCAGTAGCGGAGCACCCTGTATGTAACGAAGAAATCAAAGTCGCAACATGCGTGCATACGCACTGTACACGATGCACACGATAGCACATATTTGTATAAAATGTTGTTTGGAAAATTCGCTCTGCGCACGCCAACGATCGAAGAGAAAGCAGACACGACACATTTCAACTGCGCTGCGTTACGTCCTCATCGAAACCTGGACAAATTGAAGAACAATTCGATGCATCAAATGTTCCCTTCCCTTCAGTCTTTCTTTAGATTTCGCTCAGGCAAAGGTATTACTATACAATAAACGATCCGTGCACAGAAATGATATAGCCTCCGCGCTCCGTCGTTAAAGACGCGGAGCCGCGCCTGAAAAGTATGGACACTATTTCCGGCTATGTCGAACGATAATTGCCAGAGCGTAATTACCGTTTCGAACGGCGCGCCAGAATGGTTCGGCGTGCAAATTCCTCGAAACGCAGTCTAGTCTGTCTCGTTTGTACGTTACGGAAAAGACACCGATTCCCTTCACCGTCCAAAGATAGAGCTTGCATTGGACTATCGAGATTGACTGGTCAGAACAATGTCCTCGGACGCCTCTATCAATTGAAACGCGTAATATAATTTGCCAACAACTAGAATCAACTGAACAAGTAAAACCATGTAACTTAAATAACGTATAGCAGGGACCTGGCGAGTAAAAGCTACGCGATAAACGAATAACCTCAAGGATATGTATAGTACATATGCTCTGTGCGTTAGGCTGGAGACCTATAACCGATTGATCCAAAAATCGATCTACGTATAGTCGAGCCATCCCTCACTTCATCAACGTACGAAGGAAGAGCTTCGTATCATTAAACTGAGACTCCAAACTGGAGATATCTTGTAACTGCAACGTACGATCGTTGTTAACAACCGATCGGGCTGTCCGCGTTTGGACTCTGCGCGGAGTCCTTCCCCCTGGGTCTGTTGTCCAACATATCTACCTTCGATTTCTCGGTAACGAATTGATTAAAGAAAACTTCTACCGTTTGATAGCCTAAGAAGTGGCTTCTATAGATGTTAATGATTCGTGATCGGTACGGAAGAGCGAAAGGTTCTAAGCGAGGTTGAGGATCAATAATTACCGCCCAGTCATGGACATCGTGGGTGGTGTTGCAAAACAGACACCGGCCAAAGGATCGAGGAGCATGATTTCATAACCACGTCGAGCGGTGAAAAAGCAGAAAACAATGATTGGAGAATCACACATTTCCCCCCTTCTTCTCGCCGTTGTTCCGTGTACAAGGGGAACGCCGAGTGATTGCTCAAAGAGTCGAGGATCTACGCTTATTGATTCTCCCTTTATTTCTTCACTATATGCAAAAAACGCTACAGCTTATACATCGCATATATAAGTATATGCGTTTAATAATAAAATCTAGAACAACAAAGTTCTCTACGTCATTATTCCATCGTCCAACAGAACCCTAGATCGGATAAATTAGAGTGCAACAATAATCTACTCGTGCTCGGTGGATCATACCCCAAACTCATCGTCTATCCTTCCTCGTAATTAAAATGATCAAACGGAAAGACAATCCCCTCGTTTTGCACCGGATCAGAGATCCAACTATTGATGCACAAATCTTCGCTTTCCAATAGAATCGCAAAGGAGAAGTAATTATTTTGTTCGATAACAAAATGAACAGAAAGAACAAGCAAGGATACGCTGATCGCACACCCTATGCGATAGAGATCTTGACGTGACGTCGTTCGTTATTCGTTAAGTGTAATATATTGTGTAGATCGACGCGTTTCGAGTTAGAATGATCAATATCCACCAATGCCTTCGACGAATAATTTCCATTCTCGTCAGGGAATGTTGTTTTGTCCAATTTTAAAAGAAATATCGATGCGATTAGAAACGCGTCGTAAATGCTAACACTCGCAATATCCTTTGAACGATCAACGCCTGCCGAAATAGCACTGGCGACGCAGCCGGGTAAAGTTGGGAGAACGTTCTTAAAAACGGTAATAACTCTTGGTACAAACATCAAACGAAGAAATATATAGACTCTTTCTTTCTCCTATATCGTGGCCTAGTTCCTCTATAATAGTAGTGCGTTATTTACAGAGCTTATCGTCGATAAGACCACCGTTGCCAATCCTCCACAAATGGAGAACAGATCTGGCTCCAGCGGCAGTCAAAGGGAAATTAACCCGACGGGAAACGGTATCTGAGAAGTTCCCACCGAAAAGAAAAATTGTCCGGAAACACTGAGTATTCCTCCAACTTCTATGAACATCATTATCATCATCATCTTTGGGGGAAGAAACAAGCATTTGTCTTCATTGCTCGATAAAAAAAAAACAAAAAAAAAAAGAAATGTGGCGAGGCAGCGTTCAACAGATTGGGAGAGTCCTGACTGCCTGCTTAGGACCACGACGTATTCATCGCGTAACTCGTATTCGGTTCACTTTGAATACTTAATCGTCCCATCTGAATGCAAAAGGGGCCAGCGAGTTAGCTTGGACATAACACGACACTTCTAGTTATCTCTGCCCTCGTGGAACTTGAAGTAATGAATCTTCATGGCCCTCTTGTTGGGATACTTGATTTTGCAACGCGGACAGGTGGCGTCCACGGTACCATCCACCGTGTACGTGCTCAGATCCATTTCTCTGTGATAATTTTTGCTGTTCGCCGCGTCGTAAACGGTGTTGTGCACCGTCAGCATGTGATTGGTCATTGCTGCTCTGCTGAACACGTGTCTGCCGCACAGGGTGCATGTGAAGATCATACTGGTATGCGTTACTTCGTGATTCTTCATGGTCGACAGGGTCGGGAACATCAGCTTGCAACCATTGACGGGGCAAGCATACGAGGGAGCAGTGTTCTTGTGTTTAATGGTGAAATGTTGTCGTAGATTGGGGATGGCTGGAAATTTCTTGAAGCAAATGTTGCAGGACACTCTGCCGTCCTGGGTGGGTAACGGAATGCACTCTGCCGTCTTCGCTAAATTCCTCATAATGTTTGATTTATTGTGGGCCAACTGTTTGTGCTTGTAGAGAACGCTCATGTTAGCGAAGAACTTCTTGCACACGTGGCACATCACCGACTTCCTGCCCGCGTTCATAGCATCCATGGCGAACGGTACTTTCCTCTCATCCTCCTCCATTTTGATCTTCTTTGCCTTGGACTCTTCCTGAGACGATCTTCTGGCGTTGCCGGGCATTGATTCCTGCCTTTGGGCGAACATATCGCTGTGCAGGCTGGCCTTGTGGCGTTGCAGCGCCTGATCGCTGTGGAACACCTTGTGGCAAATAGTGCACAACAGCTGATTCATAGTCGAGTTCCTTGTCATAGATTGGAACTTCACGGACGCCACACTGGTGGCTTTGTGAAGCTTCTTGTGTCTCAAGAGTATCTTCCTCGAGCTGTACAATTTGCCGCAGACGTCGCAGGGGAAATTCGACTTTTGAATGTCGCTTAAAATTGGATTAGCCTTGTGCCATTGCATGTGAATGTCCAACGTCTCCTTGTCGGGGAAAATGTTTGTGCAAAGCTCGCATTGGTATTCTTCGCCGGAGAAGGACTTCTCCGCTTTATTGCGCGCACAGTGCACGTCCCACAAGTGTTCCCTCAGCTCGGTAACGTCGTTGAACTTATCGTTGCAGACCTGGCATTGGAAATTTCCATTGGGCTTCGCTGGAGGCGAATTGGGGAAGGATTTCCGCGCTCTCGCCGGACGATCCCGACTGGGATTATGGTGTTCCTCCTGTTTGGGCGTGATTATTGGTTTGACCGGTTTCTGGTCCACAATCGGGAATCCCACGCTCCAGCGAGTGTTGGTTCGATTGTGCCAGCTCTTGTGTATCTTCAGCGACGATTCCTCGGCGAATGCTTTGCCGCAAACGTCGCATTTGTGTTTGAACGTTTCATACGTGTGAACCGTTTTATAATGATGCTCCAAGTTGGGTTTAAAGATAAAGGTCTTCGGACATTTGGGACAACGTATCGGGATCTTGCTGTCCTTCGTATGTTCCGCCGCTACGTGGCGATCACGCATCTCTTTGCTCTTGAACATTTTTGAACAGTGGGCACAGATGATGTGCGGTCTCTTCGTTTTGTGGATGTTCCTTATGTGCCTCTTGAGGTTCGCAGTGTTGGAGAACACTTTGCCGCAGATGTCGCATTCGTTCTTCTTCACGCCCGGGTCGGACGTGACGCTTGCGTCCGCAGAGTTTGAATCCTTGGAGTCCTCTTCCATCGTACCATACTCCATGCACGAGACGTTCGCCTTCCTTTCGTTGAGATCTTCTATGCCGTGCTCCTTCATATGAATCTCGAGCGCGCCGGCGCTACTGAACATGCTACGACAAATGACGCAGGAATAGATCTTCACTTTCAGATGGAGATTCCTGTGCTCGGTTAACTCGGCTCTGGTGGCGAATCCCAGATTGCATAGGGCGCAACTGTATTTATTGCCGTCCGATAGTCTTCCGGCGTTCATCTCGGCCTCGAACGTGTCCCAATCCTTGATGGGCGTTGAAAGGGTAGACGTGGACTTCGCTGTTTCGTTTTTCACTGCTTCGAGAGATAATCTGTTGCTACGCCTGCCGCGATGCGTCTCGTGATGGGTCAGGTAATCGCTAGGAGATTTAAGCTTGAGGAAACACTCGGAACACGCAAACTCTTTCTTCTTGTGATCCTGTACTATGTGACTGTGGAACTTCTTGAACACGAGGTACGTCATACCGCAGTGGACACACCTATAGGAGGTTCGGACTTCCGGCAGCAAACGTTGACACAGCTCCATGTGTTTCAACATATTAGGCTTGTATCTGTAGATCATACCGCACAGGTTGCACTCGTGATTGTGCGCGGGGTCGCCGCCCTTGTAAGGGCTCGGCACGCTTGGCTGATCCGCGGGCAACTTTCGCGTTAATTCCTCCTTCGGAAGTGGTAGTAGCGGTGTCATTGGCTGTAGCTTAGGCGGAGATCGCGTCGGTGATACAAGTTCCTCGTACTGCCTATCCGAGTGTTCCGACAAATGGGAAAGCAGTTTCTTCCTGTCCGGCATGGAACGCAGACACATGTTACACGTGAAGTACTTCTCCTCGCCCTGCTTCGGTATCACCAGGGCAATCTTCATTGCACACTCGAACGAGGCTTCGCAGTGTAGCTTGTACATGGCTCGGTCCGGGAATTCGGTTAGACACGCGATACATGTGTAGGGCCGAAGATCGGGCATGTGCTGGCGAATGTGCGCAAGAGTGCTTCGCCGGTCGGTAAACGTCTGCTGGCAAGTGTAGCACGAGAAGGTTTTCAACTGGCTGATAATATTTTGCTGCACTTGCGTCAACGGAGCGTCCGTTTCCATGCTCATCAGCTCGTCCTCCACATCTTCGATCAGCTCCTCTTCCTCCTGAGATTGCGACGTATTCGTTTCGCCGTTCTGTGTATCGCTATGGAATCTCTCCATATGCTTCAAGTAGGAGTGCTTAGAGTGCAAGACTATTTGACAATGCACGCATCTCTGCTTGAAAACTCGCGCACCCCTGAAATGAGTGTGAGGTCCTCTTCGCAATCGTTTCTTGGGTCTTGACGCAGTTGCATTGGACTTCTGGGTAGAATCAGC
Source organism: Holcopasites calliopsidis (assembly GCA_023838395.1). Classification (NCBI taxonomy): domain Eukaryota; kingdom Metazoa; phylum Arthropoda; class Insecta; order Hymenoptera; family Apidae; genus Holcopasites; species Holcopasites calliopsidis. Next base: position 3,108,591 of record JALHAQ010000008.1, read on the forward strand.
TTCCACAATTCTGTCCTCCGTGTTCGAGAGTGGGTTCAACACAAGTTCGCTACCGGTAACGGATTCTATTTCTATGGTGCAGTCCGTGTCGTAGTCATCCTGCGGTTCAGCTTTCACGCATATATCCATATCTTTTGCTGCTTCTGCTTGATCTCCGTCCGGGGTGACATCATCGTCCGTCAATTCCTGAACTTGAATCTCATTGGGTACATGATTCGTTTCCTCTTCTATATTAGTGGTTCCCTGAAAGTAAGATACACCTTTAGCTCATTCTGACTCTCTATACTCTAGTTCCGAAGCTTCCTGTACTTACCAGGTCCGAACCATTGATAGACTCCGAAATGATCTCGATATTATCTTCATAGAAGTCTAAATCGACTGGCTCATCCTTGATTGTTACAACCTGCGCAATAATGGATCGAATACATACAGAAACCTATATTTTGTTCAAGCATAAATTTAATTGGACGCGTATATTTACCATCGGGCTTGTATGCAACTGCTTCTCCAACCATTGCTGCAGTTTGTCTTGGGAACGGAGACACGTTTCCTTGTAATTGTGCCATTGGTTTATATTTCTCACGCATTGCGCGCATATCTGTGTCGACAATCTATCTGAGGCTAAAATCTAGAAGGCACATAGGCCTGGTCACAATTTGAATACACTCGAAATTTCCTTAAAAGCACCTATCTCGCAAGTACAATTTCGACAAAAGCATATCCCGTACGATCCGTGCCAATCGAAAATATAAACGACGAACGATACTGAACGGAAGCTGAGAGTTCATCGTCATCAATGGCTCTATCCCAGACATGATGAAGACTGAACCTAACCTCAAAGTACCCGCATCGTACATACGTAGACAGAAAACTGTGCAGCGTGCAGGAGCATGCGAAGCAAAAAGGAAGCACTTCGAAAGGTCAAAGGCTGCAAGATACAACATTTCCCACGAACCTCTATCGACAGGCAGGCCTGTATCATACTAGCCAACGACAGCAAAGAGTCCTGCGCTGCGAACACCGATGATTTCGGCTCGTCGGTGGAAAGGCAGAGCCTGCACACGTTTTCCATGTTCTCCAGCTCCACCACCTCGTCCATCGCGGACGCACGCGGTCGTGGCACTTCCTCGCGGATTCGTCACCTGGGTGCTCGGCCTGCCAGCGGAACGCTCTTCCTAAGACCAGGTTAGGGACGCAGCGTTTTGTTTGGACGTCGACATTTGAAACTGAGGCCGAGCGGTCCATTCCAGCGCGTTCCCCTCGTTCAGGAACTGGTTAGAAGGGGACGCGCGGGCGCTACACAGAAGAAATGTTCTCCGCGTTTTCTTCTAATGTTTGTTTATCAATCGAGTGTTAATAGTGATTTGTGAGCGTCAAAGGTGCGCGACGCATCAATGTGGATAAATTAATGACAAGTCCGGCGATGACAGCAAGTAATTACCGTTTGAATCGAAGGACTTTGCTGAGGACTAAGGCTAACTGAAACGGGACCGTTTAGGACTACGATGGTAAGTCCGAGAACAATGATTATATGGTTGGTCGAGTGGTCGTTTATTTAATTTATATTTTCTCAATATACATTTGACATTTAACTTGTTTGTCATTTGTACACGGCTATAGGATACATTGTACATATACTGCAGGTAACGTACACGGTTGCATCTCGTTGAATCCCTCTCTGTTGCTCGCTATGAATGGCTGGTAGTCGCCATTTAACCGAAATCAAATTGCCAGCATTTTGCTAATTTAGAAATATCGGTAGCAAATGATCGCAGTGTGCGATTATAAAGGTAATACGGTATATAAAATCGAAAAGTTTGAAATCTAAACAGGATTGTTCGAAAATATCGTATTGTATACGGTTGTTACTTAGAAAATGTTGGAAATTAGACACGATACTAATGCAACTAGCTATGGTGAATTCCACAAGTTCACAGGTGTAAATTTCATCAAATTGTGAAAGTAAACGAAATGAGGTATAATTTCAAAATTAAATGATGTTTCCGTGGCCATCTAATCAATCTAAATAATTGTCACGCTTAAAGGACGCATATACACTCTACATATATATTTAGTTTTTACTTAAATATTTCAACAAACGATGCCTAAACTACGATAAAAAGCCCGTCAACTAAATATTATTGAGCGATCTCGTGTAAGGTGGTTACATGGCAGCTATAGAATATCCTTTCGGAAAGCTCTTCTACAAGACGGTCGTTTTAAAACCACTAATCTACTTGGTACATGGTGAGCTTCCACGTTACATCATATCAATTTCCTGACACCCCTTTTTAACACCGCAACGATCGTATACAGTGCGCAAATTAGAACCATCGAGACATTTTCTAAATCTATATTACATCTCAGAGATCTCTGTTCCGCTAAAGCTATTCACATTAATGTACAGTACAGGATCTTACCATCGATAAACAAATCTCTATACACACGTCGTCAACAACAGTTTCCTGTACGATTACTTTCAAAAATATCAACTTCTTCCCCATGCCGATTTACCTCTATCAAGGATCAACAATTGTGCACTTTCGATGGAACGAAACATTGAACGCTACGTGCTTCCTCTAACCGAACGTTTTTATTCCAAATTTCATTCTCGTTCTCGCGAATTTCTTCTAAGCGTGAGATTTGCGAAATCGTGCTCGACAAGTTACAAAAATCGATCTCGTCTAATGCATTGTTTAACCAGTTGTTGTGTCGGATCGGGGGATGAATGTCCCTGACCATTCATGGTAGCTTCGCGCTATTTTATCGGCCAACGAGTTCCGGTTCATGTTCCACCGTTCTCCTAATCTAACTGTGTGCGCGCAGGCTTTTACGCAGTTCAGGTCGTCAAGCAGCTGGAGTTGAAGCAGGAATTTCGTTGCGATTGCTGACGAACGTAGTCCTGTACGTTGAATGTCGTGTCGTCCGGATCGTTGCTTTTCCTTGCCTTCAACTCCCTGAAATTGTACGAGAGAGCATTACCTACTGCCCTGCTAGATACATTATCGCTATTGCAATTAATCCGCTGCATAATGATGCCTTATAGTCTCATCCAATTGAAGCTCCAGGTCTCTCTGGTAACTCTTTGTCGCTTGACAATTAGCCCGTAATAAATTGATCATGATTGGTAAACGGGTTTAAAAGTACCTGGCAACGGCTAAGAAAGCCAACTCAACGTTCAGGCCAGTTTTAGCTGAAGTTTCCATAAAAGGGACTTTGTACTCTTGCGCCAACCGTTCACCGTCTTCCCTCTTCACTACTCGTTCCGTTCCACAGTCGGACTTGTTACCTAAAACCATTTGTTCCAATTTGTTAGTCCCACGCAAGATTCTCGATGTTTCACTGAAAAACCACAACGTTGCCGCGGAGTAAACCTTGCTAAGGGTCAGCCTATCCTAATTGAATTACTTATTGAGTACAATATTCCCGAGACCAATACGTCCTTCCCAAAGAGACTGAATGAAAACCTAGAAAGGGAATGTGTCGAGTGAGGAACTAACATAATGGCTCCAGCAACGCTTTGCCACACTCAGAGCGTACTCTCGACTTTCGAGGAACGCGAGAAATTCCTGGAAGCTGTATAAGAACCAGTCGAGGTGTCGATCATCGTAGCAACTTTCTCAGAAACGTTATGATAAAGAAAGCTTGACGGTTGTCCTTCCTCGCTTTTCCTCGAAACTCACCCAACAGCATGATGACCACATCCTCGTTCGCGTGTTCCCGGATTTCGCTCAACCAGGCCCTGATGTTGTCGTAGCTCGTCTTGTTCGTCACATCGTACAGCAATAAAAGAGCTGGAATCAATAATGATCGTTGTGCAACTCTGGCCGTGATCGTAGTAATCGATAGACACGCGGAAACAAAAGCGGGTGCGCAACGCTGTCAAGTATTATCACCCATGGAACGCCATCGGTCATTTGTTTCCCGTTTCTCTTTTCCATTGACCAAAGAAGTTTTCAGCACGCGTCTGTTTCATTTTTTCCTTAACAGGTTATACCGTTCTGAACGAAAGAACAATTACGTTACACTCTGTAACGCAAATTCTACATCCAGGCTAAAAGTTCTTCCAAGGCTTCGCTTTTCAGCGCGAAACGTGTTAACAATTTTAACGATATCGGTACGGGGCTTCATTGAATTTTCGCCCCACATTGTAAAAAATTAAGTCGAGATTCGCTCCACTTTGAACTTCCATGAATTACGGTCGAACGATTGTTTTCCTAGCAGATTTTCATGTCGGGTTAAGGCTTACGAAAGCAGAAGCTTGATTGTTTGGACGATATCTGGGAACGGAGACGCAATTGTCCGCTGCGTGCCTGCCAAGCCTTTGAAACGTCTAACTATTGTCGAGGCGGCGCAGCGTCTCAGTTAAAAGGGGAGCTTCCTTGCTCAAACAACGATTGATCCCCTGCGGCGTGTGCCGAGTTTCCTTCTCCGCTTCTTTCGCCTTGGACTGGCCGAAATGTTTCTCACAACAAATAGCATAATTACCGTGGGCATCTCTGTAATAGGCGTGCGTTACGCTCCGGAATCTCTCTTGTCCGGCCGTGTCCCATATTTGAAGCTTGACAGACGTCTCGTCAACGACGACCACTTTGTTCTGCAACAGAGAAATCAGTCACACCTTCCTTTTCGACAAATCATTCCCTCGTTCACATCAATTTAATAACACAGTCACTTGGTTTTTGCTCGAAATTTTCCATATTAAAATGTAATTGCTCTGTTCGTTCTGAGCCATCTTTCAAGCAGACAACTTGCCAAGGAAGAGAATTTCACGGTTCCTCACCCTAAAGTCAATGCCAACGGTGGTTATGTAGTTGCCAGACAGGAATCTGCCGTCCCTGAATCGGGTCAGGAGACAGGTTTTTCCGACGCCACTGTCGCCCAGTAGCATCACCTACGTGGTGCAAGAATACTCTGTGAAAATCTTGCGAAATTCGCCAGGGAAATGTCTGTCTCGTAACATTTGCAATCCTCGTCCTTCTCGGACGTAATTTATCATGCGTTTATCATCAATTTACTCTAAACCCTCTCTATTAATATACAATACCCCAGCAACCACTCCCTCCCAATTACACGCGTGAAGACGCGGCCCAAAGCGATTTATAGATTCATCACGCTCAGAAAGCCCGATCGAACCGAAAAAAGGCTATCCCACATCCCTTTTTGTTCCCTTTCATCGTAAAGAACCGGCTCCCGAACGATAGCCCGTAGTATCAGGAGAGAGAGGCAGAACCTTGAAAAGGAGGTCGCCGTGTTCGGGTGGGGCTTGCTGGCTGTCCACGCTGTCCCGCGACGATTGCCGCCTGGACGGGCCCGTTCCTTCCTGCGACCGATTGTACGAGAAGTTGCCAGCCTGGGAAGTGGAGGGGGATGCCGGGGTCGGGCCCCTCGTCCCACCAGCGGACCCAGGCCCTGTCGACCAATCGGAAGCGACTGGCCCCGTTCCGCGGGGTCCGTGCCTGCTGGCGCGCTTGGCCGCGCCGCGCTGCCTCTCCTCCACGGTACTCATGGGCCCCTGCTACCGGGAGCACCAATTTGCTCTTCTTCTTCTCGGCCACTCCTCGTCACGCTCGTCGTCGTGGTCGGCTCGCTTCCTTCTGCTTCGCGGGATCCAGGCCACCTCTTGCCCCCTCGAGGTCAGTCAACTCCGGGACCAGACGCGGGACAGGGAACGGGGACGACGTTTCACTTTGCGCCTCTTCTGCCGTCCGCCTTCGCCCGTTCCTTCGTCGCCCGTTGATCGGCTCGCCGAGTGAAAGTCCGCCGGCTTCGAACCGCGCGACTTTATTAGATCGGGAATAGAATCGGCGCTCTCGCAAGTGGCGCGTGCGGCACGCTCGTGTTGCGCACGGGCCTTTCGAGGAACACCTGGATTAGAGGAATTCGATGAGAGTACCATGCTGACATTGGGCAATTTGTAGAAGCACACGGAACAGTAGCTCCCACGTAGTTTTTAGATTATTCTGGATATGGTTATTAGTATCTCAACGGAGCGAGCAAAGTGATACTAGACGAAAGTTCCCGTTAAATAGATGAAGAAAACTGTTGTCGGGTCAGCCGTGAACAGCTTGCGTTCGTCGGTCGATCGCGAAAATCGACGTTCCCTCGCCGGCGCGTTAAAGCGGGACAATTACCAACTTTTGTCGTTACGCAATTGCCGTGTCAAGGTTGGCGGCACCTGCTAAACGAGACGTCTCGTGCAGCCGCGGGGATAAACGAACTGGCCGGCCGACACTGTTCCGAATATTTTACGAGCATAACGCGAACCGCAAATTAACGCTGTCACATAAGCCCGTTACCCCGGCGACGCGCTGAAGCTTTCGAGGAACAAAACGGAAGCCGTATAGAGCGGAATAGTTGTGCATACTTTAATAAGGGCTGTTACGAATTCCTTTGCGGAAAGATCAAAGGCTGGCAAGTGCGCGAAACGATTATGGGATAGAAATGAAGGATCATTCTGTGAAATACGATGCGCAACGCAGTGTTGCAGAGTTTATAACGGAAGACAAAGGGATGGGTAAAGGATAGATTGGAGTGGAAATGAAAGAATATTGTTCCGACAGGCGAGCAAATGGAAAATGTATGTGCAAAGCCTTTAAAAAAAAGAATTCCAAAATTCGCGGAAAACTCTGGTAAAGCTAACCGAACACGCCGCCAGTTCATTTCCGATTCGTGCATCGACGATCCTCGATGGATTAGCAGAAACTGCTGTTCTCGGCCTCGCTTTTTTCGCGATGAACGGTTTATTGAAGCGAAGCGACGTTAAAATTGCGTTCACGCGCTCCAATTACTTCTCGTTTCATCGAAATGCGAAATGCTCGAGAGGAGCTGGAAATTGTGCCGCTCGCAGCGAGCAACTTTTTCCGTTTGATGTTCGCGCTCGACTCGATCACGCCGGCGTTCGTGATTGATTATCGGGGCAGCGAAGGAGAAAAAAAAAACGAACGGCGAATATCGCAGGCTTTTCGTCCGAAAGTTACTTCCCCTATCGCCTTCCATATGACGCATTCACGATAGGTAAGAAAATGAACGAATCGAAGTTAAACGGAGGCGAATCGGATTAGCGGCGTGGAAGTAGTACCCGCTGGGGATCCCCGGGCCGATTTCGTTAGCAAAAACCCGAATCCCGATGCGGATACGAGGTTCCGTGGTCCGGCCTACCGCTCCGGGCCCACCCACGCCGTACCCGGCGTTAGAAAAGCCTTCAGAGTTCAACAGGGAACGGGTCTTGTTACCTGGCAGCCTAAACCCGACTGGTGGCGCCCTTTCACGGTACCTTAGTCCATAGTCGGACGCGTTCGAGGTACTATTCAAATCGTTTGATGCGCGAGGATCTGCATGTAGAACTTAAAAAGAGACGCTTTTCCTGATCCTTACTTATTTACTTCCATTTGTCTATTGTCCGTCCGAGTACTTTAATTTACCAAGTCTCTCGAATCGGAATCCTCCAAGATCGGGATACGTCTCCACTGACAATGGAAGCTAGTACAATTGTAATCTCTTTAATGGGAACGCGCCCCGGATAGCCACTATCAAGGACTGATCGTTCATTAACACCCGGCCGGTGTGCAATTCGCCGTCTCTAATTAAATCTCCATTATCAGTAATCAGTTGGTGCTTCAATTAGCGAACCATCCTACAGTTTCCTAACTTTAAAAGCCACCTGTATATGATCAAGGGATTAAAGGATAGTGTTAAGGAGTTACAGTACCAAACTGAATTAGAATAATACTCGACTAGAATGAACGAAACTGAAGGAACGATTAACGCGTACAGTTTACATGAAGATTAATTGTCCAGTACCTCGTTTCCCGATTGAATCGTCAAACGTGTAACACGCGATTCCCTGCAATCGATATTCGTCAACAGCGTTGCGCGCGAATGCCGTCGCGAATTCGACGAGTCGATTAATTACGATCGGGTAGGGTCCGTAAGGATCCGTCGCGTGCTTTTCATGATAACGCCACCGTGATATCGCCCCCGTTCGCCGGATGCTGTGAGCGTCCAACGCGACCGACGACGCGGCGTATTAATTAATTACGCATCTCTGAATTGCCGATCGATCCAACGGACAGGCCCGATCAATAATTAATCTCGCGTGCACAGGTGGGTGTGCTGGCATGCGGCGTACCGTGCACGTACTTATATGGACGGTAAAAATGAGAAACCGAGAACGAACGGCCGATGCGAACTGACATTTCCATTCGCGTGTTACTCGAAGGGAATCAATACGATTCATTTCGATTTAGGGTTGCAGTGCGTGCGGTAATAAGTAATTTAGTATGGAAGAGGTTCGGAAGACGAGCAGTGAAATTATTGCCATGAATTTTCTTTCTTTTTTAATTTAATATTTACAGTAAGACACCACTAAAACGCATATTCGGATAGTGTTCCTCGAAACTGCATTCCAACAATTAAATCTGCGCCAAAGCAGCAGGAACAAGTTGAAGGAAAGAAGTGCATGCATACTACAGAAAACGAGATGCTTAAGGGATATAAAGCAACAAATCCAAGAGCACGAACGAAATGATTTCTTCTTCCGCTTCGTTTTCCGAGCCTCGCCTCCGCTCTTATTATTTATCATTCCCGTTCCTCTGGCGCGCAACTAAAGATGGTGCAAGCTCGCTATAGAAGAATCGCAGACAATCGAAAGAAAGCATTCAGCAACGAAGTCTAAAGAGCGTCGGTGCAAGGTGAAGTGGCCACGTCGTTGTCACAAAAGAATCCCTGCCCTTGTTACGCCCTTTGATTTCACGCTCCCTAACTGGCGAAATCTCTGTCGGCCATCGTGCCGCGCACCTAACGAGACTAACTAATCAAGTCTGGCACACTTTTCAAGCGGCCGCTGCAGTTGTTTCGCGAAACGTCAAAAGCATCTGCTTGCAGGAATCAAAGCGACGAGAATTAATATCTTCGTCTTTATCGTTACCAATGTTCAGCTGAAGTTTACGGTAGCAAACATTTGGTTTTGCCTGTGTATTGATAGTTCGCTCGGAGCTATAAACGTTCATTTCCTACACAAGGCATGATCAATGAAAATTAATCACGCCCTTTTCCTGACGCGCTATTGGTTCTAATTGTCGCCTGCGATCTGGTGAAAAGGACTGGCTAATGCGCTTTCCTGGTAGCTCCAAGGGGTAGAAAGGAATACGATGTTAGGGCCAGCGTGCGAGGAGCTTGTTGACTGACAGAACGGTCCGTGACCGTTCAGTAATTAACATAGTAATTAACGTGGTGATTGTTGGTTGACCACGGACCGACCTACTTCCGGGACTGCGCGCAACCATTCCTATTCCTACGGCATGTAACAAGTTTTGAATTTCATAGTGGCATCGTGCACCTACACGATGAAACCGTTCTCAAGCAACGTGTCAGGTTGTAAACAAGTTATATTTATAATTATCGTTGTTGTAATAAACAATAATCTGAAGGGTATTAACTAACTGTTAAACAGTGTTCATCTGTTCATGAACGAATTAGTACTCGTTTCGAAACCACGTATCTTTTTTTATTTATTTGTAATCCATTTGTCATGCTAGTATTAGCAGTTCAGACAAGCGTTTATTAGTATCTTTTCATTTAACTGAAATGAGAATTAAAAATTAGAAGTTTTCACACTCAGAGTAACTATGACTACTGTTTACTACTCATCGACTGACGAGATCCCCAATTACTGAGGTTCGATCGACCAGACTCTGGTAAACTGTTTACTGTCATCACCGTGTGAACTTCTTAATAGCATATTAATTATATCTTTTGTAAGGTCGAAAATGCTTAACATGTGTTCGGAAAAAACTCCCCTATCACCAACGGGGTCTCGAACCTACGACGTTCTTGGGGGGACCTAAGGTTTATAGTCGACGACGTTAGCATCGTCGCCAACGTACTTCTTTCAGAAAAAGAGAACTTCCTACAATTGAAAAGGGATACATACAGCAGATAGACATTTGTTTCGTGTATTTTATAGTCTGCCTAAAATTTGGATTATAGTATTGATAGCATTGTTCTTAGAACGGAGATTAGGCGTTTAGTTAGTTTGAGCTCTGCCAGATGACATTGCGAGGCACTTGTACAGTAGAAAATGCTTTCGCAAGACTATTCCGGATTGGAGCTAGATTTGTAGCTTCCGAACATTCCAATTGCTTTGATAATTCTTTTTAAGCATCTTTTTATCGCGTCTTTTCTGAACGCCCCGTTTCTTCAGTAACGTGCAAGATAGTAAAAATCTCTCTCATGGATGTCTCGTAATAAATTCATCGTTTGATACAGAGAGAACGCATCCACGATACGTATGCAACGTGTTTCCCAATTAAGACAGCAACGAACACTGCGGAGGACGCTAAATCGGCGCGGCGACTCTCGAACGATATCGTCATGATAAATCATTATTAATATGTCCATTAGCCTGTCCCGCCTATAAACGCAGGTTCGTGGAGTCGTTTCGCGGGGACTGGTTCGATACTCTTTCTTTTTCCTTCCTATCTCTCGATCTCTCCGTTCGTTCCCTCTCGTTCGCTTCTCTCCGGCCGTGAGTTTGTCGCCGGTGGCGAACGGTAGCGACTCGCGACCGCATACTTCTCGACGATAACGCGACTAACGTTTGTCGGCCCGATATCGGCGTCGATTAAATTCCTCGCGGTTCCCGGCTTAATCGGTCGCTGGCACGGGATCGCGCGAAATCGCTCGCGAAGCGAACTCCCCTTGTCCGGGGACACCGCTATCTGGCGAATAATTTTTCCGGACGGTATCGAACGTCTTCGACAGAAAGTTTCAATGTTCGGGCATTAATATCGAGCTCGATTGCTCGAGTCTGATAGAATGGTGCTGCCCAAAAAAGGCGTACGTAGTCTCGCGCGTTGCATCGCGGGGAGAAAAACCAGCCGGGCAGTCGTCGGTCGATGAATATTCAGGAATTCCGTTACATTATGCTAATTCGTCGTGAAACGAACAGGGTCCATAGATCCATAAGTAGCTTGTCGAAGCGTTGTTTTACTGGCGTGTACGAACGCACGAGAACACGCGGCGCGATAGAAGCAATTCCTAATCGAAACTCCGCTCCGACGCTAATTTATGGAATACATTACGCGCACCGAGCCGGAGGAGAAAATGTTATACGCCAGGCGAATTGTTCTTTCCTTCTGACTCACGACCGGCGTCTAATAGAATGCACAACGAACGAACCCGTCGCCCTGGGGGAGGGTTCGGCTTGTACGGAAGTGTGGATCGAATTATCGACACCTCGATACGACGGAATCCCCGTTTTTCATCCAGCTCTCTCGATCGCGCTTCTAAATCTTACTCGGCCGGGCATAGAATGCGAAATCGAAGGTGACTGCTCAAGCTGATCCTGGCTGGATGATTATTCTTTTATTAGACAGAGATCGGGCTGCTAGACTTAATTATAAGGTTTCCACGTTGAAAGCAGAGTCCGTTAACAATTTCGCCGATCCGAAAGGCGGCGGACCGTGAGAACGGAAGCGAAGGCGTTGTCCGTGTGCTAACGGAATAGGGAAAACTCGTTTAAAAGCCGAGTGGACTCAACGAGAAAAGCCTAGTAGTCGACAACAGTCAATTAAACTGCTACTTCCGTTTCGATGTCGTTGGCGCACTCCCATTGAATCATGTCGTGTAAATATACGATACGCGAGTTGATCCGTATTCAGAACCATGCACGGATGGATTACACGAAAGTTAATTAAGGATAACTTGATGCGAAATTATACATAGGTGGTGGTTGAGTCTCAAATGCACTAATATCGGATTTCGAGCAAATTTACATAGTTTTCGGTTCCGTGTACTTACGCGGACCAACGTACGATGGCAAATTTACATTTACATTTAGTTACCTAAGTCGACTAGCTTCGGATAGCTTCAACAGCGTTTCAAAGATAATTCCACGGGTCGATGAATCTTCAAATAAGCTTACGCAGAATCTCGCTAGATTCTAAACAATTCATATTGATTCGCGTTGACTTACGGTAGAATCTCGGACGGATTTACGTTAATTCGCGGACCCGCGTCGAGTCGCGAAACCGTGTTCCACGGTGCGCGATAGGTCCAAGCCTGATTCTGGAACGTTTGTCGTCGATAACGAAGCCGCGACTTCGCGACGCGAGTAAGACACGCCGCGGAAAGAGAAAATCGCCGGTAATTCGCTTATTGGCAAGCGTTAGGCTAGAAAGCTGTTGCGCTAATCGAGCTTCGACAGCAAATGGAGCTGAAATTCTTTTTGATGGACCCCGGCGAGAAGCTTCGTTTCATCGTTTCAACTTCATGAAGTATTGATAAATAAGAACGCGCATGATCGATATCTATGTTAAACAACGTTAACCATTATTCGGTTACGCGAGCTTTTCATTAGTTCAATCAAATGAATTCCCGAGTTAATGCCAGGCTCGGACAGTTTCGCATCGTTATTTTAATGAAATTTATGGGAAAGCTCGTCAGTGTTAAACAAGTAACAAAATACCAGGATGTGAAATTAAACTTTTTTACTCCAATTACCGGGGCAGCGGAAAGCAAACTTCAAACAAGAACTTCGCTCCGTCCCCCTTTTTACTTTAAACGTAATAAAGTTGTACTTCTAGGCTGAAAGCCGTAACAATTGAACTTTATTAAACGAGCCTTTCTTTTTTCTTTAAAGTGTACAAGCCCACTCTTGCTTGAGGGCATCACCGTTCGACGGTTTTCCCTATCGAAAAATATCGTCGAACGCTAAGTAATTTGCTTTACGTTCTTCAAATATTCTAAACATAGTTCAGCCAACGTGAAAAATATTGCTGCTTCTTGCGTCGATCAAGAGCTGCTGCGCGTACAATGTACGCATCTGTATCTCCGGTTCAGCGATGGGAACAGTATGTAATGTCATTGCGCACCCATGGGGCCCCTTGTCATTCCTTTTTTCACGACATTCCGCGGAGCAGCAGTGCCCGCCACGTAAACGGCCACATCATAGAAACGGAACACTTGTTCACACGCGTCGCATGTGCGGACCGTAAAAGCTCGTGGCTGCTCGTATTGTTGCACAAGTCGGCCGCAATAATAATTTGTTCAACCAGTCGACCAACGACCGTCCGGCCCAGTTGCACGAGTACAAATAAACGAAAATATTCCCTCGTTGAAACTATGAGAAAGCACCTTTCGATTACGCGGTATTCGGCAACGTGAAATGCCTCCCTTTCGCAAGCCCTTTCATTCAAACAGGCAGGGACAAAGGCAACGCAGAACGGAATAACAAAACAGCTCGTTGCCGATGATTCCACTTTTACAACGGAAGCGAGTGAATTTAATATTTCTGCCCTTCCCTGTTTCAAAGGGAAGTTCCACTGAAACGAATTTTTATGAATATTCATGGCGAGGAGGGATCTGCTCTTTAGAAACTATAATGGACGTGTTTGGTGTGGTTACCGTTTTTCTTTCCCTTTTGTCAGGGTGAAAGGGTGAAAAATTGGCGGAACGGCAGCGATTGATGGATTAGAACGTAACATTCCACGACGTTAATCGCGTCAGCGGGTTATTCCGCAAACTGGTTCGCGATTCAACAATTATGAGCTCGTTCCGCTGGAGTCGCGTTCCTTGCATGCGATGTTGAATAACACTTTATTGCAATTACCGTGCAGGGACACAATGAAAATGCAATCAATCCGATTATTCTAATCGAATTATCGTGATCCGTTGAAAAGTATTCGATCAGCTGCAATGCTCTTCCGCACGAAATCTCTACCCGCGATGCTAGATATTCTTCGGTATTGTTCAACAGATAGTCGAGATTTAAACAGGACACCGAGTGATCAGCATCCCCGCGGACGCCACCCCTTTTCCTCTCCGCTAGATAAATACGAAGTTTATCAGTGCGCGTTGAGCTTCAGTAAATTCGCGCCGAGGTGGTCCATATCGTTGGCCGATTATCGCGAGCTCCGACAGCAACTTCCTCCTGCATGTTGCGTTTGCTGTTTGCATGCGCTTCTGTACGCGGGAAAATCGTGGCTGAGATTAATGACACAAACACCCTCCGATCGCTTAGGGGTAGATAGACCGTGAATTTCGAGGGACAGCACCTACTAAAGCAGTTTCAATGAATTTACGATGAAAATCAAAGAAGCGTTTCATTCAATAAAACTGTCGAATGGTTCAAAATCTCTAGGCGTTCACCGATTAGGCGTTTGCAAATACTTCAACAAATTGACTCAGGAGTCAGTAACACTCGTCTATTTATTCCCCGCAGGGATCGTACGCCCTGAAAAATTCGCGGCACTATTTTTAATACTCACTCGTGCAAGGAAACGAACCCGAGCAGCGATATTATATAACAAAGGAGGGAGGGTGTCGATTAATTATAAATGTTGAAATATCGAGCAAACGCCTCGGCACGGTGCGCGGTCGAGGCTTGACATTAATGACGCAAACACCCTTCGGTGATGGGTTGCTTAGGGGGTGAAAAGACCGTTTGAATTCCACTTACGCCACATTAGTGCACGCTTTGTCCCGTTTGATGTATAGCTATCTAGAATCGTCAAGTACAAAAGTAATTGTATCTCTATCTCTGTCCGGTGGACAAATTGACAGAGCTTGCTAAGAAAAAAAAACAAATATTAAAGACTCCGCATATATACTGTAATCTCGCCGCGCAAGAGAATTGCACGCGTTCGAATACGATGCACAAAGGAAAGTTCACGTTAAAGGGTTAAATCCCGGGAATAACACCTCCACCGACCAGTTCCCTCCGCGTCGTTACCCTTTCCATATTATCGGTTACACACGTCGTGAAACCAGTCACATCGCCGCAGAAACGGGTTTCTCGTCGCGACACGCCGAGGCGATCAGAATTCTTTTAGTCACGTGCCGCTGACCCACGTGTTAACGAATCGCGATTACCCGTCCCGTAGATACGTGGCAAAGCCGACGAGAACGAGGACGACGCCAACGTTGGTCGGTCATAAATCATCCCGTGTATCGCGGGGGCGGAGAAGAGGCGAGCGCGTCGCGCCGCGCCGCGAAACTTGGAACTTCGGAATCGTGATTTCTTGTCAACACCGCGGGGTCGACCGCGCGATAAATCATAGGGGCGCTGCTTATTAGAGTCGGGCAGGTTTCGTTGCACGGGCCGCGGCCGCCGCACCGACACGCGTGAGCGAGTTTTGATAGCGCGTGGTATTGGCGCGATCGTGGCGCGCTGTGATTTATACGGAGACCCGTGATCGAACGCGGCATGGTAATTAAAAGCGACTGACGTAAGGTTATTGCATCGTTTTGTCGACGGCAGAGCGAAGATTTAGACATTCCTTTTTTTATTAATTTAATCATGACGGTGGATGAGAGGAGTTGGTATTTTAGTGATCGTTGCTTTCTAGACACAATGCTTACCTATAATTCTTACTTGCAACAGACCCCTTATTCTCATCTATTCCGCAAGGATGTCTTCACATTCGAACTTGTCATTTTTATTAAACACCGTGCACGCAGCTCTTCCGCCACAATGCTACTTCTGCTCCAATCGATTTAACTCGTAATTTACAATATTTCCGTTTTTGGGGAGACCGCACAGAAAAGCCCGCCGCGCTCCCTTCCGCCCTCGCTACCCCGATACTCGCTTGTTCCCCCCGAAGACGATCCTAATTACCCGCGGCGCGCGAAGGTCTTTCTTCGCTCGCGCTTCACAATGGGCACTGGCGGAACGCAGCCGGTTCGCGCTCGGCTTTCCCGCGAGCAGACCGGAAGCACGTGTCGCGATAACGCGAGCCGGAGGACGAAAGCGACGGGCTGCGGCCGCTTGATAATCGCGCGGAACACGAGAAGCACGGTGAATCGCTTTCCGGCGACTATTTCCAAAGGCAGCGAGGAGGTAGGCAGCCGCCGGAGAAAGGGAAACCGGCGGCAAGCAGGGTAGAGCGAGCGAGAGAGGGATAGAGGGACAGCGCGCGGGGTGGCTTGCGCGTTTCAAAAGGGGTGGAGGGAAAGCGTATCGGCTTGGAAAATATGTTGCTCGCAGAACGACGCTCTCTCTTTTCCTTTCTTCTTTCTCTGTCTTCTTTTTTTGTTTGTATAATAATTTATATAACAATCTTAAGAAATCCCTCTTCACGATCGACATACTTTATCCGGAGGAATTGTACAATTAAGCGCGCTCACCCTTCTCGGTTGTCCGCCGTTAACCCCGCTACGGTATAATGTTAAAAAGGGAAGCACTGATCCGCGGGTAATGGACGAAACTTGGCAAAGAAATTGCCACAGTTTATAAGTCTAAGCCCGAGAAACATAAAAGAATCCATTACAGACGGCGATGCTCGTTAAAATGATAAAGATGCTTTTCTTGCCACCACCTGCCTCTCGGAAAACCCTCATTTCCCGCGCGTTCTTCTTCCGATTTCTCACGCTCGCAGTCTCTCCTGCTTTTTATTTCCCTCGTAATCGACACCATCGATTCGAACGTTTGACCAGCGTCCAGCGTGTTTCCATCGGAACTGATGCGGGACAATGGCCATCGGTACACTCTCGGTAAACGGCGCGTTATTTGGTATGGCGGTGGATGGCTAAAAGTGGTCGTTACGCGGCACCCTGCTCGTCGCGATCCCGTCAACGGGCATAATTGAACCACTTGGCTGGATGAATGGGCGATGCGAGAGGTGCGAACGGGGGTTGTCGAGCATTCGGTTTAAAATTCTTCCCGCAAGTTTTGAATGAGCGCGGTATGGTAACAAAAAAAAAAACGTACAGTTCTCGTGCGAGAAGAGCAAAAATTCTAATTCGAACGGAATCCCGCGGTGATTAATTCAGTCCTCGTTTCCTTGGAACATTTCCTAACAGCGCCATAAGAAGCAGTAGAATTGATTACCCGCCCGAGCTTTCGCTTGAACCCCGCGACACGAGCAAAGAGACATAAAACGAGGGTGGAATAGCGGTGAGAAGGAAACGAAACGGCCGCAATTGGCCCAGCCGTGGACGGAAAACGATGAAAATGGACGAGAGACCGCGACGATGAGATTCCGCATAGAGAACGAACACTCGCGCCGCAGCTTTCCGATCGTGCGAACGCGTTTCGCGTTATTTGTTCCCGTTTTCCATCGCGATCTCGCGGATTACTTGAAGCCCGACGGGAAACGCGTACAGTTTCCCACCCGCTGGACACCGATCGTTCGAAGGAAAATCAACGGGCCGATATTCCCTGCACCTGAATATCTTCCCTCGAGATAAAATCGTATCGCTGTTATCCCGTGTTTCCTTCGTGGATACGTATCACGAAACTTGCCTAATTAGTGAATTGGTCGAAACAACTTCCCCTCTTTCTCTGTATCGTGAAAAGGGAGATATCGATACAGCGGAGAGCCCGGAAACGTTAATAAAGCGCGATCGGATTACGGTAGTAATGCGTTTGAACGGTCAAATGAAATGTGCCAATTAAATTTGCTTCCCTTTGAGCGCATGCTTATTAAACTCTGTATAGGTATATATTTTTCATAGACGAAACGGTGCTCACAATTGAACCCTCTTATTGTAGTTATTCTCCGTTGTATTTGCAGGAAAACGGAAAGTGTCTAACGAGTCGGGTAACCAACCGACGTTACGGTAACGGGAATAATTTAATTTTAGCATTGGATTACATTTCTGCCGCGGGGATTGTTCCTCGCGGGTGAATGCGAAGGGTAGGAAGCGTAATACAGTCGGATGAATGGCGAGGAATGTAAATCGGAATTAACATACGATTTATAACTAACTTAAGTGAAAATACAGGATTCAGAAACAAAGTATCAGGATATACGACGAATTTATGTACATTCGACGTACATATATTTTGCTAAATTCCTTGGAAAGAAAATTTCAGGACATCTGCCCCGCCAACTTTCTAAGACGTTTACAGTTGCGGAACGTCTTGTGAACTATTAGGGAATAACTCTGTGACAAATGATACCTCTGGGAATTAAATGGAAGCGAGGAATTATCGGTCCGATGGATTCAGTGATTCACGGACGAAGGAGAGGTGGTCATCCAAACGGGAGTATTTCACATTCAACAACGATTACATCGGCAAAATTCGACGGAAATTTGTTGCTAAACATTGGATGTCGCGTTTACGCGAAACGTTTTCTGCGATTTATGCATAGATATGTAAATTTACAAATGTTGCTTGTACAGCCACCGAGGACTGAGTTGACACAGGATTCAGGAATGGAAGGGCTCGATGCATTCCACTATCTAATAGGGCATACTGTTGTATATTACTCAAATATCATTTCCCAAGTATGGAAAGGAGTGGCATAACTCGCGGTCCTGTTTCATCGAACGAGAGAAAGAATGAGCGAACGAAACAAGACAATACGACGGGTTGGTACATGTAGCAAAGATACGAAGGGCAGTAGCAGATGACGACTTTATGCCACATTTCCCCCGCTAAAATAGCAGCCGGCGACTATTTCTGGCACGGAAAGTCAATAGAAAACACGCGTGCACGATGTCGAGGTGCAATATTGACAGAGCCGAGCGATCCGGGTGACAACGGCAGAAACATTAATTAAAGCGTCGTTGCATCGCGCCGCTGCGGATCAATTGTAATTGAACCAGCGGAGGAGTTCGTTTGGGTTTCTACTTGCAGCAATGTCAACGTTCGTCGCTTTGCCATCGATCTTAATTGGGCATCGCAATTATTTACTGCCTGTTCTTAATATAGGACGTTAATACGATACGACTTTAGTACAGATTCCGTACCGGAATTCTTGAAACTGCTAAACAAAATTCCGCATCCTTCCTCCCTCAGCTTGTCGCAAAATCCCTATGCCGTTTCTCGTGTTGTCCAACGCTCCCCTTGGCTCCCTTTTCATAAATCTATCCCGCGGGGCAGTTATGTCAGTTCGATGCGTACAGTCGACAGAAGCGTGGGCGGCCCAAGTCTCGAGGCTGCGTTCCTCTTTCCTTCGATCGGATCGATCGTTTGTGCTCCGTCAGGACATTCGAGATGCTTGAATTACGACCCCGTTGGCCGGTCGCGGGACACGGAAAATCGTCCCCCCCTCGTCGAAGGGAGCAACGTGCACGTTCCGACTGGAAATTTCAGAATGGCCGGCCGCTCGACGATCCGCGCGACGCCGCCATAATTTCATAGCTGGCACGCGTTTCACGGGCAGCTCGTTAATTAATTGCGCGCCGTGTAATCACGTCCTGGGGCGGTCGCGTAATCGTGCCGCAGCCGGAAGATCGCGTGACGATACCTGGCTCTACCGACGTCGGCACGCTCTATCTTGCGACACAGATAATTATTACATTTCACGTTGTTTCGATTAGTTACATTAGAGAATATTCGTGTTGCAATTCGAATGATGCATCGGTTGCACTTCATTATGGATTTCTATTCATTTTTGCACGAGGCTATTGAACGTATTCCGTGTCTCGTCGCGCTTACATCCCCGTGCGCCATCAAAGCAGGTTCCACACCCCGTCTTGGCCAACCCGATCATTGCCGCGCAGTATCAGAATTTTCCTTTCCCAAAGAAAAAAAAAGGGAGCAACCGTACGCCATCCAATTTCACCGTCCGGACCTCTGGGCTCGAGTGATCAGAATTTTTCTGCTGACTTCTCCGAGGGAGCACGTCTCCCTCGGACGCGATTTTCCAGCAGGGGCAACCCCCCGCCCCGTAAACATCGACGACTATCTTCGCCAGTTGTTCGGGTCTCTCGTCGGTCGGCGACTTGTTTTCGAGACGAAAGCGGTGTCCTCGTTTCCGCGGCGCCCGCCACTCCAAATTTCTTCGTCGATCTCGATTCAATCGCGTCTGGCGTACACGCCGCCGAACCGTCTGCGCTACGGATACGGCGGCACCGTAAATCGAGCAGATTGAGTCGATTCCGCGGGAACGCTCGCGGTTACGTTTCATGCATTTCTCATGCGCGCGTCACGGATCGGGACTCGTGTGGAGGAAAAAGTCTGTTTCCGATTTTCATGCGCGTGGATAATGGACGAATGAAAAATGAACGGGAATCGTGGAATGTACAGTGGCGACCATTTGTTTAGCGGAGAACGATTTTTTCCTCGTTCGACGCTTCGATTGTTCGACCGTTTCAAAAGACAGCGATACTCAAAGTTCCTTAATTAATTGAATCGCAAGAAAAGTACGCGTTGGACGCTGGATTCGCGTTTACGCTTCGGATTTGTTCTCCGCGTCTCTCGCGCGCGTCGTCCCCGTGAACAAACACGTTTGCGACAGTTCAACTTTACGAGGCACTACCGAAATTGCTTTCGCGTGGAACTGGTCCCAGAAGCAATCACTTAACTTCGGCGTGCCCGGTTAAAAATCGCATGAATACCAATTATACATAGAAACGTAATTAAGTACAATCAAGAAGGTTCTCCAAACAATGGAGGCATTTGAGTATTCTAAAAGTATTCGATTCACAATAAAGCCACCGTTTTCTTTCTCCGCGCAAAATGAACGCGAACGAAGTTCCATAATTTCACGCGGCGTTTCCCGCCCATTGAATAATACTCGGATTCGCTTGGCGACGCGCTGGCCGGCCGGGTCAAAGCGCCGGAACAGTCGTATAATATCAAAATATGCATATTTAACGTTTCGCGTAAACGCATCGGTGGAATAGCGGCAGAGAACGACGCTCCAAAAGGCGGCACCGTAAACAGACGAAATTTATTTCGACCGTTCAACCCGTGCGAACGGCGAAATTGCCTCCGTTTTGATCAAACGCCGAATCGTTTTTGAATTTCTAAACGCACGGTAAAAAGATCGCAAAATGACGCCGTTATTGAATGACGGTAATATCTGTTTCTACTAATATTCGATGAAGGGCAATTTCTTGGGAACATGCGCTCGTTGTCGATGTCGCTCTATAACTCGACGCTCGTACCGTAGAAAACGTGTCGGCGGAACGATTCGCTGGTTTGTTGCGTGATACTCAGCGTTTTCTCTCTTTGAACGAGCACAAAAGTTAAGATAAGCGTATATCTGTCCGTGCATAACTCTATGCTCGTAGCTTTTCTTGCCTGTGGTGCAGGAGTAAGGCTTTGTGCACACTGGAGCTGGGATTCGTGCTAAAATTAGTAACGAGCTTGATAGGATTGGATTAAATGAAAATCCAGATTTACTTGGGACCGTAATTTAAATCACGAACAATGGGATAAAATTCGAATTCTTTGGACAAGAAGAAATGATAAATCTTTCAAATAACATCTCTGCGAAGAGGGAAGGCTTAAATACAATTTTCCTGTATCTAATTTAACTTCGACCTCTTTTCCCGAAGTAAGGGAAGGGCCAAGTTTTTGAATAGCTCAATTTTCTACGGAGGACAGTATGAAGCTGCAAGGTAGCGCTTAAAAAGTTCTTTTTCTAGCAAGGGATCTTCTGTAGAAAAAGTTCCATTGAAAAGTTATTAATATCGATTTCGCGTCATCCCCAATTTTATCTGCACAGAACCGTTCCAGAGTTCCACAGGCAATGATACCTTACCGATTATTCCAAGCGGAAATAGTTGTCGAATTTGATATTTCAAAGGAATCAGTATGCTTTGTGCGGCATTAGTCCGATTTTTAGGAGGCGGTCAAAGCAACTTCATAGAGATCGATTGAGACGGAAAGATTGAGAAAGTTTCACAGTCAATCAAAGGCAACTTTTTAAATAAATATCGATAATTCACGACAATCTGATTATACAATTGATTTGTATGAACCTGAGATATAATATTATCTTAATGAACCTTGCGTTTGTACAAATTTTTCGAGGCCTCCTTGATGCGCGTAGAGTGGCTTTTGTGAACGGCACCTTAAATCGCGAGCAAGCACAGGCAACAACGGGAAGTCCTCGCGATAAGGGTGTCCCGAAGCGACTTCTTTTTCCGCGTTCCGTTCCGATTTCGTGGCCCAGATACGTCCAGCGAAAAGCTCTGATCTCGCCGTTGTGTACGCGACACGCTTACCGTATCAGGATAGTTAATTGGTGGCCGATTAAGGAAGACACCTTGTCGTGCCAGTTTAAGAGAACCGCCTCGCCGGGTGAAGGTGCGATTAGTTTTGCATAAATTCAACCTTGGTCCGGACTGCTTAAATGAACGCGTCTCGTTCAGCCCGCGATGATTATTTAGAAAGGGAAGAGGTGAACTATTAGATAGCGTCAAGATGAAATAAAAGAAAAAAAGAAATAAAAGAGAAAAAGAAATAAAAGAGAAAACGGGATTTTTCTGTTACGGAGGAAACGTTAGACCTCGAAACGCAAACAGTTTAATTAATTCACCAGTGTAGCTTGAAATGAATCCTCGATCAGTAATAGCGATTCGCCGTAATAATCCGCAACCTGTTTGATATCGAATCAGGCAGGAACAAATATGGAAGGGCGTATTGGGGCGAACAGAAATTAGTGAAGCGCCAGGGATATTGATAATTTATTTGAAAAATTGATAAGCGGAGACCTGAGCCATTTCTATACTTTACACACATCCCTCAAACTTATCAATCGCGAATTTTATTATTCGGCTTATTCCAGCCGCCTGATTAATCATGTACCAATGAACCAGACCGACCTCGACGTCGCACGCCAAACTTTATATCGGATAATCGATACAATCCTGTCTGTGAACTGGAAAGAATCGAGTTCCAGGCGACACCCATGGCCGAAAACGTGCTTGCACACGAGTGCACGAGTGGGCCACCATCAACCCTTTGGCGATCTTTCGCCGAGGGAAAATTCGTGGTCGATTTCACGGTAAACGATGCGCTACTCTCTGTTTGGGTAGTTGCAACGTTGATTAAAGCATGCATCGTCTATACTTATTTACAACGAACGACTGGATGCAACTTCCAGTTAACAAAGCCAAGATTTTATTACAATCATCGATCGGTGAGTGGAACAAGCTTGATAATGCGTGCCTATTACTGCGTAGCTAATTGGGAAATGCTACATCCTGATCTGTTTTATTGATCGATGACGTTAATTGACGGATTGTTTGGGCTCTTTGACGAAGAATTCTGCAGCATTGATGGAGGGTAAGAATTGTTTGAGAAAGGGAAATTGTTTGATAAAATCGATCACCCTTGGAAATAGCTCTGATTGATAACATTAATTAGTTTGGCCGTCGAAAGCCTCAAAACTCTCATTAATTAGTTTATTGATTTTCTGAGTACTTTCAACGAAGGCTCAGAGTCGAGATATGTATGGTAGTTCGATCGAATCATGTATATATTTTGATAACAATTCCTATGTGTTTTTCATTCAATGTTGCGCTTCTGGATTCCATTTCCAATTTATCATGTTTCTCTATGTTCCTTTTTTCGCTATAAATTTTATCAATTCTGGCAACAACTCTTGTAACATCAAATTCACTGGCACTGCAAAATTCTATACGAAAGCTGCTCGTGTCACGTTTTCAGGGGAATCTATTCAATTTACGTATCCGAATATCTATTCAATTTACATTGTGCAAAATATATAGAGCAGAGGCAATACTTATAAAATAAAATTGTGTAGCATCGTGGTATAGTAAGACTTGAAAAATATTATGAAGTTCCCGCGAATCATTTAAACCCGGCAAAAGAAAAAACAACAAACACATATTTCTCCCATATCTCGATTCTCTTTTAATAATAACTTGCGAATGAGTTGTGTAAGTCCAAAATCTTCTTCTCCTTTGAAACGCGCGTCTTTATCTTCCCTTCTGACAGCGAAATATTCGCCGATTTATTTAGCCAACTGTGGCTAATGTGTTTTCAGCTAATTTATCATTAAGAACGTCTCGGTATCATTAACGCGACCTTAATCGACGATCGTAAACGGTTCCTTGCTGCATTTACGTTTATCCGTCGCGAGAATGATTTGCGAACGTGGGTCGCATGAATCTCTCGCCGCTGAAACGTCTCTCTCTCTCTCTCTCTCTCTCTCTCTCTCTCTCTCTCTCTCTCTCTCTCTCTCTCTCTCTCTCTCTCTCTCTGTCTCTCTCTCTCTCTCTCTCTGTCTCTCTCTCTCTCTCTCTCTCTCTCTCTCTCTCTCTCTCTCTCTCTCCACGAACCGATAAAAGGGGAAAGGTGCCGTTCGAAGGGACAGCGGATAAGTGTTTTATGGAAGACCGGGCCCGTTGTCATTCCACGATAGAGCCTAAAGTTTGGCAATTCGATTGCACGATTCCCTCTTCGAAGGGATGAAGAAGCTCGTAATATGAGATTTTCGAGGAACTTCTGGTTCCCTTAGGAGAAAGGAAATTCTGTTATATCCTATGTCAAAAGAAATGTACCCGCGATACTTTTTCGCTAATGCTACATAAATATTATTATAAATGGTATGCAATGTTCCCCGTGTTGCAATTTCAAAATCCAATTTTTCTTTTTCTTGATTGCCAATGCTTTTTATTCCTGCTGGTGCCAAAATGACAAATACTTCGAGCACCATGAAAGAGTGTTTGCGAAACAAATATTGTACGGAGAAGCATACATTGGTCGCGTAGCGCGGAATTCAAACTTTACCTCTCCGAATTCCTGCGCACGGAACTCTCGAAAAATATGTCCGTGCGGATTTACAAAAATCACAACGTGCAAGCGAACACAGGGAACGATAATTGTTTAAACCGCTACCATCGAAAGCCGCCACGAAGAAACGATTACCCTTGGATACCGGTGCTCGCAAATTTGCATTCGCTAGAACATCTTCGAAGCACACTCGGAACACTGTCGAAAATAGCGATTCTCAAAATTACCCCTTTGTCCAGAGATCAGCGGAGAGCCGGTCGAAACTCCACGAGGAAGCACCACTAAAGACTACACGCGGTAACTGCACAATCTGCTCCGCGACGAGTTATCAATGAAACTCGCGCGTTATCGAGGGGAAGAAAGAAAAAGAAAAGAAGGAGATTGATCGGCGCGATCTCGAGCGGACCGCGCGAAAGGCCGGAGCGACTTGGCCAGTTTGGTGAAACCGTCGGCACTGTGACGCTCGCCGAGGGGTTTTCTACCCCCTAGTGCCGCCACCTGAAGCCGCAGGGGGGTCCTTCGGGGCGCGGGTCGGTGTGCGCGTGGCGTGTATCGCGACGCACACGCTCGCAGGAGCCCGCCAGGAGCCTTCCGATGTTTCCATGGCGATCGGCGCGCGCGTGTCGCTACTCCGCGCGCACCGGTGCATGCGCGAGTTTATCCAGACGGTCGTTGTCAACAGGTTCCACCGCCGCCCCCGGAAGCAAAGGGCTGGAGGAGCTGGCCATTGGCAACGGGTCCGGGCATTCCAGGATCCGGACGATCGAGATCGATCGTGACGCGTCCTCCGAACCGCCGGATCCTGGATGAAGCCTTCGCTGCGGAGGGCTCGCGTTACCGCTGGCTTTTAGACAGGATAGCCCGGCGAGGACCGGGCAATTGGTCTTCATCCGCAGAGGGTTGATTACGTTCGGCTGATAATGAAGGCTTCGTTTCTGCGCGGTTTAGAGCCGAGAAGAAGTCAAGTGGATCATCGGGGCCGGGTTCGAACTTCTGAAAAGCGGAGGCGGGACTCGATATACAAGTGGGAATTTCGGTTCCTCGTAAGGGTTAGTTAAGATTTCGATCACTTCGGTACTGGTTGAAGAACGCGAGACGTTTGGAGTAAAATTTTCAAGCATACGCCAAGGAGAGGAGCAGGAGTTGAGAATTGAATTTTCATCGAATACTCTGCGCAGTAGTTTCACGAAGGCTGTACTCGAACCAGGCGGCAACTGCAATTCGCTGGGCAATTATTCGCGTGACGTTCCGCCGCGCGAGCTACCAGCAGAAAGAACTCGCTGGCGAACTTTTCAAGCGGGCCAGGACGGGGAACGCGAAAGTAGCTTCGGATTTCCATGAAAATGAAACAGTCTCGCTGACTGGCCTTTCGACCCGTCGCACTACAAATGACTGAAACGTGAGGTAAGAACAATTCATCGTCAGCGCCAGGGCGATGATTTGAACCGATATAAATACATAATAATTCGTACAAGTGACGAGCAACGATTCGCCTTTAAAACTTCGCAACGATTTACTGTTACCTCTTTTAACATCCCCGATTTTAAGCCGTTTGCGAGACAGCGGAACCTTGCTATCACCAATATTCCATTTTGCAAACATTCTTGCTGTTTGCGCAACGCTTTGCGCTGCGCGGCTCAAAAATATCGGGAGGACATCGAAAAATATTCGCGGCACAGGAAAATACAGACAAGTATCGAAAAACAGAAACGCCATAGACATATACACGCACGGCTGTCATCGGATTAAATTAATTGTTAGATTTGATTGAACTTGATACATCGTTGAAATCACACGCGATTAAAATTGGTTTTCGACGAATCCGTTGCAACAACATTTTGTGGGGTCGATTCCTGGGATGGTCGTGCAATAAATCTTCCGTTGAAAAGAAACCGGGGGATAAAGTGTTGAAGCTGAACCGGCAAATAAGAAAATCGATAAAGCCGCAAGAACTGGCGATAGAAGAATCCGATACTTCCGTTCGGCGGGCAAATTGACGAATTGCCCGGAGCCCTTCATGGAAATCGGTCTCTATCGAGTTTTCCCTGTCGTGGGAAAGAGGCAGCCAGTCGTTCTCTCTTTTTTTTTTTCATCGCGACACGTCCACGATTTATACGGTCCTGGAAGTTCGAATTGATCCGAGGTGAAAGAAGGATCATGAATTTCCAGCGGAATGATCGCCTTTTCTCTAGACATTTTACGCGCTACATGTTTCTAACACCATTGTCGTCGTCTTTGCTGTAACGCGAGCCACAATAAAGACTGCTCTACACATATATTTTCATAAAACGTATTGAATTAAAAAGACAAACTTAACATTTGCCGTTGCGATGAAATTTCGCTATCTGCCTATTTCCCATGGACTGCAATATATCTCTCGAATTGTGAATGATTTTTTTATCTGTGTTTGGAGACGATACTGTGCTTAAGGCAAATGGAGACGAGGGACGTTTGGCAACTTATGAATATTCCAGCCCACCGCCGACATCTCGATTTGTTTCGATAGCTGACCACGTTTATTATTCAGTAGCGTCCTCAGGAAACGAGTTTCGAATAATGCAAGGCCTGTGAGAAACTGACCACATGGCGGTTGGGGTTTTTCGAAGAGACGCAGATTGAGACCGGAACGATGGGATAAGCTGTAGGATTATATTCGAGCTGCCCCCGTTTTGCCTGCCTGAAAATATTCGAATCGACACGTGATCGTTCTTAACTGCGAAACTGGAGACTTCTTTTCACCTATCATTTCTTCCTTGTGAATTCGATCCTACTGCTCTGTAATCGAATGAAAATTCGTTCGTTTTAGTTCCCGCGTGCTCGGTTTAAACGGCGCGATACGAGCTAAATCGAGATCCAAGTTCTATACGTATTCGGGGTTCAATGTTGCGTTTACTACACACGCGTTTGAGAGTTATTCTAATCGGGCAGCGAGTAACGAGAATCTAAAGGCCCCCTTCGTTATAGCCCAGTATAACTCTGACAGTGATAATGTTTAAACAATTTGCGAGTTGTACAAAATAGACACTTGAACGGATATCCTCGAGTTGCGAAGCGACGACGAAATTCAGAAATATGTTCAAATGTTTAACGACGCTGTTAACAAGACACGCAAACATACATAAATTATACTCGATACCGGAGAACCAGTACCATCCATCGGGTCGAATTCGAATTAAGCTTGCTCTTTGCGCGCCCTTCGCTTCACTGTCCATGTTTGACGCAGTCGTAACGTCAAAGGAGCAACAATTTCGGCGCGATATTAATTACTGGCGACTCCACGAAATTGCAAATTCGTCGCCCGTTTCGTTTGTCTTCGTTTCCCCATTCGCAAATTGCTTCTCGTTGGCGTGATTATCGATCGAGGGACGCCAGCAATGGTCATAGATATCGTTCGAAATTCCCATCCGATATTCGCCATCAATACACAAACAGGAAATCCGAACACTAATTTAAGTTCCGACGTTGAAAGAACAAAAACATGAAATTCAATGCCCATAATCCCGATGCGAGCGTTGTCCGATAATCCAATTTAAACAATCACACCAATCGGGCGGAAGGTTGAAGTGCGGAAAGAAATCGATTTCAAAATGTTCAGGCTGTTCGTTCGAATATGAAATGTAAGTTCAAGATTCGGATCAAGAAGACTGATCCCCATCGTTGATAAAGATCTTTTATCAGCGAACAGCCGCGAACATTTTCGCCACTAGCTTTGACGAGCTATCAAACACCTTTACGCAAGGAAATACCGTCACTATCTATCGTCATCGTCGCCGCGAAATTGCTCACCGTATCCGACGACGCGGCGCGAGAAAATTCTCCAGCTCGTTTTCCGTTTATCGGCGCCGTGCCTGTCGTTTTGATGAAAACCGCAGATTCACGTCGTTTCCCCCATCGTTTCCACGCACCGTGTATCCCACATCTTTATCCGGTTCCTTCTATACAATTTATATACACCCCCCTTTCTGACTTTAAGTCCAGCCTCGTCTCTTTCTCTCTCTCTCTCTCTTTCTATTTCGCTATTGACGATGTTTCTTCGTCTTTGCCCGTGAATGTAACATTCGCTCTCTCTCCCTCCCGGTGGATCCCCTTCGTGGATCGCGTGTACGAATTATATCCACGAGGAGGGAGGACAGAGTGGCTAAAGACTACTATCAGGCGTCCCACTGCGAGCTGGCCCCGGGGGTCGGAGTTTATTAGCTCAACCCCTGTGCAGCATCGGACTCGAGCCTGCAGTGAGCATGAATCAGCCTGGAGATTCCGTAAATGATTCAATAAGGAGGCTCTCGCGGAGATTTTCCTCTCATTTATTTGTTAATCCATCAGCTGGCCTTTTCAGTGTTCCCGAAGATTGAAGCTTTTGGAAATTCTGCGATTCGGATTGCAATTAATCCGATCGTTTCTATTCGAAATATTCTTATATTATTCTAGATTGATATGCTGCTATATTACATTGAGCTAGAACCTTCCACGCTTCGCGATCGAAGACGTTCACTAAATTTTATACTTATTTGTTAAGGAAATCGCTTCTCAAGCAATCCTGACCCGTCTCTGCGAAATCGTTTAAAACTCAAATCAATAATTCGGCACGTTCCTGTTAAACTTCTAACACTTGCTTCCACCACCAACGCGTTTCCAAACTTCCACTATTCCCCATCGAATCCCCACCCCGAGGCTTCCCTGGCGGAACACGCAGGAGATACCGAGAGAAAGCTCAGGTACCGGAGATCTGTTGGGCAGCGGATCGCGAAGCGCGTGCACGCTCGCCTTCCGTTAGGAGCGAAAGGGACCAGCGCAAGCGGCAAAAAAAAAACAACAAACGCAAGGAGAAGAGAGAGGAAGAGCTTATTTGCAGCGGCCGAACGGTCGGACGACTCGATTTGAGCCACCCTCGACCCCGTCGACAGATGTTGGATGTTCCTCTGACACGGGTCCGTCTCCACGGGCCTCCCACTCGGTCTCTCGGTGTGCCCTTTTCAAAATGGCACCGGTGGCGAGCGTCGAGGAACGGGTAGCCCCCGCTGCGACGATGTCTTGCTTCGTTCGAAGGCGTTGGGCTCCACTCGTCGATGCCCACGGAGAACGGGAGTCGAGCACGTAATTACGTGTAACAACGGAGACGGAAGATGAACGGGGAAGCGAGGCTGCGCTTCTTATCCAGTAAATATCTTGCGCTTCTCAACGTTTCCAACCCCTCCGTTCGAAACAGGACCTCACAGTTCCGCCGTGGCAGAGCGTTCGTCGAATAAAGGTCGTCCGCGAACGTTCGCCGACAACCACCGGCTATTGCCTCGCGGAAGGATCAACGTGTGTCGCGGTTAATGCACTCGCATCGCCGTACTGGCGACCGCGCTTCCTCAAATTTCCAATGGAAATCCGGCGCGCGGCGGTGGCTTACGTAAACTCCCGTTGTAAATCCTGCGGGGGTTTTGTTACGTAAATCCTAGCGGAGCCTCGTCGAGAGATCACCGGCTACGAGGAAAAATTTATGTAACGTCGAATCTAGCGCGCATTATACGTTCTTCTTCCACGCGTTAAGAACGTTGTCCGAACAATTTCGTTCTTTGAATACATGCTCTTATTTCGCTAGGCGTATCGCAGGATGGTCCACTATGTTTTAACGCTTACGCGAGAAACGGTTATATATCCGTGAATCGATTGAGTCCAGAAGAAATTCACGTTCCTTTGTGCAAACGATAGAAGCTACGTTCTTTAACTGTTTCTTCGTCGTAGTAGAACAAATGCAGAGATTAAAGCAATTATCCATAGTGTCTCATACTTTAACATAACAAGATAGCAACAGAACCGTTAATTTTTCTGTGCTTTAGATCGTTCGTCAAATATGTATAGTCACCGGCGATACGCTACTCCGCACAGATGATTATATAAATTCCACGTTCGCCATACTTTCCAATGTAATTTCATTCGGCGACGTGTTATCCGGCGGCTTACATAAGATAGGTCGTACGCTTCAAGATATACAAGGGATAAACTTTAATTGGGACAGATCCTTCGCCGTTGCTGGCTCAAATTTATTATATTATCGAGCCTCGCGTTTCACTTAATGAGTATGTTTCCATTAATTCCCGCGAACCGTACCTTCACGAACGAGAACAAATTTCTGCGCTGAATTTTAACGAGCTTCGCCCCGCAATGATGTAATCCCGCCGCAGTAGCATTTCGAATATGTAACACGAAAGTTGATCGAACTGCCTTTCGCACCGGCAAATACACATAGACGCTCTCGCTTATACAACGTGTGTTGCGCTGTGCTTCGGCCGAAAATTTTGGAACGAGGTATGCGTTTGTCTCTCGCCGGTGAAGAGGCGGAGAACGCAAACCTGCGGGCCACGTGATGTCGCGTTGCAGCCCGAAGACATCGCGCGAAGATAAACATGCTGGGAATCTCAATTGCCCATCAAAAAACAACACATGGCTGCTGCATACCTGCATTAGCACCGCGACGCAGTTTCTATTCAAAGCTGAAACAGTTGGTAACGCGAGTAGAACCCTCAACCGTTTGCATTCAATGTTTCCGAACGCACGAGCGACATTACCATACAGAACCTTGTACGATTTCGCAAAGAGTCTCCGGCACGAAATACCATTCCCCGGATGTCAAGAGTTCCATCAAATCTGACACTCGCGTTAATCGATTAACTATCCATATCGCCTCCGATGGTGGACCCATTCGACGCTAGAAGAGCGCGCTTGAATACGCGCGACGAAACAAGAACGAGCGTGGATTCTCGCGGACACGCGCGAACGTAATCCGAATTTATCGAGGCCAATTGTAGCGCGCGTTTCCTCCGGCGAGGTAGATCACCAGCCGGTTCGTTACGTAAATCAACGCGATATCGTCGATACCTCGCGAACCGGGGACGAGACGAATTCGCGGCAGACGCTGTTGCGCCCCCGCCCATGAAATATTCATGAAACTCTTGGCGACGCGTAATGCCGGGCGCGTGTAACAGGCAATTAGGGCCGATTCCTGGACTGGAAACGGCCGGATTCTGGTAACGAGTTGTTCGTCTCGCGGAAATTGAATTCCGCGAAAGGGAATCCCGTCGAAGTGTTCCATCGCGAGCGCGACGCACGAAAGTATATCATTTTTAACTCATTTAAAGAAGGTAAATGATAAGAAAAAAAGTAATTCTAGTTCTTTGAGAACGTTGTCGGGCGGGCTTCTCGCGGGAGGAGGCAGAAAGGGAGAGTCGATACGAGACAGACGGCAACGAGTTTTACTTCCCATCGACGAGGAAGGCATGCTCCGGCTGTCGAGAAATTCTGATCAAGCTTCGAGCTCCTCGTTAGCGAGCACAATCGCGGCAAATAAATCCGTCTTCGATTTTCCTATTACTCCATTCCGTCCCGGATGGCATTCGCGTTCAGGCTCGTCGAGATCTTCACAGAAACGTTCTGCATCGTGACACGAGCACGGCGAACAGCATTTCGAACATCGCTACACGAGACTCGCTGATTCGAAGTCTCAGCCCTTTGTACATTTTCTATGGGACAAATATTTGCCAAGGGGCGCACGTGCGCTCGCATCCCCCTCGCGTGACTACAGAGATCCGTCCGGATTTTGGCCAAGAAATCCTCTCCGGCTGTATCAATTTTGTAATGGAATATTGCCAGCGCGACGGTCGATCGATTGCTGTAGTATTTATTATTTTAACGCTCCCACGAGTTGCCCATTTCTCGTTTCACTTTTTTCCTCCAGTCTGGTCGACAGATTTAAACAATTCCATCGAATATTCTTGATACGCGGTATTTACGTAAATGGCAGTGATCGCAATCCGGGCGTCGTACAAACGATTCGTTCTACGACATACTAATAATTTCGCGTGAAAGAACATTTCGCTGCGGGCGATCAAACGTAAACCGGATATCCGTCATGAATGCAGGAATAGCCACGATAAACTCGATCGAATTGGCGACGTTCCAATGGCTCGTCGTTCCCCTTAGGATCCATCTAGGACAATCCCCGCACGACCACGATCCTCCTCGCCACCTGCTTCTGTTTCACCGCTTGACTATGGGCGCTGGAAAGATCGACCTGGAACCCCTCTTGAATTCAGAGTAGCACCAGAAATATACGTCGCGACCCACTTTGCTATCGAGGAGATGCTTGATTTTATCCGTGCAAGCGGAAAAACGATTTGAAAGAATGATTCGATTGATTAACGACACGACTCGCCTTTAAAATTTCCGCAATATCGAGATATTTGTTTTTCCTCCCCCATCTTTCGTTCCGCCCCTCATTCTCCCCGAGGGAAAGCTCTGTCTCGCGAGGACCCAGCCGATCGCGATCCGCGTTGAAACTTCGCCGTGCAAGTAGAAACGAAAAGGGCGAATCATCCGCGTTGCCATGCGGTTCGGCTCCACTTGGTGCTGTCAGTTTAGCTGATTTATTGCTTTGCGCCCCCTTCGTCGTCAACCCTCGATGGGCTGGTCACCACTGCCACGTTAGACCAGTCCGCTCTCTCCGTCTTCTTTCCTGAACGAAAACCGCGGCACGAGCTGTTTTATCCTCCGTATCGATCGCGAAACTGACAGTGATTTGTGATGGCGCGGTTAGTACGGAATACAGTACAGATCTCTGAAATTTCTTTTCTTCCCATTAGTCGAATTCACTTGAAATCAATTTATTGTCAAACTGCTAATGAATTCGGTGAAATCCTTTGTGAATTAATCCCGTTCGATTACACCAAATGCACTATATACGAATTTCATTACTTACATTGCGCGCTCTTATTAATGTATCTCTTTGATCGAAGCTAATCTTCATCAGTACAATCTTACATCCAACCCCGTCAATTTCCAGAACTTGGATTGGTAGCGATTTAGTTGACCGCGGCACCATCGAAAACTTGATCATAACCGTCGATTATTTTACCATGATCGGTTATTTATTCACCCCGTAGCCACGATTCTACCCCGCGTTGTTCCTTAATTGTTGCCGTTTCCCCATGATATTCACTTGACCCGGCAGTCACCGTGGCGATTGATCGAGAGCTCGGTTAATAGCTCGGCACAGGTGCTACCGGGAATTACCTAATAATAGCCAACCTGCCAATCGAGTTTTGCAAGTTTGTAATTTGCGGCTCGCTCGTGCCGCAGCACTTCCGAAACGCGTAACTATGGCGGCACGAAAGCGACAGCACCGTCCGGTCCGCGAGGTGCTTACATCTTATTAACCGTGATCCATTTAATTGCCATCGGATCGGAGACGGGAAAGTGTACCGAACTCGATTGCGGGGTGAAAAGTTTGTCGCGCAATCGAACTCGCCAACTTCCCTTCCAGTACACACTGTTACAATATAGATTACATCCTATTCTCTGCAATTTAATTAGTAATCCTTAATTAAACCACCCTCCCCCGTCGATCTGTTCTATTATAGGTGTCCGTTTGATTATCAAACGATAGGCATTAACAGACCCGATCAGTCGCAGTCTTCCTTTTCTCTAATTACGCGCGTATGCACGAGCAACGCGTCGACGTTCGTTCATGAACGGACAGCAGGACGCAGACTCAATTAATTAACTCGGCGGGCAACGTGAAATCTGCTTAAGGATTCAATTAGAAAAAAAAAACCGTATCTGGTCCAGGGGACGGTGATTAACTGTATAAAGGATTTGAACCGTGATTTCATGCCAATTAATTAACCTTTACCGACGCGACGTTTCCCCCGCTGGTCGGTGCCGCGTATGCGTAAAACTCGGCGCGTTAATTACAGGAAAACGCGAATCTTGCTCGTGACAGTATGCCGTAGTTGTCCTCGATAATGGTGTTTCTTCTTCTCTCTCTCTCTCTCTCTTCTTTAAACGATTTATATTTTAATAGGCTTTGCTTAAATGTGACTCATTCATGCGCTGTTGTCTCGAATGATAAAGAATGAATTTATGATTCGGATATCATTCGTAACTCTCAATGCTAATTCCACGCTTCGGCATTGAAATCAGTAACGTATTACCGGTGAGCGTAAGTGATGAATAGATGAAGTTACGTGTCTCCGCTTGCCGCCAGAGAATCGCTCGAGTCCGATCCTGTGCAGACACGAGACGAAAGTTTCGCGGGAAAGCCGCGGGACGAGACACGGCCGTCACGGGATAGACGCGTGTTACAAGGAGAAATCTGCGAGCGGTCCCGACTGTTTGATAGAGCAATTTCAACTTTCTCGACGATACACGGCGCGCCGTTGCAGTTGCCTGGTTACCTGTCCGTTCGCGGCGACTGGAAAGTGCGCGAACCGAAGAAATATCGATCTCCGTCTGATACTTTGCCCGATTTCTACATGCTAAACCATCCACGAACGTTCCGCGACGTTCCTCTAACTTCGATCCCACTCGTTTCCTTTTTTTTTTTTATACACCTGAGCCTTTCCTCGGAAAATAGCGTTTCCGTTTCTGTGGAGGTGCGATCAATCTTCATCAGTCCTCGATGGATCGCTCGGAATACGTCGCAGAATGAAAATATTCATAGGATCTCTCCTTCTTGCGATCGATTCGCATTTGAGGCTTGTAGTCATTTTTCTATCCTACGCGCTTAGGTATGTACAAAACGAGACAGGGAGGAACTTTCTTCCTCTGCTATTCATTGTCGGTCCTTCAATTTCGTTTCACTTGATGAATATTCACAAGGTTCTTTCGCGATCTTCGTTCGGGCGGGATTGAGTTTACCGGTAATAAGTTCGTTCCAAATCTCTGATTATGGAAACGGATGACTGTAGTGCCCCGCGTTGAATTTAATGAATCTCGATGAAGGGAATAATGTCGGTTGCGATTGAAATAAAATTATTGTCATCTTTAGCACAGATATGGAAACGATATCGGGCGGCTGGTTAAACGTAGAAAGCAAGCTAAAGTTAAGAAGGCAGCCACGGGAGGAGAAAAAAGGAAAAGAGTGAAATACAGAGCGAAGTAATATTAATCGGAGGAATAAACTTCGGGGCTGAGATTTAATTTCAGACAACGATAAAGCATTTCTACCTCGTCGTTACGAATGATTTCCGTAAAATGCTTTCACGATACTCCACTGAAACTCCAGAGTCGGTACTCCTTTATCAATCATCAGAGTACATAATTTTGTTGCCCTTTCAATGGAAAATTCAAAAGCCAAGTCACTGTTGTTCGAATAATATTAGACGGAGTTGATACTCGCTTTACGCAATGTTAATATTCATAAAACCATGAGTTTTTACTCGGGAAAAACGAGATCCAGTATCCCAGAAGCGCGTCAGTTCTTCGCACTTCACAAGAGTATACACATTATACCTCTATCAAAGAAAAAGGGGTACAGTCATTGCGCGATACCCGTATTCCGGGTGTAACGGAGTAGAACGCTTCCACGGATACTGGCTTTCGTCTGATATCGCACGTTGCTCTGTCACGTACCGTGAAGCCGATGCCGACGGTCGCCGCGAAGTTTCCATGCTGAAATTTCCCGGTGTCGAACTGGACCAACAGAGACGTCTTACCCACTCCGCTGTCGCCCAGAAGGATCGTCTGGAAAGAGAAATAGAACGATCGATCACTGAACCACCGTGGACTTCCTACCGATCGAGCACGCCAATCGAGTCCGGGTGTCCCTTTATCGGGGATACCATTTGTCTACACACGATCGCGCGACCTTTCTCGCCTCTGGGGTAGGATAGGCGTATGTAAAAACTATTCACAAGCGCACAGGTAGCATAGTTCGATGTCCCCCGTAAACCATCGCTTTGCTGCGCGTGGTCCCGTAAAAGCCGCGGGCAGCAGTCAACTTTGTTAACCGGTGCCTCCGCAGTTGCCCGATACCCGGACACCTGTAGCCGGCGATGATCGTTTAACCCGGCCACGCGGCGGATTATTACATTACCGAGCCCGCGACGGCACCTGCTTCGCCACAGGTTTCTACTCGTCTCTATCGGTCTTTTCCGCGGATATTCCATTTTTCTTTTAGACTGGCTCGCGTTCATCCGTTCCTCCGCGAAATGGAATGATTTCGTCGTCCCGCCCTTTCGCGAGTCACCTTCGTTCCATTTCGGCGTTTACGAACAGGAGAATCAATCGTTATTGTTCGTAACTCCTGCTACTACCTGCGCGATTTATAAGAGTGAAGTATATCATCAGCGATTAGCACAGAATTATAGCATTATCAATTTCTTCCGATAGCGAAATCTATCCATTTTGCGAGTTGAATAAAGTCCCTTCGAGTTCCTCATCGCTGGGAACATTCTCTGCGCCTCGTACCCGGCATCCTGAATGCAAAAACGATTCCCGAGTAGCGCGTGCTTTCGCCAGTATGCAGAAAGTACAAATCGTCCTACAGGTGGCTATAGACTTCGCGGTGCGAACGGTACGACTGCCATAATTGGCCGGTTCGGTAAGATGAATTGCGACGACGGCAAGAACGGTCGTCGCGATTTTCCCCGCCGAGATGATGCTGCGCGGGATTCTCGCGTGAACGGAATGCTATCCGCTACGTTGACGCCTGACGCGGCTGTTTAAAACGCGGATCCTCAATGTTTTTTTTTTTCAATAGCTACAAGCGCTGAAGGTACTCGCGCGTACGCGTTGCCGGTTCCGCTGGTTCGCTCGCTGCGACGAATGAAGAATGCTCGAAGAGCCTTGCGAGAGGCTGTAAAGCGAGTTTCCGCGCTGGCAAATGGGACTCTGGCTAATTCTGGCCTAACATTCATTTAGCTGGCCTCGCGTTTTTCTCGCTAGGAAGTTTTCTACCGTCTCTTACGTACGTCACGGTAGTGCATTCTCGAAGAGGACGAAAGTGCGGTTATCGAATTGGCAATGGCTGAGAAGTTCAAACACGGAATCGCCTGAATATTACAAAATTATATCGAATCAAACACGTTGCGACTCCTCGCCATTCACAGACTAATCGGCGAGCAAACTCGCTACAATTCTTCTTCTTCTTGCTTGTCCGTAAAAAAAGAAAAAAGAAAAGAACAAAGCGATCGGGTAACAAAAGATCGCAGACCAAGGAAATTACACGTTCAGGAAGAAGTCCCAGCTGCGCGTCGCGTATCCCCGGGGGTAACGCAGGTGGAAGCAGCCGATCGTAATGCAATAATTTGCCCCGTGGCTCGGGTCAAACGTCGGGCCCGGTTCGCGGCGACCCGCTTCACAGGTGTTCCCCCGGTTTAAGAAACGACGGAGCCGAGCAGGAAAGAAGCATCGCTAATAATTTCGGACCGCGGTCCCCGGGGATGGATAGAAATTTATGGCCCGGCTGTAAAAGTCTCACCGACTGACTCTGCGCTACCTTTACGAGCTTCGCGGGCAAAACCTGGCCGCGCGGCGGTGATCGTTTCCCGTTCGACCGCTATAATTGCGGATTCTCCTGTCATTTTGTACTTCTCTTTTCTCGATTATTCTTTTGTCGTTTTTTGTATGCTATCCGAGGACGGACAAGGAACGATGCGCGAGGTGGCATGGAATTAGGATCGCCGGGGATTTTAGAATGTGAAACAAGGTACAGAAGATACGGATAACGCGACTGCGAAGTTACGTCGGTTTACAAAGGGTTGAACATTAAAGGGAGTACACATGTTTCTCTTTTTTTTTTTTTTTAAACGAGTATCGCGAAAGTTCTTGCTCGTAAGGGGGCGAACGAGAGGGAAAGGGGAGAGCAAGTGGAACGACGAAGGACAGAGGTCGAATAGGAAGGAGAGGAATAGAAGGGAGGGCAGTGAATTAAGTTTCTCCGCCCCTGGAGCCGACACATTCGCCGACACATTCGCCGACACTCGTCACGACCACCCCCTGGGGGGCCCTGTGAATCTTTCAATGGAAATCCAACGCGAAGGGGACACCGCCTCGAGGCCTGTACATTTAGCAGCTCTGATTTCCGAAACGATTCGATCGATCCCGGGGTGCGTTTCACCCCTTCGCGATTTCAGCTACCTCCACTGTCCTCGCCTTTCTTCACCTTTCTCATTCGCTTTCCCCCGTTTGCACTGGCAATGAAGATACCTTCGTGCTCGATCATCAGAAAAATGACTTCGGGTTTTGCAAAATGTTGCAGAACCCTTTTTACTTTTTACAATCACAGGACTTTATTCTAACTTTCTACGATAAAGTGCACCCTCTTCCTCTACACTCCTCCCACTCGATTCCCAATTAACTGAATAACAGAATCTTAGCAACCCCGATCCAAACCTCTGTTCCATACACACGTCGCGATACCTCGAGCGTGTTTTCGACGTGCAGCAACGCACGGTGCCGACGTGCAGTACGGCCTTTTCTTGCCGTCGGTGTCCAATGGCGCGGCAAGGCCGTATACATTCGTATGCTAATCGCCTCGGGGAACAGAGGAGGAACGCGGACAAAGGAGGCAGAGAGGAAGACACGGAGAGGAACGATACCCGGGGACCACCGACCGATAAACTCGCGCGAGGATAACGAGATTCCGCGAGAATTCCCAGCCACGCTAAATATAGCCGGTTAATTGGACACTAATTACAAACGGCTGCTGAGAGAGCTGGCCGCGTGTCACGACTTTTCAACGACCGCGCGAACGAATTCGGGAACGGCTACGCCTCGGACGCTTAATTAGGGAAAGGTGCAGCCGATGCGCAAGAAATGACCGTCAACGCGCGAATCTTTACGCGGTTAAGCAACTTCGAATTGTAGCAAACGTTTCCGCTCGGTCGATTTCGGTGTTACGCAAGCAGCGCGCGCTCGCTATGTTTCTTCTTCGTTCGCTGCCGAGGAGAACGAGATCGTTTTATTTCCGCAAACGCGACAGCACTCGTGACGTGTCTATTAAACATTCGAAATCGCTAAAGCAATGCTGGTGATCGTGTTTTATTTTAAACCTCATCGGCAAAGTCCAATTGCCACGGGATGAAAGAAAACGGGAAGAATAGCGTCGAGCAGATCGAACGTTCCTCGAATACATTTACGTGAAACTCAATTGCTATCGAACAATAAGGATTCCACGAGCTGAACGCAACCCCTTTCTTTTTCCTAGACGCGAGATAGCCGAATGAAATTATTACTCGGCCACCGTCGCGTTCCTTCGACCATTACCAGAGCAAACTAACTTCGTATCCGTTCGGAATTGCAAATCCCCCTCGGCGCGCTCTTTATGTATTATGGATTCGGGGATGACCGGCGACCCGATTCGTGAATGAAATCTAATTGAATCACCACCGCCGTAGAACAAAGCTGGATTTAACAGGCCGCATCGCTTGAGAGAGAAACTTTTCCAAGCATAATCGGTAGGGAATTTCTACGGGAAAAAATTCGCCCACCTTACGACCGGATAAGTTCGGCCCAGCATCGGCGTTCCCTCGTTCTTTATCGCGGAGCGTTTATCAATTTACAATTCCCAGTCCGGGGTGGCGTCGTGCTGAATACCAATCGGTCGCGCTTGTGAAAAACTTGGATTGAATCTCGTCGGTTCGTTCGACCGGTCGTTGCATCGGATTCCCGATAAAAGGTGAGAGGCGACCTTTTCGATCGAGCAACAGCCAGGTGAAACGCGATCGCGGGAAGGATTAACGCAGCCTAGGTACGTTTGCCATTTTTAGGGACGCTATTGCAAATTCTTCTCTGCGAAAAAGATTTCATAGATTCCACCGTAGCAATTGAAGACGATCTATGACAACGATGAACGTCATACGAAATACTCGA
Source organism: Holcopasites calliopsidis (assembly GCA_023838395.1). Taxonomy (NCBI): domain Eukaryota; kingdom Metazoa; phylum Arthropoda; class Insecta; order Hymenoptera; family Apidae; genus Holcopasites; species Holcopasites calliopsidis. The sequence continues at coordinate 3,148,672 of JALHAQ010000008.1, forward strand.
GGGAAGCCGCAGTCTTCTATTTGCAATTACAACATCATTCCGCGAGGCATGAAAATCGTGAACGGAGAAGAATACTGTGGCCACTCGAAAACCGTGAAAGAGGAAAGCGTTCGAGTGTGTCGAGTACAAGTGATCCTCCAGATCCTTTTACGAGTACACGCTTGTTCCTCCCTCCTCGCCGCTCGCGCTCTCGTCGGCTTATTCTCGTCTTGCTCCATTACCGCGAGACCGCTAACTCAATTTGTATGCGACTGGGCGAGCCCGCCGAATGCACGCCGCGCCGGCTTAAGGTCAGCTCTCGGTTTCTAGCCGAGTCTCGGGCTGGTGCACGCGGGAGAAGGAGCAACGAGACGAACCAAATGAATCTCATAAAAGCGGCCTTCGCGAAGTATTATCGGAGACAAATTAATTCTTTAAACACAAGTCGGGGGCGAATAATATCTACCGTTTCCCCCACGGTCGGTGGGAGGCTCCTAGGTTCTACGTTAACGTTGCAACGTATGTATCTAAATAGGGACGGCTTAATCATATTCCAATGGTAGCACCGGTCGGCTCACGCAGTTTACCGTGGCCAATTGTTCACCTAATCCGCCTACGCAAGCCTCGCTTCCACTACACTCTGGAGAACTCCGTTCGAGTGCTGCGGATCGATCTATTGATTGAATCCAGTGCACCGTAAACGCCTGGAATGATATCAGTACAACGTTCCGTCGCGGGTGATCGTGAATTCGGGACTTGATGCTTTCTCAACGAGGCGCTTTTATTCAAGTACGATGAGCATTGTAAACAATCGTAATATTCACGGGATACCATTTACGATTTCTTATAATCAACTAAGGAGCGAACGACAAAAGCCAAAGGGCAACTTTGAAATATCGACGCGCGCGTGTCTACCTTTCCGTCAAAGGATTCGCGGGATGTGCAGGCCAGCCACGGCGCACCGAGCACCTCCAATTATCCCCTTATAGGAGCGAGTACTCGGTGGAAGAAAATGCGAGCGGCAAGAACCGGCTTGGAACCGTGGACCCCCTACCGGTTTTACTTCGCCCTTCCGATCACTGCGAACGGTCTCTGCCTTGCTACTTCCCTTGGACCGTGCCCGGAGTTCCCCTCGTTAATTGCCGTGACATCCTGAAAACGCTTCGCGAATCACGCGCCGCCAACGATGCCGATCTCTGCACCGTTGCACGAAGGGGAGAAGCAGTCCCCCTTTGCGTATTTTAGGGTTGCAAATTTGACGGATTAACGAACGTTTTCAGCGATAGAGGATGGAAGGATACGGCTCCGTGGAATACAATTAAAATCGGTAATCGAATTCCGTTTTCGGTGCGTTTACATTATGTCTGATTTCGATCCGGATCTATTTCCATCTCCACGCATCGACGCATCGATCGGGGGATGATTCCGTGATAGATTGTGAAATTCAATCGACGTCGATGGAAGCGTGGAGAACCGCGGCCACGGTCGAGATCCGTAGGTCCGATAAACGCCGGCTTTCGTTTCGAAACGCGAAACCAGTCCGACGCTGAAGCGTGCAAGAATCGGCGTGTGCACGCGCGCGCCGGCTCTTCTGACTAACGATCGCCTCGGCGCGGGATGATATCTCGGCGCGCTTCGAGCAAGATCTCGCCCGAGAGGCTGCGCGCAGCCGACGAACGAACGGTTCGCTTCGTTCGATCGTGAAACTGTGGCCACACGTTGCAATCGCCAGATAAAACGGAGTATCGCTTCCGGTGGATCGTAAAACATCCCCATACTCTGTTAGCTGTTTCCATCGGTGTTTCGCAACGTTTCAACCCTTTACCGTACAACCAAGACGGCTAAAAATATATAGCGATTCATGCACAACTCTGCCGAGGGTCTACGTCGAACAAATAAATAACACACTGTTTCCTTCGAAACAAAGCGAACATCGTTCAACGATATTTAACGACACGACAATCGAAACCACCCTTGCGATTGTTCGATTTCAATTTAAAAAAAAAAAAAGCAGTCTCGCGAACCCAAGGAAACCGAAGTAAAAAGCTTGGCGGGCAAGCGTAAGGACGAGAAACGAGGCGAACCGTCAGATAGCGGAGCAACAACCCAGCGAAAGAGACGGCGGATCCTTCAAAAAGAGGCGCTGAAGGAGGAGGAGAGGAAACAGGGCTGCGGTTCTCGACGTGGAGAAGCGAGACGAATCGAGGATGAAGAAGGGAGAGGCCCGAGCCGCGGCCACGAAAGCGGTGCCACGAAGAAAAAGAAGCGGTCGAAGGAAGGACGTAGGGAACCGTGTTGGGGGCCGTACCAGCGGACCCCCGGGCATTCCCGATCATTATTCCGTCGGCTTGCCACGGGGAGGAGGCCAGGTTGACCTTGGTACGAAGGCATGACTGACCTTGTTGCCGCAACATCCGTGGAACACTGTGCCCGCCATCCATCATGCAAATGAGCCGGTAATGAATATCAAACGACGTTCTTGCGGTGAATACTCTTCCCCGGCTGCGCGCACGCATGCCGTGAATACTTGGAGACGCGTCCGAGTTGCACGGATGCGAAGCTGAGTATCAGGAGTCGCGGCAGGGCTCTCGGCTCTCGTCGATCGCGATTTCGGCTACTTTGTAATATGTGTATCGGCTCGGGGAGCGCTCTTTCGTTCGGCAAACACGTGAACGTGTCCGTAATATACCTGCTGAGTGAAGCTCACCTTGTGCGCGAAGGCGGTATCGTCCTCTTTGGTCCTCCTCCTCAGGCTGCTTCTCGCACCGTCGTGATCCTTGCTCGCGTAGCCGTAGTCCTCGGCGAACACTTCCGCCGGCGGTTTGTAATCTCGATATCCGGTCGGGGAGGGTGTCGTGGCTAAGGGTTGACTGATGGCTCCCGGCGTCAAGCCGCTGGTAACCATCGCGGAGGTGTCGTCCTCCACCTCGAACACGTCGTCGCTCATACTGTCGTCGCCCGTCATGATCTGTGAACGATAGAAATCGATCGTTCCCCGTCTCCATTTTTCGTCGGCAAAGAGAAACGCGTTAACGCGAGCCTCGCGCGCGAAACATCTACCACCCACATAGACCTCGCCGCAGTCGCGATCCGTGGTTACCCTAAATTCACGAGACATCCCAGCATCGATTCCCTATCGGAAGACGGGCTCGCCGCGCCACCGGTTCCAGCAGCACGGTCAATATTTTATTATAATCCGAAGGACGAACGAACCGCTACGGGGCGGCGTATATGGCGAGGAAACGCTCGGGATACGCGATAATTCTCGGCAAAACGAGGCACGGCTGTCGCATTATCAAAGCCACCGAGAAAACCAGTTCGCAGACGCACGCACGCACGCACGCACGCACGCACGCACGTCCGGCCGCGAACGCTGAAATAAATGTCCTTCGATCGGTCGACATCTCCATCGCGGCCTTGCGACCACTTGAGATGCCAATTAGCGCGAGGCATCCTGCGATTGTCGCTGACGATTTCGATTAGCCGTGTCTTTAATTGTTCCGTTCACCGTCGAAGCGAGCCAGTACATTAATCTTTGTCTGCGCCGGTTAGGTCGATCCGTTGGTAAAGCGGACTTTCTGGGAAACGTGAATTTAGGACATAAAACGCATGCGTTTCTGCTCGAACATGTTATAAAAGGAAACGAACGTCGTGTCTGAAACGTTCGTACGCGTATCTCAAGCCATTTCGCCACGAAAAGGAGATCGCATCGCGTTCCATCGACGTCTCCCCGCGGTACCAAAAGAGCACTAGCGGTCATAAATCATTTATGACTCTCCTTGTATGCAAACGCGTCGATTCTATGCCCGAAGCCTCGCTGCGAACCGATAATATAACGCGTACGAACGAATCACTTCATCGATGAGTATAATTAATATCCACGCGAGCGCGATAGTGGCTCGCATTGTTTCTATAACGAACGAGGAAACCGTTTGTCGAACGTTCTCCGAACTCAGCTTTTAAATTATGCTACACCCGACATGATTCCATTGTTCGCTAACCAATACCATCGAATTGTAAAATCGGGAACAGACATGATATATAGAGATGGAGGTATTTGCGTTCGCCTGTTTTGCAAGCGATATGACAAGGCAATTCATTTAAAAACAAAAACAAAAAACAGTAAGGGTGCATTTAGACCGAGGAAACATATGCTCGTTCGCCCCGCCTGGCCCCACTTTGAAAAATTCGCTCTCGTTTGTCCAAAGATATTCTTGCATAGACATGAACTTTGTCGAAGTGGAGGGCAAACGAATATTTCTATCGTTTTAAAAGCGACAGTACTATCGGGCGAATCCTTTTTGTATCTTCCTACAAATCTTTCTGAATTTGTTTTACTTCATCGGAACGCGACCGTGACCTACGACACGCGTCTCCTATATGAGGACACGAAACGTGGGTTTGATAAGTGTTCGATCTGTCGCTACGGTAACATCGTTCCGTGGATAATGATTCGCGCATCGGTAATCCGTGATTTCTTCAATTCGTCACAGTATGCATCGTGGATGTATGAACAATGTGCCAGCAGCCCGTTCATGCGCGATGATAATGCCTGACGTTATAAATTGCCACGTACGCATAAGCTATATCAATTACAATCATTTTGTAATTAGCGCGGTTGAATTGAAGCGGGAGGTTTAAGTAGATCATATTTAGTAATGTCGAATATGATAGTTATTGCTAGATACCGATCTGCAATTGCAACCGTAATTTTGACAGCGATCAAGGACAAGAGAGATGTTGAATAAGCAGGAGCCGTAATTAAATAAGAGCCGATGGTATAAAAATATAAGTCGCAAGCGAACCGTCGCGACAGTTCTTCGACCAATCTCGCCCTCCATTTCTCTTCGGCCAGCAGACCGCCCCGTGTCGGAACCCAGGGGTTGTCCCACCCCTAGCCACGACGAACGACAGTCGTGCCCCATGAATTTATCAAGACAATAAGCTACGCATCGATCCACCTTCCCATCGGGGGAATTCCTCGTTATCGCATGAAAGATTCACGGTTGAAAATCAATCGCAGTTTCGATCAGGGTGAGGATCGATGGCAAAGCGACGACTGTCGCGGGGGGAGGAGTACTTGCAGCACCGGTTCTCGCGTTGCTCAACGTGGTAGATTCGATACGATAAACCCGCCTCAGGTAATTGCCGTGCAACATCACCCCTGCGAACGGGGCTGCGACACATCGTAAGATTCCCTGGGGATTTCACAGATTTGATCGTTACCATAAAGCTGTACTCGTATTCTAAATAGGCGGAGTATAAACATGAAGCTATTATTCTTAAGATTTAAAAACCAGCAATCTATACTCACATTGAGCGACGCGGAGGCCGGGACAGTGACCATAGCGGGAACATCGCCGCTGCCACCCCTCATTTTGCCCCTTTGCACGGTCCCTCAATCCTGTTCAACGGCGTCACATCCAGATATCCCTGTTGGCATAGAAAGCACCATGAACAAGCGTGAGCTTGTAAAGCTCGTAATTCGATTCAAGGGAATTCGCGCGGGGGTTCGAGACGGTGCGGTCTCGGTCGAATATTATGTAAACGAACGCGAAGCAACAAGCACGATGATTCACCCCCTTCCCTTCCATTCGCGCGGTTAAATTGTAGCAATATGGATCGCAAAGGGCGGCGACGAAGCGTTATATAGCTTCTCGAAACAGGACTTTTAGGGATGGATTCGTTCGCCTCCACCCTCGTTCCTCTTACGGCTAACTCTGAAATACGCGATAGCCGCGAATCAACCCTTTCCCTTTCTCCTCCACGGACCCTTGGTTCTTGTTCCCCGGCTTCTTTCCTCCCCCCTGTTTCCTCCTCCAGCTAATATATCGCTCCCTCCCCGACAAACCTGCGTGCACGCTTTTTTGAAAAAAAAGAAGAAAAGTGTGCATCATATATCGCTCTTTCTACAAGCATCCTTGTCTCTTTCTCCGCTACCGTATCTGCGTCCTTCTCTGGTGTCCGTGGAACGACTCCGAGTTCCCCTGCGCTCACCGTTGATCCTGATTCGCGTCGTTCGCTTCTTTTTGCACCCCCTATCGCGTTCCCTTCCTAAGTGTATCCGTCCTCGTCGAGCCGAAATGGCATTTGCCGTCTTCGTAGCCCCCTCGAGCTTTGTTCTCTCTTTCTCTCTTTCTCCGGGTCTGCCGCGCCAGTGAACGCGCGAGAGCAGAGTAGAAACGGGTTTCGTTGGCGGTGTCCTCTGTTCCTCGTTCGCTGCGTGGCCCACCCACCGCAATAAGTTCCACCCGCCCACGTTACCTCTCACGCACTTTCTGCCGGCGCGATCATCCGTCGCGAATTGGAGAGCGGCCGCGCCGCTTATCTCGCCGCGCGATCTCTCTCCGCTCGCGAGAGGAACGAACACGCGGGGGATTCCCGCTCGTTTGTTCTCACCCCTTTCGCTCCGGCTGCGTGAAAGGCGACGAATTGTACGAGAGCTGGACCTTTACGTTACTGGCGACAATCTAATGACAAGAGCATTGTTGCGTTATGTGTGCTATAAGCTCTCACGGGTAAAGAAAGAGGCGCGAAATTGTAGAAAATCTGTAAAACTTCGGAAAGCCACGAATCGTCCCGGTTCGCTCGACCATCGCCATCGACAGCGAAAGGATTTAGCGGCAGCGTTTGCCCAGGTTTCGGTAGGCACCGAGGGTCGATTTGCAAGACGTTTATTGCCCTTGAGCCCGCCGCCCGATGGGCACACTTCCTCGGTCCTTGTTTCCACCGCTTCCACGACCAGTCATGCGAATCGTGCTCGTGGTCGTACTCTTTATTCTGCTCCGTCGACGAACAAAGGCACCCACTCATCGTACTGTCCGTGAACCCTCGACGGAAGATGACGTTGACGTACGCCTAACGGGCGTCCCAGTTAAACGAAGGCGAGCGCTCCCGTGTCCTCTGACAATGTTTCACTTTAACATACACGTGGATAAATTCACCGCAATCTGTCTGGGAACGAGCTTCGCGGACAAGAACCGGAGGTCGCGCGGCTCGTGAACAGCGAATTAATGCCACCGTAACAACGCTTTCAGGGTGAACGGAGCAACGGGAGCGCGGGCAAAAGGGATCGCGGCAGAGGGTTGGGACCGGACGAGGAACGCGGATCGTGGTCCGGTTGCTCGCCGAGGATCATCACCGGCGTGCGGAATCGTAAAACACGTGCGAGCGTGGTTCGCGGTCCCGTGTAGGTGGGGAATATGTATATGGGGAGCCGTGGCTAAATATAGAGAGCGCTTTTATGGCGTGCGGTCGTGCCACCGGGATCTGCGAACGATCCACGAAGCCCGATGCCCTTCGTCCGATCCGACCGGCGCTCTCATTAGGACGGCATCGCGTTATCGAGCGCATCGCCATGATTTCGCGAAGAAACGTTGGCTAAGTCTACACCCTCGAGCGACAACCACGAACTCGTTGTTTCACGTTTCTCGCGTCTTGGAAGATTCTCACCGTTTGTTGCCGCCTCGACGCGTATGACTGACAAAAGGACCATCAACCGCCACTCCGATCGTTCTACGATTCGTTAATTCAACCCAGCGATCCGACGATCCAGAAGCATCCACGAGTTGAACGAAAATCGAATCGACACGAATTCGCGTCGGGTATTCGACATCCGACGATCCATCATTCCTAGACGGTTCGCTTCGATCGGACTCGTCCCACTTGCCCTGGCAAGAACTTCTATTCCCCCGTACCCCCGAGCGTCATCGCGCGTGATCGAAATCCGTAGATCTGATTGTTGCGATCGATCTCGCGCGATACCGTAAGCAGGATTATGAACGGGCGAACTGCGGAGTCAAGGGATCGATCGGAACCGGAGGAAGCGTGCCGATGCGGAGGACTTCGTGGTCCCCAGCGATCGATACGATAAAATTAACGACATTCGGTACTCGTGCGCAACGATTGCAAACGGGTTAGGCCACTTTCGCTATTGTTGCCGCGGCGGCGTCGCGTACACACACGATTCCCCGCTGTTCTCGCTTTCTCTAATCGGTCGATCTGATTTTCCCGATGCTTGGGATACCGAGACAATCTTCTGCGGCTTAGGATCGGTATTGGACGCTGCATTTGCAGTTTACTGGCAAACACGCGCCGCGAGTGAATATTAATTTGGCAGTTCAGCATCGCAGGTGGTCCAGTGTTAATTGCACGCTGCAATCATCGCGAAGCGTGGCGGGCTCTTTCCTCCCTGTGGAAGGGAGGCAGGATCTTGTAGGGCGTCCTCTCTATTGTCCATGGTGATTATTTAAAGCACTGAGGTCGGTTTTACTTGAACGGCTACGGAAATAGATCGTTCTTCTAAATATTGCTTAACGTTTGATGGAATTTGTTGGAAAGCAGACGGGGCAAACGATTCGCGACGCTGAAAGCATAGAAAATAGAATGCAGCGAATGATAAATGCGTGCGATGTTTTGTCTATGTGATAATTTAGCAATAACGTCCGGATGCGTCGTTTGTCGGAGTAAGCGATAATATCGTTGACGATAATAACCCGGGAACACGCATGTGTTCCGTTGTTAAAGATACGTTCTGTTGTTAAAGATACGTCCAGTGTTTAATTGTGCCGATGCGTCTGTGTGTATTTAAGTCCACTTTCGCGTGTATCGGCGCAATGGATAGGGAATGCACGAGCCCCGACTTTGAAACAACGGTTCGATATCGATTGAATTCCACTCTGAAAGGTTATAGCGACCTCCGTCATGGAACTTATGATGCACAGCTTTAGCGTTTTATATCAAGGTCACGATTTAATCACAATTTGTGTAATTTTTGTGAAATAAGTCCACCGCAATATGGTAGATCCTCAGTTATAAGAGAAAAAAGAAGGCATACCATTTCAGTTCATAACAGGAATGCATTATCATAGGAAATAGTTACCAACTAAAGTCACTTTCACCCGAGCAACCCGTCCCTCGCCAGAAGGGCTAAAAAAAGACGGCACTCGAGGCATCAAAGAACTACCACTGACCCATATTCCAAATCCAGCCCGAAGTCAACGCCGCGTCAATGTAAATACAACTCCAATTCCACTACCATTTTCGAAATAAAAACGAAAAAATGACCACACCCCTCCAGCGAAGCATGAACACCATCCCCGTAAAACTATCCACCGTTTCCGCTTCACAACGTCACCTGCAATCCGGTGAAAAGAAAAAGTCGCGCACCACCGACCACGTTGCACCGCCAGCGCCGCGCATCCCCGAAACATTCCTCCGTCCGTCGAACCCCATGCGCTCATCCCTTGCGCCCCCGTGTTTCATGCAACTGAGCACAGGTGGTTCCATCCCCTGTCCACGGAGAACAGTTCTCACCTCGGCTGCGTTGCTACGGCACAGCACCGCTGGTATCGATCACACGCGCTCCACCCACGAAATGCCCTGCAAGCGGCGTCGCAGCCTCCTCCGTCCCGACGCCTCTCGCTCCCCTTGCGATAGGTCGCGGTCCCCGGCGTCACGTGACGCTCCGACTGACACGGTTCCGGGGCCCACCCCTGTGTTCGCGATCGCCCTTCGCGATCCACCCGTTCGCGCTGTCGCCGAAAGGCGTTCGGTTCCGCGAGCGGGAAAATGTCCGCTCGGTAGTCGCGGTTCCGTTGCGCCGCGGGGATCGAGCCGCGGGTACGCGTGTCGGATGGAAAGGAGGACGCACGCAAGCGCAACCCGGCCGCCGTCATAACCTTCCACTCGATAAAAACGTCCTCGACGGCTCGGTCGCGCGTTACGTCAGCGTGTGCTTACGTGTTGCGTCAACGGGACGCGTGCGCGCACGTGTGCCTCGTACGTGGACAGCGTCGGGACGCCTTGCGTGGGAGCCGTCTCACACGCCGGGACACGCCGCACGCTTTGCTTCTCGGGATTCCGCGAGGTACCGAGGGCCGGTTAACGAGGACGCCGCTGTTACGGGGATCGCGAGCGTCGAGGATGCCGCGAGGGTGGAACGAGGGTGCATTCGGTGCGCGGGAGTGACGCGAAGGGTTGATCTCTACGTTTCGTGCGACTCGGCGAGCGGATGAACTGTGTGGCTATTTTGCGGATACGAGGCGAATGTGTTTTATAGATAACACAATTGAACGGGTGAATCCACCCCGACTGACGTTCAGAAACGGATCGTTTTGTCCGGGGGGGGATGTTGTATGCATTATTCAATGAGCGCTTGTTTCGTGAAGCGAATCGGGTGAAAGGGAAACAGCCTAAATACGCAACGCGGCCGATCCACCCCCGGTTGAAAGAGAGCCCGCTCTGTATGTCGGTCGAACTTGCGCAGACTGTCGGAGTATTTTATGAATGAATGCTACGTAACCGCTAACGATCCACCGGACTGTAGATTCTGCTTGGGGAAAGGCGATGCGAAGCTTTTTAAACGTGGTCTCTTAGAAAAGTAACAATACTCGCAGAAAGTTCTCAGCTTGTCTGCTAATAAACTTTACACCCTTAAAGACCAATCGTATTGGGCAGCCAGAAGCTGCCGGGAGACGTTGTTCATTCGCCCGGAGACAGTGTTTTAGAAGTTCTCAATTGATAGTGCCTTTAGTCGATTGACCGCAGGACAAGGCGAGAGATGCCGGTTGGTTGAAATGTCGCGCAAACTGTATTGAAACAGCATTTAGGATACGGATTGCGTGACTTTTCGACTAGCCCGTGTGCGAGACGAACCCTGAAGACCAAGACGGCGTTCCACCTGTTCGCGATCGTCGTGCGACGTCGTTACGGGAATCACGAGCGAGCCGACCAGAGGAAAGCTCCTTCGGACGAACGCCGGAAGCGAGGGACGAACACCCCTTCTGAAGTAGCGGAAGCGCGTTCAGCCTGCCGGAGATTACTACCAATGATCGTACACGTTGCGATCTGCAATGCAAATTGAATACGTGAAGACTTTTAGACTGATCTATTAGAATAAAAAGGATGCACAGTAGGTTTCTTTGGTGCAGTGAAACATTTTCGGAGATTAGGCAGGAATTAGTGTCGATGCAACGATGATGACCAGTAAATTACTTAGACAAGAACGAGTTCGAATTAAACTTATTTATTTCGGGTCATTGTACACAATATATTCTATGAAACAAGATACATCGTATTTGTAGCATTAATCGTTCTGCGTTCAAACGAAGATTCCCTGCATGAAAAGGATCTTGTGTTCTCTCCCAGCTCTCGAGTAAATGGACCTTCTGGTTTCCGCTCCGTAAAAAGCACAGGCTTCGACGGATGAACCCTTTGTCCCCAGAAAAACCCCAGATGAAATCAGCCAGTCTTTCTTTCAAAACTACCCCAGAGCCCTCGCAGGCGTCCGCGAGATGTTCCGCAACCCCCTGGACCGTTCGTCCGCCGCCGATAAAATCGCAACCCCTCGCGTCGGAATTTACCAACCCCGTAAGCTACCGGGAGGGAAGCGCATCCGCCGTCTGCGGAAGCGCGACGCAGGGCTGAGACGCGGCGAAACGAATGGGCGAGAGCCGCGGCTCGCGAATTGGTTCGCGCGTGCTGACGCGAGGAGCTTCCCCGCAAGCTTCGGAAGCTTCGAAAGCGTGCCACGGGATGGCGACGCTTCTTGAAGGAGCGGAGAGGACCTCGCTCGACCCTGGCGAGGGCAAAGGGCGAATCGGCCAATCGGGTAGGCCGCGCAGTTTCTGCAATTCGACGCGTGTCGACCGCCATTTTCGACCGGCCCTCCCGTTCGCTGGGCTCTCCGTCGACTTGATGATTAATCGCTCGCCGGGCGGCGCCCTTTGATCCTCTCCGGAAGAGACGAAAATCGCACGGGATCGATGGAGGGAGTAGAAACGATGCTGCGATGGTATTCGAGCGAACATCGTTCAGCCGGCACGCAATTAATTGACAACAGAGTCTCGAGAAAACTCGGAAAGATCCGTACGCTTGGCGCGTTTCGTTGTGCAAGATTTAGCTAGGCCCGTAGACGGTTTAAAAAGAAAGGAAGATCAGCCGCTGCAATTTCTCTGATCCATAAACGAGAATCGGAACATCTAGTAACCGCCGAGCGTCCTAGATACACATACTTATTCACGGTGTTCCGTGATGCGTTAATTGTCACGTGACGCGCACAAGTTGCACGCCCATCCTGTTTCCGGCGTGAGCTTCACTGTTTGCTGAACATCTGCCAGCCATCGGCCCGTTCCTCCTCGACGAGGATGAACGGAAAGGCCGCGATTTACGCCGCCGCGTTCCAATTATGCAAATCGGCCGCGAACAAAGACGCGTTGCTCACCGGGACACGCGTGCGTGCTTGAGGAACGGATGCGACGGGGCGGCGAAGCGACCAGAAGCAGCGAGAACCGAGCTGAGAGACAGGGAACGAGAATGAAGCAGGCGCGATAGTTTTATCGCGACGGTCGAATTCGCGTTGGACGCAGCACGAATCGTCAGGGAATTGGCTCTGCAGTTCCGTTAATCACGTGATTCACGGCGATTCAGCTTTAGCGGGACAATCCGGCGATATCAGCACTGCGTCATCGTTATCACTCGAGGATCCGTTGGATATCCGTAACCGCTATTGGACACAGACTGATAAACTCGTGCGTGCCGTCGCGAATTCCATCGACTCGCTTCGCAGCGGGGACCGAGAAAAGGGAATCGAATTGTACAATCTGGCCGACGTTCGCTGTCGACAGGAGAGTCCTTTCCATCGGCTGCGACGATGCGACGATGTCTAACAACTTAGACACGAACGCGCGATACGGGCAAGCGATCCGCAGGAGCGGCGCGTGTTCACCAAAATGGCCACGGACCGCGCCGCGGCTTCTCGCGTTCGTCGAGTCGCATCCGGTTCACCGAAACCGCGCGGACGCGGTACACCGTGTTACACGCGTATTTCCCCTGTGCACACGCGATCCAGTTTCCGCGGCGGTGGCCAGCGACGACAGCGTCTGCGTGCGGCGACGATTGGGCGTGCCGTCTTGCACGTCTGCGTCCGTCTGGCCGCGCTACCAAGACATCATGCGGCGTAAGAAATTCTGCCGATTCGCGCTGGAGATTGCGAAACGGTCGGGACTACGGGCGGGACGGGGGTGACAGGGGCAGCAACGCGGCGGGCGGAAACGCGACTGCCGCGACGTGTACCTTCAACGAACGGTCTTGCCATCGGGTCCGCGTCGAGCCGGAATTGCTAGGCTTCCGAGATAACGCGCGGGCATTCAAGCAGACAGATTTCCCCGTCTATCCGGACGTGGCAGCACAGCCGAGGAAGTAGCCATAAAAAGAGAAAGCGCTTCCCTCGGAGGTGGTGCCCCGTGGCCTCGGCGCGCGGCAGGAGGTACTCTACAGCGTCAGACGGCGGAGGAGGTGTTCGACGAACGGAGTGGAACAACCTCCTTCGCGAGCCTCTCTAATTACCCAGCACTCGACCCAGACAATCGAAGGGGGGTAGGCGAGGAGAGAAGAAGAGAGAGATAGAGAGTGAGGAAGGGAGAAAGCTTGAGGGGTGGTCGATCGCCGGTGGAACCAAACCGGTGCTGCCGCGGCGAGAACGGAGTCGCACGCTCTCTCTGCCGTGCACGGAAGAAACGAGGAGAGGGCCGCGGTTGCAGCAAGGCGGCAGAAACGGCGAGGAAGTATATAGCGCCGGTGTCCCTTGCTGAACAGCGGAGACCCGTTGTCGCTGCTCTTTTTGCCTGGCCACCGTTGCCACTGGGGGGAGGAAGCGCGACGTTCTACCCTCTTCAGGAGGTGGCGTTCGGCGACGTGGATCGAAGATTCGATAGTCTCCGTGCGAATGAGACGGAACGCGACCCTCTCGACTCGACGGCTCGCAAAGCTTGCGAATATCCTGAAGAGCTGTATGCATGCTGCGCTTATTTAATCGGGGCATCGTTTTCGTTGAATTCATTGCAGCAACGATATACCGTGGGCGGAAATCGTTTACTTACGCTCCATTTGCGTGATCTTCTCCCTCGTTCAAACATTGCGCTGAACTGGCCAGCGCTATAAAAGCGTTGTTTACTGTTGCGGCGGGAGGTTTTATGAAATTGCGCTCACCCGGTTTCCTTTACCTTCCTCGTACGCGATTGGATTGAATCGCGTCCCTTGGACCGACGGAATGATTCCTCGCGCGTAGATGATCTATTGCAAGTCATTGGCGACGCTTCAATTTTATAGATTCCAATATAAAGTTCGAGTTTCCGTGGCTTCCCAAATATCTATGCTTCTCAGTTAAAGGTTGCTCAAAGAAGGATCTTAAATTATTCAAATGTGGAACCGTTAAATTGGACCTCTGATTACCTCCAATTACACGTACAAGAACTGCCGGCTACCACCAATGCAAAATAACTTTGAAGAAACGCACACAGATAAAGTATTCAAATAGCCCGACTCTAGACGAATTTGCCCTGCTGAAAGATAAACGATTCGAAGCCTGCGGTTAGCTCGAAGCGAGCAATTTTTAAAGACTCGACTCGGTAGCACCCTATTTTCCAGCCGAGAGTTCCATATTTTGACAAAGTTAAAAATACGTGCGATTACGTCGGGGACGACGGCCGGGTTGAGTCAGTGACCCTTCGGTCGGGGCTGGTGCAGCCGGAAAACGCGAAACCGCCGCCACGGCGGGATATCGATTTGTCTCTGTTCGCTAGGAAAGGAAAAAAAAAAGAAGTTGGCCGACCTTCTGACGTTCGCCGCCGATATTGCCCGCAGTCCATGCTGACGTGCCATTTACTCACCGGAACGATCTCCTCGGGGTCGCCTGCTCCACCGTCCCGCGCGAGATCGTTCCGCCGTTCGACTTGTACAAAGATGGTATCGAGGCTATGCACATGTTATGGATAACACATAACGCCCGGAGCATAAACTGACCAAGCGAAGTATCTTCTGTTCGATGCAGTCCTCGTGGCCACCATTCGACGCGGTACGACTACGAGATGAATTACCATGAAACATCTTAGTAAGACGTAGGTAAAGTGAGTGATGGAATGCTTACAACGGTGGCAAATGAATATCGGTAATTGGCAAACGTCGGTTCTTCATAAAAAAAGAAAAAAGATTAACCTTTCGTTGAATGACCCCATTTCAAGTGGCGATTCTACACCAACTTGATATTCGAATAATTTCCAGCTCTATTAGAACAGCCTCTATCGAGAAACCAGCCCAGAATTCTCACGAATCAATCACCGGCGACGATGTCTTTCCTCGTTTACCTGATATCGGCGCGTGGCACCCGGCCGATCCGACAAAGACCGGCTCCACCCTTTCCTTATAAAGCCTCTCGTGCCGAGAACCGTCTCTCCCCGTTGCGATACCGCGGCGTCTCATAAATCACCGACGGATCGTGCGGCCGCGGCGAGTTGTGGGCGGCCAGGTCGGAGGGTAGGTTCTCCGTCGAAAGGGGTCGGGGTGGGACAACGAGTGGGACGGCGCACCGCGGTACCTGCGAAGGTGGTGCACGGGGGCCAACGGTTAGCGCCAGACAGTCAAAAACTCGCTGGACCGGCTGCCACCGAGGGAACTCATTCCTTTTTTCACCTTTCCCGCTCGTCCTTTTACTCTGTGCCGGCCGCTCGCAGCCGCCGCCGCTCGTTCATCGTGAACCTTTACGGGCTCTGTTCGGTGGCGGGGCCACCGATCTTTGTGCCGGCGGGAGCTCTCGGCGCTTTAACCCTTTCCGACGCAACAGTTCAATGCTTTCGCGTAATTTTCATTTCGCTACGAGCTTGCTGCTCGGCGTTGCATTCGCCTGTCGGATTTCAGTTTTCGGATGCCGTGACTGATAATGTTAGTTACTGCTCGATGGCGCAGCTGGAGGACTGATAGTATTATCGACTGCCTGTAAGTTCATCGAGAGCGCAACCGCGCCGTTTAACATCCAAAGGGAACCGACGGCCATTCGGTAAAGACGAAGAAGGAAAAAGTGGTCCTAATGAAGATCCGTGGGAAGCAGTCCCTCCGCGGTTCCATCATTCCTGTCTATGGCGGCAGCGAGGCGGTACGATTGAGATTTCTGCGAGCAGGTGGTCCCCCGTAATAAATCGTATTGTAAGCGGTCCCCTCGGCTAGCCACCTGCGAATCGATATCTCGTCCGGTCGGTCCAAGGTGGCTCGCATGCAAATTCGCGGGAATCATGGGAGGAAGGGCCCTGTCGCTTCGCCTTTTGCCACCCTTCCCTTGCCCTTACGCCGTGTCTCCTCCTTTCGACTCCTTCTTTCGTGCGTTCGTGCACGCTGGCGTAAGAAACGTTGAAATTAACAGGCATTCCATCAAATTGAGAAATCAATTGATTTAGTACATTGCCGCCGATGGCTGGGCGAAAATGAAAGGCCACACGTTGAATGATGGTCGAGCGGCTGGTCCGGTCCTGACACGATCCCGTCTGACATCGGGGTTCCACTTGTTGATATTAGGCTACGCGCGCACGTGAATATCAGCCACGAAGATTGGAGGTGACGTTAACGATGAAATCCGTCGATCCCGTCACGTCGCCGTTCTGTCACGGTTGACTTTCCACGTCACCGCTAATCCCCGTTAATTTCCGACCATTGTTCTCGCGGCGCGCGACGAGAGAGCGTACGTCGACTCTAATTGCTCGCTGATCGGTAATTTCAGCGCCCGACATTAATATACATATCTCCCCCGTTACCGGATAACGCAACGAGCGAAACTTTCGTCCGGATCGCCTCGTTGAATATTATAACTTTACATTGCATCAACTAGCTGGCGTTTAACGTTAACTACAATTGCTAATCTATAGTTCGGGTTCTAAATTCGTTCCTGTCCGTCAATGACACTATTTTCGCCACCTTACACTGCGTGCAACTACTTACGCAGAGTTAATAGCCATCGGCGCATCGCGATGATCCTCGATCAACTCCGCGCGATGGCAAAGACGGAACGACGTCTTAACTCAAGCAACGCATCATCGCCAAGTAATTAATTGCCGCCCGGTCAATTGGACCGGCCTCCTTCCATCCGGTCAGCTCGATTGATTAGCAATAAACGCGTCGCTATGCACCGGCCCGACCAGTCGATTACACCTGCCAGCGGAAATTGATCCCCCGTGCGTCTAACAAGTCGTTTCAATCGCGACGTAATCGATCGTCCGTCCATAGAGCAGCGAGAAATTCTCCGCGCTCCCTTGCCCTGGACGCGAACCGTGCGAACACCGCGGCGTTTCGCTCGCCTCTTTGCGCCGCGTTAAACGTCGAAGCCGCGGCCTTAAAATATCGTTATTATAACCGCGGCAGATATTACCCGAAAGCCCTGGCTATTGATAGACCCGGCCGCGGAAAGAATGCGCCGGTCGTGCTTAAAAATAACTCGTGACACGCGTTATCCGCGAGCGCTATTTTAACGCCTCTCTCTCTCTCTCTCTCTCTGTTGCCTCTTTGCTCGTTGTTCGCGCGAGATTGTTCAACCTGCCCGCGGCTGAATCCACGGAGTCGCGTTTCGCGAACGGCAGTTTTCGATCCTGACGAACGTCGAAGCTCGGATGAGCGGATTTCTCGATAACGAGACACCGTGGCCTCTCTCGCATTTCGTGAGAAGGAGCGCGATTATTAATTGACACGGTTGGATAAGCCTCCCGAACGGCGGGACAGCGTGTCGACGAATCGATTTCCACCGGACAGAGGGCATCGTTGCGCGGCATGCGATGCGGCTCAATAATTCATTATTTGAGCGGCCGCCGAAGACGCCGTGCCCCGAAACGATAGCCGAAACGACGACAATGACGACGAACGTTGAATTATTGCCTCCGTCGTCGAGGGAAAGACGCTCCCAGGGTAACATCGTCACTTCCGCTCGCGTTTTCAGACCGATACAACTTTTTGCTCCTTGGAACGACAAAAGGTAACGCGAGACATTTCTTCTGCCGAGAAGGGATCTATCGCTATTCGTGAGTGATGAAAATCTCCGTAAAATCGATCGCGAATTTCATGGGATTTATAATTATTCGATCCGCATCGTCTATTTTCTGTTCCCTTGCGCGGAAGTGCATATTTCTACTCGAAGCAAAGAGGGAATCACGGGCTCGGGCCTGGAGCACGGTAGAATTCAAAGGCTTTCGACCGATCGATAAATCAGTTCCATATATATACGTGCAACGCGTGCGAATAAAGGCGCGTTTAAGCCATACGGCGAACTCGCCGCACGTAAGTGAATGGAATTGCCGTATTAGCGGACGGGGAACGACACCTGTGCGAGGGGGACGTTTCTTTATCATCACCAGGTGCGCGTTCTAAAACCGTGTAAACCTCGCTCGGTCCTCTTCTCTCATTACCGCCAATGATTAATGAAATAATATTTGCCGTTTACGCATCGATGCAGAAGGATAGCAAATAGCGGTGATTCTACTGTTAAGTTAGGCCGTTAAGTTAAACCGTGTAAACCTCGCTCGGTCCTCTTCTCTCATTACCGCCAATGATTAATAAAATAATATTTGCCGTTTGCGCATCGATGCAGAAGGATAGCAAATAGCGGTGATTCTACTGTTAAGTTAGGCCGTTAAGTTAAACCGTGTAAACCTCGCTCGGTCCTCTTCTCTCATTACCGCCAATGATTAATAAAATAATATTTGGCGTTTACGCATCGATGCACAAGGACAGCAAATAGCGGTGATTCTACTGTTAAGTTAGACCGTTAAGTTAAACCGTGTAAACCTCGCTCGGTCCTCTTCTCTCATTACCGCCAATGATTAATGAAATAATATTTGCCGTTTGCGCATCGATGCAGAAGGATAGCAAATAGTAGTGATTCTACTGTTAAGTTAGATCGTTCAGTTAAACCGTGTAAACCTCGCTCGGTCCTCTTCTCTCATTACCGCCAATGATTAATAAAATAATATTTGCCGTTTGCGCATCGATGCACAATGATAGCAAGTAGCGGTGATTCTACTGTTAAGTTAGAATGCAATCTACTAGACGTATGCGAAAGTTTTAGTCTTCTCCTGTTCTCCATTCTCTTTTATTTGTACATAACAGGATGCGTTCAAAAGTTAGTGCTCGAAATATTTCCCCTCATTTTCCACGACTGTCCCTATCTGTTTGGCGAGTTTCGGATTCCGTCGCGAAAAGGATGACATTAGTTTGGAGGCAATGAAAAGACGAAGCCGATCTTCGTATTTCTGCAACATTTCGAAGGTATCGTTCGGATCGAAAGAGTGCTGCATCGTCGGCGTCAAATCTGACGTATCCGAGCAGCGTCTTTTCCCTGCCGAGAACTCGAATCGAACGCAGTGTCGAATATACTAGCTTTTCGTCACTTATCGTGTCCATCGTTGTTTCGTGACGTTGTTCTTTCTTATCGACCATAAAACTTGCGTTCTAGACACATCAGGACCAACTAAACAATCGCACGAATAGATGAGGAGAATTCTATCAATTAAAAGTAGCTCCACACGAACGCTTAAAGAAAAAGGCTGAAAAATTTGCATACACCTAACATTCGAAGCGGTATCGCGCGTACGAGATACGTTTGCATGTCCCCTCGTCGACAAATAGGAGGATCTAATATGTTCGGCGGTGCGACCAGAAATTGCACTTTTAATTGGACTCGTTAGTCTCGATAATCGATGAGGCTCGCGCGGCCAAGCCGAGCAAAGCCGCGAGGCGTGAATACGTAACGCGCGGACACTCGTTCGCGCTCGCCGTTCAACAGGATTCAGCGTGGACCCTCGTGAGATAAATCTCGGTTATTTCGGTCGTGGATCGCCGCTGCCCTCCATTTCGTTGCTCTCTGCTTAGGGAAACTCGCGTAAATTCTCGCGTTAGCCGCACCAGCTCTCGCAGTCCCATCTCCATCTTTCGCCGTGCTCCTCCCTGTTCCTCCTAACGCTAATTGGTAACGCTATAATGTATAACCGTTGGCCGTTCGATTTACGATCATTCGCGTAGTCATTGGTCAGCTGAAATGTTGCTCGCGTCGTCTCGACGGGTATCTGAACGAACTGAGAACAACGGTACAGTTTACCGATTTCCGATAAAAAGACGGAATAATAAATGGTTGAGACGAACGAAAGGCACAGGGAAAGCGAACGCCTGCTCGAAGCGCACTTTACGCAGCAGGTAGAACGATTCGGGTGGAGAAGGCTGAGGCAATTCTGCACGTATGTCGGCGGGTCGAATTGCTCGGTTTGCCGGCGGGGGCATGCTTTGAATCCCGAATGAGAAGCATCGAGCCTCGACACGCGGTGCAAAGGAGAACAAGATCTCGCTGCTCGTTAGCGGGTGATTATCGTTCCCGCTCCAGCGACAAGCTACTCCGATAAACTCAATCTTAACCCAGCCATTATATTATAGCCTCTGCGTTCAGTTCCGCGATCGCGGGCCGCGCTATTCCCAGTTCGAGCTCGACGTACGCGGGCGTCCAATAAACGCGCGCGCTACCCGACGCGAGTTGTCGAAAAATCACGCCAGCCAGATCTGCGGCCGGAAGGGAACGAGGTCGTTCGACGCGTCCAAAGGCGGAGAAGAATCAGCACCGGCCTCGTTTCGATCCTAGCAATTAAGGATTTTCCGAGGGCGGGCGAAGTTAACGAGCTGCTAACGAGCAGCGGCGACATAATCGAGTCGCCTCGCGAGAAAACGAGTCCGGGGACCGCATAACCGAGAGTCCCCAAAAGAAGACGAGGTGGATCGGCGTCGAGTCGAATCTCGGTTGCTATTAGGATCGGTATAATATCGTTGGCTCATTCAGGACCGGCTCTGACTTCCCTCTTTCTTCGTATTTCAGAGATTTCTTTCCGCCCCGCGTTGGCCCGCGTTGCTGGCGATCCTCCGTGGTCCAGCGACCACTCTGCCCTCCCTCGCTCTTTCCTCCTTTCCACCCGTTTTTTCTCCAGGAAGAAAACTCTCGGTACTCGGCCGGAGCGCAATTTTAATGAGTCTCCTTACGGGAACGGTCGCTCTTCTGCGGCGCGACACTTCCGGCGGCTTTTGTGTTTCCTCGCTCGAGGCTGCTGGCGCGTCAAGCGTTTGCATAGGTATGCATTAATCCTTGTGGTCGTGCGAAGTTATACGCCTTAAAACAACGTTCGTTGTTGCTTAATATTTATCAGCAATGATTTAGCTGTTTCACGGACAAAGTAGCGGCTAACCGTTCGGTGTTGAAAACTCCTTGCGTCGATTGATCTTAGCCTTGCTCGACAAATGCGTTTCGTACCGATAAATCGGGCAAGTATTACACGCGTCCCTTCCGACGTCTACGCGTCCGTTCACCGGATGCCCGCGCGCCGCGAAGAAGGGCCAACGTCGCCCGAGAACAAAGTGGCTTCGTTAGATGCAAATCACTTCTGGAACCGTTCCAAGTAACGAACAGCGGAGAAGGAGCGCGCGGTCAGAGGGAGACGGAATAAAAGGCGGTATTTCCGCTCGGCGAACTCGAGGCGGGCGACTCTAGCGAGCGCGGGATCGTAGCTATGCCACGGACGCCTTCGATCCAGCGTGTTCCGAGGGCTTGGATCCTCGGCATCCATTTGGAAATTGATTTCGAGGCTGACGGGTTTGTTGCGCCGTCAGCTGACCCGGGATACCGCCGCGTCGTTTCGCCGTCGACGGAATCCGGCCGCCGCGGGACGC
Source organism: Holcopasites calliopsidis (assembly GCA_023838395.1). Taxonomy (NCBI): domain Eukaryota; kingdom Metazoa; phylum Arthropoda; class Insecta; order Hymenoptera; family Apidae; genus Holcopasites; species Holcopasites calliopsidis. Next base: position 3,170,164 of record JALHAQ010000008.1, read on the forward strand.
CTGAACGTTGCATCGATACGCTCGTCCTTCGCGGCGAAAGTATAGGTACGAACCGTGAAATAAAGGAGGACGTTGAAAAAGGCAGTCTTTGGATCTCTTGAATCCTTGCTGGTTAAGAGCACCCTTCGAGGAACAGAAGTTGTCGGTGCCATTTTATCCCAAATGCGTTGGGAAAAAGTTGTCGAACTGATTCTGGATGCATATATTTCTCGATCCCAATCCCCGAAGAGAAATAGATTCTTGTCGTCGGGCCAGTGTAAAGGAAAGTAGACCGGTCGCGAGGGCGGGGAATGTATCTTATTATAACAAGAAAAGACTCTTATCGGTTCACGTCTTTAAGCTAACATTATACGATTACCAACTTCAGTTGATTCATCAGTAGGATTTCCGAAGAATTATCGTGACGGCACAGGCGAATGATCGTTCTGTAGCTGGATCAGAATTTGAAGAAAGCAAAGATTAAAACGCACCAAGTTCGACCACGGCCACTTTTCCATCTTTGACAACAAGAATTCGTCGTTCGCGAAGCGGTGCACGGATTGCCATTCTTTAACATCCCAGCTATTTTTATTTGGAACAAGTATATGACAAGACGATTGTACAATGATCGGTAAATAGGTTCTGAAATGATACGATGGTAATTCCATCTGCGCAGGCTGGAACGTATAAGTACGTAACTTTTAAGAAATGGAAAAAAGAGAGCATGCCTAAAGATGAACCGATAGGTACTGTTTGACATTTGGACGCCTCGTTTATTAACGTCGCGGGTATTCATCGAAGTGGGTCCTTCTTATTAGCGCCAGTACTGGTTTCGTTTCTTCGCCGAGACCGTTCGAGGAAGGAATCTCGCGAGATTCTTTTCACTTCCCCGCGACGTCGAGCCTTCTGTCATTGAGGATCGTTCGGTTCCAAAATCAGTCGAAACACCGCGAAACTTCCAACGATGGAGCAATGGAAAAAGTTGTAACACCATGCAACTATCAACATTTCCGTTCAACGGAAACCTCGCTGCATCGCCGCTAATTACTAATTAAACGTATCAACGCATCGCGTGGATCGTCGTGCTACGCGTACGAGTAAGCGAGAAGGTGCCTCGACGCGGTTGGTTAACAAACACCGGTCTCCTTTACCATGAATTCCTCCTGATCCAACCCCAAAGGCGGCCTGGTCCGTCAGCCCTGTTCCGCTTTATGTCATTGGGCTTCACGGGGCTTTCGCGTCGGCCAAGAGGGTGGTTCCGACACTGTATGCTACTCTGTTTATCGACTGAGTCGTTTGGCGCCGGCGCCCGTTCCAACCCCTGCGCGACCTTTCCTCTCCACCCCCGTGCACGACGCCGTTTCACTCGCGCGCCACGAACTGCCGTTCGTTCCGCGCGGGCCACGTTTCACGGGACATCCCTTGAACGGTTCAGAGATTTAGCGGAGAAAGCGAAATCCGCCCATAACGATCGCGATTTAATCCGCCAAACCCAACCGTTAATTCGCCCTGCAGTAAGACCGAGGACGAATCGGATCTCCACGGTTCTGAGAAACGAAAAAATTCCCGAGATCCATCGAAAGCTCTGTAAGCACCCTGCTCTCCTGGAAGCCGCACGATTCCGCCGACAACCACCGACACGCGCGCGCCCCGGTTTCCGTTTGCCCCGAAGAACCGCCACGGTCCCGCGGCGAGCGCGAGAGATCGGTCGGGCACGAGCCAATATTTACCAGGGGACCAGAGACGCGCTAGGACATTCGTCCTTTCGCCGACGGGATCCTTCCTCGGCGGCCGAGGATCCGCGATGGCAGGCCGCACGGATCGGCGACGGGGGGAGAGAGGCGGGACAGGATCCGCGCCTGGTTTTCGGGACGCAGGCGAAGGGAACGCGTGGGAGTGGAGGCTCGTCAAGGACAATAGAAGGCTCGTGAAAGGATCAGAGGAGCAGGACGCGGCGCTGGTCCATCGAGGCGTTCGGCGGCGATTCGACGCGCGTAGCTGATTGGTCCGTGCGCGGGTGGATCTTCGATTTACGATGCCGCCGGCGCGTCGAATGACACGCGGCTCCCCTTCGCCGTGGATGCTAATTAATCCGCTGGACTCGGGTTACTTCGCTGCGGGCACATCGCCGGGTGGAATAATATGAAGAAACCAAATAGACTCCACTGCGGGGACGTTAGAAGAAATGAATGTTGACGGCAGCGTTGAGAGTTTAAAGCTGAAATTTCAATGATCCTCGGAATAGTATGAACGCGTGAATGCATGCGTCGGATGACCCTCACCGAAGTACGTAAATCGTCATAGAAATTGAAAAAAAAAACGTATGGGAACAACGAGGAAATGAACTGTTGGTAATAAGAACGCATATAACAAGTTGCAAGTGGTACCAGGGGAATCTCATACATTTGATCCATTAAATTCGATTTTCAAAGACGAGGAACGTACTACGCAGTCGCGCGGTCTCAGTCTTCATTCGGAGAACGTTAACCATTCGGTTTCCGTGGTGTAGTGGTTATCACATCCGCCTAACACGCGGAAGGTCCCCGGTTCGATCCCGGGCGGAAACAGTTTTTTGCCATTTTTATGCTCTCGTAATCAATCGCTGATCAATTAAGAAGTCTGAATCAAAGTAAAGTCGAGTCGGCGAAATGTTGCAGGCACAGTCATTAAAACACAGAACAACGCTCTGCGTCTATTATAATCTTACCAAATGCTTGGACGTAATGTTTGGAAAGTAAAACTTGAAAAGTAAATTAACAGTGCCTTGAACTGATTTGCTTCTTTTCATAACTGAATGGCCATTTCACTTTACTACAAATTTATAGATAGTAATTCCAAGCCTGTAGTCGTATCGATAACAGTGCGCTATGCTTTAGTAAAAACGGGTCAAAGGAAATCGTTCGCCTTTACGATATTCAAATGACGTAATATCGACCATTGAACTACGAAATTGATGAAAGGCTTCGCATCGCAGTTTCCGTGGTGTAGTGGTTATCACATCCGCCTAACACGCGGAAGGTCCCCGGTTCGATCCCGGGCGGAAACATTTTTGTTTTTTTCCCCCTACAAACCTTCATTAACTAATCGGACTATTGCGACGGGCCTGGTATTAATGACTTACGAATTATCGAAAAATTATCCCGAGTTTCACGGTTTGAGGATCGACGAGATCGCGAGTTATCCGGGACGGAGGCATTGCATCCAGTAAACGTGCAGCAGCATCCCCGGCGATAGAAGGGGTTGGCTTCCGAGGGTCTGGGGGTGAAGATATCGAAAGGAAAACCGGGCCGCGAGCCAACCGCAGCGAATCCGACATTCGCGTCCGGCGTATCGAGGTCGCGACGCATTATTTCAAGACCCTCGTATCGTTGCTGTAGCCGCGGCGAAAGATCGCGCAACGATTAACCAACGAGTGACCGAAAAGAGTAAAGAAAAATACTGTCAGAACCGGTAGCAGAGCGACGAAGTGCCGAAAGGCCGAGGTAGCTAATGGTAGCTAAAAATACCGAGGAGAGCTAATAACGAGGTTCATTTAAAAACGATGAAATATAGTGATTATTGAACTCAATTGCGTTGCTCTTGGGATTTGAGAGAAAAAGAATGTTTCTCAAAATTCTCCAGCACAATTCAACCGTTCCTTCTCCCTATTATTTTTACTTAAAACCGTCCAGAGTGCGTGTCAATCTCTTATCGATGATCGCGGGTTCCGTCTCGCGAAGCTTATCAAAGAGTAACGCGTCTCCCCTCGCCGATGCCCGATTACGGGTTCTCGATACAGCCTCCGTTCGTCCCATAAATGTCGGGATGCGATTACCAATAAACCGGCCAACAGCGTGCCTGTTTTTATCAACCGAACGACGGGCGCGCAGCGATTTGCAGAAGCCGATAGGACGATACACTCGGGCGGCCGCGACGCGATTTCTCGCGCTCGTTTTTCCGCCACGGGAACGATAAAACGCGAATTTACGAACCGCCCGTGGCCGCGTTGCGAAGCGTTCGTTCCGACTTTCTCGCAGCTGCACACAGCCCCAAGGTGCCGTTCGTTTCTGCCGTAGAAATTGTGCGCAGAGGCAATGAGCATTTGCACAGCATCGCAACACTGAGCGAGCCGCGTTTTGAGAATCCCGTTTCCAATGGAAACATCGTTCCGTGGAATCGAGTAGAAATGTTTTCCTTTTCTTCTCGACTACTTTACAGTGAATCCCGCGTGTAACATCTGCGAACGCCTTGCAGCTCGATATCAAATATTTTCAACGTTCGCCCTTCCGAGTATAAACTATTTGTTCGACGTTCTACTCTACACCGCCGCGAACAATCGAACGCCCCATCAATATCCCATTCCGCGGAAGCGAGCAACAGTGTTCGATCTGTCGGTGTACCCCGGAATAACAATGTATCCCTATTTTGTAACGCGAACGTGCGTCAACAACAGTGTCGGAAATTTAAGGGGCAGTAAGCTAAAATAAAAAGCAGCTCTTTCGACCTGATACCGACGTTCTCAACCTCGATCCATCGCGCAATGACCCCGCTGACGACGGCCCAACGATTGCCGCGGCCAAAGTAAGGTGACGAGCGATAAAGAGCGGGGTGCTCGGTTTGCCGACGGGATCGAAACGCGCAGGGCGAGGTGGCGGGAAACGCGCGCGGTTCAGGGCACGCGATCGATATCCCCGCGTATCATGGCCCGCGCGTGGAATCGATGCCTGTTGGCGCCGCCGAGGGCCGGTCACCATATTGCTGCCGGTCGTGCCACGCGGGAAGGCGCCGATGTAATAAAAGAGGCGAGGAGGCGCGGCTGAACGCAACGAATGTACCTCTACCCATCGACGTTTCCGTCGTCGAGGCTCTTCCATTAATTAGAGGGGGACAGCTTGAGCTCCCCTTTGACTATGGGCTACATGGAACGCGGGTGTCGATGAAGTCCTTCCCGTTGGCCACGCATCGAAGGTGGAACAACGCTCGAGCGTGTAAAGGGTTCAAGAAGTCGCGTGACACTTTTACGCGATATTTGGTATTCAGACTTCAGAGCGGCATTTTTTCGGGGGAAATAGTAGAGAACCGTGGCCGCGATTGCTGGATTTTGGGCGGCTGAACGCCCCTCTCGGTTTATTAGAAATCGTGGACAATACCCGGTTTCCTTGTACAATGTAATTTCAAGAGAAGGGTTAAAAGGAACACGTAGTCACCCCTAATGTCAAGGAGGGAAACTCGGCCGAATCGAGCAATGAAACGCGACTATAGCGGCTCGCCAGCTTGCGTTCCACAGTCGCCATGTTGACGGAATCCCGTGATTCCGGCGGAAATGTCCGGACACCCTTTACGAATGATGACTTACCGAAGAATATATTCTTCCCGTCCACCGCGCTTCGTTCCCAAGAAAATCGAATTCGAATAAGCGTCAAACAGGCAAACGCTCGCCTAGCCATCGGACCCGCGAACCGGCTTCTCCCGAACTCGATTTTCTTGGCAAGAAAGCGTCGTACGAATAGATCGTACGCTTTACTCTTGACTTATTGCATCGCCCCCTGCTCGATTCTGCAGTGGCCCGCGAAAATATTCGGACACTCGTCGAAGCAGAACAACCGTTTTGTAACTGGACCAAACAGGATGAGCTTTTGCAAAACGATAGAGGAACTAGTTCACTAAATACCTTGTTTTCGCGGTTTTGAAGAGATCGACAGTTATGAAAGAAACAGTGAAAGTCGTCTCGTTCAGCTTTCTTATCTGAGCTTATAATAAAAGTTACGGGAACGCCTTTTTTCTAAATCTAAGCGAGTGCACCCTGAAATGTTCATCCGAATCGGTTGCGGCTGCTCCGAGCTAGAAACGTTTGAAGATCGCTGAATAAGTCGGGAATCACTGATTTCGGCCGATTTCTACGATTTTCTATCTTCTGCGATCTTTAAATATTTACAGCCCCGAGGAACGTCAACCGATTCGGATGAAACTTTCAGGGTGCATACATCTTGCTTGGATCTGTAAAAGGCATTTTTTTTTAAATGTCCTCAATACGCTCAGGTAAAGGAGTTCAACAAGACTTTCACTATTTATTCTATAACTGCGAAAATTCCGATTTTTCTTTCGGAACAACGGAAACAAGATACGTAGTGATACCACGTAAAACAAGAGACTCTACGTTGTCTACTACACAATCCGCGACGCAACCAAATTGAATAGAAAGGAAGAAATGATAATCAATAGGCGAATTACTGGACATACGAAAATAACGCAGAACTTCATCCTGAACAAAACCGCTCCTCGAATCTGTGAACCGTGCCAGCAGGATCTGACCATCAAACATATTTTAACAAACTGCACCGGAGGAGACAAGAAACCGACTACAAATGCCGATAGAAATGAAAGATCTGTTCAAGAGTGAAGAAAACCTCAACAGCAGAATTTATGGACAAACAAAAAACCTTACTAACGAAATATAAAACTAGCAACCGTGGTCGCTAATAACCAAAGTAGTCGATGCGACCTTAAACACAAGCAAAAAAGAAAAACAAAAAGATACGTAGTGAACTGGTTCCTCTATCTTCTCGCAAAAGCCCATGTCGTTTGGTCCAATTACAGAAAAGTTATTCCGTTTCGAGGAGTGTCCGGATATTTTCACCGGCCACTGCGCCAGGACTTCCGGTTGCGCGCGGTTGCAGCTCCGACGAATCGCTCGATACAATCTTCTTGTTTCAAACGAATGAAATTTGTCCCAACGCTTGCCCGTCTTACTTTCAGCCGGTGAATCGCTTCCTGCTCGCGGCCGTCCTTACCCGACCCGGGAACACCCTGTATCCCGCTGCGGTGGCTTCGACTTTCCGAGCCAAAGCCGTTGGAACCGGTTTTTTTTTTTTCTAACGCCGGCGCGGCCGCTGCGCTGAAAATTCTCGAAGCGATGGCGCGTGTCGCGTGACGGGACGGACAGACACGTCCGCAAGGACGCGAGTAATCGCGATTACGTAAAACCGACGGCTCGGTAGAGCATGATTCGCGTGCCCGTTAAACATATCTAGCACCGCCAGCGGCGAGTTTCGCGTTGCGCGGAAAATTAGCGGGAGCGCCCCCGTTTTGGTAATCGAACGCTGTCGCGATCGCGCGTTCTACGTACAGGCAATTAGTTGGCTTAATCGTTCAAGTTGAGAAGCGAAGCGCTACGCGTCGAGCGACTTGCAGACTCGACATTTGTATGGCCCGGATATATGTATCCTATCGTTCCTTTCATGTTCTTCGCCGAAGCAACATTGCAGCTGCACCAGTCTACTATAAAATTCAGAGCCACGGCTTGTTTTATAATCGAACGTACGGAATCTTCGCAAGCGTAAAATGAAATCGGGTTATAGAAGCTTCGGAGGGGAAACGAAAAAGGGCATCGGTCGAATGGAGAACATTGAACGTCGCTGAACATAAGTTACTCGTCCGGGGAGTCGTTCGGAACGCGGTTCCCTTGATTACGTATGAATTCCGTCCGTATCGGGGGCAGCTGAATAAATTCCACTTGGATGCAGCCGGTCGCACGCCTACTCTTGGTCTACGCGTCCACTCGGCTGATTATCTTTTAGCAGCCGATAACAGTATCGACATGAGAACGACCATCTACCGGGTGACCCACGGCACTTATACACACGCAGTCGACACGAATGTTATAGGCACCGAGCGAAATAATGGCTCGCTCGTTCGTCCACCCTTTTGTGACGACCGTTCCGAGTCTCGAATAAGCTCGCTTGGGAGACGAGATAGCAGAGAGCGTTTCTTCATTACGTTTCATTAGGCGTATGCAAAAGCTTTAGCCTTCTTTCTTTCTGAAACGTTCGTGTGGAGTTACTCTTGATCGATAGAATTTCCCACCCGTCGGTGCAATTGAAAAGCCGTGTATTCGACACTGCAGAAAATAACGCTGGTTAGATGTGTCAGATTTCGGCGACGATGGATCTGTTCAGGTCGATGCAGCACCCTTTCGATCCGGGCGGCACTTTCGAAATGTTGCGGAAGTACGAAAATCGGCTTGACGATTCCATTGCGTAACGTCACTTTTCCTCGACCGAGTCCGAAAGTCGCCAAATAGATGGGAAAAGTCGTAGGAAATGAGGGAATACATTTCGGCTGCTAATTGCCGAACGCATCTGTTATGTACGAATAAAGAAAAGATTGTGAGAAAAAGACTGAAACGATTACGCGTACACCTAATAATTCGATTTTACGCCGACGATTATGCCGCTCGAATTGATACCATTGCACTGCGCGTTCGCCAAACAGAATCATCGAAAGATGATTTATTAGGAACATTGCGAGAAACGCGACCAATGAAAATTATTAACGGCGCTGTTTAACAAACGAGGAAGATCGACGTTCGAACCAATAAAGTTCTCATTCGCTGCTTTGTCGAATGGTTTACCGATAATGGTAGATACGAGGGCGGGCACTTTGGATTTATTTGTCGAGGGTGTCCCGCGAGGGTTGCTGGCATTGCCATTCACGATCCACTGCTATTCGAACGCTGATCAACGCGATTTCTCGATGGAAGGGGACGGGGGCTCCTTCAGAAATGCAACGCTTGTATCGTTAGGGCGCCGATTTGTATCGGCGCGTAAGTAGGGTGAATTTACCTCCATTTAGCAGCGCTATTACTTGCATAGGTGTGTTAATTGATTTGGTGTCCTTAGATTATAAATACAATTACATTTCTACTTGGAGTTACGACATTTGATCGCCGGGCGAATCCACTTCGAACGGAGGCGAACGAAACGGAAATCGATCGGAGCAATCGAATCGATGCATGCCCGATCCATAAATCTGCGAGTAATTCAAACGAAAGCAGCGTTCAACCGTTGCTGAAACTAATGAAAATCAATCACCGATCGATCTGTTCGCGTTGCCCGCGAAACGACCGCGCAAGTAGCAACTCGCGGCCGAACGAATTCAGGAATCATGGGAAACGACCGATTCTCAGCATTCGGTGACTTCCCAATTACGTCGCATTGTGTCGGGGGATCCTCTCCCCTTCCCGTTTCCGCGCGCCAAAGGAGAGAAAGAGGGAAGAAAAAAAAACGAAGGAGGAAGGAAGAAAAAGTTTGGATCGTACGCCCGGTCCGTATTAGAGGACTAACAATGAATAAGGGAGCCACTGGCGGGATACGATGTATGCGTGCGTGTGACTGGAAGTGGGCCAACTTTTGATGCGCCTTTAAATAAGGGTTCGACACACCTTGTGACATATGTCACTCACGCGGGAATCTGCGAATCATCCCGGAACGGTTTCGAAGACAATCCGCTGCGCTGTGTTTCTCACACGGGAAGCACCGTGCTCCCAATATTTTTCAATTTATTAGAATCTGTACAGAATATTGTCAATCTTCTTCTTTGGATTAGCCTCGTAATTCAAAATATTCTACTCTCTTTTTGTATTAATTCCATGCAAATGTTTTAGTCCTTTCTACTCAATTTTCTTTTATTTATACGTAACAGATGCATTAAACATTGACTTTCCATGGATGGGTTCGAAGACAATCCGCTGCGCTGTGTTTCTCACACGGGAAGCACCGTGCTCCCAATATTTTTCAATTTATTAGAACCTGTACAGAATATTGTCAATCTTCTTCTTTGGATTAGCCTCGTAATTCAAAATATTCTACTCTCTTTTTGTATTAATTCCATGCAAAATTTTTAGTCTTTTCTACTCAATTTTCTTTTATTTATACGTAACAGATACATTCAAAAATTAGTGTTCGAAACATTTTCCCTCACTTTCCACGACCTTTCCCATCTATTTGGCAACCTTCGGATTCGGCCGAGGAAAAATTACGTTAGGCAACTTATTGTTCGAACATCGATCTTCCTCGTTCGTTAAACAGCGCCGTTAATCATTTTGATCGGGCGCGTTTCTTGTAATACTCGTAATAAATCATATTTCGATGATTCTGTTTGGCGAACGCGCAGTGTTAATGGGATCAATTCGAGCGGCATAATCGTCGGGGTAAAATCGAATTATTAGATGTACGCGTAATTGTTTCAGTCTTTCTCTCACAATCTTTTCTGTATTCATACATAACAGATGCGTTCAGCAATTAGCAGCCGAAATGTATTCCCTCACTTTCTACGACGTTCCCCATCTATTCGGCGACTTTCGGATTCGGTCGAGGAAGAGTGACGTTAGGCAATGGAATCGTCAAGCCGATTTTCGTACTTCCGCAACATTTCGAAAGTGTCGCCCGGATAAAGAGTGCTGCATCGACCTGAATAGATGATAATCCCTCGTCGCCAAGTCTGACGTGTCTAAGCAGCGTTTCTTCCTTGCTGCAACTCGCACCGAGTGCAGCGTCTAATACACAGCTTTCCACTTGCACGAAGGGGTGGGAAATTCTATCGATTAATATTAATAATTAAAATAACTAAAAATAATTAAAAAGTTTTGCACACATCTAATACAGCAAATGCTTGCAAACACTCTAGGCTAATCGAGTAACGCGACAAGCACTTTCTTAATATCATCCAGATGTCATTTGCTACCTACGAAGATCCGATAACTCATTGAACCACCGCGGGACATCGATGAACCGATCGCGAAGAACGGTGAACGCTCTTCGCGCGTTCTTCATTCGCGGCGGCCGGGCCGGCCGTTCGTCTTTTCCTGTCCGTTTCCTTCTCGTCGTTTTCTCGCGGCGTCGACGTTCCTTCTTCCCCTCCCTTGCCCCTCCCCCGGGATCTCGCGAGATTTATTAACCCGCGCACCGGCCTCGCGGGTGTGTACGTACACGCGTGTCGCGAATTACATACGAGTGAAGAGGCACGCTGTTGCGCGTTCTCGCGCATCGGGACGCGCGGCATTTGCACACAATGCGACTTATGAGTGTAATATCTGCGTTGAATAAACGAGCTTTCGACGTAGCCGGCCCCGTTTGTTCCATCATCGCGGGGCATTGAATTAAGTCACGATCCTGTTGAAAGGAGAGAATGAAACTCTGAAGATTGTCGAGGATCGTTTTAGAAAGGATCATCGGGTGGAATAATATCTGGGTAAGCTTAACGAATGAAAGTACTGTAAAATGTACGCTCCGCAGATTCGTTTCGTTGAGAAACGTTGATCCCGGCCGCGGGTATTCTAGGCATTTATTAGAGGACATTCTTTTCACGAAATCAGGAGAAAACAGAGCGATCCTTGAGTGGGCAGAAAGATCGAAGCGTATTTGCGACGAGGCCAAAAAGGAGGGGGCATCTTTGAACGTAATAATGAAAGGGGTACTACACGTAGCCACCGACAAAGGCGAGTCGGTCGCCGTCGATAAAACTCCTTTAGCCGAGCGGGCCGGAGCGGAGGCCGCTTTAATTAAGCGCATTCGTTTTAATTCGACTTAAAAGCGGCCGTTTAATTTGATTTCTTTGCGTCGCGGCAGAATCCCGATGCGTGTCCCGCTTGGCTCGGCCTTCTTCCTCTTTCTCTCTCTCTCTCTCTCTCTCTCTCTCTCTCTCTCTCTCTCTCTCTCTCTCTCTCTCTCTCTCTCTCTCTCTCTCTCTCCCTCTCGTTCCCACTTGACCTTGTTTTATCCAATGAATTTCGTCGCCGGTCACCCCTGGGAAGAGAAATGAAAGCAACGAAATCATTGTCAGAGAAGTTGCATCGAATTTCGCGATCCGGATTGTACCGCGCGAGAACTTCATCGAACGCGTATCGCGGCGAAGCGATTGAGTTACGATTTGGGGCAGCAACGGGTCGGAGAGGATTCGAACGTTTCGCTCGCTTCGCAGTAGAACCCGCGCCAGAGACGTTTTAATTCGTTTTCACGAATCATGATTGCACACCGACAAATCGAAGGGTGTCCGCGATTAGGTGTCCGGCGACGAACGATGGCCGGACACTCGCGAAAGCGCGGGGATCGACGCGCGAAAGTAGAACGCGAAGCGAAGAAGAGAGAGAGAGAGAGAGAAAAAAAGTGGAGTAGAGCAAAGTAGAGCGTTCTGCGGGATAAAGAATTCGCTTGGCGAGGAAGTAAATGCGGAACGGTCGGTCGAGCGGGATATCGCGACGGGAGGAGCGAAAAGATCCGTGCAACAGCGGACGTCGGAAAAATTGCTGCCCCGTATAAGCTGGACGCGTGCGCGAATATTCGAGCTTGTTACGGGAGAGCCGAGCTAAAACGGTTGTAGAAATAGGAATACCGCGAAAGGTTCGCGATCCGGAGGCGATTCTTTCATCCGCCGCGTTATCGTGCAACAAGTCTGATTCATTGTTGGATTATCTTTTCTTTTCTCGATCGGCTACATTTGGGGTGTGCAAAGTACGGACTCTAGAATCTTGTTCGCGCGAGGCGCGTCACCAGAGGATTTGCAAAAGTGTGCGGTGACCTTTACGCGTCAGTCGTATTCCGCTTTGAATGAATGGCGATAGGAAAAGGTTTACTTTTTCGAAAAAAGGGAAAATGAATAGCGGAGAAACGGAGTGGGATGAAGGAGGGGGAGCGTTTCGGTCGCGGGAGAAAGCGCGCGAAAGAGAAAGGGGGGGAAATTGGTGATGGTTGAATAGAGGAACGGAAGAGGGAAAGAGAGGGCGCGAGAGAAATCACGCTCTCTCCCGTTTCGACTCGCGGTTCTTACAAATCGAGGGAAGGGCGTAACCCAGATATTACCGCTCGCCGGACTAGAATATTACGCGAACTGATCGGGCCGGAGTGTGTATGTATAACGGGTGGTCCTCGTGAAACTAGCCGCCGGGATGAATCTATCGTGATCGATGATTCGTGAGTATCGAGCGAAGAGAGAACTGTATGAAATACACCGTCATCGTCTCTCTTCTTTTTGCTTACAAGAACCTGGCGTAGGACGAAAAGGACGAAATGCGATCGCGCGAGTCCCTCTACGGAAGATTGGTCTCGTCGCGTGCAGACGCACGGCCGGTGAATCCGGTCGGCGATATTTCGTAGCGGACCCCGTGGCAAATGCCAAGGGTTAAAACGGGAGACGCGTCGTCAAATAGGAGCACACCCCTGCGCCCAGCTACCGCCGAAAGTTCCCACTGCAGTGTCCCACGGAGGAACGCCGCGCACCCGAAACTCCTCCCTCGTATGAAACAGGTTCCACGGCGCTGCCGGGCCCGTGGAATCCGGCAGTTCGAGCCTTCTGCATTATATCCGGATTAGGTGGATCACGTGCACCAGCTGGAGCCTGGACTATCCGCAGCGTTTGATGCGTCTACAACCGACGGGCCGTTCCGTAGTGTTCTACGATAATTCGAATTAATATCTCCCGCTTATCCGAAGTACGAACAGCGTGCAGAGTGCTCGCGGCGTCTGTACGATTATCCGATCCGTCCGTAGTGTCCCGAGTGGCCGCGACACCGGATTCATTCGAAACCCGCAGCGATCTATCCGCGCCGCTTAAATTATCGGGACAACGCGAATCGAGCCGTGCGTGTGCGAGCAACGCGCGTATTAGCGCGTCCATCATGCGATCTTCCAATTAGCGGAACAATCTCTCTGTTTACAGTAAAAAGAAATGGATCAGGTATAGCGGTGTGCTAGGCAGAATGGAAGCGCGGTACGGAGGGGTGAGAACCCTGAGCAGTTGCAATTCCCAAGCCCGGTTGGACCTTGCGCTTGCACATACCTGGGCTACTTCCCTCTCTCATTCACTCTTTCTCTCTCTGGCCCATCCACGAGGCAGTCCGAATGCAAGCAATTTCCGTTCAATGAAAAGATGTTTCTTTAAACGCCGTTAGACCGATCTCTGAACAATCGCTTGCAGATGCAGTTGAATTCAGCCACGATGGACCGGGGATGCGCTGTTCACTTCCTCTTATCGATGCCGCTGCGACGCGTACGTATCAAACGCAGCGCCGTCTCATCGAGCAGAGATCGGGTGGATCTTGGCCGATCGATTGACAATCACCGTTGCACACCTGACCGACGCGGCGGGCGTATCGTGCAGCCGCTATCGCGTGCGTGCACATATTATTTAGCCGCGCTACGAATGGGAACCGGCACGCACACAAGGGTGTTCTCGTGTGAGTTGGGTCGCGCGGTTGACCCAGATAGCCGCGGAGCTTCGTGGCGCGGAGCGAAACGCGATTGAAAGGACCGTTCCAGATTTCCCCGCCGCGGTTAAAAACGCGGTTAACGCGGAAAACATCCTTCTCTCTTTTCTTTTTTCAACCATCCTTGGCCATCCTTCAATGAATCCCCTTGTTATGAACCGATCTATTACACATTGATCGCTTGATCGATCGATCCGCGACACTTCCTTCGTGGGGGCGTCCCTCGGTGACAGCGTGCCCCGCGCTTTTCCGCGAGAATTTCGCTGACACCAGATCGAAGGATCCGCGTTCCGTCCCGTGGACAAGCGGCGTCGCTCAGCGGTGGGCAGCGATTAAAAAAAAATATCGAGAGTCCGAGAGTGACAGAGGGAGAGAGGTAGAGCGTGGTCGAAGTCGAATCGGAAGACAAGATTGATTACCGCGGCCGGGACGTGCGGAGGGTGCGGGGACGAAGCGGAGAGAAAACAGATCGAAACACCATCCACGCTTGGGGCGGGTTTCTGTTCGAGCACCCTCCGTCGTGCTCGAGTGCCTTGCTAATTCGATTAAACGTCACCCCTCTCCCCTCCCCATGGACGTTCCGTACCTTCGACACGTGACAGTCTAATTAGCGTGCGATTATTTCTGTAATGGAAGAGTCGCCCGCGGTGTCGAATCGTTTCCACGCGCGTAATCAGTATTGTTCGTCGGATCGCAAACGTATAGCAAGTAACAGAGTCGTTAATGGACTGCGCGGACTTTCGTGCAAATTCACATGTTTCCAGAATACGATAAAAGCGGCAGAACTTGAGTAGAAAATTATTTTTCATCTGTCAGGTATTTTAAAAGGCGCTAGAATTTTCGTATTTTTTTTTTTTTTGTTCATATCACGCGCATTTCTGTACAATTCAGCGCCTTCGAGTTTCCTCTGAACGCATAACAATCCGGCGTCCGGTCGTTAATATTAAGGATCACCAACGACTCATGCTTGGAACAGTCTTCCCGTTCGTATCTATGCCGTAGATTCTGCGCATCGTATGCATACAGACGGCTCCCCAAGGCCGGCGCATGACGCACCGATGCATTACGACCACTTTACCAGTTAACCCCGTGTAACCCGATGGGACTTTCAGGTAAGGTTTCGCGCGCCCGTGGTCCAGTTAAGGCTCTCCCCGATCGTCTCCTACGGGGATAGCTAAACTCTCTGGAGAGGAGCGAGAAGAGGAGGGGGGTAAGGTATTCGGTAGCACGGTAGTAAATAAGTTAAACGACGCGGGATCGAGGGAGTGCAGGCAATTTTTAAATCACCACCAATTCCCGGCAGCTCGATTCTCGACCCGGCTTTTGGGGATCGCTTTGAATCCACCCGTGTCACTTCCGTTTCTCCCTTCCTTTCGCCGCGTGCTTATCGCACGCTTGCCGACACGCCCACGCGACTCTAAATTTAGTCTGTCCAATTATTCGTACGAAAAGAAACGTTAGGTACTCGTGTACTCGGACTTAGCTGATTCCTCGTGCGTCCCATTGCCAAACGTATATGTATGCGATGCTGGTTTAATGCGCGAATGAATCAAGAACGAGGAAAAAACGTGGAACGAAAGCATGGGATGCCTGTTCGCGAGAGTCCCGATATCGACTTCGAAACAACGGAGAAGAATGGGGCAATGCGGGAGAAGGGTTGAAGCGAAGGGGGTGGCGAACAGTGAATACGGCCAACGAGGAAAGGGATGAAGAGGCTGAGCCCTGCGAGATCTCTTTGTTGGCACCGTTCCAACCAGCGTCCGCATCGTCATCGTAGTAGGTGCTTTCCCGTGTTTAATAAAGATCGTCTTCCCGGGCTCGGAGTCGCTGCCGCGACGCGGCTTTTCCGGATCCGACCGTTGCGTCGCGAACAAAACGATGCAGGCTTGGCTCGTGCCGATATCAGGCGCAATTTCGGGCGAGGATTAAGCGCACGGTGCATCGATTCGATGGGAGAACGGGTAATTGTGGAAGCGTGTAATGTGGTGCGCGATTTCATTGCGGAGAAAATAGGGCAGAATGAGAAAAGATATGCTTGGGAACATAATTAATTATGCATGTTGGGTTAAAGTTAAAAGGGTAACATTAAAACATAGTCGACAAGTGCTACATCCAATGTAGAAGTTTCAACATTTCTGTAATGTGTGTATTTTCTTTTTATTTTAAATAAATATTTGATGAAAGGTAATTGCATACTTTTGTTATTTCGAGGCCTGACGATTCCTACGAGAACCTGGTCCGAGTCCTTAAACGGGAAGTACCGCGAAGAAACCGTAATTGCAAATTCCGAAGCGAGACACTTGTAAAATCAGTCCTCTTTACGAATAGCTTATTTTAAATTCGAGAAAACCGTAGTAATTAGTCACCAATTGATGAAATAAAATATCTCTTCGCGTATATCATACTCTTCTGAAACAAAATCATAACTCTGTGCACACGGGATTCCATACAATTCACTTTTGGAAAATTCTTGGAAATGACGTCACGTTCCAGGAATTGGTGAAATGAAAGACCTCCTCGCGTATCATATTCTCCTGATACAAATTGGCGATTTCTAGCAACTGGGATTCCTTAAAACCGAGTTCTGGGAAATTCTTGGAAGTGACGTCAAGTTCCAGGAACTGCCGAAATGAAAGACCGCCTTGCTAATTATGTTCTCCTGATACAAAATCACGATTTTTAAGAAACCCTTGTGCCCGAAATCGCCAAATTGTATCAGGAGAACATGATATGCGAGGAGGTCTTTCGTTTCACCAATTCCTGGAATGTGACGTCAATTCCAAGAATTTCCCGGGACATGATTTGACGGAATCCCAAGTGCTCGGAATCGCCAATTTGCATTAGGAGAACATGATATGCGAGGAGGTCTTTCGTTTCACCAATTCCAGGAATGTCACGTCATCTCCAAGAATTTCCCAAAGCATGCTTTTAGGGAATCCCTTTCGCTCGAAATCGCCAATCTGTATCAGGAGAACATAATATGCGAGGAGGTGTTTCTCGAAACATAATTTTACAGAATTCCTCTTGCTCGAAATCCCCAAATATTCTACTTCACTGATTCATGGAATTTGACGTCATTTCCCAGGAAATTCCGGGCACTTACCATCGCGGATTCTTTAAACTTAATTCATCGATGAATGGGAACTTATTTTTACAAGTTTCTCGCTTCGGACTGTTGCATTTAAAGTTCCTCCGCGGTACTTCTTGTGCAAGAAAGCGGGACAGGTTACCGCAGGAATGACAGGATTTTGAGATACAAAAAGAGAATGCGATCTTCGTTTATTGCATATTTATTTAGATTACTAAAAAGACGTGCAAGCTACAAAAATGCTTAAAAGGCTATTCTAAAACTAATAAACTATTCTAAAACTTACAAAAACGATCTGCCATACATTTGACAGTATGTTATTTATGTACAGTTTACAGTTAACGTTTGCACCTATGCAGTTTACAATGAATTATTTGTACAAATCTCGCAGTCAAACTAAGTAGCAATCAAGTAGTATTAACTACCGGTGTAATTATCTACGACGCAGTAAACGATACGTATGCAAAAGTTAACCCATCTACGTTACAAACGAAAAGCGTTTAGCATAGACATTCGAGAATCCACGCGAGTTTCGTCCGCATTGCAGGTTCGTAGCTTCATCGGAGACCCGATGACGCACTGACACCAGACGCGCTAATCCAACCTGGATCCCGGATGAAACCACGTAGCTGCAATGCTAACGACGAACCCGACCACCCGCCCGAACAACCCTGTCCGTTAATCGGGCATCGTTCTAAGAAATATTTCTTACGCCTCTGCAACGTCCAAACTCAAGGCAATAATTAAAACAAACTATCGATTAAATTAGCGCATCGTTCGAGATCTATCAGAAGATTCCATAGAGCTGTCGCATTTAAGATTTAAATAGGGAGAGCCATTCGATTATTCGGAATGCAATTACGAAAGACGGCTGTTACTTTCGAAGGGTGGCCGATCGAGACGCTCGACGGTTTCGGGCGAATCTTATACGTACCAACGTACAAGAGGCCAATTAATTAATAATTGCACGAGTCCGGTAATCGGTTAGGAATTCGCCAGGATTTCGTGCAAAATAAATGGGATTCTACCGTTACGCGTGGCGCGTTCCCTCGATGACGGAATCAGCTGCGGACGGTCCGCAGGGAATGCCGTTCATCTCGGGACTCCGCGTCTGGCCGAACGCGGTGCATACGCGGTAGCGTTGAATAGGTCGAACTGCGACGACGGTCCTCGTCGCATGCGCGAGTACTCGCGTGCCACCGCGTGCACCCGCGCCGAGCCAACGATCTGCTCCGCGAACATCCGCATAACCGCCTCGTTGTCGCGATAAAAGTGCCGGTAATACCTCTCTGTTCAGCCACTCTTCTGGGCTAGCGATCGTCTCGACATCCCGCGATGCGTGAGCTAAATGTTGACCGTCTATTTTGAACGCGGTGCAAGTCCGTCCGTGATCCTGAAAAAGAAGGCAGTGGGCTAGTTAATTGTCGGACAGACTATTTATAACGTACATTTACATATATTTAAACGCATGGAGGCGTGGAGAAGATGAGCAGACCTCGTCCGAATTTTTTAATCGAAACGCAAACGTTTCGATATGCCCGAGCAAAGGAGAATGGACTTACAACGCTTTCCAAACAAGCGGTCCATACGTAGGTGTATTATAATAAAATGCATAGTTTGAAATTTCATAATCTATGGAGTATACAATATTGTGTCGCATCGAGAGGCTTTATTATTTTAGAATAAATCCACTCATCTCTACTACGTTTAAGCACTGTTTCGCCTCTTCTGAAAAGCGACTGATTAATAATATTCTTTCAACCGATGCGGTACCCCATTAAGGCTACTTATATGCAAATTACAGCGACAAGGTACAGGCAAGGGTACAAATACGAACGACAGGCATCCGAGCCGCGTTTCCCCAGCGAGTTTTCCGTCGTTTTCGTGCGGGGATCACGACGCGCCTCAGGATCGCGGATCGTACTTGCGCGTGTGCAAGTGGTATTCGTGCGTGAACGCGATCAAGCAATAAAGAGAGCGACGGAGAGGAGACGAGGATTATACTTGCATGAGCCGCGGTAGAGTTCTTACCCGCCCTCCGGCTTGAATCGTAATTAAAGCGCGGGGGGACGTCGTACGACGTTCTGAATTCCGGCGGGCAAGCTCGCCGATTCGCGCCCGCGAGAATTTGCGGCCCACGCCTCGCGAAATCGTTAAGTCTCGAGGAGGGGGAAAAGGACTGATCCAAGATCGACGCGTTCGATGCCGACTTATTGGGCGCAGGACGACAGAATACGGGAGGAAAGGAGGCGGTCTTCCAAAGTAAAACATTTATGAAGAAAGGAGTCTTCCAAAATGAAACATTTATGAAGAAAGGAGTCTTCCAAAATGAAACATCTATGAAGAAAGGAGTCTTCCAAAATGAAACATTTATGAAAAAGGGAGTCTTCCGAAATCAAACGTTTATGAAATATGGGCGACACTTGAAGCAGCAATTGTTGGTATAAAAATAATAAACGTTACGATTTATCGATTGAACGGGATTCGAGTACGGACTCCTATCTTCGATGTTCCGTCTGCGCAATGTATAGTACGATAAACTTAACAGAGCCGCGTTTACATAATAAAGGTCCAATTAGCGCGACGAGAATCGCCCATGAAAAAGGGAAGAGGGATAACGGCGAGACTGAATGGTAGGACCGGTCCTGCAGACGGAAGCGTCGAGTTTGTTTTTGCTTCCGGCATGCTGTGCAAAGTCGTATTGCAGGGCCACGATCAACAGGTGACCAGTTGAATACCCGGCTGAAACGACGCGTCGTTTCCGCGAGCCGCGGGGAAACGATAACCGCCGGAATACGAGATACGAAATTGCGAATCAATGGATCTTCGTCGTCTATCGCGTGTTACCGGTTCTCCCCACCGCGCCGCTGTTCGGCAGCTATCGTCCGCGGATTAAGAAACGATCCAATGTCGCCGATCGAATCGTCGGCCCGCCCGAAAGGCCGTTGCCTAAACGCGGACGCGACAGGCGCAAAGGGAGCGAATCGGCCAAATCGCACACCGTGTTCACCAGGAGGAACATCCGTCGGATTCAGAAACGGGCGAGACGAGGGCAGGGAATACGTCGACGATCGGTTCGTTACGTCGACGCCGCGTATTCCGGCCGATCGACTTCCCCTCGCCGCGTCGGGAGAGATCGTGATCCCGGCCCGGTCCTCGACAGCAGAAATTCCAAGGGACCCGAGAGAGCCGTCGACGAGATAAATCACTAAGGCCGGGCGGGCTGCTGCCTCGCCCCCCCATTTCAAGCTCTCCTTCAGCCCGTTTCTGTCCACGTGTCCGCGCGTGTGTACACGCGCGTGTGCGCATCGCGGGACCGCGCGACCAACAGACGGCGAACAGTCTATACTTGTTGATTTATCGGACGGACGCGGCCGCGACGCGGAAATAACGGGGAGAGACGGACGCGGAGAACCGAAGGGTTTGTTGGCCCTGCCCCGTGCGTCTCTTTTAAGGGAAGCAAACTGAACGGAAGCAAAGGACGCTTACCGCAACCCTTCGTCAAATACGAGCATCCACCCCGGCCGACCTAATCTACCCGCGCCGAGCGATTACGAAGCCGCGGCGCGAATCGGACATTCCGCGCGATCCACCGGGCGTTCTAATTAACGCGAGCACATCGCGGGTGTCCCTAATTAAGCATACCTGATCGGACTGATTGCCAATCCCGTCCTAATGTAGAAACGGGAACCTCGAGGAAACGCGCGAATTGCGCACCCTTCAAAATAAAAGGAGCAACCATCGCGATCGAAAATTCCGCTTCGATCTCGTTCTTGCCGAATGCGGTGGTCGTGCGGTTACGGTGGTACGCGCGAGTCCCGCGATCCTCGGGCCCGATAAGGGATCCCCTGTTCCCTGTGGCGGGCCCCATCCGAGCGAAACGATCCCTCGGCTCCTTGCGCCTCCTCCGGGACTCGGGCGTTAAAACGCCGCCGCTTCCATCCTCCTCGGACGTGCCCTCTCGATTCTTCCTCTCTCTCTCTCCAGCACTCGTTCATCACCTCTGCTTCACGCTCGGCATCCGAGCATCTCGGTCTCCTCCTCTCTTTCTTTCCGTCTTCGAACGCTTCTCCGTCGCCGCATCTCGTTCGCGGTATCGTTTATCCTTTCTTAGCCGCGGGTAGCTGGAGGGTCGTACGTCGTATACCCGTGGTGTGGTAGTGCGTTCCGGCCGGTTCCCTCCTTCGCGAGATCCGAGATAGCGGCGTCCTTGTTCGATTACAGGACCGAGGGCCGCTCTGTCCCCTTGTTCCGGCGCAGGGCTGACTATCCTTGTCCCGATTATAGGGTCGCTCGTCCTTCTCGTTACGCCGCAGGGTCGAGTTTCCTTGCGCCCTTGTTCCGCTACAGGGCCGCGCGGCGTATCCTTGTTCTCGACTGTAGAACCGCGGTATCCTTCTTTCGCTTGAGCCTAGCCATCCTTACTTCGCGGCGAGACTCTTCTCGAATCCTTCCAGAAACGCTGCGTCCTCTTTCCTCCGATCGACGGGACCGAAAATCAGGTGCTCTCCAGCCGCCAGTTGAATCGTGATTATACTGACTTCGCTCGTGTGTGGGAAATCCGCGAAGCGCTCCAGCCGGGCTACGGAGATCAGTATCTACGCGGTCTTTCCGTCTGCGCGAAGTCCGGTGGGTCGGTGAAACGTGCGAGATTTCGCGCAGGACCTCACCGGGAGTCGACGACAACCGGGATTCGCGACGCACGGATCGATCCCCCGATGTACCGTTTCTAGGACCGATAGCCGCGCCGACACGCTCGGGGATCGCGATTTATCGTCGGCAAAAACTGTTGCTGCCCGCCACGCTTGTCACCGAGACACTCGCCCTCGCGAGGACGATGTTCGAACATGCCTGTACGTGATCGTTCCGCGATTCACGATTCTGCAACGGCGGGGGGGATCGAGCGCTCGAAGCTAAGCAACTTCCCACGTCGGCAGCGAACTGTCCCGATTCTCCATTTCATACCTTTGCCTCCCTAATCGGTCCCCCGATGATCGAGGCTCCACCGCGTCTATACTTTACGCGCATTCATCTCGCCCAATTACCTGAGAGTCCCATTAAAAGCGTTGCCCCGTTTGCATAAGAGCGTTCACGCGTGCAACACGTTGGCCGCCGGCCGGGAGCGGGCCGTTTTATTCACGAAAGATGCGAGATAAAAGGGGGGGCGCGGGCAACGTGTTCGGGCACGTGAAGCATCTCCACGCGAGCGTACTCATGCGAATAGGTGTAGCGTCATTCGGACGCTCGAACTAGGGATAGGGCTTTTGCATCCCTAAGTGGAGGATCTCCGGCATTCGTCAGGGAACCTGCGACGTAACGCGGCAATATAAAAACACCGATTAACGGTAATAGAAGGAAACGGTTCGAAGCCAGCGTGTCGAGAAACCCCCCAGGGACGGACGATCGCGAGGGACGAGCGAGAGATCCTCGCGGTAGAGTCGCGGCGTTCACGAAGAAACGTTCCGCGGTCGGGGTTAGGCGAAACGGATGCGAACCGGCGACGGAGAAAATCCGTGCGGCGTCCCGGCGAGAGGCGGCACGAACGATTCGTCCGGGCAGAGGAGGAGCGAAGGAAAAGGGAAAAGGATAGGCAGAGGATCGGTAGAGGCGCCTGATTGTTTCCCCCTTCGTAACGACCTTCGACGTCGCCGGCGTTGCTTCTCCCCCCGCGGTCCTTCGGGGCCGAAGGAGAGCCGTCGACTGACTTGTCCTACAATGAGGGTACCGCCGCCGCGCCAGGGGGTAGGTCCACGACCGGAACAACGAGCCGAGAGAAAGACGGAAACGCGGGAGCCGCGAAGGGAACGATCCACGGAAATCGTCTGCACCCCCGGTGAGAGGGAGACACACGCGGTTCCCTTTAAATCCACAGTTACGCAAGTTCGACACCATCCTCCAACTAGTTTCTAGCCTCTTTTCAGAGGGATAGCAGGGTCTTTGAAAGAGTCAAGCTCTGCTGAAAGCATGTTTCCCTTTTTAATCGATCTATATTCACTTTGATCGATGCAATGATACGTGTACAGGTTTCCAATTCGTTTCCCCCGCGACAATCTGATTTGAAACATCCGTGGACACATGATCCACCAGCTTTTCGAAGACTGAATCAAATAATCGACGGGACAAAAAGTGTATCAATTGAGAAGCCTCGAGGGAAGTGTTTCCTTAGCTTCGAGTTCGAAATCAATTCACGATATTGTGCACCACAAGCGTTGTATCATTTACTGGCACATTTAGCCACCGAATTATAAAAGATTCTTTACTGCTCCACGAATGATCGTTAACAGGGAAAACGATGGCTCTTCCTAAAGAATCTCTTTCCCACGCAAAGTGGAGGTTCTTTCCCGAGGAATCCTTCCCGTTTCCCCTTCGTTGTTTCGTACATGCACGCGTGTGGATCACGATGGAACGCGCGAGAGGATGAGAGAGAGAGGGGGGGGGGAGGGAGAGGGAGAGAGAGAGGAAACGGTGGCTGCTACATATCGCGAGGAAGAAGCTGACGGCTTCGGCTTCTTTCTAAAAGGACGAGGACCAAGGACAAGGAGCGCAACGGGAGAGCATTTAGCTAAGCATGCGACTAGTTTTTGTCGCGTAACTGCGAAAGGAAGCTGCGACAGGAATGGCGGCGGGGAACGAGGTGGAGAAGGGACGAAGATACCTCGCCGCCAGGTGGCAAGTATGCTCTTGAAACCTGCCGTACGTGCTGAAGATCTTCCCGAGATACAGCTTTAACAAGGTCAGGAGGACTGCAAGATTTCATAGCGCGAAAGCTCTTTTTCGGCCTATTTTATGCGCATATACGTACGCCTTGTCGCCGTGCCGCCATAAATCAATTTGTCGGAAGGAAAGTGTCGACTATGCCCCGACTTTCGGGAATCGAAAGCCGGCCGGTTCTCGTTTAGCTGGCATTTCAAAGAGAACGGAAAGTTAACGATAGCGTAATTTTCGTACGTAACGATATTTGTGATACGATATTTGATCAAATAAGGGTGCAAGCGTTAGCCTATTAATTGTAAATTACAAGCGTTTCCATGAATACCCGCAACAGGGCTTGAATATTTTTCTTATTTAATATTCCGACGAGAATGATTTAGGATACTGATTTCCTCCGACCCCGTGCAGAAAGATATCCCCGTTGCGTTTCCCCGATACGCGCGCGCCTCTACACCACCGTCGGGCAGCTACGGTTAAACGAATCGCTTTTCCACGCACTCGAACACCCCTTCCCGCAATGTGTATCACCGCCGTGCCGAAAGAAAAGGAGCTGCTGAAACAGGCATAAGCAAGCTCTGCACGCCACGTTGCGCTCCCCATCCGGAGAAAAGGAAGGATTCCCGATCGAACGACAAATCGGGTTCTCCACGGTTCGATTCCTGCTTCTCTCCCCCGCCGTGCAACCATTCGCGACCCGTCTACGCGCGAACGCGGGGCTTCAACATTCGTCGAGGAACTCGTTCGCTCGGAGGGATATGACATTCGAGAAATGGCGACTCGTACAATGGGGAAAATCGCTGGAGGACTCGAAGGAGGGAACGGGAACGGTGAACCGTTATAACCCATCCACGAGAGACAGACCGCGCGCGACTATTTAGGATTATGATGTCGTTCCGTTACGCGTCATCAAGCACCGGGCGATTGCGCCTCATTCGGCCTTTCCATATGCACCGGCTTACACGAACGCGTTACACGTTACATTTACGTATGTATGAAAGGAATTAAATAGTAATGATCTCGGATTGGCACGAGACTTCTCCTTTCTTTTCGAAAGAAGTACATTAAAAGTAATTCAAAGTAGCTAGAGCCCGAGTTTAGTCTAAAAGAAACTCATCAAACTCGTAATTCTGTATAAAAATATATTTATGCATTATAAATAACCCTTTGCACTCGACCGGAATTCCTTACAATCTTTCGATGAATAAGTGTCGAATGTTTAAACTGTTGTTACTCCGTGAGAAGAAAAGTTGTACAACAATCCACCTTTTTTCATTTTAAATGAACTTCTCCGTTTTCTAGAGAAGTACATTAAAACTAATTCAAAGTAGCTAGGACTCGAATTTGGTCCAAGAGAAACTCATCAAGCTTATACTTCCACAGAGAAATATGCTTACGCATTAAAATAATTACTAACTCTGTCGTCCGAAGAAGATTTGATTCAGAGTTCATTCAAAGTAGCTAGGACCCGAATCTTGCCCGAAAGTAATCAAACGCATAATTCCATACAAGAGTATACTTCTGCATTAAAACAACCCTTTGCAACACGACCGAGTTTCCTTACGATCTTTCGACGAGCAATTGTCGAATATTGAAACTGTTGCAACTATGTGGGGGAAAAAAAATCGTACAACAATCCACCTGGGTTCGCTTTAAAGCGCGAAGACTCTGCTCTCTCAGCCCGGAGTTGATTCCTTTTTCGAAAATGTTTATGCATCATGGTAGCATCGATGGAAAGGCGAAGACACTCGACGTTTCAACGTCGTCGGCACACTTTCCATTCGGAGTTCGATAAAATGGTAACAAAATAATCGTGCATCAAATACGAGGTGGTCGTTTTAAACAGAAGACTTTGGGCTTCAAACTCATGGCGATTTGAATTGCGAAGGAAAGTTCCTCAACGTCCGTAGACACGACTCTGTAAAATGTTCAAACAGGAGAAGCGTCTTCACTTTCCTACCCGTTACACGGTGCAAAAGTATTTATGAAAAAGAATGATCTCAGGATCGAGCAAGTGGAGACTTCACGCTTTAAGATGAGCCCACGTAAACTGTTGAACGATTTTTACGCGAAGTCGTAAGAGTTTGTACAATGCCCCGCCGCCCCCGCAGAGAGGACAACCGAGGGCAACGGGATAATACTAACGTTATCGTTAGAAGAAGATTTCCATTTCCTCTGTCGTACTCCGTCGAACCGTGTCGCCGCTGCGTCGCCTCGTCGCTCTCGCGGGCACAATGGACGGAGGGCATGCGTCTAATTAGAGTTCGCCGGCGGCGTTCGGCGACAGAAAGCACGGAAGGAACGGGAGAGAGGGAGAAGAAGCTCGAGAGTACACGGGCGGACGATGGAAACACGTTGCACGCCGAATCGAGATCAAGAATCCGAATCGGGCGAAATCGTTTCGTGCTACGTCATCGTCGCTATTGTGCCCCGCGCCCTATCTTATCGCTTTTCCGAGCGTGTCGCGGGGCAAAAGCGACCTCGACGAACATTACGCGCTCCATTGTATAGACGGTGTTCGCCTCGGTGCATTGTTATTCCGAGGGCAGAAGCGAGGTGTATCGTTGCTTTGCTTCGTCTACGTCGCGCACCTTGCAATCGAATCGCTCGCGCGGCGCGCAATGGCAATGATTCGGTCGTGCGCGGAGGTAGCGAGGGGGTTTTTTTTTCTTTCTCAATCGCCCCCGGTTAACCCTTTCGTGCGGCGAAATAATTATTGCGAGCGCGGAAGGACGAAGGTACAATTGTTCGGTTTACTCCTGAGGCGTATACATATATTCGTTTTTATCATTGTTCTTTCTCGTTTACTCGGATTTCGCTCGTGCTTAATTTTGAAGGGGGTTAACACATTGCTGACCGGCAACTTTTCACAGAAACCATCTCGGGCCGCTGGCTATTATTTCGTAATTCGATGTGAAGGCAAAACGATCTAAACAGACTTCAATACACTTTATTTATATATCATGAATTAAGATGGAACTTTGAACGTATCTTTTATGTTACTTTTAATATCTTTTTCTTAGTATGGTAAACTGTATATAGCAATCAGCTACGTGGAATAGACTAAGCAAAACGAACAAAGTTTCTGAAATATTCTATTACGCGTTCGGTCAACATCGTTTGGCCATGAAAGCACGAGTTAACTCGTGATCGGTCAACAATGCGTTGAAAGGAGAGCCCACAGTTATTCTTAAACCACCTTGATTAGGAAAAATGATGATGAAAGCGCTAAGCCTGCTTAGATTTGTTGTCAGATAAAAAGTGAAATAAAGCCTCAAGCTTGTCTCTTTTGTTCGCTGAATAGGAAACGGGGATGGTGGTTCCACCCTAGGCGAGCGGCTAAGGGGATCGGGGATTCTCTCCGTCGTGCACGGATGATCAGTGAATTCAGTCAGGTGTGTCGATGTGTCCTTTTTAAGGTGTGCCGCAACGGAGGCGCAAACGTTCGCGATACTTACAAAGTTACTCCGCGGCACTTGCAACGGAACACGGTCTCGGATAAAACGGGTACGTTCGCTTTCTTCGCAAGCAAAAGCTTGGAGCGAACCGTAACAGGATCATTCGACGTTATTCGATTAACTGAATCCGTTAAGATAATTCGGATCGTTCGCAAGTAATAAATCACACGCTGTTCTTTCTTTTTTTTTTTACATTTCTCACAACGCGCACCGTGTATCGAATAGCGAGACACGTGTAAAGTTGGACGAGAGTTAATCGAAACGGCGAACCTACAACACCCCGAACACCTCGGCCACCCTCCTGCAACAGGCCAGAGCCAACTCGAACCCGCTAGAAATCCCACGATGCGCCTCGAACTCCGATCCCGACGCTCAGCGGTCCACGGGCAGAGGGAGAGTGAAGAAAAGAAGAAACATTGCTCCGTGGACGTGCAGCCTGTGTCACGGCGCGAGCCAGAAACACGATGATCCAACAAGGATCATCGAACCAATCTATCGTCCATCGGTATGCACAAGCGTATCATCAGTCAGCGTGCGCGCGTGTGTGATGGGTTCGCATAATAGGGCCGGCACGGCGTGCAACACTCGAGGCTCTCTCTATAATTTGGCCATTTCGGCCCATAATACGCGACATGTCCGGGCGAGGCTGCCGCCACCCTCTCCCGAGGGAGCGTTTTCCCTCCTTTTCCCTTTCACAAGCGGAGCCGAGCAGCTGCCTCCTGGCGACACGCGCCGATGCCGGCACAGCTTGTTCGGGACCCATCCCCGTCGAGCAAATACAGGCTTTCCAGCCGCATCGAAAGGTAGCTGTTGTGCTCCCTTGTCGGAATTCACCGAGCACCGGGCACGTGCGCGTTATTTTCACGCAACCGTCGGCCAATAAGGATTCCTCTCGCGCGGCATGGAGATATTAATATTTCGAAGGCAACTAACCGCCATCTACAAAGTAACCGGACACTTGCAGCGAAATTTAAATACGGTTGATCTTAATGCCGAAGGAGGATCTGCGCCGGGAAATATAAATAGCCACTCGTTCATAATACAAATGATCGCCGAGACCGCGCATAAAGGAAAGATTCAAAGAACGCGCTCGGAGACGCCGGCTGTCGTGCCGCTGCAGATTCGTCCAACGTTTTCGCAAGCGGAACAATCATACCGAGATCGTCCGAGCCCGGCTCTAATCGGTCCCCACGAAGAAAAAGAAAAAGCAACCCTTAACGAAACGCGCATTACGCGCATACGCGAAGAGCGATTATCGCGTTTTTCTTCGTTGGCCGGGGGCCCCCGGAGCGTGCACGGCGAACGAGGATTATCGAGGAGAGCGGAGAAAGAGTAATAAAAAGAAAAGGAACCAACGACAGGCAGAGACTCGGGAGAGGGAGAGAGAAAGGCTATTTCAATGAAGACTCAAAGGACGCTTCGCACGAGAGGATCCCGATCTCGAGAGATCTACGTCGAATCAATGACCGGCTGAGAGGGGCCTGTCTCCCGGGAAGACGGTTCGAGGAAGGAGAGGAGAAGAAGAGGGTTTACCGAAGCGACGAGCCGCGCAAAAAGCCGGACCAGAATGAATCCCGTGGCCCGTTCCTCCGTCCGGAGGACTTCCATCCCTCCTCGCGAACCGCGTCGCCGGAGAGAAATAAGGAAAGCGGAGGAGAGGAGAGACGGTCGGCCCTTTTGCCGCTGGCCGCAGTAAATAATTGTTCCAGCCGGGCCGTTTCGCTCCGTGGAAAATTCTTTCGCGTCGTTTCGCGGGGAACGATGGAATTTCCTATGATAGTGGTCCGATGCATATGAAAGTGAAATTTCCTATTCGAATGAGGTGGGAATTCAAACGAACAGAATGTCCCTACCAAACGGAACAATTATTCGTACACTTCGTTCGTGAATTTGTTACGTTCGTAAAAATTGGTCGAACTTCTTGTACACGTGGAAGTCCGCGAGACAAACGTTCCCCACCTGATTGATCACGTTCATAAATTTAGTTACCTCGATTCTTTCCTGCGATATCGCGAGCGACAGTGGCCACTCGTCGCGCTACCGGTCGAGCAACATTATGCTGGCTAGATGTGTCCGAGGATAGGATTACTCAGCGACACCGGAGACTCGTGAAAACCGAGCATAAGGCTTTTAAATCCGGTATCAAGAAGAACCGTGACGATTGCGTGTCCCTCCGGCCGGCGCGGAATTGCGCCGTACTCCGCGCGACCGTAGAACGGTCCTCTCGGAGGTCGGTAGAGTTTTTTAAACAATGCCTTTTAAACGAAGTACGCCTGCACAGGTCTCTTTCGTATATTATTACATTAGTACAGGCTTATCAGTGTATTCGTTGTAATTACGTAATCCCTTCTTGCATCCGCCCTTTGAGTAAAGCTCAAAGGCCCGAGCCCTTATTTCCCTCTCACGGTGGCTCGCCCACCTTCGTCCTCCCACGTTCCGCCGCGACGAGAGCGCCGAGCCGCGGCGAGAGACGGTCCATTTAATAAACTGTAAATCAACGCGAGCTGTCCCCTTTGACTAACGGCCGGTGCCGGGTACCGTGGCTTTCCTTCCACTGTTCTCATCTCTTTCGCTCGATCCCTTCACCGTCTCCCTCCCGCTTCTGTCCCGCTCGAGCTGCTCGCTCTCCGCGCGTCGTTCCTCTCCGTCGCGACCGGGCCCCCGAGGAATCCGACCGATTCGACGCGTCGATACCTGTGCCCGGAATCGCGCGATTCCTGTGGATCCCTCGCGAGACATCCGCAGGGAATGCCGAGGAGAAAAGTAGTACCCATGTACTGTTTATTCAGCGAAAGATCGGGAAGTCAGAGCACGGGTACACTTTAGTTACACGTGGACGCTCTAGAACAGGAGTGTGTCCAACCTTTAAGCTTCCCTGGACCACATTGGAAGAAGACGAGTTGTTTCGGGCAACAGATAAAATACACTAACGCTAACGATAGCTGATGGACAAATAGACGTAGTGTATAGTTAACATATTTAAGTAATTCAAGCTTCATCGATTCGTGAACTTTTGATTATGAAGGTAAAGGGCAACGCAGCAATTTGAAATTAGTGGCGTGTTTGAAATTGTTTCTAGAGATACCAATGCTTTTGATATTTGGCTCGATGGAAGTAGCTGCGATTCTCGGTGAGTTCTCAAGGTGCTCGTCAGATATTTTGTAGTACCATCAATGATACTTTTAGTCGCGATCTCATCAAGTTTGTAAGCTTATGATTTTCTGTTGAACTGCATTTATAGCCGTTCTAGGCCGCACGCGGGCCGCTGGTCGGGCAGGCCTGCTCTGGAAAGTAGCATCGGTGCCGCGCTGCTGTACGCGCCGTAGTCAGATGTAAGAGAGGGACAGAAGGAAAGTGGAACGCTAGGACTCGGACGATATCGACAAAGGTGAGGCCCGACTCGAGCCGGTAATCGCGTGAACGCGTTATCCACGCCGGGCTCGAGGTCGAACCAGGATCACGTAATTAGGATACGCGCTGAGAGTCGAGCTCGCGTTGACCGGCCACGTGCCACTTATGCACACCGACTAAAAACAGTCTTCCCATCCCCTCGCGTTGTCCTACGTACGTTCGATCGCTGGACCGGTGTCGCGCCTGTTTCAACCCTCGCCCCGTTAGCAACGGAGAATGTAGTACGTAGAGGGTTGAACGTAGAGGCGATGGTCCTCCTTTTTTTTTTTCAATAATCGAGCGATTCAAATTTTAACCGTTAACGCGATATTAGCCGAGGTTAATAATAAGAGGGATTTCGCTGACGCCAGTCCGCATACGAATTGCTCGCTGCAATTGTCGCAATCGTACGTGCGTTACGTCAGCGCGCGTAATCGGTCACGTGGAGGACATTATCCGGCGCTTTAACCGCGGCCGCCAACGTCGTAGACGTAATTTTCCAGGAAACCATTACGATACCCGTGGCGGTCAGGTTCGCGTAAATTGCCGGTGTTTCTGGCTCCACCGGCGGCCGATCGATCGTATCTGTAGCGCGCCACACGGCCTCGCTCCAGCGTACACTACTCCTGGGGAAAGATAGCTTCACCGTTGATGGGCAGCTGTGCAGTGTCTGCAGCCGAAACGCTGAAACCGTGGACTGGATACGGAGACGAAAGCAGGTCATCCCGCTTCCGTTTTCGAGAGACCCCGTCGGGCCGAGTAGAGGGATGCGTGTGCATCGTGTTCACGTGTGAAGTAGGTTCGCGATAAACGAGTAGGGATCGGTACCGTAAGGTCCTCGGTTATCGCGTACAAGAAGCGAGCTTGATTAGATCCGTGGTGCATCAAAGACCGCCCGCTGACGAAGGAAAACGTAAACGGGGGAAGAACTTTGGAATTCGCGTAGAATGTAACGGGGGCCGAAGGTCGAGTCCGCCACCTGTTGCGCAATCGGCGAAAAGTCACGCATGAAAGGAGTTTAAAGGAGGCGACTCTCCTTACGTTTCCCCTTTTAGCTCACGGATTCGCGGCGTAATCGTCGAAGCGGCGCGGCAAGGCTCGTCCGCCCGTGACTATCGCGCGATTGTCCTGCATGTTAATGGGATTCGGTGGCGCAACCACTTTCGTACTTCGCCGACTTAATTGGTAGCCAAGTGTATGTTTCTTGCTCCGGAAACACGACACGATGCACGCCGAGTGAGATATTCGACCAGAGATACTTCCAGCCAGTTTGCTCTCTTACGATTAGAAATTTCCGGGGGGAGGGAGAGAGAGAGAGAGAGAGAGTTTGCAGATTCGATTTGTAATGCAAACGAATTCTATGGGCCGGGAAGATCGATTAAGCGACGAACAGCGGTACTATTTAGTCGGTTAATTGGCAGGGATGTAAGTGCTTGCATGCATAAGCGATTCAATTGTTTCCAGATAGAATTATACTAGCACTTTGACTTTTAGTAGAGAGATCTGCTTTTTTTAGATATTCATTCGCTATTCGCGCGTCAATGAATCACTACTTGATCAACGATCTTTTCGACAGCCGATGGCAAAGGTTGCGCATCAATGGCAGGAAAACAGTAATAAGATTGAGCAGAGAATTAGAAGTAAAACAATTTTTACATCGCCTCGGAGGGAATGGAATCGATCTCCGGAACGAATACAAGTCAACCACCCCAGCAGCTTCAACCCTTGGACTCTGATAATCGTTTCTACGTTGTACCCTAAGGCTGACGCTGCAATTGCGCGCCCGTCGGAAATAAAGCAGTCCTTGAGGACTCTCGAAGTGATGTTCCAGGAACAGTAATTAGCGGACGGGGTTCGAGAAGCTGGGGGAAAAGGAAAAAGCGACGTCCTCCACGTGTTATTCGTCGGCTAATCGATTGCACGCCTCAATGAACAATTTCACACTTATAGTTTATAATACCATTAACCTGCTGCAGATGAAGCGGTGGCTGACTTTTTGTTTTCTAAATAAAACTATCAATGTCTCTGGAATCTTGTGGAAAATTGCATCTATCAACACGATTCATAGAGTTACTATCGCGATGGTATTTCGGATTCAACGAGTCGGCCAAGACGCGTTTCGTTATCGATAACGAGGTCCAAAGGTAGCCTCCACGTTATCAAAGGAATCAGCAAATAATCGCGAAGAAATCGACCAATTCTGTACAAAAAAAAAAACCTACACCGAAGATTTCGAAACTAGGAAAAGTGCAGAAGGTGGTGGAAAATCTGAAAATGTTTAAATACTATTATCCGCGATCGCGAGAAATTCGCGAATATCAATCCTTTTCATCGGACGCCGCCTCGTTTCTTCGACGTCCCCGCTGAACTTCTATACGTCCCTTCCCGGCCCGTCCCTCATCCCCCTCGCCTTCTACCTGTGCCCATCGCGTTTCTCGTTCCGGGAGACGCGCGATAAGGATATGAAAGGCCGGCGGGATAAGGGAAAATTGTTCGTGCCACATGGCGACCTTCCAAGCCGTCGTGGCTGGATAACGCTGCGCCGCTCGCCACGATGTTGTACGCGCCGGAGAAAATTGTCAGTAACTTATGACGTCCCTTCAAGACGCCACTTCTCATGCCCCGGTGCATCGCTGCAGTCGCGGTGAATTATGAACGGATAGACGGTTCTCCTCGCCCTCGCCTCGCCTCCCCCTTCGATCCCGACACCTTAATTTATCGTCCCTCCTTCTTTCTCGCATTCGCGCCCGCAACGTCTTGCTCCGAGCTGCTAAACGCTTGCCCCGCGATTATTCTTTGCCCGAAGTATAAACTCCGGCGGAGTTAAAGATTATAGAGCGTTAAGCATCGGAGAAGGTTGGACCTTTGCTATTTTTGGAAATCAATTTTTGTTTTTTTGTAGAAGAAACGAGTGATTTCCAAGAGCAGCATACTTGCGCGAAACGGCAAACAGCCGACGGGCTTATCCGCGACGAAATAGCGAGGCCCGTGGGTGACACGTGGCCGCGGATAAGGCGCGTATATGCCTCTCAAAATGGTCGAAGCACCGCGGGGGGTCATGCCCTGGACTAAACGAAGCGATCGACTCGATACGCGTGTATCGCACCGTATCATCGTTTCCCGTCGGCGCGCGTTTTAAATCCAAAGCACAGCGCACCACCATCCTCCCCCCTCGACCAATGTGTTTTTGCATTATGCACTTTGGTCGCGAGACGATATCGAACGAGCGGAAACGGTTTGAAGACCGACGCGGCGATCGGGGAAATGGGTCAACGTGATTCAGCGGGTACACGGAGTTCGAGATATTTTAGGACGCAAGGAGGGGCGTTTTGCGCGCAACGCGACGGGGCTCGTGGAACAGTATTGTTTTCCATGAAATTATTACGGTCGAAGAGACTCTTCTGTCGAGATTTTAGAATAAATCGGCGGGCAATCGGAAAATTGGACGAACAGTAGCTATTTCAAGCTTCTTAACGTTTGATCGTATACCGCCGATACGGGGTCGATTGTAATTAGAATGGGACGTCTGTTCCCTTCGGGCGTTCGTTAGCGAAGAGAACGGTTCGATCGCTCTCCGTTCTTCCATTTAATTAGAAAGAATCGACGGAAGAAAGTAGCTTTTTTATTTATGCGAGGCTGCTTTACAAATAGTCGTATGTGCCAAATAAATATCTGCCGTAGATATTCCAATTACCCACCTATCTATGAGGAACATTGAAGACCGTTTCTCACGAATTTTTCATTTATCCGGCGGTGTTCGATTGTATCGACGCGAATAAAAGCCACCGCGTGCAACATTTATCGTTCGCCAAGAAATTCTCGTCCCGCTAAAGTTAATGCGCAATTATGAATTTTCGCGCGGCAGCTGTCGGGCGATAGCATCCAAAGTTCTATCATATTTACCCGTCGATCGCGGAAAATAGACGGAATTTCTTTCTCCACGGCCGGAACCTGAAGTCGACTTTAAAGCCGCGCGATACGATCGCCTTTTTCACTTTTATCCGGCGCTCTTCCCTTCCACGTCGCTGTCGCTCCTTTTCCCACCCGTCCGACCCTTCACCGGGCTCGCGCTTAATGAAATCCGACGGCGACAGAGCGTGTAATTACCGACTTTCGCGGACCACCGCTTGTTTAGCACTCAATTCATTAACCGGCGAATTCGTGATTATACGAAAAGAGCCTCGGCGCCGGTCGATCCAATTTATTCTCGCCGTTTCGGCTGGCTTTCCGTTCTATTCGCCTTTTGACTTCGATTTAAATGAAACGAGCGCGCGAGTCGAACGGCGCCTTTTCCAATGCTTCGCAGAGAGATGGAAGAGATTTGTCGAAAGACCGCGACGACGACGGCTCTCTTTCTACTTTGTGCTCGAGCTATGCTGGGATCGATAGCGCACGCGCTTAGACGAAGACACGATCCAAAGTCGCGCTCCCCTTTCCCCAACCGCGCGGGGATCCAGCGTCTTCTCGACGCAGGATGATCGCAGCTGCCGGCAAGGATATGTACGGGGAGAGCGCATCTGGTCGATCGCAGCATCGCCAACCTTGCGGGTTCCGGCGGAGTTGCGAGCCGTCCCAACTTCGGGCGAGACGAAGACAGGATTCAACGGCGGCCCGAAGGAAGTGACGAGGGAGAAAGACGAAGAAGGGAGCCCGGGACCGTGTAACTCGCTGCGAGGGAGACGAAGGTTGTTCGGCCTTGGTGGAAGAGAGGAAAACGGTGGCCTCTCGAGTGGGCTGTTCTCCAAATAGCTCCACCTGCCCTCACGACGATGCTAGCACATAACGCACCGTGCCGCTCATCCCCCGAACTACCGATTAAGCGGCCGCTTTTTGACCCGCGCGGCGGTTCGCGAGTGATGATCGCGAGACGTGGATCGTTCCACGGGGCAAGGTGAAACCGCGCAGCAGCTCGATTCTGCTCGAACGGGCCTCGCACCTGGCCCCCCCCGGAAGCGGATTCTTCTTCACGAGATGAAGCGGGAGGAAGGACGACGGGTGGAACGAATAAAGGAGTCTGGCGTGAACAGAGACGAACGGGGAATTTTGTAACAGGGCTTCGTTATACTGTTGCCAGCCCGCTACAACTCTCTGACGCGTCGTCCTTATGCTCGGAAGTATTTCTACATTCGCCCACCAAGTATTTAACGTGTCGGGCCCACGGCAATCCTTACAAAAATCGAATTCCTAAAGGGTTACTCTTACTTTCAAACCCTGGTCTCCACCCTACACGTATACTTGATCCACAGTCCACCCTGTATTCGATGACCAACCTCTTAAACGTACCCCTTCGCCGCGTTTCACGGACCATGGTTTCGCAGTTCACCGTTTCCGGAGTCAAGATGTTTACCAACCGCGAGGATTCGTCCGCTTGGATAACCGTACGAGTTCCGCGAGCGCGCGTGGCGTGATTTATTAATTCATCGCGAAGCTCGACGCAGGGCCGAACGTGTAACGGTAAAAGAACGCGGCACAATGAGACGGGTAATTCTGGCCGTCCCAGAAAAGCCGGGAAGAGCGCGATGAACTCGGCGATACGTGTCGACGACGGCGTGAAATTCTCCAACCTTTAGCTCGCCGTCTCGTGAAAAGACCCCGCGCGCTCCAGATACGCTGCCGCTTCAATTGGAGCCCGACGGACGAGACTCTTTGCGGGAAGCAGATGGGAAGAAATATGAAAGATATCGATGAGCATCTCTCTTATGGAAAGAAAATGTTGCATCTTAATTTAAAAAAAAGAAACATCTATGCAACCTTATTATTTCTCATACTAACGATAGATATGCTCCGCCGCTGAAAAGAATTACCCTTCGTCGGTCCCAGTTTTTCCCCCGGTTGCGCCTCCAACCCCCCTAATACGTCCGTTCACCTCCCCCTGGACCCTTTCCATCCGCGACCACTATTAAGCGTTATATCCGAGCTATCCGGCAGCGATGGAGGATAGGTTCCAGTGTATTGGCATGCTGAAAATACGGGGCGCGTTCGAAGCGCGCCGGCAGCCGTCGGGGTATTGATTTACAATGCTTACTCCGCTCCACAGCGACTCCCATAACTACAGACCCCTATCCCCCGTCTCTGTCTCCCCCGTGGACTATTCCAAGCGCCGCTTTCCAAACCTTTCTCCCTTCCTCACGTCGCATCGTCGCACGATCTCCTTCGCCGATTCTCCGGCGACGATCTCCGCCGATTCTCGCGCGGAAAGGGTGGAATATTTGACATGGATCGATGATCCGGTAGTTTCGCATGGACAGGAATTCCATTGGCGGAATCTAGAGAATTTATCGGCACGGATCGCTCGAGGATTTACTTTTTTTTTACCAGATCATTCCGTTGGTAGGGGATGTTTGGGAGGATCGATGACCTGATTGCTGGTTGGCCAGCGGACCTGTGATCACTCGAATCGCGCGAGGGTATGATTCTAGAATTTTTCGTGGCCTCCCTTCCCTCCCCTCGTGGTGATCCCTTTCCTCGATTATGTCCAATTACCGGAACGTCGCCCACTCGAGTATCGCCAGGGGTCGTGAAGGAAAAAAAAGACGAAAACAGAAACGCAAACGGCCAAGGGAATAGAAGAAGTAGATAGCTTTCTTTGGCGAGTGGGATTCGGGAGTTAAGAATATTCGAGAAAAACTCCTCCGTCGTAAATTATAAATTAGTGTCACGCGTTCTTCAATGGCGAGCGTTCTCTCCACCCTGCTGAGCCAATGCACCGGGGACGAGCAGCGCCGGTCGAAAGGCGACGGGACAGAGGGGCTCTCGAGGACGAGCCCCTCTTTGTACCTGTCGAACAACAGGGGTGGTCATAATAAATATATTTACACCGACGTCGTCGCCCGCGATACCGCAACTCGGGTTCCGACCCACGTGGCCGCCTACGCCGAGGGGCCCGACCGGAAGTTTATTACCCGATTATCCGGCCTGTAACTCATTTCACGCGGTGTCGTAAAGGCCCGACCACCGTCGGCCACACGAACCCGAATTCACGAACGGAGTTGGGCGTTGAGAAACTGCGCCCTTCTTTGTTCGCTCTAATTGTAAATAATAATCATACAGGCGCGAATTATTTGCAAAAATTTCAAATACTCGTCGCTTAATAGTATGGCTGTTTAATAGAACGCTCAGGATAATTCCACTTTGGATACCTTTAAATGTGGATATCTTTAAATTTGGATGTCTTTTAATATGCTCAGACTTGAGAGAGTCTTAATCCATTTCGGTAGACATAAAAATATCTGTCGTATTGCTTCGTGAGACTTTTAAATTTTAAAGGGGTAAAAGTAGCAAGCGGTGATAAATCATGGATCTCTGTACATTTGTAGCAATTTCAAATGATATGCCCACGAACGCAGAACGTTAATTATCGTTAAACCAGCACGTACTGGCGTGTCTTCTTGAAATATTCCAAATACCTCGTTTCCGAATCCTGTTTCCAAAGTACCTCGATTCCACGACGTTTACCTCGAGTACCGAGGATATACGATCCCGCAACTAATATTTACGATACTGTTCATCTTTTCTGGGTTAACATTGCCGAATAATGAACGTAAATACCCAACGTTTAAATGGCGAGGTAGGTATTACCGTCCCTATAAACCGTCAGGCTCTTTTTTTTATTGCTGAGGTGGCGGACAAAGGAAAAGGGAAAACCGAGATGAAACGGCACGGCGATTCACGCTTTTACAACTGAAACACCGTGAAGACAAATCATTGACTGAAAGCGATAAATACGCTCTACCTACGGTGCAATTAAGGTTGCGGGGCTTCGGTGCGGTTCGAAAGGCGCGGGGCGCGTAATATCGTTGACAAAAGAGTAATTAACTGATTCCACGTCATCGCGGACGTGGCGGTGTAATTTTTAATAATAGGGACAGAAGCGAAATTCGTATTTATCTAAGCAGAATTATTATACATGGCAGATACGCTTCCTTCCCTTTCGATATTTAGGTAACTGGTGCATAATTTAAGATCCATCAGGTAATCACGGCGTTCCATGCTCACGATTGAACTATACACGCTGCTGCGGTACTCCGCGAAACGCCGCCCCCTGAAAGCGAGCGATCGGGATTAGTTTCGCATGCGAAGGAGAAAAGGATGATTCGAGAGAAGCAGAAATTCACCGGTAGCCGGCTACCTGAGCCACTAGCCCCGTGACGGGACGGAAGCAATCAATAAGGCGGCTTAAATTACACGGGCGAATCGTCGTCGACGATCGAGGTGAACGGAACGGGAGGGGAGCGGTAATAACACGGATGCAAATTGATAGTACTCATTATCGTAGTGTAACGACCAGCGTATTTACAAACGCGGCCTCGTAAAAGCCGCTCCGCGAGAAGGGGCGCCCGCGAGATTTATTTCGCTCGTTTAAATTCCCTAACCGCCGCCCGTGCCCCGCGTGACGACGAAACTCCGTCGAGCGGAAAGCGTCGACGCGACGGACGTGCGTTCCGCGGATTGTCTCTGACGTTCCCTTCCGAGACCTCTGGTATTTTTAATAATCATTCTAGGAAAATCGGACGTTATCGCGAACACCTTTGTGCCCCCCCCCCCCCCCCGTCGACGCGGAAGCGAGTGTCCCGCAGTAATTACGGGATACGAAACAATTCGCGGTACACTGGTTCGAACTTTAACGAAATTCAATGTACAGGGCGAGAGTCTGCTGTGGGTCGATATTCCCTTGATATTTGTCGTTTGTCAATTAAAACGCGATCCTCATGATCGGAGGAGCCTCCGAGGGTGTCCATGGGTTCGTCGACGTCCCAACGGGGTGTCACCTGTTGAATCCCCGCACCGTTTCGCGAAACGCGTGTCTCCCTGGAAATAGCATGCCGTCTTACTGGAAGAGACAGACAAAGCCGAGGGGAAGTTGTCGGCAATGTTTCGGAGAACGAGCCCGCGGAGTTCCCTTGAACGGCAGGACGTATCGAACGGAACAATTTATTTCGCGGATGTTGCGATCGCCAAAGCGTGAAGTGAAACCATAATCGCCGCGACTAAGACCTCCGTAATCTATGCGGATCACAGCTACAACGTAAAGTATTAACCCACGGACGGCGATTAAATATAGATAGACGATCAGCAACAAATAGAGGTCGATCGGCGAGCGAAAATAGAACGGCCCACGAGCGACCCCCTCCTCGCTTGCAAAATTACATATTTCATCATTCGCGCGGCTGTTAATTGAAATCATCAGGTAAATTAAGCTGGTCACTCGCGAGGTTTGACGGTGGGTGGAAATTTGATTAAAAGCAGCGACACTTATGGAGGGGGGGGGGGGATGTTCATTTTTAGAGGCGTAGCACCGAATTAGCCTGGCCGCGTATGGAGTCGTTCACTTTGTTCGAGCTGAGCGAGGGTTGAAATTGAGACTTTACCGTTGTATAGGGGAAGGTAGCGAATAGAGCTTATTGTTCTATTAAATATAGATCAGCTCCTGTGAAGCTTCGATTCGCGCCAAAAGCATGCTCGGCCAGCTCGAAAGCAAAAAGCGAAGGGACAGAGACAAAGAAAGAAGGGGGTAGCGGAAAGGAAAAGTCACGCGAGGGCGCAAATTCGCGTGCCCCGACATGTATACGCACCGCGAGGCACGCACGGCCGCGTATCCTCATTCACGCTACGCTAACTCCCTTCCCCTGTGCCATCAGCTTTCCCTCCCTCTCGCGCTAGCCATCGGCCGCCCCCACTCCGGGGCAACGAGTGCCCCCTCTTGTCTCCGCCTTCTCCAACGCTCGTCGGACTCCGCGGGGTCGCGAAGGCAGCGGACAATTTATGCCCAATTACACCCTAATTACCGTAATGGCACTGACTCCTGTGTACAGATGGTGCACGGAGTTAAGTGACTGTCACCGGCAGCGGAAACGCCGGGCTCGGTTCGATCGGTCGTTACGCGATGCCGCGGCCGTTTCTGACTGTGCACGCGCGCGTTGCGCTCGCGTTAACCCATCGCATGCCCGAAGGATTTACGGATAAGGGTTGAACGATGGTGGACGGGTAGTCTGGCACTTGTGCTTGCTGTGTACGACTGTAAATAGGACTGCAAGAACTTAGACCCCATCGCTGCAACCGATGTATTGCCTGTTTGGCACCAAAGCGCAGATTAAGTTAAAGCAAGCTGCGCTTTTCTTAAAAGAGAAACAAGAATCATGGACAACAGAACACTGATTGCCCAAGAAGTCGTAGGGCGAAGAAAAGCCGGGGAACGATTAAAGCGATTTAACAAACGAAACGGGATGTCGATCACCTGGTCACGCATCCGTGAACCGGGAAGAATTGGAGTTTCGCGTTTAGAGCGAATCGCCGGACCAACCTTTCATCTTATCACCCGCCGGGTCGCGTCGATAAGGGACGCGTCGTTCGCGCGACGCCCATTATCGGATGCCCGTTCGTCCTGCTCGAAAGTCCGATGCTCGCGTTCCGCGCTAGCTGACGCGTTAATAAATGGTTCTGTACCATGGGAAAGGGCAGCGACTGATCGACGTCTGCCCTTCGACGGAAAAGCAGGCAGCAGACTGGACGACGCGTCCGGATGACATGTGGCAAGCACGTGCTTGCCCACCTCGGAACTCGTGTCACCACCTTTGTCTCTCGCTTGTCCGTTTGTCGTTAGGCTCGACCGTGCTTGGGCCTCGGGAAATGGAAGCTGACCAAAGTGGCCCTTGTCGACGTGAACATTGATTTAATGCTCGCCGAAGCGATCGGTGAACTTCCTTAGAAGCGTTCGAATAAATCTGCCGAGTTCTACGAACGCAGTTCGCGAAGGTTTCATTCTTGCATGGGCAACCGGGTATGCAACAAGTGAGTAATTAACTTGGAAGCTTATGATTAGTCAAGGTATTGACGATTTATCATGTAACTCGATCCCAAACTTGGAAATACTATTTTTTTTTTAGTTTTTTTAGGAAAATCAGTGTCGAAACGAGCGTGGGGTTGGAACGGCAAACACCACCGCCGCCGTCCCCTAGATACTCGCCCTTCAACGCTCGTCGATATTTAATGAGACAATCAAAATAAAGGGAAACGGTAGCGAACCGATGGAAAATTCAGTTTGCTCCGGTACCCTACGCCAGGGATTTTCCTTGGAGACATTTATTATTTCTCTTTCCCTTTTACAACGTTCATCGATATGCAAAATTAATGCGCATCCAATTCGTTCGTTAAAACTTTCCACTACGTAACACCGCACTTCTCTTGTCTCGACGCGATTCACAAAGGTGGAAGCAGTCAGATATCCCATACCTATAAAACGTTTACCTTTCCCCGTTAGTAGCTATGGAGATCGAGAGCATCCCTGACGATGCTGCGAAGGGGGTGACAAGGAAATATCGAATTCATGGCGTTCCAACGCGTTGCCCGTCGAAGGAAACGCGGAACCGTGAAAATAACTCCCGTGGGGGGACACAGCAGTGTTATGAGCGTTATCGAGTAGTCGTTATACGTCGAATTAAAGGGGTATGGTAAAGTACCCATGGGGTCGCGGTTCAAGCCACGCCTCGTTCTCTGATCCCTTTCTGTCTCCCTTCGTTCGTAAAAAAAAAAAACACACACACACAAACACATGGAACTCTAAGCGATTTGTCTTTGGCAGCGTCCACGCGGAACTTTAGCAATGAGATTAACCAGTTGAACACCACCCCGTGGAAACGTTTATTGCGGGGGGGGGGGGGGGGGACACCTGTTTATGGTGCTCATTCTATGAATCATAATTGAAGTGGTGGCTGAAGCTATTAACTAAGGCGATTTTTCTTTTAGGGCGGTTATTAACCCCTGTTCTATAAACGGATTTTCGGTACGAGATACTTTAATTGGTAAGGTATAAATATGAGTCACTCGTGTCGCGACACATTTGGAAATGGGTAAAAGCCTTTAACAGGTTCTGGAGGAATTCAGAATATACGTCCTTTATGATTATATCACGACGGTTTAAAGGGCTTTAGACTGTCCCAGCATGAAATACGAACGATCTTACCTAAGAATCTTGCCACTGTCGTAAAATGGAAATTTCCCCGCCGTATGACTGCATTCAAGATACAAATATCGCCGGATTACAGCGAACGATAAACTGGGGCAGTACGGAAAGTGCAGAGCGAGTTTACTGATAATTCTCCTGCGAAATATATGTATATATGTGTATACGAATCACGCGACAATCACGCGAACGTTACGTGAAAACCTTTGCGAGCTAAATGAGTGGAAAACGAGCCGACTTGTCACGTCTTATCAAAGAATTAATTACCAGCACTTAAACTCTCGCCAGCTTCGTTATCAATCCCGCGCAGGTAGCGGCTGTAGATTGGAGCAAACCTATTTGTCGTTTTTAATCAGCCTCTCCTAGATTGTCCATCGATTCGGACGACGAACGAGTCGTGTAAGGTCGCGACCGAGCGAATCCAACTATCCAAACACCGAGTCAACCTTGATCCACTCGATCCCTGCTCATCGATCTCTTCCCATCGAATGCGCGGTCGTCCGTAACCGCGATCCGATGGATATCCGTGGAGAAAAGCTGGTGATTAAATACGATGGACTGGACATTAAGGTGATTGAGATATAACTGCTCTCGTTCGGGATCCTTCATTAAAGCGCACGAAGCGAACCGCGAAAAAAAGAAGTAGCAAAAAAGAAGATGGAGCGATCGCTAAATATAGTTTAGTTTGTTTGTTTTTTTTTTAT
Source organism: Holcopasites calliopsidis (assembly GCA_023838395.1). Classification (NCBI taxonomy): domain Eukaryota; kingdom Metazoa; phylum Arthropoda; class Insecta; order Hymenoptera; family Apidae; genus Holcopasites; species Holcopasites calliopsidis. The sequence goes on from JALHAQ010000008.1 coordinate 3,213,467, forward strand.
TAATCAAACCACGTCGGCGAGGTCTAAGATTGTAATTACATAATTAGGTGACGCGATGCGAGATAATGGTACGTTGCGGAACACGTTTCCGTCACCTCGCTACTCGTCCCGCATTCGTCATCCGTTTGGTACACGAGCGGAAACACGCGGCGAGCGAAAATCGAAGGACAAACGAGAGATTAAAGGTACACGACTAGTTGACGCTATACGAATGTTTTAAATACGCCGATCTTCGGCCGGCGAAGTCTTTTCTGAACAATAGCACCGCAATTATGATGCATCAGGGGCTCGAGACTGTGTTCCGACGAAAAAAGATACGTGCACTTCTGCAGTTTTCCCGGCAATCGCCGAGCTGGCGCATCGCCAAAAATACCGTGCCAGTCTAGCGAGCCTGTATCGAAGAGAGCCACCTCTTCAGATTCGTAGAAGAACGCGTGGACCGAGAGTGTTGCGAGTCTGTCACGAAAGCTTAGAGGCAATGATGAAGCTCATTGTACAAAAGACTCGATGCTCAAGTTATTCATGGACATCCTACTTGTAGATACGCGTCTATGCTTTTGCGATCGATATTAAATTCTGACCGTTCCACGACTCGCGCCTCCAATTCACGACTTCGGTAATCAAAGAAAAATTATACAAATGACCAGAAAATCGCAGGACGCTCTCCAGGACTCGATATTCCCCGCGCCGTCGATTTACACATGTACCCATTACCCATGAAGCTCGATTAAAACCAGCTCGTACAATTTCCAAGTGGTTTACGTTGAAAGAAAAAAAAAAAGGAAACGTTCCTTAAACGAACAGTTTCTACCATTGCCGACTCGATTAATCCGACTTTTATTCCGCTCTAAAACGGTATGCACCGTCCGATTGCCGGCGCATATGAGACTGAGTACTCGTTACGATTAAACCCGACGACCTTTCTCTCTCTCTCTCTCTCCTCCGTCCCCCCGCGTTTAATATTAATTGGACAGCGCGTTTAGCCGAGCGAGTAGCAGCACCGCTCGCTCGCGGTGCCTGGCCCAATGGCTAATGGATAAAGCAGACGAGTTATGCTAATAAGCGTGCAAACGCTCGCTCGCCAGAACGCATGCGCTCCGGCTCATGAATATTCATCGCGCTATCCGATTACGTCACCGATCGCTAGTATCTACGTGTTCGAAAATATGTTTGCTCTCGCCAAGGATCCGACCCGGTGCGTATCGTGACGACCGGTATCATCCGCGGGAGGCTCGTCCTTTGTCTCGCGAGCCGCATGAAGGTGATAGGTGCCGAACGATGCTGGCCGCGCGAAGAGGGCCAAAGCTGATTACTCTTGATCGAAGACGAAGTCAGCACCAAAACGCGAGTCGTCGAACGACATATGAGAAAACCATCGCCCCAGCCAGCTTCAGCCCTACCACCGACAGACTAGAGAAGACTTACGAATTTCTACGATCGACTCGGTTCCGCAGCAGGAGTCGTCAGGGACCGTGATATGGAGCGGTCCGGGGGGGAACGGCGAGAACCTCCTCGGTACCCCGATGGATAAGCGATCATCGGTGATTCTCCCCCGTTGTTGGCGGAGCGCGAAAATAGAAAATCCGATTGGCCGGTGCGAAAGAGAGCGGAACAAAAGCTTCATGCAGAATTCAGTGTCGGGCCGCTCCTCTATAATCGGAGCGGACTATCGATCGCTACACCAGCGGGTACACCTGCTCGCGTGCAAGGCTTTCCCTCAGCTCGTTCTCTGTCCCTCTTTCGCTACCCCTCTTCATCCCTAGCCGCGTAGCCGTTTCTCGCCACCCCCTCCCCCCCCCCGGCCACGCGGTGTCCGTTCGTCTCTCTCGGACGCCCTTTCGGGAATTTCACCCGGGGCCACCTTGTTAATCTCGGACGCCGACATCGCCATCTTTACGGCGCCGAGCGATGAGATCGTGGTCGATAGCGGGATACCAGCGATAACGCGCTATCATCGCTGCGGACTAGCATGCGGCTGAAGACCATCGTTGCTCCGGAGGAGCGAAGGATGTTTCTCTCGGGGGACAGATCGAGCGGGAGTCCAGGGGCAGCTCGATCGGATGAGCGACGCTTCTGTTAATTAAATGACTGCCCGGAAGGAGGGCGCGATCCAAGTGCAAAGGATCGCCAAACTGATGAACCCTCATATCGTTGACGCGCCGTCGTTTCGTCTCACCTTGGCGTTGACAAGCGGCAGAGGCGATTCTCGCTGGCAAACGGACACGTTTTGGAACGTCTCCAGGTGCGGCCGGCACCGGGTTCCTTCGACGCCCGAGCCGGAGTCGAGGCGGATAAAAAGCAGGACTCTAATTCGGGAACGTTACGTTCCGAGCGGCACGCGCACCGCCTCTCGGAATAATAAAGTATTCTCGTACGCGGCGCGGGAGAGTAATGCCGTTGATCGGCCGCCGGTTTTTCGCGAATCCGATTTAGAGCGACGGGGACCGTTTCAGAAGCGACGGTAGATCAGCGAACGTGATTCCGCGAAAGGGCGCCGAGAGATCGCGGCGCGATCTTGGATCAATTGTCACGCGTACTACGCGCTTCGGAAGAAACGATGATCTCACCGCGATACCATTTCGGTCACCGCAGTTTCTCGTTCGATCCGAGCAGGATTGACCGAGGTGCGGCATAGAGAAGCCAAGAGACAATGCGCGATTCGAGGAATCCCGTTGCTCGAGGTTGCACGACGATGGATCCGATTGTTCCCTTGCTAGGAAAAATGCGATCATCGATATCGAATACCTATTAATAGCGATTGCATGCACCTCAATTTTCATCCAGCGAGATGATCCTTTAAACCGTGGAATTAGCCGATTTCTACACGAGACACGCGCCCGATTAATTATGTCGTTACAATTGATCGAGTAATAATTAAGCAGCAATTAAATGCATCGAAAGATATAAAATCTATACCAATGATTCCACTTTAACGCGGCGGTCCCTGTCCCGATTTCACGAGCTCCATTGTCCCGTTTCGCTAGACGACACTCACGGCCGCGGATCAAAGCTTCGATAACCGCAATCACCGGCAAACGGGTGGAGTGCAAGCGATGTACAGGGTTAATTAAAAAAAAAAAAAAACGGAGTCGCGCCAACAGCGGGTAGGAACGACCTGTACGCCAGCTCCTCGATTAATAATTAACGCCGCACGGATTTCATTCGTCGAGCACACCGTTGTAGGATACTTTTTTTTTCGCCCGGACGCGACAGAAATAGGACCGATCAAACGTCCACGGAATCGTCCAGCATTTTGCCGTTTCAAGCGCAACACTAACAAGACGACTCGATCATTGATTACTATTTCCTTTTTATATCGAAACGAACGATTGTATGGGATGGAGTGAAAAATACTTGAGAGGTTCTCGCGATGGAAAAATTGATGGGACATTAGCGAAGTCTCTCCGACGCGGTGTACACGGAGGCATTTTAATTGTTTCTCGCGCATTATCTAGACGGTGTTGCAACCAACATCCGTTGCCTATCGCGCACTTCCCATGACGTCGATAAAACGCACGCGGTCGGCTATATTCCCTGGAGAAACCGCATTCCGATCGTCTCCGCTAAGGATTATTCAGATCTTGTTTGTTTTCCGCTTGGGAAAGTGATAGCGGGAATTAACACGGCTTCGCGTAATTGTCGCACGCCGTCAGAATTCCATTTCCCATCTGCAGGAAGTTATACCTACCGTTACTCCTAAATAACTGAATTAAGAAAAGATTTCGGATAGCGCGCACTCGTCAAAGCTCTCTCGCAGGAAGGAAAGAAACGATCGCAATTAAATGGTATAACTTATTAAAACTCGATCGATCCGGAGCCTGCGTTTTCCGCAGCTCTCGTGCCATTCGCAAGAGCCGCTACCAAACGAATAAAAAAACAACGAAGCCCTCGCGCGTCCACCGTCATTACCCATGCGCGGGTAACAATGATAAATCCGACAATCGTCGAAGCGGGTGCATAATTCCGCCTACGCGACTACCGTCCGCTTTTGTTCGCGAAAATGATCGTCCGGTCAGAGGGGGACCCGTGTAATTACCATTCCCGTGTCAGACCGCGCGTCCCGCTCTTTTTTTCGGCCGCGAGGCAAAACGACGCCCAAATTGTACACGGGGCGGGAGGAGGAAAGGGGGAAACGGGGACAGGAATGCCCGCGGGAGAAGCACGGACGGCGAAATGTTGCACGAGCCGTGCAAGAGCCGCGAGAGCGGAAGTCGAGAATGTGGGGCGGTGATGGGCCACTTCCGGCGGTCCCCGTTGGCACGCCTCGTAAAAGCCAAGTCGGTCGGGCTGCGGCCGCACGGACTCCGCTCTGTCTGTCGGCGAAACCGCAGACAGATCGTACATGCGTCTCATCATTTCATTTAAACGGCCAACGCGCGAACACCGCGGTACTGTTCGGTGTCACGCTGCTGCCGTGATTCTGTCGCCACGTTCAAACTCCGCTTATATTCTGGCACGGAGGATCGAAAAGATAGCAATATTTGACGACAATGGAAAGCAATGGTACGGTGGAAGAAATCGGAACGGTAGGGTAGCACTTTGTGCCCGCGTGGCTACCTTATTTCTTTCCCAGCATTACGAAATGCAAGCGCGAAAATGGGAAATCCGTTTAGAATCCTCAAAAACGAAGAGGAACGGGTTTACGGAAGAGTAGACAGAAAGGGCCCCCGGGACGAGGAATCTCTCTTGTCGCGGGACGCTCGAAAAAGAAACACCAGGACGAGAACGGGAACAAGAACGGGCCAAGACGGGGGGCCCCCGAGGGCTTCCGAGTTACGAGGTTGGAACGAGAACGCCTCATTGCACGAGGAGGTCACGCGAGGGACGGGTCACTTAACTCTTGTCCGCTCGCGTGCGCACCTCGTTCCGTCTTTTCGGTATGCGGCCGAACGTTTCCGTACTGCGGCAGATACTAGCGGCGAACCAAGCGGAAGGCGATCCACGGATAAGGATTTTGCGAAACTGTTAATGGGCGATTAGGCTTAAGGTCGCGATAAGTCTTTCCCGCGTTTAGCGGGTATCTTACCTATCATTCGGTCCTCCGTATGCGGGAGAGTAAACTAGAAAAGAACCGGGTGGCGACGTTAAAATTCACAGAGTCGACCGCAGCAAGAAAGACGGGCGCGGGAGGATGTCGAAGAGGGCGCGATTAACGACAGGTGACGAAGAAACAAAAAAGAGAGGAATGAATGAGCCTGAGAAGGAAAGGTGAGGAAGAAACCGCGGTCTCGAGCCCACGCGGAAGGGTAATTATATAATCGTCCCTCTTTCAACCGCTTCCTTGTTCCGTTCGTTCCTCTCCCTCGCTTCATCTTCGTCGCTCCCGCGGCTATTCGTTGGGGGCGCCACGGACGGAAGAGAGACAGCCGGAGTGCCAGTCATAGGAGCGTAACAATGGCTTTCCATGCCGGCTCAACCAACCAGACGACCGACTGACGATCATGACGAATCGTCCCCCGTGGGATTACCGGGACCCCGCCGCCACTCTACACGGGGGGGAGGGGGTATGGGGGGTGTTGTGATCACGATTTCTCACCGATACACCCGGCCGTCCCGCCGATCGGGCCGCTCGCCGGCCTCGAAATCCGATGCTCGGACAAACCGACGATGGCGAGAGCGATTTGGAGGAAGGTTTCTTTTGGGGGGGTGGTTAACCCTTTCGCGTCCTCGGAGCGACGCTTCCTTTGGTGCAACGCCGTGGACGAAACGTCTCTTCGCGAACGTTAAGCTGCGCCTCGCTGCTGGAGCAGCAACGGGTTACCTACGTTTATGCCCGCGTATTTCGGAGGGTTTCCCCGCTTGAACAGCAACATTGCGGAAACAATTTATCCAACCCCGAGCCGAGATCAACGAGTTCTCACACGTTTAAACGACGCTTCCGAGTGCGTAGACGGTGAAAAAGGACGTTCGCGTACGTGTGTACAATCGTTAATGAACGGTCGTACAGTCGTTATCTCTCGCGCGGCATAACGCTGTTAAGACGCTATAACGTTCGATGTTTATCGCGCGGCACGGCGACTGCATTTTAATCGCGCATCAACGAGCAGCACGGTGTGTACCGGTCGAAAGGAACGACGGGGCATTAAAAAGAGCGGTGGAAAAAGAGGTGAAGTGGAAGAAACGGCAGGGAAAATGCGGCCGAAGAAGCCTGCTGCAGAGATACTTATCGGGTACGAGAGAAGCCGGCAGAAACGAATACGGAAGCCGTATTTCACGGCGTTATGATAACGGCCGGTAATGCGCGAGCGTAATAAAGCTGGAGGGTGATAATTGTTGATCGCGAACGAAACACGTTCGCCGCGTAAGTGCGTATTTATTTATCCATTAATTTCCACCGGGAGCAAGAGTAACCACTGGCTACTCAAGACTCGAGTAACAGATCCTCTGCGGTTGCGGCCGAGCCAATTGCAGGAAGAACGTCCGAAGCACGATCGAGCGATGCGTCGTTGCTTGAAACCGCGACGGGGACGCATTTACATGCACAGCCGCCGTTTCGACGATTACCATTTTATTAATATTCACCCGATTCGAAGGGCTTTACTCGAGCCGGCCGGGGTAATAAAGTAAATATGGATTGTTAGTCGCCTCCGCGACGACGCGTTGCTGCAGTAATCCGTTCAGCGCCTCTTATCCCTAATTCCTTTTAATATGCAACGAACGAGACGAAACGGGGAATAACCGTTAACCGGTGCACCTATATGAATGAAACGCGAAAGTACAAAGGCAAAAGCGCGGACGAATATTAGATATGCCGACTGTTTCGTCGTAGAAATTCGAGACGCAATCGAAAGTTCGCGCGACGGGGAAAATGTGAAGGGAAAGTGAAAAGATTCCGGTGCAACCGAATCGAGAAAGCATCTATACGGGTAATAAATTCCTAAGAAACGCGAGATACTTCAATCGTCGCTGATAAGGAAGCGCGCGGATGAAAGCAAAATGAGTTTTTCTCCACGAGAGAACAGTCTATCGATCTTTTCGATCGGTAGTCAATCCCTCCCGCCCCTTTGGCCCTCTTTTCCGAAAGGTCCTCCCCGTCATCGGAGCGAGATTCAGCGCGTTCGTACCTGCAAATAAGCGGACCGGCGAACATCGGCGACGCTGATCCCGCGGTGAAAGCGAGAGAGACCGAAAGCTCTGCCTCGGGAGGATGAACGGGGACGGTGGATTCTTTATCGCGGTCGGAGCGGCCGCGCGAAGGAGACGCAAGGAGCGAAGGAGAGACAGCCGTCGCGCCAGAGCGAAACGGCCTCACTCCCGTAACGGACAAGGATAGAAGACACCCGCGTGGCAACGGGTGAAAGCGAGACAGTTGTACGAGCCAAGATACACCGAGCGAACGGGTAAAAAGAGAACGGCGAGAGAGGCGAGAGCCGAAGGAGAGCGCGATGCTCCTGCGGAGTGTGGAAGAGGGACGAAGAGCGGAGAAACGGACGGGAGAAGAGGGCTGGCAAAAGAGCCGAAGATCTCGCGCACTACCGTCGTAGGACAGATAATACGCTCGCGCGCAGCGTGCACGTGAACGAGAGTCAAAGTGAGCGTGCCGACGCGTATCCGCGGACGGCTCGCCGCGGTGAGAAACGGAGAACGGTGTGCGGTATTCCCCGTCATCCTCGCCTTTTTGCGAATACCGCGATGCACCACGGCGTACGCCGCCCGCTCCGTTTCCTAAACCTTCTGGCGGCCTCTTGGCGTGCGGCGAACGGATTGGAAAATCGTGCGCCGGTATGCCGAAACGGCGAAGTATCGATATCGCGCCGCAGAGATCATCGAACCTGCTGCGGTGTACAATGTTTCAACCCCCCCTCCCCCCCCCCCCCCCCCCACGGGAAATAAGGAAAAGGGAGAATATGATAGGAACGCGTTAATGGCGTTTGCGTCCAGTTTAGACGGATAAGCTAGTAGAAAAAAAAAAAATGGACAGACATCGTTCGACAAAGCGACTACTCAGCCGTGCAGTAAACTGACGAGTTTTGCATCACATAGAATATGGGTAATTAAAAGTGTCGAGCAAACTGTGCATGTGGACGCGCAGATACAGCATACCGGTAGCACCAAGAGGTGAGCCTCGGTATCCGCGCGAGCGGCATCGAGAACGCGAGCGCGCTAGAATCCCGCTACACCGGGTAAAGATAGAAAGAGGAACGGAAAGAGAGTAATCCGAAGGGGGCACCAGCCGGGGCTAAGTGGGGGGGGGGTTAGATCTTGTTACCCGGTGGACTATCGGGGCAGCTAAGCCACCGCCGAACCGAAATGCGGTCGCCCTCGGGTACACCTAATTTCCCGTAGTCCGGTCGGACATCGATACACAGATTCCTGTGCCTCGTCCAGGAATGCCTACGCGGCTAGCACCGGGAGGCAGATTCCGCGTGTACATCCAAAAGGAAAGCCGTAGGGAGCGAGAACGTGCGCGGGCACGAGCGAGCGCTGAATACAAGCCGTTACACGATTCGGAGTTCGGGATCGAAGTTGTCCAGGCGAACGAATCTACGATGGAAACTCTTCGCGCTAACGAAGAGGACGCGGTACGGGGATTCTCGCGGCAGACCCGCGTCAGAGACGCGCGAAAACGTCGAGGAAAAGCCGCGGCAGAGATCCAATAACGCGGCGATTCCTAATAGCGAGGAAACGGGGGTCGCCGGAAGGGAGAACGAAGGCGCGGGACGGGGGGGTGGAGGAGGAGGGAAAGAAGAGGCAGAGACAGAAAGGGAGAGACGATCCCGTTGTCAGTAACACTCTCCCCGTGGAGAATACGTAGGACCTCGAACTCGTCTGGCGGATCGATACGAGTTCCTGGTGGACTCGCGAAAGGGGGCTTACAGGAGGGGGCCGGGGGATAGCGGTTAGGCGTTCGTGGGGTGCGGGGGTGGACTGACACACAGGGACGTCTCGGGGGTGTTTCCATGGCGACCGGAATTATCGTCCCGGGGTGGGTGCAGGGTGCTCCGTCCCTCTCGCTCCCGCGATACCCTTCCTTTCCCCCTTGGGCTCAGCCCGGTAGGTGCACCGACACCGGCGGTGCCCTTTTCCTCCTTCTTCCCCGGCCGAACTTCTGATTTTCTAACGCCGTGTCGCCGCGAAGGGTTGCTTTTTTTCGGCGGGAGGAGGGTAACTCTGGCGGAACGAGGAAAAAGGGAAAAACGAGAAAGACTGATTAGCTCTATCCGAAGTTGCTGAACGAAGATACGTAGGAAATTGAACGAGCTTGCGGAAGAGAAGGTTTCGCAGGGTTCGTTCGAAGAGGGTTCAGAGCACGCGTGAATTCGGGGTACGGATAATTCGATCGAAACAGGTTCCCTCCTGTGTGCACGGGGCAAAGGGCCACGATGGAACCACCATCGATGGTCTCGGAAACGCATCCGCGGAACAGAAGCGCAGAGGCGCAACGAGCTTGATGGACTTTTAGCTTCTACGGAAGCCCCGTGAACCCTCTAAAATCGCTGCGAGATCATCATCCGTATTTGCAGAAATTCATTTTGCCGGATGCACATAGGTGGCTGGACTTCTTGCGCCATAACATTCAGGCCTTCTAAACAATGTACCAATCGTTCTCTAGCTCTAGAACTCGGGCTAACTTGTCACTGAAGCGGAACCGGAAGCCCCTCTTTCCTCCTAATCCTTAATCGTATCCGCAGAAGACTCCGAAACGATGGGCGATAATCGAATCGAGAAGTGCCTTTCGATGCTCGAGCTTCCGATCAAAGCAGCGTTAAAATCGTGTCGAAGCGGTGTTTCGCTGAGATCCGAAACAACGCGAGCGGAACAGTCCGAAGAGTAGGTGGAAGAGCGGGTGCAATGATAATTTGCTTCCTCCATTCGACGACGGTCCGACCAATCCAATTCTAGGGGAACACGATGAAATTCGCGGGTACCCGAGTTGATCCAAAGACACGCGGATCGGGCCCGATGATCTCATCTCAAGATATCGATAGTAACGTCTCGTCGAGGTCGTCGGGTCTCGTGCCATGGAAAGTTCCACTTGGCCCGAGAGAGGCAGGGAGACCTGCGCAGGCACGGTACGCGATTTCGCGCGTTCGCGCGCAGACCAAATGCCACCGATTTGTATCTCCGCTTCTGATCGCGATATCGAGACGATTCCTTCTGCGGCAGATTCTACACCGTTTCGCCGTCCTATCTTTCGAATTTCACGAAGATCCATGGAGGGACGCCGAAGTTCTGAGGATTTTTCGGAAGGGCTCGTCGGCGGCCATCCGCGGGACAAATATCGATTTTCCGCGGAAACTATCAACGCGAATGTGTCGTATGCAACTTGCAACAACGTGCGAGCGTTACGCGTTAACGATACGCGGACCAATAATGACGTGAAAAAAAAACGAGGCTGAAACGGTGAAGCGTTTACCCGCGCAAGCCGATGCGCGCTGAACTCGGTCCGGCTGCGATCGAAAGTGAAATTCTCGTTCGAATGATTTACCGTGCCTTAACGGATGCCTGTTTATATTTAAGGCGGATATAAATCAACCCGCAACGCGGCTTCTGTCCGCGAACAAAAGGAGGGTGTGACGGATTTACACGAGTTTATGGCTGGAAATCGAAAATAGAACGGCTCACAAAGGCCGCGACGCGTTTCGCGGCCACTCGGATACGAGAAATGCAAACGCGCAGAACGCTTTCGGGGTTTATCAATGGCCCGCGGTCGGAGGCTTGGAATTCTCCGGCGATGCCGAAAAAACCGGCGATCCCGTTTCGTTTCTTCCCATTAACCCATTCACTGCGAGATATTTCGTAGTAATCGTCTGTACCAAAACTGCCAGCTACGAGATATATCTCGCACTTTGCGCTACAAGTTTAGTTAAGTTCTTATTCTGTGACGCCAGCTACGAGATATCTTGTAGTGCTTCTTTTAATTACTGTAAATCCATTCTGGTACTATGTCCGCAACTAAATATAACTATATTTCGTGAAAATCTATGGGCTTTTCTTAAAATAAAATCTTGTTTACGCCCAGAGCAAAACGCTGCAAATTTGTACGGCAGTGATTGGGTTAGCCGACATGCCAAAAGAACTCGTAGCTACGATTCGTTTTTACTGGATGAACTCTGTGTTACGGATGCTTGGCATCTTCGCCAATTCGACGACTCTCCGTACACGCCACTGCAAGGAGACACTAATCCGCATAAGGGAATCAGAAGGAGAACACGTTTAAAAGGAAGAAGAGGAAGAAGTAGAAAATGGGGGGGGGGGGGGGATGGAGGATGCCCAAAAGTGAATCGAGACGATAGAGAAAGCAGCCTCGGCCGGTCTACCGCATTCGTGCTTGGGACGAGTTTCGAGGGAAGGCCCCGGGACCTGGCGCGAGCTAACAAAATGGTAGGACCCAAGCGCGGCCGGGCACCGAAATCGAGCAACAAGTTGCAGGCCGCCTCTGCCTCCTATAGGGTGGGCCGAAAATAAACCGACGATACCCTGTTTCCGCGAAACGACCGGCACAACCTTGTACCATAGCTTCCACATCCATTCCTACGGGATACCCTCTGTACCCCGAATACCTGTAGTCATTCTTTCTGAAAGAAGTCCCGCTAATGCCGAACTGTTTTCATACGTTTTCCACTTCAGCGATTGTTGTAATTAATGCGATCCTAATGAAACGTTCGAAAGACTATTGGCAATTTCGACGTGAACTGGGTCACGCATCTCGGCTATCGCTACAAAGTAGTAACCTTTTCGTCGTTTATCTCATTAGCCAGCAGTGTATGTAGGTGCGCATACGCGCGGATAGCGTTAAATGGACGATTACGATAGAAAACGCGTTGGACCGATATCGGCTGGTTGTCGCCGTCACGCGGGATTTGCGCGAGAATCGATCTCATAATTAAATGACGACCGTGTCAATTAGCGCACGGCGCGATCGCGAAATCTGATACCACCATTTTAATAAACGAATCATGATGATGAGGTTTACGTGCTTTCGTATTGAGTTTATCGAGCACGTGGGTATGTAATTGTTGCAATTGTAGATAGATTTTACAGTCGAGGTCTCTGCGATGACCATGCAACGCTCTCGTCAAACTTCCAAAGTCTTTGCGTTACCTCCATATTCATGTTTCCCAATTTCCCCCGAAAATCCAACGAAACGAAACGACCGAATGCGAGCGTTAAGCGGCACGACACCGTTCGTTTCCAGGCGAACAATCGAGCGGCGCTCGTCCACGTTCGCCGTTAGCGCTAATCAGGGACGGCTCTCGAGTGGTTTTTCAATGTGTCTCGCGCGCCGGCACGTATCCGTGAAATACGTGGGAGTCGCGGCGTTCCGCGCGAGCCAACGGAGCGCATTTAAGCGGCGTGAGACGAGTCCGCGCGATAACACGCGCCCGATAAACGCTTTCCTCGTAACGTCGTGGCGACTTCGATACTTGCGCGTGAAGCGTACACACGTGAATCTTGAACGCTCTAACCACGGGGCGCAGTGCGCGTCGCTCCGTATAAAGAGCGGCCGCGTTGCCCCAAGCCTGGGCGCGGCGTGTTCCCGATGCTGAATTAATAATCGAACTTACGTGGCTAACAGCTCGTCTACCGGGTGTCTGGGTGCTTGTATTCCTCGCGCGTCTCTGGTGAACGCCGCACAACCACGACGGCTGGGCAAATGCCTGGAAATAAAGGAAACGGATATTAAGCGATCTGCGGCGATGGCGATCAGGCTGGACGAGGGATGAATCGCGAATGAATAGGAACTTGATCGGCATTTTAGAAAGCTCGGTGATTCGATTGTTTCGTGATAGCAAACTCTCGAATGAAATCATGTCCGTTGGAATTCCGCGGGTTTCCCGTACTCTGAGTGATGGAATTCGACAAATCTGTCGAGTTACTTTGAAAGTACTTCCGAGTTACAGCTTGGAATGCAAAAGGGGTGATAATAATGACGATCGACACCCAGAAACGAAGAAATTCCGATTGAAACCTTCGAAACGCGCGAAGAAAATGCCCTTGTATGCTCCAACCTAAAACATCGATTATCTAAGAAACCATTGATCGGATAAAGATGAGATTTAAATAAATAAGCATGACAAATGGTAGAGAATGATATACAGAAAGTTTCATTTCGATACCTTTAGCCACTTCCGAGATATTAAATGGCCGCTTTTTCCAAGCCAGGGCTAAGCTTGGACGCCGGATCTCTTTCGAAGTGCGCGCGCGCGCGCGTCGGGCTAGCCGAACGCCTACTTGCACCTCGCTTTCTTGCATTACATATTTCCCTCAAATTACGAACTTAACTTTCTCGTCATACTTACACCCGTTGATTAAATATTAATTAGTGGCACAATCACGAGTCATGTCTCGTAACTCGTCAAATTGCGTAACGAAATAGATCGGCGAAAAGCGAGTTTCAACGAAACGACGCGGCGCTACAAATCAATGTATCGATACCCGATTTCCCTAGATTATGCAGCTAAACGTGATCATTAATCGATACGTAACACGTGATGCAACAACGGCGCATCAAAAATCGATCCGAAAGATATATCGATTACCGCATATGACGCTGCTAAAACACAGCGATCTCCATCGGAGATCGTTTTTGGCGGATAATTTATTCGATGCTGACCGCATGCCATATTTGAAACTAAACGCCATTCCTTTCTTTATGATCCTGTTTCCTGTATTGCATTTGTCATTTCGATTCCACGACCTCTTAGCGTTTCAACCGGCATGCGATTTCTGTTATATGATAACCTCAAGCCGCGCGCGAGCCGAACGTGCATTAGAATGTCACGAATCATGGAAACGAATCTGAATGATCGACAGAGGATTTTTAGGGGTGGACAGTCGATTGCGATTCGATTGCAATCGACGAGGAACGCGCCACGCCCTGATTTCGACGTTGCCGTGTCCGCGATGGACGGCCCGCATAATGAGAAACACGAATCAGTGGCCTCATCGTTGTCCCGTATCTTTGGGTTGCGTGCGCTGCGCCTCCGTGCGCGTTTGCCTTTACTTATCGCGTTCTTGCACGGTTTTAATTAGTTCGCCGCCATCGCTTAGCCCGTGTACCCGTTTCCGTTGTTACTCATTCCTACGGGGCTGCCCTTTTGGCAGTCGCCATAAAAACGGTTTAACGTGGATCTTCGTGGGGCACGAAACGTTAACGAAGAATTAGGTATAGGTTATTCATGTGTATCATAGTGAGTTCCCCATTTTTCATTTTAGTGCAATCATTATTGCCTGCATAACTAATCTCCTCCTTGTGTTACAGATATCGTATGCTAAATTTAAAACAGCTCTCGCTTAGGATTCATCTCTGTTCGCAGTTATTCGAAGTGTGTAAAATTGAAGAAACCGGCACCAAGGAGATTAAGGTTACCTTAAAGGCGCGAACTGTAGGGACCACGATGACGGCGAGGAACAAAGGAGAGCATTGCTTGCGCGGGGGGAAAGAAGAAAAAGGAGGGGACATGCCATAAACTGCGTACCCGCGGCACGCCATCTACATCGGCTTTGTGTATTCAATGGTTGCGCAATACGCGCGCCTCGAGAAAGCCCAACGCACGCTGGCATTTTTGCGACGATCGCAGGATTGCGCGCAGCATTAACTACGTGCGACGATTGATTGCGCCGCGAGGGGAGGCGAAACTCGCATCAGGCGGGGCGGGAGGGAGAGGAGGTGAAAACGAAGTCGTAAAAGAGGGTACGAAACTCCCATCCCGCAACAAGCCGTACGAGCAAGGGTACCCGACGCAAGCGAGACGGATTACGAACCTGCCGGCTAGAGAGGGTGAAGAGAGAAAAGGGACATACAGGACGGAGGACGCGGACAAAGGGACGAAGAAAGGGGAAAGGTGCATGCAGCGAGGGAAAGGGTGGGGAAGAGCAAAAGAGAGAAAGATCGTTCTCTCGGTGCAGAGAGCGTAGTGGTTATAAAGAGAAGCGGCATCACTGCACGGCTACTTGGCTCTCCAGGGCCAGGATATTTCAATACCGACGGTGGTCGGCCACCGCCGACGTGGTTACGGAGAGGGGAAATGCTTGCGACGTTGTGCGCTCGTATATATGGAAATGTACATATGTACTTCCTCTCTGGCCCCTCACCTTACGTACCCGCCCTACGCGATCGTATATACGCGATATATACGACTTTACACACCCATGGGCGTTCATGAGAAAGAGAGAGAGCGAAATGTGACCGATGGCACGGTAGCGCTCCGCTATTCGGGTTTCCTGCGCGAGGGAGAAGAGCAATAGGGAAGGGAAAGAGAGTTTCTATCTCTCTCTGTTTTACATACACAGAGAGAGGGGGAAATTGCGGCGAAACGGAAAGGTTGGCAACGAGGGGAATATAGAGACGCGCAAGCACGACGCTGGGAACCTGGAACAGAACCGTCGGCCGACGAGTGTTCGTGAGCCCGCCTTTCCGATAGTTGGGGGGGGATCGGCCGTGGGCCGTGCTACTCGGCGATTGGTCGTTGCATCGTGCGGAGTACGAAACGTTGGTGGCGCCTCGAGAAACCCACCAATAGGGCGCCACTGTCGTGGCTTTTTTATCCTGTTATTTACGCGAAGGACTGAGAAGAACAGGCTCCCCCATCAGTCTCTCTCACTCCTTTGCTATCCCTCTCCTTCTCTATCGCTCAACCGCTCTCCCTGTGTTCGTCGGCACGGGAGAGGACACTCTCGTTTCGGGATCCGTTGAGGTTGCACACGTTTTCACGAAGAGCGCTATTCGTTTACTGCGACGCGCTCTATTCTACTTCGATCCAGTTCGATACCGTGTAGTACAGTAGTATCGTGTTCCCGGTTTTTGCGAATAATTTGTTTCAAACGTCGGCTTGCAGTAAAAGCATCGTACGCGACGGCCGATACTGTGCAGTAGTGTTATGTAGTGTGTGACAGTACGTCGCAAGAGGATACAGTGTTGCCAGATCGTGGGCGCGAATACAACAGCAAAAGCTGTATCGCGATTCGCGAGACACGGTAATCGAAAGGCGCGTGTATCTGCAAAGGACACGGCGATTGATTGGCTCGGAGCGTATCAACGAATCGCAAGCGTTACAAAGGCATAGTGGATTTCGGAGTTCATCGGGTAGTACGCCAGTGACATTTGGTGCGGTGCTATCGACGAAATAGAGTTGGCAACGTCGCATCGACTACTCTCGCACACAAATACACGCATACACATACCTAGAAGGGAACTTGGGGTGGCTGGCTGGCTAGCAGGCAGGCGGCAAGCAGACGGGCAGCTTTCTTCCGAGGACGGCGCTCCTGTTCGCGCTGTCTCTCTTTCCTACCTCCATTGCGCTTGCTCTTCTCTCCCTCCTCTCCCTTCCCTTCTCGTCCTCGGTCACTCAATCACACTCTCCTTCTTCTTCTTTCTCTCTCTTTCTAGCACTCTTGTGCGGCGCACGTACCGTTGAGAGCTTCTCCCTTCCCCTTCGGTACTCTTTCCCTACCGTTACCCCCTCCACTCCTAACCTCGAGCGGGTCGGGCGAGTCCACTAAGCTTTGCGAGGGGAGTTCGGCAGATCTCGGCTCTAGTCGGCCTCGATCCGCAGAATGTGCTAGGCGCTGTGAGTCGGTCGCTCCAATTTTTGAATATTCGTATACAAAGAGGCTGTACGGTGTTCACGGGGTTTGAAAACGTTTTTCCGCACACGATCCGCGGATCCACAACTCGCCCGTGCCTCTACCGACGTTAATTTTCACCATCAGTTTGGGACGCACTCGACCAGCGTATATCCGTGCGACGGCCATGTTTGGTGTTTACGAGGTGAGGGGGAACTGCTGACGTCACGAACCCCGATCTTGCACGAAGGGAGCAGCAGCAGAAAACGTGTTGCCGGCCAGCACCGAACGCACCAAGTTCGTACACGACTCTGGAAAAGGACGAAACACCGTCGAGTGTATCGAGTGCCCGACGAATATCGTACACAGGATTATCGTGCGGTGAACACGCGAAGAGGAAGCTCGCGACGCGCGGACGGTGCCGCTTGAATTCCCTTTCCGATGGGACGTGTGTGTACGCCGACTTCGCTCGTGTTCGCCGGTCCTGCCGCGACTACTGGCCTTTCGAAAAACATCGGCCGCATTGCCGCCTCGCTGCTGAAATAGCAGCCACTCTAATCACCATCGGTCGACACCGATCAGTGCGGAAAACATCGAGCGATGCGGAGTGATCTCGTATACGAGTCAACACGTGCCGCATCCTCCTTCACGTGATTCTCGTAAAAAATGTATAACATGTCGAAGATGCGATCGAATTGATCGCCCATCAAGAAACACGTGGTCAGTTGTATTTCGTGTGTAATGCCAGTAGCGTTGCACCGATCGTCGGAGTTAGCGCTACATATTCGTTGGTGAAACGACTGTTGTTTCAATTCTTCCATTGTTTACGGTGTGTGCGTGTGTCGTCTTGATAAAAATTGGAGTATCGTCGTCCCGTTCCACTGTGTCGGTACATATGGTGTTGCATTACTCAGTGTGGTTTCTCAGTGACACGCATCACTCCTTTATTGGATATATCACCAGCTTTCGAACACGTTTAACGAACAAGGATTAAAACATCATGGATCTGGGTGACAGAGTTTACGCTGCGGAACGAATTACGAAGAAGAGGGAAAAGCGGGTAAGTAAGAGAACTCCGAACCGTCACCGCCAGGTAGCGCCACTACACGGAATCTGTTTGTCTATGCGCTGTTCCCGCATCCGCCCCTCTTCGCGATCCTTCTCTCCCACTGTCGTTTCAACATTTTGCGCCCCTCCCGTCGCAATTTCTTTCGTGTACAATGTTCCCGACATCTCGTCAGAGAGTCGGGGACACATTTTAGCTGTCCCTCGCAATCATCTTACTCCAAAGACAACAACAACAACAACAACGCTACCCTAAGTTAGGTTGGGTCATTTCCCCCCACCGTAAGCATGATTCAAAGAGGTCCTATGCGTCTTCTTATGCACGAGCAGAATCGAACATTTCTGTGTCCAGCCGAAATTCGCTAACGAAATGCTACAGCAACCTCTCCAGCGAATAGCTCTGAAAAATGGTGGTACGTTCTGAACGTAGAAATGCAGCTCGTTTTACTGCCATGCAAATTTTTCCACTGACACGAGAGAGTTTCTAAACGACCGCGCGGAGTTTATGCAAGAATTTCTGCGTTTTTTTTTTCTTATCGCGCCGGTGAGTACGGTAAAGGACGCTGTGTTCTAGGCTGGCAACGTTGTAAATCGACGTAAAACACGCGAGACTTTTCAGCTGCGAGCAGCTCATGCGCGATAAACTGACGTGTCCTATACCTCTTGCACAGTTATGTCATTGTTTTCCAACTGTCATACTGGCTGCGCACCACGACCGGTCTGCATGCTTTCCGTTCGTCGGCCAATGGCTGAGCCGTATCAGCAGCTCTCGTGGAAGTCAACGCCGCCCGTTTTATCGACCGTACGCACCTTGCTTGGAGATAGATTCGAAGAGCCGCCGTTCGATGCAGACGCGCGAATTCAATCCCCGGAATCGACCACATTTTTTATGTATCGTGATCGCGACGATGTCTGGGTCCATGAATTTCCGTAACATCGATCCCGTAGCTCCCGTTCAAGTTGCAGATTCTCCCATAGGTTTCTTCTATGCACTTCAAATGCACCCAGGAAATAGGATGATTCGTGTAACGTGAACGGTGAGACAGAACGAGGGTCTTCAGAATTTTCGAGCACCACGAGCAGGTGTTAAAACAGTCCTGCTTTTTCTTTTTTGGAGGGGATGCATCGTACCGGAAACGGGGATGAATTGAGAGGAAATGTTTCGTTGTAGATGGTGCACGCTTTATTACCCGACGAAAGCACAACGCGCTATGTTCGCCAAGGAAAATGCTTATCGTACATGACCAACTTTTGTTTCTTACAGGGCAAAGTAGAGTACTTCGTGAAATGGAAAGGATGGAGCAAGAAGTAAGTAAAAAATGTACAGAGCTGAGAAATTTGTTGAACCCGTCTCACCCACGCAGTATCGATAAGAGCATTATTTTTCCGCTTATAGATACAACACGTGGGAACCGGAGGAGAATATTTTAGACGTAAGGTTAATCGAATTGTACGAAGAAAGTCAGAAAGGCGGAGACGTGGCCACGAGAAGACCCAGGCGGAGGGATATCAGATATAATGTAAATATACTCTTCAAATTCCACTGATAAATACCGTTGCACCTGATTTTAATTCCTGTCCGAATCGGTTGTATTATCGATAACGTAATTTACAAACGAAACGAACGATCTCTCGAAAATCAGGAACAAGTTCTGGCGAACTTGGTCGTCGAGGAGGAGCCCGGCGGAGACGAGAGGGTCGGCGAAGATAGCCAAGACGAGTCGACCACCGGTAGCACGTCGGCGCCCCGTTTGAATCCCGTTGCACCTGACGAGGACACGCTTCCGAGCTCCCTGGACGGGCACGAGTCGCCGACAGCCCCGGAATTATCTGCGTCCGCGTTCAGCGTTGATTCGGACAGCTCTAACAGCAGCGTGGACAGCCCTCTGTTACCGAGGAGAGAACCAACCGGCACGAAGAGGAAAGCCGAGGTTCTTAGCAAGGAGTCAGGGAAGATTGGCGTCACCATTACGACCAGCAGTCCGAGTAGCGGTAGCGGAAGTCCTCCGCCGAACAAGATCCCGCGGCTGCTGCCTTTGAAGAGTAATCCGACGTCACCTTCGTATCACGTGAGTATTGTTGCACTCAAATATTAGGAAACGCTGTTGCTTTATTCTACACCTAATAAGACGTCTATTTCGGGTCGCATCATCTTAACCAGTTTCCAAATGAACAGCGGTATAAAGAATTGGGAAGTGATAATGATATCCCGAACATGTTATAGAGTCACAAGGTAAATGGCAGGAGACCGTCGTCGTCGAGCGTGAAGTCGACGCCCGAGGAACCGCTTCCAGCGGTGCCGACGACGCCAGCTCCAGCGGTGCAGGAGAAAAAGCGTGCCGAGGCGGACGTGCCTCACGGTCCTCCACCCTCGCTGCCACGTGCACCGCCTGCGCCGTTGTCACCGCAGATAGACACGCCTTTGGAACAGCCTACCAAAAAGAGGTACTTGTCAGAGCAAAAACAGGAGAAGTCGAACGGGGCTGTGACGGTGGACACGAACGGCCACAAGTCCCCCAGTCCTACGGACTCGTATACGAACAACAACAGGTTACCCACTGTTGTCAACGGACATCACAGTCACAACAATAACAACAGTCATACCAACAACAACAACAACAACAATACCAGTAATAATAACAATAATAACAACAACACGACAAGCGTGAAGCAAACGGAAATCACGAAGACAGACATGTATGTCCCTCTTCCGAGTCCTGGTACGGATTACTGGCACGCGAGAAATCCAGTCGCCGATCAGGTGTTCATCACGGACGTGACGGTGAATCTCAAGACCGTTACCATCAGGGAGTGCAAGACTGAAAAGGGGTTCTTCCGGGAGAGGGATCCTAAGAGCGATATCTATTAACGATCTTCGATTAGGGATGCTTCACTGTGAATTTCTTAACACCGAACCACGCTTGTACATATAAATTATTTTCACACGTTGCAGCGTAGAAGAATCGAAGATTGTGGATGTATATATATATATTGACGGTATCGAGCTATATACATATAGGTTGAAACTTTTTTTCCAATGAAGGGACGAACTCTTTTCGGTGGTTGCAAAGAGAATCGGTGTAAGATTAATAATAAGTTACGGGATATTGTACGTTTTGAACCGCAAGTTCCAAGAACCTGGAGAGAGAGGGAGAGGGAGAGAGAGAGAAAATCTTGAAACTGGAAAGTCGAGATTCGTCTGGTACCAGAAAGCAGTGGATTTTATTGGGGAAAATCGAATGATCAAGTTCTCCAGTGCTTCTTCTCGAAAGTATCGTGTTGTTAATCAACGGTTGTAAATGATAGTGAGACTATCGTTGTGCGACTATGAACGAAGGTGGATAAAAATAATGGTACGCATCATGGGTCGCTGCCACGTCGTGATATACACTTGTACATTTTAAAAACGCTTGATAGGACCTTAACCAATCTCTGTACTAAAACGGATAGACGTGCGAAGAATGCAGAGAGGTCTGAACGAAACGTTTTAGAGGATAAACACGTTTTCTCTTTGATTGCATTTCCGCTTCTATTTAGAATTTCGCTAAAAAAAGAGAGAGAGAATGAAGGAATTACCGTGTAAATTAGTTAATTTCGAATTTTACTATGATAAAATAGTACAGATCTGGAAGAGAAATATTTTTCTAATTCGTTTTTAGAATAATCGATGCAGCTTCGTAGAAGCGATTTAATGAGATACGAAAAAAAAAACAGAAATTCTCCAGTATAGATACGAGAGAGGGAAGCTGATTATTAACTTGACGAACGTATTTCTCAGCATTATGATATTATATTGTATTTACGGATAAGCGTTACTCTCCTTTCTTCTCCCCCTGTCTCGCCGAGAGTAAATAACTGTGTGTCACAAAGCAAAAGAGAGGAGGGAGGAGAGTTGTATCCTTCGTTCGTAGATTTTTAGATTCATTAAGAAACACGAACGCGTTACCGATTTTTTCCGAGTTCTCTAGCATCACACACGTATACACGCAGATGCAGTTCAATGCGCAGAAAGAAAGGAAAATGTACGTTATCGACGGCATAATATGTGATCGATTTTCCAATCAAAGTTGTATATACCGTGTTCTGTATATCGGTTGTCGATGGTTTTTTTTTTTGTTACGAATCAATTTCGTGTTGTTTAAATATGTTAGCTGTTGTATCTTTTTTTTATATCGTCAAATGCGTTTGCGCTTTTCTTCTTCCTTTTGTTTTTTAATCATTCAAACGTAAGGACTGACCGCGCATCATGCGTTTTTTGCGTGCGCGCAACATTCGATTCCAACGGTATACATACGTACCTATGTGTATCAAGAAATATTTATGCATATCCTCGTGGAGAGCGCAATTTTATTTTTTATCAAGATGGGTTGTCGAGTGTTATTCACCAAAAAGAAAAAAATGGAGATGTTCCTACCTCGGAGACGGTCATCTTGAACTAGTACAACAACCAAATTCTAATGATTCTTATTGAAACGTTAATCAACGTCGCTGATCTTTATCCGATGAAATCATTGTTGAACAGATTTCTTTTTTAATCACTTCCTCCGCCACGCCGTACAGACTGGCCGGCGCGCGTGCACACCAGTTTCAGAACCAGTAAAAGTCCGTGATATAGTTAACAGAAAAAATAATCGTGTAAGCGTAAAAAAAAAAAAATCTTGAAAGGAAGATCATATACGTTGCTTATTTATTGTAACTAAATATAAAGATGAAGAGTTTTTAGGTTTTTATATTCTTAGTATAGTATTATTAGACTGTGTACGCGGCGCGTCCCGTTCGCGAAAACGAGCCCCGTTCAAGCCATTTTAAGAAACCCTTTATTTAAAATTGAAGTCGAGTCGAAAGACCCTCGGCGAACGATGAAATATTTAACCGCATGATATTTTTCAGTCTTCTTCGATAGGCTGTGCACGATTAGATTTCCAAGAGAAATGCAGACCGATGGCGAGTAATCTTTTTTTTTTTAAAGCTGCAAATTGGCGGGGCTACTTGTGTACAATTAGATCGCGGTATTCCTTGCAGTTTCACGTTGCAAGGGATTTAAATATGCGTTTATCAACTTGTTGTGTAATGTAAAACAACACACTCTGTATATTGAGAGAGAGAGAGAGCGAGAGAAATATTCTGTAAAAATTGTAAATATGCGAACATTTAATTTGTATAATAATGAAGGGTGAGAGGGTGGAGTGAAATTGGAGAGGATGAATGCGAGAGCGAATGCGCGCAGCTTTAGGTCTTTCGGTTAATCGTAATTGTAAATAGTGAAGCAGAAGCAGAAACCCCTTTTTAAGTTGTACATGTAAAATCGCGAAACTGCAGGTCTAGAGGAGATCCTTTTTAGCTTTAGAGACTTTTGAGATAGACTGTGCGCGTACCTTCGACATTGTTTTCTGTACTTATAGAATATTCAGATTCTACTTATAATGGTAAACACACACACACACACACACACGGAGAGGAAAGGGAAAAAGAAAATTATGCGAAAGATAACCCAGCGATCGCGCAGGCATATACGATATGTGAACCCCGGTAGTACCAAATTTCAAACGGTAATTTTAGTTCTGTCTGGTACAGATTCCTTATACTTCAATAAAATCTTTATTTGAATTTTCGCCCGCGGTGCGCTGCTTGTTTTTCCATCCACTCAATTATCGTAACACACGTACACGCATAGGCGCGCTTTATTTATTACCACAAGCCTCGAGGCCTGGCCCCCCCCCTTTTTCTTTTTCTAACAATGAGAAGGAACAATTAGCCTGAAGAAGTAATTAAAATTCAGGGTATTAATGGACATAATAAAAATCATAAATATTTAATCTGTAGCATTTATTATTTAACATACACGATACGAACATATTTGCGCGTAATAAATACATGCGCTCACAGGATAAGAACAAAAGTTAAGTGATATTTTGTCTTTTTGCTATTTTTAAGGCGTACAAATCGCCTCTCGAATTTCTAAACTTTATTGAAACCGACAAAAACAATTGCAGTTTCTTGAGACCATTTTATTAATGCGACTTAAAAATGATCGAAGGATTATCAATAGAATTGACATTACAAAGTATCGATGGTTACATCTTGCGGGATAAGAAATTAAATAGAGACGTACAAACAGACTATACATATAATATTTTTAGTGGCATAAGATACTCTTCCCATATAAACGTACTATAAACCCATTAATACAGTACTGGCGGTAATTGGCACTTGCGAGGGTGCGCTGGCTTGTCTGACACTCATTTCCCAGGTGTCCAATAGCTGAGACACGGAAAAGCGGCGGGGAAGTTTCGTTATACGCGCGTTCAAAGCTTTCTGAACGGCGCAGAGGAATGTTGTAGCATACTCGTGAGGTGCCATCACGCAGCGCGGAGGCGTTAACGGATAGTCGGCAGGTACTGTTACTGATACAGGGGGAACGCAGGGCAGGTGACGATCGTCTAGCCAGCATATCAATTGAATACATTTTGATCCAGTTTGTTGCGATGGGTCGAGGCTGACCTGTGAAACAAATACACATATTTTTATATAGGCTGAGAAATGTTATGTAAAATTCTACATTGTAGAGTAACAATATTCACCTTGAATCTTTGATCCAATCGAGCTATCTCTCCTTGTAACACGTCTGGTATTTCGCTAGGCGATTCTTCTATCTTCTGCTTCTTCAGTGGCGGTGGCAAATTTCTAGACGTATAAATAACATTTTATTATTAACACCTTGTAATATAATGAAGTCATCGGGAACGTGACGGCCGCTTACTTTATTTCCGGGCCGAACAGAGCTTCCAAACATGGGCCAAAGGTGCGTTGTAACGTATGGTTTACAACAGGACTTTGGAGATGGGTGCTTACTGCTTCCAAAAGCGGACTGAAGAAATGGTGTTCTTTCAATGTCGTAACTGGCGGCCCAACGCTGGCATCGCTTCGCTTAAAGTCTAACTTTTCAAGAACTACTTCGCATTTCAACAGCGTGTCCAAAGGCATTCGTTTGCCAGGGGTTGACAGTATTTCCAGAAGCTTCTTCATTTTGCTCAATTTATCGACGTCTGTAAAGCAAGGAGTAGCATAATTTTTATTACACGTATAAAGATGCTGATTGAGAATGATTTCGATATCAAATCTACGTACTTCCTTCGTTCCCCATTTTTGCGATCATTCTTCGCAACGGTTCCACGTATTTACTCAATTGCCTCACTTTATCTCTATATGCTTGATCCTCTTGTTGCGGACTTGGTGTAGCACCCACGCCTCCCGGGGTATTCAATGAGCTACTAGGAGATGGTGCCATTCCTAATCGAGTATAAATGTTTGTTATTGCTTTTAACAGATAATTGTTTTTTTTTTTTACTGAAATCCGTTCGAACGTACCCACGGAACGTTGTGGTCCTGCCATCATAGCGTGTTGAGGGCTTGGCGATGGAACCAGAGCTGGTGATGCAACCATTTGGTTACTGTAAAGTGTATCGCAAACATTTCATTTTTTACATACAACTTTCGAAACACTGTTCCCATTTATACAATCGAGTTACTTGAGAAAATCTACCTTGCTGGTGCACCCAAACCAGCAGGGCTGGGTGCTGACGGCGATGGACTTTGACCTAAGAACTGATTCGGCGTAACGTTTCGTGGCCCCGGAAATCCAGTGTTTATCATTTCACCTTGCTAGGAGGAATGATATTTATGAAAGTCTCGATGTAATTTCTACCATATATCAATCAATTGATCATTCCTGTACCTTTCTTTGCATATGACTTAACTGTTGTTGCATTTGACCAGGGCCCATTTGTCCCGAAGCCATCTGATTCATTTGTTGCGGCATACTCGTCTGAATCCCGCTCATAGATCCAGTCATTTGATTACCCATTTGTGCAGACAGTTGGTTTTGCATTTGAGTCTGAAACATGATTCCTCGTTTACGTTTACGTTCCTCGCAAACATGAACAAGGCGCATTCTTTTCTATATGTATATTATACAGGGTGCGCCGTAACTCATAGAAGAGCGGAATATGAGAGATTGCTGAGGCGATACTGAACAACATTCTCCTTTGGCAAAATGTCGTTTGAGCATTTGTTCTTTGAATTATTAATGCGCAGAGGCGGAATGTCGCGTCGCGCTGGATGGTGACGTTCGACGTATACGCACTTGCATGTTTTGCTGCATCTGTCCCGTATTAATTTGAGCCATTTGATTGGGCACCATTTGATTCATCTGCTGAGGAATATTTCCTTGTCCCATTTGATTCATTTGAGTCAGCATCGCATTGGTCTGCATGGTTTGAATCGTTCCCATATGGTTTATTGGGCCAGTCGTTTGAGCGGGCATCATACCCATCCCAGGCATCTTATTTTGCATGCCTTGCATAGCCATCGGTTGTCCAGGTCGCTGATTTAAGCTTTGTAACACTAGAAACATATCGACAGGAGAAAATAAATACTTGTGCATAATAACATCGTCTTTCGCACGCAAACGATTCTGTTACAAATGTATATTTTCTCAGTTGCGCGTGTAAACCGATATATGTACTTACAATTGGTTGCAGTATTTGTAGGCGGCTGTGGAATTATTCCCTGTGGATTAGCCCCTGGGCCACTCATATTCATCATCTGATTGTTACCAGTGCCCTGTCTGGCCAGTGTTTGCAACGCGCCGATCGGATCAGGCATTCCTTGATTCCCAGTGCCTGCGGTACCCGGTGCAGCACCGCCTTTTTTAGAATCTAAAAGGTATTGCGTTATTTTATACATAATTTATTGATCGTATTTGCTTGGCATACGTGAAGTGAAAAATACAAATTGTATATATTACTTAGTTCTCTAACGTGTAGAATTAGCCTGGCTATAAAACCTAGATATTCTTCCTGCAAAGTAAACAAAGAAATTTCATTATTAACAAATTGATACTAAATGTATTATTATTGGAAATATACCTTGCACATAAATTGAAACTCATAGAAAGAGAATACGATAGGGAAGATTAAAACAAACCTTAGTCTTCGCCTTTTGAAAAACATGATTTTCCATTTCGATACTATTTTTTGCAGTGGGCATTCCGGACAGTTGTACAGCTTCATCTCTGCGAAGGATGGAAATTGTTTTTTTTTATTATTGCAAGCGACATGGATCTATCTTCCATAAGGTAATTGAGAAGTGTTTAAATAACATTCTATTATCTAAATTTCTTGACATAAATTATCTTACATTTTTGCAATTACACTTTGTCGAAAGCTTTGCGTTCGCCAAGAATTCTCGTCTGTTGCCATTTTTAATGTTTAGTAATTAAGCCAACGATCAAAAACGCTCCCCCAAAAACAATTCGCTCAGTGACTAAACTCAACTAAACTCTGTCACAGGAAGACTGCACTCACGCCATAAGAACGCGTTGGCTCAGATTCAGTGCTGCCCTCAATCAGTAGAGACCTGAAGCGTTTGGTTCCACAACGCAGTAGGCAAGAACCATCCGATTCCATCGTAGCACAGAACAGAACCTATTTGGTTTCACGGTTGCATACAAGCAGGCGCCAGCAGAATTATTTTCGGTGAGAATAAATTTCCACGTTATCACACATCATCGTCGTCATCGCCGATGGATCATCAAGTCGTCAGCATTTGCGTATATATTTAATTTTAGGACCTCTCATTTTTAAGTTTCCTATTTAAGAGTATTAATAGCTTAAATGTAATAACATTTGTATGTAGTGACATTTATTGTAATTTATTTACTTTATTTTATTATGTAAACGTATATTATATATCTTACTATGTAGATCTCGTATTGGACTTTGTATAAGCTGTAGCTTTAATTGTAAATTAATTTATGAGCGCAGCACTTATGAGTACTTCTGTAATTTGTACATATCAAAGTTATTAAATAAATCACCAGTCAAAGAAATTTCACTCATTTTTTAAAACACCTTTCCACTCTTCGAAATCCTCACAGTCCCTTAAGCAGGTGATAACGTGGAGGAACTTTAATAATTACAAAATTCCGGAGCACAAACCTTGCTAAAAGATGTCCTAATCCCATATAGCTATAAATTTAAGAAATTCCTGGAAATGACGTCATATTCCAGGAATTTATGAAATTGAAGACCTCCATGCATATTATATTCTTCTGACGTAAATTGGCGATTTCGAGCACACGGGATTCCGTACAATCCAGTTTTGGGAAATTCTTGGAATTGACGTGACATTCCAGGAATTTGTGAAATCAGAGACTTCCTTGCATATCATGTTCTCCTGATACAAATTGGCGATTTCGAGCACGAGGGATTCCGTAAAAGCAAGTTCTGGGAAATTCTTGGAAATGACGTCACATTCCAGGAATTGGTGAAATGAGAGACCTCCTCGCATATCATGTTCTCCTAATACAAATTGGCGATTTTGGGCACAAGGGTTTCTTAAAAATCATGATTTTGTATCAGGAGAACATAATATACAAGGAGGTCTTGCATTTCACCAATTCCTGGAATGTGACGTCATTTCTCAGAATTCCCCGGCACATGATTTGACGGAATCCCAAGTGCTCGAAATCGCCAATTTGTATTAGGAGAACATGATATGCGAGGAGGTCTTTCATTTCACCAATTCCTGGAATGTGACGTCATTTCCAAAAATTTCCCAAAACATGCTTTTAGGGAATCCCTTTTGCTCGAAATCGCCAATTTGTAGCAGAAGAACATGATATGCGAGGAGGTCTTTCGTTTCACCAATTCCTGGAACATGACGTCATTTCCAAGAATTTCCCAGAACTTGCTGTTACGGAATCCCTCGTGCTCGAAATCGCCAATTTGTATCAGGAGAACATGATACGCGAGGAGGTCTTTCATCTCACCAATTCCTGGAATTGTGACATCATTTTCCAGCACTTATCTCTAACTTAAATTACTAGAAGTGGACAGGTGTTAGAAAAATGGAACGGGATTAGAATATCCTCTTACAAGATTCACGCTTCAGAATTTTGCAATTAAAGTTCCTCCACGTTGGTTTTGAAATAAAGAATGCATATGAATATTTCATATTAGACGTATATTTAAACATTTTAATAATGTACAAGCTTTATAATATACAAACATTTTAATACAATATTCAAAGTTATATTTCAAAGCTTCAATGGCTGTTGTGAAGTAGTTGCTTCCCCTTTTCCTGCTGTCCTTATCCTTGACCAGAAGCCCTGGACACACAAAAAGATATATAAAATAACAATTACTTGCAGTAATATTAATTCTACTAAATCTATAATATATCGTAGAGAATATAATGAGGAATATAGTTCAGTACAATAAATTATACGTATATGAAAAATCTAGCTGTTCTCCAATAAATCTTTTAATGGAGAAGCAACGAAGAGCTGCAATAGAAGTATAAAATAGTGAACGAATGCAATATATTCTATAAGGAAGTAGAAGAATTTTACGGGCGGTATGTTAAAGGGAATAGACCGAGGCTGACACATCACGGACTATACTACTTGCGTCTCTATCCTTCAGGGGTTAGAGAAGGACGGTGGGCGAGTCTCATTACCTCTGAATTCAGTTCCCCCGCAACAAGTGTTTCTAATCGATACTTCGGTGAAATTATTAGAATCCATTTGTCACAACTGCTGGCAGGAAAATACAATGGCCTTTACGTAGTTTTACGGATTTTATTTATAGCTCTGTTACGTTAAATGCAACATAGCTCGATAAATTTTTTAGCTTTGCAAAGTACAATGTAAACTAACTTTATCAATACCGCGCACCTCTGAACACATTCAGGAGTTACTTAAGCGACGGAATTAATTGCGCTTTAGGAGCTTGCGACGCGTTTAGTATGTTTCATTGAACAGTCGACATCTCTGTCTAATTAATATACTTCCTATTTTTATTCCATCAGAAGGCGGTGACGCGGAAGAACCATATATACAGTTATTTCAAGCGGTGAAACGTAATTCGTGAACAACAGGTGCTCCAATCTAAACGTGGTAGGAAGAACGCAAAGGGGGGCTCTGGGGGTGGAAAATGCGCAAGCGTTTGCCAGCTTGCGAACACTTACGCGTAACTTAACATTATTATCTGCAGAAGAAAAAAATCTCTTTCACTCGAAACTCGGCTAGAAGTTCTCAGATCGTTCGATATAGGGTGTGCAATGCAATATATAGGGTCGTTGATAGCAAGCTACACACGAGGCACCCTGTGTATTTCTCTATTATTGTGCCTGGCTTTATTTCTTTCCCTCTTGCCTTCTTCCTCTTCCTCTTCTAGCGATGGGAACGACTTTACATCCACTATGCAGTTCCCCTATTCATCAGGAACATTTTCACGAATATCGTTATCTTCGCCCGTCTTGGATAGTCTTCCTTCGCTGAACGTTAACGAACCTAGTAAATCGACTCCAATTAAACCGGGCATCGATACCTCTTGGTATACAGCATTCGCCGCAGTCAATACGGTTTATCGTATCAGACATTTATTAACAATATTATCGCGCCGTTACTCTACAGTCTACTTTATGCTTCTACAAACGATATCAGTGTATTATTTCGCCGCGACCGTAGATTTCCAAGGGCCGTGTATCGCGAGGGTGTTGGTCCCATCGCTGTTCCAATCCTCGGTCGCCTGGCAGCCGGCATGTGCGCGTTGCAATCGATTCCGAAGCCAACGCATGCCCTGCTCGGCCCGTTCTTCGTGGAAGAGTACTTCAGTCGGTGGCTCTGCTACGGTACAACAGGGCGCGCACCGGAGGACATGGTTTAGAGAGGTGTTTTTGTTTTTTTTTATCAACCCCATCCGTCGACTGGTGTGTGCAACTGTCATCCCCCTGCGGCATCTTTACAACGCACGCGACGCGTATACAGGGTCGAGGGATCGGTGCAGGATGTATTGAGCTTCACAGGGATAAACAGGTGTCACGCCCAGGTAAGCCCGTGAGACGGCGATGACACACGTTCCTCGCCGCTTCGAAACGCCACGCAGGTTCGCAGCGGCGAGACGGGGTGAGTGAGAAGGAGAGGGCGACGAGGGGAGGGAGGGTGGCTACAACCTGATGCTTCGACCGTAGACACATTTAACGGACGGTGTTTCGCAAAGAATCACGAGAATCGCCGACAAGTTTAATGGATAAAACCACCCCTTCGAGCGCTGCGATTTCGGGGGTAGAATTTTCGAGTCTTAGGGGCGAAGCAGGCTTGAAACGACTAATTACCGTTCCCTCCTTCTCACTTCCCAGCGATAGCGCGGCTGGTGAGAAGGCGACAACGATGGGGCGAAGTCATTGCAACAGCGAAAGGATCAAACAGCTGCTACTCTTTTACGGTGATCGCGATCGAAGCAGTTTACTTGGCGGGGGTTGAAACGTCGATCTGGATTAGGTTCCAGATTGTCCCCCTCTTCCCCCTCCATTCGATGAACCTAATTTCCATTAAACCGTGGCGTGGTAACTCGTTTTACCATCGTGAACCGCTCGCGATTGCGTAAAACGTGGGGGACTCGTGTGTTGTTACGCAAAAGTGTTCGTACCGCGCCCCTTTGTCCAGCGGCGTAATATACCTGCCGCATTGTTTGGCGAGCCGATCAAATTGATAGAACAATCGCGCTGCCCGGATGATCGTGACGAAGTTTATTCCACGGCATAGGTACTTCGTTATTGGTTTAACGCGCTCGGAAAGCAAAAAAACTGGTTTTCGAAGGGGTGGATTAGTTTTTTATCATTCCAACAAGTTGCGCGCAAACGAGCGTTATGCAATAACGGCTCGTGCACGGTCGGTGTGAAATATTATCGCGGTTCGCAGAGATCGAATGCAGGAAGTGAAACCGTCTCTTATTATAATCGTGGAATGATTTATAATGCCGGGGCTTCCTTTGGTCGGGGGTGTCGTTTGTCATTGTCACTGATACGACGATCGATGATGCGTCTGTGTGCAATCACAGCGGCGGGAAGAATAAGAGAAAGCGGAGCACAAGGAGTGAAATGTAACGATGTTCTCAGAATAACAGGGTGCTGAACAATTTCGAGGACGAGCAGCGAACAGAGGCATAAAGGGGACGGGGTAAGATTTTAAACAGTAGGGAATCGTGAGCAGAAAAGGTATAGTCAAGGAATTAAGGAGAAACATAGGGGTAAAAATATTCTATCAATCTTCGTACATTTTTCGCCTCCTCCATTCTTCCTTCGCGCCGTTAAAAATGAAACTCCGCCCTCTCTTCCGTAACCGCGGAAAGCTTCGCAGAGCGAGGCGAGCTTAATAAAAACAACTGCGCGGAACCGGCTTACGAGCTGTGTGCACTTCAAAGAGGAAACTCTTTCGCGACACGTATCATCCCCGCGCCATGCTATTCTACCGTTCTTTATTATTTTCACCCTTTGCGTTCCTGCATCCCAACTCGGCGGGGGGGAGAAAGAGGTGTCCGCCCACCTGCAAAAACTGGGATCAGAAGAACAGGATACATTATTCCCCTACCTCTGTCGTAGATTCTCTTCGTTCACCGTTTGCAAAGGAATGATTTCTAATTGCAGGAACATCTATGGGCCGTACACGGTGGTGGCGAGGGGGCTCGGAGCTGCTGCTGCTCTTCATCCTCCATCACGTAATTCTCGGCGATGGCGATGTGGGTGAGTAGAAGCGGCCCACGATTATCCCGCTAGGATAGAATAAGGAAATTCTCCTCCGGTCGGGATGAGTCGCTTTACAGATCCCTCAACGCCTTCAGAATACAGAATGATCTTCCACGGTGAATCATCCTCAGAGTTGTTCGTTATGAAAAGCTACAAGACAATTGCCTGTTATTAATGCTCGACGTATCAATATTATTAATCGTTCAAGCATCATTAAATTGAAATTTCGCAAATTCAACTGCTGCGCAAATCACGAAATTTCACTCTCATAATTTCTACCTCGTACAATCGTACCACATACAGCTATCACCTTTCTTTACGCTTTTCCGATATACGTCAGACTTCTCTCTCTCTCTCTCTCTCTCTCTCTCTCTCTCTCTCTCCCTTCCTCCCTCTCTGTCATGCTAGAAATCAATGAAGCTATTAAGAAAGCCGAAACGAGCGCTATAATATAAAAGTGCAGCCGCGAAGCGCAAAGGGGGTAAAATTCAATTCCTCGTATCATGCCTTCTCGGGAGAAAACACATGCGTGCTTTCGTTTCCACGTTTGTTCGATGGATTGGCCAATGTTCCATTGCGCCAAGGCAGGCTGCTTCTCTTCGATCAGCTCGTTTCGTTCGCTGTAGAACAGCTGTTCCGAGAACAGTAGTCGCGATGCCTTAGATAAGACTTTCACGCGTGCGTGCGAAATGTAATCATTGGCCGACGAGTATGCCGCAAAAAGATGGAATTGAGTAACTTTTGTATTCCGAGTAATCCCTTCCTACTTCGTAGAAGCGCAACTTCCGAAACGTTTTAATTGCACGTTGAAATAAACTGAAATACCGAATTAAGATGAATGAAATTAATTCTAATGTTTACTGTTACATCATACCATTGAATTTCTTCAATGTTTCATAAGCGAACGTGACGGATCGAAGAAGAATTAGCATGGAGGTAGTAAAACGATTTAAACGGTGTACAGAATAATATTCTACGCCTGTTGTATTGTTATTAATGGAAGACTGTAGGCACAGTTGTTTGAATTCTCATAATAACGGAGATTTATCGCGCGTTTTATTGCTCGTAAAGAGAACGATTGACGACGGGCGCGCTCTTGAAGCTTTAGCATCCGTTCAACTTCTCTGTACGCCGAGACTCCAGTGAAAATTTAATTTACCGATAAAGTTCATTCGAACGCCACGATATTCTCGGCGACTCGTTAATCGCGCGTCGCTCTCCGACGCGAGAATCCTTAATTAAGATTCTCATCGTGGACACCAGAGATTATTCAGCCGAACGATCGTCGAACGCTGTATCGAAAGTGATATTGAAATAAAAAGAAAACGTAAGAGACTAAAGGCAATTTACGAGAAGCTATCGATCTCCCAATATCTCATTTTCCAATCGAACAGTTCCATTTCATTGAAAATTCAGTGTCAAAGGTCGGTTCTCTGTCGTCGCAATACGTGTCTCATACTTTTCCACCCTGAACCCGTACGCCCGATCGGAACGCTACCACCGCGCGTTGCATTGTTACTCGTTGACATTGAAAATTCGTTGTTGCTCCAAGCGCGGGGGTGAGTAGGGGACGACGAACAAGAAAAAAAAAGAAGGAAGCAGCGGAATCGCGTTCGATTTACGCCCACGAACCTTCCACGATTATCGAGCCGCGCGTCCCACGCAACCACCACCTTTGCAAACTCGCGTTCTCTCCTTCGGCCGGATACGTTTTCACCTACAAACCCCGCTTGAGCTACCTCTTCTCAGTCTCTTTCTTTCCTCTACTTACATACCCCGCGCTCCTGACTACTCTTCCTGAAATTGTTTTATTACGCCTTTGTCTCGACTGTTATCAGCGTTGCTCTTTCTTCACTACCATTTGTAACTTTCTGGGCGCAGGATTGTTCCTTCGATGCTTCATTAGGGATGTTTTTGCTTCCCAGTAAAGAAAATTTGTTTCAGTGGCATTGATTCGAATCGAATGTACGATATATTGCTTTTAAATACGTATATACATTTTCCTTTTTCTTTTTATCGAAGTAGGGATCGTAATATAACTGAGAAAAGACACAGATCACTAGTTTATGACGAAAAAGAATGATGGATCGCTTAATCATCGATACGCTTGTATATTGTAATAAAATAAATGATTTTGTTTCTTTGCTGGAGGATAGACGTGCATGCATACGTATCAATTTTGTCCCCGTTTAGTTATTCAGCCCCCATCGGGGATTACGCAACACAACAGTCGGGGAATTAAAGCCGAAGCTACTCGGTATTCTAATTAGCGAAAATACCGTGTTTCCTATTCAAGAATGTATAGGACGTCGGCGTGGGCGGTTTTGCGTCAATCTGTTCTGTACGAAAACAATAGCGAGCGGTTTTGCAGAACTGTACATTTACCATCAGGAAGAAAGTCCACGATTGACCTTTTAATGATCCAACGATACATAAAACAACGAATCAAAAGTAGCAAGGATGTAAGGAAGGAAATGATTTGTTAAAATTGTTACGAGAATAGTATTAATCGATATAACTGCGTAAAATATCGCGCTATACAAAACTATTGCACTAAACAAAATAATGTTTACTTTGTTCCTTACTTTTATTTCATCAATATTGCACCTTTTCCGAAGCTCGTTAAGAATGAAATAAATAAAGCATTGATGGTAAATTCTTCCTAATTAAGGTATCACACTGATGACGCTTTTTAATTGCCTTCAGCATCGTTCGTGAAAACTAATTTATACCAGCAACCCGTGATTAAGTTTCCACTAACACGTTCAAATTTATTTCAGGGTGCCTGTTCAGCAAGAGCCTCTGCGATCCCCGAACAGAAAGCTGTTACAATGGTAAACACGAATTCAACGAAATACGTGCTCACTTTGATATCGGCCTCCCCAGCCCCCGCCCCCTTTCATGCTGACAACAGATGCGAAATTGATTATCTATTTTAATCTTTCAGACCTGGCGTTTGGCAGATGTTTACCATTGTACGCTGATCTGAATGCTGAAGATTATTATCAGTGAGTATCAATCATTTATGATACTTTGGATGAATGAATTAACTTGAAGCGCGCTTCGCTTTTAGTGGAGGAGACGCGTAATTGCCACTGTCCTTTACGACAAGAGTAATAGTTAACTTTTAGCGCCCGACTCATTAACTGACCCGTACCACTTTGGCTGCACTTCGCAGGGATGAGCGACAGTATCGCCCGCCTAGCGAGGCAACGCGGCTCCCCATTCCAGTGGCGAGCTTTCCGGACAAAAGCGCTTAATTAAACTCATCGGTTACTCGTCACCTTTGCTTCTAGGTACAACTTGAACGTCGACGAATTGGAGCTGCTGAGACTGCAATTGGACAGACTGCAAATCGATGGATATAAATGGTCCCATCCCTACACGCAGTGTATCATGCAAACGTCCTTATACAATTTGCGCCACGGGTATGGGAAATTATTGTGACACAAGTTAACGAAAGGATGATTATTACTGTTGCATTCTAATTTAACATATATCCGTTCCTCACGGAATACTGTCGATTGAAGCTGTATTGCGATACGCGTCGGATTCTTAATATTTATTGGGAAGAGTGTGTACTCTTTTTTATCACGATTTTTGCGAAGATTTTAATGAAAACATTGAAATACCTTTTAGCGAGCACTACGATCTTCGGCTCTGTCAGCATTTAATGGAACACGTGCACTATGAGGACAAACATGAAATCGACCAGGCCAAAGTAAGTTCACCAGATTCCGCTGTCTACGATTATTAACGGACTCTCCCTTAAAATATTCCTACGCTTAGTTGATTCGCATCCGTTTCATCGAGCATGTGCGACACCTTTCACGTGTATCACGGTCAAACATTTCCCTAGGCACCCACAATAGCCATCGTGAAATTCACCCCGAGCAACGGCAAGTACAGCAACCAATTCGCCAGCGAGCTGTACTACCCCCCTGGCTCGCGGAACCGGTACACTCAGGACACCCCGTACACCGACGACTTGTCGCCGACGCTGTACGACGAGGAACCCAGCGAGACGGGTTCCCGATTGTACGAGCCGAGGTACGATCCGAACGCTTACAACGAATACGAGCCACTAACGAACGAAGGCGGCTACGCCGAGAATGATCTGCGGAGGAAACCGTTCGCCTTCGACGGCATCGACGGGAGGCTGTACCGAACCAGGCGACAACCGTACAGCGATGGTAGCGTGCAAGATTACGACGACGGGGCGATGGTGTCGATAAAGAACGCCCTGCTGGACGGGGACCGGTCGAGGAAGCTCTACCGAGATAGAAATTTAGATGCTGCGGAGAGCCTGGCCCCAGACGAATTAGAGTTTCTAGTCACCGACGAGACCGACGATTATCCTGCTGGGAAGAACGAAAGGGACGACGCACTCGACGAAGAATACGAGAAGGCGTTCTCGAGAAAGTACAAGCCGAAGAAGTTTGCCGAGCTGCCGGACGGGGACGAGTATCTCTTGGAGAACGTTAAACGTAATTCGAGGGACGATTACGAGGACGACGACTATGATGACGGAAGTGACGAAGAAATAGAATCACCGCGGAAGGATAGCTCTTCGATGGAAAATGGGATCTACACCGAAGGGGGACTCGTTCAGGCTGCTAATGACAAACCTATGACTGATACGGATGGTAATTTTTTCCCTTACGATCGTTTATTCCTAGACTGCGGATGTTTACGCGTTTAATATGAACGGATGTACAGAATATCCAAATTATAGCGCTTTTCGTAACATCCGGTAGACGAAATAAGTTCCTACGGAAGCTCTGCTGTTTTTGCTAATATTATCGAGGAAACATGAATTTGCATAAAAATCAGCCTATCTATCTGGACATAACTATTCAATTGTAACTCGAGTTTCACACTTCCCAGAAAGTGTCTACGATACTTTATTTGACGACGATTTGAGTGAACTTCTTTGGAGGCGCGGACTGGCTGGCTTTAAACGAAGGGAACGTTTGGATGTGAAGAAACCGGGCCCCCTATTTTCGACGAACAACTACGCGTTTAAAACTCCGTCTCCTTCCGGTGAATATCAAGTAACATTTATTAATTTTCGATTACTTCTCCATTGAATCGACACCGGATACGTTTGTCACTTTACAGTTTCGGAGACAGAGGATCGGTCCGGCTCCGTCGAGAGCGAGCAGGATGTAAGTAACGAAGGTCAAACTTATAGAAATCGATGAAATATCATTGTGACGGGTGTTAATATTCTAGAATGACATGTTACTTGTTCCGTACGTGAAGAAGCAAATAGGTAGCAGGCACGATGGGGAAGGAGGAAGATCGTATAAGAATGTCGATCTGGATCACGTTTACGTGGAGTTTCTGCAACCGTTTCATACGTGGTCCGAAGGTGAACACGTTGTGAAAGAGGTAATCACGAAATATGTATAATAATCGTACAAAAATGTCCTAAATGTCGGGCAACGTGTTCGTGATTATTTAAATTATTCTTTGACGAAGGGGAGTATCTAATATTAATATTAGATGAACAGGAAAGTTTCAACGCTTTTCCGTGACCGTAAACAAGGGTACCTACAAAAATTCTCCTCGATGGCTTCTATAAGAACGGTATTTATAAGCTTGTTCCCATTTGGGAAAAGGTGATTAAGCGCGAGGGTAGTTATTTTACCTAAATTATTTGCTCGAAACAATTCCAGTGGATTTATACGTCTCAGGAGTAATGAGATTTTTGTTACAAACACAGTATTATTGTTTCTCTTATAAGTACGAAAATAGGGGAATTGTTTTTCTGTTTAATCCCCAGGTAAGCAAACTATTGGGCCTAACACCCGGATCCCTGAAGGATATTCGAGTTGGTCGGGCGGAAGTAACGTTTAAAGTTACCATGAATAATAAAAATTATAACGCCACTGATGTCCTTAACAGTATAGGTATCTAAACAAAAAACACCTTCGATCTACCGTTCAAACGAGAGTATAACATCCGCGGAGAATATAAAGTTAATCGACTGTTTCGTTTTCAGACGATATACGAGGCCGATTGAAAGAGACCCTGGGTGTCGAGGTGATTCGTGCAGGCATAGGTGACAAGGTTCATCTTGAAATATCTTTAATATATACTATATTCGTAATTGTGACTGCTCGAGATAATTGGGGGTTCGCCTAACTACAAGCATAGCCAGTACTTTCATCGTTATTATTATACGATCGAATATACCGAACCATCGTGAACGTCCACTTATCGTATGGGCCGAAGCAATCGAGTAACCGCGACCAAGCGCATTTCCCTCCAGAGACTAAATCCGCTTTCTCATTCGAAAGACTAAACTACCCGCGACGCTGGAAGTGGCGAAGAAAGCAGAGATCAGCTCGGGTGTGTTCGGGGCGATCGTAGCCGCGGGAGTGGTGGCTGCCGGTGCAGCCGCAGCCCTAACGCTAGTGATCGCTCGTCGACACGCCAAGACCCGGGCGAAACTGGCCGGATTGGCCACACCGGATCCGGAAGCGTCGAGGGACTATCAGGACTTGTGCCGGGCGAGAATGCACGCGAAACAACCGGCGGAGAAGCCGGAATCACCGCGGATCACCAGCCTGAGCCGCGAAAGTGAATCTAACGTGCACTCGAATCGGTCCAGCACGTCTTCCTGGGGCGAGGAGCCGGCGCTTTCGAACATGGACATATCAACCGGGCAGATGGTCTTAGTAAGTTGGCCGAGATCCTTCCATTACCCGCTCTCTGGCCGTTGAGTTTTTAGAACGGTGTACGACAAACTCTTGCATCTGTCGCAGAAATATATGGAGGATCATCTAACGAATAAGGATCGATTGGATCAAGAATGGGCAGCGTTATGCGCGTACGAGGTGGACCCCTCCGCAACGGAAGCCGCGCAAAGCGAGGCGAATATAAAATGCAATCGCCCCGGCACCGCGCTACCGTACGATCACTCCAGGGTGATCCTAAACGATCTAGCTAATGCGAACAACTCCGACTATATTAACGCCTCGACCATCGTAAGTGTCCCCAACCCTAACACTTTCTACTTTACGCAGAGAAAGATGAATAACGTATGCGTGGTTTTCATTTGAATATCATTGAAAAATGGAACTGAAAATAGAAATCGGTAAGTCACACGACGAGCATGAAGAGTCTATAAATACTGTTGCATTTCTTTGCATCTGTTTGATGATCAAAGCGAGGCTTCGTTTAAAAAAAAAAAAGGAAAAAACGCTTCTGCGATTCTCGTGGTATCGTAATATTTGGTCGCGAATCGAGGCATGATTTAAGAACATTATAAATTTAGATATAAATTTGGCAGAGGGAGGACGGTGTTCGTGGGATCACCGCGTTGTACGCAGGATACCGGTGTCCGGGCAACGTTCAATTACTTTCGAAGGCCAAATTTAAATTTGAATTTATATCCACACGTTGCGGTGGGCTTCTGTTTAACGCGTTCAGTAAGCGCGCACATAGACTAGACAGTAGTTGAAGCTCCGCAAGATAGTAATGATTATGCGAAACTGACGAATAAGTGCAAAGGGAGTATAATTTATTGCTAGTCCCAGAGGAGTGTAAGGACCGATAAAGATAGCACATTTTTAAACAATAGCAAACATGCTTGCTGTGCATTCTGGGGGGGGGGGGGCCGTGTGACTTGCTTTTAATGCACATATTTAGTAATTGACGTTCTATTAGATGGTCCCCTAAGTTCGTGCCGCGTATTGCTCTGCTATTTAAATTCACGTATGAAACATACCTTCAAGGTTTATGAAAAAACGTAATCACCCTCTCGATCAGCTGATGCGGCAACCCATACACCCGGCTTTGTAATCATTCCCATTTTCTTTAACGGTCTACGGACGGATGATTTCGAACCGATAAACTTCGTGTTTCGTCCACTAAAATACGAATTCTGTCTTCGTCAACTTCAGTTGGACGACTAGAGCGCGGCTCATCTCCCAGATCAAAATTTCTCCTTTCGAAATCGGTCGAACCAGTTTCTGCGCGTGCGGGGCGCCAAAGCAACCTTCCCCGTAAACGGCGCAAATATTGTTTGCAGCAAGCCGTTCTGGTATTTCCTTTCCGAAACTCGTGTAACATAAGACGCCGAAAATAAACTCGTGTCTCGCTCATACTTTTCCATACTAATATACTAATATACTAAAATACTAAACGGTTGCTATTCACGAACGTTTTCCTTCGAAT
The DNA here is from genome assembly GCA_023838395.1 of Holcopasites calliopsidis. NCBI lineage: Eukaryota > Metazoa > Arthropoda > Insecta > Hymenoptera > Apidae > Holcopasites > Holcopasites calliopsidis. The sequence goes on from JALHAQ010000008.1 coordinate 3,253,817, forward strand.
GCTTTCTCTGGACTGAACTTGATCACTGAACACCGATCCCTTTTGGTTGCTTATCCGCGGCACGAACTTATGGGACGACCTAATATATGTACAATAACCGCGGTTATTCTAAAATAGATCTTCCACTTTGTAGACGGATCACGATCCCAGGAACCCAGCTTACATCGCGACGCAGGGGCCGATGCCCCACACGACGGCCGATTTTTGGCAATTAGTGTGGGAGCAAGGCAGCGTGGTGATCGTGATGTTAACTAGGCTCACCGAGGAAGGTGTTGGCATGTGTCATCGTTACTGGCCCGAGGAAGGATCCGAGTTGTATCACATCTACGAGGTGCACCTGGTCTCCGAGCATTTCTGGTGCGACGACTATTTGGTACGGTCGTTCTACTTGAAGAACCTACGCACCGGCGAAACTAGGACCGTAACGCAGTTCCACTTTTTGTCCTGGCCGGAGAACGACGTGCCGCACTCTATCAAGGCGCTCCTTGAATTCCGCCGGTAAGTATTCCCCCAAGGGTGTTCATCGTTTCTCGAAAGAAATCTTCAAAATTGGAACTACAATTATCGAGTCCTATCGTATAAAAACTATTGCGCTACTGCTCTAATACTTACCATCGTTTGATTCTAGGAAAATCAACAAATCCTATAAAGGCAGATCATGTCCTATAGTTGTACACTGCAGGTAATCAACTTTCAATATTCGATCTACATCTCGCGAGTATATACAATTATTACGATCGAAAATTGCTATGCAAATGATTCTGTTCGAATTACTAAAGAAATCCTACAACCGAATGATCGGGACCGTGCACAATCGCGACCCACTTAATCGAGGTCTCACTGTGATCATTTAACTTCACGAATGTCCATATTTCACAGAGACAATCGTTTTCTTTTTGCAGCGATGGTTGCGGACGTACCGGGACTTACTGTTTAATCGACATGGTCCTGAACCGTATGATGAAAGGGGCTAAGGAGATAGACATTGCTGCTACTTTAGAACACATTAGGGATCAAAGACCTAACACGGTTGCGACAAAGGAGCAGTTTAAATTCGTTCTCACGGCCGTGGCGGAAGAAGTGCACGCGATTCTAAAGGTTCTACCCGTACCACCGGCAGAGAAATCTCCGCTACCAGGAAACAACTCTTCTACGAACCCGACTTAGACCAGTAAGATTGTACTCGAATCGGAAATTGCAGTCGCGGCGAGCACTGGTATAGTATTAATTGCCGTCTATCCAAGAGGACAAAAAATGGCCAAACGTTTCTAGTCGACCGTGATCGTATTACGAGTATAATATAATCACTATTGGATCTTTCGTTTCCGATGACATTCTTCTGGTCCGGATACTTTCGAACATTGTTTGAGAACGTACGAACTTCGTATCAGGGGTTGAAAACAGTAATGCTTAATGTACGAGTTTTCGAAGCGCGTCTCGCATTTATTATATACGTACAGTTTGCCATGGAAGTATTTTGGACCACGTAAAGTAACTGGTAATTTTAATGCAAAATAATTAATCGAAGAAAAGTGATTGCAACGTTACTTTGAAACACATTACGACTTTATGATATTATGAAATAATTGAACAACTTGCTATCGCTTAGTATTACTTAACTCATTTCACTTCTCATTATGACGTAAATTAACTGTAACGTTAAATGGCCGGATACTTCTGTGACCAACTGTATGTACATCGAATTCGGCGCTGTTAAGTACAGAGGATTTCGTTCGTTTATTTTGCCTAACGAGAGAAAAATAATTCGTCCAATTTATCTAGCTGAACAATTTTTGCAAATTTTCATATCGTTTATTACGAAGGTTGAAAGCAGTCATGATATCGGCTTCGGTTCTCGTAACTGTTTCAGTCAGAACCGAAATAGAACAGTTTTAAATAATTATTTTCGGAACCGTTTCAACCCCTGATTTATTATGCAACTTCATTTGACTACGGCCTACTTGAACTTTCTCCTTTTAATTATTTGACTTGAAATTACGTTGCTCTTTCGCCCCCTTTCCCTTTCTAACTACCTCTCTGTCCCTCCCTCACACGGATAACTTCACTAACGTGCTTTACAACAGCTTTAAATAAGATATCGGAATACTATCGGGACATACTTTAAACATAGCTCTATCTGCCCAGTCAATTCTATCAAGTATACACAGCGCTGACGCTCACGGTCTCTGTGTCAAATGCAAAATCTCGCGTCTCCTTATATCTTCCTATCCATTTCGTTAAATTAACTTTCGCAACGAAAGCGTTTCATTTATTCGCGACATTAGAAAACGAATGAAGCCTTTTGTTTCAGTAGTGCAAGACCCGGAACCATCCTTTTTAGAGATTCAAAAACAGAACTTTTATACGATTGTTACACGTTCTAAAGAGTATGGATTTTAATGAACGGCTATGAATGTTACTCCGATGAAATGAAAACTTTATCAAACGTTGAATGTAGTGTCGCGGATTGTTCTATTTATCGGTCTCTTTTCTACGCGTACAGAAAGAAGAAAGTGATCGTCCTGCACAATGTTCACGGTATAATTAAGTAATCGTCATTATAAAAAAAAAAAGAAAGATTATAAAAATAATATTTTGTGTGGAACATGAATTATCGTACGACCACGTAATGTGAAACTAAATGTTTTAAATATCCTGCGGAGGTATTACTACAAAATACAATCTCCCCTGTGAGCGAAATGTCTAGTCATTAGATATCGTGACGATGATGTTATAGGTGGGAAAAAAAATGTATAAGCATACATGTGTGTACAAATCGTCATCTCGATATGACAAAGTGAAAATGGAAGATGTCGTCCTTTGCTTTAGAAACTGCGATACCGTTTGTCCTGTTGGTCCAACCTATCACAGGATGAACAGCTGGCATCCGAGATTCCTTCCTCCCCCTTCATTCTGCAGTAGGATGACGTAGACGAATCAAAATCTTGTTCTTCGTACTTATATTTCCATGTTACTCCGTTTTTTTTTTACTGCATTATAATTTAAATTAAAATACAAAGAAGTGAAGCTACAGAAACGGTGAAACATTTCCCAATCAAATGACGTAAATGTTTGTTTTCCTATACTGCTTCCGTTTGTAAGTATCCTATATACACATTCTGTATCTGTAAAAACAAAATGAGTTGAAGATATTAGTGACGATAGTTGATATGTTGGATTAATAATATATACGATATATTGTGAACTCAACATGAAAGTTTGCTTGTCCAACGGATAAGTTTTCTGTTAGTCTTTTTTAGCACAGATTCATACGAAAGATTCTATATTTTTATGCGAAAGGGCTGAGTCTACATAAAAGTGAAACAATATATAAATCTATGCTATGTTACTCAAAGTGTAATACTATATGTGTTATGATATAATAAATCATTCTATGTTCAAATCATAAGTCTTCGTCTTCGCTTTATTCACCTTTTTTAATTACGCACCTTACACGAGCAATAACTTCCATGTAAATACTGTATTATTAATTTATAGGAACAAGAATTACCTATACAATTGTATCACAACGCGTTTGTTCAATCATCTTGGAAAAATGTCGAACATGTATCGGGAAACACAGCATCCCAGAAACCTGAAACGCGAGATAGCATTTATAAAAGTTGAATGTACTACTTTACAACATTGAAAACGGTGTTAATAATTACCCGCGGGTGTGGCGTTCATCTTTTCGTGTTTCGTTCGGTGCCGGGAACATTCGTTTTGTTTCTTTTGTATTTCTTTCTTAGAAAGACCGAGTGCAGCATAATACTGGAAATAATTTTTTTTTTTTTTGCATGGAACCATTGCGCACGTATAATTGGAATAGATGTAAATTATATACATCAGTATAAATATTATTTACGTATAAAAAATGAGATAGTACTTAGGAATGACTTACGGTGCGATTCCTGCACGCAGCATTGAGAAACAAATTTTATTTAATATTAATCGATTCGATTAATTAACTTGAAAGTATAATATAATACCTTCTCGCATTGCCAGCAGGATGCACCATTCATCTTTGCCCTCTCAGTCTTTTTTTTCGATGGTTTATCAGCGATTACTTCCTTTTTCTCGGGTGGCCTTAAAAAATGTTTTTTTAAGTACGCATTTGCTACAAAAACATTTACATTTATATAAATGCTTACACATCAAAGCTATCCATAAGGCTTTTCTTCACAGACTTTTGTATTGGTAACAAGCGACTTTCGCATTTATTTTCTTCGGTGCTCTGTACTTTACTTGTCCCACAAGCAGACTGTTTCTTAAAATTTTCATGTAAAGGGTAGAACGTTTCATCGTTACACGACGAAGAACCACTACCAGGCGAGTGACTGTAAACATTCGAATATTTTTCTTCTTCCGCTTGATTTATATTTTCCTTCGACCTCCATGTACCGGCATTGGTTAATGGAGTTAAATAAGAACTATCGCGATCATTTTCATCGCTACTTTCACAGGAACCAACTGTTCTTGACCTTTTCTTCGAACATGGTCGTTCTTTCTGCGTAGACGCATGTACAGGTAATAAAAACTGGCTAATGCTAGATTGGTTCATTTCCCTCGTGGCTAAATTATCACAACATGTGTTAAGCGTATTATGTTCCTTCGTATTATTTTTTTTAGCCGTAGGCGACTTCCTTTTCAGTTTCAAACATTTCATTTTGAAATTTGATTTCGCACGCTTGTTAGGGCTACCTTCAATTATATCTTCTTCTACTAATCTCTTTCGACTCGATGTTTCTCTTACATCTTTTTCGGGTGTCCGTGTTACACGCGATTTCAATGGACTTAATTTTTTATACAGCGCGTGGGTTATAGTTTCCGCTGATTGATCGCTCGGACGAAATACAATTTTCGACTGTCTTAGCATTTTACCGTCTTCCAATAGCGTGGTGCCTACATTATACAATTTACTAACGCTTAATTTCCCTGGTACTTTTGTTACAGATGTACACTCTGTTTCATCATCATTACTCTCTATTTTCTTCTCCTTTGTTTGTAAAGGTACTACGTTTTCGTTAGGAGTATCCGCAGAACAGGAAAGAATTCTTTCTAAAGACACACCCGAACACATCGTACTTTGCTCTTCATTTCTCAATGTAGGGTCGCTCTTCGCAACTGTGATTTTCTTCGATTTAGTTCGTTTTCTTAGAAGCTCTGGACTCTTCAATAATTCTTCTTCCTTTTGTTCTCCAACAGATTTCTTGTCGCTGAGTACGGTACCACCAAAATACGATGAAATGCCAAACTTGCTAGCAGCCGAAACACTTTGGGATGCTGATTCACTTGATCCGTTGGACAACGCCTGGCTTTTGTCAGATTTAGTACTGAGAACAAAACAAATAATGCCTAACTCTGATACAAATATATAAGATAACAACAGAAAAACTTACGGATCATCATTGCATTTATCTGATTCAAGTAGTTGAAATGGTATTTTAAAAGCGGCATCTTCACAATGCTTCCGCAGTTTCAGATATTCATTCCATAGCACTGCAAACGAAAAACAATATCATTGCATTTGAATCCAAGCACTTAATAATACATGTTTATATATTTTCTTGCGAAATTTCTACTGTGCTAACATGTTCACTGCTGCAACTTTTTGAAGATTTTCCTTATCCACGGAATGAGATAAATATATTTTGTTTTAGACTTTTCTATTACTATTTCCTCCTCATAGAGCTAATTGTTACATTTTTCATAGTGCGAGACTAATACATGTACTATGACTTCTCGCACAATAAAAATATTCAAAAAATGATGGATATATTAGCTTTGCACCTAGCAAAGGTTTAACAAAAAAACAAGCTGCGTAAAACGAACGTGTGGTACAGGCTCTGTATATACTGTATCGCAGTGAACGTGTTAATTATGTGCATAATGAAAAAAAAGTGAATTTCATACACAGTGTTTCGCAAAGTGAAAAGGCAACAAGTCTTTACAATTTCAGAAAAGATAGATAAACGATATACTTGATACAGTATTTGTATACTTACACTTATACTGCTCGAATGCTTTCCCAAGCATTCCTGCGAAATCCTTCGTGGCATTTCGCGCGACTTCATTGTCGATGGAATAATCAAGTTTCAAAACATTTGAAAAAGCCATAGGTACATCGAACTAGGTTAGGAAATTGTTATTTCGAACAGTTCGACACTCTGCCACCTTCTCACTTGCCGTTGATCAAATTGTTATGTTCTTTATTGCGTATATTATCAGCATACCGAGCATAGAATCGAACAAACTTAATAGAACAATCTATTTATTATTCATTCCCGTAACGTCGTACTGCTGTTGTCACTTCACTTGATCCATACGGAAACCGAGTGTTGCTCCAATCGCCTTGTGATGTCGACACGCGTTCTGTTTACGCACCTTGCCGGTACAGAAGCACACGTCCTAACCTCTCTTTCCACAGGGTGCATATACGTGTTTCCTTGGAAGAATCACTTCAATCTGAAACGTTTGTGAAAATTGTGTTAACTTCTATCCTATTTTTTACATTGCATTCGAATATTATTGTTCCAAACACTCTCGCTTTTACTTTTTTCTTTTAAACAAGCATTTATAAAAGTCGCAAATGTCTAACCAAAAAAAATTACTTAGTGGTGTAACTTTTTCACTTAAACATTAAATACGATATCGAAATATCAAACTAATTGTTCCGACCTAAAAGAATCCTGTCATATTCGTGTACTTTTATCACTTTATTATATCTCGTTATCGTTATGTACAATACATCCCGTAAATATTACTATAAATAAATAAGCATTTAACATCGTGTATAGAAAAACAAACGTGTGCGGGTACTCAAAGCACGAGATCGGTACGGGACGGAAAATTTCGGGAGGGATCTCGATACAGTCGAATTGGGCTGGAATTTCGAAACTTGACCTGGGACATAAATATGAGCAGTCCGTCTTCGTATCTGATCGGTAAAAGTCAGATGCAATCAGTTTCTGAAGCAGAATCGAGTCTCGAGATTCTGACCAATTCGGGAGTATCCAGATCTCGCCCCAACTTCTTCCTGTTCCGAAGCTCGTGCGATGATTGCACACTTCTAGCAACAAATAAACGATTCCAATGTAACTGATTTTTTTTCATTTACCTTCCCTCTCTACTTTTGTTACCTCTTTTGTGTAAATGCAATAATTATAACAAAATGTGTATGTCGCCTTAACGTAAAATTGCATTTAATACAACATTGAATATCTAAGAAAGAAACAGTTCTTTGAAAAAAGCTAAAGGAATTTTGTAACGATCGAATATTTCGTTCAAATTATGAAACATTTACGTAAATGTACACACGGTCTTGTATACGTATGCACACATAAGTTTTAGATATTACCGATTAAAAAAAATGAATTTACATTCGGAGAAACTAAAAAAAAGGAACATTACGACTTTAAAGCTCTTATCTCGTATATGTATATTGCGTAAGTGTTGCACTATAAAGAGCGTGTTGATATTTTACTAAAGATACAAGTACTGTATTAAGTAACTGGTCAAAGTATTAATAATACATTATCAATTATATACAAGTTATACACCGGATGTGCACTTACAGTTATGAATGGATAGTAGAGTCTATAAACAACTCGGATGCAGTTGTACCTCCTTGCCTAGTTAATTTAAAAAATAGCAATTTAGACCTTCTCCAACTTTGTACAGAACACAAGCTTAGAATGCTGTAAAGAGTTATGTACATGTACAAGTCATTATGAGCTGAATGCCGACTGCGAGGAGGTCGAAGGGAGGAAAAGACTTTGCGTCGGATTGGATGTCGGTTTACCTGGGGGTCGGGTGATAACAGGGGAAGGATTGCATGTTTCCAAACCGTAGCGCGACATGAGCGCTAATAATGCACTGCGAACACCAGCCGTGGCCACCTGAGACCATCTTCCTGAACTCATCGCATCATCGCCAGCGTAAACTGCATGTGCATCGAAATTTCCGGACTGAGCTGCATTTGTATCTGCGACGGTTAAATGTAATGCGATAATAGATTACAAGAATGTAGAGGAAATGCATACAATGAAACTCACCTGAAGACGGTGGGTTCAATCCAGGCATATGGGATTCGAGTAGCCCACTAGGTCTTGAGTTTGCAGCCAGTCGAAGTTCGGCATGCAACTCTCCTAACAATTGCACTACCTTTGGGTCACTCTGTAATTTAAATCATAATAGTTGTAGCTTTAGATCACAAAGGTTCAATCCTATTAAGCAGTAATGATATTAATTGCACGCAAGTTTGTAAGAATTTTACAAGAGAATCTACAAGTATGCACCTCATTATCCGTTCGAAGGGACATAAGATCTTCCACACGAACTGGTTTTCCCTGATTCAACGCATTTGTAAGAAGACTCAGTTTGCGTGCGAGATTATCTTCTCCATATAGCTCTATCATATGAGATGCAGCGTCTCCTTTGGGTCTTGGCGTAACAGGTGGTGGACTCACATAAAAATATGATGGCGATGAGACCAAATAAGGTCTGTTGGTATCTCCTTTAGGTCTTGGCGTCACTGGTGGTGGACTAGTGTAATAATACGATGGCGAAGAGACCATGTAAGGTCTACTCTGGTTGAATAAGTTATCTCCCCCATAATGGGATTCTGTTCCAAGACGATTCGGATGGGAGTTGTAACCTGCTTCCATTTTTAAACGCTTGGAAGACCTGAAACCAAGTCGGGAATATATTAGAAGAACTATAGAAACAATTACTTTGATGGATAATATGATCATTTATCAAAGTGCGGTATTAAAGAGAATTTATCAAATATAAGACACATTCTTATATTAAGAATACTAGTAATTAGTATGTATCTTTATATTTAATGACAAATATAAATATTTATATTCAGTAGTGGCAAATTTTTCATGTTATGAATGTTAGCATGGGTCGAATGTTATTTTAAAATTGAAGATACATTAGTAATGTTAGTAGATTTGGGCCAATACAATCGAGATTAGCAATAAAGATTCGCATAAATATTATTAAAATAAAGAGCAGCACATGAATGTCGACCAGCAACACTCATCTGATACATAACAGAAATCATGCAAGAGATAACATTGTATAAACGTGCATACTGAACAAGCAAGACTAATGAATCAATATTTTATAACGGATATACATGCAATTTAATAGGCACAGCGTTTTAAACTTTATTTATACTCTGTAAATTTTATTTTTCACAATATATTGCATATCATTATCACTTATACCTCTACGATTGAAGAGGTATGAAACAAAATCAATTTTATAAAGTTGATAAGTTCTCAATATCATAATATATGTATATGTTGAACTCCTTGCATCCTGAACCATTCTTGCACGAAACGATGAAGCTTGTTTCTTTATTTTAGTTGTGAAGCCCAAAGCACGCATGAATATGTTATATATGATAAACAAAACCAAGTCTCATGTGAATTATGTATTAAACTGGACACCCTGGGTATAAACATATACATCATACGCATTTGGAAAATTTATTACCTATTTTATATTCTTATAAGTGTTATAAAATTTGCCCTTTATCATTCAGCCAGAATAACATTACTTCCTGAAACATAATCGTTTTTTCTTCATTAGATATTTTGCCAATTTATGTTCATATATAATTATTTTTATTTTATGAACGAAGCGTTATGTTATTTTCTCCCTATTCCACAATATAAATTACTACGAACATTATACGTATAATTATGTACAATTCATATTATATGTATTTTTGATATGCATATAATCAGGGGTGATGTGTATACATAACCATATGAATATCTACATAAAATTATTAATGTAAATGGTTATGTATCAAAATAATTGAATGCATACAATATATAACATGTTCTGCGCATAATCAATATTTTTTAAGACATCTGCTTTTGTATTTTGCTAATAATTACATTACAGAATGATTAAAAATTTTGATGATTCGAGATGCTATTTGATTTTACAATAAACTTTCAAAGAAGGAAAATTATTTTACATTAGTCTTTTCAATTATTCTACAATCATTGCTCATCAAGAAATATATTTGATAGTATAGTAGCACATATTAGTCGCATGATTTTTTAAAGGTAATAGTAAAAATGTAATTTCGCGTGTGAGAATAATTTCTTTTAAAATAGATCTCGGTATCTTACGAACATGATTTTCAAGATAAAGAATGATAAAGGTCATGTTATCCATAACGAGATGTACTTTATTTAAAAATGATCTGCATGAGCCTTTGGATCATTCTCGTTATTACTTCATGCTTTGTAATATTCACAGACAAGCGAAACACTTACATCTATCTTATTTCACTATGCGTGTAATAGCATCTATATAACGTTAATATTTTATTTTGATTCGTTCTACATAAAAGTAACAAAAGCATCGTTCATCGAAACTGATTGTGGAATAAGTAGAGAAATAACACTCGATTTGCATTCGTTTTCATTGGAGTACATAATCATGTACACTGGTATTTCGATTCATCCCCAAGGTCCCAGTGTTCATCGTCAGATATGATTTTTTTTTCTTTCAGAGGATCATGGTTACTTATAGTTTATAAATTATAATATAGAAACATTGAAAGGGTCTGAACAAATTAATCGATAAAAATATTTTAATAACATTGGAAATTCGTTGTCCATTAAAATGTTAGGCGACTGCCACTGGACACACATTTAGTAAATAAATCTTTTTATATTACAGCAATTCGATCGTATTTTACAATTGCGACGATAATACATCAGAGGTTTATCTAAATTCCGAATTTCATTATAAGAATGGCATCGATACAAAACACATGCAAAAAAAGCACGAGAATATTTAACAAATTTCAAAAACTGCCATTCGTATATTGAAATTTTTTACCGATAAACTATCTACAGATACAGAATAACGAACTATAACACGGTTGCGGAAATATGATCAATTAAAATATACGCCGAATGGTATAAATGTGAATGCTTTTAAATAAACTGAATTAACGTAAATAAAATGAAAAATATCGATGGGGGATGGCCGTGATGTTAATATTCCGCGGGTAATACACATTCACATTTTTAGCCTTGGCTCCTCGTATTCCCCGTCTTCGATCTTCGAACAGCTTCTTCTCAGTATCCATTTGACCTATTTACACTCCAAGACTTTAAATATTATACAGATCATATATGTATATATTTGCTCACATTGCTTTCTAGTAATTCATTTTATGTATCGTTTCATGCGCTCGTATGTAATTATTCGAACTAGATAGTTTCATATGAAAATGAACATGTGAATTTCCAGAAACTCTACCATTATATTTACAATCATGTACCCACTATTTTACCCTCTTTTTTCCTTATTAAATAGTTGATCATTAAGCGAATAATGTCTTTAGATATATATATATATATTATCGATACAATTTTAGTGATTAATATTCATATGCATGTACATGTTCAAGTATGTAAATGCATATATTCAATTTCAATGTAAAATTGTACATATATGCAATTTCTTACTCTTTTTAACATACACAAATACGCCATAATGTATGCATATGTCCATGGATTAGCAAATACGTACATATGTACTTCTTTTACTTATTGGTCGGAATATTATCAGACACGGAAAATATCTCAGAAATTTTCAAGCTACGTATGATTAATTGCCAAACCAACTAAAAAAATTTCATCACAAATGAATCACAACAGGGTATAATCTTCCTTTTATGCAAAATGCTTACGTTCTCCGAAGCAAACAATACTGATGTTACTTCGGAGGAAAAATACTAATATATTATTATAACATTGTTATTTCCTTCTGGGTCTTGCTGTATATATATTAATTTTGCAATCACGTGGAAAATTTAATTGTTAAGCATATTTTGCCAAGGAAGAAAAGTACCACCATAAATTCTGTATATCATTGAGCGTATAAGTTTGAAATGGTTCCCTATATATTCAAACAACGGAAATATCTGTAGCGAACCCATGAAAATAGAACGTTGTTGCACATTCTCGAGTTTCTATATTCCATTGTTCTGCATTATAGAGCCATCGTCGTGTTTGAACGACTATGAATGAAACTAAAATTAACTTATTTCGTATTCCATTATTCGAGAGAGAGTCGCATGCAAACGGACGACGAGAATAAGATACTACTACAACAGTCATGTTTTTCTTTTCTTCATTCTGTAAATAATATCTATGACAACGCATATTTTTCTTTTGCTAAAGGAAAATAAATGCCAAGCACAACTGCAGTACACAGCCATCTACGTGTGTAAGCAATTAGTATCTGGTCAGTAGTACTGGATCGCGTCCCAGTTTTGTGCGAATATGTCTCTCTACAGCTACTCACCCCCCGACATCAGACAGATCTTCGATAGCCTTATGGGGACCTCCTTTATTCGGAAGAGGTAGAAGAGGCATCTTTCCAGCAGAGCTTTCTTGCTGTTCTCGTAACTGACGTCTTCGTTTTTTACTCCACAGTTCGTGACAGTCTTGCCAAGTGGGAAGCTGTGGTGCTGGCATCCTAATTTTTTTATTCAAAAGATACAGCATAAATGAATAGGCGATAACATCTCGTTAACCAAACAAATAACAAAAAAAAAACGAATAAAAACAATTCCTGCAATTTTATCAATTTCGAACAAAACGATATTCCTTTCGTAAATATAGTGGTATACAAGAAGAAAACATACTGCTCGGGTTGAACATTTTTCAGCCACGCGCTTTTAAGCGCATCGGCGGCCGTTATTCGCTTTTCCGGATCTAATTCCAACATTTTGTCTAAAAGATCCAACGCTGGCGCCGGCATAAAAGAAAAATCTTCTCGTAAGCGTCTCCTATGTGATTTTTTTGGTTTCAGTGTATGCCACAACGGCAGTTTTATCACAGAAGGCCAAACAGCTGGAGTTGGTGTACCACAAACTCTGGATATCATCTCCAACTGCATCATTTCTACATTAGCCTGATGGAAAATCATAATTAGTGTAACTCTCCGCGCTTAAGATAATTAACAACAAGAAACATATAATTTATTACACTCTGAATACCTGAAATAGCGGTTTCTTAGAAAATAATTCTCCTAGAATACAGCCACAACTCCACACGTCTATCGCAGGACCATAACGTTCCTCGCCTAATAATAATTCAGGGGGCCTATACCACAAAGTGATTACTTTGTTCGTATAGGGTCGCTGTCTATCTTCAGCATTGTAAAGTCTTGCAAGTCCGAAGTCGGCCAGTTTCACTTCTCCTCTACAGGAGTTATATAATTAAAATATTACGTGGTACATCGACAACAATTTGTTTCCCGTACTCAAATTTTACGTACTTGTTATTCATCAGTATATTGGAGCACTTGATGTCTCGGTGTAAAAAATTCTTGCTATGGCAGTAATTTAATCCGTCGAGCAACTGCTTCATAATGCTTGCATTGTTCATTTCGTTGAAATCGACCATCCCGGATTCTAAGAGACCCATCAAATCGTGATCCATGTATTCGAACACAAGATAGAATGAGCCTTTGTCCTGTAAAAGTCAATGTACAATATTATTTCTATTCAGTAATTCATTATTGCCTCTATTGCGAATTTTACCACGGTACCTTCCGGAAGTCTAGAGCGTCCTGCTTATCCGTAACTATTTCCCTCAAATTGACTATGTTTTTGTGATTAAGCTGGCGCAAAATTTTTATTTCGCGCACAGCAGTGATGGGGAATCCCTCCTTCTCGTTCTCCAGGCGAACTTTCTTCAGTGCAACGAGAACCCCGGCCCGTTTGTCCTGAGCTTTGTAAACTTGACCGTATGTACCCTCCCCTATTTGAGCTATCACTTCGAATACGTCGACCGATCGCTCGCCCCAGTCCTTGCCACTGGACACCGACATTGGTGTGTGACAATTTCTAGAACTTCTACGTTTCAATATCTTCGGTCGCTTCAGTTTCGGTTTGGGTGGAACTCGCTCGATCTTTGTACGCGGCGGCGTCGCATTCGGATCGTCCTCTCCGCTGAGATCTTCCGATCCAGGAACAACTGGATATCAAATGATAATATAAAAATATTGCTTTATGTTGATGTTGGCTTGTACACTAGCATGCCTTCTACGACCTTACCTGGTGGCATTGGCAAGTCTTTGATACCCTTCTTCTGCCCCGGTTTCGCAGCCGAAGGTGGGAATTTGAGCTGTGCCTTGCTAGGCGGGCTCGGCGATCGACTCGGCGGCGAGTCTATGCTCTCCAAGTCGTTTTGATTGATTCCAGGCGGCAATGGCAACCTGGATAAACTCTTAGTTTTAAAAGCCACGATGGGAGGTTTAGGAGGATCTACGGACTTAAGAGGAACTAAATTGTTGGGGGCATTGAATTTGGACATCGCCGTGTTCGGCGCTGGGACCGGTATCGGTATCGGTGGTGGCGGAACGGATAAGTTCGGGAGAACAGGTACTGGTACGGGAATAGGCACTGACATGGACACTTGGGGTAATCCTGCTGCATTCGCAGGCTCGGATTGTGGCAATGGTGGTGGTATTTGTACATTTGTAGCGGGTGGGAAACTCGGGCTGCTCGTTACAGCCACTGGAAAACTACCGGTGGTAGTCGTCGTGGGCGAAGTGTACGCTATCGTCGTAGGATGTTGATTAGCTCCGGGTGGCATTAAGTTCGGTGCATTGATTGGCAATGGCGGCGTCTTTCCCGCGATTCCACTGTCCTCCGATATTGGAACGGGAATGTCCACAAGATCTACAAGTTTTACGCCTTCGTTTGCCGGTTTCAGTTGATCCTTATGATTCACATATTTATCCTTATTGTCGGCGGAAACCTTATTCTCCGAGGATGTACTACTGGCGTCTTTCTCGTCGGTGCCTTCTATAATCTGAACCTCGTCCTGATTTACAGCCTTCTCCTTTGCAGCCTGCAACTTTTTGTACGCTAGCTCCCTCATGTTTCTATCCTTTACTAGTTCAGCGAACAAACTAGTTTCGCTGATCTTTGCCTGCACCCTAAGATTTCTTGCCGTGATGCTCGAAGGGCTTCTCGCTCGGGATCTGTGGGGCGGAGGAGAAGGTATCCTCGAAGGGCGAGGGCTCTTAGATTTGTGTTTCCTGGTGGACTTGTGAGACTTGCTGGGGGAACGCGATTTCTTTGGGGTGCGACTTCTTCTTCGCGAACGCGATCTCGAGCGTGACTGTAACTTTCGCCACCTTGCAGGACTTCGCGATCGTGAACGGGAAAGAGGTAAATGCAATCTGAAAGAAAGTAATTGATTTCATTGTAAAATTGAAACAAATTTCTTTCACTTATTTTAATGTATGATTTATAGTACCTGCTTCCTGTAGGACTTCTAGTAGACCGCGACTTTCTTTTATCTCTCCTGTCCTTATCGTGATGCCGGTGTCGCCGTTCCGATTCGTCTCGCCTTCTACGTTTACTCGATGGAGGAGAGCCAATAGGATCCCTACGTCTGTAGCCCACAGGACTCGGGCTAAATTCCCTCCGTCTCGTCGATGGGCTAGGACTATGCCTAAGTCTGTTCACCATCGGACTCGGACTGAAGTCTCTTCTTCGTGGTGGGCTGTGGTCTCTTCGTCTCGTCGGCGGACTCGGACTGTGAGGTCTCCTACGACTCGAACTGATAGCAGGGCTTGGGCTAACGCTACAACGCCGCACATGAATGCTAGGACTATGCTTCTGCCTTTCAGGGGTATGTTTCATCGTGGACAAACTTGCTTTATTACTCTCTGGTGTCGTGGTTCTTGGAGGTATCAAAGGAGTATGGGGAGATTCCGTTGGTCTTGGAGGAAGCGGCGGAGGAGTTACATTTCGCGGCTGTCTCGTTTCTTCGAGTTCCACGTCGCTGGAGCACCTTTGCTCCTGAGGCGTTGCGGGAGAAATGGGCGAGGTGCTGTCTTTTAATGGCAAAGGCGGTGACTCGGACCAATTCGCAGTCGGTTTCTCGTGTTCCGGGCTTATGATAATTTCATCCGTGATGGGATGCGGACTCAAACTGTGAGAGTGTCTCTTGGATTTTCGTTTCTTCTTCTTGCCAGAGCTAGACGAGGGACTGACACTTCTCTTCTTCTTCTTCTCTCGCTTGTGTTTCTTCTCTTTCCTTCTCGCATAACGTCTAGACTCTTCCTCGTACTCGGGTGTTCCAGCATGCATCGTCGACGGTTCCCGTTGTTGTTGCTGTTCATTCGGTGAGTAATGTCTGTTAGGATGCCTATGCTGAACTGGTGGAGATGGTGAAAGACTAATAGGAGATGCTCCGAGAGCGCGCACCGGACTTCCGCCATAATAACGTCTCTGCAAAACTGGTTCAGGTACTTCTCCATCCGTATAGCTATTACCCCTACTGTCTTCCGATTGAATTTCTCCAGCTTCTGGTTCCGACAAGTCTTCACTACTCACGTCAGAGTATTCGACCAATGGTTTAACAACCGATGAAGCTACAGTCGGTACATTTTCTACTGACTTATCTCTTGACCTTTTCTTCTTCTTCTTTCCTGAACTCTTACTCTTCCCATGCCTCCTGTGTTTCTTGTCTGATGGTTCGAAGGTGTGACGATTTATATCGCTGCCGGTGCTGCCTCTTCTGCGTGATCGAAATCTTCCATTACGTTCAGCTCTTTCAATATCACGGCTGCTAGGCATGTCACCTACTGAAATGTACATTAATGGATATAAGTAATCGATACTGTTTTACATGCGTTACTAACTCGATGCATGATGAAATCATTTACAAAATTACTTATTACGAATATTCGTGTGTTTTCGCAAATGTTTTCTATATAAAAATAAAAACAGTTACAATTATTTTAATTTACTTACGAAGTATCTAATTCTTAATTTTAATATAATCATTCTTAATCCTTACCAAAAAGTTTCACAGTGGAAAAAAATGTTACAATAATTATATTACTTCCACACTTTGTAGTACGTTGATACAGATCATCACCGATATATAACACACATACATAACAATACGCGCATGTAGGCTACACACAAAATGCACACATACAGATCAGTCGACGTAACAGTATTTTTTAGCAACACTATTCACCGATATTTAAAATATAAAACGATGATATTTAATCAAATTCGCCGTTTCCAAGGTCAAAATGAAAATCTATCAAGTGTAAATCTATGACTCATTACTTGAATGAATATTTCGGAGAAAAGAATTTTTCGGTCAACCTAGCGCGGCCGCCATTGTTAACGACTAGGTGGCAAGGGAGTTGCCCAGTTTTTCGCAAAAGAGAGTCAGTTAGTTAACGCTATTCACGGAGATTAATAGTCGATGGATTAATATCGGTACTCACGTGCAATATAAGTCTTGTGATATCACGCTGAATGTTGGGTTTCTTTGCATCGAGCTGGTCCAACGTAGCGATGAATGTAATGGTTACGTTCGCTGCTCCGTAAACAGATTCAACACATATTTCGTAGGCCACGAGTAAAATTTGTTAAAAATTAGAAGCTATCGTAACAATGAAATGTTCAAGCAATCATATTTTCAGAGTTTTACTAGCCGATGCATCATATCGCATGAATTTTCTTTGGATTGTATTTGGCTTTCTCATAAAGGTAGCCCAAGTAAGTAGAAGCCATTAACCATTAGCACGTCATTATTGTCTGACGTAACCAGCGATAAGTGCTGCACCCTTGCGGCTAAATGCGCAATCAACAAAATTGCGTACCCTCTTGAATATTATCAGTCTTGTTGCAATTGGCTCAACAAAATTGATTTGTTGTTTATAAAAGTAAATATAGACAAGGCTAATACCGATCGCTTATATGCAAATGCAAAAATTATAAATTTAGATGTGAATTTTAAATTTAAAAGTTACATATCTTCACAATAGACGTCTTATTCTTTCTTTGATATCTTATGATCGTGTAAAAATAATTTATTTTCTTAAAAATAATCTATTTCAACAGATAAATTTTATTATATTGTCACGAATTGTTGGAAAATTTCCTTCTAACATGGAAACACTGTATTGTGCACCCTGCATTGATAAAAGCGCCCTCTAGCACAATATGGAATACAAACATTGCGTGTTTTATTGCACATTTCTGTTCTGGTATTTACCGCAAAGCTGAGAAATTATTAAAAAGCTTAGTAACCGAAGTTAGTAAATTGTTCCTTCCATCTTTCCATTTAGCGTCAGAAGAACCATTTAAGTCAGAACATGGGGGAACGTTATAACATACACAGTCAATTGGAGCATTTGCAGTCAAAATACATCGGCACAGGCCACGCTGATACGACAAAGTTCGAATGGCTTGTAAATCAGCATCGTGATTCTTGCAGTTCTTACATGGGACATTATGATTTATTAAACTTTTTCGCCATCGCGGAGAACGAAGCTAAAGCACGTGTCCGATTTAATCTCATGGAGAAGATGCTGCAACCTTGTGGACCACCGCCAGAGAAGCCAGAAGATTAATGGATTCTATGTAAAACGTGTTAATTCCGTGCAACCAAATCTATGTACACGTGATTCTAAACATTTCTTATCTTTTCTAATTCAATTCATTTTTTTTTAAGTTTTGCACAGTACAAATAAAAGTTAATTTTTGATCAGTTGCATTGTAAACTTATTCCCGCGAGTGCAATAAACTATTCCTGCGAATGTGGTTGAATTATAACCGTTGTGCGAATAAACTGAAACATATTTGTTAAATTTTCAACTCGTGGCTTTTTTATTTTCTTAAAAAGCAAGTACGAAAAATTGCATCGATAATTAGCTACTTGTATAACAGTGCAGTGACTTTTTTCGATCAAAATGCCTGCTCAATGTTCACGAAACTGCGGAAAAAGGGCTATCCTTAAAGTAAGTCACATTGTCACATAACATTTTAAATTAAATAATATCAATGACACGAGGTATTTATTAAAATAAATATCTATGAAAGAAATATATTTAATTGTAGAGACCAAAAACAGGGCACGCATTGTGCAAAGAATGTTTCTTCTGCGCGTTCGAAACTGAAATACACAATACCATTGTACAAGGACAATTATTTAAGTCTGGTGATAAAGTAGCTATCGGAGCATCAGGAGGAAAGGATTCTACCGTATTGGCATACATTCTGAAAATGTTGAACGATAGATACAAATATGGAATCGATCTGTTTCTGTTATCCATCGACGAAGGAATCACCGGTATTGTTCTAAAGGATCACATTGTGATGTTTAAATATTTGAAATTGTACTGAAAATTCTGTTATATCACTTTAGGGTACAGAGATGATAGTCTGAAAACCGTTCAGCAGAACAAAGACGATTATGGACTTCCATTAAAGATATTATCCTACAAAGAGTTGTATGGATGGACGATGGATGAAATTGTAGCAGCAGTATGTATTTACTAGTAGTCATAAATTTGTAAACTTTTTCATTATATTATTATTATATATACTAAACTCATGTCATTTTAGATTGGTAAAAAGAATAACTGTACTTTCTGCGGTGTGTTTCGAAGACAAGCATTAGATAGAGGCGCGGCACTTTTGAAAGTAAATTGTATTGCAACGGGGCATAATGCTGATGACATAGCGGAAACAGTATTAATGAATATTTTGAGAGGTGATATTGCCAGGTTACAAAGATGTACTTCGATTACTACTGTAAGTGCCACGGATTTAACAAGAGGGTGACATAAATATCGAGGATAATTGTTTCGTTTATAATTCAGGCAGGAGCAGATTGCATAAGACGATGCAAACCACTTAAATATGCGTACGAAAAAGAAATAGTGATGTATGCTTACTTCAAACGGTTGGTGTACTTTTCAACGGAATGTATATTTGCTCCAAATGCATACAGAGGACACGCAAGAACCTTTCTTAAAGATTTAGAAAAAGTTAGACCTTCGTCCATATTGGATATAATTCATTCCGGTAAATAACTGTGGCTACCTTGAAATAATTATTAATATTGATAGTAACACTAATATGTATATCTTTGCATTGATAGGAGAAACGTTGCAAATAAACGAAAACGTTAAACTGCCTGAACGGAGAAATTGTACACGTTGCCGATTTATTTCAAGCAAAGCCATATGTAAGGCTTGTCTCATGCTAGAAGGTTTAAACAGGGGACTTCCGAAACTTGGCATTGGAAAATTTACTAAAGCTACACGAGTAATGAATACGATTGAAAATGGCATCTACGAAAACTATAAAAAACCTGAACCGAATCATTTCGATTTTTGACGCTTGCTTACATATCGTAATATATTTCTGTAAAGTTGTACAATTCATTATTAAAGTTTGTCTTCACAGATATTTCTGTATTCACTTAATCACGTGAATTAGTGACTTGTGTACAAGTTACGTTAATTTTAACAAGTTTCAACAATTGTTTTATTGTTCAATGTTCCATTCCAGTTTTTATCACAATCTCTGTTCACACCATATTTGTTCATTTCCTACTCTCATTGCTTTAAATACACTTCGTTTTCTCACAAGCAGCAAAACGTATTTCGCAATATATCCTAATACAGTCATACCTAATGTGATGTTAGATAATATACGCAGCAGCTTTTTGCGAAATAGGCGCTCTACAAACTGGGCAATCATTAGCGATATCATCGGAACAGTCTTCGCATAGACAAACATGACCACATGGAAGAAGAATAATTTCACGTGGATTAGTGCGACAAACGACGCATAATTGGTCTTCCCTGAGATCCGTGTCTCTTACTCTCTGCCGCCTCTCTTTTCGAGATGCAGCAAGAGATTGTCTCAGCTCCTCCGCTAATCTTTGTTCCGTTCGATCCTTCCAGTAACGGCGGAAAACTATTCCTCCAATCAGTATTCCAATGGCACCAAACATTAAGAATAATAATCTAGAATATACAAATTAATTTCATCATTGCTTCGTAAATTATTCTTTCGTTTTTACGTATAACTCACCTATATGTTCTTTTTCGTTCGTCCAATTTCCGCAATAGAGAACTAATCGACATGCTTGTTAAATAAAACGGAGTTCCATTTAATGGGGGCTGTAATGTAAGTGTTTTCGATTTTGTTCTCGCTAATTCACCTATACCTGTAATTACTGCACCTTCCCGTAGTAATTCCTCAGTAGATTGCAAGCCACGTTGGCGTACACCTCAAGTTAAAAAGGGATGATTATTTTACTGTGTAAGACTATGTAATTATACAAGCATATTTACACATATTCTAGAAGTT
Organism: Holcopasites calliopsidis; assembly: GCA_023838395.1. Taxonomy (NCBI): domain Eukaryota; kingdom Metazoa; phylum Arthropoda; class Insecta; order Hymenoptera; family Apidae; genus Holcopasites; species Holcopasites calliopsidis. The sequence goes on from JALHAQ010000008.1 coordinate 3,275,016, forward strand.
ATTCAATGCGATCAAATTGCATGAACCACCCTGTGCTGCATGTAGCAATTAACGTTTACCAGTAAAAAAGCCCCACAAATGATCGGCGAAAGATGGTACAGTTGGTTCAAAGGTATTAGACACTACGTCCATGTCTAAAATATCTGCCGATAGTGGTTCTAATATTTCTACAGAATGAGATCCTCGATGCAAAACAAATGGTACAGTATTGTATACTTTATGGACTGTGCGCTCTTGATCAGACCTATCGCAAAAATAATGTTTAAATAACTACATATGCGGATGATCTAATATTTGCAACAGACAAAATTTTACCAGAAGCCAGCAGTTGTTCTGGCGACCACATGTTCCTTGATTTTAAGTTTTTGTACGACGCCAGTTAATTTCTTATTATTGATACTAGTCAGTGGTTTTCCTAAGGGTTTGACGATACCCCGAATAGCTATATAGCCTATTTTATTATCGGGACTCTTTTCAACAAGTTCGCCCAATTGCGGGCCAACTTCGTGAAACTCTGCATCCTGCGGAGAAACTGAATGTTTTCAAGTATTTTTAAATGGTACAAACGTCACTATAAATAATATTATAAACAACATTTACGTAACTGTGAAAATAGATATGCGATATATTTCGAGGATAAAAATATATTGTTAATTGTATGTATTAAATTAATAATAACGAATACGTAAATTTACCTTGACTGCAGTAATTGCACTTTTACAGTAGTAATACTGCTTTAAACATATACCAAAGATCACGCTGTCAATTCCGAGAGCTAGTATTTCACCTAAATAATCCATGACTAGGTTATATTTTTAAAGCTGGAGGTTAAGTTATCATCCATGGTTTAAATTGTCATTGACTCTTGTCAAGCCCGTGTGATTCCATTTTTCAGTAGTATATTCGAAACTTTAAAACGTGTGATTTTTATTGAGAATTTAACAATAAAAGCGCACATGCAACCGCTATATGGGTAAAAAGCAATTGCATATATTACGTTGTCAGAAAGAGATAGCAGTGGTGGAGAACTATAGCTAGTACTATCGACAATTATCGATACTTATCGCTATCGAAAAGTATATCCAAATCAGGTACGTGGCGCCATTTTGTGTTTGGAGTCAGCCTAAAGTTCGAAAATCAACATTTTGGCACCGACGAGGTACAAAGACAGCGATTTTGTTTATAAAAGATAGACATTTTAATACAAGATGCCTACTCCCTCGTCCAATAGAAACTTTCGAAAAGTTCAATGAATTTAATCGTTATCATTTCATGGAGATAAAGATTTGCGATTAAACATATCTTGCTCGTAAGTACTGACGCTTTTCTTCAAATAATTACTGATTGTCTTATAAAATATTGAACAACGGATTTTGAAGATTCCTTTCAGTAGTTATATGCGCTTATTAGATAAAATATAACAAAGTCGTTGAAAACTCCAATTCAGTAGAGTCAAACTACCAAAGGTACCAAAATTTACTGTAGTTTTAAAATGAATGTTGCATCGGTGTAACACTGAGAATCAAAGGGTTATGAGAATCTACTTTAATTATAATTCAGAATCGTGCTATTACGGAACAATCGATTTAAAATAAATTATAATATATTCCTATAATATTTGAAATCTGCCTAACAATGGCTATTTAGAATACACACGATAGCGGTGGAGGAAAAAGTTGTCAAGCTTTTTTTTTGAAGCTCTTAGTTTCCTGAGAGAACCGGAGATCGGGTTATAGTCTTTTCAAGGTTAACAGAACATCGTGGTCATTAATGTGTGCCAGTAATTCCTACTAGGCGAAGTAAAAAGCTGTAAATATTCGTCTGGACGGCCGTTCGGGCAATTTTGACAATACGAACATTTCCGAAATCCGAGTAGCGAGTAAGAACAAGGTGAACGATCGCGGCGAGCGTCCTTTACCCTTCGGTCGTCGTAGCATACGGACGTGTTATAAATAAATGGTGCGTAGCGTTTTTTACCTACACGACGCTACTTATTTATTCTCGGGCTTCACTCTACTACTCTGTACACTCGTTTACTTATTTCAATTAACTAATACGGGATTAATTAGCATTCGTTTTAGCATTTTGGAAGTAGATTGAATAGTTATTCAAGATTCCTTTGTCGGTGGCTTATATGTACGATCGAGGACGAACGCGTCTCTTCTTTTGGTAGCTACGGGCAAGTTAGGTTCGATATGAAGTTAATTAACAAATCATTGCAACTTTTTGGAATTGAACAATTCTTTCGGTCTTACTGTACTCTATTGATCGAGCATTTGGCTTTCGCAAAAGTTAAAGAATACGTGCATTCTGTTAGAAAGGCTGATTCGATTAACAAGCCGACGGCCTTGCGAATGCTAATACGTGTTTACTTTGTTCTTTTTGTTGATATCTCCCCCGTTTTTCTTGCAATATAATAACTACTGTAGGGCGATTCCTTGAAATTGTTTTTCTTTTGTTACAGGTCTGGTACAGAAGGGATCAAAATTGAGCTGCAAATTCAGTGGGAAGGAATACATATAATAATCCAGCTGCATAGGGTAACGGATAATGCACAATGCTGGTGAATTGGTAACAAATTAGTTAACATATATACTCGTGTGTATAATCTTGCTATTTATAAATATGTTTTTTTTAATAATTGGACTTTGGCAATGAGTGATACATCACTGATATATATTTCACGAATAACGATATGTAAATACAACAATACAATCGTGTAAATGAATATCTCAAAGTTTTTAACGGAAAAAAGTTAAAATATTCATGTACCACTGTATTTCGGTCGATCTTGCTTCGTAACTTCGTTACTGTTTTCCTCGGTACTGTTATCATGTCTATGGCCGGTCGCAAGTACGGTCAAGTCGTATTTTCGCCGCAGGATTTTAGCTGCGTGCCGCGTAGTTGTAACCTTGCCCTTGACGCATGAGAGTTTCCGAGTTTTTATTACTACACAAACAGTATTACGAGAATTTGTACTGACGCGACATAGTTCATTGATAGGGACACGAATGTGTTTGAAGCTTTGACAACGAACATTCACGGTACCGTTTTGATAAATGTATCGCATTGCCTACAGTCTTGAACATAGGAATATGAAATTACAGGGTTTTATAAGATTCATAAATACTCAGCAGTTTTTGAATATAAATAAGACTATTACTTCTGCTTTGATAGAAAACATGTCAGTATTTCCTCAACAGACGACGAGAAGAAGAAATAAGATGCAAAAGAATAGATCAAAATCTCTGTTGATTTGTTTGCTCCCCCACCCCCCTTTTTAGCATCATCCTACTCCAGTGATCAGGACGATCATCGGGCAATGCTGCATCAGTCGACAATGTAAGTATCTTTATAGTTTATTAATCCTTTCTTTTTTTTTAATAATCTTTGTTTTTCATTATCTAGAATTAATTGTATGAACAAATGAGTAACCAAATTCGTTCCTTTTATGTTTCAGCGGGTTCGGTTCGTCGGTATTTGGACAATTTTGGCGATCGCCCGCGATGCGATCGATAGAGTCTGTGTTTGATCCGTTCAAGTGTTTTCTTGTATCGTGTCAGTGAGTTCGCCGATGGTAAATATCAAGCGGTTTCGACAGTACTATGTTTTTTTTTATCGTTTCGGTATTAGAGTCATGTGTCCTGCTCCTGTGATCGGGCGATCATCGGGCATGCTGCGTTAGACAGCAACGTAAGTATCATCATAGTTCCTTCACCTTTTTTTTTCTTAATAATCTTACATTTTCATTATCCAGAACTAATTGTACGAACAAATCAGTAACCAATTTCGCTCTTTTTATTTTCTAGTAGCTTCCAGTTCCTTCATGGTTCTGGTGGTTGGCAACTTTTGGTGATCGCGCGCAATGCGATCGGTAGAGTCAGTGTTAGATCCGTTCATGTTCCTTTGCATTGCTTTAAGAGCGCAACCGCTCTGAGTGAAGTTAGATTTAGTAATGATACGCGATATTAGAGTCAGTGAGTGCATCGATTACAAGTGTTAGATTTAGTAATGATACGCGATATTAGAGTCAGTGAGTGCGTCGACTACGAGCTGTGATCAGGACGATCATCGGGCAATGCGGCACCATCCTACAACGTAAGTATCTTCATAGTTTATTAGTACTTTTTTTTCTTAATGGTCTGGAACTTTTATTATCTGGCTTCAATTGCAATCGCGAGTTACAAATCAGGTTCCTTTTAATATGTTACAGCAGTGTCCATAATGACTTCCCACGGCATCCCTGGTGGCTTCCCGGAGCATCCCCGATGACTTCCCACAGCATCCCTGGTGGCTTCCCGGAGCATCCCTGATGACATCCTGCAGTATCGTCGCATGGGTAGAGTGAGTACCCCAAGATTGGGCATTTTAAGTTCCTCCGGTCACTCAATCATGCCGTAGGACGAAAGGTCCGAAACGGCACGGGTGACTGGTTGTATTACGTAGAATTTTTGCCAAGCACAGTGACCGTGGGTATATGTAAATATACTCATGAGTAGTAACATTATTTCATTGTTTTATATTGGATGAGGCTAGGTCTTCTTGTACTTCGCGATTTTTAATACCTCCGTAATATTAAATTCGGGATTTAGTATAAAAGAGCATTTATTGCTGATAATTAACAAGAAGCTCTTTTAATTTAAAGCATCTTTACCAAATATATTTCCACTATTTGAGTATTTGATTGATGAAGTACGAAATAATTATTTAAATGCATAGTAATGTTGAATATTAAATGAAATGAAATGATATGAATATTGAAGTTAGTGCTGAAGTCGGATACCCTCCGACTTCGTTCATATTGTAACTACTGCGCAATGATAACATCTACGAATATTATTATTGTAGTGGTAGTGACAATGAGTATATCTTGTCTTCGATTTTTGATACGTATCAATATGTTCTCCGTGTATCGGAGTTATCGAATAACTGAATTTATTCGATGTCCATACGAGAATCTTTAGCGTATAAAAGTATCGGTATCTCGTTTTTTCTTGCGACGTATAAATCGAACAAAATGTACAAGAAGACAATTCGCGACGGGTAGTTTTCGAAGTCAAGGCAGCAATCTTAAAACCAAACTGGCGTTTTAGAAGCAATGCCTTGATGACGGGAACGCCCGAGGATGTTTTAATTAACTTGTTCAGTTTTGTCGAGTCTTTCTCTTGTTACGAATTCTTGCATAATAAATTAACGTAGACTTATTTGAATATCTTTTTACAATAGAGTCATTGATTTGATTTTTCCATAAATTAGAGCCATTCAGTTAACTCTTCGATAAAGTAGAATCATTAAATTTTAATTTCAAATAAAGTAAAGTCATATTGATCAAATGTTTAGCCCGTTAGAAAATGTATATGTATTCATCACTTTTTTAGATGAGGATTTTCAGTTTTAACCCCTTCCGTGTTTACTGCCTCGATCCCATTCACGTGCCCAGGTGCTACTTGATTGGGAAAAAGGCGGTGGGCATGATGACCCTAATTTTTAAGCTAATCGTGTGTTTTTGGCGGCTGGCAATGCATTGGCGTATCGTGCACGACGTACATTCCGCATTGTGTATGTAGTTAGGCTGTGGATTTGCGTCGTTTCGTTTGAAATAGTAATTAGTAACTTCACTGTTCAATTCAATCACGAATGTACCGCATTCGTATTCTTTGAACACCTAATTGTTGCACAAATTGTGCCATTGCTTACAAATATCTGTCCATTCCTTAGAAATAAATCGCTATTCATTATAAACATATTGTCAATATCGCGGGTAGTTTATTAACTTTTTCAAATGTTTATCTGCCTTTTATCGCGAGAACGCAAAGATCCCAGGCATTGTCAGTCGATTTCAGTAAAATGGTACGTACCTTAGAGTGTGTTTGATGTGTGCTCGCGCTCGGGTGTCGGAGGCGTCCCGGGACGTCCTCTCTAGTGTAGGCCCTTGCACCCGGGCGTTTGTGTGAGAACCGTGGAGCGTATGTTTTTTTTTGGTGTGTGTGCTTTGCCATTTTTAAATATAGGGTGAGGTAGGATAGGTAACTTACCGTCTGGTGTGTGTGTTAAATATAAGTAGGTAGGGCCGGGCAGGTTGACACATTCTCTGATCGGGTAGGCCCATTTTTTCGCGTGTTCAACCTGTTTCAGGAAATCTGAGATTGAAAAGTCAAGTCTTAGCTGGGCGTGAGCGAAGAATGCGTTCACCTCTGGCTTTGCACATTGACTTTTCGAACTCCACCCGCGGTCGCGGTCGCGTATTAGGCCCCGAAACGAATTCGCATTCAGGCTCGAGACTGCTCGTGCGCACGAAGAACGATTCTTGAACTTAATCGTTAATTTTGCCATTTTCTGCAATGGCATTTTTTACCATTATACTCGGTCGTGATTCGTCCACGGGTGTTCCATCTAGATCCGCGTTTTTACATTTTCATTTCACCTTTGTATGTTTTTCCTTGGTTTCCGAATAGAGTCTCGAGCTTAGACTAAGTTTCAGAGGGCATCGCGTCCGAAGAAAAGAAGAGGCCAAGGGCCGAAGAGGCCCGGCAAACTGCCACTCAAGAGGGCAACTACTAATGGCTCTGCATTCTCAAAAAGAATGTAGAGTCATTCTCTGTTACTACTTTGTCACTGTGCTTGATTTAGCTGCATGTAGTAGTATTTTCAGCTTGGCCCGTTGTGGCCCAACGACCCCTGGGCAAAAATCGCGTTTTTATTAGAGTCACGCAAAATTTGAGAACGGGTTGGATTAGAGTCGCGAGAGATGAAACTCGGATTTTGAATTAGTGTCGCGAGATATTTGATTTTCGCGTATTCTTAGAGTTGCGGTCAAGTTCGCGGATTTTTAGGTAGAGTTGCGATTGCTTCGATTCTTCGGTTTTGCAGTAGAGTTGCGAAACATATGAATATCGCGTTTTTGTTAGGTAGATTTGCGCATATATCTCTTGACGGTTTTTCTTAGAGTTGCGATGAAATAGAAACCGCGTTTGATTTAGCGTTGCGACTGAAATATCGCGTTTGTCTTTGCAACTTTGTTCTTCTTAGATTTTAGTTTTGTACTAGCTTCTAATTCTTGCGGCAACTGCATTTGCCCATTTCTTATCATATCTAATTTTCTCAGATAATAGTATAGTAGCTTCCAGTTAAATTCTCAGAGAATTTGCAGTTTAACTTTATTGAATTACTTTGTTAGGGTCACTCTTAAATGTTAGTGCTGCGAGACAATTGCATCGCGAGTTCCAGTTAGCGTTGCGCTTAACAAATATCGCGTTTTTAATTAGAGTTGCGACCACAAATGCCCAATTGCTCCTATTTGGGAGCATGTTCCTGAACCACGTGGACAGTGGCATATCATCGGCAGCCAAGTGCCACGGCTGCAACCCCTTCTCCACCCCGCTTAGAGATGCGTTTTACTAAATAATTGGTGCATAGAGTATAGAATCAGTATTTTATTAGTGTTGCGTCGAATCGCGAATTTGCTCACATTTCATTTTCTTTTTTATTAGAGTTTAATCTGTTGAATTAGAGTTTCCTTTTGGTATTGATATTTGAAGCACCACTCGCGTTTAATTAGTGTCGCGAAAGATAATTTTCCACTCGCGGTCTGAACGAGTGGACTTGTCGGTAGCCCTTCTGGCTACCTATTCCTTATTTGTTTTAATCAGAATTGCGAACCCAATTCCCCAATTGCTCCTATCTGGGAGCGTGTTCCTGAGTCACCTGGATGGTGGCATATTCCTGAGTCACCTGGATGGTGGCTTGTTCCTGAGCCACCTTGATGGTGGCATATCATCGACAGCCAAGGATCACATCTGCATCCCCCTTAGAGTTGCGTTTTGCTAAATAATTGGTGCATAGAGTATAGAGTCAGTGTTTTATTAGTGTTGCGTCGAATCGCGAATTTGCTAATATTTCATTTTCTTTTTTGTATTAGAGTTTCCTTTTGCTATTGATATTTGAAGCACCACTCGCGTTTAATTAGTGTTGCGAAAGATAATTTTCCACTCACGGTTTGAACGAGTGGACTTGCCGGTAGCCCTTCTGGCTACCTATTCTTAATCATTGTTCTTTTCTTTCAGCATCGTTTTCTGTCTCGATCGTCTGTTACTGGAAATACTGATATAAACTTGAATATCTGATTAGCCATACTAGTATAATTACCTCAAGTTTCATCTGAAAAATTTCATTTAAATAGTGAAATATTACATTACGGTCTTTGAATTTCTCTTTCATTTATTTTTACAAGCCAAAATAGTATGATAGAGTTGCAATTAATGTTTGTAGACCTTGGCAATCTTTTGATTGTATAATATATCTAATTTTTACATTCAATTCATAAACACAGTACTAGTGACTGTTCGTTGACAGAATTTTGTTCTTAGATTTTTGCTTCAATCGTTGTACTTTTATTTTCACTATTTTTGTTATAGTAGAGTAAATTGTTACAATTTTTCGGATCTGCTTGTGTAGAAATAAAAATTCACTTCCGATATCTGTTCATATTCATGAAAATCCTTGCAAGAAATATGTTCTTGACTGCAGTTGGGACTGGCCATGGTGATAGTAGAGGTATTGTACCTTGCTTTCGCGTAATCGTCTGCTGCTTCGTTTTCGTAGAAGCAAAACAGAATAAATGCAGTGAAACGTGATTACTTTCAATTCTGAATTTTTGATTAAACAGAGTTTACATTAAATTATTATAGCTTGTACAAAATTATCCGACTACTAATAAATAAACTATGGGAACCAAATTCCCTCTCGTTTTTTTCTTGGTATCGCTATGCTTAGAGTGATGCCAGATTCATTTTATAATTAAAATACCTACTAAATACAGTCGTAGCTTCAAGTTTGATAAAATATTGATAATACTGATGCTAATAAAGGTAGTGAAAGAAAGTATCACCTTGGCCAAAGTCCAATTACTGATTTGTCATATTGGTATTAATAGACTGTGGATTTTTGTGCAAATTCGAATTTTTGGTAATGTAGTAAGAAAAGCAGAGCTTTGGTAGGGAATTATTTTACCTACCAAGTATCATAAAGCGCTATATAATTTGAATAATTTGTATATTTATTCATATTAAGTGCATCCTGTAGAACTTTGCAGCTTTTAATTTTCTATAAATGCATCAAAGTCCGCAGTCTAGTTATTGTAGTGTCGATATAAAATGATTGTTCTGTTTTAAATACGATCTTCTTTCAGCTGCAATTTTTTTTCTTTTCTTTTCTGAGGGTGGGGTGGGAAGGCTACTAATCTAGTCTATGAGATTGTTACAGACCCACAGGTGATTCTAATTATTTTAAATAAAATCTCAAGTACTTTAAAGAAATATGAGTACGTCAAAGGCTCGACAGTATAATATACCATGGAAATCAAGGAGTAATACTAAAAGATGGGTAGAAATTATGGAACATAATCTAAGCCTCATCGATCCAATGTCCAAGGCTTGAAAACTTACTTTTTATGAAACGTTATTAACCATTTCGAGTTAGTATCTGTTTCAGAAGCTTCAAGATAATCATTTGGTCGTCAAAGAAGAGGATTCAGGGCTATTTCGTACCCCCCCCCCCCATCCCCACTTTATTAGAAATACCATTTAGGTAGGTCCCATTATAAATTGGTCAAATGCTTAGCTCATTATATAGGTAGGATGTATTTGGGTTTACAGAATTCTTAGATTTTTACGTAGGTAGGGTTTAACAATTTCTTTTCGCGTGAGTTTCAATCTGTCTCAAGGTTTGAAAACTTATTTTTAATGAAGTGTTATTAACCATTTCCAGTAAGTATCTGTTTCAGAAACTTTAAGATAATCAACTGGTATGCACTCAAGGAAGAGGATTCATGGTAATTACGTACAGATAGTACACCCCCTTCTCACCCCGCCCCAGCCCCTATTCTCTATTTTATTTAAAATATCATTTAGGTAGGCCCAACTATAAATCGAACAAATGTTTAGCTCATTATGTAGGTAGGATTTATTTGAACGAAAACAATCGATTGTTACATAGGCAGGCTTCACACGAAACGAAACCATTAGATCTTTAGTTAGGCAGGAACATTTTTAGATATTGTGCATAGGTAGGACTTAACAATTCTTTTTTCGCGTGAGTTTCAGTCTGTTTCAAGGAGCGATGAGACAACGCTGGATCATCAGTATCAAGTATCTGTTAGATTTTTATATAGGCAGGTTATTTAGATCTAAGTCTTAAATCGAGTAGCTTAAGTAGGACGCTTTTAATGTTAAGTTAGATTCCTAATTCGGGAGGTCGTTATTAATAGCTATAAGTTAACTTTAAGATAAGGATGCGTAGCTTTTAAGTTTTAATTAAGTAGGACACATATTTTTAGTCTAAGATATTAGTTTGTAAGATATCAGCAGTGTTCGGCACTGCAGTGCCCAAGTAGGCACGTTAGTGTTAAGATTTAAGCGTATAGTAGTAGTATAGTTAAGCGTATAGTAATGAAGCGCACGTTCGTTTAGCTGTTAAGTAGATTTACGCTACGGGCACACTCAGACATCGTTGTTCGTCTTTTTTAATGTAAATTCAGTGGGTGTAGGACCCTTCAAATAAATCAAGTAAACCCACTTTTTCAAAACGACTAAAACATGATATACATATATATTTATATGTATGTATAGTAAAGTAGTCGTTCTATCTCCTTGTAAAAACTCAAGTCGTTTGGATCGATTAAGAAAAACATATTTCATTTTGAAGAATGTACGAATACTTTCTACACCCACTGTCTGTTAGAATAATGGTGCGGGCGTACTGTAGTGCGATTGTGTCCCACGTAAAATTAAGTTAATTTTTAAGTTAAGGGATTTTAATTGCTCCATTTTTCTTGCAGTCTTTCGATTTTGCTTTGATTCGAGAATTTTCTAAGGCCTCCTTTTGCTGTCTGGCTTGCAGGGCGTTTAATTAACGAACGCCCTGCGAACTTACAACAAAAGGAGCAGAGTTTTTTGTTGTAAATTATAGTAGAGTTTAGTTTATTTTAAAACGAAGGGTGGGACGTGATTTAATCGTGGGTAGGGTGGGTCTCCATCGCAGCAACCTCCACGTGGTGAGATCCGGGCAATCAATTATTCGCTCTATAATTATTATTCGAGTCTTTATACTATTTGATATAATGGACAAGATGAGTTTAATTATTATATAGCGAATAATTGAGCTAATTGGCTGCGCGTTACATGTATCCGACATGTGATGAATGAATCCGAACATTTTTTAGTCTATAATAGAGTTTTTTAGTAGTTAAAATCGGTTCAAATACGCCCGCGTTCGGAGTCTGTTTTGTTAGGGAATCTGTCAAATACAGTGGTATTATTTTTATATATTACGTAATATTAATAATTTATGCTTTTACGCCCCTATAATGCAAATTATTCCCGATGCTCTAAAGTATGAAATGATCAGCAGGAGGTAATTGGATAAATCATGAGAGATTTATGCTTTTAACAAATCTTCTAAATGTTTCGTTAAACGTCGACCGGATTTCCCAAATTTAAGTTTCATAACTCTTTCGAAAATTGTATTATAATCTGTTCACTTAAAAAAAAAGTAGCGTCGAATAAAAGTAAAAGGTGAAGGTATTGAATATTATGAAGTCTTGCAAAAAATAATCTTTGAAAGAATGATCGATGTCTACCTTATACTATCTTAGAATCTGATCTATTACGGGAGGGAAAAGCGATATGCGCAATGATATAGATTCGAAAAAATGAGTTTTATTGGTAACACAGTGGCGTTCGAACACGAGATATAAACAGTATGTATAAAAGTATAAAAAATAAATAGCGAAGGCGCTGCGATTCTGCTGCAAGTCTTAATGAGAGCGAATTCATCATCGTCATGCGTTCTAATCGCCCTATCGGTTCGAAGGCGATTACAATGATAGTAACGTTACTACTGACAATAATAACGATAATAATAATATTAATTGACGTTGTACTTAATTATACGATAAATTCTTTTCTAATACATTTTCGTTCATTTGCCATACACACAGGCCATCAGGCATATTCTAGTTTTTATTTCAACGACAATCAAGCGGTTAAAATCAAACGATGGAGATCAATGCAATAGAGCATCTTCTACTTTCACTTTCGAGTATTTCTTACATTTTCTGTTAGGACTTAACTAATACTTTTACTGGCTCCTTTTTTTCTTACAACATCGGAACCCAACATAAAAAAAGAATACATACATTTTTCCATAGGGAGAAATTTATGTATTTCTTTGCACTCACCGTTTAATACACTTTTATTAAATGGCGCGTTTACTTAGAAATATGAACTAATCTGGTTATTATTTTCTACACAACAAGAATTCCTCTTCTGTTTAATAAATCTTACCGTATTTAAAAAAAAACGTACACTTGTTGAGGTTCGGTATCTTCTTTCACCGTGATTCAAATTACAAAAATTTGAATAACAAGCGGTACGTGTTGTTAACGCAAATATGCGAATAACCATAAGAAAATTATCAACCTTTTTATCGTCTACGAGATGAAGTAATTTAAAGAGAAAAAAAACAAGATAATTGTAGCCGTACAAAATACCTAACATAAGCATCGATTTTCTCTCGAGACATTGTCACGATTAACGATTCGCGAAATGTTTTCCTGATATCCCCCCCCCCCCCCCCCCAACAGTGGGTAAATTCTTTTTATGGTAGCCAATTCGTAATCTATGTATAATCGTCTACAATTGTTGGACTTGGAACGTTCACGATTGAGGTCAATCACGTGTAGCAGCAGTATTAGAGATTATTCGAAGTTCGCGCACACGTGTACAGTTGATAAATCATTCAGGCTGCGAGGCGAATTACACACGCGCCCTATTATGCAATAATACATATACGCAACCCGGAAAAGAGTATGAATTACCAGTGGGAAATAAAATTGCTCCGGTAATTGGCGCCGATTAAAATACGCGGTTCAATTAATGCACATGCTTGTGATCGTAACAAGCGTCGAGAAAGATTGAAGTCGTTTTTAACTTGCTGATGATATTATATAATTATTGACCACATTGTAAAAATTAGTTGGAAGATCACGTCGCTAAATCGTGCGGAAATAAAACGAGATATTTGAGGATAATCGATTTTACACTAGTCTTGTGCGTTGCTTTTGCAAAATTCTTCCAAATGCCATTGGGAACAAGACATTTCGAAGGATTGGGATACGTTGTATGAAAATATGCGGCAGTTTCTTTGCTCTCTCGAGTAGCCATGACGAACCTGAACTCAATTGTTATAATATTAGAATAATCTCGAATTCATCTGACCTGAGGCAGTGATCGGATAGATAGTTTGTTAAAATGTTCGCGATTGATGCTTTTTAATTCCCCTTCTTTACCGACTCAAATGAAGTTCAACTCCATATTTCTTCTTGTTCCACAATCTATCACTCAGTTGTTTTTTTTTCTTAAAAAGTTCCTCCTCTATTGATAGCCGTACAACGAAATCATTCTAAAAAGCACGTCTAACATTTTCGTTAATTCTAGCTCGTATCTCGAGCATATCATCTTCGCAGAGAAAGCATTACTTCTATCACTTTTGTTTTCCCGTACAAACGCGTGGAAGATGGTTCTTCGTGTTAAAAACATTGCTTAACATTTTCCAGCTTATAAGCTTTAGTGCCTTTAGCGTTCATCGATGTCGTCTTATTGTTAGAGATTCGAAGCACTCGGCGTTTCCTCATTTCACGAGTATCTCTCCAGCAATAATCATTAATTATGCTCTACGGTATCTTTTAATCGTGGAAGCCGATTTGTTACCCTTCCAGGATACCAAGAATATCGTTTGCCCACTCCCAAACATTTGATACCGCACAGTATCTTCATTCGAACGACACTTTCGTTTTTACCGAGCTCGTCTTGCGTTTCCTCACGATCCACGTGAAGCGTTTTTAACGAACGGATCGGCAGACGATTGTCAGGCAAGTTGCATGCGTCGAGCCTTTTCAAATCATCCAACCCCGTCGTGTCTCTTATTGCGAGGAAGGAATCCGCGTAATTCTTAAAAAGACGGGGCTGTTAATCCATCTCGATTCGTAGTGTCCGTTCGAGAATCAGCGAACAATTGCCGATGGAAATCGGCGTGGCGTATCGATTCGTCCGTATCCTCCGTTCGAGGACTTCCTCCGGGATACCCTAGGCCGGCATCTGCACCATCGGCCTGTGAATCGGCACGGATATCACGTAGATGTCCACTTTCTCGCCGGAACTCTTGTCCACGATTTCTTCGTAGCTCACGGAATCGTACGGGGGTGGTGCGAATAAGTGATACGGCGGAGGTGGTGTTTCCGTCACGACTTGTCCACCGTTGATCACCTCCGCTCGTTGGGCGTATGGCACCGTTAATGGTCTTCCACCCCGGCGGCAACACCATTCCGAACAGCTCACTATGAGGAAGAAAGTGACGAGACCGCCGAACGAGCCGATGTACCAAACGATCGACCACGGGTCCAAAGGGTTCTGACCGTCCCCGTCTGCTGAAACAAAAAGAAATCCGCCTGTGAAAGGGGGAGAGGATGCGTGTGTTAATATCTGGTCGAGATACAGAGGATATATCGAAAGCAAATTTTGTGTCGCTGGATGGGCAATTAAAAAAAGAAGAACAGCTGTGAACCCCTTTTGATAAAGTCTATGTTCAAAACGGCAATCTCAAACTTATGTAGGGGAATTACAGCAATAGATTGCAGCACACATACGAGGCATACGTATTTAGATCGGGAGAAGCAGTTATTGGTTTACTCTGCTGACGTCTTCCATTACGGTACCGTCTGCAGAATTAGTTCACAGCCATAAATTCCTTGATAATTTACGCCAAATCAATGTTGGAATTGATTTAGCTCAATTACCAGCTGCCCGCGCGTTATGCAGATTGTATTCGACGGTGCATGATCGAGCAGTCAGTTTCTTTAATGAAGAGTCAAGTAACCGTTGGATATTATAAGTAAGAACCAACAAGGTTCTTATATCTTACGTATTAACATAACGAGTTCTATTTATTTTTACTCCCATCGAACATTTTTTACGATTTCTTTTTGTAGTATCAATGTATTTTACACGGAGATCATTTTAATTTCTAAAAAAAAAATCTGCACGTTGACGCAGAACTTTGCATATGAACTTTTTCGATAAAGTTCATCATATCATCATCGTTCTCAGATTAAGTTATTCGAAATGCTGGAAAGGAGGAGCCTCTCATGTAAATGATTGACGATAATGTCGAGTCAAAGATAGGATACTTGATTGAATACCAAATTTTGTCGCGAGCGGAAACATTTCATACATGCACGAGATATCCCGCTGCGAAGATGGAATAAAAATCGCTATGGAATGTTTCCAAGTGATCGGTGTAACGTTTCTAGAATTGGCGAACGGAATACCGTGCGCGACATTAGCGATTCCGTCAACGGAAAGATCGCGATCGCTGTTAAATACGTGACGTATAAAAATACTTTTTCTCCGAGTGTTCGTTGTCCTGGGAACGATCCGCGAATTTATATTGCGAATCAACGGCCTATCGTCTGGGCGGTGTTATTAATTCGTTACTACGTGCAGCGAGGGTTTATGTAAGAGACTAATACAGAGTTACGTGGAATATTAATACATTTGCGTTTTGTGCAAATTGTTCAAAATAAATGTGGCAGATCTACTGGTTGATTTTTATCTGTTCACAGTGGTGAATCCAATGCACTTACTGTGGGAGGATTTAGTTAGCGATGAAAATAATGAAGAGTATCAGGAGTGCGATGACTTTTAATAATTTAAAGGTTGCTTACCAGAAGACGAGTCTTTCCCTTTGCTCTGTAGACCTCCCTCCTTCTCGTTCGATTCGGACTCGAATTCGATTACGTAGACCGTCTGCTCGCCCTCGCGATCATCGGCCATCGAATCGTCCGGGAGCTCTTGGTTGTTATTAACTTTATGAATCACCTCGTTGCTCTCTAGTCGCCGTTGAACGCCGGCTACATCGTAACTCGACACTCCATGAACTGCAATAAGATAAAGATACACACGTGTAGGTGCTTAATAAATACACACACACACATGTAGCAACAATAGAGACTAATAATTTCGAAATGAAAAGCAACTGTTCGTGCTGCCAGGAGTAAATTTTTCATATATGGCTCTCGATTATTAAAGTATTACGTTACATCAAGAAGGATGGATGCATTCTTTAGGGATGAAAAAGACGAGATGTAAAATCGTTGCAGAATAAAATTATTTCACATAGATTAGTTTTCATTTTATCCACAAATTATTAAAGTATTCCTGTGGAGGATAGACAGACATTTCATTTTTAGACGACTCAGTAGCTTGAGATTACTAAAAAAATGTAAAAAGTGGAAATCCAAAAAGCTTGTCCGATACAATAACGCGGATTCACCTATCAACGCACCTTCGGTGATTGATAACCTCTCGATAAGAATACGTTCATTGTCTACGGTTCATTTCTCGATAGGTATTAACATAAAAGGTAATTACACAATATCACGAGTCAGAGAAACCGATGTACCCCGGATAAGACCACTTAAAGAAACTACAAAGGTAGACGAAGATTAGGCATCGATTGGTCCGAGTAAAATGTGTTTTACAGACTAATCAGAGGGAGGCTACATATTATTTGTTTAAGTGTTGCCTTGGTGACGCCAAAATTGGCCCAATTCACTGACAAACACGTTTCCTTTATCTTGTCATCTGCAAACGTTCTCTAATATCATGGCATCAGGCCGGATTTATGATCAACGATTCGCACGATCGAAATTGTTCGAGCGATTCGATGTTTTCCTATTGTTGCGTTAATTTTCCACGCTCTTTCCCATCGATATGGTACTATTTTTTAGATAATAGATTAAATTACAATGGGACATTGCTCCTCTCGAATTAAAAATGATCGGAGTCGTTATTGACAAACCACTCTGAAAGGAAAAAGAGGAGTGTTTACGAGTCAATAATTTGAAGTGTTCGCTCTCATAGATAATTTTATTTTTTGAAGAAAATATGTAGTCGTCGATTGAAGAAAAAGTAATCCATTTATGGAAGAATTCTCGATAATAACCGAGAAATAGAAAATTCGTGAAAACTCTACGTTCTTGATTGATCAGAAATTCACAATTACCCAGAGGCGATTGATTGCTGCTAATTGCTAAGTCGTTTTGCTAGATCCTGTATTATTTCATGGTAAATGCGCTATTAGATGATTCAATTGCACGCACATACAGTCAATGTTCTCCTTATAGAACACCTCCAACGATATCTTTTCAGAGACCCACTTGGAGATATCGTGGCGCATGAGTTCCGTACAGCGTTGTTTCTCGTGACTATGACTCCCAAGAGAACGTAATTAAAATAGGAAATGGTGAAATCAATAGGTCGGCATCATCCTTTGATCAATTATACACGTGGCAATGCATTTACTACAATTCCCGTTTGTCTATACAACAATCTCCTTTTTTTCCAATTTAAAGAAACAGAATAAACTAGTTTTTGGTGTTAACAAAAGTCTTTAATTAAAAGAAAAGTGTAAGCTATTCCCTTTTCTTCAATTTTATATTGATGTTCTATCATTCCACACTTTCCTACAGAGTTTCAAAGAAATTGAAAGAAAATCAGATTTCGTAAGGTGAAGCAAGGTCTCGTCGAAAATCTTCAATTTACCTCACCAGTATACATATTGGGTACGATGCATGTCGCCGCCTATTTCTCGTCAAGAAACCATTTTCTATAATCGTATTCCCGAAGGCCAGCAACGATTAAGTCTCAACAACATCGGAGTATACGTGAAATCGTGATGAATCGTTTCTCGTTAAGCGGAGAGCCTGTATAACGACTTTATGTAAAAAGGAAAACGTTTCGTGGATCACGTACGCCTTTTTCCATCGATGGGAATCGAGTATGTAAATAGTTTGAAATTGTGCAAACTCCTGAAACGATCTTTTTATTAGTACCAAGTTACCGCGAATTCTACTAAATGTTAATGATCTTTTAATTAAAAGAAACGGAGCGTAACTGTACCATGTGTAATGGAAAAAAAAGCAGTGAACACGTTCATCAACCTCTTCCCATTGGTCTTATCTCGAACTCACGTCAGACTGTATATCACTACCAACGGTTTCAAGGAAAAATGACAAGAGGCTTATTGTAAAATATAATTCATAATTTAAACCGAAAATTAACGAATGCAATGGCCATATTTTCCACCGTGTCATGACCTTCCTCGGCAAAATTGCAGTTTAATTAACCTTGGGACAGCGGTGACAATTAATTTATTAAGAGGTATCAAAAGCTTCCGAGATCTTTCGTCATTTAACCGCTGAGAAATTCATGAACATCGAGGCCACCGTATTATTTCGGAATCCTTCGCGTAAAGTTCGTTATTTTTCTCATATGTGCAACGCCTTCTAGAAACATAATAGCAGCTAAAGGGAGATAAAAGAAACAGCGCTTAATTACTTCTAACAGGAATAATAATTATTTATCCCCACGCAGCACAATGCCGTTTTCCTATCACTTCAAGAACACGGGTGTACGACCTACTTTGTAATGCATTCGTTTCACGGTTGTTAAGAAATACCGCCGTACCACTTGCCCCCCTATTATGTACCCTGTTCTATCTCGTTGATAAACTTTTCACTGAAAGTTTCCCGGGCGAACTTCGAAACGGAAGTGTGCTTTAAAGTCTCCTCGTTCCGGCGTGCTCGCGAAATAGGTCCGTGCCAGTAAATGCCTGTTATGTTGCCAGAAACTTTTTCCCCGCCACAGGAAATGTTAAGTAGGCATGTTGCATCGTTTGCAGCTTCATCAAAAGTGTAATAGTTGTTGGAAGAAAAAAATATCGCGAAAATAATGCCGATTCGAGAACACAGAGGTGGTACCATAATGCAGCGAATATAAATGAGTAACGAATAAGAAAATAAGGAAATACTTGATATAAGTGAGTAAATAAGAAGAAGGTAGTTAGATAGCAATAAATCATTAATCATAAATTATTAGCAATAAATTGGAATAGAATAAGAGGGAATAAAATGATTATCGACTGAAAGAAGAAGGGAATGGAACAACATCTTGGAGGAAAGTTCGAGTACCCCAGTAACAAGAGGCAATTAGGATTTCGAGTTACAATCTCTTTCTGTTCTGTATTTTACTTTAAAGGTAATATAGTTACACCATCGCTTTAACAAAGAAGAACATCGATATATGTTAAAGACAATTGCAAAAGATGCACGTTTAATATTTCTTAGCCTAACAAATTGAAATTTAAAGAAGAACCAGAGTACTGCCAGCTTTTGTTGTGTCCAAATTATAGATCGTCACGCTAATATGACTTAATATTGTAAAGCAATTAATTTAACTGAATGGGCGATAGCAGAAGCTATTGATGTTTCGCATTATCCATTAGCTAGTTATTTTTCTCTCGCCACACAGATAAATCCGCTACGTTTCTTCGCGGCATGAGAAGTTGCACAATACATACGCATTATCGACTGATCCCGGAGTCTCCGTTGATTCTCTCGACCGTAAAACTGTTTTCCATTGTAACTATTCCTGGGACGGATTTGCGAATGGCTCGTACATGTTCGCTTGCTACGCGCGGTTAATCGTCAAGGCATCGATTTGCAACACACGTGATCCAGTCGCCCGATAAAGTTTCATTCGCGTTGCGACAAATAATAATCACGTTTCCGACTCTCGAGAAGCTTTCATGGTCAAGGCTCTTGAAACTTGTACCGATCGCGAATATTTCTAACATGGATCATGCATTTTGCCAGATTTTGTACGATTACAGTGTCGTGTATTGTATGTAGTGTATAGTATGCCTACACTACAAGCACATTAATATACTAATTGCAAGAAGTTTACAAAGAAGATGGACAGAGAGATACGAAGCTATTCATTAACGGGCAATTAAATCGCTTGAGAACAAAGTAAACAAGTGATGTAATTTTCCAATTTAACAAAAGCGTCGAGCGTTTCCAAAGTTTTGCAACTTTCGTCGAAACTTATCCATTTGGGTAACGTTCTTTAAAGTGATAATATCGTATTATTGTCCCTTCAAGACATAAAAATCGTAAAGCGTTGTATACCAGCTGTATTATTATCGTGCAACGATTTATCAGGGGACGATTAAAAATAAAATGTTTTTTCAATAGATAAAAATGCAGGATTAAGAAATTGTATTATTGATCTCGTTACCTGCGGATCCCCAATCAGATTCGTCAGCGAAATTATTTATGGTCACTGATAATATGGAATTTGCTCTCTCTCTCTCTCTCTCTCTCTCTCTCTCTCTCTCTCTCTCTCTCTCTCTCTCTTTCTCTCTCTCTCTCTCTCTCTCTCTCTCTCGACTTTCTTATGTAAAATACATGCATACGCAGCTGTATAACCGACACTTTCGACAGACTGCTAACTTAATCTATTAAAAAGGACGTGAGAATCGGATTAAAGTCTCAGATTCGATTTTTTATGATTGATTGTATTCGCAGTACATGCAGTTAAATAATCGTGTGGATGTACAATTAAGATAATCACAATACTAATACATTGCTTTGGATTGAAAAAACGGACATAGTCATGCATTGCATGTTACATAATACTATGCACACATACAATACGTATTATTTCATAATTCAACCTGATTGAAGAATAATACATAATGCTGGGGTTTACGATACTTAATAGAAATCATTGATTTAAAAAATTTACATTGCAAACAAGAAAAGCACATGCTTTCATTGATGAAATCTAGATTCCTTATTCAAAATAAAAGGATAAAGGAGAAGAAAGGAATCAAAGTAAATTTTTATCCCGTATCGATTTGAATTTCATATAAACTATTAGGAAAACCAGATTTTTAATTGAAGACATCTGTAGAGGAAAATATTCCGTAATTGGATTCCACATAAATGGAAGAAAAAAGTTGTTCGACAAACAAATTGATCGAGGAAGAACAATCGAAGTCGATGTCCTCTTCAACAACTATAAAATATCTTGAACCGTTTTTTCTTTCGCAAGGCAGACCTTCGAACAAACTCCTTTGTTTTTAAGTCTGCAATCCAGGCAGTGGAACTTGGCGACGGACCAACTTTCGCGTTCGTCGCGTATTATTATCGGGAGTATTGTTACCTGGCCTGAAGAGTACAGCCTATTGTTCGCGCGCGCACGTAAACGAAGACAAGAGTCCCGCTACTAGACTTTCGCCTGGATGCTACCTAGCAGAAGGGCCAACCTTTTGCTATTTGTATGAAAGACGAGCGTACGTACCAGATCGAGATAGTGCAGCCTGGTATAGTGACCCACATGTTTCAAATATCCCCGAAAACCTTTGGAATAGGTCAGGGAATCACGAATTTTTAATCAAAGTATTTTACAAATGCAAAAAGTTATCATCACATCATTTATTCACTTGGAAAATTGTTGGAATGCGTAATTACAGAAAGTTGGTACTTTTACTCAATATTTTACGCTGTTCTATTTTTATTAAATTCATTTATGTTGCTCAATCCGCATATCAAATAATATTTGTATTGGAAAATTTTAATTCTGCATAATACGAGATTCGCACAAATACTTGGATTCTTGTTCAATTTTTTCATAACGGAAATATCGAAAATTGAATGCAGAGCGTAAAAATTGTCGAAAGAACGTTTGCTGTCCGAAGTTGACCGAAGAAGTACAAAAAAATATTATATCTCGTCTGGCAAGTGATTTACATAAATATGTAGATAATTTACATAGATATGAAGCATCACAGTTCACATTGGAAATTTTATTTTATAGCATCCCGTTCTCACGCGCAAGTAGTAGAGGAGTTTCATCGTCAGACATATGTAGCACTAAAACGTCTCTACTCTCCTTCATAAAGGGTATACATCTACTCCTAAGCGATCTTATTTTATACCATGGTCTCTTAAGATGCACACAGCAGTGCTCGTCGTGCTGTCCAGGCTTACATATGAATAAGAAACGTTGAAACACTTATTCATTCAACCTACGAACGAGTTTGTATTCACCGTGGTAATTTTTACGCGAACGGACATGGTTGTACGACGTCGCGAATATAACTATGAAGCACGAGCTATAACGGTGGGTTGAAGCTGTAGAATGTATATTCTGTAATAGAAAGTTTGGTTGGATTACAGAACCGGTTGGCCACAGATTTAGCACAATAAAATCAGAATAAGTTAGGCTGGCTCCGCTCGGAACCGTGACATCACTTAAATCTCTTGATTTAGCAGTGTGGAAAAGGTGAATCTATAACTGTGCCGTTCACAGACCAAAGTGATTTTTACTTATTGTCGGTCAGGTACTTGTAACGCCTATGAAGTGTTATTTACACGATGTACAGCACAAACTTAAGACCCTCTTACGCCTAATCAATACTTCCGGCTGATAAGGGGCGAACGGTGTCAAGTGCATCACGAAGTCCACTCGGTCTATGCGAAATATTTTTTCTGTCTTTTATAATAACAGTTTATATATTAATCTCCTCTATTTCAATGATTTCCGAATGTCTTATTCACACTACATTGCCACCCTAACTGTCTACAATCGTACCGACTTTGCGATACCATTTCAAACAATTTCCCCATTCTCGCAAAAGTAATTCAAATAACTCTTATCGTCTATTCCGACTTTCGAATCGAGAACTTTGCGTTGTATGCGCACGTAAGTATGTCACAGTATGTACTTGAAAGCTCCAAGTTCCATTGTTTCGTGTATTAATGAACGAGAAACGAAACTGGGCTAAGAATCGAGGCGAACTAGAAATCGAACAGTGCATTGTGCCGACTAAAGGCGTTCATTATCGGCGTTTGCAGTTTTTTTCGTGATTAATTCGTTAGAAGCTTTTAAATCCAGTTAGAACCGTAATAGGTGACTTCGTTAATTGATTTCGTTACTTTTTTGACTCTATTTAGATCGTTTACATAAATTGTACAATGTTCAGAAAGCAACTGAAACGAGCAATAGTACATTTTACTTTTGTCAACAGGCGCAGATTAGTTTTGCAACAAGTAAATGCAGTGAAAAGTCAAAGGTGTTGTCTGAGACAGCTTCTATTTTAAATTGAATGACAAATTCTGCATTTTTGGGAAAACAGCTGTTTCTCACTGATTCAGCGGCGACAATGGTGTAGTCGCATTCGTTTCGCGCGCGTTCGCATTGAGATTTTTCCATCGAAGGCAAGAGAAACGAGCTTACAGAGAATTGCGCAAAAGGCTGGGGAAACTGGTCCGGTGAGAACCGAATTATCAATTAACGCTAATGAATTCCCGGTAAACACGAGTAAAAATTAGTCAAAGTGTACTCTACTGGAGGATTCATTGAATATTCTAAAAAAAAAAGAGGAGAAGCAGTCACGAGTGTACGATGATTGTTCGACTTTTGATCCTACCTTCTCGAAAACGGAAGAAAAACATCTTCCGTCATCTCGAGAGGCGATTTACGCTTTGAATAAAATTACCGTGGTATGTAGCATTATCAGCGCTAATAATAGTTGTTGATCTAACGAAGATGATGCTTGAGATATATTAAAATGATAATGGAAATACTTGTATTGAATAATGAACGCAATAATTGGAGAACGAGTACACTCGAGATAAATACGCTTTTCACATTCTAAAGAAGTTCAAGATTCGTTTCAAGGAAAAAGATTGTAGGTGTTCCAAAATTTCAAACTGCAATTTATAAGAATATTAAAAACAATAAGGATGCTTCGTAGATGAAAGGTGACCAAAGGACCAAAATTATCCTCTCCTTTGTCATTTCCCTTTTAGCCACACGCGAGCAACTTCGATATTTATTGTCTCTACTTCGAAATTTAGTCAAGGCAAGCTCGCCTTGCGCATGCATAGATGTATATGCAAAAGGTTTTCTGCAGCTACAGCACTTCACCACAATATCCAATCGCCACAAAAGGGCCACTGGCAAGCTGCCAATAGGGCTGACAGAAAACGACAGGCTCGTTAACGGATAACCGGCGACAATTAAGGTAAACGAATCGATCGGGCCCAGGGTATTTAACTGCAATTCCAATCCCCCTTTGGAACCTGGTACACGTGTAGTTAACGTGTAAAATCAAATCCACGGCGCTCTGCCTCCCTTTTCTCTCTATGCCATTAGCTGTTTGTTCGTTTTCACAGCATGTAGTTGAAATCGAGGGTATAACGTAGTTCAGGTGGAAACATTTGAACCCGTTAGTTGATGACGTGCCCCCGGGCAAATGATTTTCGTAGGACACGAGACGAATTTACGATCACGAATCTAAAATACAGTTTCACTTTCCTCCTGGCGCGCATTCCGTTCAGGTTCACGCCAGTTTCACCCTAGGCTCCTATGCCGATTGTTCTTTAAAGCGAATTGCGGTTTGCGTGCATTGACTATCGCATGCAGATGATAGGAAACATATTGTGTACTATTTTCAATCGTCCCAGTATAGAATATAGATCTTCTTAATAATAGTACCTTATAAATAGCTTTCGAAGGTGAAAAATTATAGGCTCTGCGATGTGTTGAGCCAGAATTAATAGTAATAGAAAAATCGTTAAACAAGGAGAAAGGAAATATTAGCAATTGAAGGACAAAAATTTTGATGATTGTTAATATTTGATTGGTATTTCCAAAATTTCGTACATTCCTTTTGTTTAATGTGAATAACGTGTTGGTGCGACATGTGAAAAAAACGTTGGATTTTTAATGCTGGAATTTTCGTGATGCCAGAATGACGTAGCGTTCAATTTACAAGTTTAATTTTTTCCCCGACATATTTAAAATCGCGGCATTTTTTAAATTTGCATATTTCGTAGTAAAAGGTTGACACTACACTGCGATATTTTTCTATTACGGTTGTAAATATCTTCTTTTAGCTGGGCAGCAAGTTAAAACTCTTCTATTTGCATTCCATAAAATATACGGTACCTTACTTAGCATTATATACATTAAGTTAAAATGAAAGTCTGGTTATAATGGGTTAAAGCGGATTAATCTCTAATCAGTGATAAAAAAAAAACACTCGATTACGTTCGTAATCACAATACAGCCAATTCGCAAACGTTTCATAAGAGATTAAGGCACGTATTTTTCGCGACTTTAAGTCGACCCCCTGATCCTGAACGTCAAAAGTATGTAAGTACGTGTTTATCACGCCTCTTTACAATTAGACGATTATAATCTAAATATGTAATCTCGATCAATGTGATTCCAAGAATGACGCAGCCAAAATTATGCGAGACGTTTAGTTAAGGTCACTGGGTGTCCCATTTCTAAACGAGACCCTAGCTGAGCTTACGGGAGGTTCCATGAATAATTAAAAAATCGAATCTATAAAATATAAGCAAAATTTGCATACTATTTTATCTGTTCTTAAAATGACATAATGTTTCTAAGTCATTTAAATAAAAAGGAAATGTAAATCTGTATCTTATATCCGCAAACCAAAAACATATTAGTAAATTGTACGAGGAAAAACATATTCTAGATATTCAGTGTCGTGTTTCCAAAGAAATAATTACAGAATACTTGCGTACGGATCCGAATCTTAGGCCGAAAACTGTGAGGAATATTATTGATTGATACATCTTATACATATACTGAATAATCCTATCTAGAAATAGAAATGGAACGTCGTAGTAGTTCCCCAACTGACATCGATTGACGCGAACAAGCTTCATAACTCGGATCTCTAATTAATTAAATATCGATTGTACCGGATCGAGCGATCGCCTATAAATAACCGTTAAGCAGGGAGAATGATGTGAACAAAAGCTTTCAAAATACTCTGATAAAATCGACGCAATGATATAAACTTATATATAGATATTTATTGGATCGCGGGGTGAAAAAAAGCACCGTACTCTGCTCGAACGTTATAAAATTATTGATCCAGCGTCAGGTAATACGGATCGATAGCATTGTTTTTATCTGCTTAGTCCGTTAATTAAGCCTTAAAGATATGATATTCGATTCGTTTAATTGCTACAGAAAGATGTTTTTCCGTCAGGGGTAATAGCCGATGAAATTATTGCACGCAAGTTATATTTGCGCTACGGTTGTATCATTATAAGTAATATTTAGCCGGTGACAGCGGTTCAAAATAAATTCTCACAGAGCTTGTCTTCTTCTGACTTGGCAAGCCGCGATAGTTAAATCTATCTGTCGAAGCACCAGAAGCAGGTGAAGTGCAATTTCAGAATGAAACGGAACGTCTGCTTAACAACTTTTCGCTTGTGCTCGTCGACTATTTTTAGTTAAGTTTTTTTTTTATGAAAGAGAACGCGAGAATTCCACCTACAACACGGAATTATATATTATGTAAAAAAAGAGTATGAACGTTGCATAAAATTTTCCCAGTTACATAGCATTAGCTATATGTACATATATTTTATGAAAATGCAAACGGTAGAGCCGTGTGTCACCAAAACCCAGCCAACTTTCATTCTAACGTAAGTTGACCCGGTTCAAAATCGAGCAACGAGACGCGCTCCGTCCACTGTTTACACTCAGCGGTTCGTCTTATCAAACACGCGAGAAAGTCCCGCCGTTTGCCAGAAGCTTCGACCACGAAAACCTGCTCCGTGTGTTCGCGCGATGAAAGGAGATCTTGCGCGTCGCGAGCACGCGGAAATTGAACGGAGGCGCCACGTGAAAGCGGCCCAATGGCCCCTTGATAACGTCCACCGTCCAAACGATAGACCAAAGAGGATTCGCGCGATCGCTCGTACGATGCGTGATAACTGGTAACACAGCAAATACCCCCTGCCGCTTGCGTTCTTTCAAAGAACAACGGTGTCGAAAAATAGACGAGCAAAAGTAACAGCGCACTTGGCCCTACCTGGTGCAGGAGCTGCGAGGAAAGCTTGATTGCTAGCGATGAGTAAAGAGACCAGCACGAACACGGACCACGCTAGGATGATCATCCTGGATCGTAGTGATCACTGTGAAGTACCGATAACGGCTCGATCAGCTTGCCAAACTCTGGACCGCCCCGGGCTTCCACTACGGCTACGGTATCGCGCACGTGACCGGTATACACGACGCGCGGATATATCCGTAATTGTTCGCCAGGTAGGCCAACGGTCGATGCTCTCTCTCTGTCTTCCCCTCTCGCGTCTGAATGTGTATTATGCAGGTGTATGCGCGCGTAGGTGCGTCGCCGAAAAAGCCCTCAGAGATCCGACGTCGTCGTGTCGTTCGCTCTCGAGCACGTTTCTCTCGGTGAACCGGGCCGCCGGGCTCAGACTCGGCTTCGCCGACTTCTCCGACCAGTTAGCCAGCAGTGAACTGCTCGTGTTCCTGCCTTGGGCATCGTAATATACATAAAGTCGCCAGATAAGCCGCGGCTGATACCCCACCACCTCCGTGAGCCAGCGCGAGTCGCGGGACGACCAGCTTCCTCGCTCGCTCGCTCGTTCTCGATAGAAGAGAGCTTCGAATCCTCCTCGACGCCCCCCCCCCCCCCCCCGCGGTTCGATCAATCCCTCTTTCTCTCTGGTGTTAGCTTATACACGAGCACCTCGCACTTGCTCATTACCTGTACAAGTGTTACCCCCGCCGCGGTGATTGCACCTCGCAAACACCACTCGGCCAGTGCAAAAATTACCGTTGCGTTGCATCTTTGGGATTCGAGTCAGGTGGAGATCTCTCCGATTTTTTCGATGCTACGAGTCGCATTCGGCGATCCGGGTTCTTGATAGCTTGAGTACTCTGAAACAAGTTTGGAAGAGTAGAATGGATTTGCATCATTCAGGCGAGATGATAAACGTTGTTGACCACCCACGGTTTTTAAGGGGTTTTCATTACGAAACAAAGATATTAGTCCTCTTTGTAATCTGAATCTGTAGTATTACATGGTTAAACAAATTTCATGCAATTAAGTGCAGAATTTGTTATTTCAGCAATATCTTAAGTCAACGATAGCTATCAGCTTTTAATTTCACGTAAATATTATGAAAATGTTTGATAATCGTTTAACAAAATGGTAATTAATCAAGTTCAAATATTGTGTTATTTCTTCAACGGTGAATAATCGTTCTCGTGATCATTAAGCCACACATTGAACGTAGAAGCGTTTCAGAGTACTAATTGTAACGGATGATACACTTCTAACTTTTTATCATTAATAAAATATCGAAACGAGAAATATAGAGGAATGTCTGAAGCTCGAAGGATGTAATACAGGAATGACATAAATGGAAACGCTCAGCTCGCGCGAATATACTGAAGATTCTTTTGCGAATAGGATTATGTGTCGCGTAGTGCTATAATTGGCTACCATGAAGCACGAAATAACACGACTCGTTCCTCGCTACTCAATGAGTATCGATGAGTAAACATATGTATTCCTAGGAAACGTGAAATTATTCGGGCAAATAATGCGACGACTTGGAGGAGACTCGGTGAGTCAGACCCGGAAAGAAAAAAGAATTAAAAAGAAGAGGTGTCACGCCGCAGCGTGCCTCCAGTTCGAAGAAGGAATGATTTTATTTCACCGGGCGATGATGAAATAAAATTTTGCCGCAGCGCAATGAAATCGTGCACAGACAATTAAACTTCTAACGCAAACCAGTTTCATTATCTGTCAATTATAAGCCGTCGATTGGGCGGATAATAAAACTAATTCCAAACGATTCCAGACCGTGCCGCGGCGTCGTAGGAATAGATCACTTCTTCCCGATATCGTGTGCTTTTGAAGTTCACCAGGAGCGATTCGCTCGATACGCATTATTTTTAACTTACAGATCGCATCGTTGCTTCGCATTCGATATTACGTAAAAAGCCCTTGACATTCAAATCTATGAATTAACCGTGGCACGAAAGTCCCAGCTAAGTCCAAAGATCAGAAAACGTGAGCACGAAAAATGGGTACACGAAAACGTTCACGCGATTAGGCGCTTAATGATCGTTAGATAAGAACGAATCCCGAACGAGAGAAATAATATCTACATTACGCACGTCTGTGCGTACAACGCTACGTTAAACATGTGCACAAGGAGCACAGATTTAAGCGATGCACAATGTGCCAAGAATTGCACAACTGAATGACTCAATAGAGCTGTACATTCAGGAGATCGTAAAGACCATGTGCAGAGCGCCACTTTTATTCGTCGTTTTAAGCCTTAAGCATGCAGTCCGAGGCAACCTAATGATTCTTATAATATGCGCCGGCAATAACATCTTCGAGACTTCCTCTTCCTGGCGAAGTAACGACGATGAATGCTGCCTACTTGTTTCGAATCTCCCAAATCCGGAAGGGCGACCGTTCGCTTTCGTCATATCCAGTCACGCCGCTAAAAGGCGGCTAAATCTAATGTCACCACACGTCGAGCAGCAAACGAGTTGTATTACCATAATCTCATCGTCTAGCGCAGATTATAGCCGCGCCCCTATCCCGCTAATTCCAGGTTAAACATTTTCACCGGGAACGCCGCCTTCAGGAAGCTAATCCTTCTCCTATAGCGTGTTTCCTCTCTCGTCTACATCGTTTCTTCCGCGACACGTAACAATCGCAATTGCCTTATCGCATCCAACAGCATTTAGCCTGAAACCAATTTCACAAGATATTAAATGCAAATCTACAACCAAGTAATTAATTGTATTAACAAGACATTTGCCTGCTCGGCGTTTTTTGTTCCAATATCTGATAAATCGTAAAAGCGATTTATTCCCGGCAAAGGTAAGGTGCATCCGGTTTGATTTGCAGGTCGGAAGAAGTGGGTCGCGTCAATGGATCTTTTATCGCCCATCATCCCCGTCCTCGGGTGTGAGTTATCCACAAGAATCTGTTTTTCCACCCCGGCAGTTCTCCTCCCCTCTTTTTACCCCTGTTTTATTGAATGACGAGCTTCTTTCATAATTCTCCCCTTTACTACACATTACACAAGTGTCACGCGTTGAGGCTAACTTATGCGATACTTGACACACTGCTACCGGCGATAACGAGCCACCTGGAACGAAACTAACGAGCATCTCGTATTTCGTACGATGCATTCTGCTGTTACTGACATATAGTACGCGATATGCTCATGTTGGGTTGATTCAGTAATAAAGCACACCAGCTATTGTCTCCTACTTGCGCAGCGGGAGATTGCTTTCTATGTGAAGAAATTGATTATCCCGCTCCGATCGGATCTCACTTATCTAGCCCCGATACCAGGTACCAGCGTAACTGAAATATCGCTTACAAGTTAACATACTTGCGTTACAAATTTTAATTGATCGCGTCACAGATGGTATTGTAAAACGATAGAACCCTCGCGAACAATACATTGTTGACAATGTACTCGAGAAATTGGCTGGTATCGATCGTCTTTATCGGTCAGTCTGGGATGCCCCATAAGGCAGGATCACAACGACGGTACTTGATCGTGCCTAATCTTGTGCATGTGTTGATCACTTAAAACTTCAATTCTTTCTTTTTATATTCAGCATATGAACATTTCCATTTTACTAGAAACAGCACCAGGTACTATAGATCCGTGTCATTCTGACAATGAGTTATTCTTCGAAATAACGAATTACTTTCTTGTTTCGGGGAGCTACATTTTGCTTCGCCATCCAAGTGTACATCTTTACACTCAGAGTGGATCGCCTCGACAGAAAGATCGTTCAGAATGATGACTCGCCTCTCGACACCGGTCCTCCTTGTCACATTGACTTGTGCTCGTTGGACTGTACATTTCAATCCCGCCTCAGAGCGTTTTCTCATGCTAATTTCGACGCGGTCCGTTTTCATCTCGTACAATGCTCACGTCCCACCATCCGATTCGGTTGTGTTGCGGCGAGGCGCGACGAAACATCTCCATCCCTGCATCGTGCTCACACGCCTGATCATTAACAATAACAATTGAACAACCTGTCAGATAAGTCGTTACAAGATAACGGCATACATTACGCAAATGTTAGAAGGATTCGTTCCTTCGTTTCCGCATCTCTTTTTGCTGTTTTTACTACTACAGGCTTCATTCATCGTGTAAAAGGTCCAGATCTCTTATAATTGAAAACTTTCGTGTTCACCCTACAGCGACCGCCAATTTGTCTGCCTCGGACACAATAATTGCATTCCCCTTGCATCGGCGAATGAATGGCAATGTTTGCGAGCAATTTTCACAGGCTCCATTGTGTTTCTTTAATTTTATTATTAGGTTTCATAGCACGCGCAAACGCATAACACATGCGAAATGAAAATAGACTCATTGCGCCTCTGCTAGCACCACGGCCTTCGTTGCATATTTGCTTACAAGGTGCGTCTTGAAAGCATCGTAAACACCGTCTAATTCATCCACCAGCTGATTGCGTATCTAGTTTAGCGTGTGCAAAGGATCAAGCTTCCTGCGACTGTACGCCAGAAAAAGCCATTTTCCTTACCTCTTCATTGGCACTACGTACACCGTATCTAGAACGGGTGGTTGCATTAATAACGCGTCTCGATCTAACAATAAATCTCGCGAACTCGAACGAGTTCCATTTACCTCGTTCGAGGACGAGCGAAAAATAATCACCTGGACTATAAAGGCGAACGAGGGCTGCGGCACGTTATCGAAAATTTATCAGCTAAGGAATCGAACGTTTTCCAGAAAACCTGTTTACAGTAGGAGGATGGCACTCGGCGTCTTGCAGACGCGTGCGAATTAATTAACGATGCGGCTATTGAAATCCGACGACAACAGAAGTCCGCATCTCAAGTGGCGCCTATATTTAGTAGTACGCGTGGTTGTTTTGAAAAATATAAAGATGCGCACGCGGGATGATAATGCATGGCCACGGTATTGAATTTAATGCAAGCGAGCACTCGTCTGCTAGTTAGAATGCGACGATGTTCCCTGATCGTTTCTTGATCATTTATCTTCCAGTGAAAAGGTGTGGGAGGAGAATTGCCTAATTAACGCCCTTGCGCAGCGAGATAATGCTCGCTTATGCTTCCTGATGCAACGAGATCAGTCGCTTAATCTTTACCGCGACACAATTTTTTTTTTGCTTGCCGTTGTTCCGTCGGGTTTATCGCAGTTTGCATTGAGATTGGATATTGTAAGAAATTCGAATTTGTTACTTGTTCCTTTTGCGTTAGTCATAGAGGGTGCCAAGGCTCGCCTTTTCTTTTTGGTCCTTGTCGTGTAACAATCTCGTTAGAAGCTGCACGACTGGGTACAGGAATTTCCGATAGCGTGTATTTAGTATGATGTTACAAGAAGATCGTTTCATCATGCATGTCGGTTGTAACGCATCGTGCTTGCATGCTTAATGCTCGTTACTCAAGTTTTCCTTGTAAAAAGGTTGAATACGATCTACAATAAAAACCGAGATAAACCATGAATACTCGCCGTAGCGAACATTTATAATATAAACTATCGTACTGTTGAGTTATGGCTGTTTACCTGCGTTCATCATAATTATTTTACGGTCCCCTGATTTTTCTCTTTGATGCATCATGCAGTGAGTAAATATTCACTTGATCGGTGTTGATTGTAAATGCGCATATATTCCAGGTACCCTATCATATTCAGAATGGCGGAAAAATACGAAAGTATCCTAAAAATAGCGGGGAGCTCAAAATAAATGTAATCCATCAAAACTCGACACGTATACTCTTACATTTAATTTTATCATTTCAGTCGGTGAAAAGATGTCGTAGATACCGTTTTACCCACTTAGAGCCCAGATAAAAAATGATTTTGTACCTCGGAATGCCGTGTGAAAACGAGCAAAGACATTGCTTTTTGAATTTGATAAAACACATCGGATGAAGTTAAAAGAAAATCCTTAATTCATCGAACTTTGGATCTGCACCTGGAAGATGAATGAGAATTAATCATAATCGACTGCACCGCGCCATTCATTGCAATTAATCGCCAGTCGCGCATTGATGCATGTTTCACCCCAACTCAAGTAGCATATTAATCATGACTCTTGAATCAGGATGTCGCATCGATTTTACCGTTTGTATCTCTCGCTGGAATCAGAAAGATAATCATTAATAAGTATTATCACTATCCTGCATTTTCCACTTGAATCCCCGTTTTATCAAGGGTTTTCACTATTTAACGATAGTGATCTCATTTCTCGTTCTTCGTAGCGAAAAAAATTCATTTTTGTATACCATCTGCCGGCGTCGTTCTCTGTTAAATCATCAGATAACGGCAATATCATAAACAGGAACCGGTTAATCGAGGAAGTTGAAGGAGAAGGCTAATTCGTAATAAAAATGTGATATGGCTATCATACGTAGCCGCATATAAGATCCTCAACCACTAGTATATTACTCCTTCTTTGAGTAATCCCGCTTAAAATGCGACCTTTTGCTGCAGTTACTCTACTACTTAGAATAGACCGAGTGGATCTCGAGACAAACGCTAAAAGATGGATCAACCAAATTTTGCATGAGGTCAAAAGAGTTATATTGTATTATGCAATTTTATCGATACGATTGATATGATTTCGAGTGCCGCCTTATGTAAGTCTATTATTAAACATTGATTCGTTAAATATATGATCAATCTGTTAATTCGATCATCTTTTATCCCTCCTCGTATACATGTTTCCATATTACAATTTTGTTCCACGCCGCAGAGGAGGAGGCGTGATGGTGAAATGTGCGATTGCTACACGTTCGTGCGACTTTCTTGTACATACTACTATACCTAATATCTGCCGATGATCTAGAGCTTTGCAGATAAATAATATCATGACACGTACTTATGTACTTACTAAGGTCATACGCCATATGTGTTACGTCGAACGTGCCTTCTATTTTTAACATCATTTAATGTTCCACTGATAAGCCGCTCCCACGCGGTCAATAACGGTTTATTGTTCATATTTCGAGCGCGTTCAGACTTCGATGACGCGAATCTTTTCGGTACGTACACATATCGATACGATCTGACACATTTTACTAATTTAATGCTCGATTCTAATTTTTCGGAAGAACAGTGCCGACTTCACTAAAAGTTAACGAAACATGTTTTTACATAAATACATATATGCCATTCGATGCAGGAGTTATCGGTACGGAGTATATTTACGATAATTTGTCTGCTAATTGCACGACACACCTGCGAGAAAATGGGGTCAGAGTTCTTTCTCCTATCACAGTTTAAATCAGCAAAATCATTTGTCCTCCCTAAATCATTGATTAGATAAAATACAAAGTCCGAATGATGCACAAGAGTTTGAAAGCGGCGAAAGGTAATTATAATATACGCTCTGTAAGTATGTACTTACATGTTTTGCGAAGTTAGATAAAAAAGGATTTCCACACGCGCAAATAGTCCAGGAAAATGAATGGGAGTCAGAGAAACGATAACCATGAGCACGGACGTTGAGGACCGTCACGGTGATTAGCATACTCCGTAATTATCATCGTGGTTGCGTCAAAATCCTCGCGTTGGCTTCCGGTTCCAGGAGCAACGCGTATCCGAGAAGTTGTGAATTAAAGAACAACTGCCCCCTTTCCGAAATACGGCTGTGAAAGAAATGTAGCAAATATTACAGCGACAAAAGAATAATTCAATTTATAATGACAATACAGTAAAATTTACAATGAGTATCTTGTTGCAGATTATCGTTGATCAATCAGCAAATGTACTAAAAATAAATTGCACGTTGAATATGTGTTTAAATATCGAAAGAATATCAGGTTCGCAAGTAGTATACGATAATAAATTTTACTTTGTCTGTAAACATTCGTACGATGGCGTCCGTATACATCTTTTACTTCTTATTAATCGTTCCGCGTTATATATTTAAAACTTCTAAATAATTTTATCATTTTAGTTTTTTTTAACATTTGCAATCTTATGAATAACATTAAATGCATTACTGTACAGATTTGTAATGCGTGTAAAGATATACATCTGTTGTTTAACGAAATTGAATGTATCAAATACATACCTACATCCCGCCATGATCTTCCCGCGCATAGTACACTGCGAACATAGCCGTCTAGTTGCATATTCTACGATCACCTGAATGTCCCTAGGTTGCGACATATTAAGTCCGTCTTCATGAAGCGGCATCTTTACCGATCTCAAAAATAATGATCAATGCGCCATCTTATAAACGTTACCAATATAAAGATTGGCAAAAAAACGGAAATCGGTCCACTGTCGAAAGCTTTACACGTTTGTTCGTATAAAATTGTGATGCGCACGATTAATTCTGCCTATATGATACCGTGGAGATAATTCTCACCTTCTCGAGTACTTGAAATAAAATCAAGTAAACTTCGAAACGTTTCAGAGGGGAATTCATTGTCAGGTCTCAACTCTTCACGATGGATAACATTCCCAGAACGCACGAAGGTTTGTTGTGCAAATGGAATTCTTCTACTACTTAACGATAGTATCCATATATTAATTCACGCCACTGATTATAACTTAACCTTTACGTAATTTAGAGATTTTAATCTTCTCATTAACTAATTCGTACTTGTTAGGATCAAGCAAACTAAACTGAAATATTTTTTAGATATCGAAGCTCAAATCAGAGAAATACAATCGAAGAAAAAAGAGATTCAAAATGCATCAGCGGAGAAAGAACAAGTAGGGCTTGGGAAAACTGGTTTCTATGATCAAGATATTTACGATGGAACTAACAATAAATACGAGGGATATGTTACGTCTATTGCTGCGAATGATGAAATCGAGGTAAATTCATTTCTTTAACTATTCAAATGCAAAGTTATCGTTTTTGTAATAAGCTGGAATGATATTAAGTATATTATATTTTTAAGGATGAAGATTACGAACCTACGACCTTTACCACTAATAAAAGACCAGGATACACTGCACCGGCAGCGTTGCTCAATGATGTTGCACAGGTAAAGTAATCAAGAATCAATACAATTAACTATCGTACCACCAATGATATTAATTTAACAGAAATACTTATTTCCATCAATATCTAGAGCGAAAAAGATTTTGACCCGTTCGCGGACAGACGAAGACCCACCATAGCGGACAGAGAGGACGAATATAGGCAAAAAAGGCGCAGAATGATTATATCACCTGAACGTGTTGATCCTTTCGCAGAAGGTTGGTATTTTTTCTTCTATTAATTTAAATGGTTTGAGAACGATGCAGGTAATTAAATATTAAGTGTGTTTATATATTATTATGTTTCTCAGTATTTTGGAGCAATGTAATCAATCGAAGAAATTTATTGAATTCGTTATACATTCGTTTGAAAATGTGTAAAAGAAATCTTTCCTAAGGTGATTAGATGTATATAATTGCATACCAATTATATTGCAACAAAATGCGCACACATTAAAGCTTTGATCACTGCAATTTATAAGAAGATAAGTTCACAGGAAATATACTTCAGCGTATTGTCGAGAGTCGACTTGGTTTTGCATAATGAAATGCATAATGAAAGGCAGATTTAATTCTTCATATAATATTTGCACTGCATTACCGCTCGTAGATGAGTAAGACTAAAAAAAAAAGTCAAGTTGACCTCTCCATCAACCCAGAATACTATAAATAAGATTGCAAAACAAAATGTTGAAATCTTACCTATTAAGCTATGATATCCCATATTTTTTTTAATACTTTGTTCCTAATGTACATTGATTCATTCACCTTATTTATTGTTGGCGACATTAATTATTTAATCCATAAAAATGAAGTTACATGAATTACTTAAGATTAGATGTTACTTAAAGACAGTTGTATGTATGAAATATGAAAATACTGCAGCAAATATTTAAATAATCCATGTAATCATTATTTCGTTTTGCAATCTGTACTTGTTGTATAGTATATTTCTGTTGCTACAACATTCCTGGCTATAATAACTGAGGCAACAATTCATAATTAACAAGAATTAACAATCATAATGTGTTCAAAAATTCGATCTAATTAATATCATTTAAAGGTACAACAATTTCATTTAGGTTTTCAGACTGTAGCTAAATATTCTTTTTTATTATGCTGCGTATTTGAAATATTACCTCAGTTATTAACAGTTAATACATTAAAGTTGCTCCATGTTTTGATCGTGGAGGCATTGAAAAGTTGATAAAACTGGCTTGAGTGAAAAGAGTGAATGAGATTCTTTGAAATACATACTAATGTATAAATTTTTTTCCAATCTTAGTGACGGTCTGCACATTTGGAATCATCTGCTTACCAAGGATACTATGTTGAAGGTTAAGCGAGATTGAATTGTCACAGAGCTTTACAGTCACATCGTATAAATGATACAATGAGACTGCTGTGTTTTTTCATTCAGTTATAAATTTATATTTCTTCGCAAGATCGTTCTTTCAATAGATCTTTTTTGTCGACCATTTGAATCGCTTGCGTTTAAGATGAATACATGTAAACAAATTCTCATTGTATCACGAGCCTTTTGCGAGAACGTAATTATTGAAAAATAGTATGAGTGATTGGTGTGCAAATATTATTAATAACAAGAATGAGTTGATTTTTAGATGGCTAAAGTATTTTTCGATGTGGAAGACATGAGCAGGCAGTGCTCCCTATGGCACCAAATTTCCACGTACGTATGCTATATGCCGTCTACTGGTGCAACTCTCTCGAACCCATTGTAAATGCTTATTCGTAATCAATGACCCATTCTAGTATTTATCATTTGTAAAAAAAAACTACTTTATTACCACTAAATTCGAATAATACAACGTGGGTATACGAGAGTGAATTCAGTAGTTTACTTAGAATATATCCAAATATTCTAAAGGCATTTTAACGTTATAATATATTACTATAAAATGGCTAGGTATGTTCAAAAGTGTTTTAGAAAGTTGAAGCATTTTTTAAAAAAAGTCTAATGGTTACGCTTTGCGTGACTTCTGGTTCCTGATTACAGGTGGTAAAACTCCAGACGTTGGTTCTAGGACGTACACCGAGATTATGCGAGAGCAGTTACTGAAAGGAGAAGAAACTGAGGTATGCAAAGAGTAATATTAATTATTTTACAAAATTTTTCTATAAATAATTGAAAAATCTGGACATTGTCTTTGCAGCTAAGAAAAAAACTAGCAGAAAAAGCCAAAGAGGGAACATTAAAAGCGAACGGTGAACCCAAGCCCGCGCCTAAGAAAAGAGGCCGGTGGGATCAAACGGATGATGTTCCAACGCCCAAGAAACCATCGGGCATTACTGCGACACCAACATCCTGGGATAATGCTGACGTAAGACGATAAACAGCTTAAAAAATATTTGAAATTGTTTGAAATCAAAGAAGTGAGTAATTAAAACCGTTCTTAATCAAATCTTTCCAGGTAACACCAGCTGCGATAAGATGGGATGAAACACCAGGCCATGGAAAGGGAGGAGAGACTCCTGGTGCGACGCCAGGTGTAAGTACCAGAATGTGGGACGCTACTCCGGGACACGCGACGCCTGGTGCAGTTACTCCTGGCAGAGAAACTCCATCTCATGAAAAAACAATTTCGAGTCGTAGAAATCGTTGGGATGAAACGCCGAAAACTGAACGTGGTAACTCAATTTTGCGTGATCATTTATAAATGACTGGTACAATATCGTAATAAACAATACCTTTTTTTTTAATGGCAGAAACACCTGGACATAACAGCGGTTGGGCAGAAACTCCAAGGACAGACAGAGTTGCGGGAGATTTGATACAAGAGACACCGACGCCGTCCGCCAGTAAGCGTCGAAGTCGATGGGACGAAACGCCATCGAATCAAACGCCCGGATCCATGACCCCGCAGACTCCGGCAACTCCTCTTACAACGCCTCATCAGACTTCGATCTTAACACCGAGTGGTGTGACACCAACAGGACCGAAGGCTATGGGCTTAGCTACCCCAACACCTGGGCATTTAATGTCAATGACACCGGAACAGCTTCAAGCGTACCGTTGGGAGAGAGAAATCGACGAAAGGAATAGGCCACTTTCAGATGATGAATTGGACGCTCTGTTTCCGCCAGGATACAAAGTTCTGCAACCACCCGCAGGTAAGTAATTGAAATATATCTTTGTTAAAATTCGAATAATTCAACACTTTTTTTGTATAGGATACATTCCAATACGAACACCTGCGAGGAAACTTACCGCTACACCAACACCAATCGCTGGCACACCCCAGGGGTTTTTCATCCAAACAGAGGATAAAACTGCGAAATTCGTGGACAATCAGCCGAAGGGAAATTTACCGTTTATGAAACCGGAAGACGCACAATATTT
Source organism: Holcopasites calliopsidis (assembly GCA_023838395.1). NCBI lineage: Eukaryota > Metazoa > Arthropoda > Insecta > Hymenoptera > Apidae > Holcopasites > Holcopasites calliopsidis. Next base: position 3,314,180 of record JALHAQ010000008.1, read on the forward strand.
TGATAAACTGTTGGTTGACGTTGACGAGGAGACGCTTAGTCCTGAAGAGCAGAAGGAGAGGAAGATTATGAAGCTGTTACTGAAAATAAAAAATGGAACACCGCCGATGAGAAAAGCCGCTCTAAGACAAATCACCGACAAAGCGAGAGAATTTGGAGCAGGTCCCTTGTTCAATCAGATACTTCCGCTCCTTATGTCTCCTACCTTGGAAGATCAAGAACGGCATCTGCTTGTAAAAGTGATCGATCGAATTCTCTATAAATTGGACGATTTGGTCAGGCCTTATGTACATAAGGTAAGTTTTAAATATTTAAATTGGTTTTAATTAATTAAATCGGTATTAATTAATGTGAAAATGCACTTTGTTTTGCAGATTTTAGTCGTCATCGAACCTTTGCTTATCGATGAAGATTACTATGCTCGTGTAGAGGGCAGAGAAATTATCTCGAATTTAGCGAAAGCCGCCGGTTTGGCGACAATGATCTCAACGATGAGGCCGGATATCGACAATATTGACGAATACGTGAGAAACACGACTGCCAGAGCGTTCGCCGTGGTCGCGTCAGCTTTAGGAATCCCTTCTTTACTCCCGTTCCTTAAAGCCGTTTGCCGCAGCAAGAAATCGTGGCAAGCGCGTCACACGGGTATCAAAATTGTGCAACAGATCGCTATTCTTATGGGGTGTGCTATTTTACCGCATTTGAAGAGTTTGGTCGAAATTATAGAGCACGGTAATTAAATTGTTACGACTTGTTAAATTGTAGTATATGAGAGGATAAGAGAAAGTGATATTGATGTATTGTGTTACAGGTTTGGTCGACGAACAACAGAAAGTTCGTACAATTACTGCTTTGGCCATTGCCGCCTTGGCTGAAGCAGCTACGCCTTATGGTATCGAAAGTTTCGACTCTGTTCTCAAGCCGCTTTGGAAGGGTATTCGTACACACAGAGGGAAAGGTCTCGCTGCGTTCTTGAAGGCCATCGGTTATTTGATTCCTCTTATGGACGCCGAATACGCTAATTATTACACTCGTGAGGTAATGTTGATCTTGATTCGGGAGTTCCAATCGCCCGATGAAGAGATGAAGAAGATCGTGTTGAAGGTAAGTATCTTGTTCAACAAATATCGCAATATTATCGGGTTTCTTTGAGCCTTTAAAAACATACATAATCGTTTGTAATAGGTAGTGAAACAGTGTTGCGGAACGGACGGTGTAGAGGCGCAATATATCAAAGACGAAATACTTCCACATTTCTTCAAACACTTCTGGAATCACCGAATGGCTCTGGATCGAAGAAATTATAGACAGGTTTGTGTAATTCGAAATTATAGCGTATCGACCAAATAGAAACGCTTTTTGAGCTTTACTACTTTTAATTTTATACAGCTTGTCGACACGACGGTAGAAATTGCTAACAAAGTTGGTGCCTCGGAAATTATAAATCGTGTAGTGGACGATTTGAAGGATGAAAACGAACAATACAGAAAGATGGTTATGGAAACCATTGAAAAAATAATGGGTAATTTGGGAGCTGCGGATGTTGATTCCCGTTTGGAGGAGCAGCTGATCGACGGTATTTTGTACGCTTTCCAGGAACAGACAACAGAGGTTTGTATCCATTAAATCTTGGATCAACAAGAATATTTATTGTGCAGTGAATTTATTATGTTTTTGTTCTATAGGACGTTGTAATGTTGAATGGTTTCGGTACCATTGTGAATACGTTAGGAAAGAGGGTAAAAGCATACCTTCCACAAATTTGCGGTACGATATTGTGGAGATTGAATAATAAATCCGCGAAAGTGAGGCAGCAAGCTGCTGACTTGATCTCCCGAATTGCTGTTGTTATGAAAACATGCCAAGAGGTAAATTATTTTTTGTCCTAAACTTGTATAAAGCTTTCATAAAATATATATTATCGTTTTATTTTTCAGGAGAAACTTATGGGGCATTTGGGCGTCGTCCTTTATGAATACTTGGGCGAAGAGTATCCCGAAGTATTGGGCAGCATTCTGGGCGCATTGAAAGCTATCGTAAACGTTATAGGAATGACGAAAATGACACCGCCTATTAAAGATTTGTTACCGCGGCTTACTCCTATATTGAAGAACAGACACGAAAAGGTATGACATATACATTTACAGTTTAATAAATTAAAATAGACTATTTTATAATTTAATACTTTTTGTTTAGGTGCAAGAAAATTGCATCGATCTCGTCGGTAGAATCGCGGATAGAGGACCCGAGTACGTGTCCGCTAGGGAATGGATGAGAATATGCTTCGAACTTTTGGAACTACTCAAAGCTCACAAAAAAGCAATTAGAAGAGCTACGGTAAACACGTTTGGTTACATCGCCAAAGCCATCGGGTAAATATTAATTGTTTTATTTATTAAGTTTTAAATGTATTGTATCTTATTAATATTCCGAGTAATTCTTCTTTCTTTTCCTGCAGACCTCACGATGTATTGGCAACCCTCTTAAATAATTTGAAAGTACAAGAACGACAAAATCGTGTGTGTACTACGGTAGCTATAGCTATCGTTGCAGAAACCTGCAGTCCATTCACGGTGCTCCCTGCACTGATGAACGAATACAGAGTACCAGAGTTAAACGTGCAAAACGGAGTATTGAAATCTCTATCGTTCTTGTTCGAATATATCGGTGAAATGGGCAAGGATTACATTTACGCTGTTAGTCCGCTATTAGAAGACGCACTCATGGACAGGTAAAAAAAAACTGTCTACACGAAAAATGAATTATTTTCGTAAAAAATCATGATACGCTCTTAATACGATATCGTTATTATTATTGCAGGGACTTGGTGCACAGACAAACTGCATGCGCCGCAATTAAACACATGGCACTGGGTGTTTATGGTTTCGGATGCGAGGATGCATTGATACATTTATTGAATCACGTATGGCCCAACGTTTTCGAAACTTCACCGCATTTGGTGCAAGCATTTATGGATGCTGTGGATGGTTTACGTGTTGCTCTTGGACCGATTAAGATATTGCAGTATACATTACAGGTATGCACTGGAATGAAAACAAGGATATTCTTTGATAATAACATCTTTTTAATTCGTAGGGATTGTTCCACCCGGCACGAAAGGTAAGAGATGTATATTGGAAAATTTACAATTCTCTTTACATAGGTGGTCAGGACGCTCTCGTAGCCGGCTATCCTCGAATTATGAATGACCCAAAGAATCAGTACATTAGATACGAATTGGACTACGTTTTGTAATGATTTTAATTATATGTAAAGGACTATGTACCATACGTTTATATAATCTTCGTAAAAGTTAGTATCATTCGCTTATAATTGTTTATAGAAATCAGCTCGATAGTTACGTGTACGTGACGTGTACGCGACATAGACATTACCCCGGAACTTCGAATAGTATTTATTTCTTGGACTTCATTGAACGAATTACACATAAATTTTTATTAAACGAAAAATTGATTCCAATCATATACGTGTTTGCTTGGAATAAAATATCTGTTAGTCATTATACAAATAAAATGTTTCGTATCGTAGCTGAGATTGAAGTCACTTCCCGACATTCGCGTGCAATCTTTATTTAATTTTTTCCCTTAAATTTGTATTAAGTAAAATCGAGTTATACATTTGCTTAAAAATGAAAAAAAAAGCTGTATTCTTCAAGGAAACACTGTTTAAGAAAAACAACATCCGTTGCAATATTTTCTTTTTATTTTATCTGTTAAATAACTAAATAAGATTAAATGGTAGCAATGGGTGTGTTCCAATATTTATTCACGATTTTCCAGACAGTTTAATAGTTTATAACGTATATTGTGTAAAACGTACACATTACCGAGCTTACGTATGCACATTATTACAATATTTAAGTATCATTCATCGGAGAATACAGTCGTGTTTGTTTTACATAATATCTGCTCTCTTATGAAACATTTATTGTAATATTTTTGTATAAAAATTGCGTGTGAAATGTCTGTATTCCCAAATAGACTTCTTTTAAATCGGCGTAAAGCACATATACGTAGATATTAAACATATAAATATATACGCATATGGATTACTGCATCACGACATTTCTCGATGACTATTTATGATTTCAATTGCAATTCCTTCGGTTTCGGTCCTGATAAAAGTGTGATACGTCTTTACCTTTGTACAGAATATTTTGAAATCGGAAACGAAGCAAAATGGAAAAGTTATGCTCTATATAGTTAACACATTTCAATTGTTACACATATGTAAAGGCCATTTACCTAATAGCACTCTGATAACGTATACATATATATCCGCAAATCATTAGAATCATAATAACACACCGGTTATAATTATGAGAGTAACTGAATGAAATTTTTCTTAAAATAATTACGGAGTTAATGCGGTTTTATACGCTGGGCGAAATAATTCATTATTCGTGAAATATTAAAAGATCATGCTCAAATGTAACAAATGTATCTAATTTACAACATGCTACAACAATCCCATCATTACGATCTTAAACTTAATTTACATTTGGCAACAAATGCTGCCGATATCTAAAGTGTTTTTTTAAACATAAATATTTTACGTCCTTTTAAATGACACCATGCTTAAAAAGTAATAATAATAATAAAAAAGCCAACTTATTTAAGATATATAATACATATTATTCTTATATCAATCAGTTAGTATATCTATTATATATTTAAAGACTTTGGTATAAGAAGTACATAATATCGTTAATGAATACGGTGAAATGTGTTATTACTATGAAAACACAAAAAGCAAGTTGTTTATAGAATCACATTGATACAATATGTACACCTTGTAAAAATGGCTTTGAAGCTAAGTACTTATCATCATTGCTGTTTATGAACTTGCAACAGTGAACATTATAACGTGAGGAGCAGTGCTCATTACATTTTTCCAGAGACAAACTTTTCATGTATTTGTATCTCTTTCGGATAATTTCATGGACTGTTTTTTTTTGGAATTGGAAAAACTAGATTTGCTTACGAATTCCATGACATGTAAAGAGAATGTTTATCAATTTAATTTCAAGGTAGCACCAGACACACTTTTGAAAGACAGTTCTAACTGCAATAAGATTCGGCTCGATGCTTAATAACATAAAAGATGTTGCATGAATGGTAAACGTTACATGTGATTCTATAAAACATGATTTTATAATTTTTAAAATGTCGTCACACAGTTTGAAACTATTCAACAAGAAGATAATATCATTGCGATATCGAGTATTTTTTACCCTTCAGACCGGCAAATCGAATAAGTAACGAAATATACGTACACATGCGGTTATCAATTTAAGGGGAGAAATCGATAAATATCACAAGCACGCGTAAATGTAATAATATACAATTCTCGGTGAAAACTAGATAGGTCTCACTTTTTCTCTTCCCTTTATACTAAGGAGAATTCATTTCACGCATACTACATAGAAATATGCACTTCATTTACCACTCGTTGTAGTATGATCAAATTTACAGTTATAGAATATCATATTTTTTATATTCTCCGATAACTTTGGTAAATGACTGTAGAATGTGAAAGTTATCAGTCACTTCTACAACTGATCAATTGCATTATGCTAAAAAAATGTTTTAAAATATACGGAAGTCAGTTTCAGCTACTTTAATTAGTAAATACATGTAATAAATTCCTCATGCAAATCAATAGACGTCTTTTAATACCGGGGGTACAGAAAATAGCACTGTACCGCTCTCATAATGGAACATATCTGCTTTTTTTTGCTCAAATCCTGTCGCATTGACGTCGACACTGTTAAAATTACGATTTAAAAAAAAAAATATATCGCAAGTCATGAATATGTGATCAATGTGTGTGCAACTATGGCGTAAAAGAAGTTGATAAACATATTATGTTTCTCTTTTTTATATAATATTTAGAGCATGTTAAATAGATGCTCGAATATCATAATGAAACTCCAAAAAGAAACGCAAATGATTGAAGTGGTATATCGTATGATCAACATATCGTGTAAAGTTTCTTCAATATTCAGAAGGCAATTTCAATCAAAACGGTGCAACGATTGCCGCTGCTTCACCTCTACTAGTCGGCAATGATGCACATTCGTGCCATTTATTCGAATGTGGATCGTAGCATTCGACGGTAGAAATTGTAATCTGTGTTCGGTAGAAATTAATTTCCTTGGACTGATCACCCCCTATAACGTAAAGCCGGCTGTCAGCTGCTGCAACTGCCGGATACGATCTGCCTATATTCATGGGCGCAACGGTGCTCCATTTGTTCTGCAATTCAAGTAATAAGTTTCATTATTAATGTAAATAATAATAGTGTAAGCGGAACTACAACAGATTGGGAAGCAATCACCTTTTCAAAAGAATATCGTTCGACGGATGTTAGAACTTCTTGGTTCTTATTAGTACCACCGACAACGTAAATATATCCATCGAGAATAGTGATACCCATTTGGGAGCGCGGTGTGAGCATTGGAGCTAAATGAGTCCATTCCCTCGTTATTGGATTGTAACTCATCACGTCCTGACGGTGTCTACTATTATGCGTACAACCTCCGACCACGTATATTAAACCTAATAAACATGTCGGTGTATTTAGTGTTTCTTCCATCACCTAGATTCTTTGATTCTTATAAATTTAATTCACCTTCGTAAGCAACCACGCCCATGCTAAATCGAGGCTCAGGAAGTTGTCCATCGAGTGTCCAAGAATTAGTTATAGGATCGTATATCTCTATTGATCCACCGATATCTTCACCCACCCAACCACCGAACGCGTATAAGCTATTGTCCAAGGCACAGAGTCCAAATTCACACCTGGGTTCTTCCATACAGGCGATCGAAGTCCATACGTTATCGCGTGGATCGTAACATTCGCAATTGGCGATGATGCACGATTCAAGTTCTCCTCCGACGACGTAAACTTTACCATCTAACAGTGCCACTCCTGGTAATATTCGACCTATACCAATCGGTGCTACTTCGCTCCATTCCCTGTTAAAATATTTTTATTTCGAAAAATCTGTTTGCATATTTTAATTCGGGAGTGAATATTTAAGTGATACAAAGAGTGTAATATACCTTGTAAATATGTCATATTTTTCTATCGTTTCATAAGTACTTTCAGCAGCTCTGCTCCAACTGTCTGCTGAATGCTCTCTTCTCGATCCACCAATCACTAAAATGTTCTTCTTGGCGCAAAGCCTAGGTTGTGCATGAAGAGGCACAAGACATCCTTTATTCGATACTAAATCCTTCTGTATGGATCTCAGTGCAACAATTAGACTTGCATCTTTACACTCCTGTATAATCCTTTCCAATCTTGCTAATGAGCACAACCGTAAACGTATGTGACTTAATATTTCAAATACATAACATCTTCTTGTCGGTATGTCGTGAACGATCCAATTATACGCTGCTTGGAAGACCTAGGAAAATGAAAAAATTGCCTAAATAAATGCGAGATTTATTTCAAATATACTATATTTTCCATACCTGGAATTCAGTATCAATATGAATATAATCACTACTGAGGAAATGAACAAGATGTTCCTTTGGCAGATCCAAAAACTCTTCCTCCTGAGATACTTGAGGAAAATTGACTTGTATAAAGCGTAGGGCAGTCTCCAAAAGATCTAATCTGTTATGCGCTTCTGCGAATCTATGCGATACAATCATTTTAGAAAATCTTAACAAAATCACTTGACTAGGACGAGAGGCCAAGACAGTGAACATGTTGATAAACCTAAATTAATGCGTCTTGTTTCGGTTATATTGATCTTACCTGTAAATCCCAAGGGCATTAGAGTAGTGAAGCTGCTGTTTCAAATAAGTAATGCAACCAAACACTACTTCATCTAACTCTAGCATGTCAGCAGCTGCAAATAATTCTTGAACATTGTCCTGGGTAATATCAATATTTCCAGTGTAAATGAAGTCCACCAGGAGCGAAAGGATATTAGCCGATACTGAATGAATTTCTACTAACTCCTGTTGCTCTTCGACCAACCCACCAGTGAACATAGCGTTGAAATATGCGCTTCCTGCCGCCAATACAGATCTGTGCGCTCTAATGACACAACCGCCAGCAACCAGACCCACATCGCTAAACTGATTCTTTAGCCTTTGGGTGTTTAAATTCCTTAAAACCTTTGGGGCGTATTGCCCCACTGTGTAAACAGTATTGGAGACATCTGCGGTTTGTTTCACTGGTTGCGTTGCGAAACCCATGTTATTACAGTTATGGCCATTCTTTATTGGCGGCACCGCACCATCCGCCATGAAACCATCAAGTTGTCCTTTATCCGCAGTTCCTAAGGTCAATGTTATTCCCTTTACTATACACGTCGACACCAAAATTTTTAGCATTATCACTGATCGAAAAATCACACAAGTTTTACTTCAAATTTTGTAATCAACATTGTAACTAATTTAAGAAATAATTTGGGTTCGATGGATCAGGTTGGATGATTTCATTAATTAAAAAGTTTAATATAGAGTACTTACGACATATACGTGAGAGCACCTTATAGACGCTTTGAAATGATTTTGTGTTATTTTTCCCCTTTAAACGCATCACTAACACCACATTTTCACGTGATTTGTTTATTGCTCGGCACAATTTTCCAGCCGAGTCATCCTTGTCTAAATTCCACCAATTAGCCCCTAATTCGGTAACAAATCTGACATATGTCAAATAACCTATTTAGTATATGAAAGTAGCTACAAAAGAATCAACAATATAAGAAATGCAATACATATATACTTACATGCCTGATACCACACCTACAAGTATAATCTTGGAAGTTCAACAAACAACAGCACAGCGTTGTTAACATTCGCTAGATATTGAATATTATGGACACTATTTGTAAATGAATTAGAACACTGTATTCTTCCTTATTCCTGTATATCGAAATTAAAACTTTCTATTCACTCATTCCACCTTCGTTCGATTTTGATAATTCAATTACGAGTTCATTGCCTCGCAGTTGTGCCAACAAAGGAACAGCGTAGATTTAGAGATGGCGCGAAGTACTGATTTGGGAATTACGAATGATTCGTGAATTCAATTACATTCGTATCGAATCGCGGTGATTTTTCAAACCTACATATTTTATATTACGCATCAAAAGAAAAATGTGAGTTACATATATGTATGTGTATACCGTATTGCCTCTTCTTTATTGGAAGGCACGAGCAGCATATTTTGTCCTTTTCCGAAGAGTAATATCACTCTCGCCCCTTCGCCCTTCTCTGACACTTTCCGTACGAGAACAAAACCAATCGAACAATATACCTGATCCGTCAATTTGGAATGGAACTGTAATTGTAAATCATTGTCGTACCATTTCTTTTTATTCTACTGATTTTTAAAAGCGCAAATATATATATAGTAATGTAATTTCAAATCATATTGAGTGTTAATTTTCATAGCTTTGGTACGACTGACACACTACTTTCAGCTCTGTTCATGATGAATAGCAAATATAAATAATTTCGTACTTCTCAAAATTAACTTCGACATATCACACATCATTAAGATAAAATAGCATAAAACAAAAGAAATTGTTCGTTTTGTACGCTACGGGTGAAAATATTGTTTTTACTTTCGTTAGTATTCGAACATGACGAACATTTCGAAAGGAAGAAAAACCCCGTCGAAACTTAAGGTAACGTGTATCTATAACCACGCTTTTAAAAACAAATCGAAAATTTCACTTGTTGATATTTTCGTGTTTTTTTTCAGAGTATGGGTAATCACGATGAGTTTTTAAATCGAATATCGAAGTCGCTTTACTATTCGAAATTACCGGTGACCGATTGCCTCAGTTTACCTGTTACTGGTGAGTACAACCAATTTTTAAAAATTTGTTTTCGTATATTTTCTACGCAGTTATAGTATTAAAAAGGGGGTAATTATATATAACCCTGGAATGATAGCAGTACTGTGAAATCAAAAGACGATATGATTCGAAAATAATCTATATTTCGCAATGGCATCTTTCTCCAATTGTGAGATGCCAATTTTGAGTGGATCTTGTTGAATATTAAAATATTAGAGTGTTTTACAAGATTGTTAGCTTGAAAAAGAAATTATCATGTTCTTGTAATGTTGCGCAATTGATTGTACGCTTTTTACCAGTAACGATTATGTAATTAAAATTTATTCTTAGAATTAGCGGCTGAACTGTTCACCGAGGTAAAGAGTGGACATACGCTCGAGAGGTTAGATGTCGAGGAAGCTAGTCGGATTTCTAGAAACGCGTGCGTTTCTCCTTGTTCCCTTGTTTTGGCATTGCTGTACTTGGAAAGATTGAAAGATTGTAATCCGGATTATCTTCAAAGAGTCGCGCCATCCGAACTCTTTCTTGTTTCCTTGGTATTATGCGTAGCTCCTTTATTTACTTAAACTAAAATATTTTCGAAAGGAGATTGGCGTTTAAATTATGGTATTCTGTAGATGGTGGCTAGTAAATTTCTAAACGACGAAGGAGAGGAGGATGAAGTTTTTAATACAGAATGGGCACAGTCTGGGGATCTCACTTTGTCGCAAATGAATCAGTTGGAAAAGGATTTTCTTAAAGCTATTGTAAGTAAAAAAGAAACATATTTTTTCATACATTCTATTGATAACAAATTTCGTGAATTACTCAGGATTGGACTGTGTTCGTTCACAAGCAAGATTTTTGGGAAAGACTGCAAAAATTAGAGAAAGATATAGCTTATAAAGAGGCACGAAAACGGGGCTGGTTCTCATATACAGAACTAAGCTGTCTAATGAATTCGATGCAACTGATCGAAGTGGCTCAGGCTTTGGTAAACATATCATCTATCTGTTTAGCAACGTATACAGCGGGAATAGTAACTCTTCTAGGCTCCGCTTTAGTCGCAAGCTATTTCCCAGGCTCGGTACTTAGTCCAAGGCAAACGGCAAACTCTACAGACATTACGAGAACAGATATGCATCCGGTGATAGATGCAACTTCGTCGCCAGTCGATATTCTGGCGGAAAATATTTTAACAACGGATATCTTGTCCGCTTCTTTGAGTTGCAATCAATCTGAACAGAACTGCGAAAATATCCAAACGAATGAAACTTCAAACACAAGCTGGAAGTGGTGGTTAAACACGATGATGATCTGGTTACCGGAATATTCGGGCTGGGAACCGAAAAACAGTTTACACACGATTAACGATGAAACGAAATATGCGGATCGATTGGTGACAACTAAGTTTTTGCTAGATACCACGACTTCGGATGATCTTTTAAGTATAAACTGGAGACAAATACTAGGTATAGATTTGAAAATTCTAATGCACGATTGGCGATACTACGCGAACTATGTTACAAAAATAACACTCGATCATCAGCACTGAACGTTGCATAGTAAGAAGTTAATACTAAGAACTTAAGGAAAAATATTGTGTGTGCGTTAGAAAAGTTTTCAACAAAGAAAGTATATATTTTTTCTACTAACATGTAAACTGATAACAAAAACCTTCTAACAAAGTAATTTTTCAATAAAGAGTGCGAAACGTGTATAGGAGTGTTAATTCTTAAAACTACGACGATTCTTAGGATAGAAGTTTTACAAAACATTGACGGACGTGAGTATTTATTTACATCTTTACATCTATTACTACTACTATTCCAACCATTTTGATAACACATTTACAATTAATTTTATACACGTGTGGACATTACATACATACATACATTGACCTTACAGAAGATAAAATAGTATGATACAAATATTATGATTGTCATAAATTAATATTATAAATAAACATCTGCTCACGTGGATGCTACGTACGTAACTGGTCCTATTAAAAATTCGTTTACCACGAAAAATAGTTACGATAAAAGCATAATTCTCTTAAACGTTCTCAATTTCTAATTTCAATCACCACTGTGAAAATAGGAGAAAATTGGGATAGGTGTCATTCCGATAATACAGCCAAGCGTTACTCCGACCACCCGCCCCTGAATCGTTAGAAATGTTCTTAGTTTTCTTGTAATACGTAAAACAACAAACTGGAAAAAAAAGTCGAGACATATCATACCATATTGGCAGCCGCTTTTGTCCTATGTAGATTCAATTGCACAGGAGTAAGTTTTGGTGCTTTAATGCCAATTTTCTGAGCGAAACGTTCTACATAATGTACAGATCCGATTCCTATTATATCAGATATCGTATTTCCTAAGGCAGCAGCTGCCATAGTCGATATTGGAAATTTTTTATTCAACAATAACTCAATTTGGTCTCCCTGAAATGAATCGATTACAACACGGAACATAAATAGGATAAATTTATAATACGTACAGCAATGATCATGATGAAGTTGTCAAGAAAACCGAAGCCTATGAACGGAATTGCGTTCGAAATCGCAACTGCAAGAATAGTATCTATTATTGCACTATAATTTCAATCGAAAACAATTTATAGTTTGATTGGCAAAATTAGCTGGTTTTCATATTTCAGGTACACATGCCTTAAAATACGATTCATTGAATGAATGGCGGTAATATCTAAATTTCATACCTAATATTAGATCTTTCGTTGTCGGTTCTGGAACAGTTTCAACTGTAATATGAAAGAAAAAAAGCGTAAATTTAAATTTAATAATAACTAATATTTAATTAACAAATGACTTTAAATCAAATATAATCTTTACGTTACTTAGAAAACAAACTGACTTTCATGCATTCGTTTCTTTACATTCCGTTACGTATATAAGAAATATTTGCTAACAGAAACAGTCTACAGGATAGTTAACTAATTAATCAAATACACAAGATTTCGAAGAACAAAACTTTATTCAAATAAAATTACATATCCTTGGCCTAAACGGTACTTACATCCAAATTTACTAAATAGATTGTGTGAAAAGTATTCTGTAAATACAAGTACATTCCATAAAACGAAAGAAGCAATTTTTTAAGCCATGCAGAAAGGAGAGGTACGTACAGAAATTAATAAACTAACGAAAAACAAATTGCAGAAGTTTCTAAATAATTTTGTTTCTCTATGTTATAATGAAATTCTCGAAAAGGCTTATTTACCTAATGCTTCGACTTATTTTTACTCGGGTATCTTGCTGCATTCACTGTGTTCGTTGCTGAATTAATTCATGAAAAGCTCTTGCAAAAAATATGCTTTTTCAAAGTGCTCAACATCTTGAATCATAAATTTGTTCAATTTACTTGATGAATATTCGCAAATATTTTTTAATTTATTTAATTTGAAGCAATCTTTATCATAAAATTTATAAGTATTTATTATATGCCATGTTTTCACGTAGAAAAAATACATACGACTATCACGGTACATGAAAAGAATATAATATAAAAGCATAGATAGTTTTTGTTTGCTTTTAAGCTACTGCATGATATACTGCTGAATATATTGTGTTTAAAAGAAAAGAAAGCGACAGCAAGAATGTACATGTAATGTAAAATATTACCTAAGTGTGGCTCTGTAGAGGTCTTTTTTAAAATATCCAAAAAGTTCAGTCAGAGTAGTAGAAGTAAAACAATTAAAACACATAGTCGAAGCAAGTACTTTAACGTATATCAAAAGTAGACTTACAGATCGATGTCCATGTAGAATGCGATGAAAGGAAATATTTTATAACGTTAAAGAATAATGAAAACCATACCGAATCGTGATATAATTGAAACGAATGTAGTTTCACCTTCAAAATCGAGTATCGTGTGTATTTTAGTAATGTAGAGAAGTTATTCTATTTTTTACCTTGGTATTAATGGAATCGTTATTTACTAGTTGTTATAAAAGTTCAATAAGATGCTTGAATTCGTACCATACTTGCGCATAAGCCAATCCTCGGGTACAGGGCAATAAGTCCCTGTTGGATCCACATCTCCTAATGATGATATTTTGCTAGGCCTTCCAAGTTTGTTGCACCATCGAAAAGCTGCTAATTGCCCTTAAATGCGTAACGAAATTATTTCATACCTCAAGTGCACGTTTATACATAGAAATTGATCATAAATACATAAGAACTAATGTTATTTTAACTAATGTATCTTGGTAAACAATAATTACTTTGATATCCAGCCTTATCTTGCTCCGATTTACATTCCTCGAGAGCTCTCAGGAAAAGGTCTCGCTCTTCCATGGTAAGCTTAGAGGCCACATCCTTTGCTTTTTCTTTCGTCAATGTGTCAGGGAAGCCTACTTTGTTCTCATTGCTATAACATACCCTTGGTACAGTACATGTATCAGTGATAAACGGGAGTAAGGAACGGTTTCTTGACAGAAAATTGTTCACACGAAATGTTTTTCGACGATCGTGATAAAACCGAAATATACTTCTACCGAAATACATGGTTTCCCGCGATGTAAATACTGTTTGACTAGACAAAACTGCAAACGTCATACACATCTTTTCTTGCAACAAATAGACGTATTTTCTTTCGTTAATAATTTAGATAAAACGTGTGCGAGATATACGCGGCACTAATACCTGAAATTAATAATACAGACTGTATAATAATGAGAAATGTCAAGGATACAGATTAAATAATACAATCCTTGAAGATACGTACGCATATCTGTCGAGTTAGATCAACGATCAACCAAAAAATGACTCAACCCTGCGCCCACTACCAATAGTCACGTAGTACACTGTCACGACACTGATGAATGGAAAATAGCATCGACGATTAACGATACAGAAGAATCAGAAATCATCTTTATCGTTTACCATTTTTCATTTATCAAATGTTTTAAATCTTTCTTTCAACGTAGAGTACAAGAAATTCTAATTGTGAAAGAAAACACGCGAAAAATATGTAATTTTTCGATGCATATACCGGGTGTCCGGAAAGATTGGGACAACACTTATTTGTAGTATCTGATAATGAGGTCAAGTATAGGTAGGAAAATATTTGAGGAATTCTTTTTATTTTTGAAATTATATCTGTACAATAATTAGAGTCATTTATTGGTCAATTTCATATGTAATTATCATCTCTCTAGTCTGACTGTTTTTATACATGGCCTCCCGTACCTACGTTTCGCTTCCTCAAGAAATGCATTCTCCATTTGCCGTACAATTTCGTTAAAAAACAAGTTCGACAAATGCGAATGGATGATCGATTTAAACTCGAAGGATAAAGAAAAATCAATAACGCATGTTTGCGCGTTATTTTTCAGTCCGGGACTGAAAAGCCATAACGTGTTTAAATGATTAAACAATCTACCGTCTGTGCATTCGGCTTTTACCAAACGCGGTCGTACCGTTGTTACTTTCGATGTGTAGCTCTCATTTATGGGAGGAAAGCCTATTACCAAATTGGCTTTGAGCATATCATCATTTTTTAATACAACGTCAGATTTTTTACAAAATGGAACGAAATCTTTGTAATTTTTTACATCCGCTACAACATCGTACATTTGCTCCATTGAAAACCTGCACATGGAAAAAGTTTTTTGTACCATTTTTTATTGTTTCATAAAGAATCACTCAGTTTTTAAATTTGGTAGATCTTACCCTACTAATTTACGGCCTTCGTATTCCTTTATTTTCCTACTTGCGATAATATACATTTTTTCCACACACTGCTTATTAATTCCATGTCTATTTTGAAGTATTACAGTTTGAAGGAATGAAATTTGTCTGAAAATAACATCATTTTTGTCGATTTAAAAATCAATTGAATAAATTGTCGAAATTAAATGTTTTCCAAATGTTTGGGTAGCATTCGCATGCTTATCATACAAATGTACCTTTACGTTTCATTCTACAAATTGTTGACACTATTTTTACAGTCACGACAACGTGCACCAATTTTAACAATGTGATATTGAAGATTAAGGAAAATATGTAACACTCAACAGTTTTTGTTTAAATTTGAAAAAGTGTATTTTGAGTAATATTTGGAATGTTGGTAGTGAAATGAATGTTAGCTAGGTTATGTGTAACAATTTTGCATTCATTTCTTGTCCTAATAATTTGTCTAATATTCAGATAATTCTATTTTTAACAACGCCAGATACTTCACGATCCAAAAGTAAGAAAACTATTTTTATTTTTGGGGAAGTAAAGGAAAATTATATTTAGACATACGAAACATAACCTGTACGGGAGTAATGTACAATTTCTACTAAGACGATAATTAAAAAAAGTATTACATGCAAAGGATTGCATTACCTATACATGATGATTCTATCAGCCAGCCCCACTGTCATAAAATTTCAATAAAATGTCGTAAATAAATTATGTTTGCGTGTATGCACTTGTCAGCTTTGAACATTATCAATATTTACAGATAAACTTCATTGTTTTTTGTCTATTATTATATATTTCTCTCACTGATAATCTACTTTAAATTAAACACGTACATAAATATTAATATTCCTTTTTTACTATTTCGAGAATAAAGGTACATACACGAACACTGGCAAAAACTGGCCACAAGCAGGCTTAAAAATAAGGAGGTATTTTTATAATTAAACGTTAAAGAATATACATATGGAATAATATAATGTGTTCACAGAATACATATTTCGCATAACAGAACGTATTTCAATTATATTCTAATTATATCGTAAAGAATTCTTTCATATACATAATGCACACTTTGTTTAAAAGTAGTGTGTTAAATTTTAAACAGTTCTAAGCGTCTGCTTTTAATAACATTGATGTGTTATTGGCATTGACATAAAATTTGACAGTAGCTTCGACATATTTTACTACAGTTACGAGAACGGTTGATGGTAAGGTTGGTACACCCTCACACCCTCACGTGTAAACTTACATAACGGAGGTGCCGTAAACGTTTGGTTTCAGTTCATTTTTAAAAAATGGCTGGCATTGCACCGCAAACTTGTAGAAACGTCTTTCGACAGGTAAATTACATACTATCGAAAATACGAAAGATCATAAGTAAATAATTATTTTCTCTCGGGTGCTTGTTCCATTCATTATTGTTCAGTAGTGTGAGTTTTTCAATAAAATGCAACTTCAATTCGTTCCATCGCTAATGTCATTTCTATTTTTTTTTCGTTTGTGTATTTTGACTTGACATTTACACAAATACTAGATGATGTAACGGTGAATTAAGTTGATGACTGATTAAACAATATTCCAAGCCGTTTTTACCTAGAAATACCATTTTTCGTTTAGTGTACGTAATGATATTAGCGTAATAATCGAAGCGTTGTAATTATATAATTGCAATTTCTTAATCTGTTCGCTCGTAAATTTTATTGAAAAAAAAGTAGCATTTCAGTAGATTACTTTAAGGTTAAACACTTGTATACAGTTATATAGGTCGTAAGAGTTAGCTTCTTTTTACGTAATTTACTTGTTCATTATTAAACCAAATTGTGTTTATTTAGGTTAGGGGGTTTCATATTTCTGCTAGTCAAAATGCTGAGGCCAGATTAAAAACTTTCGCAGTGTATCGATGGAATCCTGACAAGCCCGATGAAAAACCGCACATGCAAGAATACAAAGTGGACCTTAATACGTAGGTTTATTGAAAAGATTTTTCTAAAGTCGGAACAACAAGCTTATTTCGTTTTTACTACCTTTCATTTGGAATATTCCAGATGCGGTCCTATGGTTTTAGATGCGTTGATTAAAATCAAGAATGAGATCGATCCAACTTTAACCTTCCGTCGTTCTTGCCGTGAAGGTATTTGTGGTTCCTGTGCTATGAATATTGGCGGCGCAAACACATTAGCATGTATAAGGTATCTCCGCATCATTTTCATTAAACATTCCACAAACGTGTTAAAACATTAAAGTATAAATGATAACCGACATTATTTCAGCAAAATTGATACAAATTTAAGCTCGACTAGCAAGATTTATCCTCTACCGCATATGTACATAGTGAAAGACTTGGTCCCTGATCTAAATAACTTTTATAATCAGTATAAGAGCATACAGCCATGGTTGCAACGAGGCGATTCCAAGGAAACTGGCAAGAAGCAGTATTTGCAAAGTGCTGAAGACCGCAAAAAATTGGTAAACATTAAAATCGACGAAGAGATATTTTCTTTAAGGGATTAAATTTATAGAATTTCGATTACAATAGTTCGTAATATTTTGAAACGCAGGATGGTCTCTATGAATGCATCTTATGCGCTTGCTGCAGCACCTCTTGTCCGTCATATTGGTGGAACGGTGATAAATATTTAGGGCCTGCCGTACTTATGCAGGCTTATAGATGGATCATCGATTCACGAGATTCTAAGGCGAAAGAACGTCTTGATAAGTTGCGCGATCCGTTCTCTGTGTACCGTTGTCACACTATTATGAACTGCACTCGTACTTGTCCCAAGGTAATTGCTTTGAATCAAACAGTAATTATAATTTCAACTTAACACTTATCTTTTTTTCTGTTTAAAAATAGGGCTTGAATCCTGGGAAAGCGATCGCGGAAATAAAGAAATTGCTGGCCAACATTAGTCGGAAACAAAAACCTGGCCTCGATGCTGCTGTATAAGTGGGACAGGAATAGAATTAAAAAGAGATGATGAATTAGTCAGTTATACGTACTTTGGTTTACTGTGATTAAGTACAAGTTTACTTAAACTATTAAAACAGCCGAGGGCGAACTTCTCGTAATAAATAACGCACGATCTTGTCTATTTCGAGTGTTGTTTACTGTAAATAAAACTTAATTCCCTTGTAATATAAATATTATATTCCAACCGTTTAGTTTATCTGTACATGAAGGGAAAATTGTATTAAAACTCATTTAATGAATGCAATGGAATGTATTCAATATTGTTGTATATATAACTTATTATTGCTAATACCGATTCATTTAAACATTCATTAATTTATCAGTGAGCAAGACGTTATTAGGAGAATCAAATTCAAATAGTTCGTAATAGCATCAACATTTTTCACGCGTGTTATATAAAGAAGTTTCAAGTAGAAACTCTTACACCATAGTTAGTATTGCAATTGCAGTAAATCGTGCAATCGTACGATATGTTAGAACAAGAGTACTTTAATATTCCGAAATTGAATCTTTGCACGAAGAACGCACGATGATATGCATAATTGAGAACTATCTACAAACTTTTTCAAAAATTTGTCGAGATTACATATTGATCACACTTAGATTTATGGTTCGGCAGCCATTCTACTTCTCGCCGTTTCCCTCGATCGATTGTGCACTTCTGCGGTTCTCAGGGTGATACCAAATATGTCTTCGTGATAACGATTCTCATCCTGAGGGAAAACAAACGGTACAATTACATTAATTATATTTAAAACAAATGTTATAACGTAACTTACACGCAGTGATAACATGTACGCTTCAACTTCTTTATCCGTCATTTCACCGTGCGTTTGTATAATGTGCTTCAACGTTTGGTAAACGTCTTCTGCCATCGTACAATCGCCACACACGTAGAAATGACCCCCTTCGTATACCAGCATATCGTAAATTTTCGGAGCCTCTGCTTGAATCAAATCTTGAACGTACGTCTGTTAAAATTAAGAACGATATTTCAAGTACAATCAAATGGTAGAACAAATTATTTGAAGAAACATTTCGTAACCTTTTTCAATCCTGGCTCCCGCGAAAGTGCCAGGAAGACTTTATCCAGAACTCCGGCCTTTACCATTTCTTCTTTTTCGTGTCTGTACAAATCTAATGTTTTTTGACGACAACCGAAGAATAGCCAGACCTTTCCATAATCGAGATCTAAACAATTTGATATCGTATTTTATTACGATGACGCGATAATGTGTAAAATAAATTATAGTACCTGGATGATGTCTCATTTCTGCGAGTCTGTGGTGCCAGAAGCCGCGGAACGGAGCGATTCCGGTTCCTGGACCGACCAGTATCATTGGTGCTTTCGATTCGGTTGGCATATAAAAGTTAGGCGCACTAAAGAAGAAGAATAAACTGTGTATAATATATTTTATGTAAAATAATATTATATAGAACACTGCTACCAAAAATCGAATTTACCTCCGTACAAATACATACAACGGCTCACCATCAGATATCTCCCGTAAATAATTCGAACAGACTCCGTAATGAACTGGTCCGGAGCCGCCTAATTTTTTTTTGCAAAGAATTTCATTTAAAACAATGCGGTACGTCTGTAGATAATAATTACGGAGTCAAGTATAATATTAAATACTTTGTGTCTTGTATTGCACTACAGCAACCGTAAGATGTATTTGCCCTTGATGAACGTCGGCAGAAGAAGAGATGCTGTAAAATCTCGGTTGCAAAGGAGTTAAATGTTGCACCAGTAACGGCGCGAAAGGTTTCACGGAAGAGAATTCGTCTAACACCTCCACCAAATTGGGGAACCTCCAGTGTCTCCAATCCTCGTACGCAGCTGGATCCTACATTTAAAAAAGGTGAACGTTTTGTATTTATCGAAATGTTGTACCTTTTACCGCATAAAAATTAGAAAATATAATTTGTTTCATGGCGAGCTAAATATCTACCGAAGCCAGAAGATTCAGCTGAGCTTGTTCCTTGGGATTCGTGGCGATCGACGCGAAGTATCTTAAGAGATTCGGCGTCGGGGGCGTAGTGATGTCCAAAAATCTTGTCAACAGCATTCTCAAGGAGTTAGGTAAGTATCTATCGTGTGCCATCCATGTTTTCACAATGCCTATAGATATAAAACGGAATAATTGAAAGAAAATGTCTACAATTTAAAACAGTCCGTATCATATTAATGCCAACCGTTTGGTGTATGAGATTGCTTCTGTATTTGTAATTCAATCGACACATCCGGATCAAAAGGAGTCTGTACTCGCTTCAATATTCCTTCCACTAATTCCGCTCGATTACACGCGAAAACTCCTAAGTGATCTCCGGGTTTGTATGGTATTTCCATGCCGGCTATATCATCGAGTTCCAACAGCAACGTGATGCCGCTGTAAAAAATAAACGTCGTCGAATGAAACATCTATTATAGGGTCGTTAGATTATCAATGAAACGTTCATTCAAAAGTTACCTCGATGAATCGCCGCTCAAATTTGTTTTTCGAAACATATTGCAAGTGGTCACTCTTCTGTTATGGCATTTGCTTAACGCTAAAATATTGCGATTATAAAAAAATAACGATTGGGCAAGGATGACAAAAAATATAGGTAAACGTACCTTTTCCTATTGGCTGAGGTTCTGCTTCCACGAAACGAACAGTTGCAGCGGATAAAGCCTCTGATCCTAGAGACAGAGCAACCTCCAGCAAAGTATCGTCGTCGTCCAAGCAAAAAGTCTCGCATGCAACCTTCGATAATGTTATAGTTAATAATACAAAAATATAATTATATAGAAAGAAATATAAGGAAAGAAACTACGAACAGCGAAGGTATCGGCCGCCCACTTTCGGAAAGCTTGTTCTTGTCCACACATCTCATCGCCCTGTGCCAATTTTAACAATCGTTCTCCACCTAATTCGCCTAGCAAGTTATCCACGTACCGGCCGAATGCACAGAAGTTCGGATAGGCTGATGATCCCAGTGCAAAAACGGCAAATCTAAGAAAAAAAAAACGAATTTCTTTGTCCTCTGCACTATTTCATTGTAATCTCATTTTCCGCTCCCCAGCTTGGATACGAACCTAACATTACTTAAGGGTCCAAAAGTGTCCTCCGTTTGGGAATCCGTTGTGGAACCACGGAGGGAATCCAATCTATCCAGTTTCTTCGTATTGTTCACCTCTGTCTGGCTATTTGCCTTGATAAATGATTTCGAAGTTGCCAAACTAGAATCACGGATAAAATGAACGAACATGTGTATCTTGTATTTTTACGTGAATTATGAAAGTATAGGAATACCTTATTTTATTGCCGCTGTTAATGTACGTTTCGTTCATTTTCATTGCGTACAAATTTTGGGCGAAGGCCTAAGAAATTGGGCGCACGTGAGATAATGATTGAAATGTTAAATAATCGAATGAAAGGTGGAAAACAAATTTACTTCGCCATTCTCTGGAGGATCACCATTTCCAAAGGTGGATGTTATAACCAGAAGTAATGCCTCGTGTTCTATGTTACTGACATCGTAGTCCGACATGGAGAGAACCTGAAATCGATATCTTCGTTTCTCAAAAACCATTCCTCCGCTTACAAATAGCGATATTCATGTAATATTCGGCAGAGTTAACGAGTACCTGAGAATGAAAAGCATGGCCTAACAATTCGCCAAGCTTCTCGGCATACATTTGCGACGTGCCTGTTTCCGTAGCGAACAGCACGGTGGCTTTTATCCTTCGGGATAAAGCTCTTCCGAATAACTTGGATGTAAACTTCACGGCTCTAAAATTATTATAGTATCATCGATTTACGAAAACACACAATCCTTTCATTTTTTTTTATCTTTATCGTAATGTACCTTGCGATTTGTTTAAAATGGAACTTCCGCCGCGGTTTCTTCGATATCGATCTCTTGTCCCTGCCTTTTTTCCAAACGTGTGTCTTCCAAGCAGGATCCTACGATTGGTCAATAAAATACATTACTTTGTGCGGGATATTCTTATTAATTTATCAACGTGTAACTATTAAGCAAAGACCTGAGCGTCGTAAGATGGTTTCAAGTGATAAAGTGCCATCTCCTGATGAAAAACAGGCGTAGCCGATCCCGAAATCGGCGGCACGATCCAAAGCCAATCGGCGGGACAACCATTTCTCAAACGCATTTCGTTCTCGTAGTGTTTCATAAAGGACTCCGACGCGGTGTGATGATCTATGATCGTCACGTTTTTCATCTGAAACGATTGAGAAATTTATTACTTATCCATCATGAACAAACATTCTCGACGAAAAGCTGTCGCAAGTGTTTATTATACTTGGAAACTGTGCAGCACAGCAACATTGGTCTCTATCATAGCTTTATCCTTCCATAACGAAGTCGATGTACGCGTATCCAATCCCATATGCGTTGCTATAGTCTGCAATTTAAATCAATTTTACATTTCTTCTTTGCCGTTGATTAGATATTTAATCTCGTATTAATTGACCTCTAGCAAATTGTATCGTTGGACATCGCATAAATCTCTCGCCCCTATCTCGGTACACATGTACCAGCCGTTGAATGGTGCGGCTGTAAACTCCAATCCTCCGCAATCGAAGACCATTCCGGACACGGCAGGAACGGCGAACCATTTTAATTCTAATTTCTCAAACCACTCGTATCTGTGATAAAGAAAATATATAAACTATACGATAGTCTAATAGTGTATTATCGATGAAAAGAAAAGATACTAACGTCGGGTGGCTTAGGGGTACTTCAAGTACGAGTTCGCTGGGAATATCAAAGTAGTCAGGGTCGTGTCCGTTCGCCGATAACACCAATGGCAATACGTCGAAACGAGTACGCGCGCCTTTCCACCCTAGTTTTATGCATAGCTGTGAAAAGGATAAGACGTGAGATGTTTTTCTTTCGAATCCGGGATAACGAACGCCGAACAAATGATTCTTTTTTACCTCGGTGAATTCGACGTTCGCTGGATCACCTATTATGGTACCGTCAGGGTTCTTGTAACCCGCGTAGCTTATCAGCTGCTGATTCCATACCCTGTAATCGTGCTTTCCGTCTGTTCGTTGCGGAAATATCGTTATCGCGGATCTTGAAATACAACAGTTGGTATGTATGTGTAATCATTATAAAATGTTATCCCTTTAACGTGACAAGTACCTGATATTTCCTTTGTTCGTGCTGTATTTAATATGATTGCACAAGGCTTCGAACATACCGCTGGTTGTCGTGACATAACGGCAATCGAAGACCTATAATCAATGAACTGTGAGCTTTGAGCATTCTCCTCGAATCTATAATTATATATTTTCAATCTTTGCACAGTTATATTCTTCATTTTTCGTCCTCGCCAGTTAGCCGTTATCACAGAATTCTACGTACTTGTAGTTTAGACCACTGAATACGGCCGATGCACCTTGCAGCATTACGCCACGCCAATTTAGCACCGAAAACCAATTCCGTTTCGGTCAGTTGATAAGTACCAGTCGCTATCACTTCTCTTTGCACGCATTCCCACCGAGAGCGGTGCGCCTCGCTGTTTAATCTGTTTTCGAATGAAAAAGAAATGAATGTTTCGTGATTATCGTAAAATTGGACAGTCGATATTGTAGATCGAACATAAATATCATAATTCGCGTGCCTCGTACCTCCTAATGGAAGAAAAATATTGCTCGAGAAAATCTTTCGCGTGCAGCAGAATTTCTTCTCTCGAACGGGGCTCCGTTCCGTGAGTCGGTAGCTGCATAACGCTACCGAGGCACACCTGGCTCGAACACAATGTTCTCTGAAAAAAAAAAAGAATGAGATTTCAAAATGTATCAATTTTGGTGATATATTTTCTATTATTCAAATAGTTAATATAATTAAACATTTATTATGGTAATTGCTCGCACTAAGTAGTGCGCGAAAAATATTGCGGATGGCGCTGCGACAGTCGCAGACGATATTTCCGTAGTTGAACTATTTCTTCAGTCACGCTTTATTAACATTACCGTTCCGGAGCTCCAGCGGATTGTATGAACTGATTCCATTTGTTTATCTAATTGTAAGCTGTCGCATATTACGTGTTTAGTTAACACAATATAATGAAAACAATCGCGCTTGGGATGGAACGTTTAAATTAGAATGTAACTATTACTACGCTAATCGACGCAGTTCTACATAATCGCGTAATCTGTCAGTTTAGTTCCTAATTAGATACGGAATATTGTGATCAACATTTCAAGTGTCCTGAAAAAAAATCCACCATTTCTTTTAGTCGAACAGATGAATCATCCAGAATGATTCCCCAATGCGATACCCTATCTATTATAAGCATCATAATACATGCACCCCTCGCGCAACTAGTGGACCACCGAAACGAACTTTCTATCTGCGATAGTATTGACTCGCTCTGTTACAAAACTACCCACACCTGCGGTCCTATTCAAACTCCCACGCTATTCACTACCCTAACATCCCCAATACAAAAAGAAAATCGTACAGTTACTAAATGCACCCTTTCCACGCATCAAATACAGTAACAAATACGGGGGAGAAAAGAAGGGGACGAAAAGTGGGTGGACTCGTAAATTTCCTTTCGTTACCTCCGCATTCTTGGCGTGCAAAGAGTCGAAGGCCTCGGTCTTGTAGATGATGTTCCTGAGCTTCGTCGGCTTCCTCTGACACGGCCCCGTCGTTTCGTGCTCCTTCATCTCGTCGTCGCGAGCCTTTTACTAAAGTACGTGCCCTGGTCTCGCCTCCGCTTGCGTCTATCAGCCTGCAGCGGCACGTACACACTGGTTTAGTTTTCCTTCGCGAGCATCCCTACGAGAAGGGAGAGATAACTACCCCCCCATCCGACAGAGTATCCCAGACTCCGCGAGCGAGATCTCCACATGCGCGCCATGGAGCCGCGCCATTGATTTAGCGCGGCGATACGTTTCGGCGAACCGCTCTCGCGCATCGTAAACTCTTTTCCCGATAATTGTAGCTGCAACGCGTTCTTTGGAAATCTACGGCTCCCTGGCAATTTTGTTCGATGATTCCCTGAAATCGCTGCCGTTATAGACCAGCTAGATGCAGGGTTGATAATTCAGCGCCACCAAATAGCACGGTGATTACTCTCGTAGATCGAAGGCTTTTTATTGACATGTCGCGTGCTCATTGGGTAACCAATTGAATTTTCATGATTCCGATTATGTGGGGGAAGGAGAAATGTTTTCGTTAATATTTCTGGGTATTCCTATCATTCTTAAAGGAAAATTATTTATAAACATTAAGTATTTTGAGCTGCCTTTTTAAGGGCGAGGCATCCTTGGAAAATTATGAGGGTTGAGCGTATTCTATTGATTCGCGTAGTAGTTACCAAAGTGTGTTGTGCTAATCGTAGATGTCGTCAGTGGTTGTACCTATTTAAGTAGTACATTTCGAAATTGGTCAGACGCTTCCGGTACCGCGTTGTCTACATGTTTCATATGCAATAATTATCACTCAAATAATTACAATTTTTGGAGACACAAAGTACTATAATATACGAAGCATTATTTTTGGCTCGCGTAGCGAAATAGCTGTTACTGAAGTAAATATAAAAAGATGCAACAAGAGGAAGAGAATCGAAGGTCTGAATTCGCATCTCGCAGCGTGACTCCAGAAAAATTTCACAAAACTACTCAGAATGTTGGTAAGCTACGAAAATATTCATTCACGTTTACGAACAATATAATCTGAACATTGTTCGTAGAATCCGCTAGGAGAAATATCATGTCGGAGGAGATTAAACGAAAACTTTATTATACTCATGGCGATAGTCCGGATTATCACGCGAGGACTCCTCAAAGTGGCGGTATATATGTATATACATATATAAAATAAAGTAATTAATTATCGTAAAATTAATATCGTGCTGCGTAAATTTTTCTACTGCAGGATCTTTTAGAAAGGAGGCGTTGAAATTGTCGGAAAGTAGTAAGCGGAAAATACAGTCGTCTCACAATGAAAGTCTGGAGAAGATTCAGAAGACTTGCTCGAGGGGGAAATTCGTCGATACCTTAATAGGTCAATGGTCCAAGCATATGGGGAATCCAACACCGTTGTCCGAAATTGAAAGGGTAAACGATTTTGTTTGCACAACTCGATTTATTTTGTAGGGAAGCCGCCGGGCATCGATAATCGAATCTAAATTTTCGCATTTATATTTGCGTGCATTGTGTAATCTATTTTCTTTCCCTTAAATACGATTTATTTATAGCCAATTTGATTACATTTTTTGTTCAATTATACAGCGATTGGAAGCTTAATAAAAGTAATAATAAATTCGGAATTCCTCTTCCCATGGGACTTCCGATTCCGCAGCTCTAATTAGATTTTCTTCGGCAAAAAATATGTTCCGCTTATAGGCACCAGAAAGTCCAATCGCAAGGGAAACGATGCTCAAGCAGGATATAGAGAATGAAACCGTTCAGAGGCTGAAGAAGAAGCTACAGGCAGCTGAAAAAAGCCTGTCCTCGCTATCCGCTTCTCACGAAGCTGAATTACGAGCTAAGGAGGAAATTATGCAACAGTAATGGCTCAAATATTTATTACAGTAAAAAATAATCGATGTTTTTAATAACGCATTTTGCTTCAGGTTGAGCAACGATTGGGAATCGATTACCAAATATTATTACGAAATATCAGAGAGCTTGAAGGAATTTCAGAAACACAAGGATAATCTTTCAACGTTGTACAACGACGTTATCGTCGCGCAACAGTCTACAGTGAAAAAGTTGCAGCACGAATTGAGTACGATGAAATTGAAAGGTATATATATATTTTGGGTAACATTGCAATATAGCAGAGAATTGTATGAAGCATGTTTATGCTTGATTTTGATTCATTTAGACGAGGAACACAGTAATATCGTTCGCACAATCGAGAGCAAAACAGTGGATCAAGAAAAAAGGTATTTCAAATTGGAAATTGAACATCATAATCAATGTTTATCGCGTGGTATTTATTTCATTTTATTAGAATACAAGAAATGATGAGCGCCGAAGAAGCACTTAAAAAACAGTTAGAATCTGTAAGAAACGAGTCGGTTTTAGAGAAAAATCGTTTAAATAATGCCCACGCGGAAGAAAAGCTGGAGTTGATGGAGGTGCGAAGTATAATATTTTCAGTTCCCATTTTTTCCTCACTTTATGCTTTCCTTCCTAGTAGAGAACGTGTATTATCTTGTTCCTTCGAAGCAAAAGAAACACTTTTTGCTCACGTTATCGCTAGGCGTTGTTATCATAAGTGTAATTAACATGTAAAGTATATTGTAAACGATGATAATTGTAGAAGCAGGAAAATCTCGCGTCGATGAATCGAGAATTACAGGCGCGATTAAAGAACGTTACGGAAGAGATGCAAAACTTAAATGATACATTCGCGAAAAAGGATGAAGAGATCCGGAATCTGCAAAAAGAGATACTTACATGCAAGTGAGTGTGTGTTCATAATAAACAAAGCTTGTAAATATTAATATTAAAAATTGTTTCTTTGGTTTTACGACAGGAATGAAGTTGCGGATCTGTTATGCGAGAATGCTGCATTACATGAAAAATACGAAAAATCAGTGAGAAAAGGAGAAGAATTGTTGAAGGAAATACAATCGCGATCGCAAGAAGTATAGTGATACTAATAGTGTTTCTTTTCCAAATGTTTCTCTCGCATGTAATAAGTTAGTTCTGTTTTTCGATAGTTGAAGGATTTACGAGAAAATTTGGCCGCGAGACAAGAAATAGAATCTAGTCTGGCGAAGGACCTCGATATAATTGATAACAAATATAAAAACATGCAGAACGATCTGACAAACGTGGAGAACAAATTGAAGGAGGCGCAGATTCGTAATATAAATCTTGAAAAGTCCTTGCAAGAAGCAAAGGTGAATAACGAGCGCAAAAGGGTTGAGTTAAATAGGAAAATCGAATTATTAGAAAAAGAAAACGAAAGAGCGATCTCCGAGAAACAGTCAAAAATAAAGGTATAACACTTGAAAGTACTTACAAATTATATTTTCACGAGAACCAAACTAATTCAAATCAATATTCAATTAAATAGGAGCACGAGATCTCTTGCAAAGTACTGAAAGAAAAATACGAAGCGGAAATGATGTCGTTGGCAAGGGAATTCGATGTTAGACTGGTAGAAATGAAGGAAACAATAGCTCAGCAAAATGCTGCTTACACGCAATTGAATGAAACTTTAAACAAATTGCGCGAAGAAAATCAAAACAGGGCAGGAAATTGTGACAAATTGCAAGAGAATCCAAAGGAGAAATTGCAACAAGTCCAGATAACGGATGTGAGAGAAGTGACTAAAGAAATTGCATACCAAAGTCAAACAAATCAAGCTCGTGAAGTAGTTAAGCAACTTTCTCAGAACCAAGAAAATTTCGACAGGCTGAGGGGTAGATCGAAAGAGAACATTGAAGTGCTAAATGCGGATCAAGATATTTACAATTTCCAGACTCAGCAACTCAGTGAGCGACAAAATGTAAGTTCCACATGTGATACCATTTTCGTCTGCTTTACTCAATTTTTTCAATTATGCTCAATTGCGTGACTTATTCGTGAGCATATTTTAATATAAAAACGTACAAACGTGAAGTTTGGCCTTTCAACTACTAGTTACAACAATGATATTTTAATGATAATTAAAAGTAAGGGGATAATAGAATACTATTTTTGTAGAACTCCGAATTGACAAAAGCTTATTCTTATCTTTCTCAAAACAAGGATGCAGTACGATCGAAGGTACAAACAGAAGAACAGCGGAAGGAAAGCGAGGTATTCCTTTCAGAAATATTTATTCATTTTTTCTTGGTCACTGAAATATTATAATGTTGTATAGGTGAAAAATCATTTAACACCGAAGAAGATATTTAAAACTCATAATCTCGGTCTACGGCAATACGGAACTACGAAAAAAGTTAAAAATGAGAACCGTGGAAAGAATTCTAAAAAATAAAATGCTCCAGGACATTATGATTACGCAATAGTAACAAGAAACAAGTAACTTTTTATTTTCAAAAGTGTTTCTTTTTACAATCGCAATATTCTCCTAGTATAATACATTGTCAATTAATTTCTATTACGTACTATTATATAAGTTGTTTAAGCGTGCGTTTCATTTCTAAGAATTTCATGTTTAGTTAAAAATACGTGTATTAACACTGACATATTAAGTCAGAAAACGTAAGTTTTTTTTCTAACAACGGTGAACAAATGTCCATAACAATTGACAATCGATGTATCCATTGAAAAAACATATTACACAGCCTTTCGTAAAAGCATATACATATATGTACTATCCACAACCTATGTATGCATGCTTGTAAGTTTTGCATTCTAGATGCAATGTAGGGCCCTTCATTTAAATAATTTAAAAGTTGTCGCGTATAAACGATAGTATAATACATTAAAATTAAAAACGAAATTGCATCTCAATTAAGTGGCGATGATTTCGTAAGTCAGTTCTTTAAAATATTTTTAAATTGTCCCCTCGATTAAAATATAATTAAATTTTGTACTATTCCTATCATTCATAAGCAAAATTTCGTTTCGTCATCAATGATTCATTAAAGCGGAAGAGCAATCCCACTTCATAGACCTTTCAACGGCCATTTTCCATTTAGAGTACCTTAAGTCCCTTTCTGAAACGAGAAATGATGTAAAATTATTATTAAATTTCTTTCTAGTATATTAAAGAAATGTCTTACCATCTTCTCCGATACTTGGCGAAAACTTCGTGACTTGCGATGCGTCTACATCGTTTATGTCTATAAGTCCTATTCCAATGGCAGCTAATATAGCTGCTCCTAGTGCTGTTGTTTCTACCATGTTTGGTCTTACTAAACGAGCCAATTAAAGAACAAATAATCCATTATAAACCTAAATCCACTTATTGTATACAGAAAGACACAAGCAGAAATTTATACGTACCGACACATATTCCCGTTAAATCGGCTTGCAATTGCATAAGTAAATTATTTACAGTCATTCCACCGTCAACTTTTAAACTTGTCAGTTTCGTCCCGGAATCTTTCTCCATCGCTTCTAAAATATCTCTTGTCTGAAAGCAAACAGCTTCCAATGCTGCTCGGACGATATGGTATTGTTGAGTGTCTTCTGTGATACCACAGATTACTCTAAAAACAAAAACGTACATCGAATAATAGGAACAGTAACGTTTTGAAGTTTTCTCAATGAGATTTATTTACCCCCGTGCATCTTGCTGCCAATACGGAGCATACAAGCCGGAGAAAGCAGGTACGAAATATACATCTCCAGAACATCTCACGCGTTCTGCCATGTCCTGAGACTGCGTTATATTACTGAATAGCTCCATATTGTCACGCAGCCATGTTAAAGCTGCCCCAGCCACAGCCACGGATCCTTCTAACGCATAGGTTGCTGGAGCTTTACCTATTTTGTATGCGATAGTCGTTATAAGGCCCTGAGCAGAATCGACTTTCTGAAATAATTGCACAATTGAATTAACAGTGGAATTGGGTTTAAATGTACAGCGAAAGCGCGATTAAGCGGCTAAATTAGAAGGCAGAGAGTCTAAATAAATGAATAAGCTTGTACTGTATATTGTAATATAACATGATAGAAGTATGCACGTACGACATTTCCAGTATTATAAAGCAAGAAGCAGCCGGTTCCATAAGTTGCTTTCGCTTGGCCAGGCTTTAAGCACAGTTGACCAAGAAGTGCTCCTTGCTGATCACCCACACACTGATGTAAGCAGAGAAAAAAAAATAGATTAATCTTCAATTGGATAAAACGTTGGATTCTCTAACACGATAATATTTTCAACTATTTACCCCTGCTATAGGTACACCAGATAGAACTTCCAGATTGGAAATTGTTCCGTATACTTCTGCACTGGATCTTAGCTCGGGTAAAATGTGCTGTGGAATTCCGAAAAATCGACACAACAATTGATCCCACTTTAATGTTTCAATATTCATTAGCATGGTTCTACATGCATTTGATACATCTGTCACGTGTAACTGCCCCTTGGTAAGATTCTGTACAATAAAAATACGATAGTTATAGCTACAATAATTGCATAACAAATGAACAGGTAATGTAAATTAAGGATGGGCTTCAAGAATTTAAAGATTATGTTCGAACCCACCCTTAACGAAAATCATTTGTCAAATGATTACCCAAATGAGCCATGTATCTACTGTCCCAAAAGCACATCTCTTTTCATCCACTGCGTGCTTAACACGTGGTATATTATCGATAAGCCATCTTATTTTAAGGGCACTAAAGTACGGCGACATCGGAAGACCACAAAGTGGTTTTAAATAATTCTTGTTTCTCGTCTTATTGGGCACGCTCTCTAATATATCTTCTAAAGTTGTGGTTGTTCTCATATCCAGCCATACTATTATAACGGTATTATTCCATGTATCCTACTATCGTAATGTGTATTCATATATAAATGATTAATATTACCAATCGCATTGTGCAGCGGTTCCCCTGTAATCTTATCCCACATTAAAGTTGTCTCTCGCTGATTTGTGATACCAATTGCTTTGATATTCTCCGTGCCTAGACCAATGTCTTTTAGTTTCTCTATGGTCCTTTTGATACATTCGATAACAGCTTCTAAGATCTCGTTTGGATCCTGTTCTACCCATCCTTCCTGTGGATATTTCTGCTTTATCTCGATCTGATGCGCTGCTACTACGTTTCTGCGCAATATATCGAAAAGCTAAAAATAATATACCGCTTAATTATTTGTTTCTTATACTTTTATATAAATATATTATTATTTATCCCAGAATTAATATTAAAGCGTATTACGATTGCGTAAGAAACAATAATTATAATCAATTAGAAGTGTTACCCAAAAATTAACGTTAATGTTTTCAGTAAAGTGCAATACAACATACTAAAAGATAAACATCCGAGTCATACAACTGTATAGAATTACAAATTCATAAATAATTTACATTGGGGGGAGTGGGGTCCAGGTTTCAGTGAGATAACTGGATAATGCTCAGTAGTCAGCTATTTTCGTTGCATTTTAAATAAAAAGGGGAAGGTTTACTCACTAAAAATCGAGCGCTACTCGTTCCCTCGTCAATTGCTCCTATTAGCGGTGTGGAATGATCGATGCTTTCAGGCATATTCTTTTTAACTTGGGTTCAGATATTTAAATGAACGTTTATGCGTGTTTGAAGTATGACCTATGACTAACCTTCGTCTTATCTCCTTATGTAATGAACGAACATCAAATTTGAATTTTGGTCAACGATAACAGGCACAGATTTCAAACAAAATTGAAATGTAAAATTTTACTTATTCACTTTTTGATGGATTTTTCCATTAAACGCCGTTCAAATCTACTATCTACTATTATTAATAAATATATATAGAACTCTTTTTCTTATTTCACATAATTTACTATAGAAGTTTTGTTTGAGTGGAAAAATTATAATTATGCAAATCAAATATCGGTTCCACGTGGCACAAATTTTTATTTTTGCCTTTTACATAACGTAGAACATCCTATACGTGTGTATTAATAATTATACATACAATATATGTATTCGTCGTAAATAACAAAGGAAAATTAGATGGAAATTAATGCTTTCTCACAAAATTTCAATATGCATTAGTTAACATAGCGATCATTCGGTGGATCTATTCGCCTACATTTTTTATTTCAATCACAAAATAATTTAAGGGATATCAATAAGTCAAAAACCTTTATTCCATCAATATGTAGGAGTTATATTTGTGATCACATGAAAGAGTTAGTATTATTTATTGATTATCAAATTCCAGGTAAATAAATTCGTTTGTGTTTCAAATGCTCATGGTTTTCATTTGAAAATGTTTCATCTACAGGGCGATTCTTTCCCTAGTGGATTTAAAGGCAATGCCGTAAGAGCAATTTGAGGAGGCTCGAATCGCTTTCTGTCATCGTCATCTCTTTTTGTCATTACAATGCGGAAAGTATGTAGAAGCAGTTCGCAAGATGGCAAATGCATACAAATTTATTCTGTTTTCCGCAACATTTAAATAGACGTGGTTTCGTCTCTTCGGCAAAGAAAAGGGATTCGGATCCTTTTATATTATTTTTACGGCCCTGGTCCATTAACGGGAGAATCATACTTATCCTAGTATTTTTCGTATTCGAATGTTTGCAAGGGGAATGATGTTTGCACCCCTGTATCATAGTGACTTTCCGTGTCCAACTTGGTATTTATCTCATTTCACTTTGCATTACCGGTAAGGAAAGACGTATGTTCGCGGACCGATTATTTGCTCGATGATAATTGAATTAGATTAAGTGCTTATCAAGTGTTTAATAGCTGTGAATTTCCAAATGTTTTAGGCAAATCACTATTAAACTGGCTTCGTAATACACGTTTATTACTTGGCCGGATTTCTTTATTACGGTAGAGTAAGTATTATTATTTCGTGATATGTCCGTAGTCCGTGACTGTCCATACGAATCTTTCTCTGTCTATATCTCTCTCCCTCACCCGTTTACTCTGTCTCCTCGTCTTCTTCTTCTCTATGGATATATAACGGCACCACGGCGACAAATTATCAGCTTCTTAATTTCTACGTAGAGATCTAAACGAGAACCATTCTCAATCTGTGTGCAACGTGCGTACAGTCGTTTTGAAAGAGGTTTAGCGATCTTGTGACGTGTCAAGTGAACACTTCATTCCATATGGTGTGGTCACTGTCTCAACCACTCGCTGCTGGTCATTGACATGCTGGCATTTAACTTGAGTCTGTTTTGCTAGTTCCCATCTAGCGTAATAATTATTAGGAATTCCAATTGCTACCTCACCGCTCCCAGTTGCACGTGCCGGGCGTTAGATTTATCGAGCACGCAATAGAAATAGTAATAGATACTAAAAGGAATTTTAGTGAAATGTTACATGCTTCCAATTTCCGTAAAAATTTCCCATTATCTTACCAATTTTTTTTTATACGTCGTCCTTGTAATTTTTTATCGCCCTATATTGTAGAATAGGATATTTAGTCAACTGAACGAGAGTTCATGAGAGCAAAGTAATATGTACGATTAGATTTATAACTAAAGGAATCGTAAATGTGGACAAATGTAATAATAAAGTTGATTATGTAATTTTTTCCCGTGTATTTTAAATCCACTTATTTTGGAACTGTGTTTTATGCGTAACGTTGAGTGGATAGACTCTATTTAGTCATTCATTGCAGTGCTACTGTAAGGACTTGGCACGAAACAGGACAACCCCAACATGCAGCAGCAGTCAGTAATGGAAGAGGGAACGGCCTACGAGCCACCTACTTACGATGAGACATTCCCAGTTCTTCCTGAGTCAGCCAGCTCGAGTTCAGGAAAATTGAATATTTTCTCCATAAACAATAACTTACAACTTGGCCGCATAACTATCACACAGGTATAAAATGTCTTATCATACCATGCGAGGACATAAATCTGTCCATACTTCATTTACCTTTCGCTGGCTTTTCATTTTTAAATTAGATGTTTCGCGTACCTGGAGAGGAACGCAAGTTTGACCACAGCGACAAGTTTGGTGAACGCGAATCCATACGTACGTGTAAAACAATAATGAAAGAGACAAACACGATCATCGAAATAGCAACGTCGAAAGATCAATCTCTAACATTCCTAATAACTGGTAAACAGAATCAAGTATTGGAAGCTAAGCGTCGAATTTTAACAACCTTTCAGACTCAGGTTCGTTGTCGCATGCAAACGTCTTGCCGTAATTTCGACAAATATATCGAAGAAAAACATGTTGAATTGTCATGCTTTCTCTGTAACATTATAGGCGAGTAAGCAAATTAGCATTCCGAAAGATCATCACCGTTGGATTCTCGGAAAGCAGGGACAGCGTCTTAAGGATCTAGAAAAGACGACTGCGACAAAGATAAATGTTCCATCTGTACAAGACCAGTCAGATATAATAACGATTACAGGAACCAAGGAAGGAATAGAGAAGGCTGAGCATGAAATTAGAGTAATTTCCGACGAACAGGTAATTTTATTGTTCTTTGAAATCTCGAACCCAGCCCTATATTTGACTGGATAAGTAATATGTAATCATTGTTCTTAGTCAAGAAAAGCATTTGAGAGAGTATCCGTGCCAAAAATATATCACCCATTTATACATGGTGCACACAACGAGAATCTGAATGCTATGATGGCAGAAACTGGTGCTCGAATCAATATTCCCCCTGCCTCGGTGCAAGAAGATGAGATCACCATTGCCGGTGAGAAGGAAGGTGTTTTAGCAGCAAAGCAAAAGATCGAAGCCATTTATAGAGATATGGTACGGAACGATCAATCAAATTTATCATTAAATGCAAATTAGATTGTTTTATGTATTTCAAGACTACGATTGCATTTCTGATTTAGGAGAAAAGATGTACGACAGTGTCGGTCGAAGTTCCAAAATCTCAGCACAAATACGTTATTGGTCCGCGTGGTAGTACGATAGCAGAGATACTGCAAGTGACCGGTGTAAGCGTCGAAATGCCTGCATCAGACTCTCCTACGGGAACTATTACGCTTCGTGGGCCTCAGGAAAAGCTTGGCCAAGGTAGTTTCTTAGCTCTAATTTCATTACGTATTTGGCTTCTTCGATGTATTGTACTAATTATTATGTATTACTACAGCCTTGAACAAGGTATACGAAAAAGCAAATAGCGTTCGTACGGCGGTAGTGAAAGCACCCGTTTGGATTCACAAGTATATAATAGGAAGAAAAGGAGTTAACATTAAACGTATTACGCAAGAAATGCCAAAAGTGAACGTAGAATTCACTGGAAAGGAAGATAAAATTAAGATCGAGGGTCCTCCCGAGGAAGTGGAGAAAGCGCAAAATGAACTCGAATTAATGGCTAATGATCTTATATCCAAGCTCACTTTTGCAGAGTTAAATGTTGATCCTAGGTTCTACAAGCACATTATCGGTAAAAATGGATGCAATGGTAAGTTCCTTAACTTTTAATATAATTTGACTGTTACCCCAAAATTATTTTATGTTAAAATATCAATTGTATTATTCTCTTGAATAGTGAATCGTGTAAAGGAAGGAACGGGTGTCGTAATTAATATTTCCGAAAACGATGGCAGCAATGTGATTCGTATCGAGGGGAATCTTGCCGGAGTGCTTAAGGCTCAAACGGTTTGTGGCGCTTGCTATAAATATTTTACTAGATCTAAAGCTTGTATTTTTAATATTTCGTTTTGATACAGGAATTGGTAGAGATGGTGCGGAAATTAGAGAACGAGAAAGAGAAAGACGTGATAATAGATCATCGTTACTATCCCAGTATTATCGGAAATAAAGGAGATAATATTAAAGAGATCAGAGATAAGTTTAATCAAGTGCAGATTACTATTCCTGGTCCAGGTATGTAATAACTAGAACTCGGATTTATGCCAGGTGCAAACATTCGAAAGACCTCGGCCCTTGTTGGCATTCAGCCAACGGGAGCTCGATGTGCATTTTTAGAGTGCAGCTCTCGTGTTTACCATTTTACATTGCTAGCATATTTGTTAAAATATAGATAAAAGCCTTGTAATAAAGGGATGATTTTTACTTACAGGCGAGAAGGGAGATATAGTAAAAATTAGAGGGCCTAAGGAAGATGTGGATAAGTGCCATAAATATTTAATGAAGCTAGTAAAAGAATTGAATGAGAACAACTATGTCTTGGAGGTGCCTATTTTCAAGCAATTCCACAAGTTTGTCATTGGAAAAGGTGGAGTTAACATCCGTAAGGTAGGAACACGCTATTCCAAATTTCTGGTATTCGAAAACCTAAATATTTCAACGCTAACACTCGACAAAATTGTCATCTTCCATGTATAATACAGATCCGAGAAGAAACGCAAACGAAAATCGATTTACCCGCTGAAGGCGAGAAAAGTGATGTCATAGCTATCACCGGCAAAAAGGAGAATGTGGAAAAAGCTAAGGAAATGATTCAAAAAATACAAAATGAATTGGTAATCTTCATTTCTATAAAAGTGTAAAATCCCCGATTATTGTTTGATTAAGCAAATGTTTTGTGCCAGGCCAATATTGTTACGGACGAAATAGTCATTCCACCGAAGTTCTACAATTCTCTTATTGGTACTGGTGGGAAATTGATTCATTCTATTATGGAGGATTGCGGTGGTGTCGCGATTAAGTTTCCCACGGCCGAAAGTGGTAGCGATAAGGCAAGTAATTTTATAAATATTGCAACTACGAATATGAATATTAATGTAAAAATATTGAACGCAGGTTACTATTAGGGGACCGAAGGAGGATGTTGAAAAAGCGAAGCAGCAGTTGCTTGAACTTACAAATGAGAAGCAATTGTCCAGCTATTCGGCTGAAGTTCGTGCCAAAGTGCAACATCACAAATTCCTTATTGGAAAGAATGGTGCCAATATTAAGAAGGTATATCCACAACTTGCGTAACAAGTTGGTTTACCACTCAGGCCCGTCCTTTTCTCGTTTTCTCTAGATAAGAGAGTCTACGGGAGCTCGTATCGTATTCCCAACGGAAGAGGATGAAGATAAAGAAGTGATTACTATTATGGGAAAGAAGGAGGCCGTTGAGAAAGCCAAAGCTGAACTAGAAGCTACGATCAGTGAAATCGTAAGTTTTGTATCTTTAACATTTCTTTTTAAATTATTTCCTATTACATGAATGATTGGTAAAATTGTATTATTCGTTGTATAGGATAATATTACCGAAGGAGAAATCCACATCGATCCAAAGCATCACAGACATTTCGTAGCTCGAAGGGGTGGCGTGTTGCATCGTATCGCGGATGAGTGCGGAGGAGTACAAATATCGTTTCCAAGGGCCGGCGTCGATAGTGATCGTGTAATTTTGAAGGGATCGCACGAATGCATAGAAGCAGCGAAACAGCGAATGAGAGAAATCGTGCAAGAATTGGTGAATACCTTTACTTCTTTCTTCTCCTATCATTGAAATCGTTTCAGGAATAGACCATACATACGTGTCTGTGTTACTTTATTTCTCAGGAGTCAATGGTAACGGAAGAATGTATAATTCCTCAAAAACACCATCGCACTGTTATGGGAGCTAAGGGGCGGAAAGTGCAAACGATTACATCCGAGTATGATGTGCAAATTAAATTCCCCGATCGGGACACATATGGTGAGTGTCTAAATTTTGTTTACGATAGATTGTAAAACTTTTAATTGACTTATTCCTCTATTTCAGACGAACAACGTCCAACAGAAGAAACGAATGGAGAGAACGGAGAAGTGAATGAAACTGTTCCAGCTTGCGATATTATTCGCATTACTGGGCAGCCGGAAAATGTGGCAGCTGCTAAACAAGCCTTGCTCGATCTTGTACCAATCACGATAGAAGTTAGTATTTTTAAACAGCATTGATTGTAAAGCAAGCATTTAAATCGTAATGTCGTTTTTAGGTAGAGGTTCCATTTGATCTTCATCGTTCTATAATAGGCCAGAAAGGTCGTGATGTGCGGCAATTGATGAATACGTATGATGTTCATATCATGTTATCTCCAGCAGAAGAAAAGCTCGATTACATTAAGGTGCGTACATTGTAATAAACGAAAGAAAAATATGCCATTTTACAGCAAATACTGATATTATATTTAATTTGCTTCACTTAGATTTCTGGGACACCTTCGTGCGTTGAGAATGCTAAACAAGCCATCCTAGATAAATGCAAAGCATTGGAAGCTGAGCGACAAGACAGAGCTCTGAAGTCATTCGAATTGAAGGTACGTTTGGTTACACGTTTAACCTTAACACAGTGAAAGGAAAATGAGATAACACTTTATTTTAGATCGAAGTTGATCCCGAGTATCACCCAAAGATTATTGGCCGAAAGGGAGCCGTAATTAACAAGATCCGTAGCGATCACGATGTTCAAATCAATTTCCCGCGGAAAGGTGATCCGGAAGAACATATCATTACAATCACTGGATATGAAAAGAATGCTTGCAGTGCTCGAGATGATATTATGAAAATTGCAAACGAATTGGTAAGTTTGTCTTCTTATGTTGTCACATACCTTTAATTGAAACATACAATGATTAATAATTCTGCATTCTGCTTATCTTCTGTCTTATGCAGTGCGCATATTTTCTTATCATGAGCCTCAATATTTGCCAAATAACGTTCTATTCTTTGATTTCCCAAATCGAAGTTTACTAAATATACAATCTCCTTATCCAATATAGAACATTGTTATCGTTAGCCCAATATTTGTTAAAGGACACTATACGTGGATTTCTTGCCAAATTGGAGTTTACTAATAAAGTATTCTATTCTTTACAATTCTTTTCTTTACAATGCAGAACGGTTTGACTAAAGAAGAAGTGCATATAAATGCTGCTGTGCACTCGCGCTTGATCGGTTCGAAGGGTTGGAATATTCGTAACATAATGGACGAGTTCAAAGTCGATATTAAATTCCCAAGAAAAACCGATCCTGATCCCAACATCGTAACAATCGTCGGCGCGGAGGAGAATGTGGCGGATGCAAAGGATCGTTTACTAAACTTGGAAGAGGAATACGTAAGTCCATCGGAGAATTGTAATAAACTGCTCACAAATGATATGTTACAGTTCAATTTATTAACTCTATTGCACTCTACAAATATTAGATCCAGGATGTTCTGGAGAACGAATATCGTGAAAATGTGCGTTCACCTCAACGCGATGAGAGAAACTCTGGAAATTCCGGATTCGTGGTGAAAGGAGGACCCTGGGAGCAGCAACAGCAAAGCGCTCCCAACACAGCCAGCGTCGAAGAGTTTCCGCAATTCGCCGGATATTCTCACGTCCCCGTGACTAATCCCGACGGCGCTTGGGGTGTAAAGCGTTAATAATTAGACTAAAAAAAAAAATCGAAAAGTATAAGGTAACGATATCTATATATAAATAACTTTCCTCTGACAAACGATACAAAAAAAAAAGGATACACACGTTAGTGCTAGGTGGTTCCCTGTTCCATTACTGATGTTGCTGCATACGACCTGGCCATTCTATTGGACTCTGATACTGGTTTACTACATAACATTTGACGATGATGTTTATATTTACAGTTCGTACATTAATTAACCCATGTATCTGTAACTGTAACGCATGAGTTTTTTTAAGTTGATTGCCCATGTATTGGAAAATATGCACACACATACAGTCCAGAGACGCAAATTGCGCGTAAATTTCCATTTCGCAACGGAACATCATTCGTCTTCGTGACATTTCTTCTTCGTTCTCTTTTTTTTTTTTTTACTTTCGCTGATGTATGCCTTTCAGGTACAGATATGTTGTACTTAAGACTGTGGCTTCGTGTAGGAACTAATTTTCTTTGTGTATATTATATATTTCTCCGATCGTCTGTATCCGTTATATAGATTTCATGTGATTGAACGCGTCTCGCGTTTAACCAGGCATAATGTTTTTTTGTTAATTTATTTATATTATTTGTACATAGAAATTGCATTTTTTGTTGTGTTGGACTTTAGTGGAATTGTTCTTTTGAATCACATTATAATTGATATTAGAGCCGATTATAAATCATATATTTGCGAAACATTTGAAGCTTTAAGGTCTTTCTAAGGAAAACGTTCCTAGGTATAATAATTTTCTGCTGTTCTTTTTTTTTTATGTGGCTAGTATCATAAGATCGCTTTGTACTAAATGAAATTACAGTACGTGCTGTAAAAGCGACGGAATTTGCCAAGAAAACCCAAACGATTATTGTTTGTTATTAAATATGTTGAGTTTAAGAGAAGGCGGAAGTGTTTGGTGATTATCAACGTGCATTGGGGGAACATAATCTTTAGAAGGCCTTGCTATTTTTTTTTTATTCACTGCTGCATAATGCAGCGTTATCAAACACACGGAACACGAGATTATTATTTGCGACATTTGGGAGGAAAGCATCATGAATATTTATAACTGTCAAACGATATCGTGTTATATATATATATTCTTTGAATAGCTGAGATTTTATTTGTTCTCCTTCTATGTTTTACTGTTTGCTGTACTATGTGCGAATCTTTGCATTCTCTGCTATTTACGAGGCCAACTAGCTAAGAAAAAAGTTATTCGGTTCAAGTGCCTTGTCTATTTTCTTCAGGACAGCTCATTTCAATTGTTGGAGGAATGTGAATATTGAATTATATATAATTATATATACATATGTATGTATACACGGATATAAATATTGATAATTAACACTACAGCATATATATGTATATTTATATATATAATCGATACGATGATAAGTATTGTGCCGCTGGTACAATGGTATACATATACTACTATCACGAATAAAAATAGATTACTATCGTATATACAGAAATTCAGCTATATTTTTTAGATTTACAGTAATTTTTATAAAACTACTTGGTACGATGGCTCGTGTGTCATCTCCAATGCATGGTTTATATACGAAATGCCAGAGGTAGCAATTTTAATATGCTTGGTTTTGGCTAAAAAAAAGATTTGATAGATGCTGTGCATGAATGTACCTTTTCTAATGAATTATAAAATACAAAATAATTGTAATTACGAAATAATACTCTCTGTACGCATAACGTCATAATACATAAATTCTATTGTAACAATATATATACAGACACCATACACCTATACACAAAATTAATGTACTGTTGAAACGATGTTATTTTTCCTTTTATTATTTACAACAGTATGTCTAAATAAATTCTAAGACAATATACAATAATTTGATATTTCGATTTGTTACAATATAGACCGGAGATCTAACGCCTTCAATTGCTTCACAAATCCCTCATTGGGTTTAATGCAATTCCTCGCTTTTTTCACTCTGTCACATGCATCGTCGTACGATAAGTTTTCCAAAGCCATTATGTAAGAGATAACAATTGCCGGTGAACGAGACACACCGGCGTTGCAATGTACGAGAATATTTTCACTGCGATTTTCGTGTATAATCTTAACGCATTCTTTTATCGCTTGGACTAGATTGGACTCGGGTAAATCTAGCAAGTCGCAGTGATAATATTTAATGCCATCGAATTTTACCGGCGCTTCGATACCGATGCTTAAAACATGACGAATTTCATGTTCCTGTAAAGCTTCTCTATTTGCAACAGCGTCTTGCGAACTTAGATACAGTCCCGCAATTATACATGCGATCTGTAAATCGGGTTTAGTATCTATTACAAACGGTGTACCAGGTGGTAACTCTTTCTTTTCTCCATCAATTTCTTCGTAACGCTGACCAAGTGCATTAGTTACAACAGTTTTGCAAGCTTTTAAATTGAGCTTTTTGCTCTTTATTAGACTGTTTAAGTCCATTGTCGTTTATGTACGCCACATTTAAAAAACAAAAATTGAGACAAACGACCAAGAAATTATT
The DNA here is from genome assembly GCA_023838395.1 of Holcopasites calliopsidis. Lineage (NCBI taxonomy): Eukaryota > Metazoa > Arthropoda > Insecta > Hymenoptera > Apidae > Holcopasites > Holcopasites calliopsidis. The sequence goes on from JALHAQ010000008.1 coordinate 3,357,110, forward strand.
TCGCAGTCTTCTTTTATATACAAGTCAAATATTTACATTAGTTGCTTTGCACGGCCAGTTTATCGAGACACGTTTCGTCTTTTATAGTATATTTATCTATTTCTTCCTGGCTGTATTCTACATTCGCGAGATACAGACCATACCCGGGAACTGGATTTATGTTATTTAGCCAATTGTGATGACCAGGCACTTGTAACATAATTTGTATATCTCTTTCCGTTATTTTGCCTATACCCAGAGCAATTAAAGATCCTACAATTCGTCGAACCTGTAAACGAAAAAATACATCGTACAGCGATTATATATCGCAACCTATTCATTTGAATAGGTTGTAATAAATCGAAGATTAATGTTACTGTGTACAATATATACCTGGTTATATAGAAAAGCTTTAGAAGAGCATACAACGTTCCAATAATTGAAGTTCTTGGACAAAGAATCGTATGGCATAAGTGGTTGGCCTTCTTCTATGTTCAAGCAATTCAAGGTTCTTACATATCTAATTGGTTTGTACGACTCGCTTCTCGCACTGAATGTTGTAAAATCTTTTGCTCCCATAAAAAGCTGCGTTGCTTTTTTCACTCTTTCTATATCAAAGGTTTCCGATCTGTAACATTCGCACAAGACAATAATAAATTATCAAATTATGCGATTAATAAGAAAAAAGCTGATGCACAAGCGATACTTGAGATGATAACAGTGATTCATTTCCGCAATAGGTATCCCATAATCGTTTTCGTTCTTGGCTCTCATAAATCTGTAGATGTAAGTTCTGGATTTGGCAAAAGGTCTCGCATGAAAGTCGTCTCTTACTGGAACAAATTCCAAGAGCCTTTAAACAGTACATTAAGTTACAAACCATTAAAAATGGTTAGATTCTGTAGCATTTAACATTTCTCTACCTAATACTGTGATTGCAATTAAGCAAGTATCGATTCACGCTTCTTAGTACGCTATCAGGTTTATAAATACAATCGTATTTATTATATAAATCGATGTGAGCCGCATTTCTTAAACCATGAACGCCGACGTCGGTCCTATAAATTTTTCATTCTGTCATTATTTAATACTATGTTTTTGCCGTTTGATGGTATATAAATATGAATATTCACCTGCTGGAAGAAGTTAGCCTTGGCCACTGTGTGCATTTTGGGATTATCGTCAAAAAAGCGCTTTCTAAGGCACCTTGGATGGTGTCCGTGTCGTGCATTTGAATGTTATTCTTCGGAATTGCATTTTTTTGCAACCCCCTATATACAGATGCGATCAATGTATGAGTTTTGGTGCAAAGATAAGTATTTAAAGTTTGTCATACATCGAAACTTGACACCCAAAAGAATTTCATTCTTTTAATACATATCCAACACTTTCAAACGTATTTCTTTAACATGCAATTGTAAACATTCATAAATAAATTCGTTTTAAGCACATGTAATTATTGTACCTGTACTGCGTACCGAGATACGAGAATCTGATGAAATACCTTCCCATTGCGCTACTTTGTAATAGACACCAGTTATTATTAATTGTTTAATTTAAAATTAGTCGTAATAAATACGATTCAACTGAAATTCCGCTATTAAGGCTACTTTAACCTTAAAATGCTTGTAGAGCGCGCTGTTTTTACCAGAGATAGTGTTAAACTATCGATGGTAGTATTGATAATTATCGATGGTCACCATTATGGAAAACCATCGATAGTTATCGGTAATTCGATCTCGAAGTATAAATTTAAAAATCATTCTATTTTATTGAAGTTTATTTTAACTTCAATCAAATTTTATTTATTTTTTGTTTATTTTCTTTATTTTAACTTCAATAAAATAGAATGATTTTTAAATGTTATTATGTAAATGTTATTTTTATTTATTATTTAGTTATTTTATTATGTATTATGTTGTTATATAGATCTCGTATTGAAATCTATAGATATGAGATGTAGTTTGAGTTGTAAATTAATTTGCGAGCACAGTTGATAATTAATAGCGTTTAAGTTGCGTTACTACTTCTGTAATTTGTACATATCAAAGTTATTTAATAAATCTCCAATAAAAGGAATTTAATGCATTATTTTTTAATACCTGTACAGTCCTAAAAAGACCGACTCCGCTTCCTTACACGAGAAGTACCGTGGAGGAACTTTAATTGCAAAATTCCAAAGCGAAAACCTTGTAAAGAAAGGTCCTATTCCCAAATAACTTTAAGTTTAAGAAATTCTTGGAAATGACGTCACATTCCAGGAATTTGTGAAATCAGAGACCTCCTTGCATATCATGTTCTCCTGATACAAATTGGCGATTTCGAGCACGAGGGATTTCGCAATAGCAAGTTCTGGGAAATTCTTGGAAATGGCGTCAACTTCCACGAATTCGTGAAATGAAAGACCTCCTCGCATATCATGTTCTCCTAATACAAATTGGCGATTTCGAGCACTTGGGATTCCGTAAAAGCAAGTTCTGGGAAATTCTTGGAAATGACGTCACATTCCAGGAACTGGTGAAACGAAAGACCTCCTCGCATATCATGTTCTCCTAATACAAATTCGCGATTTCGAGCACTTGGGATTCCGTAAAAGCAAGTTCTGGGAAATTCTTGGAAATGACGTCACATTCCAGGAATTGGTGAAATGAAAGACCTCCTCGCATATCATGTTCTCCTGATACAAAATCATGATTTTTAAGAAACCCTTGTGTCGAAAATCGTCAATTTGTATTAGGAGAACATGATACGCGAGGAGGTCTTTCGTTTCACCAATTCCTGGAATGTGACGTCATTTCCAAGAATTTCCCAGAACTTGCTTTTACGGAATCCCAAGTGCTCGAAATCGCCAATTTGTATTAGGAGAACATGATACGCGAGGAGGTCTTTCGTTTCACCAATTCCAGGAATGTGACGTCATTTCCAAGAATTTCCCAGAACTTGCTTTTACGGAATCCCAAGTGCTCGAAATCGCCAATTTGTATTAGGAGAACATGATACGCTAGGAGGTCTTTCATTTCGCTAATTCCTGGAACGTGACGTCATTTCCAAGAATTTTCCGAAACTGGATAGTACGGAATCCCCTGTGCTCGAAATCGCCAATTTGTATCAGGAGAACATAATATGCAAGGAGGTCTTCCATTTCATCAATTCCTGGCAAAAGGTGTTTTTCCAAAGTTTAGCTCGATTTTTCGACCCAACAAAGTTCCAAAGCGAAAATTCTGGGAACATAGGTAGGAACAATGTTGTCAAAAGGGGTTTATACAACAATTCTTGGAAATGACGTCAAATTCCTGGAAAAGACGACAACTTCTTGGAATTACGCAGGTTTAAAGTTATTTGAGAGTAGCACAATTTTCATAAGTTTCTCGCTTTGGAATTTTGCAATTAAAGTTCCTCCGCGGTACTTCTTGTTCAAGAAATTGGGATAGGTTCTTGTACGAGTGGTCAGGACATGAAATAATAAGATTATGCAATTATCTTTTATTTAATATTTATTTAAGTTATTCGAAAAGATACAAATTACAAGAATGTCGATGTTTATAAGCTTAAAGTCTACTTTATTACTAACTGTAAAATACAATTGATATATTTATTTAAATTATTTAAAAGAAGTACAAACTACAAAAATGTCGATGTTTAAACTTAAAGGCTAGTTTAATACTACCTACAAAATACAATTGATTCGTGCAAAAAATAATCATGAGGATCAAGCAGTCAAACAATTAAACTTGCGCAAGCAATGAAAGATTAAATCACATTTTGAATAATTTATAATACATACAGCTCGCACCGTGACAAATCGATTCATTTAGTTGTACAAAGGCGTTTTAAACAGTTCTGTTCTCCTGCTTTTTATAATTCGCTATACAAAGAAGAAAATGAAATTTTCCTTGTGGTGGAGAATAATAAAACAGTACTTACGAAATTGCAGTATACACGGTGTTAAGTATATTGTGGATGATCAGCTCACGTATTTAGAAAGGTAAATGTCTATATAAAATTCATGACTGTTTATCAAAATTAACATTAACATATTTGCATTAGACCTATAAACCCTTCTTTATATGTATAAATGAAAAAGCTACTCTATAAAACAGAAGAATCATGATATAAAAATCTGCGAGATTTGCGTTTCTTATCACTGAACGCCATTTAGGAACGTTAATTGATTTTAATTAATTCGCAGATTGTTTTGGCTCGTCTTCTGTGCGTTGTCTTGGTACCTATGTGCAAATATGATTAACAACGTGCTGAGGAACTACGTTGAGTATCCCGTCGCTTTAACCACCGAGACCAGTTACATCGATTGGCAAACACCATTCCCTGCGGTTGCCTTTTGCATTTCCTCCACGTCTAGAATTCGAAAATATTTCAAAAGGTTGTCGTTCAATCTATTAAAGAGCAAACAATTCACGAAATCTGGTAATCGATTGCTAGTTTTCATATCAATTTTCGTATCATTAAATGTAAATTCACGCTTAAGGAATCCAGGATTGTTCACGAATTATTCCAATCCAAGTTTTCTTCGTACATCCGCGGAGGATCTTCTGTCCGCATACGAAGAGGTAAAGGATTATTAATTACTCTCCACGAAGTTAAAACGAACGTTCAACTAGCTTACCGAGGCTCGAAATTGGAGCATCGAAATTACTTATCGTTCTCCTTATCCGGCACAGTTGCGCGTTCCTTGCGCGGATTTTTTAACGGAATGCACTTGGAACAACGTGAGGTTCGATTGCTGTGCGGAGTTCCAGGAATTAAGGAAGACCGGCGCGGGTTATTGTATCGCGATGAATACGCATCATTTGGGGAATAATAGAGAACGGAGCGTGCGCTTCTTCGTGAACCGCACGACGAAATACGGAGATCTTGTCGTTCATATCCGTGTGGATGCAAAGATGAAGAGATACGTCTTCGGCGGATTTACCGTTCGTATTTGTTCATCTAACAATGATTTTCATTCCGATCGATGGCAGCCCCGATAAACGTCCGACAACTCTCCAGGTGCACGTGCTGAACAATTTGCAATTACCAATATTCAACAATATCGAGAGGGACGACATACACATCAAAGCCGGAAGGACCACCAGGGTGGAGATCACGATGGACGACACGTACAACGAGGACGGGGTGAGAAGCGTCGCGATCCAGCACAGGAAGTGCCGGTTCCTCGACGAGACGCGTGAAAACAATCTGTTCGACGTTTACAGCAGCGATTCGTGTTATCTCGAGGTGCGTCTGCTTTCCCCGTTTCGCGACAAACACCGCTCCCCGCGGACGCGCCATCGGATATCTAATGTAATCCCTCGACGGCATCGGGGGCCCGTGCGATATGATTTACAACGTCGTCCGTCGCACGCGCTAATAAATTAAACCGTATTCACGCCAGGTAATAACGGAGCGGATGATTAGCTTCTGCGGTTGCGTAAACTTTTATTATTACGCGCCGAAGGGGGTGAGGGTGTGCAACGGCACCGAGGCGGTTTGCGTGATCGCCAACAAGTTGAACATCTCGTCGCAATCGGTCAAGAACGAACGGTGCTTGCCGAACTGCGAAGGGACTACCGTTGTCACGTATGAATTTCACGAAAGTTAACTGCGCGTACCACGTGGTCCCATTTAATGGGGCTCCTGATAGGGTGGTTCAGGTATGCAATCTATGCTCTACATTACAGAAATCCATTGGAGCCGTACGAGTACGATTCGCCGGATGGCTCGGATGTGAAACTGCATTTCACTCTGCTCTCACATCCGACGATGAGATACCGCCGATACGTGGTCAACGATCTTCTAGACGTCATAGGTAAAAGAAAACCCTTGAATCTCGCCTGCACGAAACTCTGATGATTCCATGGAAATTTTGCGCGCGACAGAGGGAATGTTTTCTCGTAAAGGCAAACATTTGCGTGCGCTTCTTTTACGATGTTTTCCATCGAGGGAGCCTACTGTCAGTATTAAATAAATTCTATCCGCGGCATCGATGAGGAAATCGGGGAAACGTGTGGACACCTGCACAAATAAGGCGCTATTGCATAAATTTCATTCGCCTACGGGCGGGGAAATGGGATAGATATTAAATTGTGCAAAATTAATCTGATACGAAAATCTTGCTGTCAGGTGTCCCTCGGTGTTCCCCAATTTCCTTTTAATACAACACAAGCAATTCTCATCTGCATCCGTGTACTATTTTCAGTTTCGATTGGAAGCGCTATCGGATTGTTCACCGGCGCCAGTATCCTGAGCTTCTTCGAAATACCGTACTGGTTGTTCGTTCGCCGGGACGGAATATAGGCCGTAGAGTGCAGAATTGCGTGAATGACACAGCGATTGATTTATGCACGCAATCCGCGTTGTCGCAATTTTTTCCGATTCAAGTTCAGCCCCATTCCTGCTGATAGGTATTGCAATTTCATCCCCGATGGACGGGATTCCTTTGTTGGCCGCTTTATCAGCGTCTCGTACGTCGGTAAACACGCTCGCGTGAAAACTGGCACAAACAGATCATAGATACCATTTTCGCGCGCAGAGGAAAGAAGCATTTTCGCGCTCGGAAGACTTGTATAAAAGAAGAGAATCGCGTACTATTATTTAATTCGCTTCCGCGACAATGTCGAGATCGGAGCTGGAGATACGCGTCGCGCCTGAACTCTTCAACGGCGAGCCGGCTGCTGTTAGCGCTGAAACGCCAGCTCGTAACGCTTTGCTCACCCTTCAGGAGGTGCGGGACATAATTAGACGCGCGGCGGGCAACGAAGCGAAGGTGGAGAGTTATTTTATAAAATCGTATTCGGACGGGAAGCTCGGCTTCCTCGGATCCCATCAGAGGCTCTGCGTGGAAGTGGCGACCGCCGGCGGGAGGAGGACGCTGCCCTTCTTCGTCAAAGCCGTGCCGTACGACGTGCCGTCCCAAGCGGAGTACGTGCTGGACAAACGCGTCTTTCTGAAGGAGAGGATCTTCTATCGGGACATAGTGCCGCAGCTGTGTCACGAGTACAGGGCGGAACCATGGACCGCGTCCTGTTACTCGATAAAGGAGAATCTGCTGGTGTTCGAGGACCTCGGCGCGAAGGGTTACTCGTTGAAGGGCAAGCTGTTCGACAGGGACCACATCGTGTCCAGTTTGACGACCATCGCCAGGCTGCACGCGTCCTCCCTTCTAGCGGAGGAGAGGCTCGGCGGACGCCTGAAGGACGCGTACCCGGAGGCGTTCGCGGAGAACGCATTCTGCGAGAGCGGGAAGACCAGAACGTGGTACGACGTGAGCGTGAGAGCGATCGTCGCCATCGCTGAGCACCTCGGCCTCGACGCCCGTATGATACCCGAAGCTTGCGAGCAAGTGTTCCCTGCCTTGGCCATGTCGCCTACGAAGAGGAACGTTGTCAGTCACGGCGATCTATGGGGGAACAATCTGATGTTCACCGACGCCGCGCCGCCGAAGTGCTTGCTGGTGGACTTCCAATTGCTGAGGTATTCCCCTCTGGCGCACGATGTGGCCCAGTTGCTGTATCTCTGCGCGGATCGCGATTTCAGAGTCAACTGGGAGGAGGCCGCGTTGAAGCATTATTACAGGGTGCTGTGCGATACGCTTAGTTCCGCGGCGTCGACCGCTGCGACGGTCCCGCCGTGGACCGAGTTGGTCGAAGGGATGGAGGAGCAGAGGCTGGCCGGCGTTATCACCGCGGCGGTATATTTCCAGACCGTGTTGCTGGATGAGAAGACAAGCGCGAGGATTCTGAACGATCCCGACGGCTACCGCGAGTTCGAGTTCGAGAACAGGAACGAAACTGTGCTCGCAGCCATGGCCATCGATCCGGTGTATCGCAGGCGTTTGACGGAAGCTGTAACAGAGTTGGTCGAGCTCAGTTTTCGATTGGACCAATTGGCGAAACCCACCTAGCATTCGTGAAACGAGTAGTTACCATTTGCGAGGGTGGCGGTACATTCTTTAACGCGTACTGACATTTCATACTCAACGCATTCTTCACGAGCGTGTCGCGTTATTTTGCGTCACCGCACGGCTTCTCTCTGTACAATACTGTCATGTAAATATGTTGTATTCGTCATGTAACAAGTAATAAATAGGACGTGAAACACGAATTACGTCGCTCACGATTCATATCCATAAAACTCTTTTCATAGAATTAATTTCACTGTACAGTTCGTAGAGGTAGCTAATTATTTCATTCGTTGGGCAGTACATTCGCAAATAATTTTCTCGCTCAGCTCGTCCCGATAATGAGGATACGGTACAGATTTGGAATTTGTTACATCGCGCTTTGATTACCTATCATTTGATACGAGGGTAAGATTGGTTAAAAAAAGAAATATTAAGTCCTATCTATTGTTTGCTTATTTATCAATGTACGATGTCTTCTCGATCAGGAAGTATAGTAGACAAGAAAGACCAATTGTGATCCACAAGCTGTATTCTCGATTCGTCCGCTTCGTCGTTCTCAGCTACGGGTGGGGATTCACGCTTTTTTGGTCGCGATATCTCTTCCCCGTTTTCGTCGCCCGATTCCTCGTCTTCCCGAGATTTGTCCTCCCTAAAAAAGAGTGTAAAAAAAGAATTATTATTACAATTACCTCGAGGCTGTACGCAAGAGAACATGTTTCCGGCTATTTTTCAATAGTAATCGAATCTTAATCAATTACCCTTCGTTTTTATCGTCCGCTGATTGAGTCTTGGACGCCGACGAAGTTAACAAAGACGTAATGAAGGACGCGCAAAGTAATTTCATTGGTGGCAGAGTGTGGGCTGATACGCTCAGCAGCTGAAACACAAAATTAACGTTTATTTGTAACGCGAAAGCTTCAATTAGCTTTTCTGCCTGTGTCTTCGAAAATAAACAGGAAAACGAAGTAAAATATATTCCGATATCAAGAGCCCCGACTGCTGTGAGTTTTTCTAGAAAAATCCGAAGACGGTATTAACTTCGAAACTCTGTGGAGCATTTTATTACGCGATCCCTGCAGCAAATGACTAATGCGATATTTAACACGGGTTTGCTTTGGACGTACGCCGATGACGCTCGCGACGCGACGTCCGATTAGTTAATTAGTCTTGAGGCTGACGCAGACACACCCCCGAACGAGAATTTCTGCAATTCCTGTAATCTTCTACTTCAGATCTAGGTTGACGCGCTTCTTACGGCCTACACGGAATGATGCTCTTGTACACCAGTTCTCGCCAGAAGAGCCGCCAAGAAACGCGCGTGCGTTTCGTCAAATGGAAAATACAAAATACAGATGTAGAGAAATATCCAATCGACCCTTTACAAAGTTATCATTAGATCAACTTTGAATATCCATTGGTACAACATTTAAGCAGAATCGAAGAGGAATACAATCGCAAAGAGACAATGCTACCTAATCAAGATTGAAAGGGAACATCGATCAGTTTAAAATGATCTAACAAGGTTTGGATGCCACGACCCAACGCATACACACCTATACGCATCGATGGAATATGATTTTATTAATAGGCAACGTAACAATCGGGACAACTCTGGAGGAAGATAAGACTTTGTTCCTGGCTACGCCAACAGGTACGTCCTGACCTGGTTTCACCGGAACATTTGCCAAACAATTCCGAAGCCAAGTTGGAAACCATCGTTCCCCCCATTGTGCATCATCGTAACGAGAACGAATAAAGGCGAGCGGTGCTTGTTGAAAGTTTTGATTCTTCCTCGCCGACCGACGGAACTTTGCGTTCCAGCTCGTTAAACTCTACCGAAGAATCAAAAACTTGATTAGAACCGCGGCTCCGCCGTCGAGAACGGTCTATCGTTTTCGCGGGAGCATTTGCGCGTGTCGACTACGATTATTTATTTAAATAACGCTTCGGGTCTACGGAGAAGAGATTCGATTTATAATCAGTCTATTGAATAGAGTATACATTTACGGGGGAGGCAACTAAAAACTGGATATACTGTAAAATCAAGTAGTGCTGTGGTAATGAAATCAATGGACTGCCGGAGTTTAATGTAAAATAATATCATGGATATAAAGCGCGAAAACTGTTTCCAGTCCCCAGAAATACGTGCAGCTGGTAAACGAGCGACGGGAATGGCTGGCAAACAATTAAGTCTTCGAAGCACTTCTACGGAATTGACGCAACTTACCGAAGTAAGAACGAAAGCAGCGAGTTAACGGATATCCGTCCAACGCGAGGGACGACGTAAGATCTGCCTAATTACAGGTCGCGACGTTTCGCGTCCACTTTAATGACATCATCTACAAATCTAACAAAAGATAAAAAAAAAAGAAATACTCCAAAATACTCCAAACTAATTCACTCTCCTAATACTACAAAAAAGAAAACAACATTCACAGATCCTGCGAGAGTTAGCTAAATCATTTAACGAGTCTACGTCCCTCGCGATGCCATAATCAGCGACGGCGCGGCCTTAAGGACCACGCGGTCCGTGATGATCCTTAATCCGCTTAGCCTCCAGACGCAAAAGACGGTCTCCAAATGGGGCAAGATCTCGACATTTAGACAAGATATTAAGTGATATCGTCGTGCTCGTTCGGACGACCGTACAGAGACGGAGTCCGCCGGACAGTTCGGGCACGGTTCTCCCTTTTTCCTCCACTTGTTGCTCGAGGCTCGTCCACGATAAGGGAAACGCTCCAATATTGATTTCCCGTCGGCCTTGAAACGGCGAAATTTCGATACACGTGGACGTTCGGCCACGAGAGACCGGTGTACATTATTCTCGGGATAGCTCGCGTGCGACCGTGATACGAAACGGTCGGGCACGATCTATCTCGGAATGTATCGCTTTTTAGTCTGCCGCTGCAATCACGAAGCCCTTATCATTCTTAATGAGAAGCGAACGAAAGGTAGATACGATACAAGCTACCGTTCTCCCCTTCCGCCAAACTATTCTATAAAAGATTGACGCAAAAGTAATGAGGATATTGGAACTTGACAATTGTACCAGATTCTTTTCAAGCAATGATTTGGAATCTCTGATTATCACTACAGACGATTGAAGCGACAGCTTCGCTGTTTTCAATGAAAATCGACTCTTCGCGAAGCTGAAGAGCGGATGACTCGGAGATTCATCATATTTTAGCGAGAATTGTTTGGAAGATTTCGGGATGCACGCGTGAGTGTCGTCCGGGGAGCTCGAAACGATTCCTCGAGAAGCGATGAAGCTTTTTCCGTGGAAGACAATGCCCTAGGCCAGAGGGACAACTGGAACGCCGTGAGAGGGTGGGAGCGCGGAGATGTGGCTCCTATATTAAAACATGGTCAGGCCACTTCCTAAAGTCAGTCCTACGTTCAACTCGCTCGAGGAAGAAGCTCTCCCTCCGTGACTGTTCATCAGCTGTGTCGAGCAACAAGTTATCCGTATATTTTTCTACCGTTCCCGAAGGATCTCTCGGTGATCGTTGTCCGTTTCTCGGTAGATTCGAGAGGTGCGTTCCAAAAGGAAGAATTAAAAAGGTAAATCCACAAGAGAGGACTTTGAGACCCTCCGGAGATGTTCTACCGTTCCTCTGCCGGTCTTCCGTTGATGTAACACTTGGCCATTTGCGATCGACAGAATTCTTTTTCTCTAAACGCTTCAGCGGAGAATCAAGGTGGTGACCGCGGTCTTCAAGTGACTCCTCGTGCGTTCAGACAGGTTTAACGAGGAAGATACCTGCGCTCATTCCAAACGGTTTCGGGCATGAAGTTGACCGCATGGAGTTTCGTTTTGTGCATCCTGGTAGCTGTTCTCTTCTTCCTCTTCGCGGTCGCCGCACCCGCGTATCCCGCCAGCAACCCGGAGATAGTGAGTATTTTTCTCTCCGCTTAATAGAATCTTGTCGAAGCTGAGGTGTTCGAGATTTCATTCCTCTCGTCGTGGATCTCGCATGGAAGGTCCGGCCACGTGTCTGGAGCTAGCGCGTGGGCATGCTCTTGGGGCTTTGGACTCGTGAACCCGCGTTCCTTGCCTCGAATTAGGCACGTAGAGACGATGGAAGGAACAATGGTGCGAGATATCTAGCGATAGAAGCATGCGAATATGAGTCAGTCCAGTAGTTATGCATTAACTTGTTATAGCCGGGAATATCCAGAAGTCTGCGAATCGATCCGCACCCCTATGGTTTTAATAGAACAGTTTATCGTTCACATTTTCTTTTGCGTTCACAATTTAAGAGAGTATTCTTTTACCAGTGTTTTGCTCATTACGAACACGTGGGACGTGTATGATAATATTGAAAGCACTAGTGGACATTGCTCGCGAGCGGTCCTTATTAAAGTCAATCTCTTTTCTTCGCTTGTACTGGTATATCTAATCAAACGAAAGTGTAGGTGGTACCGTAAACAGAGTTCACGCTCGTGAAAATCGCTTTTCGATCGTCACACTGTAATTAATCCGCCGTGGTCTTTTCGAGGAAATTGTCGGTTGTAAAAGAAAATGAAATGTTCGTTAAGAATGTGCTTCGGACCGTGACCTTCTTTCATTAACGGACGATCGTTTTGTGCTGTACTAAACGTAGCCAATTATTTTTTTTTTTTTTTTTTTTTAAGATGTATAACTTGCAGGCGATCGAGAACATGCGGCAGATCCCGCAGTGGCACTGTCTGCGCTACAGAAAATTCGATTTGGTTCGTCGCTGTCGAAATTACCGCCTTGGAAGGAAACACTGACGGACGAAGAATCATCGTAATACCGGATGGACCGCCGCAGCAACAAACAAGTCACCGCATCCCAAGTTTCGAAGACCGGCTGTACTGAATATTCTGTTGCACACGTTCAAACGTATTTGACGACGATGTAATTTGTAAGAGGTCGCAATAATGCTCCACTTATTGAAGTCTTGTAAATTAGCCGATAAACGGAGCAATACGTTATCGTTTGTATAGATTTGAACGTAACAGTTCATACTTCGTCGTCTACTTCAAGACTGCGTTTCTAAGACTCTGACGTTCGTCTTTAACGTTCGCAAAAAGCGTAGAGAAGATTTACAAAAGAAAGATGTAGATGGAAACTTATGAAATTAACAACTTGTATTTTTTTTTTATAATATAAAACTCGACAGACGCTAACCGTATGCTGTATTAAGTTAATAATCGATACTACTTGTACTTCTGCGTTCGTCAATTTACATTGTACCGTATGAGAAACTGTGTGTACGTACAACATGCTCGCTGATCTCATCGTATGTAGATTGCGGATACGTTTAGAATAAAATAATTTTTGTATCGCGAAGGCGGTTTTAAATTTATATCGATTACCCGTTGAATCTCTTGTTCGCCAATTATTGCAAAATAAAAAGAAAATTACGAAAGCGTGTTTCGATTTACTTACCTCTTCCACCATTCCTTTCCCCGCTATTCCTAAATGCTCGTGCATAAACGGCGTCGACGTTTGATTCTCCACGGTGGTTTTGGCAGCTATTAAACTGCCAAAAGCAGTTGCCGGCAGTGTCGCCTTCGTAGACAAAGCTTCGAGGGAAATGCTCACTTCCGATTCCGGTTCCAATGTTAATAATTCCTATAAACAATGGGAATGATAAATACGTGTTGTTTCGTACGATATTTCAAGTAGGGGGCAGTTATACGAAAAGTCTATAAGGAGATCTTAATTGATAGAATCACGTACTTGATTAGAGTCTAAAAAGAAGAGCTGAGATTTCCGTTGCCACTCTTTATAAGTCGAATCTCGTTTCTCTTGTAGATGGGGTACAAACGCAGCTCCCAAGATAGAGCTATTATCTTCGATGACGTTCCTCCTGATGTAGATGGGTGTTGATTTTTGCGGTGTAAATACAAATACTGAAATTAATAGATTTTCAGAATAGGCATTAATCGATTTCTTTTTTATTATTTTGTACTTGTTATTTATGTAAAGTTTTTGTTCTAAGAGCTTACACGAATTATTGGTCGTGAAGACAGCCATATAACTGGATTTCGGATCCGCTGTGAGAGTCGCGACTTTTAAAGGCACGCTCCATACTAGAGTAAGGGATAAAATGTTCCAGACTGCGATATGTTCTGCGGAAGCCGCCACTAAGAGATGACAAGCATCTTGCCTCCCAAATTCAATTCGTCTAAGAGGCAATAAACAATAATAACAGTAATGTCTCTAATAATGTTCTCAATTGTACCCTTTTCCAAACTTACGTTACTGGATATTGGTATTGACTATGCGAAAGGCTGCATTTAAATGTGCAGGTATCGGGTGTCCACATCGTAACGCTGCAATCAAAGCCAATACCGACTAATGAACCGTCTACTGAGAAACCGGCATCTGTTACAGGCAAGTTTCTATAATCTCCTATACTGTGACATTGCCAGTGCTTCGATTTTTCTATAATGAATATAACATTGTAATTTAACAGTCTATTAAAATGCAACGGTTATTTCAAGTAAATAAATCGATGTTTATATATGTTACACACTGTGTATAGACGACGATTCCACCAAATGCCACAACTTAAATTTCTTATCCCTGCCAGTCGTCACTGCCAATACTCCTTCCTCGTCGAATAAAATACACGGTTGAAAATGCAAAGCATTGACGCCACCCTCGTGTGGAAGCTCGACCGATGTATTCAATGTAAACCTATAAAAATTATAGTATTTCCACTTTAATTACCTTCTGTTATATTTAACAAAAGTTGTGTATTTTGTGCTCACATTTGTTGCTTGGTGTCAAACATCCAAAACTTCAGTCGTACTTCTACGCACGATATATTATCGTTTCTTTCTTCAACAGTCGCCAACCACGTTCCATCGTGATTTAATGCTATTTTCGTGACTTCCGTGTTCACAATGATCGCACTACGTTCTTGAGTTAAAAAATTCTGCGCCGTAATATTTATCTGAAAATATACATCGTTTAAGCAAAAATATTGCCAGAATTTATAATGATCGTGAGGCTTTTGTACCGCTACTCACATTGTACAATAAACTTTTCGTATGGGTATTATAAAACTGGACGTGTCCAGTACGACTGTTCAAAACCAGACAGTTTGTACGTGGATCAACGATGAGACCGGCAGGAAACAGGTCTCTGGACGACAGAGTCACTCCCCAAGTAAAATTTTGTATTACGGATGTTAATTTTCTTTGCGGATTCACAACTACGATGCCTGCAATATTTACCAAATCCAAAATGCTAATAAATTGCACACGATAATGAGTGCTACGTTATTTCGAAGTAATCGTACCATTGTCCAGTGTAGAGACAGCAACATACAAATTGTCTGGAGCAATGGTAAGGTGCTTTATAGGCGCTGGTAATCGAGGAAGGAAAGATTTATGTTGTGGGTTGGCTAGAACCCATTTCACCAGCACACATTCGCCTCCTCCTGTGTACATGTGGCCTCCTGGAATTTTTATTGCATAAGCAATTGTTATATGCGTTTAGGCGTAAAGTTTTAAGATATTTAATTATTAGGCATAATTAAACTGCACCTGATTTACTGAACGCTACTTCCGTGACTGGTAGCGTGTGCCAGTGATAAATGGCAGTGTAAGGCCTAGTTTGAAATAATCCCCTCCAAACTACTACACGTCCAGTTGTGTCTCCTGTGGCAACGCATTCTTCTTCCGGATGTCCAGCGATGCATGTTGGCATCCTACCTGTTTTTCCTGTCTTGTGCCTGTAATCGTGATTTAAAGCGTTGTTAACTATTAACTACTTTGTTACACATTTGTTTGATAGTAATGCATACATACAGTTTATCGACAAGGTTCCTCGATGGATTTAATATGTGCAGATCCGCATCGTGAAGGAGCGCAATTAAATTCTCCCCGTGATTTCCGATTATATCAACGTAATACTCGTGGCATTTCGTGCTGCAACAAATAAGTAAAGAATAAACACCAAACACGGAATACTATAATTTTACCATTTAAAGAAACCTGCTTACGCTATACATGTTGACTTTGTACAAACGCCAGTATCTAAATCAAATAAAACTACATAAATTTTTGTATTACACTTTGATATATAAGTTACAAGCACCTGCCGTAACTCATTCCCTCTGTGCGTCTTGAAATTTACAATGTGAAAGGTTTTTATCTTTGGCTCCTCTTGGAGTCTTAATTTCTGAAAAAAGAAAGCCATTGATGTAATCGTTAGATGAACTGGCGTCGAAAGAAATTATGGCATTATTTGGTACTGTCAGAAAATACATTTAACGTTCATACTAATTTCTTTGTGATAATGCCACTTTGACAGCTCCAAAAGTTCAGTTCTCCGTTCTCCGTGCAGGCGATAATCAAATTAGGATTCTCGGGATGCACGGTTAATCCTGCTATTCGGTGGTCCGATGGTTCCAATTCTCTGACAAAGTCTCCGGTTTGCGTGCTGTAAGCTCTTATAACGTGCTTCCATACTATATACAATGTTCTGAAACAATTGACCAATGAAAATATCTATTTACAAGATTTGTTTCTTCGAAAGCACGAATGTACGATTTATAATGGGGATATTATATGTATATGCAGTTTAGCAATACACAGAAAAATGTGTTATTCAACGTAATTAAATGATGAATCAAAACTTACTCTCCGTCATGCGAAAATATTGGACGTTGATCAATTATACTACCACCGCCTTTTCTCGTAAGGATTAAATCATCAACATCTATTATTTCAATGTTTGCAGATTCGCGCCGTGAACTTAATTTCATCTGCATCTTGTCACTTAACCTACACGACACTAATATATCGAATGAATTCTTCACGTATTAGATACCCCATATATTAATGATTCGCTAAGGAACAGATTATGCATGAGAATATTTTATTTTGACAATTACACGTGTTAACGCAAAGTAACCAAAGTAAACGCCGACCACATGGTTCGCTCTTGTATCTAAACACTTGAGCGAACTTCATGTGACATTTGGGCAACTGCAGTGAAAAAAAAACTAGACAGTGCAATACTTCACCACTGCTATCGATAGTATCGAAGTGCCAATCGGGCTAACAAACTGTAAAACTTGCCGTATACAAGAATTGACAGCAAATAATAAATCATAAATAATACTTGCATAAATATATTTTTCAATTACTATCGATAACTATCGATAGCCGGTGGTCCAACCGTGAGGAACTATCGATAGTGTCGAATACCGATATTTCTCCAGCCTAGCATAGTCCATATTTTAACTCGTTTATGCTTCAACAGAGTAATTTGAGCAATAAACTTTGTTCATAATTCGATTGAAAGTTGTTTTAGCTAGTAGAAATTATACATTTTATAGCCTGCCGCAAAAATGATTGAACCGATTGTATAATTCTATTCGTTTCGTTGAAAGCTACACGTAGATTGATCATCGGGAATTCCTGGAAATCTTCGAACAAAACGTGTGGATGTTCATTCGCAAAGACGGATTTATCTCGATAATAATTAATGGAAAGAGTTGAACGAAATCGTAACGCGATATGAACGGATTTAAGACGATTGCCTATTGAAAAAGTGCTGTAAACGTCGTGCGTTTTGTGTGACATATAAAAGAAAAAATGACAGCTGATCTGTCAACAGTGCCACTTGTTGCTCTGTCCACCGAATCTAAACAAGTTATTTCAACTCTGTTGAACCCTTTGAAAGTGATACCATCCGAAAATGGTTTGCCAAGGTGATGAAAGATATATAAGTGATAGTAAAAGATTAAAATACACGGACTAAAATCGAAATCCACAGTGGAAGGGTTAAATGTTTACTAATTTTTAAATGTACAGAGATTGGAGGGGACTTGCGCATATATGCAATTTAAGCGGAGAATTAATGCCATTGCTGACAATGCACCCTGATCCATCCGTCTACATTTTAACGGCTTGGGAACGGAAAGAAAAAAGTATTACATTTAAGGATTTCCAAGCTGCGCTCGAGGAAATTGATAGATGGGACATTTTGGACGATACGTTAGAACTCTTTGGTAACCAGTTGTTTCATTATACAACTGACGCTAAACATTTCAATCTTAACTATCATTTGTATTTTGTCGCATTAATATTATAGAAAGGGATGCAGAAAAGTATTTGGATCAATTGCAAAAGTCTCGGACAACGGCGGAGGTAGTTGCTAATGATATTGATCAAAAGGTTCTTACTGTAGGCAAGTATAAAGTATATAGTTTAAGTACCAATGATATTAAGAAGGAAATAAAAGTTATTAGTCATATTTTTTTAACAGACGATCTTCATAGGCTGAGGCAAGGATTGGAAAATCAGTATTACGATGCGTTCCTCTTATACGCCGATGAAGATGTTAAATTTGCTACAGAAATTGTTGAAAAACTGGAAAAGCAATATAATTTAAAGGTAAAAAGTTACCATACAGCCGACGTATTTAAAAATCACAAAATATAAAGTAGTATATGTATCTTTCAGTTGTGTATAAAAGATCGTGATTTAATTGGTGGAGTTACGTTCGAACATGAAGCTGTAATGACTTTGATATCCGAACGTTGTAATAGGCTCATTGTTATAGTATCATCGAATTTTCTTAAAAGTCCTGCAAATAAGTTCTTCTTGAACTATGCTCAAGCACTCGGAATTGGTAAGTTTTTGTTCTAATTACCTTCATGATAATATAATCCGTATAATCTCAATTGTATATATTATTTTTGTATTTTAATTAGACAAACGACAAAGGAAAATCATACCATGCTTGTATGAAAAATGTCGGTTGCCACCGCAATTGAGCTACATGTTCATACTAGATTATAATAGAGTAGGCTTATACGACTTTTGGGCTAAACTGAGGGATTCTGTACAAGTTCCAAATAAGACAGAGGAAAGTGTAAAGAATTTTCCCGCGACGGAAAATTATCGCAACAATTTGGACACGATTGGTGATAGTAACAAATTTAATGAAAATACGATGCATCTTGAGTCTGTGGAGACCAGACAGTTGCAACAGTCAGAAGATAAAGAAGATAAACGCAATGCGGGAAAAAAGCTTCAACTTTTTGAAAAACCGTCGGAGCTTGATGCTCTACGAAATGCAACGAAGGACAACAACAAAAAGGGCAATCACTTTTTAAAATGGACGAAAAAGAAGTTGTCTATGAAGAAAGAGAATAATAAAAAGGAATATTCACCAATGAACGAATCAGTGAGCTTACCATCTCTTGCAAGCTTAGATACGTTAACGTCGACAGAATCGATCGAAAAGAAGGATAAAAAGAAACTTCTAAATAAGTGTACTTTGAAGAAGGTACTTGTCAAATCGTAACATAAAGCATGATCGTTGTTTTTATTATTTGTAGCTTCGTAAAGAGATGGAGTTGTATTATATTTTGATAGCTAAATGTACATATGTAAGATAAAGAATAAATATTCATTTATGCATAATACTCTTAGGGATTCACGTTTATACATTCCGTCCCAGCAACAGGTATAGCGGATGCGAATTAAATGTTTTAATTCAGAGGGCGCTGAAGTTCGTAGTAATGACGAATGGAACTCCCGCCAAGTTTTTCACATTTTGGCGCCATTGACGAGAATTGTTTCTGATTCTTGGTATTTTATTTCCTCCGACTAATTTTTTCATGAAAATAAAGTTGCAACTCCCGGCAGCAAAAAGGTGTCAAAATTATATGTAGTATCTAGTGTAATTAGTGAAGAAGCAATAATGGTACGTCGAAAATCTGATGCGAGGTTAGTTAACGGTGACTTTTGCGCGCCGATATTTTACATTACTGTTCAACAAGTTAATGAATGAAAGAGTGTTATTTTTTATGAATTGTGGACTCTTCGACTCACGTACAATCATTTTTATATAGATTTTTCGATAAAAGTGGGTAGGTTTCTCGAAAAATTTGTTTACAATTCTCATGCGAACAGTGATTGTGAAGTTCACGAATTTGACAAGACAAACAGCTCGATGCAACTAATATTTATAATATTATTGCAGGAAAACATTAATAATAATATTATTTTCGAACTGAAATCTTTTAGAAATTCGGTATTATTGTTTTAGGCAGTACAGAAGCCCAGGAAGAGCGCCTAGCGAAAAATCTAGTGTATGTACATCTTCAGTTTTTTTATAACATAATGTAATATTGATACATATTATTATTATTATTTTCAATTATCCCATCTTATTTTCAGACTCACATTCTAGTAGACAGAAACAAGCACAGACGCAGGAAATCGCGCGCCCTACAAGAAATACGGCAATTAAGGAGGTCCGTGAGATTGCTCATACCAAAAGCTCCATTCGCACGTTTAGTTAGAGATGTTATGATAGACCTATTCCCGAAGAGTGACATAAATAGGTAAACACTAAAAAGAACTTGAAACTAATTCAGTTCCTTCCAGATTAATTTAACGCATGCCTAATTTGTGTTCAGAATGCAACCATCCGCACTCCAGGCACTGCAAGAGGCCTGCGAAGCATATATGGTTCAATTCTTCGAGGATTGCATACTACTAACCATGCATGCAAAGCGCGTCACGCTTTCTATTCGAGATATGATTTTAATGAGACGACTAAGAGGAAGGGATGACATTATAAATAAATGAACTAAGTTAGCCTTTAGGTTTTAGAATTTTGTAACGAAGTTGTAATATATTCCATGGTACCTGATACTTAACTAGTATGATACTGACAGTATGAAATTGTCGAGCGCATGTGCAAATGCTTAACAATTTTGTTGTCTTTTATGAACTGTATTTCTTCGTTTGCAAATCAATGATATATATAGATTATAAAATGATACTATCTAATAATGAAGAAAGCGACGCACGTTTTTTCTTTTTTTAGTTTAATCATTCATTATAAATAGTATTAATGTGTTATTGACAAGTGTACTGTATTTAGTTTGCACGTTTACGTTTGTATGAAGTAAGAACTCGTTTGAACGATTGCGATTGATTTGTAAAACAGGTCAGAAATTATTAATAAAATTTATTTCATGGGAAACATTCGAAACCTCTGATAAAATTCTTACGTTTACTTTACGAAACTTTGGTAAAATATACATTTCGCGATTCTTAGACAGGATCTTAGAATAAAATACATGTCGAAGCTTCATAAGATTCGCTTCGTACGGATTTTGTTCGGACTTGCTTAGCATAATACATATAACATCGGCTAATGGTGATACTGTGCAAAAACGCTTATTAAACAATAAAGTATAGCGTAACCGATTGTTACGATGAAATTCCTTGTTATATCATACGTGTGTTAGCTGCCTTCACTCACGATACGCATCGTAAGTGAAATGTTATTTTTACGATATTCTAAAAAAGACGGCTAAAAAATAGAAT
Source organism: Holcopasites calliopsidis (assembly GCA_023838395.1). NCBI lineage: Eukaryota > Metazoa > Arthropoda > Insecta > Hymenoptera > Apidae > Holcopasites > Holcopasites calliopsidis. Next base: position 3,378,330 of record JALHAQ010000008.1, read on the forward strand.
TACAAATAACGATGCTATCTATTTACGCGCACGTAATATTTATAATACAATTCCGTGAGGAAATATAAAAGCCACCTGAAGAAAAGCAGGCTACTCCTTCGTTTTCTTGTAATAATTTTGCGTCTCCATAATTCAGAATTTCTAAAAAGACACTTTATAATAGGCACAACATTAGTTTCACTTTCGTGCTGCCAGTCATTATAGAAAAGAGGAATTACGATATCTCGTAATTCTACCGTGGCGATGCTTTATAATCTTTTTCATCATTCGCTGTACATTCATAACGTATCATGTATACTCGCGGCTAGCATAATAAACTGACTTCCTAAAATTACATCTCCCCTTGCCCCTTCTTCCGATAACCTAATTATGTACACTTGTTACACGAAATAAAAAAAAAAATGGGGAAAGCAAATACTGTTTATCAAGGCGAATCTGTACATCTCGAAAACAGCTTCTCTAGTACAGTAAGATAAAAAGATAAGATGGACCGACAAATATATGCGACATTTGGTTGTAAAACGCTACGCGGTTGCAATTACCATTGTATCAAACGGCAACGCGCATCCGTATAGTACAATAAATCGTTTTAAAATTAAATAATCAAGTCTTTATATCACCGTAATTCGACGAGTTACTTCCTCATGAAGGACCGCACCTTATTCACGCATTTATCCATGAAGTTTCGCTTTCGTTTGGGTTCGGCGCCCGTAGGGAGCGAGAGCAACGAGCCCTGCTCCTTCATTTTGGGCTTGTACTCGTTAGAGGTAATGCTCTCGTCGGAATCGAGTCCCGCCCCACAGCTTCTCGCCTTGAGCAGTGTCGCTTTATCGTTTCCCGTTGCCGTTAATCGTTCCTTCAATTCGCTGCTATCACAATAGTCGACGTTCTCGGAGCTTGCCCGAGAACCCTCCTTGTCGTCCTTCACGGCCCGGTCCGATAACGCTGTTTCCACGCTAACGAATCGATTTGGTTTCGGTGGCCTCGTTGGTGGATGATTCCCTTGTTCCTCTTCTCGTTTCACGATGTTGACCGGCTCCGATTTTGCCTCCACAGGTGCTTTCAACCTGTGTCTAGGAACTGGTATGGGATTCTGAACTTCGTTCGAGAACTTTGCTTCTAGATCATTACGGTTCCGAGATTTAACAATTGGTCCATCCTCTATTCCGATCTTTGACTCCTCCGACGTATTCTGATTAGAGCCATTGTCTCCTTTAGCTTCCGATAAACGATTCAGAATCTCCATGGACGTTTCAGATTCGATTTTCAATTCCTTGCTCGGTTCGGGCGATGACTCTTCAGTCTTCAAGTCTTGCACCATACCATCTTCGTCTAGCAAGCCGTCCAAGCTTCTGGACCTTGGTCTCGTTTGAACCTCTGGCTCCCGGACAGGGGAGATCGATTTCTTCTCATCTTGATCTAGCAGCTCCAGGGAACGAGATCTCGTGGATGGAGAAGGCGGATGACGCGGAGGTCTTCGAGGTACTGGACTTCCCCCAGGGTGCGCGTGGACGAACTTCAATCGCGGAGACGTGGGCGGCAAGCCCATTAACCAACGGGGCGGACTTGACGATTTCTTAAGCCTGCAATTTGAAGGGCAACAATAGTATATTCACGAAGAAAACAATAATTATTTTGGCACATTTAGAAACGTATTAATCATCCTGCCCCTGACCATTTTCAATTTTATCGTGTCAAAGGTAAGCAGATTTACATTTATTACATTTATCTATTGCCTGTAAGTATTTGCCTACCCCTATCGAGCACCCGCCGCACATATCCCTAGTAACATCCATGCATACACTTTCGAGGCACATGAACAATGACAAGTAAACAAGTGGACAACATCGAGAACGATTTAATACACCGACACCGAGATCAAACAGAAAAATACGGAAATAAAATATCCTCCGACTGACCTATTCGTCACTGATTGTCTTTAGCGCGATTGTTAATCCTGGCTGCATAGAAATAAATAAAATATCGCGTTAGATTTGTTGCACGCCAATCGTTAATCAAGTGATCGTGTTGTTTTTTTCTTTTCGACACTTGAAATTACCTGCTCGGTATGGCTGTGGGCGGGCCCTCTAGTCAATCTCGCCCCCCTGTCGAATCTTTGTCGCTACCCCTGCTCTCGTTGCTGTGCATGCGTTGGTAGTTCGGTGGTTGTCGAATGTTCGTGTTGCCCGGTGTGTTTGGCTGCGTCACGTCTTTCGACGCGATACTCCTTGGAATATCCGATCGCATCGGTATTTCGCCCCGCATAAATCTGGAATCGAAAGTATTGAAAGATGTTATCTGAATAATAATATGAGTTTTTCGTGAGTTCCTCACTAAAATTCTTCAGCTCACCTTTCAAGCTTGTCGACGCAGGCGTCTTGGTAATCGTGTATCCAACGCACGCCGTTGAAATGGCAAACTGCTCGCATATCTTCAGGCAGTTCTTCGGGTTCCGGCCATTGGAAGTTGTCTATGATGGGAATTATATTACACTGCGACTGTAGAGCCGCTACAATCTCCTGTGAACAACATGAACGATAAAGAACTGCTTCGATAGTGCTGAAAAAAATTCAATTGAACCAAGCTCGAATCGTCAACCTACCCTGTGGACCCAGTCTTTACACTCGCTGTCACGTATACACCTTTCCAGAGCCTTGGGCGTCAGCACAAGGAGGAAGTGTTTGGCCTGTCTAATACTTTGCAGAAGGTTGTTATCGAATTTGCCAGCCTCCAGCCTCTCCACGTCGATGAAAACGGAGAAACCTCGTAGCTGCAAGTGAACTTTCAACAAACTCGCCAGCTGAGAGCCGTTTGATCTTCGATAACTGACGAACACGTCCAAGGATTTGTCCAGCGATTCGTCTTCCGAGGAGCCCAGCTGATTGTGCTGCATGTTCTTTATGGCGTCCAGTATCCTCAACCGATGAATACTGTTCGTTATACCGCACTCGGTCAACAGCTGATCCTCAGACAGATTCCTGATCGAATCCTTGTCGACGCCAGCGTTTAGCATGCTGTACGTATAAATGGAAAATTCCTGGCCGATAGATTGTAGGAAACTGTTCAAGTTCCCTGTGTCCCTGCTACTGTAGTCAGCCATCTTCTTCAAGTTCTGCAACTCCCTGGTGAACCTTCTCCGCCTGATACCGTTCGTCAGGCCGATGTCCTCCTTGAGATTCTCCTCCGTCAACTGCAAGAGCAGATCCCCGTCCACCCTGCTCTCCACAAAGTTCTGCGCGCATTCCGCGAACCCGATCTGCTTAACCCACTCCCTGACGTCCTCCGTGGACCAAAGGGGCACCTGTTGGCTGAGCTTATGCGGAATCTCCTCGCCGATCAATCGCAAAGCTTGCGCCGCGTACTTCGATGCAATCGCGTTCGGGCAGCTGGCGACTTTCTTCAACGGTTCGATAGCCCCGATCGCCCGAAAGATCTCTGTGTTCCCTTGCTGCTTCTTGATCCCGGCCTCCATGCAGAAGTGGAAGGCCGCCAGATTTCTCGCCTCCTCCCTCTTGGAACTCAGCACAGGGACCAGCCTCTCCAACCAGTTCTTACTCTGGCCGTGTGCATGCGCGAGATTCGACTTGGCGAACTCGTAAGGATTGTGCGAGGTGACGAAGGGCTCGACCAGATCCAGGGTACCCGACTTCAAAACCGCGGCCTCTATCTCCTTGTTGGCTACCAACACCGCGATCGCCAGGCAGGCATAGTACTTGATGTTGTCGTCGTTGTGAAACGCCAAGGGGAACAGCCACATGGGCACTTTTCTCTTGATCATGGCCTCCTGGTTCTCCGCGCCGCCGTACAGGGACAGATTCGCCAGGGCACCGGCGCAATGTCTCAACGTCTCCACGTCGTTTTTCCTGCACTCGAACAGCACAGCGTCCAGACCGCCTAGTCTGATCACGTCGCTGCAGGTCCCCTCGCTGTGCTTGAACAGGTGCTCCAGGATCCCGGTGCCCACCCTGGAATGGTCCACCGAGTTCGCGTTCTTCGTGCACACGCACGCCACGTTCACGACCTTCTCCAAACCGTGCTCCACCACGTGCGCCCTGTTCTCCGTGGTCAGGCATTGTTCCAGCAATCTGGCGGAGGAAAACTGCAGCTCCTGATCGCTGGCCACGCAATTCGTCATCAGCAGATCGAGTCCGCCCCTCGTTCTCAACGTATTGCATAGAGTGTACCCGAGTTCGTGGCCATGCGTGGGAACTGCCCAGGCTTTCCTTATGATCTCGTTCACTCTGTTCAGTAACAAAGGAGCTTTGCCATTCTTCCCGTCGTTAGCCTTCAGACGTTCCACGAAGCTGTCCAGGAAGTTGGAATACTTCGCGATGGCTCTGTCGACGTCCTGCGGATTGGACTTCGAACAGAGCAGATCCAGGTCGTCCAGGGGTAAGGAGAGAAGCTCATCCTCGGCCGGCCTCATGCCGTTCATCAGCTGATTCACCGCGTTCGCCGCGGTGATCATCGACGACTTCGATGTCACGCCCTTCGAGGCAATCGTGATGCTTGATTGCGAACTGGCAGCGGAAATGTGCTTCTCGTGGTTATAGATCCCCGACGAGGTGACTGTTTGCCTCTGTTGCTGCGCAGCCATTGCTTTCTGCAAGAAGAGAAATGGTTTATGGCTTTGTCGTGATCTTGTACGTCCCGCGTAGTATTGAAGAGCAGGAAGCGAATTGCGAATTAGAAAATATTAGCTCAGTAGAAACCCCGTGTTGGTCGACGTTCGATTACGAAAACAAATAATAATTCCTCAAAACAGCCGACGGTTTAAAAATACTTTCTTAGCCAGACGAATATGCTCGAGGTGGCTAGGGTATCATCGGACGCGATGGACAATCATCAATCTCTATGCTGGCTCCGAATAAACTTGTACCGCGTCATAAAGAATTATCACAAGCGTGTCACGCATCCTCTCCCCGTATCTTCATTATTTCTGTGTCACTCCGTAACGTGGCAACGATCGCAATCCGACTGATCTAAAATCGAACCCGGCTTTTCCAAAATATAACACTAAGCAAATGTCATCGAAATTCACCGCCGTGAAATAAACTGAATCGAACGAAATGGAAATACGAGAGGGCGGCTACCATTCTGGAGTCGAGGCTGCACTTCCGCATCTTGTCTACTCACGAAACACAGTGCGTGTGGGTACTAGTCGAGAAATCGTGAAAGACTGAACGCCGTCGACAAACTGGCCACCGTTTAAATCGTTGGATCCCACTTTTCCCAGTGGAAATCACGTGTGCGCGTTATATATCATGTATAAATGTGCGAATAGCGTTTAGAGCGTTGGGCTGCACGTGTGCCAAAGCGGAGAACGAATATGTGAACGCTGAAACACCGTGCTTTAGGAGAGTCTTTGCTTGGCACGCGGCCAAAGACAAGCGATTTTACAATTACAATCAATACTGATAGCCATTGAGAGTTCCCTAATGTATTAATTTAGAACAGTTTCCTTTTGGCGGATCTTTCGCTGCGGAATGTCGAAGATATGACCGGTTCTTGGGGACAAGATTGGTGTTTTCCCCTTGGAATTTTTTTGCAACAAGGGAAGTTGCAATTTAGGTACTTTTTAAAGATAATCTTATTTCACCTTTTCTGTGCTGAAGGAATCACTCTGCAGCTTCATAGTCGACGCAGCCATGTTATTGCTCTCCTGATGCGACAGATCTCCAGCTTTCAGGCTTCTCTGTTCCTAAAAACATAAGGTTTATTAATATTTTTGATGGGGACCCTAACCGTGAAACAGCGTCTCTATATTTTTAAACGCCCTCCATAAAAGTAACGTTTCACGATTCTTCTATTCTTGCGATCAAAGTTATTTCCTTAAAAAGAAAAAAAACGCGGAAAAATTTATGTCCCCTGATGATAACTTATCAGAAAAACAGTCGAAGGAAACAATACCGAATACAGTAACCTTCTACGAAATCAATGCTTGAACATATTTGCAGGAAATTCGAACTTCTGTTCGCTAAATGGAATGTTTCAACAGGAAACGCAGCGTGAAACACGATTCCAAAATAAAACCGGAGAAAATCGTCCAAAGGAAATTCCATGAACGCTCCGCGTAAACGGAATCGCGAAGATTTCGAAACAGTCCAGGGGGATTTCACTGTGAAGTCCGCCTTCGGGGATTAAGCGAATATTAAAACCAGATAATTAGCACGCGATCGAAGGCCTACTGAAATCGGGTTGCCTAATGACGTTAATTCGCAGATGAACACGGATAGCATCCGTGTCCCACAACTGCGCCACTGTGCACTCGTAAGCAGATCTTCATCGTTCCCTTGACGGGGTAATTAATTCATCTTCTGGGCCTCGTTTCTAGGAATCACTATTTGTTTTTTTGTTCGTACATCTTGTGTATCTGATTCTTAATAAAGGACTCTTTCTGTTTCGATCACAATTCCACTAAATTGTATTTCCACAAACAAGAAAAGAATCAGCGGGGAAATTTTCCATCGAAGAAAACACGCCGTCGACTCACAGAAAAATTCTCAGTTGTGCGCCAATTCGCAAAGTTGATGCGGAAACCTTCGCCTGGATTCCGAGAAAGCTGAGCGTCCAAGATTCAACGGCAAGGATGTCCTAACGGTGGAGAAGACACTATTCGGAGCGGACCGACGCGGAAAGTGCGCGAGAGAAAGAGTTTTCGCGACAAAGTGTCATAGCAATCTGCTGTGTCGAAAGCTCATCTCGTTCGCGACCCACAACTCGATCTTCCCATACACACATACGCCCCGGTTTCTGACGTATTTCTCTAAATATAATCCGAGCGTGTCGTCACGAATCGCGTTGTCCGGGTTCCGCGCACGTCCCTGCCCACCTTGCATGCGAATAAACTTCCCCTCCGAGAGTATCCCCACGTGGCGGGACGCGCTTATCACTCGCGCCGGGACTATTCAACGCGATTGCACGCATAAATGCAACAATTATAAAATTCTGTTACGGCTGGTCATAGTATCGATTCTTATTGAATTTCGAGTTAACGTTGAATCTTATGTACCCGCTGGCGCGAGTTGGTCCGAAGGATTTTTACATTTTTTCTTATGCCGCTGCAGGTAATTAGCTGCACGGTCAATTCGTTCCCGGAAATGTCAATGTTGGTAAAGTTCTCATGAATTTTGAGGAAACGATTTGTGCGTATCTACGTCCGATATGAATGTCTATTTATCCGCACACGCCAGGAAAATTTTTCTTCGAATGCACCAGTAAACCATGCGTTTTTCTTGTATGTATCAATTGAACATCTGCGTTACGCCATCATCGCGTGGAAATTATCGAACGCTCTTATATTTCGGATACATCCCACTTTTTAAAAGTTTCCTTTCCAGTTTACCCACTACCTTATCAATTACAGTTACAGTTTGCCAACTACAATCGTTTTATCGCTGAGCTTTTCCACCACTTACCACGTGCGCTCGATCGAACACTTTCTTTTGCATTACACGGCGATGCACTGGCCACGGTGCACTCATCTCGCTTGGTGCTGGTATCACGACGACAGCGCAGTTGTATTTTCCCTCCTCTCATCGGCGCTCGCCGATCATCGAATCCAAAACATTAACGACGAACGACTCGTATCATCCCAAATTCCGTATCGTCGATCCGATAAGATAAACCGTGATACCACGTTCACGAGCAACGATCACGTTCATGACGCTCTTGCGAACACTGAAGAGGGGAAGAGTGATCGATCTCGATCCTGGGCGTCGCGACGCAGAACTGTCCGACTGGCCGTGGGCAACGAGACATCCACAAGTGGTGCACTGGTTTTACTCCGATCGAAGACCGCCTGCACTGCACCGTGCGCCGCGATTTTTAGACGCGATTCCGCGGAGCTGCTTCTATTTTTCCGCGACTAGAAATAGCGGCCGCATCATTCGCATCGCGTTGCACGAATTGTCGCGATCTTTCGGGTGTTTGCACGGCCAGCATTGCGTAACGTCTCGGATTAACGCCTTCGTTACCCGAAGATCGGTTAACGAGTGTCCGGGTGGCCAAATCGGTGACGTTCTTTATTGAATTTACGAGCGGGATGCGCGAAACGTCGGTCTAGGATTTTGTGGTTTACTTGGAATACTCCGTAGGTGGACATCGGGGAATGATAATTGAGCACGAACGGACAATATTTGTTAAGGCGAACTGAGAAAAATTCCATAGCTTGCAAAAAGTATCCAGCCGTGAATAATGTCTAAAGTTTGAGGTATAATCCTTATTAGCTTTGCTCATTATTTACTGAAGAAAGAAGATAGCGATCCACGGCTGACTCTTTTCGTTCTCCTGTCACTGTAATTCTTTAAACTGCTAGTAGAAACAGGTGGGTCAAAATCGTTTTGCTTCGATCCAAAATTTCGTCATTGGCATTGAAGAATCGCGAGACACGCTGAAAGACGCAACAAAGAGCACTGTCAGTGGAGATCTCGCGTGCCAGTAACAACGATTAGCTCCTTTTGTTAACAAGATCTCATTAACATGTTACTACCTTGACAGATGTGCTTGCGTATAAATAATCTGTTCGGGCAATAGATCGTCGTCGCGCCTATCGTTTGCATAGCAATGCAACTTTCAAACAATTGTATGTTTGTCAACAATTGTATGAAAATTGTCCCTTCAGATTCTGATATCTGTTTTTATCTGCCACAGATATGATGCGCAGCATTATCAATCTTTTTCTAATTATAAGACCGTGATCTGTTTCCTTCGGGTAATTAGGGAAACGATTAGTTATTAATTGAATTACTCACTGATTATAATCATTTCTATAATAAATATCGTGTTCTCCAGTTCCGGAAGATTTTCTTGAACATTTCGATGGCCTTGAACGTGTTCTTGAAAAGCACGGAACAGGAAAGCTGCTGGCAATTTACCCGAGACAAGATTCGGGGTCGAGCTCTATTTCGGTTTCGCGGAGATACCTATCGGCGACGAGCACGTTTCTCGTTGGCAACGATTCCCGAAAATCTCACTGAGAATTCGGTGGCTGATCTCACCTTTCGTCACTGAATGAACCTCGCGTTAACGCAACGGGGAACAGGTGAAGCGAAACAACGTTACGCGACAATGCATCGTGTTTATGAACTCCTTGAACACTTGGCAGTGTTCAAGATACGATTTAAGCGGCGACAAATGATAAAATGATCAAACGTCCATTTGTAAAACACTTTACATGGATAGTTCGTTAACATTAGGGGTTGATAAACGCATGGACAACGATCGATTACAACGAGGAAGGTCGCGTTTACATCGATAAACTATCCTGGTCGGTACAGTAATACGAAGCCACCAATGGCTACGCAATCAAGAATTCCGTTTATCACGATTTTCTATATTTTCCATGGAAACAATGTAAAATACTAGGAAACGATCGATCCTCACCCACGTATAACGTGACCCGCGTCGGGGCACAATTCTACGCAACGCAGCACCATCGTGCATCGATTCGTACCGTTTTCGAGGGTCTGTCTCCAAGGCCCTCGTTCGCCATGATTCTTCGTCGATCGACGCTGCTTCTGGGCCTCAGAACAGGGAGAACACCCTTCGTCAGATTGGACAACTGCTGCCCCATCGGGACACGCGAACCGACGGTCACCAGCGCCAGAAACTAACTGTTTCGCCTTCGGGGACACGTCGGATCGATCCTCGGGGCTTTCCGCTTAACCGTGTTCCACCCCCATGAGTCGAACCACCCCCAAGGGTATAACTAGAAGATACAGCTCTGGTATATACGATGGCGCCGTTATAATACGTATTTCACCGGATTTTACGAGAATTTTGTACGAAATTAAGGCTTGCGTTCAAAAATTCGCCACACACGTGCATCCAGTGATTCATCGAAGATTTCAGCGATCATCGACGAGGTTTGCCAAGGTCTACAATTACCGGGAACCCGGCATTTGCCAGAATTCGTTGAACGATTTGCGATCAAGCTTTACCAGATTGAGCTGCAATGAATTCAATGAGTTCAATGCGGAAATTCAATGAATAATTGAATCTCTAGAAGTTGCATAAAAATTTGACAGAAATCAGAGATACTTTAGAAACTGCTAGCTTCAGGCGTACTGTAACGAGAGTGTTAACTTTATTTTTACCTTGAAAGTCATTTCAGCAATCTCAGTTTCGCAGTAGACATTTGTCGGGACGTATCGATCGAAGGCTAATTCGTTACATTGCAGATTCCTGATAACGAAGAAATTGACGTGCGGGTCAAGGTCTGAGTACAATAGCACGCCATTTCTACGGAATGATTAATATCGAACGGGGGAATCTATCGCCTTCTTTTTATTTTTTGGAATTGCTTTAGACACGAAGGACGGGCACGCGAAGGTTTCATTATGCGGCCAACGAAGGATTTCCACGTGCGGAGAATTGAAAGTGAGAGAAAAGAAAGGGCACATAGGACAAGTTTCGCTTATCGCTTGGGCTACAGGCAGAGGGCAACATTACGCACGGCAATGGAGTTGCTGGCTCGTTGCCAAAAATCTCTTCGGTGACTCAAAAGCTACGTAGCCCGATGAAAACGGCTAAAATTAGTGCACCGACGTGGCGTAAATAAACGCGTACTCGTCGAGAAACGAGCGGCGTTTGTTCGCGTAATCGACAATGGAGTCCTTGCGCGATCAGCGGACCACGCGAGTTCGACGATTTCCAGCCGGGGCAAATAACCCGGTTCGCCGCGAGCCCTAGAAATTCCGGAGTCGCAGTGCCGCGCAACTTCTTGGAACGGTTATTGTTGACCAAATATAGATAAGTTATCGATGTTTCTTGAAAAACTGGTCATGCGGGGATGATATTTTTGCGGCTCGATATCGACAGCCTCGCCGACAGAGCTTTTTATCACCGTGCCGTTATTTAGATATCGTTTTATTTATTAGCATCGTGAGAAGGTTTGACGTAAAGCTGTTGCTTGCAGCGAGTAAGAGGATTGCCCGAGATTCGTTTGATTAAAAAATGGTTTTTCCATCGAGGCTGCAACATTATTTGTGCGATTGATTGGTAGTTTCAACCAATCTGGTAGGACGATTTCTCATGTTGATTAGATTATTCCCTGCCAATAATTTCCAGTCCCTGTTTCTTTTTGTAACTCAAAAGGGATCGTGTCAACGACCTAAGAGGCGAACTCTGCGGATACGAGTTTCAATTCTTTTTCAGATCATTAATTTCTTTCCCTAAGGCCTAGGTAACGCGCGTGGGTTTCAACAAACGCTGGCGAACTATCGGGGTACATTAATATGCAAACTCACCCTCGCTGCGGCGACGCTTTTCTCAGCCGACACGCCATCGAGTTCGACGCGGGCCCTGGCCGCCGTCGCGGCGCTCTGCTCCTTGTAGGAGACGTCGCCAGCTTGTAAAGCTCTCATCTCGGCGGTGTTCGCGATCGCCTTTTCGGCGCTGAATCCATCGGTGACAACCTGAAATGTACGAAAAGAGATTGATCCTCCGCGCGCTTTAACGGGAATTGTTTTCTGCAGTAAGGAGAATTTTCTGTTCCAGCGGAGAGCTTTGGTTCAGCGGCGATGGAACTGCAGTTAAAGATAGAATTCTAGCGGAAGCGATCAGCTGTCGAGAGTACACGCAGGGCATTTTACGTAAAAATAACTGGCTCGGATGTTCTCTTAAACGGAACGGAGTTCGGACGAAACAAAAAAGACACGGGATAGAATAAATACATGGCTGGCACGTTGTCTAAGGAAGCTACTTGGGAACGGACGCGAAATCCTTGACCTAGACTACTTAGAGGAAACCGCACCTCTGGCCAAACACTGCACAGTTTCGTGTCGCCAAATGCCCGCCAGTTCCACGCGGGTATTAATTGTTTCGCGCGTAATTTCCAGTAGGAAGTAATTATCCAACTCGAAATTCTCTTCGACGATTTATTAGTACTCGAACGATAAATAATCTAATATCGGTTAAGTTTGATGCGACTGTTCCAAGAACGAACCATGGATTCCCTACACCGGTAATAATTGTATCAGTACGCAACTTTGTCCAATTTAATCAAAGGAGATCGAACCAATTACCTTGGTCTTAGACGCGCTGGTCATCTTCTTCTGCTCGAACTTCATCGTCTCCTGGCCGGCAGGCAGGCTCGTCATGTTCGATATATTCGATATACTGATCGGTGGGCTCATATTGTGAAGATTATTCAAGGAATTCAGGGAGCTCAGCTGCGATGGCGATCCCCCGGTCAAGGTGACCGTACCAGTGACTGGTGGCGGTGTGTCCGGATCCGGAAACGTGACCAACGGCTCCGTGAGATCGCCCTCCTCCGTTCCATTTCCATCCCTGTGAAGAAATTCGCCAATTCGATTTCAGGATAGACGCTCGACGCGCGTTTACGCGGCGCGCGAGGTACGCACGAGGGAGAAGCTTTTGAAAATGATCGAGGGCTGCACGAGGCTAAAACAAGCGTTCGCCGTTTATAAATAACGCGGTGGACGTGACTTTACTGATTACCAGCTGAGAGCAGTCGGATCTAGACGCGGAAATACGATTTGAGGGATCTTGATCACGCCCCAAGTTTCAAGTAGACGAGTTTTTCTCCCCTGTTAAACATCACAACGTAACGCTTCTATTCTCCAAGTCGAAACCTCGGGCAAAATGGTCATGCACATTCGGAACGAGAAGCGAAGCGTGCGAAAAGCAAAATCCACAACGAAGCCTCGGTGTACCTGTCCACAAGATTCTCCATGCTGCTGCGCAGTCTCTGCGAGAAGTTCGTCGAAATGTTGTTCTTCATCTCGGATATGCCGCGTTGAAGTTCCCTCAGGTCGCTCTTCATGGAGCTCGCTTTCATCTCACTCGACGAGGACGAGGTAAGGATCCTCTGCGAGGACTTGGCCACCCTGCTCGAACTGCTGCTGCTGCTCTGGCTCTGGTTCGTCGTCAGCATCTGCCGAGTCAAAAGCCGTTTACGTTCTATTTAAAATCCACGTGAGATGACTCACTCTGTCTATTCCTCTCTGGCTCTATTCCTTTCTTTCTCGCGCACACCCCCTCTACACCTATACGCGTATACAGATTTCACTGTGTGCCGCTTTTTCCCGAGAATCAGCCACTTTATCCGCAATTTTTGGTTCCAGTTAATCTCGCTTCCGAATCGAGCCGTGACACAGTTTTAATGGTAACGAACGCGATTCGGGAAATTCAGGTTTTCTCCATCGTCCCCTTCTCTAAGATCACTTGAGAATTAGGTAATAATTTATAGGAGACTCTGCAATGTTCGCGGAAGACGGCCTCGAGCTTTCGGCCCTGTTTGTTTGGACTCACCTGGGATGGAGAAAAAAAATGTACGTGGGCGAGAATTACGTAAAGCCTTCGGCATGTCTAACAGCTGGCTATTATTTGTATTTTTCTATAGAGACAAAGGGATCTGAGATTCGTTTCGGTTCGATTTCGATCTACAAGTTGACCGGCTAACAGATACTTGGTAGTAATATTTTTAACACGGATGATTTCTCGGAACTTTTGCTTCGTTGTTTTTTTCCCCCCGGACAGATGACCTGTTAGCGCCACATGGGCCAGGGAACTCTGCGATGAATGACTGTGCCGACTTAATTTCGGAAGTTCGCTCGACAAGTGACGCCGTAATCGATGCTGCATCGATATAGAATAATTGCGATATTCTTTTCATTTACCTGGGACGACGAGGTGACCTGCGGATGATGGGTGACATGGCTTCTGCCGGTCACGATGTTGTTCTTTTTCTGAAAATTCTCCATTACAGCGTGCATGTCACCGTTTTCCCCTGCCTCCACTGGGAACTCCGACATCTGTAACAAACAATTGTTTCCCATAAAAACTGCTCCATGCGGCAAATTAAGAAGAAACAATTAACGCCGCGGTACAAACCATTTACGATCCGATCGATAATTTACCAGACAACAGCAGCGTTCGCCGTGCTACGGGTAAACCAACTGCAAATGATCGAACTGCGAAAGCGGTTGCAGCATGGGATCGGGCAAACACGCAAACCGCTTCCACCCACGTGCTCGTTAATAAGTGGGAGAGAGGGGAGTTGATCGACCAGCTGATCCCGGATCTTGGAAATTCGTTCAAAAGCCGTCGGCCTTTCCGCTTCACGCTTAATTAACTCGCTCTCCGAAAGTGCATTGCGATTCGAGTGTTCGGGTACTCTTTTTACATTCCGGGAAATACAATCGTGCAGAGTTGGTAAACAAAATGCAAATAAGCCGTTCCGTGGAACGGCGAGCGTAGCGACGAGGAAAACACACAGCGGCGTGGATTCAAGTGGAGTGGATCGACGGCAGTTGACCAAAGAGAAATAATCTTAGGGATATCGAGAGGCTTAGCAAAGCTTTTGATTTCGCGTAAACACAATGCCCGAGCATACTTGAAACGATACGCGAGATATGCGGGTCTCGCAACACGTCTGTTACGTAAATGGAACCTTGTGGTCAACGGAACCGGAGGAGACACGTTCGTGTGCAACTTGCATTCGCCCAGTGTATCGTGTGTCGCGTATACGCACGTCGCGAGAGCTCGTTTAAAAAATTAATATTATGGAAATACGAATACACCATATCGTGCGCTCGCATCTCGAGTGCGCAGGTAAACCGAACACGCGCAACCCGTGCACTGGCATATACCGTGTTCGCATGAATTCAACGAAAACGCGGCATTTAAAAATGGACACAGTGTGACAGCGTCGAACGGCGAAAACACTAACCATTTGACAGTTCGCCGCTGCAACGCTCTTTTTTCCAACCTATTGTTTATATTGTCTTCTGCATTGCCCTCGTCATTTCGAGAAGCTCCACCGACAAAGTAGTGGCATCCCATTGCGATTCCTGTATCTCGACAGATACAAGTGATTTTGCGTGGAGCAGCGTACGAATGATTTCACGTGTCATCATTAGTCGTCGTTTTTGGCCGCGCTTGCAAATAGCGCGATAACAACGTAACACCAATGTTTCATTTCGTTGATCGCTTTATTGGAGGCACTCGCGGATGATCGGTTGCAATGCCGGAGATCAGCACGAGCAATCGAAGCTTGACAGATGGTTGGCGGGGATAACCTCATCCGTGAACACAAAGGAACACGAGCGACCAGTTAAAGACACCGACAACGATCGCACGACGGTCAACCGCGAACTGACGGCTGCTGCGCGTTGCGACGCGGAGCCGCGATCGCAGCGCCGCCCAGTCCGCCTTGGCGACCCCGCGAACTTCCAAATTCCGCATAACGAACGCGCACGTGAGAAAAAAATTTGAATTAAGGGGATATTTACATTTCGAACTTTTAAAGAATCGATTTCTTTTTTGCGCTTTCTTCAAACGTATACCTTCGAAAACATTGTTGTCAAAGGATATGTCGGAATTGATAAAAATTACTAAGTTATAGGATCCGAAAGTGCTGATTAACTGTAATTATCTTATACATAAAATAAACGATACAAAAACTTGAAGTTATGAAGATGTTCTTCAGCATACCTGCCGCTATGGCGGGTACTAAAATTTTAAAGAAATCTTAATTCTTTTATTATGTTAAGACCCCCAAAAATAAGCCTAAAAAGTGAACTTAAACTTTAAAGTGTCGTCATTTTTTTAAACAATGAGATCTTTCATATCTTTTGTTAGGGGCTATAACCACACGCATACTCGAGAAAACGACATCTCGCTTTTTTGTTTCCGTCCACTACACAACCGGAACCATGTCATCACTCATGACATGTTCTTAGAAGGTTGCCTTCTTCAATGATGCGTACAGTTTAATGTATTTTGACTTAAAGAATTATATATATAATGTAGTTAACATATTAGCAAATATATCTGCAAACGACTAATACAAAGCAGTGTTCCAGTTTAAGGAAATAAATTCCAGAAAAGGCCTAAAAAGTGACATAAAGAACACAAATATCCCCTTGGAAACGAAGAGTCAAACGTCCGGATTTTAGAAAGATACTAATGAAATGCGATTGATTGCTGATCGTACAATTCGTGATATGGTTCGATAAATAAATTTGTCGAATAAATGAGGCCCATGTACGAGATAAAAATATTAAAAATGAACGTGCGCATTGTAAGAGGCTTTGAAATCATAGGTGAAATCATCGTTTGAAGTCTGAGATTATTTACTGCAATGAGGCCTATTTACCAGGCACTAAACGAACGCAATTAGAAACGACTCGCGACACACTCCTCGACTGATTTATGCTAAAAAAGAATACTGGCTCTCCGTTGTAAGAATTCAGGTCAGGATTTTCAGTTATCGTAGTACTGAATGTACCGCTGCTGAACGGAGCTGGGAAACGTGCCAATCATTGTTACGTGCAAGAGTTACGGCATACGGAGTCGTTTCAAGATACAAGCTTCCTGGATAATGAAATCCGCAGGAATCTGAAGGATGCAGTTGAAATTGTTCCAAATTCCGGAATGCTGCAAGCCGAACGAGGCGAGTGAACTAATTTTACTGAGAAGCCCGAAAACTGTAAAGTTACTCCTTACTGTTAGAAGAACGAATGTAGAATGGTCTTAAGGAATTCAGATGCTCAAATACGATGCTCCAAAATCTAAATGAAAAGATCAAAATCGTCCTCATAACTTTCTCATAGTTAAAAATAGCCCCTCAACGTTAATCCGAGAATCTCACCCCACAAAGTAGGAAACAGAATCTCTCAGTAAAGGCCGCAACAGTGACCCTCTTCTTTTGAAAGCAACATCACCGTTATTACCCCTGAAGCGTACGGGGCCGAATCTCGGTCCCGTAAGTCATCTTCGATCCGCGTAACAACGAACGAATATCGAGAAAAAAATTGCGGATAAAAAGGCAAGCAGCTGGTCGCAGGAAAAGAGGGACACAAAGAATGTGGTCTAACGAGGTGAACGTAAGAAAAGTCGAGCAGCCGGCAAGGGGAGAGTACCGTTGATCTTTGGCGAAATTTTTCAACGACTTTCCAGTCCTGATCGAACAGATTCAAAGTCGAAGCAGGCCGAAGGGGGGACGCGAATGTTACGCACAAGTGTGCACGATAAAAGGGGGGACATTCGAAAAAGAGCAGTAGATACGGTAGGTGCGGCAGGCCGGCTTGATGGGTCAGCGACCAAATAATATCCGCGACTTCTTTCCAGTTCGTTCGTTGACTGGAGGAGGAACGCGATAGTTTGGCGCCGCTTGATTTAACGACCGATAAGCGACGCCACGAATGCGTTTTGTTCACCGTGTCCTCGACGCCCACGATCCAGTTGATTTTCCCTGGCGATTAGATTTCCTTGGTACGCTTTGAACGCTCGTATTATGTAGATGCGACCGATGATCGTTTGGCAATTTTACGCTTGACGATGGGAAATCGGTATTGGAATACATAGTTTGTGGACTTTGCTTTAAGTTAAGTGTTGGGACAGGTGATGGCACGAGTTTGAACGTTTCTGGAGTGCTTGCCGTTCTATTCTGTTTGGACGAGATGATTCACAGGTGTTTAAAGCTTAGGCGCTTGAAGAATTCTGTATATTACAGATTGTGTTGAGCAATAGTAGTGTTCAATTAGAGAGAAAAGCGTGATGAATTAGAAAATGCTGGAAACCCATAAGGTTTAATGAAGCTTGTCCGATTTTTGCATAGAAGTTCCGCAGCATCTCCTGTAACGTCTAATCATTTCGAAGAGTCCACAAAATTCTGATTAATTTTTATTTTCGGACAATTTCGGGCAAGAGGCTCCGTCGCGCCGAGAGCATTCGCAGACAGCTGTAGGCGTGTTGGCTCTCGCCAGACACAAAGAGGCGATTCGGAGACGTCTCCACCGTGACACTGTCGTTGTATTCTCTGCGAAACCGTGTACACACATGCAACGTGTAAAGTGTGTTGCTCATAATCCTTGAAGAAGACGCCGCACGTTAAAGCCGGATTTCGAACGATACAAAGACTCGATTCGGGTCTTCCTCCCACTGTGATTCAACGGATCGAGAAGCTATTGTTCGGTCATGGGTTCGATTGAGCGGAGGATAATTTGAAATTGGTCTGCGGAGTCTGTGACATTGTTATATATCCAATTAACTAGAGTTAACGATAAGATAGTGATTTTTTTTAGCAATTAAATGAAGCTAAATAGTGCCTTCAAATTTTGCTTTTAAATTTCATCCGGCTGTCGAAAAATTGCATGCTTCTTTCCTTCTCTTTACCGAGTCTTTGACGTAAAAGTGACGTCAATCCCCTTTCGAATTCCGACGATTTCGTTCGCAATCGACCATTGGAAGGTGTGTATCGCGCGCTCAAACAAAGGACTCTTCTGTGAGTTCCAGAGGAAACACGTTCGGCCGGTTCTACGCGGGCATAAAGGAGTCCTCCTCTCGCCTAGCTGAGACCGCGAGAGAGCAGGAATTCCTTGACTCGTCGTCGTCGTCGTCGTGGCATTGAGACACCGCAGATAAAGTCCGAGTCGAAAGAATTTCACGCCAAGGGAAAAGCGAATGTTATCAATTTTATGATAATCGGGCTTCGAATTGACTTCTGGTGCCACGAATACGCAAGAGCGCAAGTCGAAATTTGTAGGAAATAATATCGGGCACGTCTGCCTGGGGGAGAATTGTACGATTCTCACTGTCTTTAATCTTACTCGTAATTCATACTAGTTATCGAAGTTGATATCGTCGCAACAGTGCAAGGTTGTAAAAATTATGAAGCTGTGATATAATTATAGCACGTTCGGCGTATTAGTGAACACACAATTCTACTCCCAAACATTTAAATCTTCTTTTAATGCACTTCAATTAAAATGACTAATTGCATTTAATAAGAGTTGTCGAAATTAAGGTATTGTTTCTGATACGATAGGAAGAACTTTATTTTAATTCTACGACGAATCATTTGAGTCCACTTTATAGTAAGTCAAAGAGTTCAATTTCCAAGAATTTCAATAGTTTATTCTTGCTGAATTAAAACCGAGAAACGTAATTATTATTATCAACGCAATATTCTACCAGCCTTGTTTTCGCGAAAGTAATAACATCTGCTAATTACAGTATCAATTATCATTACAGCAACCTGCACTCGCCTTGATTGCTAGAATGCAAGCGAAAACATTGATTGAGATAATAAGTGCTCTTAATGGTTAAATCTTTAAGAAATGTAAAGCCCATTAAGTGTTGCTACAATTTAAATGGGCAAAAAGTCGGTCCAATTAAGACGCAGGCGATTGTGCAAAAACAAAGAGTATTTGCTACAATTAGTTAAAACTTTTTCAACTTTCAGATTATCGCAGAACGAATATGGAAGGCGTATGAGGCAACGTCTAAAGGGTCCAACAGAAGAAACCAATGTTTTTTAATTAGCCCCATTAAGACATTGTTGATTGCGCAAAGGAAAATCGTTCGGCTGGCAATAATCAATCCAATCGTTGCACTTATATCGAGCTTATGGCTTCGGTCCAGAGCATTCTGCTTGTCTTATGTAAGTGAAAATGTCGGCAGGAAGAACGCGACAATTAAATCTGATTAGCCGAAGCATGAGAGGTGAGAATCGATGTCGGGTTTGGCAATTGTCTCGTCACGGTTCGAAGGCTACTTATATTAATTAGCCGATCAAAATCGATTATCGAAGGCCGTACAGGTAACCAACGACTTCTAATTGTTTGACTTCTTTTAGTAAAAAAAAAATCCTAATCGTCTCTAATTTGCTCCTCTTGTGAACTTATTTTTTGATATTCTGCCATACCTTGTCGTCCTCGGCAACATGATTATCACTGTTCCCTTCAATAGATGATTCCTCAATTACTTTTAACTGTCCACACCAATTACATCGCCCATCCTGCCCACTTAATCACCGTCGTTTAAACCAACATATTCTCAGTTACATAAGAGACAGTGGAGGCTCTCGTTTTATTCGGACAATCATGAATTCGCGGAGGATGGCAACCGAGACGGGGCAACGATTCCAAGAAGCGACGACACGGTAGCCAAAGAAGCGGCACGAGACGAATCGTTACCCAGAAGCGGTCTGTTAACCCGTTTGCCGCTGCTCGAACACGATTTGCGTCACCGTGTCGGAATAGAGGCGAGGAATGCGCACAGGGAAACGGTGCTCCAAGGTGTTCCAAGAGAATCTCTTTGACGAGAGAGCGGACGGAAAGAGGATGGAATGGTACTCGAATGCGGAGACGAATCATGAAATATTTCAATTTCTATTATTTTAACTCATCTTTGATTGACGGTGAAGATGGGTGGATGTACAACAGCAATTGTCCATTTTCAGTTTAAACTCGAAAGTGAAATCACAGAAATTTCATAAATAAACTATTCAGCAGAGGAATGAATCTTTATTCATTAATTTTACTGTTCTATTAAGCCTGATATCCTTCTGAACTCGATCGACTGAAACGTGAAAAAGCTTAACTACCCTCTTCAGCTTGAACTCAAAAGCGAAATCATAAAAATTTCATAAATAAACTATGCAGCAAAGAAATGAATCTTTATTCATTAATTGTACTGCTCAATTAAGCTTGCCATTATTTTAAATCAGTCTACTATCTCTCTACAAACACCGCAGGCTCCACTTTTCATTCACCTCAGTCCAAGGAATCCAGCCACCTGTCCACCCGATTGTCACTTAACTATTCCGATCACAATCGTTCTTGCGCACGCAATAAATCGCAGAAGTCATCACAACAGTAAACAACGATTAGTCATCCGAACTTAGAAAACCTGACCTCTTGCAACGCGAGTATACAGCACCGTGTCTATGCACTACATGTGACGCCACCGACAATCGTATTTGTTAACATTGATTCCCCAGACAGCGGGGGGGAGGGAGGTTCGTACGTCTGGCACTACTACTTATACGCGTAACAGTTTTCACCACGATGATGTCACGCCGTTGCAACGGATCGTGACGTCGGCGCTTTGATTGCCCGATAAATGTTACAAACCGCGAATCCCGTCTCTGACCCGAACGATGACGCATGATAGGCCGTGAGTGACGTCGCGATTGGACGGTGCACGCGTATGTACAGATTTCGCCGAGTTCTCGCTTGTGGATCGACTGCGGATTGTACGGTTAAACTCTTTATCATGATCGCGGATTCTGGAAGGTGTGTAATTATCATCCGATCGTTCGTGTATAGGAACATCGATCGCTCGTGGAACTGGATTTACGATTAGGAGGCACGCCGCCGTTTCGAGGAAAAGACATGCATCATTCGCTGCAGCAGCGAACGAACGATGCCAATTAAAGTCAGTTTCCTGACATACGCAACAGAGAGACAAGTGGAATCGGTGAGTCACTCGTCGCATGCCGCTCCGTCGAGAAGAGATTAATTTGCAAAATTTTGTATACCCCCCGACACCCACTCGAATAGAGTATGATGTCACTCGACACGTTCGCCGTCACCATTCATCTTGAAAGTATGTGCAATCACGCGAACCCGTGCGCGCGTACGTATCATTAGCGATCTTGATAACAGGCCGGTGTATACCTAATTGGAGTACTAATATGTAATAATCATGAAAGCGGGATATTGCCAATAATTGTCGAACACCTGCCGGCTCTCTTACGAAGGGATGAAGAAATTATAATACTCACAGACTTCAGAAATGCACCTCTGCCTTTGTACAGCAGGCTGCTCTGGGACCTGCTGCTCCCATGCTTGTGCAGCATGTTCAGTCCCCTGTCGACGCTCATTCATAAATCTCCTTTGACCCACTGACACGACGGGAAACGCCAAGCGGCACGATAATCGATTGTTACACTGTTTTACGCTCGTACTTTCTAGCCCCGTCAATTTATTATAATACCGTTCGTTAATAAATCTTTAGAATGGCTTACGAAACTCGGCATCTGGCTTAATAGGTCACACGATCGTTCAGTTCAATCGCCAGCCACGCTCTGTACGGAAGACTAGCGCGACCGGCTGATTAGAATAGTTGAATTTTCGTTCGAAATTTCACTCGGCGGACGGATCGATCTTTCGCTGAGAGTTAATGGTCATAAACGATTCATTTACGAGGAGTTCTGAATAAATACTACGTTATCAGTGAATTGTTAGGGGGGCAGCGGACGGAAATAGAACGATAGGGTTGGAAAGTAGGAGCAGAAGATCGCCCCAGTGGTAATTATGGGAGAAGATAACGATTTCGTGTCAGGACCAGCGCAAACAGGTCGATACCGATCGACCGATTACATACATCGGAAACACTATCGGCGACCTTTTTTTTCGATGAGACAACTATCCTTCGATGGGAACAGCTGTTAAAATAGCTGCGCATGTTTTCCTCGCGAGGGAATTCCGACCATAAGCGCGAACGAGGAATTAAAGCTTTGATCAAATAATGTTTTAACCTTTGAAGAATGTTAATATACAAATGACCTGTGTCTAAAAGAGACACAATCTAATAGATGATCATTCATCGCAGTGCGCAAACCGTGATCGCGTAGTCGATAAAAAATAAATCGCCGTCCGCGTGGCAAGAAACGGAGACGCTTAAAAAATGCGTTTATCAGCGAAGCTTATCAGCGGCGATAATATTTCGTCGTAAGGGGCGCCGATAAGTGAACTTTCGGTATCGTTGGCCAATTTCGGCGGCCGCGGTGCGTGCATCGAATCTCTCGCGAAAGGAAATCGAAACGGCCGTTTCCGGTTGGGGAAGTCACGTACGGGGCACGCCATCGCGGCGACGGTTTCCCCGCGCGCACGCTTTTAGGAATGCACGACGGTTTTTCCTTTCTAGCCAGCACAGCGTCCAGACGCCCTCCCGTCCGTTGCATTTCTATGCAGTCGATCATGCGGAAGTGTGACTGGTGTGCGCGACGTTGCGCAACGATCACGCCCGAAAAGCTGGCCCGACGTGTACCATCCATGCGCCACGATTCTCTCGAAAGAGTCTTGCTGACACCGTACTGCGCTTCGTGATTAATTACAGGCAGCAGGGAGAGCTGGGTGCGCAACGAGCAGGGGGTACAGTTTTCATCCACACTATATGATGAAATTGTAATTTAAAGAGAGATCAATTTTCTTCTTTAGAATTCAATTACGTAATTCACGATCTCGGTATCTTGACAACAGCGAAAGGTCGATCCCTCCGAAGTTACGAATCCTCCAAGTATTCACCTCTTTCGAATAACTGTTCATGATATCTCGTGTAGCCAACTCATCGAATAATTCACGAACAATTCATTTTGAGACACAGATACACACTTTAGGATACCACTTAATCGAGCGTTCGGATCGCGATAAAATACACTAGCAACGCGCGAGATGTCTATCGTTCGCGAAGGAACTGGCAACCGACACGCTTCGACTGTTCTCCAAAAGGTGATCGAACCGAGTGGCGAACCGATCGCCGCGAGACCATTCACCAGGCACGGGATCTCCTTGGATCGCCGGTGCGAAGCAACTCTATTGGCAAGGGGTACCGAGATTCCGACTGCCTTTGATCGCTCGCGATGCCAGACTACCGCCACGCTCGATCCCCGTCCGCTACAAATACCCGTTTTATCAACGGCGGCGGCGCGTTATCACAATGCTCTGCACGGGTGGGGTCCCTGGCACGATCTTGCCCCCGCGAGCCGGGATTGAATAAAACTGTTAACTCGCGCGATAGGAGCGAATTACTATTATTTTGAAGTTTCCCGTTTCGTGGTGCTTCAGCAGTTTAGCTTTACCATAAATTAAATTCTCTGTGCCTCAAATCTATTGCATAATCGTCGCCCTGCACTTTCAGTGTCCATTCCGGAAGATAATTACCTCTAGAATAATAGCAATTTTCCTACAGCTTCATTTTATCTCCGGTCAGAAATGAAACTTGGCCAGCGGATATGTCACCAGTTTGGCACAAATCAGCTGGACCCCGCGAGAGCCGGGCTCGTTCAAGTGAGGCCTCGACAGGTGGAGGGGTTTCTAATCGTACGACAATCGCTTCCGAGGAACTGATGATTCATCAATGGATTGGAAGGGGGTAACGGTGGTTCTCCGGAAAGGTGCTCCATAGAGGATGCTCCTTCCGAGAATTTGCCACCTCCACCATATACGGTTGAACACTTTGTTCGATAGAGGGAAAAGGAGGAGGAATTATGGAGTGGCAAGAGTTTTTAATTTTCTATAGAAAGAAGAACAGGTGCCTGATGTAATATGACTTTGCCACATCTACGATCGTCCAACTGATGAACAATTAACCGTTAGTCTCAATCAATTTCGAGGACGAAATTCAATTTACTGGTCTACGAATCTATAAGTCGCTTCGATATGGGCAACGATGAAGTTTCGCGAATCGAACCATTGATTACAGTTTCTCCTCTCTGCGCGCACGATTCGTATGCTCGATAGTACGATCGAGAAATGAATGGATATCGTCTAATCGGTTCCGTTCAAACGCTCGGCCATTCATTCAGCGATGACGCAATCACCCAGCCAGTAGTACAAGCTTGAATTGATCGGGCGGGTGGATGCGCGATCCGTAGTGTTCCCGGCGCGGAATCTAATTGACGTTTATGCGGCGAAGCTCGAGGGTCAAACTTATTAATGAAACCACCGCACGATCAATGTTTCTTCTTTTTGTAAGACCTTTTTCTATTACGAATGCAAATATTTTTGTATGAAAACGATACTTTTGAGAGGACTGTTGTCGACTCCTGGTCAATCATTTACTTATTTTTTTTTTTTTACTATCGAATTAACGCTGCATCGGTTGAGCAAGGCAAACTTGACCCAGTCGCTCGAACCTTTCGTGGAAACCGCGACAAAGGCCGTGAACTTGGACTGGGGAAGGACTATTAGCTGTCACGAGCGGCGTAACTCGCGCGAGTGACTCACTTTCGAGTCAAGGATGTCACGACTCCGACACGCGAGCTTGTACTATTATTTAACCCGATTTCGCATGCATTCGCATCGTTTCGACAACCGGCCCGACCAGAAAATAAACGTTTAAGTGAGTGCTCCGATTGCAATACCTTCCGCCAAGCTAATTCGCCACTGTATTGACCCCATCAGAATAAAAACGAAGGCTGCCCTTTGATTATTCTCATCAATCTAATTAATCAAATGGCAACTATAACGGTTGCAACGGATATTTTCCTTTTAACGATCAGACATGTGTCGTTTGTCCGGGGCGGGCCACGAGGAGGGTGTGTTGCAACAAGCGAGAACGCGTGATGCCCACCGTCGAGCGTGCCGCGCGTAATGACGTCGTAAATAACGCGGGCGAGTGAGCGAGGATTAAAAGGCTCAAGATTAGAATATGCTCGGGTTCGATTCGGTCGAATATTTTGCATACCGGATGGTACGTCGAACCCCTGACCAAAGATCGCCGGTCTTTCTCTATTAGGATGCCAGGCATACCTTGGAGCGCTCTATAAGGGGATATATACGCTTCTTTTGCTTATTGGCCACGATATACCAGAGGAAACCCCGCGTGTTCCCGGAAGGAAAAAGTTGCGCACCGTCGTATGACTAAATCTACTAACTAAAATATAAACCAATTAGTTTTCTTCCTTTTTTTTAGATAGGAGAGAACAGTAACGTTTCCAAATATGCTGCACTTCCTCTATCTTAACTTTGCCCAGCATCCGCTTTGTAAGACTTGTCTCATCATTTCGTTCGGTCCAATTAAAACGTCGGGAATATCTCGTGCATTAGCGCGCAGGGTTTTAATTGTCTACTAAATAGATCCGCATTCGCGATCATCGAGGGCCACTCAACCGGTCAAATTAAACAGCGCACCCGCGTCATCCTGGGCTGGAGAGAACGAATCTATCTACGTGTTCCCTAAGGTAACTGCACGTTGCCCTCGTCGCGTCTAAATCGAGATGCACTTCAGTCTTGCTGCCCCTGCAACTATACTTAAACTTAACGAAGCCAACGCGGCTCGGAGCGATCCGCTGTTTATTTCCCGACTAATCGAGCTCCCCTCGATTATGGAGATCGTTTTCGTTAGGTGTCGCCGTTCCATGCGATACTTTTTGTACGTGAATGTCAGCACAGGAGTCTTAATGATCATCAAGGGAAAAATGGAGATTCGCTCGGATTTCGAGGTGTAGACTTTTAAAATAGATGTTGTTTATTTTCTAGAAACAGACGTTTGATTCGGGCTCCGTATCGTACTCGTTCTAATCGAATTCTTTCGCACGATGCAGCGAAGGGGTACTCGACTATGATTCACGCCTTTTATCAAGCCACTTAAGACGCTCGGTTTTCTCCAAACCACGATAAGAGCCGCGAAACGTGCGCGGAAACGAGCAATATTTTTATACATTCATGACTATTTATGGCGACTTACGCGGAAAGGATGCGTTCGTTTCCCCGCGGGCTAGTTAGACTCTTGCAAATCGCCAAAGATCAATGACGAATAAGTTTACTTAAAATAATCTAGCCTCGCATGAGTCGCGAATCATCATTGGCCGTATCTTTCACCTTCCGAATTCTTATCTCGCACGATCCCTCCCGATCCATCTACGAATTCATCCAGCAAACAGAAGATGAGTCTCACGCAGAGGAATCGGTCTTTCGCGGTGGGAGGCAGGTGATCGCCGCGGAATCCGGATCGATGAGTCAACGAGGGGCGCGTGGCTCTCAGAGAGACGCGTTCCCAGACGACAGATCCACGGAAGATCGGTGACTCACCTTTGCCCGCGGTGGTCTTATCAGCGGCTCTGAAAATCCGTTACGCGATCGTAACGCGTAATCGTGCCGCGTATCCGCCCTCGCCCGCGGAAGCCTCGAATCCGAGATAGCGGCGATGGTATCATTATCGTTCTCGTAGGGGAAAAAAAATCAATGGGATTAGTCAGACGCTTGATAAAGACGCTGTTCAGTGGCATCTATTATTAGAAGCTTATTAGTTCCTATTATTAATTGGACGCCGGGGTCCAATCAACGGACTCCCTCTTGCATTTCACGCGATAAAAATACCGATATTACGCCATTCTGTAACGCCAGAGTTCTTTTTACTCTTGATAACAGAGAAATTGATCCGAGACGACGAATCCCATTCCACGATTCGATGTTAATATGATTGAAAAGCCCGATTCCAGAAACGAACGTGGCAGCATTCGCGATACATACTTTTTTTTCTCCTTTGCCTTTGCACACGACGTGTACAGAATGAATTTGCAAGGTTTCTATTAGCATTTCGATCTCGCTGGCTATTTTTCCACCGTAAGGTACGAGCGCACGGCGTATGAACGAACCGCCGACCAGATGAATGGACACGAGCCGTGAATCATTCGTGGAGGAAGTTCAAGGCCTTACGTTACGATACCGAACCACGTGCTTGTGTATCGTATTGTGCGTGTTATCATGAACGCATTACGCAAATGAACATGCGATCTTTTACCACCCCCCCCCCCCCCTGGATCGTTAGATCCACCTTTCCCTTCAGAAGGCTAACGAATCTTGCGGGATGTAATGACCCTGGGCCTTTCAACGATTTATAGTGGGCATAGATATTCTTTTTAAGAATCTAAATCATGCAAGCCTTTACAACTCTAACGAATTTCCAAAATTAAACAATTGCTCCTTCTGTTCATAAATACATACCAATATTCTTCCTATATCTAACGAATCGAAATTCACAAAAGCGATTCGCGAGTTTGATTTTATTTCGATCGATCTGAAAACGGAGGATCCAGAGGGGAAAGGGTGAAAAGGGAATTCGGTGGACTGTGAGTCACTACGCCTCTAGTCGGTAGGGCGGATCGTGCATGGAAATGCAAAGAGCACACGGGGACCGGGGATCGCGAGTTCCCATACCGGGTACACAGGCCCCCTTGGCGAATGCCGATGAGTCACGAAGGAATTCCAGACGCGCATCGCGAGAGAGAAGCGCCACCTTTCCTTTTTCTCACCTCTGGGTCAGTGGACATTGCGTGCTAGCCGACCCCTGGGCCCGCGTCGAAGGGACCGATTTCCGAACGGCATATCTCGGTGACCGAGCTTCCATATTGGCTTGGATATTCCGTTCATTGCAACACGTAGACGCAGATCAATATCGAGATCAGATTAATAAATTTATTCCTGAACCAAGGATATCCTATATGTTTCTCCGTGAATTTTAGAACTTCCTTCGAAAATATCGATCGAGTTTCACGACGAGCGTAGGACCGTGAGTCAGCTGCGTGCTCGCGAACCCCGTAAAAGTCGAATACCCATCTTGTAGCGATAGTGGGAATAGCGTGACAAGAAGACTAACGACCGGGAACGCACCGTTACAACGACCAGACAACGATGTGCCCGTTGCGAGTCGGTGGCACTCGGGGCCACCGCGAAATCCCTGGAACTACCTCCGTCTGTGCATCATCAAAAAATTCCTTTCATCCCCAACGGTGGAAGGGTCTTAATTCTTCGATAACGAAGGCCTTCATTATTTTCTATATTCTTAAGGGAACAAAAATTCGACTGGAACGATTGGTGGATTATCCAATCGTTTTATACCTCTTCAAAAGCTGATTCCACTTTTCAAAAGGTAGCTTTCTTTCTCCGTGAAAGGAACGTGCCTACCTGCTGCTCGTTTCCCTCCGCCACGACGATTCAGATGGTAATACGTCTCTCCACGGTGGATGAAAAAAAAAAAATTAGGTAAAGACTCGCCTGAGGCAGATCAAGAATAATTGACGAATCGAAAAGGGACTGCGAATTAGAATAATAATAAGTTTTAATAACTAGAACAGGTATCTAGAAACGACCTGCCTTTACACCCATGCTTCTTCAAATGTATGTACTAAAATAAGCTACGCCGGCGACGGAAAGTCGCGCCCTTTCTTTTCCGCCGGCAAGCTGCTCGATACGGAGAACCGGAATTTCATTTGACGTACGAGTATCGCGGAAGGTAAGCCGGTCGTCGTAGCTTTCCTTCTTTTATTCGAGCAAAGGAAAGGGAGACACCCCGCGCAAATAGGATGCACGTGGGTGTCGCTAATCAGCAACGGCGCCACACGAGAGTGGATTGGCAACCTGTGAGTCCACGGGCCCGCGTAAATAGGCTAGGACAGAAACGAGGGACGGCTGGCGATGGGGAAGACGAGACGAATGAACCAGATCCGTAAAGTGCGATACGTAAACGACCCCGGCGGTCATATTCCGTTACGTCGCGTACGGATGCGAGCGCACTTTTGCGCTTGCACGACTCTGTTGGAGAGCAATTTGTCAACCTGTCTGTTGTCCAGCTGAGATAAAAACGCGTCGTTTATCGGAAAAGATAGATTTATTGGAGTTCAGGTCGAGCATCGCGGTTTCCTTTGCCATCGTCCCGCAGACGCGAAGCGCATTGTAATATCGGCTAGGGAGAGACGGTGGCGAAAAGTCGCGGGCAGAGCGATTAACGCGACGTCGTAATTGCAGCCAGAAATAGATGGGAATAATCGTCGGATCGTTTAACAGAGGAAAGGATACCGGTCGTGTTTCACTCGACGATGTTCGCGCACGTCGCTATTCTGTCGGCGCCCTTTCGAGCGAGACAGAAGGAGTTTATGGAGGGAATCTCCTAATTGAACAGCCGGCAAGCTGTGCTACGAAACGCCGCGTATCCCCGCGGCCAATTGTTCCCCCGTTGTAAAAACGTTCACTCCTGTATTTCGTGTATCAATAAAGCGCGCCAGATCTATCAGCTGATCCTCTCGATCCAGCCATAATCGCGCACAGGGAAGAGAGAGTTGCGAGGGGTAAGATTTGCAAGACTTTCCACAGAGGGTCATTTTCTTTAACTCTATTTTCTTTTACTCTATCGTATTTCGTCCGAACACACGTGCGCGTACCCTCGGCCACCATAATCTCCGGCGCGTGATCCTCCATTGTCCGGGGAGCGTGTAATCTTGGCGGTGTCATGTCGGCGCGAGCGATGCGTCAACGCCGTGACATTTTCTCTTCTGCTTACGCGGCCCGAGGCACGCCACGATCTGGCGTGTGACATTTTTGCGACAACAGAAATACGATTCGCGCGATATTCTATGTCGAAGAGGAGAACCGGTCGCGCGAGCTCCGGCATCGAACGAAAAGCTGGAGCGACTGGAACGGAGAATTTGAAAGGTGTGCTGGGAAGAATCGTGACGATAGAAATTTTTGCATTTTAACAGATGCTTCGACAGGGTGAAGACAGCTTAATTCCTCCCGCGATCGAGTAACGCGCGCCTCCGGGACGCTACTGAAAGTGAATCAATGGGGTCACCAGCCGCGTAAATAATTCTTTCATTCCCGCCGGCTGGTTCCATCCATCCGCGAGGGTGTTTCCTTCGGCTGTGCTCGCGGGCAATTACTCCGATTCCCTTTCTCTCTTGAAAAAGAGACCGTCGGCCGGATTAAACGCATCCGGTTCACTCGCGTCGCTTTTGTGAAAGCGTCTCGCCCGCGGTCGACGTTCCGCGAATTGTTTCAGAATTGTTTCGGCCCTACCGAAACATACGAAGAGCTCTCTTCCGGGAGTTCGACCGTGGCAGCCGGAAGTAACGACGATCCACGCTTCTTCTATGGAATTTCTTTGGTACCACGCCTTTGCGCGTGAACTACGTTTCATTGGGGAAACGGAAGTCGAATGGGACACGGTTCGAATTAGACTAGCCGATGGAGAATATATTTAGAACGACACAGGAATGCCTTGTCGAGAAAGAAACGACCGAAGATGAATCTAATAATTTATCAAACCGAAAGTCCCCCAATTTGCTGAGGTCAATTAAAATTGAAAGAAAAAGACAGTCGACGAGCGGGCTCGATCTCCCAACTCTCGGCGATTGAGTAACACTTGCGCGTAACGAGCAACGCCCGACACTTGATTGCCTCAATGAGGTGCCCTCCCGCCGCTCTTTTAACGCGTTCCGCCGCGAAAGTGGCGGACGAAGAAACCGCTCGAGGAAAAGGAAAACGTTACGAACCAGAGGAACGGCAGAGTTCGTGGGGAATAAGAAAGATGGATGGAGAAAGGGAGCAGAGAGAGAGAGAGAGAGAGAGAGAGAGAGAGAGAGAGAGAGAGAAAAGGGCGAGCCGCCTACAGAGAGCGGATGCTGGGGTCGACAGGGTCACCTCTCCGACAAAATGAATCTTTTATGCCTCGCGCGCTCGCTTTTACAGCGTCTCCTCGGCCAACTCCGTTCTCCCGTCATTTCGTTTCGGGACCGGACCAGACGGCGACCGATTGACCCGAGGAATTTCGGAGAAGATCTGCTCAGGTTCGAATCCCTCATTGCGCTCGATGGCGCGCGAAAAATTTCGATTTCGCAAAACGACGAGTTCGTTGCGAAAAGGTGATCCGCGATATCATTATCTTCAGACGATTAAATTAAATGGTTATTCGTTCGGCTCGCTTGCGCTTTCGTGCAACTTCTAACGCGAGCGAAAGCGAAAGTTCCGCCTTGGCTCGCGTGGAAAGTAAAATGTGAAAGGCATCTTCCTTTTAGTAGGGAGGGGAGATGGGCATTGATATTAATGCCGCTTTAACGATCGCGAAGCATCCGTTTAATGAACGCGAGCGTCGCGTGCCACCCTGTTATTCAATTTAACGCGGCACCGCCGGGCTCTCGATCCCGTCTCTTGCGAGCCAACATTACTCTTGCTGGCGCAAACGAAACCGTGCTCGGATCGCATGGCCGTTCCCCAAAAATACATTTCAAGGCTCGGAAATAGAACAATGAAAAGGGATTCAATCCGTAAGCATGAATAAATTTTATAACTAAATAATATCCGGCATTCATATAAGCGATGTTAATTAAAATGGATATTATAATTAAAGACATCGTGACAATATGTGGAAATTACTTTAATAATAAGTCCTCGGTGCTACCAATTCTCTACGAATTTTCCCAAAGCGACTTCCGCAGTCGCGCAAAGAGATATATGCTTCCGCGTTTCATGAGAATTTTCAGCGCAACATCTCCGCATTAATCCCCGCGTCAAAGACAAATTATCCCGTGCGAGCCCGCTAACGATCGTGTGCGACAGATCCCGATAAAAATGCCCCGTGGTGCATAAACATTAAGAAGCCGCACAGGAAAAATGCTCGAACGTTTCCCTGCCTTCCCGGCGCGGGACACCGGTGTTACTAAATTTAACGAGACCTATATTCGCCGCATTTAAAGCGAGACAACGTCGGATGCAACGGCCGGCGTAATCTCTCGGCGTCAGAAAAATTGGACGACTCCGAGACGAATAATTTCACGCGTGTCTCCTTGCTCCAGGGCGTTACGAGCCCAATCGAATTCGACGGAGCACGGATTGCAGAAGAATCGTCCGTTTCGGCGAAGCAAGGTGTTGGACGCATCGAACGAATCGAATCGCTGGTTTCGCGTTACGCGGACGATCGGGGGTGGACCGGACGGTGTTATCGTTGGAGAAGATTGCCCACCGGAAACGGCCGGTCGAAATGACTTGGCGATGGGCCAGAGGAAAAAGAAAAGTATCGGCTGGACGATCGTTTCACGCGTTCGCCCGCTTCGACGTTCCATCGCGAGCTACCGGCGGTGGTCACGTTCACGGTCGTGGCGCGCGACGAATGGATAAGAGTCGTAATTCGTTAAATCTCCACCGCGCATACGTACAGTGTAAACCGAAGTAAATTTAGGATTACCAAGGTGTACACACGCGCCACGACCCTGTTCCTTTATTCGAGACGATGTTCCGAGTAACGACTGCGCTCGATTGTGACCGGGGAAACCCAGCTGTTCCAGAATCGCTGCTTGCAACACTTTAGGTAAGAGGATCTCGATAACGAGACGGGCAATGTCGTGTGATTTTATTAAGTCCGAGATTAGGAATTTCGTTGACGGGTTAATATTAATAATCATTGCTGAAACATCTCAGCGTTTCGCTGTTAAATGATTAGAAACGAAGGATTCTTTGGGTTTATTTCCCTTTCATTACTCAGCGCTACACACGTGTTTTTCGCGAAGAATACCTAGAAACAGTTTCGAGTGTAGTGTCACGTTGGAATTTTATTCACGTAATTACGTGTGCCGCGAATTTTCATTGTTTTGTCTCGCGAGATTGCTCACGTCGCGCTACGTGTTCTCTAAAATACAAATAATATTTACACTTATATTGATACGAACGTTTGTATATCGAATCTGTATAGTTTTCAGTCAAAGCTGCTGCTTATCCGCGAGCATCTGTTTCTACACGACTTACACCTCTAACGCTTCCAAGCCCAGAATCGAAACGTGACAGTAAGAACGCGTTCTCGTTGCAACCGCGCCGCCGAAACAACATTCCAGTGCAGGTTTGCGTTCGTTGAACACTGGAGAGACATCTTAACCCGCTGGTACGTCTCTATAAATCTTATTCCGAGAAACCTTTGACGTAGCTGTTGCTTCAAAGATCCACTGACGCTGCACGAGCGAAATATGTACATGGCACGTACGTGTGTATGTATTTTCATAAAGCAACTCTAGCGAGCCTCGAGCATACTACTATTTTCACTGTCCAACTTTAGAAAGCCTCTGACGTGGTACTACCGTCCGTACTGCCAAAGCAGAAAACCGCCAAGCGTGTATCTCCTTCTATCGAATAGCGGAGCTTCTCCGAATTGGACACGCTATTATTTATCGAACCATCTATTCGGAGGCAAAAGGGGGACGTTAAAGAATGGTGATCTTTCGGCAATTCATTTCTGGCAATGCCGTTTCCGATCGAATGCTATTATCTGTTTCGCGTGGCCGCGACGAAAGAGCCAACAGGTAACCACCGTTAGTCCAACGAACGCGCCGAGCTCGGATTAGGGGCATCGCTTATCGCTAGATCGGGGAAATACCTAAGAGCGACGGGAACGGTAGGCTTCGAGCAAATTCCATTCTTGGAGAGCCTATACGATTAGACTCTGTGCTGATAGCGCGAAAGCGAAATTACTTTTAAGTGTACTAAAATAGTGCATTAATCGCCCTTGTTGCTCCGTCCGAGTGCAATCATGGAAGAACAATTGGAAAGTCCATTAACAATGAATTTTATACATTAAAAGTATTCAGAGTTAACCCTTTCCACTCCGAATTGTTTTTTAATTTTGTCGCCAGTAACGCCCTAGTATTTTAAGTGTTTTATTTTGAATTTACTTCAAAGGATAGTTGCTAGATTGGTACTTATTTCGAACAATTATTTACTAATTATATTAAACATAGCTCTCAAGCTTTGTTGTAATTTATATTTGTGAAGCTTTTTAAATGTAGTATAATATATAATATAGTGTATTAATCGCGCTTGTTGTTCCGTTCGAGTGCAATCATAGAGGAACAATTGAAAAGTACATTAACAATGAATTTTATACATTAAAAGTGTTCAGAGTTTTTGCACTCCGAATTATTTTTCAATTTTGTTGTCAATAACTTCCTAGTGTTTTAAGTGTTTTATTTTGAATTTACTTCAAAGGATAGTTGCTAGATTGATACTTATTTCAAACAATTTTTTTTACTAATTATATTAAACATAGCTCTCAAGCTTTGTTGTAATTTATATTTGTGAAGCTTTTAAATGTATTATAAAATATAATGCATATTTAAATTGGTAATTTAAAAATGTCGAGACACACTCGACAAAGGAGTGCAAAGGGTTAAAGATGTAGAATGGAATGTTTTTAATTTATTTCGAAGAAGAAATTTGTAGTACCCGACGGAATTTTGATTCTTTTGAGAATCGGCGTATTAAGAACATCAGATGACTCGGCTTTGAAATTGTTCGAGATTCCGATTCGAAAGAAACAAGTTACTTCTGACGAGCGATGACAAACGTCAGTCAGGATTTCGAGGGTGTCGAACCTTCGAAGCGTTTCGACGGGGAACAGGTTGCTTTCGAACGGTCTATGCTCACCTTAGTATGGAGACCCGAGAAGAAAGTGCGTCTCGGCGCGGAGTACGACGACATGTTGATCTTGTTGACGACCATTGTCATGGCAGTAGAGAAACGTCCTCGCCCTTCGATGGATCCACCTTCGCTTTCACGGTTTTCAATCGGCACGCAACTCCTCGTCCCGTGCCAGAATCCGCTCGTTCCCCACCCTCATTCGAACAGTCCGCGCGTGACGTGTGTGGTTCGTGTATCGGCAAAGTTACTACAAACCCACTGTTTCACATGTTTTCATCGAGCCAACTGAAGAATCACGAGCATCCAATTCTCGGCTCCGTCATGTTTTAACTATCCACGAGAAGTCGGAACGCCAATTATATTCGCACCGTCTTTTATCAATAAAATGTAATAACCGTTGAACTGAATATCGTTCTGTACGCACTGGACGAAACACGGACTACGATTCTAGAGACAATTTCGAGACTCATGTAAAAATCTCGCACTTTTCCACGAAACCGAGGAAAGCGAGCGGCTGCGAAAACAGGTTCGATCGAAGTACACGGTAGAACTGGTCGGTGCACGCAGGACACAGCTTTATATAGCTTCTCCCACTATTAGCGCAGGCAGCCAATAGAAATGCGGCGCGGTAGCGCGGCAGCTCGGCGCGCGGATGCAAATAGTAACGTACGGTGATCCAGCGGCAATTTCGCCTTGACCTTTCAACTCGGAGGGTTGTGTCGAACGCGATACGAAGCTGCGACGAGAAGGGATAGAATGGCAATCATTGGAGACTGTTCGGCTTAAATGGATGCGAAACATGCGGTGGTAGGGCGGGAAAGCTGGATATTAGCGAATCACGGATTTTGATCGACCAGTAGATTCCTCCATTTCCCGGATTGCAATTTATGCCAATTTTTCTCTTTACAAGATGTAATCTAGAAGCAGAGTTTGTTTACTTTACAAGATGTTCGATTGTCTGTAAAAAAGATACTTAATTTCAAAATAAAAGAGAAAGTTTGAGAAACAATTAATATTTCACATTGTAGAACAAGGCAAGCAATAATTTGTAGAAACCGGAAGCTTCAAGGCGGAGGAAAGAAATCCGTCGGCGCCGTTAAAAAGCTGCGGGGTTTGATTGCAAAAATTTGCATGAGAACTACCGGGTCGCCGGCGAGCGTAAGGGTAAAAAAAAAGAGCTTCGCCTATGAATATTTCCATCTCGTTACGAATCGCGTAATGGACAGACGCATGTCACACGCCGCGAAGTAGAAGCGTCAACCTTGCCGACAGCGATTTCTGACCGTTGATTCTTCGGCGATGATTAGCCGCGACTTTCGTCCTTTACGGACAGACCTGTAATTTACAGTAACAACATGCGCGCACGGTATGCAAACGAATTCCCTCTCATGGGAACTGCCGGGGGCGGAACGCTTCCTATTCGCAAACATGCACGAGTTACTCGATTTTGCAGCTGCAGCTGGAAGAAAAGAGAGTCGTGAATCGAATTCGGCGTGAAAAAGTTTAGAATCCCAATAAATTACTATTTAACAATTTGCTTGATTTAAGTGTAAAGCATTTTATGGGTTTACTTTAATAACGAAGCAACTCGCTCTTCGGCGAAGTAGAATTTCTGCGAAGGAAATGTCTCGAATCGGGATCACCCTGGCAACGTTTTCTTTTTGCCAGGAAGAAAGAGTTTTCTCTTGCCTTTCGACGAACCCTTTGCTTACGTCAAGAGAAGGGCGTCATTGGTCCAGGAAAATCCCGACTTCCAAGTAGAATGAACGCTGGTAAGGAACAGCCGTTCCAATGGAGCGGTGAAACGGACGGGTACAAAAGGGGTCAAGGATCGATTATGACAAAACCGCGACGGTCGCCGTTCGATTCCGATAGACAAGCAGAATGCTCAAAAATAAAATACAAAAGTTAGCCTCCGTTTCCTCGCGGATATCAAGCGAATCCAAATAAATCCAACTTTCTGCGTTGTCTTCGACGAGTGAAATCGTGAATATTTCTAAATGAAAATCACAGAAGCGATCTTAACTATTCTTATGCGGCAGCCGGTGCCGACAAAGCCGAGTTCCACGGCGACGCCGTTTCATCGGCTCGCGGTGAACTTTGACCACGGTAAATCAGGAGCAGGCGTCGGCGAATCGCGCTCGCCCGCGTCCCGACGCCATTCATTTTCCCGCGTCCGCGATGACGGTGCCCGTGGATTCCTATTTGCGACTACGCGAAAAAGAAAACGACCCGCGCGCTTTCGGCGCAGGGGGATCGACAAGGGGGAGAACGAAACGAGGGTAACGCGAACAGGCATATCGGCGTCGCGGAGTCGCGTGTAAATTTATCTTCGCTCTCCGTACGCTTGCGTCGCGCGCGCCTTTCTTCGCCGGCGCCGAACCCTACGTCGATTTGACCCCGTCGCGCGACATCCAGAGACTTTCGCGGACACGTTGCAAAAGGTAAAAATACGTTCCCGCGACGGGTACCGGAGTCGACGAGTAAACTCTCATCTTTTCTTTTTTGTTTTTCATTAATCAAAAGTATGAAAATTAACTGAGCCAGTGAACCAGTTTGTATGTTCCAAAGTTGCCATATTCCCGCAATTTCTCCCGGATTCTTTCATCTTTTCGGAGGAATCTTGTTTATGGTAGACCTTTCCTTCAGACTCTGCGGGTGGATTTCTAAATGTGTAGCGTAACGTTGATCTCATGGTAATTAATTCCATGGTAGCAAACAGCGGCGACATTGTAGGCAAGACAGCCGGTGGCGATGGATCGATTACGGATAATTACCGTGCCGCTTATAGCTCGCGAATCGAAAACGATCGTTAATGACGCGTAATGCGCGCGATGGACGCGAATTACGCGGCGTAACTGCAATCGCGCCTCTTTCTTTCTCTCTCTCTGTGTCGCGCGCTGTGTCACCTGTCCTCGTCGCCTTCGTCCCTTGTCCTTACCCGTCCTGCTGAGTTATGCAACACTTGTGCAACGATTAACCGATGTTTCAGTAATTTACGGCCTTCGGCGCTACCGCGCCGTGGAACAGTAAGAACGTTTCATGCTGATTTTATCGATGCGAGATCGGGCGGAAAATTGAAATCCAACATTGCGCAATTTCGTCTTATCAACGAGCCGCGACCGCTTCGATCATTTAACGGGCCATTCAATTTTTCCCAATCAAACGTTTCTTCGATCGATCGTTCAACTGCAAATCATTTCCAAGGCCGCGAAGTTTGAAACCTCGTTCGTTCATCGTTTCTTTTTTTTCTCGGATTCTGTCGTTACAGAGCTCTCTCGAAAGTAACTCGGCCGGAGGCAATAAAAGAAGAAAAGACGGTGTATTATGATAATTTCTGTCCCCATTAAGAATACTTGAAAGGACTGGCAATTGGCGAGATTTAACAGCGCTTAAAATCACCGTGTGCTCCTTTCAAGAGTTCTTTCCTTTTTCAAGACGCTTGCCGAAAATACAGATAAAAGTGTCCAATTTAGCTGGAAGATCGAGTAGTCGGATGAGCAACGTCTTTTCGGTTAACGGTTCAATTGTCCGGCTCGTTTGGCGAAATTCAGCGAAGACGCGCGCGAAAGGGATCAGGGTTCGCGTGTGAATTTCTCGCATTGGACCGCGCGACAGATTGCCCCGTTAATATCATCAGCGGGATTCAATTTGTTCGTTTCGATCGGCGCCGATTTTCCGCTCGATCACCTTCGATCGTTTTAACAGCTGCCCCTTCGAATCGGTGCTGGAAACGATCCGATTCTAAACGTGTCGAGCGTTGCAATCATATAAATCGATGCACAGTATGGTTTACGCGACGGGCTATCGACGATTCTGTGCAACCGGGAAATGTACGCAAGGGAACACGCGTTTGACGACGGCTTGGCAAAAACGGTGATCCCCGCCGGTCGATCACGATCGAAAATGAAGAAACTGGCGACGAGGCAAGGTGCGTAGTCCATGATATTCCGTGAAGGCTGCATCGCCGGCTGGAGTTTCGCCAAAGTTTTACGCGAACGCGTTGCCAGCGAGTATCCAAGCGCGACTCGACTCTGCCAAAACGCGGAACGAATGGAACACCGTTGGTACAGGAACATCGTGGAATGCCGGAGTTCACAGAAAATCGTATGGAACGTCCAACGCCTCCTCGTCCCTTTCCTGATCCTCCGCGTCGTCCGCGTACTCCTCGCCCTCCTCCTCCTCCTCTTCCGCGTGTCCGTAGGACTCTGTATCGTCGTCGAAGAGAAGGATCATATCCTCGGCGCCCTCGGGGAAGTACTCGTCTATCATGGCCTGGGCGACGTCGTCCTTCTCCGTGACATAGTACGGCCCGATGCTCGCGAACGACAGGAAAGCGTCCTCGTTGATCCTCCGTATGATTATCACGAACACCTCGGTGCCGGTTTGGTACTTCGCCTTCGTGAACGTGGACGCCTCGTTAGAGAGAATCACAGACGAGCGCGTGTCGTCGAAGAAGATTCGGGGAGTACCTTTCTCTCGAAATCCTCCGGGCTGGAGGCTATCCTCCTGGCGATGGACGGCTGATCGAACTCGAACACGCCGAAATACTCGACGGCGTCGGGGAACGTCGCGTATATCTCCAGCACGTTCGCCGATCTCGACGAGTCGAACTTGAACGCGCAAAGGGGCGGCGGCGGGACCGGTTCCTCGTACGGGTGGACCAGTTCCATGTAGTTGGCGAATAGGGTCGTGTACACGTGAACTTTGTTCCTGGCCTGAACGCGATTATAGGAGTGTATTTGCAATATTTTTATTTAGGAGTACCTGAGACGGCGTCCAGACCGGGGGATCGGTTCGCGGAACGTCTTCCTCGGTCTCCTCGTCCTCCTCCCTCTCCTCATTCGGTTCGTACTGGAACACGTGTCTGTCCATGAAAGAGGCATCCGTGGACACCGGAGCGACGCTGCCTTGGAGCAACGGTTCCGGGCTGGTCAGCAGGTGTACCAGATAATTCTCAACGTCGTCGATGGCTCGCGTGGGACACCTCTTGGCACCCTTGGGACACTCGTGAGGGTAAGGGACGGGCCAGTTTTGATGGGGGCGCCTACCCTTCAGCCTCATCGCAACAGTCCTACCGTCGGATAATCCTAATCGAGCGCGACCGGATTTATACGATACGCGACGCTATGGACATTCCCGGGAGAGAGAACGTCCGTCGAACTGGATAATAAGAAAGAGAGAAAGTCGCAAGCGATAATTCGAAGGACCTGCGATCAGCTCGCGCGTCAGCTCGACGTTGCTCTCGACGAACATCTTCTCGATCAGCTCGTCGTTCAGCTGTACCCTAAGCTCCTCCAGCACGTCGAAGTTCTGCTTGAACAGCACGTTGACCAGCTCCTGGTACACGGCACTCTGGTACTTGTCCCTCGGCCGGCCTTGCTCGTCCCTGAACACCCACGGGAAGAAGACCAGCGCGGTCTCCTCGCACATCTCGAACATCATCTGCGCCAGGAACTCCTCGTACTTCTCTCTGCGTTCCGCCTCGTCCTTTATACGCTGCTGTTCTTCGATCGCCTTTCTGGTTCACGAGAAATCATTTCGATATTACTTGATTTTAGTCGACCCCGCGTGCTTGAAAATATTCTACGACGAATGCCACCTGATCGCCTCCCCTTTCTGAAAGCGAGCCTCCTCCTCGGGCGTCCTGGTGCTAGCGCTCAACCTCATTTCCGGTTCCTCGTCGTTCTGCACCCGCTTGATCTCCTTCAGAATCAACTTCCGCAGGTTCGGGCAATTCGCGCCGAACATCAGATTCACCACTTTACCGTCCTGCAGGAACATCCAAACCGGCTCGCTCTTGCCACGGAATCGCTCGAGATCGGCGATGTGATCGTTCCTAACTATAGCGTAACTGATCGCGTCGCCGCCCACCTCCATCTTCAGGTTTCGCAACGTGGTCACCATGGCTGTGCACGGTCCGCACCACGAGGAGTAAACGTCCGCAAGAATTAAACCTTTGTGGGACAACAATTGTTCCCAATCCTCCTCGGTCTCGATTTCTGCTTGAAGAGCTGTGGCCTCCTTCTTCCCTGCTCGCGGTTTATGCATTCTGTTCCTTTTAACGATTCTGCGGCGGGTTAAAAATGATCGCCGGTCACGCAGAGCTTTCGAGCCTCGGGCCGACAGGGGTTATTCATCGCCGTCCGCGACTGACTTCGGAAAAGTTAACGCGAGTCGATAAACGTTCAGCTTCAAGCTAATCGTCAATTTTAATTATGATCGCCGCCTATCCTCCAATCGCGCTTCAATTATAATCATTTTCAATCGCACGGAATGTCTTTTTCCTTTAATCTGCACAGATCTAAATGTAGCTTGAATTACTCCAAACGAGGCGCCGCAACGATTTCCCAGAATTCTCACGATCAATCATAGTCGCTCTGCCGGAAACCGTTGTTAATCGCCTCCGCCGCGAAGAGGAATCAACCGCTTCCTATTTTCCTCTCGAATAGAACCGTTCTACCAAGGACTCGATGAATGGCCGTCTCCCGGATTCGCGTCAACGCGCGCATCTCCAGCGGCGACGACGGATGCGAGCG
Source organism: Holcopasites calliopsidis (assembly GCA_023838395.1). Lineage (NCBI taxonomy): Eukaryota > Metazoa > Arthropoda > Insecta > Hymenoptera > Apidae > Holcopasites > Holcopasites calliopsidis. Next base: position 3,419,584 of record JALHAQ010000008.1, read on the forward strand.
TCCGGAGAACGGCGCGTTTAAACAACCTCGCGACAACGTCTTCCACGCATCCTGCGGACGTCGAAAGAGAGATCGCGGCCGACGATAGGCGCGCGTCTCGGCGATGAGCTCTTGCTCGTCGTCGCGACGACGATCCTCTCTCGTTTAGTCTTACGCCCCTAATTCGCGGTCTAGCCGCGATTAATTAGTACGCTCGCGAGCCGAGCGTCTGCATTACGCAGACACTCTTCGCGCGTCTCGTTTTTGTTCCGCCGACAATTTACGTTGCCTTTACTCCCGTTACCGCGACCGATGCTCGGGATGCGTGGCAAAAGCTCGCGCCGGGGGATCTCGGACGACTTTGTCGCAATCGTCGCCGATCCTTCAGCGCGCTTCGAAACGATGTCGCAAGCCCCGCGTGATTATGCGTGCTTGTGAAAAAAATAAAAGAAAGAAACGGAAGCGCCCGCGATATTCGTGTTCGACATGTCGTAACAGCGACCGGTTCTCGTGTTTCGCTTCGATCGCCGATTTTACGAAACGTGTTCCATACGAACTCGTTTGAACTCCGGCGTACGCGAGGGGAATTTTCGCGCGCTGCTGCGAATTCCAAGCACTTCCCGACTACTCAGCAGCTAGGTCGAAAAAACGCGGCCGTACTATTGGACGTGATTCGCTTCATCGGAGGCCTCTTGCTTTTTAATATTCATTTTACTGCGATCGCGTTCATTCATGTATGGTTCTCGGAACTTTGTTGCATCTGATGGTACGGACAAAAGGCCAGCAGTGATCGTTAACGGAATCAATTGGCGTCAGCTTTTGCAAATAAGTATGGGCGGTACCGAACACCGTTGAACGCATAAAGTTATCACGGACGCCCACGGTATTCGCGTAAACATTATTGCGCGGACCACGTGAGATTACACGCATAACGTGTAATCTCAGTCGTCGTTACCCTCGACGAGGCGCGACGATTGAACGCACCGTCGGCGTCGCGACGCTTTGCAGTCCCTCCCTATTGTGGCTACCCCCGTAGTCCCAACCCCGACGAAAATAAAGGATCTAGGCGACATTCTAATTATCCCGTGCGCATAGCCATCGTGAACCACCCCGAATTGAAACGATACAGTCTTGTAGCTTGCCGTTTCGCTTTCGATCGCTTCTCACCAAAAGGTACGCAACCCTCGTCCTGTCGTCACTTAACATCGCCATGGATCTCAACGATAGAGAGCAATGAGAGAACGAAACATTATTCAATTTTTACAGTTTCAGACATTACTGAAACGATGGAGAGCGCCGAGATTCGAAGCATCCCAGAAAGTTTGTGAGAGCGAATCGTTCGAGCCCTCGACATGTTTTCAATGTTCGAAATACAAATAGCCCCTTAAGGGGCCGCGAAACGGCACGCATGGCGTAGTTATGAAGACGAATTAGCAGCGAAACGAGCCCAACGAGGCCTAACTACGCGCATTTGCATCGGGCATTGAAATGGTCACGGAGACCGGGGGGCGGCTTGCGATTCCGCGGGCAAAAAGGACACGCGCCGCTGAAGTGGTGACGCTCATCGCGCGGAAAGCGGCTCTACCTTGCGCAACCGTGCTCGACCTCTTCTGGGTTTCCCTCTTCGCAGGCTGCCGGGCGATCGCGTTCCCATGTTCAGACGCATCGCCGGTGCACCGTCACGCGCCCCGTTTCTTTCGTAAAAGCACCAAGGCAATGACAGTCGGGTTACGCGGTTCTGCGCAGCGATGAAACGCGCGTCGCTATTTTATTCGTCCTTATGCAATTAGTGTCACGTTCGTGGAAGCAGCCTGGCCGCGCGGACGCATTAATTCTGCCCGCGACGATTTTTCCGTCGCGGCTCGATCCTGGGACGTGTCGCGATAGCGAAGACCCGTAGACCTTCGGCCACCGCCCACCGCGGTCTGACGTTCGACGATCGTAAAACTGGGCGAAATCGCGGCGTGATTCATTATCGAAGCCGTTCCGCCGCGACGACGAAGGTGTCCAAGCCGCGCTCGCCCGGCGCGTTTATCTTCGCGGCTTTCCGGAAAACTTGTGTACACCGACGAACCTGTTCCGGAGAGGAAGTGGGAATAAAGTCGCCTCTCGGAAATACGTAACGTCGTCCACCTGAATATCGCTCCGTTCCGCGAACACTGCTTACGGGGATAGAAATGCTCGACGGTCTTCGGCGGCGCGTTCTCCTAGAACACTTGTCGCGTCACGCGTTTTTCTCAGTCTCAGAAAAGTTAGAGGGAAGAAAATCTTTCTGTTTTAAGATCGCATCAACTATTTGGTTATTAGCGACCACGGTTACTAGTCTTATATTTCGTCGGTAAAGTTTTGTTTGTCTATAAATTCTATTGTACTCTTGAGGTATTCTTCACTCTTGAATAGATTTTTAATTTCTATCGGCATTTATACTCGGTTTCTTGTTTCCTCTGTTTTCTTACAGCTTGGCCCGCTATCTTTCACCGATAATGATAATCATTTCGGGAACACCAACCGCAAATCTTTTGCGAACTATAATGTTCGCAGGCTCAATTCGTTGTTCTGTTTATTCGTTTCGTGGATGCAATCGATTACAATAAACGAACGGCTCATGAGCGGACCGAGAAAACTGACCAGGGAGTGGAAATTGTTCGCAATTCGAGCAAAGCGATCAGCAGCGTGGCCGATCTCGTTTGCGTTTTCAACAACAGAGGCCCGCTTTCGTGGTTCTCGGAATCGAGCTTGTTCCACTTACAGAGTCCGCCTCTCGTTGCCAGCGCGCACCGCTGAATCGAACGACGCTTCAGCGTTCGAATATTTTCCAATGGTGTTCAGAGCCGCGTTAGATTGGCGGCCGTGTCAGCCACGCGGGTGATCGACAGAACTGCCGTGCCGCTTTCGATTCGCGAAGCGTACGAATTCGGCCAGCACGGAACTGGCTGGATCAAAAGGCGTCGGGCGTCCGTCTGCGGTCGGAGAACCGACGCGTTTCGATTCGTGCTCGTTTCGAGAGGAATATTTTCGAACGTGTCCGGGCGCGGGAACGGGTGACGGATCGAGGCCGAAATCTTTGTACGTCTCTGTCCGGCCAACTTTGGAACGTTTCCGATTAGCGAAAGCAAATTATTTTTATATTTGCGTGAGAAACACCTTGTGCGTGTCCTTTCTCGGCGGGTTCCCTCGCGATATCCGCGATCAGCCTGCGTCCGGGGGATTCCGAGTAACGAGGCTGGGACTTTCCTCGTTTCTCCAAGTAAGTCCAGCGAATCGTGTCAGGCGTGCATCGCACAGTGATCGCGAGCTCTGAGTCATACACGCGCTTTCGATTAGGTCCTCGTTGCCGGACCTGTGTCGCAGCATGATTATTAATGCGTGTCGTTCGCTGGGGTACACGACGAGCGTCCGAGGCGATTCGAAGCAGGGATCCGCTCGCGATCCTACTCGCATGCTCTATTATCAATTCAGCGCGGTATCTTATTAAACGCAATATCTGTCGATCATCAGGAATCGCATTGACCGCTTCGACTTCCTTCACCCGTTAACCCTTCGCGCTCGGTCGTCCCCGCCGAGGGGAGATTCTACAAACTGTTGTAACTTCGCGAGAAGGAAAATCCTTCAACGATCCACCATCGCTTTAAAGCGTGAAGCCTCCGCTTTCCCAGTCCTGAGTTCAGTCGTTATCGAAAAATGTTCTCACATCGTGCAACCGGCAGGAAAGCGCTTTTCCTGAAAATTGTACGGATTTAAACGTGTCTACGGGCATCGGGGAATTTCCCTTCGTAATTCGAGTCACCGTGAATTTGCAGCGGTCTTCCCTTTAAAACGACCACCTCGCGTTCGATGTACAATTTGTTTTTCTTACCGTTTTATCGATGTTTGAGGAATGTTGAGTGTTTCCTCTTTTCCACCCGTTACACGATGCGAAGACACTTTTGGAGAAAGAACGATCTCGGCGCCGAGGGAGCAGAGTCTTCGCGCTTTAAAATCAGTCCAGGCGAATCGTTGCACGATTCGTTTTTCACGGTGTCGCAAAGTGGCGACGACCGTTCATCGAAAGACTGCAAGGAAATTCGGCCGAGTGCAAAGGGTTAACGATCACCTGCCCTATCCAGGTTCAAACATGAGAACGGGGAAAGCTCGTGGAGGAACCGCGGCGGGCGACCTTCGCCGGTGTTCTTTCGCCGCGCCGCGTTTTCCTCGCGTCCAGCTCGTAATTAACCTGAATCACCGTCGAGCTCGCGGATCCCACGCTCGCCGACTCAACGACGCCGTCGGTGGATCATTACAAAAGGGAGAAGACAACACTCGGATCGCGTTTTTCCATCAGCCCGTCGCGCAATACCGGCGGAGCTGATAATAATTATCATTCCGGTGCTCGTGGATCTGTGCACCGACGTAGCGATTCTCAGCTAATCAATTAATCCTGTCGTACAAGCGTTAATAAAGTCTAGGGTCGTCTGATAAGGCTGGGTCATCAGAGGCTGGTTTAATTAAACCGAAAATAAAGGTTGAGCCATTGGCCTAATTACGTGGGTAATCGAACGTAATTAGCTCAGCTTCTCTAGCGCTGCAATACTCTTCACCCCCATTCCGTAGAACGAAGTTGTACAATTATTGTTAAACAATTTAATGGCTTCGCAATATAATGGAGGAAATATTTACAAAGTGCTGCAACTAAATAATTACCAGGAACGATATCAGATTGCAGAGTCGACCTATAATCTGGTTCTCCAAATGAGATCGGCCCGGAATGTTTTTCTTTTTTTAAGCGCGCCACACGTTTCTAATTAACTACCGTAATTTACCCGGTCGCGTAAGAAGAAGAACGAGCGACACCGTGGAACGGAACACGGTCGTTCCGTTGGCTGTTGATCGATTCGTAAGTTAAACCGCCGTTGGGGTTCGGCCGCCTCTAGACAAAAGGATGATGAATACGAATCGGCAAGCTTGGAAGAGGCATCTACGCGCCTGTCTCGCGTGATAGAGTACCGTTTCGTGTTCATCGGCCAACCAGGAACCGGGAAACGGAGATAGCTTCCCTTTGTCGTTTCTGACCGGGCAATTTCGTTACGGTTTCGAGTGATTTCTTCGACGGGCTGAAAGCTGTACGTCGAGCCGAATAATTTCTCGCCAGAAATTGCCGGTAACTGGTATTTGTTTTATTGTTTGGTAAGGGACCGTGGAAACGTTCATTCTCGCATCTCCTATTGTTACCGCGTCCCATGGTCCTTACCGCGATTAATCTCGCCCGAGATCAAGGATCATCCTTACGCGGTGCCCGCTGCGTACGAGCTGGTAATGGGATCCGGAAGCGATTTGTCATCCAGCCAGACGTAGCCAGCAACGGAAATTAATTATCCTTAACCCACCGTGTCTTCATCGGCATCGTTCGTCGCGCCCGCGCATCCTTAGAACTCGAATCGAGTGTACCGGGGCTGAGTTCGCTTACGTGGCTTACACAGATTATCCAGCGAACAATGAACTACTTATTCGGAACACGGTCGTTCCTCTGTTGTGCAATCCCGTCGTTAACCAATACGTGACTCGCTGAACCTGCGTTTTCCACCACGGACACCCGATAAACCATCATTTCCATCGTAACCGCCGCTGGTATCGTTACACGAATCACCTTCGCTCGGTTCCTGTTCCGTCGCCGAAGCAGCACGCAGCCAAGTCGTCTTTCACACTTTTCCCCTCCTTTCACTCAGCAAACGTACTTAACGGGCGGCCGTATAGTCGCAGAAATTTACAGACTGGCGTATGCGCGACGCGCGAGGAAACACCGTGACCGCATCAGTTACCTTCTTTATCTAGCAAATTTAACCGGTCCAAGGGGGAGGAAACGATGGGATCTCGAGTTCGAGCAGAACGAAAGGGGGGAGAATCTTTACGGAAGATCGTAACTCGCTCGGCGACAGTTTCGTGTTCCCTTTCTTTCTACGACGGCGACGCGTAACTTTTCCTCGAAGGGGGTTGTGCGCCGCGATCGTTACGAAGGCGACGAACACGAAAGGGTGAGGAAAGGAGGGGGGGGGGGGGCGAGCAAACGGTACACGCTTTATATCCCGCATAAACACTCCCGTCGTAAACGTCGCCGTCCCGGCTGACGGGAGCGGTTAGTAATTTATGCGTGAACGCGTCTTAATTGTTACAGAAACACGCGTGCCACGCTGTGCCACGCCGGAGAAGACGGTGTTTCCGAACGGGCGTTCGACGGGGAACGCGCGGCGGCCGTTTTACAGGGCGCTTCGCCATTTACGAGCCCGCTTTTCACAGTGAAATACAGGCTGTCGAAAAAGATCGGGACCAAACTTATACTTGCTTGAGATCAAATAGATGAAAAACGTTCGTATAAATGCCCGGGAATGCTTACTGGAAGGGTACAGGGTGATTCGGCCGCCAGGAGACTTGAGAGAAGTGCCGCCGCCTAAACGTCTGGAACTCTTACCCCGATGCAACCCTATGGACAAATTTTGGCCGACATATTTTGTCCTCTTCTGTTCCTCTCTAATGACACTGTCGATCGCCAGTTGTTTAGATTACTGAAGATCGAACGACTAAGTGTTCTTTCCAGGTAAAAGCGAGAAACAGAAGAGGACGCGATCGTCGGCCGAAATATTCACATGGGACTGCATGGGATAAGAGTTCCAGACGTTTAGGCGGCGGCACTTCTTTCGAGTCTCCTGACGGCCGAATCACCCTGTGTAAGCGTTCAGCGTTGCACGATGTATCATTGGAAACACGGTATCAAATGTGGTTTTATACACGACGATGTCCCGCCACATTTTGGACGGAATACACCTGATTTTCTTAATAGACAATTCTTAATAGACAAATAGAAAATAGATCATCTGACCTCTGGACTTCTGTCTCTGGGGACACGCAGAAGAGGTGGCTAAGAAGAATTCGATAGAAACGGAGCGTGAACTTTTGGAACGTATTGAAAATGCATTTACTGCTATTTCCAATACAGTTGGAATACTTGAAAGAGTTCGGCAATCACTGATTCGACGATCGGAAGCCTGCATTCTTGTAGAGAGAAGAATTCTCGAGCATCTCTCATAACTGGCACAATGAAATCACGAATACCTTTAAAAGCGTGCAGCTTTCCGATAAAGCATTTTCGTGACGTGAGTTCACGCGAACATCTCTTCATCCATTTGACCTCAGCAATACGTAGTACAAGTTTGGTCCCACCTTCTTTGGACGCTCTGTGCATCAAGCGAAGATTCCCGAGGGTAGGTAGCCAGCTAAAGATTCATCACCTTGTCTCCTTAGCCGCCCTTTCATCCGGAGACTCGCGCGGTTAATAAGGCTTTTCAATCGCACAGTTGCGCAACCGGCCGCACAATTGAACGGGATCATGAATTATGACAAACGTTGCGGACAATCTCACAGCGAGCTTACATTCGGCCGGATCGAGGCCAGCCGTCAATTTCGTGTTCGCGGAACGCGTTCTAATTGCAAGACAAACGCGACGCGTTTCGCGCTACCAGCCGCGTTGCAACGCGTCGCGTTCGCGTATCATCGATGGACGTTATTAAAGATAATGCCGTCGTCCCCGCGGCTTTGCAGAGATCGTCGCATCGACGGCGCGCGATCCTCTGCGTTCCGCGTTGCACGTACGCGCAACGTTGCGTAACCGTTCGCCCCAAGGTTGCAGCCGGGTGCCACTGTTACGCTTTTGTGGCAACGCTCATTAGCGCGCGAGAACAAAGAGCTCGACGAGGCCCAGACGATCGTTTCCGGTCCGTCCTCTATCCCCGCGGCCGACCTTTGTCGCGTTCTGCGCGGGTCACGCGTAATTTGCAACTAATTCCCGCGCCCCGTTGTTCGACGCGTTCGAGCGCACCGAATAATTTGCGTCGCGGCCCGGGCACGAGGGAGGCGTTTAAAACGAGCCGGGATGCATTTCATTCGTACACCTGCTCGCGTTCTGCTCGTTACGGGCCGAGAGATTCGTTCTGCACAGCAAATGTGGATATCCCAACGGAATGGTAAAGAATTGAATGAAGCTGGTCAGAAATATCCGAATAATAATAATAACAAAAAAAAGAAAGAAAGGGAAGACTGCTTCTTGAATGAATTATTTCCTGCATTCGATAGAAGTCTATCGGCAGCGGATGCGAGTAGTCAGGTTCAAAGTTGGGATCGAAGTCGCGTCGCAACGTTCGCCGGTGATTCTATTACAATCCATTTGATTCGCCTGGCAATCGAGTTAACGTTAGTTTGCCAGCAGCTGCGCCCTTTTGTTCTTTCGCGCATTCCATCGTCGGAACCGCGCGCGCGAGACTCGTCTCCGCGCGGCGTCGCGGTAAGAACGTCCGCGGAATGGGGTCAGAAGTGAGAAAAAAAAAATCGTCGCTTTTATGTGCCGACGCTGCGTCGGCTTCCAGCTAACAAGAAATCTCGTCACGTCTCCCGCTGGCAGCGTCGATCGGGCTAAGTAGAGACGGCCGGTTGTTGCGCCTTCGATCATAATTAAGACCGTGCCCGCTGCAGGTTCAATGAAGCAACGTTTTATTAATAACTAATACCGATTGATCCCGGTTCTGTTTCTAGACGAACCGTCGAACGATCCTCGTGCCCACCGTATCATTCGCTGGCTAACTACTGCGCGACGGTATAAATCCGTTTCCGTGCACCGCCACCGTAATCAATGGAAAATGGAAACGAGAGCTGTCGCGAGGTACGGGGATGGACGAGTGTCGCGCGGCAAGAATACCGGCACGCATCTGATAAAGTGACGAGCACTTAATAATCATAAAACTACGTATTTATTGCATAAGCGGGAGCACCGATACGTATACGTGGCTTACACGGAGACCTTTAACCGGCTAAATGGCAGCTGGTATTAGCCCACTTTGCGCCACCTTTAAACGCCGTAAACGTCTGTCATGTATAGCGCGCGTAATGCCCTAAGGTGCGTGGGCGGAAAACGCGCGGATGCCGCGCACGACACTCTCGCCATTGTCCGCGAAACGATAACGTTCGACCGTGATTTTGGTCGTTGATTTATACAAAATTTACCAATAAACTGCGGACACTGCGATCGGCGAATCCTGAGTGACGGCGGTTCGGAATGAAACTTGGTACCGCCCTTTCTCCAACCCTTTCCCGCGCTGCGACCGAAAACAATCGTATCGGAACGCGTATCGGGACGCGACGCTTACACGATTCGGCAGGGCCCGGCTGGGTCAGCCGCGAACGGCGGGTCGCGGGTTCGAATTTCACGACTATAAAGCGGCTGTTAAAGGCAACGGTCCGCGCCCGACGAATAAAGCATTTTTACGGTCGCGACCTGTCGACGCCGTTGCGCCGCGAGGACAAAATACGCGTTCACTGTGTTCGCGGTACGCGCGGGTGGAAATCGACCGATCGAACAGGAGCAGGCACGTGGCGGGGCAACGAGAGGTCACGTAGCTCCGCGCACCGTTTCTTCTCCCCCGTGACCGTTTCGCTGCGTGGACCGAGATGCCTTTGCGCCGGACCAGCAGACTCTGTTCCCTTGCGATAGAATTTAACACGTACGGTGGCCCCGGTCAAGATACTCGGCTACTCTCTTCAAAGTAGAATAACTTTTTTTCTTGTAACTGAATGAAGCGACTCGACCGTTCGCAAGAAGACGGACGGGCCAGTTCGTTAGATCTTGCTCTCGTCGTTCTGAACGAAATCGGAATATTCGCAGTTGTAAGTGAAGGTCGTCTGGTCCAACTTTTCGATCTGAGCTTATAACGAGAATTTGAAAGACACCTTTTGTAAATCTACGCGAGATATGTACACCCCTGAGCATTTCGTTCAAATCGGTCAACGTTCCTCGGAGCCAGAAGTATTTGTAGACCGCGCAAGTAGATGGTCGAGAATCCGATACAATTAATCCCTTGGCATAGAATGACGTCTAGGAGACGTCATCCATTTCACGTGCCATTGTAAACTTATTTTATAATGTTACTTAATTACTGTCCATTAACATTATATATGAACATTATTAAATATTATATAGGAATGTAAATAGTATTCTTCGGGCGCGTCAAATTCCGCTTTGTACGTTAAGATATTAACGATGGTCACCGCTATCGAAAACTATTGATAGGACGATCAGTTCGACGGGATTTGTACATGTCTTAAGATCACTTGCAAATCACATTTTCCAACCCGCCACGAAGCTCGATACGCGAAGGGGAATACATAGAAACGGGTGCAACGAACGAGACGCAGTAACGACTGGATCGCAATTGATCGGTGGAAACGAAGAAGCTGGTGCGCGCTTCTGGATTGGACTTGCAAAGCACCAGCATGTCGGTAGTCCAACTTACCGAGGTGGCTGCTTGCGCAGCTACTCGGCCCGAGTATATTAGCAAGTCAGATTTCAGGATCGGCCGACCAGGCATCGCGGATGATCGGTCGGTTTATACGCGCGGATCGGTTCGCGTTTGAACGATCAGGTGGAAGATGCGTGGCCGACGAAGTGATGAGTCTCGAGCAGGTAGGCTTCAAATAGACGCGGGCTAAAGTTGTGCCTCGGATCTGGTACAATCTAGTGTAAATGAATGCAATAAAGATGAATACCAATTACCAAATGCCCCCCCGAAAGTATCCCCCGAGCGCATTCCCCCGGCCTTGAATGAAATAGACTGTCCGTAACGCGAACGATTCCGCCGGCGCGTCGGGAATTTTCGTTTTATCTTGAACGACGATAACCGCGAAACGCCCCTCGAGGTCGGTGTCTGCGAAAAATCGGACACGAAAGGAAAGGAAAGAGCAACGAAAGCGAAACCGGTCGCAGCTCTGCAACGAGCCCCGCGAGCGGAACCGGGACGATTGTTCCCGCCGCAGTCGTAGAAAGTATCGAGATATTGATCGTGCACGTAAAAGTCGCTCGGGCTTCTTGCATTACCGGTTGCGCATTCTTGCACGCGCGAGGCTGCAGAAATGCCGTCAACCGGTCGCGCCTGCTTTTCTCACGCCAGTCGAGCTTCTCAAAAGAGGAAGCTCTAAAAAGTCGAATGAAAGTTTTAAGCGGAATTTCCGGCTTGGTGAAATGTAGATGATTGTGGGACGGGTATCTAGTAATGGTTTGCACAATAATTGGATAATAATAATAGATGATACCGTTTTTAATTCGCATGCCGCGAGAATCGTGAAATTTCGAAAAGATTAGTAGCAATTCCATCGACCGCATCTTCGAACTCGCGCGAACACGGACGCGAGCAGATTTTCCTCGAGCGCGGCTCCGGATGCGCGCCTGCACTTCCGCCACGTTTATTGCCGCGGATGGAGGAGAAGCCGGTTTTTACCGATCGCTCCGAGAGGGAAGCCGGAGCTCAAATAATCAAGGGATGCTTCTCAGCGTGGCTGCAAAAGTGTCTTCCCTGAAGGGAAATCGAGGCGATTCGTCGGCCGGCTTCCGTAGCTTGGCCAGAGTGGAAGCTCGAAACCGGAAGCTGCCCCGGTCCCGCGACCCACGTGCGAAATTGCGTTCACGCCGGTGTCGCAACCGCGAGTCGAAAGGGAGAGAGATGGAGTGGCCGGTCGTTGAGCCGCCTTTTAAATAGACGGACGTCTTTCTTCGTCGTGGGACGCCGTCTATATCGAGACCGCTTGCAGCCTCGAAATAAGATCCGTGACTCACGGCGCCGTTGTTTTGGTGTGGGTGGGAGTGTCTCGTTGCACTTGACGAACGTTCCGAAAGCTTATAACAAAAGGGGGCGGCAGTTCTCTTTTCTTCCAAACGAAGAAATCGTAGGGACCTCTTCGTCGTGGCTCGCACGACGAAAGTTGCCGCGTCCGATGGGAAATTCGTGGGTACCCGCTGAAATCGCGTCCGGTCGCCCACGTGGAAAGCGAGCGAGACGATCGCGCACGGCCGACGGGGATCAAGGAAAAGGGAAACGCGGAAAGGAGAGAAGCAGGGAGATAGACGACGCGAGAGGAAAAGAGAACGTCGCACGATTTCATTCACGGGCGACCCACTTAAGTTTCATTCAGCTCCGCGGCGAACCTTCGGTAATACCGGTCCGCCTTTCTCCCGTAATCGGCAGGCCGCGCGCCCTCGGAGCCTGGCCCGAACGGACGGCTTCCAGAAACTTTTCCACGTTGACACGCGGTTTTACGTGTGCCAGCCGAAAACGATTGCGTGCGCGCCGCGGCCCCGAACGGTGCTCGGCATTAAACTTTACGCGCGAGCAAGAAACCGGTGATCCGCGGACGTAATCGGACTTCCTTATCGCGCTGTAAAATACAGGTAGCTCCCGGCCAGGGGCTTTGCGAGAGAGATAAAAATCTCCAGCACAATCATTATCGGAATATTCCGTCTCCCTGTTAGGGTAAGGCGCGCGTGTTGATCGAATAACGTAAAGCGCGCGTTAAACAAAATTCTTCTTCACCCTGTCGTGAAATTTCTTCGACGTCCCCACCCTTCGTCCGGCTCGTTCGATTGCGAAAGAAATGCGGATACAAGGCTCGGCGGGTAAAAGCCGCTGGCGCGCAGAATAGTTTGACACGTGCGCGCAGAATAGTTTGACACGTGCGCGCAGGTTTTGAAAAGCACGAACTTTCGGCCAGGGCGAAACGCGAAGTCGCGAATGCGGCTCGGTTCCTCGCCCCTCGCGAGGCTCTAGCTGACCACGGCATACGTGCCGGCGCGCAGATAAGCCGGCAGAAATGGCTTGATATCGCGCAACGTGCACCGTGTCCTGTTACCAAACACAACCGGTCGCTGATAATGCAACAATATTCTAGAATGGAGCGGAGATAGCCCGCGTTGTTTATCGGCACGACGGCAACGCACGGTCGGCTAAGCTTGCCGGGCCGCTACGGTGCGGAAAAATTGACGGAGGGTGCACGTGTTCCTCAATGCTAATTCAGCCGTTCGATTTCTATAGCGCAGTATGCGGTAATTGGGATATTTTACTCGGGTGACGTACAGCGTTTGGGAATGATTGAAACATTGGTAGGAAATCATTGTGGCTTCCTCGAAATTCTTCTAATTAGCTAACAATGATCTTACATCAACGTTACAAGAAAATGCGACAGGTTTCCGATCCGATGCACAGCACAGTAGCATGGTAATTGGGATATTTTGTCTAAGTACCATAGAGCATGGGGAATGATTTAAATATTTGGTAGGAAAGGATTGTGGCTACCTTCGAAACACTTCTAATTACTTAACAATGATTTCACACGGAACGCTAAAAGAAAACGCAACAGGTTTCCGCGCCAGTGTATCCGATCCGATACACAGCACGGTACATGGTAATTGGGATATTTAGCTTAAGCAACATAGAGCATGGGGAATAGTTTAAAAAATTGGTGGGCAAAGGATTGCGGCTTCCTCGAAATTCTTCTAATTGCCCAACAATGATATTAAACCCAATGCTAAATGGAAACGCAACAGGTATCCACGCCAGTGTATCCCCGACCCGATACGATCGAACCGCGGAATGTCAGGTATTTCCTGATTGCGAAACTAACCCGTGGAAGATCCGCGAGCGACCGGCGGGTTCGTTAGAACGCCGCGCAGTAGTACAGGCTGTCGATAAATCAGACAACAGCGACGTTCGAACAGATTGCGCTGACGTAACGGAGGCTGCGAACGAGGATGATGGTCTTTCCATCTCGTAGCGTCTCGCGATCTCGGCCTGCGCCCGCTCGTTAGTAGCACGAGCGAGAGATGAAGATGTAACAACTCGAGGAACGCTTCGCGGTGCACGCGTTTTCGCCTCGATCGCGATCATTGGAGCGATCCGTGCTCGTACGTCTTCGACACTTCGATGGTTTTATTGTTACGAACATTCTGGGAATGATCAGTCGTTTTTTTGTTTGTGCTATCGCGTTCTCCTAACTTCTAGATCCCCTCGAGCTTCTTCTAGAGGCGTAGAATCGCTCGATCGGTCCTTGGAATTTTTGTTACGGATAAGCTTGTGTAATCCTCGGTGATCCATCGTATAAACGAAATATCTGCGAAAATGCGTTTTCGCGTAACGCAATGTAGTCGAAGTTGTAATACTTGCACACTCCCTTACCTCTTAATGGCTTCACGATCGTTAACGATCGCAGACGCGATGATCGAAAGCTCCTGCACGGTAGTTAGATTCCGCCGATGATAGATTCCTCCCTCGAGCCTTCCATTCGATTACCCTTGATTCGCAATGCTAAGAACGCATTGTGCGTAGAAGGCGCACAACTCGCACCCTTTTCCTTGCACTTGTTACCAATGAAGCAATCGTAAGCAGAACGATCCGATCCTTTCGAAACGAACCGTGCTTCTGTTTGGAATTCTTCGCATACGGATTTTCTATACCGACCACGCTCTTTACGACTATTCACGGGATTTCCGAAAGATCTCGAGGTGTCCAGAAGGTGTCACGCAAGCTCCGCTTACTCAGAGCTTCGATATTCGACGAGTGAAAACGTTCTCTCCCGCGACTGTGCCTATCGAAAATCCGTACAAACAACGTTCCTATGCGTTTCGAAATCCGTGATCGGTGTCCTTTATTTCACAGACGTTCGTCAAATGTGTTTGCATTACCGTCGAGCACCGCGCCTCCGAACAGATGTCCAATTTCTCCGCAATTAATTTCCCGACCTACGCGCGTATCGTCATTTGAATTGCTAATACGAGATCAAAGGTCCTCCAATCGAGGAGCTTCGAGGGGAAGCCACGATGAAAACATTTGATTGCAACACGAAATCTGGAATGCGCTCTCGAGGGTATCGAAAGAATGCGATACACCGGCACGAAATATCGTCGAAGCGGATCGTTAACAATTTAATAATGCCCCGGCATTTTTGCATACCCCTATCAGACAAGCGATTGCATGCCTGCCGATTTCGCGAAGGATTTAGAGATCGGTCGCAAACGAGGCTAGGTAGATAAGAGAATGTTGATTGTTTGATTGTTCAGCGTTTCCTGCTTTCGTATTTCTGCACACGTGCACATATTATTTTCATTTATAATCGTGAACGGCGTAACGTGGCAAATCTTTCAATGTTACATTTCATTTTACACCTCGACGCACCCGCTCAACGATTATTCAACGAAATCGCATGGATTTACAATTGCAACGATGAGTCTTCTCCGTAGAGCGTTGCGCAATACGCGGCACGATTGTCGTGGAGAAACTCATCAAAGGCGAGCCGCAGCGATGCGCGTCCGCTTCAACGATAACATCTATCGCCGTGATAAGACGCGCCGCGGAGAGCACCGTAAACAGCCCGGCTAAAGCGCTATCAGAGTTGACCTCTCGTCTCTCCCGGCTTCGTCGCTCCAATTTTGCCATCGGCCTCTTTGAGCGCGCTGCTTAAATGCACGCGAATGTTCGTTCCGATTGCGAAATGGGAACGCGGCGTGGATATGAAATTTGACGAACCTCAAGCCTCCCGGCGTCGTCGATTTCTAAACGTAGGGTGGTTCCCGGCCTCGGCGAACGACGCAGCGAATCGCCGTGGGAATTCCATCGGCGCGGAATCGACGGAGGCGCGTCCGCGTTTTTAATGAACACCGACGGAATGTGGGTGCAATCGCGAGATCACGGCGGCGGCGTCGTCTGGTAGCCGATCGGAAGGGTACGACACAGGGGGAACAGACAGCCGCGCTATTATTAGCGTTTAACGCGCGGTTATTACGCGCGGTAAATCCCTGCGGACGGTGTCGTCCGTCGCGCGTAGCGGCCAGCCACGATTGAATAATTCAGCGTAGCGTCGGGCGTGATCTTTTATGGTTTAAGGCGAGAAAGAATGTACATGCTCGAGAGGAACAAAGGCAGTCCTCAGGCCAGGACGCTGCCAGTCGGCCAAGGCTGCGCACTGGTGCACACGCGTCCGTGGGCGGACGCACCGACTCGATCGTTCCTCGCGATTCTCTCCTCCCCGATGACTCCACCATCCCGCGGTGTGTTCTGATCGAAAGAAAGTTTTCGATCCTAAGCAATCACTGGGAAGACTTTCAACCCTTTGCGCGCGAGGCCTCTTTCGTTTGAGCCTAGCAGCAAGTGGAGAGGTGTTAGCCGCTCCCGCTTATTTCACGAGTTTTCACAGTTAACTTATTTCGGACACAATGTGACGCTTTAAATTGGTTTCAGAATTCTCTGTCTATCATTCGGATCTTTCGTCTTCTTTACACCTTTGATTTCGTCGCGGTTTTCATCGCTTCCCTTTTCCTCCCCCATGATTTCACGAGTTTCTACAGTTAATAAAAATGATTTCAGACACGATGCGACACTTTCAATCGGTTTCAGAATTCGCTGTCTATCATTCGGATCTTTCGTCTTCTTCACACCTTTGACTTCGTCCCCGTCTTCATCGCTTCCCTTTTCCTCTCCCATGATTTCACGAGTTTCTACAGTTCATGAAAATGATTTCAGACACGACGCGACACTTCAAATCGGTTTCAGGATTCGCCCATCCATCATTCGGATCCTTCGCCTTCTATACACCTTTGACTTCGTCGTAGTCCTTATCACTTCCCCTTCCTTCCCCCATGATATAGATGTATTCTCGTTCATCGCCGACGAAGTATTCAGCTCATCTTCGCTCGAACTATTTTCTTACATGGTGTTCCACGCTTATTGGGCGTCAGCGACTTTGAGGGAAATATTCCGATTGCCGAGTTCCCTTGCCACTACGCGACGAAAGGGTAGCGTCATTGTATCGCCGAGAATTATGAAACATGTCGAGAATCTATCACAAGGCGGCTAGCGTGCGACGCAAACTGATTTCGAGCTGCTGGGTCAAGGCTGCTGGTCGAGGCGTGGGCGAACCGCGTCGCTGTAGCCGATGGAAAAACGCGCTAAGTCGATCGCTTTAACGACACCGCCGCCGGTCAGCTCGATTTGCGTAATACAGATTGCTGCTGCATCGAGGCGCAGTTACCGCGGACACGCGTTCGCTTCCATAAAATTTTGCAAAGCTTACCATTTATTAATCAGCGCGGCGAAATGACGTTTTACTGGGTCGATACCACGATTTCGATGCACGCTGTTTCCACCCTGGAGAAATGCCTCGCGGAAATTTCGGAAAATAATAATTTCTCTCCGTAATAAATTCGGAAAAGCTGCGAACAGTTGAATCCGCGGCTACCAAAGGTAATCGCGACGGATATGGCAACATCAGGTAGGACACTAGAGTCGACAGGTGGAGGCGGGCAGGATATTTCACGGTCAGTTACGCTTCCGCAAATACCACTCGATACATCTCGAGTTTAATGCTAGTTAAAAGGAAGAATCTACGGCCTTGGAGGTGTCCTTGGCGTGGCTCCAGTCTTCGGATCCCAACGAGAAGAAGCTCCAGGTGGAAAGCTGGAACGTACACGAGGAGGTTGAAGAAGGTCCAGGAGCCGCGAGAAGACGAAGAGGATGCATCGAGTGCTCCCCGTATGTTTCTCTAGCTTTTGGACACTTAATGTGCAGCGTTACGTGGCAAGCTCGCACAAGTCTGCCTTGTGCAAGCATTTCGTATTTCATTTTTAGTACCGCACTTGGTGATGGACAATTTAAAAGCGTTTCATTGTCCAGAAACGCGCGAGGATGAACTTCCCCTCGAGAATATGAAGATCGCTCGACCCAGAGTGTTTATCGAGGACGCGCTAATGGAAGAACGAATTAAACAGTTATTCTAATTTATTCGTACATATTTTATTATGCAAACGTATTATCTTATTATATAGATCTCGTATTTGTATAATAGCTTTGTATTAATAGCTTTGTAAGTTAATTTATTAGCACAACTTATAAATAATAGTTGGTTTAAGTTACATCACTACTTCTGTAATTCGTACGTACACGTGGAAGTTATTAAATAAATATCGAATAAAGGAAATTTAACTCGTCATTTCTTTAACACCTGTCCACTCCTCAGAAAGCCTACTCCGATTCCTTAAGCAAGAAGCAACGCGGAGGAACTTTAATTGCAAAATTCCGAAGCGCGAACCTTGCAAAAAGATGTCCCAATCCCATGTAACTTTAAATCTAAGAAATTCCTGGAAATGACGTCACGTTCCAGGAATTGGTGAAATGAAAGACCTCCTCGCGTATCATGTTCTCCTGATACAAATTGGCAATTCCGAGCACTGGGGATTCCGTAAAATCCAGTTCTGGGAAATTCTTGGAAATGACGTCACGTTCCAGGAATTGGTGAAATGAAAGACCTCCTCGCGTATCATGTTCTCCTGATACAAATTGGCAATTCCGAGCACTGGGGATTCCGTAAAATCCAGTTCTGGGAAATTCCTGGAAATGACGTCACGTTCCAGGAATTGGTGAAATGAAAGACCTCCTCGCGTATCATGTTCTCCTGATACAAATTGGCAATTCCGAGCACTGGGGATTCCGTAAAATCCAGTTCTGGGAAATTCCTGGAAATGACGTCACGTTCCAGGAATTGGTGAAATGAAAGACCTCCTCGTGTATCATGTTCTCCTGATACAAATTGGCGATTCCGAGCACTGGGGATTCCGTAAAATCCAGTTCTGGGAAATTCCTGGAAATGACGTCACGTTCCAGGAATTGGTGAAATGAAAGACCTCCTCGTGTATCATGTTCTCCTGATACAAATTGGCGATTCCGAGCACTGGGGATTCCGTAAAATCCAGTTCTGGGAAATTCCTGGAAATGACGTCACGTTCCAGGAATTGGTGAAATGAAAGACCTCCTCGCGTATCATGTTCTCCTGATACAAATTGGCGATTCCGAGCACTGGGGATTCCGTAAAATCCAGTTCTGGGAAATTCCTGGAAATGACGTCACGTTCCAGGAATTGGTGAAATGAAAGACCTCCTCGCGTATCATGTTCTCCTGATACAAATTGGCAATTCCGAGCACTGGGGATTCCGTAAAATCCAGTTCTGGGAAATTCCTGGAAATGACGTCACGTTCCAGGAATTGGTGAAATGAAAGACCTCCTCGCGTATCATGTTCTCCTGATACAAATTGGCGATTTCGAGTACGAGGGATTGTTAAAAATCATGATTCTGTATTAGGAGAACATAATATGCAAGGAGGTCCTTCGTTTCACCAATTCCTGGAATTTGACGTCACTTCCAAGAATTTCCCGAAACTGGATAGTACGGAATCCCCAGCGCTCGAAATCGTCAAATTGTATCAGGAGAACATGATACGCGAGGAGGTCTTTCGTTTCACCAATTCTTGGAATTCGACGTCATTTCCAAGAATTGTCCAAAACTCGATTTCACGGAATCTCTGTCGCTCGAAATCGTCAATTTGTGTCGGGAGAATATAAAACGCAAGGAGGTATTTCTAATTTCGCTAATTCTTGGAATTTGACGTCATTTTCCAGGAAGTTCCGGGAACATCGCGGTACTGTTCTTAATTGAAATTATCCGTGAACAGGACAGTCTTTGCGGGTCTTCGCTTCGGAATTGTGCATTCAAAGTTCCGCCACGATACTTGCGCTTGTGTAAGAAAACGAAGTAGATTCTCCAATAACTGGACAGGCATTAAAAAATTAAATCAATCTTATTTCCTTTACTAAAGATTTATTGAAGAATTTTAATAATGTACACAAATTACAAATGTGTAATGTCATTTGAACTTGATCTATTATACCTATAAACCTATTCTTATACATTCATTTTCAATACATCTTATGACAGTTAAATAATAATTATAATTACAATGTTGAAATAACAACTTAGATTTAAGTATGTAAGTTACAAAAAATGTTTCACGAACTAATAATACCCGCTCGTAAGCTATTAGTATACAAATCGCGTTACAATATGTGTCATAGTTTAAAATTATGCATACAATTTAATTGAATATCTACTAATACACATAGATAATGTTTAACAGACTTTACCAGCAACAACTTCCACCCTCTTACTTTCGATGAGATGCAGGATAATGCCTATTCCCTTACCAGGAAATCTGTACACACAAAAGGTATATTAAATAACCATTTATTTTATAGTTCATTTAATAGTACGAAGTACAGACTGCTTGCTCCACAATCACTAAAGTATTTTACACGCAACGCACAATAACAGCGTGCAATGAATTCACCAAAAGTATACTGCATTTAAATAAAGATATTTTCACCACCATCGATAATTCTCCAGCACTGATAAACACCCCTCGGGAGACGCCCGATATTCGATGAAAGTAGCGCGGCTGCGTAATAAGATCACTTTCGACGTCCCGACCGCCTCGATCCGCCTCGATCGCGATCACATTATCCACGCACCTGTCCTTACCTTCCGCATACCTGCCAGACGGATTGCCGGGATCGTGTACTACGGGAAAGCGGGGGCAAACGTCAGCAAAGTGGCGTACGTCGATGTCACCCCCTTTAGCCGCGCGATCGTTCCAGCGGCCCGCCTCGAAAAACCGCGCGCGCGCTTCGAGGAACTGCGGCTGTGCAATATCTCGTTCGCTATTATCGCATCTCTGGCCGGCTTTACACTGCTGCCCACCGTTGGGACACGTCGCTCGTTAACGATCCTTTCCCAGAAACCGGACATTAATATCCGCGGAGACGCCGCGCGGGGGCCATCGTAGCCCCGGCACCTGAGCGAACAGCTCTTCGCTGGAGAACGCTGATCGACGGTCGCTGTATTCTGTTACCCACGCGATCGCGTACGCGCGTGTTTAAACATCGCTGAGCATTAGCATACGCTAAGGAGTGTACAGGAAATGCCGAGGCTCCGTCAGCTGAAACAATGCGTACATTGCTAGCCTTGAAAGTGCGAACAGAAAAAGACGATCCTTCGGATCTTCTCGCTTTCGTTCGGCTAATTGCGCCTTTTTTCCTAGGACACGGAGATTCACGAGATTCATCCCGAAAGTATCCAATGCTCGAGCTCAAGATTAACCCCTCGGCATACAATGACGTCTGGGAGACGTAATTCATTTCACGTGCCATTGTAGACTTATCGTATAATGTCGCTTAATTACACTCCATTAACTGTGTATATCAACATGATTAAATATTATATAGCACTGAAAATTTCGAAATGAAATGTTTTATCTCTGAGCGTGCATATAACTGTTCGGTGGAGCCAGTTAAATAGTGTTCATCGGACGCGTCAAATTCCATCGTATTTGTACGTCAAGGGGTTGAAGATCCTCATGCTGATCAACCCTGACGATCATAATAAAGGAGGGTCCGCGTAAGGACATCATTCGCCTCGTTTTCGCATCACGTTCTCCCCTGCTCCTATTTACCTAACAAATTACATCCGCGCGTTTCATTTGCGAGGCCGATGCACGCGGTGCAACGCGTCCGACGGTCGACGATTTCTATCCTCGCCCTGTCACGCGGGCTGTCCCGTCCCTGGGTTTACACGCGTAATCATGATGGTTCGATCGTTCGTCGGGATTTGCGGTACTCCTTGGATCGCAAGCAATCTTCGGTATCGTTCCCATTGATCCGTTCACGCGCCACTTGATTCTGTACGGGCGGGAACCGGTCGAACCCTGTCCAAGTTGATCCCCTCGCGACGGATAATCGTCTCTCTTAAAGTCCTGTCGTAGCTACTTCCATCCTCATACTCCGTTCCCATGTGCGCAAGGGCGATTTCGCGCTGCCACGAGTACGCCCGCGGGACGAGATCCTTTTAGATTGGACGCCGCGGTTTTCGGATAGCACGCTATCAGATTGAGACTGAAACTCCATGGCTGCCGATAAGCGTAATTTAATATAAACAAGACGAATCGTTCGAGCGCGACGCGACGACTCCGTTACAACTCGATGGTCGTTTAAGGTAACGTAATCCTGGGGTTGATTGATCGTCGGACAGCCCAGAAGCCGCGCGCCTAGGACGCCAGCGGTGTAGATCCTTTTCTAAACTATTGAACTTCGATTGCCACTGTAAATACAGGTACGATTCCTTTCCTGCGGCCATCAGCCGCGTTTTCTTCGCGTCGTTTTATTGTCACTTGTATCCTGCGTCTCGTCGAACGCCGACAAGCGAATGCCGACCGTAAAAGCCAAGATAATAACCGTACCGCGATCAATGATCTACTTGATTCTCCTTCGCATCGATACCTCCAGTGATTCTCGTGCCCGAAGCCTCGATCCTCGATTCTATGACAGCCACAGTAAGGAAGTCGTTCCACGTGAAAACTCCGATCGCTGAAATTCCTGGATCTGTGCGCCTGCCGGTGTTGCCCAGGCATTCGCAAGGAATGACCACCTGAAGGAGCATGATTCGCCGGGTTCTGATACGTGTGATCGAGCCAAGGATACAGGTCAGAACCTTTCAGGTCGCGCGCGATTCCCGCGGATTCCACGGATTCCAGCGCGGAGGAACGAACGTCGGCGCGGCCCGGATAAATTAGCCGATAACCGCGTGCAGCAACTTTCGCCGCGGTGAAGAACAACGGCGGCGCTCGATGAACGCCTTGACCTAAACAACCGCCTCTCCTTGCCTGCGTGCACCGAGAAAATGTGTATCGGAAAAACGAGGAACGCCGCGGCGTCCGCGATTAAACTGACGATAGAGCAGCGGGCATCGATGGTGTAATATAAATGTAAATGAGCGTCGCGACTATAAATAGATTAAAAACACGCCGTGATGATTATTACCACGATCGATCGCTGATGCTCATTTATTTTGTCCTTTTCACCCCTTCGCTCGTTCAATGCTCCGCTATATATCCAAAGGGGAAGCGCAAAGTGCCGCGTTACACCCCCGGGGGAACATCCCTACGCAAGACGAGGAATGGAACGTGATTGAAAGGAAACTGCACAAAGCCAGACGTGTCGATTGTAATAGCATTATTCCTTTCGAGTTGTGTACGTCAGCCGCGAGATCGCTTTCAGAAAATAACTTGCTACCGAGTTATTCTCGACCCGAAGGCCGCGTGCTCGTTCCGCGTGGCACAAATTGCACAATCGCGAATCCGTCCGATTTCTATCGGTCGCTGGACATCATCTCTCCTTTTCCCCCGACCACCCCTTCGCCGTTCTCCACGTGGATATCGTTAATAAACTATTGACTTTCCTCGCGACACGATTCGTTGGGCCTAACGATGCCGCTTACGCAAGCGGCCGGTATACGGTCTCTCCTCAGCGGACTCTTTCAACAGGTTTTACATTATATTCACATGTACCGTGTACTGCTTAGCACATTTTCCACGACCCGACATAGACTGTCGTAAACAGGGGAAACGTGTAAAACGTAGACGGGTAACGAAGGAATCTTTGTTCCGAGCGCTTGGCGCTTTCGCGCAGCGGACTTAATTAATTTCAATGAACCCCCCGCTTGTTGGGATCGTGTTCATACGTTCTTCTCACAGCGAGCATTCCTGGCGAATCATAATCGAATCGTGCCGCCATCTCACAGAATCGCTTCATACCAAGCGTGCAATGTTTATATTCTTATCAACTCGAATGAAAGCAAGATTCGACAAACTCTTGATAGGTGCACCCTTCTCTTGGATCCGTGCTATACAGATCTAGATCTCGACACAGATATGAAGTATCCTCAAGGGTCGCTTAAAGACACCAACGCAAATGGAAACGGATAACGTTCATTCACGATGATAAAGACAGAATAATTGTAAAGATCATGAAACGTTCTACTCACCTTGTTACGGTGTCGACAGCAGGACGACGCGTTGCCCATGATTGCCGGTTCAAGTGAAGCGGATAGACCGAACCACCCACCGGTCGGACAGCACTCTTTAACACCTTGCCTCCCTTTCGGACTCTTCTCGGCACAACCGGGCCCGTCCGTTCGTCATCCTTCGCCGAGGAACCCGCTCCGAGAAAGTTGCCGTTTATTATCGCGTTTGGTATTTAAGGCCAGCCCCGCGGCCCATCGAAAGTACGGTCCGCCTTCGTTTTTCGCGACGCGATTTTTCGCGGGGACCGCTCCGTCGGCGAATCTTGTTCGTGTCACTTGGCCGATTCGATCGGACGTTTCTCCGAGCTTCTCTTCATTTCTTTTCCTCGGTCCCCTTCTGACCGGGGAGCACATTCAAATCGGGACACCGATCGTTGGAGCTCGATCGTTTCGTTACCGGTTTAAACTTGTATACGCCGCTTGTTGTTTTAAAACGCATCAAGGCGTCGTATCGTTGCCCTCGTGTAACGATCTTCCGATCGCGTAAACGGGGAAGCACGTCGAGCCGCGTTCGACTGGCTGGAAGCGACGGTGGAACGACCGCGGGAAGCCTTAGCGTACGGGAAAGACGGACGAGTTGACAGTAACGCTCCGATAATTACGGATTACCGTCCCTCAGCCAAGTGCAGGCCGTAGAAACGTATAAAAAGTCTCCCCGCGACATCTCTTCGGAAACATCA
This sequence comes from Holcopasites calliopsidis, assembly GCA_023838395.1. Lineage (NCBI taxonomy): Eukaryota > Metazoa > Arthropoda > Insecta > Hymenoptera > Apidae > Holcopasites > Holcopasites calliopsidis. The sequence continues at coordinate 3,443,821 of JALHAQ010000008.1, forward strand.
TCGGAACGACTGGCCGACTAAGTCGAACCGAACGGGGAGCGGTTCCCGCGTTGCGTTCGACGAAAGCGGAAGCATCGACGCCTATGGAAAACGCGAACGATCCGCGCGGCGCGGTTTTCCAAAAACTGTCCGCGAAACTCGGGGGAAGTTTTGCTGGCGCGTTGCCGCGTGTATACGCGTGCGCCAGCGCACGGTACCAACGATCCCACGCGAGTCACCGCTTTATTTTCCGCCGTTACATCACTGTCGTCTATCATCCGCCGCCTTCCGCGGGCATAGTTTATTCGAACCGTGGTAAAAAAGAAAGAAACAATGACGCGCGCAAATTGCGGCACGCGACTCCGTCTTTCGACTAACGCATCGTTGGGAGTTTGATCGGCTGGAATCTTCCTCCACTTTCGGAACAAACCATCTACGGAAGTTCTGCTAACAGTAGAAAAAAAAAAGAAGAAGAAAAACTTGCGATAGTCGAAGATTCTCGGATCGTAACTCTTTGCATTCGCACTTCGGTAGTTTCGACACAACGTCGGCAGAAATTTCCGTGCGTTGACATTCTTCGTAACTTCGTTACGTTTACTCCAAAGGAACGTTCGATCGTTCTTTCGAGTGGACACTTTGGAGATTCTGCAATACCACTGGTTTCGCGCCGACGGAAGAATCCCTCGACGAGGATTCCGTAGCTTCCAGGGGGACGGCGAAGACTCTCGCCGCGTGACTGACGAGGACGATCCCGTACACTTCGTTCTCGAGTAGCACGTGTCGAGCGTAAACGGACGGTTGCGTCGACGCGCGGAAACTCGTGATCGTCAATGGAACGACGGAGCGCGGGGAGAAAAGGTGTACGCGCGATTTGGAAATCGTAGGGAACAAGGCCGGGCAACGATCTGAGAGCTAAGCCGGATCGAGATACGTGGAGAAGGAACAGAGCCGACTACCCGAGACACTTTTCCACCGTCCCATCGCGATGCAAAGAGAGAAAAGATTTGTTAACACAGGCGAGACGGGAGGATGGAAGTTTTCGCGTGTTCCCCTGTTACGCGATGAAACTCGTTCTCGCGGCTCGTCTGCGATTTACATGGATCCACTCGAGCTCCACACGGTCTTCTCCTTCCATCCGTGTGACACAATTCCGCGGGCCGCACGTGTACTTTTTTCCCCCCCAACTACCGCCACTCGAAAAACTACGCGTCCGGTGAAGAAGTCGAGGCATCGACACGATCGGATATCGTCGTGATAAAGCTGCAAGGTCTGCGAATGAAAAAAAAAATTCACTCGTATCGATAATTTAATCAGCTAACTGGTTGAAGGAGAAACGGGGAACGAAAGTGCAGTCGTAGCCTTCTTTAAAAAAAAAAAAGCGAAGCTGCCAGATTGAAGGATTCGTGACGCGGATCGACAGCTGAAATCGGCACGTGCCAATACGCGATCCGCGAATCGCTCGATGCGGAAACAGTGGCTCGATCGAAAGAGAGCCGGAAGGTGACTGGCGAGGTAGCCGACTTACGGGGCTCGCCTTTTTCGCGCGGAGCTTCTTTTCTTATCCGCGCGTTGCCTGTAAACGCGGCTCCCATCGCCGTCCGTCGCGCCGCGCATTCTAATCACGTCGAGTTTCGCTGCGAGACTCGCGGCCGCCAACCGATTTCGCGTCGCGACCCAGACTTCCGGTTCCAGTCGCGCTCCGTAACTCGGAAACGGTACTCCTCGCGACGAAAAAAGAATCGCCTCGGCGGCGGAAACGGGGTCACCGGTCGAAATTCGAGCCGGAACTCATGCGGTTCGGGAATCCCTTCTTTCTCTCGCGGGTAGCTCGGAACTCGGTCGACGGTGGAATTTGTTTCTTAAGAACAGCTACCATGGGATGATTGTAAATTATATTTGACAGAGTGTCGAGATTCGAAGCAGTTCTTCCTCGTGGTTTCCGCTTACTTCGACACGTCGGGTTAAGGACGAGCCTTTAACACTAGGTTTACGGAACGCGTCAATCTGACGTGCTTTAGATTTCACGTTTAATGTTTTGGAAGTCATAAACATTATTTTCAAGCAGCTTGTATTGACTTTGATGCAAGAGTATCTGCACGCATCCCAGTTCATCTCTCGCCAAGGCTTTATAATCTCGAACATTTGTCAATGATATGCCTGCTTTGCAAAAAATTCCCACGAATAGGTACAGAAGAAGGTCCGTAAACCCGGTGTTAATAACTTCATAACAGCCGTGCCCCTAAACGATATTAGCTGCAAAGGTAGAAAGGAAGAGGCGAGCCCACACGTAACTCAAGACCAGCTTCCCTCTATCGTTAAATCAGCACTGCAAACAGTTTCATCAGGCTTCATTATTTTCTCGGCCGTTATCTGTGGCTCCTTAACAGCGTAACTTATGACGTCCGACAGCGGCTGATTAGAATCACCCCCGGGCTGCAATTCCTCCGCGCGACTGCCACCATTTATCGCGAACGTCCCAGCCGCCAATCGGCTGCCGTGCCCGCTGATTACTCCCGCCACTCGCGGATATTATTAAATATGCGCGCTCTGTGCTCGAGCATCGTTGGCGCCTCTTCTTCGATTGGAAGGTATCCCCGCACGAGTTATCTCAAACGCTTTACAGTGGCAAGGGAAAGAGGGTGGTTGGGTATTGCGGCCCCCTGACGGCTCTCGTATTCATACGATATCCTTGGGATCGGGCAAAAAGTGCACGAGACGTCGATCGCGCCGAAGGAGCGTACGCGTGGACGGGAAGCGCATCGATTTCAAACGAAGCAGGGTCTGAGAAAAGAGAGGAAAGAAATGAACGACGATTTATCAAAACATGTATAACGATTTATTGAGGAGAGCTATTCAAGCATGTTAAATTTCATGAAATGCAGGTACCTACCTATCTACTCACTAGCGTTACATTAGACGCGTATTTTACTCGCAAAACTGTACCATCTACTTCGTACGATTTTGTCCGTTTCCGAAGGAGAATTTCTTCCTGCACGGAATCTGCGTTTAGCTTTCCTCCGCAGATCTCTAGTCGCCTTGGCACGATCGTCACGAGGGAAGGAAACGGAATTCCTCGGAGACAGTTGAACCCCTTTACATCGAATCTCGTCGGAACGCTTTTTCTTCTCGTTGTAATGCTCGAGAGAGAAAACGATTTTCCTTCGTCCCGCGTGTACCGAGAATAATCTCCGTTCCATTCGACAAGGTCCGCGCACGATCGTGCCGGACGCTAGAATGGATCCGCGTTTGAAATCTGCCCACGTTTAGTTTTGATTGCCAGTCTTCAATGCTCTGGTATTCACTAATTTTGTCCTTAAAAATTCGTCGTTCGTTTTTCACCCCTCGCGCGCTCCGTCGATCGTCCGAGACCGGCCGGCACGCATCGAATTTCGCTAAACGGTCTCGATATTGAACTTTCGGATTACGAGAAAAGGGTGCTCGTGTCCTATACAAAACTGTGCCGCCTCTACTATTTTTTTTCTTTTATTATGCATATAAACTGTGGTAATCGTTTGTTATTCGCCGTGCAACGAGAAGTCGATATCATTTTTCTTTTTTTTTTTAATAAAACAAAAAGATCGATGCGAATTTGGAATGAAATGTCTAAAGAGTTCCATCGGTTTCTCATTTTCCTGAAGCAAGTAGCTTTACGCTCTCGTTGCACGCGATCGTCCCTCACGCTACCAGTCGGAGAGAAACTTATGAAACCGAAGAATTTGCACGATTCTATTTACGAAACCGCGCTTGGCAAATGTTCGTGAGGGGTGAGAAAATTCAGCGGTTGAAGTTGAATCGTTTCTACAGGTCGCTCGCAGCGAAAATAATGATATCCGAATCGTTCCTCGGTGCATGTGCGTTTCCTCATATTTTCCTTTTTGATTCAGAGCCTCGCGCGGCATTTGATTACTTTTCTTTCTCTATTCGGAATTTATCGAGCACGCCGCTCGAATTTGGAACGATTAGACGCACATCGTCTACGATCTTTTCCCCGGTGAAGTGCGAAATTGCCCTTTCCCTTCGCAAAGAATCGACACGCGTCAGCGTTTTATCGGTGCTTGCTCCTGGGCCGGGTTCCTTACCGTGCGCTTAAGTTACGAGATAGCTAGCTCCCGAAGAGACGCGACACCGTTTGTCGCAAATCGATTTACAAAGACTACCTTTATAGTTGTGAAAGACACGATTTAATCTACTGTCCGAGGGGTCGGCTTCGATGGAAGCGGACCTTTAATCGGCAACGGTGAACAGTAGTTGAAAATCGAAATTGCAGCGTGATAGAAAATCTGTCTGCACATCGTTTGCAGGTATAATTAATAATTGCGGCGTTTGGTGGGAAAGGGTGCACGTTTCGGCTTGCGTGACCCTTTCTCCTTAAACCGTTCGAATCGACTCGACTGCGTCTTATGTCTATATAATATCTCTATTGTTTATATCAACTGGATACCGTCTCTATCGAATAATACCACAGTGAAAACTTTGAAGTTCATCTTTCTCGAGATAGCATTTTAGATGTGCGTGTGCACCTTTTTCTTTTCCATCGAACGCCTCAATAGTATTGGTACATCCGCTGCGCTCCCCTCGAAGTCTACCCCTCGGCTACACACCATACACGGAGAAAAAGGTGATACAAAATCTATGTCCAATTCGAAACCGACACACGCACACATACAGAGAGAGATAGAATAAACGGTTGTTTAGTTATTAGTTAATAGTGATCAGCAATTTATTCATCGCATCCGTCTCGTCACGATAGATCAAACGGGTGTATAGGCATTGCTAGACACGTACTGTTTAATTATAGTTGCCTGCTTGTTCTTTCTTCACTCTGATATCTCTTTACAATGGCTTTCCTATTTACAATCAGCCCACCGGCCTCGCATCTTATCAATCTTCCGTTTCCTAGGATACATGCCACAAGGAAACCGTCCCGAAGCTCGCCGTCGATCTTGCGTGATTGGAATTCAACTGATCTAATCGATCCGAACGAATCCGTTGAATTCGTTATAAACGACGGAAACTTTCGACCCCGAGATTCGATTGCTGTCGTCGCCCGTAGCGGACAACCCTTTCTAAAACCATCCTCCGAGAAAAGTCTTCAAAAATATCTTTCTTATGTTCAGAGAATGAAGCTCGCCAGGAAAGCGTCGCGACACCTTCGTAAAATACATTTTTTCCTCTCTCTCTCTCTCGCCACCCACGCTCTCGGCGGCCCTCTATTATCGTACAAGGATCATCCGTAATCGCTTCTCTCTACCGCTACCGATAATAATAGCCGCGACGCGACGTTGTACTGTTTTACAATTACAATTACGTTTATCATCGCCCAGCCACTCTTCCTCGAAAATACAAAAATTACACGGCGGAGATCAGCCTCTCTAACTTTACCTATGATACATTACATATAATTATCAGCTCTTGTCACCTATTTGCTGCGGCATTAGTATATTACACACGAGGCCCGCTATTATCGTAGCGTGATACTCGCAATAGATAGATACAACATTCCGAAGGGTCGACGTTCTCCTTGCGAGCTTCGTCGGAGGATCCAATGATTTCCCGTCGCAAGATCGCCGAGATGATTCGAGGAGGACGCAGGGAGTGGAGGAGAAGGAGAAACGGCGGATCGGCGGAATTAGCACGCGGGGGTGCGATTAATCGGTCGAAATTATTCATCGCATACTCGTTACGACGAGGGAAGATTCGTTTCTTCGAGATCGTTAGTTGCAAAAGTTCCCCTCGGACATTTCATTCAATTCGAATAGCGATGGATGAGGCCTGCCGGTTTGTTTCTTTATTGCTACGTGATTTCTTTTTTTAACTTGGCGACTCGTACGATTTCCCTATACCTGCATTCTGACGTTGCTCTTTAATATTAAAACGGCAACTACCAACCGACACCCGACGCGTCCCAGCGTGCGTGCGAATCGCGAACGGTGCAAGTGTATCTCTGTGCCCGCGTTAAAAGGCATCCCCTAAATGTTACTCTGGCCGTGAAAGTCGAGCGGCTCGTGCGTAAAGTACGCATACGCACGCCCCGCCGTAAGAGGAGACCGATTTCTACGCGCGTAATAAGCGTCGACACGAAAGAATTTCCTTTACATACACATATACGTTGGAATATTCATATACGCCCGCAAGGCCGTTCCGTTTAATTCAATCGTCTCTAAGATTCTGTCAATCTTATAATTACTGTACACGTTACGAAATGCTATTCCAGAAGGAGTGTCAGCTTCTAAACGAACCAGTTCTTCCCCAACGGGGAACGTGTTCATCCTCTTCAATGAAACGGAACATCCTGCACAGACTATTAAAAGATCTCGCGCCCTTATCACTGTACGTACACGTATCGCCGATAAAGTCTCGCTGTGCATGCGAACGCCGCCAATCGCCGGCCTTGATCGGGGATTAACGAAACGCACGAGTCCACGAAGGGGAGGTGAAGACTCGAGGGCGGTTCGCCATCGATTTTTATCTAGCCGGCGAACCGCGCTCGGGGGGGAGTCCCAGCGCTTTTTCTTCCACCGACGTTCGATATCTGATTACTTCCAAAGGGTCAGAGAATTCTACGCACTACGTTATCTCACTATCACAGAACAGTTTTTCCTGTTTTATTGATGATTTTCTTTTTTGTCAAGCGTTAGGACTCCATCGGCCGACCTCCAAGATTTACAAGACACGAAGAACGTGGGACACGCAGAACATTAAATAGACGATCATTAGTCGATCAACGATCGAGCACTCGCGTCTCCTTTCTCGTTCGCGTTTTATCAATTTCGGGGAACATCCGGAGAAGAGTTTCCAGAACGTCTTCGCCCTGTTCCAGTAAAAATCGGAGGACACAAGAGAGAGAGAGAGAGCGGACTCGGTACATCCGATGAACGAACGCGAGAAAGTAGGGAGCTCGTCGGCGAGTTCTGCGAGTAAAATCACACGCACCCCAATGCCGTTCCGAGATTATTTGGTTAAAAAATATATATCCTCGCGCCGACGCGTTCGAACAGGCTAAATCGTTCGTCCTCCTCGTAACCGCGAGAAGTGCCGGATCGTTGAGCTTACTTCCTAAATACCAGCTACGTTTTTTCATTTTTTTTTCTTTGTTGTCCTTTATTCATACACATATAGTTAATCGCGTGTACGCGCGTACGTATAGAAGAGAAGTAAAAACGAGGTTCTCGCCGCTCGACACGGTAAAGGGTTTCGTATCGGGGCCGCGAGGAACGATTTCCAATCGATTCTTTCCCTTACGGCCTGGCTATAAGGACGAATGGAAGATTAGCGAACGATAGGAAGGGGGGCAGGGGGGGCGAGAAAGAGAAACGTAGGAGAAAGGATACTTTGATTGCCTCGACGGCTAACTTTCGATACCCGCGAGATCGCCTAATTCTACCGTAAAATGCTCGCCCTTTGAAAGAAAAAAAAAAAAATTCGTTCACCAATTGGTATCTCCATTAAGTACACACCCTAGACGATTAAAACGTTAGAACCTTAAACGTTGCTCTCCCCTTGGAACGAGTAAAAGTCCTACTATTTACAACACCGGTTCGGAGGTCTTCGTTTATTCGTTTGCGCAACCCAATCCCCGGCGGAGAAAGTGCATCCTCCCTTATCCCCCCCCCCCCTCCCTCGCTCGTTACTCCGTTACCGCTAATTGTGAAAAGGCTTCGAGGGCTACTTTCAAGGTACGCGAATTCTCGTGGTTGCACGCTAATATTTACACGCTTACGGGTGCTAAGAACGGGGCTAACGCTCTCCGTTTCTTCCTTCTTTTTTTTCTTTTTTTACAAATATTACACGCGCACGTGACGAACTAGTTCTTCACCGTACTTTCGCCCCTGCCGCGATTTCGTGCCAGGAGAAAGACGCCGGAGAGATTTTCCCGAAGAGCAACAGTTAATTGCGAAATATTACAAAACTGCTTTCGATGCAAATGAAAGTGGTGTAAAAATTATTGCATATTTGAAACATACGGGGGGGGGGGGGGGGATCGCGTTGTCGGATGTGCTTCGCGGTGAAATGCTCTCCAACTTCTCTCCTCGCGCGAAGGGGGGGAGGGGCGATCGAAATGGAACAACGCGAGAAAAGCGACGGGACCGGTGGCGATACACTTCGATTAAACAATGGTAAACTGGCAGTGCTGATGAGAAAACTGTAACTTCCCCGGGAAGAACTACGCGATCGGGTAGTGTCCTCTCTTTAGAATGAGATACGCTGTAAATGTGGCACGCGCGAATGACAATTCCACCGTTCGCGTCTCGGAACTGCGACTGCACGAAACCGGCTCTCGCTTCGTTCCATTCCACGCTGTTTCCCCTTACTTCACCGATTCGACACATCGAACGAAAAACTTCGGCTTCGGAATTGAATTGGTTGACTGCACATCTCAATGGTTTGCTTCACTTTTTTCTTTTTACACTTATACGAGTAGAGTATTCACAGTCGTGGGGTCTTTAAAAGTCCGCTAAATCGATTGTTAAGTTCGCGAATCGTGCCTGTACTAACGATTACTTCCGCTTCACCGATTCTTTCCAGTACGCGTGTGTATGTGGCTTAGGTGTGTCCTCCTCTATACTACACGTGTCACGCTTAAATTGATACGACATGCGTGTCTCTGCGTGTGTTTCTTTATTTTTTCGTAAACACAATATATTAAGGCCTCTTAGTTACTAACGACAAGTCGTCGCGTTCCTATTTCCTCGATACCAATCGCAGCGACAGAGTTCCAAGTCCACCCCCTGCGTCTTTCTGTCGCCCTACTGTACACGAAATGTTCGAACAAGTGCCCGGCTTTTATGGAACAAAGGTCGGCGAAGTACGCGAAACGTGCGCCCCTCTTGCCTCGTAGCTTGGCCTCCGAGTCTCGTGTGTGTGTGTGTGTGTGTGTGTGTGCAATTGCAAACGATTTTGAGGAGAACTCAAAAGGACTGCGCGCCAATCGGCTGCTCTAATTTCGTACAGTTTAGAGCGTCGATTGGAAACACGAGCATTCCAGCGAGCAAAGTCGGACGCACAACCGAGAAGTAAAGGACAGAACAGAAGAAAGCGTGAAGCAAAAGGTCCAGGGAAAACAAGGTGAATGATAGAAGTGCCAAATTGGAGACAAGAGAATCACCATTGTCGGTCGTTTCTTTTTTTTTTTTTTTTTTTAATCCGTAGCAACTTTATTGTTCGGTGCATCACGTGTGCCAACCACTTTCCATAACGAAGGCAATACTCGCTAGCGCCGGGAGTATACGCGGAGTTTCTTGTCGCTTAATTAGTCGTTATCTAATTAACGTAGGTACCTTACGACTTACTCATTACCGCCTAGCCTCCTGCTTATTATTCGTTTACTTATCGGCTCTCCGTGTTACGAATGAGAACCGAGTTATTCCGAGGAAGAAGAAAGAAATGTTCGTTTGAACGTGCGCTCCTCTCTACATTTATGTATACACAAGTGCAACAAATAAAGTGTCACATCTCATTTCCCTTCTTTTCGTGGCATCAATCTTCTCTTTTTTTTTTTTATTATTCACCTTTGCTATTACCATTTTTCCATTTTTTTTTGTTTGTTTTGTTTCGCTGCTACTCCTTTCTGCCGCCTTCCCTCGAGACGCGTATCGTTTAAATGCCCCCGACTGGCCAGCTACAGTGAGCTACGTATTTACAAATCTTGTCGTTCAAGTTAAATCGTCTACGTATCATCCCCCTCGTAGCAGTTTCTTTGCCTTTCGTTTAATAGGAAACACAATCATCCCTCTCCACATTCGCACTTTCTCCCTTGAATATACACACACAGGCATCCGTAACGCTCCGTTCCCATCCTCTCGTTCTCCGTCATCTTTTTCCTCTCCCCTTTCATCCCCGCCGCAGCATCCGCGCGTCGTGTTCAGTCGCGAATCGGACCCCTCGCAGAGCTTCGACAAAGACACCGACATCCCTCCTTCGTTCCAAAAAATTTCTTCTCCGCGACTGTCGCGTTCCGCTTTCGCTCGTCGCGAAAATTCAGCCTCGATTCGTAAGAGAATCAGCCGCTTATTAAAGGATAAGGAAAAAAAGGCATGCAGACTCCGAAAAGCGGAGGCATCGATTCGCGAAGCATCGACGAGGTTTCGTCGAATCGTTAAAAAGATTGAAACGAGAGGATTCGTAACGGCGCAAGAGGAACCGCCTTTGTCCGTCGGGGTGCGACATTCTCTTGATTATTATTATTGCATCCGTAATGGCGATTTCATTCGTGAGCTATTATTATACGTATGTACAGAATGATGAACGCGATATGACCTATTTACAAATGACGAGAGAAGCTACCTGCTACCCGAAACGAGATGAGACCGGACATTGCTTTCGTTATAAAAAAAAAAGAATTACTTCGACGAAGAAAGGCGTGCCCGCCGCGTCGCGCGCGAATGCCTGTCGCTGGCGAACGGCGATCAGACGTGCCGCGCACGGAAGGTAATCGTTTCCGCGCGCGAAGGAAGCAGTTGTCTCGTTCGCTTCTTTTCTCGTGGATACACCTGTGGCTACCAAGACGACGGTCTCGACCGATCGAGTCGAACATCAATCTGCTTCCCGTTTTCGTTTCCTCCCTTCGTTTCCTTCCGTTCCGTCCCGATGCAAACGGTTGCTTATTAAACGATTATCGGCACACGTTGTAAGATGACGATTCGTAGAAATCCAGCTCGAGTGTCTGCGCTAAGAAAGGGAACACGCGGGTTGCCCCGCCGCGTTACTTTCCTCTCCTTTGTCGTCCGTCACGGAATAATAAAAACCAGTCTGCCGCGACTAGGCTAAATCGTTCTACCTAAGCTTCTTAACGGATAGTTCGACGTGAAAATCTACTGGCTACCTAAGGTTCCTTAAACTAAAATCACACTCAGAACGTATGCAACTAATTGGATCGCCGTGAGCGGCCGCTCTGTCCGGCCTCGCAGCGCGGCCTGAACCTCCTATGCGTCTCCAATTCGTGTATCATCAACTAACGCTAGTGGTAATAAAAAAGGAAAAGAACGTTCGCGGCGTGGTCCACGAGGATCGAATCCTGCCCTATCCAACGATTCCTTTTCATGGAAAACAGCGGCGGTAGTGGCGAAACGATCGATCGTGAACGACGCCGTCGCGCGCAAGAGATAATCGAAACTGTCGTTTCATACGCGATCGAGAAGTTCGGGGAAAAAGTAAAAAAAGAGCGACTCGGAGGCGATCGCTGCAGAGGTCTAAACGCGCAGAAGAGGAGACAGCCGAGATCTCGCACGGAAGCGCTTACATAACAGTCACGAAATTAAACTAAAAATGTCTATCTCTATCTATACGCAAAGGGACTCCTCCGGACGATTCGAATCCTTCCCTTCGTCGTCGCGAATCCGTCGTTTCCTTCTTCGACGTCCCTTGTCCCCGATCGCGTTCGCCTCGTGCCCTCGCCACGGCTCGTCGGCAGTGTATATTTCGTCACGGAACAAATCGATCCGCCGTTGCGCGTTCTAGGAATTCGTACGATTCCTAATTAAGACAGCACAAGGACAATGTCGCCTCTCCGTTGGAATTGAATGAACGAGCTACCCTTAGCTCTAAACTGGGCGACGGTGTCTCGACGAGAATTATCTCAATTCTCTTCTCGGGAGGGGAGGGGATATCTTGTGCTCTCCGAGTCGAACTTCCACGAATAAACGAAATTTCCCCTTGCGCCAGCTTCTTTTCACGCGGAAGGGACGAAGATTTATTAGCTTCGTCGCGATGTCCATCCTTCGGAGAATGGCGTTGTCTCTCCATAAACAGGAAGTGTCGGAGTCTCTGTAGATCTTCGCGATCGATGGAAGCGGTCTCCTTAATTAAGACAGGACTCGCGAGTATCCCTTCCGCTGATATTAAAATCCGTGATCGTCGAGTCACGATCGAACTCCCGTAAAGAACGATTTACGTTGGAGTTGCTAAAAAAGAAAAGAAATCTGCGCTCGACAAAGAAGAACACACCGTTCTCGTCTGCGTTTCCTGCCTGGAGTCACCACTTGTCGATCCCCATTGCGATTAGAAGAAAATCGCAATCATCCGCGACTCGTTCGTCCGTCCGTATTTTCGGCATCCCTCTCCGCTTCTCCGTTCCTCGACGAAGTGGCTGATCACGAACGCTCGCGATAACAGATCCCAGGGCGGCGTACGCGGAATTCAACGGCGTGAAGAGAGGGGCCCGGGGACCTCTTCTCGCTTAGGATCAACATCCAACACGCTTTCTCCCGTATCGGGAACGATTCTCTCCGTCGTTGTTCCGCTTCAGCAGGTACAAGGTAAAACTGGAGCTACTCTGAAACGAATCCGACGATGGAGAGGCGGCGTGCATATCGCTATATATTGCATAGAGAATCCCTTCTGACGAACAAGCTTCGTCCACGGCACTTTTCGGCGTGACTCGCGTGTACGTGCGACAGAAGCGTGTGAAATCGAACAGAGGAGAAAGAAAAAGGTACAGACTCTGGCCCGTCCGTTCGATCCTCTCTTACAAACTACTTTTGCGCACGTTCCCCTCCGCGCCCTATCCTATCGGGTTTTCGAATATCCCTCGAAACTGAGTCGCCCTCTTCTTCATCCTTCGTGTCCTCCTCGCGACGTGTGTGTCCATTCCCCTTCCTCCCTCCCTCTCGTATGCATACAGAGGTGTGTATAATATATATTTCTAGATATCTATATACATACACGTGTATATGTATATCAGCTAGTCGAAAATTGAGGCTTCATTGCTCGGCAGTCTATTGTCTCTCTTGGCTCTTCTTATTTTTCTTTTTAATCATTCCTCTCTCTCTCTCTCCCTGTCTCTCCTTCTTCGTCTTCTCGCAGCCTGCTTTTTCCCTCCCTTTCTTTATTTTTTTCTTCATCCTCCGAATTTCCATTTCGCGCTTCGTTCATCTTCCGTATCTTCAGGCTGTGGAAAAGTGTTCTTCGCGTGAAGCGAACGCTTGGCCCTTGTTCGCGATATCGACGAATTTTTATTCCCATTGGTGAGGGGAGGGTGGCAATTCCGAGGGATGAGCCACCGTGGAGCTGCAAGTCGTACGAACAGATTATTAGTGCTTGCCATTTTAAAGAAAACTACTTTGTGTTTTTTTTTAATGTTTCTTTTTTTTTTTGCTCGTTTCTGTTTTCAGTTATTATTTTCTCGCTTGTTCTGTCGTCTCGTTCGACTCGGGGGGTAGAAATCTCTCTCGGCGACTCGCGGGAGAGGCGAAGGCGCGAAAGCTATTTTTCATTTTTCAAATCTCTCCTCGTTGCGGGCTACGCCCGAGGACTCGGTAAAATGAAACTGCTCGAAATTGGACAGCACCGAATCTATTCACGCCGCAGCATCTTCGTCCTCTTCGGTATTTATCTTTAGCAGCTTTACCAAGCCCCCGCGGACGGCTTCGTATCTTCGAGCCAGGATCAACGCGAGCCTCTTTTTCCGCAACTTCTCTAACGCACGAATCACACGCGCTTCGATCTTCAACGGATGGTCTTTCGTTTTCTCGTCGTTACTGGCTCGACGATACGATCCCGCGGAGATTTGAAACGCGCTAATAAGAATACGTGGCGCGCACGACGAAAGCGCAAAGTGCCTCTCTCTCTCTCTCTCTCTCTCTCTCTCTCTCTCTCTCTCTCTCTCTCTCTCTCTCTCGCGTGGTTCTTCGTGGCGGGCAATCGTGAAACGCATTCGTTCGAACGGCACTTCGAGTTTCGTCGGCTAGAACGATCGGGCAGGGGGATGACGGATGTATATAGAGGGGGAGGGGTGGGTCAACGTGTCGTCGACGAGTGACAGCAGTGCGTCTCGGAAGTATCCAGGGTGATTCGCCCGCGTCGAAAGAAGCGCCGCCGCTTAAATTAATCTGGAACTCTTATCCCATGCGATCCCATGTAAAACTCTCGGGCCACGTGTCGCGTCCTTTACCAGTTTCCCGCTTTCCCATGGAAAGCACACTCGGTCGTCCGCACTGCAGTGACCTAAGCAACCGGCGATCGACAGAGTCATTGGTGTCGAGCGATAGGCGAGGAACAGATAAAGGACAAAATACGTCGGCCGAAATTGTTTCCATGGTATCGCATGGGATGAGAGTCCCCGGACGTTCAGATGGGCGGCACACTTCTTTAAAAAGTCTCCCGGCAGGGCGAGTCACCCTGTACCTTGGCTTCTAGGAAATTACTACGGGGCTCGCTGTGCTTCGATCTTTCTACCGTGTGTCTCGGTCCTGTACGATGCTGCGTTACTTCTACTTCGTTTTACGTGCTCGGTGACCCTGCTCGGCGAAAGAACAGCTCCAAAGCCACCACAATATACATTCCGTTTCGAGTTCCCGTTGATTTTGCAACGCGACCCGGGGAAACGCTCTGCGTTCTCGTGACGATCGATTCGAAGAGTCGTCCCGATTGAATGTTTGCGACGTGTTTATACGCGCCCCGTGTATTTTTTTCCCCCGGACTCGAGGGGTCAAAACGATTGGACCGCCACTTGCGATTTCGCATAGGACCGGAGACTGGACTCTTCGAACTCGACGCAACGGAGGTAAATGGTGCGCGACCGGGACAGGTCCGAGGAACGGAACAAATCACGCATCGTCTGATTTCCATGCAGCTGTCAGCATGCGTGACAGCCGGCCGTTAAAACTCATTCGGTATAATGTACGCGTAAATATCATATTTTTACTCCTCGGGCGATCTGATTATTCGTATCCGCCGACCGCGTCTCATCTGTTTTCTTTTCTCTTCACTCCCACACGGTTAGCTTTCCTCGTCCGTTTGTCGCAACGTGTCTCCCCTTCGTGTCACCGCCGATTTCTCGCCATCCCTTTCTCACCGGCCCTACAGCGCTCGCTCGTTCCTCCCTCTCGACTCGCGGCGTTTCCCTCCGCCACCGATTCGGCCTCTTTCCATTTTTTTCTTGCACGGCCTTTCAGACTTTGCTTTGCCAAGTTCGCGGGAAAAGTCGGCGCGGTGGAAATACCCGCGAGGACAAAGCGTTCCGAGATGAATTTCCATTTTATTTTTGCCCCTTGAATCCACCCACCCTCCCCCCCCCCCGTTTTCGCATTTTCTTCGTGCTTGCTTCTCGATTGGTGAACGACCTCGATCTCCCTCCGAGGTGGGTCAAATTATTTCTGAACTTCGATTCGTGGATAAAGGGGAGTTTACGGATATTAAAGCTCTGCTTAATTAAGTAAAATCGGTGTTTCTTCTTGACGTCGAAGTACCATTGGCAAAGCAAACTCGACGGCCGATAATGAAAAATTCCCGCTGAAATTCGTGTCGCGTCCCGGATTCGGCGAAAGGGCGGTATAACCTGAATCGTCCGCCTACCATTGTTACCGTACACCCTTCACGACGTAAAGAACGAACGCAATGCAGCGCACAAAAATGCGAAGGCATGAGAAACAATCTACCGTAGGAAGCATCGCGCAGAAAGTCTAATAAAAGAAAAAAAAAAGAAGAAGGAACGATAAATCGTGAAAGACATCGGATACCGCGGAAAATCGTCACCGCGCTCGCGATACTTTCCCTGTCGCTGTTGCTACATGCCCCGGCGGTATCCGGGAATCGAGGAAGACTCGCGATCCTCGTGGATTATCTACAGCTCGAGGATTAGAATCGTCGCGGAGATTAACACGTCCGGGCTTCTAGACGAACATTCTTTTCGCTCGAGGGAAACAGTTTCGATCTCTCGGAGGTCGTTGAAGATGCGCACAGGATTTCGTTTCAGGCCGACGTGGAAACGTTTCATCCCGTTCCGATTGTATCGGGACGAATATCTATCCGGGTCGTTCGGAATTTTAATGGGGACGAACATTTGTTTTTAGAAGGAATTGATAAGAGTTTCGATCTATCCAGCCGCGCGACGAAAATGGAGTTTCGTCTCACTTTTGTTTCTTTCTTTTTCGTCTGGTTGCCGACAAATGGGAACGCGATTGTCCATATTCTTTTTTTTTTGCCCCCTTTATTCTCTCCACGGGCCCGTTTCTCTCGGCTGATGGCTGCATGGTTCATCAGGCCTTCTTGCACTCCACGTGTCCAACGAATCGCTCTTTTCAGCCGTTATTTACAAGTGTTCCACTTTCGCAGCGATTCGTGATTAGCGTAAACGCACCAGCGACCAGTCACATGTGCAACGAACGATTAATCATCAATGCGAGACGTTCGTTATCTGTCGATCGATACGGTTTATACACCGTCCGACGGAATGCTGCGACGGGGACAACGCAATACATCTCTTCGGAGCTCCTCGAAGATCGTCACGAGCCATTTCACCCTTTCCGCGACGAAAGAAAAAGAAACGGAAAAGTGGATCGAACGTTCGATCTCGTCCGTGAATCCCTAACGATTACACCGAATACGATTCGGTGCACTTTCGAGTTCCGTAAAACGTCCTCTGGTCCCGGTCAAAGGGCCCGTTGATTGCGAGACTGCCGCTAATTAACGCGCCCCGTTCCTCGTGTTTCTACGACGGTGACTCGACGGAAGGCGGAGACTGAATCCCCTACGGGTGGAACACCCGAGTTCTTTATCTTTACCGTGTGCGATACGCGGTACTTTAGAAGCGGGGTGTAACAGGCCGTCAAATGGTCGTTCGAATCGCGAAGAAAATGCTAGCTACAGATATTCCTGGTATGGGGAAAAGCTTTGATTGTTTCCCAGTGATTCAGCAACGTGTCACGACCCGAATCGCCGTAACAACGTTGATCGTCGCATGTTGAAAGTATCAAGCAGCCGAAAATACAATTTGTCAACGCCGATTGAAATCTTTCCGCCCCCCTATTGAAAATCGTGGGGAGAATTGCGAGCTACACGAATGATTGCGAGCTACACGAATAATTGCGAGCTATACGAATAATTGCAGAGTCGGCAGACCTTCGAGGAGCGGGTTCCAATAATAGAGGGATAGAAAGAGAGAGAGAGAGAGAGAGAGAGAGAGAGAGAGAGAGAGAGAGAGAGAGTTAATTCAATTACAAGAGATTTACGATTGCAAGTAGCCTTTCGCGCGGAAGGCTTCTCGAATCGTGTCAACCGCGGATCGGAAGTCGGTCGAGTGAGCTGGTCGCTGGCGTGCATCCGGTAACGTGTATCTCACGAGGATTCAGCACACACATATACATGTATATACACATAATATACGTACAATCTACGTACATGTGTGTGCGTGTGTATATATATATATATATACACATATCTCTATATACACAGGTATCAATCATACAGAGTTCTCTATCATATGTACGTAAAACTGAAAAGGACAAAAAAAAAAAAGGAAACATAAGAAGCAAGGGGAGAATTCACAACTATGACGAGGACATTATAAATCTATGCGACAATATGTTTCGTGTAATCAGGGTGACCGGGGAAAAAAGAATTTGAAAAAAAAAACGAGGTTCATAAAGGGTTGACAAGAATATCTTTGTACTGGGGGGGGGGGGGGGGGGGGGAAATGAGCAACGGGCAATTGATCGTATACACGTATGAGAACAATGAACAGAAAACGCAACAAAAAAAAAATAATAATAGATATGCTTGGTAAAATGGTTTGTTCAAGTACCTCTGCGAGCGAGGTCGCGCCGGCTAGAGCTGACTCTCTGTTCGTTCGGTTCGTTCAGGAGGAGACGTAACACGATTGGTAGTAGTAGTGGTAGTAGTAGTGGTAGTAGTAGTAGTAGCGGTAGACGATAGCGGTAGTAGTCGATAGTAGCTGACAGTGGTAGCAGATAGCTGATTCGGTACTGGTAGTAGCGGTAGTAGTAACGTGTACGTATACGCGGCGCAGGGCGCTGGGTCGGCGATCGGCTTGCTCTAACTTGACGGCAGTAAGCAACACGAGAAACAATGTTACACACTTTCAAGTCAATATATGTTTAAAAAAAAAGAAAAAAGAAAAGAACAGAGAATTAATTCCATTTTTGTTCAGTCTATTCGGCGGTTTCTTTTTTTTTTTTTTCAAGGGTCAAAGGATTGATTTCAATGCATCATGACTTGCGCTATATTATAGAATCTTATCTTACAAACTTTTTTCCCCCTGTTCGAGATTTTTCGGATCAACTTGCGCCCTTTTCCTTTCTCTTTCTCTGTTATCCGTCTTTTTACGCTCAGAGGTCGCACACAGCGCTTTGTTCGTGAAAAAAGCGTCGTCAAAACAAAAAAAAAGAACCCCCCCCCCCCCCCGAACGGAATCCTCCTTTTCATTCACCGTTCCTCCGTATATTTTCCTCTGTTCGTTTCTTCCTTCGTTGTTTCCCTTTCCTTCGATCCGGCTCGGGATCAAAAGCGACTCTGATAGGGTGAGATATACACTGTGTGCCCCTCTGCGAATTACTTTGCTCCCTCTTTGAAATTGCGCATCTCGTTCGTCCCTCCCGCCCTCAAGATTCAATATTTCTTCTTTATTTGGTTAATTCGTATATATACTTTTTTTCTTCTCTGAGCATTTGGTCTTTCAAGGAGCATGGAGGGCGGATGGGGGTTGACCGGACGGGACGAAAGGAAGCACCTCGATTCTCGAGGGAGAATCTCGATCTCCTCTACACGCTGGACAATAAGCAAAATATTCTGCCTCGACGATGTTACAATCGTTTCCTTTAACTATACAATGATAATCCGAGTGATTCGCAACCTACGGCTTACCTTGCGAAGCTTTTGAACGCCGCGGACTGCGGATTTATGCAGAGCGGCACGCGCGACGTGTTCAGCTGTTCCGCTATAAATTTGTGCATTTCCTCTGAAACAGATAACAAGCGATTGCCGAGTGAATGTGGATCCATCGCGGGTCTACGAAGACGCGTCTTGTACAAGGACAAGGCAACGCATACTACGAGGACACCGCAATAATAATAAAAATAATACATTCAACTGCTCGGATGGGAATATCAATAACTTGGTCGAATCCAAGACATGAAAAGGATTCTTTTAATCTTATCAAATTCTATAAACGTTTGCCAATCGTCTGAATTTCTATATGCAATCCGACAACGATTCTTTAGATATTCTCCAACAGGAATATGTTATTAATTCCCTTGAAATCCAGTTTACGAAACGATTACGAGGGAAAGCCGCCGCGATAGCTTCACGGCTCTCCGGCGATAAAACGATGATTTATCGCAATCGTACAAAGCCAGTAGCCGCGTGCACGCACGCGACAGTCTTATCCCATCATTGTTCCAGCCACGTGTCCGGGACTATTAATAATCCGCGTGAGTCACGCCGATGCATTTCTTCCGTCGCGTGAAACACGCGGATTAATCCGTCTCCTCCCCGCGACTCCTTGGTTAAATGTACACCGTTTCGCTGACACAATCATTCTAACGGGACGACCGATGGAAACGTTTTACAGGTAAATGAGCTGTTATCAAAATTCTACAAGGTAGCTGCGATACACGGGTTTCCACGAATCCTCCCGTGCTTATCGAATTCGAACGTCGATATCGGTAGTTCAAATTTTCCCGACCGTCGATCGCGAAACGAACTCGAGTCCTGGATCCTCTTTTGAACAGGGAACACGATCCGCTGTTTCCCCTTACCTTTCACCTGCTGCACAGTGGTGAGCTTCCGTTCCCAGAGATCGTCGAAAGGATGGGACGTGGCCGGCTCGAAGTCTCCCGTGTACTGTCTCATGCCGCCGCTGGTCGTGTAGCAGCACGTGCACATGCACGAGTGGTATCTGAGTCTTCCCTCGTCCAGATAGGGATGCGCCAGTGCATCCACCACGGTGATCCGCTTGTCCTGCGGGAATTTCGTGAACTGGGTCAAATACGGACGATCGATACCGTAGCGTGAGAACGTCTCTCGAAAACGATCGCTAACAACGACTTCGGCTATTTACGCGGCTAGCGTTAATCCCATCACTCTTACCCGAGGGGAACGGAAAAATTCTGCTCCTGGACAGGGCGACGGGACGGCAGGAGTTTATGGTCGCCGATCGAACGGGTTGCTTGACGACAACACACGCCGGATTATCGATTAACGAGTCCCTGTTGATTTTCTTTCATCTGCCATCGGCAAGATTGGCAAATGAACGAAATATTACGCGTACTGAAACGAGCTTGGCAACGTCATCCCGAATGCTCGGCTATTTTTTTACCCGCAACGGTCGCAACACTAACCATCAGTCAAAACCATCGGGGCCCATAAGCCTCCGATGCGTTTACCCCGTTGAAACGACCGCGCAGTTCTACACGATTCGATCCACGTCGTGTATGAATTATGGGGAGAACGCGTTCGTGGACGGGATTCAGGAGAGCGGGCCGCGTTTTGCGTAGTTCTTCAACAAGTATATACAAGCGAATCCGCGAGGACAGCTCGTACTCGTTCGACCGGAACCGATAACCACGGAACTATCTGCAGTTTCGTTTCGCTAAAGTCCTGACGAACGTTTGCCCGTAGCAAGAGCGACGTTCGTCCTGCCACGTACCAGGAGCCTTCCTTTCCTTTCTATTCCTTTTTTTTTCCAACCGAGATGGTCAGTGGGTAGTAAAAATTTTATCGCCAGTTTGATTATGAACACGGCACGAACGTTTTACGATCCGAGCATTCTTTTTTTTTTCCTTTATGAACTCGAACGTTTACCACTGCGATTCTGTCCGCATTTATTTGACCGGCGAGAAAGGACGGGACTCGTCCGACAGTACACACGAGCATCGAATCGAAATCATTGACGGTCGTTCGGATTACTCTGAACGGATCCTGTTCTGTGATCGTCAAGCCGGTAATTATGAAACGCGTCCCGCTCGAAGGGAGGGACAAAACTTACGGGATCGAAGACTAGCATCTGGCACAGCAAATGGACGGCCTCGTGCGTCGCCTGGCTGCTGAGGGTGTAAAGGGCCGTCAACGAGGGCGGTTTCGGTGCACGTCTCAGCATATGGGATCTCGCGCCCTCGCACGCGTACCTCATGTCCTCGAGGGTCGGCGTGCCCAGTAGCTCTGTGATCAGTTCCAGCTGCAAATAAACGAAACTGCCTTAAATGTTCGCCTAAGCAATTTTATTCGAAGAAAGGGGATACCATCGTGCTGCGCGCATCGCGAATATCCGTCTATAAATGCCTTTTATTTGTCCGTTTATCTGATACCTTATTCTACTTCACCTTGATTTTTATTTTTTTTTAACAAACGAAGTTAACGGCGCAGGAACTGACCTGTTGCACAGGACTCTGTGCCTGGAAGAGAATCCTCCGACGCAGAAGCTCGCCGAATATGCAACCGACGCTCCATACGTCCACGGCGGCCGTGTAGTGCCGCGCTCCCATCAGGATTTCCGGCGCACGATAATACTGCGTCACCACTTCCTGGGTCATATGCTTGTTCTGGTCCGGTTCCTCCACCCGGGCCAAACCGAAGTCGCAGATCTGTTCGCGGGGAATACGTGTAATTTTACTTGCCACGGGATCAGGCCGCAGAGTTCTATATCGTATCCTCGTCTCTTTACGCATGTGCACGGTTTTAACGAGGCGTTGATCCCGGTTAATCATCATAGTCGCATAGATTAGGGACTGGATTTACCTTTAGCACGCAGTTGCTGTTTACGAGCAGATTCCCCGGTTTAATGTCCCTGTGCAGGATTCTGGCGGAGTGAAGGTACTTGAGTCCTGAAGGCAGAAAGGAAAGAATATTGTACACGTCAATTGTCTCCACAATCTCGCGCTTCTTCAAACTGCAAACTTTCGGCTGTCCCTGTTCATCGGAAGCCCCTTCGAAGTGTCGAACTCTCGGAAATTCCCGATGCTCGGCACTTCCAAATCCACGGAATCTTACGAAAGCTGAAATTTTAATTTTCTCCGCGATTCTTTCGCGCGTCCGCGAACATCCCGTAAGAACAGGCCCAATCGCGTCCCGAGAGACAGCGAAACTCTTCAACGAGCCATTATCGTTCTAAGGCCTGAAAGGATACGGACGTTTCTCATAACGGAGCCAGACACGCGACCTCGATTTCCAGAAAAATTCTTGCAAGCCGGTCGCCGACAGTTATCCGACGTTCAACGCCGCGGTGAAACTGTTCTGTGCGACTTGTCAAATCTCGGCGACTAACGTGTGCGTTCTCCGTAATAAATCGAACACCTTGTTATCCATTAGGAACGAATCGTTACCGATCGGTGCACGTTTACGATTCCAATTATTGCTAAACGCTTTCGATTCACCGATAAACAGACAGGAGAAACGCGAATCGTACGCGTAACGGGGGGATTCATTAACATTTCATCGAAGCGAACGAACTGCGGACGGCGGTGAGTCGCGTTCCCTAAGTGCTCGTCAACGACGACAAATTGCATCGGAAGCGTCCCACGTCGATGGTAATTTCGCGCCGAAAACCTGTTTTAAATTGAAGCCCGGATCAGGCAAGAAACCCGTCCTTATTGCTAACGAGAGAAGAGAAAGAAAAAGGAAAGCAGACGGGTACGATGCGCGAGGATCCTTCTGATATTTTATATTCGACTTCGCCTATTCCTCCTTTCCGTCCCATCGATGTTAATCCAGGCAAGAAGGAAAGCTGTCCTCGGGTCCAATTAAACTGCAGCACGATTGATCGATTTCTGCGCTTCCCGGGATGAGAATGTTTACATCGCGTGAATTTTCTCGAAACCGATATGGCTGCGAGAATTCATCAACGTGCTTTCATGATAAAACCATTCCCCTTCGGAAGTTCGACGTTCTCTCGCCGCCCTTTCACGTCTCCCTCGCTCGCAGAACCGCGAGGCGAAACGATACGCGTCCAAGGCGGCGCTGGAGGGGCGTAAAGGGGTGGAGGGCTGAATACAGGACAGATTACCGGGACACCCCCTCCGATTCGGCTTCGCGAGAAGGGGTGGCAGAGCTTGACTAACGGATGACGGGCGTCACGCTGCTCCGGCTAAACGCTCTCGCGTAATCCCTTCTAAATGGACACGCGCGTCACCCGCTGAAACGTTCGCTTCGGAATACCGTTTGTCGCGCGCGGTTGCGGACGCGTTCGTGAATGTTTGGACGGCCCTAAACAGACTCTCTCCGCCGCGCCATCGAGAAGGCGAAGCCGGTGCTGGGACGAGGATGGAAAGGAACGTCGTCGTGGACGGGAAGCAGGAACGACAGAAGGGGTGAACGGGAGAGATGCATGGGGCTGCAATAAGAGCAGAGACATCGGTGTGCCGGATGAGCGTGCCGTGAGTCACGCCGCATTCAGACGTCGACTTTTCTCTCCCCGCGATAAAACTCGGTGATATTACCGGGGTAATCTGCCCCGTGGGTGTGTCCGCTTGCGAATTCACCCGCCGGTAATTAAAGTCTCTCTCTCTCTCTTCTCCTCGGCCGTACCAACCCTTCGCTGATAACTTGGCACGCGGGGCGAGGAGGGGCGGAAAGTTTATCGCTCGACGCGCTCGCGCCTTGTTGCGTTTGTTTCTATCAAACATTTACACGACAGTTCTCGCATCGACGTTATGTGGATTAAAAACGCGACGGGACGCTCAGCTGGTGAGAGGCGAGACGAAAAATCGTGACCGCAAATGCTTGACCGATCGCGCGATTTCACCGCACCGCATTCATCGTTCTCGCGTCTACGGGAATAAAACGCGCCAGGGTTTTTTCCACGAATGCGCAGGGTGTCGCCTGTGAAGCGGCTGCGTGGCCTTACCTTCGCTCGAGGCCACGGCGGATCTATCGTGCCCGTGGAGAAGGGTTCGAATCAAAGGGAAACGCATGCACGATGGAACGGATGTACGATGAGGTTGCCACAGAAGTTCCAGGTCGTCGAGTAACGCGTTCGCCGTCCCGGTGGAACGCGACGCAATGATTAACGTTTCGGAATTTCCGGCGATTTTCATACTATTAGTATCGGCGCGCTATTGCAGCGGGGACGGACGGGGCAAAACGGAAACGCGGATCCGCATCGCTGTCCGTGCCGTAATTTCTCGCGGTAGAGGCGCGAGTTTCAATGGTACTTCCCGGCGAGCGAAGTCCGGAATACAGTAACGAACGATGCAGCGTCGCGTCGAATCAGCCGCGTTATAATCATCCCTCGCGTATCGTTCGAGGGACGCGGCAACCGGCCGCAGGACTCGGCCGTTACGCGCGTCCCGCGAGTTAAACCGCGTCGACGGATCAACGCGATAGAGTGATTAATCGCACGAGCGACGACGACGACCGGACGCGAGGCGCGTGCTCGACGGTCGATCAGAGCGCGTTTCAACGCCGAGAACTTCGCCGAGCGCATCGGCTCGCACAGGGCGGATCGCGCGAGCGATGCAACTACTTCTAACGGTCGACGCGGAAATCCGCGTACGCTGCCACCCGGTGAAACGCCATTGATCCCACAGTGGCGATGCAGAATGGATCGGCCGCGGCTACGCGAATCGCTGCCGAGCTAATGAGAGGCTGACGGTCTTTAAAGATTTGCCCGAGCGAGCCGTGAAACGAATCGCGCCGCATCTCGATTATCGCCAGTCGAAGATACTTTTTACATCAGCCGACGTGCTACGAGATCGAGTAACTGACGGAATTTCAATGCTCCCGTTCCGCGATTTCCCCGATGTTCCATCCGACGAAACGTCCACGATAGAGCGACCGCGATTCCAATCGAGAGACACGCGTTTCCGAATCAAACTTTACAGCGAATAGAGGGTACACCATATACTTTACGATCATCCACTGTAACCGCGCGCGTCCCGCAAGGTTCTCGAAATAAAGTCACTGGGTTTCAATGGAGCTCGAGGACAACACGTCCAAGCGATTTTGCTCGCGGTCTCCAATTCCCATTTTTCGCTTCTCAGCAGGAGTAAGTATTTCTTTTTTTTTTTTTTATTCGACGTGGCGTTATCGGACTCGTCGCGCCCCAAGAAGCCATCCACTTTGTGCTTGCAGCTTCAGCCGCTCGATTCCTCGTTTCTCCGTACCGGGGGACGACCGACGAGGTCGACCCGGATTAATGCAATCGACCGGATGGCCGCGCGGGGATAAATCGTACCGAAAGTAAAGGAGCCGAGACCAAAGACCTGTTGGGTGGTGTATTGCCCTCCAAGGCCGTCGGTACCATCGATCGGGTTCCTCCTGCTCGCGAGTACGGTCGAACGAACAGGTTGTGATATCCTCGACGTCGCACCTGTTGTCCAACTCCCAGTACACGAAGGATTAATACGCCGATCGCGTTCGATTAATGAAGCGTTACGCAAGTTCTAATCGAAAAATGTGTTGGAAATATTCAGCGACGAATATATGAAACAAAAGTCAATCTGAATTGATTCTTAGAACTTTAGCCGAGAACTCTTCTGTTGGATCCTCTTTCTGTATAAGGACGTTTACGCAGGGGAGATAAGCGCGTGTACGAACGCGGGGAGTGCTCGGTCTATGTTCAGTTACGACCTTTGAAAGGCTGAAGCACGATCTTCTCTGTGGTCAGAATAGAATTTCTTTGAATAAATTCTTATGATTGATCTAGTCAAATATAAAATAGGTAGTTTTCGTGAAGCTATTTCCAGTAAGATCAATGCAAACTCGTTAACTGGTACCATTAGCTTCGCAAGAGGTTTCCTTCGCTCGTAGCTGCCTTCTCGCGCGCGGGAACGCATTTAAAGCCGCGCCGGGTGAGTTGCACCAGGGGCTCGTTACGATACGTTGGCACGTTAAGGGATGTAGGCCGGGAACCATAAATAGCGCGTCTCGCCGCGGCTGTCGATGCGCGGAGCATTGTGCTCGCGACGGAAAGACCACGAGACGTCGAACGCTTCCAACCACCCCGCCGCCCCGGGGAAAATTGAATTCCCGGTCGTCCCCGTGGCTGTTTCGATCCAGCTCGATATTCCGGCTGGCAGCAGGATTTTGCCGCGGGATTAGGCGCGCGTCCGATTTATCCGAGCTCGTGATCGATTTTGATTCGATCGGTGCGACGAGACAAACGTATTGGCTCCCTTGGCATTTAAATCGACGCGGCTGTTTCTTCATAAGACCCCGCAAGATTCTGGTCGACCCGTCAATTCCGCGACTGTCCAATTATTTAATTACTCCCTCGCGCGCCAAGCGACACGATTGAAAGAATAATCTGTCGGGCTATCGAGTGTTGATCAAACGGCTGCGCTGTTTGCTAGACACGAGTGGCACACACGTGAGACGGTCGAGCGGAGCGGGATAAAGAGCGATATCGGCGGGGAACGTGTCGAGGCACGCGGAACGCGCAACGAAAATAGAAAAAAAAAAGGAACACCTATAAAAGGGGAAAAGGCAATCGCGAAGCGGGTCGATCTATAAAAGTCGATCGGCACACGTGAACGTCGGGGTAATTGGATTTTTCCGTTCCGCCTGCACGTGGCCGCACGCGTTTATAATCCTCGATCATATTTACCTCGCCACGGCGTTTAATTAACCCGCTCGTTAATGAAATTCGTGTATTCCCACGCTTCGTTAGCGAAGCAGCAGCTAAAATATATTCCACGTCTGCCCCGTTCACGTGAGGTAATCGTTCAAAAAGGACTCGTTGTTCCGAATAAAAAAAAGTTCCGATTGTACGCGCCAATAAATCCGGAGCGAAGGTTTCTCCGGCTTTTAATTAATTACCGGTAACTGTATTTTTTTTTCCCCGCCGGCCAGTTCGCCTTTCCAAGCTTCGCGCGCACAGCGAATTGCCGCGGAGCGCCGGTTCCGAAGAGCTTTCAGTATTTTTAATTGCCTCAAATATTTTACAGAGTCTCCATAGACCTATTAGTGTTAGCGAAATTAATGATCGAAAGCCTCGGACGGTCCCGATGATCTTCCTTTGAATAACGTCGGGCATAATTCTAGTGCTCGAAAACGGTTTTTATGAAACACTTTAAAGATCCCAAAAATTGTGGACATTCGTCTCCGATAATTAGTTTCATACGATACGAGAAATAATTTGCTGTTTCCACAACAAAGAAAAGCCTCATACATTTTAATTCCGGATACCCTCTTTCGGCTTACCCTCGACAAGATTAGTCGGCGTTTCCGTTGACCCTGACTACTGGCGAGTGGAACACACGCGTTATCGATCAGACAGCGAAGTCGGACACGATAATTCTGTCCCGAGCGATCGTCGTCCGATCAACTTTCCAAAAAATGCCTACGAATCGGCAAGCTATTCGATGAATCGCATTTACATAATTACTCGATCTGTACAGTTTGCTACATAGTTTGCCGAGAAACAATTACATTACGTACACATAGAGTCCAGTGCCTAATACCGAATTAGGAAAATATGCCCCAAAAATCCTACGGTTTGCATAGAAATTTAAACGACACGTGTATCTACATTTGATTAGATACTTTCTTTTTCCTATCAACAAAGCAAGAGGCGATCGTTCTCCGCAGACGCAAAATTGCTCCCGTCGAAAGTACACCGCGCCATAAATCATTCTCCCCGAAGTTCTTACCCGACGCCGCTCCTCGCGACGCGGTAAAACACTTTTTTAATTAAAACATCCTGCGCGGAAACGTCCTGCCGGAGCGGCGGCAAGACAAGGATCGGCGGTCGCGAAAGAGAATCCTCCGCGTTATACACCGCCGCCTCTCGGTCGGCTGTCGCTGAAAGGCCGCGTACGCTATTGCAAACTTTTGTCGACGCTCGTCGTCTTTCTCGCTTTCGTTGCGCGAGATAACTAAGGGTTGAAACGTTAACGCGTCGAGCGTTGATTCTGTCTTCTTCTGCCCGCCTTCGTTCGCGCGAAACAGGGGAGAAGGCGTCCTTCGATGTCTTGTTTGAAGGATCGTGATCTCGTTTGAAGGAAAGTTCGAGCCTGACTTAATTAAAATGCGACGCGCAAGGGACACGAAAAGGAAGAGATCGTAGAATCCTTCGCCCCTCTGTGCGCAGTCTGAACGAAGCTATTAGGCGCCAGGCGAAAGCTCGTTTTGTAAGAAGTTTCGATCAGACAATTGGAGCGGTGTTTAATTTAGGCACGATTTAGGAGGCCAGTACACTCCTGCGCTCGCTGCGCACGAACGTCGCGTCTCTGATCGCATGGTATCGTCTAATCACAGTTGCCGACGCTGTCGGCGAAATTAATTCGTCAGACAATCAGCGGGAGGCGAGTCCTCCGCGGTAAAGCCGATATCCCCGGCGCGTTTGTCTCTGCTCGGCACGCCCCGACGAAAGCATGAAAGTCGACGCGTTTAATACATCATCCACCCCGCTCTGTGGCGTCCATATAGCTGGGCGTCTGTTTCGACCGCCAGTTTTCGATGGCAATTTGTCACGGCCGGCTTCTGTTGTTCGTCGCGACAGGAGGCGCGGAAATCCGGAGATACAAAGGAGAAGCTGTGTCGTGCACGCGTCACCTACACCGGAAGAAAGTTTCTGACGGGGAACGATTATGCGCACCCCGACGAAGATGCTCGGCCGAATGATAAGCCTTGTTTTCTGAAACTCGATTGTCTTTGACGACGTTCCAACAGGGGAGATGTCGGACGAAATCGCGGAGGGAGATCTGTTGCGGGAGTTCCTCCGGTCCGGCTCGATTGGGATTAATCATTATTTCGCTCGCCGATTAAGTGATAGTTCAAACTCCTATCGAGCTGTAATTAATTAAAGAAAAACGATGTACGCAAACGTCATTTGCCCGTAAGATAAATTATATGGAACCGAACATCTGCCAGCTCAGCAGTGAGAGAAGAATTCAGAATCTCTTCTGCGATTCCAATTTTCCTAGGCCGAGGGAAACAGGAAGGCGAAGCAGCTCGCATGAATTATGAGATCCGTCGGATTTATGGAACGCTTCTAATTTAGAGCACGCACACACACACACACTCTGCTTTCCTTTACCCTCCCGATTTGTTACAAAAAAAAGAGACTGTATGAACCAAGGATTGCCGGCAGAGTTTTGAATTAAAAAGATTGCTATAAAATTTACAATCGTGGTGTTCGAAGGATGTTCGAGATTTTACTTTTTATACGCACAATAAACTGCGCTCCTACTCGCCCTCCCGCGTCAGAGGGACATTAAATCGTGTCCTTTGAAAGCTACACAATAGGGTAGACCAGTCTCCCATCCTTACCCTTCCAGTAAAAAAAAAAAGAAAAAGGAGGAAACAGGAGTAAAACGCGGGGGCGGAGTTTCTATCGACCGAGGATCAGCTTAATTAAAACATCATGGAGGAGGACAGTAAGAAAACACGTCGTAGGAGAGGAGGAGGTTAAGAGAGAACCGGAGGAGAAGAAGCCGTGGCGAGAGCCACGGAGACCGGATGACGGGGTCCGGGGTCACGGATGGGCGGCGGCAGGACTGGTTTCGGACCAGTCAAGAGGGGAAGAAGAGCAGCTCTCTGCTCTATCTGTCCGGGGCTTTACGTGCCACCTTCTACCGGGTGGGAAAGTTCGAACTCGCCGAAACGAGCGGCCCCGTGAGAACGTCCGACGATATCGCGGCGAGGAATGCTCTCGAAACTAAAAGAGAGAGAGAGAGAAGGATATCATCGTCCTCGCTTTCCTTTGCCTCCTCTATTTCCCGCTCTCTTTCCCTATTACGCTTTTCCTCGTTCCGCTCGGCGGCGTCCCGGAGGCGAGGTCGTGACACGGGGATAGACGTTAACCGAAACCGCTTCAAAGATGACTCGACGAATCTACTTTTCTCGTATCAATAAATAATGTAACGCGACATCCTACTGTTCGAATTAAACGCTGAATCTCTCACCGGAATAGAAGGCGCGCGATCCCCTTCCCCGTTCTGCTCGAAGCTACGCAAAGATTCGCGGCAGCGATCGTGCGCGTCCAAGGGATCGATAATTACTACTCGACTCGCGTTCCTTCCACGAGAATTCCGTTCCGCCGACGCGTGGCTCGCCGTTATTCGCATCTCTCTCCGCGTGGCGTGAAAACGTGTAGAAAGGGCTCGCGGATGGTGGAAGAGGGCGAGAGCCGATAAGAGGCGAGGAGAGAGAGATCGCGACAGCGGGGTTGCCGAAGAAGAGGCGCGGGGGTGGAGAATCGCGACCGTTTTAAAGTAAGATTTTTATTTCGAGTAATGCTTTCGCTTTGAAAATGTAGGCGGCCGCTGTGGTTTAATTAACTAAGGGATCATTCAACCACCGGAGTGACGCGAAGTTGAGGCAGCTCGCGCGGGGGGGGGGGGGGGGGGAGCCAGACTTTTTCAAAATAATTACGCGACGATCTCGCTCGGGAACGGTTAAAGGGAGAGGGGTGCGAGTCTTTCGCCTGTATTCTCCCATCGATCGTAGAACTGCGTCGTCGTTGCACAACGAAAACGCCCCTCCCCCGTGCTAGCCTCGTATTGTGACGCAACTTTCAATCGTGGGTAAATTAAGGGTTGTTTTCGAATGGGAACGTGATTCGGTGGAAATTTGTCGGCTCGAAGATTCGGCGAAGGGTCTGGTATCTAAGAGCTACGATCTTGAATGCGTATTTCAATCGAATTCGTTTGTTCAGCATTACTCAACGATCTCAGAACAATCGCTGTCCATGTACATTCGAAATGTGCAAAAGGGCGGAGGAGCAACGAACAGCGAGAAGATTCAAGAAAGACGACAAGACGCACGATAACAAATTACATGCGACGGGGCGGAGAGGAAGGGTGCATCGTTGAGGGTAGGACAAAGAAGCGATGCAAACGTGCGTACACGGGAGAGGACGAGGGGGGGGGGGGGGTGAAAATTTCACTGTTTTGATCCCCGGCTGAAACGCGACTTTGATACTCCGCGCCGGATAAAGGGGTTCTCGTCGAAGGGCTGACACGAGTGGTGTCGTTACACGCTTCTCGCAACCCCCCGTCGAATCTCTCGCTCGAGAGGGAAGCTCTCCTCCCTGGAAGCGTCTAGCGGATCCTTTTCTCCGCGAGGACGCATTCACGAACCCGCGTTTAATCGTTCATCGATCCGACGTCTTGCCACTCGCTTCCCTGCGACACCATCGCGCGAATCGTTTCTCCGGCCCCGCGACGTCGTCTTTACGAACGTTTCAAAAGGGGCGGCCGAAATATCGAACGACGCGGCTGCGGGTAAGTACACGTATGAATACCACTTAGCGAGTCGACGCTGAAATTCGAGGCGTCGATCAAGAGTCGGGTAACAACTGTTTTCACGAAGCGGACGTCTCGGAAAGGGAAAAAAAAGAGCATCGATCTGTCCGAAGGGCCGTGTTAGTTCAAGGGCCCTGTGTATTCTTGCACGGGTAATGCAAAGAGGAGTGGACCTCGTTTAAATTCGATGGAGGGATAAACGTCCTTTATTAAGGAACACACGTTGAAATTGATGCGTCGCGATTAAATTTCACGCCGGACTAAGCCGTTCGATCCCGATCATCCCCCCGCATTACGCTTCTTGGACGGTTCAACTTATTTCTGATAAACATTCCTACCAATAACTCTGGAGGCGCCGGTAGTCGTCGACAGAAAAACAAAAAGCCACGCAATTTCTGTAGTCGACCACAATATATTTACCTCATTCGTTTCTGCTTCTTTGTTAACGCTAAAATCCCGCTCATTTGAAAGTCTAACTACCGTGCGCGCGGTGCTCTCCGCCACTCTTCAAGGCGTTTCTTGCAGCCTTCGCCGAGCAAAGCGTTCCGTCTCGCTTTCTGTCCGCCCCTTTTACTACCCCCCTTTCGCCCGCCGTTCCCTTTTCGATTGAATGATGATTTTCAGTCGCTTCCCCCCCAACTACTAGTGTCCGTTTCATAATCTTAATTCATTCGCCGGGCTTATCGTAACACTGGGACCGGTGGACGAACGAAATGTTTGCTGGTAGCATTAATTTCGCGCCGATATTAAACTATCGAAGGGGTGCAGCAGTGTGGAGAGAAGCACGCGAGATGGTAAACGAATTATATTGATCGCCTATTCTGATACAGCTAAATTTCACCGTTTCCAATTCGTTTATTTATGATCGATTGCTGTATTTTTTTTTTGTTTCTTTGTTCTCCTCGCGCGTATCGCTGTGAATCGGCGCCGGCGTTCCTCCGCGGAAAACTAACACGGCGTGTACACGCGATACAGACGGGAAAGCGCATGCAGAGATCGGCGCGCGGTTCGGCGCGGCTGGAACACGGGCGAGCTGCAACAGGAAATTGACTCGTGGCTAACGAACCGAGAAGGCACTCGCGGAGTTCCGACAGAATGGACTCCGCCGCGTAAACCGAACGCGCCTCTCTCTGATACCTGTGTTCCGTCGATTAGAGCCTCCGAGCCGGAGGCAAACGTACGGTTCACCGGCAACGGCCCGCGAAACGAAACGCGGGGGGAAGGGAAAAACTCTGTTCGTTGTAAATGAACTGCCCCGCCCGTTGTCCCGGCTGGAATCTAACTCACGACGGAATAAAACAGGCTCGATATCTTTTTTTTTTTGTTCAATTACCTTTTAACGCGCGTAAATGTCTCTCGAATCGAGCCTGCCGTTTGTCGGCCGACGGATACTTGACTAAATTAGGAAACGATGAATAATTTCACTCACCTCGAAGGATCTGATACAGGAAGACCTTGATGTGATCGGGGCTGAGATGCTGGGGGCTGACGATGATCTTGTGCAGGTCGCTCTGCAGCAGCTCCGTGATCACGTATCTGTGGCGATAGCTCGTTAAGGAATTTACGATCGTTCTGAACGTTAGCTGAAACCGTGCTGCCTCATCGGGAACGGCTGCTCGATCATTAGCCGCTGATTCTCCCGCGACGTCGTTCGCACGCACGTCAACGGCTCGTGGCGGCGAGCATTGAACGGGTGCGTTTATACGTTTCAACAGAATTAGCTCGTGCTAATCGAATTAATAAATCGCTGAAGCGAACGCACGCGGGGGAATCTAATTGAATCTACCCGGTCCGGGGACCGGTCGTACCGACTCCCATCGCCTATACCTCGCCTTTCCTTTTTCCCGCGAATAACGATGACACTCGTTATCACCGAGCGTCCGCGAGCCGCGGTTAATTCGTTCCCAACGACCGCGTGTATAATGCGAGGGGCGTACCACCATCGAAATCCATCGAATCAAAGATACATTTGATCGCGACAAAGATCCGGTTCGTACGTAGAATCGATCGGACGAAAACCTTAGGCGATCGAGAGGGAGAGGTCTCGTTCCCGGTCCGTCGTACTTAACGGATTCCCTCGACGGTCTCGGAACAAGTCAATCCATCGAAATGAAGGGAAAAAATGAAGGGAGATAGAGGAGCGCAAAAGGAGGATCGGCCGGGGTGGAGGGTCGCGTCCGATGACGTCGAGCGGTGACGAAATTAGCTGGCCCCAAATAAACCTGCCGAGGGTAATTCGCGGCGCTTTGGCCCCGGTTCGACGGGGTGAAGCATTTCCTCGGAAAGTTAAGCCGCCGCCAGACTCTACGGGACAACGGCGAACGCGGAAGCTCCCCTCTGTCAGCCAGAAGCGTCCACCCATGTTGATGAAACCCGCGACGAAGAGTGGCCAACTGGTGTCTCCTTAACCAGTTACCCCACCCCGCGACTGTTACTGTACGAGAGCAGACGAACATTTGTCTCGGAGACAATTCTTCTCGCTGCAGGTGATAATGAATGTAGGATGCGAGCGCGGGAAACCTCGCGAGAACTCTCGCATCGGCGTTGCGTGTATGCACGTGTGCGAGAGAGAGAGAGACTGCGTGTGCACGTACCAGAACGTTATCAATGTTATGTTATGAATGAATTCGGCTTTGGTAATACGCTTCGAGAATGTTCTGCCGATAGTCAACGGAAAAGGGTGCGAGCGTGTCGAGCGGAGGCGGTTGTTGATCAGAGACGAGGAAACGATCACGAACTGATCACTCACGATATCCAGATTTTGTCCAAAATATCGTATTGCCTCGTTTTCTCTTCGTATCAAATAAATTCCATCTTTGCATGAATGTTGGAGGTTCACTTCAAGGGTAGTTCGTGGGCATGTTTATCGAGCAGCGCACCGCTTCATTTGCATTAGTAGATTCTTAACAATACAGCGTTTAAATCGAAGCGAAAGTTCAATCCTGTCGATTCTCGACGCAGCAGAAAAAAAGAAAAATCTGGGAATCTTCGGGGAAACGGCGGGGGAGGGGCGGGACGTAAAGTTTCGCAATTACAGCAGTCACGGTTGGTGATCACCGGTAAGAAACTTATCGACCCCGGCCGGCTGATAACTTCGCCACGGTAATTTCGCGAGAGAAAGAGAGATGCGATCAATCGCGAAGGGAGGCAGAGCTGAGGCGAGGGGCGAGCAGGGTAAGTTTCGCGATAAAAAGCACTCGAAAAGTTTTTGCACGACCCGAACGATGGCCGAGCGTTCGACTTGTGAGGGGGTGCGGAAGTATACAGGGGGTGGTTGCATCGAGCCGGGCTATCGCGCGCGTGCCTTCTCCAGCCACCGCCTCCGCATGGAAATCGAAACCCTCGAACAACAGTGGGCTTCATATTTTTTACATGTATATCGCTTTTCTTGCCAGCAAGAGAGGCGCTACGCCTTTCGTCGAGTATAACAAAGATAAGTTTGGATATTCCTTTACGAGAGGACTGGGATGGCTGTGTAATAAATGCAAGATAATCGTGAGGCACTCAGCGGAGAAAGGGTTGAAGGATTGTCATTCTAATCGCACTTATCCATGCGTGTGAAGCTACATAATTCCTAACGCGATTACTTTCGTCTATCATCCTTTCCTTCGTCCCCTTCCGCCTACAGATGTCCACTTGCTCCGCTTGTCCCGATCGAAGCACGATCTCGAGGTCCCGGGCCGGCTACGGCAATTCATCGTCCCCGATCGATCCGTGTCCTTCGAAATTTCGTTCTCTACCTCGCCGCGACGAGCAACGGAGAGGAACGGGATACGGCCGGCGGAGAATGAAATAGTATAATGGCGGAATGAGGTCGACCGGTAGGTTGGAATGCAGGTAGAGGCTGGCTGCGAGAACCCGGCGTGTGGTATGCAAGTCGACTGGTCCACGGCCGGGCCTCGGCAGCCTGCCGTGGAACACCTTAAGCGCGGCCTTTGCCGGGCGTTCCAACGCTTTCGTGTGCTGTCTCCGTTTTCCGAAACGCGATCGATGGACTCGCCTGCGAGCGAGGGACACACCGTCCCCAGCTACGAAGCAACGGGCAACCACCGCGGACGGGAGATTATCGGGGAAACGGAGCGTCCGGCTGACTGACGGTCACGAAGCGGGGGAGGTAGGGAAGGTATCGCCGATTGCGAACCGTTCTCGGATGTCCACTCGGACGCGAAGATACCATTCGAATCGCGGGACGAAAGGTGACCGAGATCGAAGAGAACAGAGCGAGGGGAAAAGAATTTCGAGGGGAAACAAGATTCCGAAGTCGGAGCTGTCGCGCATCCCTCGGTCGAAGGGCTATGCGGCTCTCGACGTAGCAGAATTCACGCCACCGCTGGTCGATGGAGGTTTAATCGCGTTCAACGGTTCCGCAGTGATTTCCAAGCTCGCTTTTCAATGAACCACGCGGCGGATCGAGTGCCATCGAAACACTTTTAACCGCGTCGCAATCAATCCTCCGCGAACGTTAAAAAGTCCAAAAGGGGGGGAAGAAAAAGAAGGAAGCGATCATTACTTTTTCTCTTAACAAATCGTCGAATCGTCGATAGGCTATAACAATCTGCTTGATCTTCGATTACCTACTAACAAATGATATGACTATGATAAAAGAAAAACTGTTCAGCGAAGCCGATGCGAAAGACTGGATCGAAGCGAATTATTGAATAGAAATATCATTTCGCAAGTGAATAACAAGAGTGTATTGTCGTAGATCTATGTATCTGTAGGGAGGATCCTTTGCTCCCGCCTGTGAAAGAACCAATCGACACCCGATTTATCCTCCCCGATTGATACGTTAATCGTTCGATCCGAGATCGTTCGGCAGCCCGACGCCAATTATCATGGTGAATCGCAACGAGAAATTAACGTGTCACTATCGATGGAACAGGACGAGCCTATCGGCGCTTGCGATCGAGTTTGCTCAATGCCCGGTTAATAAAGCGATCGGCGCGCAATCGTCCCCTGCAAGAAACGCCTACGCAACGAACTGCAAGAGAGGCTAATGATGATCGATCGACCGGTTCGATGAAAGGACAACGCTTCGGTGAAAGGCTGCGCGTTTCCATTCTGCCGTTTACATTTTTCATTTCTCAGCAAACCTTTTCCTGAGCGATCGGTGATAGAACAAACTACGGCAACCGATTGTTTTTCGAGGGCGCAATAGAAATCGCCACTTTCATCGGGCAATTTAATCGGCATCAATGTCTCGCGGGAAATTCCACATCTAAATCGCTGAATCGCTACTCGGTAATCTATCCGAAAGACAGATTGCGGCCTCGTTTCCGGAACGCCTGAAACACGGGGCTTAAGGATGTCGCGGATGTACGCGGGCACGCGGTAACATTAAATAACGCTAATAACGC
Organism: Holcopasites calliopsidis; assembly: GCA_023838395.1. Lineage (NCBI taxonomy): Eukaryota > Metazoa > Arthropoda > Insecta > Hymenoptera > Apidae > Holcopasites > Holcopasites calliopsidis. The sequence goes on from JALHAQ010000008.1 coordinate 3,480,071, forward strand.
GGTCGCGCAGCCAGTTAATCGATTAAATTGAACGGTCGCGCCGCGCGAACCTAACGCGGCTACCTGTGCTATCCAATTAGCATGGATTATCAATATTACCCGGCTTGGACAAATATTTGCATTATCCTGAGATCGCGCCGCCGAGATATTATCTGCAGCAACGGCGCGATACAATAATTTAATATCCTTTAGCATCCATTTTTTCATTTTTGTTTACGACTGAAAGTGTATCTGTTTTTTTTTCTTCGTTCTATCATTCTTCCTTTCGACTCGTCCTTTATTTCATTTTCACAGCCGCGGCGGATAAAGCTGATCGAGACCGCAATATTTCAGCATCCACCCCGTACAATGTCGAGTCAACCCTTTCCTTTGATGAACATTCGCCGCGCCGGTGAGCGCGAAAGGCGCTTTGATTTTTAATCACCTTTACCACTTTAATTGCTACTTTCGACGCCGCGTTTAACGGGGAAGGCGAAGCCGACGCGTTCGTTATTGAATGTTTCCACAGAAGAAGATCCTCGAACGATGTAAAATTATCACGGACCTCCTCTCCCCATTTTATCGACAGCTTCTCCCCGCCGCTTTTCGTCGCAGCCCTTCATCGCCGCTTCCGATGCTCTCCTTACAAATTGCAAGCTGAAAAGCGAGCCCCGTGTCAAAGGTGGGAACTTTTTATATTTTTCAAGATCGCAAGGGAAGCGCGGTTGCCACGTGATCGCGATCAAAGCTCCCGTCGGTTATCCGAAACTCTCTTCCGTGAACCTTTCGCGAAACTTTAGGGCTCGAGACGGGTCGGTTGGGATCAAGCGAAACGCGTCCGTAGGGTAACTGCTTCCCGCGGGAGGAGTAGGTGTTTCGGGGATTAATCGAAAACGGGATCGACGGATTTTCCAGGTTCGAATTAATCGGAAACCCGAAAGGAACGGTGCGGGGGGGGAGGCTCTGAACCGTCGCGCCGGTCCCGGCTCTCCACCCCTTTGACGAGCCGATCTTCTTCAGCGCCGCCTCGCGTTTCGATTTCCCCCTTTTCGAAATCCCTCGCGGAACCGTTCGGCGCGGCCGCGTCGTGGCCGCAGCGATTGGCGGATCTCGACGCGCGTCTGCCTCCTGGCAGGCACGTCGACCGGTTCCTGGACAAAGCGACTTGCCCCCAGCACCGTCCGACGCGAAGGGAATCGAGTATCCTGCCGTTTCGCCCCTCGCCTCTCCGCGCTCCTCTCCGTACGCGTCCCGATACCGGTCCGAGAAGGAGGAACAACCTGGATGAGTTCGGATTCCTCGCTCCGACTCCCAGCTGCTTTTCCAAACGTTTCGACGAAGCTTTCTTTTCTTCCGGGGGGGGGGGGGGGGGGGGAGTTAGAAAGTGTCGAACGATTTGGACGATCGATCGAAGAATGGTCTGGACTAACTGCTAAAGACAGTCGTTCTCGGGATGAAGGCATGGTATTGATATACCCGATATTTGCTTCTTCCAAGAACGGGAGTTTTGCAAGCTCAAGGACTCTTCATCAAATTCGCAAAAAGCTTTCGATATCTCAGCTTATTCGATACTTGAAACGTCGATGAACAGTTTTCGTTAATAGCCTTGGAACACTTCTGGAGCGAGACCCATAAATCTCCGGTGTTCAAAAGTCTTCCCGAATCGCGGTGCAATAGCATCTCCTGCGTGCTCGAGGGGCTCCCGAATCGTCAAAACGGCGTCCCGAAATCACCCTCGAATCGTCGTTCACCGGGCACAATGGTCCCCCGTCGCAGGGTACGTGTCTCCTTTGTTGCACAAGATTCGGGACAACAAAAGAGGGAACGAGAGGAACGGAGGAGGAAAGTTAAGGACGATGATGAAGGCTTAGAGGTGTTCGGGCAAGGCCAGTCCGGCTCGTCCGACCGGTCAACCGGGTTCGAGCTCGACTAGCAAACAACTGCGGGAACCCGGCGCGTCCTCTTCTGCGGCCGATTCCTGTTGTCTCGCCGGGCAATAAGAGAAAAGGAACGCCGATACTATAACGCGGCGGGTGCAAATTTTGCGCGCCGCGACCTCTCGATCCTTCGGACCGCCGCTCGGGGATTCACCTCCGTCGCGGTTCGGGAATGATCTTTCGGTTTCGGTGCCGTTGCATGGACCACAGCGCTGCTCAAATAATAGCAGATAAACGGACGGAAGAGGGAGAGAGAGAGAGAGAGAGACAGGGGAGAAACGAAGGATTGCTCTCGGCCCCAAAAACTGCGGGGCAAACGATCGATACCTGGCACGCGCTACTCGATACACACCGTGGAGAAGCCGTCGGAGAGGAAGCTGCGATCGATGCTTCCGGTTCGTGGCCAAGTATACGGCGAGAACAGTGTGTTGCGTGTTAGGATAAACCGTGCCGAGCTATCGTGCCCTGTCGTTATTGATTATAGACGCACTTCTTTTTTCCTTTTGCAGAAGCAATTGTAGTATAGGCGAAAACTTTTAAAGGTACAGCAAAGAAACTTTTACGTAGAGTATAAAATATTTAGAAAACGATCCTTCTTTGCCGCGACTGTAGCTCGTTCAATCTTGTAACGAGATCGCATGAAACCGATAATTATTTTGTAGACAATTAAATTTCCTTCTCGAAGAAGAACAGTTCGCTATGTTTGATATTATAGTTTTTTCTTCAACAAAGCCTCATTTTCTTTTTTCATCCATTTCCGTCTCCGATACCTGCGTTCGAATTACAAATTTCTTTCGCAACACTCAGCAGCGGCGTCATTAGCAGCTACGAGATTCATTCAGGGTCTTTCTCCTTTTTTTCTCGCGAGGCTCGCTCGACTTCGTGCCGACGCAGTTGTTGCGAAACTATCTCTCGTCCTCTCTCCCCCTTCTTCCCTCGCCGAGCGGTTGAGAAATTTCCACGGCGCGACTTTAACGGGGATTTTAATCGGTGAACGACACCGCTGATAATTCGCGACCCGTTCAAAAAATTTCCAGCTAACCGTCGTTGTTGCCTCGTTTCTACTGCACGCGCCTTTTCGCGACGAAAGAACGGGGAAAGGAGGATCTCGCGCCCGTTTAAATGCGACGCGAAGATTATATTATATGCGGCCGATGTCGCGCTCGATTACAATTGAACGCGCCGAAGGAAAAAAACGTATTTTCGTTTCGACGGAACTGCTACGTAGAATAAGAATAGAACGATAGAAGTAAACACGGAGTAGCCATTAAAAAGAGATTCTCGATCCTCGAAGTTGTTTTCAATAAAAAAAAAATGAATGCAACTGTTATTAAAGAAAACGAACGCCGAGAAAAAGTTTCAAGCAACTCGGAATTCTTTTTAATTCAAATGCGAATTAATAGAACAACGACGTATCGGGACTTGTTAAAAATTCAGGAAGATCGAAGCGATTCATCGGCAGCAGAATTGCCAGTTTCAAGTATTTATCCGCGAAATTCGAAGGATCGAGCGGCGGACTGGTTCGACGCGCGCCTTATTAAGCCGGTACTTCCAATCGACTTTCTGCCACGTCTTCGCGTGACGCCATTCAACGTTTTTCATTTAGAGAAGATACGGACGCTGCGGGAATTCAAACTTCTCCAATTCGGATTATCAATAAAGAACAGGGCAAAAAGAGGAATGGCAGAGACACAAGCGGTGGATTATTTAGAAATATATCCCTCTGGCTACCAGAGTTTTGCTTCTCCATTTTTCCGATATTGAAAAAAACGAGAGGGAGAGAGAGAGAGAGAGAGAGAGAGAGAAGGGGAGAGATGAATCGTTACGACGAATTGACAGACGGTGTCGTCGCACGGCGAAAAATCAACGTCCAACGAAAAGTGACCTGGGCACTGGAATTTCAGCGAATAATAAAGCTTGGCGGGTTTTTATCGCGCGATCGTACAACGCGTATATGACAGGAACACCACGTTCGACGATTAAATCTCCGTTCTGGCACGGGGTACGGCCAATAAATCCAGATCGATCGATCGGTGTTGGAGGCGAATTTTTGTTTAAGCTACTTGTCGCACAGTTTCCGACGCGCTCGTCGGTTTCGCGTGGCCCAAGAACAAATAACGTTACAAAGAGAAACGGGAGCCGTGGAAACCGACGACTGCCGGGCGTGAAATCGAAACGAACGCGGCGCGATTCGAAAGGGCGAGGAAGCGACGAAAGGACACGACGGAGCGTCCTCGTTTACGAGGCCTATGTGCACGCGAGTACGTGTACGCGCGTATCGGGAGTTTGCGTGTGCCACGCCGCCTATCCGATGATCGCATAATAAGCCGACGAGCTCCGGGAACGCGGACGCACGACGCTCTTCCGAGCTTAACGAGCGCTCTTAATGAACGGCGCGCGCTGCGAGATTGTCGCCGATCAATTAATACAGCCCGCTAACGGTAATCTCGAATTCACCGATGGATCCGGGTATGTATTCGCGTTCCCCGGATCAGTTTGGCTGGCTCGCGCGATCGGCCGCTACGCATTTCCGTTCGACACCGCGGAGAGGAATTCGTCCGCTGATAATTTTCTGATAGTCTCGTCCCGATCGAACGGTCCTACGAGTTTTACTCCCTTGGTCAATTTGGCATCGAACGTCTGGACGACGGCGAATACCGGGCGGGAACGCGAGTCCGACCGGATGCGAACGGTGCATTTAACGTGGCCACCTGGCCGCGCATGCACTCGCGCTGGAACTCGCTGATCCGGCGATCGGAGAGCACGACGGAGGGCGTCTCGTCTTTCGTAAGCACCGGTTTTCTCGCCGCGTGGGAACGCGCGTTGCCCGCCCACCTACGCGGGGATCGCGAGAGCCGCCCTTTTTCTGTCTTTAAACGGGGGGGCGAAGGGTAGCTTTTCAGAAAGCGAACCGACCTGGCGCGGAGTCGCCCGACGGATCGAGGAAACTTGAATATTGCTTTTCTTTTTTTTAATGAACCACACGTTTTCGTCGGACTAAATTTCCTGGCTTCGGATTTCGCAACGTTTCGTCGCGCATAATTCAGGCCTGTAGCTGCTGGCAAAATATACCAGATATATCTCGGTGAAAGAGTTAAGGGAAGAGAGCGGGGACGCGGCGTGTTTACGAAACGCGTTAAAATCGATATCAATTAAAATTTAACGCGGTCAGCGGGTGGAGGGGGGGGGGTGATCGCGTTGTGTATAATGCAACACCTCAGACACGATATAAAGTAATTAATAGGGGTATTAATTACCGATATTAATTAACGCGAACCGTTATCCCCGTTGATTCCATTAAAATTCCATGGAAAATCGGCGAGCATAAATTCGAGCACGCATCCGACTCCGCCGCGCCGGCGGTGACGATTCAAATTATTTTACACGGCCGAGGAGCCTTTGCGAGCTTCGATTTCATCGAGCATGGAATGTTCGTAGCGTCGCGGCCGCGCGGAGGAGACCCTTTCTCCCAAGCGAGAAACGTTTCCAAGTCGGCGGCAAGAGGTTTTTCCCTCCTGCCCACTTGACCGATCCGATCGACCGTCTCCTTCCTCCCGTTCGATTTTTCTTCGCGAATATTTCCGACCCGTGCGTGGGAGGCGCTCGATGACGTGACGCGTGATGCAAACGAGAGACGTAACGCGAGAAGTACGGGAAAGAAGCTACGGGACCGCGTGCTCAGGGGGGGAAAAGGGAAAGGAAAGGTGACGGCTGGTCCGCACGACTCGCGTAGCTCCTCTGGTCTCTACGATGCGTACGTAGAAGTGCGAGTAAGTAACGAACGGAAACGTTAAAGCAGCGTGAACGTAATCGTCTGAATTGGAATAGGAACGAAAAGGGACGAGCGCATCCGCGAACGTAGCGGAATCAGCGCTAAAACAGCTTGCACCGAGATTACATCGGCGAGCCAATGTTGAAACGCGATTCACGCTCCGCGACCGCCAGAAAATCCGTCGCGACTAGTCGAACCGCGGCGAAGCGATTCGCAGGTAAAGGTGTCGGCCGCGATCGGTTCCCCATCGGATCGGGAAACGCTTTCGAACACAACCTGGCTTCGAAAGCGTTCAAATCTCTGCAGACCGCTGGCGGCGAAACGCAACGTGTCCGTGGAGCGACGAGGGAAACGGAAGGGGGGAGAGAGAGAGAGAGAGAGAGAGATTGCAAGACTAGAGAGAACTCGGACTCCTCGTTAAATCGCTTGAGGAACTAGCCGGCCATCCGCTCGACGAACACGGAAACTCGTTTTCGTGGGCGCGCGATACGAGCCTAATACACGCACGATTTCCGTGTTCCAATTAAAACATCTGGCCACGGCGATGGGAATGGTCAAGGGAACACACCTAGGCGATCCAAACAATAGCGTCTTCGACGAACGGTGAATTCTAACGCCTGCATAATCGTTATCGAATCTTCTTGACGATAGGGGCAACCGTAATAAAAGCTCTCGATGCGGGCTCTTCGTGGACCTACCGCGTATCGCTGGCAACCCCATCCTCAGCTTCAATATGAGATCGAAGCTAGGAGAAAATTATCGTCCAACGAGACGCAAGGTGACGCTTAATTGAATCAACGAAAGTTCGTCATACGTGCGAACGGAACCACCCTCCCGAACCGATCGATCCATCTGCCGAAGCCACTCAAGGGGATGTTATATATACGTATATATCATCGGTGGTGCAACAGTGTAAACGGAGTCGGGCAAACCAAGATCCCCGTGGACGACGCGATGGTCGTGGTGGGTGGTAATGGCACGCTACCGAGCTATCAATAGCGATGCGGTGCGCGCATTAATAATCCATGATTGCCATCGAGCAACTCGAGCTGCGGCCCGGTCTCGTCATCCTGTATTCATGCGGACCAAGGGGTCCGGGGGCGTCTAGCCGCTGGCAACCGTGGGGCGGACGTCCCACCCCCGCAAGCCACCCGGTGAAAGCGAGCTAATCGAGCGGGGATCCTTAATTAGGAATTAGGCGCGCGGCTTCCGGAAGGGATCGCGACACACCCCGACCGTGCCCGCGAGAGGAGCCGTCTGCGCGATGCAGATCGAATAAGGGGCGAAGCACCGGGCGACGAGGCGGGAGAAGGGGTTAAATTGGTTGTTCCGATTGGAGGAGGTTCGGCCGCCGAACGAGTCGGAATGAAATTTTCAAGAACCGAAGCGGGGGCTGGGAACGAGAAATTTTAGGCTGGCGCAGGAATATTGTTGACAGGGAAACTATTAATCGCTTTCGATCACCGACACGTTCGGTACTATAAAGATCGCGAAATCGATTGCAGAGACTCTAACGCGAGATCGTTGATTTATATTTGGCGGACGACGATTTAGCCCCGTGTGCGTTCATCCAATCTAGCCTGTCTTTAATCGGATATCAGACGACGTCGAGGAACGGAGACGCTCCATCGAATTTACGATTTATGCAAATGAGATCTCGAGCCTGCACCAAACTGCAATACCGGCGATACTGTGGGCCAGCGAATCGTCCCCTGAACGTATTCGAAAGCTGCACGAAACATTCGCTTGGGCGAGTTCGATGCATACGTGCTTCGATTCATTTTCAACAATTTCCATGGCAATTTTTTGATTATCCTACTTTGCAATACAAACGGCGAAGTCTGTTGATCCTCGCAGGGTTCGTGTTTGGCGCTTCGCCACTGATTCACGGGACTACACTGAGATCGTTACGATCAGGGCAAGGATATACATTCGACGGCACGTAGACGCTACCGGAACCACTGTATTAACCGGCAATCTCGTTATCGTCCGCGAGACGCGGTGGTTATAGCCGAGCCCTTTAATTAGAAATCGGGCAGTCGCTTTCAGCGGAGTTCGACTTGCCCCGCGTCATCGACTTAGCGGAGCGGGAAAATAGAATCGATAGCTTGGAGGCCTTGAATCATGAATTTCGAAGGCGCTACGACGAGAAATGCGACGACGCGCCATCGAAAACACGCGGGCCAGCGAACGCGATAAAGAATCAGCGAAGAACGGCGCGTAAAGGACGAAGGATAAGAACGTAATCCGCGCGAATCGATCAGGCGCGGACAGCGTGAAACGGGTGGGCCCGGGCGAGGCGGGGATTCCGTAGCCGGTAGCCGGAGTAAATCGAGCCACATCCTCGCGTCCTGTCCCATCATCGTCTCAGCGGTGCATGCACCGCTGGACGTGGCTCGTGTGCGCGGCATAATCCACCTACAGGACTGCGGGCACGCAGAGGAAAAAACGGTGGAACAGAAGGGAGAAAGGAACGTCGAGAGTACGAGGTGGAGAAGATTGAGCCTCGCTCGTAACACTCGTCAATCGCTGACGATGATTTACACTTTACGCTATCGCGGCAGATTTGTCTCGACGTTCGACTCTCCGCGGGAGGGGGGGGGGGCGGGGGGGGGGGGGGGTGGAAGAGTCCGCTGAAAGGAGACAGAGAAGGGCTCGAGAATTTTTGTTCTCGAGTGGAGGCAATAACGAGGAGAGGAAATATGATTAAGGAATAACGCATTTACAAGGGGGGAGAAAAAAAAAAGGAGAGCAGTCATGGGATAAAACGAGCAGCCGTAGAGAATGAAAAGAGGGGAGGAAAGATTGGGAGGAGGATAAGAACAGGGGGAGCTGATTTATCGAGCTACCTTCGACAAGATTAACTTTCACAGCAACGCGTGCCTGTTTCGTTCAGGGTCTGGGTTATCAGTCTCTCATAAGATCCATCGATCATCCGACCGTTTTCGATGGCACATCGATGGGTTCGACGAAATTCCACGGACGAGTATAGTTTCGATCCGTGATTCAAGTTTCTTGTCTATTACCCGTAAAGAAACAATCGATGAGATCCTCGTTTCCTTTCATCGGCTAACCGACGACGAATCCCGCGTGCACTTGCGCGTCCCCAGCTAAGCGCGTGAAAGAAGCGCAATCCCTCGGATCGTTCACGTCGAACGCAGGCAGCGAGCCTCGGAGCGATTCCCTTCGAATCTCGGGCACGTTCGACAGAAATCCCTTCCGGGGAACGAGCGCGCGAGACGACTTCCTCCCGCGGGCTTACGTAAGCGGGCGAGCCGGTTACGTGCGGATCGCTGGTGCTTACGCGGGACCGCCGTTTGTTCCCGGACCGTGCGCGTCACTTCTCGTTACGCGGATCGTTACGAAACCCGGAGGGGTCGATTCGTCCTAACGATCAAGAAAATTCGACAAGAACCACCCTGACCCGTCCAGCCGATCGATCGTCAATCGATCGAAGGCGATCCGTCCTCCTATTCTCAACGTCCACCGGAGATTCCGTACAGGTTCGACGAAACTGGATGGGAGTTCACCTTGAAATCGAACTATTTCTTTTCTCCAAGCGTGAAACACGACGGAGTTCCGCCGCAGCGTTATTGATCTTCCGGCCGCTCGTGACGCGAGAAAGGAGCCCCGAGATTTATTGGGTTACCTCCTTTTCTCGTACACGTGTGGCGAGCTCCCTCCCCGTCCCGTCCCCCCGCAGACGCAACTTTGCCCCTTAATTTCATTTCGAGGAGGGACCCCGACCTTCCTGGGCAGCCGGCTCATCGGCTGCTGTCAGAAACTGGTCGGGTCCATTGGCTGGATTGATCGTGGTCCCCTTCGGGTTGCTAGGCTTCGACGAAAAAAGGGGAGGCTTTCGGATCTACGTCTCGCTTCGGCATTTCCGGTATCTCCTCGCGGCCGGTGTTCGGAGAACCGAGAGAGTCGATTGCAATTTACAGAATTGGGTTTCGTTGAATGAATGTAATGATATCATTCGAAGCTTTCTTCGACGCTGAACAGCCGCTTCCCGCGGGGAATCGGTACGGAGGCGAGAAAAAAGCGGGCCGTCGTAAAAGAATCAGCGTTTTCGGATTTCTCCGAACGACAAACCTGTTTCGTCTGTGTTGCTAACGAGTATAGAGAAGGATACATTTCTTGGAAGAAGTCCAGATGCGGTGGCTGAAGGATGTCCAGGGCTGAGAGGACCTGAAAAACAGCGAATTCGAGGAGCTTGTATTAAATCAAAACCCAAAGACTTATCTCCAAGCAAAAACAAAAAAAGAAAGGGACAAATAATACACCAGTCACTTTGCATCGAGTTAGTTGTTACTCGAATTATCTTGCACATTTTAATTGCCACTCGATTAATCTCTTTCAATTAACAGTTTCAGTTGCGATCGAATTCCCGGAATTCGCAGAAGCAACGTCCGGGATCGAGAGATCGACTCGTTTCTTTCGTGGACCGTTACGATAATGCGCATATCCCTGTCGTAAAACAAAATACGCCGGCCGCGTTTTCCTTTGGCCGCGGATCAACCGAGAGTCCCGCTCGAATGGAGCGAGTTGCAGGAGAGATCGGTAACGCGGGGCGGAAGCATAGCGATTCCTGGTACGGCGCGTTCGGTGAAACGAACGTTTACGATCGGCAAATCGTTTCAAAGCGCACGGGCAGAACAATCAAACGAATACGTACGTTTTCGTGTTTGAAGAAGCAGAGCATCTTCAATTCCCTGAACACCCGTTTGCTGCTCACGAGGCTCTGAAAGACGTTCGGCAGTTTCTTCAAGGCTACCCTCCTGCCGTCCCTGGGATCCGTCACCGCCCTGCAACAATCGAAGCGAATAAAACGTTAGAAATCCGTGCGCAATCAGTTCGCGGCTAGAAGGGACCGCGTCGGCCGTTCCGGAAACGTCTCCCGTGATCCGACCTCACGGTCGCGACGTGCGACAGCGGGAATCCCGGTGGAGTCGGACGATCCGCAGACAGAGGCCGGGCACGGCGATAAATTTCGACGTTTCGCCCGTCGATCGGGCGAACGTGAATAGGCAGGTACAAGGGTGAGAGAGGACCGCAGGCGGAGGGGAAGGGTTAATAACGGCGACCGCGATCGATTCGTAATCCGCGAGCAGACGACGAGGCCCTTCCTCCACACCGCCCCGCGGAATAATTATTGTGCCTGCAATTAGTTCGTTTACGGTGGCTCGATTTCATTGTGCCGGGCCGGCCGGTACCGCGAAACCGACGGTTCCAATCCCGCCGTTTTCATTCGCCGGTCAATCTCGTCCCGCGACTACCATCCGTCCCGACGCTGGGACGCGATAAAGCGATTTTTTTTTCTTCTCCTCCCTATTATCTCGCGGAGACATCGTTCTGTCAGCGGAGCGGAGAACCGGTAGTCGCGAGGCATCGCGCGTGTCTTCTTGCTCGTTCGAACGGTGGAAAAATGGATAGAATGGAGACGAATCGAAGACTGTACGAGACGCAGATGTGAAACGATAAAATCATTTTTGTCAGATTCGCGGTCTACGGGAGTATCATCCGTGTAAAGAGAAGCATTGTTGTATTTAATCATTGCACGGCAATTCCGAGGGGATAGATTGCGTGGAAAAGGAACGGTCGACCGTTTCAGTGTATTCCAGAGGCAAATTAGTCGAGGCAAGACAAGCCGTGCACGTTGCACGCGTGCATTCAGAGTCGTTCTACTCGAAATCCGTGGCCCCGCTTCCGTTATGCTTGGCAGGCGAAGGGCGTTGACCCTTTTCGTAGGTCGTCGCACCTTTCCCCGTTCGTGACTCGCTTCTTGTGAATCGAGCTTAATTTCTCTTCGCGACGATGGACCCATCCAGCGATCACGTGGGCGGGAGAGGGCCATTCTGATAAGACAATTAACGTCCCCGTAATTCGACTCCAACGACCGGAGCGAAAACGTCGGCTCGTGTTCGATCAGTCAAATCGCGCGAGCTACTTGGTGCAACCAAGTTTCAGAGATGAAATAATTGAAAAATACCATTTCCAAGGTTCCAGTGAAATATCCCCGAGATCCAAGGAACCGAGCAGCAAGATTAAATGCTCCCCCCCTAAATTTAGCAGGCTGCATCGACCGTTTAGTCGTCCCGCCGCACAACTAGGCAAGAGAAACCAACTTTCTTCGCGGCAAGAGAGGTAAGTACAATCGCGCAGAGAAAAGCAGGGGGTGCTCTCCGGGCAACAAGTAACCGACGACGCCTCCCCTCCTCTCACCAATCCCTTTCTTTCCTGTCGGTCGACTCGATCGGACGGTAATTAGCGGGCGAGCCCGGTAATTTAATCGAGCCGAATTCGCGTCGGATCGATGCCGTCTCGTTCCGGCTCGTGCATGCAATCCGCTCCAACTGGCTCCTCTCTTCCCGTCCGGTCAACGCGCGTGACACGTTTCCCGCCGTGTATCATGCCCGCGCGACATTGTTATCAAGCACCGCGCCCCGTGCACAGACCCCACTGCGCGACGAGAATAAACGTGAACGGAGAAAAAGGGAGAAATAATCCGGAGGGGGGAAGGAAATAAATGGTACATAAAGGACGCGCGATTTAACTGGCTAGCGACAATTTTCGGTGAAGTTACGACCCACCTCCTGCTGCTCTTTTCCGCAGTGGCTTCCGATAACGCTTTGGAAGCCATCTCGCGAATCTTTGCCCTCGCCAGGAAATTAATTGCGAATCACTCTATGCGCTGCTAATCGACACTCGAGAGTACGCCTACCGTGACCGTTACTTCGCTTAAACGCGGAGAAATGAAAAGTCGAATGTCACCGGTGTCTGAAAGTCGAACGATACGACGCGCGAGCGGTGCATAGAGACGGGTGGAGACATGAATCCAACGGGACGATTTTCCGTTTCTAACCGGGCCGCGAAGCTGCCGGGCGAGAGCGAAATTTCCCGCCGCTCGGGCGAAATCACCGCCTCCGAGAAGATCATCAGCCGCGGTAAACGGCGCGAACGTTTTCAGCCGGTTGCTCGACGTGGCGGCCGCCGTTGCTCTCGCTGAACTAATTTAACGCGCGTCAGAGACTCTCGACGCGGCTAAATCGCGTCTCTCCCCTTTCACCTACGCGAAACTCGAAGCCGCGGGAAGCGAACGTTCGCGAAACGCAACAAGGAAAAAAAAAAGAAAAGAATACGGACGCGGACAGGCGAAATGAGTTTCCGCCGGTTGCTCGAAAATCTACTCTCGCGTCCGCGGCCGTGAAAAGACATCGTCACGATGAAAGGAACGCGGGAAGAAAGTCTGCTCGGCGTATTAAACGAGAAGAAGAATGAACGGGAAGATGCGACAGAGAGTGGTGACCATCGCAGGCTCGCAGCAACGCGAACGAGTGCGTAACGCGTCGCGATCGCCGATTGAATTACCCTTTAATTAGATATTCCGCGGAGCAGGAGCTGTAACTGCGTTCGATGATCCACCGCGCGATAACGAAGCCTGTCGAGATAAAACGATTTTGCACCTGGGACATTACGAGAGAGCGCGGGGCTAAGCGGGGATTCGACGAACGTTATTAAACCTCGTTCGAAGTAATTAGCGCCCGATGAAATACTCTCGACACGATAATCATGATGATCGCGTAAAAACGCGGATGTGAAAGATCGCACTTCGATACGACAATTTTGACCCCGAAGTATGACACTTTGATCGAGGGCGTTCTCCGAGGGGGGCGCAGAAGTTGGAACGGAAAACTCCCCGGAAGAACGATGCAAATACAAAAGAGGCGGCAAACGGCGTTCCGTCCAGCTCAAATACGATTAACCCTGAACTAAATAACGCGGTTCGATAATAATTTCGCGCTACTTACAGCAATGGAGCGATGTAATTAAACCACGCTGCTAACGTTGAATTCAATTAAACTCCGTATCGATTATACCGCGCGACGATAATCCGGCCGCAATTACGCACGAAAATGTTGCAACGAAATAGCGCCGGGGCGAGGGACGCCCGGCAACGAAACAGAAATAGAGACGTTCGCCGTAAATGTTGCCGCGGCTCCGCTTCCATTTAATTACCCTTCGATTAAACATTGCCGAACGATAAAGGCTGCTCGGTTGCGATCGCGTACAAAGAAAAATCAACAGCCATGGCAGAGGGGGTGAATCGCTCTTCACCGCCGCTCTGAAAACAGGGGTGGAAGGTTCGAACGTTATCGCGGCCTGTTCAGCTTAATCGGCGCTTAATTAAACGCGTTCGCGGCATTAATTCGAGCACGACGACTTACAGTCTTATCTGTTTATCGAGACGTCCCCGCTATAGGGTAGCGAGTAAACGGGGTTACATCGTTGTCGACCAGCCGCCGTTGAATGATTGATGATCACCCCGAACGAGAAGCGAAACGGTTTCACCGGGTTGTTCCGTGAATTTTTTAAGCAATCGTTGGAGAGTTTGCGGAAATTCTCTGAATAATGGACAGGAATTCGCTCGCTCGAGAGAGAGAGATAAAAAATACAAAGCATTGTTATCGCTAACCAACTTGTCGCCAACTCGATTAGATAGCTTTAACAGAATTGGTTCAGCGGCCAAGCGATGCAGAAGAGACTCCATTTGTTCAAAAATAAGCTGCTATAAATCTAAATAGCCGGCACTCGAGATTTATGCAAGATTTACGCGAGAATCATGTCATTTCTTGAGAAAAGCGAGAACCGGACGAAGCGGCGAGAGGATTTTACGCTCCCTTCGTGTCGCGTTCGATAAAACCAGATCGCCGTTTCGCGGCTGTATCGCGGGGAGGCTAGGGACGAGGGGGACATTATCGTCTCCTGCCACGTGGACGAGCATCGTGCCACCTACTGCGTCTAGACACGCATAAATCCCGAACAGATCGATGAATAATGAAACGCCGCGAACCAAGGGCGGCTCTCGCTGCCGTGACGCGTTTACCCACGTGGACGGTTTAACCATCGAAACTATCCGATCGGACGCTCCGTTATCGCCGAGAGCTACGAGACGGAAAGATGTCGTGCGTTTCAACGAAATTCTTCCTTCGATTTACGCAACGCCGGAATTAGTGGCGATGCTATTGAATAGTTTCCACGGATATTAAGGCCAATTTGTTATCGAAGCCCGTAGGAAGCAACGCCACGTGTGACTGGCAAGAATCGCCAAAAGTGGGGGGAAAAAAAAGTTATCGATCGGACGCAGCGGCCGGTCGGGTGTCTGCACGCGACCTGAGCATTGCGGAAGATGCATTGCACGGTTCAATTTTTTTAGATTTTAACAAATGCAACAGAACCGAGAATATTTCTCGTTGAAGCAAGAGCATCTGTCTATGAAACGAACCATGAAATATGAGACCAACGTCAGAACTGTTCCTTTAAACAGCTATCTTAACGAAAGGGTTAAATGGACAGAGGGGGTGTCAGCTGATGCGATTAAGGATGCTGTGCGCCGCAGCCGCGGCAATTGGCAAGGATCAAGATGATGGATTGGCGCAGGAGCAAAAAGCTCCTGGCCTTGAGGCGCGCACCGGTGACCTTGATGGTTTCCGCATTGCTGTTGAACGGTGGGAGGACGTCGTCGCAGGGTTCGCTCGACCGTGGTAGTACACCTTGGCCGATGCCGCTGGACCGGGCCTCGCGAATCGAACGCAGCTTCCGAATGAAAACTATTCCAATCTGCGAAACGGAGAATCGTGCAATGCTCGGGGCTTCGGCGACGATAGCGCGGGGCAGAGAGGTCGGGGATAACGAGTAAAAGAACATTACTGGTAGATTCGTGTTTGCGTTTGATGTTCCCGGCCGCCCTCGAAGCGGCGGAACAGTTCTGCGAGACGCGCCGACCTGTTATCTCGCAATCAACGGCAGCCTGTTTAAAGAGAATCGCGTTGCAGCAGCTCTTTGCAGACGGCGCTCGAGCTACTTGCAAGCGCAACGTGATCGCGACGGCGATTAGAGTATTCCTTGCTGGGCCGGACTATAATACGCGGCCCGCATTATGTTTTCCAATGCTCGCACGAAATTCGAAAGCTGGCCACGGATAAATCTTGCGATACGCGCGACCGGCGGGACTCCACTCGTTTTCCCTCAGCACTTCCGCCCGATGATGACTTTCACAGGCGATTCCGCGTAATTCCGTCACCGTGACTGCGGAGGAATTCACTTTTCAATCCTCCTCGCTTTTTTCCCCAGAGCGAGGAAGAGATTCCCCCCCCCCCCCCCCCGAAAAAACCTTGATGCGATTCCTAAATGCTTGCATGCCGAAAGTAAGATATGCACTTTCTCCAATCAAGTCGCCCTGCCACGATGAAGCGGCCCGTTCAAAACCCTGGCGCAACCCTTTCACCATTCCACTGATCGATCAATAATAAGAGTAGCAGCACGGGAACTGATTGGATGCGACGTAGAGCATAACATGAAGCAAACTTCAATTCCGTTCGTTTTTCCTTCTCGCCGAGCAAGCGCTAATGCAGGTCGCGTCGACGTTTCCCGCGACATTATTACCGCGATAGCATCAACGACGTGCTCTCAATTTAATTACCCAGACCACGGCGACCGCGGAGGGGGGGAAAAATGCTCTGATTAATTATAAGCGCAATTAGAGGCGGCGATAACGATGCGGTAATAAAGTCTTGAAATCGATCCGGCTTTCCGCGCGTCCCATAAGAGAACGAGCTCGATAATTTATTCGCGATCAGATTAAAGCCCCTACCTCTATCCCCATTAACCGGCCACCGACGTGTTTCCAAAGTTTGTATTTTCACGATCGAACAAGAACGATCGGCGCTTCTTTACCCGTGACACCTACGTCCATTGCACGTGTCTTTCCGTGATTAATAATCGATCATATGTTAATTAGAAATGTGTACCCCCGTGGGAAGAGAAAAAAAAAAGAGAATTCATTCCGGAGATAATTATTGTTTATCGATACCACGCCTGGTGTAATAAAGACGCAATTCTTCAGGCAGCCGACTCTATCAAATCTGCAACGACAAGATTAACCAGCGAAAAAGCATCACCAGCTTTCCCGAATTCGCAAACTCTGCGCACCGAGCGATGCCAACTAACGAAGGCGCGCAAAAAAGATTACCACGCGGCTCGCTCAATTAATACCGTCGATCACGCGTCGACCATGCGAACATTTCTAATTGGTTCGATGAAGATGGGCGGTCGAACTTGCACGGCGAAGGAACGTGCGATCGATTACGGCTTGTTGGCTTGACTCGCACTGGCAACGGGAGCATCCACCGTCAGCCCCTGTTAACGACTATGCTCGCTCGCGACGGCGTGCCGCGAGGATTCCTAGCGTTTCGCGGAATCGCGCGTCCGCGGAGAGCACGACGGACCCGCATTCGGAGCGACAGCTGCCGAGAAGGCTCCGCCTCGAGAAAGTCGATCGACTCGCGGAGACGGGCTTCGGGGTGGAGAGCATCTCTCCCTAAATAAACCATTGATGTCCCGTGATCGTTCCCTCCGTCGTTTTAAAGAAATCGTCGGTCCGGAAACGCGGAGCGATCTTCTCCTGTCCCGCCATCGATCGGCCGAATCAGCGTCGGTGTAAGTGCCGGGCGTATTTACACGAGTAAGCCCCGGCTGAACTCTCCGCTAACTAGTTTAAAGTTAACGGAGAAACTGCGGTTTCGGCGGAACTGACTTGCCCCGCCCGCCCCGACTCGCCGGCCGGAAGGAGGCGGCAGAGGCTTCTCGAAATGGTTACGCGATAATAGAGCTGTAACCGGCGTTCCGCGGAGGAGAAAGTACGACGCGTTCCTTCTCCGCGCGAAAAGCCGCCTGACGAAAGATTAATAACGTGCTCCGTTAATTTCTGCTGCGTTACGCGTACACGGAGGGAAGAATTCAGTTCGAAGCGGTGTAGAATGGTAGAAAGGTCTTCGTTCAGATTGCTCGAAGACTCTACGTTCACGATGAACGTTTCATTATAATACAGGCTGGTCCCTTTTGCTTTTGGTCGAGTCGGTGCTTGGCCCGGCGAAACGAAGAGACGCCAATCTCTTTCGACGCAAACATAGCCTGATGAAAAGCGTCGAAACGAAAGGTGGAGAGCAGCGAAGGAGCATCCCCGCGACCCAGACCCAGGCGTTCGATCGATCGGCCGAACCTACCCCTCAAAAATTGTCGCAACGCTGCAAGCACCGGCAGACTCTAGTGGCCTCGCAATTTCGGGTCACCTCGTGATGCTGGAGCTTAATAGACTTAGGGTACCGGCTGGTACAGTAAGCGGACAGTTGGGCGCGTGTTAAACAACAAGAATGTTTAGAAGCAAGTGTGCTAAAATACGGATTCCGTGTAATTGTAAGGACATGGAACGGAGAATTTGATTGCGGGCTGTATGAAACTCGAACACGTCCTTAAATGCATTAGAAATTGAAGCTTGGTGAAGTTGTCACGTCGATACTCACACCATTGGTTTCCAAGTTTCGCGCATTCATTTTCCCCACCCAAAGGTTTATCCCCGCGTCCTTTCTTCTCGCAGACAGAATACAGACAGCCCCGAAGCGGATGGAACTTTTTAATCAACGCCGCGTCCGAGTACTTTCCCGCCCATCCGGAATCTGAAGGATCTCACGACCGCGGTACAGTTACTCGATGCAGAAGCCTCGGAATGTTTTCGGACTCGTTGCACGCGCGGCTTCTGTTTAACGAGGGTACGAAACGGTTCGTTGCGACGAAATTCGTGTCGGTACACGCGGATAGATGTTTGTTTCTTTTATCACGGGCTAGCTGCGTACGTGAGAAACTGTTGCTCTTTGAAATTGAGCTTGTCCTCGATAGCAAGGAACGCGGGACGCACGGATTAGGCGCTACGATTCAGCCAGTTGCGCTACAAAGGAGTAGCGCACGAGGTGCCACTCTGCCGTCGGGATATAAAACGAATCGCCGAGACGCGTCTATTGAATTCTCAGTTGAACACCTTCGCCCCGTGGAATCGGGATTAGAAAAATACACAGCCGAGCGATTCTGAAAAAAAATAACAGCCTGGGAACCCAGACTGGTCCCTACACGATCGAGCCACGAAACCGTCAGCTCCAGACGGTTTCCCAGGCGGTCAACGTCCCCTGACCCTCGGACAATTGCCGGTCGCGTTTCCACCCTCCGTAGCAGGGTGGCGTAGGTTGGCCGTGCGTGACGCGCCGAAAAAGAAAGACGCCTGTTGCTAGTGGGCCCGGTGCACGTTTTAAAGCGAGTCAATCGATACGATTCGAGGTCGACCTGATAACCTTTGCTAATGAATACCCCCCCCCCCTCTCTCTCTCTCTCGCGTTCTCTCCTTTGTCCAGCGCTGTTGAGTCGCTGGCACGTCACCCGCGAGACGCGTGTCGGCGGGTCAACGACTCGCGCCAACGAAATCCATATTTCAGTGGAACGATCGAGTCGCGGACACCCGCCGCTTATTTGTCCCGCGTGCTGGAATTTTCTTATCTCTCGCCTTCGCGCGGCGGAAACGTGTCGGACGGATTTGCGTTTCGTCCCGCGAATAAACGATCGGCGGGTTTGTTTCAACGCTCGACGATCCGCGCAACGCGCCGACGCCGTTTCGCGGAACGTATCGCTGCGGCTTTATTCGTCTCAGCCGCGTTGCTTCCGATAGTAACGGGATAAGATCGATAGAAAGGTCCGCGGGAAAGTGCAACAACGCCTTCCCCCTGTGCGCGATCGTCCGAGAGGCGCGCGAGATACATTTCCCTTCGGAGTCCTCGAATAGAGCTGCCACGCGAATTTCTCTGAAATCTCATAGAACGTGAATGAGCATCGAACGTACGCGGGGTTCGGGTCCTCTTGCGTCCTGCGCAATCGTTTGCACCCGCTGCGCCTTCTTCTTCGCCGTGCGAAATAGCAGGAGAAAAAGGAAAGTTCAGCTCGGGCTTCCGTTGCCTCGTCCAGACGCTTTTCGCCGCTCGAGAACCACATCTTCGCCGTTTGCCGGTTCGCGTGCACGCGATGTACACGCTTTGAATGTAAAGCATCGATGCGCCTTGCTCGTGTAACGAACCACTGGTGCATTTCGATGCGGCAGAGCGAGAACCAATGATTCTATCGAGAAAAACATCGATTCTGCCCGCGAAAAATGGAAATTGTTTCAGGCGTACGCTCTTTCAACAGTGTTCCCTTCGTTAGCTCGTTAATCGATCACCGCTTCGCCGGCTGCCCGGGTTCACTTTCTAATCGGTGGAAAGCCGAACCGGCTGAAACGTGATTTCTACATTTTCCGTACCCCCCAATTTCCTGGCCACGATTATTAAAAGGGGAACAGAAATCATTGCGGTGGCATAACAATTGGCCCTCGAGAACCGGAGGAAAAATTTCGAATCCCAAATCCACGCCGCACCTTTCCCACGTCAAACGCGTCGTTTCATAGCGGCTTTTCCGATGACGTGCGTGACCCGCGGTTATTGTGCGTGCGTATACATATGCATGCGTATGCACATGTGCCGTATCGCGTGCTAAGTTTCCTGTCGCGCTGTTCCAGCGGTATCGGACGTATCCGGCTTTGCGCGTATATTTTATACCCGATACGACGACGGGCACGCAAGCCCCTCCGCTCGTCGACGACAAAGAAGAATATGGAGAGCCTCTTGGGAAACCGGGGCGACGAATAAAAGCAAGAGAGAAAGATTCGTGTACAGAGTATCCGAGAAAGGGCATAACGCTCCGTTTTATGTTATTTACTCGAATGAACGAAGAGTCTGCAGTAAACGGATCGACGAGCATTGCGCAGCATTCGTTTTCCTTCCGGGCTAATGAACGTTAGCGATACGTCATCCTAATCTACGATTTCCCTGCGAAAGAAGGGCCCGAAACGTCGCTTCGCTTCCAAGGAATCAAGAAGAAGCGGGTAGAAAAGTTTCATCCTCTTAACTCCGTTGCAAGAAAGCCGACTTCCCTTTTTCCTTCGGGATGAAATTATATCCGTAACAAAGTTTCCCCGGGGTATTCGATTAAGAGCAGCGAAGAAGCTTATTCAGCGCGATACAACAGCGCTTTTAATTGATCGCGCTTGCAGCGGAGGAGCGTGGAGGAAAGGGAGGGTGGGGCGAGAGAAGGATTTCGCGAGCGGTTGGAAAAAGTGGAACGGTTCGATAGTCGCCGGGGTTCGTAGCCGCGCGGCGATGAGTTGTATCGGCCTCGACAATAATTCGCGAAACTATTCGTGATCCTGTTAGAGAGGCGTCGATCGATCCTTGCGATCGGGAATCCATTCCGCTGTAGGATTTGCGAATTGCAACAAAGGAAATCCATACCGTTCGCTTCGTCGCTATCTGTTGATACCCCACTTGCCGACGAAGGACGAGCGAAACTAGGTGGCTCGACGACGAACGGAAGAAAAATGAACAAGACGATAGACGTCCACCCGCGCGTTCGTATTCGTCAGAATAGCGTGTAGCAACGATGGAAATGTTACGCGAAAGCCACCGGTCCTACAGAACCGTCGGAAAGCTTTCGGCGAACAGTCGCGCCCGCGGAGAATCCACGGCAAGGGAGACGCGTAAAGCGGAGAAGACGCAACGTCGAACAATGGCTCCTCGGATAGCAGGGCGTACGGTGGACTTCTTCGAAAGTGGACGCGACGCGCGTCTCGCCCCTCATCCTGGCGGGAAATCGCTTGAACGCGACGATGATAGCCGCGGTAAGCACGCACGTGGCTGTATTTACGCTAGAGATTTTGTGGATCGAATTCGCGCCACGTGGCTCGTGGTCTTAATCCTCGCTTTCAGTTTCGGGACAGCGTTTTGAACAGTAAGCTCGTTCCCGTTCGCAATTAAATACTCGCCGTCGAAACGGTTGAGAACGGGCAGAGAGAACCGCTCGAGGCCGTGGTCCAAAGTGGCTGGCCCCGAAAGCGAGAATTAACGAGGGATCTCTCGAAACCGCGAGGGTGGTATTAATTAGATCGCGACTTCGTCGGTCGCGGCGTTCTTTTTCGAACTCGAGTGCGCGCCCGCCGCCGTTTGAAATCGCTGAAACGACGCGGAAACAACGAGAGCCAGTGGAAACGGGAGGGAGGACTGAAGTGTTGTGTATCGTGGCCCTTCGCTGGATCAAAGTAGGATTCGAAAACTTGGCCCGGAAGGGCAAGGAACGCCCGAGTGGCCCTTCCGCGGCGAATGTATCAATGATCAAAGGGTTAAATGCCACTCCGCGGAAATTCTCTCCTTTTCGAGTAATTAAACTTCAACCTCCCTGCAACGGCGTGCGAGCTCACAGTTGTACACGACACGCGCTTTGCCTCCGCCAATCGTTTTATTCCGATTACCGCGACGGAGCGATAGAGACGCGATAAATTCGATAGGGGACGCTTTCACGATTTCGGTCGCAGCCGAAAACACTCCACCCCCCGTGGTTCGAAGTTTACGGCGGACGAAGGCGAGGAGGCATCGGAATAGCTGGCCTTAAACTCGCTTTATGGAAGCGGAACGAGATTCCTACGGTTCGCCCCGAGTTTTTAGCGGCCCGCTTTTACAGTCCTATTCGCCTTCCTCCGATTTTCCTCTCTTGTTCCTCCCGGGACCGCGCGTACCGCTCGCCCGATAGAGGAGGATGCGGGTAAAAGCACGAGTTCTCTTTCGGCTCGCGCGATCCATGAAGCGAGCGAAGCTTAAGAACGGGATTTAATGAAAATCGGAACGGTGGTGTAATTCTGACTGCTCTCGTGGTAGTTTTGCCCAGGAGAATGGGAAACCAGAAGAGGATCGGGGACGCCCGATGCGGCGGGCACCGAGCAGAAAAAAAGCCTGGCCACCGGCAACGGAAGCCGGAGGTGCGCTTGAAAGCACTGAAAATCCAAGCAACAGGTCGTTCTGCCTGGCGAAGGATCGCGGCTATGCGTGTGTGTCTCTCTTCGACACGCACGTGACTTCTCTTCCGGCGCTTCATGCTAACGCGTCCATACGCGCGATCCCACTAAATAAAACGATAAACGTGATCAACACCTTCTCCTTTTTACTTAGCCAAAGCTCTTCCCTCGTTTCCAACGTCTAGAAGATCCTAATGCGGCAACGTACGACGTTGCTCTACTCCGAACGGATCCGACAGCCTGGAAGAACGAAGGTCCGCCTGTCTACCGCCGGTGGAACGGTTCCGCCCAGACTACCGCGCGTCTTTGTCTCGCGCCGCGGAGAGCTCGCTAAGGTGTTTCAAAGGAAACATTATTCTAACGTGCTCGCTTCGTTCGCCGTCAAGCTGCCCGATGAAAGTGGAGCACGCCCGAGAGAAGCGTACCGTGTTCTCTCGCGGGATAAGATTCGTAACGCTCAAGCTTCGAGAATGTCTGGAATATTCCAGTGGAAAGTGATCGCGCCACTTACCATTGCGATATCGAAGCAAAACGAACCACAACGAATCGCTGCTGTCTACCTTCGACCAAACAGAAATCGGCGTTAAACCGAATCCGGGGAGCGTTCGATTCTTCGCTGCAACTCGGAATCCAAGTGACAGCTACCCTTCGTCATTAGCCCTTTATCATAAACAGCGACGGCGATATCGCTCGAGGGGGGGGCGGACACAGAGATCGCGTATCGATGACTGGCAGAGAGGTATCCATACCTACCAATTAACGGTTACACACACGCGATACACAGCCGTGTAATGCCACCCTGCGACAACGAGGACCGAGTCGCCGTTAAGCGGTCGTAACGGCGAGCAGAAGGGGTTGCCGTCGGTTCGCGCAGAATGCCCGGCTCGTCCAAAGGGGATGAGAGTTTGCACTGGGCATACACAGACGATAAACAGCCGGACCAGGCCGCGCGCGTCACGCCTTGTACAAACTTGTCAGCAGCCTGGCGAATCTGACGACGATTTACGGGGTCGGGCTTTCGCGAGAGGAGAGTACACCACCGTTACAGCGATTCGG
The DNA here is from genome assembly GCA_023838395.1 of Holcopasites calliopsidis. Classification (NCBI taxonomy): domain Eukaryota; kingdom Metazoa; phylum Arthropoda; class Insecta; order Hymenoptera; family Apidae; genus Holcopasites; species Holcopasites calliopsidis. Next base: position 3,503,571 of record JALHAQ010000008.1, read on the forward strand.
TCGCGATGCGGAATCGTACCGATCGACCGATACAGCTCGCGTTCGGGAGAGGAGATCGTTCGCGACTTTGGTCGATCGCTGGGAAGGGTTGAAAGACATATCCCCGACGGCAGTGGGGTTTATTGGGATTATTCGCGTTGCAATGGAAAAATGCTGCGGGGCAAAGGGTCGTCGGAAGGGGGGGGGGCGGTTTAGCGAAGCAGCGAAAGCATGGAAAACTCTTTGGTGATTGTCGAAAATCAAACACGAACGTAAACTGTTGGAAATTAGTTTCGATTCGATCGTTTACCTTATGAGAATAGAAGGGATTTGCGTTTGCAGCTCGCAGACGGAACGATCGGTTTCGCAAGCGCGATGATACACGTACGAACGGTGCCTCGGAGCAAAAACGTGACGCGGCATGACATACCGCACGTGCGCCAGGCATAAAATATGCTTGCACGCCGCGTTTGCGAACGTCAATCAGAGTCACGGCGCGGCGCGGATCGATTGGGAAACGGTTTAGGCCATCGTTGCCCGGCTAACGTCCGTTGCGACGGGATCGGAGGTAATCGCAAGGGGGTATTACTCGCTGTACGATTACATCCATCGATATGCATTTGGATTGTATAATCAATGCCACCGATTTCTATTCAAATGAAACGGATTCTTTCGACCGAGGTTCCGAGAGATCCGATTAGTTTCGCGGCACGGAGGAGGTTGCAGGGACGTCTAACGATCACAAACACGTTCGTCCCTCGGAGCTGTCGATAACATTCGACTGTGGACCGATTCGGGAGAAGGGTATATAGGGTATCAAGCTCGGACGTTTCCCGATCACGTTCGATCGGCGGAACACAGCTGTTATCGGTAGTCCCCTCTGAACGCTGGCAAACGTACCTTCCAAGAAAATTACAAAATTCATTCTTATAAATAAAATGACTGTAAACGAAGGAGAGCAAGCGGGGGGCAGAGTAATCCCTTGGATCGATCCACCCTTCCAATCAGTGGATACCTTCCGGACGGACCAACAAGGGTTCGGGGCTGTTCCTTTGTTCGCCGCCCTCGCCCTTCGACCAATATCGAGCGACTCCCTTTTTTTCCCCGGGATCCGCTTGACCGCATAAACACCCTCGCGGTAATCAGGACTCTCGAGTGTCCGGGACAGCGCGTTTATGAACCCTTCTGGCGACGTTTCGCGACAGGGTGGGTTCACCCTCCGAGACTCCCGCGAGACCTCTCGCGCGGAGTCTTTGATTAAACGTTAGTGGCCGCGCGGATATAGAAGGGGTGGATATCGTTGATGGATAGCTGTGAAAGCGTGGACGAACGGCGGAACAAGGTAAATAGTTACGGAGTGGCGAACGCGAGGATCGGATGCCGGCAAAAGCCACGCGGAGCTCGAAATTCGATTACCGATTGAATTGAAACTTGAAAATCCGTCAAACCGTTCGAATAGCGATCGCACCACGCGAAAGAACAATTTTTCGAGCTCGATGGACGTTCGTCTAGCGGTAGCCGGCTAGCATAGGAAGAAACGCGGTCAACTGTTGAACGAATCAACGTGTTCAACGCCGAGGGGAATTTTCGCCGAACCAATCGCCCATTATCCGCGGTGCGCGAACGTGCGGTGCGTTGCCGCGACGATGTTCCCGCGAATAACTTTGCCCCCGCGTGGGCAATGATTTTTCGAGAAACCGCGCGAAACGATTCGCTGAATCGGAAGTAAATCGAATCGTTTGGGAATTTTTTTTTTTAATTCTGTTATCAACCCTCTGTCTCTGCGCTTTCCCCCCCTTGTACGGGTGAGAGGGACGATTTACAGAGAGGAGAAAATTCATTTAAAAAAGGCAGGGTTGGAAAATATCGGTGGATGCCACCGCTCTGCTGACCTTTATCCATTTCATTTAGTTATTTTTGCATTTTATATCCATTTAGTACGGACCGAATGACCATCGAAATTTAACGTTGCGTTCCAGCGATCGCTAAACGAGCCAACCGATTAGAAATTCCGGTTCCTCGAGGAATCGTACGGAGAGCTGGTCCAGAGTGGCGCAAAGTAGTATTCGATAGAATTTCGATCGATCGCGCCCGACGTAAATTGCCGCGGACGCATCCGGACACTGCGGACGCAAAAACCAATTAACCCACATACAGGGAAGTTTCGTTCAAGCTCTGAAAACGCCCTCGCCGCCACTTACGCCCCGCCGAATGTTTCCGCTTAACCCTTTCCTCGAGAAGGACGTGGTCTGGGGGCGAGCAATGTCTTTTCCTTTGCAAAGTGTTTAAAATCGCACTGCGAGGGTGTAGAGAAAAATTTGAAGTTCCATGCGATAGAATATTAATAATGCTTTGTATAGAATTTAATCTCTTCGTGATTCTATAAGAATTTCGTTTCTTCTGTTCAGAGTAGGATTTTCCTGCTATCGTCGGAAGAGTGGAAGAAACGGGAAATTCTAATTTTGGCAAAGCGGAATCGGAAGAGGATAGAAGCGGAACGAAACGGAACGAAACGGAATTGACGGTGACAGAAACGAATCGCGAGGAAAGGCTAAAAAGAGCTCGTTCCTGTGCCCCAGAAACGGAACGAGGATATCTAGGCCGTTATAAATAATTACTGTAACATTGCGCTTTGTGTGTCACCCGCATCTCGTATCTCCTTTAATTAGTCCATTCCGTTTTAACGAGCCGTAATCTGTCGGCGCGAAATGATTATATATTTTTTTCCCCCTTCTTCCTTTGGTCGCGTCGACGTCCACGTTCCGGGAGGGGAGCTTATCGATCCTACGCGATCGCGAATATAATATATCAAGCTGGCAAAAAAAAAGAGCGAGCGACGAGCTTCGCCAGCCTGCGCTCGCGGAGATATCAAACCCCGGTATTGAAATGGGAACGATAAGCGAAAACTCGAAATTCTGTCGATCTAAAATTCTAATTAATTAAATTAAATGCCCTCCAAGCAATATTCCTTTTAGTTGCCTGATAAAAAAAAAACAAAATATGGAGCTTCCTACATTTGTCTTTCCTTTTTTATTGCGATAAGGGAAGTTTGATGGAGTTATTGAAATGGATTCAAGATGAATCGTGACCGGGACAGAGAGAGAGAGAGAAGCGGGTCGAAATCCATTTTCCCCGCGCTAAAACCGAAGGACCCACTTTCCTTGACGAGAAACCGACTTTAAGGCCGCGTTGTCACGCTGTCCGCACGGGCTTGGACGTAACCGGAGCATGGGCGATGACGTAAACGCAAATCCGAAGCCCGCTGGGAACCTGTAGATTAATGCGGTTATATCACTCCGTAGGTATGTCACTTGCTCCTTTTCCATCGACAGCCCGTCGCAGATTTTCGCCATTGAGAATCAATTTGTTAAGCAAGGGGATGGTGCGATGACGTTGGAAAGCAAGGCTTGTAACAATCGAAAACAAAACTGGAGAACTGTACTTGGTAAATTGTTAAAAAAAAAAAGATAACGAGTTATATCCTTGCGATATTAGAAGCAGCCGAGCCAAAACACGACCGATAGCCGGATTTCATTCGTTTTGGACTCTCTTCTCTCCCGATTCGTTCCAGCCTTTTAACCCGGGCCAGGCAATCGTGCGGCGAAGAACGCAAGGCGATAACCACGGCGGAAAATATGGGAAAACGCGATCCGATACCCAGTTAACGATGCACGCGGGAGAGCGCGGTGCAACGACCACCGTTAAACCAGCAAGATCGCTCGAGCGTTCCTGTTTCAGCGCCACTAACAGTGAATAAAACGCACGATACCGAGGAAAACTGTGTTGCATTGTGCAAGTCTGTTACGGTGCGTCGACCGGTGAGAATCGCCGGTTAAAAAAAGAAAAGGCTCGACTTTATGCGAAAAAATCGTGGCAGCACGACGATCTTCCTTTTTCTCTTTGCACGAGTCTTCGCCTACAAGCAGATTAATCGATGAGGCTAACAAGATACGATTGGGTACGAATCGGATTAGACATTATGGTAAAAGGCGGGTGAACTTATTTCGGAGAAAATTTAGTGGATCGCGGAGGATTCGAGAAGTTTTGGGGGGGGGGGCTGAAAAATTGCAAAAGACGGATGGGATTTCTCTTGAGGAAATGTAGAAAAGCAAGGCTTTCTAGGAACAGAGAACGCAATTTCGGAGAGATGCAGGGCAAGTTCGAAGGAAGGGGCGATTTTTAGAAAGAGCTGCTTCAGTCGGGGATACATTAAACTGCGCGATTGCCGCGAGAGGAAAGAAAAGCTGGAGGGGAGTCAGTGGGAAAGTTGGCTGTACTTTTTCTTAAGAGCTTCCCTTTCGTAAAGTACACCTGGGTTTACTGGTGCAGGACTTTAGCTAAACAATTCTCAAACGGCCAGACAAGAAATTAACCCTTCCGGTGAAGCCCCAACGCTAACGTTCGCGAAAAAGAAGAAGAAGCATTCTACCATTTTCACCAATGAAGCATCGCGATTGCCACGCTTCTCCGAGGATCATAAACGAATCGGCCACTTTTATCTGCAGTGTGCACGATTTGGTCCCGTTCGAACGAGCGAACGGAGAGGATACTGCGCCCCGTTCCATCGTGTAGCGACGACGACGTTCGCCCAGGAAGAAAATAGTAAAAGGAAGATCGTGTCGACCGCTTCACGCCGGATGACTCGGCTCTTCCTCCTTTCTGGTTACACCCCATCCGTTCCTGCGTCTTTCCGCTGGGCCGCCTGTGTTGGACAAAGGCACGCTTCGATCCTCGCCTCGTAATTAGTCGACCCACTTTACAACGCGGAATCGCAGCCACTTTGCTCTATCTCTGCTCCTTTTTTCCCCGGACTCAGCTTTCCTTCGCTTTCGACTCGATAGAGCGGAAACGGCGACTTCGAGGCTGCCTTGCCTCGAGGCGGACGGGGGGAATCGAACCATCGTGCACGGTGACTCGGATCGCGCATTATTCTCGGGTGATTAAGGTACGCATTCGTACGATTGAACGAAAGAGAGGGAAACAGCGGAATCGGATCGAGGGGTGATGCGATCGTCGTGTCACCACCCCCCAGCCCAAAGGGGGGTCGTCGGAGTGCTCTGGCGGAGGCGACGACGTTGAGAAACCGTCCGTGAACGCGCGTGTAAACTATCGGACGCGTCTGCAAGTCAATATCCGAGGAACGCAGGCGGCACCTAATTATCGGCACCGAGATTAACGTCAGCTTCGGTTATCGATTGTCTACAGCTCCGCGAGGCGGCCAGACGGAATACGAGATAATCTCGGCGGCGGCGGCGTAGCGCTGCGTCCACGGATCGATATCCTTGGGATATCGTGCACGATCGTCGTGTCCGAGTGACGCGAGAAATTAACGGACGAGTCGGAGCTGGATTCATCGACTGGGACGAGCGGGCTCACGCGTTTTGGTATGACTCATTAACGCAGCGCTACGAGAATCATTTCAACGATGCGCTGGCGAAGTGTCCAAGCGAATCGTCGCACCTGTTGCGATCGATCAATGACATTTTTCCCGCGGAGGCACGAGATACGCGGCTCGTTGATCGACGCGAGAGCTCCTGCATGGAAGGGACAAAGGAGCGGACCGGGAAAGCGTCGCGGGAAAAACGACCGCGTGGGAAACGCGCAGCCGCCGGTATTTGGCCGGAATTCCCGACGAGTTTCGACTGCGTAGCCTCTACCCATTGACGGAGTGCCGAGCGGAAATGCGAAACTTTGTTTACCGTGAACCGGCTAATTACTCGGTCGATCGATCAGATTGCCCCGATCGTGTTTTCGAATCAACGAATGTATCGTACCCCTTGGTTCGAACTCTGCTCCGCTTCCCAATTAAGCGTTCGAAAATAATGTTTTTCTCTGGCGCGCATAACTTATCGAGCGTCTTCGCCGATGCGAAAAGAAAAAGAGAAACAATTATTCTTTGAAATAGTCTATCGTGGGAGGGCGAAACAACGATCGTGGGTGGAATAAAAAGCAGAGATGTCTGGGGGAGATTGGATAAGGAATAGAGGGATGAGGAATGTCGCGTGTAAGAGGCAGATAGGCCACTGTCCCAAAGCGTATTTCATCGTCTAACCGATGACAAATGATGATGACGACACAACAGAGGGATGTCTCGCGTCCGTATGCTCCTCCGTTCCTTCCTCTCTGTCTCTCTCTCTCTCTGTCACCGTGTCTGAATTTGCGCGCCCCTTTCCATTACCGGCAAGCATACCCCGGCGATCGCAGCCACTCCCTTCCCATAAAGGTTACCATGACGACAAGGACACCCCGTTTAGGCAGAGAGACGCGACATGCGCGGCTGAAAGAAGTCCCGGGTTCGATCCGTGCCAACCCCTCGATTCTTTTTCCCGCCTCGTTTTTGCCCGCCACGCGGATCGGCTCCGAGAAGAAATTGCGCAACACGGAGAATTAAGGGATGACGCGGCCAAGACGAAGTTTTCCGCCACCCGAGCCCGTTTCAGCCCGAGGCGCGAGTAAAGATGGCCCGCGATGGAAGGGTAGCAAGTTTCCAAGAATATGCCTTTCATTCAGCGCGTTACCTGTGATTCGGCATTCTTTTAAAATGCGATGCTTAGCTAATGTCGGTACAAACTTATCCGCGGGTGCAGGGGTCGTAAACTGCAGCGAATCAATCGCGGCGCAGATTCGTCGAAGTCTCGGCGAGACCTGTCTTTCGCGTGACACGGTGATTCGAACGTCCGCGAGCTATGATAAGTCGAGTCTCGTCGCGATAAAAACTGATAGCGACAAAGAAGAATTCTCGAGCAAAAATTGAAGAGGAAACAAATAACCTTCTCGTCGAACAATCGAAATCGTTCGAATTAATCTCTAAGATTATAATTATATATATATATATAATATATTAAATAAAACATCTGTAACTTTGAAGGCATCCGCTGACAGCAGAACAGGCAAACGTGCGGCGGATTAGATACACCGCGGGCTGTGCTCCACTTCCTCGAGATCGCCGCGGTTAATTGATTTCCCTTGTATATCGCCTCGCACCTCGAGCATGCATCTTTTTCACCGGGCCGCGACAGACTTTCCATTCGTTCCCGGAGAAACGTAAGCGTATTTTCGCGGCACCGCTGCTGCGAACGGTTTATAAATCTCCACTCGGCGGCGACGGGATTAATGAAATCTCAGGCTGCGCCACGGGGGTCGCGCGGGGGAGGTGGTTTCCTCGACCCAGTATCGAAAGGCGAGTCCGTAGGCGCACGCGGGTGGTGCGAAAATCGTTCGCTCACAGATTGCCGAGGAGAGATCTTTGAACGCGATAAAAATACACGCGCAACGGCCTCTGCCCGGCTAAACATCTCTCGTGTATCGAGTGATCGATGTAGACTTGCCCTGTTCTGCACGGTTCCGGGGTTAAAAAGAGAAAAAGAGGACAACCGCGGAAGCGGAAATCGATTGGGGGTGCAGCTGGAGAAAGCCTGACGAACGAGGGTGAAAAACGAGCGTGGCGTGTCCTCGACAAAATGTGTGGAAATATGAATTTTCGAAAGTAATATAAACGACGGAGGTGATTACGCAGTTCACGAGGAAACGAAAGGGGAAATATTTCGTAATTAAGATTAGTGATAAGTAGACTGCGGATTTTTGTGCACATTCAAACGTTTTGGTAATGTAGCAAAGAAAAAACAGAGCTTTGGTAGGGAATTATTTCACCTACCAGATATTATAAAACGCGCTATAGTTTGAATAATTTGTATATCTGTTCGTATCAAGTGAATCGTTTGCAATGTTGCACCTCCACGTGTTCTATAAATGTACAAAAATCCGCAGTCCAGCAACAAGTTTTAAACTCACAGCTTCCTCGCAAAATGGTAGGATCTATCACGCTTACCTGGAACAGAAAAAGAAACAGAGATCGTAAAGTATTTGCAGACGGACGCGCACAAAATTAAAAACAGTTCCAGGAAAAAGGCACGAGTTAAAAATTGCTTCCAACTATTTCGGTAACGGGACAAACGTATAGTCGTATACGTGTTCCGTCAGAAGCTCGCGACGATACGCGGTTATCTTAATCATTAGTGAGCGGTGATTGGCGGGCGTCGCAATTATGCAGCTGAACTCAAAGGTCGTTTAAATAAAACAAACAAAGAAAAAAAAGTAGTGGAAGATGTCTAATTGAGAGCAACGCTGGTGATCCTTGTAAAAGTAATGAGGAAATGACGCCGAATTCGAGAAGTCGGTCTCCACGCGTTGGGAAATCGATCGCGAGATAATAAGAGGGGCTCTAAAGACAAATTGATTCACCGTACCTTCACTTTCCGCCCAATCGATGGCGTGTCGAAAGTACTCTGTATCATTTTCCAGTTCTTAACTAACGAGAAGAATGAATGATCACCTGCCCCGCACCTTTCCATTCTTTTGAATCGACTTCAGGCAAAAGGGACGCCCTTACAACGACGAACGTCGTTGTGCAACGAAGCTGAAATATTTCGCTGTTCATTAACCTTTATCGCTACAGCGTCGACCGCGGGCACGCGACGCGTCCCGTCGTTATATTAAAGTTGCATTCCTCCGCGGCCGCAATGCGACGGAAATTTTCCTCGCGCGGAAATTGTCAGGCATGAAATTTTTCCTCCCGTCCCGGCCGCAACCGATTCCCGCGAGTTTGTCCACGGAAATTCTATACCGGACTGGAAGCGGCGCCGAAAATTTGCAGCCGCGCTCCCGAGGGGAAAGGAAAGCTTAATTAATTACGCATCTCTTTGGGAATTAAAACGAAGAGAGATAGGTATTTAAATTAACATGTTTACTGGGACAAGTGATGAAACGTGCATTAAAGGCCGCATTGGTAATTCAAGAAATGAGAAGAATCGTGGAAACGGACGACACCCCAGGAACAGTTTGTTCTCCGCTCGTCTCCCCGGTGGCGAATCGCGAGAAACGAAAGGCCGGTGAGAGTCCAGACGGGTCGATGGGGCGGTGTTCTCTCGAAATGAAACTGAAACTCTCTAGCTTCTCGGCCATTTTGCCGGTGAAAGGGTCCCCGTTCTCCCGTTTCCTTCTCCTTTCTCTACACTCGACCGTTCCGCGACCCTCTCTCCTCTTCGTCCGCGCGAAATCTGCACCCCCGAGCGCGTCATTCTTTATCGCCATCGATCGTGGCGTGTTTCGAATAGTTTACGATATCTCGGGGACCGAAGTGTCGTTCACGAAACTGATGCCAGAGGGTGTGATTTATTAGATCGTTGATTATCCCCTTCAAGCATATTCCAATTAGTCGATAGATCAGCGATATAATCGACCACCTTAGCGCGCAGGGGATAGTAATAAAATGCAGAGCACGCGCCCGTTTCACTGCTCGAATTTCCAAGTTTGCTCGCGCCAAATAGAGCGGAAGTTCCGATAACAGCGAAGTTCTCCAACTAAATGCGCCTTCAATTATCCCCCCTCCAGCCTTTTTACGCGAGACGCGTCCAAAGAGGCAGCGCGGCCGTGTCGGAAACAAAAAATCAACGGTTTCTAAATGAAGCGAGATTCGCGTATTGTATGAATTTTATTGTGCAAAGCAAAAGTGTTGCCTACGCGGCGATCGCGTTTTGTCTCCGAGCGCCGTGGTTGCGAATTGGCTTCGCGATAATAGGGGACGCGAGCGAAACAGAGCCGAGCCTCGGAGTTCGCTGCAATTAGAGGCGAAATTGCGAAAGTTTCGCCGGAAAATTTGGCGGAACAAAGAGGCGAGGGAGCCAGACGAAGGATTCCGAGAGAGAATGCCGTGGACTCTCGAAGTAAGAATCGAAAGCTCCGAAATTCTAGCCGCATTTCAATATATAAAAGTCGGTGGAATTTATTTGTTCCCGTAACTCGTAAGATTTGCAGAGATCCTGAGAATTTTCTGCAAAAATAAAAAGACAGATTCCCGACTCTCCAATGTAGTTCAAAGCGATGGATTCCCTCGGGTTAGTGGGGCAGTTTTACGAGGCTTCAGGTAGTCTTGATTTATTAAGAATCGTCCCCGAGAATTCAAGGATTTCCGCCGCAACAGGATTGGTCGATCCAATTGGAACGATCTACCACCATTTATTTAATGCAACATTCATGAATAACTTACAAACTGTTCGCCTTACTCATCGCCATCCACAGATTTATTTGTATGGATCACGCAAAAGAAGTTGGGAAATACGTAACGTCAACGTAACGCATTCCCCGTATAACAAGTATCATTTAAGACCGTAATTTCGTACATTATTTAGCGTAATATCCGAATTTCGGATAAGCCAGCGTTAGGAGCGCGAAATGCAAACAGATATCCATCCGCGTTTAACGTAAGTCATGCCTAAAGCGTAAGCTACGTCACGCCGTAGCCAGAGATTAGCGAAACGTATCGTTTATCACCACGGGTCGCGCTCAAAATGACCTACGCCCAGCGTAACCTACGCTTAACACGACCTGCGCCTGAAATAATCTACTACTCCTAATATGAAAGCTCGGGCCAACGTGTTCACCGCGGTACCGCCGCGGCGGCCGCTCTAATCGTGCACACCGCACACGAGTCCTGTATAAAACAGAACCTGTTTCTACAGCGATTTATGCTCAGCGGGCGCTCTCTCGCACGCACGCTCGGGAATCTGCTTCTGTCGGCGAAAAGAAAAAAAAAAAAGAATCGCGAGGCGAGGGAATATCAAGCGACCGGAATCCTTTAACAACGTTCGCAGCATATTCGAATGTCTCTATCATTTTTGCTTACAAGCAGGGACTCCTCTTGTGTCCGCTTGTGACGAAACGCGTGGATTCTAACGGAGCGTATTTTAAGTACAATAAAATATCTGTGCATAGATCCGTCGGAGCACAAGCTCGAAATCCATTTCTAAAGCGATCGATGAATAGCTGCGTGTATGCGTTTGACGTGCTTGTCCTGAACATCAGCCTGTCGTTCGAATTATCGTCTCTGTTCCATTGAAGCTCGCGATCCGAATGCAAATGACGACAGTGTGTCTGCGCGCATTTAAACCGAACCGTATCGGCGATATTGTATCATTTTAGAATGACCTTGTGCCGGACTGCCGTCAAATAAATTCGCCGTACGTTCCTGGCGTCGGTACAAGCACGGAGGAGGCATTTGGGCACACTTTCTCACGGGCGAGGAGTAGCGAATCCCGCCGGTCGGCTGGAACGGGCCAAGAGGAACGGAATCGGGAACGCGGGCACACCATGGCAGTAGCGAGATGCACGACACACTTGAGCGGCCTGAAAGTTCCGAAATAGCCGCCAATCGGAGCCCACCGAGTACTGGTTTGGCTCATTCAACCTATGCTCGGGTCACCACGCGATCTTCAACATTTATGGCTCTGCGCACGTAGTTCGAGATGCGTCCCTTTCGACGATTCGAAACCCTCCGGTTCTCTCTTCGAACTTGGCCCTGCACGATGCGAACCGCACGTTGGATGCAGTTTGTACGCTTCAGGAACTGAACGATCGATTTTAACGGGTTCGGTCGAAATTTCGTGGGGCTCAGGATCTCATAAATTTGTAAAGGGCGAACGATACGATTCTAAACGTGAACTGTAAAAATTCATAACCTCGGCGACGCGATGATTAAGGTTTAAAAGTGTTTCAACGTGGCGCAACCGTTTTCCAGCCGAGTCAACGTTGCATTTATTCCAGCGCAGCTGGTGCGCGCGGGACGCGATCACCAACGCGCGCCGGGGTCATTCAGCGCGATTTCCATCGAGCCCCTTATCGGCGCTTCCGGTGCGAGCAGGGTCGCGCAATAAAGCGAGAAATATTGCACCGACGATTCTGAAGTCACCGACTCTGAATTAATACCTTCTGAATACACCGAATTCTGAATTATACCAACGGCAGGGGCAGCGTTTTATCGGGTCTCGCGCGGACGAACTGCAAACGTGTCTCGAAAATTCAGTTGTGCAAGAAGCAATTAAAAAGAAGTGTAATGTACTCGCCCAACAAATAAGCTATTTCTCTGCCGTCACAGATTATCGACTGCAAATGAGTCATTTGTATAAATATTTTGAAGTTCGTACTCTCAACCAACTCGTCCCGATCATCTAAAATAACACTATCCGATCCCAAACACGAGTCATCTGTGCCCTATGATCCCGCGTCATCCGCAATATCTCATGGAACTTGTCCTTTCCATCCCTACCCCTTATATCCTACGATCCTTAAAAACCCTCCGCGCATCTTCAAAACGATCTTTCTCCGACCAGTAGAGTACCACGTTACGTTCGACAAACCATCGTCAAAGTCCGAATCTACAGTTGGAAATAAAAAACCTCTCGCGTTCCGAAATCGGTAGTAAAATTTCAAAGAATCAATCTGATGAATTATCGTACAGTCTGTGATAAACCAGTGCTCATCCGTATCGAAATGAACAGCGATTCCTCTCGAAATTTTAGTAACCGCGCGATGCCCTGGCAAACGTTAACGCGATCGTTAAGAAGAGGAGCGAGACGGGGGTGTCGAGAAGGATAATCCAAGCCGCGCCCAGGATTAATTTCCAGCAGACCGGCGAGGAGAAACAAGCATCATCCTGTAGACGTTCTCCGGCCGCGTGATTTCGCGTCCCCGGCTAAGTGTAGCTCGCACGAATATTGCCCAGCAATTGACCCTGAACCTCGTACCGTTACGATCAGCTGCCAGCTACACACACACATACACACCTGCTCCGTTCGTGATTACCTGCGATTCGAATCGATCCATTGATTTTCCACCGCGTGTTTCCACGTGAATTAATTGGACATTTGGATGGCGATTCGTTAGGGTTGCTTGGAAACGGGGCTGGGCACGTTTGGAAGAAACGAGGAGAGTATTATTGGTTCGACAACATTGAGTGTGAAAAAGGAGAGAAGAATCTTACTTAATGCCTTGATCTTAATTCGACGCCCTCAATATTATACTGGAATTAAAATATTCGAAAAACTCACGGCCAAAAATTCCACCCCCCAAACTCGTCAACCCTTTGTTTCGCACGGAATTTCCAGCTACAAACACGCTGCTTTGATGTCAGAGCCTTGTGCCACCGTCGCGAAACTCAGTCACAGCGCGAGGCGTGCAGCATCGATCGCCGCCTGTGTGTGCGCGCCCGAGTATGGATCGCGCGCGAAAAATCCAAAACGGGTCGAGGAAAAGCTAGCTCGCGAGGGTAGAAGGAGGTGGCGGCATATCTGAGTCACCGAACCCGCTGCAGCACACGTGTCCGGACGCTTAGCCAGAATCACTGATAAAGCCTCCGACGACCAACGGCCAAGATAAACGGCCTTTCGATAGGCTGCGTCCCGGGGCCGGCTGATAACCGCGGAAATTCCTTTGGAAGTCCACACGAACCGGTCGGCCGGCGATACTCTGCGAACGATCGTTCCCGTTGCTCCAGAAAAGGTTGCGAAGAGGGAAGTCTGTCGGTATCAATTAGACTTGTTTACCCTTACATTGGGGGGATTATTGTGTAAGCCGACGAAAGTTAATCAAACGTCTCAATTTCGAAATCGAGATGCTTGCTTTTAACTACAGTCCAGCTTCAAGGGCGCAGTCGTTTCGTACCCCTCGCGAATAGAACAATCGGGGCTAAGGAGGAGGCTCGACGCGTCGATAACTAATTTCAGCCGAGACCGTGCCCAGGTCGAGGGGGTTGTAGAACGAGCGTCGCGACGCAAACGGAGGGTTGAACATCGCCATTTTCCAGGGGGGTCGCCGGCACACGGGCATCATTTCCATACCGTAATGCGCAGCACATCGTGCAAGGTGGAAAGGGGTGGCCGCCAGGACTATGAATGCACGCTGATGTAGCCTAACACCGGTGAGGGGAGATCCTGAAAGCTCCGTGCAGTACTTTTCATTCGACTAACGAGTGAGATTAATCCTATCTTGGCGTGCGGTTCTACAGCCCTTCCACGATCCTTATTAGATCGTCGCTGCTGGGCTTGTTCTTTGGGAATCTACTTTGATCCGCACGTAGATCGCTAATATTATTTCATATAAGTAACGGCATCGTTACAAATCGATTATTTTTGTGTAGAACTATGGATTCACGCATCAAAGGAGTATCATATGAATGATATGGATACTAATATCTTACTCGTGTATCAACACGACTGACTTTTCTCTCGCCTAAAGAATACCTTTTTCAAAGAAACGAGATTTTCTTCCGCCGCGTCTACGCGGCCAGGACCACCTTTCGTCCAGGCGAGGAGGGCATTTCGCTCTCACAATGAGCGTGCAAACGCGTGTCGGAGGGATGCGCGGCAGCTGGCGGTCGTCGAATGGAAGAAGACTCTCTGTTTTCACCAGCTGCTCGTCCTCCGTCGTTCGAGGCACAAAGGGAGCGATCGGCTCGAATGGGAGAAGCTTTCGTGGCGGGCTTGAACGTGGGAGGGCCAACGGGGGACGATAAAGGGCCGGTTTTCGCTACCAGTGCACGGCTGCCAGGTGCTGCTTTTACCCTCCACCCTCGATCTCTCCGTTTACAGCGGGATCGGTACTAGGGTTCCACAGGGTAAAACGCGCAACCTGCGCTGATGCACCGCGCTCTCTGCCTAAGTAATTCGAGCTTCCGTGATTCCTGTCTGGCCTCGTTCCAAGCATGTCATTTTTCCTGTGACACGCATATACGTACTTGAAAGAGATTTGGCAGGAAAATTAATGCGAACCAGCTGATACGGGTTCGATATTGAAGGAGAAAAATATAAAAATATGGGTCGCTGATAAAATATAGTCGAGGGACAGAAAGATTCAATGGCGATACAATGCCGATTGTGATCTTGTTAATTAAATAGCGATAGCGGCTGAACAGAATTTTTAGTTAAAAGCAGGACACGTTTGCCGACGTTATTCCAGTTTTTGCCCATGTGAAAAGATTTGTACACGTGTCCACAAAGGACAAGAGACTTATTATTAACCGCGTAAGAAGCAATTGTTCGTGTTTCTTGCGTCACTTCTTTGTCGCGCCTTATAAAGCGGCATAAAACGTTCTGTTTCCTTGCAATCCAAAGAAAGTCCTTTTAGCTGTTATGGCTTTTGGTATCCGCGAGAATTTTCATAGAAGCGACGAGGCATCAATGACAGGTGGCAAATGAAATTCTAAGCATTTTCGGTGAGTCATTCGACGGTTGGAGGTGGCATAAGAATGTGCACGCGTTCGCCTTTGGACGGTGAATCGTAATGCTACGTTCGCGTCGTGAAAGAAAAGGAGAGTACAACAGAGCGTGGCGCAATTGTGCCGGTACAAAAGGCGAAACCTTGAATTATGATTTCGCAGGGATCATATCGGGCAAGAAACAATGCAACTGTGTCTAGTGCTGGAGAATACATTGCACAAACGACACTATCTTAAAACCCGACTTCTTTTTCTAGGAACAACCATTCGCCAACGAGATAAACGTTCTCTTTAAATTTCTAAAAGCCAAGCAGAAGTATTTTTCGTTCCGCAGTGACGATCGAGCGAATCCGTCGATGGAAAACGGATTTCACGCAAGGATAAGGGATCTACCAGGGAGAAGCGAGTCTGCTGAATGAACATCGGGATAATAGAAATTAAAGGGACGAAAGAAGCGGCGGGCAAAAGGGAGCGTGTAAATCCTTTAATTCCGCGAGTAAATGTCGGTAACGCCGATGAAGGTCTCCGTCGGAAGGAGCTCGACGATATTTCGTGGATCATTGAAATGATTCGACGGGGGGGATTTCTGTCCCATCGGGGTCGATTCATCCTGAACGCGTTATTGGCGCAAAGTCGCCCCAACCTCTATCAAACGCTGAAACCTAATCCGAAGTACATCTATTTTCTTTGGCACTAAATAGAAATCGAGAATAACCATTTCCATCGTGCTCGCTCGATCTAGACAAGAGTGAACAGTAGTTTCAGCCGCACTCCTGGAACGATCAATGCCCCGCCGCCGGTCTTCGCTAAATAATTCCCAGCCGAAAACCAGATTGAAGAAAGCCGACTATAATACAGCCGGCGGAGGCCGAGGACACGTTTTACCTCCGAACGAGGGAATTTCTGTTCAACCGGCGGGATGAATGTTGCAGTCCCCCTTTTATAATGCACCGCGCCCCGCGTTTGCTGCGCGGCACGTGTGCCTGTGCCAGCTCCTCCACGTGTAATTCACGATTTTCTCGGGCCATCTCCTCGCCGCGAGCTTTCGCGAACGCAGGCAGACGAAGACCGAGATTCTACCGACGAAAAATCGAGTCGTCCCACTTTGTTTCGCTGCTAGGATACTATCCGGTATGCGTCGTTAGAAAGTTTCGAGTGGTGCTTTCGAGATTTGAGTTGTTCTTTGACGATAGACGGGGATGACGAGAAGACGATTCTCATTTTGATGGGTCTGTAATCTGAACCGAACAA
Organism: Holcopasites calliopsidis; assembly: GCA_023838395.1. Lineage (NCBI taxonomy): Eukaryota > Metazoa > Arthropoda > Insecta > Hymenoptera > Apidae > Holcopasites > Holcopasites calliopsidis. The sequence continues at coordinate 3,519,847 of JALHAQ010000008.1, forward strand.
TCTGTTTAATAATACATTCGGAAGAACGTTACGGATGTTCTTACAGGTGAATTCTACTCCGCGCCGAATTCCTTCGCTTTCACGAATTTTAATGAGAGACACGGATTTCTCGAACTCTCCGGCGAGTTGATTTTTAGGTAACCCGACATCGAAGGGGTTCAACGAACGCTACTCTCGCGAAAAAGAAAAAAGAAGCGGAGCCGTGTCACGCGGAGAAACGGCCCGCACCCGCGCGTGCATCGCGGCAGGAAATTCGATGTAATATCTCACTAAGGAATTACGCGTGCCCAGATATAAATAGCGCTGCACGGTGGACTTCAAAAGCGCCGGACAGCCGCCCGACGGAAACGAGGACCCGCTGAAACGTTTAATCGAGAGAAAGAACGAGAGCATCGAGAGATCTCTGAAACCCGCCCCGGCAATAAAATAAAACATCTCTGGTGTTTATCAGCTCCTATCGCGTGTCGCTCATAGCTCCTCCGCTACAGTATTCTGAGGGACGGTGAGATTGAACTGACAAAGGGATTTATTATGATCGCATTTGTTTATGGGAGAAAACCGGCTGGAGGTTGTGCACGAACTCGTGTGTACAAAATAAATCTCAATAGAAAAAGTTTGCTCGCAGAAGTAATCAATAATTTCCCCCAAAATTAGTCCACGAAGTCTGGCACCCCGGTACTATTACACCCTGCCGCTATAATTCAGCAGAGAGAGAGAGAGAGAGAGAGAAGCAACTCGATTCTCTCCCTTGTTCTCACATGTAAATACACACACGTGTGCAAACGCAGCAGGGACAGGCTTCGGCTCCGGCTTCTCTGCACGTCTGTACAAGAAAAAGTTTCTCTCACCGACATGATCGGATATTTGGAGGATCGCAGGCAGGTCCATGGCGAGCGAAGCGCTTTTGTGCGGGCCAGAATCGAGGGGGCAATTTGCGAGAGGCACCAAACGACGGGAAACCAGCCCCGGTTTCGCGGCCAGAAAACGACATAAGGTTTCACCGATGCGATTCTACCCTCCGGTTTTCTCTTCCTTTTTTTTTTTTTGTCCGCCTTCCTTTATGCTGTCGGCCACGTAGGCGTCATCAGGGATGTTTATAAATTACATTGTGACGGCAGAATAATGGTAAAGATGAGTGGTGGCGTGTTTCGAGACACGAATCCCCTTTGGCCGGATTCGCAACTCCCTCCCTCTCTCTTTCCCGCGTTGCGAATATAATTTGGCTACATTCGGCGTCAGCTTGTGAATAGAGTGAAACGGATTACTTATTGTACAGAGTGGACCGTTTTGTGAGCGGCATTTTCTACACTCTATATTGTAGGAAATTCGTGCGCCACGCGTTATTACATGTTACGTATCGTTGGCAATTTATACATATACAGCATTGTATGTATTACCCTTTGGAGAGATTTATATGCTGTATGTATTACACTGTCGGTGGAATAACTTTACGCATATCTACCGTATATTCTGCATCGCGGTTCATTTATACGTATATTCCACTTTGTTATCTTTTAGATGAAGTTCGCGCGTTACGTTATATTGCGTTCAGTTTATACGCAACGTGGAAATTTGTATAATATATTGTATTGCCGGTTGGGAAGCATTTCTATTAGACATTGTATCGCGCAGTCTTTCGGCAGAAATTCTAGCCGGACCGCAGAGGAGAATGCGCGAATCGTACATTCGATCTCGTCGAAAGGGGTGAAGAAAGATCTGAACGCCGGCTTTTTCAATCGCCGACAGCCGATGCCTCTCGAGCACACGACACATCTGCCAGCGAGACTTTATCTGCTATTCAGTTAAACAGCAATGTAGCAGAACGGTACTCGTAGGTAATTGCTGTTGGACGGCCAGCCTTCTGTTCGCCGTGACTAAAGTGTTCCCTCAATAAATCGCCCTCTGCCAGTTGTCTCCCCCAAACACCCCATCCGCAGACTTCGTCTGTCGATTAAGAGATCGTCGTTCTAATTAAACGCTTTACACGATGTTCGACTAGTCTCTTCGATCTGTAAATTCTTTGGACTCTAACCGAGGCTACAGGACACATCCAGCCACGGTGAGCACGACGGGATTAACAATAGGAGTCGAGGAATGAACGATTCGGTCCATCCCCGAGGATCAGCCGTTCGCCGTGCTTCCGGCGCGACTGGACCGCGATGGAAACGTTCAGGGAACGAACGAGGCTGCATCCGTGCACTTATTCGTTAGGCGGCGCAGGATGCGAGTAATAATAAGGCGAGAGATAAAGAGCCCTGAAAGAACTGGCCGATCCTGAAACAGCCGGGAACCGGGTCAAGAACCGGAAGTACAACCGCGACCAGCGTTTCTCGGGGAAAGCTCGCTCGCTTCCTCTCTCTTCTCCCTGCTTCCTGTTCCCACCCCGGCGGATTGCCCCGTTTACCGCTTTTGTCCCTATGCACGCGCGAAGCAGAAGAATCCTTACCTGGGGTCCAGCGGTAAAAATCTGCGCAACGAATTTTTCAGGGAAAAGAATAATGATTCTTTCAGAGTGCGATGACGCAGCCGGTATTCCTCCATAGTCGATGATTTATCTTATATTCGGAACGCGTAACGAGGAGCAGGAAACTACAGCGATATAAGCTGACTCCCACTGAAACGCGTGTTCCGCCGCTTATCGATCGCATTTCGACGGAAACCCGATCCAATACGGCAGGCGAGAACTTCCCCAAAAGAAAAAAACGGAAGGTTTAACAGCAGAAAACATATTTATCCCGAAACAATCTTCGGCAACTCGAGCTAGGCCAGCGAAACTTTTTCGGGCTTTACGCAACGCGAAGAAACACCCGCGCGCATCGATCCAACGTGAAATAACGTGCGTGCGTGTGCTTCATCGATGCACAGAATTCGCAATTTCCATTAAGCGACGAAAGTGGCGGGAAGAATCGGTGGAGAACTATGATTTACGATAATCACGGGCATCCGGTAGTGCGGTGCGTGCGTGTTCTGGGAACGCAAAAACGGAACCCTGATTGCGATCGTGATTGATAGCGGCTACACAGAGAAGAGGGGGGGCCGATGTATGCTCTACAGGTGTGCCGACGATCGTTGAGGCGCGTCTAATTGAATATGCGCTTCAATTAGGGATCGACGATGGTCGCTGGTCAGGCACACTCTCGACTTTCGTGAACGGCGAGATTACGGGACGCTGAGAATTCGTGGGTGTCACGTTATTGTCTCATAAAGTTCCGAATGGAACATTGTCCGATTGCTAATACATTATTTTCATTAATTCCAATTTCTTTTTCCCAAATCTCCGCAATTTCCCAAATCTACGCTGCTGCGAGACAGCGAAATATGTATTTTCGCGAGAGAAGAACGTTTCCGAGAAGCGCTCGGAAGGTCCACGAAGAACTCGTCACCGCTGCCCGAAAAGTCGGTTTCCCAAGAACGTGGGACGGCTATCAACGTCGTTCGCCGACAAGCTTTACACGCGTCACTTGCGCGACTGCATTTGCGACCTCGTGCCTACGTCACGCGTATCTCACGTATTGCGCTTTCGCGGTGAAAACAGCCGTATATTCCGTGAAACGTTTTGGACTGCGCAAGGTTTCCACAAACTACGGTTTACAATGCTTTAAACCGTCCCGCGCCGCGCAGCGAATGAAACTTCGACGAAGCAAATATTATATACAACGGTGAACCAGAGAATACTTCGCCCTGCAAAACGAGAGTCCCGATGGGCAATACAAATTTGAGAACAATAAAAAGTCCGAAACAGAGATTGTCCGATAACAAAAGTAATTTGGTTCCAAGTGACATCAATACGACTCGGATCCCTCCCCCGAGCTTTGCCCGGACTCTACCAATAGAAGGGATAAAATAATAAAGCTGAACTCGTACAAAAGGAGCTGGAAATCGCTCTTATACCCGGCGAGCCAGGTACAATACCGATACCTGGAACCGTAAACGGCTGTTCGATGAACGGACGAGGAGGACGGATTAAAATTCGGTTTTACAAGCTGTCGCCAGGGCGGTCGTTAAGACGGGTCTAATTGAACGTGGGTTTCAATTAAGGTTCAACGCTGGTCGGCGGTCGAGAGCCTCGGGTCGGGGGCTCGACCAGGACACCACTGGCTTCCTCGCTTCAACGACCATAAACAGCCGTAGGCCGCAACCCTCGCCGGCCTTTGCAGCCCCGCCATGGGTGCGATGCATCTCGGCCGCTGTGCGACGCGAAACAAGCCCGCCGCGCTCTGATATCGTCGTGATTTACACACGCGCATTATCATCCCAGACTGGACCGCCGCGTCGTGACTCGCGTCGTTATTACGCTGAATCGTGGTCGAGGAGTGTTACCTTCGTGAAACGGAGTGAAAGATAGCAAGTAAATGATGTTTCGGGGGGATGAGATTACGGTGAGAGAAGCAAAGCCTCGGTGCTTGCCCGGACGGCTCTGCTTTATTACATTTCATGGGAACTGGCATCTAAACCGAGACGGCAATAAGCCCCAGGCCTGAGGGCGCAACTTATTGGGGAATGGTAGGTCGTGACGAAACGCAGGATCCTCTTCGAAAGTGGACTCTCGAGTATTGTATGCGTTCAAGTAGAAATCTTGGAGCGCTATTTATGTACGCGGCGCTGTTTCAAGTGTTTGCCGAAAAATCTGGCAAACTGTCGCTTTCACGCTTAAAACGTCGAGTCACCACTTTCGGAAAGTGACAAACAAACCACGGGAAACATAAAAAGAAAAACTGTTCCATTCAAATCCCCGAGTATGCACTAATGGAGCTTTCGTTGATCAGCGTCGAGTTAACAGCACGAAAGATTTCGTCAATTAATTTCCCCGCGTTTTATCCCAAAATAAAAGGCAAACATATTTTCCACGAGCATGCTCGTAAATGTATTTCGCACTTCACTCGCCCGGCGTACGCTGGCGAAAATAAAATCGAAGTTTAATCGAATGTATTGCGCGCGTTGCTCGGGCAGGCGGTACGCGTACAGGTACACCGTGTACCGAGGGACTCGCGTGTTTATTCCAACTCGCGTACATGCAAATATGCACGCTTCTATTCACTGGACCCGTACGTCGAAAAGGTAGAAAAAGAGGGGGAGACACGACCTGGTCCCATTTAATGCCTGAATTTTTGCTCCCTCGACTGCTGGCCTTTTTAATAAGCTCGCGGATTACCCACGCAGCGATATTACTACACGCCTAGCAGCGACGGAATTAACGGGCACGCGTGTAAATAGCAAATTAACAGGCTGCAACGCGTCCGAGAACAAAAGGGAGGGCCTGGCTATGAAATTAGGGAAATAGAAACGGGGAGAATGACGCGGCGCGCGTACGTATGCGATTCTACGAGCTGGCGAAATCACGCGGAGAAGGGTTTCTATGCTTTCACAGGATGGCAAAAGTGGAAACACCTTCCCGGTGAAAAGGGAAACGTCACTTTACGGTTAATAAAAGGATTAACCCTTCCCCGTGGCCGGGCTGGAGGATCATTACGCACCGGCTACCGCCGGATTAAAAGCAGCTGAACGGTCTTAATTAAGTTCGGCCGTTCCTCGAGAACAAGGGCGGACATCGTAGCGCGCGTGGTGCATTTTATTCGATGTGTCGTGTAATTAATCAGAGAAGCTGTACGACCCCGAGTTTTCTATCTCGTCCCAAAATCTGCTCCATTCGTCTAAACCGGAGGTTCACCTTCGCGTCTACTCCATTGCCACCAGCGTCACACGGGAATGGGAAATCAAGGCTGGACGACGATCGCTGCGAATCGCTCGCGCTTCCGCTTCGCTGCGTTCATCGCGAGAATAGTTCGAAGCATACTCGATACACGGTGGATGCCTCGGACAGGAATTAACCGGGATGCCGTGCGCGCGAACGACGAGCGTCGGGAAATATTATGCTCGTAACAACGAGCCAACAACACCCTTCCCACGTACCTCTACCCGGTGCTCCGAGAATTGCTCCGCCGCGCGTTGCTACCAGCGATTTTTGGAACAACGCCAGTCGCGTCGCTCGTACGCCGCATTCGCGGCGCGGTTTCCGCCGTGCGATTGACACCGGACAGCGTGGGGACGAGAGTTTGATTCACGCGGTCAACTCTGTGCCTCCATAATTAGCCCGGCCATGATTTATGAGCGATAAATTCGGGTATGTCATGGGATGATTTCCACGAACAAGGTTGTACATTACGCTCGGGGTTACCGCGAAAAGTGGTGCTAAATGGGAAACCGTCTCGGTTGCAAGAACTTATTTTTTGGCTACTACAAAGGTACAATAAGCGCAGCCTAATTGCAGATTTTCATCCGGCGGCTCAATACGGTCCGGACAGAGTTTAATTGCCATTCAACTCTCCTCTCAGACGTCTCGAACAATCGGGGTCTGAATGGGGGGCCTGACACAGAGAGAGAGAGAGAGAGAGAGAGATAGAGATAGTGTGTACACCGTGTAATACCGTCGATATTAGGTTTGCATGGCCCTTCATGATCTTCCCCAGAAGGGAGAAGGGGATACTCTGTACACGCTACTGGCGAGACCTTTAATTACCAATTAGGCGCATTATGCACCTGCGATTATCGAGCCACCGGATCCGAGGCTCTCTGTATGGCTGTCAGAAGGAAATTGTCTTGTAACACAGTAACAAACATTGAATAGGAGCCCGTTGGACGACAACATTAACTACCTAATTCGCCAATAATCAACTGGCCTCGGTCAACGTTTCACCCCCCCGCGCACGCTGTCTCGTAAAGTGCGCGCACTTGCGTAGGCGTAAATTCGGAACTTTGCAAGCTTAACAGGTTGAAGAGAAAAATTCGTGGAGCAGGAAAAATGAAACATTGTTATTGCTTCGGAAAGATGGAATAACTTCCATCCACGCTAAAGGATCGCAAAGCAGTACATGGCTCGCATCAGCGAAAGAATCGAACCGCCAATTATGCAGCACGCAAAACCTTCAAACGGACCCCTGTCGCGCAATTACGATTAATTATATCCATCGTTCAATTAACGGAGCCCTCCCCTCCGTGTGAACCTTTAATTTCGTTTCACGGCGTTTCAGCGTGGATTTCGTCGCGTTCCCTAACGATCGACGGTATTAATGAACCGAAAACAGCATATCCCTATCCCTATTTCATCTCCCGTTTCATCAAATACCGCTGGAGGAAAAAGGAACAGAATTCCCGTTTTGATACTAATATTAATGAAACGGAATAGGCAAGAGAAAAATAATAATAATTCAACGCGGGAAAACAGATGGATGATCGGGATAATGATGCAGACGGAAACGAGCGTGCAGGAATATTAATATTGCGAAAAAGAAGAGCAGAACATTTTATAGGCAGCGAGCAGTGTGAATGGCGCGAATCCACAGCTCCTCGGGCCTGAAAATTCTCGACCTTCGACGCCGACGTCGGGAGCGGCGGCGGCGGCGGCTTGTTACACTCGTCGTCGACGTCGCCGCCCCCGGCGTCGCGACGCTCATCGATTCGAAGGGCCCCGCCCCTTCCACGAACGTCCCAGTGACGTCACTGGTGCCGCGGCACCCCGACGCGACTCGTTTCCGCGTGCAGCCACTCCGCACAACTGCCACAACACGAGCGTGCCTCACGCGTTCCTTCGTCTATTTCCTCGAGATATTCGTGTTATCGCGCCGGCTGCCTCCGTCCACATTAACAGAGGGATGCTGGCAAAGGTCGAGCAATCGATGTTGGCGAGGCGAACGCGATAGTGGGTCAAAAATAAGTGGCACGTCTTTGTTTAATGATACGTCCTCAAGCAAGATTTACACGTTTGAGCGAGAGTTACGACTATTATGCAACCAGCTTATAAGGACTACCGGGATACTGGATGAGATACGGTTAGGAGGCTAGGCCGCATTAGGATTCAGGAATTTCAGGACCAGACTCCGCCAAGTTCTAACCCGTGCAGTATACAAAATTCATTAGGCCAGTCTTGCAGCGGGTGTATGACACGCCCCGAGTATATTAAACCAACACCAAGCTCCGTCTAAACTAAGGCTACCGATCTACTAAGTTGAAACTGCGTTCATCTTGAGCCCTGCGTGCCACGAGACTGACGGCTCGCGGCACAAATACGCCTCAATTCTCCAGAAACACTGATAAGAAGTAGATCTAGCTAGTTTGTCAAAGTCCAGGAAAATTCTCCACTTAAGAATGTGCCACACAAACACTTCTCGGATCCCGTCCTAACGTGTCCCCTTCCTATCCCTGATCACTACCAGCTGCTGTTAGCAAGGACCTGAAATAACGCAGGACCAGCTCCTTCTCGACCCCTGCGTGCGCGCCATACCTCCGATTTTCTCGCGAGCCCCTACAACGGTATCGCAACCAGTTTCCCAGAACTCGATTTGTCACCGTACACGAAAAGTAGCCTATGCAGTTTTAAGAAAAAAAAAAAGAAGAGAAGCCAACCTGCCATTGACAGGCACAGCACAGGGGAATAGCATGTACAGGGCCAAAGGATACTACGTAGTAGTCCAGGAAAGAGACCGGACACGAGGGATAGACGGAAAAGGCGTCGCTTATGCGCTCGCATTGTTGTATGCAGAGTACGACCAGCGATGAATTGCAAATTAGAACAGCATTGTAACAGTATTGCGTTACACTGTTAGGCGCATCATAAATGCGTATTCCAGAGAAGCTGGATTACCCTCGTAACAATCGACGCATCCTCTACCAGTTTGGACTCCGCTTGATTTAACCTGTTCCCAACCCCTGCGCGCTGATGCACCACCCCTTGTGCTACTGGAACTCACTGGGAGCAGAAGCTCGTCCTTTATCTCTCCCCGAGTTTCTCGCTCTTCTTTTAATCTTGCTGCCTTGCTCTTTCGCTAGAGCCGAGCCACGGCTATTATCCCTCGTGGGGGGTCAATTTCCATGCGGCGTAACCTACGGGAGCTTCTCCCGCGGTCTCTCCTCGACCGGAATCTCCGCGAGGGAATAAAATATTAACGGACGCGCAGTTGAACGGTATCGATCGGTGATATATCGTCGCAGCGATAAACGTCGCTGTTACGGCGCGTGGCGATACGTCTCATCGAAATCGTTAACGGCAGCTATTAACCCGTTAATGCTAACCCTTTACGAAGGCCCAAGGAGGGTGTTAAAAAGAAAAAAAAAATGGACTTTCGGTTCGTTACGGATATGCCCGAGAATCGTGCGGCCATAACGCCCGCAAGTTTTAACGCGAATTCGTAACGCGCGTATCTAGGATCGTGCAATTTCGCGAATCCTGCACGCGTGCGGCGCGGTATCACCTTCGATATGCACGGCTCGCCGCGAATGGCGCGCAATTAACTACGCATTAACATAAATCGAGTTACGGTCTATGATAACCGGGCACGGAATACCTTTCCGCGTAAGCCGATTACGCGATTCAAACGAATTCATCTTCATCCCTTCTTGCGCCGATCAAAATTCACGCACTATCTGTAATTGCCCTCGCGTTCGCAATTACGATCCGCGTCATCGAGTGCTTTAATAAATACCCACCCCCCGACGGACCGCGCTCGATCCTCGAAGGTAAATCCAAAGCGCGTACGATGCTTCTTCCGAAGTTTCAGTTTATCCTGCTCGGCTTTCAACACGACTAAATAAAAGAGTAATAACTGGAATAATGGCTGGTCGATAATTTAGTGTACTTGCTGCAGAGTGAGCGGCGTAGTTAAGAAATGTTTAATTAGCTAGTTATTAAGCGGCTGCAAAAGTTTCGCCGCTACCTGTATTATCCCCCCTCTCCAGTAACGAAGTTTCGGCAAAGTTCATGCAACCGATATAAGCTCTCAGCGATTCTACGCGTAATAACTAGAATTCCGTTCGAAGTTATTTATCATTTGCCATATTTTCCAAGACGCGCCAGCTGGTAGTTACAATTTCCGCGCCAACCGAATAGAAACGACACAAAAGAGTATCTTGCGCAGAGAGTATATATATTTCAACGACCAGCAGAGATTGAAATGCAGCGGGCTTCGTGGTAACCAAACGAAAACCACTGCTCGACGACTCACGGTCGCTGGAGAACAGCGACTGTAACCGACCCGGGAGTACCTGCGCGCAGGTACTTCGGTAACCATTGACTTCTCCAAAGTACCTGGGTGCACGCTCCTCTCGTCACGAGTCCCACGATAGCTACTCGTGCAACTGACTCTCTTCCCCGTTCCTTATCTTAGACACGCTAACACACACACTGGCTCCACCCGTCCCCCGTATATGTAATTCCTCGCGACTGAACGTTATCGATAACAATAATAATAAATAAATAAAGTGATTCGAATTCATTGCCCATCGAAAGTGTACCATAACGAAGCAGCTTTTTCCCCTAATATCTTGAAGAGACTTAATAACGGATAAGATAAAGTACGCTTGTTCGAATGTTCATCGTAATTGCCCACTTTTTTCTTTTCTAGCGCGTGAGAGCGAGCAGGAAAACCGGTACTTCCAGTCTGGCTTAGGGAAACCCGTAAGTAGCGTATAACGTGTCTGCCGCGCGAAGCAGACGTTTCTTTTACCAACAGCGTAAACTGCATCGAAAGGTTTTCTATTTCGTGATTACTTTCAGCTGCTACAAAGCGAAGAACGTGGCAGTGCCGCGAATTCCTCGGTCAACAACTTTCAGTTTCATCACATATACGAACTCACCGCGCTACATATTTGCGAAGAATAGAACAAATTCGATCGTTTATTTTCCAATAATCCTGCTACTCTGAAAAAGCTATACCATACCGAAAGTAACTGGTCCTTTCGTTAGGATTTCTAGCATTCCCAGCGAAGAAAGGAAAGGGGGATGCGTGAGCGGTGGACAAAGTGGCGCTCGATTCCTTTAATAAACCTCCCCCGAGTACAGCGAGCACGGCTAACGGGGGGAAATAAAATACAAGTCCGCGGACGTGAGATCACAGCGATAGCTCGCGATAAACAGCCACACGAGGAGAGTAACTGACCCATAGAACCCTCTCGGATGTTTATAGCAGAGGGGAGAGAGAAGGAAGAGTGCGGCAAAGGCGCGGAAGAGGAGCCGACCTGAACAAACAGGTACAAGAAACACCGTACCCGTGGCAGAGGGGGCGGTTACTGTCAGTGGGGGGGCTTGAAAAGGGATCGGCGAAGATGCGAGGAAGAGGAAAGGACGGCGAAGAAGGCCAGTGGCCGTCACGGTATTGCTCCCTGACGCGCCTAGCTTCTCTTCCACTTCGTGGCAATGATCTCTTCAGGTGGGGTAAATTCTCCGGAAGAGACGGCCAGCTGAATTACCTCGCGCATAAAGTCGATCGGCAAAGGAATAAGCGATTCAGAAGATCTCTACGTGCGAACCGTAGCAGCGAGACCGCCACGAAGACGAAGTTTCTCCGAGGGGCGGTTTGGCGGAGAGTTGGCAAGCGCTTAACTCTTCCCATTTACGCGGGTTTGGCCGGGGAGGTGCCCGGTGTCCTATGCGATTTTAATTACTCTCGCGAGCCAGCCGTGCTGGGCCTGCGCCCTCAGGAGATTGCTCAACTCGCGTCCGCCGCTAACTACCGGAGCACACTCTGCTCAGAACTACCCCTCTAAATCCCACGAAATAAATATTCCGTCCGGCTGGCGAATTTCCCTCGCTTCCTATCCCTCGCCCGAAGATTGAACACCAACGGGGAGTCCCGCGGTTCCAGTCATTCAAGGGACAAGAAATAGCACGGGCGGGCCGCTGCCGCGTTTAAGATGCCGATATCAGAGGTGGAGAAGATTGCATCGACGACGGCCGGCCGCGACACGACGTCGGTTGCGTGGCAGTCGCACCTGCGGTCGCGCACGCAATACGGGCGAGCACCAGGAACGAGAGGATCGAGAGACGACCGGCTGTATCGCGACAATAACTGGCATCTAGCCGGCCGCGATGCGCACCTGCCAGAGAGCCGCCGCCCGATGCGTCCCTCTATCACCCTCGCCCGACAAGACTCGACACCGTTGCTTTGTCCCTTTTACGGCGAGATTATGGAGAGCCCGGCGAGCATTATCGCGGAGAAACTGGTTGCGCCGCGGCTTTGCCCCATTCAAATGCGTCAAGGTTGTCCCCCGGCAGGTAGGTCGCCAGGTAACCAGCCGATCGAACCCGATACGCTGTATAGGTGTTTTAGGAAGGCTGCGAGAGAGCGGTCGGGCCGATCGTCTCTTTTACCATCGATCGCGGAGCCATGGGAAACCCGCCAGGGCACGCGGGTACGGAGGTCGATTAGATTGCGCGCACACGGGCGGCCAGTTTAATTGGCGAAGCAGCAACGGACTCTCTACGGTGGCGAGAGAAACATCGTTCGCGAATGAACGGACAGTGAGAGACGGTGCAAACTTAATGATGGGAGGCTTCAAGGAGGGGTGAGAAATGATAGAATTTTCTCGGAAAGGCCGAGGAGCAGGTACATCTTAGGGAGGGCAAAGAGCGACGGAAAGAGAGGATGCAAATTTCGGGGGTCGAAGGAGAGAGAGAGAGAGATAGAGCGGCCACAGTCACCGCTTAAAATAGAAAGCTGTTCGACAAAAAAAATTGCGCCAAGGCCATCGTGATAGCGAAGATTTCGAGACAGGCTGGAAGATAACGGTCGAATCGCGCGGAGAGATCGTGACCAGCTGATTCGGCGAGAGAAACGCTGCCGAGCTTCGATAATAAAATTAGCTCTACTACACTCTGATTACACTAAGAAACTATTTTTCAAAAGCGCAACGACTTCGTTTCCACTAACGCGAGCGCCACGGGGAACGTCATCGCGCTGCTTCGACTTCCGATCCGCGGATATCGAGCGTGGCCGCGGAAATTTATTCGAACTTGGAACACGTAGGAGCGCTCCTCTCTCCCCCTCTCACTTAACGACCCTCGTCGGCCTCGATGGGGGGCGGCGGAATTATGTGCAGAGGGATGCAGTTGGTAACCCGTGCAAACACTACACGCGCCCCCCGTCTCTCCAAAGCCGATTTCAAACCCCTTCGAGGCAACCGCGCGATTCGGCGTTTCTCTTTGTCCTGGCGAACCGAACCTCCTCCTGCATGAGCTATTTGCGAAGGAGGATTTCGCTGATAATCGGCCGACCTATGGAGTTTAAGCCGCCGAGGCTATGGCTTTCTTTCTGTTCCGCGTTCGAATTCGGGAAACCCCACTTTTGGGAAAACCTATTGTACACATCTCTTTAAATTGAAAAACAATCTATCCACACTGAGAACGGATTAAAGAAAAGAACAATACTAGAAGGCGGAGGGGGCGATTATTTAGCAGAGAAATATTTGAAGGAACATCGGCATTAGACATCGCACCGCGTGTTTATTTGGCGTAAAGGATAAATATTGCTCTCCGCGATATTTCATTTCGGCCAGCGGGCAGACACAGCGTTTTACACGGGAGTACAATTCCGACAAATTTCCCTCCGCGCGGATTCCGCTCGATGGAAAACAGTATAAAACTGCCGCGCGCCCGTACGAAGCGCCTCTATTAAACCAACGATTTAACCGTGTTCGATGAGCGGGGAAAAAGGCGGCGAAAATTCCGTTTTTTTTCCCCCCCGATCATGAGAGATTAAAACAGCGCCGAGCTCGTCACGTTATTCCGGCGTCGATTGAAAAGCATCGCGAAAAACCGGGCAGCGATTTTTCGAATACGCGGACACTTTGACGCTACGTTTCGCCATGATCAACAGCTTCCTTTCCGGTTCACTCCAAATTGTCCGATTACGAATTCGTTTTACTGGCTAGAATCGCTTTAAATTTGCCGCCCGAAAAAGACCAACAAATGCCAGAGAAGCAAATTTATTAGCTGGCGTGTCGCGGAAAATAATTCGAATGTCTCCCGCGCTGAAGTACAAAAGCCACCCCAATTTGCTCCTGGAAGTTTCATTCAAAGCCGAACTCGTCAGAAATTGCAGGACGATCGCTCTTGCTCGCGTACAGAGCAGCCGATTGTAGATGCATACAGGGGGGACGAGGAGTCGGCGCAAGCAGAGAAAAATAGAGTGGTAGCAACAGACGGGCAGCATTTTTCTTCGGAGCAGCTGCAGCTACGCGCGAACGAGCGAAAAGTCATCAGGAGGGGTGCCGAGACGGGCGCAGGGGAGACGTCGCACCGGAAATACCCGCAACACATGCTCCGCCGGCTTCCTGTCATGTAGGTGGTTTAACTCCACAAGCCCCGGGGTGACGATAAAATATAATTTCCAGGCCGCACGCAACCGGGGGGCAGCAGCAAACTCTCTTTCTCTCTCTCTCTCTCTCTCTCTCTCTCTCTCTCTCTCTCTCTCTCTCTCTCTCTCTCGCTGCGTGACTCCCGACTCGGTTTTTCGAGAGAGGAAAACGAGGCCCTTCGTTGCGATTGAGAATTATCCTGACGCGCGGCTCTTTCGAAAGACTTTGCGGTTGGTATTACCTACTATTCCAAAACGCGCCTCCACTAATGTACCTACCGGAGAGAAATACACCGCAACTCATACGTATTTGCTTCGAGTTGGAACAAAAGTGGGAAAACTCGACAAATGTAGCGTATCAAGGAACAAACATTGCGTGGCAATTAATTTGGATCAAACATTCAAAGGAATCGAATATACTTGGTTATATGTCTCCAACTGCGAACGTTTTTTGCTCCAGTTTCCGTTATTGGGAACAGTTCGAGGCCCGGTTACCAGTTTCGGCCGAGGAGCCGAGCCACCGCGATATTGCTTTCGTCCACGTCGGAATATCCAGTTTAGTAGGATGAAGGCGCACGCGTATCTGGACCGTGACAAGTTTCCCAGGTTTTATGTATGCAAAAGGTGGCTGCCTGCTGCTTTCCTGCACACTTGTCGAGCTCTTGGCCGAACCTCGTCCTCCGAGAGGACCATAAAAATGATCCTTGAGGGTCGAGGGAAGCAGGGCGACGAAGAAGCGTAAAAGAAGAAGAGAAGGGACTGTCGACATTTTTCGAAAGGGTTACCCAGACAGCGATAGGGAGTCGCGTGCCCTGACACGAGGCAGCTGCGATATCACCTGCTCGTCTGGCGACTTTCTCGTAAATTAAAAGCTATATCCGCGCCACGTTTCTTGGCCAACCCTAGAAATGTCTAGAAGGTGGATCTTGATCGAGCTCGATTGATAATTGAAAATAAAGTGCAATATATACAAATCCAACTCATCGCTGGATAAGCGTGTCAATATTTTCATCACTTTTTCTATCCTACCTACTAACTACTTTCCTTCATACATCCGGTTCCTTACATCTTGTCAGTTCTATTCTATTTTCCACTAAATTCGCGTGCGAGCTCAGATCATCGAGACTCTATTTCCTACGATTCGTGTGCAGCTGAATTCCGTCTACTGGAGTGATGCTACACGATCGGCAATCGCTGCAATAGTTCAAGTTCACGTTTTTAGAATAAAAATCCCTTGTTACCGGAATTGGGAGTCTAAATTTCCTCCGTGCACCAAAATATGATGGACAAGGCATCGTAGTAGGCGTATCTCGCGATTCTTTTAAATTTGTACTAGATATTGTATTCTCGAAAATATGTCTCAAGCAATTGGGAGAATGCTTGTTACATTTCAACGAACAGCCCTGGCGGTAACATTTATCTAACGCGTGACGGATGCCACAGCGTGATTGCATTTTTGAGAGGCCCGCTTGTAATATCGAATGACACATGTATGCGTGTACGTTGCGCAGATTACAGTCGACGCGTGATTCAGACTGTGCGCGCATTCCAACGGAATGAATATTAAAAAAATGCAATGGTAAAACAGCTCGCCGCGTTGATAAAACCGTGCGATAGGATCTATCTCTGTTATCTTCGAAACTATCCACAGCCAGCAAAAACAAGGATCACCGACGGACCATTCGATATCGAATTAGCACCGCGACATCTTTAAAAACCCTTTAAAGGTACCCAAATACACCATCAACTTGACTCGAGACCGGGCTATCTCGTTTCTCCCCTACACGCTCCGCTGCCAGACGATGTCTGGCCGAAATTCGTCTGCGGAACAGCCAGGGACCGTGGGCAAAAGTCTGTCGGGCGAGCGCCAGCTGCCAGGGCAGGTGATGGCGCAGCTGCCCCTGTGCGAAGAGAGCACGTCCTCTCGCCGGGTAGCCGCATCTCTCATGACCGATCCCCTCTCGTTCCTGGACCAGCCACAGGATCGATTTTGCTCTCCGTTGCTGGCTCTCTGGTCGAAAAGGGGCCGACGAAAAGGCTCCGGCTACTCTGGAGAATTCTCAGCTGTTCCCATGGACTTTTCGACGGAGGAGCGGTCTATGAGATAGATTGGACAAGACGCGGAGATGATGGAAGAAAGAACCGCGAACTTTATTCGAGGAAATTTCGCGGAAGGTATATTAAATACACATAGATTCCGACCTGCTTTCAATCGCTCTTCAATCAGGCTCGTGCCCGTGGAAAGTGGCACGAACGCCACTCAGATAAGACTAACTCGAAATACGCTCCCGGCTTCTCGATCGCGTGGGCTCGCACGGGACTCTGCACTTAAGCCTTCCGGAACTCTGCACGAAGAGCGAGCAGATTTGTTCTATTGCGAGAGTGTAATATTGTCACAGGCTGCACCGAGTTTCCTATGCAACACGGAACTTGGACTTGGCATCGATCTCCGGGACGCTAAAAGACAGGCATCCCGACGTTTCGGGTATGCAACACGTTAAACCCGCCTTACTTATCGATTCGACGTCGCGCCAAAGGAGTTAAGAAAAGTCGGCGACTCGTTTTGCTCGAATCTCGCGTGTTGGCGCGCGGCTGAGCCCTCGAACAGCTGGTTTATTTATGCACGGGTAGCGTCGTTTTTCTTTGGAAAAGACGTCCCTGCGAACCCGCGAACAATCCAACCGCGAACGCATCTGTCGCTCGACAGACGGGCTGCATCGGCTCCCCAGTTCTGGCGGTTCGCGTCTGGTTCAATTGCTTCCCGACTACTCCGTATATATAACTCGCATTTCCCGATTATTGATTAAAAAGATAATTGCTCGATGACAGCGCGAATTCATACGCATACGCTGTTCAACGGGCACTGTACTATAGATGCATTTGCATAATGCAAAACTCGTATGAAACAGGAGAGAAGTGCGAAATGATTCACTTATTTGAGGTGGTTAAAGTGTTCTCGGGTGCACGGGGATCGACTACCGGCATGGAATCGGCGAGCATCACCGTTTAACGCGTCGCGTGATCGCGAAAGAGACTCTTCTCGAGCGCACGAACGAGCCTCTCGGGTGTCTACTTTATTAATTAACCTGTGGATCCCTGGCTACGTCGTTTCATCGGCTCACGCGGGCTGAAAACGATTCGATCCTTCGACACGCGTCGCAACGAGTCAAACTCGATTAACCTGGATCATTTCCCGACGCGAGAAAGATATGCATAACACTTTCGAATTTTAGTCGCAACGAGCGGGACAGTGGTTCAACGATCCGGCGGGATTCCTATAAAAATATCCGCCGACGAGGTATCGACGTTGAACTAGCCCCGACAGAGACCCGCAAAGGGTTAATAATACTAGACTCTTCAAGTACAGAGAAACATCTATTTTTATCAACGTTCGATCGTTCCTCAAGCCACGCGGGATAAAAATCCGGTGCAACAAGCAAATATGTTATGGTCATAGCACGAACACGCGCTTCCAGAATAACTTCAATCAAAAAACACTCTTATACCCATTGGAATGCTCGCATAATACTAGAATCGCTAAACGATGACAAATGACCGTTGTGTAATAATAAAAAAAAAAGAAGGAATTAACTCGATCGCTTCGGATCGGCAATTCTTCTGCCCGGAGCTGGACTGCAAGAATGCATGGTCAGCGAGGAATCTGCGCTACGGAAGGACGAAGCGTCGAGAGCACAGGATGATAGGCCGAGTCTACGGCGACGGACGAACTGTTGGACAAGTTCCGCATCGTCGACGGGGAATGTCCTCCGCGGGAGTACGCGGGACGCTCATCGTTCTCGCGGCACGATTATTAATCGTCCCGCGGAGCACGGCTCGTCGCGTGGGCACGCATCGAAACGGGAACGGATCCGCAGCGGCGTCGTCCGGAGTCAATGCTGGGACCTTGCACTCGGCGCGAACCGCGCGTGCATAATCCGTAAACGAGCGCGCTCGCTGCCACGACACTAGATGCACACGATGCTACGGATGTTAAAGAGACATACGCCAACGAAAGAGCAGAGATTTCATCCTAACGACGTTCACAATCTCGCGGAAAGTGACTCGAGTTTGGGCGCGGCCCAATCTCCGCAACGGCATTCACTACGCCCCGATGCCGGTCAGGATATAATTTGCGAGGACAGGCGGCGCACGCGTTTCGCTGTGACACGCGGAAACGAAACGCAGAAGACATATCCACGCGTGTGTGTGTCGGCGACGCTGTTTTGGCACGGGGCGGGATCCGTTCTCCCCGTGGCCGTCGCCGAGGACGGAGCGCGCGAATCCGCGTGCGCCAAGTTGCGATCAAACGTGACCGGCCGAGAAACTCTCTTCCCGATCTTTGTTCAACGGGTGCGAGGAAGAAATGTTTCGCGGCGCCGCTCGGACGAACCATCAGCTGCAATTAAAATGTTACGCCTCGCCGGTTTGCAAGGTTTTTTCTTTTCGGCGGTTAAGTCGGCCCAGTGGAGTGGAATAACTTCGGGCGAAAGTCGGACGAACGCGGGGGAAAGGACGCGCGAAAGTTCCCGAGCAATCGAGACGATTCCCTTTTTTTTCTTCACTCAAGGGATTCTCTGCCCTGCTGAATTCTTTCAAGTTTCTAGGTAAAACGAGCGCGGATTCGAAGTGCTCTCTTTAAAGAAAAGGGGGGGAGAGCGTAACGTAATCGAGGAGCAGTTCCAAGGATTGTACTTGTACACCATATGATTACGCTGCTTGGAATTAAAGAATTCGCACAGACCCGCTCGAAATTCTAATTAGGGATTGTGCAACATCCAACGCGACGCATCGATTCAACGGGCAGATATTATCTAACAGCACACGGAAAAGAAACGATTAGACGTAACAGAAGGGGCGCTACGTTTCTTAAACAGCAATGCCGCCGATCGATGTTACTCAACTCAATGCTCGGCGTTCTGCTTCGATGTAATAACCATAGGCTCCGTTTCTGGAGCGAACGTGAAGGATTATTATTAGTGACTACGAGTAGCAGTAAGGGTACGCGCATACCGTGCAACCCTAGCTTCCCAGAATGCGATTAGTAGTATATCCATTCAGGCATCGATTAGACGGGCGATTCAAACAATTGCTTCTCGAGTCCCAGGGAATCGACGAGAAGCCCCCGCCCCCCCCCTTTTTCGAGCGACACACAGCAGTAGCCTCTCTGTAGCATCGAATTCGCGACTGCCGAATTCTCTCCAATAGTTTGTCCCTTAACATCTCTAACAAATCAACGAGCGCAAGCTACTCCCTTCGCAAGGGCTGAATCGGTAGACGCGCAGATGCTTTACCCCACGCGAAGGGAGGCGCGGCTTAATGCGCGAACACGCGTGCACGTGCGCCGCGTGAATGCGGGACGAGAGAAAACGGGCGCAGCGGAGCCCAGCCATCTCTTTGTTCAGGACCATATCGCGACGACCCGAGGGCTGTTTCGGCTCCGAAGCGGACCGATTCGAGGCCTACAACGCCGCTGGATTCTACGCGGACTCCTATCGATCTATTCGGAGCCAAACGCCGCCGATTCTGCGTTTGTATCGTACGATTTGGCATTCAACGCCGATTACGTGGCAATTTCTTCCTTTCCATATTTGCGAGAGTGATAGCGCGAGATATCTTTGGGGATGGCTAACGAGTCTTCGACGTCGGGGATGAAACGGGAGGGAGGGCTTTACGAATCATACAGGAGACATTTACAGAGGAAGGTCAATAGCAAAGATCTCCAGGGCAGGAATTGAAATAATCGACGCCCTGTCGTATCGCGGATCAACATTATTCTCCTCTCACTATCAAAACGTGTGAATCAAAGAATTCACCGTTAAACGAATCGGGTATATGACGCGATATGCAGCAGTTGTACGATGTGGCACTTGTACGCATCCGTCATTTGAACATTAAAGCTCGTACAATGCAATCCGGTCACGATTTCTCCTTATCTCGGAACGCCGCGGTCGTCATGGTGATACCCCGGCCCAGCGACCCTATTCCCTAACTCTAACCCTTTGAAAAACGCCGGCGACTCTCTCGCACGTATTTCCCCCGATCTGTCCTTCGTTTCACCCTAGAAGGGAATACCGCGCGCTTTTCCGTATACCTGCACGCCGACGTCGCGGAAACTCTTTTACCCAGAAAACGCCGAGACCGCGTATTTAGAAATGAAACCATCCACGATTCAAGGCGAGCAGCGTGGACAATCCGCTGGGAAGTGCGTACGTTGGATATCAAAGACCGACCGACCGGCTGCAATAAAATCTAATGGTTCTCCAACATATTTGGAACGCGACCTTTCCTTCCTATCCGCGTGTATTCACGACTTTTTCTCAGCCCCGCGTTATCACCTTCGACGGCAAAAGGCAAGCTGGCACGTACTGCCGCGAAGGTTGGAGGCGAATAAGGCAAAGCGATACGCTGTTTAATTTATCGCAAGGTTAATATTAAAACCCAAGACCCTACTAGGTAAACAGATGACAAAGGGTTGTCCAGGATCTCTACGTATGCATAGAAATATTTCGCTTCGATTTAAATCGTCCGAATAAAAAAAAAAAAGAAAGAAACCATGAATGTCCGCGATTTCGAGAGGAGCGAATCGAATGTTTCCTGGTAGCGATAACCGGTCGGGAATTAATGCGGCGGAACAGAGTGTCCATAATTTTGTGCCGGGCCGCCGTTAAATTTCCCAGAAATCGGCCTGCACTGCAATTTGTCGGATATCGAAAACTGCAATTATCAAAAATAGGTAGGCCGAGTCGGTCGACGCTGGCTACGAAAGCTTGAGGAAGCTCCGAATTCTCATACCACAGCTATATACATATGAGAAAATCGAATTCAATATAGTATCAATAGCCATTAAAACGATATAAATTACGCCTACAACTTTACACGCATGCAGCATTCGCAAGAAAACAGTTGCACGATTACGCGCAACCGAAAACGCGGCAAAGTCGATGGCGTAGAAAAGTAAAGAAGTCACGATGCTGCTTATCGAACTGAAAGATTATTCGAGCCAGGGGCAACGATTTATGGGGAAGAAAGAGAGCGCATTTACTGTCGGGCGATAGCGGAGGAGCGCTCTCGTTCTACGTACGTTCTGCCCGCGGAGAACACGCGGAAAGCGGTGCTAATTAGTCGAACGCTCGTTCCCCGGGATTAAAATGTTTAGAAAATTTGTCGGGCTCAAAATGCTCGCTCTTGAAACTTCGAGTCTAATTTACATGTTGCACCGGCAGCACGGTGCCAGCGAGACTCGTCGATGGGACGCTGAATTCGAATTAATTTTTGCTAGCGCGAAAGTGTGCGGTGCCGTGTTTACCGGTGTTCACCGGCTGTTTAGTTAACGCGTCTGTCCTCCGTTTACATCTCTGACAGTGGTGTAACCACGGGACGATACGTGTATACGGAATTAGATGGCTTATCAGGGTATCGATAAGGTGAAACTATTGTAATATAAGGCGCTCTCCTTCCGTTAGGGAAATCGGACATGTTACGAATGATGGTAATCATAATAATATCTGCAACGAGAATAATAAATAACAATTGTTTATATGGCATTTGTGGTCATTTTTTAAAGGGCGGATAACGATACTAAATTATGGTATCTCGATTAGGATAATTGACGAGCGATAAATACACGGCGATGCTTCGGCACAGAAATTTTGTTCGTAAAACTTTCGAGATTACTCGGAGCGACCAAACTGTGTGACGCGCCGCCCATATCCTCGCACGTTCGATAAATACCGATGATAAGAAACCCCGATCGTCCGAAGGCCGCCTAACCTATGCTCGAGTCAAAAAATTCGAAAAATAACGATCGCCGTGTACTGTCCTATTTTTGTTTTCTCTCTCTCTCTCTCTCTCTCTCTCTCTCTCTCTCTCTCTCTCCGTTCGCGCAGTTTTTCGCGGGTTATCCGGTCGCTGGGCCACAAGTGCCATACATAAACAAAGTGATACACGGTTAAAAAGAAAAAAAGAAAAGATATGGTCCGTGCATGATTTACTCACCAGACAACACCGAAGGCACCGTATCCGATGGGTCTGTCGGGCTGAACGGGATCCTGGGCCGGCGGCGGAGGCGGGGGCGCAGGAGCGGCGGGATGGTAATACGTGGGGGGTGCCTGGGCCGCGGCGGCGGCAGCGGCAGCCGCCGCGAGGACCGCCTGTCCCGGGTGGGCCCCCGTTGTCCCGCCGGTGCCCGTCGCCCCCGCCCCGCCCCCCTGCATCAGCGACATAGACACGCTCATGGACACCCGCGAGTGCCGGCTGGGCCCAACTACTGCCATCAAAGAATCTCTCCTCTCTCCCTAGGGGCCACCCTCCGTAATCCTTTTCCTGTTCACCGCCAGCGTCACCGCGAAGGCCCCACCCCCCGTTGTTCTCCTCAGGGAACACGGGTCGGTCGCTTCCTCTTACCAGGAAACAACACTTTATATACGTTCGGAGTGCTGGGACGCGTCGTTCCTCCGGACGGAGCACACACGTGACACTGGCGCAAGTCCTATTTCTTTCTTTTCAACGCGGCATCAACATTCGGATCGGGGGAATGGTTTCTTTACAACGGATCGCGAGAACGAGAATCGAAGCTTCACTCAGAAGTCTATCTGTCTGGACGTTGCTCTCGGTTCCATGACGCCGTGTTTCGGAGCACAGTTTTTCTTTTTTTTTTCTTTTTTTTTTTTAAATACCGCGCAATCACTCTGTACGGCGGGAGGAGGGAGTTAAAGCTGACGGGACAGGACGGGTGAGGGGTGATTCATGACGGGGGACGCTCGTCGGAGCTGCCGTGAACGCGTCCTTGCCGCGACGACCACGAGCGAAACGGTGTGTAACATACGAAAGGTGACTTTTGCGAAGGAGGCAGAAACGATGTTTTAGGTGTAGGTTTTTTCTTTCTTTCTCTTGTTGTAAGCGTCGGTGGTAAGAGGGGCGTTGCGTGCTCGATCGTTTCTACGGCGTAGGTTTTCTTGCCTCCCGCGAATCGTTTAGGGCTCAATACTTTGCTGCTCGATGCGTGAATGACGGAAACAGCGCGGACGCGTTCGAGGCTGTGAATCGCAGCACGCTTGTTTGACGGGATGGGACGCTACATCGAGGGTAACGATTGTTAGGTTATGTTTGACGCACGCACGCAAGCCGTTCTCCCTCTGCTCGGTCAGATACGCTCAGCTGGCCTCATAACGTTGCGATCGGAGGTGAAAAGGAGGCTATACTCGCCCGTGAGGAGCGCGACGGTAACGCGGAACAGAGAAAGGAATGATAGAGGACACCGAAAGGCTCGGTCGAGAGTCCTCGATGCCACAGCGATTCCGGCTATGGGGGGCCGAATTTTTCGGCGATTCCAGCGAACGACCGATTGTTATTCCTCACTGTCCGGGTCCTACGGCCAAGCCAGGAAAACACTGCCACTTCTTGTCGGGATCAAGCACGCACACACAGAGACACGAAACACGCGCGCGCGTACACAAAAGCGAGAGGGGGAGAGAAAGAAAAAGGAGTCTCTCGCGTAGCCGCGACAGAGAGGGATCGCCGCGGTACGAACGAAACGCACGTCTTCACGCAGCCAAAGCTTGCTGGCCACTAACCGAAGTAGAAGTGCGCCGCTCGCAGCGCCAGCTGCTCACAAAGGAGTCACGTGACCTGCGCAGCGGCTCAATGCGCAGAGCGATCGCGACGACCGCGGACTCTTCACATATTTAAATATGGTTTTAGAATGAAAAATTATTAAATCCGCTTCAAACTCTTACGCGGCACAGATGAAAACAATTCTTTTAAATCCTACTTCTTAATTAGGACATTAGGATCGGCTTATATAGGATAGCAAAATGTTAAACAAACATCGTATAACTGAGAGTGTATATTTACATGATTTCTATGAATTATTATCGAATGTATTAAATTAACAAATCCATCGTCCTGCTCTCAACCGCATTGCACATGTACACACTTTTATAAAAAATGTTACACCATTAACTCAGGCAAGCCATATACAAAGCGCGCTTTCTATCACCGATAGGATTGTAAGAAAAACCCAATGATAGATTTACTTCACTTCTATTATAAATTCTCGTATTGCATGTTGAAAGGTGTTAGAATAGAAAGAATTGTTCGATTGAAACCGCAATGAAAATACCCTTACAGGCTATTTTCAGGCTCAGTAAACGCGAGCAGGCATCGGAAGTAAAGTCATCAGCTTTATCTTACAACCGTCACAGTTTTGTTTGACATTTGGCTTCATATGTCCATGCTCGTATCGATATCCACATTTATCATATACATGTATCGCTTCAGTGATAAGCGTATCCAAGAAGCAGAGTATATCTGTCACTTTGTTCAATTGTACAGTATTTGCGAGGCATGTATTCACAATGAACGTTACCAGAGAGTAACAAACTGCGTGTATACGTATTCCGATGGAAATTAACAAAGGACAACCGCGTTTCATTTCTTCTCCCGTTTCTACGCGCGTTCAAAATAATTTCTTTGCTATTATTGCGCACGTTAGTAAAATATAGCTGGTACACGATTAAACCTAATCCGCTCTTAAACTTATCCTTCTATTATACTAAAAAAAAAGCGTTTCTTCCTACAGTATATGTAGATATAATCTGGGAATACAGGCCCGTAAGACTTAGATCCGATCGTATAGGAAAATATGAAAAGATTACATCTCGAATTATCCTCTTCACACTAAATAGGCTTCTATCTTTGGTCTGACCGAACTTCCATCGACAATTATTGCGTGTCGCCCGTCGAAGTACCACGAGAAAAATAAATGTCGCTCTGATATCGTGTTCCTTTCTATACGGAAGGTAACACAGCCTTCGAATTTTTCTTTTCTCTTTCGTATGAATCGAGAGTTAAAGAAAATTCGGCAATACATATTTCACCCACCCGTGGAAGCGCGCTCCCGTGGAAACTATATGTACACGTATACAATATTTTCAAGCAGTTCGTACGAATTTTTTTTGTTTATACATCGTTCCAAAAGTTAATACAAAATTTTGCGAAAATAGCACTACTCAAAACGGAGCCACTTTTAAGTGGTTTGAACATTTTTCACGGGTCCATTCGATTTGATTGACCATCGGGCACCGATTCGACAGTCACCCGGTTTCCGGTTCCTTCTAACACTAATCAATGGTACTATGAACTAACAAGCGCACAGTATTTAGCGATATTAAGCTCATGAGGTATAGTGCCATTTGCACTGTAAGTAATCTACGATTTGGCGAGAAGTGGGATAAAAGACAAACAAAGAGATACGCGTAGAATTAAAAGTAATCCAATGAGAACTTTCAATGTTACATAAAGCAAACGCAGAACGAGTTTCATGAAAATTTCAGAAACTATAAGAAATCAATTTATCCTTTATTGCAAGGAGAAACCTACCCTGTATATAATGTATCGTAAAATTTGTGCGAGTGTCCGATTTAACTTTTTGGATGTTTATACAGGCATTATGTAAACGTGTCAGAACTGTCTTCGTTATAAAGTCCACGATATAATAAGTAGAAACATCTCGCCAGACAATTTGGGATCGCGGCGGTCAGGCACCACTTTGTAGAAATTTTCGTTTAGCTATTTTGCGCGACAGCGTGTATCGTAATTACCGCGACTCGATTGCGAATTACGAAAGTTCGAAGCCCGTGTTGCTGGTAACAGCGTAACGCAGCTTTTCCCGCAAGGTACTTTTCTTTTGGTAATTTGGTAATTTAAGAAGATTAAAGCACGTGGACGATGTGGGCAAGCGATTCTGCGGATCTTTCTTACGAATCGTAAAAAATCCTCTTATCACGCTACCTAATTTGTAAACAATGAATAATGTAAATATTATACATGAGACGTATTAATATCTATAATTCCATACCTATCGTATCGCCCGTATCCTCATCGTCGCCAACTTCGACGCAACGAATGGAAAACGGCGGTTCTAAGTGTGCGAAGCCCAAGAGGGGTGATTTCGAGCAGCTCGTGACAAACTAACAAGCAAACGGCAAACATCAAAACGTTGATAACAATTGTTTTCCACTGCTATGTTACGCAATATACCTTCAAAAACAATCCTCTCTCCTCCTCGGAAAAATCTTTTTCCAGAATATCCCATAGCCAGCACACTACACGGTGGCTATCGTGAAAGCCGCCGTAATATTGCGTATGCCTCCGCAAGTCTCGTAAATCTAATGGAACATTGTCACCCGAAATTAATCTCTGCAGCTGGAAAGAGAAGTGTATTAAGAGAAAATCGACTTAAACACTATTCCAACGTGACGGTGATTCGCATCTTACTTCTGGGGTTGAAAACAATGCCAACCATTCGGGATTTATTATAGAACGGAATCCTTTTATAAAGGCGGCAGTTTGATCTTTTATTTGCATGTGCATTCTAAAGTGAGCCATTAAATGTATGTAATTAATTTTATTCTCATTGGTGACAGGCACCGCCCGCCCCCCGGGTACCAATTCGTGCGTAACTAGTTTGCCTAAAACGTCTTCGTCCAGGGAGAAAGTTAATTCTAATTGCCTAACATCACCCTTGTGATGCTTCACGAGAGTGAGGCTTCGATATAAATCTCGATCTAAGGAAGCCAACTCGTCTAACCAACTGTACAACGCTCCTCCAGTTTGCCCGGAAAATTGGGAAACGAAGAAGGACGCAAATGGTACATCCACAACAATGCCCTGAAAAAATCAAATTATTTACTCCCTACAATGAAACCCTATAAGCAAATATTTATATTCTTTTTCACGTACTTCATACACCGCTTTACCCAGCATACGACCAACAAATTCGAAGAGCTGCAAGTGATTATCTTGCATGGAGGATGTTGGCGACGGATAAAGTCGATTCTCGCTAGTGACTTTAAATAAATTCAAAGATGGATCGAAAACTTTCTTTATCGTCTCCTCTAGAAATTCTTTGAAGACCCCGTCTTGATCGATACCAGCTTCCGCGAGACCTTGCTCGTTTACGAAGCGAACTCTGATCACGCCTTTGAGCGCCTGAGAGGGTAGCATTGCGAGCTGTCGATATCCGTCCTCCACTATCCGTGTTCTGTGAAACGTTTACATATTCGTTTAAAGAGCACATGCGATAAAAAAAAAAGAGATATTGTAGCACCTGTGAACAACGATGAGTGTCGTAGGCGTACTATTGCAAGCACTTTCGGTTAAACCCAAGACAGCCTTTTCATTGGCGACATGTTTGCGAAAGAGCACCACGCGTTCCGAGTGCGGAATAACGTGGGGCATTTTGGAAAGTAGAAGGGCTGCGCCTCGTCTGCCCTTCTCTAAATCTGCCAGAAAACCAGAGACTCGCACCTCCTGTTTCGGAAATGTTTCAATTATCAAATCGTGTAATGTTACAAGGGAATAGTTTAATCCGAAATACTTAACTTGGCCAGCCAATGCCCTTCCGGACAGAAAGTCCTTCTACAATCCCGACGGTAGATTGACATTAAAAGAGTGTGGAGAGAGGTGAACAGAGGATTATTAGGAACCGATTTCACGTCTGGAACATCTAAAACTTTAGTACATAGCTAAACTACTTATAATACATATACATAGATATAGGAAAAGGTGGTTTGAAATAAATTGGAAGAAATACGATGCAAAGACTAGGATACACACCAAACAAGTTGTTAAGCACTGCCTTGTATAAAAATTGATTTAAGAAATACGATATCGTTACGAAGTCACTCAGCTTGAACGGATCTTGTTGCTCGTACATTTCCATATCATCCAAAATTCTAGAGGAAAGTACATGCAATAGTATTATTGGCACTATAAAGCGCATTTGTGTAATTCATTATAGTATATTATAACGTACACTTACGTAACATAATGCGTCATGCAATCGGAAAATAATATCAACATTTGGAATTCGGGTGCTGTACATTTCGTATTAGCAGCCAAGTGATCCAGAAATGCTTTTAAACCACAATACGGGCCCAGAGTGCCAAGAAATAAATACATGTGGTACAGAATCTTATCTTGGTAACATAGACCTGTTGGATCATGAACATATTCGCAGTGTATAATCGGAAATACTTATTTCTATAATTTTCAATACCCACCAGTTAATATTTCCATCTTCATCTGTGTAAGTGTATGCAAAGCTATTTGATAAAGGGAACAAATCAAAGCTATCCTGGTGGTCTCTGGACTCCCCAGTTTTCTATAATTCTTCGTGTTATTATTTCTATTCGTACGAGCCTCCAAAAATGCTCGCCGAAAAATGTTAGTGCCTACGGATGTACTCTGCTGTTCTACATTCGGAGGTATTTCTTTTTCAATCAGTTCCGCTAAAGGTTGACCTGATAGAGAGCAGTTAGCAATACAGCTTTACCAAAATTGCACCTATAGCAAAGATATGTTTGCAATTTTCTTACCGATCAGCTGCGAAACTATTCGTCCCGTCCATAAACATGCTACTTGCGATTTCACGTATGCAATCGGCTCTTGTAAAAACGTATCCACCTTTTGCGCGAGCCACCCGAGGATGGGATGCCAGTGCGTTAAATTGCTCTGCTTCGCGACTACGTATTGCTGACACGCTTCTAACATTTTCGTTACAACGAACTATAAAAAAGAATGCAGCAATGAACTTTTGCTCGTAATTGTATGAGATTCATATATTATTCAGTAAATGTATACCGTGAGAGATGGGAAGTAAAGTTCCTTCAATACTTCGTCCCTCTCAATATTAGCTAACTGTATCAAGTTGGCTAACAAGCACAGCGCATAGCTACCTTCCAGGGCATTAAAAACTATTCTTAAATTTTGCTCAGAGTTCAGCAGCTCCAGGCTTCGTTCGAATAAGTTGTTTGTAATAAACGATGAAATACACTGGAAACATATTGTTGTGATAGGAAATATACACGGTTATCGATGACTGGTGGTAAAGCATGCAGGAGGGAGTGATTTTTACGTTGAAAAAGAAATAAAAAATATAGAATAGAATTTTGTTGTGCGAGGTTGAACTACCAGTTACTGTACACCCTGCAGTGTTAGTGTTAGAAGTACTATTAAATACATACAACTGATGATATATTATTCAGATGAAACACCAACGCAGGCACGCTAAAAATATTAATCAAAAACAGGGAGACCAATTTATCCGACATCTGCGAAGAGATCAGTGGCCTCAGTGCCAGAGTAACTGCAGCTGAAAGGGCGATTGGTTTCAGGGCGATTTCCACTCTACCCAATCCCCTTATTAGGAAAGCCTAAAAATAAAAAGCAGAGCATTAGATTGAATCATTAATGAGCTTGTTAAAGACAAACGCGGCGAACAACAGAAGAACCACTATTAATAGGATAATCACTTGCATAATGGGATAAAACCCATTGTTGACTAGGTGACCCATTATGTTGGCACAGAGCTGATTCATACCAGCTTTCAGCTTTTCCATTCCATCCACTTTTAGTATTGCCCATGTTCCTGGCGATGTGAAACTGACTAACGTGTGTAATCTCAAATGGATGGATTTATGGTCGGACACTCTTTCGGGTTTAAGGCTCTCTAATCCGATCAGGCAATGGAATAATATTGTTTTCATCTGCGATATCCATGATATGTAGTGATCTTTGTTTAATACCAGACCGACGTAAGAACTTTCCGGGGACTCTGAATCTAGAGTCAATACTAGATATCTGAAATGTTTGTATTTTTTATTAATGTTCATTGTGTGTCATCGGATGGAATTACCTGAAGAAATAACAGATCAACATACATACCTACACAACTTCTCTATTCTTCCTTGATCCCTTTCTTTTTTATATACATACAAAAATTTAGAAATAATCTTGTACGTGTACAGAGCTGGTTTTAACTCTGCGCCTGTTTCTGTACCACCATCGTTCAGAAAATTCGTATCAAACTCTTCTCTGAAAATCGAATTGTTTGCTCAGCCTTTATCCACTACGGAGGCATAAATAATTAAGAAAAAAAATCGCTTAAACATTGCATGCGTTACGGAGGAAAGATATACTTATGCGTCTGTCAGATTTCGCTGAAAAACGGATGATCACCGAGCGTTTAAATAATTATCGACTGATAACCACGGGGGAACTGTCTTATTTATTCATGACAAGAGATAATTGAAAGAAAAAATAATAATACGTTCGGAGACGACAGGAAGACTTACAATATTCTTTTACGGGTCAACCATCCCCTAACGTAAGCCTGAATTAAGGTGACAGCAGCCTCTCTACCCTTTTCATGCGCCCTTTCCTGCCTGGCGGCCTTCGTTTGCTGAAGGAAGCTGTCTTTCGATGACTCCTCAGCTTTAAACATTCTTAATTTACCGCGAGCGCCCGCTAAGCACTAAATTATGCTAATGACAAAACATTGTCAGCTGGTCATACGTGGTCACTCTAGTTGACACCGCGATTCAACCACCCACTAGAAATTCATTCTCAGAAGAAGTACTAATTAAACGTCACGTTTATTCGAGCCGCGGTACGATCACTCTAATCGTTCGGCAACGATTGCCACACGCCACGCGTTTTTCACCATCACGTAATCTGTATATACCTTCGAATGACAACCCACTACGACGGCCATTGTTATGAATTTGATTCGTGCCCGACTATTGAGGACAAAGGATATTAGGTTAGGTTGAAAAGCACGTGACCAGTGGCGCCATAAAGTCGAAGTAAATTATCGAATTTTATGCGAACGCGTGAGGTCCTGAAAGCACGGGATCTCAACTGAGTTATTCTGTTTTTTTATTTACATTTTAATATTCCATGACGCACCTCATTTCCCTCATTCAATACCGTATGCTCATAATTATGGAATGAATAAGAAAATTGTACGTTTTCTTTCGTCTGTTCTGAATAAATTGTATTTCATTATACTGTCAATGATATCCTGAGTCCTTGACACATGATAGACGAAAAAGTTTGATACACATTATATCCATAAAAATAATGTTGATTTTATAATACCATATGGGACAATATTTTGTACTTTGTTTTGAATAGCATAAGAGAAACAAGTTTTCGCTAACAATTCGTACATATATCGGATACCTTTTTTTGGTGTTTAGTAAAATTTCAAGCAGGATTCGAAGAGTTGTATAAAATATTATTATCACGCTTATTATTATCAGTATTGTATTGATATTAAATTGAAAACCTAAATCGAGTAGGATGGCTTAAAAATGAATATAAAAATCTTTCACTTGCAATGTTGGGAATTACGCGAAAATTTCAGTAAGATGCTATTTAAACAGATTTACACCATCCAATTCTTCAGCCAATCTTCTTAATAATCGCAGCTGTGAGTGCATCGACCAATGTCAATTTTAAAAAAATATCTACAGTAGTTGCACTCGAATTCGCTTAAGATGAAGTTGTTTTCTTTCGTGCTCTTCCTAAAATTCTTTGAAAGAATTCAAGAGTAATTTGTTGGAGTGAAGTCAAATAATCGTATTAACAACATTCGTCATTGTCTTTCGTGGTAAACTTATACTACAAACTCTAAGTTAAACTGTCCTTAAATTAACGTTCCTTTGCTACTAAAAAATATTTAAGGTAATCCATAAAGTTTTAACGTTCTGTCCATACTGGTTGATGCTATATACTGTGCGTGTTTTCCGAAACGAACTCCAGTCGCGGCTGCCGTGTGATCATTAAGCACTTTCAGTTCCTGCCACTGTTTACACAAGTACACTCTGAAAATGTAAAAAAATTAAACAGATAGAGAAATCATTTCTCAATAAAACTTGGTTCGATTACGCGAAGTAGTACCTACCTCACGTCTGTTCCGGCTACCGCTAAATACGTTCCACTTTGGTCGAAGCAGATGTCCTTCACTTCATACGATTCCTCCAGTTGAAGAGTTTTGAAGTTCTTCAATTTACGCAAATCCCAAAGTTTTACGCAAGAGTCCTCCGCAGCGGTAGCTAAATAGTAACCATTTTCCGAAAAACTGATCGCCGTTATTGGTCCCGAGTGACCCGGGAAATTAGCAACATTCGATTGTTCCTTCAAGTCCCAAATTTT
Organism: Holcopasites calliopsidis; assembly: GCA_023838395.1. Lineage (NCBI taxonomy): Eukaryota > Metazoa > Arthropoda > Insecta > Hymenoptera > Apidae > Holcopasites > Holcopasites calliopsidis. Next base: position 3,551,970 of record JALHAQ010000008.1, read on the forward strand.
TACTTGGGAATCTTGAGTACCAGTGCCAAAGATTAATCCGTCAGGGTGGAATTGCGCCGTGGTTAAAGGTTGATTAACTTGTCCTGCAACCTGCAACAAAACAGACATACAATATAAGGATTATGGTTTCTGCTATTAATGAAATTAACATTCTTTTAAACTGCACCTTAGTCAGTAGTCTACCGGTACGTATATCGGAGAATGCCCAATGTTGATCCAGCGACGAGCTTAGTAAATAATCGCCAGTTGGATGTAGAGACAGTCCAGTAACGGGAGCGTCATGAGCTTTCAGTAACAAAGTTGTCTGACTAGTTCCTACATTCCATACACGTATTGTAGTGTCGGGTGATGCAGTCATTACTATATCTTCTTCTGGGTGATAAATCACTCTGGTAACCTGAGAAATATTATAAAAAACGCGTTAAACAGAGGAAAATATTCAAATTGATTAGAAATCTGGTCAATTTATACCTTCTTGGTATGTCCCTTTAATATCGCAACAACTTGTTCCGTGTCTTTGTTAAATACTGTTGCATTTTTATCAGCACCACCAGTTAAGATCTTGCTGGTGTCTGCACTGTGTATATCCAGTGCAAGAATACCAGGCACGCTGGCAGAATGGAGACCCTGAAAGGTACCAAACAATTATAACAACATATTCAAAACTAATTATCCAGAGCACGCAAAGTTAAATTACAGGATGCGATGCAAGCGTTTGGAAAGCTCGTATGCTATCTTGCGGAAGTAAATCTTCAGGAACCGAACGCCCTCGACGTTTCCTTTCCTGAGTGAGTATTGTAGCTCTTTCCTGAAGTTTCTGTATGACATCCTCCGTGATTCCAGCCTGTTCCATAGGTTGCGCTGCTGTGCCGCCAGCTTCCACTGCGAGTGCCTGCACAATAAAAAACAGTTTATTTAAACGCATTATTCATTCAATGAATGCATGAGATCAACATAGCCTTTGCCGTACAGGTTGCGGAATGGTGGTGGCTTGAACGATTCCAGCCTGTGGTTTCAAAGTGGCCAACGCTTCTCTGGCTGCTGTTACTTCCTTCGTTAATCTGGCAATAACACGGCACGCTGCGTCGTGCTGATACAAAGCGTGTGACAATTCTTGCCTAGCCGTTTGAAGTTGCTGTCTCAGCGTAAAGGAATGTAACATAACAGCATCCCATTCATCTTGCAAAATTTTTAATATCGCTGGAATTGACGTCGCGCTGGGTGGTTTAGGTTTAACTATAGCCGTAGCTGTAAGGATGATTAATAAATTATGAGCATGAGTGCACTCCTACGTGGAATGGAGTTTACATGAAAAATAGCATACTTTTAATATCAATGAGCTGATCTATGGTTAGTTCCTTTCCACTTATGGGATCAACCCCATTTTCCTGTACATATTTTTCAATTAACCGTTTCTCAAATATAGAGCCAGATACGGGAGAAACGACTGGGTGCTCCGGCACTTCATTCGAAACTGAAAATAAATATATATTTAATATATTGTGGCGGTAATGAATGATATATAGGTTATGTTCTATGATCGCCGGTATGCGATACAATTATCATTAGAAAAGAAATCATTTACGCATACCGACATGCGTCGCATTATTAGGAAAGACTTAGCACAAATCGTTTTACTTCCAATCGCGTATTATATTTGTATAAAGAAGAAAAACTTACTCGCACAAGATAGCGCCATTTTCACACACGCGAGACGTGCTTACTGCGCATGACGTTTAACATTATCATTTTTTAAATGCAAATTTAAATATATTTCTGTGCGATATGTCCCAAGTACTCGCAATGTGGAATATATAATTGGAAGTATCCAAGTTATATATTCCAAAAATGGAACGTATGAAATTATAATTAATTAACGTAAAAATAATTTAGCAAGAAATATACGATTATTAAAAAATTCTTGTATAGATTTTCTTTTCAGAGAGCAAACATTATTATATATATATGAATGTGATGAATATTTGAAACATCTAATAATTTTATATTTAAAGCTTATTAAAAAATGATATCGAAAAAGTGATGCTATATGCAAAAGTGCAACTTCCGCTTTAGTGAAGTAAACATGGCTCCTGCGGTAACTGTCATCTTCTTTCTTGCGTTTGCATTTACTGCTTCTAATATTTACGCGACGAGTAATTATTATTCATCCGCAAGAGTCGAGGTATTAATTACCCATATTTTTTTCACGCATAAGTTTCATTACGGTACTATGTCATTATCTTAAGCAAAATCACGAAAATACAATCAACGTAGAACACTTTTCCAGAGTTGCAGTGGATGTCGCCTAAGCCGGCTGCCAGATGTTAGGCAATTTATTTTCGAAGATTTACCCAATTAGTATCCTTAACTGAAAAATAATCTTAAATTAATATATATATATATATATATTATTATATATTTATATATATTATTATATATATATATATATATATATATCGCATACAGACATGAGACACTTAAAACTGGTTTAATATTTCTTGCTCTTTTTTTTCACAGACATAAGAAACTAGTCATTTGTAATCAAGGACAGATAATTATTCTTACATAAGGCTCTTGATTAGAGGATAGATCATGTTTTAAAGCCTCTATTTTCTTTTTTCATACAAGCCTGTCTACAATTATGTCAAAATATCTAACATTAAATTGAATTGACATCTATTAATATGCCAGTTTCTTATTTATTTTATTTTTTTATAGAATACAACTGCATTTATAGAGGAAATATTTTCGTATAAATCCTTACAAGATATTACAGTAACAACGTTCAATTTAAGCATATTCCAGGCGCAGTTCCAGAATTACTTCTCTTTAACGAGAACGAAGAGGTACAATCTTATCAATATGTATGTATTAAGCGAGTTATCTTGATATTCGTATGTTCTAGGAAGTGGAAAGATTACCTCTGTCAAGTTTAACCAGGGAAGAATGCAATAATCTATTAACTTCCAAAGGTTTTACGAAAAAGGCAACAAAGGATGAGATATAAAAGTAAATGCCATGTGAATAAATATCTGTACATTTCGTGAACCACTTCATAGTATTTATTGCGGTATGTGTTACTTTTAATAATCAGTACAGATGGATTTCAATCTAAATTTTAAATTCTCAAATGTTTTGAGAGGCCCAATTTAACATTTTAAATGTTATTAGAGAGGTTTTTATCTCTAATAATCACCTATGGAATTATGATTGCTTGCGTTCAATGTAATATGGTTTTATCTTTATTTGTAAATAGAAACGAGCACTACTATTATGAATCAAAATGAATGTCCTTATAGCAAATGTAATTAACGATGTTTCAAACCTAAAGTTGATTAATGTAAGGTACGTTGAAGGAAGAATTATGAACGTACACTGTGCTCTACTAGGTAAAAATATACTTAAAGCATAAAACAGTAAGCAGTGTAGACCTTTGGATGCACAAGTTGCTATCTTTGTTAGTACCTTATTTTCTCATAGATGGGAGAGTATTTTATTACCTCCCTGTGCAGCTGCAATCTGTGATACAACTACTAGATCCATAATATGACGAATTCGATCATTATGGAATGCTTGGGCTCCCTTACTCAAAAGTTTTAGTTGTTGAACTCTCAGTATTTTATGTAATAAAAGCAAGTATATTCTGAAATTCTATATAGGACTCTTTATATTTTTAAGCAATTGAAATTGAAATAATTTATTTTTAGTGTATCCCGTAATGCAACTGAAACTTGTGTATCGGGATACCCTATGCATGTTCATTGGAACCACATTATCCACACTGCTACCCCTTTCTTTCTCTATGGTACGAAGGACTTTATGTAATATTTGAAAGTATTAAAACATACAAATAACTAAGAGGCAAAGACACCACAGTTACATAAAACATATTATGCAACTTAAATAGGATAATTTAGGATTAACATCTTGCGTGATGTTTCTATCTACGTTCGAAGAATTATAGTGTGCTACTTGAATTATATATGTTATCGAATATGTACAATTATTATGACCTCTAATAAATCACCCATTTCAAAACTGAACATCGCCATTGTGTTGCTCGATTTCTCGAAATACGGATGAATTAAAGCGAAGGATTTTATTAAGTACACGATAATTATACTTCTACTTTATTTTAGCAATGATATATTAAACAAACTTGTGAAGCATTTTACAATTTTTAACTTTTCAGACATTACAGGTCATGTTTACTGACTGACATTGGAAGTGTATTTTTTTTTATACGAAATATGTTTACTCGCAAACGTTATACTATTTGTAAAAGTTGATAACTTTCCAGTGTCAATGATGCTATATATGGAATGTCAATTTCCATTCAGTATAATAATTAATAAAACATTGAAGTAGCATTCGAATGACAACCTTTGAGAAATATTATAAAATAAAAAAAAAATCATGTGATCCAGATTTATAATTTTATAATAGCTTCTATTCTTTCCTATCTCTGTAACCATAATGCAAATAAAATAGAAAATAAATAAGCTATGTTTGTTAACTCGAACTTTCATTCATACGAATGCTATATTACAGTATTGTATCCGATATACAAACTGTGTATTCGTTTTCATCTTGTTTTATTTGCATCTGGTATCAATCGGACTTAATAACTAGATTATATACACTGTTTATATCAATGATTAGTGAAAACCGCACAGCTCCACGTTGATGTAATAAAACTACGCCCGTAGGTTTTTGCACAAACCAATCGTGTATGTTCTGTGTAGATATCTTACGTATCTAAAAGTGATATATTTATATTTATATACATAAATATCATAAGTATGGGCTCCAGAAATACTGAAACCAGGAAAAAAGGTTTACCTGCTTGAATACACGAATTTGGATAAAAGTGCCAAGCAAACAGAAACAGCCGAAGTTATTTTTATATTACGAATATTATAATAATGCCTGTGACTATCTTGTCTGGATAAAGAAAGCTTCTAAAAAAAATGTGTATTTACACGTAAGAAATGTCTTTACGGCTATACAACAGAATCCGCTTGTTTATTCAAGCAGGTGTGTAGTTACTGCATCGAGTAACAACGATTACACAAACGGAGAAAGACCGATGTATTAATAAAAATGTAATGAATCAATCCAGCAAGTGGTATAGGGATTACAAGATACGGAGCAAGTAAAATTGTTTAACAAAATGTTACGCCAACAGGAGCCAACAGATGAATATTAAAGCCACCCACAGAAATAGCTTGGAAACGAATTGCTCTTCTTCGTACTGTGTTGTTCCTCTATTCTCTGTACAAAATAGTACATTCACATTTACGTTATGTTCGTAACATTTGAAGAATACATTATGTCAAATATTTTACCTGCACTTGGCCGTGTATCTCCGAAAATAAAGGTCGACGTAAGAAATGCAAACGGAAATGCTCCAATACCAAAAGACATATAAGAACCATCTCCAAACCCGAAACTAGAAAATCCCATGTTATTGTCCGACTCCGTCCTTTGTCCAGCGGGACGCGGAGGAACGTTATTCCTAAAGTGATATACGAAATACTTGTTAGTACATTATTAAATCTACTGATACCATTCATCAATAGAAGTGGAATCTACCTTGGGTCCTCATGCTTCGTGTCTCCACGTCCATATAACGGAATGACCTTGTCCTTGCTTATAGCGGCTTTACAAACAGGACACATTTGCCTTGTAGGACGAGTCTCCAGCCATTGGTGCAAGCATGGCCAGCTGTACAAAAATTAGTATCACAAGATTTCATTTTCATCCAGCAGATATTAAAATGTACGTAGCACCAACATTGAAACACAAGGATCATACCAAAATAAGTGACCGCACATGCTGATGACTGCATTTTTCGCAGTATCGAGGCAAATGTTGCATTCAAATGATCGGTTCTCTTTTTCCTTTTCCTCTGCGTTAGAATCGAACGAATTTGATGGACCAGCTTGCTCCCTGGTGGTGCTCATTTTCCAAAATTCTTCAAGGAAAAACAATCGATTTTAACTAAAGTCCGCGGAATGTAGACGGAAGAAACATACGCGTTAATTTATATGAAAAGTAGAAAAATTAGTGTGCTTGACGTATAAAACGAAAGTGAAAATGTTACTTATATCGTATTATTGTGCAACAACCTTAACGAAAACGAAATTTCAACGGTGAGTGTTTCCTTGTCATTTGACATTGACATTATTGTATAGAAGGTAACGCAATTTTACGAAAACAATCTGACAATCCCAAAAAGTCATCGCGTAAAAGTGACAGTATTGCACCGAAACGTCAAAAAAAGAATATCAAAGGTTAGCAGAGAATCGATAGGAGTACGCGATTTTCGGTCGTAGTCATTTTCTAACACTTTATTTTGTAAAATCTATCAGCGCTGGCTGACGCATTTACGAACAAAATCGGAAGTCATATGTCGGCGACAGAAATGTAGAATTGGTCGAAGGGAGATAACATTAACGCGCTCCCGTATGTTTCTCGGCGAGATACGAAAACAACCAACTGTCACATACAGGATAATATTTTGACGGGGAATATTGGCCGAAAATTGAACTGCGATCAAAGTTCATCGGGCAAATGTGTGCAAAAGGGATCGTGAGCCTGGTCAGAATACGTTCGGAATGGTGTCTGCCATTGCTGACATAATTCACGCCACTTACTTTAGTATTTTGACTGCGCGGCCCCCTAACAAATATATCTCCTTATGAAATGTTAACACTGGTTCCAAAATGATCCAATGTATCACGTACACCTCGGTCTCAATTGCGCAAGTGCCATCGGATGATTTTCATGATTTTTCACGAAACGGATGTTCGAAATAACACGTAAGTGGTTTGTTACCGTTGCGTCTGCGCTTATCTACGATAATATTATCACTGACAATCGGAGGCACAAAGAATTTCCGTTTTACTATCGTCGGATGCGCGTTCGACTGACGATTAAAATCGTAGAAGCCCGATTTTAATAGGACCACTTAAATTCACCACTTGATTAACGCTGTACTCGAGCTGCATGAAACGTTGTTATCGACTGCGGACGCGATGCAGTTCGATCGAGTTGCGAGGTGCATCGATGGAGTGCGCGTCGGTGCAATTTGAACGAACAGTGAAAGCATTTAAGGATTTCCTTTCCCGATTCTTGATTTTTCCCCTCTTCAAATATTCGGATGTGCATGAACTTCGATGCCTCACGTATGAAAATTAACGTAAGCTAACCATTCACACATATGTAATAATGCTCGAGCGTTTCGAATGTGTCAATGCTATTTGTTCGTTGCAAAAGCATATTTCCTTTTTAAAGTTTCAAACGTTACACAGACTAGAATTTAATGCAACAGTTATTTGGAGCGTTTTGTACTATTGCCGAACTTTCAGTCACGATAGTTACAGACCAGGTGCTCTAATATTGATTTCCGTATTACCATGGAGCCGAAGACACAATCTGTACTGTTTAACTCCTTCATCCTGTAATACGTGAGACAGCAGTTTGGCGACAAAGTTAATATATTCAGAATGAACAAAAAGCAGTGGGACTGCTCCATAATATATCTCGACGCCTGCGTAATGTAAGATGTGCGTACATTAAACGTCGTAGGAAATCAGTACTAACTTGTTCGAAGGAATATTGCTCACAGGTACCAATCAGGTAAATGTAGTTAAAAAGGTAGATATTCAGAGCGATGCAAATCATTTCCTTCCAGTACGAAATCGACGGCATGGACTCTCCGCATAATGCGTCGCGGGTCAATAGTCACAAATTCGAGAGTCCAGTCTCGTCGAAGTTCAAGCTTAGCGGGCCCACAAAGTCGCGCAAGCACGGGGGCAAGAATTTCAGCTCGGTGATTTTGCAACAACGTCAGCTGCTTCGCGTGATGGACAACGATGTCGACGTTACACCCAAATTGCTTGTACATCCGACGTTTAGCACGATCGACGAGAAACAGATAACGGCGTTCGAAGCGATCGGGCTATCCCAGACCGGCAGCGTCGGACAGTTGTCCCTTGCTTCCGGCTTGAGCGGATTAAAAAGAAGCTCGTCTCTGATCGTTAGATCATCGTCAATTGCTGCTGGCTCGATAGAGGCGGACGAAGTAATATTCGAGAGCCTGTTGTCCACTCAGATGAACAATTTCGCGGCTGAAGGCGATGCTCCTCCTCAATTTTATTTGCCCAGGTAATTTCGAGGACACCGAAGTCTTAGTACCCCAGAATTATTGGAATTTTAATTACTCCATCAACGTTTCTCGGTTCCTCCAGCGTCGATCCGAACGTCTTTTACACGCGTCCGGAAACCGTGACGCTCACCCTGAGGGAGACGGAGACGTTCTTCATTTTCGAGATGCCACCGCGAACGGGCGACCTGCGCACGCCGGAGGGCCAGGCGATTAAACAGCAGAACGAGGATTACGAATACAAAACAGTCGGCCCCGGCTCGAACAGGAAATTGGTTGATGCCGAGACGCAGACCATACAAGTTCTCACAAGGTCGCGTGCGTCGTATCTCGGCAGAACGGGACGCAGAAATTGCGGCACCATGGTGAACAATTGGGTGATGCACGACACGTATGCAGCGTCCGAACTTCTGATCGAACGGGGCGACGGGATATACGTGAAGCACACGAGGGAATCTATCGAAGACATGATGCAGTCGGAGGTTCGAAAGATTCAATTGATCGTTTCAATTTTGCGCCGATGAGCAAATATAAACATTTCTATTTCGCAGGGCATGAAAGCTAGGCGGCTAACATCGGACGTGTCCGACATAGGTAGGACCATCGAGCAGGACCAGATGCACGTGTTCCATTGCGAGAATTTCCAAAACGCCGTGCGAGTGATGGAGCACATCATATCGAACAACATTTTCCTCCACTCGCTGAAACGGTTCACCGGCTTGATCAAGCAAGATCCGTGCAGCCTCGACTTAGAGTTTACCTACAGCATGGATCTTCTTTGGACCCACATCTGCGACGCGTGCGTCCATAGACCGGTCTCTGCCTTTCGTTGGAACTACGCTAACAAACTCATTCTAGCCGTAGGGTACGCGGCGCGTGCGAACTCGGAAACGAAGGATGGCCTGATATTGTTGTGGTCCGCGAAAAATCCCGAAGTGCCCGAGCGTTGCTACAAGTTCGACAGTCAGGTGTCGAATCTCGACTGGAGCCGGGACAAACCGAACCTGCTCGCCATCGGTTTCTACGACGGACACGTAATAGTGATCGACGTGAGCGCTCAAAATATTAATATAGTACGCAAAAGCCAGAAGGTTGCCTCCTCCTCGATTTCCCCGCACTGGCAAGTCCAATGGTGGCCCGGCGACGAACAGTACGACTATCAGGAGCAAATCTACACGTGCGACCAGGACGGCTTCGTGTTCTGCCATCGATACGTCGAGGATTTCAGCACGACGGTAATTATGCGAGTGTTCAGGATAGAGGGGACACTACCAGGGGTCACCAGATCCGTCGTCTGCAGCGCGGACGGCATGTCGATCAATCGAAGCCCCGGGGCACTGGTTCTACGCAAGCATCCAACCTCGAACACATTCTACTTCGTCTGTTCGGACGAAGGGTGCATCTACAAATGTTCCACGAATTATCTGTACCAACATATAGACAGCTTCCTGGCTCACGACGGGCCGGTGTACTCGATGAAGTTCTCCCCGTTCTGTCCGAAGATCTTCCTGACGTGCGGCGCCGATTGGTGCATACGAATCTGGGCAGAGGGATTGACCGAACCATTGATAACCCTGTCCACGACCATGGCGTGCGTTCGATTCGCCGTCTGGTCCCCCGTTCATTCTACTATCATCGCGAGTATCGTGAACAACGAGATATGCATATGGGACATCAGACGTAAGACGCACAAACCCGCCTCGGTGACGACATCGCCGAACAGCGCCAGACTAGTCATGATCGACTTCACGTCCAACGGCGAGCAAATCGTCATCTCGGATATGGAAGGGGCTGTGTATGTTTATAATCTAGAGGGGATGCCGTTCCCGCCGTACAACCAGGAGCAGATGCTGGTCGAGTCCATCGAGAAGGCTTTGCAAACGAAACCGATAACTCTCAGGCATCTGAAAAAGCTCGGGCCACCGTTTTCCGAATAAAATCGAGATCTTAAGGATTCGCCGTGCACCGGCACCAAGATCGTTTATATTAGCATCAAGCAGACGTTTGGATTGTCCGTCCCTCGGATCCTCAATAAGCACGTCATCGGAATCCCTGTCTCACCGTTCAACTAGTTACGGTGGACAGATATGATACTTTATACTACTGTATCGACGGTGCAGCCGCAGGGCGAAATCCAGCACGTGGGGGCCCCTTACGGTCCCCCGAGGCGAAGCACGCCAGCGGGGCTCGCGTGATTCGCGCGAAGCACGGAAACCAAAGCGACCATCTCGATTCACGATGGAGCAGCGGTGCCGGGGCCCACTCTGGGCCCTGGTAGGCAGGCAAGCCGGCACGGATGGCTGGCTGGCCTGCTGGAGGAGTTGCAGGAGAGCGCCATGGTAAGAGAGGGGCTTCTCCCTGACTGCTGCCGCTCGCGGGCACGGAACCGCGCTACCGCCGTCAGCAAGCCCAGTCTTATTACGCCCGCACTCAACTACGCGAACTAAGTACTCTTCTTATAGATCGGCCGGAATCGATATCCGACGCGAATCGGGCCGTACCTCGGGCCGCGCGGTGCTCATTTCACTCGGCGTGCCGTCCGTTTTCTAGAATCCGAGGGTTGTCGGACTCGCCCTGTGTGTTCGGTGCGAACGTTTCACTTTGCGACAGCTCGCATCTTTCGAGGGGACAAAGACCGATCGAGAAATCGCTCACCGAATCGGACCGGCAGAAGGCCCCAAGGCTGCCAAGGACCTGCTACCGCGGTCAGAGGTAACTTTAGAACGTTCCTTTCGTCGATTCGTTGTATCGATAAAGCGTGTTCTTGCATGGGGATACTTTGTACTTTATTCTTCTTCTTCTTCTTCTTCTTGTGGTCCCCTTCGAAGTTGTAGATTTATTTTATATTAGGGAAAGAGTCAAATGTTAAATAAATTCGTTTACACGAAAGTAGGTACATTTTCTTATATAGATTTGAATTTTACATTCGGCGGATGCGCGTGACCTGGTATGCGGTTCACCAGGTTCACGCGTACGGTGCAAAGAAACACGGATTCCCCTTTTTTTTTTCCTGGGAAAACGAGCGGATATCCTACCGGTCGCAACTGCGATTAGCAGCTCTTCGTTTCTCAGCGATAAAGACGCAGCACCGTTAACACCCGGCGATCATTACGTTGTTCGTCGCGCGGCAAGAATTCGCTTCGCGTACCAAGCACCGTCACGATAATCGTGTGTCGGGAATTTGTCCAGCGCTTTAATCGCGCGGATACGATCGACCACGGCCTTAGAAAATCAATTTAATCGCCTACCGCTGTATCGTGGACGGTGATGCGAGCATTCGAGAAAAATAAAGACGTACCGTCCGGATTACTCTCCACGCTCTCTCACGCTTAATCGTTACTTTCTCCACAAAATCCGCTGTCGACCAGCGTCAATCTCGCGATGATCTTGTCTGATCTGCTGTCAACTGTATCTTTTTTTTTCCAAAGGTCACCGCGGTCCAGCGTACTACACGGCACGGGACGCGGTCGGTGTGGAAGCTGCTTAAATCGCGAGGAACATGTGCATCCGGGGAATAGCGGCGAAGTCGATGTTGCCGGGGCCCGGGCCGCGCCGCGACCACACTGTTCACCGCGAACCCTGACCGATTCCACGCTCGTCTCACCGGCCGACTTTCGGCCGGGACGAAGCTGTACACGCGTCGCGATGAACGCTTGAGGGATATTCGCGAAAGTTGTACGGCGGACGGTGCGGAGGTAAATCGGTAGTGCCGTTTCGCAGTTGACACACGCGTGTACGGACAGAGTTCTGCAAGAGGGGACCGCTGTGCTGCCGGCGAAGTTACAAGCCTCCACCGTGCGTTCCGCTGCGCTGTGAACATCAACGTTCCTCGATGCGACAGGTGGTTCGTAAAGTAAGTTTCCAAACGTTGCTTTTCATTCTTTGCAGGCATGTTTTTCGCAAAGTACAACTTTCCAAAGAACTAACGTCTACATATATGTATGTACACTGATTCACGCGTATTAATATTGAGCGCCGATAACGGTTACCAACGATCCCGTCGTCGACTTAGCGATACGAAAATTCCGGCGGAATTATTCATGAATATAATTCACCCGACTCGCGGATTTATCGTTCGCTGGGCGGAGACGAGCCTTTTTACCCGGCGGAAAGTGCGAAGAAACGCTTTCCGCTGGGTTTATTTAGCCGTTACAGTGTACGGTGCAACGACTACACGACACCGGACCAGACGTGGAAAAACAAGATCTGCAGAAAATGCGTGGGCTTCGTTATCAGCGTTCGTAATTTATGCACGCGCGACTAGGAGATTCCTGTTCCGCGCCGAGTCATACATCATCGCGTGTACGCGATCAGGACTGAATAATCAATTAATAAGGAAAATAAATGATTGCTCCATCAGCGATGGGACGCGCATGAATCTTGCCCGTTGCTTGTCGCCACCAAGATTGTTTTTTAAAAGTCTGACCGTCCTTTTGCTTCGATGAACCGTCTCGCAGCATGCTTCTAAGTTTCGTTTCCTATTATTCCAATCGGCGGGATTCGGACATTCACGTTAACATTTGGCAATCCGTAGTTCCGTCCGCCTGGCGAAGGTAACATCGGGTGGCCGAGTAATTTCAGACGAATTACATTTCCATTAAAGCCGAGCATCGATTCTATTCGAGTTTCTACAAAATCTGCTCCGAGCGACAGGTAACGAGCAAAGGTGAAACACGAATCGAAATCGGGCAGCAGCGGTCATTTATATACAATTTCCGTTACCGTCTGGCTCGCTTTGCGTGGACAAAAGAGAGAACGCGCGAGCGTAATATAGAAGCGATAATGCGCATTCGCTCGGTGGCGAAACTAACGACGGGGACGGGCACGAATCGTTCATCTACAGGCGTGGGTGTAACGAGGGGAGGCATAATGCGCGGAAAATTACCGCCGGGCTTACGACCCTCTGGAAACTCACCACCGGTAGGTGTCTTACATACCGCGGCTCCATTAAGCGGAACCACCGGGAAAAATAATCTTCCACAACTATCGCTGGCTATTTCTGGAAATCACTCGAGCTTCGATCTTATCGCGAGTACAGATAGACGCGTTATGCGCGGTGCGCTTGCAGGAATGATTCGCTGATGGAGGGGAAAGAAGTGTATATTATTACGTATTTTGGAATTCGATTTATCAGCGGTGTCATTGGCGTTATGATAATTAATTTTCGCCTACAAGCCTCCCCGACGAATGCCACGGTAACGGAGAACTTGCCCGTCGAGTTAATTGGACCAAGTTTAACCTGGAAATCCGATCTTCACGGCGGTTCGCGGGGCGAGAGAAAAAGTCGCGCTTTTTCTTCGGGTCGAGTTGCACGAGGTTGATATTGAAATCGACCGTGTAACGGAGCACAATGTTAAGGGGCGTCTGTAAAACACGTCCGATAATGATGCCAGTGTGTACCGTAACGGACGGGATTAAGTCGGGAAACGAGGAAAAGGAAAGGCGGTGTACGTACGCGTTACGCGAAAGCCGCGATAACCGGTATAAATAAGATGATAAGACGCTACGTGCTAAAGATGCGTACTAGATCAACGACCCACAGGACAGCCCGTGGGCGATAAAACGGGCTCGATAGCGTTACAGCATTTTACCCCTACTTTTATTGACAGATATTTAGGAGGGTGTATCGCAAAGTTGAGGAAGCAGGATTCGATCATTATTTCTTGAATTTCAGGGGATCAAATTATTGGTATCTCCGCTCTCGGTTTTTAGAGCTGTCGTCGGTTCATTGTTCGCTACCGTGAAAGCGTTGCCGGCGTAAAATACGGGTGGCATTCATTTGCGGGATGCGCCGGGACTACGTAGGTGGCACGAGCAGGGGGCAAATAACGCGAGAAAACGCGAGAAGTGCTTTTAGGTGAGGCAAGAAGTCGGCCGGCGCAAGAAAGGAGTCTCCGCCGCGATAACGTTGCATGAATCTTCGCGTCGTGTCAGGACGAGATGCACCGCGCGTATTAAAGATAAACGAACACGCCTGGCTTCGCCGCTTATTCGATCTCTCTATACACGGCCGTTCGACCGTGCGATCGTGGACTACTTTGTACAACATTCGACAAACACGGAAAAAGATCTGGGGGAACAAGTAAATGGGTAGAAAATTATAGTGAGAATTATAATGAAAGGGTAGAGATGCTTGCAGGCATACGTGTTGCGTTACTGATCAATCTCTACTGACCTTTTCCACGAGCCAGCATATTCATCGATTTCTCGTTAGATCACCGCGAGATTAGCAAAAGGTACGAACAGCTTTAGCCTACAGATTCGTGCACGCGAAAGTTCGCGTGCTCGCAGTATTATCTTCTTGCGTCCGAGGTGCGAGAGATAATCGTAAAGCACTTGGCGTTAGCCAAAATTCGCGAGCAGATTTCTTACGGTACCCTTGTTCACCGGCGAGTGCTCCCAGTGTTGACCGGGAGCCAGGCGGAGCGGGACATTTTTAAGAGACCCGGAACAGCAGCCTCTCGCGTTACATACCCCTAAATCCCGCCGCCGGTGCGTGTACCTACAAGTGGACGCTTACACGGACAAGGTGCAGACAAGTGAGATATTGTTTAAAAAGTCGGCTGCGGAGCGTGGGCGGGGATGGTCGCCGCAGATAACAGTAAGTCATCAGCTGAAGCAGGATTTACGGGTGAGCTGTAACCCCCGTGTTCGCGGATCCACCGATAATATCCGGCCGCGAACTTTCACCGCGCGGCCGTAGGGCTCGCGCGGTCAAAGTTCGCGCGGCGACGACGAGGGAGGACGAGACCCCTAAAAGGAATGCTCGTTGCGAAACGAAGTACCCCGACTTGGCGGACTTTCCATTGTGCGAATCAAGTGAGACGTCGTTGACGTAAACAGGCGACAAGTTCGTTTCGGCTCAGCGACGGGGGGAATCTGGGACGCAGAATTCCGTGGATCAGATCGGGAACCCGTTTCCAGGATTCGGAAGCGAGTCGTGCCCGAGACATTAGCGAAATTACTCGGCTCCACGGCTTCGATTCCGCTATCTGGATTCCGAATACTGTGCTATCTCGCCGTCTTAATTTTCTGCCGTCTGCCGCGAGTTATTTACAGTTACGGAAACAGTGACGACCCGGCGCTACGAGGTGGCGAACGGAAAGGTTGTGGACAGTCGACGCAAGGAAGGTTTATCGAAAGCGAGAATCACCTGTTCAAAAATAAAAAGATCGCCGAGTGAATAAGAGTGGCAGGACCGTTTGAAGGGAAGAACGACGAGAACGGGAAAACTCTAATAACGTTTCGCGACAGGGATATTAGGAGGATCATCCCAGCCTGACGTGTAGAAGTTCAAAGGGAGCCTAATCACCGGTGTAGAACGATTGGAGCGAGTCCTAGTCCACTCATCTTGCCTATCCCATCTAGCGTGCCTCGTGTTGTCTGCGCACTTCGCATTTATTTCCTCGCTGCTCGCACCTTCTTATCGTGCTCGCCGACTACTGGATTTCCAATCTGTAATACCGGACGAGGTTGCGGGGAAAGCAAAAGGGGAACGGATGAAAAAGAAATTCGTCGATCCACTTGCCGGTTTATTGCAAATGAACTGGACCCGACGTCTAGAAGCTTTTTAAACGGTCCACGGCATGCCTGATTCGAGATATTCGGGAAAATTAAACCTCTCGAGAATGCTAATAAACGCGGCTCTGTAGAATTCGACTGACACACCGGGTGGAACCGTTTCGAATCGTAGAATAACTCGACGACAGAAAACTGATGAGCAAAAATTCCGAAATCAGTAAGCGTTTCAAGAGCTGGACGCTAATCTTGGAATTTTAAGGGAGGACGTATTTACACCCGCAGATTGTTGTTTCGCGTTCTCGGCAATTAGTGTTCGGTCTGCTCGGGACACCCAGTGTAACCGCGTATACGTACACGAGATACCGGCTTCTCCACGTAAACTTGTTTATCAAGTTATACACGCGGCTGGCGAACCAGAAGATCTCGCGGACGACCGGTGTAGGATGAGAGAAAGGCGAATCGCCGTAGAATCTATGACGGGTGTTTCTCGTTTTCTTTTCGCGTCTTCCACGAAGGATGATTCGAACGTGAAATAAATTTGTCGAGCGTCCGCGAAGACATGAATGAATCGTTGTTTAGCAATGCGGGAAACGATGTAGAAAGTAATGCTTCCCTTCTTGCGACAACTATTACACTTTACCGCCATAGATTTTTCTAACATTTACGGCCAACTCTTATCGCGGACGACTTTCACCATTGGCGTTCACTGTTCTCTGAGTCACACACGAAATTCTTGTCGGAGCTTCGATTTACGTTACGGCCCCTTACCGAGAAGTTATCAACATAATCGTAAGATAAACGTCCCTATAAAATTAAAAAACTCGCACTCCTCGCTGGCCTCCGCAGTCCTCCCCGTGACTCTCTTTTTGCACGGGATCTCCGCTACCTTCGGATCGACGGGGTGTGCCCCAAGTAAAATGGTAACTGCAGAGAATCGCGGGACGATGAAGAAAGTAATCAACATCCACGCGGGCTGGCCTCCTCGAAAAGAGATGAAATCGTAAAACCTGGCGATTCGAAATGCAGGCAGCAGCAGCGCGGTTCGAGGAGGGAATCGAACGAAATTGTAGCGACACGCCGCGTTAACGTCCTCCTTGACCCAAGACGATTTCCGTCGAGTGTCGTCATTACCGCGTATAGATATAGGTTGACGGGATCGCGGTGAACCGTGACGTTACATCGAAATTACCGAGGAATACTCTCGCGCCGTCCGCGTTTCTTGCTCCCATCCCGCTGGCGCGTGGAAAAAAGTCTGGCTCCGCGGAGCGGCGGAGAGAAGCCGAAGAAGAGAACGGGTAAAGGGAGATCTGAGGAGTGGAGAGCAGCAGAGGGCTACTAAAAGTCGACCGGTTGGAGAAATAAGAAGAGGACGAGGCGGGCCAGAGGAGTCAAAGAAGAAGAAGAACTCCGGGTGTACGCCTGGGACGACCTTACTGAGTGGGATGACCGCGACAACGACAGAGACAAAGAGTCGAATGTTAATGAGGGAGATCGACCGGAGCTTACGGCTCCGAGAAGAAGAACCTACGGGGGAATCATCCGCTTCGTTTCGCTCGCCGTGCTCCGAGTTACCAGGTTCTTGACTGGCGCCTCCTCTTCTCTCGTGTCATTCGTCCCGAAACGCGAGCTTGCCGTCCTTTGAACCGTGCTTGCATTTTTCTCCTTTTGATTGGCGAGCAAAAGTATCCGTGTGCCTTTCAACGGGGCCGCAGTTCTGCCTTTAGAAATAGAAACTGTACTCCAGGCATTCGTAAGACAACAACCTTCCAACCACGCAACCAGAATGCGCTGTAATTAACTTAGCACGACGCCTCGTTACGCCCAAGTAGAACGAGTCAATGATTAGACAGCCCAGCTGTACAGGATCCGAGAGTTCCCCGACATTGGCCGGTATGTAGCATCGCATGAAACTTGAACGTGCCCGAAGGGGGAACGTTTTGTATTCTCGCTTCGTGGTTGGTCCGCGTTTAGCACGTGTACTCTGACCGAGCCCGGAGTTCGGCGGACAGAGAAAAGGAGGAAGGTGAGCGGATGCAAGAACATCGTGGTTAGACGATGCACGGTGAACGAAGGGTGAGGTGACGGGGGTCGTGAATGCCAGCAGCATTCGTGATGACGTGAGCGTGACTCGCGCTTCCTCTTTCTTTCCCAGACGAGAAGAAAGCCCCCCCGAGTGTGTACGCAATATGCATGCCACGGTCCATTGACGCATCCTCGCGATCTTAGAATTCGCTTATTATTAGGGGATGACTCAATACGTAGGGGTTGAATGAACCTTATCTTTATTGGGGCAGGAATATTGGAATGCTCTGAGCTTCCTATGAAATATTCTAAGGAAGTCTGCCCACCAGCGGCCGCAGCAAGGAGGAATCGCCAGGGTCGCCATGCGAGGCGGTCGTCCGCACCGCTGCTTCTTCGCATGCGAATGCGTCCCTGTCGCGGGGGAGGAGAGAGCGAGAGTAACTCTTCCTTTTCTTTAGCACGCGAATCCGGTTCTTTGTTACGCGGCCGAAGGCAGAGAGCTCTCCCCTTTTCCCGGATTGATTGACTCGGTGTCTCCCGGCCGGTGGTCCTAATGAGATGCGACGCTCGGACTTAAAAGTCCTGTCGACAATTAGCGGGACTGTTCTCCCCACTTCCCGGCCCTTGGTACAGGAAATGCATTTGCGACCAAACCTTCGTGTACTCCCTTCTATACCACATGCCACGTAGCTTTTGTTTCTTCTTGCATAGATAGCTCGAGATTAATCATTTTCGTCGGGAATAAATCGCCGTCCGTTTATTCTGTTAAACGGTATCACTGTTGCCTACCCCGCGAAATATTACCTTATAAGAATGGCCGCCACGTTCGCCTTAATAGCCGTCATTAAATGTATATTCGCACATTAGAAAACTCGTTTCCCCCTTGTAAGCACAGTTGTGTGTCACCGAAGTCGTAAATTTCTTAATGATTCCGATCGTTAACTTTCTCGGCGTTCGCTTATACGCCTCCTTTAAGAAGCATTAGCTCTTTTAGATCGTTGCAATTTCGCAAACTTAAAGCTGTATTCGAATTAATTTTCAATTGTATTACGTCCAAACGATCACTGGCCCGCTGTTCACTTTAAAGTAACGATTTCTCAGGCAGGCCTATTCCAAAGCTCGCATGTGGAAACTACCGCGGGTAATTGCGCTGGCCTGATATCGCGTAGGGTTAATTACATCGTGGATACGGCTTCTGCTATTTCAATAATAATAACCCTTAAACGCATCGCGGAGACCCGCGTCGGACAGCGCACGTATGTGTTTTTTTTTTTATGTGATCATACACACGTACAAACGTGTGTATAAAGGTTTGAAAGAATCGTAACGATTTCCTGTAATATCGCCGTTGACGAGATAACGATGTACCGTTGGCCAATGATAAGCCAACGAAGACCAGAGTTGATTGCGGCTCTTCCACTTTTCATACTCTATCTTTTGTACGATGCTAAAGAGACGTAATCATACCCCTCTGTTAGCCGTGCCGCTCGCATTTTTCTTACTCGGGATATGCTTCTAAGGCGAACGAGATTAGTATTTTCTAACGGCGCAAGAAGTAATTACACTTCGGCTACAGGTATAGACATCGATGAAAATTGTGTTCGCCACGATTTTCCCCCAGTTTCCAATAAAGAAACTGAAATCAGCTAATGGTCGGCAAATTCGAATTGGCTGACTTCCTCGTTACCCTTTACGCAAATAATCGCGACAAAATGCTATGCGTTCACAATATGCCGAACATTGTCATTACAAAGCTGCCATTAAGAGCGATGACAGGACTGCTCCATTCACGATGAGGCGAAGAATGAACGATCTAATGTTAGCATGACCGGCAGAACTATCGAAGGTGGAGGCCGTTTATCCTTTAATAGTTCAGCCGCTTAATAGGACGCCTGGCAGCAGGTGAAAATTTCGCAACAACCGAAAGCCAATTAGCAGGAAAAAAATGCGATTCGGCCGGACAATGTTGCGATGTCTGTTCACCTGCATACTCATCATCAATATTAATCTGTAATAACGATCTTCCGATCGGTTGCTGATGATTGATGACGGTGCTGATCGATGCCGTCCAGAATGCTTCCATCCGACTTAGATGTTGAATAATGAACGCAACGATACCTTCCCAGGAGAATATCTTAATGTACCGTACTAGTACCGGAAACTAAAAAGGAAGAGGAGCTCTCGGCCAACAAATATCTCGTTAATCCTTGCACCCGAATTCGAGTTACTTGTCGCGGCGAACGGAAACAGAAGAAACGGGACAAGTACACGAGAGAGCATCGTTAACACTGTTGCTCGTCGATTAGGAAGCGCATGGAACAATGGAAGAAACGAGCGCACTGTTACAGCGGAAGCAATTAGACCGCTCGCGACGATTTATAATCCCCTCGGCTGGGGAGCACCTACGGGCTTATACGTTGGCACGGCATGCGAGGCGAAGGACCTATCATGTAACACCGGTACTTAGATTCCATGCACGCGTCGCGTCGGGCAAAGAAAACGCAGCGGAATAAAGGCTGCGCGTACAATGGCAAGGATACGCAATGTCCCGTGCGGGCCATGGCCGTGGCTCGCCGAGCATTATTATAACCGCGTGCTGGCTGAAAAAGTCTCTTCAATGCAATCAGCTGCATTCATCCTGCCACTCACTTCTTGCCAGCTTACAGAGGGGGACCAGGGCGAACGCGTTCCGTGTTTACAAGGTGTACTGACCCGCCGCAATGCCGAGGTGCAACACCATCCCCTAACTGCAACTTTAACTATCTTTTTTTCTTTTATCAATTTTATTAATGACTTAACGTTTGCGCTGACGGTCTTGCAGTTTAGCGTGCAACTTCAATGTTAGTATTCGATAGAAGAAAAAGGCAGGGCGCGACGTGCGACACAGCGCACAATTTACTCCTTGCACGGTACCCGCGTTGAGCATAAAGGTTGATCGTTAAACTAAGGGACGCGTGTCCGGGGCCTGCGTAGCTACGTTTTCGCGTCGCGTGAATACGTTCGCATGCTCGTAAATCCAGCCACGTAAGCACGGTGTGAGTTATACCACCTCCAGATATACCTCTGGCCGTACCGAACTTAAACGCGTGCAGAACGAAAGGGATTTCCAGTAAAACTCGACGTTCCTGTCCGAGAGGGAAGAAAAAGAAAAAGAAGACAATTTCGAGTATCGGCGATCTGTCGCGATAGCCGCGAGAGGGGAGAAAAATACGATGACACCAGGTAGTTAGGTGGTTATAAATGAAAGGACATCATCCAGTCGGGAGTTCGCGATGCGTGCGCGTGGAAATTTATTCGATGTCCTCGATGCCTTGGATAACGATATCTCCGCGTCGTCGGACGTTGACTGGCTTATTCCCGTTTGATTAGAAATATCTCAATGGCTTGTATCCCGAAGGATTATAGATCATCGTGCCTCCCGTCAAAGTTAAGTGCCTGTCAGAGAGAACTATAGACGCGGAAGGGAAGGTGGTGGCCTCGAACATGCGCGACTAGACGTTGCGTGCTCTTAGGCGACTAATGGTGATTTATGGGAAATACATCGACAGCTCGTTTGTTTGCTCCTCGCCCCCGTGCAACACCTGATCTTTTGGGACATTACAATTCAACGATAACGCATCCACTAGCTGATAATCGTGCCCTCGCTTAATCAACCGAAGAACTCGGCTGTCTCTAGAAGTTCGTATAATGGGAAACGGACGAGCGAGTCCCGCGGGTTCATCCGGTATCCGAACCACCCGTGGATCGATCGGACCAGTGGGTCCTTTTCGAGGACGTGTCTCTGCACCTACGACGACGCACAGGTGACGCGCGACCGATTGGAAACACCGGTCAAGCACCGGTTAACAAGCGCATACGCGTGACTGGCAACGCACGGAGTACCATTATCGATCGTTCGTATTCGATAGGGTCCGCACACAAGTTCTAAGCACGGCCCACGGTTGGCTGTTCTCTGCGCCGCTGCATTTACCACAACATGTTAACAAACGACTCGGGTGAAACGGGCAAAGTGGTAGAAAGTTAATCGAGACGCGGAGGACCTGCCGCGGATTCCACTGGTACCGTTTGTCAGGGCGAACCGACGTTTCCTCTTCGGTGTCCCATCGAACACCTCCGCTCTTCCCACGTCCCTGTTGGCCGATCGTAAATTGGCCAGCGTCGTTTTCTCCCGAAAGGCATCAACCGTGAGATTTACGACGTCCACCGAGTGTCCAGATTTCGCAGCGACAGTCTCGCGTTTCTTGTTTTCTTATTTTTTTTATTCGACTTCGTGGGGATGTAGATAGGCAGGAAGCAACACCGCTCCCTTCTCCGGAGGGGAGAAGGAGAAGATTCGACGAGGCGGACGAAGTATTGTTGAGATAAGGATTAAGCTGCCCGCGGTTAAGTAACACCTCTTCAGGATATACATATTTTTGTAATACGCATAAAACGACGATCGTTAACGCTACCAGGAGATAGAAGGTTCACGGGGCGCGCTTACCTCTGGAGCAAAGAATGATTTCCGGCGGGAGAGACGCGCGGCTAACGAACCGCGATATCCGGTGTCCAGACATGCCCGTATCCGTTTACCAGCCGAACACAGAGGGTGGCCGGTTGTTCTGCCTTCCTCGCTGTCGTGTAACGCATTCACCGCCTCGATGCTGCCTTTACGTTCGAGGTATCGTTTTCTGACAGGAGAACGATTCCCTTTGGACACGGTTCAGGAACGAGGAACACCGAATACCTTAAAACTTCCTCATCATTTCCCTCGCAAGCTTGCGTCAGACTGTTAATACATATTACAAGTTGTACAATCAGATGCATATTACACGAATCGCAAGATAATTATGGTATAACTCCGAGCATCGCGTTTTCTATCAATTCTAAATCGTGTAGATTACAAAGTGGCCCCCGACCGCATCTCGTATCCTATCCGCGCGGTGAAACGGACAGAGGTGGACGTAGGGTAGCACGGCGTGGCGCGAGCGCTCTCTCGGATCGCGATCATCATTCGATAAAACGTGCCTCTACGCATGAAATGATTATGTTATCCGCATCGCGGTGTATCGCATGCATTACCTTAATGGCGCAATAAATTTCGCCATTGAGTTATACGCGCGCGATGGCCGTAAGTATCGCGGCATAATGAACGGAGACGACGTTGCCCAATAGATTATAACGTCGGGCTATTAATTATCGGTTATCAATGCGGAAGTAACGCGCGGACGGTCGCGACTCTATTTTTTTTTCAGGCCGTCAGTTATATGTACGGTGAATTTAATCGAACGCGTTGTATACCGTTTCGCAAATATTGCTCAATTAAAACGGCATTGCTACGTACACGGTCACGATCATGCTTTTTCTCCGTCTCACGCGGTGTCTCGCATTTACCCGCGTTCAAATTTATTTCTGCTGCGTTGGATGAACATCGGGCAGCGAAGATGCATGTACGACGCATTCGCGATGCCTCGACGAAGATTGCACAAGGAATAGATGGACACGCAACGGGGGCGTGCTCGCTCCACCCTCGCGATGCGAGGAACAGTTCAACGCGAAACAATTAGGAGCCACGCATTACGCCCAGTTCACCCTCGGAGCTAAGCGGGGATCACGATTCTTCTGTCGGTCGTTTTCTCATAGAAGCCCCTCTGGAGAACAACAATCGACCGCAGGGACCCTGTTACGCCACGGATCCAGTTTTTCGTGGGACTTACTCCATCAAGATTTAACGATCCACCATCGTATAGACCGGTGTGCCGATCTTCCACGCGTGCTTACGATCGTCCGTACACGCCAGCGAACGGAAAAACGCGGCCGCCTCGGCGCGGTGCGTTTTCCTTTCCGCTCGCAACGAGCGGCCCAGCAGGGTGATCGGTCAGGTAGATCTGACAGGCCGCGCAAAAAGGCGCGCCTGTAAAAGGCATTCGACTCGTCTTATTTTAATTTCGTTCAGAAAAGTTGGCGGAGCTCGACGTTCGTAAAAATGCTCGCCTCGGCGATCCTCTTCGTGTAGCTCCCCCTTGTTGCTTAATGTTCTGGAAAATTGGACAGCCACGTCGCGAGCTTCGTACTTATGAAGAACTAGAAGGATCGGGTGTTTCTTCGATTTCTACAAGATTCCAGTTTAATGGGGATTATTGAATTCTCGTGTGATTAATTTGTGCAAAAATGCTGAGATTGCATGCTTCACGTGTTACTACATCTGCTCGCGGTTGCAAAGGGGAAAATTGAATCTTCCCGGGAACCAGCCATCCTTCGAGCGCAGCTACTCACAGGTTTGCGACGTTGACAGGCAGTAAACTGGCTTTCGATTACCCTTATCACCCTGCACGCTTAATTGCTACAATAATACTGTCCCCGTTGTCGCTATCGTTCTCCGCTTATCCCTGCCTGCTCGAGCCAAAGATGAAAAGAGTAGCGTACCACTTTGATGAGTTCCAAGGTAAAAGAAAGTTCGATTTCTGACTGGCAGCCATCGATCGTGATGCATTGCGGTGGTCAGGAACACGCCGAGCCGATTGTGTCCCGGTGGAGCGAAAGAAAAGGAGACGATGCAGAAGGACGACGAGGGGAAGGAGGAGGCGCGGCGTCCTTGCCCGCAGCTCCGAACTGGTTATGTCAAACAACCGGTATGTTGGCCTAACCCGCTTTCATCTCTCCCATTCGACGAGGATGAGCAACGTTCGCAGGGTGCTCAGCTGGCCTCTAAATGCCAGTTTTTTAGTTGCCCACTTCCGGCTTCTCGATCGAGCCGTCCATCAAAGCGTCGCATTACGTCCCCGGTCTCCCGGCGCGACGCGGCGCGGTGTCTCTGGCCCGCTTGCTTTTTGCTTCTTCAACGTCACCCAAGCTTCCGCCGAGAGAAATCCTTGTCAATTAGACCGCGCTTTGGGTCAACAAATATTCATATATCAGCTGCCAAATATTCTTCAACGAATGTGTAGAATTAACAAGTGGGGTCCGCAGCGAAGCTCTATCGATCGCGTCGATGGATATAACGCTGATTGCAAGTTCATCGACGTCGGCTTTAGCCCCAATAGCAAGCGGCCACGAGTCGATGAATGGCGAAACGGGCACGGGGCTCGCGCTTATTGCTCGAGCGTGCTGAATAATTTATTACACCTTGACCGTCGTGCTAGCAATACGTTACGATACATTATTACGTACAAAAGCATAATGGGCGCGTTGGCTGTTCTTGCGCTCGTTTATCGTTCCTCCATGGGGGAAGACGCCTTTGGGGGTTGCCCAAGGGTTGCAGCACCCATAACCAGCGTACGAATTTCGGGGCAAATTTTTTCCAAGTCCAAACCGGGTCGATTGCAAGCCGGAAACTGGTCGCTTTATGAAATTCCACCACGGTAACATGGTTAATTGGATGCAATAAACTTTGAACTCGCATTTGCATAAGCTACCATATCGCGGCATTAATCTGTTATTTATGCACGACAAATAGGATAAACCGAGCGCCTGTTGGTCCCACTCGGAACCGCTCGCGTGTGCTCGCGGCCGTTGTTCCACATAATTAGCGATACTAATTAATGGCTGTATCCGAGGTAATTATGCTGAACAAAACACGCTTGGCCCGGTGTACGCGGAGCACGGTACACCGGTGCGCGAGGGTTGCATGCGATACCCACGTTGTGCTTTCAATAGCCCCGGCGTGAAATTCTCTCGCGACCGTGGGTCGAGCGAAACCGATTAAATTTCGATGAAATTATTAATTTCAGAATATCACAATTTTCCTGATTCTTCTATTACAAATATCAGCGATCAGTCTCCCTTAAAAATGAAATCGCAATTGCTTAATCGGCGCCGAGGCTTGCGTCAGAGATTAAAAATGTTAATTAGACACGGTTGAAGCAGCAACTCGCCGCGTTCACGTTTTCTTTCGTTCGCCCAGGCATAGAAAGGTCATTATACCCACGGCTATGGTAACGATGTAAATCATTTTTGCGTACTCACACGCAACAACGGGGGAACAAATGGTACAACGTGCAGCCCGTGTTTCCCAGATAGACACACGCCTGTGCATACGCGCGTGTCTGCTGCGTTGTGCAATTATGTAAAGCCTCGACGACTTTCTCATCTCTCTCTCCCTTGTCATATGGTAATAATCATTGTAAATGATAATTCCACACCGCCCACCGACGTGTAGACACCGGATTCTTCTACACAGTTCACCAGCTACACAAGTGTACATTTTTTTTTGCAATTTTCTGGCACCAAAAATCAATGGGGTACAGGGCAAGAACGCGCGCGAGGATCACCTGTCGTTACCTATTAGTCAAGGAGGTCTCGTAATTATCAGTGAACGACTGGTAGGCATTAGCGTTGAAGGAAATATCCTACTCGACGCGCGACGCCTCGAGCGCGTGGCGTTTACGCTTCACGGGGGTCAATCATTCTGCTCCTGCTATGAATTTTGATACTTGCAACCATAATTATCGCTGGACGTGCGGGGTATAAACGTTGGCGTCGACACGGAAAGTGGTGAAAATCTTGTTTCGTTGCGCGATACCGTGTTCGTGGATATTTAATGCGAACGATGATTAAGTTTCAGATGGTAATCCAACGTTTTTGTTACAGGCAGATGTTCTAAGACGAACTAGAGGATGTTCGCCAGATTCTGCAGACAGGTTCCGAACGGTGAGTCAACATTTTTAATTCGTGTTCAATTCATTCGTTAAGTTAATTTTCCTTTAACAAAGTAGTAATTACAAAATTGTGCATGCGTGCGATCATTAGGACAGCTTCAGATATTGATTCAGTGCCAATAAATGTTGTCAAATGGTAATTTACATACAGCCAATATTTATGAACAATTCAGTTTTGGTTTAATGATGAAGCTTATGCAGTTATTACACTGACCATAGCCATAAAGGACGAAGAGAACTTTTTATTTCTTATGATTCTCACTTTTAATCTGTCAATATATCAATGTTCATGCGTGTTCCATAATATCGGCAGTAAATACTGAACGTCCAAGAGTCCCTTGATTTAAGGGGAAAATCTTGCTTTAACCGCCTCGTCAGTAGCTTAAGCATTTACAATCTGCCTCCTCAAAGATCAACGTTAAAATATTCGCAATAAGTATCGATCATCTGAGATTTCCTTGAACACCGACAAGTGGAAGCTATCGAACGGAGAACCGTATTCGTAGTTTCGTTCGAGCATTGTAATTAATACGAGGAAGGGTCTCGTTGCTCGGTGGCCGGTGCGTCACCGTGAACCTAAGTCAGAGACAATGGGGAGACTCGTACGATATATCACTGCCGCCTGCGCATCCCTCTTATAAGTTACATATACCAGTTGTGCTTAAACGTTAAGGCGCGCCAGGGGACGATCCCCCGTGATTTACGGTCGACTCCGGCTCCCGATTGTTGACTTTCCCCGACTTATAATAAATAGAAACGCGCCGGGGCTATCCCTTTACGGAAGACGATGATGATTCCCTTCCCTCGAACGATCCCCGACCTCTAATCTTTCCTCCTCCGGTCGACATCCTTGAAAGGGTTTCAGCCCCATTAGCGTCAGGTAAAGTCCCCTTTTTCCTGCAAACCGTAAACAATTTCGATATCCCCGTTTCCCGGTTCACCAGGTGGAGAAGCGTTTATTATACAACGTATTCAGTCGGGGGTCGAGCCAGCAGCGTTTTAGGCGCATGTGGACAAGGGATTCGCGGAGATAGAGCGTGTCTAGAAGGCAACGCGGACTGTGCTTGAGCTACAAGGCAGTCGATGTACTTCCGGGTGCGGAGTGGCCGGCCCTTTAAGAAGTAGCCATGAACAGCTTGTTGAACACGCCTTAACCCCTTGATCTCACGGCCTGGACTGGCCAGATTCCCTTGGTTATTAATACGAATGAAGATGTTTCATCTTTTGATTCCTCGGGTATTGAACTCCGTTAATCGCGGACGATATTAATCTGACCATCCCATACGTCCTCAAAGTGCTGTTAACACACGAGCGTGCGCGCAGGATATTGCTCGTACATTTTTATGCTCTGCCTTCACGAATATTGACGCGGGCCGCGCGTAATCTCAGGGGTTCCTTGAAGCGATTACACGAAGTGGCGACACTTTCGTCGCTGACGACACTCTGGACCCAGGGGGAACGGAACGGTAGCACGGACGGTCACTCCGCGAGGATGCAAAGAAGGCAAAAGGAGAGGTCTGTAATGGAGTTATTACGCCGATAGACCAGCGGAGTAGAAGCGAAAAGTGCGCCAGATCGTGAAGGGTGCGCGGATGGGAACTGACCTGGCATTCCTAAGAAACACCGAAGCCTCGATCATTAGCATCACGAACATTAATTACTGACCGGTGTATACTCGGTGAAACGACTTCATTAATGCTTGGGTTTAGTATCAGTTAGGCGACGGGGGTCGTTGCACTGCCGTTAGAACAAACGGCGAGGAATAGCGAACGCCAGTTTCTATTACGACGGCGCGCCAATGCGCGACTTGTACTACTGAAACGTATTAGAAACGGTATTAATTAGGTCTTTAAATCGCTGCACATTGAACAGAACCGTTTCCATGCTATTGATTGGGATTATTACGTATTCTTAGACTGCCGAAATATCAACTCTTGCGTTCCTTTTGCAAATGATAAACATACATATAATGAAGCTATACAGCTCGCAGTGAGACACTCGACGATCGGAGGGATTTCACGATGGTTATGATGAATGTAGTCGCGAGGGAATCGAACATGTTCCGAGGGAAGCAATCGCCGGGAGTCCTGTCGGCGCAAGAAGAGATTCACGGGCTGTTAAGAAGGTGGTCGCGCTTGCTCGTAGGTTGGCAGTTCTTCTATTAAGCCAGGTCGCGGAGGCGCTGTAAATCAAGCGTCTTCGCGTAAAAGTCCTCCGAGTTATTGCGCCACCTTGTATACATATACCACGGCCATACGAGTATCCATATAGTACGTAGCTGTTTTGTTTCATAACTAGACGTTCCTACTAAAGATCGTGGTGGAATATAAAGAAGTGAAAGGGAGAAATATTTGAGGACTCGCGTGCGCTGCCTCTTCATCTTCTTTCCTTGTTCTTTCGCCCTGGGATGAGCGTCGGTCTCTTTATGTCAGTAGGTCGACAACATTAGCGTTTTAAACAAACGCAATTCCCACCGTTTCTTATTGGCACCAGTATTGATTCGATTAGACGAGATGCGTCCCATCGACGCTGGTGCAGAACTCAGCTCATCGTTCCGGTAATCTAACAAATTACAACGAACAATCTTTTCATCGATGCGTACCACGATATGAGGAAGCGATTATGATTTTCTGGCGGTGGGTTCGCGTGCCGAGGTCGTGGTTCGGGCCAGGAGGCGTGGGAACAGGAACGTCCCCGGGGTTTTAAAACCTCGAATTAGCTCTTTTTTATTTTCTCGCCGGGAAAAGAATTTCGACGCACAAATTGGCAAGGCTCCGAACCCCTGAGAGCCGTTCTCCGGTTACAGCTTCCCGTAACGAAACCCTTTCGATCACCACTGAACTGCTCCTTCGTCGTCCAGTCCTTCGATGGAAAGTTTCATTAACGTCATTTCTCATTCAATTAGTTGGGCGTTTAAAAGGAGAAAAAAAAAGACGGTAATGGCAATGTTGAACAAGAGACGCTGTTTAATACTTTTAATTAACGTGCTTCGTTAGTAGGGAAACATTATCCTCTAAATCGCATGGGCAAAGGGTTTCGCGAAACAGCACTGACACCGAATTCCACGACTATGTGCCACGCGTGGCAGCCGGTATTCCGCGATTCCTGAATTAATGTGCCAATTAATGGCTTCATCGTGCGGCCGGACGGCGACCGGAAATTATGACGTTGTTCCCCGGTTTGCTGCGCGTGCTATAAAGCTACAAGCGGCCGGACGAACGTTTATGGACAAAGAGGCACAATCGAGGCTGTCCACGCGTGCCCTACCATGGAAAATAAATTAATCGAGGCGAGATATAGGGAAGCCGGGGAGACCGAGAGCTTAACTGGCTCTGGGCCCTTTCGCGGAATCGCTTATCCACTTTTGAAGACGCGAAATGTATTGCGTTCGTTTCGCAGAAAGACGACGATAAGCCACGGTGGACGGTGGCATTTCTGACAATGTTGTTAGCGGCTTAAGAGGCGGTGGAGTTCTTTCGGGTATCGTTAAAATAAGCGGGTTCTGTAGTCGAATACAGTCGTCCTGTTCGATAATTGCTGTGCCGCTGGTGGCTTAATGCACTTGTCTGATACAGCATTGTCGATTTCCGTGGTATCTTGTATTGCTGATGGAAGTAAGACAGTAAGAAAAACTAATTTACAAAGATAATAATAATAATACAATATAACAATTGTCCACTGGATATTTATTTTTAATAATACACGCAAAATCCTTGCAAATACGATAGAAATTACAATGAAAGAAATATTATTAAATCGGAATTGTTTTTATCAGCGGATGAAGAGGATCCTGCATACTTATGAGCCAAGAAGCTAATGGGATGTTGGTCTCCAAGCGAGAATGGGGTGAGCGAAACGCTCTGTCGACCCTTAAAAACGTTGGTGCCGCATAATTATCATGCTAATTAGCGAACCCTACGGCGCGAACGGCGAAAAACACGGATCACCTTTGAGCGCGCGTCTCGCGATCGATTCGCGAAACGTCACAACACGATTCTCGTTAATTATTTTATTGTCGGTGCCCCGGGCCGCGACATAATAAAGAAACAGAGGATACATGATTCATCTTGCACGGTGCTTGCCCCACGGCATTAACAGATTTAACGATTGGCAGATTTTTAAAGCAAAAATACTTCTCGGACGAGGACCGGACCAGTCATCCGTATAAACGAGAATCCGTCATGGAACGAACGCAATTGTCGCCGTACAGTCGCATAAGTTCTCCAAGGACTTCGGCGCGGGGGGGAAGAGGAACGAGGATCCTGGAGGAACGGCGAGGTCCTCGTAAAGATGGAAAGTCACGACGTGTCCTTGCGTACGCGCGATCATTAAGGCCATTAAGCCTTATCTCGGCGAGGGAGACGCCACTTAAATACGGGCTTTAACGCCGCGTGGCGCGAGAACCAAGCGGAAACCGCGTATGCACCCTGAACACGCGTGGCGGCGGCAAGAAATGTAACGTCATCGACGGGACGAGGAATCTTGGGAAAAAGGCCGGCGAGCCGGGGATACTAAATTCTTATTAAACCACCCGTTAATTGCAGCCACTCTATTCCCAACATTGTATGGGGATGGAAAGTAACGATAACGAGTTCTCCGAGATATCTCACTGGGAGTCGTCGTGGTTACACTCAACTTCGTGGAAGGAACAAACAAAAATTGCATCCTCTGAATTAATATGACTCGAAAAATAATATTTTACACATTTTTAACAAACAAATGGCAAGCGTTTTGAGATCGCAAGAAATTATTCAGCCCATTGGAACCGGAAGGAAGACTCTCGGCATAGGTGGTACCCCTTTTAGTTTATCGGATGACGGTTGGAAGCCAAGATGCCCGCCGATTACACGGCCAACAGCCTTCTAATCTGGGCTCGACCGATTCGAAACGATCCAACGACACGAGAAGCAAACGCGAGGGGCACACGATATAGGTGTTGGCTCATTAACAAACCCGTGAGCGGCTCATTTAATGGACTTGGTACCGTTGCCCGGCTAGACTATTCAACGTGCAACAAAACTTAATGCCTTGTGCGCGCTTTTAACCAACGTACCATACGTACGGTCACTTCGGGGATAAGAAGTGGTGCTTTACGATCGATGCGCGGGAACGGCGTCTCTTCTATCTCCCCTTCTGATTATTCCGGCGTGGAAAGTGGCGTTGATTGGGCCCAGGAATGTAGCCGGCTAATGAAATTTAATTGCTCGCGATTAAACGCGGTACCCTCCCCCCCCCCCCCCCCCCTCCACCCGTCGATCTCGAAAAGTTTCATTCCTTGCGCGACAATCCGTGGGACGTTTAATTGCCTTCGATGCTATCGATGTAATGAAAAGCGACGTTTATTTACATTTATGCATAGAGTTTATAGATTATCCTCGATCCTAGAATGCCTTCGCCGCGAGAGTTAGAGGCTTCCACCTTGGTGACCCACGCCCCAAGGAAAGCTGGAAGATTCATGTAACGATCGGGAGCGATTTAATGATACTCCGTGGATTGAATTGTCCGGGCACCATTAGTTATCGCTTAGCTAGGCTGTTGCTGAACGCGTTCACTTGGAATTCCTCTAAGTATTTTGTACGGTTAATGTGCAGAGCATGGCTCGTTTAACGACCTGCCTCTACGAGTCCCTCCAATTTGCAGGCTTGAACAGACGGTAATAAAAGCGAACACGCAGCAATGTATATACATATATGTAGTACAATCTACTTGAATTACATTGCGCTGAACGATTAATCGTTGATAGGGCTTCGAGTACGCTAACTCGGAAAGGTAATGATTCGAAGTATATCGAATGGGGGTAAGGAAGCATTGCGTCGAAATTACATCCCTACACTTTGGATGATCATCGCGGATGGCACAGATCCGTTGCATCGCGACAAAGGCCGGAGTCACGAACTCCAGTTACGATGGCGAGGAAAAGGAAATCTGCGGCCGCAGCACCGCGGGTCGCCTTGCACCGGGCGAGACAAAACATTGTCCGCCCAGCGGGGCACGATGCTCCCAGGGGCCAGGGGTGAGGCGTGTTTCGAATTGATTTGTTGTAAGTGATACGCCACCCCCGGTGAACGAATGGTTCAATAATTGGCTACATAAACAATGACCGATGAAACAACTTCTCATGTCGGTACCCGCGTTGCGTGGCCGCGCTGCCTGCCTGCTCCGTAATATCTGTACGCCCCATCCGCTATAATTGAACCGCCTTACTCGGGCCGATTGCCGTTCAATAAGATTCGACGTGCGTTCGTCGTAACGTGTATCTTAACAGCAAGGGGTGCTCTAAGATCGATTCGTTCGTCGCACATTGTAAAACAGTTCATCAGGACGAGGAGTCTCTGGTGTTCCCGACGCAGTTCGCAAAAATGTAAATTCTCCCAGCCTTAGAGTATCGCGGACCGCTCGTAAATTTCACTTTGCAAGAGAGAAGAATGCCTTCCAACCGCGGAGCGTAAATTAATCGATCGCAGATAACCCGCGACAGGCCTGCTCCACATTCAGAAATTTTTCGCCGCACGATGAATTTATCAATTGAGCCTGCGCTCGTTCTTCTCCTTTTTGCTCATACCCTTTGTATTACACGCGAATCGCGTGCATGTGCGCTCGTGTCCCTAGCTAGAGAGAAAGAATGTACGATAGTGTGTACGGGGTAGATGGAAGGAGAGGGAAACAACCGTGATCCATACTTCACGTGCAGTCACGATATTTCTCCGTCAGGATACAGGTAACACGGTTCCTTTGATCGCAGCACAAATACCACGGCCGTAGTTATTACGATACAAATCGAGCGTTGTTATACAAACGAGCCCTGACCGATTTATTTATCGTGTTTTACACGTGCAGGGCGCATTACACGTTTTGTTCCCCCGCCCATTTCTTTCTCTTCCACCGTGGCCGGAACGATCTTCCGATGCTTGTTCCGAATGTACGTCTGAAAATCGACGCACGTCGAATTACGAGTTTAATCGGCGATCGCGATATCGTTCCACGTGGTGGGTGGCAACGACAGAGGGCAAAGACAGCCGTGCGCCGTAGAAATTCTTGGGGACCCACTGCTAACAAGGTATAAGATGATTCGTTCGTTTGCGAATGATTCTTGCTTTGTACGTGTGCGCGCGATCGCTAATCAGCTGGTCATGGACCTCGTTAGAGAAACACGGATCAGACAAGCCGCGGCCGAGTCGAACCTTCGTGATTGTGAGATTTCGTGCAAGTCCAATTATTAATCGGGTAAAAAGAAGAATCAACCTATTCGGTGTGTACGATAGAAATAATTCGCGAGTGACGGAGAACACCCTGGCCGTGATCTATTGCATAATTGGACACCTCTCGAGAAGATTACGAGGAGCGTTGCCGTACGCAGGCCACTATCCGCCCAATCACCCAAAGCCAACAAACTTTACATCTCACAGGTCGTTTCGTCGGCCCTTCACGGCCAGGAACATAAATTTTAATCGCTGCTCCCATTCGCTAATACCCGGTTCGCGATCGCCGGAAAGTGCCGGCGAGAGTTGACGTTGACGCATTCCTTAGTGCGCCCTGTGTGCGAGCGTGTTTCACGCGCTCCCGATCGATGCAATAATCGTGTGTTCAACTCCCCTTTCTCTTCTCGTCATCTTCTTCCGCCTGTTCCGGCGTGTATACGCCCAGTGTGCGCTTATTACCGGCCGACAAATTAACGCGGGGTAGAGGAAGCGTGGAAAATTCCCTTCGCGTCCTCACCCCGATGAATTCGTTTTGAAGCGGACACACGGGGCTTGATAGATTAACTTGTAGCTCGGTGAACCTGTTAGCCCGGCGAAGCTATCGAGGAATGGTAGCGTGCGTCTGTCGAAAGGCTCCGTGGTGTATTTAATGGAAACGGCTGATGATAGTGCTGCACGGAGGACAGTCGTGATTTGTGGAGGAAGGCAGCTGTGATTAGCAGAACTTTGTCGATGCAGCAGCACCGAGTTATCGAGGAGACCTTGGCAGGATGATTTTTCGCAAGTAACACCTGGATTACAGGTACATAGAGCCGCAGGATTTTTCTATATCTTTCAACCCGAGCAGGGGATCGGGTGTCCTTAAGTGTGAATTTACGATCGTGCCCGGAGACACACGGTGTTCTAGATCCTAGTAGCCAGGAGTTTCGCAAGGGTTGTATTACCGGTAAGCCGATCGAATGACTTTTAGTCCAAAATGCGAAACACCTGCGGCATGAACTCGATAAAATCAAGAATAATAATCGCAACGATTTATAAATAAAAAAAAATATAAATAAAGCAATAACAATCCGGCGAATATTCTTCGACTCTCGTCCAATATTCCACCCAATTATGGCGGAGCAATTTCGTTTATACGATTTAATTGGCATGCGTACGCAATACGAGCACGCGTATAATTTACAGTACACGCTTAATCTTGACAACGATGTAAACAGTTTAATCTTTTTCGGGAGCTTCAGCAGCCCTCAACCTCGCCGCGAAATGGATCACGAGAGCCCGACGACTCGGGGGCAAACGAGGCTGCAACGAGGCCAGGTGTGTAGGGGCAAATTGCGTAGCAGCCGAGAGTGCCGTGCTATCTCGGATCTCGCAATTACTTTTTCAGCCACCAAGCCAATCTGATCCGTTCTCTCGGAAATATGCGATACACGCTAGTGTATATATCCGAGGAGCGGGGCCTTGTTCTTACGGTCAACGATTGGCGAGTCTTTTCTCTCAATTGTATGATTTCGTTCGGATCAATAGGTTTTCTAAAAAAAAAAAGCATGTCTAAGCGATTTTCACTAATTTCGCCGAGGAATACCCTTGCCGTTCACCGACCCGGCCACCACAATGAACATGCATCAAATTTATGGTGCACGCTTGTGGTGTGTACCGTGTGGTTCCGCCCACTCACACTCACGTGCCAGCCTGTGATTTATGCCGCTCGTAAAGCAGCCTCTCAAGGCAGCGAGCCCCGCAGAAAAATTATTTCGTAGTTCCACCGGGCGAGATGCACCTCGCAGTGTGGCGCACGCACGAGATCCCGATGTCCTGCTCACTGCCGCGTCCCAATTTCTCTCTCATCTCTGTATTCCCTGACCTATGGTCAGGTCCTGAGATTCTTCTTCAAATTAATTTAACCCGGTGTCAAAAGAACAGCATATTGTTTTAGTACAATGATTTCTCGATTCATTTCTCGTTTGCAACACTCAATGATCCTGCCCGGTTCAAATTGGGCAGCAGAAAAAGCATCAGAGGTTCCTCTTATGGGAACTCTCCGTGAGCTCGCATGGCGAAGTGCATTTTCGTTTGGAAAGGGAATGCAGCCCCAGGCAACACTCTCAGGCAATCCAACCGATGCACACCGACGACGAGCCGGCCTCTTAACGTCGAAAGCATGATTTACCGTCGTCTCTAGCCTCGATCTACGTAATTTGTTTACCATGCCAGTTTGTCAAAGAAGCTTCTCTCCGTCCAGCGTGTTTCCTGACGTTCGTAATGAATTACCCTCCCATCGGACAGCTAGGCATTATTGGTTTTGCATCGGGACGGTTGCATATGATTTCCCGTTCTTCCCAAAGACCTTAACGAAACGTGATTAGGTAATCAGAAAGCTAAACGTCGATTGTACAAATTCTATCCGAAATTTCCTCTCGTACCGCGCCTCGTATCATTATAGTTATTAATTAACTTGTTCTCGCGTTTCTCCTATTATTCGTCTAGCCCTTGTTTTCGAAGCATTTCGCCCGGCACTTTGTCCCATATCCGTCGGTTGATTGTCTTCCCCTGAACGACACGAGAACACGAACACAGATTGGTATTCGCTGTTTAAGTATTCCGCGGTTACTCCGCGGTAAATCACACGCAGGTAGCTTTTACTCGAAATCGCGATCGCTGCCCGCGCGTGAGTTACGAATGAAGGGCCGGTTGTTGCATTGGCGTGAAACCGGCGCGGAGCGGCCGTTCATTACGGTAATTTTGCGACGAAGTTAAAAATCGCGTGAACGGAGCCCGCGTCGGAGGTGAGTTTAAACGATCGAACGATCACGATTTACCAAGGATTTCTCCAGTTCCGACTAACAGCCAAGCGTGTTCCACGTTCAGCGAAACTGTAATTGCGCGCAGAACAATTATCGTGAAGACTTTTCATACAGTGTGGGAATTCGAATTTTAAGAACGGATCGCGGTTCCCGCATCTTTTCAAAGATCGCGAATAAGGAGCGTGTTTTGGAAAGGACAACGAGTCCGTCGCGGATTTAATCGCGTCGTCCTACGCGTGTCCAACAAGTGTTCCGAGATCCGCGAGGAGAGAGGTTCTTATGCAAATGTCCCATTTGCGCCGGACGCGCCGATTCCTTGATGCTACGTCAATGTTGAAGCGTGTTTCCTGTTTCTGAAGAACGTGCTTACCCGAAGAGGCTAGTAAAAGGACGGAAAAATGACGCGATCGATTTAAAGGGCAACCTAATTAAAGCTGACGAATTTTCAGTCTCGTCCCGTTAACAGCTTCTTCGTGACTATTTTAATATATCATTTCGCATACCGGAAAAGGAGGAATCATCGGCGTACAATGAGCTCGTTTCCTCGGTCTGTTAACTCGAATAATCAATTCCTACTTCTCGCAGCGGTAATAGCACGTATGACGCGGTACTGTAATCGGTGTATAACTCGTGTAACGAGTCCCCCGTACCCGTAACATTCTATAAATACAGTATCGAACAGGAGTACTGGCACAGAGAACGGCACTTTATTTATTCATTATTGTACGGCTGCTTAGGAACAATAATTTACGTGCTTGGATTCTACCACTCAACAATTATTTCATACAGAAGTTGGATAAATTCAGGAACAGATGTTGAACGAAACATATAACTTCCAGCAGAATTTCTTCAAAACAAAAACGAGAGGAAACTGTTTATTTCGACCCCTAGTAAAAAGCGGTCGTCGTGATTAACGCCGTGAAGAGAGATCGAGCAACCCGCGTGTGCATATATGCGCGGATGATCGTAAAATTAGTTGGCGCGAATAAACGACACGAATCCGTGCCGTTTCCAACGCATAAAACGCGCGATAATGCTACTCTTAAACCGCGCCAGATGATGCCTCGCCTGGATACGACGATTTACGTTCGGCCGTTCTACAGAGACGCTTCTTCCTGCCGCGAATTTCCCAAGATACGAGACTCTTAGTGCCTAAGTGTTTCCAAACCTTCCTGATTGCCTCTTGCGTACTGATTTATCGGGCACGCGTAATCGGCGCTCGCGAATCGCTTATTCGACCACCTTGTCGATGATCCGGGACGATCGTACATTCGCTGGGAAACGAAGAATGCACGTGTATCCAAGATCGACGCGAGAACAGACGATTATCGCGACGGTCTCTTAAAAGTCCAGCATTTCGTACGCTGAGATTGTTCTCCGTTCGTCTCATCGTCCCATCTTGAAACTGCCTACAGCGAAGCTTTCAAATAGTGCTGCCCGTCAATAAAGCGGACGCTCCAGCATCGAGATCCGACAATTGAGGGGACGATTGGCGGATACCTGTCCGTGGCCACTATAGGTACTTAGAAATTCATAAAAACGAAGAAATGACAGCAGCATCGACAGGGCGCTGGGCAAATTCCTCATGCATAATTCATAATGATGTCGACGCGGACCACTACCACTTGCTAACTTTGCGCAACCTAGTAACAATTTCTTCAGCTGGACAAAACGTACTGTCAGTGGAACAGGATGGCTTATCAAGATCGGCGACCACGAGTGACATTTGTCGAGATAATTGAAACATTTCTTCTTGATACATTTTATCGTCTGTGGCGGCTCTCGAGGACAGACGTGTGCGGTTGTGTTGGGTTTGGAAGTCATCTTCTCGTCACGTACGTATTCTAATAATACGTGTATGAACACGCTCGGAAATTAGACAATTGTTCCATACAGGACAACATCGTTTCATTATCTCGCAGCATAATTTATATAAATTGCATCGACTGAAAGGTATAATCCAGTACGCGATGCGAGCGCGTGCACCGTGAAGATTTATCATTTAAAAAGTTAAGAAGCTCCTCGTATTCAATTTTCTTCCACAATGGCCATTCAGAGGAATCAATATTTTTCCAAAAGAGCATCCTGCTAAAAAGCTAGCCGCGGCTAATACCTTAAGCAGTTTCGCTCCTTTCTGCACGCCACCGTGTCGCCTTGATCCTCATGAACGGCGTCACAAAGGCTGAAAGAGATCGAGCCAGTAATTCAAGCTAAGAGGATACGATTAACTTGACCGTCGCTCACGGTATCAGGCTGGGGAAATAAAAAAGAAAAGAGCCCCCGCAGACTGCCTACGTAGATTCCATATCAATGAATCGTTCCGTCCCACTGTGCAGCCGTGCCCTAATCTACGGAGGACTGTAACGAAATCGAAATCACACGCATGGAAGCTGCGACCGTTGCTCGGGGAGAAAAGTCGTCGCTACTTCATTAGGACTATGAATATAAAATTCTGGATCACGTAGAGCGTACGCATGAACATACATTAATCTGGATTCCGCCGACCGGTTTAGTTGTGAGACGTTTTACTGGAATATTCACAGAGGGGGAAGAATGATAGAAAATTGGATGATAGTGTTATTAGTGGTAACTGTAACCAGGCAACGATAAACCGATTCCGCTTGCTCTCAGCTTCCGTATCTGCGCGAGCTCGATCGGTTTACATCCTCTTAGGCAAAATGCGGCCATCCCGTTGTGTAGAAGCCTGCAATTAACTCTTTAATTATTTGATCTATCTTTTTCACAACGAAATTCTACGGCAATTAAAATCCATACGTTTGCCTGCGGGTCGAACTTGGTGAAGCCGATTTTGTTTATTTAGTTCGGGGTTGATCACCCTCTTGCGCCGTACGAAACCTCGCAAGAAAATCGAGACGCAGGAGTACTGGATCGCGCGCATATACGCGCGTGGATGTACACCATATTAATTACAATGATTTCCTGCCACATACGGCCGAGCGAGATTTAAATTATAGATATCCAGCCTGG
Organism: Holcopasites calliopsidis; assembly: GCA_023838395.1. NCBI lineage: Eukaryota > Metazoa > Arthropoda > Insecta > Hymenoptera > Apidae > Holcopasites > Holcopasites calliopsidis. The sequence goes on from JALHAQ010000008.1 coordinate 3,591,310, forward strand.
TGTGCACGGGCGGGGGCCTCGGACCCCGCCACCCGTGATTACAGGGTGTGCGCGAGCATTTCAGGAATCAGACTCGCGTCATAACTCCGGGGTCACGGGTCAATCTTTGCCAACCCACCCCTCCACCTCACCTTTCCGACCATCTCCGACCAGACTCCCCTCTTGCAACATTCGCGACCGCGCTATCTTTGAAAATCTACAGTCGAATCGATCCTCGGTTGATTCGGTCGCCTTCGTACTTTTTTAATATTCGTCGTGGTTACAAAGATCCATAAACAAAAAAAGAAAATCGATTGAAAAGAAATAAAAGTCCGGTAATTATGCCGTTCGTGAACGACATAATTGTATGCGCGTGTGCTATACCGGCGTGGGCGGATTCGCTAAATTTCAATCTGTCGGGCCAGCGTGATACACGTCAACCGAATCATCGTTGCACACCGTGACACCACGATGCGTGTGGTCCATTTCGGTCCTATTAAGTCATGAGGGGAGATAACGCAAGGCAGTCCAGACGTAACGTATCAATGAAATTATCGTACTGCTTTTATTGTATAACAATTTGAAGTTAATTTGGACAAATTTAGTTTCAAACTTGAGCCTGAATTTGATTTCCCAATTTAGGTTTTCTTTGGTGCTTATTGTACCCGTTGCCCCCTCATAATTGCTCAAGGAAACTTGCAACGCGCAGGGGGTGAAATTACGTAAAACGGCCGAGCCACATTCAATTGCCGTTTTGTCCCACTGCAACGGTATTTATAGCAGCCCATCTCCACCAATTAATAGGACGATAATTCGTAAGTTTTCTCACGCTTACGCTATTCTTTATTTAAACTCCGCCGCGGCCTTCATCCGCAAGTTTATTATGCGCATACGCCAAGGTGCATCGCTAATTTCGAGCCATGCCGTGTCTAATTATTATTAATACCCCACCAAAGAGAGAAAGAGAGAGAGAGAGAGAAACAGCTTTATGGACTACAATTTAATCGTGCGTCGACTATGTACATGCTTTTTCCACTTCTTTCGATTGTTTTCTTCTTCTTTTCCTTCCAGTTCGCACATTGGCTGCCCAAGCTTTTTTTTTACAGAGCGGAGAAGTGGTTTCCAAGTGGCGAGATTTGATTTATGGCGTCACGCTGCTTAGAACGATTTGTCATGGCGATGTCGTCGAAGGAGTTTGTCACAGACCGCGAGGTCAAGCATCGCGGTTCGGAAATATTTTATATTCTACGTTCCGTCGCGCTTACAAGTGAGGAAAATCAGAATAGCGATGACAGGGGGTGAGTTTCATAATTTTTCTCGAAAACGGGCTCGTCCGCTGGACTTTGGAGTTGATACGCGTCTGCTTACTACCCGGCAAGTGTTACGTCCGAGTCATAATGTATATCTCGGAGGGCCATGAGTCCCGTACGGGATGACCATTAGCCGCATTCAATCACCATTATACGCTCTCGCGCTTTCTGCGCCTGCTTGCCCCTTAAATCCTGATCTTCGCCGACAAAAATATCGCCAAGGATGGTCCGCGACGAGCCGTAACGGAGTCGGTACAGGGAAACTTTAATTTAAATCAAATTGAGGTTCGCTCCCAATATTCGCTAATATCTTATTCAATAAATAACAGTAGGCGCTCTACTCCGCGATGTCAACTTCCCCACGAACTTGCACAGCGAAAGCAAACGTCCGCTTCCCCGAAGCGTCTCCACGGTCCTCGCGATGGGTGAATTTGAGTTTAAAGAGTCGCCCGATGCGGCGATTTCGCGAAAAATCTCAGCGGACACGGTGATCGCCGGTCCGAGGGCGGCGAGCGAGGCACCGCCGGAATTCAACGGTGCATTTACACGCGTGCTCCTTCTTCGGCTTCGCAAAAATTACGACGCGGAAGAGCGGGTCCGCGTGTGATCCCTCCTAAATGATGGTTGGGCGGAAAGTTTCTTCACGGTAAGGAGGATTTATCCTTGGGCCAGAAAGTTTACGCGTTGTCGCCCGGCTAAGAAGACCCCATACATCGACATGGAAACGGTGTTGGCGGGTTCGAACGCCACGCCGGAGATTCACCGTGAACGATACAAATTTCGTGCCCGGGCCAGGCAGCCGCGCGCGCGGTATTATCGAAAAATTTCTCTTTGTAGTCCTGGCTCTCTGGGCCCATTAAGGCGTCCCTCATCCTCCTTTGCGCGTCGACGAGCGCGAGGCCGGCTTTCGAGGAATATCGACCGAGAAAAAAGAGGAGACACTTCCAACCGCGGGATGAGCAAACCCGGTGTATACCGTTACCTACATCAATCTTCCCTAATGATGCAAAGCAGAAAGGAACGCTGGCGAGCCGGGCTTTCCGTTCTCGTTACGTTTATCACGGATTTTCCAAAAATCAATTAGTGGTTCGAAGCTTTTTTCGTTCGCGCAAGCATCGCCCCGAGCCGAAAATCTCGTTAAGGCGAGACATTTATAAATAACATTTCGAGAGGAAGGCAGGGACGCTCGTGTAGGATTGTACGGACGGGTCATAAGCGGCGGGCGGTGGCGGAGGATCGAGCGTGTAGGGGGCGAGAAGGAATAAGGCGGAGGAGGGCCCGGTGACCTCTGACCTCCCTGGGAACCGGCAGGGCCTCGAGGGCCTGTCCGAGAAAGAAGCTCGGGAATCCAAGCGGGCCCAGCCGGCCGAAATGCTTGCACGAAAGCAACTGTTGCCCCGGACCAGGTGAATCGTCCGGAATCGCGTAGCCGGTAATACGATGCCGATCGTGAATTAATTTGTCCCGGTACGATAAGCTTTCTCCGTTCGAACGATACGAATTGGTCGAACAAAACGGAGACCACCGCTTCGAATGTTTCTTGAACGGATGGGATAACTGTTCGACGGTGATCGGCACTTTCTATTCCCTTTTTTTTTTTTTTTTAGGAGAACTCTATTTTCAAGGGGTCAATAGGACGATCGATACGGAGAGTTCGGGAAAGAATCGTCCGTGGGACAAAGTACCGGCCGCCACGTAATAAAAAACAAAGCGGAGGAACCTTACCTCCGGGGAATTTCGAAAGGGCATCCCTCCCCCGTTTTTGTGAATCGTGATACCCGGCAATTACGTGGCGCAGTCACGGTGATTGGCTGGGTCGTTTTCGCGGGAAGCATGGACCAATCGAAGCACACCGGTGTGCCTCCTCTTTCTCTCTTTTTTCTCTGTTCTCCTAGAGTACTTGCCGGCAACGAGCACGCTGCTGCCTTTAGTCTAGTCAGAGAGCTGCACCTGCGAGCGAACCCGTATCCTGGTGCACCTGCGCAACCCGAAATCTATCCAACAAACGCCGCCGTGGTCGCGAACCCCGACGATCCTTATCCCCGGCGGTCTTGAACAAATTGCTCCTCGGGGGAAGAAGAAAGGAAAACCTCTTGGCCCAATAATGACTCGGTGAAGGGTACGTAGTCGGTGATCACGCACGTGTCAGTGAACATGAAGAGTATCCTGCCGGAGGAACACGTCGTTGAGTCACGGGGATGATCGAGTGCGCGATACGCCGAACGTTCGATGAACAATAACGCCCGTCCATTTATAGTGGTCTCCCTGCAGGGATAGAGCGATCTTCTGCCTCTTCGGTCTGGAAAATCTTAGAAGGGAAACGGTGACTCCGTTTGCGCGCAGATGGACACAACAGCATCGTCCGTGGGCGAAGAACGGGATTACCTGTGTGCACTTTGAACGCGCGCAAAGAGGAACAGACGGACAAACCACTGGCCCAGCAACTCTAATAGAGAAAATCGTCGATGAGTGGCGATCCGGTGTACGCTCGCCAGTTACGCTCGGTGACCATAAACAAGATAGAAATGTAAAAGAGCCGGATGCTCAGCTGGATCCAGGCAAGAAACGATGACACGGACAGCGGCATGGATCACCGTCGGTGGATCGTGACGATCCGCGTCCGCGGATCCCCGCCGCGCCGCGGCGGCTGTTGACGACGCCAGGACCGTGAGATCGCCGACGATAAGATCGTATATACGATTCCACGTTATCGTGTGCCGACCGTGTACACCGGTCTCGTTAATCACGCGGTGATTACTCGTTAAATGTTAATGAGTTTCCGCGGGATCGTCGCGGACATTGATCATCCGCCGAAAGAAATAGAACAGGTAACGTTCCTTTCGTCAAACGGGACATGTCGATTGAGACGTCGCCTGTCAGCCGCGTGTAAGAAATCCCGGCGAATGACGAGTATCTGTCGCGTTAGCCGCTTCGGTTAGAAGCCGGCCGAGTCGGCTCTCGCGGGGCGGGCAAGAAACGATTTTTCATCCGGCGATACGCTTCTGACGTCTGCGGAGACACGATTCCTCGTCTCTTCGTGATTAGAAAGAAACAAAATTCGTTCCGACATGATTTGCACGATCCGTACAGTAAGGTGCTTTTTTAGTTTGGTCCATTTAAATGCCCTCCCCGCTCGAAGACTCGCAAACTTCGATTCCTTCGGTGCTACCAATTGCCTCGCTTTCCTCTTCCGGTTTCCGCGACCTTTCTGAGCAGTTGCTAAAGAATGCGCGCGAAGCGTACAAAGCGCGACGATCATAGATCGTGGCGGAGAGAGACTAGGCGCGCGGCGAAGGGCCAGGGAAGCACGTGCAAGCGCGTGTACGCGCGTGCTTGTAAATCCAGGTCTCCTGACGGCGAGAGCGTGTTCCGTGGCAACCCATTGCCACCCTGCCGAAGGGGCAGGAAGTTTGTGTGCAGTTCGGCCTCGTAACTCTGCCGCGAAGCCTCTGTCAAATTGGCGCCGATTATGTTTTATGACGGCGAGAAGCGTGAGGAGACCGAAGTGCAAATCGCCGATGCGATGTACCTTTGGCAGAATGTTCTACTCGACAATGTATTCGACACGCACTTTTTTCGTATCGGCAAGATTTTGATTGCAGTGGAAATTTATGAACTTTCAATTATTCCGTATTTGGTATTTTTTATCGATATCATTCATTTGGTTTCTTTTATGCCAAGATCATGCGAGCCAATTATAGCCGATGATCGTTGATACAGCTTTAACGAAGCATCCGCCGGGATCGGGAACGACTTGATCTCGAACGAGCTAGAAAATCGCTCAGCGTATCGCGGCTATCCGGGAACCGTATTCTAACATTCTTCAGATATCTGGAACGATTAGGATTCGAATTCTCATTTAAATGTCCACCAGCTCGTTATAGACTCTTCGGTGCGGCCAGTTTAACTTGATATAAATTCGATGAAACCGGGAAAGATGTTTCCTTTGAAAAGCTTTTGGAAATGTTCGAGAAGCAGGAACTCTGAAGAGACTAAAAAGAGTTTGATTGGAACGAATTAAACGCCGCTTCGATGTTTCCTTAATAAATCCCGCTGCTTTACAATGCAAAATAAATATCCACGAAGAAATGTGCCAGGATCCAATAAACGAATTTCAAGAAATCCTCAAATGTTAGATCACTTGTTTCTAACATTCCGACTTTCGTCCGATTAGAAAGTTAAGGACGCCCGAAGAATGCTTGAAATCTAAACTCCCACCCCCGAATCATCGGACGCTTTCACGAATTTCCACCGGCGCCCACGAGGCATCGAAAGTGCTCGTTGCACGCGCGGGCACATGCACGCAACCCTTCGACCGGGGGATAACGATCGGCGATAAGCACGCGGGTTAAACACTGTGTTCAGGACGTGACTTATGGGATTCGATCGGGGCGAAGGGACGCGTGGATTCTACCTACAAATTTACTCGTTTACTTGCTTCGCGGAATGCCACGGGCTCCCACGGGGCCGAACGTCCGCGGCTGGATCAGGTGCAGGAAATTTATCGGTCCGCCGGTCGAAGTGTGAATTACGTCGGCTCCAGCCCGAGCCGCAAATAAAATACTCGCCGAAGTATCATCGCATTGCGCCGTGGTAGCCGTTTATTCGCATCGGCCGTATCCCTCGCGTTTCGCCAGAGCGATCTGAGCGGCGCGCTCGCGATTCCGCTGCTTAATTGTTCTCGCTGTGAAACGAAGATACCGGAAAAATGAACGGGAAATTCGATGTCCGAAACGGGAGACGCGTGTCGTTACGGAACACGCCTGTTAGATTGCAAGGCGCGGAGCGGCGTCGATCGGCCGAGGGGAAAAAGTAGTAGCGGCCAGTTTTGTCAGCCACGCTTCGATATCGATGGTTGAACAGCCGCCGCCGAGATGAACGATAGAGAGGATTCTAATTAAACGGCAGACCGATTCGGTCGATCGGTATTAATTAACCATGGCCGCGTGCCACGCGCGCTTACTACCCCTTCCAACATTCTTCGCTATCCACTTTGTCATAGAGCTGTCAGTTCTTTCGTACCTACTCCGAAGTTTTCTTATCGTTATCGAATTTCCAGGGGACCTGAAGAGACGACACTCTTGGGGCAGCGAAGTCGATTACCCGCCAGCGGAAGCGGAAGCTGTAGCGACTGCGGGGGAAGATCCTGTTGCCTCTCCAGACGAAGAAGACAGGAACTCGTCCAAGGTAGATACACCTCTTAATTAACAATCTGGAATCGATCCAATTTGATTGAAGTATCAAACACTATGGAACTGTCAGTAATTTCTATTTCTGATTGAAGAATATCTGGAAGAGTATGATCCCTCAAAACAAAGATAAGGCGATGAATTACGATAAGAGAAACAGGGAACAGAATGGCAGCGAGGCGACAGTTAAAAGAACAAATTACCGTTGGAAGCTCAACTTCCAGTTCACAGATCTTCCTAGTCAAAGTCCAACAATTCTTCCGCGGTACACGTGCATCGTTTAACTCGGACGCCTCAATCCCGCGGATGTATCTACATCTGGGAAAAACAATGTCTCCTTTGTTCCACGAAATCACGATTCCCTGGTCCCGTTTACGCGGGGTAATTAAGTGGCTGGTGGTACGGTGTACTTTGCTTCAAATGGCATTACCCCCTGCCCATAAAACTTCTTCCGCGCATTTTTACTACGATGCAGGGGAATCAGTCGATTGAAACGGGAACACCGATAATTGGCTTTTATGCGTGGCTCGATACGTGGATCGAATTAGCGATCTTTCCACGACCGGATTTCATTATTTTACGCACGAACCAGCCTTGCGTAATTGACACACGTGCGCGTAGAATAATAATAATAATTTCATTTAGTACTTTGCTTTCGCAACGTTGAACGAAATTCCAATCCCCCGAATTCATTCGTAATCGTTCGCCGAAGTTAACGCTTCAAACAAATACAATTTCTCCCCTCCTAGGTAGAAGTTTTTCTTTTATAATCGAGAGCTTGAAACGAGGGCCCCGGCCTCGAAACTTCCCCGAACGTCGCAACGATTTCTGCGAATCGCGGTTGCCGTTAAAGCACGCTGTTCAGGTTTTACGGTGCGCGTTGTCTCGGCCGCAGTAGTAAAAGGAAACGCACCGTTGCGCTGTGGCCGTTACGCATGGACCGTCCCGCAATGATCCTCCTCGTACATATAAAACGTAATTTCGGTTGAACGAGCCCTGGGCTCGTTCCCTGGGACCCATCGCGTTCCCACAATTTTCATGGGAAAAGTGCCCTACCACTCCCAGCTCGCTTTTTTCTTCCACTACTAAAGCCGCCAGTTTCAGTTTCGCGTTCTGGGCCTCGTAAACGTTCCATCCCTCGTTTGCTTCACTTTTTGCTCTGAAATGCAAAGTTCTCTTTTAATGATCATCATTTCCTTCCGCGGGACAAGAAATCCTGCGCCTTGCAATTCGTATTGCAAGCGCAATCTCCTCTCCGCTAGCTTTCCGCCCGACGACCCGTAACCGATATCTCCTCCCAAACGTAGAAGCTCGTCGGAATTCGTTGTCCGCCGCAAAGAAGCCACCGCGCCCGGTCGCGTCGAAAAATTCCGGGCCTCCAAATAGAGAAAGCCACACGCGCGCGTCCACGCAGGATAGATCGTTCTTTCGCCGCGGGATCGTTTGCAACACGCGCTTCCACGGCTTCTGAAAGATGGGACGGCGCAAACCGAGAAGCCCGAGAGAAGGGAAAAACGGCGAACGCTCGTTGCACGCCGCTCGCTTTAAAAAATATCGCCGCGAAACCCGGGGGCCGGGCAGCTTTTAACCGCGCGCGATTTTCCTCGCGAACCACCTTCTACGTCCTCCTCTTCATCGTTGCGCGGGTTCTTCGCGCTGTTTCGTCGAGGGCTGGCTGCTTCGCGGAGGCGCGATGCCTTCCGAGAAAAACGGCGGATCCCTTCGCGCAAAATACGACTGGATGCTGTTCGCTGCTTTACGTAGATACTTTGTCGGTACACGCCGCCTCTCTCCGTTTCTTGGAACAATTGCTGCCGTGGGAGGGTTGATCGATGATCGACTTATTGCTCCGCGCGGTGGATTCTGAATTGAAGGGCGCTGCCTATATGCCCTTGGTACGCTGCAAGTTGCAGCCTGCTTTCGATGCGAAGTTTCTTTCGGGTTCGGAACGATCATTATAGCGTTCGTTCCTGTGCAAGCGTTTCGTTCGAGACACGACGATGTGGATCGCAACGTTTCTCGCGATGGAAGTTTCCCCGTCTCGGGTACGAGCTTCTCTTCTTTATTTTCAATTTCATTATTGATAGCGCGTCGAAGCGTGCACGCGCAACGTCCTACGGTTCCGCGTCTCTCATTAAGCATTCCATCATTCTCGAAAGCAAAACACCGACGTGCACGCAACAGGGCGGTCCACGAGTTAGACTTCTCGGCTTTTACGAGTTGGCCCCGGAATTACACGATCGCCGTGACAGGCCACTAAATCAAAGCGAGCGGTCTGAGCTCGCGAGCGTTAATTACTAGACCAGGCGCCCTCCGTCCCCCGAAAGGACTTTATTGCACCGGAAAATCAGACGGGTCACCGTTACCAGGTATTGCGACGACCATCTGCGTGGCACCGCAAAGAGCGTAAACGTGTAAATGGCTGATAATAACCCGGCCAGTGGTGGTAGTCGCAAAGAGAATAAGGCGCGCGTTCCTTTGCGCTACCTTTCCTCTCTCGATCACGGGATAAGAAAGGAACGGCCGTCTTTAACGTCCTCCGTTCTTGCGGCGATGCGAGAATAAGAATACTATCCGCGAAGTGAAACTTCATGATTACCGCGTTACGAAAAGCCAGAACGGAAAAGCAATTCGTACGAAATTCCAGAGCTACGAGTGTCGCAATCTAGTCAGTCCTCGAGACAAGAAACGGAGCAATGACAAGGCCAGGTATTGGGGAACGTGATCGAGGGGGGGGGGGGGGGCGTACAAAAGAGGTGGCGTGCACGGTGATTCGAGCAAAGAGATTGTAATTAACATCGCGTCAGTCGGCGGCGGAGCAAGGCGGGCGCGAAACGAAAGGGAACAACGGGGACCCTTGAACGGGGGGGGAACCAGAGTACGGGGGAAACTCTGACCGAAAGGGTCAGCAGGGTTAAACATTCCGAGAAGGGAACCGCCGTCCAGGACGAGCCACGAACACGCGAGTAGAAACGTGGAAACGCGTGACCTTTGAATCAATCACGGCTACGCGAAATCGCAGCACAGATTTGATTCTCACGCTCCTCGACCAGTTCCCGCTCGTTCCATATTCCCCCTTTCCCCTCTTCTTCTGTGCGCAATTCGGGCGACGCAGTTCGATTTTTCGGGCTTCTTCAGAGGAGGCAGAGGATGCACGTTTCGAGAATGAATGATTCATCCAATAGCGAGCGCGCGTTTGGCAACGCGCATCCCTTAAATTGATTCGGCGGCATCAAAGGCTCTCAATGGCACGGGAGGCCCATAAACCGGTGGCGCGACGTCTTCATATTCATCTCCGCGGCGTGACTCGCCAATTCCACTTTCTGCGTCTTCGGCTTCGTTATTGTGGGAACGGTCCGGCGTAGGGTTGATTCATAGATCATCGACTGAGACGCGATGTGATGAATGAACGCGCGCCGGTCTTTTCTTTTGTACGAGAAGCCGATTAACGTGGCTTCTTGTAGCCGTCGATTAGAAGGCAGGCTCGAGTGCTTTCGTCCGTCGAAATTTACCATTGCGGTGTTCAACGCGGGGAACATTAAGGATAGAGCCGCGGTGAATTGTGGATGATTAGCGGACACCGTCAGCACTATAAAAATTCTAGGACAAATAATAAATAGAGCGTATAGAGCGCTTTAAAAAAAAAGAAACCAAAAGATGTCCATACAGTTCCCTCACAAATGTAGGATAAAAATGAATAGTGCACTTTTAAGAGATTCCACATTTTCCAAAGAAATCCCTTGTCAAACCCTACCACGGCATACTATGTGCACCGTTTCCACCGCGGTACTCGTGTCAGAGCAAGTAGTCGGTAACCAATAGGCAAGGGTCGTTAGAAGGAGTCGACTGACGAACCCCGAATGGCCCGGAACGTTTCACGATCCAGGGAAATTGATACCGGCGCGTCCCAGGGTGGACAGATAAGATCGAGCTGGCCGCGAGCCGAGTCGCTAAACTAACGCTCGGGGCGTACAGTGGCGCGCGAGATAGATATCTTGAGAATTTCATTAGCATGATCCGAGGAAGAGGATGCTGCCGCTTGGCTCGCGCCGCCCCTTTTTAACTTGTCACCCGGGGCTACCTCGCGTGCGCCTTCGCGCCGCGGACCAGCCTCTCCGTGTCACCGACACACCCCTGCGCGAGACTTAAATCGAGTAATTCGAAGCCCTCTAATGAGATCCCAGCGATCAGAAACTCCCCGATGCTAAAATGTCGCGGGACGATTTCTTCTCACTCGACGATAAATGCCTTCGACCGGTTGCTCGTCAAGGAAAGGGCGGTTCGAAACGTTTCAAAGATAATCGCGGGTGGGGACGGGCGATCATCGGAAGAATCATCGCGCTACCGCCGTAACGCAACGGCGCGACGTATGAATTATAACGGTGTCCGGTTGGCATCGGAATGGCTACTTAGTCGACCCATTCGGGCGCGTAAAATCGAAAGCGGCCAGGCGAAAACGTCTTCATCTTTACGGGCGCGAGTCCGATCCGCGGGGGTTGGATCGCGTTTTCCCCGCGAGGCTGCTTAGCCCGCGCTTCGTTACCACCCCCCGACGGAAGAGGAATATAAAATTCTCCTCGACGTGTTCGATCAGCGGTGAACGAATTACTATATAATTTTCCCGCCCGTCCGCCCGCCCGCCGCCGCGATCGCTCACGTTAATGGTGCAATAATTCATAGGAACGCGTTTGCGGCTCCGCGGCGCGCGGAGGGGGAATATCTCCGAAGAACGGTCCGCGGGGAGGATGAAACGCTGCTGGAAACATTTGCCCGCACAGTTGAACGGTTTCAATGGAAATTTCGCTGAAGTGATAGAAAACGTTGGAAAGTCTTCAGGCAAAGACGATTGAACTCGAAATCACGATAACCGCAAGCTGCGCAATCTTCTTCGCGGCACCAGCCGCCGACTTCCGGGTTTCGTTGTTTCCCTATGAAGACGAGCGGTACCGAAACGGAGGGAGGACGCCGCAAAGTATGCTGTATAGGAGCTTTACGGGCAACGGTCGTTCGTAAATTTCTCGGTGGCCGGAACGGCTATTTACGCGAGGCGACAGCCGTAAATTTCCGCGGCGTGGTGAAGCACACCGGGGACACGCGGTGTGCGTCGACGAATAATTCATTTCCGCGAGCCAAGCCGCGGGCTAATTGAAGGCCTGCGGGACGAACTGATAATCCCCTTTGCAGGCGGCGCGACCCGCGCCGAGATTTTATTGTACGGACCCTAAAGTACTCTGTTCCGCGAGAACACTTTGCAAAGAAGTTACTAGGGGTGAAAGTACAGAAAGAAGGATAAGAAACGCAATTTGTTTCTCGGATGAATAAAGAATTGTTTGATTCTCCTTAGGAACATGGCTGTTCGATGCAGACGGTGGACCTGGTGGCGGACTGTCCCGTGCAGGTGGTGACACCGGCGTCCAGGTCACCGTCACCGCCGAGGTCGCCGACGCCCGTGACGTCCACGACGCCCCTCGCCCCGCCGAGGAGCATGGGTCAACGTCCAAGCACCCTCTTGCGCCCCAAGATCTCTTTGACGTGGGTCCTCCGAGGGCAGCAGCAATCTGCTTCCAACAACAATCGTTCGGCGGCGAATGGGAACGCGGGCCCGTGTAAGTTCAAGAGAAAACGATCGAATGAACTATACAAAAATCAGTTCGATGAATATGTTGTTGTAACTGTAAGTCGTTTCGATGCATCGCAAAGCTTAGAGGATGTATTGCGTTCGCGTAGGTACGAACGTCGATCGAGAGGGCTTATCGCGGGACGGCAAGGAAAGGTCCTCGAAGCGGAGTGTGAAAAGCGTGAAGGAAAAGGACAGTGGTAAGGAGAACGTAGACACGGAGAAGCGAGAGAAAAAGGTGTTGCATAGAATCGAGAAGATCGAAAGGACGGAGAAGGTGGAAGTTCAAGAGAAGGTTCCCACCCATAAATACGTTTCAACGCGCAGTAGATGTTACGAAGATATCCACGCGTGTCACTTTGGGTTTCAGTCGACTGGCAAGGAAGTGCTTGCCAATGAACGGTCCGCGGACAGTCCCCTGGACAAGCGATCCCTGGAGAAGGAATTTTCAGGGCTGAAGGAGGCGAAGGAGAAAGTTAAGAGAGCGGTGTCCGAACCGTCTCTCGTTTCCCGCGAGTCAACGGCCACGCCAAGTGGCCGAGAGAAGCACAGGCATCGTAGGACTAAACGATCCCACAAGCCCAGGCCCCCTAGCAGATTCGGCTACGACATCGCTGATCTCGATGCGTTCCTCACCAAGGTGCTCTTTCAGTTAGCAATAACTCGAAGTGCGACGTATTCGAATTTAATTGAAACAATAAGAACCGCAATATACCCGTTGGGTAACATTTCACAATTCCAGGCCTCGATAGAGAAACCCGCGAACATTCCAGTGGTCCTCTCCTTCCCATCTGTCCTGTACCAAACGCAAGGTGGCACGCAGGACGAAATGGCCCTACCTCTTGGAACGGTCGTGAACGCGGTGTTCAAGAACCAGACCTGGCTGTACGTTCAAACGCCGCACGGTCAGGAGGGGTACGTCGGGTATGCGGCTTGCCTACCATTAGGGATATTACCGCAACCAACCAGGGGACCATGCTGGGAGGACTCTACGGATGTATTCCCTCGTCCTCTGGGTAATTAAAACAATCCCATTCCCTGGCATTTCAAGATTCTCGTTTTATTCAATTGAATCTCTTCCAGGCAATATGACCGACACGGAAAAGCTGAGGGACACGAGGTCCGAGTGTGGAGCTCGAGGCAGAAATCCGAGGGTGAGGCGAGGTTCCAGGGACGCGGTTTCGACCTGCGGAGAACGTAGCGTCGATAGATTGTACCTTAGGGCCGCAGCGAACGCTAGGACCAAAGGGGCGCGTCACACGTTGCTCGTGATACGCAGCGACTACAAGGGACAGGCAGGGAATGCTTTAAGCGTCTGTAAAGGCGACGTAGTTGCTCTGCTTAGCGATCACGTTAGCGACTGGTTCTGGGTTCGTTCGAGGGACGGCAGGGAGGGATTTATACCCGCTGTTATCGCGGGTCATGGCTTTCTATAACGGTTTCAATGTATTTCGCGAATACGCCAGAAGATAAGCATGTTACACAAAATCACGACTAACGGAGTACAGAATTATTTGTATATTTGTAAAAAGTTTTATATCATGTTTTATAAAATGCACATTATTAATATATTTATTAAAAATATAGACGTACTTAATGAGATCATTTTGTTTTACGGATTCAGCAGAATGTGTTTGAGTCTTGATCGCCCATTTTATTAAGCAAATTTTAACATTAGTTCACGATAATTAAAGTTCGTACAGATATCGAGATGGTTCGAGGAACCTGCTATACTGAACACTTTCTGTGGTATTTCCTGATAGACAATGCTGTAAACCGAGTTGCTAGAAGTCGGTACTTTGGCTAGTGTCTCGCCCTGGTACGTTAGGTGGTAAACGTGAGGTGCTGCTCCTGCAGCTATCACTCGCTCCTCGTAGATATTCGCTACGTGAATACCTTCGTCCGGAAGATCGAACACAGTGGCTGCTTCCATCGTACGCATGTGCCACAAAGATAAACTTGGTCCACCGCCGCATAACTAATCATAAATTTATGTTCTTTAAATTGCTGTGTTGGAATTATAAATACTGCAAAGAAAGTGGTAAATCGAAAGTACCAGCCAATCGTCCGTAAAATCTATGGCACCGATCCATTTGCCTAATTTTGGCCTGGCAACTTTGTCCACTAAATGAGGTGTTAGGATATTAGTGTTTTCCTTTTTTCGTAAGTCCCACAACCTTACTGTTCCATCTTCGCCGCACGAAGCCAATTGATTACCCCTGAAAAGAATAATAAAATCTTTCGTATAATAGTTGCATAGTCTACTATTTATATATAGTTATGTCTTACCCACATTAAAGACAGACAGTGAATATAGTCTGTGTGCCCCTCTAAACTTCTAAGAATTCTACCATCTTCCAGGGTAATTACGTAAATATTATTATCGCCGCAACCAGCATACAGAATGTTGCTTGCTTTGTTGTATACCATATAATTTACATCAGGTTTTTCATAGCTGTCCCTGAAAGTTAACTGTTATCGATACCATTGACTTAAAATTTCCTCGCTCAGCCTTACTTATTAACAGGAAGCTGTACAGTCCATGAAATTTTATTCTTTGGTGCTTTGCCTGATGTAACTGTCTTCCAATCCCACCCGCAAACTTCTCCCGATGTTCCTGTTACTAAAAAATTGTCCGTTGATACCATGCTTTCTACCTGTTGATCAGCATGAGCGGTAAAGCGATAATTAGGGCCTTGCAACTCATTCTCCTCGACTTTGTGAGGCCCCAAAGCTTTTGATAACCTAAAAAAAATGTAATATTCATAGATAAATGACGCCTTTTAAATTCAACGTCATACCGAGTTAAAAAATGTTCGTAAAATAATCAGATACTTTTGTAATTCTCTTGAATGCTTTTATTTTTGTGTTTAAAACAATGTCAACATAACCTATGCTTGCATGTCTCTCAATATTATAAATTGAATATTTACTTACTCGAAAACCGAGACATCTCCATAAATATTGCCAGCTAATAAATAATTCCCGTCTGGCGAGAATGTTTGGGATAGAACAGTGTTATAAAATAGCCTTTGATTAGATTGTTCTGTCATAATTGCTTGATCAACCTTCATTGCATTCTAAAAATTGAAACAGTTTACGGTAGTGGTAGACTATCGATGATACTATCGATAATTATCATTGGTACACAATTTAAAACTATCGATAGTTTGCTTCAGCTATCGATCACGAATTCAAGTTGTTCCTAGATTATGTATGTAAGAAATATCGATAGTCGACGCTACTGATAGTTCCATATAGTTGGAATTCAAGCTATCGTTAGTTATCGGTAGTGATGAAAATACATTTACGCAAGTATTTATAATTTACTGCACGCTAATAATTTCCAACTTTCGATACCTATAACTATCAATAATGAAAATAAATTATCGATAGTTTTTGATACTAGTGACTATCGATAATTATCGATAGTACCATCGATGAACCATCCCTATTCAAGATGGCGCAGACAATTCAACGTAGGTAATTTTTGACGGTAAAATGTACATGGTTTTTAGTTGGATTTCAAGCTATCGCTAGTTATCGGTAGTGATGAAAATACATTTATGCAAGTATTTATAATGTATTGCATGCTAATAATTTCCAACTTTCGATACCTATAATTATCAGTACTGAAAATAAATTATCGATAGCTTTTGATACTAGTGACTATCGATAATTATCGATAGTACCATCGATGAACCATCACTATTCAAGATGGCGCCAACCATTTAACGTAGGTAATTTGTGTCGGTAAAAATTACGTGGTTTTTATAATAATTTAATGATTGTTGTTTAAAAATATCTACAAGAGCTTGTTCTTTGTGAATTCCAAAATGTGAGAAGTGATGTAATATTAAAGGAGAAGGACAATACATTTGACAAACTTTCTATGACGTATACATAACCTCAGTTATTGACTCGGCGAGTGTTGACGTTTCCTGTTTTGTATTCTAATTATTATTCGCGAGACTATAACTAATTACAAGAGCTGTAGGAATTCTGGTTTTACTTGAAACAATTCTACAGTTATTTATTGTAAAATTTATATGAATTTAAACTATGAAGTGTATCGCAAATCAATTTACAAAAATAGCTTTCAAATATTAACCCTTATCCAGCGGGCACCGTCTCCATTCACAACAAGTTGTTGGCTATTTACTTAATGTTTTGTGTGTTTACTCAAAATTGTATATTTGTGAATAACAAATTAATACTTTTTTGTTGCAGGTCTGCGCAGCGAGTTGCTTCTTTAAGCAGCGCTTCTGGTTTCCCTAAGCAGTATTTGCAGCTTCGCTCAACATAGCATTTCTGGTTCCATTGAATGGTGATTCTGGCTGCCCACAGCACAAGCAGAGTTATAGGAGTTGCAGAGTATCAGTATGATAGAGTAGCAGCAGCATAGCGTATTAAATTATGCTTATATTAATTATATTAATTCCATTTATATCCGTTTTAAAAATGTATTTAAGCGTTAACATTAAGATGTATTATAAATGAATATGTAAAAATAATCAATAAGTAATAGTTTTTAGTTTCTAAACCATTTTTGTAGTATATGTAAACCTATACTACTATTATTATTGTAATTTTCATTATTATGTTAATTCTATTTATATTCATTTTAACAATGTATGTTAGTGTTAACATTAAGTTGTATTATAAATGAATTTATAAGAATAGTCAGTATGTAATAGTTTATATGTTTAAATATTATCGTTTTTGCAATTTGTACATTATTACGATTTTTCAATAAATCTTCACAAAAGGAATGCAACTGGTTTCATTCTTTTAACACTTGTCCACTTCTAAGAATTTAAGTTAGAGATAAGTGCTGGAAAATGACATCAAATTCCAGCAATTAGTGGAAAAGCATACTTTTGCAACGCTGTTGCTAACAAACGATTCCGCAAAATCATGATCTGGGAAATTCTTGGAAATGACATCACAATTCTAGGAATTGGTGGAATGAAAGACCTCCTCGCATATCATGTTCTCCTGATACAAATTGGCGATTTCGAGCAAGTGGGATTCCCTAAAAGCATGTTCTGAGAAATTCTTGGAAATGATGTCACATTCCAGGAATTGGTGAAATGAAAGACCTCCTCGCATATCATGTTCTCCTGATACAAATTGGCGATTTCGAGCAAGTGGGATTCCCTGAAAGCATGTTCTGAGAAATTCTTGGAAATGACGTCACATTCCAGGAATTGGTGAAATGAAAGACCTCCTCGCACATCATGTTCTCCTAATACAAATTGGCGATTTTCAGCAAAGGGACTGCCCGAAATTCACGATTTTGTATCAGGAGAACATAATATGCAAGGAGGTCTTGCATTCCACCAATTTCTGGAATTCGATGTCATTTCCAAGAATTTCTCAGAGCCTACTTTTACGGAATCCCTCTTGCTCGAAATCGCCAATTTGTATTAGGAGAACATGATACGCGAGGAGGTCTTTCATTTCACCAATTCCTGGAATGTGACGTCATTTCCAAGAATTTCCCAGAACATGATTTTACGGAGTCCCAAGTGCTCGAAATCGCCAATTTGTATTAGGAGAACATGATACGCGAGGAGGTCTTTCATTTCACCAATTCCTGGAATGTGACGTCATTTCCAAGAATTTCCCAGAACATGATTTTACGAAATCCCAAGTGCTCGAAATCGCCAATTTGTATCAGAACATGATATGCAAGGAGATATTTCTCGAAACATAATTTTACTGAATTCCTCGTACTCGAAATCGTCAAATATTCTATTTCACTAATTCTTGGAATTTGACGTCATTTTCCAGGAAATGCCGGGAACTTCTATACTATCGGGGATTCCTGACATTTGACGTCATTTCGCCGCACCTATCTCTAACTTAAATTATTAGGAGTGGACAGGTGTTAAAAAAAATACAACCATTTGCATTCCTTTTGTAAAGATTTATTGAAAAATTGCAATAACGTACAAATTACAAAAATGATAATCTTTAAACTTAAAAACTATTGATTATAGATTGTTCTTATAAATTAATGTACAATACATCTTATAAGTAAATAATAATGACAATTTCAATAATAATAATAGTGGTATAGATTTAAATATGGTACAAAAATGGTTGAGAAACTAAAAACTATTAGTTATTGACTACTCTTATAAATACATTTATAATACATTTTAATATTAACACTTATATACATTTTTAAAACAGATATAAATAGAATTAATATAAGTATAATTTAATACAACTGCGCTATGCTGCTGTCAATGTACCGTACTGATACTCTACAGCTCCTGCAACTCCGCTTGCGCTTGGGGGAGCCAGAACTACCACTCAAAGGAACCGGAAACGCTGTTGGGCGGTGCTGGAAATACTGCTCAGGAGAGCCAGGAATGCTGCTGGGGAGAGCTGGAAACATTCCTCGGAAGAGCCAGAAGCGCTGCTGAAAGTACCAACTCCCTGTGCAGATCTGCAATAAACAATTATTGATTTATTATTCATAAATATACAATTTTGAGTGAACGAACAAAACATTAAGTAAATAGCCGACAACTGGGTGCGAATAGAGACGGTACCCACTTAACAAGGGTTAATATTTCAAAGCTGTTTTTACAAATTGATTTGAAATACATTTCATAGGTTAAATTCATATAAATTTTACAATAAATAACTATATAATTGTTGCAAGTCAAACCAGAATTTCTACAGTTCTTGTAATTAGTTATAGTCTCGCGAATAATAATTAGAATACAAAACAGGAAACGTCAACACTCGCCGAGTCAATAACTGAGGTTATGTGTACGTCATAGAAAATTTTTCAAATGTATTGTCCTTCTCCTTTAATATTACATCACTTCTCACATTTTAGAATTCACAAAGAACAAGCTCTTGTAGATATTTTTAAACAACAAGCACTAAATTATTAGAAAAACCATTTAATTTTTACCGACGCAAATTACCTACGTCAAGTGGTCGGCGCCATATTGAATAGTGACAGTTCATCGATGGTACTATCGATAATTATCGATAGTCACCGCTATCAAAAACTATCCATAATTTATTTTCACTATCGATAGTTATAGGTATTGAAAGTTATAAATTATTAGCGTGCAATAAATAATAAATACTTGCATACATGTATGTTCATCACCATCCATAACTATCGATGACTGGAGGTCCAACTATGGGAAACTATCGATATTTTTCCACCACTACTGTCGATGTTATCAAAGCGCCGTATGCATGCACATGTGTACATGACAGGTTTATTGATGTTTAATAATGTACAACACAGTGATTACATTTCAACTTAATCACTATTATTTATACACTATTCTTATAAATTCATTTTCAATACATCTTACGATAATTAAATAATAATTACAATTACAGGTTGAAACAACATAAATTTAAATATGAAAAGTTACAAAAATGTTTTATGACTTAATACCTATTTGTAAGTTATTAGTCTAAACCGAAGTATACTTTATAATTCAAAATTACGCATGATTTAATTTATAATATCTGCTATTATAGTGTGTGTAGATAATGTTTATAATATACTTTGCTAACAATATGTTATAGAATGTGTATTAGTTATATTACATAGTTCATATAATAGTGTGTAATAAGGACTGCCTATTCCACAATTACAAATGTATTTTACATATAACACACAATAAGTGTGTTTCAATTTAGTAGAAATCTTCTTCTGTCGCTTTCTGTGTTGCTGTCTGATTTTTGATCTGTTCTTGGCTGTTATACATAGTTGCTACTTGCTGCGCGGAAGTAGCGTCTTCGCTGCTTTTATCATCGCGAATACGAATAAACCGTGGAAATCGTAAAGATATACCCTTCTCTGGATCGACGATACCTAAAGCTGCCTTATGAACCGGCGATAAAGACAGGTCTGCGCATTTAATTTCCCAGACTTGGACGGGTTCGAACCAGTGATCGGGTTCGAGAGACGAATCGTAGCGGTAATACGATTTCGTTTGCGGTATTAAGTGATCTTTGAAGAATTCTGTGTGTTTCTGAAGATCCTCCTCGCTAAATCCAGTACCGATCTAAATAAAAACAAAATACATTATTATCGCAATACATCCAAACAACAATAATATTCAATAATATTGTTAATAATACAATAATATTCTCACCTTACAAATACTCTGATATTCTTCATTCTCCTGATCATAACAGGCCAAAAGGAATCCCCCGTAAGTTCCAGTTCGTTTTCCTTTTCCAATGTATCCACCGATAACAACTACGTCTAATGTATCACCAACGCCGTCCAAATAATCCTTCTTCAATTTTAACCAGTTTCGAGAACGTTTAGCAATCTCGTATGTCGCGTCTTGTTCCAAAGTTTTTACCATAAGGCCCTCGCAATTACCTATCAAACAACAACAGTTTTTGAAAGCCGCCCATTTTAAAATTGTCAGTAAATATTTTAGACTGACCTTTCACTGCTTCGTCTAAGAAATCTTGCACTTGTTCCATAGTTGTGGTGTCTAGACTAGTCGCGAATTTCCATTCCCCGTTTACTTCTTTGAAATGTTTTTTCAATAATTCACGACGTTTCACGAACGGTTGTTGTACCAAAGATTCCCCGTTCAAATATAATAAATCGAACATAAAGACGCACACCTGAACTTTAATATCCGCTTCGTTTGCGTCCTGCAAAAAAGTAACGCGCCTGCTTAGATTTGTTTTTAATTTGTAAGTATCTAATTAATCATCGTACCTTGCGTTTCCTCGTGCTGAGAATTTGGAAGGGCAGAATTTGTTCCTTCTCCTTATCCCAGGCAACTGCTTCGCAGTCGAGAATACAGCTTTTCACTTCTTCACCTTTGGTGTTGTTAAATCGTCCTATGATATCGGGGTACTTGGTTGTATTATTTTCCTGATTCCTACTGTATATATTAATCTGGCCATTTTCGGAGAAGTGGATCTGTAACATTGATGCTCTCGTTAATATTTAGCAAGTATCCTAACATATCAAATGATTGCGAAAAGAAACCTGTGCTCTTTCGCCATCGTATTTCCACTCGCAAGTGAACTTCAAACCATCAAATCGCGTTAATACTTCTTGGACTCCTTTAGTAGGATGTGCCAACATAGGTTTCATGGGTATTCCCGGTGTAATTTTGCATTTATTCGGTAACGCCTTGATTCCTTCTTTTAGTAAAACAGGAATTATTTTGTCGTAATTTGGACACTCACTGGAAACGAATAATTTATGTTACATACATCGAGAGTTAATCGAAATATTTAGAACAGAAATTAATTCTTACCAATACGTCGTTTTAAGAATTAATGCATTCTCGTCGTACTTTTGTTTAAAGGATTCACTCGACATCTTTTTGCTTGCGTCTAAAATTTTAAACGAGGGACTTTGCTCCGGTGGAGTCATAGTACACGCCAACGCCAAAGCCTGTAAATAATTATGTACATTTAAAGAACTCTATCGTAATGCATGGTAAGTACACACTTACTTGTAGCACGGATTGCTCTGCTAGACCGATCCGTAGTTTGCCAGCTAATGACCGAATCAGATATCGAGCTTCAGTGAAACGACATGCGACGAAGAGTGATTGTATTTTATCTAATTTCTTAGACAATGACTATTGAAATTATAAAAATATATTACGTTAGAATAAAAAAAATACCATTAAGCTTCGAAGCTCAACGGATGTAGCAATAAGTTATACTAAATAATAAATATCATACCGCCGAACCAGTCATTTGAGCAATTTCTTTCAGCCTAGTGTACACAAGTGAGACTGTTAGGGGAGGAGGCTGAAACATTGTTCTTTGATTTGATCGACTTCCTTCCGCCACAATACCTAAATCTCCAACTTCTTGCACATCTGCCTTTATTTGGGCCAGGGTTCTTCCGGTACACTGTGCTATAGCTTTCATAAGATTTGTTTCAGCTACACCCAATTCGATTCCTGGAATAAGATTACGTAAAAATACTTCTTCGAAAAAAAGGAATAACGATAGCGAATTTCATTGTTACCTTCGTAAGCGGGTGCTAGTTGATTAAGACATAAATACAAGCTGGGGAGTAAATCATTTGGACTTAAAACCATAACAGAGCGGAAATAATTGGACAAAATTTCTATAATCTTTAATCGAGCACTTGTTTCTTCGATCAGTTCGAGCGTACGAGTTAGTGCAATGTACGGTATCCTGCAAGGATTATTAAATATTCGTGATATATTAATAAAATAAGTAATACTGCACTAAAGAAAAAAGTCGAGGCATACTTTTCACCCTGTTTCCAACATGCATCCTCTATTGGATTGTAATTCGATGCACTGGGATTGTAAGTATAACTGGGGGATTTTTTCTTATCTCCGTTGCTATCCTTTTCATCTCTTTTCCCCTTTGGAGCTGAAAATTACGAAAAGATATTAAAATATTCATTTATTTAGCTTTTAAATTACAACAAACCCAAATACCGAAAAAATTATGTATCTTCTTAACCGGCTTTTCTTCAATGTCTTGTTTCTTCTTGTTTTCTTTCTCATCGTCGTTCGTATTGTGTTCAGCTTCTTTGTCAGAATTATCTTGGTCATCGACTGGGCTTTCCTCTTTCTTATCATCATCCGTCTTCCTTGGACTTTCGGGCAACTATCGATTAATGTGATTAAAGTATTACTAAGTACTACTACAATAAGTATAAAAAAATAGGAGTAAAGTGATATTTACAGGAACACGTTCTTCTTCATCACTGGAATCAACAAGCACCATTATCCTAGACCTTTTCTTAACAGCCTTCTCTGTAGTTTTCTTAGTAAGAGATTCTTCGGATTGTGATTTTGGGGAATCTTTGCTTTCAGGACTCGATTCTGCTATTTCTTCCACGCTGTCCTCATTGCTCTCTACGCTTGCCTTTTCATCCAACTTTTTCTTAGCTTCACCCGTTTTAGAAGTTTCTTTTACTTCATCAACTTTTTTCTTCTTCTTAGAAGCAGTAAGTGGAGTTTTAGCTTTTCTTTTATCGTTTTCTTTAGGTGATGTAGAGGATGATAACTTAATTTTTGGCGTTCCTTAAACACGAGCGTAAGATGAAAAAGAACTCCGGCCCACTGCTTTTTTTTTATTTACTCGCTTACCTATTTTGCCACTCGCCTTCTTCAGTGGTGAAGGAGTTCTTAATGCAGCTTTCTTATTTCTGCGTTTGAAAAAGAGTTTTGTGAGAATGAGAGAAACGAGTCAGTAGTATCATAAATATATACTGTCAAAGTAACACAATCATTTACCTAACAGCTTCACTCTTCTCCTCGTTCTCTTCCCTCTTTCGTTTTGAATTTCCTGGGCTGTCCTTGCCATCGTTATTAGCAACTTTGCTATCCGCATGTATCCAATTAACAAGATTATTTACAGTCGGAAAACGAACATTGTTCAATCGAGACAATTTATTTACAAATGCCACATGGGCGTAATTATTATCGAATACACATAATCTCGCATAGAACGCGACGCGACCAAACATAATTATTAATCTGACGACATACCGAAATGTTTAATACATGTCAACATACCTTTCGTCATTGGACTCCGATTTATCTTTTGAATTTGTCTTTGCGAAAAATGACCTGTGCCCGGGAATAAAGAATAAATTAGAAATATGACGATGACACTGAGTACGAATTTACGTAAAGTTTGTAGCGGTTTAGTTTCTGTTTTCTACAGTGCTACTCACGTTATACTACGCTGTGCCATTTTTGCGCGCTTTCTAACCTTACCACGCTTTCCCGCGCAATCGCGGCGACATCTTCGAGAATATATCGGAGAGTGCAATCGTAACACATCGATCTGTGCTTTGAATTTAAATGTATTTTCATTTTCTTAAATGCTTGTAAAATTAGAGAATATTGAGTGTCTCGCCACAAAGTATGAAGTAGACTTATTATTTCGTTACACGTCTTCACAATTAAATAAATGTCATTTCCTTCATGTATAATAATAAGTTTTAGCGATTAATCAGATATGAATGAAAATGTGAAAGTAGAAAAACACATTTCGAATTTTATTTTCGTTACTATATTTCTTATGTTTCTTGAAATCCAAACACATCTATTTTATTATCTACCGATAAAATAATACAATAAATATCCGCATTATCCTAAAAATAACAAAATATCTTCCATTTATTTTTTCTTCTTCTTGTATCCCTTGGTCTAAAGTGTGCAATTTCTTTCGAAGCTTATTCCCAAACATTTTTTTTCTTACAAATTTAAATGCAGTATATCCCTTATAACAATAAACAGCCTTAGCCAATAGCGTATTCGATGTTCGAAAAGTAAAGCGGACAAATAAAAATATCATTGATAACGTATATAGTTTATATAAAGTCTTAAAATATCGATTTTGATAGTACGAGCATACTGAGGCAAAGATAGGTGAACAGCGAAATTCGTAACTTCTTTTACATATATATTTCGCGCGCCCCTGGTCGTATAAACAACACCTGAATAAAAAAATGAAAAAAAAAAACATGATAGACAAAGGCAAGATAATTTCCGTTCTTTTTATTTTCCCATTTATCTATGGTATATATTATATTAAATGTGCTAGCGTTGTTCGTCTAAGGATCATTGAGTTATCATTCAGTAATTTACATTTCGATTCTATACATAAAGTCGGTGAAGTGTGAACCCTAAGAAAATTCTTACCATGACAATTCCCTTTACGATCCAATATGGTCTAAAACTTTTCAGCAACTTTTTCATCCTACATTTTACCTTTTTTTTCTCTTAACCATTTTAAAAGCAGCTGTAGATTTTCTCTTGTACAAATGTTCACTCGCTTTTTATAGTTCTTTTCACAACAGTTCGAATCATTTTAAAATATAGGTAATTTTTCCGGATAACGTTAACTGATCGAGAAATCCAAAAGAAACATACGTAACGAATTTTACCATTAACATTAAACGAACCAGGACAAAGATCACAGGAGGCATTATAACGTGCAAGAAATGAAAAATAATAAACACAGGCCTAACGTTTGATGCTTAGCAAAAAGGGGAGATCATAGTAAGATGAACTCAGCAGATCCTGCGATCGCTTGCTATTATAAATGCTACAAAGCATCGGCAATGAGAAATGAAGAATTCTCCTCGTTTCACTTCGAGAGCCTTACGTAGACAAAGATTAATATTCTCCTGTATCGTATTGTAAAATAGAAATTTGTGGAAATTACTACGGCTAAGTCAGTTAAGTAGACGTATCTAGTTATCCTGGTAGTTTCGACATATTTCACGGCAGGGTATAGCGCACGTACGGTACTTCCACATCATTGCCATCCGCGTCGTTACAGCAAAGTTCGAACACCAAAGCGCGTACATGGGGCTCCAGCTTCTTCTTCGACACCTTCTTCACCACCTCGGACATCAACAGGCCCATACGCTCTTGGCATTTAGGCTTCGCCATGAAGAACGAGTAAAGCATGCAAACGCCTTGCGATAACATAGTGACTTCCAGATTGTGACGTTCCTTGAAGTAATCCAAGAACTCCTTCAACGTCAGCTCTCCTTTGACTTCGAACCGGTCCCACAGTGTCCATTCGGTGTCGTAGTACTTCAATTTCGGCGCAGCGATAGGCTCTGAAAATCCGAAGAACGGCAATGCCAGATTGACGAAACCGTTCTTGTAAACGGATAGATCTTTCACGCCACGGGTTAGTTTGATCAATTCCAGGCAGACCAAACCAGCGACCACCGATGTGGTGGTAGCGATGGCCGGTATGATTTTACCGGCAATGAGTTTGCTCTTGTGTCTATCAGCGGGCGGAATTTTGTAGTTGGTAGCGCGTAGATTCGATGCTGCGACGATGAAGTCTATGTGGAAATTGGTGTCGTCATCTTTCTCGAATTCTTGCGGATATATTACCAGACCGTTTAGATCCGCAACTCTTGGCAATTCCTCCTGCAATTGACTGAGCCTCTCGTGATCGATGTTCCCGCTACCGTTGGAGACTTGTACTTGCGAGTCTGTCTCGGCGATCTTCACACCAGACTTCGGTGTAAACTCTGGTACTTGAACGGTACAGGCGATCCTAGCAACTTCCTCGCGGTTTCTATTGATAGCGATTCCATAGACCTTCGCCTTCAAGTTAGCAGCAGCTACAATGTAATCTAAATGCAGCGGATCGTTGACGTTAAACGTGAGCGGTTCAGGGCACCTCTTTGGGCCAGACCAAAACGGCTGGCCACTTGATGTCACCTGATCAGGCGGGAAATTGAATAGAAGCTGCCTAATCTGATTGTTGTACTGCTCCTGCCAGTGGCAACGAGCCCAAACGACACAGTCGGCGAATGTCTTTGGCCTCTCGTCGACCAAGGCCGTTTTAACGGACTCTAATACTTCTAGTGGTTGTACACCAGGCAGTTTTAGCGTTCTATCGACGAACTGAGAGTCGGAGATGTACTGGGCAGCGTTTTCCGCGGCTTGGCGGAACAGGCCCTCAAAATTGTCCCTAGCCCACTGGAGGGTGTGTTCTATAGCATTAGGGAAATTCTTTAGCGTACAAATTGGTATACTCTTCTCAGGAGGATCTTGGGACGAGCTGTAAGACTCCGTCAGGAACGGGACGACAACCTGAGTATTACCCTTTGTACCCAGAGTACCAGACTCTAGGAGAGGCTTCCTGTAATACACACAACGACGATCCATGTAAATACGAGCGTTAACGTTGTCCAGTGCGTTTGCGACTCCATCCAAGACCTCGAAGAAATCGTCGTTGTATATTTTCTCTGTTTCCGGACACACTCTGTTCTCATGAGCGATTACTTTCATGTCCGGATTCATAGTTTTGATGACCCTAGCGGCGGTTGATGATTTGGACTGTTGAACATCGGTTGGTCTGAACAGAAACTGTCTGTTCAAGTTGGATTTCTCTATCAGGTCCATGTCGGTGATCGTCACGCTACCATTCTCAGCACCCACACCCAACATTGCAAAGTTCTTCAGCAATTCACAACCGATAGCGCCTGCTCCTACGACAAAGTATTTCAAGCTTCCAATCTTCGATTGGAATTTGCGGCCGAAGACGGCTGTCTGTGCATCGTAACGTGACCCAATAGGAGCGCAATCTTCCTCTGTCATTTCTGAACGATCTGCAGGTAAACATTCAATCG
Organism: Holcopasites calliopsidis; assembly: GCA_023838395.1. Classification (NCBI taxonomy): domain Eukaryota; kingdom Metazoa; phylum Arthropoda; class Insecta; order Hymenoptera; family Apidae; genus Holcopasites; species Holcopasites calliopsidis. The sequence goes on from JALHAQ010000008.1 coordinate 3,618,544, forward strand.
CATCGAAGTACAACCATTGGAATATAGGGGTGAACTTTCCGGAACAAGCTTTCATTACTTCTTGAGCCACGACTCCTCCAATGGTGGCGTTCATTGGGTTCAAACTTCCGGACGATATTTTCGCAAATGTTTCAAATAACTCAGTATTAATTTCAGTTTCACCGCCTAGTTCCGATTTTACAACCTTCGCCAGTTCTAAGAATTCATTCGCATCCGCCTGGTTCCATGGCCTGGGCAACTTCCCCTTTTTCTCTACGTAACGGTGCAGGGTTATAAAAGCCAAATGCAACTGCTCCGGATAATCGAACTTTCCGAAATCGGTAATCTGAAAATCTGGTTTCTTCAAATCATCTTTCAAAGCATTAAACTCTAATATCTTTGGCATTTTCACTTGCGTTACTATTCCACCTCGAATATACTCAGAATATTTCGAAGTGTCCCCGATGCTGAAAGTGTACGGACCAAGAACTTTGATCTTTATGGGGTCGCAACCGTTCAATTCCGTCATTCCTTGTACTTCTGAGAACGTGACGTAGTCACCATCCTCCATACCATGACGGGTATCGTCCAAACATGTAACAATACCTTCGGCATCTCTTGATATACTAGCAACCATTGCGCTAACAGGTGGTTCGCCAGTGGTATCGACTACTGTAAACTTCTTACCAAAGTCGCAGAAGACTTGAGAAAATAGGCCTCTCGTGTCTGCTATGATAAGCGCTATATCGTTCTCATGGGTAATCTCGGATATACGCAGCTGTTCTTTCAACAGAGTTTCAGTCAAAACGACAACTTTAAACTTCTTGATATAAGACTCGGTTAGAGGCCCAGAGTGATGACGCGTTGGGACATAATTGTTCAGCTCTGACAAGCGCTGGCAACAAGCTTCGGCTCGATTTTTACCTAAAAATAAAGATGTTACAATTCAGTCTTGGCCCTCAACCGTTTCACAATATTTACATAACCCAAAAATCATTACTAATTATATGATAATTCCTAACGTATGCATCTTAAATCCACGAGAAGCAATGTAGATTTCAGGATTTTTTTCATAACAATATCGGTGAAAATGATAATTCATCGTATCATAGATACATAAGATCGTAATCATTCGCAAGTAGGAAAATCCCAGGTATAAGAAATGACGGAAAATCGTCGTTCTGGAATGCGCTCACGTGTTTGGCAATTCGCGGGTCGGGGCGCTCACCTATGTCTGCCTCGGTAAGATAGAACTGGGAGCCAAGGTCCGAAATCTGGCACAGCGCGTCATCGTGCAAGGTAACGGACTTGACGCCGCCGAGGATGACGTTCTTGGCAATTTCCACGCCGAGACCGCCAAGACCGGATATCAGGACATCGGAGGATGCCATGCGACGCATGGCGTCATGGCCGAGGACGTAGAGCTGCCTGGAATATAGACCCTCGTCGATATCGGCAGAAGCCCGGGACGTCGAACCATTTTTCGCCATGTCTGCGATCGTCGTCGAGTCGTCGGCTCCTCCCGTGGTGGCAGCAACGCGTCGCTTCTTGGCTGGGGGGTCAACGGAGCTCTCCACCACCTCAGCACTAGACATCGGACTTCACGGGGCGCCGTATTATGTCCGTCGATTGTTTTTCAACCCGGCCAACTGCACTTTAATAAAGCTCGCAATTTCACCGCACGCACCGACCTTGCCACACGCGCCCGCTCTCACCACACTCGCCGCGCCTCTCTCCCGTTCGCCGTTCCTCGCTGATTCCAGTTTACCCTTTTGAAACTGTGCCTGCACTCTAACACGACACCACCGTCCATCGAAGAATGATTCTCATTCTTTCGTCCGCTCTGTTGCTGCTCCCTCGCAGTCGCACCAGCAGCAATCGCGATGTCGTTGCTTCCTCGATAAAGTGGGGATAGGAATTTGCACGATCGGTAAAACAGCGGTATCACCTTTGTCGCAAAACAAAGCCGTCGTTTCTAATATCTCCCGTTTGCACGTTTCCCTCGGGAATCTCGAGGTAATAGGTGAACGGAGGAACGACGCGAAAGCATGGATTGGTCATTACCACGATGAAATTTTGCACAATATCGCTTTTCGCTTTTTCTGTTGCGACATCGTTGGTTAACGTTACATCATGAATTTTGCGTTTGAACGCGACCCATTGATTGGCGCGCGAAACAAACGAATAGAACAACATAATTGGCGAACGGACAAATACAACTGGCCGTTCGTGTTGCCTACTAATTTGCGGTGAAATGATATCGACCAATGCGTAATTTGTTTCTAAAATTCTGCAATTGTATAAACGCCATCTGCACACACGTGTTACCTTTAATCATAACAGAGCTCAATCTATCAATTTTTTGTTTCCGCTTACCTGCCGTTTATCTGCTTATCTAATAAATTATTTATGCATCATCGACGAATTTTTGTCACGCAATTGCAAACTTACATTCTTTATGTCGATAGCAAAGTAAATCACGTGACTTCCGGTACATTTTTCTTATCATAAAAATGAGGGAAACAATGTATTCTTACCATTCCCCCTACTTTAATTGCGTTGCATTCTTTTTTCATGCCCTACATACTGTTTTTACTGATACTACATGTAATTGCCACAACAATCGAATGTAGAAAGAAAAAATAAAATGCATTTTAATGAAACTTTTTTCTTCCGTACATTATAATCTATAATCTAATTGGATATCAGAAACCCAAGTTTCATAAAACAAATACTTTATTGCACATTGGTCCACACTTTTCTTTGTACTACAGAATATCTCGCTTTAAACTATTCGGAGGTAGAGTTGAACGATTTGCATCGACAGCCATTGAGCTACATTTTTTAATCTCTAAGCCGCTTTAGAATCTCGCACACATAGTTATCATCTACACGGAAATAATACCCCGACTACACGTGCTACGCATTTTTATAACTTACAAAAAACAATATTACTGTATCGTTATCATTTCAGAGCCAAATACATAATTTTCCATCTCCATTCTGTTATCATCAGTACGCCCTCCCTTAACAATTAAATTGTCAACCAATTTTATCATCAATTTCCTCCCGATTCTTCACCCCCTCAAGCGACCCAATAACCTTGACCCGATCGCATCATCATCATCAAAGTCAGCTCACTCCTTCGTCTATTCAAAGCGGCTTATCTTCGTCGATGGGAATCGGACTTCCAAACGCTCGCTGAGTTCTTTCGTCCTCTCCATCTTTGGATTTCCTCGACGACATCGGCGGGTGAATCGCGTCCTCCAGTTCCGGCGTGCCGAACGGCGAGGACACCGCCGGGAATGGAGCTGTAGGTGCTTCTGATTCACCCGTATCTGGCGCGGAATTTACCATTTCCAAAGCTCCGCTAAGAGTCGAGTCTGGAGATTCATCGTACGAATGATCTATTGGTTGTACCAGCTCACCCAAGAGATCATTGGTATCCGAGGGTCTCCTCTCTTCGGGGACTGTCGAGGTGCGACGCAGGCTCGCCTTCTTGTACCTGTTGCCACGGGTTCCTCCAATTAGTAGATAGAATGAAGCTAACTGCGTTAAGTGGGGTAACACATTGTAGACAGAAATGAGCCAGTATATCGAATTAGTTGAATTTTATTTCGCAACGATATGGCGTAGAGATTATGATTGCCAGTTTGTTAGTGGAATACTTGGCTGAACTTCCAGTCCACAATGCGGCAAATGTTTTTCTATTGTTCGTGTGAAATATGTTCCCTTAAATTATTCTAATACAAGCATCAAAGTTGATTCCTTCATGATACCTTGGAGATTTCTTGAAATCTACTCACTGATTCACGTCTATCGGAGACATCGGGTGATCCGGGCTCATCCTGGTCGTGCCATTTCCGTTGTCCCACGAATTGTGCCGACGATGTTGGCTCTTGTCCTTGTACGCTTCCGCAATATTGTTGTAACTTCCTACGATTCTACGTTTATCTAATTCCTTTTGTATCTTCTCCGGCATGCTGCTCGCTGATCTGTACAATCCACGCCTAATCAAGTCCTGTACAAATATCATAAATCCTTCAAGTATTCAAAATTTATTGTATTTCTTCCAATCATTCCTACATACACTGGAAAGTGGAGTGGGCTCCACATTCGGGTTGGTCCAAACGTTGGTCGCGCCAGGTGCGTCCTCGTTAACATTATCATTCATCACTTCCGCCGAATAGGTGGGCCTGGCAGGTATGATCGGCGATCGGCAGCACACTCTGCAGTAATAAAACCTATCAGATTAATTGAATATCAAGGTCTTCAACCGTGTTTTACATACGAATTAACGTCCTCGAGTTTCTTCAGAAGCCTCTCATTCTCCCTGCAGACAAGCTCTTGGTCTCGTATCACTTGTTCCCTCGTGGCGTACAATTCTGCATTTTCCCTTCGAAGAGCCTCGTTCTCAGTTATGTAAGCGTGTATCAGTTGACTTAACTCTGGCCGTTCCATTTCGGATAATTTGTTCAAGTCCACTACCGGCGGCGTTAATGGTACCCTTCTTTCAGCTGTGAACATTTATTTAAGATCAGTTCAATGATAAATTGTATTTGGAATTCATTTATTACGTGATCTATTCGGTGTTCTCTCATTTTTGTTTAATTCTCAATAATTAATAATTGAAGAGTACCTTTAGACTCGCTGCGAACTACGTTCGGAGCGTCACCGCTCAAATGAAGCGCCGCCCTCAGATGTTCATTCTCAGTCTGAAGTGCTCCTACCTCCCTTTTCAGACTAAGAATCAAAGCCTCGCGAGGATCCTGGACATACGAATGTTCTTTACAATCCGTATTTTCTACGCAATTAAATATTAAGTCAATACGCACTCACCATTACCACGATAGGCTTCGTTCGAATCTTCTTCACCCTAGCCGCATACCGCAACGTGTTCAACGTTTCGCTGGCGTTTGATCTAGCCGGTGAAACGCAGGCGATCTAAAGGTACAACATTTAAAAATTAAAAGTGTTCGAATGCTTTATTAGGCAAGCCAGTTATATTCGTTTAATTAATGAAAAATTCGATTCATCCACCATTAGCGTGACACCGTTTCCTGCCAAACTGTCGGCCAGGAGTTTAGTTAGTTTACTGTCTCGATACGGAATGTGGCCACCCTTGCGTTTTCCATCGCTCAAAGAGGATATGCAGTAACCTGCACGAAAAAACAAGCGTCTTCCTTTGATTTAATTATTTTCAATGTTGCAATCATTTGAATTCCATAGTAACAATTCTGGATACCTAAAACCATAAGACTTTTATTGATGTTGTTCGCTTCTTCCAGGGTTTTTCCCTCGCTCTGCGTCTTCTTCGTCATCTCGCTGCCAGCCAGATCGACGAAATTAATCTTTCCTTGTCTCGAGATGAACACGCTGTTGTCCATCTATTAATATTGACACTCGCTTAGATTCATCTCTTTCACGCGGTAACGGGAATACTCACCTGCTGTTCGGAGGTAATATTAACGGTGAGGATGCTATGGCTTCTGCTAGAGTGATCGTTCATGTTGTGCGCGCCGACAGATCTATTTCTCATTCCTAAAGAAAATTCAAAATTATTCTTTCAGTTCAATTCTCCAATTGTTTTTTTTTATCCAAATGGGGTTACACTGAATTTATTCTGGTGCAAAGGGGTTGATCAATGCAACAGCTACGTTGTACCTTCTTCTAGAACCGCGAGGAGGTCATCAAGTTCCTCGCACTCGACGGTGAAAAGATTCTCCACGAAGAAACCTCGGGTCTTTTTGCTCCAGCGTACCATTAAGGGTTTCCTCGACGACCCGGGATTCAACAAATCAATTACCTGCGGTTTTACATTAAAAAAAATCCCGCCCGAAACGATGGTTAATGATACTTCTCCACTACCGCGTATCGTACACACTGACCTTCTCGTTGTAGATCTCCAGAAAGGAGGCTCTCAGTACGAAATTGCAATCCTGCCGTTCCTGCAGCAATTTGAATAGGTAGACGAAAGACCGGAAGACCAGGCCGTGCTCCTCCGAGTATGGATTCATCCTTTCGAACTATCGCGAAGAAGAGTTTATTTTATTTGAAAAGGTTTGTAGATCAAATACGCGATTCTGCGCTAATAGATGTTTCCCGGTTGCAGCCGAAACATTTGCCCGTATTTTCATTCGCCCGGCACATTGACGAGCAACAAACAAGACAATGTACTGTCCACTCTGTTATTATCTTATCTACGCACGTCGATCAGCGTTAACCTTTTCGTTATGCTCGTACACTCGGCCTTCAACTTGGTAACCGCTTTAATACATAATTCGTGTCGCCCTTAACCGTTGTCGCATTTCCTGGTGAAAGTTTCTGTAAAACGTGCTCGATTCCGTCGAGCGAACCCGCGGGCATCTAATCGTGAGAGCTTCCAGAAAGTTTACCGCTCGAGTTTCCTAACTCACCGTTTCCGGAGGACCAGTGAGGGTGTGTGTCTTTCCGCTTCCGGTTTGCCCGTAGCAAAACGCGGTGCAGCTGAACCCTTCCACTGCCATTTCGATCAGCTTCTTCACCCCGGAGAATTGCAAGATATCCTCCTGAGTGGCAGTGGGCTCGAACACCACGTTGTACGAGAACAATTTACCCTTCCGGTCCCCGCCGTTTGGAGATCCCTCGCACTGCCCGCAGTGTACAGTGTTAATTAAATATTCAATGAAGCGAGATACGATGGCGATAGTTGTCGAATCATCATACTGCGTGCACGTATGCTATGTCAGTGCAAATAACTACTATTTGAAAAGGGAGACAAGGAAATAGGGCTTACATATATTTGTCCATCTCCGGGAAATTGCACGGCCATATCGTCGCCGGCCTTAATTTCCTTATTGCTAAGTGGACGAACTCTACGAAACAAAGAGAAAAAAATCACAAAGTAAAGATTATTAATTGAACTCCACGATTATTTCTAAGGAATTCGTCAACGGATTAATTGGCGTTTCAATTACCTAACGACAACATTTATGTTGTTCTCTGGAAGCAAATGTTTGCTGGCTATAACTTTCTTATCGCCGTCTACCAACTTCTCGATGCTGCCAGTCCTGAAAGTAAAGGAATCCTGTGAAATCAACATCCCTCTATCGTGATTAAACGTTCGAATGGGAGTAACCCGTCTGGCAATTTCACGATTGACCTCCTATCATGCTGGTTAAATAATCGACGAGGTTCCAATCAATCGGGCTAACTGAAACTGCCGATGGAAAATCGCGTGATTGACCAGGCTCGTTTATGATTTCGTTTCTTTTCCATGTTCGACCGCGGACTTATCCGTGACGCTGAAAAATCGTTGCGACCTCGGTCAATGATTCACGAGTAGCCTGATTGCCGAACTGACAGGCAGGACTGATTAGTCGGATAAACAGTACTTTTCGACAGCAGCTCGGATCCTGGGTTTGGTACGATTTATTGCGACTTACTTAATCGTAAGTAAATGGAATTCCAAAGAAGCGCAATAGAAAATTACGATTACGCTAAAAGCGTGATAAACAGCATTGCTCGCGTACTTGAACGTTTACATGTAGCGCATAAGGCGAATCGATAAGCTTTTACAATTATGCGAAGTGTTTACTGATAGCTAAAGGTCTTAGAAATATTGGGGAGGTATTTTAACGAAGACTGATACGTATATAAAACTCGCGGTAAATTCGTTAGAATGAGGTTCGATTGATTTTTTTTTCCATCCAAGGTAAATTATTGTTATACCTGATTCTATAGATAAATTTTACTCACCTTGCTGATCTCACGTTTAGAGTCTTTTATTTGTACTTTACACGTTTACGACTCGCCAGGCAATCAGAACGACGGATATAATGGATTACGTGACAATACGCCGTCCACCTTCGTTGTCATTCTTTATACGTTTTAATCGAACGGGAAGCGCACAACTAACATTCGAGGAATACAAACTGCAGAATCGTTTCGCGAGCGTAGGCTAAAGAAGTGTGTGGTATTTTAATTTCATAATTATGCCAGTTCCGAATATTTCTACATGAACGATATTAGTCATACCGTTAAGCAACCCGATACATTTCCGGGCACTTCTATCTTAAAGATCAACCCTTCGTCTCCCCTCAAATTAAACGTAATAAACAAATAGAAAGAGGAACATTTCATCCCCCTTTTCATTGACTTTATTTCCCCATGACATTGCTCATTTCCACCCACACGATCGTCCAAGCCACCCTCTCTCACTTTCTGTCCTTCCCTCTCTGGTAAAACACGCGTTTCACCTATCTGTTCGCGGGTAGATCTTTCCATATGGACATACGGCTCGCGATCGTGGTGATATTGACCGACAGACAGAGACAAGCAAGCAAGGTCCCGTAATCGATACGCGGCATCGAAATGTGCCGCAAGTGCGACATACATATGTATGCGTCTATCAATTCTCGTACACGTATTATATGGAAAGCGACGGAGGGTGGGCTCGAGCAGTCCGCCCATCGGAAAATTAAATCGAATGACCAACTGGAAGCTTCTTCGATGCATCGCGTCTAATCAGTGGCACGGATCTATTATAGAATTTCTACTAAATAATTTATACCCACGATTTCGGTCCGTTCCAAGGCATATGATGACGAATTAAGTTACCGATAGCAGTAACGCGGACAGTTCTTTTTTTTTTTTAACGTCGCTGAGATAGTCGAGCATTATTCACGATGGCTTCGCGGTTGTTTTCCATTGGTCAATTTTCTCTTTTCCACAGTCTAAAGTTACTTATACATACACCAACTTCGCGACTTTTTTAATCGTATTTTTTCCCTTTTACTTTAAGTCCGATCAAACACGCTGGAAGACGTTCGCGTTATCGTTAAGATCGAGAACGATAAGCAATTTATAGGTAACTCGATCGTGTACAGGTTCATACTATCTGCAGACTTTTATTATCATATTGAAAGTCGATAAAGAAAGACCGATTCTGACTCGGCTGAAGAACGTTACGACAATATTATTGGTACGCTTTATGTAATATGCATATACATATTGGTCGATAATGAAGGCGTCACCGTTTGGGACACCGATGCACAATCTATTCCGGTGGAAGACAGGCAAAAAGCATAATGCTCGGGTCGATTGTTTGGTACACGCCAACTTTGGTTTCTTGCAAAAGTATTGCGTGGCGGATCGATACGAAGCGCGTGAACGTTTGCTTACATTGTCCACTTACGCGAAATTGCTGTCGACGCATTACCGCTCCGTCCGATAACGCCGAAACAAGTACAATTTCTGAGGTGCGCGTTTCGAATACGAGTCAACGAAAATCTAATCGAGGAATGAATCATTGAAAGGAACAGATGGATAGAATATACTCACTCGTTTCCACGGGACAGTAGCAAGGCGCTCTTCGCTACCACTTTGACGCTAGAGCTGCTCCTTCCTGGACTATTTCCCCGGGAAATGGCCTGGTCCGAAGGGCTATTGCCGCGTGACACGCGACTCTTCCCTTTATCCTTCCTCGCATTTTCTTTTTGAAGGCTCTCGCCTCGGGAAGGCGACGGATTTTTCACAAGCACCATTCGTCAACCTTCAATCATGCATTCGAGAGAGTAACAAACGACCATGCAATTCATTCAGATAACAATGGAATTTTAGACGGATCACGTTGGATCGATGAGCGAAATTTTCCGGGATTCACAATAGTGAAAGCTCTTCTCACGTTTAGCAAGCGCCCAATGATTACTGCAACGGCTTGCTTACATGCGGGATGATAATTAAGCGCGCCGGCACAATTCGAGCGAAAGTTTTGCCGCTAATTGCGATTCAAGTAGAAATTATACCATTCCATAAGGGAATCGAGGCGGACAGTTATGGTAGATCATGAAGTTCGATCGGTTCCGACCAGTTTGCTCCGCACCAAAAGCGCATTTTACACCTTTCCCTTTTTGCGACAATTAACGCAAGCGTCGCGGTTTACCGCAGTTTCGAAAGTGTGAGCCAATCGGATCGATGGCAAAATTGTTCCACGCGAGTACAGGCGATAGATCTTTTCGATTCTTTTTTACTTCAAACATTTTTGCAAGATTCAAAAATAACAATTCTATTATATCCAGATCGTGTCTCAAACTCTCGCTGTCGGCACCTTGTGCAATGTAAATCAACTGAATCTGCTTACATTCGAAATTGCATGGATTGTTCAAAACAATTCCATCACCCAAACTTCCGCACGATTATCACCCTCCGCTGTATCGTTTCGATCACCGATACAATATCTCACGAAATTTTTTTTTACAATTGATCATAAGTTTGCGCGAACGCGATCGAATTAACGCGGACGGGCAAATGGATAACGGAAACTCGTGTAATAGCGAGAACGGACGGCACGCTACTAAAACACTTGCCAAGGGGTGGTTCCATCGTTGAGCGGTGTGGTTTTTCCTATAGTCGATGTTCCCCGGGAACGATCGAAACCGGTGTCCAAGCCATCGTGCATCGAAAGGCAATAGGTTCCTCTTTCGCTTCGAGCCGCGGTCATCGTCCACCCCGGGCCTCGATCATTACGTAATGATGAACTTGACATGTCGCGCGTCGAGGTTGCACGCCGATGATCAATGGGCCGCCGGGTTGCTTCGACGTCCGATGGAAATAAACCAAGCAGCAGGAACGTTAATGTCCGTGACGAACGCAAAACGGCATAAGCTGCTCAATTATTGAAGTAAGTTCGCTCTTTGAAGTATTCATATTTACCCGGGGGGACCTTGGGCACACGAAGGGACCGTGAAATATGGAAAATAGAGAACATTTCACTGTCTCTGAATGGTAGACCCTTCGATTCTGCTCGTTTATTTGAAAAACCAGTCTGTCCTCTGGATGATTTTTGTTTGGCAGAAAGGGAACATTGCTCATCGGTGAATTCGATCCTTTTATGCGAATGCCCCTGCGCGTTTTAACCACTTTCTGATGTTCCGAATCAGAAATATCCAAGCTAAGTTCGGTAGCTCCTATTCATAGATCCTCCGCTTTTCCTCTAATCGCGAGAACGAGGAGGAACGGCGAAAAAGGGGTCCGAGGACACGCGCGGTGTCGTTCGACTTGAAGATTAGGGGAAGAACCCTGTAAGAATGACCAGCTATAAATACTCAAGAGTCAGCGGTGTCTGGCGGTAAAATCGCGGCTCGTTTTCCGTCGCGGGTTGCCCGAAGTGGAGGACGCTCGCTACGGAAAAACTTTATCTTGTCTGCGACAGTCTCATCCCTGGTCGCCCGTGTAGCGCGAGTCTCTTCAACGGTGGTCGCCGTAACGTTTCTCTTCTTCTTACTTTGTGCTACACGATAGTCTCGAATGGGAAACGATTCTTTTTTTTTTTTTTTTGTACATTCTGCCAAGAGCTCGAGATTTGTGTCAATCATGTTGCGCCCGAAGCGCTGGCTAACGGTTACAAAACTATCATAGCGGTATTTATCGTAAGACCAAAGGGAACGCACACGTGGAATGACAATCGTCTCTTGTTCTTTGCATTCAGATGCGTTAGAACTGGGACGATGATATTCTTTATGAATTCCATAGACAGGCGTATGATTCACAGGTGCGCGACGCTTACGAATGTTGAGTAGGCTGCAACGTTTAACGCAAATCCTCTTTCAAAATGTTAGTTAAGTTCTGAATAGGCAGATGGTAGGTAAAGGAACGCAGATATTGATTTACTTCGTCCCGTTACGGTGTTCCCTGTTGGCTACGGTTGTCTCGTGATTAATGATGAAAAGCTGGATACGGTGGAAGTACTTTTTCTCTGAACACCTTCGGGCCTTGATAGCAATTAGAAGAAAGCGAGGAATACGTTGGCGAGTTAATGTAATAACGCAACCAAGGGATCATTTAGCAATAATTAATATGCTCTTCGTTCTTAATCATCGTTAAGATAATATTATGATCGTTTCGCGTGATAACGTGATGCGAAAAACGTAGTTATAGAATTTTAATAATGATTCGTACAGGGAATACGATCGTTTGGCGAGGACCCGGACAAAGTGATAGTATAATTAATCATTCGATGATTATAAATTATCATTGCGAAGCAGGGGATACCCGAAGGCTATAGGTTATTCCAGGGCGAAAGTGGCATTTATCGTATTTCGTGCCAACTCGCTTGGCTGACATTAAGCTGAGCGCAGACGATGCCTGCACCCGTGCAGCTTTAATACCGGTTTACCGTGAAGGGTCGTGTCGCATACTTTTCGCCAATAAATAATTAGTAGAATACGTAACGGTGACATAATGAAAATTCAATGAGAAATCATTCGTTGATCGATACCTTTCGTTCGTAATAAATAAATTATACACAGCGCACGTTGTGCCTGGCTATTCCTTTTAATTGCTTTAGACCTTGGACATTTATTGTAACTGCCTCAAACAAAAATTCGCTGCACTTTTATTAATCACAGTGGCTTTGCTTAAGAGTTAAAAGCTTCGAAGTAGCTGCTTGTCCATAAAGGGATATAGTACCATATAGATACACCCGTGGATTTAGATACAACACCCGGAAGGGAGGACTATAAGTAAATTATAGCATAAAAGTGCAGTGCATATTTTGGCTTCCTATGTAAAGTTGCAGTTTTCCGGCCGATTACCGTAGACGCCACTGTTAAAAGGGTTACAGACCCTGCGCACCTTTCGCGCTGCACTTGTTCTTGTTTAATTCTAATTAAATACCAACTGTGCAGGAACATATGTGTCTTAAAATGGCAACTTTGCAATTGCTTCAGTTACTCGCATTCGATATCTGCAAAGTTTCCGTCGCTGTATCGTCTGCAAATTAAAATTCAAACAATTTCTCAATACTCTTGTACCAATAACTCGTTTTAGTCGCTGAATTACGTACACGGTCTCAGACCACTCCTAACGTACAAACGATCTCGCAGTCTCTTTGGAGACGTTTCCAGCTTCACCACGTTTTCAAAGTTGGTCCAAAACGTTGGTCCACCTACGCCCTCCGCGGTTCAATCTTCAGGTATCCGGCGATTGAAAAATTCTCTCGGAAAGATATATTTCTTCCCACGAGTTGCCGGTCATGCGTTAAGAGCCCGACGATCATACGCGTACCTACACACAAACGTACTCGTGCACACGAAGAACGTCCACGCGGGACACACGCGGAGGGAATGGGCCGTTTCTCCTTCTCTGTTAGGCCTGTTCGAAAGCCCTCCTCTGTTCCTCCACCACCTTCTTTCTACGGCACAGAGAGTTCCTTTAAGCCGGCAGTTTCGTGTGTTACACCGTGGCGTGTGCACACAAGATCACACAAGCTTTATATACGTGGCGAGGGACAAAAGGCAACCCCCCCCGAAAGGTGGCTTCCTTCCTTCAACGGAACAAGTTTTCCAGGTGTCTGTCATCCAGGTGCGGGGACCAATAATATAATCGGGTCTGGTGCACAGGCTCCGATCTGTGATAAATGAAAAGTAAAAGTTACGTTGGCCCACTTTGAACCGTGCCAGCCGTGGTAGTCCTCGAAAGGAAACGTCTTTGTTCAGAATTTAGGCTGCTGTGCGACCGCGAGTTGTGATGGGACAGATTTCCGTGGGTGAAACTCGCGTGACGTTTATGACAGGCTGATCAGTTGCAAAGTAAGTGGACGCACAACTTCATTTTATCATTATTATTTGCAAGCATCGGAAAAGCGTTTCGCATTTGATCGTGACCAAGCGCCGAGGGGTTGCATGCGAATGTCTTTCGTACTTTTGGCGTCACGGGTTTATCATTCGATCGCGGACTTTTCTCATGCTTTGCTTCGTCATAGTTTTGACAGGGAAATAATGTTATCGCAAAGATGCAAATGTTCCACAAACTTTCTCAGTCAGTTTTCCGTGGAAAATGCGCACGGAGCGGGCGGCGCGCAAGCTGCGCTTTATGTCATTGACATCTGGAACGTGAGTCACTGAAACGAGCTTGCAAAGAACATCTCGTGCTTTTATTAGGCGGTGCACAGATTGCAGCAGATACACCACGAGGTGGTGGTGCCTGCAACATCGCGCTGAGAGCATGTTTTTCTCGTAAATAAAGCGCACCCCCGTGCTTTTCGCGTTCAGTTTATTTTGCAAGCCGCGCTTTCGACATTCCCGGTATAACTGTATTTTTCGGAGGAAGGCCTGACGTTTCAGAATAACGTAACAGACACCTTTTACGAGAATTACATTTTTACACATACATTTTTTTTTACCTCGATCTACGTTCCTGATGACACTTATCGTATAATTATACAATCAAGCGAATCAGATCGGAGCGTGATTTCTTTACCGTTTTCCGAAGCAGCAGGCGTTTATAATGTGAACATTATATTTAGAACTAGATACGCGCAGTCATCTATAACTGATCACGCGCAAGTGGAAGTTCGGTAAAAGGGTCAAGCGAATTTATTAAGCGGCGTTCGAGGAACCCGCTTAATCGTCGTGACGATCGACGAGCGGTTAACGGTTTAACTGCTTTGATAAAGCTGTCATTGGTCAGCCAAGGCTACTTTGAAATTGCCTCACAATTGTCTGTTAATAACAGGAAAGGAACAAGAACGAAAGTGACGAATGCTATCTATTTCTTTGGAGAAATAAGTTACAAGATGTGACCGGTGAATTTTGGTTCACTCTTTGTGAACTCTAAAATATTTATCACACTGCCGACGCCGTGGATCTCGCGAATTTTACGAGGGGCAAAGGTTTCAAGGTGTTCTCACGATTCCGCGAACGTGCCACTGAACTATCTTTCTAGGAAGCGCCGGAGAGAAAGAAACCGGTAGAAAAACGATGCATTGTTCCTCTGTCCGCCCGAGGTTCATCCTCCAGACGTGGAACCTTTTCTCCGCGTTCTTCACCTTTATTTAAAAGCGTACAGTTGTCGTTTAGGCGAAGCGTACGATGCACGACTCCCCGTCACTGTGAACCTCTCCTATCTCGAACATCAAATATATTGACTTTTCTATCGCTCCGGATAGAATGCCATTAAAAGCAGCATGGAATGAATAGTTACTCGGAAGGATAAAGTCTCCCTTCGTGGATCTCGTTCTTCGAAATGTATGTCCAGAGATTGGACGCAGGTCATCGGAGCTAAGATAAGGCAATTAAACGCGATGAGTCACGACAGAGGTTGCTCTTCTTCTTTTTCGGGGGGGACAGTAAACGCGAACCGGCCAGGTCTATTAATCATGTCTAATCCTGCCTTTTTTTTTTCACAAAGAACCTGTTCGGTGGTGGTAGCGCGTTGACCAGTCGTAGTGGCACTGTCATTTTACCCTCTAGGATATTGTGAAATTTCGCTCGGGATCGATTTAATCGGTGGGATCACGCGTTTCTTCGAAGACAGCTCGCCGCGGAGTTACTCGAAAATGAGTAAACAGATAAAGAAGGCATCGTTGATCCCTAAAATTCGTCAGATACGCGATGCAATTTACTTCGACGCGTCGAACTTTTTCCTGTAGGAACGTCAGTGTTGGTGTTATTCCGCGGCGATAAGATGCGTCAAATATTTTCCCATTTCACGGTAACTCGACTATCGAAAACTGTCGCTTGCGGTGCTGAGGAATCACGGGTTTCGGTGCATACCAATCGTTTCTGATGCTGACTCAGAAAGTCATTGGACACTTTCCTTATAAAGCACCAAGGCAGAGCTTACTTTTCCGATTTCGTCACGGATTAGTAACACGGCTGCATACATTTCTGTACGGATTAATAATTCGATTATTCGAGCCAGGAAACAGACGTCCTGGAATATTGCAAATGTAACATTCGCACCGGTACAAAACGGTTTTCCTCTATCCCGCGTGACCAGTGATATTTTACGGTTCGCCGGTATCCGTTCTCGCGCCGCGAACTCGGGAACCGTTGTTGATAATAAAGTTACGTAACGGACGAAGTTCCTTAAAACGATTTTTATCGCGACCGCTACGGAACCGGGGTGCAGCTAAGCGTTCTGCACTTTTCAAGCCGCTTTTCCTTATCTATCTAATATACCCTTTTAGTCGTATTTTCTCGCCGACGTTTAACCAGTTTCGCGAACGCCGGCGTTCAAAAGCGCGCGACGTCAGCGGCCGATAGTGGCGGAAATTGCTACCCAAACGATATGCAATAATTAGCGGGCGTGCCTGTGTTAGGAACTTTCAAATTGAAAGTATTACCGAATATTTGGGGATACGGTAGATAATTAGAGTTCAACGATTTCGTCGCACTTTCTAAATTCCTCGTGATGCAAATTTCTTCTTTCGTGCGAATTCCAGATACCATGTACCGTGATAAATCTGTTTCCTTGCCCCTCGGGATAATTTAGAATAGAGAATTCGTGATGATTTCTCTTCAGGACAAAGGACGGAAATGCAGACTGCTCTTTCACGCGAACGCGGAGCTGTGATTTAATATTACAACAAAAGTCGACGGAAGAGCGACTGGGGAGCAGATTTAAAGCGCCTCCCTCGGGCGCGGAGACCGCGGAGGCGTAGTGTTACGTTTCTTCTCCGAATCTTCTGCGAAAAACCGGTTGGCCGGTTCTGATTCAGGCTGACCTTGAGTCAGTCAGCTTCGGGCCTGAAGTTCAGGGCTTTCAGGGTATGCTCTCTCTCTCTCTCTCTCTTTCTGTCGCGCGAGCCTTAATAAGCTCCGCGAGGACGCGAAGCAGAAACGCCGTGAAAAGACTGCGAAGGGAGAGTGGTGGTGCATGTAGTATGACGTCCGGGGGGGCATGAGAATACCGTGTGTGTAATAATAAACTGAACTCTGGATGCATGACGCTCGGAAGCGAAACGGTGGACGAACACGAAGAGACAATAAAAAGGAGGAGGAACAACGGTTCGCGGGATGGAGGAGCAGTGTGTTTCTGATCCACCGAAAATAAGCGACCGTCTATTTTCGGGGCGACTCTTCTAGAGAGGCGATGCGCCGTAGGAAAAACACTGGGCGCCGATCGCAGTCGAATCGATCGCAAAGCTCCTTTAATCTGTGCATGGTATCGTTTAGGTAAAAAGTTACGGAAGGAACGTAGAGATTTTTGTCGCCTCCCTTTCCCTATCTGTGGAATTAATTCATCAAGGGGTTGCTACTTTGGAGACTTTAGAAAACCGGTGTCGAGTTGGAGAAGATGCAGAACGTTAATGGAGAACCGTAACATCGTTAAGATAGATGTATAATGGAAGAAGAGTTACGTACGGTGTATATAAAATCGGAGGGAAAACTAATTGAATTAAAGAGCATTTGAGATGATACATGTACAGTGTCGAATGGGTAACCAGAGGTTGAGTGGCTGAGAGTTCTGGCTTAATGAGGTTCACATGTTTAAGTCTCTATCGGACAAAGATAAGTTTCCCTGAAGTATTACGGAGAAACTAGCAACTTTCTTTTCTTTTACTTAAACAGCTTCAAACAATTCCAAAGGATGTGGAGGCCCTACCGTTGCATTTCAATTGCTTACAATAAACGTTCTCCATAGTTCCTTAAACAATATATCCATTTCCACGTTTCACGGGTATAGTTATATTGCTCTTAACGAGCACCAAGTATGTATGTATATGCGTATCGTGTAACCCAAGTCGTTGACTTCTCAACGTTCGACGCGTTAAAGGAGCACATTGGAAAATCGAGGTCCTTGCTCGCACACGGCCAGTCGTTGAGTAACACGACGATTACACGCTTGTACTTAATTATTCCTGCCCACTCTCGCGAATTTACCCTTTCTCTGTTCTGACAGAAAAAAAACAACGAATTAACGTCTCCGTTGCGGTGTTCATTTCGAGAGACATTGCAAGACAATCGGCAAACAAACAGAAGTACCCCTTTGTCTTCTTTGCTAACGCTGCGAGTTTGATGTACTTGTTTCGTACGGAGAACGAACTGACCCCGGTTAAATTAACCATAAATATCGTGTTAATTGAGCTTTCCAAGGCGATCATTGGATCCTCGCCTCGGAGTGGCGCCGAATCATCAATTTCCCCGAGGTCTCACCGCGGGCTCTCGACCCTGATCCCTATACGAAATCTAATTATTCATTCCTATAATAAACTGTCGTATTCATGCATGCTCAATGACGTAATGACAATGGAGAACAAGATTTAGTTCATGCAAGCATGATTCACGCCGTATGCAAACGACAGGAATACGCGGGCACCTTAGTTTTCATTTACGACTTACCTCACTGTTAGCGTACTTCGTTATTAATTAACGAAAAAGAAAGGAAATGTGCCCCAGCATCGTGCTATTAAACGTACTATCGCTTTTATGCGCCAGACAACAAAACGGTACACCTACCTATACATTTACTCACGGTAATTAGAGGGTGAAAACAAGAAAAACGGCCAATATTAATCGCCGGCGAACCGGTTGTACCTTCAAAGGGTTCGAAGGCTAATTAAACCCTCTAATTGGAGATGTTCTCGCGTGCAATTAAACGGCCCGCGCGACCACGACCCGGCAACAAACTTTTACCGGTTTCCGATCCACCAGCCGATTGTCCCCCGAGCGTGAAAGTCGTAAACGATTCTGTTTCTTTCGCGTGCGTGTGTACGCGTGCTCGCGCGAACCTTCCCAGGCGCGAAAAGGGAAAAGGAACGGGGACCGGAAGTGTCGCGCGAGCCACGATGCGGGACTCGTGCCTTCCTTTTATCACGAGATAAGGAGAACACCAGGAGCTTACCATGCGCGTCACGAGTACACGCTAATGGACGGGACCGGAAGTTTGTATGGGCACGATCGCGGGACGTGCCGCACGCCGTTGCGAGTGCAACAATTGCATTTGCATGCAAAGAAATGTTTGTTATATTACGAGAACGGGGCTACGAACGGTGGCCAAGACTCGACGAGCGGAATTCTCTGGATTAAACGATCGCTGTATCGCTGAATGGCGCCACGGAGTATCCGGGTGACAGAATTTTCAATTTGGAAGCACACTCGAGGGCAAGAACTTTCTACGCCTCTATTTACGGCGGCCGGTCCGCGCTTTTTATTTTCGGTGAAAACGGTGGGACGCAAGGTCGGGAGGCTCGCGGCGGCAAGGGCGAGAAAGTGGTAAAATTATCATCGGAGAAATGAATTCAACAGCGGCGTGCAGCGCGGCCGATGCCTGTAGGAAGAATGAGAAGAAACGCGGCGGTGATTTCACGCGATCTACGGTGAAAACCCGTTCGTCTTCCTCGCCAGAGCGAACGACCGCGGCACAGAGGCTAACCGGTTTCCGGAAATGGGTAATTTCTTTATTATACCCATGAGCGCGAGCGGCCCTTTTTGTGCAGGTACCCGTCTGCGAGGGACCCCGAGGCGAGTGACTACCGTTTGAGAGTAAAGCGACGGAGGTCGAGAATTTGCTGGTTCCATTGAAAGGATCCGATTATTTTATCAGCAACCCCCCGTCGCTAAAAGGAAAAACAAAGATAACAATTCAATATCAGTTCGGTGTAGTTAAATCGATGTTCAACTCCATGTTAACATGTAAGAGAAGAAAAAAAAATGATAAAACGAAGACTCGTTTGTGAGCACCGGAATATTTTCGGTGGATGCGTCAGAGCGCGTGGCCAAGTCGACCTCTCGTTGAAGCGGCGCGTAATTTGTCACGGTAAAACGTACGGAGGTGAGCGTGGAGAACACCAAACGCCTCGAAGGCCCTTTTTCCTTTTGACTCATCGAGCGATGACGCGAGTCCCCGCGGCGAATGAACGCGACCCCGTTTCTCGACCAACATTGATATGGATAAAAAAAAAGTAGGTTCTTCACTTACGTAATTCAGACATGTATAAATCGGGCAGCTACGAAATTCACTGAACCCGATTGGAAACTTTTCACTGGACAGTTTTCAGACAGGTTTAATGGTTTCACAATCCTCGCGCTAAGAAACGCTGCAGCGATACACGACAGAGAGTGACTACTAGTTGCAGCACGTGTTTGGCTACCCGCAGGTGGTATTGCATTATTTTTTTCTTTTTATCACCGTGTCAGTGTTTGCGCAAGTAAACGAGCAACCGCAGGTCCTTATGTCTAATCGTTCCTACCCTAGTGGAAAGTCGATGCAGGTTCTCGATATTCGTATGTTAACATACATTCGTCAACCCTTTGCACTCGACCTAAATTTCCTTATAATCCTTTCGACGAATAGCTGTCGATACTTAAACTGTTGTAACTCCGTGAACAGAAAAAATCGTACAACGATCCCGCCTGGGCTCATTTTAAAGCGCAAAGTCTCTGCTTTCTCAGCCTCGAGTTTATTCTTCCTTCAAAAATGTTTTTACATCGTGTAACGATGTGAAAAAGTGAAGACGCTCGACATTCAAACGTCGTCGCCAGACTTTCCATTCAGAGTTCGATAAAACGGTAAGGAAGAAATCGTATATCGAAAGCGAGGTGGTCGTTTTAAAGGGAACACTTTGGTCTGCGAATTCATGGTGACTCGAATTACGAGGAATAATTCCTCGGTGTCCGTAGACACGTTTGAATCTGTACAATTTTCAGGAAAAGTGTCTTCGCTTTCCTACCAGTTACGAGATGTGAAAACATTTTTCAATAAGACCGAACTCAGGACCGGGAAAGTAGAGGCCTCACGCTTTAAAGCGAGCCCAGGTGGATTGTTGAACGACTGTTTCTCGCAAAGTTGTAACAGTTTTTAGAATGTCCCCTCAGAGGGGACAACCGAGTGCAAAGGGTTAACTATTTCATTGGAGACCGAATGATTGGTTGACTGGACGAAAGTTACTTGTTTGTAATAGATGTATGCGAAAGAGGATATTTAAGAAGGAGGAACATCCTTCGGCAAGCGTGACGATATTGCACATGACTGGCTGGAACAATGAAAACCGCCTTCGCAATACGATTGTTCTTACCCTGGTGCGGCGATCGCACGTATCCGCGGTGATTTAGCATAAGATCAGCCGAGAAATTAGTCATCCGACGAAAGGTCACGACCGAGACAGTGACTCAGATCGATCCCTCCTTTCAGGGGGAAACGTTCTCCAATCCGTTCTCCGAGGAAGATTCATCGACCTTGCCTACGCAATAACCTCGGATGTTCCTTTTTCTTTTCCATCTGTTTTCCAATCGACGATCCGCGAAACGCGGCAGCGCCAACGCGTCGCATAGATCTGGAAAAAAAGACGTGTCGCTATAAATCACAAGTTGACGGTTTCCGAAAAGTCATCTATCATGTTGATCAAGCCTCGAGCAGGCAGACGTCGAATGGTCGTTTCAACGACTCATCCCTGCCCCGGTGTATTTACACATCCATACGCTCGTAGCACCGACTTTAAATTGCCTGGTCCTTTCCTTAAACTTTTTACCCTCGCGTTCGATATCGCGCGGGGGCCGCAGTTCCGACCATTTCGATCGTATAGTCTCACGCTTCGAACGGCCAGTCTCACTGTTTCCAAGACGTAAATCCCGTTCGGCCGTTCACGGCCAGGTTTTCCAAGTCGCTCGGAAATAAATACCTCCGACGCGTGTCTGCTCGTGGCACTGGAATGAAAACTCGTCAAAGAATTTTGTAGAAAATTGTACAAATGGAAATAAAAAAATCATCGATTCGACCACTTCGTTTGTCTCTTCCATCTATGTGTATAGATCTTCGGGGGGAAAAGATACTTCGTGCAGGGTCAGTTTGACGAAGAGAAGAAGAATAAACGCCTCGTCGATCCGTTTCAATACGATGCGAATTGGGTAATTTCCCTGGCCAACTGGGGAAATCTGGCGAACAATTGTGCGGGGCATCAGAAGTAGAATCGACAGCATTATTACTTCCGATTCGTGGAAAGGGCTCCGAGATTTATAGAGTTATCGTCGGAGAACTCTGTGCAAGTCATCGACCCGGCGAAAAGGATTGATTAGATGCAAGGAAACCAATCATCAATCTTTTAACTCTCCCAAGTGCTCCCCATCGACATCGCCGACATTTGTGACGCATAATCATTACTGTATATCGACAAATAAATTGCTACGTATTTGATTAAAAAAAAAAAAAAAAAGAATAGTTGCATCATTTCTATCAGACTTTCAATGAAGAAACGTAACTTTCGACAAAAGTTTGTTTGTGCGAGGAAAAGTGTCGAGCAATTTGCATATTAATGTCGGAACGGGCGGTCATCGGTTGACTCCTCGTATCGATAAGAATGAGGTCACGAAACGCATTTAAACAGAATGTTTCGTGTGTTACATCTGTATTTTCCCGAAGCGCGTTCGTTCCCCAGTACTCTTGCGACCCTCGCCGCGATTGTTGTTAACCAGTAATCATTATTATTCCGCCGGATTCGATTCCGTCACCCTACGTTTGCCCCGAGTATATCCGTCGTCGTCGCACAAATTCGGCGTCATGACACGAAGGTAATGACACTGCGTTAATTACATACCGCCGCGCTTGATCCGTAACGCCGATCGATACATAAGTACCTTCAAACGAATACAATCACGGATCGCAAAGGGACGAATAACACAGAGATAACGATTAAAAAGGAAAGGAAGATAAAATATTTGTATCACTGCGAACGCAGTCGGGAACGCGTTACAATTGCATCGTCTACAAAAAGTCAGGATAGATTAGATTAGATTGTACCGTGCGGCTTTCCGGTGGCCTACTGGAAATCCTGATTAATTTAGCATTCATTAGAATCCTAGGCTAAATGCAGAATACTGCGATTTGTATATGCTTGCGATTGAAATCGTTTCGGAATTGTACAAGGTATTCCTTCGGCTCGGATAGCCGCAAGGAGAAAGCGTATTTTTGGAGAGTGGAAATGTTGCACGGCTAGAAGAATCAGGCAGATCGGCTCGAATGACAAACGTGTTTCTTTATTGATCTTCACCGGGATTTATTGGCGTATCAGTCGCGAATGAAAGAGCAGCCGCGGGGCGGTAGGAGAAGTCTCTCTAGCAGGCGGTGATAAACCGTAGGTGCGGACACTGTTAAGTTGTTATTGAGTCGCGACCGTAGGTGAACCGATCCTCCGCCGTGCCCCGATCAACCCGGTGAACGTGTGTCGATCGCGGTGAACCGCTGTGCAAATCGTGTACGTTCGTTCCATGGAACAACAGAATAAGAGGCGACGTTGATTTTACTTTAGCATCCGGTGGCTCGTTCATCGTCGGATCGCCGTCAGTGATCACTAAGTGAACGTCGTCGATTAGATCGCCGACGACGATCAAACGAACGGACAAACTCTGATCGTCCCGAAGAAATCGATCGATAGACGACAGAACTTTCGGTTCGGGGAATTTCGCAAATTCAATTCGAATTCTCGACTGCGTTCTGTTTGCAATTTTTTAAACACGACCGTTCAGGCTTGACTAACGGAGCGTACCCGTGGAACGCTGATAATGAATAACGCGCGACCAATTAACGATTCATGGCTCGATAAGAAGCGAACTACCGTGTGGCGTGTTGAACAAAAAATCGAGGCTACGAACACGTTTCCTGTTCCTTAGCCGCTGCTCGCAAATATTCTCCGGGTGGAAGGCTTGAAACTAAAAATAATCACGACCGGTAGAGACGACAACTCGCGCTTTGGATTTTTGCTTGGCCAGTACAAGAAGTCTCGTTCGGCCACTAAGCAGAGAATTTGAAAAATTGCACGCCACCGAAACTCGTGCGGGGATGTAGACAGAATGTGTCCGGGTATCTTCTTTTTTAATCGGCCGTTACGATATTTCGATAACAACTAATCTTCGATTGATAAGGAAGCAGCTCGGGATACGTTTATCGTTAAACATCACGTGAAAATTCTCCGAGACCAACATTATCGTCGTTTGTCTTTTAATTTCATTCCGAAACGTGGTATTCCTCAATATGAAATAATGTAAATTACACGAGACGTTTAATAAGCGAAGCTGCAATGCCTATTTATCGCTGCCAGAACGAGCTGGTACGAAACACGTTTGCGCCATACTCCCTTAATGAAAAGATCTGTATTCTCGGAAGCAGCCGAAACGGCAATGACCGCGATTTTTAGCTTACGTTTATGGAATGACTACGAGTCGCTGATTAATCAATGCAGCTTTCCGGCTGGCCAGCCTTGAGCCTTCCTTTTTCAATGTAACTTTTATCCTCTCATGTGAATGTAGATCTAACAATATAAGCGATGCCTTCTTCCAACTAAAAATCAGTGGAATTTAAAGGAGAGCATACGGTTCGATCACTGGCGACGGATTATCGTGCGAAATAGAGATCGGTTTACCACGTAGACCGCGTATCTTATCTAATGATTTAATGCTAGATTTCGCAGGGAAACAGAACGAGCATCAGTTGCGAGAGTACCAGCGTCGCTTCTGTGCCCGTGCTACAATAATAACGCGTGATTACTTTAACTCATCAATTAACTGTGTCTGTCGCGCAGGGTGCAAGAACGCTGGTGAAACATGGGGTGAGTTCGACGACATTAAAAGAAAGATCCATGCCCCATAATTCCGTGGACTGAACGGGACAATTGTCCCCCTCGAACTTTCATTAATCCACCGTTATTAATCGCGCTGAATTGAAGCGGAGATTCGAAGAATGTTTATAGAACTTTGTGCAATGGTCGCGGCAAATAAATAAGGGAGCAGAAGGGTGTCTTCTACCCTTCTCCGCACAATAGGCAACGTCCGATTTTACCTTGAGCCAAATGGGTAGGGCAAAAGTGGCCCATGCTGTCTCTTCGTGCTCCCCCCCCCCCCCCCCCTGAAAATTACGTACCAGTCGTCTACCTGAACCAACGAACGGGGTCTACCTTTTCTGTCTATTGGTCGGAATTTAAGTGAAGCGCAGAGACGACGTTACAGCCTTAGAATCTTGTAAATTCGAAAGGTATCGTTCATTGGTTTCGTGCGACGCGATTTTTGTGAACGGTTCGAAGAATGTTAACTATAATGCCCAATAGCTAAAGAATTAATCAAGTCGCGATTGGACCACTCTGCCGTGATTCCCTCGGTGAAAAGAGGACGAAACGTGGGAAAGAGACGGACGTCTTGGCGTTCGTACAGAGTTCCGGCAATGTTTTATCACGACTGAAGTTTAATAGTCCAAGTTACGAGAATACATTATTTCCTTGATCGATCACCCGCCGTCTATCGGCATTAGTCGCGTATCTAATCGGCAGCTTTATCATTTGCAATTCGGCCAACAACTATTTCCCTGTACCAATTGTACAAGGAAAAAGACCGTACCGAAAGCCTTCTGTAATTTGCCTTAAAGCCCCGTGTCATCGAGCCCTTAAACTTGGTGGGCGTTAACATGGTTCGCAAGAGGTCGATGGAGCTGGAGCGATTTTCGGGGCAAGAAAGGAGAAAATGAGCGGATCTACCTGTTTGCTAATTTTTCCGTGCCGGGTGTCCGTTTCGATGGCCGACGCAACCGCACGCGGAGAATCGACACCGATCGCGTGAATCGCCGTCGAAGTTCCGGGTGTTCGTTTCGTGTCCGGCCGTCGGACGATAGTTGCGAGTCCGCAACTTTCTCGCCCAACGGTGCCGCGTAACATGTCCGACGACACGATTGTAAAATTCCTTGTAACCGTATCATCCCAATGAAATACATTTACGGGTAAAAGATAGTGCGCTGAAATGATCTCACTTTGAATGAAAGTGATCTTTGAATCGAAATCGATCGCTCACCGATCATATTCATTCGTTCGGTTTCGTTTCCAGCGAGGACCACGCGGTATCCGACACTGGGGGTGGCGTGAGAGATTCCGGCAGGGCACCGGAAGTCCCCAGGGCTGACCACGAGATAAGCAAGAACATGGAACGTGGTCTGCACGAGCGTGACCGTGTCGGTGTCCAGGACTTCGTCCTCCTCGAGGACTTCCAAAGCGAGGCTGCGTTCATCGATAATCTGCGAAAGCGTTTCAACGAAAACCTGATCTACGTGAGTAGAGGATGTGCTCCTCGAAACGATAAACCATATTAAATTAGGCATTTGAACTTTGAGTTAGATTATCAGGAAGCTCGTTATCAGCCCGTTTTATAATGATCGTAGATTTTAATAAAGCTGCTAAACTTATAGCATTACATAGATATGTATCATCTCGAACGTGAAGATTATTTTAAGTCGCTTACCACCGCAAAGGATTGCTAATTCAATTATCTGTAACTCAGACGCGTCTTCCAGGATACGTTGTTAATTATAAACAATTAACAAATCGAGCAACCTACTTCCTACCTACGAACCGTTTTATTCCTCGGTATTATTTGTCTTTTTTTTTTTTAAATTTCGCCTATAGACGTATATTGGGCAAGTACTGGTGTCGGTGAATCCCTACAAGAAATTGCCGATTTACAATTCGGAGACCATCAACTACTACCATGGGAGAAACTTCTTTGAGGCCCCACCACACATGTAAGAAGCAATTATAAATCGCGCGGTACTCGCAACGATTATTGACACCGTCTCCTCTTATTCCAGCTTCGCATTGGCGGACACCGCTTATCAGTCTTTATCGAAGGAGAATCTGGATCAGTGCATTCTCATCTCTGGTAGGAAACAAGTTAA
Source organism: Holcopasites calliopsidis (assembly GCA_023838395.1). Classification (NCBI taxonomy): domain Eukaryota; kingdom Metazoa; phylum Arthropoda; class Insecta; order Hymenoptera; family Apidae; genus Holcopasites; species Holcopasites calliopsidis. Next base: position 3,644,929 of record JALHAQ010000008.1, read on the forward strand.
TGCAAGTTGAACGTTTCGAGGATCGATCTATAGCTATAACGAAGCAAAATTCGATGCAGTAAGATTGGATCGCTGCGAAGGAATTTGTTGAAATGTGTTCAGGCAAGTTTAGACTTTGTGAACGTTTGCCATTGATCTTTGGTAAATTCGTTGGACAGGTGAATCCGGCTCGGGGAAAACGGAAGCTTCGAAGAAGGTGCTGGAGTTTATCGCGGCCGCCACCGGGCACAAGAAGCAAGTGGAGAAAGTAAATGATAAATTGATCGGCAGCAATCCGGTTCTCGAAGCTTTCGGAAACGCGAAAACCAATCGAAATGATAACTCGTCCCGTTTCGGCAAGTACATGGATATCCAATTCAATTTCCAGGTACAAAAATGGAACGTCTCATTTCTATTTCCCACTCGACACCATCCACTGATTACTCTCGCGTTGTTGAAAAAAAAAGATCGATGATTAGCAATTAAGCCTAGTAAAATCGTGTCGTTTCCTTTAGGGGGACCCGATTGGCGGGAATATCCTAAATTACCTGCTCGAGAAATCGCGAGTTGTGCATCAATTCTCCGGGGAGCGTAATTTCCATATTTTCTATCAACTGCTGGCCGGAGCTGGCGAGGAAGCTCTGCGAAAATTATACCTCAAGAGAAACTTGGACACGTACTATTATCTGTCCAACGGGGTAAGCCTATTATTTTCACTTTCCAAGTAAACTGACTCTTACCGTGCGCATCGTATCGTGTCGATTAGACGAAAGGCACCGTGGACAGTATCGACGACGCGGCGCAATACAAAGAGGTGATCAATGCGATGAAAACCATGGAGATGAGTCAACGGGAGCAGGACGATTTGTTCGCGATAGTTGCCTCGGTGTTGCACATGGGAAACGTTGGCTTCACCGAAGAGGACAGCGTCGCGCAAATTCTCAAGCCAGCTTCCGTCGAAGCTGTTGCCGCGGTGAGTGCATCAACATTTTACAAACGGGACTATCAGCCCTTCGGCGATCGTTCGTTAAAGATTAATACAATTTCTTCCCAGCTATTGGGTTGCGACGTGAAACGATTGGCCGGGGCCTTTACGAATCGCACCATAGACGCCCACGGCGACGTGGTCGTTTCCCCGTTGAACAGAGAATTCGCGATTTACGCGCGGGACGCGCTGGCGAAAGCTGTGTACGATAGACTGTTCACTTGGCTCGTGACCAGATTGAACAAGTCCCTGCAGCCCATTCATGATCCTCCGCGTAAGATGGTCATTGGAATTCTGGACATTTACGGTTTCGAGATCTTCCAGAAGAACAGGTATTATAAGACATTCTATATAATTGAACAGCGTTTTCGTGGATGGAGGAAGACTCATTGGATGCTTCAACAGCTTCGAGCAGTTCTGTATAAACTACTGCAACGAGAAACTGCAACAGCTGTTCATTCAATTGACCCTGAAGTCGGAACAGGAGGAGTACTTAAGGGAAGGAATCGCCTGGGAGAATATTCAATACTTCAACAACAAAGTCATATGCGATTTGATCGAGGAGAAATATAAAGGTACTATTCGAAAGTTCTATTAATCGAACGGCTGGATTCGTTATGATTGTTATCAAACATACGTTCACAGGTATAATATCTCTGATGGACGAGGAGTGCCTCCGTCCAGGGGAACCGACGGACTTGAGCTTTTTAGAAAAGTTGAACGTAAACTTGAACAACCATCCCCATTACATAAGCCACATGAAAGCGGACCTGCAAACGCAGAAAGTCATGGGACGGGATGTAAGTCTCTACGGTTGCATGCGCAACGTTCCAATATATAATTGCCTTTAATTTATGTACTTCAGGAGTTCAGATTGGTACATTATGCCGGGGACGTAACGTACAACGTCCGGGGATTCTTGGAGAAAAATAATGACTTGCTGTACCGCGATTTACGCGAAGTAATGTCGCACACGACGAACTCTATTATCAAGGTACTTTCGCTGATTTACGCGCAGACATCATTCCGTAACTTTTCCTCGCTTAAACTTGACAATCTCGTAGAGCGTGTTCGACGTAAAAGACTTGACTAGTAAGAAGCGACCGGATACTGCTATCACGCAGTTCAAAAACAGTTTAAATAATCTGGTGGACATCCTTATGGGTAAAGAGCCGTCTTACATTCGTTGCATCAAGCCCAACGATTACAAGATGCCCAGTAAGTTACACGAAATTCGCGGCTTGTTGCGTTTCAAAAATGTTTGACGAACTTTTCATTAAAAAAAAAAATCACGCGATTTCAGATCAATTCAATGACAAAATTATACTCCACCAAGTGAAGTATCTCGGTCTAATGGAAAATCTACGTGTCAGGCGAGCCGGCTTTGCCTACAGAAGACCGTACGAACAGTTCTTGCAACGATACAAGTCTCTCTGTCCGCAAACTTGGCCGAGCTATCACGGCCCCGCTAAAGAGGGTGTACAAGTTCTTGTGTGCTCCCTCGGGTTCGAGCAAGACGAATACAGAATGGGAAAGTAAGGGTTTATTGAGTAAACGAAAATCTTATGCAATTCGAAATTTGTCTAACGCTAGGTAAAATTTCGCACGCACAGCACGAAATTATTTATTCGATTCCCTAAGACGCTATTCGACACGGAGGACGCCTTCCAAATGAAGAAACACGACATAGCTGCTATCATTCAATGTAAATGGAAATGTATATTAGCAAGGCGACGATATTTAGAGACGAGACAAGCGGCGATAGTTTTCCAAAAATATATACGACGATGGCTCGCGAGACGCGAAGCTGAGAGAAGACGGAAGGCAGTTATTACAATTCGACGGTAATACGAATGAATATTTTTTGAAGCCAGCTTAATGATATATTGTGAATGGAAAAAATGTTCTGCAGATTCATCGAAGGTTTCATCACACGAAATGGTCCACCAACTGAGATCAATGTCGCATTCATCGAATTAGCAAAATCGCAATGGCTAATTAAGCTCTCTAAAACGCTTCCACCTGGTGTCTTGAATAATTATTGGCCTCCGTGCCCATACGCTTGTCGAGAAGTAATACGCTAAATGAATGATTCCTCTTTAGTGCTAACACCCTTTCGTATCGCGTTAAACCGTGATATATTTTAGGCATCCGAACACTTGCATGCTATGCATAAGAAATGGAAGGCACGTAATTACAGACTGGCATTATCGAAGGAGGACAAGGAGCAGTTTGAGTTAAAGATTCTGGCCGAATCTCTGTTCAAAGATAAAAAGAAATCTTACAAAAAGAGCGTGGGACCAAGATTTCTAACGGACCGGCTTGGCGCTGAAAGTAAAGCACTAAAACAGAGCTTCGTCAACAATATTCTTCCAAGGGAGGAGACGATAAAAGTTAATATTATTTCATTCAAAATCTGAGTTTATGCATACCGAACAAATTTCGATCTAAATGAAACTAATGATCCCTTCCAGTACGCGACACCAGTTATTAAATATGATCGGCATGGATACAAGCCTCGCGAGAGGGTACTAATTTTAACAGAAAACGCAGTGTACATTTTAGACACGTTAAAAACTTTGAAGCTTAAGCATCGGCTACCTTATAAATCCATCGACGAACTAGTTGTTACTGGAGAATCGGATAATTTACTAATAGTTAGGATACCACCCGATTTGAAGAAAGATAAGGTTTGTCATTATACTTTGTGCCAGCAATTATTTAATTATTTATCATTGCACTAATGCGGCTTTCTAATTTAGGGTGACTTAATTTTGGAAGTACCACATATAATAGAAGCTTTAACGAAAGCGATTGACATCACTAACAACCCGAGTATTCTTAAAATCGTTAATACAGAGTCGTAAGTATACCAAGAACAGTTCGTTCCAAGGCTGATAAACACATAAGCGTTATAGATAATCAACTATGATTACCACCCAGGGTCTCACATAAACTAGTCAGCGGCAAGGAAGGTGTAATCGAATTCCGAACTGGAACAACACCGGCTATTAGTAAAAACAGGCAAAGCGGACATTTGCTTGTGGTAAATAAAGTATTCAACATTGTAGGAGTTGTTCGAGAGAAAACGTATGTTTTTAATTTATATCTACGAATTATATTACAGGTGGCATCCCCCTAATGCGCAGTAAATGTGCCAAACAAATGTGTACTTAGAAGGAAGTGTTCAGCTTGCAAAGTACAGTGCGTGATGCAGCCTTAATCGATGTGATTTAGAATGGAAGATTGTTGAAAAGAGATAATATATTCAGATTTTAGTACACTTATCGAGTGACAATAGTAGTTTTGTACCTTGCTGTATGAGTTGTGTAAAATATCTTGTGAAATAATGTTTATTTTTGTAATTAGCGTCTAATCAACGAAACGAAAGTAATTTTCGCCAGTGGCGTGGATCAATTAAAAAAGCAAACTTTGTGCCTTCAATGAAGCTATTATCGAAATAACCGCACAACAATGTAATTTATTGTGGGATGTTTTACAGGTGCATTAAAAGCTATTCCCCTGTTTTTTCTATATTTATATCCTATAAGTCACTGTGCCATTGTTCCATGTTCTGAATGATTTTATGGAGTTCGAATGTAATGTTAAATTAAATTAATTATACAAAATCTTAATAATTGTATAATTTTGTAATACTTTCCCTTCTATTCTCTTCCTTGTGAACTATGTGAACTATTCCTTATTGAGAAAAAAAGTAAAATATTCTTTACCTTTTTCGATTATAAAAGTATAGTCGCATTAGTTATGAAACTATACAATACTCTTATATTACAAACGTTTATATACATATGCATATATAGAAAATATTAATACGTACTTAGTTAATAAGTTCGCTGCCACTTAACACACGAATCTTCATATGAACGTCGACAATGCTTGGACAGCTGGCAGCGAACATGGTAAAAAGGGAGACCAATCGTTCCTTAACATTATCGTTCACATAACATATTAAAAAACTTATTTCTTTTGCGAAGTGGATGGTTCCTTTTTCGTAAGGGACTTCTTTCCCTCTAAGGCTTTCTCTCTTAGGTCATCTTCCATTGCCTTGTTTACTGTCTTCGTAATCATTTGCTTTAACTTATGCGCTTCTTCGAACTTCTTCTTTTTGGGCTGAATTGGCGCATCTATAAAATTTGTCACCCGTTCATGAATGAAATGTTTTGAATATACATATTTACGAGTAGGTCTTCTTAACAGCGATTTTCGAACGTGATAACCTGCAAATTCTATTAAAAATCAAACAAATGTTACTCACTGTTTCGTCGTTGAATAGCAAGACCTTTCTTATTTTTATCCTTCGCTTTCCCTTTTAACGTTGCTGGTAGTTTAGTTTTCACTTTCAATTTGCCTTGAGCCATCTTCTAAATGTTTAACAACTTCTTCCAAACTCGATGTACTCACGCAACACGTGTATACCCTTCGGGCATACAAAACCTAACCTTTAATTTTATAAAACGCACGGAGCCTTTTTGGTGCAATATAAATATATGGTGACAAATGAGGTAAAATAATTTACATACATTCATCTACTGCGTATGTATAACGATAAAAAAAATGTGCGCTGTTTTTCACGTATGAATAAACTATTTCACTGCAGTAAATATATATTTCGCACACTCAGCTTATCTAACGTACTATGGTCACACGGGAATTAAAAAATCTATCAATCGCAATATCGACCGAACTACGAAATATTTACGATATTATAATTATTCTATCATTCTGAAAGGTGACAGATTAACGGTATTTTTATCATTCACACGATAAGGCAAAGGTTACTCGGATGACTTACGGAACCAATTTATGCGAGACTTAACTGTGTACATCGTTGTCCAACACTTTGCTGTTTGTTATCAGATTGACCGGTTTTCACTTTGCGAATATATCGCGTTTGTTTTTCATCTCGCTATTAACTTATTACTAAATCGATCGCAATGGCGTTATCCAAACCAACGAACTTAATTCTGCAACTTACTGCTGCTTATTTCGAACGTCTCTATACGAGTCCGCTGAAAACTAAAGCAATAACAAGGTAAGCCCTGTTAAGTGACACATCATTTTCACGTTACACTTTGCAAGAACATTGTCTACTTGCTTTTCAGCTGTATCATCGCCGGCCTCGGAAATTTTATGTCGCAGAAGATTTCTGGCACAAAGCACATCAATGAGGACAGTTTACTTGCATTTGCTCTATTCGGGTAAATTTAAATAGCCATTTAAATTTCTTAAACAACGTCATTTAATTCGTCGTTTCTTAATAAAAATTCTTTATTTTGCCGTAGCCTGCTCTTTGGAGGACCTGTTCCACATTACTTTTACACGTATATACAACCGTTCATTAAAAACCCATTAATACTGTTGCTAGTGGAAAGGTGTTTCTATACACCATGCTATCTGGCATTAGCGTTGTATATGTTGCCCCTCTTTGAGGTATAATTACATTATATGGTAATACATTTGCATCCCGTACACGCATCTGGATTGATCAAAATGGAATTTGTTGCAGGGTAATACGCATAGGGATGCGTGTAAGCAAATGAAAAAGCTGTATTGGCCAGTCCTCAGTGCAAATTTAAAATATCTCAGCTTATTGCAATATGTTAATATCAAATACATTCCGCCAGTGGTAAGTTGGGTGTTGCTCAAACTTATTGACGCCTTGCAATAATTATTTAGACGTGTATAAAAACTTAGACCACTAATGTGACCATGGTTTCAGTTACGTGTTCTTGTGATAAATCTTATCGGTTTCTTCTGGACCATATACCTCGCCCAGCAAAGGACTAAGCATTCCAAAACCGGTGGAGCTAGAAAATAAAATATTTTTATTAGGTATGAGCTTCTCAAAACATTGAAACCCTTTGAAACTCTAATAAGAAAAGGTATACAATCTATAAGAGAGATTGGACATTAATGTTCTTTCTCTTATTTGTAAAGGGGAACTAGTTAGCCTTGGGTTCATTATACGTATAAGTAATGAGTAGTATATGGGGGCTGTATTATTGATGGAAATATATTTGATATATGAAATATGTAAATAATTATCTTAGGATGTGTAATTTTATTATCATTAGTTACACATCTATTTAAACAGAAACATACTTAGGTTTTAAAGTATCCGAGCTGTGGTGTGAGAATACTTATAAATAAATTTTATAACTGTTTTGAAGAAAAGGGTACGTTTCTTTAAGCCTTTTAATTTAATCACACAACAACAATACAGAGTATATTACAGATATAATCAGAATTTTTCCATTTCAACGATGGTAACATTTGATGGCTTTAAATTATGATTAATAAATATCAAAGTCAAGAGCGATGGTGTGGAAAGTTTAACAAGTTCTACATTTGTATGTTCGTACAGGTAAATTACTTCTCTTCGTATTTCATTGGAACATCACAATTACTACGAATTCGACCTGTCGAATGAGAGTGTCATTATAAAATAAGACTTGTACGACAAATGCATACACTTTTGTGTTCCAGATCAGTTTAACAGATATGCATCAGTATTGTATCACTATCGCATCACCATAGCAATTGATAATTTCCTTTATTTTAAAGAAAACCGAGTCAGTTATTACGCAAACGCTAATACTACATTTCCCTCCGTGTTATAAACAACGTAGACTTTCCAAGTTTGACTTTTAAATCCTATACATACAATTCCAGGACTTAACTTCGAATAATTAGGACTAGTCTAATTATGTCTTTTGGTATGCTGCCTGGCCTTACAGCCGAGAGAGGAATTTTCTGACTAGTATCTCGATAAATTGAGTATTGCGAGTAAAAGAAAGTTTTAAAACTTCAACATCATTTTTATACATTTTCCTTGCCGCCAAGGATGACAAATGACTAGCTTGTTGTAGTATAAATAAATAAATAAGTTAGAAATAAGTACGTGTATAAATAAATATAAAATTTCTCGAACGTTGAGTATGTATAATAAAAAGAAAATGAGCAAGGTGCTAGATTTATGCATAATAATATCTATATGTACAAAAGGAACCGTTATAGAACATTGCACTAAAATATCAATCGATGAACCCCTTTGAAATCAGCAGATCAATTCAAAAGAATGCTTTCTAGCGTTAATACTCGTTAATGGAATGTCTAAAATTTGACTAGCTGGTGTTTGTATAACAAACAATTACATAATTAAATAATCACGCAGACGAAGAGCTACCAGAGTAGACTGAAATTAATCTTTAAACGATGTAGTAGCTATTGTATAATAATGCGTGATCTTTGAAAGCTCTAATCAACACAGTTTACGATGCTTACAAACATCATCGTCTCCTTATTGCTTAAGTACTCAGACGCATCTTCCATTTCTCTAATCTCGTTTGATTGTACTGAACTAAGAAGAAATTAATAATTATGGTAAAACGGAGAACGCTTCGAATCTCTGTTGCCAGTAAATTCGTCCTAATGATTAATCGTAAATCAATATGAATATTATCAGATCATTCGTTTCTAATGCCTAATTAAAATAGAAAAAAAAATGTTAGTATCAATGAAGGAAGAAAAAGAAAGTGTTCGAAAAGGCGTATGTACTAATAGTGAAGCTGATGATGGCATTGCAATGAGCGTGGATCGCCATCCGTGAGTATTTGTTAAGTCATGAGATCAAGACGTGTAAATGCATATTAAGGATTTACAAAGAGTTAAGGACGTTGCACCAAACTCAGAACGACATGCTTCTCTCACGTCTATACGCAAGAAGATACAATGAATTCTCTGTTCGCAGTGGCGCTAATTTCCCTCAATATAAATATAATATTTATATGATGTAGGAGTGCTAGAAAAGGTATCGAAGGATCTTTACAACCTGCACCATTCCAAATCCCACACATAAAAGGAACGTTGAGCGTTTTTAGGGATCCGCTTGTTGGTTTCAACGCGTGTAGGATGGACTCCGACTTGGAGAACAACTCGATCGGTGGCTTGGACTTGACCAATTACTATGCCTGCTGCTATCAGAACTACTCGGCGACGAAGGCGGTGTCGGAGTAGGTCGGTGATATGGAATTGGTCGTTTCCTGGCGCTAAAATTAATGACTGTCAATAATCGTGCACTAAGTAATCAATAATATTTGTATGAACATGAACAGAATCGTTTGGTAAGTTTAAATAAGTACTGTTAATCGTGGACAACTCTATTGCAGGAGCTAACATATTATCATTAATGATACTTACAAAGAAAGGAAACGTGCGAAATAAACCATGCAACGCGACAGAAGTACCATGCAAAAATAAACATGTGTGTCACTTACCTTTTGCTGGAACTTTTATGGAAGGCAGTGGATTTGAAAATGATCCACTAAAGAAAAAACAACGCAACGAAAGAAAAAAATAACACAGTATCGCGAACTAAAGAAAAAGGCTTGCCTTTGTAGCAGTAAATACATTTTATTCGTGACTGACATAAAATGAAGGAGAATCTCTACTGTAAACGTTTAATTTACAATAATTTATCAGGAAGATACACGCATGCTACAGCTACACAATATCTGTAGATCATTTTGTAAGCGATCAGATACAAATGAAAAAAAGACCAAGGGGAAAGAAAAAAAAATCATACAAATTATATAAGTGTAACCGATCTTAAATTGAAATTCATATGCCGGCAGAAACAGAGTAAATGTACATACGTTTACTCGTATTGCTTATAATGTAAAAATTTACGTGACTGTCTCGTAAAGTGATAGCATTAAAAAATGATTGAAGTTATATGGACAAAATTGCAATGTATCGTAACGTTTATGAATAATTATAACTGTAAACACGATTCTTCGTGCTTATTAATTCTACCATTAAACTAACGTTCGCGGTTGTGGCTAAACCTGCTCACTTGATCTTTCATTTCTTATCGTTTACTTATGCAAAAATGAAGTTCGATATGCATTATACGTTTATCACTACGTTATAATTGTAGGAAAGTAATAGAAACATCTGTGCGAAGCCGTAACTTTATCTTCTATGCCTGTCCCTCGAACTGTCCCTGCAGGACACAATACAAAATGACATTAGATTAATAAAAAAAAAAGAAAAGGTCTTGAGTGAATCTTTGTAATCTTATGTGAACGTTCGCGAAACGCGTTAAAAAAAAAAAAGGGAAAATGAAATAAAATTGAGAATAAAAATACAAATAAAAATCGAAACAATATCTCTACGATCAATGCAACGACGTGGGCTTACGAAACTTGGCTTGGTGCGTTGTAAAAACCTGCTGCTACGATATCGAAACTACCGGGGTCCAGGATACCTACCTTGTGATACGGCGTCTATCTAGGAAACTAGGAGAACCATGGCGTCGAGGTATAGACGGTGAACGAGATCTGCTAGAAGCCGAACTGCTGGACGTTGAACGAGAGGACCTACTAGAAACGCTGCTCGACGATCGTGATGAACTAGAGAAACTTCTACGACTATGTCTCGAACTAGACAAGGAAGATAACGATTATTAAAACGCATAAAAGATGAGTGTCACATTCAGGAATCCTTGTTTGCTCACCTTAAAGAGGAGCGCGAACTACTCCTGCTGTGACTTCTCTTTTCCTTGTCCCGCGATATCCTGGACAAGGATCGTGAACGACTCCTGGACTTTTTCGATAGCGATCGACTACGCGACTTCTTCGACAAGGATCTGCTTCTGGACTTCTTCGATACGGATCGACTCCTGGATCGTTTGGATAATGATCTGGTCCTGCTTCTAGACCTGAACTTTTCTGGCGAATGAGACGGCGACTTCTTGGATCGCGGAGACCTGGACGCAGAGTGTTTCGATTCGGAAGAGGATCTCGATCTGGATCTTTTCGATCTCGCCGGTGACTTCGGTGATTTCTTCGATCTCGCGGGTGAAACAGGAGACGCTGATTTTTTGCCCCTGGATACGGACCGTGATTTCTTGCCTGTAGAAATCGACCTCGATCGACGCCTGGGCGATCTGGAAGACCTCTTCTCCACCGACTCCGACCTCGTGTATGATCTGGAACGCGATCGCGAAGAAGACTTGTCCCTCGGGGAATGCTTCCTGGACGCCGGCGAACCCTTCTTCGAAGTAGCCTGCGATGGTGAACGTTGCTTCGACTTGCTGCTGGGCACATGAGGAGGAGATTCGCTGGGGGAACGCAATTTTATAGCCGCGTCTTTGTGTGCAATTGTTATCGGTGGCGAATGCGAGGTGGATTTGCTCTGACACGACTGTTTCCTGATAGCAATCGGGGAACTTTTCTTAGAGGTACTAGGTGACTTCGAGCGATGATTCGATTTCGTCGTGGACATGGTGTCAGTCACTTTGGTCAGAACTTGCGGCAACGGAGGCGGCGATTCGCTGGGCGATCGTATTTTGATAGCTGCCTCCTCGCGGGTCAATGGCAACGCAGGCGACGGTGATCTACTGGACACCGGCGATTGTATGGCAGGGAGGTGAGAAATGGGCGACTTTGACTTAGACTTCTCCTGCAGCACAATATTCTGCACCATTTTCGGCGGGTCATTTGGTAAAGCTATATCCAATACATTGTCCTCTTTCTTCTCAACTTTAACCTTCACAGGACTTATCACCTTTTTACCTATGGTTTCTCTGGCTTTCGCGGCTAATCCACTTTGCAGACGTTTCAAGGTGTGCAATTCCTTCATCCTCTCCTCGTCCTCTGATTTCGGTTCATCGTCCGCTATGTTCGTTTCGTCCTCGCTGCAGGATCGTAGCCTGACCCTCGGCGCGATCGGTCTAATCTCCCTTGTTCTGGAGCTCGATCTGGATTTCCGTTTGTTGTCATGATTCTTCTTCTGATCCCGTTTCTTTTTGTCGTCTAGTATATGCTTGTACCGTTCCGGATTTTTCTTTGCCGGAGAGTAACTCAAGGTGGATCGTCTAGATCTGCTTCTCGACTTGCTGCGGCTTCTGCGACGTTCCCTGGATCTCTCCCGCCTATCCCTTGGCCTCCTAGGTGATCTGGACCTTCGTCGAGAATCGGATCTCCTGCGTCTAGTGGGCGGTGACAATCTTCGTCGCGATCCATAGCGTTCGTATCTGGATCGACTCCTACTTCTAGACACCGAGTATCTATTGTACCTTCTCGGTGATCTCGAAACCCTTCTCCTTCTCGGCGACGGACTGACTCGTCGCGACCTCGAGTACCTCCTAGGAGACCTGCCTCTGTCGACTCTACTCCTAGATGGTGATCTATGCCGCCTTGGTAGAGGACTTTTGTGTACAACCGGTGACTTCTCCCTTTGTTTCTCGGGCACGATTCTTTTAACAGGCGAGTCCTTCTTTTTAATGGGTGGAGTTTCGTTTCGACCCTTTTCCTGCTTCTTTGGCGAGCGATTCTTGAGCGTTTCTTTCGGCGTGTTCTCTACCTCATCACTCTTAGTCTTCTCCGCAGCTTTGTCATGTCTCATAAACTTCTTCGGCCTCTCCGGAGAGCTGTGGAATATGTAAAACATATATTATTCTGAATAACTTTGTTCGGGTAATCGTGAAATGAAATCGAAAAACTTAATTCCGTGACTGACCTATCCGATGAGCTCTCGGATGACTGATGCTTCCTCTTCCCCGCTACTTTCTTCTTCTAAAAGAAAAACAAGACGAATTAGTAAGCTATACAACATCATCCAGTGAACACCGATCATGCATATGTACTTGTCAATAGGATAAAAAGAGAGATCGCAAATTCACAAAGTTTCTCTGGAGTCTGCTCATTCGCTATAGTACAACAGTTTATAGTGTTTTCGGCAAAACTTCGCGGCACGTGTACAATAAAGGAAACATCGAGGAAAATGAAAAATGATCCGCGTCGCACCTATGACAGAGAACAAGCAGTCTCCTAATTTCGTAACTCTCTCGCAAATGTGATGGTGCTTGACACAAAACAAGTGAGAGGCAACAACAATCGCAAAAGTTCTTACGAATAGAAAAATCACAAAATTATTATTACATTGAGTAGCGGCATATCTGGTACTCACTCAGGGAATATATCCTGTCAAATGGCGCTGATAATTACAAACAATACTGAGATTTACACTTTTGAAATAATGACTGTTAACTTGAAATCAGATAAAAATCTTGACAGAAACAAGCAAGAATTCATGCTTATTCAAAGTTTTTCTTTTTCTTTTTGCGGCAACGAAAAGTAACTTATAAAAAATCCAATGTTCGGTTAACAAGTAGTCGGGGGAAAAAATTGAACGAAAAGTAGATGTTGCATGCTCCTGCTTCACGTGCTAAGGTATTATATGGGTATATATAGTCATAAATATGTATATGTAGAGAAAGAGAAGAGAGAGGAAGATAGAAACTTTCGTATCTTGTTTCCTTCGCACTATTTTTCCTACCTCATGTTTTTCCTTTGCCTCTGCCCTTGATTTCTTCTTCTTCTTCTTCTTCTTTTTCTTTGACTCAGTCTCGGAAGAACTGGATATCATAGAATCGTGTTAACAGTTAAATGCAATAAATATATCTTCCTGATTTTCGACATTTAATTACCTGCTATCATCTGAAGCTTCACTGGATTCGCTGTCGGAGGAACTAGCCTCAGTCTTCTTGTGTTTCTTGTCCTTTTTCTTCTTCTTAGACTTTTCTTTCTTCTTGCTGGCCTTTGGTGACTCTGACCTAGGAAATTCGATCGTGGTTATTCGAAAAGTATCGTTATACGCGAATCTTTATTTTCTTTTCTGTTAATAAAATTTAGTTTTGTTTGTTTTTTTATTCAAGTCTTGCAGTGGGCGTCTTCCTGTCGACAAGTGCATACCTTGTGCTGACAATAAAGAAAGCTGTTGTACAATGTATCCGTGTGTATAACAAATACGTTTTTCTAATGATACAAGCTACCTGCTGCTCTTAACGATATCGAGTAAAATTAACGAATAAATTCGGAAAAGTAACGATCGAGAACGCGTGAATCCGATTGGAGTTTCTGCACTGAACTATGTCAGCATTTGGATAAGGCGTTTAGTTAAACAAAATAGAATCTAACTCGTACAGGTATATATATGTATATGTATAGGAAATGCAGTGTGTAAACATTTCAATATGAACATATCGATATAGAAAATAAAACAAAAAGTTACACAGATGGTTCCTTTTACAAATTTCCACTGCAATCCCAAGCGAGTTAAGTAATAAAAAATCGAAGTACCACGATACATATACAGGTGATTGCAACATTATATCGGGCTATAGCTAACAAACCGACTACGTAATCATTTATTTGAAAGATTTGGTTTCCGTAGCTTCCCCGAGGTTTTCTTCTGTCTGTTTTTTTTTACTACCCAGGAATCGAGTATATGTAAAACCACATCTTCCAAAAAAATTACAGAAGACAAGTATACAAAATATGAGGAGTATTGATATAATATGGGATTAGCATTACCTTGATAACCATCGATAGGGACGGACTTGTCAGAAAAAAATAGAGAGATGACATTAACAACAAGCTTTATCGATAACAACAACAAAGATAGAAATGCATGATTTACACGCGTCAGATAACGTATTTTGTTTAGAGAGACCCGCGTTTATTTCACATGTCAAGTAAATGTTTGCCCGCTGTTTAATAATTACATCGTGCCGAAAATAAAATATCGCTTTCCGTCGATGTTGTACGGAGTTGCAGCAATACAGCAAACATTTACCCTCTAACTGCGCCTGTTATAAGAGAAACACCTAAAAATAAGGCAACGCACAGACTCGATCATCTTTTCTGAGTATACAACGTATGTTATATCGTTCTTTTTCTTTTTTTTTTTTTACTTTTCGAGAGCTTTTTCTTTCTTTTGCAAAGTAGACGCGACGACCACACTTACCTACTGCGCCTACTGGGTAGGCACTCAGTCCTCCTCAGTTCTGTTTGAAACAGAGAAAGGTGTATGGGACATGAAATAGTAGGTGAGTCATGAGTCAGTATCTCACAAGAGGTGTGTAGTAAGCAAATGAACTGAGTGTGGAACTTGCTGTAAATGAATAATTAACCGGGCTGGGGTGAGGGCCAGGAGGGGAGCCACTACAAGGAGATGTCCGTTCGGTCTTGGAGCCTGGATTCGTATAGATTTCACTCACAATCAATTTTCTGATCAACGTTCAAGTACATACATCATGACATTGCACTATAACAAACAGCATTAAGCGCTATTTTATTACAGTACTACTACTACCCTATATTGCACAGTGTATTCTGATTCGTTGATCTCATAGTACAATGTAATAATACAGCTACGATTTTCTTTAAGTTGTGCTCATGTATATACTGTCCTTCTATTCATCGTCGAATAATTGGGGAAGATCGAATCCAGCCTCCACTGACCCGTTCACCATTACGTTGTTTTTTACCTTTCCTTCTTGTGCTTCTTTCCCTTTTTCTTTTTGATCGCGCTACTGGATCGTTTTCTCTTCTTCTTCTCCGGGACGGACGTAGTGTCCGGCACCGGACTGGGGGTCCGCACTAATTCGTACACTTTGCTTGCCGCTGCCCTCGCTTCCGCCTCGCGCGCGTGCCTTTCCGGATCTAGGCTACTTCCCTCCACGAAGAACTCCGATATGCCGAACGCCTCGCGTAACTTTGCATTTTTCTCTTGCTGCGCCTCGGCGATCTGATGCGTCTCTTGTACACTGCAAAAAAAAGTAAATACGCGTTACAGTTCATTCTGTATTCCGCAGACCGATTCACCATCGAAATTTCAATGGGAAATATCCTGAAGCATCGAACTCTTTGAAGGAAGAAATATCATAGTAAGACTATTCTGGGAACTTGAATCTCCCCCTGATCGGCGAAGTTATGCAAAACGCTCATGATAGACATTACAATGTTTTCGCTTGCGGTTTAATAAGTCTATGAATTATTTCCATCACTGTTACCGAACTCTGTTCGACGAGCCGTGCCCACGGAACGGCGTGCCAATTTCACACCCAAACCGAGAAACACGTGGGACAATTACGCAAAAGGATAATAATATCTCCACGATATTCTCAAGTCTTCTCTCCTCGTAAAACCAGCTATTCACCCGAGGCTAGAAAATCGACTCGGTGAACGGTAACTCAGCTATGCATAAAAATAAACACATCGTCGGTGGGAAGGGGTTGAACAGCCACCATGACCCATTTCGATACTTTACACGTATAATATCGCGCAACGACGAAAATATTTCGGCACAGGGGGTGGAAAATCGTGGACTCGTACCGTGCAGAGATTTTCACAGTCATCGTCGCGTAAGGGATGAACACTCTGCGCTACCAGCTCAGTGAGCTGCGACTACGCGACGATCCATAGAGGGTGTAACGAGTTTCACTGACGAAGAAGAAGAAGAAGAAGAAGAAATGATGAAGATGTCGACGACGGACGACTTGTTCCTCGGTGTAGCCACGGTGAACGTTGATGAAATTGTTCGAACAATGCGGCAAAGCGGTGACATAACACCGGGGATACTATACCGGGGAGAAATCGAGGCGGCCCCTCTTCTACACGGCGAGTGAAAAGCAGCGAGCGAGACCGGGGTCGGACGAGCTACCCCCTAACGCCAACGCTCGAGCACGGATCAATACAATCCAGCTGTTCTCTTTTCTGCTATCCCTTTCGCGCCACTGCTCGCTCTGGCTACACGCTCGAATTCAGCAGCCAACCGAGCTACTCACCCCGAGCCACCCCCAACCGGGGCTCGGTCGCCGGAATAATTTTTGTTTTTTACTTCTTTCTCGCTCTGCAACTTTTACATACGCCTGATATCGAATAGCACCTTCCTTCACCTCATGTCGAAAATTACTTTTAGTTTTCTTCTTTTATTTTAAGTTACCTTAACTCTCGTGTACGACCGTTTTTGTTTTTTTTTTTTAGTTCTTGCTTGATAGAACAAAATCGATTGACGTAAGTTATCGAGGAACTATGCCTTTATTATGTATGTTGCACAGAAAAAAAGAATGCGAAATTTCAATGCTTTTAGCATGTTCAAAGGCAACAGCTGTTTACGGGGGAATGTTTCCCTTCGGCGAGGGATTGGGGAGTCAACAGCGTGAGTCAGCCCCAAATCGAATCGCAGGCGAACACGCTTGCCTTTTTAATTCCCCCCTACACCGATTTGTTGAAACAGGACATTTCGAGTTCGTACAGATTCGAGGAAATATCAAATGTTACAAGTTCTCACATTGAGATGCATAAGAAGAACGAGTATCCTTGTACGACCCACAAAAGCTACAATCTTTGTACACAAAAGAAAAATAAATGCAGACTATTTTAAATATTCTTTTTGACAAATTCACCTGACGACAGAGCGCATGTTACTTCGTCGCCCAGTGAGGAGATGCAGTTGTATACGCTGACAACAGCAACAATGCTGCCGCATCTGCAGATGGGCGCGTTTCTTTCCATTAGCGGCCTGCAATTTTCGTCTTCGCGATCTTTTCATCGCTTTCTGCCGGTCCAAAAAGAAATTTCCCCTCCAGAGGGTTTCGAAGAAGGCGCGGCCGTCAGCGGGACCGCGTCCCCGAGCAGGTTTCACAGGAGCTACCGTCACGGACATGGTCATTCGTCAAGTCCAAGAAAGCCTTACTGATAAATCGAAGCCTCCCTTCTGTCTTCTTAAATTGCACTTCGATTAGTTTAGTATCTAATTTTGCTGTTGATCCCTTCTTTGAATGATTGAATCTCGACGAGTCTTCAATATTTTTATGGTAAAATTTGAAAACGTTTCTCTGTATTATTCTTGATACGCGTGGTCGTTGTCGATGGATCCCCTCGCCTCGTTCGGCATCCAATTTATTCAACCGGCAGCCACCCCCAGGACAAATTACGGGCTTGAATATTTAAAGGCCGGGTAATTAGATGATTAGCATTAAGAACGATCGGCCGCTAAATTACGCTAAGGAGCTCTGTCGGGCGTGCAAGTAGTTCCGATGCAGTTTAATCCCCTTCTCGAGGCGGGCTTTGATAATTTAGGTAGCCGGAATTGGGGTGAGGCTCCAAGGAGAAGGTAATGGCTTCCTCCGTCGATTATACCAGCACCGTATTCAGTCAGTGCTATCCTAGCAAGAACAATCATCCGGTGGCGATGATAAAGGCATCACTTTTTCATCTTCCTATATTTCCTTCTCTTTCTTTCTCCCCTTATTCTTCTCTTTGTTCTCAGAGGAATATTCCTTGTCGTTTGATCGATTGTTTCTCCCGAAAGTAATCAGCGTTGAAACGAAGTTCTTTGATTTATATTTCTTTTTTTTGTTGTATATATATATTTGTTTATTATAGCGTTTGCGGTTTATATTTATATATATAGATTAAATATTCAGTAGTATGTATATATTGAATAGATATACGTATCCTTAGCGATTTGTGCAAGAATATATGTATAGGAATATATCGTTACTTTACTGTTAGCTTACGCGCTAAGGAAGACTTTAGATCAGGCACACTAATAGTCACACCTTGCCTGGTAACACCTTGTGTACCGAGTCAAAGCGGAATATCTTAATTATCGTCGAATCATCGACTTGGAGACACATGGATTTTATCGTAGAAAAATGTCAGATCCCTCACGAAATTTCTCAGCCCCTCAATCAATCCGAGACACGTGGGAATTATCTTCGGGCCTTTTTGCGCTGAATTCCTGGGGCTATTCGACTTCTAATATCTTCTATTGCGTTTCTTGAATTTCCAAATTTCAATACATATACGTACTCGTGCGGATAGTGTGCGTAAATTTTCAATTCAGTCGAGATCGTGATAGCAACTCTTGCGTAGATCAACGACACGCGAAATTCTTCTCTTTTATGTATGTAGACTTAAAACTACACTGGAATACGACGACTTATCACTTATGGTTACTTAAAACATACTATTTGATGTACGTATAATTATCTAGACGCTAATGGAAGACTTTTGTGATTTGTTTTGTTGCGAGAGTATCACGAAACTGTTACATGTTCCCTTCTGTTTATCTCCACTTTTCCCCCTTGTATTTGCCTATTCCACCTGATTATTGGCCGATTCGTGTACCGGACGAAAGTCGACGACGCGCAGCGTCGCAACGCCGGTCCATCCTCGCACTGAGGCGTGAAGAGTCGAGTAAAGAGATGCTGGAACAAAATTCTCCCTCTCTTTGCTCGATCCCTTCATGTATCTCTGTTTCCCTCGCTCTGTGTGCAACCCCCGTATCTCTCCCTTCTTAGGGGTGGCGCCGGCGCTATGGAGTACGTCGATATCGGTCGCGTAATACTCCCGAAAGCCATCTCATCAGAGAAAGAGAGAGAGAGCGCGTACACCCGTCTCCACCCTCGAATAATATTGGGCTTAGCGAGAACCTGAGGCACCTAGATTGCGTTTACACGAGCTCTAGCCGCGATAACTATTGGGTTCCAGGATTCGAGGATCCTCGTTGCCCCGAAATCACCGGATTTTCCGGTATACGCGTTTTGAAAGAACGTATTTCCTTTGAATATTTAAGAGTTTTAATATGAGGCTTGGAACGTTCCACTTTCTGTTTTATTTTGTAGTTGTAAATAAAGAGTAACAGTAAGTAAAGATTGTTAAGGAGAGTTTGAGTAGAGCTATAATAAGTCTCCTTCATATAAACGCACATTTTTTTTCTGGCGAATGTTCGTAGCTTGGAAACCAGGGTAATTTTCTACTTTGCTAAATGGTGAATAGTATTTACATGCAGATTCGAGCCATAAAACTTTCTATAGCACTGATTTAAACCATGCAGCTTTTTCAAAATAAGTAATAAATGATCCTTGCGATTATGGAAGAAGTATACTTACTTTACACGGCCGAATTCATCTCTAGGTATTGCTGGTTTGCTATCAGTCCCCATTAACATGGATCTGTACGATTCCACTTTCTTTGTTACCTCTTCGGATGTAAATCTGGAAAGCACAATAAATGTTCATGTAACGATTCTTGTCTTCGATTCATCATAGATAGAAGGCTGGTCAAGGAATATGTCGCACGTAAGAAGACATTGAAGCCAAATGTAAGCTAAATCCAATTGAGGTTGAAAATCTTGTTTGGTATTGGGTTCAAGGAATCAATGAAGCTTTACATATCCATCGTATATCCAGTGATGGGACTTTGAATCTAAACTTTGAAACGATCTGACCTTTTTTTCAAATTTCCAAATTCCAAGACCCAGAATTTGAATCAGATTCTAAGTGATTCAATGTTTTATTGTGCAAGAGATCCCAACTGATTCTAAATGATCTGAATCCCATCGTCACATATATCTATACATGTTGTAATCATTGAACTCATTTTCAAAGATGCAGTTTTATTTTCATAGGAAACACGACATTATTCATATTCTTACCCTTGCTCCTCCAAAATGTCAGCTAACTCTGCGCACTTAACTTCGACTTTCCGTTTCCTAACATGGTCAAGAATTTCTTTGTTCGGCTGTTTGTTAAGCTGATCTAATTTGGCTTCATCACTTTTATAAGTAACTTTGTCCTTTGTTTTGCGTACAATCGCCCAGTTCCTTTGGACATGACCGTTAGTTCCGGATCCACGTGGTGTTTGTAGTCCAATTCCATTGTACATCTTGTATTATAGCTGCGAATGGAAAATAAACTTTTTTCAATTAATACATAGTTTACCAATACATGTATACGTGTACAAATATTAGAAAATAATCAATGTGCATTAGCTCCAAATATAAACCTTTCCTTTCTATCGAAAAATAAGAAAAACAGAATAAAATTATTATGTATATATTTTGTCCGGATATACGACATCAAGAACCGGAGCAATGTTTCCACAGGTATCATAGGTTAAAGAGAACCTTAACAATAAATGACAGCAAGTGCACAATAGACATAGTGGCTGCGTTCGAAAACCTGAATAAAGATCATTTTTATTGCGCGCGCGGAATAAATAATAGCATTCTCTCAAGCGTTCAACGTTGAATCGTAGTTAAGTCGCAACGAGATCGTCGGCGATCTGATACGAGCGAACTAATAACTCTGGAGGGAGCAGAAAGGTAGGTTAGAATAGAACACACGTAAGTAAATCAATTATCGATCCGGCGAATGCTGCGCAAATTTAATACTTACACACTTTGCGGTGTTAGAAAAGGTTACCTTTGCATTAGTGATATTGCTGACAATTCTGCTGTGCCATCCACGCAGCTGTCGTCTTTTTAACTTTTCGCAAAACGAAATGGACCAAAGAAAAATACGAGCCCCGCGATATTCGTGGCGTTACCGTTTCACCCAGCAGCCTTACCACTTACCCCATGGTGGCGCCACTGGTTTTCATAAGCGTGGAATTATGAAAATTAAATTGAGCCAACACCGGCTCAAATGTTACTTTCTTTTATATGGTCGAGTACTTAAATGCATCATGATAAATATGACATTACATTAAAAAGAAAATAACATTTATGTTTTATAGTATTGTGCGCAAACGTTGATGACAAGTGTTGCATAATTGATTGTATCAATTCATGCAAGTTGGATTGCGCAGTCGCGGTACCTTTTCAAACAAACACGCGGGATTAGCAGAAAATGCTGAGATTGTCATGAGGCGACCCACGTGGTGCGTATAAAGTAATCAAACTCATTTTATTCGTAAATTTAAATGTCTAAAGCAATCTTAACAGAAACCAGTATATGTTTATTTAATATTCCGGGCAACGATTATTCTGGAATAAGAGTTATTAATAAATGCTAAGTGTTTTTAACCTCCAAAATCGAATTAATAGTGCAACGTCAGAAAGAACTGCGTTTAAAAAATGGTGGAGGTTACCGTAGGAGATGTAGTAATGCCTGGTGACATTCTCAAAGATATCGCCACAATTAATAGAAAAGAGACAATTATACTGGGTCCCGGCCTTCGCCGGGAGGCTGATACAGTATTTGCCTGCAAAGCGGGTGTACTAAAGAAAACGGAACCAGCTGTCTATTATGTTGATAGCTATCAAAAACGGTAATTAAACGTCATTTAAGTATAATCTAATATTCCATCAAATAGTATGTGCATAGAAAGTAATTTCTTTTTGTAGTTATGTACCAAACCGTGGGGAAAACGTAGTTGGCATAGTAACGCAGAAAGGTGGTGACATTTTTAAAGTAGACATAGGTGGCAGCGAGCAAGCATCCCTCTCATATCTCGCATTTGAAGGCGCTACTAAAAAGAATCGGCCAGATCTTCAGGTTGGAGATGTTGTATTCGCTAAGCTCTTGGTTGCTAGCAAAGATATGGAACCAGAGCTTGTATGCGTAGATTCTCATGGCAAAGAAAAGAAATTAGGACCCTTGGGCTCCGATGGCATGCTCTTTACTTGTTCCTTGAGTCTGATTAGGAAAATATTAAATCGTAGTTCCCCGCTGTTTAACATGCTTGCACGTAGTCAAGCGTTCGAAGTTGCAGCTGGTATGAACGGCAGAGTTTGGGTCAAAGCAAGGACTATTCAAGAAACCATAGCAGTCGCGAATGCTATTTTAGCAGCAGAGTATGCTGCACCGAACAATATAAAGAAGTTATGCGCAGAAATTGAAAAGACCCTGCTTTTGACTCAATCGGGTAACACGGATTGATTGCAATAAAATATTGCCATTGTTATGAATGATTATTTATTGTATCAATAGCTTTAATGAGTTTTATAAATAAATCTGTATGATTTCTTATATGAAATATGATGATTATAATGACAACCATTATGACAACCATTGTGATAAAAAGGTAGAATTAGAAGTATCGCAATACATACATTATTAATAGGGATGGGTTTCTCGAAACATCAAGACCCAAAGAAGTTTCGAAAACTTGAGAGTTTGAAAGCTTGACAAAGCTTTGGATTCGAGTTTCGAGAATTTGAAAATTAGGTGCAAACCCATCTCTAATTATTAGGTATGATGGTCATGTATACCGCTATATCATTACAGTGAGAACGCGAGTAGCAGCACTATAGTAAATAGATGCTGTTGAAAGGAATATAAATTGAGTTTTCATACTACTTGCACTTTTTCTTCTGATCGCAATTGACTAACACACATGTTCGTTTAATGAATGAAGTAATATTACCAAGCATGTTTCATCCAATCATTTTATAAACCATGTGTAGATTGTATAACTCATGTTAAATACGTACAAAAGAATCGAATATGATATTTTAGTGAATATAATTTATCTTTGATAATTGCAATCAGTATCTAGATGTAAAAGTGAGTAAAGAGTTATTTGCTCTATTTTCTCTTGATATGTAACTAATGTTTGTCTTTTACTTGTAGTATGAATGCTAAACACTAATGATAGTGTGTACAGACATTCAAGCACAACCTTGACTTTATTCTTTTTCCACAAAAATACTTAAACAATTTTCAAATGAGGCGCGTTACATCTTTTTATATTTTACTCTTTTAATACAGGATTTGTACGTGATGGAATGTGCATTGTTCATAGTTTATAAATTAAACCGTGAACGTGTCAGTATTAGGAAAACGTTTTTCTAAACATTATAGCCACGTTTAATGGCAATGGAATGCTTTTCGTACAATACTTTAAAGATATCGCTGCTTTGGCGCGAACAATTTTATATGCATGCGGCGTATTATTCGATTTTTAATAACAATATACTCTGCATACGTAAAGCAAAGTAATACAATCAAGCGTGTGTATTTAACAATTTGTACAAAATATATAAACAAAACAATAACGCGTACAGAGTATATACAAATTTTGTTTCCTACGTTATATATTTTTGCTCTTTTTTTTATATATATTTTTGCTCTTTTTTTCTTTTTTTTTTACAAAAGAAATAAGCGTGTAAAGAAATCACCAATTATGCTTTGGCTCATGCATAACATAATTCAATAATTTAGAGCACGAACTTAATACCAAAGCTAATACTTATTACCTATGACATTATTTATGGCGATATTATTATAAATCTCTTTTATCATCATTTAATATAAGGATATTAAACTAATATCATTAATCTAATAGAGAACGACACGGCAGATTTGTAGTTTTTACAAAAAGTGACGAATTTCGACGTATTCTGATATTCACAATTATTATTTGTTAAATAAGAAATCTCGTTACGAGAAACTTAGCTTTTTGTTTAGAAAAGCACAACCAATGTTAAGCTTTTTGTAAAAACCACATATGGTTTCGTTTCTTCCGGTATGTCATAGGCAAGCAATATGTATGTTAGGGACGATTTATGGTGCCACCAGCAACCATTACACTATTCTATGGTATTGTGCTTTACTTAATACATATCTCACTTGTATGTACTATGTGAAGTAAATATATCAATGCGATACGCTTAACTATAAAGATAGAATGATAGATGCTACGCACTCCGCGCGCTGGATAGCTTTTTGTTTTTCAAAGTGTATGATTATCAATGCGTAAATGAACCAAATGAGAGAAGTGATCGCATGAGTGAAGAAGTACTTTTACATGAAAACAGAATAAGAATATTTCTGCCGAATTTGTGTAATTTGTAGAATGAACATAAAGTATCTGTCATTATCACTGTAGTAATAGATTTAAGTGTACAACGCTATAATTTACCTCACAAAAATATATCTATTTTACATAGTTGTAGTATCTGACCGTTCAGGTATAGGAAGCTGAAGACAATTTCTTTTTTTCGAAATTAAGTTTAACTAGAAGCTTGGATTTGAACATTAATGTTGTAATGAATTGAAGAAAATTGATATTTCATATGATATTCGGAAAATACTGTCACCACAATAAATTAAAAAGAATCGCGAGTACCTTACCATTGACTAGTGATATAGTTTATCAGTTGTATACCTAATTGAAAGTTACTTTGTGAATATTCTATATTGCACAGAGAGATATGCAAGTCTTTTCTAGTATGCAATGGCAGAATTCTAAACGCAGGGGACTAAGCTTTTATTGTTAGCTTTCATAGCAGCTGGTAGTTATAAGAATAATTTTTCATTTCATGTACCAAGTAACATTTATACTTCTTTTTCTTGTTTTATTTTTTATCAGGCTTTACCACGTTGTTTAATGCCACTAAGTGCAAAACTTATGCCTTCACCGGACAGCTTTGATAGAGATATACATTTAAATTACAGTACATCTATTGTTACACATGTCAGCAGAAGTAAGTGATTGCTCTATTCGAATGTGCATGCGACGCGAATGGTCGTACTTTGACAGAACACGACGTATCATTTTTGAATCTTTTTAAAAATAAAAAATAGTTGTTATCATAGAAAAATGATGTTGTTATGAATATGTTATCTACCTTCTAAAGCGTTTTAATGATTAATCTTTTGTGGACGAACAAACGGATGCGTAAAAAAGAATAGCTGTTCATACGACTATTTGATCAGATAAAGAACAAGAAGGCTCTTCTAAAAGGAAAGGAGAACATGATTTACTACGCGAAATACCCTTAATGAGCAAATCTACTTGATCACTCTTGAAGCTCGATATCATAGCACAAAGTTACCTATACGAATATGTAGATAAATATTTATCCTTGCGTTTCAGCATTATTATTATTTATATAAAAAATTGTCTTTGCTTATAGCTAAAATATTATGATGCCTCGGCTATATAAATATATATTTATATCGTTATCATTATTGTTATTATCATATTATTTTTCATTAGCGCATATATGTATGTATATACCATTCACAACACAGAGTGCATAGTACGAAGCCAAATGACATCTGTTCACCCCATGCAAGGGTACACCCAAAAAGGGGAACAGATTATAAAGCTTCAATGTAACAACGCACAACCAATATTTATACAACCTGCGTGCACCAAATTGCATTTTGTCAGTTTCTTACATTGACAAAAGCAAGATTTAATTTACTTAATTGTTTTAAGTAGTATCGTTAAGGTATTATGTTTCTCATATTACGAGCTTTACTAATAACGCATGAAAGACTAATACAGACGAGAATCAATTTCCACAACCATTTCCGTGCTGATCAGCTAACGTGCGGTAACAGAAATGAAAAGAAATCAGTGCAAATTAGGGAGTAAATGAATATATCTCTCCGTTTCTTTCCTGAGAAAAATATCATTCAAAGTATTCCAACTTAAAAATTAATTTTCCTTCTTTTTTCTTCTGATCCAGAAGAGCCTCAACACTAAGCAATTGCTATTACATTTTTCTTTTTATATAATGTGTTTTACACAATGACAAGTTCTTTGATATGGTACTACGTGTAAGTTGTTGAAAATAACTATATGTATCTGTTTGTACAGGAAGAACTTTTATCAAAATCATCAACCTTGTTGATTGACTAAGTTAAATTGTGTATGCGATTTCAACGAGACGATGTGATTCCTCGTAAAAAAAAAATTGAATATCTGGAAAAGATTCGTTCCAACGGTCGATTATCAAACTTCTGTCTATCAAAGGTGATATCCAAAATATTTCAACTTATCCTACTTTTGTCCTATATTTACCGCTAACTTGAATGGAATTTAACCGAATATATGGTGTTCGTCAATAATTCTTATTTCCTGAATATTATGGATATTACTTACGAATGTATTACTTTCTAAAAAAAGTTGATGTATCGAATCTTATTGTTCGTGAAGTTGTGCCATTTTGTATCTGTTTGAAAGTTTCTTTTGATGAAATTTGATTTGGTAGCATTTTACGATCCAGTAGCAGTGAATATTGTATTGTTGTTAAGGTGCTGCAAAAGCATGTTGAAGCGTTAGATATATCTGAATGATCACATGCAAAGATAAAAATACGAGGAATACAATAATTCTCTACGAATAACGTTAACATAGTAAAGTAACTATACAATTAGAGTACTGCATGATCTTTACACTGTACACTCTCTGAATCACAGGATTTTTCGAGAAAGAGCATATGCTGGACTGAGTTTAGCAATATTCATTTCTTTGGAAGAAATTATTACCAAAATATACTCTAAAAACAAGCGCGTTCGTATAACAATAAATTAAACAACAAAGAAAACAATATCATTTAGAAAGACACCAAAAAAAAAAAGGAACTCTTTCACCAACGACTTCTGCACACCTTAAAACGGCAGTAAGCAAGCCTTTATCATACCTCGCGGCGTTCAACAAAATTTGTTCAATCGTATGATGCGTTTTATCGGCAAGCGTCTTACTTTCTGCTTGATATTGTCCGTTAAAATCTCATTTGCGCTCGATGATAATGGTGAAAAATAACTGCGTAAAAAACATGTTCTGTTCATGCAGAATGTAAGACAATTTGCCATTTCTCGTGTGTCTTCGGCTTCACGAAAATGCTTTCCGATGTTCTTAGAATTACAGTCTTACTAAGAATATTTTTCGTCGGCTTACAGGAGTTCTTTAAGCTCGATTACTGAGCGAATAACATCAAATGTTTTCCTACTAGAACGTCCTGATAAACTTTCTCAAAAATGCGCTACACCGTTTCGTAAAACCTATCGGAGTCTTACATATGCTTTGAACACTTTACATTGTATCGTAAGTGAAAAATGTACTTCCTTGGAATGCTCAGAGTGTATGGATGTTTCTCCCGATTTCCGGACAATTAAATTCCCGTTTCTGCGATAATTATTAGCAATGTTCATCGCTTACCTGACACCGTGCATTCCGACGTTCTTTTTCACGAGGCCTCTTGTTATACCGGCTACTTACGTTTACAAGGTGACGCATGAACTGTGTGCCCAAGCCACTTGTTAATACAAATTAGCCACAGAAGTCTAAACGTTTAATCGCTAAAGTCGCATAGGTTGCACAACGCTGTTATTATTCAAGCGTGTAGTGGTTTGGTTGTTGAAGTTCTCGTCCTGCGGAATGTGTTCCGTTCTTTCGTCGAAAAATCCTGGATTCAGTATGATATTCGGTACAAGCTCAATCACTTCCTGCTCCTCCAGCTGCGCTGCAATTCGGGAACGGAGATTAATTTTCATTGGCCTGGGCCATGAGTTATATTAGCTTCTACCCTCTCCCTTTACCAGTTTCTTTGCTGGGCCAAAGCTCGAAGATTCTACTTAAACATTACAATCTATTTGATGCATTTAATTATCGTAAAACAAAGTTACGTGATTTTTCAAATATTTACATGAACACGTGTCTCACCCAGCAAATATATGTGCTATCTTTGACCAGAGTTTTACATAGTCAAAGATTTACTAGAAGCACATAATGTTATCTAGGCCATAATGCTCTATGTTACTATTCACGATACTCTCTATTCATGACACTAATCATTCTGCATGGCAAATTTTATACAAACCACCCGAGTTCGATTAATCTCGAACAGTAAAAAAGTAGGATAAAAAGATATCTTCTAACAGTAAGAGTAAGTTTGGTGGTCGATAAAATTCATTCATAAGTTATAGGACTCATTCCTATGAGGAGAATAATAAAGGTGCTACTGACAAGCAAGTTGTATGAAGAGATAAAGACTATATTAAGGATTACTTTAGTGCCTTATGTTGTAAAGTGTTTAGTGCGAAAGTTACAAAAAGTGTTACTGTTAAACTGGTATCGAAATTGATTAAACGCCAGTAAAATTTGAAACACTAGAGAATTGATTAGATGCTAACGAATTTGCAGAGCGCTTGCAGCAGAGAAATATTAGTGGAAGATAATTGGCACTGTATTAGAGTAGCGGTAAATTGTTTAAAAGGAGAACAGCTGATGTGAAAGAAAGCTAGAGATCAGGGCCATAGATAAGTTAAGTGGTTAGTGATGCTATCGTTTCTGCTGCAGATCTCGTACCCTGGATGATAAGAATAACGTTGTTACATTTACGTTCGGAATCTAGCATATTCTACGTTAGTATCATTTGCATAGAAGGAAATGAAGTTTCATCAGCAGAAATAAGTAGCATGAAGAGAAAGAGTAGAAGCGAAAGCTTTTAGGTAAAGTTACCAGGAAATGCTTACAGGGTACTTTGCACTCACGATAGAGGAGGTAACAAGTACCTATACCAAGAATCATAAGTGTACCCATAACTATCCCTACTGCTGCCACCCAGACGCGAGTGTCAAAATTTTCGACACCTGCTAAGAGGTGTCTCGCGAGTTCTGAAATAATTGTCAGTTAGAATTAACAAGCTATTATTTCTATATATATATTAATACTTCATAGTCCTCATGCGGAATCACGTCTTGTGCAACGATGGTTAAACTTGTATACCTAATTCCTCGATACTGTGATGAGTATGACCTTCCACTTCCACGATTTCTCCTCTTCCTAGCTGATTTGTTGCCCACACTCGGAACGAATACGTAGTGTTTGGCACCAAGTGATACACGTCGATCTGCCTCTACAAAACCATTGGTTTAAAGGATAACCAGTTTCATGGTATAAAAGTAATTTCGCAATATGCAAGAATCATTTACAGAATTTGGGGGAATGTGCGTCGGAACAATAGGCTTCCAGTCTTCTGGCTCCTCACCCACGTTCGGTTTAAGACGGTATTCGGCAGTGAAATCTATGATAGGATAGCCACCTGTGCCACCTACTTCCCAAAGAATATTTGCGAGTATTGTAGATGGTTTTACCCATACGTTATGCAAGGCTGGAGGAGGGGCTAAGAGCAACAGAAAATTTCGTGTTAGTACGGTATTATTGAAGAATTCTTCGGAAATTTTAATAGCTTACTTCTAACTTGCACACTGATCCTAGTCTTGACAGCATCGTGATCGTCGTCTAAGGTGCACGAGTAGTTTCCAGCGTCGTCTGCACTGACATTAATAAGCTCCAAAGCTCCGTTAGGCTCAACCCTTAGTCTTTGAATCTGTCCCTCTTCGCGTCCCTCCCTTATCCACATCACTCCAGCAGATTCTCCTGAGTGCGGCAATGCATCTTCCTCTGCACAGGCTAAGGTCAAGTTCTGACCTAGGTCTACTGCCACGAATCGTACTGGCACCAAAGTAGCTGCCTTGTGCCATACTAAGTGCATAAAAGTACTGAATTGTATAGACTGCTGTTTTTCGGAATTAAGTTTTCGTAATATTTATGCATTTGAATTTTATGGATGTAAAGTATAATACCTGAAAAAATGTCGGATATACCGATAGAACCACGTTAAAAATAATTTAATAAATAATTCTAGAAAATACAAGTATAACTTCTTTTCATTGCAATAAAAAATATTAGATTCATTCGAGGGGCAAACACATCGATCGCGGTGTGTTTTATAAATTCTCGCGATAATAATACCATATGAATTGAGAATGTCAAATGGAAAATAACAAATTGTTGCGTCGTCGTGTTGTCAGTTTTGCGTGAAGTCCTCGAAAGGTGAAGGAGTAAAAAAAAGAAATCACGTGAGAATCGTAGATTGTACGATCGGGAAATCGCGATACTCATTGTGAAATTTACATAACACGACCCTGAATCGTAACGATCGTGCACTTAGCCCGATTTATACGGTGCACGTATATACAAGCGCACAAAGGCCGAACGTATGCAAGTAGGTATCACATTGATCCGCAGGTGCGCTTACGCCTGAACGAATGTTGCTTCTTACCTGTCAGAAAGAGTATCAGCGCGATAATTCTATGTCCAACCATTCTCCCATATTAAACGGTCTCACGTGGATGCGTACGGAAACGTGTTAAGGATTCTTTCTCGGCCGCATCTTTCAATCGATTTGTTCACTTTTTTAAACAACGCTCAGTACGCGGGAGCTGTCAAACTCATCACGCTTCGCGGAACACCGCCCGTCGGGCGCTCTGTGGATTTTATTGAGTCGACGTTGGCGCGCTCTCGCGGTGATGCGGCGAACCTGGTTAAAAAAAGCAGGGCTGCAACTGCGTTAAAACTGAAGGCAGCTGTGGCCGACTGCGTAAATACGTTCGAATAATTGCAGATACAAAAGGAAGTATATCGATGGAATTGTGTGGATGTGGACGTTGAATGATTGACGAATCGATAATGGTATTATATTATACGCTGTTGGATCTTGAACCGTTGTTATTTCAAGCGATTCGAAGGGTCTAGAAACGACTAGTCACCTCGTTAAATTGGATCACTGTACGCGGGACAAGCGCATCGATACTCCTATCTGAACTGGTTGAATCTGCTTTACTGATTGAGGAACAGTTGCTCCACATTTTCCTCTATCTTTGTCGGGATTAACCAGACAAAAACGATAGACACCTCGCAATGGGATAATCACAGTAGTTGCGTATGATTGCCCGTGTTTGTATGTGTGCATATGTGAATACTATTATACAAGCGAAGCTAGGAAACAAGAGGACTGCTTGAAACTGTCGTTGAATTGGTATGTATACATGTCCTGTATGTGCATGTGTGTTCTCGTGACACAACGAAACGACGATCGATTAGTTTTTCAAAGACTTTAGTTGTCTCATCTGTTGCCAACTACGCGTTTCCGCCTTATACGAAACACAAATTGTTTGCGACATTACGAATTATTCGGTTTTTATGCATGAAACATCCCGATTTTATACAAAAATGAGATAAGGACAACCCTTGCAATTATTTGCATCGCGCATTACTGTATCACGTGCGAAATTAATAGGACGTGTATGTTTATTATTGTAAGACTACTTTCTATCGATGGAATTCGGATATGGTCCAACATAAAACTCTTTGAACGTTAAAAATTACTTGGAACTGGACAGAATTGATTTCTTCAGCTATTTAAATCTCTTAAAGCCTCATTGCAATTTCTTTTCTTTTCTGGGTTTTCAATCGGCTCCTTCTTGCTTTTCACTCAGTAATCATTTTGTCAATATTAAATATTGTTATTAATAGTACATATAATCGAATGTATGAAATATTACAAGCTGTCCGTATGTATACCACACGCCAGGTATGGTGCACCGTTCCTAATTATCCCGGATTATAATTAGCAACGTGGGTACGCGGTCTACGATGACATTCATTTACACGGGAAAGCGAAATTATGCCAGTCAACGCATGAATTCCGCGGGGAATCGGTATGACACTATTCGAACAGATTATTATTACTCCATCCACAGAATCCTTTACGTGGTCATCCCCTATGAAAATAGTAGTTGCTCATTAAAATAGTAACCAGCGAGTTACAATAATAACGTGCAATTTTTTTATTACTATTTCTACTTTCTACATGAATGCTTTACAATTACGTATTTGTCCTTCGTGAATACACGCCCCCGTAAGTCACTAAAATGCGATTAGGCATTGCACGTTAATTCGATTCGACTTTATCAGTAACAATTCTCATTAACATCGCGCGAGGCGTATCGAGCAGGGATAGTTATTCAGCAAATGCGCCTCAATGTCGGTGCAATGCATCCCGTTGTTCATGAACATTAAAGGGAGCTAATGCAAAGTAGTCTCGCGATAGCGCAACCAGGGTAATGCAATCCCCTTCTGGAATCTCTATCGTTAAGTCAGTACTTCAGAAAGGTACGACGAACCCCCGTACTGGTTTTAGACACGTATTAAAAAATCGTGCCTAAATATAGTCCCACGGTGTACCTCGATATTCCGCAGTTGGGCTTCGTTGAAGTATATTCCAGCTTCGATTAATTTCATCGTTGCAAGAAATTTCGTAATCAACATTCTTCCTTATGTCGGAATAAAAGCGTGATTAATCGCAGCGTCAACGTTGTGCTATTCAGGGTGGAAAAATTCGAATAATTCCCACCGGATCGTCACGCTTCTACGCCTTCTGTTAAATCGAATCGCTTCAATTTCCGAAAGTCGTGCCCCGACCTCGGTAGGGCTCCCGTTTTTACCCTTTGCGCGTTAATCACGTATGGATGCCAAAGGGGCAGGGTACCCCCTCCGTGTGTGACATTTTCATAGGTGTAATCTAGCGTTTTCACGCTGAGCGGATGCGATTTACACGGTCGCTCGGACAGCTGAGTTAATTAACTCGCTCGGAGCTTTACATACAAATGTATCCGCTGGATTGGGACTCCACGCGTATTGATCACGCAGAGGAAAAATTCTAGGGCATTATATTGCAAGTTGTACTTCACTGCCGTCCTTAATTGTTGCTTCGGAGCATCGTGCGAGAAGCATTTCGCACACCGCAAGATCAAAGATAAACGGTTACCAGTCTCGAAAGCGGAAATCCTACCGCAATTTCGCAATTACGATCGTATCAAGATGTACGGCAATCTAAGCAACGCGAAAACTCGAGATGCATCTGCACAAGCAGAATGATACACGTATCGATGGGCGTTCCGAACGATTTCCTGCTCGTCCCTTTGTGCCACGCGTAAATTGGAGTGTTGGCAAAAAAGGAAAACAGGTAGAAAAGAAATGAAACGATTTCATCGACCCAGTTTCGCTCTCGTCCCAGGTTACTTTCATTACGCCCCTCCGTCGCGAGTCGAAAGGATTTTCCACTTTACTTTCCAATTCACGATTCGTAACATGTTACGTGGGTGCATCCCTTTCAATACGTTCCGATTTCTTTTGGCCTTTCGCATCGTTACATCCCATCATCGCCCGATGACTCGCGGATACAGATACGTACGAACGTCGGGGTTGGCGGAAAACGGGTCGCGGGTTACCTACGGATACCTAGGCGAGGAGGGTGGAAACACTTCGACCCATCCTTGCGAAATGTCAAAGGTTGCCGCGCAAGGCGCATCGACGTGTATCCCTGTTTTCCAGGAGCCGCGGGCCGCGCGCGTTCCCATTGTTCCTGCTCTATCGTGAAGCAATAATTATCATCATTTCTATTCCGCACCGTTTCATGACCGATCGTGAACTCCTTCGAGCATGGAGAACGAGCCAACCATTCCTCCGTCTCGAACATTTATCACGCATACATATAACAGGTCGTTCGTTTCGGAGATGAATGTAACTCTTGCTATTTCTAGAACGATTTTCTAATTCGAACAAAACGGAAAACCTTGTAGATGCAAACTACAGCGTCCCTGGAACTTTGACCGAAATTCTAATCATAGAGGGGCGTATTTTTGGGAACAAGTAATGGATTACAGCCATCGCACAGGTTTCCCGTGTCGATCAATTATTTTAGAAGCAGTTTATCGGAGTTTGTTTTACCTTCTATTTCCGGTTTCAGTCTTCCGGATAGTTTAATACCACCCGCCTTTATCATCCTGTCGGCGCAGAGATTATTTTTGGCATCGGAAACTTCTTTTATCCCGTGCATTGCTACTCGTGCTAATTGAAGTCCGAGTAATCGCTTCCATCGGGGATTCCCAAAAATAACGTCTGCTTACGGGAAACGCTTTCACGCGGTCGACCCCGAAGGCGGTTCGTAAATTACGATGACGCGATCGCGGCAAAATCGATACCGCAAGCCTGGCTCTCGCTGGCAGGCTAATTATTTCGTTTTCATGCCAATTGAAGCTTCTCCGAGCGCCCCTTTTAGCGATCTGCGAATTGCCACAGCTTCCTTCTTTATAGGATCCAAATATCGAAGGCAGAGCGTCGCGTTCTTTTCCTTTCACCAACAGATAGACCATCCGTAATGATTAATGATGCACGGCAAAGTTTCGTCGTTTTTGTACACGCCGTTTCTTCTCGCCTCACGAAATTTGCACCGGCAACGCTCCTGGACACGTGTAATTTACGGACTCCTTGAACTTCAAGTTTACTACTCGCGGTCGTGCAGCCTGTACAGGCCTCGTTGCATGGTAATGCCAAAGGTTCGCAGACACGTTGATAAGTTATAGGCTTTTCGTAACGTTCGCGCGGATTTATTGAAAGAAATGGTACTCTGCGGTCCTCCGCGTGTTCGGCATTAAGTTACTGTTATCTGGTTCTTCTGCGTCGCTGCTCCTTTGCATTCTGCTTCGATGCCCAACGACGTCGCGATGAAATTCCGGAACGTTTGATTCAATTCCTCGACGGCGTTTCTATTCGGCGCTCGAAGGAGCGATAATTAACGCTGCACTTTCAACGAATGTACGAGGAAGGGGCAAAAACTAATAACAAAATGATATTCTCGATATTCCAACGTTCGCAGGGGTTGTAATGTACGAGCGACTATGTGTTTACCACTTTGCGCTGACCCCAGACTATCTGGCGCTTCCAGAAACCGCATTTTCTGTGCAGTTCCATTTATCCTGTCGCGCGTTCACCCACGCGAGGTGTCCGCGTTTTATTCTAGTCTAACCGGATAGGAATATTCCCGGGACGAACGACGATTTCAAGATAGAATGCTTCTCAGACATCGTCAAAGATGCGCAAAAATTCGCCATCAAATACGATTGCATATACTTGATAAATATTTGTAAAAGAATTCCCATGTTCAATATCCACGGTTGCGCGAAACAAATGTTTGCCCGACAATCGTGCGCCGGTTGAAGTTACGCATTCCGGAACGAATGTAATGCACGCTTCAATGAGATATTGTTTGCAGTGAGATTGGAAACGCAAAATGTTTGTAAATGTGGCACGTACCTGATTCGATAAATCCTGATCGGTTGCGCAGTGCCGTTCGCGAATCACCGCGGAACGGAGATTGAAACTTTGCGCGGAGTACAAACGGCAGAGCAGAAGGACCTGCTATAAATACGGTTGATTTGCAAACGTCATAGAAGCTGCCACGTTCGTGCAAGCGGAAGTACGATGCTTGTCACGAAGCGGAGATAAACAGAGGAAGCATTCTTTATTCTGCTCCTACATCGAGGAACGAAACTGCGAATCGGACGCAGGAGCGAAGCCTTATGGCACCAAAAAAAAAGAAAAGAAAATTAAGGCAGACTACAAAAATCAAATCCACAACAGTATATTTTTCTGATTAATAATCGATATAAGAATAACTCGAGCGCTTGTTGAAATATGTTAGATCGATCGAATTCCCTTGAATATCCATCCACATACACGTGAGAATGTGTACGCACGAAGGAACAAAGGAGGACGGAGTTTTGCGTGACAAAAGAGTCCGTACGCGTGAACGGGAATCAAAAGCCGCGTCCTCGATCCGATGGTAGCGCGTAAGCGTTCCCTTTGGAGAAAAATGTGTCGGGCCGGAGCGCGGCCTTGTCCCTGAGGATCGCGGATCAATCGAGGGGGCAATCAGATCGGGCAGCATGGTGTTCGTTTCCCTTTCGCGCAGGTTAAAAACCATCGCGCCGGCCTTCGGCAATGGGGTAAATTGGTCCTCGTTGATCGCTCAGAACAGCGAAACTGTCCGAGCGGTTTCTTCGACGGGGAGAAACGTGAACGGCCTCCTAGCAGGTGGAAAGAAGAAAAATATCGGCATCGACCACCATCGCCGGAGTGAGAATGATTGTCCCAATGATGTCTCGAGGAACGAATCGTTCAGAAGGAAATTGCCTGCGTTGGGCGTAGGTACGGATTTCACTTTCGTTTCCGCGATATTGGAAGGACTTGCCGAAACAACGATCGCGCTATCGACAGAGCGACGATACGCGATATCTAATTTCCTTTTAAAAGCAAATAAAAAGAAAGCCAGCCGAGGCGTATCTCGCTGGCAAACGGTGTTGCGAATTTGCAGCTGTTTCTGTGCAGCAACTTTTCTGCGTTTTCCATTCGGGCGGTGCAGCGCTCCGCGTGAGCACAAACCGTAAACGGTTTTGAACGTCTGCTTGTGCTTCTGAAGATTCATTAGCGCAGGTAGAACGAAGTTCCGGTTCGTATCGTGTCGATTAAAGTGCACGATTAACGATCCACGTGTTTTGCGCTCGAGGACGAAGCGGAATGATTCTAACGTTCTCCAGTTAAAGTTCATTTCAGAGAAAACACTGTACGCGGACAAGTACCTCGGTGAAACGAAGAAGTACATGGAGAGAAGAGCTTTCTTGCTTGACGGAGGATCGTCGAACGTTTTGCGCTCCCCTTTGCCGTCGATCTATCAAGCTTGGAGGTTCTCCAAGGAACTTCGTCCTTCGAGGGGACACCGCAGCTCATGTGTGAAGAAATCGTCGAATTCGACGTTGACATTCTATTTTCCCGCGGACAGTTTGTCTGGCAAGAACTTCTCACGCGTGAAATCGGGAGCGACGATGGGTTCTCGCGAAAGTGTTCGTAACTATTCCTCTTGCAAGGATGCCTGCGATAAGAAGGCTGAAGCAGGTAAATGCCAGGGAACTACAGCCAAGCAAGAAGCTTCGAAGAGTTGTTGCCAAAGGTCTGACGAATGCTCCGAGGAATGCCCTGCGACTTTGAGAACGTGCCCGCCACCGATCGAATGCGCCCCGGTCGGGTGTACCCTCCCCCCTTGCAGGAATATAAATGATCTCTGTTCCCCTGTTAAAGGTAACGACTCTTCCCGTTGAAATGATATTAAAAGGAAATTTTAAAAAGAAAGATAAAAGTGAACAATCACTGATAGCCTCGATAAACAATAATTGAAATTGTTGTACATTGTTGTACGTATGAAGAAATTGTTATCTCAAAGACACTATGCCTTCGTATAAAAGCCGTTAACAAGCCGGTTCATTTAGTAGAGAAGTGAATTTTCATCTTTGACGATCAGTACGAAAATACTTCAGTTTCGCCCGGAGCGTGTTACCTGACGATAAAGTATCTGCTTTAACCGGTACAGAGTCGTACAAACAGAAGCTTTATCAGGTCTTGTCCATCCTCTCGATTCCTGTGATCGTCGTTATGTCGGCTTACACATACAAGAAGGAGATGGAAAAAAGGAACCGACCGGAGAAGGAATATGACGAGCCGCCTCATGAGCCGAAATTAGTTAAGGTACTAATTACCCGACAGTTCCATGAACATAACTAACACTCTCATAACTTTACGACAACATTCTTCGAACGTATATTTCTCTTTATTGAGACTGCGATCTTGGATAACTTTGTCGTTCGCGCGAGGGCTATAAAACGTGTTGAATTCTGCATGTTAATTAGACGATTATGTACACTCGCGTTTGCATAACTCGCAAGTTTTATACTGATTCTCCTACCTAACGAAGCTCCGCACCTCCGCGGATCTCGAGAAGGTAATCCATTTGCGCGGTAGTCTTCGTAATCGATTAATGAAGTCTTACGAATCGTTTGGCCTCACCACAGCAATTTCATACTCTCGCCTCTGTTCTTCGTTGCGCCTCTTACGCACGCTCGCTTCCAATCTATTCTCGCTTTCAGTCATTTTCCATCGTGGCCGACTTTGGGTTTAGATCCACGACACCTTTCGCGTCCCGTCCCTATAAATATTTCTTATAAATATTTCCCTTCGATAGCCTTTCCCATGGGGCGACGGGAAGACCTCTTTGTTTCACAAGCGCAAGAAAAATCCGGTACCGCCCCGCGGGGACGAAGTGGGTTAGCCGCACGACGTGAAACCTGGCGAATAGGAGAAGCGGAACAGCAAGATCGTTCCTGGCACTGTTGCTAATCTCGTCCTTTATTATTCGTTTCCCTGATAACCGCTTCAAATAAAAAAAAAAAAGCGCTCCGCCACCTAAATTGCAGAATAAACGCGTCCCGTAAACTCCTGTTAGGGGTGCTTTAAATGCACCGCGCGTTTCCCTTTAATAACTCGAGGAAACTTTAATACTGCATCAACGCAAGACTTGCTATATAATTTTGGTAGAGAACTTCTGTAGTTGCTTTCGCGGTAGATTTAACGAAGCCAACGGGCACACCCGATCGCAGTCGTCGTGCGTTCGGGCAAGAAGAAAATTACGCGATTGGACCACTCGGCAGTGGTTAAAGGTGTAATTACGGCCGCGCACTTGTTAGCCGTTCTCCGACATCGCCGCGTCCTTTCTCCCTCTAACGATGTCTCGAGGACCGTCCCAGATGTTTGCTTCGCATGAAACGGCTGTAAAAATCGTCGTCGCGTTTCTTCATGTCCGCGAGATGAACACGTGGATCCTCGGGCGGAAGGCCAACGCCGGATAAGACTCTCCTTGCGCACATTCCTGGTGTCCCACTCTCCTTTCGGTCCGCCGGAGAAATCGTTTGCTTGCTTGCGTCACTGTACAATGTGCAAGAACGTGCCAGCAGGTTTGTCCAACGTGTTTTGACGTCACGAGGCACTGTACCCTGACCGCCGCCGGATTGGAACACCTTATTGCGATTCTTCTTATCGTCGACGCGGCTCTCTTCGAGCCGATTCGTACGCGGAACGGCGTATGCTCGTCGAACTGATTGGCTCGCATATAGATAGTGCTCCGATATGTACTTCACACGATAGATACGGGTAGTTCATTTGATTACGGATAAGCTTATCCATCCACTTGTCTATTACATGCGAAAAGGCTTCATTTCAGAATGGTTTAGATGCGAAACATCTGTAGGATTGGGAAAACTTTCAAACGAATTAGCCTTTTTTAAAGTAAATGAGTGCATGTGGAAGGTGAGAGTTGAAGCCGGTCGGGAGGGTCATTAGAGTTTCATGGGGAAAAACCAGAGGTGATGAGACCAAGGACACCTTGGAGCTAACTTTGTTTTAATTGTTTTTTTTTTAGTAAAACTTTCCATTCAAACGGTGACACGTTCGTGACGATACTACGCCGCCTATGCTGCGAGATTTTTGGATCTACCTAAAAAATAGATTTTCAGAGTATCTTATTTATTCTTAAAAGCACGATCGTTGAGGCGATCCAAAGGTCACAATGGATACCATTTTCGAGCGCTTTCTTTTTGCCTACGACATTTAAAAGCCACTGTAAGAATTAAATCGTGCTTGCCTATTCATAAAATATCACCTATATACATCGTTCGCCTCACAAAAGATGAATGGTTTTCGCTGCCCCATCGAGCCGGGACCCGCTTTTGTGCGAACGCGCAGGGAGATGGCATCTCGCTGAACTCTCGCAGTTTCTATCCTTTTGATAGTAGAACTTTATTCTCCCCTTTCATCTTTCGTAAATAGGCCGAATTCGCCGGTGGTTCGCCTGGTAACATTGTTGATTCGGAGCACGGTGTACGTATTGGGAGAGCGCTTCAACCCGGCGGGTTCGCGGGTTAATGTCAGGGGTCAATTTTCTTCATCGGCCCTGCATAAGTGCGCTCGATAGGTCAGGTATACCAGTCAACCTTATCAATTTTAATAGAATCCAATGTTAGGTATAACAAGTACCGGACATTCTGCCCGGGTCCAGTGCACCCGGTTCTACACGCGTTCAATGCAACCCCTTCGTTCGCCCTTTGACATTCATTGAAATTCGATCCTTCGCAACACAATCCTTCTCTTCCCTCCGCCACTTTTTCTCTTCTCCATCAGTTCTTATTACCGCGCTCGACAGCAGACCTGCCTCTTATTCTACCTCGGAATTGCGACTTAGCTAGCATCGTA
This sequence comes from Holcopasites calliopsidis, assembly GCA_023838395.1. Taxonomy (NCBI): domain Eukaryota; kingdom Metazoa; phylum Arthropoda; class Insecta; order Hymenoptera; family Apidae; genus Holcopasites; species Holcopasites calliopsidis. Next base: position 3,685,054 of record JALHAQ010000008.1, read on the forward strand.
ATTTCCATTCTTCCTTCATGTAATAGAACTATGTCTCTTTGCTATCAGCTGCGCAACCTTTTCTAAAATAACGTGCATCGCCTCGTTATTTTTAATCTCCCCCGCCTTTCCTTGTAATTTTACAATCTCTCTGGTTTCTCGACGATCTCCGCATCCTCGCCCCGTAAAAGAGCCGCCACGCTCGAAGGGCGTACAAAAGAGGTGTTCGATAATAAATACAAGGCCCGTGTCGTTCGTCCTCCCCCCATGAACGGAGGGTGGCTTTCGTCTTTAACTACTCAGAGCAAGCTGGGAAGGAAAAAGAAGATCCCGCCTCTGTACATTCTGCACACTTTCTCCCTCTCTCTCTCTCTCTCTCTCTCTCTCTCTCTCTCTCTCTCTCTCTCTCTCTCTGTAGTCGCATCTTATTGTGGGTGGTTTTAATATAGTTAGCGGGGACAGGGGTGGGCATCGAATCGGGAGCCGACGAGACGCGTGCAACCCCGTCGAAGAAACGCTCCGATCTCACCTTTTACAGGAACTCGGCCGATGTTATGGCGCATCTGGTCTCGCGTTTTCTTGCTCGCTCCGGGTCGATCAATAGGCCAGGGAGGCGGCTAACGGCGACTCCATCCGAGCAGTGACGGATTTAGAAATTTGCATTTCAAATCGGTCACTGTCGGCGGAGAAAGATATTGCTCGCGAATGTTTGTCAATTAAATCTAGCCACTCTTCATAACGCGTTGCGCATCGATGCTCGCAATTCTCGGACGCGACTTTCATTCCAGCCGTCCTCCAAATGAGATCATCCCGTGGATTTTGATCGCTCACTAAACAAGGCGAGGAGAATTTTGTGAATATTACTACGCGATATCGGTGATATACTAAGGTTCGGATCATTACTATCGCCGTAGGTACTTGCGGGTCTCGCGGTGTCCTTTTACACCCCTGCTGCCTCCGGGGGCGTTAGGGGGCGCGCGCGGATCGCTCCAGCTCAGTTTCGCGGGTTCGAGAAAGTCGCGCGCGTGTCAACGGGCCTCGCGCAAGTCGGAGCGACCTCGGTGCTGTCAGTCAGTGGCCGCGCGTCGCGAACGTAGCATCGCTGATAACCGTGAACCGCGGGTCCCCGTTCCTCGATCCTTCGATAAATCCTCGATCGCGTTCCCCTCGCAGCGTGTGCGCGCCCGTGTCCCGAGAAGAGCGTCCGCCTCGCGTTCGTCCGGTTCGTTATCAGCCGGTGTCCTCTTTTCTCGCCGTCCGGGGAAACGAGCGCCCGCACGCGTGAACCATGCCTCTCGATCAGCTCTGTTTGGCGTTCGCCCCGTGCGTCAGCAACGGCTTGCCGTACGTGCCGGAACGAGCCGAGTAAAGAGCACAAGAGACGATGCGGATAGTCTCGCACGTGAAGCATTATAATCGTTGAGCTGTAGTCGGATTCCACTCGTGACACTAATCCCGCTAATTAGCGACGCGGTATCGCCACGGTGAGCCGTCGGTCTCGTTAAGTTCCAGCCGAACCGCGGCTTCCCGCGATTTATCCGCTCGCGCGGAAGGTGTGGCGCGAAACGCACGGTGTATCCGGTGAACGGGAGCGGGAAGAACGCAATCGTCCCGTATCCCTTACGAATCTGCCCCATTTCCGTGATGCTCAAGGGTAGGGAAACCCTTTGCCCGTAAGTATGCCGACGCGGCATCGAACGGAATATGTATATTTCACTGTTCACGCGCTCCTCTTTTCAAGCGCGCGACGATTCGCGACGCGCGAAATGTCAGTCGCTGTTCAACTGACAGAAATCTGTCAGCTGAGTCTTCAGAAGAAACGGTTGAATCGAATTGCATACGGATATAAACTACACTTCCGATCGGATGTTAGACGAAATAATGTTTGTATCTTAGTCCGTTGAGACGCCCAAGCGTGCCGAAAGTTTGTATATCGCTTGTCATTATTGAATTTGTATATTGTCCCTGAATCGGGATCGGTAAGGCTTGGCTACATATTTTTTCTTTCCAGAAGGAAAAGGAAACAAATGCGAGACGGATTGATCGTATTGAATGATCGTATAGTCAATTGACAAAAACGATAACTTTGTGTTCAGAGTTTTTAGCTAGAAGTTTAGAACATACAGAAGCTTATTATACACATCATGCTCCGTTTCGAGTAAGGTGCTTTACTTTGGATCTGTCGTATTCAAAGTTTCCGATTCGTACCACTGAAATGTCTTGTCTGTAACAGTGAATCGTCAGGAATATAAGTATTACATCTCAGACATTCCCGCTGTCATATTACTGAGATAGAATCAGTAATTTGGTACACGTTCGACTGGTGTAGCACAGATGGGTATAAATAAGCTTCTTATGGAACATTTTGTTTATTGCTTTTATACAGCTACGAGGAGTTTGTGCCCGGTTTCCATTCAGCCCTTCCATTAGCGTATACGGCTCGTTGAATCGTTTACGATCGCGTGCGAAACGTAACGCTTTGGATTACGCGAAAAGGTGGATCTCGATGAAAGAAAATATTTCTCCTTTTTCCGAGGTAAAAAGAATTGGTAGTGGCTTTATTGTTACTCGCTACGGAAGTATGAAAGGAAAAGAAAACGGTGGCACGGTTTTTTATATAACTGTAGAAAAACCAAATTGATCGTCATTGATCTCCGGTAAACATTGGTTGACCCGGAGAAGATTTACCTGGCAAATCGGACGGTGCGGGCAGAACGATTCGGCATTTGACGTGCTTCAATTATAGGCGGTGGAAGGAAAGCTGCCAGTCGATGCACGCGAAGGCCTTTAGATGCACGAGAAAATGTTAATAGGCTCGGCTGTTCGTTCGCCGACGCTCCCACCTAAGAAAATGTCTCACCGAGGTCGTTATTGATACGAACGTCGCACAATTTGATCGCGCGCGAATCGCCGCGACGATAAAAAGTGTACGTAGCTCTTAGGGTTTATCGGATCTTGCGGGAGAACCAGTTGAGAAATATTGATCGTCACCCTCCGGGGAAATCTCGATTACGATCGGATGACTTCTTGCGATGTTCGAGCAAAAATAGAACGACGTTAATGCGGGGTTCGATGTATGTATAGTACGGTTATAACGTTGCTCGTTTCCTTTTTGTTTTTAAGGTTCTTGCCGACGTTACCATGAGGTTGTACGATAGATCGAAAGCGGCGGCCCTCCGACGACCTGTGTCACTTTGCCGGTGCAGATAGAGGATAAACAAGAGGAGCAAGATGTTGATAAAAGAGTATCGAATACCGTTGCCCCTCACCGTGGAGGAGTACAGAATCGCTCAGCTTTACATGATAGCGGTAACACCGTGCGCTTTACGAGACGAAAGTAACGGAATGGTATCGGCGATCGAATGATCTCACGGCGTCTTCTTGTAGAAAAAATCACGGGACGAGAGCCAAGGAGCAGGCAGCGGCGTGGAGATCATAGTAAACGAACCGTACAGCAACGGTCCAGGGGGAAACGGGCAGTACACCCACAAGATTTACCACGTGGGCAGTCATCTCCCGGAATGGTTCAAGAGTTTGCTACCCAGGTCCGCGCTGATAGCGAAGGAGGAGGCGTGGAACGCTTATCCTTACACGAAAACCCGCTACACCTGTCCCTTCGTCGAGAAATTCTCCATCGAGATAGAGACGTATTATTTCCCGGACAATGGTTACCAGGAGAACGTGTTCAAGCTGACCGGTAGCGATTTGAGGAACAGAATCGTGGGTGCGTGTCTTTGGTTCGATCCGCGTCTCGCATTAGACAACAGCGACAGGGAGAAAGCGATCCATCGGCGGTAATCGGATTGTATGATTTCAGACGTGATCGATATCGTGAAGGATCAATGCACGGGCGACTACGTGAAGGAGGAGGATCCGAAATTGTACGTGTCTCAGAAAACTGGTCGGGGACCGTTGACGGAATCATGGCTGGAGGAGTACTGGGCCGATGTGAAAGTATAGTTTCAATTGTATTCTCCTCCGATATTGTTCGATTATTATTTACTCTGCTCGCGGTAGCGTTGATGCCGATACATCAGAAGAACTGTTTCGCCGTTTTAGGGAAAGCAACAGCCGACGCCGTCCGGGAAGTCGTTAATGTGCGCGTACAAGTTATGCCGCGTGGAGTTCCGTTACTGGGGCGTGCAAACGAAATTAGAGAAATTCATACACGACGTAGGTCAGTACTGCGCGTAGAGGTAATACGCATTAGCTTCCTCTTGACGTTCGATCAGACCGGGTGTCTCCTTTCTACGTTTATCCCCGTGAAATTGGACGATCGGACGATTTCAGCCTTGCGAAAAACCATGGTCAGAGCCCACAGGCAAGCCTGGGCCTGGCAGGACGAGTGGAACGGCCTGACCATGGAGGATATCCGGGAGATCGAGCGGCAGACCCAATTGGCGTTGCAACGACGAATGGCCGCCAACGCGGAGGGCAGCGAGGAAACCGTGGACGACAGCCAGGAGAACGTCGGCTCCAATGCGTCGATGACGCCGCAACAGGGGTCGGATGTCGCGATGACATTGGCCGCGACGCTCGGCAGCATCGAGAAGAACGAGGATCCTCAGAGTCCGCCGAGCGTCAGGAAAGCGTCCGACCTGACGAACACGGCTGCCAGCTCGGAGGGTGAAGCCAGCCCCGAGGATTCGCCGACCGAGATACCCGAGCTTAGGTAAAGAATAGAAGTCAAATCAGGCATCGTTTCATTCTCGTTTCCTTGATGTGGAATCCCTTTTATTCCATATGCCGTTGAACCGATGCGAACTGTACTCCTTTCAGGACCGGCCCCGCCGACGATAAAGGGGACGGGAAGCGGGGATGGAAGACAGCGGCGATAAATTCGCCGTGCGCGAACAAAAGCTTCGACATGCAGATCGCGAATTGGCGTATGGAGAGTATCGTGAGGGAGTCCGAGTCCGGTAGCGAGGACGAGTTCTTCGATTGCCAAGGTAGGACACCGACTTCCGTTCGCGCGGCATGCAGATAATCTTTTCAACGATTTCCAAGCTAAGCCGGCTAAATCTCGTTGAAACGTGAATGCTTCAGGCGGATTTCGTAGACACCGTTTCTCCTTATCGTTGTAAACAGATTGTATGCAAGCAAGCGAGTAATAAAAAAGGAAAGAAGATCTGACGGAAACGAATGGTACCGTGTCCGGTAGTGATTCGCTTCCTGCAACCGTAGATAATACAGCATGATGCCCGGGCGATGAGATCTTGCGATTATTTTTATATGTGTACCCTCTCTGTTTCTCATGTCGCATTCCACACTGCAGCTGGGTTCGTTATACCTATTATACGCGAAGGTAGGACACGTAGATAGTGATGAGTACTTAGAGACCTACGAACACGTAAACGTGTTAGCCTCGAACGATTAAAGAACAACAATTACGACACTAGAGTCAGTATATCCTATATAAGTCTATGGAACATTGTGCAATTGCATTCATGCCTTTGTAATAGACCGAACTGTAAAGACGAACTCGTTGCTTGCAGAGATTTTTACGCTAACAGGAAACATGTACTTCCAATTGATTGTGTTACACGCAGATCTTCGTGCGTCACATCGGGCATGGAAGTTCTCAAGAAACAGCATGAAACAGCATGGCTAAAGTAGCTTACGAGAACAACTGCTTTTCCTACTAACAGACTTTCTGAGAACACTTCCAGCTATCCAAGTAATTTGTATCGAATCTCATTCATACTTGTACCGAATAAAATGAATATCGAATGACTTATACAATATTTCTAATTCGTATCTATTACTGTCCTCTATCTTTTCTAATATCTCACGCCGGAATTAATCCGTTCCCCGCTTTAACGCGAGTCACAGTCGTTGGAAAAAGGCACGATGCATAAGCAATGTTAACATTTCTGATTATACAGAGGACTTTGGAGATAACTCTTCATTAGCTAAATGGAGTTCTTTGGATCTTCTAGCAGAAGAGGATGACAATACGTTCACTTCGCCCGCCACGGCGAGCAAGGAAGGTAAATTAACGATTTCGCAAACACTTTACCCCTCGACGATCGTCACGCGTTATTCCGATCTGTGTTTGCGCAGACGACACTATATTCTCACCCTCGTATCTCCAACGAATGGCTAGTGGACGTAGCAGTAAAAGGTTGCAAATCTCTACATCGGCCAGCATCGATGCCTCGTGTCCAGCCTCGCCTCAACATTCACCGACCCATCAACCGTGCAAGACCACTGTCCTTATCATTGTAATGCATGCTGGAAGTGTCTTAGGTAACATCCGTAAACGATACACCGTGAAAGAACAAAAATGAAATGCTACATTTGTTTCGTGCGACAAAAGAAAAAAATCTGTTCTAGACGCCAACGTTGATCTGACGACGAAAAAATCGGACATCACCACGTTCAAAGGAGCCTTCGAGTCTGTCATGAGGCAACACTATCCTAGCATGGTCGGACACGTTGCCATCAGATTCGTTTCCTGCCCGTCTATCTGTACGGAGGGTCTTGGTATTTTATCGAGGTAAAAAGTGTGCCCTGCGCTAGATCATCCATGCGCGAGCTCGGTTTATAGAAGTTCCATCTGTCTTACCTTTCAGTTTGAGTCCGTACAGTTTCGACGTGTCCCCCTCGGTGACGGATGTGCCCCAAGTGACGAACGATACTATCCCAATCGGTGCCATACCGCTCCTCGCTAGTTCTACCCCCGAGTATCAGGACGCGGTCTCGCGAGTCATAGCCGGGGCGAATCAGGTTTACCACGAGTTTATCAAGAGCGAGGAAGGCCGCGGTTTCGCGGGACAGATATGCTTTATCGGCGACTCGGTAGGGGCGATCTTAACGTACGACGCTTTGTGCAGATCGGCCCATTCCAGGCATAACAGCGAGAACAATATCTTGGACGGTCAAACCGTTGAAAGCGGTATGAACGTGGACGATGGTAAACACCTGACCGCGCCCTCTCCTAGAAGGAAATCTTCCGGTATTAGGTGGGCGATACTAATTTCTTCTGCTGGCACGTAAGATTTACCGGGGGATGTTGATCGAACCGTTTTTCTTTCAGCGACAGCTCGCATTGGAGATTGGACTTCGAGGTAGGAGAACTGTTTATGTTTGGCAGTCCGCTCGCTCTAGTTCTGGCGTACAGAAAGATTTCCACCGATAAGAACAGTAACATAAAGAGGCCGTTGGTGAATCAAGTGTACAATTTATTCCATCCGACCGATCCTGTGGCAGCTAGGCTGGAGCCGCTGATCTCCGCGAGGTTTTCTCTACTTCCGCCCGTGAACGTGGCCCGATATCAAAAGTATCCGCTAGGAAACGGCCAGCCTTACCATCTGCGTACGTAATTGTTCGCCAGCTTATACACACAGAGGGATGAACTTCATAAGTAACGTTCTCTTTTTTTAGTGGAGGCAATTCAAACGAATCCGCAATTATTCACGGACGGATTGAACATCCCGAACATGTCGTTACCTCAGTTGAGGCGACTGTCGGATATATCCATTCATAGTACAATGTCTGGCATGGTTGAAAATGTTCCTTTGCAAGTGGTATCTAATTGTGAGTAAATGGCGAAATGTTCCGTTACTATCCGTCGGGTATCACTATCGAGATACGAATTTGTAATATCCGGCAATTTCTCACAGTAACGCAGAAATGGTGGGGCGCAAAGAGGCTGGACTACGCGCTCTATTGTCCAGAGGGTTTAGCGAATTTCCCCACGAACGCGCTGCCACATCTTTTCCATGCCAGTTACTGGGAGTCCTCCGACGTTATCGCGTTCATTTTAAGACAGTTAGGCCGCTTCGATTTACCGTTACTCGCTAACGAAGAGAAGGAGTTAACTTGTTTCCGTCCAGGCCAACCTAGGGAGAAGTGGAATAAGAAACGTACCTCTGTGAAGCTGAAGGTAAATTTAATGTACAATTCATTTTAGCCCGGGGAATCGATGTTACGCATTTTAACGTGTCCCCCTCGATGTTAGAACGTTGCTGCCAATCATAGAGCAAACGATGTAATCGTCAGAGAAGGAGCACCGCAAGTGCTGGTTGCTAGATTTATGTACAGCCCGATCGACGTTATTGCTTTAACAGGTATTGTCACTTGAACGTGCATTAACGATTCCCGATCGCTTTTCTCTGACCGTGATTCCTTTTCGCAGGCGAGAAGGTAGATATCCATATTATGAAGGACGCTCCGGCAGGAGAATGGACGTATTTATCAACCGAGATAACTGATAAGAATGGTAGAATAACGTATAAAATACCCGATGACAAAGCATTAGGGTACGGGCTTTATCCAGTTAAGATGATCGTCAGGTAATCCTCTCAGCCTGAACAAATCGGATAGGAGTATGCTCGGGATACGTTTGAAATACAATTTCTTTTCTTTTCTTTATCTGCAGAGGTGATCATACATCAGTGGACTTCTTTTTGGCTGTGATCCCGCCGAAAACCGAGTGCGTGGTATTTAGCATAGATGGTTCCTTCACCGCGAGTATGTCCGTCAGTGGGAAGGATCCTAAAGTTAGAGCCGGAGCTGTTGACGTTGTCAGGTAGTTTTCTAACCACGTATAAATCTTGTTCGCCCACTTATACCTCACGTCTCCACCGCGTTGATCCTTCTGACCAGACATTGGCAAGAGCTGGGATACTTGATCGTTTACATCACCGCGAGGCCTGACATGCAGCAACAGAAAGTCGTCTCCTGGCTGTCCCAACACAACTTTCCCCACGGTCTCGTTTCCTTCGCCGACGGTCTGTCCACCGATCCGCTCGGTCACAAGGCCGCCTACCTAAACAGACTTGTACAGGTGAACGGTCGTTAGAAAATTACACAGTCTTTATACCATCGTTTGTCCCATCAGCGATACTCGAACAACGATTCCTTTCCGTTCAGGAGCACGGCGTGATAATACATCACGCGTACGGCAGCAGCAAAGATATCAGCGTTTACACCGCGATCAATCTGAAGCCCGGTGAAATATTCATCATCGGGAAGGTGCCGAAGAAGCATCACGCATCGGCGACGATCCTTCACGACGGTTACGCGGCGCATTTGACCATGCTGCAGGCGCACGGCGGCTCGCGGCCTGCACAGGGTAACGCGCGTATGGTGATACCGAGGGGCCAGTTCGGTCTGCCCGGACAAAACGCTTCTCTGCGGCGCAGAAGGTGAGCCATCCATTCTGTACCGCGGATCACATTTCACACGGATGTTGTGGTGCTCGATCGCTTACGTCACGCCGTGCTGTGGGAATTTTTAAGGTAATAATCCCATCCCCCGGTCCTTGCTAATCCCCGACGTTCAGACGTGGGTTTGGTTGCTGCGGGACGACCGGGAGTTTCGCGCATTCGTTGCACCCTAGAGGGAAGATGCGTACAGAGGATGGGCGCGTAAGACACATCGGGGATCAACCACTCCGTCGTCTGTACATAGATAATGCTGTATTTTTGTAGCTCGACACGCCGAGATCGATGCGAGAAGCTATCGAGCGAAAGTTAGTCGTTACAGAGGCGATCGATCAATTGACGCGTGCGAACATTGTATTCGTGTCGCACCACTCGGTGTTTGCTAAAACCCCGTTCACGTCGGCGGGGGGCTTCCCCGTGATGCGATCGTAACTACGAGGACAAGGTACATGAACTCTATAATCCAAGTAAACTTCGCATGGTTTAAGGGAGGAGAGGGTCGTGGGTAGTAATCATCGAGGTGTTGCGCCCCGTATATTCCTTCCGAATATCGGGAATAATGATTTATCGAGGCGGTAAAGGCCCGCGGTCCGAGATGATAGAACGACGAACATTTTTCCTACGCCTGCGAAGCTTCTCTGATCAGTTTCTTGATTACAGGTACCTGTTATGAAGGCGCGTTACTCGGCGTAGTTGGTTTCTCATGCTCTCGGCAAGAGCCGTCGCCATTCTACGCTCAAATTTCATGCTTTACATATACAATATATCAGCTATACACGTGTCCAGGTTAAATTGACTATGAGTGTCCTAGATGTACAGAGAACTCGAATAGCTTGTTCGTTACCGCCCGATAAGAACGGCCCGATCTCGGTTTAGAGCGGCCAAGGTAAACCAGAGACTAATTCCGCTTGAAATCTGTTAGGCGAACGCTTGTGTCACGTCGAAACATTCAGCTAGGCCCGCCACAGACGACGCACGAGTTTTTCGTTCATTGTAAACGGTCGCTTCTAATCTCGTTGCTTCCGTTTCATCGGTAGATTAACCCTTCGCGGTCCGTGCAATTCTCACAGTTCCGTTTCATCTTGTCCGCGGTGATTTCGCTAGTTGCTTAGTGTCGCCCACTTTGCGAAACGTTTCATTGGCTTGCCAGCACAACGAACTGCTTACGGACGGATAATCGTGTCAAACATCACGTCGAGGCTTAAACGAAATTATTGTTTAATGTTCACAACTTATCGTTCGAAGCGTTCTCCAACCGGCGATCCCGTTTCTCACTCGCAGCTTGATAAAACGGCAAGAAACAAAATCGTATATACGTAAAAATTGAGATGATCGTTGAAGAGGAGAGGCTTCGGACTTCAAGTTCATGGCGAGTCGAGCTGTTAGAAAAGTTTCTCGATGCCCGGAGAGATGTTTGAATCTGTAAAGTTTTCAAACAGAAAAAGCCTATTACTATTTACTTTCTCACCTGTTACATGACGTAAAACATCGTCGAAAGGAAAGCGAACTGTGGGTTGAGAAAGTTCAGGCTTCACGCTTTGAAATGAGCCCAGGCGGATTGTCGAACGATCATTTTTCACGAAGTTAATTGCATTGGAAACGGGTACGTCGAGCCGCACTCGACATAGGACCGCAAAGGGTTAAACACCGCTGACCTCTCATCGCTCGTCCTCCCCCCCACCCCATTATTCTGTTAATACAAATACCATTGTGGAAGATTCATCGAAGGATACCTTTCAAGTGTCACGCTTAAGCGAGGCATATTTAAAGAATCATTTGTGTCGACCGGGTGGCAATTGATTCAGGTGGGCCACGTTCACAATGGAATTTGCGTTTGTGGCGTTCCGTATCTGTTTATTTATTTGAGGAATGATCGATTGATCTCCGCATCGCTGTCATCGCGGACGGAACGCTGTCTTCGTTCGCCTTCATCGTCATTCGATCGCTCGCCGACGCTTCTTCTGTGATGGGAAATGTTACTTTATCACGCTTTACCAGTAATGAATATCTAATCACACCGCTGCCTCTACTGTGCTGCTAATCCATGCCCTCATCCGGCAGTATGTTTTGCGCTACGCTGCAAGAGATCCTTTCTCACGACTCCTGTGTATTTTACTGTTAGCTTTAGTGTCTCTTAACTAGCGGGATCGTATACATGTACGATTGTACCAATAATGATAATATCCGACGCAAAGAACAAAGAAAAAAAAAGAAAATAGCAAAGAAGAGACAGTAAGGAGAATACTATAGAATATCAATCACTTTATTCGACTATACGAATTGTTTAGTCTGTGTTCATTCATGAAGCATCTCTAACTTTCGCTCTCCAGGCATGATGCATAAACCCTGCAATTAATGCAGAAGCAAACTCACCCAACGCTTTACTCTCTTCATCTTTTTACAGTACTTCTATCTTTAGCGGAGTGTATCGAGAAACAAGTGCACTGCTTAAAATGATGTTAAAGTAGATACTCCTGCTTCTTAACGGTTCCACGTTGCAGGAAGCCGGAGGGTCGTTTTAATCAGTGCACCAAACGAATGTCTCCTATCAATCATTTGCAATACTAATAATATAATCGCGCGTCTCGTTACTCGCTTACTAACGAAACGAAAATTAATTCCAGTTCCTTTAGGATGGCGAAACGCGCGGTGTCTCAACCGTTCGCCAGCAAGATGACACTGGAGCGATCAACGAGCGTCGGGCCTTCAATCGCATCGCAAACGGCGTCCACCGTCAAAACCGTGGCACCGGAGAAACTCTGACGATTCGCGCGCTGCCGGTCCTTCTTCGAGTCCAGGCGGTAGTTGAAACCGAACAGATACGAGGATGGCCCCGCGAGGCAGAGACAGAGACCTTCGTGGAAGTCCTCGTATACTTCGACCGACACGTGCTCAACGATCTAAAGAAGACAATTCTACTTTGTTACTCCGCCTTTTTATATCCTCTCCGTATATATATATATATACTTACTGTAAACTTGAACCGTTCGAGTCCCGAGCAGCGCGATCGCGCTCTTCGGATTTCGTGTCGAAAAGTCCCAGCGCATTCCGAGCGCTAAGGACAGCTGACGGTGCGGTCGCCGACTGTCGAAGTCGCTAATTATTAGAAATAAAAAGCACTTATAGAACGACGCGTCTGATCGCTTGCTCGACATAAAATTAAACGAGCGCTATCTCGGGATTCCACGGCGTAAAGTGAAACAAGCGCTACCGCGCCGCTTGGGCTTCTTCGCGATCGATCAAGACAAGCGCTATTGCGCTCTTCGGGCTTTTTCGATGGTGTCTTTCTAAAAGCCTCTGCGACTCAAACGGTTACACAGCGCTGCGAAACTGTATAGACTTATCCAGCTGAGGAAAGGATCTTGTCTAAGTCGAGGAAATGGTTCGAACGTACGAGGACTTCGTCTATCTGCCTCCTGTATCGTTACCGCTGACTCGTTTCTCTCTTAACTGTGAACGACAGCGTTGCTTTTCGTTTCTCTGCCCACCTCGCCGGGCACATCGACATTAGCGTTCTTCGCGAACCGCGATCGAGCACGATCAAAATTTTTCGTAGCGAACGATAGATAGAGTCGCGAGACTAGTTCCTAAATGAGAATCAAGAGTCCAGAAACTGGGAGGGTTCTTTCTTTTATCAATTATTCATTTCAACAGTTTCCGCCAACGAATCCGCGATCTCCGTGTGTACAATCGTCTTTTTTGTTTTTATCTAGCTCAACTGTATATATACATCATCGATCCGTTCGTAGCTTGCGAAATGCGACGAGAAAGCGGGGAACGGGATGGATAAGACTCGTTGAAATTGTTACCTGAGCCTCGTCGCCGTTATCGAGGGAAAACTGACGATTAATCGTTAATTAGCCATTAAGCGCCCCGTTTATCATAGTTGCTCCAAACCATTTGCCAAGAGCTCTGTCAGATGTGCGTACCTTTAAATATTACGCGTAATGTTCGCCACCAAGTTCCTTCGGCGTTATACGTTATAATCGTCGAGCTGTTCGTATCGATTTGCAAGAAGGGAGGGAAAGAGAACACGCAGGTCGATGCGAAATAAAAAGAAAAAAAGAATGTAACACGTTTTGTACGTTGTCTATCGAGAGGTAATCGGGAGTACGATAGAATAGAATTGTTCTCCGATAAACGTTGGTACAAAGGCACTTCCCTCTTAATCGTTATATGTATAGTTCCGTGTCATCGTAGTTGACGGTGTGTATAATGTATATATATATATATACATAGATTTAAATATGACAAGTTGTATATAAATAAGTATCGCTGCTGCAAAATGTTCAGGGATGAGAAAACGCTAGACGGTACGCAGTTATCGGTTTATTGAATTTCTCGCTCCGCGAACATTGTCGGCGAAAGTACTGTCCGGATGATAATAAAAAGTAGCGTCTGTAAAATGCGAGATGCATAGAGCTCCTATAGGACGACGGGCTATCGGCGTTCGTTAATAATAATCGGCGCGTTTTCGACTACCATATGCGCTTAAACGTTTTGCGATTAGACGATCGTGTCCAGTTTGGGTCGAGGGGGATGCGTCTAATTTTGTAATCGAGTGTCGAACTATTCCGCGCCGCTCGGTATATCGTTACAATGGATAATCCACGTTAGTTCATTAGCGTGATAGAAGAAGTCGGCTGCGTCGAGGCTTTTAGTCCTTATAAGCAATGATGTCTATAAACGATTTAAGATGATCGTGAATGACGCGAGTCGATCGCTTGAGCCTCGTGCCACCGTAGACGATGGATTGTATTTGAATCGAAGGGTTCGATTATTATCCGACGGGTATAGATTCATCGAGGAGTAATTAATCAATTGTTGTGCCGTCACTGTTCCTTGGCTGTCTCAGTAATAATACGATTTAGCAGTCGATCAAAGATCTGCCATCGATCTAGTCCTGACGTTATAAACAGAATTCATGTATATATTATTCCGTGTGGTCTTTCGCGTAACGCGAGCATAGAATCGATTGATATTGACTGTTTGTATTGTTGCAAGGGCGACGAGTGTGTAGATCCGTGCATGGATAATCGTGCAAGCCTGTAAAGCGATGTGACCGTATGTATGTACGGGGTATTTCTGAAACGCGTAACTTTGTCGGATCGTCGGCGAATCGTTGAAACGTTATTTAATAGGAGAGACTTTAATGTAACAGATCTTGTAAAAATATATATCTTCTAGACTCGTGGATCTCGATTCGCGTTGTTAGCTGAACCAGAGAGATTGTTAAAGATCGTTTTACGAGCGTTGAGAGTATTGTTCGGTTTATTTTAAAAACGGAATATTAATCACCGTCGATCTAGCCGATCGAGTTAATCGTGAAATACCCTTTATATGTACATACATATGTATATGTATAGAATAATTCAAATATTTAAGGTATATTTATTCTTAGGCGTACTAAGTGACTGCAAAAATCATATTTTACTTATACGGATGCATTATCATCACTGCTAACGAGAGTTCTATTTTTTTTAGCATAACTTAAACGACACGTTGTAATAACTAAATCGACAGTCGTTGTTTTATAAAACCTTGCTCCGATATTAACAACAACTGTGTTTCGTGTACCGTTCGGCTAACGATCTCATTTCTCATCACAACCTCGGCGGTTAAAGACTTCAATTCCGGATTGAACGTCCGATCGATTAAATTGTATTCCACTTTCATCATTGGATATTATTACAATAAATGATAAACCATTGTCGTTTAAACTTCGTCCCCTATCTTTATTTGAATATAATTCATTGAAGAAGATAGAGAAATACGGTCCCGGGGAATTGTTTGAAATTTCGTTGCCGAAATCGTGTACGTGGCGCCATCTCGTGTTCGGTGTCGGCCGAAACGCGTCAAATCGATGCTTCGGGGACGTCGTTCAAGAGGCGCCGAAATCGTGTACGTGGGGCCATCTCACGGACGATGTTGGAGTTTCGCGAACGACGTTCCCAGATTCACCGACGATGGTTAGCAGTATCTCGTCGGTGGCAAAATGTTGATTTTCGTCGTTTCGGCCAGCTCCAAACACGAGATGGCGCCACGTGCACGATATCACGAAATGTTTTAACGACGCACACGTATGCGCCACCCCGATGCGAAGGTTTTCAACACGTATTCAGAAGGGAAGTTTCCTTAAGTGTTACCTTTTAATGTACGAGGGTAAAATGCAAGCATATTACAAGACTTCCGGCTTACGCTCCGCTCTCGTCTCTTAAGAAATCTGTCCAGGGGGCAAGAAAACTTCATCCGTCCCCCGAAATTTCATTTCACACCGTGAAATGTTTGCCCGATACTTTTCTTTCGTAGGATCCATAATGGAATAGATCGTGAAAATAATTCCTTTTTTAATAAGCAGTTTTATACCGTGCCACGGAATAATTGCAGAGGATTCCCGTTTGCGTCGAGTATGGGATTATAATAGGAATGCTCAAAATTCCTCAGTCCGGCGATTCGGGTGTGGCGATGAGGGAAGGGTTGCGAGCTCAGGTGGATCGAGTGAAATTGTCGACCAGACCGTATCATTATCCATCCCTTCATTGTATTCAAACGAGACCAATTTCCAGCGACCGAAGTCTATACCTATCATTCTCCCGCGCTCGTCCTTTCTTGCTTCGCAATAGAATCCAAGATATTAAACATGTGAAGAATACTATGCACTTTCTACTTCAATCTATCCTCCTGCAATGAAGAATCTCTTAATGTCAGATCACCGATCCTATTGTTGTGCAGTTTCGACTCCTCCAATACCCATTTCCTTTTTGGGACATTTATTATGTACCCATTTCTTACAATGCAATAATTAGTTTCCTGTTTTGTTTTTTCTTTTCCAGACCCCCCGCATGAAAAGTCTATTTTCTAAATTCCACACAACAGCCTAGCAGTCCTTCCTTGGACTCTCCACCCTCTCTAGCTTTCCTGTACAAACACCGCTTCCCAGGACAGAGCAGTCAGTTAGCATCCAATCGCTAACTTCTACACTACATATTCTAAGCAAACAAAGTTTCGTCAAGAATCAGAGCTGTTTGGACGACGCTATTAACTTCATCGAAACTATAAACGTCCGAAGCGCGACTACTCGCGCACGTTAAGGAAACGGGGAGTCTTTTATCGTGGGAGAGCTGAACGGCGATCGTTCCCTTAAGCTTACCACGGGTGTTTATTGTTCCTAAGAGTAAAAAAAAAACAAACAAACAAAATCAAGCGTTACGGACGTGTATCGCTAAGTAAACTGGCACCAGTGTCCTCTCCGTTCAGTTCTTGTTCTTGTAATAGTCCTCGCTGAAAGAAATCGGAAGTACCATGTAATCGGACGGGCCGGCAAGTGTTCCGCCGTCAATTCGTTCATCGACTAGCAGCGAAACGAGCGTTCGGCTCGCGGCGCGACAGAAGGCTTACCATCCGGGCACGTTCTCCGGCTCGGTGCATCTGAAGCTGTCCTCGCTGTAAACGGTGCCGGGCTCGCATTGGCCTTTCTGCGGCACCACGCCGTTCTTGCAGATGTAGAACTTGGCGCAGTCCTCCGGATGGGGATACGTGGGATGCGGCAGGATTCTGCCCAACGGGCCCGGCACGTCGCCGTCGGGACAGACGAAACCGTCGTCGAGCACGTCCCGCTTCGCGTTCTCGCACGGCCTGCTGGCGTCCGCCGCCCACACGCAGCTGGACATCTTGTCCTCGTAGATCAGCCCCGGCGGGCATGGCATTATCTGAGCGACGCCGTCGATGCAGTTCACGAAACGATCGCACGCGCTCGGATCCTCGTGTCTGAAGTAGCCGTTAGCGCGCGGGCATCCTTTGCTCGGCTGCGGCTCCTCTGAAATCATTCGCCCACGATGGAGAACGACAAGGGGTGCGTTGGGCACGGTTCGCGTCGGCAACGCTTTCGTCGAGACGTGTGACGGGCGGGTTTGCTCGCGCCGTGTTTTTTCTTCTTTTTTTTGCCCGCTCGTTCGAACGGCGAATGAGAGAAAAACACGATAGAGACCGTTGTTATTCCGTTCGGCCCGCGGAGAGGCAGCGACGGGCCCGTTCCGTCGCGGCGGGGAACGCTCGCGGAACGGGGGAAAAGAACGTGCAACAGCGGGGACGGGGATTGAACGAGCGGTAACGTATTTAAGCAGGAATTCGCCGGGGGAACCGGTTCATCCGAATTTAGCGTGGCTCCCGCGACTCGCCGCGACCCCGAGATCTAGTCGTTCCTGCGGCGCGCATTCGTGTCCGCCCCCCCCCCCCCCCCCACCCCTGAAGCCGGAATTTCCATCTTCGAGCAGGGAAACGTTCGCACGGAGTAGCCGAGATCTACGAAACGATCGATACGTTCGTGCTCGAGAGATTTCTCGAAAAAACAAAAAGAGAGAAATAGAAATAGATATATTGCGACCAGAACGCTGTCGCGCGCGCGCGCGCAATCGGTACGCGTAACTTTCACCGTCGCTCTTTCCATAAGTTCGACGCTGGCAGTTGCCAGTATCGCGATCGCATCTCGCCAGCTTAATCCGTTTGCCTGGGGATTAACGTTTCACACGCGCGACTCCGCGTTCCTACGTGACGGCAGTCGATCGTGCTACCATATGCGCGTCGATTGGGAACACGCGTGTCCCGCAGCGACGCGGGAACGCTTTGGCAGGGTTCGCAGTGGCGACGTATCGGTGCCAAGAGCATTGCTCATCATAGGTTCTCGTCGAACCGCGGATCTCGATGCGTTCACAGGGAATCGGACGGTGCCCAGGCGAGCGAAACCATTCTCCGCCGAAGCTCTGCCTTCTTTCCCATCGAAAATACGATTTTGCATAAACATCCGCAGGCCAGTTTCCCAATACGCGCCAGATTGCGTTCCCCCCCCAAAAGCGTCGGTCCGATCCACGAGGAATCGGGCGCCGATTAACCTCGGTTTCCCTATCCACCGGATGGAACAGACGGTAGAGTGCGACTTACGGAGAAGGGTTCTATCCCCGCAGGGCACGTTAGCCGGTATGTCGCAGAGCTCCTTCTTGGGGTTGTCGTCCCTGAACACGAGGCCGTCC
Organism: Holcopasites calliopsidis; assembly: GCA_023838395.1. NCBI lineage: Eukaryota > Metazoa > Arthropoda > Insecta > Hymenoptera > Apidae > Holcopasites > Holcopasites calliopsidis. Next base: position 3,703,229 of record JALHAQ010000008.1, read on the forward strand.
TTGCACAGCTTCTCCTCCGCTTTGCCGTTCAGGCAGACGTAGTAGAGATCGCACTGTTCCGGATCCGGGAAGAAGCCCTTCGCCTCCGGGCAGCGGAACTGCGCCCCGGCCAAGGTCACCGCGCAGGCCAGCGAAATGGAGAACACGCGGAGGAACATGATGTGTCCCGGCTTTACGCACGAAACGCCGATCACGAAGAAAGCGCCGAAAAAATACCCTCTTTCTTCTCTCTCTCTCTCTCTCTATGGATCCTATCAGCAGCGGGTACCAATATGCACGTTGGCGTGACTTGAGGGCAGAGCTGAAACTGATCCTGATCCGCGCTTGTTCGCCGCACCGACTCTGCATCCTCGCTTGCATTTCACAACCCCACCGCCCCAATCCCCGCCCCCCCCCCTTTCGCCGAAACTCCTTTCTCGCTTGCTCGCCGCTATCGTCGCTTTTCTTCGACGAGGAGCGGCGATACGCGTTTCCTCGAATCGACGCTCGCGTCACCGTCGCTTTCCGTTTCGCCCGAGTTGCGCCGCGGATTCGATTATTCTTATTTCCCCGACCCGGCGTTATCGGTGTTAATCCTGTTCGCCGGCCGTCTTCCGGGCGCCGCCCGCTGCCGTCTCGCGTTCGCCCGGCTAATCCAAGCGGGCTGATCGGCTCGGCTCGGGGCATCCGTTCGACGCGCGATGTTTCGCTTTGGATGCAAGTTCGATGAGATAGCATTCGATCGCTGCTTCCGATTAGAGCGTAACCGTACCAACGCCGTCCATTCGTACATTGTAGCCCGTTTAGGTTTGGATAGAGAGCGAACGGGGAGGGTAACGTTGATTATCGATCGATAATATGAATCTCTCGCCCGTTTCTGGAATTACGTTTGCGCGTTTAGAAAGTGTCCTTACCTCTCCGCGGCCGCTCTCTTCCGGGTGCTTCGAATAAAGCACGCTCGGCCGATATTCTCGGGCGAAGTTCGTTTTCCTCGAGCTAAGATAATACGAATCTGCCGCGCGTTTCGGGAGTTACAATCGCGCGTTCGAAAGTGTCCGCGGGCGTTAATATCGTTACCTCGCCGTGCCCGCTCGCTTCCGGGTGCCACGAACAAGCACGCCGGCCCGATACTCTCGGGCGAAGCTAATCTCCCTTAAGTCTATGCGTATTTCAACGAATATACGTTTCAGTAATCCGTTGCCCGCATGCTTTCGTTTCGCGGAGTTCCAATTTTGTTTCACCGACACCGTCTTCCACGGTTCCCGCGCGGATCACCGCGACCGTCGTGATCGAAAAAGTAGCGGCGTCGATCGATCCCGTCCGCGAACGATTCGACGCGCGTTTTTCGTCCGACGGGGGAAAGACAAAGGAAGACGATTGTACGGTGAAACGTTCGGTCGCGTGCGCGCGTACACGCGCGATCGGTGAAACGAGATGAAAGGATCGTGAACTTTCGACGGTTCGGATGAAGGTAAGAATTTCACTTTCCTCTCTTCGTCGGCCGATCGCTTTTTAAACCGTGCCCCCCCGTGACTAATGCGCGCGAGAAAGCAGAACAGTTTCAAACGGATCCGCGTTCGATTCGCGTGCGCAAAGGTGAGCCGTGTGTCCGCGCGCGCGAGACAGAAGATTCGCCGCGCGGAAGTGCACGCCCGCTTCGGGAATGCGAAATGATCGTCGGACGCGCGGCGATCGATAGAAGATCCGATCGTTCATCGTCCCCTAATGCGCTTCTATTGACCGCTCGTGTTGGCCGTCGATCGGAGACACGACCGTGACGCGTTCGTCTCGTTGATCGGACCGGTTCGCTGGCGATAATCATCGCGAACGGTATCCGTCGGCTTTCACCGTTCCGTGTCAGGCGATCTGGTTCTCGTTTCGAGCAGCGATAACCGTTACGCAAGATCCCTTAAGGCCTTCGGGGTACAATTGTACTTCATTGCGTGCGTCCGATAAATCTGTTGCAATTCTTCTTTTTATTTAGCTCCAACTATTCCCGCGGCTGTACTTTCGATTGACAGAAATGTGTGAACGATATTGAAACTCGTACGAATGCGGACGCAAAGATCACAATTGATATAATTGAACCGCTTCTGGAAAAATGTCCAAAATCCGCCTTTCCCCTCACACTAGGGAGACTCTTTAAGATTTCTTCAATTTGCCACCCAGCTGAAAAGTTGCCATCGCAACCGTTCGACCGTTTTGTAAAAAGAAATTGGAGAAATCGCGTCGCGGATTATTTAATAAGTTAAATAATCGAACTTACTGAATAACCCGCGACGCGATTGTTCCCATTTTTTTTTTACAAGACGAATTCCATTTGTTTGTGCGGCATGGAACGCGGTTTGTGACGGGAAAAATGACCGGGTCGTTAATGGATTTTAATCTAAAGAAAGAAATGGGAGAATTCGCGTCGCGGGTTATTTAATAAGTTCGATTACTTAACTTATTAAATAACCCGCGACGCGACTGTTCCCATTTTTCTTTTGGATTGCAATCAATTAAGGGGCCTGTTAGTTTTCAAATCACAAGCCGCGTACCATGCTGCATAAACAAATGGAATTCGTTGAACAGATTTACAATTCTCGATTATTATCTAAACAATAATTGGTTATCGAAGTGCAAGATGCGCTTCTGTAAACAGCTTCTCGATAAACACGAGAGATACGTATCGCGAAATGTTAATAAGGTGGAAACGCTTGGGTCCGCGTTGCAAATCATCGTCCACCGGTTTTGCTCCTAATCGCAACGCTTCGTCAGGAATTTTCATGTTAAAACATTCAACAAGTCGCAGCGCGACGAGTCGACGCGACCCGAGACAGGAGAAGTATTTATTTTTTCCTCGCTTACGTTACGCAATTGGATCCCTGCGGTTCCACGAGTACCCGCGAGCCGCCTGTCTTTCTAATTCCCGAAAATGTCAGCAACAGTCGCACGCGCGACTTCTCCGGCTCGTCGCGTTTACGCAAGCATGGTATCTTCCGCGCGACGCCGCGTCGTGTAATATTAAATGAACGCGTCGTCCACCGGGTCGGCGAGCAACGGGAAAATGAATTTCGAACGTTCGGCAGAGATCGAAGATCGAAGCGACTTTCTCTTTTAGGAACCACGATCTACAGGCGCTATTCTTGTACGATCTGCATCACTAAAGTATCCCTTCTTCCCGCGCGCTCTGTAACGCGCGAAAGTGCGTACGCTGCGAAGAAAGGATGTACAGAGCAGTGGCAATAAATCGAGCGCTCGAGCCACAATTATTCGTAACAGCAAATCCATCTGTCGAATTCCATTCCCTTCGTCCTCCGCCTCCCCGCCCCCACGGGCCACTCGTCCAGCCCAAAAGTGCTCTCGTCTAAATTTCAGAGTACAATTACGTCAGGCACGGGCTGGTCGGTGCCGCTCGGTTCGGCATCGAAGCCGCACGATCCGCGGCAAAGAAATCGGGACCGTGGAACGATCGGCCCTGGTGGGGTAACGAGCGGGCAGCGTGTACCGTGCAAGTGAAGGGAGCCTAAGCCGTCCGTCCCGAGGTCGATAAGCGTCAGTAGCGAAGAGTCGAGCCGAGTGGAGGATCCAGACCGAGCGCGACCACTATGATCCAGCCGCGGTGGAGCACGACCCTGTTGGCCCTGGTGGCCATCCTGGCCTCCGGTAAGTGTTTCTTCTTCGCCCGCCGTCGGACCCGACCGCGGACCCCTCGGCTGCGCTGTCTCCGCGGCGGTGTGCCCACCTTCGCGATCGTCGGGACGCGTCCCGCGAGGCGCATCCCCGTTGAAGGGTTGCCCCGCCGCTTCTGGTTCGCCGCGCGTTACGACACCCCGGCTCCCGTACGATTCCACATAGCTTTCACCGTTGATCCTCCTCTCCTCGCCATATGGTTGCGCCGACCTATGATATAATGGCGTAGTCCGGCGCTTTCGCGTTCCTTATTACCCCGCGATATCCTGTTCGAGTTGCATTATAGATAGGCACACGCGCCAGCCGGGCCAGACACGACCCTTTCGTCTCTCCGTTTTCCTAGTCCGCGTTTACAGGCGATTTTAACGCTTGTTTTTCGAGGCAAAAGTGAGCGAAACCGCGAGCAATTACGCGAATGTCTTCTGAAATCGATGCATTTTGGCGTCGGGAACAGGTGGATCTGTAATTTGTGCTTCTGAAGCGGATGGAGCGAGCGGACTGGCGATCCGACTTCGTTCGGAAGAGTTACGGGCGTTTCTAACGCTTCCTCGTGGCTAAAGGGAGCTAAATATCCTCCGAAATCGAGATGCAGTTCAGCGTTTATTCTGGCGAGTGTCTTCGCTATTGGAAAGAGACTCTTCTTTTTGTTTTCCATCGGTGCGCCGTTTGTTTATTTAATGGTGAACCCATCTGTCGTTCATCGGTAGCCTCGTGCCGCTTAGATGTTTCTCTTGCGCTCTTGGTAACCGATATTACTTTCCGTTTCGTTCGATAAGGTCCATGGTTCGACCAGTACTGCTAAACTGTGCAGGTTTCTCTTTCCACCTTGAGCCGGACTGCTTCTAGTTTGCATAGTCCCTCGTCCTTAGTCCGGCTCCTTTCTATCGTGACCATCGCCGGGATTAGAAGCTGAGACGTTTCATGGAAAACGGGCGCACGCGTCTAAATGCCGTCTCGAGAAAACGAGCGTCAAAGTTTTCCTATGTGGTACTACTTAATAAAAAAAGTGGTGCAATCAAATCGAATTCTTCTTTTAAGTATGTAGAAACGTGTGTGCTCAATACACTATGATAGTAGCAGTTACGATTTGAGGATGACGCGCGTTTTTGTTTAGAAATTTCAAGAGAAGATTGAATGTTGTGGGTGAACAATAATGAGTCAGGGGAATTTTGAACACTGACCCTGTATTTAATCAAAGTTAAAGGAATTACGCTAAAAGTAATTCCTCTCGCGACGCAACGCTAAACGACTCTTACGACTCTTAACTCTCACCACTCTCGATACTCTGCTCCGACGACTCTCCGACGACTCTCTGACGACTCTCTGACGACTCTCTGACGACTCTGACGCACGTTAAACCGCCCAACGATCTTAAAGGACTAAACCACACTCGTTCACGCATTCACACTGTGCACCCTATGCTCCACGTGCGTACCCCGAATCTCGCAAGCTCTTAGAAACCGTTCACGCGGTAAGCAGCATCCGCTGAAGATATATACCTTACGCGCACAACGTTCGCTCTTCGCAGCGATTCCCAAACGTCTCACCCGATACTCCGTGCCTAACGGCCAAGCGTTCATATCGCGCAATATCTCCGTGGTATATTGTATACAGGTGTGTAGATGAATCGATTTGAATGATTTAAGGAAGAAGGGCGCGTAAGACTCAAATCCTCTTCGCCAGCAATTGCCCTCAGCCGTAGACACAGTTCGCTGTCTTTATCGTGCGATTCCTGATCGCTTCTCAGCGGAGGCAAACGTCTGCTCTAACGAGATATTGTTGCATTCCGGGATGAGGAAACGACACCGATGGGGATAACCGTGTGTATTCTTTATAAACGGCTCCCGGATACAACGACGTTGGACTGTTCCGAATTTTCAGCGGATGACAAACGTATCCGAACAGGGTGATACTGTCTGTTACAGTGGGACTTGTATATACAAAAGTTGTTCAGTTTCGCCTCAGGAATCTCCCATTTCCGGCTCCTACACCTTTTACGTTACACCCTGTATATATATACATGTATGTATAGTCGTTTTGGATGGAGGGGGACCGATCTTAGCCCTTGCTGAGCCACCTTCACCAATACAAGTCCTCTTAGTTCTGTTGTCTTGTCCATAGTTTTTTATCGTAACTAAGGTAGGATCCAGGATCAATATCAGTGGATCTTCACGTCACACTGACGATTCAGGGGTCGGTCATCCAACAATATTGTCGTACGCCTCTCCTCAACAGTTCCCTCGAACTTTGTCCATCATTATGAGATTCCTTAGCAAGCTATTACGCTTCGTTTCGCTTGAGAATTTAGCCCTTGCTGAGCCATCTTGACCAATACAGGTCCTGGCCCTTAGTTCTGTTCACTGTTGTCTTATTCATAGTTTTCTTTTATCGTAACTAAGGTAGGATCTGTGGGCCTTACACCTTATCGATGACCCAGGATCAGTATCAGTGGACCTTCACGTCACACTGACGATTCAGGGGTCGGTCATCCGACGATATTGTCGTGCGCCTCTCCTCAACAGTCCCCTCGAGCTTTATCCATCATTATGAGATTCCTTAACAAGCCATTACGCTTCGTTTCGCGTGTTTGCAGTTGACGCGGCCGCCCTCTTAGGCGCGCCACCCTGTCCCAGCCCTCATGGGGTCTTCGCCTACGCTCACCCCGAGACCTGCAACGCGTACTTCCTCTGCACGAACGGCACCCTGACCCTGGAATACTGCGAGAACGGACTGCTGTTCGACGGCCACGGAGCCGTGCACGAGCATTGCAACTATCACTGGGCCGTGAACTGCGGGGACCGTAAGGCTGACCGTAAGTATCGCGTTACGCTCGCAATAATTCCGAGGACGCTGTAATAATACGCGGCTATATGCGAACCGAGCGCGAACGTTTCGGTTTGGCCGCGCGGGGTATTCAAGATAACGGATTCATCGGGATCCGAATGATTTGTATTCGCAACATCGCGGGTTGCCGCTGATATTTCTTGGGAAACGTGAGCTCGAGGACAGACGACGCACGTTGCGAAAGTTTTAAGAACGAATGAAGAAGTTGCGCATGGAAATTTCTGGTTATTATGCGTATCTGTATTGTATTGTTCTATTTGTCCTTTTATTTTATTACCGATGATAATACTGTAGAAGCAAATTGTTTTTTCTTTTAATAATAACGCTTGCGCAACTGCTGCTGAAGAGACGCAACGTGCGGAACACTCGCGGAGGACGGTAAAAGCTGCGCGAGGGAATGATTTTGGTAACGTTTATTACTCCTTAGTGGGTCACGTCGTGTCATTCGTCACGGAGCAACATTGCCACATCGTTCTTTTCACGTGCTCCCTTCGAGAACGATTACAGGCCGAACAGCGTATTTCGTTGCATGTCCCGACAGTGGCAATTAGTAATCGACGTTTGCATTGATCGCAAACGATATTCCGCGTACGCTTAAAGGAAGGGGAAAGAAGATAAAGGATCGGGGACGCATCGAAATTGCTCCGGGAATCTAATCTGTTGTTCTTAGTGACACCGATCAGCAGTCCCGGCTGCGAGTACCAGTTCGGTTTGCATCCCGTCAGCGACGCGTGCAGCACCGATTACATCAAATGCGTCCACGGGCAGCCGCGCGAGGCGCACTGCGACGCCGGGTTGGTGTACGACGAGAAGAGCCACAGCTGCGTCTGGCCCGATCAACTGTTGCCCTACTGCAACCCGGAGGAGATAGTCGGGTTCAAATGCCCTCACAAAGTACCCTCCCACAGCCCGGCTGCTAAATTCTGGCCCTTCCCGAGGTAAAGCGTTTCTACTATTCTTCCCGCAGCGTTCCTCTTTCTTTTTTTTTTCAATGTACGAATGAGTTAGTGCGCGTTCATTCGAATCTCATCGTCGACGTCGCGGCGAGAAAGAGGGGTGACCTCTTGCTCTTTTCGGATGGGTCGGTTGTCCTCTAGGCGTGAGGCAGTCGTGACACGATCTTTACGTCTGACGCATATCGACAATTCATGGTTTTTCCGGTAATGTTTGCTTTTTTTTAGATTCCCCGTACCTGGTGACTGCGGTAGATTGATCACCTGCGTCGATGGTCATCCACGGTTGCTCACCTGCGGAGACGGGAAGCTATTCGATTCCGTCAGCTTGAGCTGTCTGGATCCTGATGAACTGCCACACTGGTAAATTCCAGCTTCCGCAATCTCATTCTCTTCCAATTTTTATTCACCAGGCGGAACTTAAACGGAAGGCTATTCTGAATACTTCTTATCTCTTTCAGTGCCAACAATATTTAAATTGTACAGAGGAATGCCAATGGTCGCGAGTCGAGCTGGTAAAATCCTGTCAGTTACACATCAAGATCCGATCATTTGAAGCGTTCGACTCATCCTGGGGCTATACTTCTCTCCTCGACATTGATTTGCTTATTAGAAATACCACGGAGCAGGACCATTCGAGGGCACAGTAAACAATATTCCCTTCTGTCAGTTCGAATCGTCGTGCCGGCGAGAAAGAGGCGAAAGTAATCGATTGATATTCATCGCAAAACACAAAATGTATCTCCAATCGTATTATCCATCCGTTGAGTCTGATTGCTCGATGGATTTCATCCCCGTGTAGACACAATGTAATTGTTGCAGTTAATTATTAATATACTCCGCTATCCTGTTGATCCGCACATGTAAAATTACGCAGAATGTAAATAAAAAAAAAAAGAGTGAAACAGAAATCGGAATAACGTGACGCAATAAGAGCTGCATTCTGTACAACGAGAAATTTGAATAAACCATGAGCAAAAGTAAACGAAAAGAAAAAGAAGAACAAATATACAACGTACACTTTATTACAACTACAATCGTACAGACGTGAACGTTTTGATAAATGCTTATAATTAAGGCGAAAGGGAGTAGTGTCGCGAGGATGGCTAGAAAAAGAATATTTACACTTCGATTATAGAAATGATACAGAACGGACGGTGAGAGTCGCTTAATAACGATGACAATTAAAAGCGTACGACTAACGCATGTTCCTTAACGGTTTATCGATATCGTTCTAACTTAAAGATACGTGCACGAAGATTCGTCGGCGTGATATCACGTCGACCACAGAAAGAATAGAACAAAGTTGGTAGGGGATGCCAACGCCTGTCGCTTCTAATTAGAAGCGACAGAGTCGCATTCTTTATAACGAAGCGGTGTGAATACGTAGACATATGAAAAAATTGATTTCAAACACCCCTGTGCAGATGCGTTGCACCGATCACAATGTACAGACCGCGGACTTCGATGCGTTTAGAGGAAATTTAATGGTGCAGAATTGCGAAGGATGCGCTTAACATGGATAAATATACAAATCATTAACGTTGCAGTGCGTTTCATAATTCCTGGTAGGTGAAACACTTCCCTACCAAGACTCTGCTTCTTTTTTTTTACTATATTACCAAAAATTTGAATTCGCATAAGAGTCCGCAGTCTAATAGTATCGGTGACATCGGGCTCCTCGGTCTTGATTGCGACCGATGTTAATCTTTCTTTCATCTGGAACACAACATCCCATCAACATCCGCGCAAATAATTTCCATTCGATCCAGGCTCGAAAAAGAACGTGCTCCTGTGTGCAACGCGTAATACACATCGGTTGCAATGATTTTAAAGTCGTGTCGTATTTATCATTTATCCGTTTCTCCCATCTGGCAGGTAAACTTTATCCATTTGCATATAAGATACGGACGGCTGTAAATTATAGCGATGGATTGAGGGAAATAGGGAAGAACAAAATATATATCTGATAAAAGAATAGAGACAAGAGTGCTTAAATACTGCAGTCTCAAATTTTGCGCAACCGATTCGTATCAAACTCGCGATGCTCTTTAGAAGCAACAGATTCCGAATACCCTGCGCACGCGGTTCGATTAATACAGACTCCTCGAAACCCCTTAACGTTTGCCCCCTACGTTCACGCACGCGGAGGCGCGACTTAAGGCCGCTCGATCTACGAGACAACGTTTCCCCGTGCGCGATCTAATTTCTTGGACGAGCGCGAAGCGGAATCGGGAGGGCGCCGGCTGGCAGCGGCGGAACGCCCGGCGGAAGGTTCTCCTCTTCCGGTTCCTGCTCGTTTCGCCCGTCCGGAAGATCACCGTCGAGATTGGGCGGCGTCGTTGGCACGTCGCAGTCCTCGGTGGGCGGGACCACGCATCTCAGCGATCTCCGGTCGAACACCAGCATCGCTGGACACCTCTGCAGCCGTGGATAACCGCCCTGACATTGCCAGTAACGGTTGCAGGACTTGCCCAGGGGTACGTTGCCGTTCGCGTCGTCGTTGCACAGAGCTGCCATGGGATTCAATCACATATTATACATATATAGGTGTTACACGATATTCTCGGTTCGAATTCTGTATCAACCCTCTATGGGCCGATTTTCCTTTTTCTTGTAAGAAAAGAAAAATAGGATCTGAATACCGAACGGTCCATAGGATGCAACGCATCTGTCGATCGCAATACAACAGATCCGCTCTATCGCGAATCGCTACGATGCATGATTAAACAGATATGAAACAGAGAACACAGATGTCGAGTTGATGTGCGACTCGAAAGTTACACGGGCCCGCAGAGGGTTAAAGAGCGCATGCGAACGCGTTGCGCTTCAATGTCTGACCATGTCGGGAGAATACTACTTGCGCCCGAATTTTCTCCCCGCACGAACGTGTTCGCTCGAAACCTTTCAGCCGGGCCGATCGTTCGGTATACAGAAGGAGCATTTTAAAATATCCGTTCCCCTACAAACTTCAATACTCGAAATGGCAAGTTTCATTATTCGACCAGAGTCAGCGATGAGCGAAACTTCTTGCGTACGCGTCAACTTTGCCGAGCTGCTCGGTCGCCATCGGGCAAGGCGCGACCAGATCTCGCTGCGAATGCTAATTAACGGCTCGCCTCTTCTTGCCGCGCGGGGCCATTGACGTCGCGGACGGAAAGAGGAACGGACGGTCTCGTCGGACGTGCTCGCACGTGCCCGCGATATCCCGACTACGGTGTTGGCTCTCGAAAGTGAGAATGGACGCGAACGGTCGCCTTGGGCGAAGTTTCGCGAAAGGGACGAGCGAACAGACGTCTGCAGGTGGAAACCGGACGACGACGAGGAGACCGCGATTAAAAACAATGCACGGGCAAGAATTTGCAGCTCGCGTCCTCGCCGCCGTGCAAGCAAATAGGATTCCCTGCCCCCCCCTTCAATTTTGATCGGTAAAATCTACTCACGATGTTTCTGGCATCCTTCGACGTTCTCCGGCCAATCGCAGGATCTGGCACGCTCGTTGTACAGAAGCCCGCCGATGCAGAGCTGCTCCGTGGCCGTGCCGTTCCAGCACGTCCAGTACCTGGTGCAGGATGTCTCGTGGCCGAATATACCGTACAGCCAGTCGCAGTGCTCGGCGGGTATCGGCGGGTTCGCCTGCCGTTTCCCGTCGCAGTAGTTCGCCCGCCACGGGTAGTCGCAACCCTCTGTCACGCCGCGATGCTTCCCGGCGAACACCAGACCGTTCGGGCAGTCGAACAATTCTGGTCGACCGTTCACGCACTCCCAATAGCGGTCGCAGTACTCTATGTCGCCGACTACTCTGGACTTCGTCTGGCACGGGTCATCCTGCTGTTGCTTCTGGGCGAGCGAGCCTGCAATCGTTACGCAACGGTCGTATTGGAATCTTGAACCGTGCCCGGAGAGCGACGGCAGGCAAAGTAACTGGTTAATTAAGATAATGACGGTAAGGAGAATGGGGCGGGGTGATTATGCTTAACGTAACGGCAGCAGCAATTGTCTGAAGGATAGGAAGCATGCGGTAAGAAACGCTGTTGCACGATACATAGGCAGCGACACCACCTTCGTTCGTCTCCGAATTAAAGAAGGAATTGCGCGCAACTGTGAAGGCCGAAGCAGCTGTTAATTTAATATCAAGTCGCGCGACGGTACGCCGCTCGTGCTCTTTACTCTGGATCCAGGAACAAGTTCTTGCCGACCGTGAGCTATGGTAACACGATTTCTTGCTCGATTCGATCAAACGCCTGTGGCTCACGGTTTTCTCCGGTACATCGATCCCGCTAGATACTCACGACACGGCCTGTGCTCCTCGTTAAGATTCCACGCTTGATACGAACGACATTTACGGGGAGGGACAGAAACGTTGAAACCGTGAAAGCGTCGAAATTAACAGTCTCGTGACATTTATATGAAAATCTTGGAAAACGAGACACGTATCGTTCGATCTCCTCCGAGACTATAATTCTACGAAACTTACAAACGAAGTAACGCATCGAATTTATTTCATTGTCGCAATGAGATCGTTACATCACATTTGACCGCGTCGCGCGAATCTTTGGTTGAAAGTCAACGCGAAATTAATATGCACAGCGTATGTTACAGCACGCAATCCTTCGCGCGGTTCTTTGCCGGATGCCAAGCGCGAGCGGGAAGGTGTCAGCGATTATTCGCGACCGTGCGAAGATTTGCGACCGGAACTGGTACGAGATATTCCATGAGCAGCGTTCTTCTATGCAGACAGATAATCGCGAAAGTTGTCCCGCGAAAATGATACTTCCTAACTCGTTCGATGAGAACGAATCGTCACAATTCCCTGCCGTGCTTTTTGCACTCTTCTAAGGGCGGTGGCTAGTTCGGTGCTTGCGACTCCCACAGGGGCCAGGCGGACGAGTAAATAGCGAATTAAGGTGGGAAGGTAGCTCGTAGCTCGCTCCCAAGACGGCATGACACGATTGAGCGCGAGTGAAAGTGTCTTGGCCTTGACTCGCAACCTTCGGGTCGCCCCTTTCCCCCGTGGCTGTTCAACAAAATCGAACGCCCTATCTGTAGTATTCAATTTACAATATCCTATCGATCGAGGTCCTCGTCGCTGACGCGACAGGACGACGCGCCGGTTCCATTCGTATACATTCAAGCTACCTTTCGGATGCGACCGCTGTGGAATAGAAACAGTGGATTTGCGCTGTTCCTTTCGTTCGTTTTAAACTCGTCTGGGAGTGAAGAGGCAGTACTCGGAATGGGCGGCTGAATGTCAAGGATGAGCACGCGCGTGCACGATGCGCAAAACCGGATGTGACCGTTCCTGCAACATCTTAATCCTCGTCCAGGATTTATGACGCGCAGAATTTACGCGCGCTCCAAAATATCAAAGCGGTTGACGTGATATTTATGACCCCCCCTTCCCCCTTTATCCGAGCAATCTATTCTGTAGAACGCGTTATAAACGGAGCTTACGTTCCCGCAACGGCGCGAACGTTTTCCAAGTAAGAGGGACGCCGCGTAGCCGGAGAAAAGCGGAGCGCAGCACGCCTTTCCAAATGGATCGCCTCAGCGCCTTTCAGAGCTCCGGAACGCTCGGTAGAACGCTGCGCCTCGTGCGAACATGGTCAAATGCAACGATATTGCGCGCCCCGGTCGATATTATTAATGGAAAGGTACCTCGCGCGTCGGAGATCTCGAGCGTGTCTGAACGCATGGGCGTGAGAGAACGAATCAGATTTGATACGCGCCCGAAGAAGCGTAGGAACAATTGTGCGCGGCGAGAATTAATTAGTGGATTCCTGGGGATAAGATGAACGACGCGCTTGTCTTATAGTATGAGTAACAATTCAACGATTTAATATTTTATTTCTGCGCTTGAAAACAGTTCGCTTTGAGAGTAATGTAATGTTAATATTTACTTGGTACATTTATTCCTCTACTTGGCGATACGCGATTCTATGCAATCCTGCGGAAGTGATTATCATATCTTGGCAGCATAAATACTATGAGAAAAGGGAAACGGATTCATGTTATGTAATTAAAGTCGTAATTCCCGGACCAAATAGACACGCCTGACGGATATCGATAGCGTTGAACCGTCGTTCGCTTGCTAACTTTGTAGGTGGACACATCCCGGTTAGGCAGCTTCGTTATGCAACCACGGACTCTTATTAACAGTGTCGCGGCGCCGTGTCACTTTCCCTTCTCTCGCGACGCCTTGTAAAGAAGCAAGTGGCTCGCAGTGGGTCGTTGCTTCGAGCCTGACGAGAATCAAAGGCGCGAGTGACGCCCCTCTGAGGGAAATTCCAACCGAGGGACAGTTTACGCGATTCATTATAATAATAATAATACACGAACGTCTTTCGCAGCGAAACGGGTCGTTCCATTAAACAACTATTCCTCCGTCGTCTGTCTCTCTTCGTCATCGAAATTCTCTGGCATACTTTCGCGCAGGGGACAGGTCGACCGACGGCTGAGAAACGTCGCGGGCTCGGTTACGCGGAAAACTCGCGAAATTCTCTTGCGAAAAACAAAGAAGAACGGTTACTCGACTTTTCGCACCGTGCTCGTTCCTGATCGTGGAAATGGAACGAGCATCGACGGCCATCCCGGGGCCCCGGTAGAGCGTTACTTGAGCAGGCGATCGCTCCGTAAAGCGCAACGTTCCGCGCGAAAAGTCGACGGATATAATAAGCAGTCCTCGATGCAGACCCCCTTCACGAGATATCTACCATTTCCCTTTTCCTCTTCTCTTCGACTCGTATTACTCTTGTCCACCCTATTCATTGTATTTTGAACGATAAATTATGGCAGAGTTCTGCCGAACGGGCGAGATTGCATCCGATTGCGTGCAGCGAAACGTTTCCGGAGAAACACGGCAGTGAACGGTCCGTTTAGTATCCGGATGCCAGTCGCGGAATTCCGGATATGAATACGAGAAACGACCGCGACTACCGGTCGGAAGGTATAAATAATTCGAGGACCGCGCACCGGCTGTCTTATCGACTTGAGAAAATGATTTCTCTAATGAAACTATGCACCGCGGTAGAAAGCGGAGTCCGTTACGTAAACCGTAGCCGTGGGTCGAGGCGGGATCGATGCGGAAAGATCAATCCTTTCAGTTATGCGACCTTGCCGGATCCCAGATCGCGATTCGACGGAGAATCATCGGTCTAAGGAATTTCGTAGCGCGATTGCTGTACATTCTTCGGACGTTCGGCCGTAGAGTATCGGAACACGTTCCAAGCGGCAAAGCATTGACGTAAAGTGAAAGTGTCGAATCGCGTTTAACAATTACGCGGTCAAATAGCGATCAAGTATTTACCGAGAAAGAATTACGAAACAGGAAGCACTTTTACTAGCGTTTCGCAACTGAAGAGGCTATGCAAGTGACATTTCGCTATTCGATATGCGCGTACGCGACCCCCCCCGGTTCGCCGTTAACGAAAACGTTCCCCCGATGGGGAGCCGAGAGACTCGTTATTCGCGGATGCAAAAAAAAAAAGGAAAAATGATCGAAACTAAAAAAAGGAGAGAGCAATCTGCTCGCCGAGCTACTTTCATATTTTCACTCCCGAGACGCGGGAGAAAGTTCTCGAGATGTGTGAAACCCGGTGAATGCCCGTTATTATTTTACAGAGACGCGTGGAATAATCGCTAGAAGAGGGGGCGGTCCTTCGAGTTACGAAAATCCTAAACGATCATGAATATCGTGTAACCGCGAAATGGGCACATCGTGCGAGGGCCAATTGGCCCCAAAGAAAGTGGCGATTACTTCGAAAGGAATAATGCGAAAGAATACCAATTATTAATTTCATTTAATTTAATTTTGCCGATAGCAATCATGAGTTTGCATTTGTTCACCCCAAATGCGAACACCGGTATGTTCTGTAAAGAAGAAAAAAAGATTGAGGTCTACGCCGCAAAATTTGTAGGACAATGAAACCATTCAATTAGGGGGATGGTAATTAATATGGAAACACGGTTCCGTGGAATCGCGTCGATTTCGCGAAGGCGGCGGACTCGGCCAGCGGATCGCAGGTATCGCCGTTAAACGGTAGAACGATCGGAAGGATCGAGCGGCGCGAAAGTAGGCCGACGCGCACTTTTTCAGATCCAGCAGCCGCGAGGAACGCGGTGCTCCGCTATCGCGGAATGTCCGTTTCCACTTGCACTCGCGGCATACGTGTGCACGGGTAAACCGCACGCTGCCACTTTCGATCGCTGGAAATCGACCGACGGGTCGTGAGAATTTTCGTTTAGCATCGGACAGCTCGGGGCGAACGGAACAGTTCAAAGCCCTGTCCCGTCCGTAGAATCGTCTCCCATGGACAGGAATTATCGGCGATTCGCGCGAGGAACAAGGTACCTCTGATTCGTGTAATTACTCGCGACCGCATCGACCGCGCGATGAAACAGCGTCGCAGCGGTTACGCCTAGGTGGGAGGGTGGGGTGCACGATTAACGCCGACGGAGAACAGATAGCGGAAAGTAGGGGATGGGTCCGTAAGGGTTGCCACGGCGAACGGGGCGAGATCATCGCGCGGGAAGGAAGACAGCGGAAGAAGAGAGGTGGGAGAGGAAAGAGAATAAAAGGTGAGAAAGAAGCGTAAGGACTCACCGTGCGCAGCGAGGAACAGCAAGAGCAACGAAGCGACCTGCGGCGATACCATTTTGGCTTGCTCTACGGCCTCGTGGGCAAGACCAATATTATTATTATTCGATTAACTGGCAGCTGCCTGCGGATTCCCGGTGCACAGCCGTTGGCAGAATCCAAAGGTGGGGCCCGCCCGATGCGATTTCTTATTTGAGAACCGAAGAAGCTCGGCTGATGAGTTTTCGTGTCGAGACTGGTCACTGGGAGAGGCGTTTGGCTTCGTGTCTTATATGAGCTCCCCACTCTTCCGGCGGGACCGATCTCTGGCGCATAGGAAGGCCTCCCTGGAGAACACACGCCGGGTTTCTTCTATCGAGGGCTCGGCGCGGAACGCGAGTCGGCACCGTCGCCGATGACACCGCGGAGATCGCTGGCTGAGATCGACGCGACAATGTATCTGGGAACAAAGCCCGCCGATCCGTCGGCGTGAACGCTGTCCTTCGCCATGATTTTTGCCGTCGTTGCATGCGTCCATCGAACGACGGGATTAGATACCGACGGGCTACCATCGGCACCGGGAATCCGCTGAATCGATTAACGGGATTACGAAGGCGTACGGGTCGATCGCACACGTTGAAACGGAGACGGATTCCGGACAGCAAACGAGGAGAGAGAATCTCGACAGAAAGAATTATTATTAGTAAAAGCTGAAATCGGCCCATTTATTTCTAGGCAGGTCTCGGTATATTAGCTGCATTTCAAACGACGGATCTGTTGTCTCCGTTCCGTTGTGCATGATTTAGGAACGAATTAATCGAATTTATCGCGCGACACTTCACGCTCGGACACTTCGTTGCTACGTAGAGCAAATTGCTTTCAACTCTGCCGTTGCACGCGATCGCGTTTCGATCGAGCTTACTGTCATCGTTCTAAGTCCAAATACGCAGCAGTCCTCTCTGCTTTCTACGTCAGCCTCCGTAGCGATCTGACGACAAATCGATTTTAAAGGAACAACCGATCAACGGACGTACGCGCGTAATTCCTGTCTCGCGAAACATCCTCTGTATCCTTTCGCGCATGAGAAAACGTTCCGCTGTTCGAGAAATGTGTCCAAATGTAATCGACGTAATTATTCTATTTCGTAATAATGCAAACGTTTCGTCATTGCTCCGCGGTACAGCTACCGTGGGAAATTTTCTTCGCCCATAGCTTTCATATATAATAATCAAGTAGCGAATGATTCTAGATTCGTCAAAAAGGGTATCCACGTGAGAAGAACGACGAGGGTATTCACCCGGTCGGATATCACGATGATCTACGATCGAATATCTTCCGGATTTGACGTTACACAAGATTAAGGATAGCCGATGGCGCGCGACTAACGATGTAGGTCGTCTTTCGTTCTTTCGAAAGCGCAGAACAAGAGTCTCGTCGATGTAAAGTAGAGATTATTCTTGAACGAATCGGTACCGCGACGCGGCCAATCGGGAGACATTAAACAGGCCTCCGGAACTTTGATAACGCCTGCCCGATTAGATTGAAAAATGTGATTCTCGGATGAACAAAGAGAAGTGTATTTTTCGTTCGATGTTTCAAATAAGGCGATTCGCTCAGTAATCTAGGATGCTTTGTCTCGTGACAGGGGGGGGGGGGATCTTCTGAGAAGCATTCATATTTCTTTGCGCGTCTCGAGAGAAGGTCTTCACGGTTTCTTTCACCGGCTCGGCCGGTTTCACGCGATGATTCGGTGAAAGAGATAATAGTGAAACGCTCTCTTCATTGCTGGCTGAAATTCGCTGACATTACGAGTAAACATTCCGCGCGCAATACATTGAATTGATAAGAAATTGCTATTGATTTCCGTTCGGAAGTCGGGCGCGCTACGGCGGACCAGATCGAATCCTTCATTGAACTCGAGAATCGTTTAATTGAGAAATTAATGCGGGATAATAGTGGAGCGTGGAGATCGTACTAGGAACGGTCGGGCACTAACGAACCACGGTCGTGACTGCTGATCGAATTCGTGTTCATCAATTATTCACTATTGCCAATTAGGATGAACGATACTGTGACGACAAGTGAATACCGGGTACTTTGTTAATTACACCGATACCGAGCGAATAATAATCATCAAGCGCTATAAGTAATTGTAGCTGTGGTTACGGACAAATTCCCCGTAGATGCAAACGCTTTGATCGGCGAATCCGCGTGAACAGCTTAGAAATTTCAAAAGGCGACGAATGTACTACACACTTGCCGGAAGAAGGAACGCTTAAAGCTCGGCGTGGCGTTGGACAAGGATTCTCGCCTTGTTCCCTTATGTAAGGGAAACGGAATAGGAACCGAGGACGGCTTGTTACCAGACAAAGTTTATCTCGATTCACGGTGAGAATGGTCACAAGGGGAAACGAGACGGCTATGAATAAAACAATGCCCGGCGAGTTTCGAAAGTCTCTCGCGGTTAGTCTATGCATGCTTTTTCCATCTTCGGTGCACCGTGTCTAACAATCACTCGTTACGCTCCTTAATTAATCGTGCTATCAATTGATTCCCACCGGTTTATCCTTTACTTGGGAAAATTCGACACATGGGAGTCACGTCGGGGAATCCTTTTATTAATGATAATACGATATTAATTTGGAATTGATATATTATCCCTTTGACGAGATGGACAGCGTAGAAATGATCTGTTTGTCATCAACACTCTGCTGTGATCAATTGTGCTCTATATCATCAGGTTCTTCTTAGACATGAATTGTAAACAGTTTTGGAAAAAATTGAGAAACCTACAGTTCCACTTTTTGAGTGGCAAAAAAAAAAAAAAAAAAAGAAAATGGTTTTATACACAGTCTTATATCTGGTCTCTAGCGTGGGATTACTAATCTGATCAGCACACGCGCCTCGAGCCAGGCAACTGTTCAAACTCTCAAGTGAAGCCGGTCACGGCTACCTCGCATCATAATTTTCAATATTTTACAGAAATTCAAACGTACGAAGCGCCTAGTACAAATAAAGTGTAATCGAATGATTACTACGTGAAACTCAATTCAACATGTCACTGCTCGCGATTATATTTCAATTGCAAATTTAATGCAACACACGTGACTATCAACAGCTTACGAAATGCTAAATCTTTTCCAATTTTATTGCATATTCAGGGACGAGTGGATAGAAAATAGGATAATCCTTAGAGACCCCGTGTTAGAGCGAAGCGAAGAAAGTATTGTGCGCCTGCGGCTCGCTATGACCTGGAGAGCAAGGACCTCTGGTCCTTGACGAGTTCGAGTCCACCGCATCCTCTCTTTTCTTATTTTCTGCTCTTATCCTTTATTTTTCTCCGTTGCCGGGCCCTCTCCAGCGGCACGTCCCATCCCGCTCGGTCCTTTGGCTCCTTTTTAATTGTTTTACCCTTGGTCCGCCGTCCTTTTCGCCGAAACGCATTCGCCTCGTTAGATCGCCTAAGCGGGCACACGGAAAAGCCCCACCATCCCTGATCGAAAATCGCTAAAGCGGCCCGAAGCACGAGCGCGATCAATTCACTGTAAAATAACCCCGCGAACCTGGACGCATACCTTCCCCCCTTCCCGACGAGAAACTAAAATGAATATCAACAGATCGCGCCTGGGGATTTGCGGAGAAGCGCGCGAAGAACTGTTGCACCGGGGGCGAAGCTTCGCGGCGGTTTCCCCGGGGAAGAAGCTCGCGAGAGGAATGTACGAAGGACGTTTACGACGCTTCGGAGAAGGCGAGGGGCTCATCTTCTCGGATGCAGCGAGTTAGACGATTGCAAAGGTATCCCTAGTCGGCTTAAAGGAGGAACGAGTTCTTCGTCAGGGAAGCGCGAATTTCCCCGACAGAGAAGATAGCTGGCCTATCCTTCCATCTCCTGGTCGAATAAATTTAACCGTGCGTGAATTCGTCCCGACCGCACTTCGCTTTTTTTATTTATATTAGTCGATGATCCTTGTACGGTATACCGAGCTCGTGTTTTTTCAAGGCAAACTCTATTTCCGTCCCGTTGGAATTGACGGTGCTGTGACCGAGCGCGTTGTCCGGGCGAAACGGGGGGTTGCCCGTAAAAGAATGATCATCGACGCCCTTTGTGATGGTCCCGGCCGCGCGTTCCCCTCGTTCCTTTTGCTCCCTTACCAGCTGCAAGACGTTTCGTGGATGCCTAAAATCTTCCCGAGCACTCGAGGAGGATGGCAAGCGGAATGAAGATGCAGGACCTGCGGTTGGATACCGTAACGCTTGCTCGAATTCATCGGCGGGCCACTTCTCGAGACTCGAACGAACGGTGAAGTAGGTGGACCACCCCCTTCGCATTGTCCCCCACCGTCTCCCGCAGGAGTATTTCTCCGCTTGTAGGTAGTGTCCGACGTCAGGAGCGAATCGTGAGGAGAGATACAAGCGCTTCAACGTGTAATCGCCATGGACGACTCCTTGGATCTTCAGTAATTGCCGCTGGAACGATTGAACGAAAGGGGAACACGTTTCTATTGGAAATTTCGTTTCCACACAGTTTCCGAGAATCGTTCCGTTGCCCCTGCTATGTGCGCGCAGCAAGAGAACCATCGATTCGACTTTAATTTATTGCCTTTTCATTACACTGCACCGCGATGGCTCGTAATTTGCAACTTGCTCCTCGTTACGCGCAATTCCGATGAACGGGTAATGGTTATTGTAACAAATCTCTCGGCCGCGGATAGAAGAGACGAGGAGAAGCTCCCGCGCTGAGAACGCGATCTTTACGATGGAAATCTTGCGATACGCGAGAGAGGTAAGTTGTTTAATTCAAGGCCAGCGACAGGAGTCAACGATTGCTTCGATTAAATCGTTTGCGTTTATCGTTGGAGTAATAACGCCATTTCTTGTTAAACGTACTGGATACGTCCTTGGTATGTTAACGAAGAGTGTGCCATCTGCTCGTTGCCGCGATTCGAAGAGCAATGTTGTTAAAAAAAAAAAAAGGAAAAAGATCGAGAGACTATTTATGCAGCAGAGTTGCAGTGAGATGAATGAAAGTAAGCGATTATAAAATGTAACTGGATATTTCTGTTCTGTTGCATTTTCATGTTTGTATAATATTGCCCGTGTTGCGTGGTAACATGTAAAGCAACTAATTGAACGCAAAGAACAGCATGCCAACCGGAACATTTCGAGTTTTCAGCTCCCAGTTCCTGTATACCCGAGGAAAGTTGTAGACGCCTGTAATCTGACTTTCTCTGAAACTTCTGTCCGGCGGCAAACGGCGTTAACTGCAGGTGGAAAAGAACCGTTTGCATCACTTTTTCGGTTATAATTTAAGACACGCGCTAGCCCGCCCTGTAACTAATCGACCGGCAGAAAATAGACCGACTATTCCAGTTCCAGTTCTACCGTCCGGAACGGTTTCCAACGCGAAGATTAACGCGCACGGACAATATAGAGTTTCTTGTCATTAGGAATACGATTTACGATGCACCGACCGTTCGCCGCGATCGTACTTGTTATTATACCGTACTTGAAAGAGACAGGAAACTGCGAGAGATTACGCGAAGATAATATGCTCCAAATTTGTGTATGGCTCGGGATGGAAATGAATGAGTACCATTTCCTTGCCAATTTAACGTAGCCCAAGCGGAGAGGAACGTCTAACGATCAGCCGCGCGAAGTAGCAAACGATTAATATCTTTGAAAGCCAGCGCGCGTCATCGCATTTAATTCCAACGCGCGGAGAAGTTATCTGGCGCGTCACATTACCAGCGGCAAGTCTTCGCTCTTCCCTTCGGCTCTTACTCGCGTCGCTTGCGCGGACAGCAAGAACGGCAATCTTAATGCAGATTGAAAGAAGCCCTTAATTGGACGGGTTCTTCGATCCACGATTCATTTCGACCTTTTGCCTCGCTATTCGATAGAAATGAATTCAATAGACACGAGAGGTAAGAAAAAGAAAAGAATCGTGACACGTTGATAGTACCTTCGGAATAGAGAAAAAAGAACAACGACGGCTATTTTGCTACTCATCCTAGTCCTGCGAATGGGAATTTGATTGTTCTCGATTGCGTTTAGTTGGGGCACTCGCACGAATGTGCACACCGATCGGGCAGCGTTTAAATATGTATGCTCCGGGCGCATCCTTTCGAGAGATATCGCACTTGGGCCTAAGTGGTGTGTCGTGTAAAGTCGCGTCAAATTTATAGGCCAATTCGACACCAAGCAACCAACGATTCGCGTATCTGGCTACGCGATTCGGATTATCAGTTGCCGAAATTAATTGTCCTTAGAGGAGTATCAAGTCCTTCCTTCTCCTTTGTATCGCTTCGAAAGCTTCCCCTTACTCCTATCGGTGCTAGCTCGTACGGGGAGACGAGAAGCTTCTAGCGAAAGGGGAGAATCATAATTCAATTGCTGCTGTTTCTTTCTTGAGAAAGATCACATCAATTTTGTAAAGAACGTTGAAACGTGCACTCGTATTAAATTCGCAATCGATCGTATGAATTTTAATTTCCGCAGACATCGCTCTGCGCGATTCTTCTCTGCATATCATTTTCATAGTATCAAATCCTTCCTTCTCCTTTGTATCGCTTCAAAAGCCTCCCCTTACTCCTATCGGTGCTAGTTAATACGGGGAGACGAGAAGCTTCCAGCGAAAGGGGAGAATCATCATTCAATTGCTGCTGTTTCTTTCTTGAGAAATATCGCATCAATTTTGTAAAGAACGTTGAAACATTCACTCGTATTAAATTCGCAATCGATCGTATGAATTTTAATATCCACAGATATCGTTCTGCGCGTCTTTCCTCTGCATATCATTTTCATAGTTTCGCATCTTGTCCTTTGTCCGGCAAGGCTCCCTGGAAATATTTCTCGTAGTTTGAATGATTTATTTCTGTATGCCTTTCCCGTCGGACAGGACGATACGGGTTCCTCCTGATTACCTGGGCCTTGTCTCTAGCTACGTCCTCGCAGGCTGGCCATTTTTAAACGGAAACCTAAGCGAAACAGGAGCAAAAGGAGAATGATGAACAACGTGAAAATGAATACCTGGACGGGAACGTGGAAGGATCGAAGCGATTAATCGCCCCTTAAGGATAACGATAGCCGTGTAAGCTCCTAAGATAAATGTCAGATTAGACTCAGCTGTCAGTTTGAATGTTTTTTTACATGGCCCAGGATAGAACTGCACCGATCGGCATCGAGCAAATTTTTCACTAATTATTCAAATCATGATGGGGCTTTGAAAGTATTTTCTCCGCAAGAAGGAGTATCTTGCCTTGTTATCGAATAAAATGTGTCTGAGTCTGGCTTTGTGAAGCTTGAATACACTTTTTTTGTTTCTTAATAGCAAATGTTTTTTAAATGCTTCGTCGGAATTTGATCGAAAGTATAATTAAGCTGAATGCGTAATACTAAATTCAGCAGAAACAGTTTTTATTAGAAGGGAGAAGGAATTTTTGCGCAGCCCACCGTGGAATCGGGGAAAGATTCCAGCGGAGTCAGATTGGATCGGAAATTCGACTCACGGACGCCTACGGTGTCCCGTGACATTTTTTTTTCCAGAGATGCCTCCTATATACGGTTGGCTTATACGGCTATAAGAAATTGATAAGCAGACACTTTAAATCAGCTTAACGATATCCTTGTGTGCAACCGATCATGCATGCGCATTCATTAATTATCTTTATCCACATACTTAAAGTCTATTTATACTTCTGGAAGGCAAGATACTGGACACTTCCAAGTTGGATAATTATCCAAGAAAAGAGTTGGGAACAAAAGAAAAGAATGGAAACGCTTGGCTCTCGGAAGGATTCAATGCGTATCGGGACATGTAATGAGCAACAAAGCTTTGAACGATACGATCCCGTCGAGATGCCCGAAAATCGCCCGGTCGTTTAACTGTTTCCAGCGAAACCGCGGATCGTTGCACGTCCGAAAGAAGCAAGTGCTGAGGTCACGCGTGACTCACGATACGCAAGTACTGTGCGGGACTCTTGCCAAAAACTCGTCGAGGACCCGCGGAGGCGCGGATATCTGGATTTCAGGATTACGCGGTTTCGTTCCTTCTGCGTGCTCCTTCGTCGGTCGCGGGGCCTTCCCCGTTGCTCGGATAATAAAAAAAAAAAGCGGACGGTCCCTCGGCATTGGTCCCGCGGTGCAAATGCAGCCTGCACCATAAACTTCACGCGATATCGTCGGGAAGGGAGAAAGCAGTCGTAGACTTATCCGAGGACCGAACGTCTCTCGTTCGAATTTGGGGGATGCATTCCGGTAATGAGAATCCTCCTGAAGCGTAATCTCGATGGTGCTCCTTCTCCGCATTTCAAATACGAAATTCGCAAGTTCAATGATCCGGCCTCCCCGTTTGTCCTTCGAGTCTTCTCACGGAATCGGTGGAAACGGAAGCTCTTCCGATAAGAGGACCAAATGAAGCGTTTGCTAGCGATCTTGATCGAACGTTGCGGACGACGGAGTTCGGGATTTCTTAGTGGAAATCATGATTCTGTGATTCTGTGAGTATCGGAGAGGTGGCTGACCAACGGCCGGCTTGGTGCCCATACAAAGTTGCCGGTATGCGAGTGAAGTGAAACAATGATCGTGATAACGGAATCGTAGTACCGTTTCGGGAATGCAACTGCCGGTTGCGTCGTCTCCTTCAAATTGCTAAACCCGCATGTATTCAATTCCGTTCCGTGTAACATCTAATTCGAATAAATCCTCTACAGATACTAATGGCTTCGGCCGGGCCATCATTTACCCGGTATCTATCCCCGCACTGTATACCGCGTCCGACGCTTTCCTAATACGTTTCCTCTGTCGGCCCTCCGCCGAACAAGGATTACCCTTCCCCGGCTTGCATCGGGGATACATCGTGGCTGTATGCACGAAAATAAACGGAGAGTCGAATGCAGAGGGAACGGCTGCGGGCAATACCGTTAGAGAACACCGTCCGAAAGCCCGGCGAGTGATCCGTCGGCGTGCGTACATCCCGCGCAGGACCTTGACATCCTACGCGGTCGTTCACTGGTCCGATCGACCGCGGGATCTCTACGCGACCGCGGCGATACGCGTCCGCTGTCGCGCGGAGGTACGAGAACGATCATCGCGGAGGGATCGCCGCACTTGACCGGTCACTCTAAATCTCCTCCAATAAGAGTCCGCCCGGTGCGCACCGATTCGCGTCCTTGCGGCTTCGACCCCGCTGACGTGCAAAGTGGAGGGGAATTTCAGGAGGAACAAGAGCGGTGCAGGGAAGAAGAAGAAGAAGAAGAAGAAGAAGAAGAAGAAGAAACGTGCACTTCCTGAGCAAGGAGAGAGTCGTCCACCGCAGGGTTCTGCGCCCGTGTAATTGGGGTCCTACGAAGAAGCTACTCCCTACGAGGGAAAGAATGGTGGGGGATGCCCTATGTAAGCCCTCGAACCGACCAGGTCCAGACCATCCAGCATCAGGACATCGTGCAAGGTCTCGGTCAACGAGGTCCCGCCAAACGATTCCTTCCACTGATCGCCGCGAGTTTCGTCGTCGTCGTCGTCGAGCTTTACATGATCAAAGGGTGGCTCGTCCCTTGAGACTCTATCCCCGATCGCGGCACCTAATATCGTTATGGGGCCGGTCGTGATACTATTTACCCTGGTGCTCGGTCTTTGCGAGGGTGCCAGGAGAACGACCACCGCGGCATCCACGGCGGACACGTTTGGGGCAAGGCGTCTCGGACCGGCGCAGCGACAAGGTAGGCGATTTCGTTCAACCGCTCTGGTTCTCACTCGGGATAGCTTAGGTCTTTTCAAATAATAATTAGCGCGAGGGTAAAATGAGAGTTCTCCGCGCGCCCCGTCGAGAGATACTCGATACGCCGTGCCGTCGATGTACAGTTTAGCAAAAGAACACGTTTCGCGCTTTGAACGGCAGATTTGGAAAACGCGTGGGATCTGGCGGACTTGCAAAAATTGGACAACAGCGCGAATGCTTGGAATCAGAATGGCCCGGCGGTAAACGGGTCGGAGCCGCATGATTCGGACGTAGCGATCGCAAGGCAAGGCTATCCGGGGCTGCCGAATCCTGGTGACTCGAACGAGCTGCCAGGACCTATAACGCCGGGACCCATAATAACTATCAAGCCTATACCCGGTGTCACACCGCCACCGGGATGCTACGCACCGCGGGGGCAGTTCCCGAGCCCGAGAAGCTGTGCGAATTATTTGAACTGCTGGGACGAGGTGGTTACCGAGCAATCTTGCCCCGACGGATTGCTGTTCAACGATGTAACCCTGGTTTGCGACTACGATTACAACGTGAACTGCGGCAGTCGACCTTTGCCAACGCCGAGTAAGTAAACGTTCTTGCCATTTCGCTTCGCCATCTTCTGCTATTTTCTTCTTTCCTTAAACGCGGTTAAAAGTTTCTTACGCATAAAGCGCAATTTGTTCAGATCAGAATGTTTAGTGAATTATTGAGATATACCGCGGGTAAACGAATTTTTTAACGAACAAAGATCGTATTTCATGTGAAATGGAATAATTTTAACATAAAGTGTCAGGCTTTACCATGATTATTCAAGAGCTACATTTATCAGTTTAAAGGGGAAAGGATACTTAAAAAAAATGCTGAAATAAATGAAAAAGAAGCCAATCATTAATGTCAGTCAAATCTTTTCCACTCGTCTCGGTCAGTGAGAAGTAATTAATTGTTTGATTGAATCGTTAATTATTTTTTTCTGCCGAATTCCAACGAGCTTAAGGATTTTTTCTTTCATCGGGTAAACTTGTCGGAAAGGACAAGTATATCTGATTAAAAAAAGAATGCCAGCGACGCGCTCCGGCAGACAGAATTCGTTCCGCCTCCTTTTCTCTGTAGTTCTGCAAGATGTTACTCAGTCACGATGACTTGACCCGCGCTAATGAATTTTTAGGACCTCGTAACGAAAGATTCGTGGGGGATAGAAGAATTTCGATCGCGTGCACGAACGCGGTGTGGAATTTCTTGTTTTGCGATTCCTTGTTCGTTAAATCTTCGACCGGATCCCGGTATACACCCTGCGCACATTTCCCCGACGCAGTCCCGCGCTAATGCATTTCGCACGTTTCAACAGAACCTTCGCTGCCGAGCGGATCAAGACTGTGCCCAGAGCCGAACGGCCGTTACAGGAGCGCGACGAACTGCTCGGAATTCTACGTGTGCGTTTACAGAAAGCCCATCAAGTTCAGCTGCCCCCCTAGGCTGGTCTATAATGACGTAAGAATTTCATTGCTGAGTTATTTCTGGAGCCACTGGCAGAATGTTAAGTCGCGAAACGGCGACGCGCTTCGCGGCGAGCGTGAGAATCGCCGCCGCTCGAACCCGCGCGTCCGTTCCTCGTGGACGCGCGGTCAGGGACACTCCTGCGCTTCCGTGTCCTCACCTGAAATTAAATTCGATATTAACCTTTTGTTTCGCTTTGGCATTCCGTTCGGTCGGCCCGTGTCGACGACCCGAGAATCCGACAACGTTACGTACCACGGCGGGGACAGTTAAGGAGATTACAAATACCCGTTTGGATGCGTTTCCAAAATTGTCGAAAATTCGAGGAAAGTTAGCGGCCAAAGAATATGGCGACGCCATCCGCGTGCCGAGGAATATCTTTTGAAACCGACCACGCGTTTTCTTCTGTCCTTCCTACCATTATCTTCTACTGTCCCTATCGTCTCCGTTCTCCAGTTTACACCGTGATCCCTTGTTCCGCAGATAATTGGCGTCTGCGACTACCCGTACAACGTCGACTGCAAAGGTGCGGCGACCCCGTCGCTACCGCCTCCGACGACCACGCCGCAATCGCAGCCACCCACTTCGCCGTCGCAACAGCCGACGTACGCGCCGCCGCCCTACGGCCCGTCTCAACCGCCCTACGCGCCGCCGGCGTATCCTCTGAACCCGTGGCTGGGCCGCACGGAAACGGACCCCTGGCACCAACGACCCGTTGCTGCGCAGATAGAGGCGGACAAGCAGCAGGAGCAGAGCCTGTTTTCGGAGGAACCGCACGGACCGGTAGAAGCGGACAACCCTTGGAGCTTGATACAGAACGTCCCGGCCTCCCTGGCCACGGTCCCGTGCAAGAACGGCGACGTGCACAGGTTGAACGACGCCTGCACGAACGTGGTCGTCTGCAGGGATCAGAGGCCGCAGCTGGTGCAATGTCTGACGGGGTCGACGTACGACAGACCCTCGGACACTTGCAAACCGTTCACCATAGCCAAATGGTAGGTGTATTGTTCGACGAAGCTTAATCATTCTTGCTTGTATGAGGAGGAGACGGTTTTCGGCGTACGCGGCGCGTCGCTTACACGGAAAGCCGCCGCGACAGGGCGACGATTGATATTTCATTTCGTTTTGCCTTCTGTTTCAGCTAATCGACCAGTCACTTAGAGCTTACGCTTTGTATCGAAAGTACGCTGACCACGTGAAACGTAAATAAAGCATCGATTTCTTTTCTTACAATCCGAGGCGTTTACTACCCTCCGCCCCGATACACGTAACAATCGAATATCTATTCAGGGGAACGAGAGCGTTTTGAACATCTGAAAATGCGAGAGGTACGTTCGACGCGTTTATTCTTAAATTACAATGCAACATGTTTCCAGTAGCGCGCGATATGCTCGGAGTGCGAGCTCGTATGCGAAAAGTGCAGAGACGTTCGGTTATTGTGCATTGATAAACGGTACGATAGTTGAACGATGACTCTGGCTGGTAACGAAGAGTTCGAAGCAAGAAGCGATTCTGTGCACCACTGCAAGAGAGCGGCACCATATCTTTACCTTCTTTCAATAATTTCAAGCGGACAGTTTGAAATGCGAAGACGCGGGATTGAAAAATTATGATGGAAGTAAGAATGCGAAACAAGTAAACAGCTAGCAATTCATTACTTAAATGCGAAGTATTTAGTCATAATTCTTTTTCAAAGACACATTTATGGCTTGTATACTTTCTTACTTTACTTCATATGAAAAAAAGGCATTTAATTTAAGCTACGATTAATTAATCTTTCCATTCAAAGAGATGAAGCGTGATTTGCAACTTCGTATTAATAGACGCAAGTTCTTGCCCAAGTGGACCAACACAGATGCTTTCTTCAACCTTCGGTACAACGTTAATCCGATTCTTTCTTTCTCCTTGAACAATGTTCTCACAAGAAACATCGGTATCGATTTCCGGCCACGTAAGAATCAAGGTGTGCACGGGCTTTTTCAAACGTCCGGCCCGATCGAAATTCCACGGTCGATCAGTCGGCTGTGCAAAGAAGGCGCGCGGGTACAGCAAGATCTGGATGGTCGGTGAGAATTTTGAAAGTGTTCGGGAACGAAGGCGATGAAAGTTCGTTTCGCCTAGCGCGATCAGAAAACTTCCTGCATTACGCAATAAACGCTTCTTGAATGTTACGACGCAAAAATGTTTTCGCGTCTCGCGATCCTTCGCATGCTAAAATATGCGATACATGTGTTGCATCTCTTTTTACATTCAACATGTAAATTGAAATTCGCTTCCGTATTATCATACTTTCGTGATACGCCGTTGTTTTCGAGCCGTCGAATTCTCTCGGCGACTCGCCGAATTATTTCCCGCTTTCAGATTGTTTCGCGCGTGCGAAAAGTCGAAGCCCGGCGAACGGTTTGAAAATCGTTTTAAGGATACGACGTACGATGCATTTGACTGTTACGGGCAAGAGAGACGTTCCTGAACGGAACGGAACAGTACCGACAGCAACGAGATATCACTTTCCCGGCTTTCATGGTGCCACGCCCGGCTGCCACGCTTTTGCGCGAACTTGAACGAAAACGCGAGTCCCCCGTTGCATACCGATCGACAGAAACGGCAGAAAGAGTAGCGCAGAGTAGATCTGCCACTGGCCAGCCTCGTCATCCTCGTTTAGGAGGAAATGGCAACTCTTGTGAAATCGATGGAGATTTCAATGCTTGGATCAATGAAACATTTCCATAGACGGCAGCGATCGATCGTGTTATTAGTATTGGTAAAAGTAATTTCACGCGTCCAAGGTGAAGGATTTAGTTTATAACTTCGGTCTATCAATCGGCGAGCACTAGCTAATCTTTATAACAGGATGTTTTGATGGAGCTGTTTAATAATATGCATTACACGAGCGGAGCGTTGAAAATAAGCTTGTTTGTACCATGAAAAAGTTCGCAGAGTGAAAAGAGAGCAAGGTGTAATCCGTTTCGATTGCGTGACTCACCCCCGATCACTCGTCTCGTTCCATTCAGCGGCACGGCGCATATCTGTGCCTCGTTCACGAAAAAAGCCTCGCGTTACGAACACGTTGAAATCGATTGTAATAAACGAGCCACCGCGCGCTTTGCGATTAAATGGAAATTAATGAAATCATTTCTACGCACATAAAACAGCAATATATTGCGACACGCGACGCAGCGATTACGCCCGTCGTGATTTAAATAATCGCCAAAAAGGTGGTCGAATAAATTGCTCAATCGGCCAGAAATTTCTCTCATGAATCTCATATCCCGCACGGGAGTTATACAAGACCGTACGATATTAAAATCGTACGAGCCCCGTTCTTCCCCGTAAATCGCTGGTAGGAAGTTTAGCATTCGCGAGGCGAGCTTAGATCGCGAACCCTTTAAGCAACGCCCCGTTTCAGGGCCGCGTATCCGCGAAACTGCGTGGGCGAACTAACCGCATATCTCGCGCGTGATACACGCGAACGGTCGACCGCACAAGGATCTCCCGTGCATAGAAACGGTTCCGCGCGTCCCCGAGCTTCTTCTGTACGCGGTTCAAGCGGGGGAAGGTCTTCGATCAAGGGAAGAACAGAAGAAAAGGTGCGCGACGAAGATCCCGTGGGCATACTCGCCCACGTTTCACCATTCAGCTCCGTGCATTTTTTCTCTTCTTTGTCCGCCCCGCGAAAGGTAAATATCTCTTGGAAGTCATTGTTTCTAGGTGTGACGCGAATTCCACGGATTCTCTCTTTCTCCGACCGTTCCTCTCTTCCCACCTTTCTACCTCGCTGTACGTGTTACTCGTGCAACCGGGCCCTCTCCCTCTCCCCCCCAACCCCTCGTTTAGAAACGCATTCCCCGGCCTGTTCGAACGAAAGGGAAAAGCCACTCAGATACAATGCGACGTAGAAAAAGCGTGAGGCGAACCTCTTTAATTGGAAAGGGCAAATCGTTGCATTCCGTGAAGGACGAAGAGCACGGGGGTGGCCAAATCGAATCCGGCGGAAGCCATCACCTTGCCGGAGGTTTTGCAGTTCCAGCATCCGCGGGAACCAATGCGCGCGCGCGCGCGCACGTGTCATCGGATAGGGGCGGTCCAGCGCGACACGTACACGCGGTGGAGCGAAAATCCGGTTTTGGGAAAAGTAAGGCGAGGTCCGGGGAGCCGCAGGGGTGCGGGCAGGGTTTATGGGTCCGCTCTCGGGCAAACTTTCCTCGAATTCCTGGAACGCGTTAACCACGATCCGGCGGATCGTGCCCGTTCCTTTGCGCCGTCGGATTACTTTAGAATTGCGTAAGAATGGAAATGACTGGTCGTCGATATTTCTTTCCCGCGTACAAATATGAACTCCGGCGAAGATGCATGTGCGTCTTTCAAGAGACACGCGAGGCACACGTTCGGATATCTATTCTCTGGATTAATGTCCCGCGTTACAGTCCCAGTGACGGCGGTACACGTACAAGTGTCCAAGAAAAGGTGGTCCCGTACGAATTGTGAAAGACCAGCCGATTTTTCATCCGACAGATTGTAATCGTGGCTCGAGCGATTCCCCCCCGTTACTTCTGCCGCGGCATGAAAGGAGAAAGCGCAGCGACAAATATCGTTGACGGTTGGCCGGCCGTTGTTGGACAACGACGACGATCTGTATTCCTTGTAAAGAGAGGAGATAATAGCGATCGGCATCTGGCAAGGTCGTCGATAGTGTGGACGTCAGTCGGCAGACGTCCGAGAAATGGAAGGCCACTTTCCCTTTCTTTCAGCACCGTGTCCGCGAGTACCGCCGGTCCGGATCGCGATCGAAACCGCGCGACGGGGACAGTGCGCGATCGTGTAAAAGTATTTTCGAACGCGGAAACGCGCGACTCGGCCGGTTATCACATTAACCGTCCCTAACGGGTTTAAGGTGTGCACGGCGAATATTTCATACTATTTACGCCTCTGTGTAATCTCGCGCGTTTACTTTCCACCGAGAGACCTTTCGATATTTATGTAACTGATAATTCGCTGGCGCAAGCGTGCGTTTTAATCGAGCGTCCGTAAGACGATTCGATCGGCATCGAAGGATCCTCGCGACGCGTTGAACACACAGAAGCGTGGAGGATCACGTATCTGCTCGCGGTAGTTGCTTCGGCTGAGCTTCATTCGCTTTCGTCGGTAATCGAAAAGAAAAAGAAACAACTTGAACGAATAATAATTATCCCGATGTCCGGATGAAGTAAAACACCCCAGCGTTAATCGTCTCGGCTCGCCATCAAACGTTTCTCCGTATGACCTTAGAGTGGTAGCGAGTATCCTTACCCTTTCGTCCCGATGCGCTCGCGAGGTCTGAAAGTGAATAATTACGCAACACCGGCGTATTATGCATTACGTGCCTCTTGCGGCACGGCCGGCGAGCACCTCGACTGTGCGCGCGTACGTTTATTCGCGGTAAGGTTAAACTCCGGTGACATTTTGGACGACTTTCACCGATCGGCCCGACGACGCGGACGCACGCTGCTTTCTTCGTATTTTCGTCTGGACGGAACGGCGACGGCGGTGGTCGGCACGCGTGCTCGGAAGCCGCTCGGTCTCCCGATCAACTTCATCGAACACGACCAACGGGAACGCCGTATCCACGTAATTTCTCGCTTAATCGGATTCACTGTTGCGCGCTGCGCGGCCACACGAAACTTCAAGAGGCTGTTCAAATATTAATGCGAAGTAAAATTATGATCGCCGTAACGTAGTAATCTCGTACAATCTTAATTGATCAAGGGCGAGTTACCGCGGCAAACTCGCGATCTTGCATCAGAAGCGAGCGTTGGGCGAAACCAATACCGAGGATGCGACGAGTATCAAATTAACATAAACTTCCTTTCCGAAGGGTGTCATAAAACGTTCGCGTAATCCTTGGATGAATAATCGCCGTGATAGTAGTTGCTTATCGCGTCAAACGAATGAACGCTGTACGGTCGAGGGGAAATTGGGAAAATTAAGCAACAGCCGTGGAGCCGATTAGAAGATGCGATCTCTTCTTACAGAACGTTGCGGCGCTTTCACCGAAGCTCCATAGATCCATCGGAACACCTACGGTTCTGTCTTAGGCGCGATAATTTCGACATTCGAACGAGACGCGGGAATTATGTTCACCATTGGATCGTGCATCCAACCGGAGAGCCTCGGCTCTTGCGTACACGACACGGCACCACCGAGCGATGGGTAGCCCGAAGCAAGAAAGAAGGTACACACCTCTTTCGACGCGCGAATAATCCGTTCGAGCTGCTCCGATTGCCAGCGATCGTCGTTGCTGGCTCATCGAGCCCACCGTCCCGCTGCCAATTCCCGGCGCTTCGAATCACGCTCGGGGGAAAGCGAAAGCGCGCGGGAACAGGAGCAAAGGAAGCGAACGCCGTGCATTCAGTGGTGCCGATCTCGGTCGAGGGATATCTACCCCTACCGTGTATTGATCGGGCATTCGGTTCGTATTCGTATTCCAGCGAGTGCACGCGCGTCCAAACGTACGCGGAACGAACGATTCGACCAGCTCGCATTTCCACCCCGCGTCACCCGGCATACCTTTTCACGCTGCCGGCACGCGTGCACATTTCTCGCTTCAGTCGGAGCGTATCGGCGGCTGATTTACCGGTTACCAGCCAGCCGGCGTTAATCCCAGGTCGATCACGGAAAAGATCTACTCGTCCCGACACTAAATATACGCGTGCTCGTAGGCGCGCGAGTGATATATACCGGTACTCGAGCCGCTGGCTACGGACCGTATTACGCGATCACCGCTATCAACGGGCAGAACGGTCTCAGCGGAACGATGACACAATCCTGACAATTCTAACGGGAGATTATCGCTGTAACAGATCTACGCAAGAATGCAGCAGTTATGATTTTTCATTCGATACGTAGCTGCCCAAGGATTCGGTAGTTCCGAAGCGGCGCGATCGAGTCTCGGACATTCCGCGAGTAGTATAAGTCAATATAGGCGCAGGCACGCAGCCGGTATTAGAAATAGACGACGAAGACTTGATCTCCCTTGTGTATAAAATTGATGCATTCATTCTGCAACCGCCGATATCGAGACCAACAATAAGTATTTCGCTATTCATGAATAGTTGCGTTTTCTAAAAAAAAAGACACACGCACATTAATGTCCAAATGCTTGGAAATGAAGAGAAGGAGAGAAATCGGTATCGTCGACTGCATTAGTCGCTGAAATAATCGTATGCACGTTAGAGTCGACGGCGCAGGAATAGTGAAGCCGCGTAGAGCCACGGATACCTGTAGAATATCTGGGGCGCAGCGCGAAGTGGTTCTCCTTGGACAACCGATGCCGCATTCCTTGCCCATGCATCTGCTGCCAGTTCCTTTTCCCTTCATTCTCTCTGTCTTCCCCTTGTTTTCTCTCTTGTCCGCATAGATTCTACGTCTCGCCGTTCGATTCCTCGTCGAACGCCGTTCCGAATGGTTATCGGATCTTATTTATAGACGGCTCAGTCATTTCCGAAAATAATTACAGTAGAAACAATCTCGTCTACGTAATTATCTGACCAACTTTGATGAATGAACGATCTCGCGTTGCTTTCGAACAATTTTCTTCTTCCTTCTAGTTCCAACAACGTGGCCCCTTGTGCCCTTTCATCGTTGATTCAAATAACCATGGATTGTCTGTATCGTAGTGATCATTAATCACTTCGCGCCGGAACATGACCAATTCCGCTACGAATCTCCCTTTCTCTTCTCGTCTGCCCTACCTTCTCCGCTCGTTCTTCTACGTTCTCTTTCAACTAGCCCACCTTTATCTCAGTCGTTCAGTCGTGTTCTGTTCACGTTAATATCAGGGATACGCTTTCGGCTCATCGTTCACGAGCGTCGACCTGTTCCCCATCCATCCCCTTCCTCGTGTCCTCACTGTCTCCCGTGCGTCCGATTCCCTTTGCTCTGATCTTCGTTCGCGTTCGTCGCTTCTGTCGGCCTTCTCGGCATCACGGTTACAGATTTACCCCATCGTTTACCGCTAAGCGCATCGCGCCTTCCCGCGACGCCCGCGCGTCCTTTCGCGACCCGAGGGATCACGCCGGATCGTCTCATGCCGATTTCAATTTGAGTATTCGCACCGTGCGCTTGTTAACGTCGACGGTTGTCTTAAGAGCACTTCAACGATCTGTTTCATTGTGAAATTACAAATAGTGCATCGGTGATTGATAAACTTAATTTCGTATAACGAGAGATTTTCAATTCGGTTTTTGGGCATATTTTTTTTCTTTTCTAATGTTGAATCCTCGAACGATACGGAACGCGTGCACGAATACAAATTAACGAAATTATGCGTCTCGTGTGCTCTTTCATCAAGCTGCTCGTTAAAGTATTATATTCACGTACACGTGTATTACATTACACATGACATAACGAGCATACCTCTGGCGCGTTAAAAAAGAAATGTTACATCATGTTTGATGATCGTCGATTAACGAGTATCGAGTCCGTGTAACACACCGATCAACGTACATTTAACTAATTGCAAGAATTACACCCTTATCAGAATTCTAGACGCATCTGATGAAACTGTGAGAACGATGTGAAAGAAAATCGAGAAGGCTAAGATGCATCGTGCAAGTTATTAGTTACCTTCGACAACTGTAATCTCGATTACTAACACGAGAAAAATGAACGCGGAGCACAGTTAACTCTAAACGATGAAACAACGAGGAGATCTAATTTTACTTGCAAAACAAGTTTTTCCCGCATCTGAATTCAGAATCACGTTACGCGTGAACGGTCGGAGGGGAGGTAAGTACAGTTAAAGTGTCGAAACGAAAAACAGTTCTCCGTTATCACTGTGAAATGTTATGGTAATAAGCTCACGATTACCACATTAAATTCACTGCGTACAAGACAAAACCTTGTAGGATCGAAGTGATCTTTTAGTAGCATGATCTGTCTTCAATAAATCCCCGTAACGGAAGCAGCGAGATGAAGGAAAATGTGCTGGAGTACATTTCATCATGAGATCGTTCGCCACTGCGCCCGCGAGTGCAACCACTTCGTAACGAATTCCCTCTTTCCATTCGATTAATCGGCCACGAGATCTAACGGTTCCTGATTATAACACCCGTCGGGTATCCGCTCGGTCTTCTACGTGAATCGTGCGCGCCGGGCACGGCGGGAAGCGCGCGCGGCATAAGAGAACCGCGAAACAGCGAGAACGGAATATAAATTTGGACGTTCGTTAACCCTATCGATGCGGCGAAACGAATCTTCGGCTCGGTGTCTTGCTACCGGAAGGAACGTAGCCGCGAGAAGTGTGAAATTTGTAACAAACGCATACGCGTCCGACGCAGTCCGATGTGGAAAGCTTCCTTTCGTCCCGCTCCTAAATTACGCTCACCTGCTTGGAAGCTTAATTTCACGCGTTCGTATATGATCGTAGGACTCACGAACGCTCTATGAATAATCAGTCCGCGGATGACTTGCGCGAAAGCGTTCCGATTTCGCGATCCGCTCGCGTGATTTGCAACTGAGCGCGGCACAATGGTAAATTGATGGTATTACTCTTGTTACCTTCGGGATGTTCATCGACCCCGCCGCAGAAAGGAGCGAATCGATGCGATTATCCCCGCGGTCGCTTTCACCGTCCGTCGAACGTCGCAAAAGCGAATCGCGAGGGAGGATCGTCGACGCCGTCGGAATTCCCCGCTCAGCAATTTGCCCCACGTTCTATCGGTGCTCGCGAGCGAAACTCTGTCCGACCGTAGACGAAAGGGAGATCGCGGCGTTTCGCGGTTTGCCAATCCCTGGCGAATCGGGGCGTCCCTTGCACAGGCGGTGACGAGCACGATGACGCGAGACTTCGAAAACTGGGGGACACTTAAAAGTCGGGGCGCGCAGAGGCGAGCCGGTGAAAACCGTTTCGAACGCCTCGCGGAATAAAGTTGGCCGGATTCTCGCGAAAGGGAAAAGACGTGACGCGCGGACGGGGCGACGGACGTAACGATCGACGGAACCGTGGCTATCTGGGCTGATTTCGAAATTGCTACTTTCTTCGGGGGGATCGGTACGCGACGAATCTCTCCGAGCAAGGAAATTTGAGGGAGGAACATTTCCTTCGTTGTCCGCGTCGCTGCTGCGTTCGTGTCCGGGACACGTTAATCAAATGGGTTGATGTTAATCAATTTATTAAATACCTTCCAGCCATAAGCTTTCATCACGCATGGGAAAGGAACCTTTACGCGGTAACTCCTCCGCTCAGTCTCTAGAAATAGGGATAAATAATTCGTATAAGTACAGTTTGCTATGCGAACGAAAGCATGTAAACGGAATTAAATAAACTTACATTACAGAGTCATTATAATCATAATAATACAACAATTTCTACATTATATTTGCCTCTCAATCTCATAGCAATCTGAATTCCTGAATTGTACGATAAGTACTCGGTGCCCTCTATCCAGGCTTGGCTACGCGTGCGTGCAGGCCGTTTCGTATCGGGCCGCATCATCGCGGAGGAAACGTGAAATAAGAAATGCGTCGCGCGTTCGAGGAGGAGCTACCCTGATCGGCATTCTCTGAGCGGCTTCGGCCAACACACGCCGCCGTCGCCGACGAGGAAGACGTCGGGGAACACGTCGATGAGGAACGCGCGCGACGAACCTCCGGCGGTGTCAACGACCCCGTCACCCCCTTTTTTTTCACCAACGCCAAGCGCAGCGCTGCGGCGCTAACTTTTTAGGCAATCGATCGCGACGTTGTTCCACGATTAAACGGACGTTGAGACGTGCCGCGAGGCGTTGCACCGTAGCACGGCGGAGTCTGACGTAAACGCCATTGTGCAACACCGTTTTACGATTAACGATGGTCTTGCCTCCGCATCGGTTGGGCTGCCTTTACACGAGCACGAAGTCGTCTCGGTGCGAGACATAATTGTCAACGAGCCGCCCGGGATCCGATCGCGATGGAATTCCGTCTCGTTCGCCCGGCGAACGCCGCGTTTCGTTTCTAGTGTACTTCAATTATCGTTCAAGTAATCGAAAGTCGCCGGATGATACTTATTGAGAGACCAAAGCGGCTACGGTTCTCGAGGGGAAAGCGTTTCTTTCTCTGTTTACCAATGGGAAGCTGGGAAGAAACATGGAATAGCATTTCACCGGCCAATCGGTCCTTCCTTCGCGCGTATTACAAGCGAAAAGAACAATATTCCCGCGAGAGTCGAAACGGGGCGTTTCCTTTTCGCGCGGTAGAGTCTCGCGTGCAACATACATGTCACGCTTTCTTATCGTCGGCCACTTGTTGAACGAATAAACCGTACTAAGCGTTAATCGACATAATCGCGGCAGAATTCTGTGACGGAGATCGTGTTTCACGCTGTCGATCCCGAAGAACGGTCCTCTACCCGAAACCGTGGACAGGGGGGGATACTCGATGGAGACCGTAAACCCTTCGATGTAAGAACAGAAGCCCAGGGTGCATCTGTCGGGTGCTGAAGACTCTATATCGTGGCGAGTAAGACGACTTTCACCGCGGTGTACGTACCGAGCACGTTGCGCCAGATAAAAGCATGCCGCGTTTGCTGGTAAAAGACCCGAGACCCGTAGCCAGTTTATACCGTCCTCCTCGCGACGCTCGTCTCCCGTTGGCTGGTCGCTTCTCTCGTATTACGCAATCCGACAGACGTTACCTGGTCTTACCCCGGTGTCACCGGATGAGACACCGAACCGCGGTATCGCGTGCAGACGCGCGTAACAACGCACGTGTCGCACGTGCACGGTATGCACTCGATTTTCCGTAACAGTAATTAGAAGACTGCCGCGACGAGGGTGGACTTCTTGGGAGCAACGAGAAGCGAACACGTTAAGAGCCGGTGAGATTCGTAACCGGTAGGATGATCTACGTGAACGATAAAAAGGTAAAATGAAGAAACCCGCACAGTACCACCGCGATGTTTCGTAAGCTTCCAAACCGTTTAACAGGGTGATTTATTAATTGCGCCCTGTTGTGTCGTCGGTCATAAATCAAGCACCGCTACCCACGGGGGAACAGTTACGTCAATTACGAATAGGAATTACACCGCATGGGACGCGCAATCGTACGAATCCTGTCTGATACACCGTCGACGGTTCCGGTGACGCGGACCGATATCACCGGCATACAAAAGAGCCCAGCGTAACGGTAGCTTAAAAAAAAAAAAGGAACACGTGTTAGGCTTTGTTCATGAAAAGTGCAGTAACGCGAACGAACGGAAATCGTCGGTCTGGAATGGAATTAACTTCGTTAGAAGTTATAGGTAATGCTTTGGAACGAAGAGAGATTCAGGACGAGGCGGCCAAAGGACTTCCAGGAGGACGACCGGTCGTTCTGCGCGAGTCGCTTGACCCAAAGAGACCGACGGGCCGAATATTAATCGCCACGAGGCGCGGCACCTTGCATATCCTTGGCACGTTGCAGCGGGTAACGTTGACCGGCTACAGCGATAAACCGCAGCGCGGCGGCGCAGCCTTACCGTTATCCGGAAGGCGTTCGTGCATTTAGCCATCCGTGTCCGGTGGACTGTCGCCCCGCTTCCTCGTCGGGCTTCGTATTCGGGTGCGCGTCTCCAGTCCTGTCACGTCAGATGCGTTCAGAAAGGATTACGGGACGGGACGCGACAGCGGCTTCTATCGCGTTCATGTTCGCTGAGCAAATTATTATTATCGACATCCGTCTCGATACTTCACTTACTCGCTTAATTTCACAAGACCGTACGGCTGTGCCTGTTGCGTTCAGTTTTGATTTTCATCGACTTTTATAGTCGCGGCGCGAAGAGACGTTGGAATTGAACGGGCGAGACGACGAGAACGGCACAGTGCCGTTTCTCCTCGTTCAATTCGAATTACGACGCCAAGGTCGACAAACCTTTTGCTCTCCTCGTGCGGGCCGCACGATCGACGGGCATGCACGTAAGGGTAAACACCGTCCCCGGCTGATACGTTTTACTCGTGAAACTGGATTAAAGCCGAGCGAGAAAGTTCCGTTTGTCGTCGAAAGCGTCCGGGCATTAACATGCGCCTGTCCGCCTCGATCGAAGCCTGCTCCTCGGAAATACGCATTGAATTAGAATACGGATGTGTGCGCGTGTGTCTGGCCCGTTTGCTGGCTTTCCTCTGCGGCGTTGCGAAATAACGAGAATTTCTTTTCCGCGGGAACGCTTTCCGTCGGCGTCGAATACCGGCGAGCTGTTCAAGTACTGTAATTCTATTCATACGTCTTTTGACCGGTTAATGAAAGTACGACTGTTTTTATCGGAACAGCCACCGGGCCCCGCGGCGAAGCTGCGAGAGAAGGGTGACGAATTGACGAAACAATTGGCAAAGTAGAACTTTCTTGCGGCGGAAACGCGACAAGTGGCCGAAACGCGTACGAATGACGTAAGGAAATAAATGTCGATCGTTGCCCGATTGGACCGCGTGTAAAATCATCTCCGATCGCCCGGCATCGATGTGTCAGTTCTCACGAATGCGAACGAATTTTAATGGGGACCGTTTCAACACGGTGGAGAGAAGAATCTGTACGATTAAGTAATGATAATTAGAAGCCAACGACATCCTGTTACGATCGCTTCGGGCCTGATATAATCGACTTTCTACTGTGATAGTCCAAAAACGAGTCTAGATATGATAGAAAGAGGGTGAAAGAAGCGAACGAACTCGTGCTATCCATCGCTGCGTGTTTCTTTCCTTCTAAATTTGATTGGCACCACCGTGGAATGAACAAATTGCATTCCTGAATAAATCTATTAACGGCGGGAGTGGGGGGGGGGGGAAGGATTGTATAATGTCCGAATTATGAAATCTATCTCTCAATATAATCTGACAACTCGCTAGCTGAATTTGAATTTCATCAGCGAACCCTGTCATTAAAGGCATCATTTCTAATGAAAGGATAGGAAGTAGAACTTTCGTATAGTGAAACTTTCTACATAAAGAATCTTGCTAATTACACGCGTGGATTTGAATTCCTTTTAACGCGATCCTTCGTCGGGCACTTGGCGTTTTCGCATGCGGAACGTAGGCGGAGAAGAAGCTGAACGATAAGATGGGTGTAAACAGTAATGTACACTTTATCGTAAGAAATCTATCACTTGTTCAGATTCCAATTTTATGGGCGTTCCGTTCCATCGGGAATGCGAATGTTTCCCAATAAAATCGTAGGCGGTAGGATCCTCGCGCGCTTAGCAATTCCCTGCCAGCGAAGGGGTGACTCGTTTCAGAAGATCACCTTTACTTAAAATACCAAGCAATTTGGTAGCCCGACTCGAGTCTCTCGGCGAATCTCTCTCGAAACAGCTAATTTTCGTCCATCCTACTTCCAAGGCAATAAAAGCGCAGCCCATTAGCTAGCCGCTGTCGGATAACTTCTATCGGAATGTCGAACAGGGTGGCGGCGTATCTGGTCAGCTCTCGGTGTCACGGTGAGTCACATTGTTCGTGCCCGACCTTCGCCCCCT
Source organism: Holcopasites calliopsidis (assembly GCA_023838395.1). Classification (NCBI taxonomy): domain Eukaryota; kingdom Metazoa; phylum Arthropoda; class Insecta; order Hymenoptera; family Apidae; genus Holcopasites; species Holcopasites calliopsidis. The sequence goes on from JALHAQ010000008.1 coordinate 3,744,931, forward strand.
TCCCCCCAAGTCTTTCCCCGTTATCTCGTATCGGCTAGTCAGCACCGTCCGGCGATTATTATTATAATCACGTTGCGATCGGGCGGGCATACTTGCGAATCGTCCGACCACACCGGGACGTATCCTGTGTACGAAAGCAGTCGCACCTGCACGGTGGTTCGTCGAATTCTGTATGTCTAGTATGTCTGTGCAGTAACAATTCAGTCGTCGCGACGGTGCATTCTTCTATCGCATGAAAATCGGATACGACGTTCCATGAATTTGTACCGTGCTGTTCTCGGCTCGCGCATTTCTCTTACGCCAAGATCGTAGGGAGCGGAACTGTTAATCGTTAATCGAAAAGGTAATCGCGTCGTTGGCCCAAACACCTTCGATGGCCAGCGACGGACGGAGCGAAGCGAGTCGGGTCCCGATGAAAGTCGTTCGACGGATATCGCGGTGAATCGCGCGAGAACCAGCCCGGATCGGAAACTGGTCTCGCGGGTGTTCGAAACAACGGTCGAGAGTGGAGCCCGAAAAACAAGGAGACGAGGAGAAGGAAGAGGAGAAAGGGCGATCCCGTCGTCAAAGCCGAGAGATATCGGGAATAAAGAAGAATGATTTTAGCATTTAAGGCTGTACGACAGTGTATCGCGGACGGAGGGGCGGGGGCGGGGAGAAGAAAGAACGAGGCAGGCGTTATTACTGCGGGGCCACTCTGTTAGGTCTTCGGATGGCATTTTCAGCGGCGAAGAATAAAGGGAAAAAGAAAGGGGGAATCGACGGCGGTGAAAAAGAGAAAGAGGAGGGAGAGAAGAAACGTATCGAGGTACGCACAGTGGAATACCTCTTCTTGAAGTGACGAGGAGGAGAGAAGGAGGTTCACCAGGTGGTGGAAGAGGAACAAGCACGTGACCAATGACTTATATAAAGCTGGAGAACGGACAGGGCGCAAACACAGAGTTCTCTCAGCTCCGTGGAGCCTGTGACCGTAAACAAGTGATACGAGTAGTTCTATATATATTTTTTTGTTCTTCTTCGTTCCGCTCGACAAGCAAGCCGATCTTCGTTCTAAGCCGCGTTCACCCGAGAGGCACGGAGTAGGCACGACGAGCGACCGATAACCACGCGGGGAGACAGACCGCTCCATTCGTTAACCATGAGGACGTACTACGTGATAGCCGCCATACTGATCGCCGGTACGTACCCGAATAGAACACTCGACACTATACGATCCGCGAGGACGCGCTAAGAGGGTGGCGACAGGGAGAAAGAGCTGTAGAACGCGTTGAAACGGGCCGCGGGGACAGTGTGCCGCCCGATGCCGGAAGTGGAGGACACAAGTGCGTGACATATGCGTGCGGGATCACAAAGGGTGCGCGCCCCTTCGATCGTCGCGATCCTCAACGCTAGACGCGGCTCTCCTTTTCGTCGAATAAACTCGTGTATGGGATTCATTTCTTCCTCCCCGCCCCATAACTGATGTCGCAATCCAAATCTGTACCGTGTAACGTAGCTCCGCGACGTCGCGTACTTGTACAATATTGATCGGCTAATCTCTGGTATCGGTGCGTCCTCAGAGCCCTGACGAAGCCAACCGCGATGCCGGCGAAACGTCGGAACGATATTTCCATCGGGCACGGCTTACACCCGGAAGCCTCAAACAATAACCATAATTTCTGATAGTCGTTTGATCGATTGATGCATGGTTACGTCAGGTGTTTAGTACGGCGGCAGAAGCGCGCATCTCGTCTGAACTGTAAACCGTAAAGCTTGAAAACATAGAACATATTTAGCAATTCTAATCCCAACAATCTCTTTAACGTGGTCCGCCTTTAATGAATCCCCGGGACCGCGTCAGAAGCGATTATCAGAATGCCGCGCTCCACTTTCTCGCTGATCCAAACGAGATCGAGAGGCGGTATTCGCTTTCCGCGCGAGGAGAAACCTCGACGCGCGTTTCCCTTCGTTTTTCTCCTCTTTCTGGGCCGCTCCCGGTGCGCGAGGGTAACCTTGGCCCAGATCTTGACTGTTCTTTTTGTTATCCAGCGCAAAACATTGTATTATTCGAACGAACGAAAATTGTACGCACGGCGAACGGTTACGACCGGAGTGCACGCGTACGTGCGCCACCCCGTCGAGGACGAGTCTAATTGCGGTGCCAATTAATATCGATCGGATACGAAGCTTTCGGTAGCGGTACCGATGAGAAACGAAAGTGAACACGCGACGCGTATATGAACGCGCTGAGGGTCGCTCGCCTTGTGTACGGGCGAAATTACAGAGGACAGAGTTGGTTGCGTGTGCACGCGTGCCAGACAGAGAGGTGGAGAGTACACAGAGACGATCGGAGTAAACGTGTGTAGATGAGAGCCGAGTGAACGGGATGCTGGGAGAGACCGAGTCACGAGGCCCCGGTGTGTTGGTGTTGCGGCTGCTGCTCTCGTAGCTGGGCCTGGCACCGGGCCCAAAGTGAAAGCGCCTGGCGAAAGTCACTTCGCGACCTTACATAAGACGATTAGATTATTCAGGCATCATACGCAGCGAATAAAGAGCCGACGGTTTATCAGGCGTAATTGTCGATCACGAGACAACGCGTGATAAAAGCACTCAGCCTATCGTTAACGATAAAAGATCCGGGATAGTGTTGCAGCCTCGTTTCTTTCGTGCCGGCACGGGGTCGAAAGTAGAAATCGAACGGTACAGAGGGTGGAAAGGTAGAAGAGGGAGGAAGACACTCGTGACCGGCATGGGGGTAGCGATTCGCGGTCGACGATCAATTTCGTTGTTTAATCTTCTCGCGAGAGCAGCAGCCGACGAACGGTTAAATCGAACACGATCACCGTGATCCCTGGCACGATTATGCGCTACTGGTATCGAGTGCAAAACCGCAAGAGACATTTTTCTCGGCGGATCGTGCTGGGCTGGGAGATCCTGGCCACGATCGCCTCGCGCTCGAAGGATAAACATCATTCAGAGTCACTTCGAATGCCTTGGGATAATGCAATTCGTAATTGCGATAAACAATGTCATTTTGATCATCCATATCAATGGACTGTTTCATACTTAAATGATACATCTGTTACAGGCACGGCGGCGCAAGAGTCATTCAAATGCCCCGACGATTTCGGCTTCTATCCCCATCACATATCCTGCGACAAATACTGGAAGTGCGACAACAACGTTGCGGAATTGAAGACCTGCGGGAACGGTCTTGCCTTCGACGCGAGCGACAGCAAGTTCCTCACGGAGAACTGCGACTACCTCCACAACGTTGACTGCGGCGAGAGAACGCAGCTCGAGCCAGCGATCAGCACACCGCATTGCCCTCGCCTCTACGGTATCTTCGCCGACGACAAGAAATGCGACGTGTTCTGGAACTGCTGGAACGGAGAGTCCTCCAGATATCAGTGCAGCCCCGGGCTCGCTTACGACCGCGAGGCCAGAGTCTGTATGTGGGCCGACCAAGTACCCGAATGCAAGAACGAAGGTACACGTCCTTCATCGAAAAGCATCCCTCCTCTTCCGCCTGTCGAAAACGAAAAGCGCTGACCCCGATTCATCAATCATTTACTTCACTCGACATTCATTTTTCTAGTCCAACTTAATCGAGACCTACGGATGGAACGATGATTTCCTAAGAATCTGGTCTCCTTGAATTTTGCCACTCATCGCGTGGGCTCTTCCGTTCGACCAGCAGAGATACGCGACACCGCGGCCCAACGCGTATCCTGCGCGTCTTCCGCGCGCGGATCCTTCCGTTCCCCGCGGTTCGATTCAAAGGCGCTGGACCCAGTTTTATCGTTCATTTACTTCAATCGGTGCTCATCCTTCTAGTCCGTGTTGATTGAGACCCATGGATGGAACGATCATTTCCTAAGAATCTTGTCTCTCCCCTGGAGTTTTATCATTTATCGCGTGGCTCGTCGTTCGATCGGCAGAGATACGTGACACCGTGGCCCCACGCTCGTCCTGCGCGTCCCTCCGCGTGGATCCTTCCGTTTCCCGCGGCTCGATTCAAACGCGTCGCCTCGTTTCACCATTCACCGACTTCCCAAGTGGAACGATCGCGAACAAAAGCCCCTCTTGTACGCCCTCTCACGCCGCCGTCTCATTATGCTGTACGTATTCGTCGCATTGCACAGAGGTTGCCGGGGGTTTCACGTGTCCGGCCGCCGGCGAAGTGAGCGGCGCATCCGGCAGCTTCAGCAGACACGCCCATCCCGAGGACTGCAGAAAGTATTACATCTGTCTCGAGGGTATCGCCAGGGAATACGGTTGCCCTATCGGCACCGTTTTCAAGATCGGCGACTCAGACGGTAGCGGAGCTTGCGAAGACCCGGAAGATGTTCCCGGATGGTGAGCCCATTTCATATTCGTCTACTTTAGCTTCTCCGTTTAGGAGGATTTTTGTGAGGGACACACAGGTAGTTGAGTGGTAACTAAAATTCATTTTCTCCTTGATGCATGTAGGTAATATGTTTTAACAAAGCGTTTAACGATCGTCCCTAAGCTTCTGTCCTAACGAGTTCTCCTCGAATATATCGTAAACGGATGCAGCGAAGAGCAGACCCCGCGATAGGTGTGCAGGAAGGGACGCGCAACGCAGTAGAGATACCTGAAACAAGTTGCATTCCTGACAAGTTTATTAAAATGCTAACATTGACAAAGTTTTCCGCTCGCGAGCCGGACGAAAATATCTCGACTTTCGCGCTCGGACCTGAAATTTCCTGGTACGTTTTCTCTCGGATCTGCACATTAATTAATTACGATATCATTGGGAAGCGTGATAAAGGGTGTGGACTGTCGCGCGGAGTCGGGGGCCCGATCAGGAAGCTTCGCCGACCAGATCGTTACGTAAAGACAAATTCTGGACAAACCAGATAGCCCGTGTGCATGATTATAATGTTAAAACTCGGCCGCGTGTTCGCGGTCTGCAAAGTTCGCCAGATATTTCACCTTTTTCGCGTGACGTAATTAAACGGATATTCTCGATACACCTCGCTCACATAACGGGTGGATTGGTTTTACGTAAGAACCGCCCAAATGTTCGTAATACAATATTTATATAATCATCCCCGGGGACAGGAATGAAAATCAAACGATACAGATCGAATTGATACGTGTCTATGTACTTTCTACTGGAATGATGCCGACTTCCACAAATCCACTCGTTTAATTCTCTAAAAAGCTGACTGACGATTACGTATCATTCGGTTCGCCGTTCGCTAATCTACTAACGTGCAAATGTCGCCGAAACGTTAATCACATGAAAATTATTCACGCACCCGCGTACCAAAACAAGATCCACCCCCTCCGCGTAGTTACTTCTCCCCACACGTACGGTACGTACACACGTAATTAACCGTGAAACACGTGGTTGCACACGCCGTACGGCTGGCACGTAATAACGCATGTCGTCCTAACCGCCGGATTTCCCCCGGTGTTCTGCTTCACAGTGAGGATTACTACGGTGACCTGGATCTAAAGAGCATCAGGAAGAGCGAGCTGCTCGCTGGAATTCAGCATACGGGCGAGACCAGGAAGCCCCCTCAGGGTAAACCAAGGCCACCATCGGCACCCGCGAGGCCCAACGCACCCCTTCAAGAATAATCTCCGACCGATCCTCCCCCATTCTTTTATTTCGCGTACCCCTCCGCCCTTTACCCATCCATTTTTCTCTCGACCAAACCCCTTTCTTTCTATCACACACACGCGCGCACACCTCTACTCATTCAGTCCCGAGCGAACGGTCCTGATGTTCGATACCTCGGAATATGATGCAGCACCGGAAGCCAAGAGTTACGTCCGTTCTTCGCGTTCCCTACGTTCGAGCCGAATCTCTTGGACCCCTCACCCCCCACCGCACCCCCCGTGTACCCTTTCTCGTGCTCCACGCTTCGGCTCGGATCTGGGACGCGGGGAGTCACGATTAGAAATCCCGCGAGAGGTTCCGTTCCAATTCTTTTAGCGAATGCATGTTCGCGTCTGGGGGGGGGGGGAGAGAGAGAGAGAGAGAGAGAGAGTAAATGTCAAATTCCTGTGTTCCCCGCGTTGATGCTCGTCGACACGTGTCGACGATGTCGAGGAACCGCGACGCGGATACATAGAGGGGCACGTTCGTACGATTTTTCTTCCCAACGCGTAGATTTTTTTACAGTTATTTTCTTCTCTTTTTTTTTCGTTGGTCGTACAATTATTTAAACGAGCAATCGTAACGAGCGAGAGACAGCGATGAAAGAGACTGATTTGCACCACGTCGACGCGTTGAAGAACAATCGAAATGTACGAATATCGTTCGCGGGGCGCTTCCGCTCCGATCCGATCCGTCTTCAAGATTCTACCCGTCTTCGTAGCCAGCGGGTGTTTCGACGATTCGAAACTGACACGCGCGATGAGAATATACTGAAATTCGAACTGACGATAATTGGGTAGTCGTATCGTCTCATCGATAATTCCCCTCTCGTTCCTCCTTGTCCCCGTTACGTTCCCTTCCTATTTCTTCCTCGTACTTGTACACGCTTCCCGCCCTATCGTGAGACGTACGATTTAACGGCAAAACAGCGCTAGCTGAACGATCACGGTATACCGCGTATCGTGTTGATTAGAACGCGTTCCCTGAATCCGATTCCCGGCAGAGCTACGCCTGGGAAAGATTCAGCGAACGGCGAGTTAATTTTTTTTTTTTTTAATTTTCTCGATTCAAGCTTGTATCTCACACTCTTGGCCTCGGTCAAGCATGCTTGTGTAAGCTGGACTCGTCCGTGTATTTTTTAAGCAATTGTGAAAGATTCGTCCAATAAAAGGCACAAAAATTCGAGAAAAAAAGAGAAAAGAACAGATGCGTGCTTTTGAAACTCTAATCACCCACCCTGTCGTATGTCCCTAATGTTTTCGCTTGTTCTGTTGGAAATGAATTGTTGGGTTTCTAACTCTTGCATGTTTGTCGCAAGTGATTATAACAAATCTGATGGTACAGTTCACGCGAAACATTTAAACATTAACGAGTAGCGCGTTAACGTTGTTAACGATGAAACGGGTAGAAGGACAACTAAAATTCTTTCATTCGTGAAGCTATCAATATTCTCATTCATTTTGTACTATTCTGTCTCAACAATTATCTTTCATCGTGATTAAAAACGGCAGAGTCGTTTAGGGCTGTAATAATTAATATCTTTGAATATAATGAATGATGAATTTCATAGCGAGGACTACTATGGTGACGTGGATCTGAAAGCTCTACGAAAACTAGGGTACAAGAAAAAGTGATGAGAGAAGGAAGACGCGCAAATGCAAGTGGTGTCGATTGAAACCGATTTTGGCAACTGTTGAGGAGATTTTGAGATTTGCTCAAACGGATTGACTTCCTACATCTTTTGCACCATCGAAATGATGAAGGATCATCTATTGTTCGAACTAGAGGGACGAAGAACTACAATATCTTTTACATACTTTTTATCTCAAATCATTCTTCCTTAGCATTTTCTATCCTGTTATGATAATCACTATATCGTATAAGTTTACCATGTAAATAAATCATTACTATAAAACAGCGCGTTATCGTTTTCTTAATAGAGAAATTACGCTTTCAATTGCTTATTTGAATTATAATCCACAGAAGCTTCTGGAATAAGAGGCATAATCATGTAAAGGGTTTACAAGCTTCTTAACTTTTTAAGTACATTCGTGATATTAATTAATTGTCCGGTGTTTTCAAATACGCTCTTCCCGCTTACCGTTTGAAATGAGTCCATCTGCATAGATGGCGAGAGTGAACAGGCGCTACACTTGCTGAAGTTGGAGCATTTGGCGGTAAGATTCACGAATCCTGCAACATGTTTAATTGCATTTTTAAGAAACGAAGCCATGCGACGTCAGAATAGACAACCGTTACTGTTATTTAAATAATGGTTCATCTTCTTGTGAAGGTAATACAAGTAATTCAATGTTCAATTATTCATTTAACTCGAATGTGTGTAGTTGCCGAACGAAGCAGAAAATTGCTTCGCCTACCCGTAATAATTGTCAACTTTTTCCATCTGTGTCAATAATTCAGTTTTAGACAGGGCAAACGATGATTCCAAATGTTTGTTTTTTTATCGTTAATTTCAATGAATCGTCAATAGAATGTTTGATATTAATAAACGGTAGGATGCAATACGATTCGAATTATATTCGCATTCGCTGATTTGAAAAAATTTTAATATGATTGTACTTCAATATGGCGAACCGCGACAAAGGACGCAGAAAGTGGGGAGGATTTTTACAAGGTACTCTTGAAAAAAAATTCGATCACTGAATAATACAAATATCCTGGTTCACAGTTCGATCATTGTATTTCGTGAGTACGTGGTTAATAAACGTGTATGCCACTTTTGAATTCCACTCGTCTTACTCGCTGAGCTAACCTCACCAAACAAGCTAACCTAAAAAATACAGCGCGGAATATTATGCTGCGATATGTTGTGAAACTTTCGACTAGAGTAAGAAGTAAATTTAGCATAGTTTATAAAACCTACTCGACTCCTCTAGAAGTTGAACATTTATTTTTATCAGCGACAAGATTATATAACTGTTTATTTCGAATTCTCGCAGAATGGCAGTAACTGCAGTTACTGTCAATAGTGTCAACAACCACTATTAAATTATTGTACCGAACAAAGGACCATACGCCCCCATTAATATTTTTCTATTTCCATGTACAAATAAAGGGCTGTCGTAAAATTTACGAAAAGCGATAAATAAAATGTACCGCGATCCTCCCGAATTGTAGACATTATTCATAAGATTGCAATAATTTTGTGATAAAAGTGGTAACAAAAATTGATTAACAAGTTACGTACGCAAAGCTTTTTACGAACATCATTTTCCTTCACTATGTTGCAGAATGTTAATATGCGATGCTCAATATCAAATGTATGATAAAGATTATTAGTTGCTAACAATATTCCTTCCTTGTGTATTGCACTCGATATATAATATATGAATTAAAAGAGACATAGAGAGATTTATGAATAAGCTCCTGCATATCGCGCTTTGTTATTTCTTCCCCTTATTAATTTTAAGGAGGTGAACCTTTGTATTTTGCAGATAATTCAAAGTCGGAAAAGGACAGATCAATGGGAATGAGAGGTGGAGGAAATAGAGCATCCCAAGCTTTGTATAGACCGGGAAGCGGACCTCTTCGGAAGTCGGGTAGATCGGCAGATGATTTTGATAATGAGAATATCTCGCAGGAGAAACCTAAGCCAAGCTCCGTCCAGCATCGTTTAAAACAATCGCAACTCAATAGATTCAATCAAGCTCATAGCAGTTCACCGTCGTCCCAAGTTGAAAACGTTACAGAAAAATTGAACGATTTAAACATTAACTACAGAAGCACCACGAATATCGAACAGGCGCAAGCCTCTTCTCAAAACAATATTCCTGGCGATCCGAGAAAGAAACCTAAGAAACCGGAGCAACAACTGTATGTACCTAAAAAAGTTAAAGAAGCATTGGCAGAACAGGATGTAACAAATAGGTGAATTATACAGATATGTTTTACTTCGTTCTCGTTAATTAGAAATTGTCGATTTAATGAAAACATTATTTGCGCCCATTAGATCCCTCAACCAAGGGAGTTGGGATCGGGATCGAGAAAGAGAGCACAGCGACGATCGTAATTCTCATTCCAATCGTAGTCTGAAAGGCGACAGTCAACGTAATCGTTCGAGTGGTCGTGGTGCAAGGGATAACGAAGGCGGAAATAAAAGTCGAGATGATCATGGTAAAAGATACTCGGGTAATCGTAGAAGTCGTCACGGCAATGAGAACGAGGAACGTTGGCGATCGGATTCTCCGATGTCCAGCCGAGGCTATGGAAATAGGAAATATAATTCCCGAGAAGTTAGACAGGTCCGGAATAATAATAATAATAATTTGCTACTGTACATTGTATAAAAGTCTTTATTCATTTACGATATGTGTTCGTTCAGGGTTCAGAACCACTTTTTGCAACAACGAATCACATAAATGATTTCAATCGTACTAGAGATACACGTAGCGTAGAACCAGCTGGACACCCAGAAAAGTTTCAAGGCAAACCACCGTCGGGCAAATGGGGTGGTGCTAAGGATAGTCTGCCGAAAAATATAAAGATAGAACACCTGCCACCCCGACTGCAGAAAAAATATCTACTTGATAACGGGCTACCCTTACCGCCGAGTACATCTCCATCGGACGATACGTGGAGTAGCAGCAGCGTCACATATTCGGTAAAAGCATATTGCGTTTATAAATAGCATTCACGATTTTTACAGTCTTAAAACGCATTTTAACATTTTTCCCCGCAGGCATCATCAAATTGTAACTTTCCGCCTGCAATGCAGCATTCACAGACGATGCAAAATTTACCCCCGTCTGGACCGCTACCGCCGCAATCTAACTGGTCTAATACCGTACCAGCGCGAAGCAGAGGCAGGGGTAGGCTGAGACCGGAGGACTTAGAAGGTTCAGCGAACATTTTTAGATGTGTCACACCCGAACAGTATTCAGCACCAAGTTCCAGATCTCATACGCCTAGCCACGAGTACATACAACGGTATTGTTTTAAAGACACGATTGATAAATATGCGTTATACTTTAATGTATTATTATGCTTTTTATCGTATCGCTGATAATTGAAATTGTCGTATGGAAAACAGGTCGTACGATCGTCGTGGTAGTAATAGCACTATGTATACTAGTATGGAGAGTTTAAGTCGGGCAGATAGTTCGATGTTACCACCGCCATCGTCGGCTTCACCCGTTACTTTAGTGCCCAATGCGAACAAGCGTCAAACATCGCCGGACGGTCATCGTCGAGTGTCGTCGCCGCCGCCGCCCGCGGCTTCTAATTGCGCGCAAACGTAACTATCCGTTCAAAAGAGGCTTCTGTTTTGCCAATACTTTCATTGATCGTCACTCGACCTTTATCTTTCAGGCCACGAGCAAACAATTCGTTCGAACGTGATACGCCGCAAGATAAAAAAAGTAATCAGCAGAACTCGAATGTTAGTCCACCGAAAAGTGAAACTGCTACCACTGCATTAAACACGTCGGCTGATCGGCCATTCGTGAGTGTTTCATTTGAGACGCATTTAGAGTTTATTTCGCAGTAGCTACATCGTGTTTGTAATTTTGATACGCAGGATTGGAGCGAGGAAGTCGAGCTAAGCGAGAAATTAGAGGCAGAGCGCGCAAGCCGCAGCTCGTCCGTGTTGAGTTTACGCGAGAATGTTAACGCGTCGGGGAATGAAACTACAAGTGGTCACGGTCGGCGGAAAAAAAAAAAGCGTGACCGTAAACACGCGGCTGATCGTGGGAGGTAAGCGTTCGTTTGTACATCATGCCGCGGGCAATTCATTTGATTTCTTGCACTGTTCAAGGAGTAACAGCAGGGACAAGGTTCGGGTCAACAGCCGTGATCGGCAGAACAATCAACAGAATAGAGAAAATGACAACTTTAATAATAATCAAAAGAACAGTAGCAGTAGCAGAAGATACGACCACAGAAGGCATCGCAACATTATACAGCGTAGCCGGGAATCTAGTAAAGATAGAAATTATCGTGGTGGTAATCGCAACTATGATGATCTTCATAGACATAGGTGCGAATTATCATGAAAAGTTTCTTTTTTCTTTTTCTACAAACACCGGTTGTTCCACTGTTTCTTTCACTCTTGTCTTCCAGAGTGTCGGATCGTTATTTAGACGAGAATTGGAGAACAGGCCGAAAAATGTCGGCGTGCGATTCCGACGACGGTCGACAAACACCCAGCGTCTCCTCTCATTCTATCTCGTTGCCGAACACCTTGTCGACCCATCAAACGTCACCTAGTGGGCACACTGGTGCCCAACCACCGGGTGTTTTGGTGTTACCCGATACTAGCCAATCCCCGCCGAGTCACCCGGCCGCGAGGCAACAAGGAGTGCAGCAGCAGAGAACGTTATTCGATCCCAACAATCCTAATAAACCGATTGTTGTTACTTCGCCTAGTAGTAGAGCGGCAGTGCAAAGGTGCGCGCAGTATCTGCAATTTTTATTGCGGACATTATCCGAGTCCGTTCGTTTGTCAATCTTTGCATATTTTCCAGGGAAACCGAAGCGACGACTCAGTGTTCGAGTGTACCGGTGTTCCAGTCCCACGGAGGTATTACCACCGCGCATCATAACTTCCAGGGAGCACAGTTGGACGGTGTACCACCGCCTTACATGACGAACGACCAATTCGGGAGTATAAGACCTCCGTGGTACGATCCCTACTCCGATAGGTGAGTCGAACTAACGAATCCATTAACCCTTTGCGGCCCTAGTAGAAATAAGAATGAACTAACGATAATCGTTTGCTCCGTAGCTTCCGATCGGCAAAGAATCCTTACCTGCTTCTGGACATAGAACGCGCCGATCTGGAACTGCAATGGATATTGAGCTCCGGCGGTTTCACAACAAATTGGGAACGGGTTTTGTACATAAGACACTTCCTACAAGAAAGCTTGAAAACACTGCTCGAGACTGATATTAAGTTTTGCCAAGCGGAGAACGTTGAGCAACACTTTTGGAAGATACTGTTTTATAATATGATCGAGATGCTGAGGAAGGGCATGCCCAAGGAGAGCTCCGAAGGACGGGAGCATTATAAGAAGATCATGCTGAAAACTATCGACGACGGGACCGTGTATTTAGAAGGCTTGCTGGCTGTTCTCGAAAGGAAGTACGAATTCAAATTGGACACGTTTCTCGCGTCGTCCGTTTTACCGAAGGGCCTCGGTATCTTAGGCCTGGCCTTGGTGAGCGCGCAGAAGATATATCTATTTTTGGGCGACTTGGCGAGGTACAGGGAGCAGGCGAACGAGACAAGTAACTACGGGAAGTCTAGGCAGTAAGTGGAAATAAAGAATAGCATTACCGTTATCGTATCTGGCAAATTCAGTCTGATGTTACGTAAAATTTCACGCTTATTCCAGGTGGTATTTAAAAGCGCAACAACTTAATCCCAAGAACGGAAGGCCGTACAACCAGCTCGCTCTACTCGCTCATTACGCTGTGCGTATTTTAGCTTTACAAATAACGGACGAAAAAAAAAACAAGAAACTTAATGCTGACTCTTTCTTTGTTCAGAGACGAAAATTGGACGCGGTGTACTATTACATGCGATCTCTTATGGCGTCCAATCCTTTCCACTCGGCAAGGGAGAGTCTAATAGCACTCTTCGATGAGAACAGGAAAAAGGTATGCGAAACGATTCTCAGTCATTTATCCGTGCGTTTGTATCGATACTAACGTTAATAATATTCTGATTTTGTTTTGCTGCCAGTATCTACATTATGTAAGTAAATTTCGATACTTGGTGTGACTTCTTTGAATACTAGTTCGTTACCCTGACTGAAGCTTGAACGAGTTCTCCTTCGAAGCTATCTAATACACTTTCGTTTCGCGCGCAGTTCAGCGTTTCCTGTGGAATTTCTTTGCGCATCGTATGCCCGTTCGCACGCTTGTAACGTATTTGTCGAGTACATCGAAGGTCGGCGCGCGCGTCTCGCGCAACGAAGATTATAGGCGAATCGTTTCATGCTTATACGAAAATAGATAATGCAATTAGTAATTAGAACTGGTAGTTTCCGATGGCAAGTAGGAGCGTATATAGTTTGATGCATCGTTCGAGTGAGGTCTGCTGTATCTTGCCAAATCATTTCCCACGAAGTGAAGTACCATTCTTATTAGTCGCTAGCACCATTTCACACAACGAAACTAGCATGCAAAGCAGGCAGTTGTAGACACAATGAAAACACACACATACACAAGTATACGATGGGATTTTCTGTAAGAACAGTACACAGGGACCTCTCATTCACGCTATGCACTACACGCGCTGCTCTTAATAGTTGAGGCAACCGTTGCACGAGAATGAACATTTATTTCTTCTAATAGTACGAATCGACGGAGCGGAAACGGAAAGAGGAGAGAGAGTGGAAAGAGCGGGCCAGGATGAAGGAAAAGGAAGGGGCAAATAACATTGGCGGAGGATTGAGAAGGGAAATATGGATTCACCCTGGCGGGCGGCGAGTGCGTCGTACGACCACCGCAGCCACTTCCAACGAAGCGAGATTGTCTCACAGTGATTTAGAAGAATTGGCGCAACTGAGCAGCGTGGAGGTGAGAGAACGAGACGATCGAAATTGTTGTATTGAGCGGACATTTATCGTCGGCCAGAATTTAATTGGGGGGGTGCTGGATTTTCTATGTTGCAGGTGAACAAACGATTCGTCACGTCCTACCTTCACGTCCACGGGAAGCTGATCACCAAGATAGGGTGAGCGATTCAGGCTTTGCACAATTAATTCTATCTCTTAATATAAAAATGGGCAAACCGCGATTTACATCGCGCGTTGTACATTCGTGCCGGAGCTTCCCAAGAGCGAACGCTTTCGGATAACAACGCGAAGTACAAGTCGCTGCTTAAACGTACGTACTGGCAACTGGCACGTTTTCCACTGCAAGCACATCGCGGAGGCTCAACACTTTCTACGTTTGCTCTGTGTGCGTCTCCGCGACACCTTAACAAGAGCCCCGGCGAGGATACGTTTTCCTCGATTTCGGGGCAGAATTTTCAACTCAAATTGGGGCCCTAACGAAAGCCGGGAGTCTTAGCTAGAGTCCGGGCGTAACTCGATGCGCGTTATCCGGTTCGCGCGAAATTCGAGGGGTCGCTCGATCGTCTGAAATTAGCGTCGCAGTTAATCATCGCGAAAGGGGATCGCTCGTTACGTGTTCATCAATTTTCCCTGGCTCGTCTTGTCCCGCTTATAAGGCGAGGGCTCTCTTATAGGCAAGGTGAACGAGTCTGTGGAAATACTCTGGCGTAATTAACGCCTAGCCCGGCGAATAAAACGCAAAATCACAGCCAAGCGAGAGATATTCACGGAAATTAGTTAGTCTCTTCTCTGGAAACGGATCTGGCGAATATACCGGATCTCGTCCATCCTTTTTAACGCCATCGAACGGAATCTCCCAGCGGAAGCTCGATCTCGCCTTTGTAGATTCGCGACGTTGATATCAACACCGTGTTCACGCGTTCGCGTGCGACCACGAATTTATTTTACAAATCGGATCATCGGAGGTCGCCAATCCCCGGCGGGTATCTTCTACACGATATTTACGCGCACGTCCCCAATACTACGGTGATAGGGAATTTAAAAGAATTTTACACGGTAACAATGAAAATTATATATTCTGACCAGAATAGAGTAACACTTTGTACAACATTGATCCGCGTGTATGATCGTGTATATTGCCGACTGTGTGCGCGTTAGAAGAGATGCTCCTTAAAGTGTCTTGTCTGCGTGTGTTTCTTAGACCGATCTTTTGTAGAGAGTTTGAGAAGCAGCTCTGCACCCCCGTCTAGGAAGCGCCTCCTGATTGGAAAACGGAAGTATGCAAATTGCCAAGCAGGAAGTCGAAATTGGTAAAAACACACCTCCACGGTACGTCCCCGAGAGGGTGGATTTGGGCCTGGAAGTGTCGCTGGGGCGGGGTGAGAAGTGCTGGTTAGGACCTTTGGGCTTTTTTCCTCGGGCCGCGATGGTCGGCTTGGACACCGTTAGGTACAGAGGTCCCTTCGGAAACGCGCGGTTCCTAATATGCCTTAAAATCGACGCGAAATTACGAATCGCTTGAAATACGTGCCTACAAAGAGGCGAATTTTTCTAGGAAATAATCTATGTTTATGACGCTAAAGTTGTTATTCGTGCTTAACCGTTCCCGATGGAACAACCGAGCGGTAGCCCGTGCGTTCCCTATTGTCCAGCTCCCGCGTAGCGGCCTGTCGTGGCGAATAGTTAGCGATATTTACGCTCAGCCGCGGATCGCCAGGTGCGTGTCCCGCAGGTTCTCCTGCGCCGTCGAGCTCTGCGGTTTCGCGAGGCCGCCGGCAAACAAGAATAGCCGAAGGAGCGTTCGAGCGAACGGAAGATGGTAGAGGGTCGGTGCAGTTCACCGGTCAGGCCGGAGTCGACGGTGTGGTTGACTGGCTGTCCGACTGCCCGACATTCGCGTCTCGTGAAACCGTCGCAACACCCTTCCGCGGCCACGGGGATATCGTGTAACAACGCCGGGCGAACTGGAACGCCTGTACGACCGATGCAACGCGACCCTTTGTTTCTGCTCCCCTTTCGGGGAGCTTTCGCGTTGCCTCATTGATCGCTGGCCTCCGAGGCCGCTCGGGTTAGACGATTGATCGTAACTTTAGAGAGAACCGCCCCGTTCCAGCGTCGGCCGAAGACGGCTCTCGTATTCTCCTCTTTGCGCGTCTGGCTTAAGGCGAAGGTGTATCGCAGAAGTATACCCGGTTAAGACTTTTGTCCTCTTCGAAGTTGATCGTGTCCGCGGTTTCATTCGGAGAATGCGTAACCGCCTGCCGTTCATCCCGCTGGAGAGGAGACCGGCGCGAAGCACGGTATCGGCGGACCGTTTTATCGTGGACACGCCGCGGAAAACGGAGCAGCGAAGCGGATGCTGGCTTGTTAAACGTGATATTCGAAGCTATCGCAGCCTCTCGCGACGCGGTATTACGAGCGGCATAAGAGCGTCGCGGAATGTAATAGAGGTGGTGGGTGTGATCTGGAAATATCGGCCCGTTTCCAGCGACGCGCCGATAGCTGAATTCCAAGTCGAGGAACGTTATCGCGGGTGGAAAGTAGGCAGGATCGGCCGTTTAGTGAAACTGGCCATGGCCACGGGTAAAACGAACCACCCGAGAAAAGAGAAACGAATTGAAATCTGTTTCGCAAGGAAGATCCGTAAGAACGCGAACGAATCTGTGGGACACTAAGTAAGCTCCGTATCCGAACATTGTACAGCGATAAGGGCGAGCCTCGGACTGTCCTCCCCTCGGCAAAGCTTCCGGTTCCCACGTACGCGTGAACGTATGTAGGCTGACGCCGTAGCTTAGGGGACGCTTACGATTAACAATCCGTCGCATAATCATAACGAAATGTATCCTCCCGATTCTTCTCCCATTTCTTTTTCCTTCGTCGTTTTGCCCTTCGTCGCCTCTTCCTCCGTCCGTTCGTAGCTCGTTCTCTCTCCGGTACCCGGCGGTGTACTCCGTCCGGAGACGCACACGATACGCAACACCCTCCTCCCTTCCTCTTCGACTCGTTCGCTCGCGGATCCCTGGAACCCATGTCGAGAGCCCATCGTGGTCCGGTGCGCGCGGTGGTCGGCTACGCCGGCACGTAGCTTGGTGCTTTCTCTCGCGGCGGTAAAAATGTTAATTGACAATTGCGTGGCGCCACCGGCCACCGTCCTCCCCTCGCCCTACGCATCTTTCCATGTCCGACCGGGGTGCCATCCTCCACCCCTGCGCGTGTATGCGTATGCTCGCCAAGAGGTTCGCACGCTCGTGCACATCCGGTGCGTCGCGGTCGTGAACGACCTTGCGGGAGCCTTGCGGGAACCTTGCCGAGGAACGCACTCGCCGCGAGGATCGTTTAATCGGCCGCCGGACGCCCCGGCGGTCCGCGTCACGCGTGATAATCGTGAAATCGCTGTCGATATTCAGCGGCGGATCCGCTGGCGCGATTTATGTCGCCCGTCGTGGCAAAAAGCCGCCGTGCTCCCTTATACATCTCGCGAGGATTTATTCGCGCCGGGCAGCCGGTTTCTTCGTGGAATTTATCGGCGACCGGTCGTTTCGCTCCGGCCGGACACGCGTCCAGCCGTTCTGGAAAATCGCGTCCTCTTCCTCCGAGCCCTCGTTGACGGCCGACGGTGGTTGGGAAGGATCGCGCGATTAGGCTGCGTCTTGCTCCTGTTTCTTCCGCGCGCGGATATTGCCGTTGACTTTTGTTTTTATCGAGGGATGACGAATCCTTTTTACTCGTCGCGTCTTTTCCGTTCCTTTTTCTCTATCGTTCTTGGAAAAGCGAAGAATTTTGCTGTCGCTTGTCTGGTTCGTTAGTCTCTTGGACGTTGTTGAAGGGAGTTTTGTTTTTTGTTTTTTTTTTCGCTATTTATTGGTAGATCCTTCGTATGTCCATCTTAGTAAAGATGGCCCAGGAAGACGGGCGCCGCATTTTGCAGGATTACTTTTTCTTTTATTGAGGCATTCAATCGTAAGATTTATTCGCCTTGTGCGTGAACAATTTTTACAAACAAGGAAGTCTTATAGAACCAGCGGATAAACCTAGTGCTTAAAGTATATGCATAGTACGTAATGTTACATTATAAGAATTATAACTAAATGTTTAAGTTACACTTTTTTTCTTTAGAAACGGAAGAATACTTTTACAGGCCGCGATATCTGGTTTTCTAATGAGTAGTTCTAAACTTAAGGGTAGCTGGTACTTAAGATCTATAAGTTCCTTAATTGAGTCTACTCTTTGCGTGTCAAATAGTGAGCACTGCCAGATAACACGATCATTAGTCTGCTTCGGATAAGAGCACAAACAATTGGGGTCAGAAATGATGATTTTCTTTAGTGATGCAGCAAGATTGTAGTGATCCGCTCTACGACGATTAATTATAACTATCAATTCGCGAGGTACAGGGTGATTCGGCCGCCAGGCGACTTGAGAGAAGTGCCGCCGCCTAAACGTCTGGAACTCTTACCCCATGCAACCCTATCGACAAATTTTGGCCGACATATTTTGTCCTTTTCTGTTCCTCTCTAATGACTCTGTCGATCGCCAGTTGCTTAGGTTACTGCAGAGCGAACGACTAAGTGTGTTCTTTCCAAGTGAAAGAGAGAAACGGAAAAGGACACGATACGTCGTACCGAAATTTTTCCATGGGACCGCATGGGATAAGAGTTCCAGACCTTTTACGCGGCGGCACTTCTTTCGAATTTCCTGGCGGCCGAATCACCCTGTACTTTGTCCTTTTCTGTTCCTCGCTATCGCTTGACATGACTCTGTCGATCGCCAGTTGTTTAGGTAACTGCAGAGCGAACGACTGAATGTTCTTTCCAAGTGAAAGCGAGAAACAGAAAAGGACACGATACGTCGTACCGAAATTTTTCCATGGGACCGCATGGGATAAGAGTTCCAGACCTTTTACGCGGCGGCACTTCTTTCGAGTCTCCTGACGGCCGAATCACCCTGTATATCCTTATTTTGAAACCAGGGTTCACGGCTGGCTTGCAAGGATTACTCATGTAATCGGACCGAATTAGCGGGGAGTACTTTTTCCGTGGGCGTTAGTATGTTCGTAGAAAGGTGAAGGGAATCGCTCGATGCGGTTCGCTTATTTGATCTCATGCCGCTGCCAGGAAATTCGTCTCGACGATTCACACACAATTCCATGGACAACTGTCCTTTAGATCGTTTCCCTTATCAACGTCGTTTGGCAGCGCGATCGATTCCGCGCTCGCTCTGGGGGGGTGCGAGCCAGAAGTTTTCAATTTGTCCGCGCGATACCGCGGATAATTGGTCTCGCAGCGATCGGGAAGCGAACCGGGAAAGAGAATGATGCGCTGCGGAGCGGTTGAAGGGGCGGGAGGACGCCAGTTCGGCTCCATGGGATATACTTACGATCTATAATTGGAATTGCTTGGAGAACCGGTGCTATTGGTTAGGTGGTTGTTACCGCGCGATACGTGCGCGGCATAGATACACGCGTGGACCGTGCCATCTCTCTCTCTCTCTCCTCTTAGGCTAGATAATAAGGTGGACATACGGGGGAGAACGGCTTGGCTGTCCGACGCGTTTGCTACGTTGCAGCTATACAGCTGCCGTAATGGATTTGGCTCATTACTCGCCGAGGCATCGTCCGCTCGCGAGTTACACGCGCTGAGGAACGATTTCCATTCGACGCGTACTTACCCGCCCCTCGGACCGTACTCCTCAGCGTCGAGATTGCGCGCTAGACCCGTCCGTGTCTCTCGCGGCCGGATGCGCCGCGAACCACGAGCGCGCTCCTGCTCGTTTTGTCAGAACTTTCAAGCCCTCCGGCGAACGTTGAAACGAGTCATCGAATTATCTGGCCAAAGTCGGCCGTTTTCGTTCCGGGAAACATCTTGAACGTTAACGGCTCGTCTCGGTGGCTCGCGCGATTCGAATGATCGTCGACGCGCGTAAGGGACGGCGGCAATTGAACCTGTAAATCGGTGCCGCGCACGGCGGACCTAGAGGTGGACGAGTCAGGGCAGGACGCGAACGCAGAAAAGGGTTCGACCGTTTCGTAACACTTGTAAAACGAGAGAGGAGTGTAGCCCTCCTTTATTCCGCGGACACCGGTCGGCGGTGAGGAGTGAAAGAGAGGCGACGCCGATGACTTAGGTAGTCGTCGACGGGCCGGAGGGAGAACGGCGGAAGGAAGGGAGGCAGGACGTCGTCGTTGTGTGCAGATGCGCAGAGAGTTGAGTAGCACACGAGTGTAAGGATACGCTGTAAGGCCTCGGCCTGCCTCCAACACACATGGATCCTGATGGTCGTTTACCCGCGGCCCTCGAGTGACGACCCCGCCCGCTTCAAGGCCACCCCTGGCCACCGCAGCCTCGGACCAGAACCCGACCGGCGTGCACGTATGCATCGTGCCATGACTATCTGAATTCCTCTTGTCCATCGATAGTCTTCCCCCCCTCCCCTCCGACCGTAGGCCGTTTCGAGTTCTATGCCGGGCCGATGAACCACCGACGAATTCTTCTCCACGATCCATGGATCACACCGTTTCATTTTTCGCGCTTCTTCTTCTGTTTTTTTTTTTATCTCCTCTCTCGTTGTCGGTCGAACGCGGTGATAAATGTTTGCATTCCGGATCGTGGCTTCGAGCTTCATAGGAATACAGATTCGCTTCGTTAATTCGTGTGTATCTCCGATTTAGTTTATTCACGTATTCATTGGAGAGTGCAAGGTTCGACAGAAGCAGTGGGGGGAACGGCAGCGCGTGTTTCTGAAAAGGAACATTCGGCTAAGATTAAACGAACAAAAAAAGAAGATGGAGTTGTAATCCCCAAGCTGGTCGACTAAGCTCCCAATTTATTCGGCGAGATTCGCGAACGCGGCAAGTAATTCTGATGAATTTCCAAATCCTAATCCGTCCCGAGGGACACTTTCTCCGTTAGCTCCTTACTCGAAACAGGATCCCTCGGCCCTTGCCGTCAGACTTTCGGCATCTTTCCCCCTTCTCACGAAAATGGGATGCGAATCTCGATACCAACATCACCGTCCCCCTTTTCACCGTCCGATTTCCTCGAAGCCAACGAACGTTTGTCCGAGCTTAATTGATAAATCCTCTTAGCCCGATCTGCCAGGCACTTTCGTCTCTTTTAGGGTACTTTCGATTTCCCGCTTAATCATCGTCCCTCCGAACAACATCCAACAGCGTTCCCTCCATCGTCCTGATTACACTTCGACTTTAATTATCCGTTTTCCATCGCGAAAGAAAGAACCCCCCGCCGCCCGTCTCCCGAGTTACCTTTTGTACGTACGCGATTACATTGGAGGGGGTGTCTCCGAGGAGAGAGGCAGAGTCTACTCTATCACCCGGTTCTTGACGTACTCGATAATGTACTCGGCGCAGTAATAATGCCCGGCTCTTAACTCTGATTTATGACGGTCAATAAAGAGATCATCCATAATACCGGCGAGCTGCTTATTAAAGCTCGCACTGGCCGCTGATGCGTTTACGGTCTCCGTTCGCCCGTCCGACCATTACCGCGTCCGCCGGACCGCGTTCCTCCGCGACGCGGCTTCCGAACTCCCGGTCCCGGAGCTGCGCGCGATCCGTACACGGGCGACGACTGCCCGGCGGGAAGTTTCGCTTTCCAGCGAAGTGTCTCGCGCGGAACGAGATATTCACCCTTCGTTCAACCCGATGTACCGGTTTGAACGCCCTCGCGTTCGTCGCGGGTGAACGATCCGCCCCCGTTCAGCTCGGTCCGCGGAACGTTCGTAATCGGGGCAGATCGCCGACGTCAATTCGCGCGGTCTCTGACGTCGCGTGTAATTAATCGCGCGAACGCCACCGGTTCGCGGCGCGAAAGGGTTCGCCAGGCGCAGATATATCCGTCGAGTCGGGCTTATCGCGATCGCTATATCTGGACGACGCTTCGACGCCCACGCGAGAGAGGAAATCAATCCCCCCCCCCTCCCCTGGCCCGGTCGATTCAATAATAGGAACAATATCGATGGTAACGAGTATCATAGAAGAATGAAAGGAAAAGGTACCGGGGTTCGCGCGATACGCTGATCGTCGCCTGGACCAACGGAGTCATTTAGATCTTGCAATCAAGATAATATCCGGTGGCATTATATTTCTGTCGCGGCAGGCCCGACATTGATAGCCGATTAATCTTCGCCTGTAATCAGGCTGCTTCGAGATACCATAGACGCGCAACGCAAGATTGGGGGGGGGGAGGGGGGGGGGATTTAGACAAAGTGAAGACAATTTGTTTGCCCTCGACTGCGCAGCATTTTTTCTCCCTGCTTTTTCTCGCATCGTGGAACGACCAGCTGGATTAAGCTCTTCGGGAAAACGGAAGTAAATGATGCGCGGATTATGCGCGCGTCGCGAGTTTCCGATTTATCGGCAGGACGGATCTCGCGGTGGGTTGGTATCCAGCGGGGATTGTTACGCGCGTTCCCTCGCGACGTGTTACCATTCAAATTGTAGGTTCCCGGTGAGTCGTTTAAGAGGTAATCTTCGTTACTGCTCCGGCGGAGGGGGGTTTCGAAAGACTGGTTTCCTTTTACTGTTCCGTAATGGTGGCTCTGGAAATTGCGTAAGGGAATGCGAAGACTTTTACGAAGGGAAAGGGAATACAAATCGGTGTAGAAGTATTTCTAACTATCCGTACTTCGTTCTTCACATTTGGTTCGAGGGTTTTCAGGGTGCAACAGCGGAAACGATTCAGCGTAGATTCGAGAACCGCTTTCCTTCGTGGCACAGCGTTACATCCTTACGAAACGAATGGGCCAATCAATTGTTCATGGTCGCCTGGCAATTGTTTAATATTCCTTTAACACGTATTTCCTTGTATCCACGATCGCTTTAATCGAATCGTACCTTCGCACTCATACAGCTTTCTTACGTTTCTAAGGATTACACCGAGAGGAGCAGAGGCATAGGCGAAAGTTTCTAGCCCAGTCGTTAAAAGCTTCTTAAGCTCGTCCTTCGTGCGCCATTGCAATTGCCATGCCAAATCGTTATCTCGATGCCGGGAGTCTCCCTGGTTGTTCCACATTCACCGTGATCACCTAGTCGCCGGCCAGCATCTATCGAAACGTTCGATTAGATTCGTTAGGCGTGAATTACGCATAAGGTTGCTTCGTTCTACGGTCCCGCTGCGTGTCGTTGGCGGGCAGCTCGCGGTAGCGTCGGCATGCCTGACCCGCGAGCCTCTTACGCGGCGACCTCACCGCGCCGTGGTCATCTCCCGACGCACGCCTCCCCCTTTGACGTTCCCGGTTACTTATTGAGAGAACTGGGCAATCGCGACACGGCGAGAGGCTCGCGATTTATGGCATTCTTCGACGGCGGATAAATTCTCCCGCGCGCCATTATGCGTCGCGACACGCGACGATAACCCTCTGGTCCGGCGAAAAATCCTCCGCCTCGCTTTAATGATGAATACGAACGGAGGGGGCTCGCGCGATCGGAGAAGCCTGAGAAATTATTAGGGATGAATGGGGGGGGGGGGCATACCGCTATGCCCTTCGGGAGGAGGAACATTCCCGAAGACCTTGCCAAAATTCGGGAGGGCGGACGCGAACAGGTGGTAACGAACGCCGCGCTCGTTCCGAGGTAGCCGTGCACGATCGGCGATCGGGTTTAACC
This sequence comes from Holcopasites calliopsidis, assembly GCA_023838395.1. Lineage (NCBI taxonomy): Eukaryota > Metazoa > Arthropoda > Insecta > Hymenoptera > Apidae > Holcopasites > Holcopasites calliopsidis. Next base: position 3,768,707 of record JALHAQ010000008.1, read on the forward strand.
CTTCCAGTGCCAGGCATTTAACGGAGTACACGCGAAGAATGCCGCGGGCCGATTTGACATTTGAAAGACTGAAGAACAATCAAATGAACCGAAGCACGGTGCGGTCTATACTATCGGCATCGGAGCATTAGAGCTAAGTGCGAGCGACGCCACTTGGTACTCAGAGAACTATCGATCTGAACGTCGACAAGAGCGTGGCCCTTCAGACGGGGCCGAGAGAAAGTCCCGCAGCGCGTAAGTCCGCCGGGCGGTCGGCCAGTGGCAGTTGTCGCGTAAGGACCGCGGGCCGATAGATTCGGCCCGCTGCCACTGAAAACATTTCAGAAACATCGTCCGTCCGCAGTTCAAGGATAGCGTCCCGATAGCGCGGTTATCCGGCGATCAGAAGCGGCGAGGTCGGCCCGCTCTCGCGATAGGAGTGAAACGGAGGAAGCGATACGACGGGAGGTGGTAAGAGGACGAGGACGAGGCCCGGGGGACTCGATGCTCGTGGCCGGCCACGCCGTCGCTGCATCGCCGGGGAATGGTTATACGGTGGCCGGCCCACGCGATCCGCGGGTCATGGACCATGATCTATGGAGCACGCCACGATGCCCCGTTACGCGTTAAAGTGCAAACTTGTTAGTCATAGAATTTGCTCGGTGTCGAATGGGACAACGATGTATCGGGCGCAGCGGCTCGCCGGAGGTTTGCAATACTTCGCCCTCCTCCCTCCGTGTCGATGGCGGCCGACCACATATCGCACCTCTTGGCGCACCGCGGCACAGAAACACCCGGGAGGACCGGCTGCACCGCGACGCACGGCGACTGCGGGTCGCCGGGGTGCCGTTATGCCCTACAGTCGATTCCCTCCCCCCCTTCCTCGAGTTATCCCAGTTCCTCCTTTCCTGTCTCGCGATCGTGGATCCTCCTCTTCCTTTCGGTTGCTATGGCGATTACTATTGACGAGCGCAACGACGATCGGGGAGCACTGGGCGAGATTAGCCTCAGGTTAACGCTAGGTTTACGTGGCCCGTCAATTCGAGGGGTCCAGATTTCATGCTTAAAGTCGCAGAAGTCGTAAACATTCTTTCCAAGCAGCCCATATTAACTTCAACCCCTTAACGTACACTTTTCTGGAATGAAATCTGCAATTATATGTCCTTTTTCATCCGTGTAAATCTTTATCTGCAAAATTTCGTATAATATTTACCCTTATCGTGACAGCAAACGAAGTATAAACATTTGTATTTAAGCAAAATGATAACACACATTGTGAAGCTGCTCCAATTAACTTACGCGTGCACATCTTTGCCTGTATCGTCCGCTCGAATTAATTCCAGTGTGCGCACTAAGGGGTTAATTAATGTAATAATGTCTACACACATCCTAGTTCAGTTCTCCCCAAGACTTTATCGTTTCGAACGCCTGCAAATGATATACCTGCTTCTTTTCAAATATTGCCATGAATACACAGGAAGGTCCGTAAATCTAGTGTTAAAGAGAGCAGTTAGCCGAATATATCAAACGAGTGCTGAATGGAAAAACTCCTCTACACGTGGACCTTTCTTCTCCCGTGCATATTCGACGCCGCGTTCAGCCAAATTCGTCCGTTGAATTCCTTCCAATTTCTTCTTCTCTCATGCATCCTCGACGCGTCGCGAGCAGCAACCTCCTCGCTCGTCGCTAGGGAAGCAAGCTCTCTTCCGCCGCGTGTCTTCCGAAGCGGGGTGAATCTTCTTGCGTGGGGGCCGGCATCCGCGAAAGCGCGTGCTCGTTTCGGAACGCGGCGCGTAGCACGCATCGTCGCAGTGCCTATATCTCTTCGAGGCGTGATAGAGAATCGCGAAACAAGGATCACCGCTGCCACTCCGCTCTCGCGGGAATGATCGCTGCTCCATTCACGGCGGAGGCGCCTGGCAGCGGTCGTTGACGGTTCCGTTGATGATCGGACGGCGCCGGGAACGCGAAAGGTGTTGCGCGTTTATCACGACCGCGCGATGCAGCGGCTCGTTAAGCCCGCGTTACCGCGGGCTTATGCTAATCGCGTTTTTGCCCCTTATTAAAGACTCGTAAAGTTAATCGAGCCTGGCGAATTCGCCGGGCTCAGCGATGATTACCTTCGACGCGGTGGAAGCGGTTTCTCGGTCCGCTGTCCTGCTCTTAACTCGATCGATTGAACATCGTCGTCGGGCAGTTCGTTCGAACTCTATTTCCGTACGGAAACTTCCTCTGTGACTGTTCGGTTGAAGTATCTTTGCAGGATCTGCAGGTGATTGGCACGCTTTTCTTGTTACCCCCCGAGGAATTGAAGGAAGCTCGTGTCTTCCCGGTGAAATACCTGTAAGGTTCAGATTAACTTATCACCGTAAAGCCGTCCGCGTTTCTAACTTGGGCTCGTATCGGTCCCGTTCAATAGATTTACGAAATGCCTTCAAGTTTGAACGGTCATGCCGTTCGTCCGCGTCGTGTCCCGTGGCATCGGGGAAATTGGAATGCTGTCTACGGAAGCACAGGTTCATAATAAAGAAGCGAGTTTTATGGCTACCCGTCCGGACAGCTTGAAGGCTCGCTTCAATAGTCTGAGATATTGCCAGGCCTTTGCTAAGTATTTGCTTGGTGTTCAGGAACTGAAACAATCGTATTTCTATCCTTGATTTATCCAATTTGAACAGTTCCATCCTTGGAAGATAGCAGCCTCGTTCGGCCGCTGTTCTGAAACGAGCTATCAAGCGCTGAAATTAATTAACTGCACACGCTTTGCCGGACGTGTTCTCTTTTCACCTTCCTAGCGAGCGTTAGATCGGCCCGCTGTAGAATTAGGAGTAGATAAGGAAGTGGCGAATTACTCATCGACGCACCTGACGTTTCGATAACAGTTGCATTTTTGCCGTCCCGAAATTAATTGAACGTTTCTGTATCCTGTTTACGCTGTCCGCGGTCGAACGAGACACGGAAACGGTAATTAGTCGAATTAGTCGACTGGTATTAATGTTTACGCGACTCGAGCGGTTACTTGTACTGTTTTTTTTTTAAACCGTTTATCGCATCAGGGATTTGAAACACGATAGATGATTAGCTGTTTCATTTACAAACGGACGAAACTGTTTGATCAGCGGCAACCCACGAAAACCTGCCTGTTCCTTAACGTCCGCGAAACGGAGGAACAATCGTCGGCTCTTTTGAACTGGTCGCGGTGCCCGTTTTAAGGATCACGTTGGAGCCGGATTCTGTTGAGCCTGAATCGGCTCTGGCAAGAGTTCCGGTGTATCAGATGTTGCAATTTGTCGGGAACAAACTCGTTGCCCGTTGCACCCCGTCTCCTTAACCGTGTAATCTTTCCAGCAAATTGCATACAAGGAAACGCTTGTACTTATCGAACTTCTTTATCGCGAGTCGCTTCTCCGCCGGAAAGCTTCCGCTTTGACCGTGGAACGATTACATTTAAAATAGAGACACGCTATTGGCGTATAAAAGATCGACCCCCCTAATGATACAGGGTGATTCGGCCGCCAGGAGACTTGGAAGAGGTGCCGCCGCCTAAAACGTCTGGAACTCTTATCCCATGCGGTTCCATGGAAAAATTTCGGACGACGTATCGTGTCCCTTTCTGTTTCTCGCTTTCACTTGGAAAGAACGCTTAGTCGTTCGCTCTGCAGTTACCTAAACAACTGGCGATCGACAGAGTCATGTCAAGTGATAGCGAGGAACGGAAAAGGACAAAATATGTCGCCCAAAATTTTTCCATGGGACTGCATGGGATAAGAGTCCCAAACGTTTAGGCGGCGGCACTTCTTTCGAGTCTCCTGGCGGCCGAATCACCCTGTATTATTAAGTCTACCGAAAGCGGTTGTACACCGTGCTGAGAACATTATTCTGCGGTATTTTCTATTGCATTCTGTTGTCTTGTTTCAGGAAACGGCCGAACAAGTTTCTGCTTCAACTTCTAATGCACGCGGCACTATGCGAACGCTTCAAATCGCCTTTCTTTGAAATGGGGCATCAAATGGCGACATTTTATTCTACATTTTCGACTTGCTTTTTCCCCGTAGAATTACCCGTGTCCCGGTTTCACCACCAGTCACGGGGGCAATCTGTATAAATTGGTAGCGTAATATTAAGGCTTGGAAATTTCCTGCGCGCTTGCGTATATGTATATTCTACTTTTCCCACAGAATGGTTTTACCCTTACGAAAGAGTGTGCTCGTGTCCCGGTAATTAGCCAATAGCTCGGCCTTGTCGTCGCCACCGATTAATCGGGCCCCGTCAATTTCTCTGAAGCGGCGCGTGCAATAAATTCCGCGCGTCGTCGATCCACCCCGAGTAACGAGGCGTACCGGAGCCTACTTTAATTAGAGTATCCGATTATTTATTCGCGAATACCGCGATAAGTCGCGGCGAGCGAAAACGCGTACGACCCAGCCGGGAATGCGCCCGGACGCCGCTCGCGCGCGGATCTAATTAACCGTCGCACGGTTTTTCCGGCATCGACGGAATTTATTCCGCCCTCTCGACGGTCCCGCTACGACGTCGTTGCCTGCTTCGTCTATTTCCCTTCGTCCCGCCTCCCCCGTGCAATTTCCAGTTGGACGAAATCGCTCGACCGCGTAAATTACGATCTGATCGGTTCGACCCGCGACTGATTTTCTAATTGCTTTCGCGCGGTTAATTTAGCGCCGCTCATCAATCCAATGGCGCGAATTCAATGTCTCGAATATTGTATTTGTAACGTTTGCTTAATACATAACATCCGCGCCCGTTGTCAGCCGTAAACAGATCTTCGAGCCCCGTACAATAAATCACGCGACGTTCGTTTTGAGCGCCAACACATCCGAGACTCTTTCCAAGCGTTGTTGTTGAACTTGAAAGAGGGCCGGACGACACGCACACGCGTTTCAACGTTGCGTGCACGGTGATGACTCTAAGAAGAGCAGCCGCTACTTTTTTGCTACTTGCAAGGAGATGGTATACGATGATATTAGTATTCGCTGGCATGTTATCTTGATTATTAGCTCCGCCGAGAATTATAGGTACGGGTTGCCTATTCGCGGCCTGGAATATATGAGTGAGATGGAATGGATGGGCCGGGACAGGGGGGAGGGGAGGGGGATTGCAAATGAAACAGGGATGATTGAGTGCTTGAAGATTTAGTGCCGGCCAGTTTAATATCAGTGTTTCAGACGTCACAGCTGAATTCGTGCGCGTCATTTGTTTTTACGACGACGAAAGGAACGTTTACACGATCGCATTTATCGCGCTAATATTTCTTGCTATTACCGGCGGCCGCCCCCTTAGGCTGCACGGAGAAACGCGCGTTTGCATCTCGTTAGTGACGCGGTAGGTCTATTGGGAATAGGGAAGGATCATCGCGCTTTTTCGCGGAGAAGCTGAACGATGCGAATTTCAACTGCAATACGTTTGCGGATTCGACGAAGGAAATGTGAAATGTGAAAAGTTCGTAAGCCCGCGGGTCGATGCCCCTATCCAGACCAGAATACTTGAAATATGCACGATCTTTTGCCGGCAGACTGATACGCGGCCATGGCTGCCTGTTAATTAATTCATCTGGTCTTCTCTCCATCGCGGTCGATTTCCCCCGCCAGTCATGACAGCCTCCGCGATTGCTGTTTCGGGGATCGGACTGTCCGACCGATCGGCGCGCGTTTCCTTTCTCGTTTCGTCATCCACGAACAGATGATTTACAGGATGTTTATCGTTTTACGCCTAATCCCGACATTTGTTTCAGAATGGAGACGTTCCAAGAGGCCGGCGTTCAGATGTTGAAGGAGTTCAGAGCGCTTCTTCAGCATTCACCGCTACCCCTTCCCGGGACGCGGCTTCTCCAGCTTCTGGCGTTGAACATGTTCGCCATCGAATCGACGCAGCTGAAGGGTGAGTCGATACGCGTCTCTTTTATTCGTTGTGTCGTTCGATCTCTATTCGTGGAACGTGACGCGGTGAGGGGGGAAACGAAAGCTTTCTCGCCCGAGTAGAATGTTTATACGATTCTATTCTACGATTTTCTATTCGAAATTTACGATGGATCGCGTGAATTGATATCGCGAGCTATGCTGAAGCTCGCGTACGCTCGCGAGAGGATCACTGACCATAGCGGAAGGGGTAGAGGAAAGTTGTTACAACAGCGTTGTAACTGGCACGTTCGATCGAATGTCTTTCACGGCCACGGCCGTCTACTCGTTGCTTAACATTGCCCCACGTGGCATTATCGTTCCACGCCGGTCTCTCGACGCTTGACAGCAGCGAGACGGTTGCGGTCAATCAGAGTAACAACCACGCCTGCTGCCGAGAGCCATTCGAATTCAATTCGAGGCGAAATCGTCTCCATGAAGTATTGAACAATCTAAATTATATAATTCGTTCGGTAAAGATTTTACACGGACCTCAAATCTTGTCGTACTCACTAGTTGTATACAAGTTTAAGGAATCTGACAATTCGGCATTTGATAAAATAACATGAGCATTTTGGTGGCAGACCGAAGATATTTCCAAGAAGTGTTGAACAATCAATATTAAATAATTCGTCGAGTAAAGATTTTGTATGAACTTCAAATTTTGTCATGAGCATTAGTTGTATACAAGTTTAAGGAACCTGAAAATTCGGCATTTGATAAAGTAACATCAGCATTTTGGTGGCAGACCGAAGATATTTCCAAGAAGTGTTGAACAATCAATATTAAATAATTCGTCCGGTAAAGATTTTGTATGAACTTCAAATTTTGTCATGAGCATTAGTTGTATACAAGTTTAAGGAACCTGAAAATTCGGCATTTGATAAAGTAACATCAGCCTTTTGGTGGCAGCCCGGAGGAGTCTCGGAATAGGCAAGAAAGAATAATTTTCGACAATTTACGGCGGCCGGTTTATTTTTCATTCAGAGGCGTGCACGAAGCGTGCTCCCTTCGCTGGTGCCGTACGTTATTCCGAATATTATTTACGACGAGGAGCAGCTTCTTTTTCGCCTGTCGAATCGCTAAAAATTCGGAGAAGCGTCTCGTGGGCGTGAAAGGGTTGCGCACCGTGTATCGTCCGGATGTGTTATTTATACGCGTCCAAAACTCGGCGTCGGTAAATTTCCACGGTAATGCGCGCTTGCTTTACGGTCCAACACTTAGAAGAAATTCCCCGTGCGGTAACATCGATGGGGATGAACCACCGCGGCCGGTCTTATGTCCGTCCAATACCTACCGACTCTTCCGTCATTTCTTTTTTTTTTTGTTATTTGAAGCGCGGTCCGTTCTCCGAATTCCATTTTCGACGCGGAATTGTTCCCCTGCCAAATGCCCGCTCGGTTTACGAGCGTTTTATTCCAACATCCGGTAAGGGTTACGACGCTCATTTAACGCGCAAGCAAAATCTCTTTTCGAGGATATCGCGCTATCGAGCGGGAGGTATTCTCGATGAAATGGAATATTTGAACAGCGTGATTCACGCTTCAACTCTTTGAGGCGCACGATTTTAATGAAAGTGAAAACCCAAATTGCGCAGAATGTTCTTTCGCATAAAAAGAACGAAAAAGAAACGTTCGTTTCGGTAAATCCTTTATTACAGACTGGGACGTACATAATCCCACCATGCAACTAATGTGATATAATTAATTTGATTGTTTTCAATAACTTGCATGGTGGGTTACGTACAATCCCGTCACTTATTCAGCTTCAAAATTAGTATAAAACATTGAATAATATGTTTTTTTTTATTATAAAGCCATTGATTCACTCATAATAGAAACATCGTATACCGTTAGGAAAGACAAAAGTTCACTGCACTTATTTACGCATCTGCCGTTGGTTCGTAGCATTGGCAACTGAATGAAAAGCTTGAAATAAAATATTAAACTGTATGATTATGAGTAACTTCAACTTTTCGAGGTGGGTCCAAATATATCCCTGCATGCGTAAGAAGCTGAGCAAAAGGTGAGGCAGTTTTGCATCCACTTCACTCCAAAGAGTTAAGATCGTAATTAACCCTTTGCACTCGACCGAATTTCCTTACAATCTTCCGACGAATAGTCGTCGATATTTAAACTGTTGTAACTCCGCCAAAAAACCAGTACCAGTTACACGATGTAAAAACATTTTTCAATGAGACTGAAGTCAGGACTGGGAAAATAGAGGCTTCACGCTTTAAAGTGAGCCCGGCTGGATTGTCGAACGATTTTTCTGCGCGAAGCTATAACAGTTTGTAGAATGTCCCCTCGGAGGGTATAACCGAGTGCAAAGGGTTAATAATAAGCAAAACATCAATTATAATAATCAATTGTAATTACACTTAGAGAACCACTAAACAGGAAAAAAGTAGGTGCACATTAAACTGTTGGATGACCGACCCCTGAATCATTAGTGTGACGTGAAGGTTCAGACTGACCCTGGGTCATCGATAAGGTGTAAGGCCCACAGATCCTACCTTAGTTACGATAAAAAAAAAACTATGAATAAGACAACAGTCAACAGAACTAAGGCTCAGGACCTGTATTGGTCAAGATGGCTCAGCAAGGGCTAAATTCTCAAGCGAAACGAAGCGTAATAGCTTGTTAAGGAATCTCATAAAGATGAACGAAGTTCGAGGGAACTGTTGAGGAGAGGCGCACGACAATATCGTCGGATGACCGACCCCTGAATCGTCAGTGTAACGTGAAGGTCCACTGATACTGACCCTGGGTCATCGATAAGGTGTAAGGCCCACAGATCCTACCTTAGTTACGACAAACAACTATGAATAAGACAACAGAACAAAGGGTCAGGATCTGTGTTGGTCAAGATGTCTCGGCAAGGGCTGAGGTCGGCCCCCCTCCATCCAAAACGACTATAAATCTGTAAGTCCCACTGTATTCTTCACAGAGTTGTACTCAGGATGAAAGAATCAGAGTTGCGGAGAGTTAGACAGACAGTATCACCCTGTTCGTATACGTTTGTCATCCGCTGAAAATCCGGAACAGTCCAACGTCGTTGTATCCGGGAGCCGTTCAAAGAATACACGCGATTTACTCCCATCGGCGGTCATCTCTTCATCCCGGAATCCAACGAAACTCTCCATTCTACTTTTCGTTAGTCTCGAGAATGTAAATGGGGGACAAAAGTGTTTCTCCCTCCAGCTTCCCGCAAGCTCACCCCTTCATTGCTTTCCTCGATGCTCCGCGTCGAGTCGTCCTACGGGCGACGTGACTCGAACACGTTGCGCAAAAGCAACAGGGCGTATTCCAGGTCTTTACGGCTGCGTGCAAGTGTTAGTTCCATATAATTATCGCTAATTCCTGTACGAGAGCGAGTCCCCTGGACTCGATATTCCCTGCGTTCCGCCTCGGCTTGAAAGCCACACTGAGTCATCAAAGGGAGTCTCGAACTCCTCGCGTTCTATTTTCGACGTAAAACTGCTTGCGCGGATCCTCTGCACCTGCTCCTCTCTGGGTTTTCTTTTCTGTTGGTCGTTCAACTACGTAATTTCCTTGCATCGGCAGGAAACTAATCGCTCATTGTACTCTGACTTTACGTCCGTGAAAAGCCCTTTTGTCGTTGTTTCACTGAGACCGTTCGTAGACTCTCGTGTCTTTTGAAATTTCTCGCTGAAATGCCCCTCGCGTCTCTCTCTGTCTCTCTCTCTCAAAATTAAGACGAGCCGGCGAACCGTTTGCGCAAGATTTTTCACTTGGCTCGCTTGTACGTACTCTCGGAGGTGTAGCACGGTTAATTCTAATCAATGCTACCGATCTTACTCCCGCTAACGAACCAGTTTGCCCCGCCTTTTTCTCGATAACTGGTCGCGGCGCTCTTTAATTATCCGGGCAGCTCGATCGATCGGGCGCAGAGAAATGCTTCCTGATCGTTCGGCCGTGATGTAGGAAAGCGATCGGACGCGCTGCCGGGCGACAATGCAACGGTCGACAGTGAATTACCTTTACCTTGACACCGCCGACGACCATGCCCGTCCGGGGTAATTGAAATCGTAAACCACCGCCCCCGCAATGGGCCATCGACGGCTTACGCGTCTCGCGTCGACACCGTCTGCGGTCGTGGACGCCGAGGAGTGCGTCAAGCCGAGTGCGGCTTTCGTCAGCCCTTAAATCGAGCCGACGCATCTCTGCGGTCGTGTTCGCTCTTATCGATTCTCAGTCACGTTCTCGTCCGAACGATGACGGGGCCCGCCGCTAATAGCCGCTAACGCTTGGCCCCTCGCGATCATTGCACGCCTGGCAGCGCACGACTTTACGTCGCATCGCGGTTTACCCTCGTGGATTTGAGCCGCGATCACGCAACTCAAATGATTGCTCGTTCGTTGGTATAAATCAGATTTCACCCTTCGGCTTTGGATTTCGCTTGTTCGTTCTATCATCTTTATTTCCGCGCGTTCCAGCGTACCTTCTCCCTCCGCGCACGTTTGGTCGTCCAGGAACGGAACCACCGTTTCCGCCGATCGTAGCGTCGAGTCTCGGGGACAGACACCCGTCGGAACCACTTTGTCGGGGATGAAATTGAACAGCGCTCGGTTCGCTAGCGGTAGCCGAAGATGTACACGGGGCAAGATAATCCACGTCTTGCCGGCTATACTCCACGACGAAGAGATTCCCCGGAGGTGGAAAGGGGGTAAACGACCTTCCTCGGAGCTTCGCCGCTCGAATATGCCGCGACTCGAGGAGCCAGGAACCAAGGAAGAAGGCAGAGCGGCCAGATTACAGGATAACCACCTCGAGAATCGTGGTTTACATCGTTCGATTCGTCTTTCGATTCCATTTGCCTTCCTTCTTCCTTCTGGCAGTTTGCTCGGTGAAATTTCGTTCGGCTGGCCTGCACGAGCAAATCGTTATTGCGCTCGTCTGCGATGGTTTCTCTCCCTTGTCGTTGCGCTGTTTTATATTGACGTGGGCGGACTCTCGTTTTCAGATATTTCAATCGGAGCAAAATCGTTCCGGTCTCGTTCCGCGTGAGAAAGGGAAAGGATAATAAGTCGGCCTCTGTCCATGCTCCTCTCGTCCGTTCTAATCTGTTTGCTCCTTTCCTTTCGGCGCACCGTGCAAGCTGTGCTACCGCGACGATACCACGGTAATCGGATCCCCAAAGGAGATAACTGGCGGGTCCGGAGAAGGCCCTCGATCGCGGGACCAAAAATGATATCGCGAGTGAAATTCGATCGGGGCTACGACGGGGGATACGTTCCTGTTTCACCTGGCTGACCCTTGTCAGCTCGTGATTTGGTGTAGGGGAAAGAATGTACAGTCGCGGGTATATTCTGGGACCAGAAAACGAAGAGATCGATTTTTAGCGGTTCCCGAAGTCGAGAAGGGTGCTGGAATATAAGGAGTTAAATCCCTCCCCTTCTTTGGGGAAGATGCAGCATCCTCGCGCCGAAGTGGACAGCGTTTCGTTTCGGATCAGATTTGGTCGTGCGTTTGGATAATACAACTCTGAGGATTCAGAGAATCACAGATTGGACACGGATCATATTAAAGCCAATAACAAGTACAATATCGTTTTAAATGTAAGTTTAATTTCATTAGACGAGCAACGTCAAGTAAAACGCATCCAGAGTTCGGGTATGCTTGGGCTATCGCTTCATACAAACGAAGAAAAACAGGAGATGTCTCTGGATAAACAGCTTACTTACCCTTTGTATACATCAGTGAATATGCAAGTCGTCACTCCGTTCATATCGGCGGAGGAAGAAAAGTCGGCCGATATCGTCATATTCTCGGATACTTAGTATTCTGAACATTTCCAAAGTTTCATAAACATTCGGATCGAGTCCAACGACGTAATGCGCTTATCTCAGATAATAATCCGGCTGTTCCAGCTTATTAATATACCTGGGTACGATTAAGTGCTATGACAATTAATGCTGTTCGAAGAACAGTGCTCGGATAATAGAATGCTTTAATATAAATTTTGTTGTAGGTGCATCTAATTGCATCTAACTGTACTTGACATCAAAGGAGTATTATTTGCGATAATCAGACAGACCTGTAATAGCTAATTCTCTCGTTATTTTCTAAGCGATACCCTCCGCCGTCGTTCTTTCCTCTCGTTACTTTCATCATACCGTTTGTCTCTCCCCATTCGCGCGTGGAGATTTCCCATTTGGGCATGATTCTATCTTCTTACGTATCCCGACGTTCCTCCCGCATGACTGATGGAAATAAGGGAAGGCGCTGCGGAGCGAAGGAGCAAGACTTTCACGGTATAAGGAAATCAGTTATTCAATTATTGTTCCCATGTTCGGGAAACCCGTGGATTAACAGTACAGAGGATTCTTTACGGCACGGTGAAAGGGTGGGAAGTCGAGGGAGCCGAGGATCGTTCGGAGGATAATTGAAGAAAGATTGGCAGAGGGGAAGGGATCGGTTTGATTGCAAGCTTAGCGGAGAGTTTGCAAACTTCTAGCCTGCGGCGTAGGTTGGACGAAACGTAACGAAAGTGCGGCTCGTTTCGACGAATTATTTGTTTGCGTTCGATATTCACCGTGTCCTGGCGATTGGGGTTAAGTCTCGCGATGCTCGTTCACGCGCGCCGCGATGAGATTTTCACGAATCGCTTGCTCATTAGCCGAGGGTGCGTATTAAGCTCGGACGACGATTTCTCTCGGCGGAAAGCGTAACAGAACGCGCGCGTGTGAGGTACGCGAGCCCTCGGGGGGGGGGGGGGGGGTGCAGGCCATCGAGGGCAATCGTATCAGAGTCGATGCCCTTAATGCCTATAATCTCGGATCATTTGCGTTCAGTGCCGCGCGCGTGTTTTCCCGCATCAGTCGGACTTCTCTCGGCGCGCTTCTCGCGGGAATCTCACCCGCGAACGTCTGCGACTATTTCGCTCCTACTCCGCTCCATCTCCGTCGCTCTCGTTGGATCTCCAAGGGGTTGTCGAGGATGCCGAGCCATTCGCAGTTTTGCGGTCGACCGCAGCCACCGCTGTTAGTAAATTGCTTCATTGTTCTTACCTTTGCTTCTTTCACGGCCGCTCCCGTTTTTATCGAAACACACGCTCCACCGGCGACCGTTTAATGGTTCCGCTTCTCCACTTCCCCCGATGTTGCCCGATTAAGTTGTTCGGATCCGTTGCGAAATGTATATCTCGTTGTATATAAAAACTGTGTTCCCGCGCGTTTTATTGCACAGTATTCCGTCCTACGAGGCTTGCGCCTGCCTCGCGTTTCTCCACTGTATTTTCCAGTTTCTCTGCTCCCTCTTCGTCCGCGGTGTCCATCCACAGTTGCGTCCCGCTCGCGTAATTGCGGTGCAGTGACCTTTGAACTTAGCATCCGCCCGGACACGGCCACGTCCGAGTGTTATCGCGTCATTAGGACGCAGGCGAATCCCGCTGGATCATCGTGGATTAAATTGATCCAGTCCGCACGTCGGCCCTGCTGGCCATTGTTCGCCTTTGCGCCTGACGTTCAGCACGGTCCTGTTACGAAATGGTACATCCGGAATCAAAGGGAGAAACGGTTCTCCATAGGACGAGTAGTTTTTAGTCGATACTTGAAATTAATTGAAAATTTGAAGGAAGATCAGTGCTACCCGTGACGGGCAACGGTCGTTTCACGTCCCTCCGCGGATACGTATGCGTCTCCGGATGCGTCGTGTCGTGACTGAAAGGTCTCCGGAAGATGTTATCCAAGCGTACACGGACCGGTCACGAGCCTCAGGTTTTTGCGCGGAGCGCGAGGGAATTTCGTATAGGGTCTCGCGGAAGTAGCGAGCGCGTGCAACGCTTCGCGCGGGTCATTAACACCTCGGTCAGGGTTTTAAACGAATCCGATCGGAGGGTCCCCCCCCCCCCCCCGGTCGCGCGGTAGCTTGTGAAAAGCAGCACGCTGCTTGCACGAGGCGAAGAATAGGCTAACCCGAGATCCGCGGCGGATGAATGTCGGAAACGAGTGGATTACACACGCGAGGCGTGCTACCCGGGAACGCGCACTGTGTGCACGCAGCGTTCGTTACGAAACGCTGCGTCCGATCTATTCGTTAATACAAATCATCGGCACAGAGACGCGATGCCCGTAGGAAAGGGTAGAGTGTAGGTACATGATCGTGTCTGACTAATGCGAGGTTGTACTACTTGGATGCTGTTCAACGTATGCCAGTCCATAGAAACGGACAACTGATGGAGGGGGGGGGGGGCAAAAAGCTCCTAAATCTTCGTCAAAGTTCTTGGTCCAAAGACCGTGAAGCGATCCCACAGTTTCCCCAACTCTCCGCGCGAGAAACGTTGGCATCGGCCACGGTGTGTAGTAGCCAACAGGCCGCTAGGCCAAGATCACATAATCCCCGTCGCGGTGTACCCGGCGCCGTGCCTAATGTAATGACATTCGTCATTTTCCCACCTGGCGTTCCTCTCCGGCCACTTCTTCCCACAAACGTTTCGCGCCTCTTACCCACACGCGAAGCGGAGAGAAAGAGAGAGAGAGAGAGAGAGGACACGCGCGCGGCTCGTCCGACGTTTCTGCTCGTCCGTGTTTCTCCTTGGCCGCGTGTCGCCGGAGATAGATTGGGGGGCTTCTATCTTCGGCGCGGAACCAGTTACGGCTTGACGAGCTGTGTGTTTCGCGTAATGCCTCGCGATCTTATCCCGTCCTATTAATAATAAACCCGCGAACGGCGTTACACGCTTCGCCCTCGCGGGAAAGGGAAATGCCTTCCAGCGGATGTCGCTTGTTTCCACGGTCTAGCACGCGTCTAAAATTGTACGTACAACGTAGAAAACGTTCTCGATCCGCCCGCGGGGCTTGATTTGCGGCGTTTCGTTGAGAAGTCAGGGGGGGGGGGGCTATACCCTTGCTCGTTGCTGCGGCAGCTTTAATTTGGTTAGTTTGATGCTTGGTGGTTGGAACAATTGTAGTTGCACACGGCATTTAAATGTGCCACATCGGTAACTGTACCGGAATTGAAAGCGCTGGTGTAATTTGCGATATTCCATCAGCGCACGATTCTAAGATTTCCATGATTCTACGCGCGGTGTCTGTTGCGTGGCTTTTCCAGCGCCGGATGATCGATTCGCATTCGCATCGGCAGCCCGGTCACGGCGCGGTTCCGCGAAAATTGGACCCGCGTCGGCCCGTTTTAGCAGCGTTGAGTAACGCTCGAGCGAACCGTGACCGATTCGCCGGCGTGAATCAAGACTAATTGAGCGGAATGTGGCAACGCACGAACCGTGCTCGCTTTCCACGTCGACGCCGCCTCTGTGTACGGCTGTGCCGTGTTTAAGTAGTGTAGCTACGTATTAATCGGACACGATTCATCCTCATTTCTTACTGACCTCGAACCTCCGTGCTAGTAATATTCGCCGACGAAGACATTGAAGGCGACTTCTTACGGTTTATTTCATATAACACAGTGTTGTATATTTTATTATTATCTGTCCATTATTAAATGAACTATAAACTAGTGTAGCGATCGGTGCTCTCATAACGAAGGCAGGCATTGTCGTAAAAGTACAGAGAATGCCGTTAGCCTCGAACATCTGTTACAAGAACGCGAAAGCAAGATCGTATAAACGTACCCGAAAATTATTTTCACCCGGAAGCGGCTAAACTCGGACCCCCGGTACCCCGTCGCTCAATCATCCAGACAAAAAATTCGTCGGCCCCTCTTTTACTCGGCAGACAGATTCGAGGATGCACAATTTTTTCTTCATACGTTATATAAGCAGGGATTAATGTGCACGTCCGTGAACGGAACATAAAATGGGCACGAGGAAAATGCTTTAATGATACTGCTTCGTGCAGAACCGCGAGGTGGGTTCGAAAGAAAGCATCGCGTAAAACGGCTCATCAATTGTTTTTATTTAGTACCCTTTTGACGATCTGTTAACGATGGCCGTCCTCTGCCCCCATCCTTCTCTCTTTACCCTCTCCACGTGTTTGCCCCTGCGAAATATTTTCTCCGGCTGCAGGATGACCGACAATTACGCATCGTTCGAGGTCTGAATTTCGAGATCGAACGAGAGGGGGGGGGGGGGCTTCGAGATTTAATTGTTCCACGGACGGGAAAGAAGCCCTCCGCTTTGGTGGCGGTTCTTCCTCATTGCGGATCGTTACGAACGAAGTTTCGCGGCTGTAAATATTGCTTCCTCCGTGCACACGGATCTCCGGGTCTCGCGTGTTTGGAGAATAATTCGAAGGGGCGAGCTGCATCGGGTTTATTGACACTCGAGCGCTCTTCACGGGCAAATAATCGGCTGGCCAGCGGGGAGGACGAGGAGATTCGTTGATACAGCCCCGCGGCACGGCGCGCTTTAAATTAAACGCGCTTCAAAGTTCTTCGAATGCGCTGTCATGAAATCGAACGATTTCCCCGCGCGACGCGACACTCGCGACGGTGCGACAGGTGAAGATTCAATGACTTTGAGTTTTAGTATCATTAAGAACGAGATACATTTGCACGTTTTCCCTGCGGTTCGTTGCGACCGGCTATTAACGTGTCCAGCCCGCGCGTTTTGCCCTTTAAATTCTCGTCCTCCGTCCGCGGAGTACGTATATCTCGCCGATGCCGACCGGCAATCTCGTACGCGCGAAACGAACGGCCGCGTCGAATTCCAAGGCGGCTCCGTTAAAACGGTACACGCGCGCCGCAGCCCAATATTCTCGAAGGCCGATTGCTTGCTCGTCCATTTTTTAGCGGGTAATTTCACCCTTCGATCGATCGATGGGTGATGCCCAACCGTGGAGCGCGTCCTTTCCCGCGGTACCGGTCAGCCGGAGTCATTAAATGATAAACGCCTCGGCTCCCGCTGCGCCGCTGGCTTCCAAACGAGTCCGCGAATACGAGTCCGATGATCGATGCGCTTCGCCACGGTGCAAAAGTCAATACCAGGGCCGCCTTTCTTTCATTCTCTCCTTCTCTTTAGGAACTGTTTCGTGCCAGCTGTAGCGGGACTTGAGTTCTCTCTCTCTCTCTCTCTCTTTTTCTCTCTCGCTTTACACGCCCAAGTCTCGTAGCGTTAATAGTCGCGAATCGATGGCCGATCTTGTATCCACGGTGGCACTAAACAGCCGGCGATATAGCTATACGCTCGGGGCGCAACGATGCTGCTCCGTTGCCTCTCGTTGGCAGTCTTAAATTGAACCGCGGTTTGTACACCAGTTTATCGCGCCAGGCTAATTCAACGGTGGTGCGACACAAATGAAGGCTTACACGCGCACCTTCCGGGCTTCGAACGGCCCGGAGGAGACGAGCCTAGCGCGGCGGACCATTAGCCTTGCATAAATTGATTCCACGCTCTATGATCCCCGTGTTCGTGCGCAGCTTCCTCCTTTGTACCCTGATTATTGCCCACTCACCGCGGCTATTAATTATTCCATGCAACTCCTAACCGCTCCCGCCGTCCCGGACACGTTTCGTGGTCAATCGTGCGCCGCCGCCTCCTCGTGCCCCGACGCGGCGCGCAGCTTTGAATCGTAATCAGCTCGTTGGCGAAGAGTTTCCATTGGGAGGAGTGAGAGGAATGTAATCGTCCGCTATGCTCCGTCGAACTGTTTGCCAGTTCGACGTCGCACGTTAACTCGCCCCATGCGACAGTTCGCGTTCGCGCCACAGTTTCCGTACACGCCCGTTTCTCACCCTGACCCGCGCACGTACCGCGGACTTCGCTGCGTTCTCCCTCGCTCGAATGCCAAGCGTTCCGCGAGCGAGCCGCGAGACGAGACTTCGCTTTCCTCGGCGATGCGTACGCGCTCGCGGAAGAATCCTACCAGTTCCGAGCGGATCTTACAGATCTCTCTCGCGAGGGATGCACCGCGGGGCGCAACGGCGGATTAATGCCGCGCGGATCGGAGCGGGCAGGTGGAAATCGCGTGTTACAGGTAATTGGCAATTTCTGTAACGCGATCCACCTACCACCTGTCCGCGAGAGCTTCGTCGTCGGCGTCGACCCGCGAAACGCGCGCCGGAAAAAGGAGTCGGGATCGGCGTGCCGTCGACGCGCCTAATAACGCTAACACGGTCTGACGTCTCCGGTAAATTTATGTAGGCATGCAGAAGTACACGGCTGTAAGCCTTCGTGTACACGCTCTAAGAGCTCGCGGATATAACCAGGCAGAACGTTTCTTCCTCGCCAGTGAAAGGCGCATATTCTCTGTACACCCCCCCCCCCCCCCCCATCCCCTTGTTCGAGGCAGTAGTCAAGACGCGTCTGCGAAATCAATGTTCCGAAACGATCCCGTCGAGGGAGCACTTTCTGCCGGACGTGGAAGGTGCCGGGTAGTCGGAGGAGCAGCGAAGGGTTGCCTCCCAACAGCGATTTGTGTGTCAGTGGGCCCTTGTGGGTCTGATTTATTTCGCATCGCTATCCCTTCGGACTTTTCGACGACCCTGCAACCCTTCTCGTCTTTCTCGCGACGCCCGTTTCATTTTCTGGCTTATCTGTTATTCACCTACCATCCGCTTCGCGGGACGAGTGATTCAATTAATATGAAGCAAGAGTTTGCGCGAAGCAATTTCCCTTTCGTAATGAAGGCCGAAGCCAACTTCGGACCGCGGTAACGGCGAGTATAAATAGTAATAAGCGAGAGGGTCGAAACGAGGGATACGTAGGTGGCAGGTATACGCAATTCGAGGAATGCGTGCGTAAATCTCGAGCATTAATATCGCGAGATTAAACCGCTGGAATTTGCCTAGTGCCAGTTGGAGATTATGCACGCTTGTCATCTGAAACAAATTCTTACGTTCATAGTGACTTCACTACCACTTCAGTATTTCCATTCTTCCGAGAATCTTTTTTTTTTATACACAGAACCATTGAGTAATTAATTTAATATTTCCATTGCCCCGGCAAGCATTTTTCTCTCCGACATCTGGTTCTAATCAACGACCACCCTCCCACGTCCGTATCTCGTGTACACTCTAGAAACTTTAATATCGAGCGATGATAGAACATCAATCAGCTCGATCGCTCGTACAAGAATTTATTCGGTCCAGTCTCGGGTGGACTTGGTCGATAAATAAGCGGCGCGAACGAAGCGTACAGGCGGTCACCATTCTTTTCCCGCCATCCAAGGCGGCCGACGATTTTTACCCGAACGTTCGTCGATTTATATACGGCCGTTGGTACACGCGTAATCGTCGTGCAATTGGCGTGCCACGGGGAGGAACGGCGGGTGCGCATCGAGAGATGCACAGGCTTAATGCGCCGATATAAATGCGTGTCCGGTATCTGGTTCTCCGCTCGGCATCTCCCTTTCGCCGTTCGCTCGCCTCGCCCCAACCGGCCGCGTAATTTAACGTTCCTCGCTCGTCCCGTCGATATCGTCCGTCCCAGGAAACTCGCGGACCGGCCTTAATGAACGGCTCTCGCTCCGTTTCCGGCTAAGGCGCTTGTCGCCGCTGTCCCCGCAAGGGGGGGGGGAAAAAAAGATCCGTCGGGCCCGACGTCGGGTCCCGAGATAGAGACTAACCTCGGCCTTTCCACGCCGGTATACGATGCGCCTGGCTTGTAACGCGCCGCGCCGCGGTGATGCTCGAACGGTCCCCAGTAAACGGCGCGAATTCGATCTTTTTTTCTTCCTTTTTACTGCGCGGACTAACATTCGACTTAGACGATGTTTAATACGATTAATAAACACGCCCCTTGTCGACACGTGTGCCGGTACTCCCGAGCCCCGACGCACGCAACTTTCGCGACGAAAGGGTTTAAGGCGACGAAAGGGCGTGTAACGCGTTGCAAATGTTATCGATTAGAGCGCGCACGGGAAATTTCACGATGCCGATGGATGATCATGGCCACGGCGCGGAACAAGAAAGACGGAGGAGAGGCTGGCCGACGGGGTGAATCTCGGCGAGCGTAGAGGACTATTATTAAAATCGATATTGCAACGGTAATAAGCGGAATTGCCGGGTATTAAATTAAATTATTTTAATGCCGCGACTGGCCAGACGACGGCGGGGGAATGGTCGATCGGTCGGAGGCGGAGGAGCCTTGTAATATACACCGCGTGGCTGAAGGTGCAACAATTTTGCTCGTTCCGATACGAAATTACCATCGCCAGCCGGGAGGGCTCGCCGCTGCTTTACACGCTCACCGTCGCCGCTACGGTTTTCATTTCGGATCCGCGGCCCGTGAAGCACGCTTCCCCTCGATACGACTTCGTCCGGGAACAATCGAGTGAATGATTGCTTTGGGAATGAAGGACGCATTACCGTTGCATCGTATAAAAGTCCATCCTTGTCACGTATTATCACTCTATCAGCGCACCTGATAATGTACTTGAACGCTCGCCTAGTATCGTTTCCCAGCCACGTTGCTCAATTGAAATTACGCCCGTCGTCGTCCCGATAGCTACTTGAATAGCGCGATCCACGGCCGATTATATCGTGGCCCCCGCCTAATCATCGAATCTCCCGAGGTCTCTATTAAAATCAAGCGCGAAGAAGTTAATAATTGGTCCTCGATCGATCTTCCTTATAATACGTACAGCGCTGCTACAATTTCCCCCCACCTCCTTACTCGTCGATGCTTTTCCTTCGAGTCCCCCGGTCTTATCTAAACGCCGTTCTTACAGCCCCCATTATCGTTCCGATACTCGGTCGCGAGCGTGTATAAACCCCTTTTACACGGCCACTTAGCGGCGAGAGCACGCCGAGCGGCGAGAGGAAGGGGTCCTTTTTCTCCGCTGCCTGCGCTCGACCAATCCAAGGGCCAATGTATGTCACGCGTAGTAATTACTTCTAATTAGTAACGTATACAACGTTCTAACAAGACGCTCGTACACACGCTTGTAACCGCGCGCGATCCGCTTGCGCTCCCGGGTCTGGCCGTAGGCAGATAGCAGTCTTTTAATTGCCACAGTATAATTAGCCGTCTGTGCGTAACCCTTGATCGTTCGTTAGTGCCCCGGCTGGTTTCATGAAGATTCCACTCCGGACTTTCTTTCTCTTCCTCGTGCGGTAATTTGCATATAGCGGTGTCGTGGAGTCGCGACGCGCCGTTTTTCTGACGACCGCAGTCCGGAGGTTTGATAACGTCGGACTATTATTATCTTATTTGTCTTCTTCGGTGAAAGGATTTGATTAGTCATTCACCAGCGAATACATCGTGAAACGTTCTCTATTTCGAACAGTTCCCGCGGCTCGAGCACGGCCGTTTCTCTTTAGAGAGCCGCGAGCTATCGACGAAATCGCACCTTAACGCCAAAGATGATTCTTCCTCCGCGCGTTTCCCTTTTCTCGCTCCTTCTTTCGGCCGGACGAATGTTTGCACCGTCTGTTCGCACTCGGTCGCGGGGCGAAACGGATCGGCCCTTGAGGCTCGTTTCACGGCCGACCACGGTCCAGCCCCGTGTTTGTCCGCGAGGCGCGAATTACGACTCCCCTGTGTCAATACGTCAGCGCGGATATTTCGTTCTCGCTTTCGCGCGGCCGGCCCGAGTCGCCTCGCGTAAAGCTTATTTGCAGACGCGCGAGATGCGCCTCGCGCTTTTGCCGCACACGCCCCGTCGCGTTCCTCTCCGGCAAACATCGAGATTTGCTTTTCGACGCACGAGCCGAGACGCGGGAGGCGCCTTGCTTTTCCTGCCCGCCACGTTTCCCGAAGCTGCTCAATCCTGCTGAGATTTATCTCGACACGAAGGTTCATTGATTCTCCTCTTTCCCATTACGTTCGACCGTAATTATAGTCCCATGAAACCCGTAAAAGCGAAACGACTGGGTTTCGGTGAACAATCGTGTGGGATTGGAAGGTTTGCTTTGTGAGATCGAGTTTAGGTATAAGGTAATCTTAACGAATATATATATTTAATAAAAGAAGACGTGTAGTCGTACTTGAATAGGCTAAATCTAATATTCTAAATGATAGTACACACAATGCTACGCTAAACTACGCTCTACGCTGCACACTTCCGCTCTGCTCTTTTCTCCTCGACTTTCCAACCGACTCTGCCTACTTTTTCTTCAATAACCACCCTCGTTCACCAGTCATTCCTTTCATTCTCTCAAGACCCGTACCTAAAGAATAAACTTACCGCTATCTTCGAAGGCTGGGACACGGTTCTGCAGGCCATCATCGCCTGTCCGCAGACCACCATCCGTGTCCCAAGTGGCCCTGTCTTGAATTACTTAAATCTAAGCGCTCATAAGCATAAGGTCACACTATATTCAGATCCTACAATTGAATAAGCAATACGCATCTTTATCGAACGCTCAGAATCACCCTTGAACACCTTCCTCGCGTTCATTTCGCGCGTCTTCGCGTGCCCGTCTCTTTTCCGCGCGCAACGGTCAGTACTCTCCGCTTACCGCTCGTAATGCCTTCAATTACGCGCATTCCGACGCATCGCAAGCAACGCAACGTTAACACGGACGACGGGTTAATAGCGCAGTCGATATTTTTCATTTCCAAACGTTCGCCTTTCCATTCTCCTTTTCCATTTCAATGGGACAAACTTTATTCCGCGGCGCGGAATTGGCTAGTCGGTGCACGCGCGCGTATAAATGTATCGGCAGCGATGCGATATTTACCCGCGTGTACGCGCATTAATGCCGACAAGCAATCGACGATCCTTAGTTGTTTATCACGTCGATGCCGGACGTCGAGAGCCGGGCCGTACTCTGCGCGCGGTTACAACGTCGCTTTACGATTTCCTCGTTTGTACCGAACGTTTACAGCGGGGGGGTCCCGCCGCGCATTGAAACCGCGTCGACAAATCATTTTCGAACGATGATAACCGCGCGGGTTGTCCGCGTGTTCAGCCGTTCCTTAATATGGATCAATTTTTCGCTCATTTGTACGGGATACTCGGGTATGTATCTACGGATGCTGCAACGCTCGGGCCTGCCTCTCTGTTGGCGATCGAGCCACGATGTCTTTATCGAGTCACACGCAATTTAATACAGTTGCTTCGAGTTTGATAGGAGACTTCTCGCTTATGGTTGTACGGTTCGATTAGCTGCACGCTCTGTGCGACAAATGGCTATTGACAATCGGGGGGGGGGGGATGTAAAACAACGGGGTAGCCATTCAAAGGTATTTCCTGTTCGATCAGAGATGATCCTCGGATGATCCAGATTCATATATTCACCGTTCTGTCTGTTTTACGTTAAATGAATGACAGAGTGCCTTTTGGCGTTTCCCTCTTTTTGTTTTTTTTTTTTTAGCCTCTATCAACCGTCCGGAGAGAAGTCGTAGTGTCGGCAATGTTATCGTTACGCGAATCGATTTCCGATCAGAGACTTTTTCACCCCATCCACCCTCCTCTTGCAGCCGCCGATAAACTATTCCTGCGCGCGAGATCGCGACGTCATGAATTATTCCAACGGCTTCTGGAGCCAGGCAACTCTCAGGGACGATCTCGTTGTCTCGTTGGAAGGACGAAGCAGGGTGTGTAAAGGGAGAAAAGGAAGGCCGCCATTCCGCTAGACAAAAGGTCTCCGCTGCAAAGAAGAGAAGTGTAACCGATGCAGCGGGGATATCGATCGTCTTCGCTCTCCACGGGTTTCGCGTATAACTCGCTACACGTCGGAGCGCGCAAGAAACGCACTCGCCGCGGCAAAGGATACGCTGAGTAGGTTGCAAGCGACACTGATTAAAGTTTGATTGAAACAGCGTCCTTTCGAATGAATTTTGCTTATTACTTCGAATATATATAAACGCGTGAAAAGAGAGGCCGAGTGTCCTCGTACCATGCGGAAACAATCCATATTTCGCCGCAGCACCCGTTTCCCCGTGACCGTTGCCTCTGCATTTCCCCTGAACGAAACAGTAGGCGGCGGAGTTAACAATTCAGCTGTGGCCCGGTTCCACGAATGCCCTCATCGGTTGTGCCTCATAAAATCTCCAACGTAGAGCCGCGAAGGAAAATGCGGCTGATCCGAAAGCCGTGTCACCCTCTGTTCCGTTCGTATCGTGCAACCAGCCTAGCGAGGAGAGCGTAACGCGTTCGCCGTATCGAGAGGGTAGGCCTTGCGCTCTCGAAAGCAGAGCCTCCTTTTGGCTCCGTTGCCCGGCGGGTCGTTCCGCGATTGCAATAGGGGGACGATCGTCGGTTATGTACGCGAGCTTATGGACGGGCGCGGATTGCAGGCCGGTAGTCCCGAAGGCGCGGATGATGCTGGCGGCCAGTCAAAGTGGAGGGAATAAAAAGAGGATCCCTCCCCCTAGGGCGGTCGTCCTTGCCCTCGCCGGTCGGCCCGCGTCAAGGCTACCATCGCTCCGGGCGCATTGCACCCGTTTCTCTTTCCCGTCTCCCTTCCGCCCTTACGCTCGCCGTCCTCTTCCTCTCCGCTCGTTCGTCGGCCTCCCTTACCTCCCCCCGGTGTGTTCTACACGCGCAGCGTCGCTCCGCGCTCGAACTACCCCGCGCCGTCTGCTACTCCGCTTTCCTCTCCTTCCATCGGCGCAGGTTGCACGCTCGCGACCGCGTTTCCTCTCATCCCTCTCCCCCTCCGGCAACCATTTTCCGCTCCGTCCTCCGCGGTCCTCCGATTCTCTCTCATCCCGCTTCATCTCGGCCGTGGCTGTTCCGCGCGCGCGACAGATATCGCCTCCGATCTCCTTCGATTCGCCTCTCCCCTTCTACATTCTTCGCGGTCGTGTTTGACTTCTTTCTCGGGCGTCCTCTCTCTCTCTCTCTCTCTCTCTCTCTCTCTCTCTCTTTCTTGACCGGCGTGCCTGGCCTTTTTCAAACCCTCCCTCTCTCCCCGCGTTGCTATAAATATCCCGCGTCGCGTTATTTTTAACCCGGCACCGGGCGACACGCAGCAGCGCGCGGATGCGCGACGATATAAAGGGACAGGGGGGGCGGCAGGTCGAAGGGTTCCCGATACGCGGCGGGTCGACCAGAACGGGTTTCACCGGATATCGCGCGTGGAACCGCCTCGGCCGATGGGAGAGTTCGTTCGCGCGTTCCTCGATTCGAACGCGATAATGTTGAAAAGATATCAATCGCTCGTTCCGGAGGATCTGAATTGTCGGTGGCGTTTTTTTTTTTTTTATTTCGCTTTCGCGAATTTCATGAATCTCCGTTAAAGCAATTCCGCTACATCTTGCCCGACCGCTCTTCTTCCTTCCATATAGAGCTACCGCAGCGTTTCTTCTTTTTCCGTTGCACCTTCGATTTTTCCCCGGCTCGTTTCTCTTCTTTTCTTGTCCCCGACACAGAAGCGGTCCTCTGTCTGCCTCTTCCCGCCTTTCCTTCGTATACAGCGTTCTCCGGAGCATGACGCCGGGCGTTGATTAGACTCTGCCTTCTTCCTTTCGCTCCTCCGCTTCTGCCTCCACCTCCCTCTCCCTCCGGTTTCCCCTTTTTCCGTTCTAGCTCGGTGACCTTGCGAAGGTCGGGTGAACGAACAGTATTACGAGAGGCGCGGGCTCGGTGTGGCTCCTGCCTCTTCGACGCCGCGTCTGGACGCCATCGCGCGACACCGGTGTAACAGCAAGTCGATGCACTAGAGCTATTATTACCTTTTTCTCTTTCGCGCGGGATCGTGATTTCTTCGTGTCGTTTCGCTATCTTCTGGATCGCGCGCGGAGCTTGCCCCGTTCGCTTTAAGGAGATTCTCTTAAACGATCGACGCTGATTCGCGTCCTGGAAGCGTTCGTGCACGCTAAACGAGTCATTAGCGTTGCCAATAATGAACAAGCGCTTCCTTCACGCACGGTTCGCGGAAGAGCGCGGCTGTTATTACAGGAAAGATCGTGCAAACAGCGATCTTCGATGCCGCCGCCGCCGCGGCAGATGGATAAATCATTAGAGCCCAGGCGTGTTTAGGAATCCAATATCCACCAGCAATTGCTGCGCTTAACGCAGAGCCTCGCGCGTTCTGGCATCTCGTGATTGAAAGTTAACCAACGCGGATAGCTGTGAGCGAACGTGAAATTAAAAGACGCAACGTTGGAAAAGTAGAATATCATATTTTATTTGTTGAATACTTGATATCTCTTTTTTTTTTAACTAACCGAGTAATTGTCCTTCGGACCTGCATCCACGCGTTTAACCATCTCGTGTTACACGCCATCGTCTGCGGAGGGGCCATTAGAAACCCCGACAAGCTGCATCGGTTCTAGAACCGTTCGAGGAATCCGAAATCTGGATAAACCGGTGCCATCCACGGACGTGAATCTCCGGCTTTTGTAACGAACGTCACATATATTCCTGTCGACGCGAGCTGGCAGCGACGACGGGGAACAACGGACACGGGGAATAGCAAAGAAAGGCATCGACGCCCGGCGTTCCTAGGAAGAGCGGAAGCCCTGCTCGTGACTGGGTAATATCTACTCTCGTCCCGTTTCATCTCCTCCTCGTTTCCCCGCTTCTCGTTGCACAAAGGACCGTCGTGTGCTGTCTTGGAATAAGCCGTAACTCATTCGGCTAAAAATAATCACCACCTTAGCGCCTCACGGGGCGTCGAACGTAAATCCATCGCTTTTCCAACCGGCTGCTCGGTGATCGACCGTCTCTCCCCTTGCGACTTTCTTACGTGCGTCCCGTCGACGGGATTAAGCGATCTGTCGTTGTTGGACGTAAGTCCCTCCGCACCTGCTCCTTCGTTGTACACGAATTCGCGACTCGCTGGAAATCATTCGGTGTTCGTACAGATTTATACGAGACCGGAGACGAAGGCGAGGCTCGTAAGTCGTGCTGAACGGCGCAAGAAACTTATCGTCCACCCGTCGACTCTCCGAATCGTTAATCAAGCGACGATCTTCGAAACGTGAACGCGGCTCATCGCGCTCGCGCTTCTTTTCCCTCGGCTGCGAAGGAAATAAAGAAGCCCATAAAGTATATCGCGCGCGATGGTGGGCGACGCGAGGTATATCCGCGTGTCTCGAACGAACGGTATGTAAATACGCGTGTGCAAGCACGAGCCGATGAGAGAGGGGAGAGAGGACGAGCCGCGAGGACCGGCCGATATGTAACGTGGCGCACAAGATCGTGGTGCGTGGTTAAAGTAAATTGGTGGTCTCTGTCGCTGATGTATGGCGGAGTGATATTATGAACGCAGGCCATCGGGTCTCATGAATATTCATCCGAGATATCTTACAGTTGTGCCTCTTGAATACTGACATCGGGCGTGGAGGCTCGTCCACGAATGAATCAGGTGGTATCTGTTTTAATACAGGTCGCAATTCGATTACGGTTTTCTCAAAGGGAGTCATGGCTAAATAGAGACGAGCGCATTCGAAGGAAACACAGAGTCCCGATATCCGTTTTAACGGAGATGATTAATTAGAACGCAGCCGACGTTGATGAACCGCGCGAATGTTTCAAGCGAAAGTGTGCGCTTTCGTTAACCTCGTAAGACAATCGGAGCGATAAAAATTGCTAGCGATGGTAGGAGCGGAAGTGTATCGATTTCCGAGCGGAATTCGTTCACAGGCGAAGCCCCGAATCAAGACCCAGAGTCCAAGGAACCATGTGGAATTAACGACAGCCCGCGTAGCGGCTCATTGATTAGACACCTCAGAGCGAGGAGACAAACGTCTTGATTCCAAAGCGGTAAGTAAGAGCCCAGTCCCAGCCGCTGTTGGAAGAGACAGTCGTGGAAGATGAACAGCCGGAGGCACAAAGGAATTCGACGAACGGAGTCGCGAGTAATAAGCCGGCCCCTCGGCTTAGACCTGGTTGCGCGTTAGTAATAATCGGACTTGCCGAATGGATGGAGCTATTAAGTTTATCTATTTACGACACGACGCGCTGCTCGCCCGGGTGGCCGATTGCTTGCACCGTCCACGCGTGTTTCTCTGCACCTCGACTTCGGGGTAATCGATCGGCAGTGACTTCGACGGAGCCTACCCGAAGGGTGTCTTCCTTTGGCGCTGGTCGAGCGTGGTCGTTTCAACATGCCGGCAGACTTTTACGCGTCCTCTGGTAAATCAGTTTATAGAACGAAATCGTGCGCAACACTTACAATTGCAACGAGGTTCTTATTGGCAAGAGTATCGGCGTAGAGCGCGCGTAACAACCCGACGAGCTAGAGAGGAGTGTTCGTGTCCAAGATGATTCTTCACTCTGATCTAAATTTCTTTTGAAGGGCTAATACACGTATGTGTATATAGTCGTTTTTAATGGAGGGGAGACCGACCTTAAACCCTGCTGATCCATCTTGACCAACGCAGATCCTGATCCCTTAGTACTATCGACCATTATCTTACTCACTCCGGTTTATTGTGACTATGGTAGGACCCGTTGGGCCTTACATCTTATCGATGACTCAAGGGTAACATCAGTGGGCTTTGCGTCACACTGATGATTCAGGGGTCGGTCGTCCAACATACAGGGTGATTCGGCCGCCAGGAGACTTGAAAGAAGTACCGTCGCCTAATCGTCTGGAACTCTTACCCCATGGCAACTCTATCGACAAATTTTGGCCGACATATTTTGTCCTTTCCTGTTCCTCTCTAATGACTCTGTCGATCGCCAGTTGTTTAGGTTACTGCAGAGCGAACGACTAAGTGTTCTTTCCAGGTGAAAGCGAGAAACGGAAAAGGACACGATACGTCGGCCGAAATTTTTCCATGGGACTGCATGGAATAAGACTTCCAGACGTTTAGGCGGCGGCACTTATTTCAAGTCTACTGGCGTGCAAATCACCCTGTAGTTAAAAATGATTTGGCCGAGTGTAGAGATAGCGCAATGGTGAGTTTCGATCAACTGGCAAGTGGAACAAACCGTGTTAAGTCAGACGTCTCTGCCGGTATTTCCTCGAAGGGTATCCCGAACGACATCGAGGCACTTCATAAATCCAAGGCGTCCCGAATAACCAACATTCCCACTGTCCCATCCGATTTCGCCGTTTCCTGTATACGCTCGAAGTCCGCACTTATCTACCGAGAAGGCCGATCACGGGAGACAACGGCTAACACAGGGGATCGAGGCGAAGATGTTCGTATAGATTTTACGGTTCCCACGAAGCACGACATTTCACGCGTCTGAACTGTGAAAGTGGCATCCTCGGGATGCCTCTCAGTGGGATGAGATAGCAGACGTCGCCTACCCCAGTGGCGAAAAGGAACGGACAGGATCTTTGCTGCATGATACCTGATCGATCGTGATTTATAAATAGAATAGGGAACGTTCAGTTGTTTCCCTTCTATCGACGTTCGCCACCGTCTGTCGTATGATTAATGTTCACGTTCGAGGAGCATTCGATTCATCGCGCGGCCGATCTTCTATGCGTCCGCGTAGAAACGATTCCCGATCAGTCAACTGCCGACGAACGTTGACTCTAGGAAGGGCGACATTCACTTCTCGGGCTGGATAGATCGTCGTACTTCCAGGCTTCGAAGGGCTTAGGATGCCATTTCATTTCTCCTAAGCACTCCCATATTACTTTGAGTGGCTGTGTTAGGATATCGGATTGTACTCGCCGAGCAATAAGAATACCTCTCTGGGACAGGCTAGCACAATGCGTTTCCCTTTCGCTTCGCGGCGGTTTTATTTATCTCTCTTCGGGATCCCTGGGCTCGGCGTTTTTTTTTTTACGCGTAAAAAGATATCCCGTTCCCCGTCGCCATCCGTAGGAAGCGTCGACTCGTTAGTTTCACGCAATATCCACGATCATTACTGCCTATCGGCGATGTACCGTTCCCACTCGTGATTATAGGAAGCTCGAGCCTTCCTGTCCGCAGCCGCGTATCCGCGCGAATCAAAGAAGGAGAATTACAAAAGGGAGCGGTCAGGGGAGAAGAGAGAAGGCGAATTTACGTGGCCATCGAGTTAATGCAAAACTGCCCATCGCCCTCTTCCCTTTTTCTGTCCATCGGTTGACGTTAAACGTGTCCCGTGTGTATAATTAAAGTGAGAACGAGATCGTTCGCGAAACGAGAGATATCCAACTACCTCTCGTCATTACTTCCTTCCTTCTTCTCCCAGAGGAGATCTCTTTCGATTAGAACCTCGATGGGAAGGTTTATAACATTGTTGAAGTCGGGATTGTTACATTTCCGATTTCTTCGTGAGGGATCTTAGTTTATTTCATCAAATGCTACTTTCGCCTGGCGAATCGATAAGAAGGACGAAGCTGGCTTCTTCTATAGAAAAAAGACGATCTCATCCCCCCGACTTGCGCTGTCTCGCGCGCATCGACGTAGACGGGATTTCAACGGAGCTCGTTAGAGCGTCGGAGCAAGCATGCTCGTCTCTCGGGGGACCCCGGATTCGCGTAAATTACGCATCCTCGCTTGCGAGATCTTCCTCGGCCCTTTGACTCGGCGTTGCGACGGATAAGAATCCCAGCCGAGACACGGCGGATGATAAAAGGTGGCATCTTCTTCAGCAGCGTCCCGTCCCGCCGCCTCCTCCCTGGCTGTCGCCTCGCCGCTTCCTCTCCTAATCCCAGCGAATCTCTCCCCGGGGTACGTGGTGGACAGGGCTGAATCGTGTCAGCGACCTCGCAAGGCCTCGCCAAGGCCGTACGTTGAGCCTCGCAGCAAGAGGCTGTTCACCACCACCACCACCATCGTTCTCGAGCACCCACCGTAAGTAGCGACGCCAGCGTCCTTTGCCGCGCCACTCCGATCTGCCGACTTCGTGACTAATTTGCAGGACGAACAAACCTCTCCTTCTGGCCTTCCATCTTTTTCTGCTCGACGTCTCTGCTGCTGCGGACGCTGGTCATTCTTATCCCCGCGCCGCTTCTGTCTTCTCCTTCCGAGCCCGTGCGCGTCCGGTCGGCACACGAAAGTCGAACGATGAACGCTCGAACGGATTCTCTCCTTGCATCGCTGCCCGCGTGATAGAAAAGCTGGACATTTCGGAGAAGGTTTACACACCATGGAAAACGGTTTACGAACGCGTACGGAGGTTCGGAGCGAAAGGAATGATATCCGCGCATACCGAAAGCTGTTGATTAATT
This sequence comes from Holcopasites calliopsidis, assembly GCA_023838395.1. Taxonomy (NCBI): domain Eukaryota; kingdom Metazoa; phylum Arthropoda; class Insecta; order Hymenoptera; family Apidae; genus Holcopasites; species Holcopasites calliopsidis. The sequence continues at coordinate 3,799,473 of JALHAQ010000008.1, forward strand.
GCAAAACTGGACGATGCTTTAGTATCGTGTAAATTCGGTATTGACCCCTCGGGAAAGCTATAGAAAAGATCGAGCAGCTTGCTAGGCGGCGAACGTGCAGTACGAGTGGTCGCGTGATTCACGTGGTCAATGCTCGAAAGCAGTTCGATTTCGCGGCAGCGGAATGGCCCGCGTTTACCCCTTGGTGTCCCGGGGTTATCGACACGCGGGGCCACCGTTTCTCGCGGAATTTATCAGCATCCCCGCGCCCGGCCGCCGGGACATCGTAATCGGATATCCACGCTAGCCGGCTGGCGCCGTTTTATTAAATCGTCCACGCGGGCCTCCGCGAGCCATTCCCGGCGAACCCTGCAAACCAGTTTTACGATAACTTAACTCGCGCGTACACGAGCACAACGACCGCCGGCTCCTCTGCTGCCTTCTTCCCTCTTAGCTCTTCTTCTTCACCCCGGTGGCCGCGTGCGCGCGTTCCCCCTTCTCGTCCGAAGCGTCGTCCACGGTTTCTGTCCGCGTAGAAAAAGTCGCGCCAAGGACGACCCTTATTATTCGCAACCTTTACGCCGGGGGCCTGGATACAACCCTTTCGCGTATTCGGCACTGATGCTTTCCCTTCGCATCGGATCACACGTGTTCCATCGTCGCCGCTCGCTGACGTTCACGATTCGCGTCAAACGCGGGTCCGGCTTTGTTGTTCGTCCACTAGGTGTCCGCGGTACGGCGACGGCGAGCGTCTCGCGGCCGGGCGTTGCCTTGGCGCCAGGCGCCTCCCGGCGCCCAGTTTCTTTCCGTGCCACACCGGCCTCCTCCCGACCGATGCCGCTCGTATTATTACTCCAGAGATACTGAAATCATCGATTTCCTTGGTAACGAGGAGTATCTGGATGGTCCGTTGACGCAAGATACGTTGATGCTTCATGGGATACGATTACTGTTCACAGGACCTGATGTTTCAGGCTTCTCGAATTCTACGTTCGAGGCTTCTTTTGCCAGAGCGTTAAGCGTTAAGATTTGCACGGTTCTAATGTTCGTTGCAACATGTCCGATCCAATAATCGATGACCTGATTTCGGTTGGATAGAAGATGGCAAAAGAATGGAACGTGAACGCTTGGTCTTGTAATTATCCTACAATTCTAATTTACTGGACAGAGAGTATTGATAAACCTTTTTTTTCTTTTACTTGTTGCCGATGAGCCACCAGCTGAATTGGCATTCTGTGTAAAAAAACAAAGTATCCGGAATTTATCATTTGAAAGACGCGCGTGAAAGATATCGCCACAATTTTTCTTTCTGCCGGCGTTAGCATTGTACTGACTTACTGACTTCGAGCGCTCCGCTATCGTTACAACGGACAAATTTGTCGAGTAAAGGGTTCGCTTGAAATTTCGTGTCTCGGACGAAATTTCGTGTTCCGAAGCGGTGAAAATATTACGGAAGACCTACGGGGAATCGTGCATGTCAAAGGCACAGGCATATGAACGGTGTAAAGCGTTCACGGAAGCCGGATTTTGATCTGCTCCGTTCTGGTCGACTCTCAGCTGCTACGAACGACGAAAATATCAAGAGAATCGAGACGCTGGTGCTCGAACATCTTTAGTTAATCTTAGAGAATTGGCTCGAGACGTGAACGTACCTTTTAAATCTATTCGCAACATTACGACTGATATTTTCGGCATGAAACGCGTTGACTGGCTCGGAAAGGGATCATACTTTGTCCAAGAAGGGCGTCGAAAGCAGGTCGCTGCAGACATGATTTCCCGAGCTTCTACCGACCCCGTCTTCATGAAACGCATAATAAGAGAGACATGGGTTTACATGGGGAAAGCCGAAAAACCGCGTCAAAGTCGCTCGACAATCAGTCTTCTTCGATTACCGCGGTGTGGTGCGCTCCGAATTTCTTCCAGAGGGAGAAACGGCGAACAATGGAGATTGTTTAAGCTTTGTGAGGCGTTTGTGCGAGAATATCCGCCGGAAGCGGTCAAATTTGTGGAAGGACAATTCACGGATCTTGCACCACGAGAATGCAACAGCTTTTTTTTTTGACATGAACCCGCCTGGCTGCTTCCTATTTCCGAAATGGAAATTACCACTTCGGGGAAGGCGTTTCGAGTCGATAACGGGCCATGAAAGGAGATTCGCCGACGGAGCTTAATTAATGTATTGCATTCGATGGGGCCTACTTTGAAGGCGATAGAACGAATTCCGACGAGTAAATTACTTTTCTTTTTTGCGTGTGTTTTATTTAACAATTCCGGATAGCTTTTTACACAGAACGTGTGCGTATTTACAAGCAGCATCGTCCGACCGTGTCTCCGCATAAAATATCAGAGACGTCCAATTACTTCCCGCGACTGGCGGGACGTCCGGCGTATCACAGTCATCCCTCTAGGTGGTCGGTCCCCCGACTATCGCACGACTGAAACGCGTCGTTCCCTTTCGGAGTCCCACTCGATCAATCTGGAGTCGCAACATTGTATCTCTGCGGCGTCGCGGCCCCAGGACGAACGCGATACGTATCTGGGTCCGTGATCTTCTGCTCCTCCGCATTCCGCGCCCATTCTTTCCGCGTCCTCGCTTTTTCCCCGATTCCTTTCTTTTCCGCCGGGCTCGGTTCTCCCTTGACGTTCTTACCTCGGGGGGAAAGCGGCCGGCTCTCCGTCCCGCGGCGGTGAACGAAAACGAATAATTTCTCGATCATCGCTTCATTCTTTTCGGTTCGGGCCTCGAGATTCTCGTGACAGCCATTGGACCCGAGCGGCACGCAGCCGCGTCGTCCAATCTTGTAACAGTCCGCGGCGTTCGTCGAACCGTCCACGACGCAGCCCCTGCAATTATTCACGCGCTGTATACAGGCGTAAAATGTACAAGCGAACAGTCATTCCCCTTAATAACGATAATTATCGTCGTAACGAGTATCCGTCCGTGCGAGCGGTAGCCTTTCTTCACGGAAAACGCTGCGTCCGCGCGTGTGCGAATCCCGCCCCACGCATCCGAAGGGGATGAGCGTTGAATCGTAAATCCGGGCAAATTGGCCGTGGACCGAGACGCAAAGCGTTATTCACACCTACGTGCAATACGGGAGAAACGTGACGAATCTCGTCACGGTCTTCGCCGAGATCTTCACGCATGAACATCATTTTCCAATCACTGTCACGGCTTGCCCGTTCATGCCTCGGCCTTCCCCTCGTCCTCGAACCGCCGGCTCTAGACGTTCGGGTTTCGTTTGCTTAGCGAGTCGCCGTTTCTCGTCTCTACGAGAAAAATGAACACCAAACGTTAGCCGAGCTTCTCGCAATATTGTAGAATCTTTTTTCATCGAAAGAACTCCGCAAGTTTGCCTGCAACGGTGTCATCCAAATCGTTCCGTCCGACGCGGAACAACACGGGTGGAATGTTTCACAATGTTTATTGCACGGCATCTCGGGGACAGATTATTTTTGAGGAAACATATTTCATATAATTGCTTGCCGTCTGTAAGCAATTGATTCCACGCGCGGGTAAACCGTTGCCGCTTCAATTATTTCCGTTGTCCTCGATAGTCGACAAATGCCATGATCCTGGAGATCCGAACGGTCCCGACCGTATCGTAACGGTGCCCGAAGCCGACCCGCCGGGACCCGGAGGAATTTCGTAGCGCGGCTACACAAATTTCCACGACCCGGTTCCAGGTAGCGTCCCATTTCTTCCCGGAAACACCGCGGTTCAGGCGCACCGGAAGACTGGTGGACCTGGGACCAGTACGTTGACTGGCAAAATTACCATTCGACATCGACCAATCGGCGTACAGAGAAATGTAGGAAGTCGCCGTTCGGACTTGCTTGCGGAGCTAAAAGAGTAGAATCGTTTCAATCATCGAACCGTTAAGATCAGAATCGTTCCGACGGTGGTGAACTCATCAGTGCGACCTTAACTTTCTCTAAAGAGCAACTTTGCCAAAGTCCGTCGTTCGGGACTTAATCGTAATCGAGAGGATTGGCCGATGTTCATTTGGCGGGTAAACGTTCCGACGTAGCGCATCAAGGCGGTTAAGGCGGAATTTCCGACTCCGTCGAGGAATCGATCCGTGCCGCGAAACGCGACGCATCACCGACAAAGCACAAGTGTCTTCGTCTACCCCGCTCCCGTCGTCCGTCGACGGTTCCCCTAATTTGACAGCGAAGCACTCCGTTCCACGCGACGCCGACGGTGTATCGAACGTCCCGCGGAAGTTCGTTTATTCCAACGGCGGCGCGGCGAGATACGTCGCGAATCAGTCGGCCGGGCGAAATCGATGCTAATGGAATTATCCGCGCAGGCTGGGCTAACTCGATTGCCGTCCGTTTTCGCGAGAGGTAATCGCGTTAATGTCGGGCCCCGGGAACAGGAGAGGAAGGTTGGACCCCGGTCTCGCCCGACTTCGTTAAACGGCACGCGTTTCCGCGTCGCTGTTCGCGAGTTCGCGAGTCTACGTTCGTTAGGAAAGAAGAGACACACGCGCGCACACCCTTTCGACCCGTTTCCCTCTTGTTCGCGCATCAATCGAATTATCTAGACCTCGGCAAACTGTGTTGCAGCTTCCGGCGGCCGACACTTTGCCGGTTTCGCTAGCTCGGCCCGGGCTCTCGATGGTTTGCCGGAGTTGTTGAGCAGCAATCAGTCCTCCTGCGACTGGTAATTGCCTAGAGAGTTTATCCCCATTTGCTTCGTCTCGGCGTGAAATTTGCCCTCGCCGACGGAAGGGAATTATTTGACGTTCGAGTAATTATTTCTAGGAAATCGTTATCACGAGAATTGGGTTCATTTTCCTTTCGTAACGCCAAGGGTCGATTCGATGCCGAGAAGAGTAACGAATCTCGGAGAGGAACGTGGTCCCGATCAAACGGTCCTCGTTAATCCATAACGACCGATAAACGGAAACTTCGAATCCCGCTTACGAGTTCCGACAGGTGCGCGTGTAGGGCCGTCCAGGTTGTATAAAACCGGAATGGAATCGAGGAGCGGAGGGAGTGAAGGAAGTCGACGGCACGATACGCGTAATTTTACCTAATGATCCTATTGGCGATTGGTTAAGGGCTTTCTATAAATCTTCCCTAACTAATTACCCTTTACACTCCCAACCTTGAATCGAAGACCGTGCGGTACGCGAATCGAGCGGAGCGCGCGGTTCGACGCTAATTATTATCCGGGGCTGCGATAAATTAAAGCGCTGGACGTCCGGGTATCGTCCGGACGGAGCGAAGGGAGCGCTTTCTCGTTTATAAACCAACAACAGGTATCCTGTCCGCGAACCGGAGGTCAGGCGAACGAATGGACATCGGCGTTAGAACGTTCCTGTACGAAACCCTCGATGCTCGCGCCGCGCTAACGGTCCCACCTTTCTGTTTCAGATTCCCAAATGGAGCAGGGGTACCGGTCCGAGGTCCAAGAAAGGGCACTGGTAGTATCCTTGCAGATGTTCAATCTGATTTTAGAACGCGGCGTGTCCTTGCTCAAGTCTCAGTTGGACAGCGGCGAGGAGCCCAGGATGGTCGTTAGCGAGGATATGCAAGTCCTTTTACCGGCTATCAAGGTAAATCCCCGTTATCCGTGGCATATCTAATTGCCAGCCTCTGTCGGGATCTCGTTTTCCGAGAAACTTTCACCGGTGCAGGGAAACTCTTTATTTCGCAAGATTCTAATCGACGCGGCCGATCTCGAAAGTAGGGAAAAAACGTGGGAAGAGGAGGAAAGATTATTCGATTCCAGCTGCGTTTAATAGTCGTTTAGATTTTTTTCCTTTTGTTTCTTCAATTCGTGTCTCGCGCGAGTATGGCCGTGTTGATCTATGCGCGCCGACATTCCTCCGCTTGTTATCCCGCGTATCGATCATCGATCGCGATGGATCCGCGCGAGAAAAACCATCAGGGGAGCTCACATTCATCGGGGACGGCTGAACAATTATTGTTATTGAATCAACGTTATCGATACTCCTCTCACGGAGTTCCTCGAATATCACGAGATATTAGTCAGTGGTTAATCAGCGCGATGCCGTAAATTGATTCTTGATTAATCGTTTCTATCGGTCGCACGGGATAAAAAGTCTGCTTAGAGAATGTGCGTTCCCGTCGATGTGAAACACAACGCGAATCTCTCTGCCTCTACCCGCACGATGTAAAAGCAATCATTTCAATTACGATTTTCTAAGCTTCTCTTTACGAAGTCTCGATTCAGAAACGACGGCCAGGGTGCGGTTGCATAATTTGTAAAGGTGAGAACTATCTGTGCTCTGAATTTAATCGCCCTACCTGTTTCTCAAACTCCCCCCGCTCTGGAGTTTATAGATAACGTATGTACAGCGGGTGACAAAAGCAAGTGAACAGAAGCAGTTTTCACATTTAATTCGATTTCTGTAGGATGCGAAGTTAGATATCTTGGCCACAATGGTAAGCAAATTCAAAGGCATTAGGGTCAATCGTTTCCCTTGTATTAACGAGCATTTTCCTTTCCGTCTTACAATTATTATGTGGAATTTATTGAAACGTAGCACTTGCAATCATTACAAAAGTAAGTGAACACCCTATTCTTTCATTATACATTCTGTTATCGAATTGAATCTTTCTGTCTTCTGTTATGAATTCACAGTGTTCAGCTGTCATATCGATGTACTTTGGTTCTGTTGTTTAACGATTGTACTATACTTTTTAATTTTCTGCCTCATACGTGACGTTTGCGTTATTTCTCTTAAGATCAACTCGACGAGATGGCTGAAAAGAGACGGTTAGCAAGCGAGGAATGGAGAATTATTATTAAGATGAAAAATGAAGGATTAGGATAGTATTTAGAAGAATACCGGGCGAGTTTCAGTCGCTCCAAAATCTGGACGTCCAAACGTCGCTGACAAAAATACGCGCGAAGTTATTAAGCGAAGGTAAAATTGCACCATGCACTGAGACCGTCCGCCGTCGATTACGGTCTTCAGGAAAACACGGGCGCGTTACCCTATTTAAGTAAAACTAATATAAAAAAAAGAAGAATAGAATAGAATTTTACAACAAACGTGTCCTAAAACCTATAACGTATTGGCAAGATGTACGAGGGTAAGTCAAAAATTATCTACACTTTTTACTCTGCAATTTATTTACATGAAACTAGGGTCTCGTTATGCATATCATTTTTCCACGTAATCTCCCTCCTTCTCGATGCACTTTGCCCAACGGTCGACAAGCTCGCGTATCCCTTGCGAATAAAAGGTTTTCGGTTGGCCGTGAAAGCCACTTTTGCACCGCATTTCGCGCGTCCAAGTCGCCCTGCTCCCTCTTTATGCGTTACACTTGTTCGGCCACTTTTAAACTTCTCGATCCACAAAAAGCACAGTTTTACGTGACGATGCGCTTCACCCCATATTGCGATGATGGTCTACGATGAATTTCCGAACCTTCGACACCCTCCGACCAGAGGAATCGGATCGCTGCTCGTTGTTCCTCTTTGGTGCGAACTTCTAACGGAGCGGTCATGATCTATCCGCACCAGAAGGAAGGGAAACGGCGAACTTAGGATCAAGCTTTCATAGCGTTACCGCAACGGTGTAACGATGAAATAAGCGAGGACAGAAGTCAGTGTGCACGATGTAAGAAGAGTTATGTGAAAAGTGCAGATAATTTTTTGACTTACCCTCGTACTTTGGACAGACGGATCTATGATTAGATTAAAGTATAGCCATGGACGAATGTATGTCCGGAGGAGACAAGAGGAATGTTCATTCTATAAGTGTACGAAAGCGACGTTAAAGTCAATGGAGCAGGGTATCATGGTCCGTGGGATGCGTATCGTATCTTCGAATACGTAAGATTAGTATTTTAAAAGGAAAAATTCGCAAGTGTATCTAAATTTACTTTTCGAGCAATCGTCATTCCAAAGGGGAAACGATTAATAGGTGACGATTTCGTCCTTCAACAGAATAATGCACCGATGCGCCAGGCTAAAATTGTTACTAAATATTTCAAAGAAAGTTCAATAAACGTATTAGAATGGCCTCCGCGAAGCCCTGATCTTTCGCCTATAGAAAACATTTGGTCTATTCTAAAACTTCGTGCAGCAGAGAGTAAGCCACGTAACTTAGCGGAGCTACAAAGTTGAATAGAGGAAAGGCGGCGATTATTTACCATTGAAGAATGCACAAAATATACGCTATCCTTGTCAAATGGATCGGCGAAAATGTCATTCCGAAATGGTCATCATCGTGGATATTAACCCTTTGCACTCGACCGAATTTCCTTGCAGTCTTTCGATGAACAGCTGTTGATATTTAAACTGTTGTAACTCCGTGAAAAAAAAAAACAGAAAAATCTTGCAACAAATCCACCTGGACTCGTTTTAAAGCGCGAAGACTCTGCTTTCTCAGCCCTGAGATCATTCTTCAGAAATGTTTTTACATCGCGTGTAACGGGTGAAGGGAGTGAAGACACTCGACGCTCCAACGTCGTCCGCACACCTTCCATTCGAAGTTCGATAAAACGGTAAGAAAGAAATCGTATACCGAATGCCAGATGCTCGTTTTAAACGGAACACATTGATCCGCAAATTCGTGGTGATTCGAATTACGAAGAAAAATCCCTCAATGTCCGTAGACACGTTTGAATCCGTACAATGTTCAGACAGGGAACGTGTCTTCACTTTCCTACCAGTTACACGCTGTAAAAACGTTTCTCAATAAGACTGAACTCAGCACCGGGAAAGTAGAGGCTTCACGCTTTGAAGCAAGCCCAGATGGATTGTTGAACGATTTCCTTTCGCGAAGTTACAACGGTTTGTAGAATGTCCCCTCAGAGAGAGGACAACCGAGTGCAAAGGGTTAATCCTTGTATAAAAATGTGTTTGCTTATTTCTGTGCCGTGCATCCATAATATGCGTTGCGCTTTTACTGTCTCTTTAGATAGAGTATGAAATGATTTAAGTTTTTTCTTTTGAAGTCACATAAAGCACCTTTATATAGTATGCACGAATACTAATTTTACTGTACAACGATATTTACCTTTGCGCGCATACTTTTCTTCTAACGGTGCTAGCTGTTCACTTACATTCGTGACCTACTGTATCTCTGTGGCAATTTTTCATCGAGCACGGTTCCGATCGGCGCCTGTCGGCGTTCCCCTGCCATCGACGCGCACGTAATCCACGCGAAGGTTGCCGGTGCTTAAGCGGCGGAGAATTTACGAAGCGACGATCGGGTTCGCGCCCACGCAAGGTCCGCCGGTGGCCGGTCGATAGGACCTGGTCCGTTCGTGTCCGGACTTATTATGCAACCCGGCGTTCGCGATTAATGCACCGATCGCACGTAAAGCTTGTGCACGCACGCACCATCGATAAAGGTCGGCCGTGTGACGAGTCATTGGTACCGGCGACGTCACCTCGGTCGCTTCCTGGTTCTGTAGCTGGTGCAGCCTTCAAGGATGCGCGTCGCCACGTCGCGATTGCACGTCGGGAACCACGTGGGCGTCCCTTGGACGTTTGTTTAGAAATCGTTGCGATATATCTCCTCTTCACTTTATTACTCATGGATCTTTGTATATCGTTGAATTTCGAATCGGGCTTCCTTTTATCGGTATTAGCGATGGTACAATTGGAGCGTGATCCCGGTTTGGAGAAAGGCACATCGATCGCTATCGGGCCGCGGAAATGATGGCGAAAGAATTTTCCTCGCGACCCGCGCGACGGGACTAATAATATTAGCGATAGGGGGGTAGACGCGATACGAGACCTGCTGGCATCCGATTCACATTCTAGAAGACGCACGACCGCGACGGCCGCAACGAAACGTCTCCCAGACGCTGCCCGTTAATGGAAACGGTTTCACGGCATCTGAAACGGTTGTCATTCAGCGTTCGATCGTTCTCTGTTACAGATCTGGTGCGACTGGATGCTCTGCCACAGTACCGTCTGGAATCCGCCCCCGTCTTGCACGGATTACAGAGTCGGGTGAGTCTTCGATAAAATTAGATTGAAAGGTCGATTTCCGAGACGGAACCGCGGGGCTGAACGTTCCTCCCGGCCGTAACGTTCGAGCCGAAACAATTTCGGAGACCTCTTCGGCGACCGCTAAATATCGCTAAGCGAGATGAATCTCAGCCGCGCGCGCGGCTGTGCGTGCTAGGGTTGTTCAGGCCGGCCGCGAAAAGAGCTCGCGACGCGTCTCGGAGCTGGTCGCTCGCTGATCCTGCGGTTCGCGGTTTTGCGGTTCCGAAACCTGGATCCCTTCCTCGGGAGCGAAACGCGGTCGGTAAACGCGGGCGATGCGTACGCTCGCCAGCAGATCACGCCACGGCTACAAATTATTCATTACGAGTGTCCTTTTTTTCCATTTATTTATTCCGACTCCGCGCATCGTTTAATTTAGTCGACTTCGGAGGAGAATAATTAGGCCGGTAGATTTGATCGAAAATGATTTGCTTTCCATTGCAATTGTTGTTCCTCTTTCTAACACAATTCATTCGATTCCGCGCGAAATATCTGGGCGATTTAATCTGCATACACCCCTCGCCTCCCCCCTTTGTCAGATTAATCCGCGAAGCTTCGAACGCGAAGAACGAAAAGGGGGTCGGTTAGAGTTTCCCGGCTATGAATGCTCGACTATTAATCCAGGTTGACGCTTCAGGCGTTTCGAATCGTCACTGTTGCGTTAGACTATTCGTTCTCTCCGCGGCACGTCGATCTCTCAGTGCGCGAAAGTTGGACCAAGTGGATGCTGGAGACGTCACGCCGGACGACGAGTGCATTCGCAGCGTGTGCTCGTGATTTATCGGGAGCAACGGCACGCGGAACATCTGTGAAGGTCCCCTGATCGGTCTAACGAGAACCGATCCCTCGACTAACGCCGCGACGTCTTTTCGTCGATGATCAGAGCAGCGCGGATAGGCCAAGGGGGCTTTTCATTCGGGGGCCCGAGGGGACGTATCGATCCCCCGGGATCTTTCGAACGAGACGAAAGTCGAAATGGACAAAGGGCACCGGTCGAATAGAAGGAGAACGGTCGTGCTTGGCGGGCTGATGCGATCCGTCGTCCGTCGAACGAGTTTCAAACGCTCCTTCGGCCGCGTAACCGCGCGAACGGGCGGCTTGAACAGCGGTCAGCCGACCGCGCACATGCTACGTTGTATCCGACTGGATAAGTTAATTATTGTCGCTCGCTTAGCGATTAGCGATTATGCGAGCGAAGCGTGTTTCCTTGGCAAGGCCGCGGGATCGTAGCGTCGTGGATCGTCGTCCACCACCTCGTCTGCATCTACCTCGATCCAAAGGGGAGGGGGCACCTTCGCGTTATTTATGGAACGCGCGGATCGCGATTAATCCGCCGTCGAATCGCGACTCCGTCGATCCCCTCGCTACTGTTCCTTTATTTTCATTTTCTTTTCACCTCCATTCTCACCGGGGACAGCAACATTTGATCTTCCCACCGCGCGTGCCTGAGAACGCGTAATTGCGAGATCAATCACTGTCGCCGCTTCTCTTTTTTCCGTGTACCCGCTTGCCCCGTCCCCGGTCCATGCTTCGCGCCATTCGTGCTTCGTGGTGTAATATTATTTGGCGAGGAGACGGCCGATCCGGTTTGCGGTCTTTTAACATTTGGGGCTTCGAGCGATTTTTACCGCGCAACACCCTCTCGACGGTGTAGATCCTTCGGCTCGTGAAACCCCACCCCTCAAAGCGATATCGGTACCGATCGCTGTGCAACCGTTTTCGCAGCCCTCGTCCGTGCATGGGATCGAATGATTTTTCACGGAGCCGCGTTAATGTTCAATGAAGCCGCCGCAGAAGCTTTCGATAATAATTCAGCGATAAAGAGAGGCTCGCCGATCGGACGGGGAACGGGAATGTTTACAGCACGCGGCGAGGGCGCAATTAACGAATGACCTTTCACGAAGCAGTCGATTAATCCCGACTTCGCGACCGAGTCGTAGCGTTGCGCGCGTTTCCTCCCTCGTATCCCGCCTCTCTTCTTCTTCTTCCTCCTCTGCGCGGCCGCCTCCGGGGGCTGGTTGCGCGCGATAGCATCGAATGATCGATAGCTCGGAAAATGATATCCCCCGCGCGCTGCCATTCATCGCGGTGAAAATAATTAAACGGACGACTTTGGATTTACAGTAACACGGAAGTGGTCGATGGATACGCGTCGGCTCCGCGCTCGCCACCGCGCACCGACACCTCGTCTTCGTTTTAGCGACGCCACCGACACGACCGTTCGATCGAACGCGGGTAACGCGGAGCTCCGATGCGCTATTAATTTTGATGGAATCGAACGATACGCGGTCATTCGCGCGCCTGCTTTGGCCACCGTTCCTCGCGGTGGATAGGAAACGCCGATTGGATCGATGGGTTGTCCGGTTTATCACGATGTTTCACGGGAGACGCTGTTTGCGTTACAAATATTCCTTCGTCCGACGGGTTCTGCCGTTCGATTCACTCGTTTTATCAGCGCTCGATGGCTGTATCGTTCGAAAATGATCAAGAAACATTATCGATCGCAATTTGACGATCCCTCTTAGCCGTTTCGCAAATCGTATAAGTACGTAGCTCACCGTGTCGTCCAGACAACTCCGGCTCTTTACGAAACTGGTTTATTCCGAATACGTTGTGTACAATTATACAATAGTTCTTTACTGACTAGTTACGAACTAGTTAGCGACTCGGTGCTGACTGACTTTTTTTACTACTACTGACTGCTCTGTCCTAAGATGCGGTTATTATACAGGAAAACTGGAGAGGATGGAAGGTACAAAAAAGGGCTGCCGGGTTGTTGTGGAATTTAGAAAATAGACTTTCCACGGTGAGGTCCGGGAAACAATGAAATGAAGGGATACTAATAGCGGGGGTCAAAAATGGGTATTAGATACACATCCCAAAGATGGAAATGGATGATCGAGGGAGTCTGGAATATACAACAACCGATGCACAGTCCCGGCAGGTCACTGAATCATCGGTGCAATATTTATTGCTCCATGGAAGTTACCATCCTTCCGGTTTCTGGTTACGCGATCCCAACCGATTAACCGCGCAGATACCCTTAACGATCGGGAACTCGATTCGTTCTTCGTTTACATCGGGAACCGTTTCTGATTCACTTCCAGCCCGCCCGGCGATTCCTGGAGTCGGCTGGCTACGCTGGTGAACCTGCTGGAGAAACTGAACTACGCCAAATCGATCCTTATCCAGGCCAAGGACGCGGAGGGTCGAGAGGACGGTAAGCGAATATACAATTTTACGTATCTTACGGCCGGCTGAACTTGTACGAAGTGCCAATACAATGGAACTTGAAGCGCTGAGTGGTTCGTCTTCCTCTGACCCAGCGAATCTCGAACCCGCTTCCACGGACGTGTACCGGACATTAGCCGCCGCGTCGTTTGTACGTTCATTACGTCCAGGTAGACCGCGACGGTACCCTCGCGATAACGCGGCTCAAGCTCCACACTCCGGACCAGCCGCTTTTAATCGAAAAGGCCAAGCTCCTCGAACGGCGCGGCCTCTGGCCGTGTGTTGACCCGCGGATAGCCGCCGGTTACGTAACGGTGAATCCGTTCGATGTGACCACTGCGCACGGTGCCATTATACGCACGGCGAACGTTTGCAAGTTCGCATAGGCCGCGGGTATGTTCGGGCCGGGACACCACACCGTGCTACTGTATTCGTCCACTTACCTATCCAATTGTTTTTCTTTTTTTTTCAAGATTATTTCTCTTTTAGCGTGCACGTTACGAATACGCAAATCGTGCGCGCTCTCGGGCTCATACCGATGGAGTTCACGATCCTTCTCGAACGGACGACGTATTTGCGGTTTTTAATCCGTTTCTGGTAAACCGTGCCAGTGGTGCCAGCGGACGAATAAATGGATGCTTCCGATTTCGGTTAATTTAATGCTTCGCATTGCTCGTACTTCGTGCGCTGCGTTTTTTTTTTCTCGTTTGTTCAAGTGATTTATTGATGTAGATTAGGCGAGAGGACGGTCTCGTTGTTTATGTCCGGGAATAAAACGGAACCGTTGCTAATGAGCCCGTTCGAACGGGAATCCGTAATCGACGGGCTAACCCCGCGGTGTGATTACGAGCAACGCGGCTCGGCAATTAATATTACGCTGTTAATGATTTCGCCGGCTCGTAGAGCGTCCATTACGTTCGATCGCGGCGATATATCGCGGTGCTCAGGTTTCTTTTTTTTGTTTGTCGCGCGTTACAGCGTGTGCCGATGGCTTATCATGCAAATTGCCGATTATTTATGGGGGCTCGTAATCAACATGTTCATCGATCGAACAGAAATTGATCCGCTTACTCGCCTTTCTTCTTTCCCTTTCTTTCGGTTATGCATTCAAGGATAATGCAGCTGACGAACGTGTACTAATAGGAACATTCTTGACAGCCTATCCGCCGTTTAAAAAAAGCTGCTCCCTTTAGAATGAGAATAATTATGGTGTCTCGCAAAGTGTTCTTTAAAAAACTTGCGATAGAAAACGATGTGGTATTGCAACGTTCCGTAGAGCGAATAACTTCATGTTATTCTTTCGGTAAATACGAGCCGGCCATTATTTAAACATTTCGTTTGCGAGATGTACGACAGTTCTCGAGGCAAGAATTTAAAGCAACCGTATCTCGGTCACCCCGCGCATTACAGTATATTAATATGATTTTTGATACTGTAATACGCAGACAGATCTGGAGCACGAAAGCAATTTTGCATTATGAATGTATTTAATATTAATACGAACTGCAAGTGCCCTGCTTAGTACCGGGTCACGTGCCTCGACTTACATCACTTATTCACGACCTCTCTCTCCCTCTCTCTCTCTCTCTCTCTCCGTTTTCAGAAATAAATGCGTATTTTTAGAGTCCAGTTCACCGTCAGTCGCCTGTCGTTTTCGTTTCTGCTGGACACGTATGCACGTAACGAGTCGCAGCATGAGAAATTCATCTATACCCAGCTTTAGGAAGGTTCGTTCACCTCTGATTAACCGCAAATTATCTTGTTACGTGACTCGGAATCACCATTATTATCGGGCAGACCTGAGAAACTCTATAATTAGACACGCGAACCGTGGTGCGCTGAATTTCATTCAGGATACGTTTTGAACGCAGCCGACGGATGCTTCCTTTCGCTTAATGAAAACTGGCATGATTTTCTTTCATTTCCCCCCATTAGCTGCCGCACTATCTTCCATATTATCGCGTGAATGAAAATTAATTTCCCTCCGAGCGCAGGGAATTCGTTATTTAATTTAGATCGTTACAATGATTACATGAGGTATCATGCTTAGCCCGTCTTTGACCCTTTTCCTTGAGTTTTATCTGAGGGCCTCGTATTTTCCAGCTGTGGCGTCGCAAAATTTGCTTCTCCGCGAGATCGTTCCAAGCATAATCGCGTCCCGCGGCCAGAACTGGGTCTACCTTAACGGACCTGGACTACCGAGGAATAGCGTTCCAGTTTCGATCCGCGTCCTTGGTCTTGTTACGCTTACTTTGGCGACAGGTTTACCCGCGATAGCAGGGCATAATTCATAGACCGTACCGTTCGATTTATCGACGGTACAAGGTGGGCCTGGTTCACCGATTCATTCAATCAGATACGCACCGTTTCCCTTTGGAGTCGAGCAGAATCTTTCTGCGCAACGTCGGACAATGTTCTGTTGTCCCGTATGGTTCCTCTTTTTTGTTTTCATTTACCGAAGAACAGTTATAACCAGTCAATGGGTGACTCGATCGAAGGGAACGCGGTTCCGCTGTGCCGTTAATATTACTCTAGTTAACATGCAGCACCGTTCTCGGCATAATTATCACGGATCCCCTTCGTGCTATCAAAGTCAGCAAACGCAAACCAAACTGTCCAAGCCGCTCTACTCCGTTTGAAGAGGAGCAGAATCCCCCCAGAGAACGATCGCGAGAGGGGAAAAGGCAAGAGCGTGCGGGGGTTCGGTAAGAATCGTGTGCATGCGAGAACGTAGCCGGTGATACGATTCGAAAAAGGAACCGAGACAGTAACGGTACATGCAGCAGCGTGCGCGCCGTAATGCCAATTTGTTGCCAACGGACGGTTCTTGCGCGTTCCCTGCTCTCCCGCCCCTCTCCCTCGATCTTGGCAACTCCGGCTGTTTCGCTCTTCTTCGATTTATTCGCGCGTTACGCCCGAGGGGCACAATGGATAAATTGGACAAAGGGCGATGGGAGAAAAATATGGTGGCCGGTGTTGCGCTGGGCGGGCCAACGCGATGCGAACGTGCATCGGCGGGCCCGAGAAAGGATGTTATTGCGAACATCGTCGAAAATGTTTCTTCTTCCTTTCCTTTTTTTTACGATTCTCTTCGTTGGACGTTGCTGGTTCTCGAGGCGGCTCGAGACGACGGGCTGTCGTCGGTGTCGAGGCGTCTCGTGCGCGAGAGGAAAGGGTTGTGCCGCATCGAGTGAACCCTCTGTGGGCCCGTGCAACTTTGGAGTCACGTATCAACGCGACGTCTATGCTATTTCATTTAATATCCGCTTAATCGTGCGTTGCTGCGATTTGCAATTGCTGCGGATTGTTATATCGCGATCAATAGGTTGCGACGCGCCTATTGATCGCAATATAACGGATCCGCAGCTATCGCAAATTGCCGCAGTGCACGATTGAACGGATCGAGACGATCAATAGGTTCGTTGCATCCTATGGACCATCGTGAATTCGAGACGCAGTCTCTTTTTCTCTTACAATAAACTATGCATAATGTTCCGAGGTGCGAACAAGATCGGCCCACAGAAGGGCTAACGATCGACACTGTTTAGTGGGCCGGGTTCACGTGAATATCGTTTCCTTCTTCTTATTAATTTACAGAGAGAGAGAGAGAGTGTGTATCGATAATTTTGACGCTCGGACGATCCGAATTCTTTTCACGAACCGAGCCGAAATCGAGGCGGACTCTTCTGTAGCAGACGGAACAGGGAGTGCGCGATCAGGTTCCCGCGTTTCCTCGCAGCCGAGTCGGGACGGACGCGGGCTTAATTTACCTCCCGTTTACCAGGTCCTCCGGATGATCGATCGCGCGGAGGCCCGGAACATTGATCCCCCTAACTCGATCCTCCTCACGTTCCGCGCGAGTTCTCCCGCCCGTACTGACCCTGAACTTCGTGTAATATTCGCGATAGACGCAGCCTCGCCGTGTAAAGCGATTCAAGGCGCACTCGCGCGGATATTAATGGTCGCTCGACGCTGTTGCGTTCGGGATCGGTGAACGGAGTTGCATACGTTGCTCCGTCTGCGGTTTTGGACCGCGCGCGCGCATATGTATGTAGGAAATGGACAGCTTAGGAGGGCAGGGGGATTACTGGTCGAATTTGATTTTAGGCATCGTTAGAACGAACGGGGGTATCGAGATTTTGGAATGATTGTATGCGTGTCGGGGCATTAGCTTTGCGGACAGTTATACATCGAAGTGTGAATGTTTATGGTATCGGAATTCGGAAAGTTCATTTCGCCGGTGCGAGAAGAGTGGAAGCGAGCATCGAGATCGTTCTGCTAAACCGCGACGTAACAGAGATACATTTGAGAAACCCTTTTACCTTTGTTTTAGAGCTTGACTTGGTGAAGCTGCCGGAAGACGTGACTCTGGCAGGATTCACGCCACTGATGTCCAATCCCCAAGATCCTTGTTACGCCGAAAAAACTGAGGACATGGTACGTATGCGATCTGTTCTGCGCGGAAATCGTCTCTTAATCTCCTTTCGTCCGCGGAGCTGGTATTAGCTTAATAAATGCTGAGATATCGATTGAGTGGCGAAGACAACGTTTTCCTCCGATGCATGCATCGGTTACAACCGTCCAGGAGAATTCGTTCCTCGTGCGGCTCGCGATTGCGAAGTCTTCAAGAGACTCGCGTCGCATTCTGTTATCCGTATTCGCTCAGCCCCGAGTCTTGTGTTCCAGGAAGTCGCTCAAGTGTGCCTCAGGATAAACAAGATTCTGTTCTTCGGCCAAGTGTTCCTGTGCGGCCTCGAGACGCCGGTATTGAAGCTGCAGAAGAACGAGTCGGGCGTCAGCGAGTACGTCTCCGTGGTGGAGGCCTCGAGCACGAGTACACCGAGCTCACCCCCTGAACAGGTGACCGACGACTCTTTCCGGAAGACTAAATGTAAACCCGTTGACGCGTTCAATCGACGGATTTTCCAAAACAACAACAAAATCGTTAACCCCTCCGCTTTAGACGTAATAACAGAGATACATAACAATATACCCAATAATAGACATATTCATGGACTTCAATGCTCGTCCAAGCTAAGCAATTTTTAACCGATAATCCTGTTCGCCACTTTTCAGAGCGACTCCGAGCTCCTAGTAGAAAGTTACAGCGAAGGCGAGGACGAGCCAGTCTCCACCTTAAGAAAATTACCCTCGTGTTCGGAGGCATCGGACGACGCCAGTGCGCCCGTGGCTGCGGTCGAGATAAGGTCGCTAATCGAAAGGAAGGAGGAATTGGAGAGGCGGCAGCGGAAGCAAGATCGTCATCGGCAACGGGTGCAGGTAAGTAATAATTATCGAAACCTCGGGGAGGCTACGCCCGTTTGCTCGTTAAACGTCTAAACGGTACCTAAGCGCCGATCCATCGTCGCTTGTTACAATGTTGCATCGATTTTCATCGAGCTGGAACTCGTGGCCGGGATACCCTGGTTGATAGTCAGGGAAGTGAACGTTCACTCGATCTTTCTGCATCGATAATTTCAATTCTTCGCGTGAGCAATTTTCCAAATGATTTAATAAGGTTGTTACCGTTGGCTGCTTTATCCCTTATAGTTTACAATTACTTTCTCCTTCCGCTGGTTTTCCACGATTCTCCCCCTCCTTCTCTCTTACCTCCCGTTCTCTAACCCGAAAAAGTCACGCCGGGGCCCAAGCCTACAAAATCGACGGTCCGCACGCATGTTTGGCCCGGTCGGTTTCTATAAATGGAGACGTCAACTTGATATCGCGAGGCTCGACGATACCACGATCGAGATACACGCCGTTGCGCACCGGTCGTTTCCCGTATCTTCATCGTTCGTTCCCAAATGGTGGCCGACAAAGTGGCCAACGCGGCCCCTAAGTCGAACTAAATCAAGAGATTACCGGGACACGTCGGTTTTCGTTCCGTTGCCCGGTCGTCCGTTCTTCGCTTCGCTCTCTCGTCCCTTTATCCCGGGGACTCCTTTCCTCTTCTTCTTCTTCTTGCGTCGAGATCGCGACACGCGAACCGGCCGCTTTTATTTACGACGCATCGACGCTCCTCCTTTTTGCATATTTATTATCGAACCATTCGCTTCGGCCGAATTTCACGGGTACTATGCCGGCCCTTGGCCCTTCGCTCTCTCTCTCTCTCTCTCTCTCTGCTCCTTTGCTTCGGCCGCGGTGTATTTTTATCTCGAGTAGGATACGACGGATCCAGCTGTGTTGCCCGGAGTTTTTACGAAATAATGTCTCGCTTAAACGGATAGGTCCTGATGTTTCTTATCAGCTGTGATCCTGGCAGAGCGGCACGGGATATTGCTGCACGGTATAAAGTTACCCTGGTGGATGGTCCTCGATAGGAGGGCACCGAATAAAGGATATCCTTCGCGTCGCTCGTTCCTCTTTTCCTCGGGTTTTATCAGTCCCCTATTGCGAACACCCGAAATGTTTCCTCCTTTTTGTGAACACCCCCTACCGATGCAACTGATGCCTATGGATGCTTGCGAAACGTTGCCACGATTTATATTTAGCTTCCGCAAAGGGAACTCTTTCGCAGAGTTCTCTTCTGAATTTAGACGAAACTGCTGCTTCGCCCCGATCAAGCGTACCCGGTTCAATGTTACATCCGTTTAACCGAATCCTCGCAATGACATGTATCCACCAACGTCGTTTCATTTGCCAACACGTGCGCCAAGCTGTAGGTATAATTGGCCGGATCTTTATTTCTTCGTCACCGCTGACCGTTTCGTTCGTCGGATTTCTCAGGGATGACGGTGGGAAGCGAAAGAAAAAAAGAAAAAAAAAAGAAGAAAAGTATTCGTGTTACCTGCGCCAGAGGGCTATGTAATGCAGGTGTCGCGTGCACCAATTATCTCGCGGCGAGAACAACAACCTGTTCGCGTGTATGTAGAACAATCTCTCCTCGTCAAGCGAAACCTGTTTCACCTGTGTCTCGACGGCGTTCAATTATGTCACTCGTTCGAGCACAGCGACGTTCTAAATTTGTCCCGGCACTCTCGCGTTGCCGCGCACACCGGCCGTGCGATTAAAAGCATTGTGCGCTTGATGAACTTGAGTTCTCGTTAAAAAAAAAAAAAAAAGAAAAAAAATAATAATGTGTTGCCACTTCATTTGCATTTGAGCAGTTTACAAAGGTGGTGGAGAAGTATTCGAGGTCTTGTAACTGTTTTGGATGTGACCGAGGGTAGAAGGGATGTGAGACATGTGAAGCGGTACCCGTACGAATCAAAATTAATGCGACTTCTCATTAGCTGCACGACCACGACTACCTGTTACGCGTAAAAAGAAATATCCTTACCCTGCCATGCGCTTCTTGTCCGCCCAATAAAAATCGCATTAAAGCCCCCCCACCCCGCCCCATCGAGTGTACAGTACACAAAAACCTTCTCGGAGCCTGACGAAGAAAAAGGGGCGCCCCCGAAAACAAGTTACCCGTATTCTTCAAGCGGCGCGACACGTTGCAATTCAGTTTTCCCGTAGCAAATTGTTGCGCATGAAGAAGCAAGCGAGTGCATTTTTTTTTTGCACCCGGTGCCGGAACTCGTCCCATCAGCGGCGGCGTCGTGGCGATCGCCCCGGGGGTCATCAAGCGGGCGACGCTTCGAATCTCGGCGATCTTGATGAATCGCGTCTGGCAATTTATCCCATTTCCATTTCTCTTCCGTCGCTACCGCGCTCGCCGTCCCGGGATGCATCTCCAACGGGGCCGAGGGCGTGTCCCGTTCGATCCGGCCGAAATCTCGCGTGTCCCCCGACCGCGCGCAGAACCCGCCCGGCTTGATGCCCGCTTGATTCGCTTTTAATGCGAGCAACTCCGGTCCCGAGAAGTTCGCGCGGCTACGCGTGGTGGTGACAGGGCCGCCGGGGGTCGCGTGTCGCGCTTTCCAGCGAAATTCACGCGCGGCGAGTACCGTTCCGGTCGCGGGATGGGGGGGTGGGGGGTGGGGTGGGGTGGCACGCAGAAACGCGACCGTCCGGGAAACGGGTCAGGCTAATTGTTCGTCGTGCACGCGGCTCGTTAATTTTTTTTCTTTTTCGGTATACAGTTAGAACGCGTTGCTTTATTCGCGGCGAGCATGGGACTCCGCGCGAACGTAGAGCCGAATGAGTTAATCGATTCCGTCTCGGGATACGGAGGACGTGGTACTTTTAGCGGAAGGTATTGCGAGCATTATGTCAATGGCGATTACAGATTTTCAGTTGGCTCGGTGTCTCTCTTATTTGCTGGAGAAGTGCGGCGATGCTCGACTACGGGCAATCGATCCAGCGGATCACGCATGGCGTTTAATTCGTAACGCTGCATGCTAATTTCATAATCGGACTTTGCGGAATATATTCAGTCTTAACAGGCTGCAATATTTCTGTCTGGATTAACGGTTTCGTTCGTCGCACGGTTCAAGCTCGCTTCCGAAGCTAGACATCGGGCGTATTTAATTCCCGCGGCCGTACTACCCGGAACCGCTTTTTTTTTCTCTTTACGTCACCTTTCCCGAGTAATGAAATTTGCATTTTCGTGGCTCGTTCTCACGTGCCCGTTATTGCAATCCTTACGAAAAGATATTCCCGCGCCGCGGTTGGTTAGCAGGAACCCGGAAGTGGAGCTATCGTAGCCGTGGCCAAACGCGTTCTTGCCTTTTTTTTAATTATGCACGATTAATAGTTGTCGTACCACGGGACAGACACTTGAATGCGATTTAACGGAAGAATCGGAGAGGCCTGCCGGGGAAAGGTATAAAGTGTACAGCCTGTTATTTCGAATATATAATTTATTTCAAATTGGGCAAACGGTGGAGAAGAAGGTAGCCGACGGAGAAGCAAATTCCTCGCCAACGTAATACGTTTTTTCTTCTGTTACAAGTTTATAACTGACCGCAGCGCAATCAATAATTGCAGCAGTTAATCGGGGAATTAATAGGTGTCTTTTTTTAATCAACCTTCCACCGCATTTCCAAACGGTATTTTCCTAATCCACTAAGAGGAAAAAAGAAGCCCGTTCCACCTGTTATAATCACCATTAAAGAAGAAGGGGCTACCTTGAAATTCCCTCGGTCACTTGCATCCATCATGAACTGTGACCAATTAATCCATCTCCCAAAATACCCTCTGTCCAAGATACGATCTTCACCGATTCCTCTTTTTTTTCTTTCTTCTTCGTTCATGTGAAGCCGTCATGCTTGGTCGATGAACCTCGGATCGTCGATCTAGAACGTAGCCGGGAGGCCTGTAGAAGAAGGACCTTTGCAGCTCCGGAAATATTTCATAAGCGGCGTTTCGTGGGGGGGGGGGGGGGGGGGGACGCGAACGTGAATACCTGATTGCACACACCGTTAAGGAAGGGCTATTTCATTGCTAGCCAAAATCAACAACGAACGATCCTTAATCGAGCGTTATCGAATTCTTGCTCTGGGAAATTTTGTATAATTATTCAGAATATGCTATGTAGCCAGTATAAATGAATCCGAACGCACAAGGGCAGTCTCTTCATGTTCCGCGATTGACGTTGTTCCTCTATTCTACGAATAGGACGTTACGGTTTCGTTGCACAATACGATCGACTTTCACGGCTATGAAAAAGAGCGCGATTCTTCTTCGTCCGCGCTAAAGCGAGGGAACGGGTTTCCTCGTCGCGGTCGAACGACGGAGGTGACTGGGCGCGATCCGCGGGCCCGTGGAAAAAGAAACGCAATAAATTCCCCCTGGAATCGGAATCGCAAGGGCCGAGCTAACGGTTAATACACGATCATACGAAAGACGTAGCCGCGAGAAGCAATTTATATTCCTCCATCCCGGCCGCCTTTTTTCACCGAATTTCTTTAGCCTGGTGTCTGACCGGCTGTTACGTTCCATGTTGTTCGATCACGTTCCCGTCGCTGGTCTAAATACTTCTCCTTTTCCCATCGCTGTCGTGCATCTTCAACTCATCGCGGATCGATCGACTGAACGGAAAACGGAGGAACCGCCCGGCGATACTTTCAATTGTATTCGCAGAATATTTCATTTACGAAATGATTGATGTGAAACGACGCCGTGAAGCCGGGCTCCGCTAGACATCGCCTGCCAGACGAAAGTGGTCCCTTTTTCTCTCAGCAGGAACAACGCCGTTCATTTTGCAGGCCGGTGCTAACTTATTCCGCGGCTCGGGCTCGAGGTGTTCCACCGTGGAACGAGATTGGATGCTGCTCGAGCCGTCGGGGTCGACGACTTCCTCCCTGCTAATTAGAAATAATTGCTAGAATAAAGAGTGTCGCTCGGCCGAGCCGGGATTACGCGCTCGCTCGCTTGCTTGCCTATCGATTAGACCCGCTCGTATCATGGAATTTCTCTAGCCGCGCGTGGGGTTAGCTCTTTCATGGGTCTCAAAGGGTTGTTAGCCTTCGTCGAGTAAAAATTTACTGTTCCCTGGTAGTTGCGACTTCTTAATTTTGTAGGCAATCCAATAAAGACTGATTCGTTCTAACTATGTGCTTCTCCGAGGGAGCTCTTAATTTTGTTTGCCCTTAGAAGGTCCGGAAGGGATGTATGAAAAGATCAAACGTAAAGGTCCTAAGAGAGTTTGCAGTGTTCACGATTTCTTACTAATACGTGTGAATAATTAATCGGACACGCTACGACTTCTGTGAGTGTTCTCTGTTTCCAATGGAAGTGCCGATTTCAATCACGTTTGTCAGCTGATTTGCGGAGACACGGATACGCTCTAGATATCGCCTGACGTTCGCGAGATTCAGCTCTTTCCAGGAAATAATGGAGCCGAGCTTTAATTAACACCTTCGTTCCGGGACGTTTAATTAAATACAACGTCCCGAGTTAAATTACAAGCTGGCTGTTGAAATTCCCCTTTTAAGGGAGTGGCGGGCGAGAGGTGTTTTATGTAAATATAGATCTACGCTGGTGATTTACGCCAGTCGAGAATTCACTGTTTTCGCGTGGGAGACGAAAGTTCATGCCCCTGACATCCACCCGGGGTTCAAATGGAATGTATAATATCCGAATGAATTTGTATTCTCAAATATCCATCTCCCGTGTTTCGAGGCGAGCACGGCGAGCAAAGAGAGGGGTCGCGTAGCTAATTACTCTAAACCAATTACCCTTTGTTAGCGCCGGTATGCGCGACCGAAGCATCCCTTGCCCTTAGCCGGTGAAGCTAAGCACGAGCTCTCGCCGTTCTGTTAACTCGCGCCTCCCGTGTGCTCGTGTCGAGCAACGAACGATCGCTCGGCCGCAGAAGAATCATTTTATTAGCAATTACGATCGGCAGACTTTCATCAAACGATGAAGAAGCTTCGTTAGAGCGGCTCGTTTAACGAACCCCTGCCTTTATCGGAGCAGCACCGTAGGAAAATTGAATCGTTTGTGCCGGCCCTTCTGAACCCGACGCGCAAAACGATCCGATTCGTGCAAAACCGACGAAGAGGGGCAAGCTACGTCAAAGTGCTTGAACGACCAGCAACGCTGCGATCCATCAGACCGCCCCGCCGGAAATAACAGGCACCGCTTCTGCAACCATCTCTACCGTTCTCATTAACAGACCAACCACCGTGAATCGCCTACAATCGTCCACCGATAGTCCACCGCGCTCTCAGACTCGCCTCGAAAGCTACGCGATCCGCTCCCACGCTTCGCTCGTCCTCTCCCTCCGATGCGCGACGCGGCGTTCGAACGAGAAGCCGTGCCCCGCGTACAGCAGCGCGATACGGCGAATAATCGATCGTGATCGAACGGCTCGCGACAATTACAGCCGCTGCCGCCGTTATCCCGAGCAGGCTGTCCGGCGCGTGATCCTCCTTGTTATCGGCGGTGTCGGGCAACGCGGATCGCCGACAGTGGCCAGCGGCTGGGTCCGCGCGGAACCCGCGGCGCATCGATGCCCGCTCGCCCCGCACGCGGACGAACCGATGGATAATTTATCGCGCGTCCGTCGTTTCCGCGCGATCGTTTAGGCAGGCCCGGCCGCCGGTCCGGAATACAAATGTGCCGGCGCGCCGCGCCGATTCTCATGCAGAATGCACGCGTGCACGCGAACCGCCGGCTCCCGACGCCGCTGTTCCGCCGCTGTTTCGCCGCCGCCCCGCGCGAGCGTGATCGTTAATAAACGATACGCTTTATTGCGATTTACGCGCGTGCACGCGCTCCGCGGGCACGCCCGACGGGTTCCACGGCGAGGCGTTGAATTTTCAGAGGAGCACAGTTTCTCGGTCGAGGGGGTAGTTATCACCCTCTGCGCTACGTTCGGGTGTTTTGACGGTACGCGGCGAGAGGTGTCCGCGCCGTTATTGCAAGTCGGAGAAATTGGCTATTGTACAGTTTTCGTGCGGCGGTTCGCCTGGACTGTCGTTTAAGGGGCGGGTGTAATAATGGTCGCTAATGGGCGAGTTTGTGGTTAACTCCTTGGAGAGCTCGCTGAACTGTAGAGGGACTTCGGAGAAGGGTGGATAGTGTATGTTTGGTTTTAATAGACTGCGCATAGCCGGCGATTCGAATAATTTATGCCTCTCGTAGTTCCACTGCTTCAACTTCAGCTTCAAGACTTTTAGAATGGAAGTTGAACGGACTTAGTGATTGAAACAAAAACAAAAAAAATGTATCACGGGATAAAGCTGCAAGGCCGCGCAGAAATATACCCCATCACGTAGCATTACCCTGCGATTATAGAATCATTTCGTATACCTGGAATGGCATACTTGTAATCTTGTTAAACCTGCTGGTTGTCTGCAACCCGGTATCATCGGCCAGGTTGCACGCGCTAATTTTATCGCTCGCAGCAGCCGGTAGAACATCCTCGACTTCTTTCTTCGCCTGTTATTCGTCTGAGAGATAACGAGTCCGGTCCCACCTTATCGCGAAGAGTTACATTAAGTTCGTTCAACTCGTGTAATCAGCGCCGGTAACGTTATCGTCCGATCGAGCGTATAGGGGATTTTCTTGGACAGCGTTATTATAATTAAAGCCGCAGCGGGGTATCACGATTTTGCGGATTAGCTGTAACATTTGATCAGACAGGTTGGTCTTCCATTCGCGAACTCGTTCGTGATGCATTGCTCGAGCTACTCCACGGGATCCCCAACAAAGTAGATAGTGAATGTGTAATTAAGTAGGAGACACTGATTTTTACGCGTCCCCGGCTAACTCTTATCGGGTCCTATTAATTTATGGCAGACGTTATCGTCGGATCTGACAAGGGGATAATAATTGATACTATATTGATTTCGATGCGGTGATTATTGCTGTAGAAATCGTTGTGTTCTCTTTGTGGAATTTTCTGAGACAAGTGATTTAGCGTCTATACGTGCGATTTAAAAACGCACACACTCACCTCCGACCACATGTCATCAGATCCCCCCCGAAAGCAAGGAAACAAAAAAAAAGGAAATCTGTAATCCTTCATTTAATACCACCGGATATTTCTCTGCGCACGTCGCTCTGTCCACTTTTCCACGACGGGTTCGTACACCCTCTTTCAAAATCCCATCGCGAGCACCCCGTGAAACCTGCTCTCTCTCCCTCTCTCCCTCCCCTGATTCGCCACACGTTCACCCTCGCGACTCGCAGCCACCCCTTCGCTTCGCGTTTCACGCGCAGGGAGAGACACGGGAACGCGGTTCGTAATATTCAAACATTCATAGCCGAAATATTATGAGGGAGGTTGGGGGGCGGGCGGACGGACGATCCCGTCGGGGGCACGGGATTCACCCTCGCCTCATCTGCGCCGGCGAGATAACGTTTTGCGTCGCGTCAACGTAAGGGGGCACGGGGGCATTGTGCTGCCACGGCTAATGGTCCCTCCCCGTCGTGCGAGGGAGTCCTTTAATTTCCACGACGTTAAGAGACACTCGGCTCTACTCCCCGGGGCCTCGTACAGGCGAGACTCGCCCCCCCCCCCGTTAGAGTACTCTGACCGCGCCCCTTGATTTCATGCGCTGCATGTGGCTCGGGGTCGGCCACGGTTCACGTTCTATGCGGTGGATTACAGACCGGGGGTGGTGGAGCCTCTTCGCGTTCGAGGGCGAGATACGGTGCAGCTTACGGGGGACGGTCCTCCGAATATGGGGAAAACGTTTTTTTCGGAAGGGATTCGGTGAATCAGATGCGTCGGGGTTTGAGGAGGGTTATGACTCGAGATAAGGGGTTGGGTGATACGTGATTTGTATTACCGTAGGTTCGGGAACATTTCGAGAGCTTCGGAAAGCGTTCGTCTGACCGCGAACACCCGTTTTTCCGCCAGCGGTTGTTGCGGAAAAGAAATAGTTGCGTGATTGAATTAATCTGCGATATTGCTTTTTGGCTGAAAATCGAGATGCGTCTATCGTGCTTGTACCAAGTACTTTTCTCGATGATCGAAAAATGTGTGCGAAATTCATTTCCACGAGGCTCCACGATCTTGCCCACCCCGGCCGGTCTCCAGTTAAGGGAAGACGAATCGGAAGTATAACCTTCCTTGTAAGGACTTGGCTGGCATTGACGGCTTCGGACGGGCTTCTCCTTTTCTTCTCCCCGGATTTTTCCACCTCCGACTCGTGGAGAACCCTTCACCTGTCTCGCCATCTGCTAGCCCGTGTATACATAGCTGACGATTTACTTTTTCCCGACGTGTCGCATGGGACCAGCCGGCGGCGTGATTTTCTTTCCGATTCGTCGAAAGCTCGTCTCGAAGGTCAATACTCCCTCCCCACATCTCGAGGGGAAAGACTTGTCGCCGTGCCGCGTCGACCGTCCTCTCGCCCCTTGTAAATCCGTCGAGGGTGGTTCGCCTGCCGGACAAATGCTTCTCGAGCGAAATCGGGGTGGAGATTTAGGTCCGAGGTAGACGAATCGTACTCGGTTGAATTGGACGTTCGGAGGATACGATCTTTCTTTACCGATCTGAGAAAAAAAAATGGTTTAATCGAACCTGTTACGTCCTAGGAAATAATCTTCGTAAGAACGCGAATTCCCCTTGCCGTCTTTATTCCCAACACGCCGCGAACCCGGAACTCGCGATCGATAATAATCCGTCCGCCGAGGACGATTGGAATCCCCAAACACCGTTCGCGGCCAACAAACGGAAAGTCAATTTCCGCCGCGAAAATCCGTCCCACTCGTCGACACCCTGGCCGAACATTCCTCTCGCCGAGCCGTGGGTATCGTGCCCCTCGGTCTCTCTATTAGTTCAGTCATCGAGAGTGCAAACACCCTTTTGTGGGACGCGCGCGTTGTTCGCGGGACGCACTCGAGACTGCGATTTCAAGGCGCCGGCGGAGGGGGCCGGACGGGAGGGAGGGCACCGCGGAGACGCGGTGACGGTGAACGAGCGGCGGTGAGGAGTGGTACCGGCTCGTGACAATGTCAATGTTTGCGTCGTTGCACCGAAGCACTCTCGGGAACAGCCGTTTGGGGGGGGGGGGGACTGGAGTGTCTTCGGGTTGTACAGGAAGAATGGACTCGTGTCGAGGGTACGTAGAACTAGTCGCTCTTTGCGGGGACTACCTCAATGAGCCTCCATTAATTTCCAAGCTTCCCCGTGCGGACCCTGCCTCTCACCCTTCCGCGCCCTCGTCGCTCGGCGCCTCCCTTCTTCCTGCCTAGGGAAACGTCAACCGCGTGTCCGCGTGTTCCCCGCGATCCTCCCTCGCGTCTTCGCTTCGTTCGCCGGACGTTCGATCGATCGGCTAGCCCGGCTTGTCTGCCCTGTCTCCCCAGATCCGTAGGTACGCGGTCGAGAAGAGCGTGGGTACTTCAATGGAGACGGATGGATTTTTTTGGGGGGCGAGGGTACGACTCTCGCAGAGCGTTCGATCTCCGAAGGTGTTCCGCGACTCGCGAAGCTGTCGTTAAACGCGTCGCGGGTAGGTTTCCGCGTCAGCGTGGAACGTTCTCGCGAGGCGGCTAGAGGCGCGCTTGATATGCGTGGGCGTCGGAGCCGCGACGCGTGATTCCAGGCGGATTCTCACGAGCCGCTCGTAGGACGAGGGAGTAAGCGGCGACGAGACCGCGGGCAACGGTGCGCGTGTTCGATCGTTTCGGAATTCGCTAGTACTTTTGATCGGCCAGCGAACGATATCTTCTAATCTTCATTCATAAATGTCGCGGTGCTCGGAACGCGACGACGCATCCCCGTTTTAGTTTCCCTTTCGATGATTCCCCTTTACATCCGTTCCATCTCGCGCGACGCACGCACCGTCGTCCCCTCTAACTGGGACGAACGTGTGGCGTATATGATTATGAATATACTCGACGTGCCCGCCGGAATATCGAAGCAGGTGTCCCCGTTCGTTCGACCAAGTTGCCGTCCGCGCTGGAACGAGCGTGTGTTGCATGTAGCGAGGTATTCGAGCGGCGGCGGAGCATAATCCAGCGCGCTATCTCTTCGCATTATCATCGCGAATGTTTCCGCTCGCGGCAACATCAAGTTCAATTCGTATCTCGTCGATCGCATGGGTCTCCGAGCTTATTTTTACAGTGACTGCTTCTAGCGGCTTCGCGCTGACTTCGAGGCGTTCGGCAATATGAATACAATGTTTGCCGTTTCGACATCGAATTGCAATGAACTTTAAGCCGAATGTTCCCAAGAAACTCCGTAGCTTGTCCGCGAAACGAGGATCGTGCTTTCCGGGAGAACGGGCCAAGAGGGAATCACCTCGTACGATCGTGCCCGTCCTCTTGGCAACGCGTTAAGTCGAATCGTTGACCCTGACGTAACGCGGTCCGTTGGCGTCGCGATTTTCCTCTCGCGTAACCGTCTCGACACGTGTACGACATTTGCACGCTGACGTGACGGAACGATGCGTCTGACTCCGTTCTCTTTTTTTTTTTCATTTCATTCCACGCGCGTACCGGCGCGAACAATTAGGCTCGCCGCGGAATTCCTTGCGCGCCTCGCCGCGTCTGCTCCTCGCAGGAACGAGCACCGACGACGTTCCCGCGACTTTCGCGGGATTGTTCGCGGCGATCGTTGCCAGGATACCGGCCGCGGGGACACGAGCCTCTCCGCTCTTCTTTTCACTACGACGTGTCCAACGATCGAACGTATCGCCGGCTCGTACGAACTGCGTATCATCCTCTCCCCCTTCGCCGCACGAAAAGGAATCACGACTTGAGCAGCATGGCCGTCGCGTAATGATTTTAATTATCACCGACGGCTCCGTTCGCGTGGAAACTGACGCATCCACTTTTATAGCCGTTCAGACGAGTCCGTTTGATCGCTACATTGTGGGTCAAGGCGGCACGCGGATGCTGTTTAGGGGGAGGCCGTGGAGATATTATTGTTACAGTCGTCTCAACTTTTCATGCTTGACCCGAATATCGTTCGCGTTGCCGATCGCTCGCGAATCGCAATGCTCGATTCCGCGATTCCCCCGTTCTTCGGTACGGGGAAAAGGAACGTCGATGTAGAACAGCGGCGATTAGATGCTAATGCACGCGTTTACGCTTCCCGAAGGTGTTATCCGTTGGTGAGGTACAATGGGCCTGGCGCGCGCGGTGTTCACCGCCGCGTATCGATCATCGTCCCGCGAGCCGAGGGCAACATTATAGGGCTCATTACGTTCCGTATCCTTCGCCGCAACAATGGCTACTTGGCATTCGCGTTACGCCGCCGGCCCGACATTGTTCTCTGCGACCGTTTCACCGGGCACAAGTGCGCGCGTACGTGGGATTCGAACGGGGAGGGCAATGCGTCTTCCGTTGCGTCCCGCGTGCGCTCTTCCCGAGCCGCGAACAAATGGGCCCCGCGGCCGAAGAAGAGCGGATCCGAAGATCCTCTCGTGCACGTTGCACGGGGCCGGTGCGCGTAGAGAAAGAAGAGATCTTGCTCCTCGCCTTTTCGCTCTCGGCCTTGTCGACTTTTTCTTAACGGAATACTTGTGGGGTCTTTGTTTCGGATAGAATATCTTTCGGATAGAAACGGGGGGGGGGGGGGGGAGGGGGGTTAACGTTGCAGTAGAAATACTGTCTCAGTGTTTCAAATGTCGTGTTTAAAAAGCAATCTCGAATGGTACCGAAATGATAGTTATCAAATGACAAATGTTTTCGGTCTGCGCATGGCAGAGCCGGTACGCTTATGACCGTCTCCCTTTTATGTTTCAGCAAATCCTGCAAAAATCCTCGGTCTCGGTGGAGATCGAAGTGAGACCGAGGCAATTGGTTCCGGACACCAACTGTTTCATCGATTACTTACCGCAGCTGCAAAATATCACGAAAGCAACCGCCGGCGCGCAACCCATCTACACGCTTATGGTGCCGCTCGTAGGTGAGTAAAATTCATAAATTGATCATACTCGATGAGCAGATCAATCCTAAGAAGGAGCGAAATACATTCTATAGAGCGGACAGGATCGCCTCTGAATCCGATACATCCTGGTCCTCTCTTCGGACGAATTTCGTCGACCAAAGGCCATCGATTATTCCACGCCCCCTCCCCCTTCCAGTTGTGTAAAGCTGTCCGAAGTAATGCCCGCTCGCAGGAGAGAGGACAAGTCAATTGTATGAAATAATCGCCGATAAATAACCGGCGAATGTTCGTGGCTCGCTCGTGCAAAACCGTGTCCCGAGACTCTCGCTCGAGAATGAATGCTACGAGAACCGATCGGGTCCGAGAGCATCGTAAAACCGCCCCCGCGAAACGCACAACCCTCCCTACCACCTTTTTCCCCCCCTCGTTTCCATTGAATATTTAGAAGAATCTGTCGGGTTGGATTCTTTTTTTTTTTCTTTTTTTTTTTAGTATCGGACGAAGAAGCATTATTATGCAGGCCGATGTTGGGCCTTCGTTCCCGCGTAGACATTAAGACGATCGCCCGAGGGTGATAGTGTCATCGGGAGAACATCGGCGTCGGGTCACGGATGGGTCAGAGCCGCGCGCAAATATGCTACTCACCTTGTGACGGCCGTCGTTGTCGTCATCGGTATCTTGGTCGTCGTTCGTTCTGTCCTCGGACTCGTAGAAAATACACTTTCCCGCGTACACAGAGTGGCCCGGACAGAATGTTGGCGTCTTCTTAAAGCTCCCCGACGATCGCGATGACATTCCGTTCGCGGATCTGTGCGTCCGATAGATTCGAAAATATTAGGCCGAGTCATAAGTAACTTCCGTTCTCTTATCAGACATTTACTTTGCCCTCATTAAATAACAAAGTTGTATCGATTTATTATGTATTCACCACTAGCGCGTATAACCTTCTCCCATCTTCCTGGCAGTTCATTAATTCCTTCCTTGTGAAGTATGGTTGGTTCTGCACTGGCAGAAGTTTTCGACAGCCTGGCCGACTTGTGCTCTTCGGAATCGAAGATTTTTCCATTCGCAAAGCTTTGTAAGGAACAGAGAAGGTGGTAGTCCGTCGGGGCAAGATCCGGGGCGTAAGGTGGGTGTCGTAAAACAGACCATCCAAGCTCAAGAATCTTTTGTCGCGTAAACGAATGACGTTTTTGGGATCGACGAGTGCAGGACGCTTTTCATGGAGTTTCTCTTTTGCACTCCTTGCAACTGCTGCACGTGTCTATCCGCGGTAATCGTTCAACTTCAACAACTCGTGGTGAATTATCCCTTGGCAATCCCACCGTACACGCAACACAATCTTTTTGCCATGGATGCTTGCATTCGGATTCGATAGGCGTGGCTGATCCTCATCAAGCCACTGTCTTTTGCGTATTATATTGTCATAGGTAACTCATCTTTCATCGCCTGTTACAATCCTGTTTAAAAAAGGCTCAGTTTTTACCCGTGAGAGCAGACTTGCGGCGATCGACACGCGATCTTCTTTATTCCGTTCACCGAGATCGTGAGGTACTCATACTCCTAACTTTTCTGACTTTCCCCAATTTCTCCAGGTAGCGGTTAACAGTTGATTGTGATGTATTCAACCTTTCCGCTATACCTCTTGTCGATCGACGTGGATCTTGCTCCAATATTGCCTTTAAAGGGTTGTCGTCAAAGTCGGAAGGACGTCCCGCCCTCGGTTCGTCTTTTCAGGTCGTATCTCCAGAACGGAATTTTATAAAGCAATTTCTAACTGCCCGATCAGTTGCCGGTCCTTCACCATACACACTGCGTATTTTGTCAGCTGTCGCCTTAGCACTGTTGTCCTGTTTCAATTCCCAAAGCATCGCATGACGAGTATATGTACTCTTTGACTCTCCGTTTCAGACGTTAAAGAAACAAAGACAGTTTAACGTAACGCGTGTCACGCGAAACAGTTGACGAAAGGCTAACTGAAGCCCCGTCTAAATAGTGAAGACAAAATCTTGTCCCGGTAAGTCATAGCGGGTATGATACGAACAACAGATTCTACTTAGCTGCGTCGGAAGTTGCTTACGACTCGACCTAACAGTTCGAAATGGTTCATTGAACGCGTCGTGTATCCCGTTAAATTGCATTCGTTTCATTGTCGTCTACCGCCGTTATCAATGGGTAGCGATCGGTTCGCGATTCCCCAAGGGATATCTGTACACGCGTGAGTTTGCCGAAGCGTTCCGACGACCGTGTCCGAAAATAATTCTCCCCGGTATGGAGAGTCTCGCTTTCTACCGTCAAAAGCGACAGTCCGTTAGGCAGCGCTGCAATTACTGTACCGACGAGTGTACTTTAGCATAGCAATTACCCAATTACCGAGGCTCTCGTTGCGCTGTCGAATTGACGTACTTCTCGCAAGTGCGGAGCCCGAGGCGATCGCAAAACATGCTCGGGACGAGATGCCGTCGAACCTTCCCAGAGATCGCCGAAACGATCCATGAAGCACGTTCACGAACAATCGTAAAAATCCTTAAAGAAAAACAAAAATCACAATCATAAAACGTCCGCCAAGAAATCCAAAATAATATCGATCATTCAAGGTTGGATATTTAAAAGAAAAAAGAAAAAGAAGCGAAATGTTGCGAAGCTTTCCGCTTTACGTCTCTCTACCATTAATCGCGCATTCGGTCTCGCATTTTCGCGCGGGGAATCATAAATCGATCATCGCGCTGCGGCGCGAAAATAAGTGACCGTAGGGAAACGTTCTTGCTAGATACCCGAGGCTGCTCCAGGGGGTTCAAGGCCGTTTGAAATGGAAAGGCGCATCAATCACTGTTACACGATCGTGGTAAATTAGCGATGATCGCCTCGATAATTCGAGGGAATCAATTTCGTGGCGTATCGGGCTGCCATTACCGTCGGCCACGAATGTCCCGGCAGTGGCTGAGATCGCGTCGAGATTACGTCGAGGATGATCTCCGACGAGGACCGAGTTCTTTGAACCGTTCATTAGCCATCGCCTAGGTCAAGCTCGTCCCGGCGGACAAGGCCGACAGTTCGATCATGAGTGTTTCCTGCGAGAACGAGTACTAATCCTTTTTTTTTCTTTTACCTATTTACCGTAGCTATTACAATTGAAAAGCGGAACCCGCTTCAGCCTACCTGGATTCCATCTGCGCGCCCCGGAGAGCAATTTCTACGCTTCCCGCGTTTACCTTCCGAACGGAAGTCGAGCGAACAGTCGCGAATCGGTATCGGATATTGCGGCTGCGTTTAGCGAGGGAGGTAGATTAATGCATATCGAATGCCGTTGAATCTCCGATTGAAAGCGACTCGACTGTGTTTGCGCCGTTGGAGAACCGTCTCGGTATTCCTGGCCCTCGCCTTCGGTGCACGCCAGTCGGTTATCGGATTTCTCGGGGGTGTGGGACGACTCGAGCCGAGGCTGCTCTACAGGATAAAAGGGTGGTAGCTAACACACGACTTACATGCAAACGCGGATCCGGGCGGAAAAACACGTCTACCCGTGGACTCTGCCAAAGTTTTTCGGCGGTCGACCGACAGTGGTAACGATTTATTCGAGCAAGTCGGAGCGGGGTGGCTCTTCCACCCGCCCGAATAAGAATCCTCCCTCGCGAAAGTTGTCCTTCCCTCGACCCGGTCGACTCTGTTGGCGGATTAATTTATACCGGGAGGGAAAGTTCTTCCCTCGAACCCCATTCCGTTGGCGATTTCACGAATTCCGTTCGAACTCGAGGAGAAATCGGTCGCTGAACGCTCATTCCTGGAGCAACCGCGCGAATCTTCTGTCGCGACGGGAGACAGTACGATTTGCTTCTTTCGACGTCCGCGGATCGATAAAGCCGGGAATCCTCGTGGAACAGCGGCGAGAGTTGCTCATCGAATCTCGCGCGTTGAATGGAAATTGTTTTATTGAAAATCCGGCCGCGGGAACAGTGGTGGAGAGACGTATCCAGGAATTCTGTCACGTAGATATACCCGTCGACAGTCCAATTTACCGCATGCCAGCGACACACCGAAACCGTCCCGCTGCGCCGCGACTCTGTTTCCTGATCGCGTGTTATTAAACGTCCCGCGATGCCGTGGCGGTACCTTTGTCCGTCGATATTAAGAACGATGGTCGCGACGGACGAAAATAAAATTCGTTCGATCGACCGCGAGTTTCGTTGCGAGAACCTTTCGCATCAGCGTCGCCTCGTCTTCAGCCAGAATTTCCTAAGCTGATCATTTATGGATTCTTCGCCTCCCGTTTCGCAGTCCCGAGGGCCCGGCGTTCCTCGGCCTATTCGCGGAGCCGAGCGGAATCGCGTTCCCGCGAGTTCATCAATAATTCCCGACGAGCTTCGCCGATCCGTTCGCCGAGCGTTTCTATTTCGAGGCGAACAGTCGGCGGATCCGCTCGGGGATTTACCGTGGATTCGCGTGGCTGGCGCGTGTCCGTGCTGAATTGGAGCACTCTCAAAACGAGGCTGGGACGCGAACTTTTCCGCGCTTCGGTTCGCTTCGAGGAGGAAAATATAGACGGCAATGTGGGCCGACGATCGAAATCGTTTACCGTTGGACGAAAGTGGTAACACCTGAGAGTCGGTGTTGCCGTTGTCGATAGTGTATCGCGATACGAGAGTAAAGAAGGGAAACGGTTGGCGAAGGGTTGCGAAGATATTTTTGTGCCCGGCTGCTGTCGGGATCTTTCTATATCACCGAAAGATTCACCATTCGTCCCTATCCGCTGCTAATGGAATGTTCTTGCGCCTCTGTCGCAGTGCTGAACGAGCTCGAAGGCCTCGCGAGGGGTGCGGACGCCAGGGACTGTCCCCCGGCTTCGAGGGCGGCATTGGATCCGGAACACGTTG
Source organism: Holcopasites calliopsidis (assembly GCA_023838395.1). NCBI lineage: Eukaryota > Metazoa > Arthropoda > Insecta > Hymenoptera > Apidae > Holcopasites > Holcopasites calliopsidis. The sequence continues at coordinate 3,835,729 of JALHAQ010000008.1, forward strand.
CCAGGGTCGCCGAGAGCGCGAAGGCAGCGCTGGCCTTCGCGAGGAGCAGAAATCCGGCGATCCGGTGCTTAACCACGAGGGGAACTGTCCTCACGTCCAGCACGTTCACGGTGGAGGAGGACGTCGATAAGGTAAACCGAATCGGTCTCGAATCGCGAGGAAAAGGAAAGTTCCGTCGTCCGAGTCGAACGATTAAAATTGAACGCGCGTGTACATACGTCGAACGGTATTCAAGTGTTCGTAGTTGTTCCGTTCGAACTGTCCGATGCGTGCGAACGAATGTGCGAACCAAGGGAAGCGCGAAAGGGGTGATATAACAAGAGGAGCAGGGCGCGTCGTGTTGAGCAAGGTAGAACGCTAGTACGGACCGGTGTTCATTGAAGCGCGAATGTTATGATAAGGGGTTGGCGATCGTGGAAGAAACGCCGCGATGGGTGCGGATAAGCTTTCCTTACAGCGCCCGGTAACTTCTGCCCAGCACGGATCTCGCTCTCTGCTGGTTATCTCGACGGTAACACGCGGCGTACACGCGTCGTACGGGACGGCGACAGGAACCTCGATCTGTCAAACGATAGATCAGAGAGAACTGCAAGCTCTTTCCGGTTTATTCAGCAAGCGTTACCGCATCGTACTTCGTCTTCTTCTTTCCAGTCTTCCTTCGCATCGTTTTTAGCCGTCGACGGCTAATTGCACCGGGCTTTTAATTAACGTAACGTAACGCGTACTTTAAGTACAGAGGATCGCCAAATGATTTCTCTCTTGTTCTGTGATAAACGAGGAATGAAGGAAGTAATTACATGCGTGAAGGATCTGATTACGCACTGCTCGAACATATGTTCAAACTTTGGCGTAACGCAATTTAAAAACAAGGCGATCGTCCGCGCTTAATGTACACGTTTACATTACGTGAATCGGGAAGATCTGAAAAAATTGTCGTACCGTGGGGAAGCCTTGGCAAGAGCGCCACCAATTGAAATTCCCGCGACGCCGGGGCGCGTGTCATCTCGTAAAAAATAATAAGCGAGCATCTGCAATTCTGTTGCAGGACGGGCTGACAAGAAACGATGACAGAATACTGGCTACGTGCTTGAGCCTCTGCAAGGCGGGTAACAAAGATCAAGTGAATGCAGGTACGTACGCTACGCGCACACCGTTACACCGGTGTCTCTCCTCGTACGTTTCTCCGGCAGTGTAACCCGAACACGTTTCCAAGCGTTTTCCAACGCTCCGATGGCGATCAATAACGCGTCCGGCCGATCGTGATAGCCGGTCCCGTGCGTGTAGATTAACCGTTATCGGCGGTCGACAGGCGTTCGCGCCGTGTCGCGATCGAGAGAGCATTCGTCACCTTCGGACCCGCCCTTATCGAGGGCGGTGAATTTATTAGCCGATCGACGGCGAAGGAAGGCGCCCGCGAGATCTGTCTCATTAAGGGGCCGCGCCCCGCTAATTGAAACCGTGTCGCCCCGTTGAATTATGTCCAGGGGGGGAAATGCGCGGTCTTGCTTCACTCGTTCGCGGCTATTTAGCCGCCGATGGGAACGGTTCCTCGCTCGAGAGAAATCCGTTCAGCCGTCGACGCGTGACTCGTAATTTCCCGTCGTTTCCGCAACAGCGTAATCTCTCCGCGCCCGGTGTTCGCGTGGAGGGCTTCCAAAGAGAAAGGGGAAAAGAGAACCGATTGTTCTGTTAACAGAAGAGGGTCAGCCGCGACGTCTCCGGCGAGAGGTGGTCCTGCTAACGGAAGACAGAAACCTGAGGGTGAAGGCTCTGGCGAGGGACGTTCCGGTGAGAGAGGTGCCCGACTTCACGCAATGGGCCGGCCTCGGCTGAGACGCTTTCCCGACCAAACACACCCGACAAATCTCCCGTTACCACCCCCTCCCTCCCGCGCCGTGCAAACTTGACAAGCAGCAGCAGCAGCAGCAGCAGCAGCAGCATTAAGAGACAAGAAAAGGAAAGTAGCGAGCGTGAAAGGAAGAAAGGTAAAACCGCGGTAGAAAATAGCAACGGAGGATGTCTCGCATCCTGGTCCCTCCTGTCCAGGCCGATCAGCCCCGTCGCGCGCGTGCGACGGACCTTCCTTCCGTACGCGCGCGTAAACGATCGTCCTGACGGCGCGCTCCCTCGCCGAAGGGGGTGGCGCCTCGGGAAACAGGGAAATCGAGCGTGCGCGCCGGTCGCTCGGCGGCGTTCCGTCCCCGGGGTAATTCCGCTCGCGGCGATACGCGGGCTTCGCGGAGCGACCGAGACGAGCATTTTCACGGGATCGCGAGACATGGTGTCTAGATCTGTTCGCCGGAACACCAAGGGGAAGATAGAGGAGAAAGGGGCGTTATCGCGGCCGCTTTCCGCCTCGCTCCAAACGCGATTCGCGACAAACGATTTTGCTCGAGTAACGAACACCGGTTACAAAGATCTCGACGTCGGGGAGCACAGGCGTGAAACCGTCGCGAGTGCGCGAGCAATTGATCCCGGGATGTGTCGGAACAGGAGCATTTCATTTAGAGAAAGAAGATAGATACAGAGAATGGTACTTGATCGAAGAGAGAGAGAGAGAGAGAGAGAGAGAGAGAACAAATCGAATGATTACGCGAAAGATATTCAAATGGACAAATCGGTATTTTTTTACACATCGTGAGTACTTTTTGGTTGATTTTTAATCGATGGCGACCGCCTCGCAGCCGGCTTCAATTCTTGTGTACCCTCCTTTTATCATGTTTATAACGATCTATACACCCCCTATATATAATATATATTTATATGTATATATTTGTACGCACTTTTGAATATTGTAATAACGCCGTATGCGGTCGTTGGAGGATGCGTTCGGAATCCGCGTACATATCTCCGCGCGCGCGCGTTTGTTTGTGTGTGTGTGTGTGTGTGTATGAAGTTTACCTTTCCTTTTCTTCTCTTTTCATTTTGCTGTGCCATCCTTTTCAGCCTGCCCAGCACCGAATGGTTCTGGAATACATTTTCTCCTTTTCCAGCTCTCCCTCCCCCCCTCCCACTTCTTCTTGGAAGAATCTTCCCTTCCACTTGTAGTTTCTTCTTCCTCGCGTGGTCTCAGCCTACTCTACGCATTCCTCTCTTCTCCCTTTCGTTCGGTATTACGCGTAACGATGGTCACCCTCGCACGCGGTTCGTTCCTCCTTTTTCTAGAAATTTTTCCACAATTTTTGCGCTGTTGCCTTTTTCCTTTTCTTTTTTTTTATTGTGCTTTTATTTTCGTAGGTAGCTCATACTTTTTTCTCACACTTTCGATGTCTTTATTTTTACTAGCCGTTAATCGTTTCTTTTCCTTTTTTAAAGCTCTCGTAACGGCCCGGCGTTAACGCGCGATCACAATCCGTTGGAGCGTTACGAGACGAATTTTAATGATCTTTTTTTTATAATAGCGATTTAGCGCTGGATACGGGCGCAACGAAGGTAGAGGAGAGATTTTAACGTTACAAGAGAGAGCACGACTATTTTTAATCCGACATTTCGCGGGAAATCGCCGCTCTCGTCTACGTTTTTCTTTTTTTTTTTTTTTTGTCTTTTCGTCGTCCGTGAAACGGAACGTTTTGAGAGGCACGCGGTACACGCGGTGCGCCAGATTCTCGCATCGTTTTCCAGCGAGTGCGCGCGCGTCGAGCATGTCGCGAATATCGCGCGCGAGCTCCTCGAATCGCGACGCCCGCACGCGTGTCAAAGTGACGGACATCCACGCGAAATTCGAACGCCGTTTCGTTTTACTCGAAACCGACCGGCTGCTCCGGTGGAAAGAAAAAAAGAAAAGAATATCGTTCGATTCAGAAACGCGCTGCGCGCCAGGGTACGGAATCGGTGTTCGGATTTCCTTCTCTCTGGCCACCCTCTGTGGCGCAAAATGCTGATTACTCGTTTCCAGTATCTTCGACGATAGAAATAGCCTTGATCGAATAGCCTTAATTACCGCAGTGATTACTGGTAGCTGATGAATAGCCCACCCAGACGCATTTCTAATCCTGCAAGCACGTGCGTAATCGCGAACAGTTACAAAGCGTCGCTTCAACGTTACCGCTGGGTCGTTGCCGCGATTAACGAAAGGGGTGAAAGTGAAATCGGTTAAATGGAGATCGCTGGATCAATGGCTCGTGAATTTGAAAATATGAAACGTCGCGTCGTAGGGAAAACGGGATCGGTCGTAACGTCGCGATCGCGATGCTGCTTCGCGCGAGATCGCCGAACATCGTCTCGGACCAGTAGATTTATTAGAAACTAGCGCACCTAGGCTTGTAACAGAGATTTCTGCTAATCGCACGTAGCAGCAGGTCCAACACGATAAACACAATATACACACCCGATCATTCGACACGCGACGTCGCTCGATTGCATATCATTGATTAACCCGTTGCTGGGGATGAAGCTCGTAGAACGAACTCCCGGGAAACGTGTGCACATAATATTCGAACAGAAGGAACAGCGTCGCCGTAATCTCGCGGCTCTCGACGGGAGGCAGATCGGTAAAAAATTTCTTTCGTTTAGATCGCACGGGGTATGCTCTCAAACGCGTAACGCTCTATTTATTTTTCTAGAACACCGATAGTCGTCGTTCAGATGTCTATCTGTTCGCAAAAGAAATGTCTGTTGAGAGAAAAGAAATCGCGAGTAAGAGATAAATTACGTAGAAACGATCGACCGCGAAGGACTGATCGTTTGTCGTGGTTCGAATCGCGAACGTGTCGGGAGCACACCTATTGGATTTCGATTACGATCAGGATCCAGGTACATTCCGAATATAGCAAGCGGATCGGTATCGGGGACCGGTTTCAGCGAAAATTCATCGCGAATCCTTTCTTTTTTTTTTGTTTTTTTCGAAGCGTCGCGTTCTCCCCTCGGATTTCGATGATCCGGTCAGACTGGTCACGGCGGAATGGATCGCGCGCGACGTGACGAGTATCACACAAAAATCGGGAAACGATCGTTCAGCTTGCGCGATTTTGTATTTTAATCTTTAGATAGGCGAGACACGCTCGTTCAGCGTCGGCGATCACGATAAAGAGCGTTTCCGCGGGTTCTTGAGCTGAATCGATCGGTCCGCGATGATACGCGTCGATCCTCGACCATGGTTTTCGATGTGAATCGGAATGATCATCTTTTTTTTATGCTAATTGAGGCGTTTTTTAAATTGTTAGCCTGTAGTGATTCACGTTATCTATTTGTATAAGGTGTTGAGACCGTTCTTTTCTTTTTTTTAAATTTGAGAATGCATCGTTCTTCGGATACTATAGAAACGAGAAGGGTACATTTGTATAGCGTAAGTAGGATATTAAAACAGAACAAAGAATAGCCGACACGAGAAATTTTTGTGTGTTGTTTCCCTCTGTAAGTTCTTCAATAAATTTTAACATTCGCAACGGCTAGCGCAGTCGATTCTTCTACGATCGAATCGCGCCGCACGATTTCTCTCTCTTCTCCTGTTCCTTTTTTTTTTGTAGCTGGTTCTAATCTCGCGGGTGTCAAAGGCTTGCTGGGGAAACTGCTTGACAACCCTATACATTCCCATCCTCCGGATCCAGTACCTTATACGCGAGAGAGAGAGAGAGAGAGAGAGAGAGAGAGAGAGAGAGAGAGAGAGAGAGAGAGGTCAAGCATGATCGCGGGCCTTATTAAATAAATAGTCTAGCGGACACTGAGCGGTGACTTTTGATTCCCTTAGGTTTATTAAGGTCTAAAGACGAGCGAGCACGCCTGAAGGGTGGAAAAGTGCAGTCGACGAATACGGGGACCGTGAGAGACGAGAACGCCGAGGCGTTCTGTCTTTCATTGATACTCTAGTTACTTAACAGTACGTAGCAATTAGTTGATTCGTTGCAAGCCGAACGAGCGTGTGTTCGAGGGAAATGGGAAAGGAACAAGGAGGAAAGCATGTTAGTAGTTAACTTACATTCGACTTATCTGTCTCTTTTTTTTTTTTATTAGAACTAATTGCATTAGTATATAAGGATTAACTCGATGCTACCCTCTCTGTCATATCTGTTATCAACTGCCCTGTATCGAAGAGAAGGAAAGAAATGATGAAGCAAACGATGATTCCCTGGGATCGCGTCACCGACTCTTTTCCCGAATTCGAATCCTCCTCCGTGTATCCCTTGGAACGTTTTCGTTCAGCGGTCGCGTGCAAATGAGAAAGATATCGAGAGAGTGCGGGAGGAGGGGCGGCCCGGGCAGCCAGCTCGAAATCGATCGTGATAGATTCTATTAGGACGAGCAGCGGATGGGAACCGTTTCGGAGAGCGATAAACGGTGCCGCTCGTCGGACAGACCGGTTCGGACCGCGATCCGTTGCATATCGGTCCCTCCGCGAACAGCACCCGATAGTGCAATAACAGCAGCTGGAAGCGGCGTCCGTTTCCGGTCGAGCGACACGAACTCTCCGCTGTCCATCTCGATGGGATTCGATTGAAACGAATCGGATCGCCCGGGGCATCGGGGAATCTTCGTTCGATTCCGGCGGTGATACACCGTAAAGATTATACAAATCGCGAGCCCTGTATCGGATTCTATCAAATCTGGACCCTACCGTCGCTCGTTTCCAATTGATTTCACTGGCCGGCCGTAAAGCGCATTGAAACAAAATCGGCCAGCACGAAGTTCACCGAATGATAGATGGATAAAGTGGGGGGGGGGGGGGGGCATAGGTTTTAAACGTTACGTCGATCAATTGAAAGCGCATACGAAGTTTGATAGCGACGTCGCGATTTTTTTACACGCTCCGGAAGAGGTAGGACAGGCTACCACTTCCGGGACCATTTACACCGCGAGTACGTACCTATGAGTACGTATAAAGAACTCGCGGAGCGCATGCACGCAGCACCGATCTTATTCAGAATTCCCGCGACACGAATTTGTACACACGGATAGCGAGTAAATGTGCGAAGGGAAGGGTGAAACGATTTTCGTCTGTATTTAGTCTCAGGAAGCAAGATTCTTCAGTGAACGATGCGGGAACGATAAAACGCTGGTAATTTACGACTTTTATGGAGGTGGATGATCGATTGTAATCGACGGTAGAACTTTTAGGCTAATCATTTATTACACTTATGAAGAATGTCACTGCTATAGTGTTACCAACTTTGATTATTCAATAAAACGCGACGTTGACTGTTGAATTGACGCGTGTCGCGTATACGTTCCCTTCACCTAATTCCATCTGCCGCGAATCCTGCACCCGATGAGGTACTTTCATTAGAAATCCTAATCACTGTTGGATGACCGGCCCCTGAATCATCGATGCGAGGTAAAGGTCCACTCATACTGACCCTGGGTCATCCGTAAGGTGTAAGGCTCGCAGATCCTACCTTAGTTACGATAAACAACTATGGATAAGACGACAGAAGTAAGGGTCAGGATCTGTGTTGGTCGAGATGTATCAGCAAGAGTCGAGGTCGGTCCCCCTTCATCCAAAACGACTCTCTCTATATGTACAAGTCCCATCGTATTTTAGGGCACACAGAGTGTAACCCTCTGAGAGAGTATAACTAGAATCAAAAGATCAGAGTTGCGGGGTTAAAGAGTCACAGAGTTGGACAGTAGCACCCTGCAGCCGATACTATTGCTATCCATTCGGTTAAAGTCTTACGTTGTAACCGAGGATTGTTATGCCTTATCGATGACTCAGGGTCGGTATCAGTGGACCTTCTTCGCTTCACACGGATGATTCAGGGGTCGGTCATCCGACATAACTCAATAAGAGGAAAATGCAGACATCGCGAACCGCGAAGCGTCTGGCTAGGTCGAGGAAGTACTTACGTACGCGCAGGTAGTAATCAGTGATCACATACTTGGGAAATCGAGCGAAGCCGTTCAAAGTAGCCTTCTCTCATAGACGTATTTGCAATCCACCTCGGCTCCCAAGATAAAAGTAACGTTACAGAAGATCGTGCGTTTGCAAAGGATAATGTAAACCTGACAAACACCGTATCGCGTTACCGTCCACGTAAAACGATAACATTCGACAAGGAATATATTGTAACTGTACCGATCAGCAGCTGAGCGTTCAACATATTCAGCCGATAGCGTTCGAGACCGCGAAAATAGCCTTATCCCTCATTCGCGTCGTCGTGCAAATTTCACATTTACACGCCGTCCTCGTGAAATTGTATCGCGGCATCGTACGCGTACGTACGTAACATTGACCGGGTTTACCCTGCCCGGTAATTAGATAAACAGTTCTGTCATAACGCGTCGGGCTAAGCCGCTGCATTCCGAGCTGCTTGAAACTTTCGCGAACACTTTTTTCCCTACGGCGGTGGAAAAAGCGACATGCCCCCGGCGAGCGTATCGGCGTTACCGTTACGCAGCCCGTTTACGGCGCCTTATCGATAATTCAAGTTTCTTTTCATTCGGCTTCGGAACATTGCCCGAACCGCACGGAGCTGCCTCATGCGTACTAAACTACTCCCCCCGCCCGTAGCTCGCGATATGTGCCGTTTGTATTCGACGATGCACAGGCTGTACCGCGGCGGGTGCGTTTAGTGACTCGCAAATTTTCGCAAACTCGGTATATTTGTTCATTCGAGTAATTACACTCGACCACGGACTCGAATCGACGCCGCACGGTACTTGCCGCGGCTCTGTTAATCTTTCTCGCGCGTTGAACTGATTAATTCCGCTCGGCTCGTTCCATAAATCCTGTTCCGAGGGGCAAAAGTATCCGAACCACTTGCGAGAGCAGCACGATGGAGAATATAATCATCGTCGCCGGAGAGAGAGAGAGAGAGAGAGAGAGAGAGAGAGGGGGGGGGGAGAGGGAGAGCACGAGCCAGGGGAACTGAAAACTCGGTTCACACCGGCGGACAGTAGATTTCCGGTCGTGTTTAGCCAGCGCAGCGGAGAGAGCGGCAGAGCTCCAGTGGCTGAGATCAAGAGTCGGTTATTTTTAACCCGGCCAGCCTTGAACTTGCTCCGCAGCCGTGCACTGCTTCTGCCGGCCGCTGCTGTGATCCGATCACCAAATAAAGGGAACTTATCTAATTCCGAGAAAGGCGATCGGTTCGCTCTCGGCTTGAAGGCGAGTTCCCAGCAGCGGCGTGCCCCGGTTGCACGTTACGTACACCGTGCGCACAGCCCGCATTCGGTAGCACCGCGAATTCGAAAGGGGGGGGACCTCTCAGCATTCGCCCCGACGGGACAATCGAGCCGGCAGGATATCCTTTGATCCTCTCCGCTCGAATTCGCATCGACTATCGACGATATCCAATTGCGCCAACGGTGAAATTAATGAATCGCGTTCATACCTAAAGAGTTTATTGAGATAGGAACGGGCTAGATCGGATGATCGTTGTGAAATTGTTTCGTGCGGCTCCACTGGACATTCCTACAAGAACAGGGCGTCATCGATGGTTTCCTGAACCTCGTCTCCCAATATTGGGCTGTTCCGACGGGATCGGATCTGATGCCTGCCGATTGATGTTGTCGGTCCACGGAACGGTCGCGTGTGTCGCGACTCGTAGGCGTGCAAACCTCCCCAGCGATTACGTACACGCGCGGAGCTGTACCGTCAGGAACGTTAGCATGTCTCGTCCTATGGTTCTCCCCGAGGTGGATGCTCGCGATAACTCCCGCGAGAATTATGCGGTAGCCGCCTCGAGATAACATAAACTCGCGCGTTATCCGGTGATTTGTGGACTCGGGAACGGGGTGACCCGCAATACCGAGATATACCCGGTTTACCGCCGGCGCTCCTTGCCGAGATCTCGCGGCACCTGGGATCGCCGCGGGGAACGCTCGTATCTCGATCCGTCATCCTGACGGATCCATCGGTTCAAGGTGATAAGGGAACAGGTGCGCGCGATCCATTATAAAACGCAGTCGCTCGGATTAGCGGCGATCGATTAGCTGAAGCGATCGATCCTCCACCGACGCCCACCCCCGACAAACGTAAAACCCTTTCTCCACTGTGATCGAAGCAAGGCTGCTCTCTCCTCCTCTGCCGATATCACTTCCGCCTGGCCGCAGGCACGCGATCGCACGGGACGAGCGATCACGAGCACGTAACCGCCAAGGTCCGCGCTCGTCAGACGGGGGCATAAAAAGGAACGGTCGGCGTGTGCCAGCACAAAAGGCTCCTCTCGCGTCCTCCCGTGAATCTGAAATCTTCTCTCTAGCCTCTGCACGGTCGGCTCCCGAGCAAGGCTAGAGGAAGGAGCACACAAGGCGGAACGGTTAGCGCGTAGGATCCGGCCAGATCCTGACACGCGCCAAGGATCGCGTGCGTTGTCCGCCCCGCGTTTCCTGGTAGCAATTAAAACCGCGCTTCCTTCGCTCTCCACTCTGCTCCTTCTCCATGCGCAGGGCCACGTTTCCCTTTTCTCCCCTTTTCTCCACCCGCTTCCGTCCATCGTCGTTTCGCTGTTTCGCTTGCGCTCGCGAGAGACGCGAAACGGGGCTCTATCCTCTTTGTCCGGCCACGGTCGTTTCGCTGGGCCGGCGCCCGTCGAGGAAAAGAATTACGACAGGGGTTCAAGATCACGGGGTCGTTGCACGTGCTCCGCCGAGCGGAGGTGTAGTCGTGCTTTATCGCGGAGTCAGCTGGCCACGAGCCAGATACCCCCAGCGAGACGACTTTCGATCTTTGCGGGTGGCCGTCTCTTGGCGATCGTCCCCGTTCCAGCTACGAAATTCATCGAGACCGACGAGAGACGGCGGCCGAGCGTAAATGTTTCGTCGGTGTTCAAACGTGTCGCGTAAGCGTAGACTGCCGTAGTCTGAGGCGATTTTTCGGGGCGAACAGCCGCTGCAGGGTGAAAGATCCGAAGAAAGGGGACGAGTTTGTGGCGCGGACGCGACACTTGGCCAATTGGAGGGCTTAAAGAAACAGCAACGAGTTGCAAATTTTGCCAAGGATCCTCCCAAGTTTCTGTAGCGATAGACTCGGACTCGCGGATGGGAAAGCCCGAGTGGCCGGAGTAAGCGAGGAACGACAGGATTCTCGCGGTCAAAAATCTTCCCTTACTCCGCTGACTTCGGTGGTGTGACGACACTCTTAGTCACCCCGATAAGACACAGGGGTTCAAAAACCACCCCCCCCCCCCTCGACTCTGTGTCAAAGGATATAAAAGAATCCCCAAAAACCCAAAAAGAAAGCGGAATACTGTAATTGTTGGAATAAATCTGGTCTAATATATTCTTTGTCTATTCAAAAATACAAATCATTTGTCTATACAAAAATCTACAGGTTAAACGGGCTTCACCGGTAGCCGCGAGGTTCCGTGGCATCTAGATTTTCAGTAGAAACTCTAAATATTCTCACAGTTTGTTTGCATGCGTCGAACGTTACTATTTTTTATACTCTTCGCCACCGTTGCGACGTGACAGAGGACGGGCTTTTGAGCGAAGATGTTTAGCGATTGGGCGACGTCGCAAAACGGCCACTTTGGAATACGAACAGGTGGATGCAGCGAGCCCGCGTTTCATACGTATACGTCGATCTATCTATCTGTCGGCGGGAGTTGTAGGATCATTCCATGCCGAATCGATCACTTTTCGACGTCGACATCACGGATTTTGTTCTAACTGAAATATATTGCAGTTCATGCGAAATTAGTGGGGGTTTAAGTCATCATTTAGCTTTCTTCGAAATTGTTGAAAAGATACGGACGGATTTTGGGGAAAACAGGCTTTTGAATTTTTATCTGGGAAACTACTCGACCGATTGGGATCTTCTTTCGTTTCATTTCAATCTGCAGGCTTCGGTCTATCGCAGAGCATTTTTCGTTTTCTGGGACAAGCAATTTTTCATTATGAAAATTGTGAACCAAATCGTTTTTTCCACATTTCTCCATGAAGGCCGTCACGGGCTTAAATTAAAAAACAATACATTTTCAGATTCCTTGAAGTCTTGTCAATGAGGTGTGAAAGGTCCGGCGCTCCACCGTTTCTGGTAAGCTAGCAGCGGGTTCTGCTATCACGGTCGGCTGCCTGTACCGCTCGTACCCCATAATACCTCTAATAAAATGTGGAAACAATATCGACAAGATTAGTGTAAGGCTAAATGATCCTATTCGCAGTTAAAGAAGTGTTTCTTTAATCTTGTGGATATGAATGTAAACGAGGATTGTTGGATGACCGACCCCTGAATCACCAGGGCGACGTAGAATCCGCTGATACACTACCCCTGGCAATGGTCAACGATACCGTTGTGCCCGGTATTCTAGGATAGCTTACAGTAGTGCATCAGCATAGAAGGTTCTGGAACCGAGACATGAAATTTGCAGAATTTCAAGAGTTGTAGAATCAGCACAACGTGACTGACTGATCACGTTATAGTTGTTTGCCGAGTGGACTTCCATGATACCGCGTGACTGCTCCTACCAATTTCGTCACACCCCATAGCTGATAAGACCAATGGGTCTCGCCCAAAAGAGGGACTCGCTATCAAAGCATCAACAAATGCACAACGTATCCAAGTCGCCTCTGTCTAGTTCAAGAATAACTGCAACAAACTAAGTATTATTGAAGAACGCCTGGTGGATTCCAATCCTTTGTCTGCTCACGAAGCCAAAATCCCGCAACCGCTCCGAGTCGAACCTCTCGGGGCACAATACTAAGGGTCAGGATCTGTGTTAGTCAAGATGGCTCATCGAGGGCTAAGGTCGGACTCTCCTCCACTAAAAACGACCATGTATATATACTGTGGGATTGGAAGTTTTCGTTTGTGAGATCGAGTTTGGGTACAAGGTAACTTTAACGAATATGTGTATATTCAACAAAAGACGTGTAGTCTTACTCGAATAGGCTAAATCTAGTATTCTAAATGATAGTCCACACAATACCACGCTAAACTACGCTCTACACTGCACGCTTCCGCTCTGTTCTTTTCTCCTCGACTTCCCAACCAACGCTGGCTACTTCTTCTTCAACAGCCACCCTCGTCGCCAGTCATTCTTTCTCGCTCAAGACCCATACCTAAACAATAAACTTACCGCTATCTTCAAAGGCTGGGGCACGGTTCTGCGAGCCATCATCGCCCGCCTGCGGTCCATCCGTCTCCCAAGTGGCCCTGTCTTAAATTACTTAAATATAAGCGTTCATAAGCATAACGTCATAATATTCGGATCCCGCAATACACGTATTAGTTTTACAGTATTTCAGTCGCTCAGACAGTAGCACCTTGTTCCGACACGCTTGTCGTCCGCCGTGAGTTCGGTATAGCCCGACGTTGTATCCGGGAGTCGTTTAAAGGAATGCGGTCTGTTATTCCGTCACCCCGGAACCCAACCGGATGATCTACATAGCGATTGCGAAAGAACTCCGCGGCAAGTGAAATCGATCGTAACCAGTCCTAAGAATCCGTCTTATCATTGTATTATCGTTAATCCTGACCACAGTGTAATTTGGAAACCCTCTCGACCTTCCTACGGTAGACAATTTCTCGAACGTTTCACCGATCAGCGCGTCGATTGTCCGCGGATTCTCTTCCCAACAGGTCTCGCGGCCACTCGAGTGTTCGCGTTTCAAAGCGGAGAACAGTCCCGCGAAGGGACGGCCGCGGTTCGTTCGCGCGTTCCGTTTCCCTTACCGTTGCGTAAGCGTCGGCGACAGGCACCGCGACGCGGACCGATTCCCGGACGAGGTTCCCTTAACCCCGGCGCGGGGTTCACCTGGATGCGTTTTCTGTATTCGTCGGAGGCGACGCAGCCTCGTCTGGGTTACGAAATGCAGAGGACGTACTCCGCGGACGCGGTAATCGCAATTCCCTTTGCCGATTCGTGCTGAAAGCTGCGCGCCGCTTCGGGGAACGCGCTCCTTCGCCGAGCCGCACGATGTACAGGCTGGTCGAAAAGGTCGCGCTGGGAACGCGACGGAAATCGCGTAATCGGCCGTGATCGAGCCCGTGCACGCCGATCGTAGGATAAGAGTGCGCGAATAGCTCGAAGGTCGATGAAAGAGATTCGTCCGCTCCGAACGTTCTCGAGTCCGATCAATCGTCGCATTCGCTCTTCCTCTCGGTTCCACTCGCGCGCGCGTCTTCCTCCGTCCGTTGAACGCTCGAAAGTTAACTATCCGCCGGCCGGCGGAGAGGTGAACCGAGGACCACACAGTCACGGCCATAACTCAGTCCTATTATATTTCGCAGTTTCTAGCGCTACTCGTTCCTTCTTCCCCCCCTCCCTCCTCTTCCTCTCGCCGACTGTTCGCCTTCTCTCCGTCGCGCGTACGCTTCGCGCGTCGCTGGTTTGGCTCGCGGGACGGCATCAGCTTCGTATCCCACCACCTTCCCGGCGAGATTTATACCATGCACGGTTATTTTCCGATATGGCCGATGTGCAATATTTATACGGGAAAAATGTATGCGGAACCCGATACGCATTTCCCTTGGTCGGCTGACAAACGACGCTCCCTAGCACACTTGTATCGGGTATCAAACGCTGGGACGAAGGTTTTCATCGTTTTAACGGGAAGCGATTCTGGTATCCCGGGCGTGATACGGATTGCCGGGAGAATCATTATTCGATGCCTACCCACGCGCGAAACTATGACAGAGAGCTACCAAGAGACCGGGACTGTTTAATTGCAAGCGTCACGCGTTTAGTACTCGCCGATCCTTGCCCGCCCATGACGAGTGAAAAACGTTTGCGCCGATTCTCGTTAGTGCGTCGACAAATCAAACACCACCTGCGTCCATTCGCTTTACCTCGCGTAACGATCTATTAGAAACGCGAAACCACTCGACCGATCCGTCACGATCTTCCCACGCGAAAGACGGTCCCGTTCCCCGCAGCCCACTGACCGAGCGACCCAGCTAACCCCGCGACGCGTCACGATATCGACGAGCCGCGCGCGTTGACGGCGCGACAGGTAACACACGGTCGGCCGCGAACGATGAGCCGAGGGATAATCGGTACACGTTCCCGACGAGCTCTCGCGGGGCTCGTATAATGGCGGGCACGAAGGGAGGCGGAAAGAGGGACCAGCCGCGGCGGACTCGACCGCTTAAAGAGGATACCACTCGTCCGTGGTGATCCTTATCTATGTAGGAAGTCGTCCAGCCCCGTCCTCCTCTCTCCGGTGTCCCGGGCCGAACGAGATCCGATCTCGCGGGCCGCGTTAGGTAATACCCCGCGCGGCGACCAGCTAAGTGGATATTGTCGTGCCGTTGACTTCGTTGTTCGCGCGAATGCTTCTTTACCCTGATGCCTCAACGGGCGGAAGCTTCCGCTCGCGTTGCGTCGACGCTCGGCTTTCATGCCGATAGGTGTACGCGGGCACGCGCGCACCCGGTGGCCGATTTGTTCGCGCGTACGACAGGCTGGCGGGACGGCTTTGTAACTTCATCGATCGCAGTCCTAAGGAGAGTATCTAAGACGCGTTGTCGAGTGACACAGCGTGGCGCGAGAATCGCGCGCGAAGGGTACTGAAAAGTAATTTGAACATTTAGTTGAGGTTGTCCGCCAGGGCATTCTGATAACGCCACAGCGTAGGACAGCCCCCTCGTTGGACGCTCCGAGGGCCGGTTAACGAAGTTCCGTTTCGCTCGGCTTACGCGACGCCGAACCGGAAGAAGAGCAACGTCTGCTCGGGTGTATCCCTCGGCGCGCGCGCGAGCCAGGAACCGAAGGGGCCCCGGATCGGGGGAGGACGAAGAAAAGGGATGAAAAAGGCGGCGCATTGTTCATTCAGGTAGGCGAGCGCCGCGGCCGTAAGTCATCGATTAGATTCAGATCGCTTTGAGCCATTGTATGCGTATCGTTCGCCGGAGACAATGCCCCAGTGAATCAAAGCCTAGGATCGCCGCGCCGAGTCGCGGGCCCCGGGGAGTCTCTGTCGCCGCGGACGCGGTCGGCCGGGGGTCGGTCCGCGGATTCACGAGTAATTGTCCGCCCGGAGGGCGGAGGGACGGCAAGGAATTCCAGCGCCAGCGTCTATCTGTCGGAGATGCGCAAAGGGCGATTCTATTACGCCCGTACGCAGGACAGCAACGGGCTTGCTCGTCTTCTTAGCGCGCAAGCTTCCCTGAATTTCCACTCGCCGGGCTTTCGCCGCCGCCTCCAGGAGCGGCGCGTGTTCGCCTGGAACGGAAGCGTTACGTGGTCTGCGCGCTCCCTTCGCTACGTCCGACGAAGTGGAGGACGCCGCGCGACCAGCGGATGCGCGGAATTTTCGACGACCGGTTGCGGCAATTCGCACCGCCGCGTTTGTCACGCGGAACGAGCGAAGGCGAAGAGCGGAGATGAATCCGGAATGATAATTCTACAAAGTAGGTGTAACACAGTTTCATAAGTAGACTGCGGACTTTTGTGCATTGGCAGGAAACTTAAAGGTGCAAAATTGCACGGAATACACGTGATATAAAGATATATACTGAATATCCAAATTACAGCGTCCTTTGTGGAGTTCCACTTTCTTTTACCATGTTCTCAAAAATATGAGTTTGCACAAGAATCCGCAGACCGTTTATAAGTCTCCCAATATAAACCATTGATTATACCCATTTCTTTCATGTAAAATTGTTTTTCTAAGTACGAATAACGCTTGCAACTTCGGTGCTTTGAAACTCTTGAACAAATTGTACACGCGAAGGCTTCGCTGGTATAATAATTATACAAAATATCGCCAGGAGTTCTGTTTATCGGTAACAGTGTTCGGCACAGTCTCCACTAAATCTATCACGCTCCATGATTAGTGATAATCTGTTTCACTTGAACCTTATGCATTAGTTACAGTGTCTTAATTCTCCGTAGTTCCCCGGACTGGTAAAGAGCAGCCGTTCGAAATGAAATTTGCAGAGCACACGCTCGTCCGCCGTCCGGAGTTCTTTCTCTGTCGATGGAGGTCAACGCGATCCCCCGCGTACCAATGCCGGCGAAACGTCGGAGCGAAAGGAGAAAGAAGAAAGACCGTAGGGGGGGGTGGAGGAACGATCCAGGCGAGTGCTCGTGATTCCCATGGCTCCGGTAGACGATTACAGCCGATTACCGTCTACACGTAGAGGAACGACGCCCGCGTTCGACGATCGATCACGTACGCGACCGGCTCGCGTCCCGCATACCAATGGACATTATTTATTTATATTGACCAGCTGGCCAATTCGTTCACACGTGATGGAATTGCTCGCGCGACTCTCCGAACGCACGACAGGCTAGTGACCCGAGCATCGCATCGGTTCCAGTTGCTTTCCACTGCGCTCGACTGTACGTATGGATGCCTTCGATCCGCAAGCATTCCTCCCAGTTCGTAGTAATAGGGGCGAGAGCGCTGTGTAAGACTGTTTTATATAATTATAGAAAAAGCAGGAGTGGACAGGCTGGCACTATTACTCGAGAGACAGCTATCGAATCCAGTGCATCAGTGTTCCTTTAAAAACGTTTAGAACCGAAATGGTTGACGCTATTATCCCCTTCGCCTATTCGTGCTGCGCACCGCGCGATGCATAGCAAGTGTAATCCGAGCAATTTTAAGATAATGTTAAGCATCATTTATTAAAATTGGTACAGGTTGCAGCTTTCAGATCCATTGAGAATTATAATTTATACGAATAGCCTGTTAGGCATGGATACTTTTGTATAGATGTAAATTGTTTCTGATAATTTGGATATAAATGTATTTTAAATAGTATGGGTAAATGTGACGCGGTCAGCCACGTCTTCTGAACTAGTATGTGTCATTGATACAGATCATTAATTATGTATGTTTTAGAGTTTCTGTTTGAATTCTGTCATTCTTGTTCCCACGTCCGAGCAGGCAACATCTCTCTCGGATTTTCCCATTAATTGTTCGACATCCTTTCCACCTAAAAGTTGATCCACTAATAGTTTCAACCGTTTGCAACTATTTATTCCCTTTATTTTTTCAATTTTTATCTCTCTGGAAATTCTGTGTTCCCTCTTATACTTTTATTTCGTAGCTTAGAATTTAAAAGTCGGTTACTTTCACGTGCAATAAATTGTTATTTCATATATATTTTTGTGCGTGCAAGTTCTTTGGCCAGTGACGTGGGCCAGAAGAAACAGGAAGAGGAAAGAAGTATCTTGCAGCAATCGTTACATCACTTAATCGGTATTGAATTACATTTTGTAACTTGTACATTATTAAAATGTTTAAATAAACCTTCGGTAAAAGAAATTCAAATGATTGTCTGTTTTTAACACGTGTCCACTCCTAGATAAACCACCTGCTCCAACATTTTTTTACTCTAAAAACTTATACACACCAAAACTTATTAACTGCGTTCCCAAAATTTTCGACATGCAACTTTGTTCCGCCAAAACAATCGCGATAAATTTTGTACAAAACACCTTTCGGCAACATCGTCGCTAACTGCGTCCCCGGAATTTTCGTTTTGCAACATTGTTGGGTCGAAAAATCGAGTTAAATGTTCTAAAATCCGGTTTTGCACCTTTGTTGCTAACAAGTTACTGCTCGAAATCATGTTCTGGAAAATTCTTGGAAATGACATCACAATTCCAGGAATTTGCGAATTAAAATACCTTCTAGTACAGAGAATATAGAGTTTGCAGCAATGTTGCCAAAGAGGTGTTCTTACAAAAAATTTAACTCGATTTGTTGAGCCAACAATGTTGCAAAACGAAAATTCTGGGAACACAGTTAGCAAAAATGTTGCCACCAGTAGTATAAGTCAATGATAAGTTGTATCAGGAGAACATGATATTCGTGGTGATCTTCTAATTCATTAATTCTCGCTTTGGAATTCTGCATTTAGAGTTCCTACACGCTACTTATTGCTTAAGGAATCGGAGTAGGCTTTTTCTAAGAGTGGACAAGGGTTTAAAAGAATGAAATCATACTTTAGGTTTATTTAAACATTTTAATAATGTGCAATTACAAACTTCAATGCGATACCGATTAGGTAATGTAAAAAGTGTTGTAGGATGCTTCTTTCTTCTTCCTCTTTCTTCTGACCACCTCTTTGACCAGAGAACCTGCGCACGCAAAAAGATATGAAAGATATGAATTATGAAAGATATGAATTACGAAATACAAGTATAAGAGGCAACACGGAGTTCGTAGAGAGATAGAAATCGAAAAATCGAAAGGTAGACAGTTCACAAATAGTCGGAACTATTAATGGATCAATTTCTACTTGCAAAGGGTGTCCGAAGGATTAGTCGGAAAGATCGAGAGAGATGTTGCCTGCTCGGTGGGTCGGACGAGGAACGACAGAATCGGAATAGAAAATCTGACCAGAATTAATGACTGTCTATATCATCGATACTAAATCATACTACTTAAAGCAATTTGTTTAACCTCCGTCATTACCGTTCGAGAAATTTGATGCCGTCTAAAGATAGATTCCACTTAATAGTGAGGATACAAGTTACGTAGCTAGGGAATCCCCCAAAACGATTGACAGTCTTCTTCGGGCTATACCGAGTGAAAAGTTTCGTATTCACCGTGAACATCGCTAGCTTACGCTGTTAGAATAACGCGGCCGGTGTACAATAAATTCGTGAATTTCGTGTATAATAAATTCGTGAATTTCGTGTATAATAAATTCGTGAATTTATTAATACATTGGATTTTCGGGAATAGTAATTCATTCTCAGCTTGCCCGATCACCGGTGCAACTCTCATTGCACCCGCTTTTCGGAGAAACAAGTGCTCCTTTTAATATAGAATTGAGCACACAATTACTGTTGATAGTTCATATCCAAAAGAGACTGTGAGATTCATTTCTAGGGCAAGAAAACGCAATGTTTCCAGCACAATTGACGGAACCATGAAACCGACAAATGGTAAGGATCATCGATATAATTACCTCCGCGTAATGTCGCAGGATTTATAGTTTCGATCGATCGGCCAGCCGATCGCGGGGGCACCACGTCTCCCCTTATTCCCATGCACTCTCTCGGCTCCCCAGTCCGGCTGGTATCCCCGGACAATGGCATACGCGGCGAGCAGTGCGGAAATTTGTCGCGTTCCTTCCCTCCCTCGCCCCCTTGGGTCCGTTGGTCATCTTGCACGCTCACCAAGTTTTGCGGCATGGCGCCAATGGAATCGTGGAGAACGCACCGGGGGGCTTCGTTCTCACGAGGCGCGCGGCGGCGTGCGTGCCTGCGTTAAGCGTGTGCTCCTCTCGCCGCTGGAGAGCTCATCGGCGACTATTTCGTGATTCCTCCCTCGGCATCCACGTTCGAACGATTCTTAAATAATGAACTAATTCAACGCCAACTATTCGAATCAGGACTTATGCGCCGCGGCGGGATTCGGGTCGCGGTTACGACGCTTGTTTCCACCGAGGGATTGAACGCTTGTACCGTACAGTAGCTGCAACGGTCCCTTAAAAAAAAAAAAAGAGAGAGACTCGCCATCGACAGGTAGAAAAGGGGAACCTGTCGTTGCCGTCGAAATTGCTTAAAGTAGCTATCGATATACGGAGACGAGTACCGTGTTACGTACGATTATACCACACTTGTTTCCCCAGGCACGAGTGTGTCGCAATCCCGATGTCGGGATTCATCAGTCTACCAGAGCTTCCTCGTTTACGAAATGATGAAGCACATTTTTACCCACGAGCAGATACGTTATACTTATTACTCGAGTATATTTACAGTCTTGAAAGGAAGCCAGAGTTTTGGAGTTAACATGTATCTATCGCGGTGTTCTTATATCTCTGACTACTGGCCCCTCGGATTAGACAGTCGCGATTGATTACGAAACGGTAATAGAATTTTCCCTCTCCCATGCTTGCTTCACCCGTTATCGATACTCGGGCACGTTGGCCCTCGGGAGAAATTCAAACGCCCCCCTCTAAATACCTGCGGACTTTTCTTTCGTGTTAATATAGCACTTACGACGCCGTTTGATCGGTCCCGGCCAAATCGAACGCGATCATATCGGTTGGATTAAACCCGCGTGGCGCTCCTCCGTAACAGGGGCTACCACCTACGGGCACTTCTTATTAATGTTAATAGATGTTTCGTCGACGACCGGCGAAACTCGCCGGGGTTAACGGTACCGCAACCGCTGCGAGAGAATGCCGGCCTTTGTAGATGGTCCGGAAGATGTTCGTTGGCGAACAGAAACTGCATGTCCCGAGGATGCTTACGATCCTGTAATCTATACGAATCCGTGGACACGCGCCAGGCCGGCCGGTATCCTCGGGAATGCGTGTTACACGGGCGAACGGCATGGCTTTTATCGAACGAACGAGGTGGATCGCGGTGAACAAACGTGGATGCTGAACGGAATGCTTCTATCCATTTTATAACGTTGAAAAAGCGTCCACGTCCCAGCAGCGGACCGCAATGTTTTCTACCGGTTAACGAAGTAAAATCGATGCAGGATGCAATTAGGTAGCTAATTGAACTCGGCTCGCGCATCAACCATTCCATTAGATCGCTCCATTGAGTTACTGGCGCGAATAAAAAAAAAAATGTATCTCAGCCGTACATAAAAGACGCTCCTTCACTTTCCAGCACTACACACCGTCCACGTACGTGAGCTTGCTTAATGGAACACGGGGCGGGGACACTTTTTCATTCACACGCTGTTCTATATTCACGCCGCGCGTCCCTTGTTGAACATTCGATGCGCATCCACCAAATCCATCTGTCTAAATCAAAACTCATCAATTAAACGGCCGCTCCACCCATATATCGCGGCATACCATTCTCACAAGCGGGACAAGCAGCGACTGCCGAATGGGGGAGGATCCGCGCGGAGAACGTTATTTTAAACGATCCGATCGTCGCGGAGCGATCAACCCCGGTATCGCGATCCGTCCTCGCCCTGCCCAATATCGTTTAACGCGGAACGGGAAACCGGTAGCCGATCATCCTGCCAAGGGTCGCGTCCCCAGTGTCTCATCGCGCTGGTAATCTACGAAACGAAAGTCGGGGGTGTGTTAAGATTCAATTTGACCGTCGCCCGTCTGCGAGCGCTAATCTCGTCCTATCGTGAACGACCCGCTAGACGACACGGATATTATCATCCCTCCCTCGGCGAGAACGTACGCCCGGCTAGATCGATCACGATCGCATCGATACAGGGTTTCATCCCATTGGCGACGTAGAGGGTGCGCCGTCTCGAAGGGCTCGCCCCCCAGCGAAGTGCCCCGAGCAACTCCTTAGCCGATTTACCCGGCGTCGAGGGGGGGAAATGCTTTCTCGTCGTCTCGAGATGGCTAGGCTCGTCGGGAAATATCGGAGGCGCGATTTAACGGCGCGTGAACAGCCGGGTTACGCGGGGTGCACACAGTCGCTGATTTATCTGGGTGGAATCGAGTTGTTCGCCCGGGGTCTAATGACTCGCTTGAAGGGACGCTGGGGTGGGGAGACGAAGAATTTATAACGGGGTTGGTTAAAATTTAGGATTGAAACGCGTACGAATGCTTCTGCCACGATATAATAATCGGGAACAGATTGAAATGGATAAACGCGGTAACTGAAAGATTCAACTCCGTTTGCACCTGTTATGTAAAATGAAATACAAATACCGGTAACGAAATTGCATTAGCAAGCCGCGCTGATTTCCCCGCGGACCCAGAGCCCCCCCGTTTCCGAAGACTAGCTCTTTCCAAACGCAGCGGCGATCCTCCGGTCCAACCCTCTCTCTAAACACACCCGTCGCGGTGTCCCCCGTTAATTCACCCCGTGGAAAGTCTGCCCCCGTGTCTTCGGCATCGCCAATTCAGACGAGGCGAGCCAAGAAACTCGCCAGGCCCCTCGATACCAATCGGAGCTGCTTAATCAGTGTACACGGGACGCAGGCGAGAATGGACAGACGCGAGGGCTAGACGGGAATGAGGAGGTCGAGGAAACGAGCGAAGCTGCTTCTTTGGAAAGCAACCGACCACGGCTTCCCATGTGCCGCGGAAGATAATGACGCGCGATTCGTGGCCTCGTGTGTGCCAATAACTGTGCCGACCCGGGTCCCGCGCGCCTTGTCTCACCGGGGTTCAGGCCCACGATGCTGCGCGCCGCGTCTGGAGGAGTTCCCCGGCCGGTGATTCCTCTCGAAGAGCTCCGACGTCTTCGAGCGAGAGGAAACGGGAAGGACTGCGCGTACGGCGGAGCCGGAGGGAAGAATTGTGTGAGAGAGATAGAGGGAGGATAAAAAAATCAATGGGAATAACGGTGACACGCATGGGTCAGTGCGTTTGTAACCTTTCGGCCTGCCCCTTGATTGGACGGAGAGAGCGAGAGAGCGAGAGAGAGAGAGAGAGAGAGAGCAGAACGCGAAACGGTAAACGCGGCGCAAGAGTAGGATGTTTCCCTTGACGTAATTCCATTCGACGCAGCGCGCACGATGTGGTACCAAGGCACAGCCACCTTCGCAGGTTGCGAGGGTCGACGACCTCCTGGCTATCCCACGGAAAAATCCACCTGCCCGGCTATTTTAGCGTCGTTATTCGATTAATTGCCGGTGGAATTCGCCGCGGTTTTTCTGGGAACCGCGAACCGCTGGGAAATACCGTTCCCGATCGCTCGCCTGTTGCCGCTCGTAACCTGACCGGTGTACGGATACCTATGGTGTACGGAGCAGTGGGAGGGTGAAGTGAAATGGGTCACACTTATGGTGTAGGTCATGGGTGTAGGCCTGGAAGGGTCAGTAAGGAAAGGCGGACTCGGCTGCGCGATCGGAAGCTCGCTTCCAAACAATTTTCCGTTCGTCGGGACGTTCAGCAGACTGGAGGTGTTCGTAATCCGACCACTCGAAAGAATAATTAACGGAGATGCAGGAAGTTTCCTAACAGAATAATGAAGAAGGGACAATGGAAAAAGAACGAGCGCCGAATAGAAACAGAAAATATATAATATGCAGCTCGAAGATCAGCAGCGTCGTAGGCGCAATGCCTGCGCGAGAAGTGGTCCGAGCGGTAAGTGGCAGGATCGTCGCGCTCGAGGCGCACGCGAAATCAAATCGGCGAGACGTGACGAAACTTCGATACTCCTTCCCCCATTGGAGTATTTTGGACGCGATTTCGGTGGTCGTCCGTTCTCAGCGATCCCCGTCATTAAGTATGCGCGGGTGGTCGGCGTTTGCGCGACGCACACGCGCGAGAAGGAGAGCGAGAACGGACGGGGGACAAAGGTGAAACGGTGAAGGAAGGACGCGGGGCGCTGTGACATCAGCGTTCCGTGGGACATCGGTCCGACGACGGCGTTCACCTCGTTTCGCGAATTCGCTCGCCGATCACGATCGACGACACGTCTCCGTCGAATTATCGAAATGCCTCGCGCGATCGCCGGCTGGAATGTTAATCCGCGCGATCGTTCCCCGCCCGCCGTGGTCCCGCTATTTCTGCTCACTCCGCGAATATTCGAATGTTTCCAACCGAAAAGGAGAAAGAGAAGCGTCCCCGCACCGACGTGCCGCGATTCACCAACCGTGGATGCGAAGCAGGCACAGGCCGAATCGAAATGAAACTCGCCTCGTACTGCGGGCGAACGCGCGCGACGCTTCTAATATAGATCGAAGCGATCTTCAATTACATTCGCGATTCGAACACCTCGCGATTAGCTCGCACGCGACGCGATAAAGTAATTATCGAGGTCTGCCCCGTTTGTAAGCACCGCCGCTTTTACTCTCTACCGCACGCGTTGTATCGTCGCGACCGGACTCGATATAGAGGCCCCGAAAGGATGGCGGGGGCGGGAGCGATTCCGCGAGCAGCCCCTCAATTTTTCACGGCGATCCAATTTAACACGGCGCTGGATAGGCTCGCGCGAGGATGCAACCGTGGAGCGCGAACCCCCCTCCCATCATTACCGGTCGAACCCTGCGCAGGCTTGAAAGGGCGCATCAATTATTTGGCGAGTCGAGGAGGGACCTACGATCCTTCTTTATCCCCTTCGTACCAGCGGGCCGTTTCTTTTACTTCTTCTTGCTCCCGTCTTTTCGCTCGATCTTGCCGCGGCTCTCCCCTTTTCAAGGTGGCTCGACTACCATATGTCGAACAGAGCAATTGCGCCCCATACATCAGACACGCGCGATATTCGCCGATATAATGAAGGGTTAGACGTTTATCCGCCTCGTATTGTGCCCGCTGCTTTCGACGTTCTCTTACCGTGCCGGTCGGTCCTTTCACGCGCCTGGGCCGCGTCGCCGCGGTGCATTCTTCTATCTTCTTCCGGGGACGGTTAAGCTGCAACGTTTCAATCGGCCGGGGGAGGACGGCAAGACCGGGAGGAAGCAGAGGAACGTGCTAGGGTGTGGGGTGAAGATCGAGAAACGTGTCCGTAGGTTTCGAAAGAGTCGCGAACGATTCGGACTTTTTACGTGCATTCGGAACGCAGAATGCAGCAATTCGCTCCCCGCCTTTTCATTCGCTCAAGTGGACGACGTCCTGTTTGTTTCTTTCCGGGAAGAGCACTTACGAAGTACACGGGAGGCGCCCTTCGTCCCGAATCGGGTTTCGTAACGAAGACAGGTACCGATCAGAATGATTCCCCATTATTTCCAGAGAACAGTTAAACCGTACACACCATCATCTGTCACTACAAAAAAAATTGAAATTACCCAACACACTCTAGCCTTGCTTCTCATTTCTCCTCGCTCGACATACCCAACGTCCCAATCCCACGCAAGAGAAAAAGAAAAAGCATCACTTGTACTCTATAATTTAAAGTTAACAAGCTTCTATATATTGTCTTACAACACCAAACCATACGAACGCCTCAATAACCCGCGTGAGAAACAGTGGCCTTCGTCGTTCTCCGAATAGCCACAGCCGTCGACCTCTAATATTTCCTATGAAAACTCCGTTTCTTATCCAAAAAAAAAAAAAAAGGATCGTGGCAAGGAGCTCCTTGGCCTTTCAAGCATTCCTAGCGCTCACGAGAGACCTCGCTCCCGAGGTGCGATGACACGTAGCCCGCCCGTGAAACTCGATGAAGCTACGCGTCCGCGGTTCGAGGGTGCTTAGGTTACTTTCCGCGCAGGAATGCGTCGGGCTAATGCGAAGGCAAACGAGAGGAGCGCATCGCGTGTCGCGTTGTACGCGTACGAGGGTAACGCCAGTATTTCCCCCCCGACCCGCGATCTTTGCTCAACCGAGCTTGCCTCCGTTGAAATGTTTCCTCGGCTAGCGAAGCTCCGGAGACGGTACTGGTATTGGCGAAGTTTCATGTACCGGGGGATGTGTTGCGAATTGGAAAATGAAAGCAGGTTGCTCGTGGAACGAAAATAATAATAATAATAATATATATGTACGAGGGTAAGTAAAAAATTATCTACACTTTTGACATAACTCGTTTTACATCGTGCACACTGACTTCTGTCCTCGCTTATATCATTGTTACACCGTTGCGGTAACGCTATGAAAGTTTGATCCTAAGTTCGCCGTTTCCCTTCCTTCTGGTGCGGATAGATCATGACCGCTCCGTTAGAAGTTCGCACCAAAGAGGAACAACGAGCAGCGATCCGATTCCTCTGGTCGGAGGGTGTCGAAGGTTCGGAAATTCATCGTAGACCATCATCGCAATATGGGGTGAAGCGCATCGTCACGTAAAACTGTGCTTTTTGTGGATCGAGAAGTTTAAAAGTGGCCGAACAAGTGTAACGCATAAAGAGGGAGCAGGGCGACTTGGACGCGCGAAATGCGGTGCAAAAGTGGCTTTCACGGCCAACCGAAAACCTTTTATTCGCAAGGGATACGCGAGCTTGTCGACCGTTGGGCAAAGTGCATCGAGAAGGAGGGAGATTACGTGGAAAAAATGATATGCATAACGAGACCCTAGTTTCATGTAAATAGATTGTACAGCAAAAAGTGTCGATAATTTTTTACTTACCCTCGTATATATGCGCAAACGCGCGGAAAATTTGCAAGCCTTAATATGTTACACTTCCATTTATACAGATTGTCCCCGTAATCGGTGGTAAAACCGGGAAAGGGGTAATTCTACGGGGAAAAGACAAGTCGAAGATGTGGAATAAAATGTCATTTGATGCCCCGTCTCCAAGAAAGGGCGATTCCAAGCATTTGCATAGGCCGCGCGCATTAGAAGTTGAAGCAGAAAATTGTTCCACCGTTTATTGCAACAAGGCAATACAAATATTCAAGATACAAAGCAGATCGTGACTTCATCCAGTCCTCCAACCCTAAGCCCCTTTGTACAAACTATCTCAGGCCTATGGGTCCGAGGTTTTAGTCAGTTACCTTATTCTAACTATACTCGCATTTCCGATCTATAACCGAATTCACGTTTGTATCGCAAACCAATGTTGCTATCATCAGCAACAGTCCGACAGTTCTCGACGCACGTTTTCGCCTGGAATCGTCCCCCGTTCGGTCGCACCACTAGCCGCGGGCGAACCTGTATTCGCCTCGCCGCATTCGTACAGCGGCAGCGCGAGTGACAGCGTCGGGGACTTCGACGCCCGCATAGGACACGACGCGCCCGGTCGTTGTCGCGCCTTCGGTAAACACACGTTAAGATCCCGGGCTGCACTCGTCACCGGATTCGTCGAGTTAACTGGTTCAAGCGTGCCGAGAGATCCGGGGAGACGTGATTGCTCGTGCGTTCGGCCCGCAAACGCTTCCGTCGTCCCTTCGACAGACTATTGATAAGCGTGATTAATAATTCATGGATCGATTATAAGATACGAGGGAAGCCGTTGACGCTCCAGGCGTCGGGAAAACACGTTCTGTAAAGCGAAGGGAACGAAAGGGGAGCGATCCGAAGCGGACGCAAGGCTCCGGCGACGATTATGCGTTTCAAGGTCGTCGTGCATTGTATAACAACGCCCGTTCCACCGTGGCCGATCGAGATATCGACCGCGCGTGGTGTGTCCACTGCATACGCGCGACTGAATAGGAATTTGCGTAATGTCATTCGACTTGCCGGCTTCTCTTCCGCTTCCTTCGATGAGCTCTCACATCCTCCACTATTCGCTTGCTTGTACAACAACGAAGGATCGATGGAAAGAACTGTCCGGATTAGTAGCTCCGGCTGGCCATTAAAAGTACAAGGATTCACTCTCCCGATCCGTAACTTATCGATCGTCTTTAATGGCTTCTTTCGAAAAAAAAAAAAAAACGTTTTTTATCCGCATCCAAGAAAAAATCCACCTGGTTAATAGACAGCCTACGTTACGGTTTCGAGAATTTTTTTTATCGCGTTGCCAGTCGTCGACCTCGAATCGGGTCAACTAGTCGAGTGAAATAGCTCGGGTTAATGTCTGCATATTAAAATATAACAGATATAATATATATATAATATAGGATATTGAAACTGACTCGTACGAAATAAACGTGAAATCCGTTTGGAATCCTTCTTTAAATTCCCATCACACCTAACGAACGTTCACGAATCTGCCCACCCGTCCCCAATTATCCAATTAATGATTCTTTCACGTTGCATTTCTCACGGGGACGGGTCCAGCGCGGAAACCGGGGCGGAACGCGTTCGGCGCGCGAAAAGAAAAGTGAAACGCGAACCCGGCGTAGACGCGAGACCGTTCGTGAACGGGGATTCATTCGCTCTCGGCCGGATTCAGCCTTTGCATTTAAATATCGTCGCGTCTCTCGGGCGAGAAGAACGGCGCGAGTTCGTACCGTTCTACGACGGTCGTTCCGCGATCATTTGGCACTCCGCTAACGGAACGCGAGTGCATCGCGAACGGGAGATCTTCGACCTGTCGTAACGTCTTCGAGGCGCGTCGCTGCCGAATGGGACACGGTATACAAGCGACGGCGCGACCAGCATCCGTTCCCTTTTGGTAGTTTTCCCTTTCGCTCCGCGGGACGGTAGTAGCGGTCGATGTAATCGCTGTTAATTATTAAGGGCTCGCGTGTATGAAATGACAGCTAATGGAAAACCAGCGGCTGTTACTTCAATGTCTCTCCTCTCCCGTTCCGAATTCTCGCGCCCCTGCCTGGCGAACACCGTCGCTCTCCCTTTCCGTTCCGGGGACAAGAGCCGGGATACTCTATTCCCTTCCCAGCAGGATTTCTCTGTCCGTTGCCGTTTAATGGCTTCTCCGTTAGCGAGATCTATTATAACCGGCCCCGGCCCTTTCGAGAGCGTTCCGCGTCTGGCGAACGTCTGAAACCATCCAGTCGAACGTTCGGCCGTCGAACGTCGTCACGAGCGAATGAGTTTTGAACGGTTGCCCCGTGAACGTTTAATTATCCCCTCGGGGTCGGAGGGGGGGTTCGATTTAGCAGCGTTCGCAAACTGTATCCATTTCGAGCAGCCAGCGCCGTGTCTTTCCTCCGTTTAATTCTGTCTCGCTTTTATTAACTTCGCTTCTTGAAATAACACCCTCGGCGTGTTTAACGTCGAGTCACTAATGCCGCCTCGTTAGCTACAGATCAACGACAGGAAAAGATTTCAATCTCGTTCGTTCGTCCTTTAATCTCCCAGCTTTCGCGGTGCAATAAACTCCGTATTAATGTTACGATTATTGCCATTTCGAATGGTATTATGAGACACAGTTGGAGCGTCGCTCGGACTAGCCGCGAGCTAAATTTAACCGAGCGTCCCGCCGCTAACGCGGGACTAGCCGACGGACGGGAGGAAAGACGGCGGGCACGGAGAGGCGCGCGATTAAGCGCGCTGTTTGCCGAGGATTTAACGCGTCGACTTCTCGGCCCCGCTCTTCCACGGGCGTAACGGCGACGCTTTCGTCCTCGCGCCGCCAGCCGCCGTCCTTTCGATAAAGTAACCGCAATGGAACGCCGATCGGAACGCATTACTTAGCGAGCGTACCAATTTGTAATAATTTGCGATGCTCGCCGCTAAAATATTCGCCCGAACGAATCTCCGCCGAGATCTCCGCTCCTCGCGATTATCGCGACGCCGTGCTCCGATCCTCCGCCGCCCCGCCTGCACCCGCGTTCCCGTTGTCGACCGACTATTTACCCGGGCCCAGCGGGACGCCAGAGATCATTATATGATACTTAACGATAGCCGTTAACCACTTTCGTGCACGGTGGCGAGTTAACGTTTCGGGATGTTACCGCCGCTACGATCGGGAATATCGGCCTCGGTCGCGCTTCCATCGGAATGTCGCTCGCGAGATTTTTAATCGCGGATACGCGTGTTGGACATGGAAGGCGGCGAGATACTACTTTCAGTTTCTTCGTTTTAAACTAACACTAGGTTTACGGACCTCTTTTCTTTTGTACGCATGTTCATGGGAAGCTTGAAAGAAGCAGGAACATCATTTGCAGGTGTTTGAAATTACAAAGACCTGCGATTAAATGAACTAGAAATGTGTGCAGATATCGTTTCATCGATTGAAGTCAATATAAGTTGCTTGAAGATCATATTTACGACTTCTGCGACTAAACACGAAATGTAAAAGGCGTCCAATTGACGGGCTCCGTAAATCCAGTGCTAACTTCGAATCGTTGGACTTGATTTTTCTCCGTGATAATACCGCGCAGGCAGTGCCGCCTCGTTGTCGAAACCATCCGCTTCCATCACGGACCAGAGCGGGCCCCCGCCATAAATCTCGCGACGCGTACCCCCGGCGCTCGACCTCCCGTCGAATTTCTCGATGACCCTGGCCGAAGGTGGACCGGCGGGTGAAGCGGTCGCTCCGTGTATCGGGAACGATCTTCCGCCCCCGCCGCCGCGCCCCCCATCGGTTACACCTCGTCCCATCCCATCAACCCCGTCCCCCGTCCCCCTGCGGCAGCAATCTGCGGAGGATCGCAAGGGCGGGTGGACCGGTACGCCTAAGCGTGTAGGTCTCGCGTGGGCCGCCCAACTCCCCCGGAGGGTTCGATAACCGAAGACTCGCGCGCGAAAATTACCGAAATTGCGGGCCGAATGCTTGACCTCCCGTGGCCCGCCGCCGTCGAGGGGTGAAGCACCTTTGGAAGGCGCTGCACGGGTTATGGGCTCACCGTGGGATACACCGAGGGAACGTCGGGGAATGAAGTCGTAAGGGTGATGGATGGACCGAGTAATTCTCACTCGATCGTGATCCTTTTTTCAGTCTCTCGTGCCTCTCTGCCGTTTCATTAATTGTTCTCGCCGAGGGCGTGCCTGTGGTCCTTTATTGCTCTCTCGCCAGGCTCGATCGGATCAGCTTTCCCACCACCGCGCGTTTCTATGATTATTTTCTGGAATTTCGCGAGAGACCGAGGATGTACGTTCGAAAGGAGGAATCGCCTTCTAACGAGCATTTGAATTCGTCTTACCCGTGGATAATTAGAGAATCATCTCCGCTGTATATATTCCCCTGTCGGATTCGTTACGGTCGTAAACGGTTTAGCGAGGTTTCATAAATCAATCGGACCTTCGCAGCATTTCGCGAGCGTCGGCGCCGCTGCTTTTTCTTGCCCCGCAGCGTCTAATCGCGTTATCCCCTCGACTCTTTCTTATTCTATTACGAGTTCGTCGATCCTTTTAGGCGTCGAACACCTCACGAATAATTATATTCACCTATCGTTCGCGTCTCATTGATACCGGGCACGGATCGTGCGCGACGGGCTCAAGATTATCGTCTTGAATATTTCTAACAGCTTCTTCGAAGATTTGACTGTTTCATACGACGGCGTTCGGGTGGAATGCCTTGGGTGCTTAGAGACGCTCACCGTGTTAAACTAGAATTTTTTAATATTCACAGTCGGAGGGCCTATAAATTCTTCCCTCCTTCTCTTTCTCACAAAGTATTTTTCATTCCTTAATTAACTGTTACGCGTAATCCCTCTCGCGCGAGGCCCGAAATCGATGAGAACCGTAAACAGCCTCGTGAAAGGTAAAATAAAGGCAGGAAACGTTTGTCCCCGTCGAAGAGAAGAAAAAAAGTGGCAGAAGAGTCCGAGCGACCATATAATACCCAACCAATTTGACGCGCGACTCCGCCGGAGAAGAAAATGCAAATGCCCGTGGGATCGAAGCGGTGCCTCGTCATCTTCCGGCGCGGCGGCTCCGCGGAACGCGACTTCCGTAACACGGGCGTACCGTTAAATCGTTAATTAAGTCGCCCAATTAAAGGCAGATTCGTTCGGCGGATAAGATGTCGTCGCCGGCCGGAACAAGCAATGACGTATCCTTCTAGTGAAACAGGAATGAAGGGATCATACGAGACATTCTACTATGATTATCGAAGGTATTCATCTATCCCGGTGATCGATTGACTCAATGGGAAACGCTGAAATTGTTGTACTCCTAATTAAGGTAGATTCGTTTGTAATCGCTTCGAGATCCTTACTAATGGTTCGTTCGAACGCTTCCCCGGGATGACATATGATTTCGCAATTGCGCACACGTTTCAAATACTCGCGAATCGAATGTAACTGTATTATAAAAATCACTCGCCCAGCGTGGCGCAAACTGAAAGCAATTAAAGCCGCAACGTTTCCCACGCGACCGGTACACTGCTCTTAATCGCCAAAACGTTAGAAACTGGAAACAGCTACCCGGCGTCACGAATCTCCATTATCCTACTTGATCCACAATTCCCCCGTACGATATTCCGGTTCCCATTAGCCCACGGAGGTCGACGCGTCACCTTGAACCGACGGCCGCGGAAAGGTGAACCTAACAGAACAGGGCGGAGAGAAGGAAAACGTGACCCCATATAGATCCGCTGAAGAGGACCGCGAACGAAAGCCGGGGGGGGGGCCGTTTCGGCTGGACGAAACGCCCTTAAAAACCGGTCGCCGGTCCCATTCGTTTCCGCTTGGGAATATCGTTTCCGTTCGCGCAACACCGAATGAACCGTAGGGGCGTCGAAAGAAGTTGGGGAGGAGCAAGCGGTGATCTCGACCCCGCGTCACCCCACCCCCCTTAATTCCGCCACAATATCGTTCGTTTAATGACTAATATAAATGCAAATAGCGGAGGTGGACGGACGGATGGAGTGTCGGCGGATCGACTCTCCAGACGACACCGACGATGCTCGAGGATCGTGGGCCGGCCCGGCTAAGTAGCCGTTCGTCGGTATAACGGCCAGTGCGCCTTTTGAATATTCACGTGTTTAAACAATCAATAATATCGCGAGAGGGGGGGAGCGAGCGAGCGTACGCGCCACCGCCGGACAGATTAATCTAAATGTAAATGCCCGTGATGGCCGGTGCGAGATTCGAAATTACCTCGTCCGGCCGGCGATCGAAACGCGAGCTGATTCGGCCCGCCGCTCGGGGAGTCGCGAGTCTCCGGGACGTTTTTGCCCGCGCCTAGCTCGCCGGTGTGCACGCGCCGCGAATTATCGTGATTTTCCTGCGCGTGCTTGAAATCGTTTCGCCGCTGCTTCACCGCGGATGGGACACGATGCGACGTAGTTGGCGAGCAAAACTGAAACGAATTGCGATCGGAAGAGTATCGTGAAAGAATCCGCGTGTCCCGCCTCCACCGAACGCTCCGCGGTCTTGTAAATGCGAGAGGAAAGATGATTCTGCGGTGGATGTTGCCCGCGTAAGCGTGAGAGCCGTTTAATCGTTACCTTCATTCAGGTAGACAACAGATTTTCCACCGTTCATTCAACGATATTGAATGAACGTCTTCCGGCGTAAATTATCGCCGCGATTATCTAGCCGGTTTTTGCGGGGTTTCGACACGTGAATAATTTCCTGGTAACAGCAGCAGTATGTAAAACCGTTCGCGCAATTAAACTGTTTCCCTTTTTTCTTTATTGCCGTTTATCGTTCGAACTAACCATCGTTATGCTCGTCCCGCGGTTCTTAATGCCGCGCTATGTAACATAGTGACGTCGCTGGTAGAACGAAACGGTAGAGATCAAGCAGCGAGATATTAACGAGAACTTGTAATTCAACATGTTTAACGACCGGCAATTAGAATCTTAATCGTCGATTTTCCGTGTCGATTGGGCGTTAGTTGTCAGGGCGAAAGGATTATATTGTAATGAAACGATGAAAAATCGGCGAAATAATTATCACTGATATCTGATTTCGACGAACTCGATGCATCACGGCTGCGCTTTGTTTAATAATTCTCCGATTTACGTCTCGCTCAATGTTTACGCGAGTCTCGGACACGTTTCAGCGCTCGAACCATTCGTGAACTTCTTGCTCGGCTTTATTTCATTAGAGCGCGAAAGGAAAAAGGGAAATCGATGATTTTAATGTCTGTTTTGCAGCCTTCGTTCTTCTATTTAAAAAAAAAAAAACGAGGAGGAAGGGGAGAGGAATCGTTAACCCTCGCGATTCAGATGGCCTGCCTACGTGGACCGTAATTAAGAAGCCTAATGTCGGCCTGTGATTGCAGCGCGGTCGTTAAGGGAGACATAAGTGTCATAATTTCATATAATTAATGCTGCCCGCTTGTGAACGAGGAGTATACTTAAATTAATGCATCCACTCTGCGAGCTGAATCACCGCCGATGATTCGATTGATTAATTATTCGATTGCGCGACGTTAAGCGCGAGTCGAAATCGCCAACCGCGACGTTCACGATCCCTCGCGGTAGTGTGTACGCTACGATAATCGCCGAGAATAAGAATTTTACGTCGATTAGGGAGAGAGAGAGAGAGAGAGAAATGAGATGTTACGCAAGCACACACGGAGGGTCAGCCGGGGAAAAACGTGGCTCTATCGGCGATCGAGTAGAGATAAGTCGGTTCTACGCGCAATTGCGCGACCGGGGACGATGATAGTCGAGGTACATAAATAATCGGGCATAAATCATGCCACCCTTTCTATTCTTAGATCATCCGACTGGACGCTCGACTCTGCTACACGCTCGATCTTTCTTTTCAGCTATGAAATGCAATTTAACGAGGATATTAAGATGCGGGTATACTTTACGACGAGGAGCTCGCGTCGCTCATTCGAGGCTTGTCATTGCGGAGTCAGTTAAATGGTATACATTAAGATAAGAAAGATGTAATTCCCTTAGTGATATTCAATTTAAGAAAAAAAAAATATACATATAATAGTGTTATAGTAGCATCTCGACGGAAAATTACAATTTAACATTCAATATTTTTGTAATTACTGCTTCGGTTCGATTTCGTTAATGAATAGTTGGCCGTTAAACACTGTCCTGCTTTCTTTCCCCTTTCCCTCTGCAGTTTTCATCTCTTTCTGTTAGGCAAGCGATACGGAGCGTTGAAACCAACGATATCGCAAGCAGTCCTCAACAAGTAACGTACGCACGTACGCGTCGAGCGGCAATCGCGCGGGCTTCTTTCGCAACGCGAAACGCTCCGGCGTTGATCGGTAGCCGTTCGACGCGATCGACGTCCCACCGTCAGCTTGTCGACAATTATCGGGCACAACGAGTAACGAATGACGGGACGAAGCCCGTTGACGATTCACGATCGGGCTTAAAAGCGATCCGATCCGTGTAAAAGCCTGTCAAACGCGCGCGTCACGCGCCAAGGATCGTGATTCAATGTTTGAATTGCAATTAAAACCGATGACACCGCGGTTGGGCCGTCGTTTTATCCTTCGTCCACCGTGTCCCTGTCCCATCGTTTCGCAATAAGCGCGAGAATAAAATGGATACGGTAATTATTGAAAGAAACGAACTTGCACAGTTTCTTTTTTTGTTTCTTTTTACGCGTATCGCGGAGGGCGAGTACGTATTGGCCCAATCTCAATTGAACAACCCCAAAGACGAGGGAAATCCTTTCCATAAAAGGATGCAAATGTTTCGAAGGCTAGAGGAGAAACGTTCGAAGATCATTCCGGACGTTATATTAACGTGATTCGCGAACGAAAGGAGTACCGTCGACTTGTAAATGATCCTTCATTAACACGGTGAACGTTCAACGATGTACGTACGCGTTTCGGTGTGAAGCTCGCATTCCGCCGGCGATCGTTAACACCGGACAGAACGTCCGGCTATCGTCGGGGCGGGGATTGCTCCGGGTGATTCTCGATGATCGACAGACCGTTCGGTCGTCCGCCGAGGCAATTAAACGGTAGACAGAATAAGAGGAGGACACGATGAAATCGCGGCTGTCTCCGCGGATATCTATATGCAGAGATTATAACGAGCAAATCCGATAAATCGGTGCGACCCGCGTGGATCCGCGGACAACGCCGGCTCTGCGCTTGGGCTTCCACAGCGCGATCCACGGACGATTCTACAGACCGAACGGAACTTGTTAAATAATACCAGCGAATCTACATTTAAAGCTAATTAACCCAGCTCCGGTTACGACGATACTAACACGCGAGATTCCACTGAACGGATTCACCGATCGAAATCACGAAATTACTGCATCGAATTGTTTCCCTTAATCATTCAAAAACGAAGCTTTAACCACCGTTTTGGCGAAGGAGAAAGGTGTTCGGAATCGTCTCAGCAATCGTCTCCTTAAAATATTCACATGCAGCAGCAGAACACCCTGTACACAGGGTGTCGCAGGATCAAACTGCACCAGTATGTTTGTTCTATGAGGGAGAGTAAGGAAAGAATGCAACCTAAACATAGGTCTGCGAACGCTTTATTGCCACTAAACTGCGGATCTTTATGCGTTTATAGCAAATTCAAGGATGCTACATTGCGAAAAAATGCACGCAACAGGGGGAAAGCTGTACGAAATATCAAAGTTATAGTGCTTCTTAAAATGCCTGATAGGTGAAATAATTGTCTGCCAAAGTTCCAAAGTACTATGTTTACTATATTTGAAAAGATATGAATTTCAGTCCAATTACCATGCTTGATTGCATTGAACAGAAGTTTCTTTCCATTTCGAAGTGCCATTCCCCGTTACGAACGCAAGGCAATTTATAGGCATCGTAGGGAAACCGAATTCATCATTCTCTGAATTTCATGTTTATCTTGATTCAGTTCGGTGAAAGCACTATTAATCCTTTCCGTTAGTTCCTGCCGCGAATCGACGATCGAACGATACGCAATCGCTTTCGCTGTTCCCCACAGATAAATATCTAGGCGGCATAAGATCCGGCGATCTCGGGGGCGAAGCAATGTGCCCACCCTCGACAAATCCATTTTTCATGGAAACGTTCGTCCAGCCATTCTCTAGCAGGTCTCGCGTAACGTGCCGAACTATTCCATCTAATTCGAAGCACATATGTACACACATTGCCGGTAAAAGAGCGGAACTTCTTCTAGAAGATCCGGTTAAGCTATAGTCAAAAAATTGAAAAACGAAGATGCAACCAGTCTTTCTGGTAAGATGTAAAATCCTAACAACGTATCACTAGAAATTCCCGCTCGCACGCTCCATGGAAAGTGATGTTAAAAAGCTGTTTGTCGCGAAGCATACTACTGACTTTAGGTTTCATATTTCTATTACAACTTTTTCCAGAAAGCGTTTTCAGACCTGTATTCATATAACATTTCTTTCTTATTGTTACTCGTAGAACATACCGGCGCACAGTGTCGTCGTTCGATCCGCGGACACCCTGTGCAAATATGCATTTCCCAATTAAAATTTCGTCCGAGCACGCGTTCGAGAGAGCCGGTAAATCGGCGTGTATCCACGCAACTGATGCATATATTCATACGGTCGCCGAGGCTGGACCGCGAAGGATTCCACGGGACGTTCCAACCGCCCGAGGATTAATTATTTCGTCGCGTCTAATTAACGTCCGCCGTTCGGGACGTGATTGCTGCGCGCCGGGTATGGAACGCGCCCCGGTCGGCCGGACCGTCTCGATCGAATCTCGATCAAACCGCGCTGCGGGTTGGATTAAAATCTCGCCCGTCGGACGGTCCAGACGCCGGCCAAGATCCAGAGGGTTCGATCGTAGACCAGATAAACACGGGCACGGGCGATCGCCGATCGATCTCATCGATATAGACAAACGCGTTACTGGAAGTATCGTAATCAATGCGCTATACCGTTGATAATCTATGACGGATCATTGGAATTTCTCGCGTGGAAATGATTCTATCGCACTGCTAACGGGCTAATAATAATATTGTTTATACTGGATTTAATACGAATTTCGCTTCAAGAGGGAGGCTGATGACTTTTCTCCTTACTCCTGGTTAATAATCACAGCCAATTAAAGTATTTGCTCGGAAATGCCACGAAGCCGCAGCACGATTTCCCATCTTACCCTCCACTGAGGACCGCCGTCAATCACTGCCGCCCCGAGGCCAGAACGGAATAATAAAATCACCACCGAATTTCGCGTATCACCATAACGCCGTTAGCGAAATACATACATATAACCGTGCCAGCCGGCGAACTGGCTGTCTCGCGGCGGAGCAATTAACCGACGGGGAGGGTTAACGTTCGACGACGCTCCAAGGAGGATCGGTCCCGGTAAACGAACTCGGGGCGGCGTCGGAGGCGGCGGCGCGAAATTGACTTCCGGTCACGTCCCGATATTCCTGTAAATGGAAATTCGGTACAAGGCAGAGCGGTGACGGTCGCCGTACGCGGCCGATCCGATCGATCGGTTCGCAGGTGGGCACGAGCGGCGCGTATACACGCCGATGGATGGCCCCCCCCCCCTCCGTCGACGCGCGTAATTAATCGACCGGTCACAATCGAGCAATTTACTGAAATCAATCTGCCTCGCGCTCCCCGGACGATCGGCGAAGGCCTACCGGC
Source organism: Holcopasites calliopsidis (assembly GCA_023838395.1). NCBI lineage: Eukaryota > Metazoa > Arthropoda > Insecta > Hymenoptera > Apidae > Holcopasites > Holcopasites calliopsidis. The sequence continues at coordinate 3,874,121 of JALHAQ010000008.1, forward strand.
GGCGCTTAATAAAGATTGATTCACGGGGTGGGAAAAAAGCGATAGATTGATGTCGGTCCCGTTTAGGGTAAAAGGAAGCGCCGCGATTCCGTTGGTTTAGAGGTTTCCCCTCTACTGCTGATTACGTGCCGACACGGACAGCCTGATCCTGATTAGGTCGACGAGTAATTGGATCCAATTAATTGCAACGAATTGTCCGTCGCTGGATTTGGCATTAGCCGATCTAACGTTAGATCTCTCATTTATATCGCGCCGCTTCGCAACGCCGGGTAAATTGATTACAGCGTTTCAACAGGAATCTGGAAGAATGAAAAATCTGTGTTCTTTCGTCAGCGAGCCGTCGCCATAAAACCCGTGGACTCCCATTAGGGTCATAAAACCCATTAGGTGCGTCGTTTGCCCAACATTAAAAAGCACCAGCTGCTCACCAATTTCTATCCGGGAAGCGGAGCCTTGAATTTAAATCCATTGTCACTTTCATTAAATGGAAAAGAAAGATACGACCTCAGTATCGCTGCTCGAGAAGATGCCGCTCACTAAGGAATCACAGTACGCTTGAAAGGTAAATCTAAAACACGTTTGGTAAAAGGATTCGGCATTCTTCTTCTTCTTCTTTTTTTTTTTTTTATAGGTGTACAATTTTTTCTCGATATTATTGGTTTCGCGGTGTAGGAGCGATGGCTGGGCAGACGAAGCCCCCAGGCAGACGTGAAATATTAGGCAGTTACACGGCCATCCGCTTGTTGCGGAAGTGGATACCGTGAAATAAATTGCCGCGCGGACTGTTTATTACTCGGACAAATTAGAATTCTGTTAAGGCCGCAGTCATACCCGGACAGGCATCGCGATTACTTACGCCGGCGTAAGTCACGCCGGCTCGACAGCATTCTCTTCGCCATTTTTCCGCAATATCAGCTTATAACGCGTTCATAAATCGGCTCCGCATTGCAGAATCGCTCCTAGGCGACTTCGTTATATGTATCATCTTACACGCGTTTTAACTCTGCTCGTACCCTTAAGGGATATCCCTTTGACGCTAACGCGATTTGATTAGAGGCCGGGTAAAGGAAATATGGTGAAATGCGTCTCGTTTTAATAAGCTTCGCCGCGCGCCGCGTCACTTACCACGAATTAAGAATCAATTTCCATCGCCAATCGACCGTTCGCGATTGTCTCAGGCGGGAACGGAAATTGTGGCGCCCGGTGCGATGAAATGTCTTCGGAGAAGATTAATGTAGCTCTGTGAAAGAATTGAAACGAAGAAAAAAAGAAAAAAAGAACGTATGTAGCGACGGAAACGTTTCCAATCTAATCTGTTCAATCGGCGCATACCGGCCACGGGGTTTCGTTAGTCGACGCTTGACAAGTGTAACCTTTCGATGGTGAAAGATGGAAAGCTACCAAGGCAGAGGCCAGATTCGTATCGATAACGAAAACGGATCGGACAGCTGTTGTTCGAGGGGGATTACATTGTCGCGGCGAGGATTACACAGAACCGGACACGATCCCTCCTGGTTCCAGATCTTTCCTTCCAGTACCGTTTCAGTCGAGCCGATCACGATCAGAAGTTACGGATTGAACGCGTGTCGAGCTGAACGATCGCCGCTCGCTTCCATCGAGGAAGATCGAATCTGGCCGGGATTTCGATCGATTTACACTCTCCCGTCTCGGCGCTTTACTATATTCCCTTGCTTAATAATGCTCACGTCGCGCAACGGTTTATTATCCCTGCCACCGATATTATACTCCGCTTGCCTACGATTCAATCCTGCGGCCAGTGACGCTCCCGCGGCCCCTCTGATTTATCATATTGTAAATTGCATCGCCTTACTTTTTTTTTTGTCACGCCACAATCGCGTTAACGAGCTGAACTTCGTCGAACGATCAAATTAATGGGAACGTCATTGAAACGCGGCGGCCTCTTCTCTTTGCCGAACAATCAATGAACCGCCTCGTGAGATTAATTAACCTCGCGCTGAACTATTCATCATTGGCCTACATGTTAACGTATCCACGTGTATAGCGTTCATTCGCCACGAACGACAGAAGCCACTGTCGTTTCATAATGAACCTCCGTTAACAGCCGAGGATTGTCTCATCAAATCTGAAACAAATTGCTGTCTCGGTTCTACTTCCATGCATACTTACCGCGAAAGTAGCTTAATATTTGCGTAAACACTGCTGTATTAGTTACGCTTATTGATTACTACTTTCTAACTGCTTTTTATTAATAGTCGCTCCGTTAACCATTCGGTTTTACGAGACTTCCACTGGTCCAGGTCTAATACGAAACCCGAAGATACAGTCGAAGTATGTGAGTACGTGTTGCGACATAGTAGGACCAAATGCAATCCGCTTGATTACCAATCCTTCGGTCATTGAACTCGCGTAGCAAGTTGCTTCTGTAAAGAAATTGGGATCGATGCTCTCTAACCGAGCACCTTGAGGAAAATCGACGATTAATAAATTTCACGGTCGCCCATCAAGCGGAGCAAAAAAAAACAAAAAAAATAAGAAACGGACTAAAGAGAAAGGAAGGAGGAAAGAACGCGCGGCCGACTGAACAGAAAAAAAGTAATTATTTCAACAATCTTGCAAATTGATTCCCGAGATCTCCAGCCGTGACCGATTCATTACATTTCATCTTAAATCACGCGAGAAGCGATAAAAAAACCGAACGAACCTCGTCCAATCGATCGAGGTGGCTAACACTTATCGCTCCGCGAAATCGACAGTTAATAAACTATCAGGAGCCTGATAAAAAAAAAACAAAAAGAGGGGAAACTTACCCGGTGGAAAACGAGCGGACAAACGCGAAATCCGACTCGACGGCGTTACCCCTGAGTGGATTAATCAGCGAAGGGGTTCATAAAGACCTGACTAACGGGCCACGCTGAGCGTGCATTTCATTAGCCTTCCCTCGCGCTTCTGTCCGATCGCCGCTGTACGCCGGTAGCGCGCGAAAAACTCGTTAATTATGCCCGGCTAACTGTTCCTTTGACAGCTCGTTAACCCTTGTTTACCCAGCGCGGCCGAAAACCTCCGGCATTCCTCTTCCCGACCGGTCGGAAAAGAACGCGCGCGGGGGAGAGGGGGAGGGATGGAAAACCGGCGAAAATTATCGTCCCGTCCTGTCCGATCGCGTGGACGCGCGCTGATGGGACCGAGTGGAATCTCGAGGAGGTGGCGCGAATGGAATTACTTCGACGATCGTCGAATAAATCTCGATGCGATCCGGGAAACGAACGGGTTAGAGCTGCCCCCGATCGGGAGATGCTTGCACGTTTGCCGGGGAGCGATAACGGTACGCGGAGTACTCCGGTGGCGAGCATGGATTAACGCGCGCAGTCGGTTTAAATGCCTACCGTATGGCGTAATTAAAGACCACGCGTCATCTCTTTCGATTCGCGACGACGTATACCGCTCTCGTCGTACGCCGAAAAGGGGGAAGAGTACGTAGGGGAGGATGGTCGAAGTGTCCCTCGAGTGACGCTTGCGCGAGCCGATGCTGCTCGATCCGTGACAGGTTTCCTCCTGTTACAGTTTACGGGGGGATGATCCGGCGCTGAAAGGGTTGCTCCGACTACGGTTCGTGGTGTATCCCGTGCTGGGACGGAGATCGCGTGTTCCTTCTTACGCGATATTAAGCGCGACATCTAATTATTGAATAATTCATTCTTCGAATAGAATGAAGTATACGTAGGTATAACGTGCGTTTCTGTCGCGCTATTGAATATTAATAACGCCAGCGGAGTTGTTTGCACCTTTTCATTCCTCTCGCCACGGATTGGCCACACGACGCTTCCGCGCTCGTACAGATTACCCGAAATTCTCGCGTCCTCGCGCGGCAAGCTGACTGCTTTCTTTGTCAGCTCGCGGTGCTTCCGACTTGCAGCCAACGTTATCCAGATCCGAGACGATATCGATATTGAACGCCGAGAAGCTATGCATTCTGTTGGTACGATTAAAGAAAGAAATCTATCACCGAAATCGTGTCCGGCCATCGAACACCTTCGAAGCTGCAAAGAAGAAGAGGCGAAAGAAGTCTGCCAGCGGATTCCTCGCATTTCACTCGTGCGCGAGTAATGCACGTGGCATTATTAATTAACTGGAGGCTGTCGAAAGGAATGTTTATCGTTTAATTGATTATGAACGTTCTGCCTTTCTAATTAAACGAGGATTATTTGGATGGAGATTGTCAACGGTTGGACGGACGACGGTACAGCAGCCTTTTCCCGTGAAAAACAATTAGTCGCAGCTTTTACGGTAGAGGATAATTCCAGTTGGCTCACTCTCGTCCCGCCTATACGTTGCATTTCCTTTTCAAGATTATCCTATCGCGGCCGAGAATCGAATGGACCTATTCTCACTTGTCACCGTCGCCGATGCTCGATGACAGGAAGATTCTCCGCGATCGAAGCGGCGGATAACGGGAACGTGTTTAACGCTCGTGACGATTAAATAGTAATTCCCTTTTCCACTTCTTCTCTCTTTTAGACGACACGATCGCAACGCGTTAGCACATTTTTCATCCGCCGAGTCACATTTACTTTAGCATAGAAATTAACGCGTTATATAAATAGGTGAACATGGTCGGAGGTACGCGAAGTAGAAGAGGAGAAAATTGTGATCGCTGATTGCGAGATGACCTAAACTGTCCGCGACACTGTGTTGGAGAATTCATATTTTTATTTCACGCAAACACTATATAGGCACCGTCGTTATTCCTTCCACCGTCTCCATTACATTCATTAGTACTTTTATTACTACTGCTACTGGTATGAATATTACCGCGCGCCGCTGTCTCCATTACCTGTGACCACTTGCTATCGTCGCTTCTATTAACGTTATTAATTATCGCTGTCGTCAACCTAATCTGAAATTCTACCCGTATCCACCATCCTCGCATCCTTTTTACCATTTTCCCTCCCATCAACTCTTCCGACACTCCGGCCACCGTCGACACGTTTCTTATCCCGCGAACGTAATCACTCCTACACGAGACATCGTTATCTCGCGTCGCATATTTTATCCTGTTTCATTACTGCAGGCAGCTCGAAACTGCGTGCAATTTCAATGAAACGGGGAGCCCCTCGCGATTCGAAAGTAACTTGTTATACCTCGCGTACACTCGAGTTCGCTTCGTCCCAGATAGCGATACGCGTCTGCCGTCAAATGAGATGCATTGAATAAAAATAGAGGAGGCATTTCCTTCTGTCGAATTCCAAACTCGCTTCCCCCTTTCTTTTTTCACAGCCTTGACACAAAGAATCGGGAGCCGCGTCACCTCGTCGGACGTTCCGTCGTAGTCCGCGCAGCGCGGATCAACGAAACGCCGGATCGATGGATCGTTAGACGTTCGGCAGGCACGAGGACGAGCGGACACCTCAAGGCTTCGTGTTCCACGGATGATAATCATCCGCGCTCCGGTGACGTCACTATCGCCGGCCTCGGCCATTCCGACGCCTTGTAATTCCGATTTCAATAAAATACCACGACGCAGCGCCGCGTTTTATCGTCTGTCATGCGGCTTTAAGCGCGCAGAGAAAGATCGTTCCCGAAGGCGATGTCGCAGCGAGGCGCAGGCCCCGTCGTGGAAAGTCGTCGTTTGTACGGGACATTGTAAAAATTTGAACGGCCCCTTCGGTCTTTTAATAGCGGTAATGAACGCGGGTATTTCGTCCGGCTGCACCGATGTTCGTTTCTTCTTCTTCTTCTTTTTTTTTTTCTTTTCACACGATACGGGAGATGCAACCTCGTTTGATTTTTCACGTCGATTTAATGGAGAAGCGTCATAATAAAATATTGCCTGCGAGCCGGTGCGATTTTCGTCTCGTGCTTCTTTTCCCTTTCACGTGTCGCCACGTGGTTGATTAATTGGTCTGCTCGGTTGATAAATGTACGCTGATGCGTATACGTAATGCTCTGGATGGTAAAATGCTTGGATCGACGCGTTCCATAGGAATACTTGAAAAATTAATAACAATCGTGCACGACTTCGTACACGTGTCCTTCGACGCCCGATCGAACGCGGCGTCGGTTCGTTAAGGATCTCCTAGAATCGCAAGGATCCCGGCGGCGGGATCCTAATCGGGGAGAAGCAGCCGCGCGGAAAGTCATAAGGCACTCGAGGCGAATCCCAATTAAGACGTCGCTCCGCTCGCGCGACCAAATAGGATCGGAACCGAATCAAGACGTCGCTCGGATGAAATTCAATTGAAAGCGCGCACAGCTGCGCGTGGAAACACCTCGCCGGCGGATCGGATCGTTTCTGTTCGAGGGAGGCGCGCGGGCTTTCTGGAATACATGCCCGAGCCGGGACCGTTTTCCCTTTTCGAGGAGACGACAACCCGTCTCGCTCGTTCGACGCGGCGTGATTAACGAGCGCATGTGCCGACGATTCGTTGGCGGTTCGTCATTGAATTGAGGCGAAACGAGAAAACGATAGGCTGCGACGCGTCTGCATTCGCAGCTGCATCGCAGGTGTTTCTGTTGGCAACGAATTTCGAGGCTGACTCGGTGGGGAGGTGGATCGCTGGAAACGTTCTCAAGCGTTTATCGAGAGGAGGAGCGAACCAAGCTCGCGGTGTCTCGAAGAAGAGATCGTGTCGTTCGCGTGGGATTGATCTCGTAATTCGTAGAAACGTCCTGTCCACCGGTTCGATTAATAGCGATGAGCGCATGGACGGACACTCTGTCCAATAGAGCAGCGCTGGTGCTTCCCATTGTTGAACTCTGCCGTTTTAGAAGAGTTCTCTGTACGAGAGGACGTAAGTCCGTCACGCTGGCCGGTTCGTCGATGACTGAAGAAATAAAGTGACTAGGTGGTTTCTCGAGGGTCAAGGTGTCGATGATTCTCCGCCGCGTTTTAATTCGACTTTCAAAACAGCCCGCTCTTTCAGCTAACAGCTCTTCGCTTGCCTATCTTCCGTTCCCGGATTTTCTTCGTTTGAAGCCAGCCAGGTGGGGATAGAATTTGGTAGTCGTTTGATACGAAGAATTATCGTTGGCGATTATACATGTATATATCGTTAGCGATTGTTTTACGAACTGAACAGTACACAGAATTCCTCCCCCAGTTGCGACACATGCACCGGAGCCCCCATCGATAATCCGCGAGAGGCATAAATCCCGGGACCCGTGTCCCTTTAAAAAGCCAGCGCGAATACGACCCCGGCGTTGCGTTCCAGCGTGGAAAATAAAGGAACGCTTATCAGATAGCATGGCCAACTGTCCCCGGCGACGCTCGCCAAACCGATCCGACGTCGCATCGATCTTCTTCGCGCGAAGAATCCCGGTGGACGTGGCGCGGTAAAGGAGATATACTCCCGTCTCATCGCTCGAGCTGCTCATCCCTGCAAGGACGTTCGGTGTTCCTCCCTCCCCCTTTGACTCTCGCTCGTAATCGCCGCCGTTCAATAGCGTATAATAGCCGCTAATCGAGCCGCGAACGCGATCGCGCTGCCCGCCGGTTTATTATCACGACAGCAGAAGAGGATAAGGTACCCGCGGTCATTTGTTAGGGGCTGATTGCGTCGAGGCTGCGTGAGCCCCGCGGCCCAGACACCGTCCTCCGGTCTCCGTCTGGTGCCGGCCAAGAATCTGTATCAATTAATTTTCTCACGGCGGGGCGTGACTCCGCTTCTGCGGGCTCGTGATTCGTTACACCAAGGACCCGACCTTCGAGCTATCCGTCCGGCTTAATTCACGCCGTTGTTGCGCGACACCGCAACCCTTTCCCTCCCGCGCTCCGTCCTCCTCGCCCCTCCGGCATACCTGTTCCCTTACGGCCGAGAAAAATTCCTCCTGACCCCTCAGGGACGTTCGTCCGAACTCCGCTCTTTCCTCCCCTCCTCCTACGTCTTCCTCGCCCGTTTGCGTCCCGTTCCGAGTGTCTTTCGGCGCGCCACCTCGCGATGGGGTGTCTCGCGGCTTTTTACGCCACGCGGTCCGAGGGACGCCGGTTGGCTACGTCCAAACGGTTCGGACGTGACCTTGCGAATTTCGCGGCTACTTCCACGTCGACCGAGAAAGATTCACGGGTGGCAAGGGTCGAGGCTACGATTGTCCCGCGTATAGATGATACGCGCGTAGGCGCCTCGTGGACGTTGCGCTGCTTGCGAGCGCCGTGCGTCACGGCTTCCAGAGGGGTGATTTATTCGGAAAACATTGCCGTTTGTGTGCCTAAACGTCGCAAGAACATGCCAGATTCTTTCCAGACGCTCGAGGAGACTCATAAATCGCAGATGCTTATTATGTATTTTTAATGCGTCCGCGGGCTGCGTTATCAGACTTGTCGGCGATCGAAGCAGCTCGACCGCGCTTGGCTCTATTGAGATACGATCGAAGAGTCCCGCGCGGCGCGCCTTCGGCGTGCCGGAATCGCGTCGCGCGTGGAGCAAGGTTTAGGGGCAGATTGCGCGCGCGGAAACAGCGGGCACCGCGTCGGGGGCGGATGCGTTTCTCACGATCCGCGTCGCGGCCAGCGGTCATCGATGCTCGTGCACGGCGGTAGCGACGCGAAGGGCTCGGATTTTTCGCGCCGCGGACCAGGAGCCACGGCGGTGTTCGCGGGTAACGGTAGGCGGGGGCGCACCTCCTTTCTCTCGCTCTGACGGCTCAATCGCGGTTCGAAGCCCGACGAGGGGAGCGATGAGGGCCGCCGATAAAATTCATGAGCGACTCGCGGGCGAGCGAGCACGCGAGCGATTAGCATAAAGGTGTCTCATTAGCCGGCGGTGGCGGCACTCGCCGAAATGCTCGACGCCCGGGACCGTCTCTCCGACCCGGAACTGTGCGTCGGAACGCACCCCCGTCCCGACGTTCCAACTGGACGAGGGCCGTTGTTCGGTCGGTCATTCGACAAATATCGTACGTGTAGTACAGGGAATACAGTGTACGCGATATGCTCTTGGGACGATTTGCGAATGATGAATACCGCTTTCGCGGAATAACGAATACCTTTACCGATCCCGTGTCCCGAGAGTAATAACAATGGTAATCGTATCGACGAGTAGGAAAGAAGCGAGATGCCCCGGTGGCTAAGTAAATTCTGCCATCTGGAAAGGTCAGCGAGCAAGCGAAGCTCCATTGGAATAACCCGTTTCCGTTCCGCGTGTCTCTCTCTCTCTCTCTCTCTCTCTCTCTCTTTCTCTCTCTCTCGGGTCGGCGGGCCCGCGCGTTCACAGCGATGTCCGAGGGTGAAAAAGTCACGCGGGTACCGTAACAATGAGTCGTCATGGGAAAAGGTGGCCTCAGGACGGCGTCGAATGGGCGCTAATCGCGAATAGCCGGCGGCGTAACCCTGATGAGGCTGTTGTTTGATTCATCGCCGGTCGAGAGACGGCACGGCGCGGACCGATCGAAACCTTTGTCCCGGTTAATAATTTTACATAATTCATCGGTTCTAAAATTGCCGGTGCCGCGCGGAGTAGACGCGCGACCTCGCGTGAACGTTCACGTTGCGGGAAGAGCGAACGATTGGGAAGAAGGCGTAGCTCTTATGAATTACAGTATTCGCAAAATGACAGGAATCTCTCGTTCAATATTTGTCAGCGCGTTCGACGGTAGTGTTGACGACGATTTGTGTCCCACGGTCATCCGTCGGACTTTTTCTTTTTACTTTACACGAATTTTACGATGCTTTTCGTTCGGCAGGACGGCGTTTAAAGGAATGCAGTTGAACGGTAACGACGCGAGTAATGCAAGTACACGGATTAGCATATCGTAATTAGTCGCTGCGAAGAAATGAGCAATGAAAGAAATTCCAGCCGTAGAGTGTAATAGATAGCTGTAGCAGCGCAACAATGTACTATTAAACAAGCGCGTAATTCGGTATAGAGGAAAAAAAAGGTGTAAACTCTGAAAGCTGTTAAAAGGCGTCGCATTAAGGAACGCGTTGCAACAGCAGGATAACAGCAAGTACTTTCATAAAGTATTCAATTAACTTTAGTCCTCAAGAGATCTATGCGGCAACGCGCAATCACTTCCAAACTAAAAAAAAAAACATAACGTTTACAATCAATAAATTGATGAGAGAATAAAATACCAACGGCTAAACACGTGAATCCATCCATGCTCATGATTCGGAATTGAATCGGCCGCTTCGACTACAATTTTCAATATTCATCGAGGTTCACCGATAGCGGAGTTCATTTCTGATTCGACCAACGGCGCATGACGCGATTAACCCTTTTAAGCGATTCATGAATTTTTTCACGGGCAACGGCAGCCGGAACGCTGCCGGGGAGGGGGGTGCAGACCCCCGGGGGTGTTTTTATCATCAAGACACCCGCATATCTAGCTGCTCGTTCGTCTCGTCCCGGCGCGCCGCGGCGATTCGAACGCGGCGGGAGCCACCGCGCTCGCCCGTAATCACGCGAGATTCCCGACAATTTAACAATGTTCTTGTTATTGCCGGCCCTCGCCACGCCGCCGACGCTTCCTCCATCGCCTGTCGCGGAAACACCATTGGCCGCGTCCGTCCGTGGTGTCCGAGGAAATGCCTGCCGCGTGGGAAAGAGGCGAACGCTTCGCCGTGAGCAACGCGACACAAGCGCGTTCGCGATGAGGAGAACGAAGAGAGTCGGACGGGGTCGGACCGATACGTAATGTCCGACGATGTCGCGACGGATTATCAACGCTTTTCTAGATTAAATAATACGCGACGCTGTTAATGACGACCGTTGGAATGTAATGCGCAAAAGTGATACGCATCCTATGACGCGCTACAATTCGTCGAAACGTATATATACGCTTATTTAAAGATCAAATAATGTACAGCTGATTCATCGGAATGATAAAGACAAAAAAAAAGGGAAAAGGAAGAGAACGCCGCAACACCGCTCGGCGCGAATCAATAAATCGCCTTCAAACGACAATCACTCACGCTCCGTCGAGCATCCTCGACCCGCCGAACGAACAATTTCCCCGGCAATCGTGCACGGGATCGTTGGTGTTCCGCGAACGGGAATCGAAATCGAATGAATTCGTACATCCTGCCGCGCGTCATCGCTATGAGCGGGACGCGCGATCGCTATTTTTGTTCGCGATCACGCGTCGCTCGGTGGGAAAGGGTTAAGGCCGACAGGGGAACGTAATCTCTAAGCTATTCGCGCCGTTGTTGTTATTACGTAGTCGACCAGCGAGATGCCAACAAATAATCACCGCACGATTAAACGTCTATCCCTTCTCCCTCGCTTTATTCGCGAGCTCTCCGGCCCGCGGTATTCCGAGCACGCGACGATCGAATTTTATCCCGGCCCGTGCGCACGCTTCCAGCTCGTCCGCCCCGTCGCACGGAAATTCCTGGCTATTATGATAACCCGACATTCCTTGCTGGATACTTTATAAAACCCGCTCGCCGGCCGCGCGATGGGAATTCGATCGACTTATCCCGAATCGTGTACCGTCGTGGCACACGCGTACACGTGGAACCGCGCCGCGAAACCGACAACAGGTGCACGCCAGAAATATCGGCGAGGCCGAAGTTCGCCGGCGATCTTCACGAACGCGCGCGTTTAATCGTGATTAAATCGAGGCTCTCCCGAGCGGGTACGCAGCCGACGCGGCGGGACCTGTGCGGCGGCGGCGGCTGGTTCGCCTCGGCGTTGATCCATTGATCTTCGGACAGGACCTCCAGGCGAGCTGGATCCTGTGCACGCGATCCCTCGCAGCGATGCGTCCCGTAACATGTCGTTCGCTCGCGCTCTCCTCTCCTCTTTCGCTTCCACGAAAGACAAACATATGTAGGTTTAACGATCCGATAAACGTCACGGAGATAAACGTGGCTATTTTTCTTTGAACACCGGAGCAGGTACGATGCGCCACGCACACAAGGGCAATCTGCATCCGTTTCATAAATCCTAAAGGGAAACGGACACTCTTGCGTTGCGCTCGTGCCTATATGACTTTCTTCTGTTTTAACCCTTTGCGCTCGGTTCTCCTCACCGAGGGGGCATTCTGCAAACTGTTGTAACTTCGCGAAGAAAACTCGTTCGACAATCCATCTCGGCTCGCTTTAAAGCGTGAAGCGTCTACTTTTCCCGGTCCTGTGTTCGATCTTATTGACAAATGTTTTTCCATCGTGCAACTGGTGGGAAAGTGAAGACGCTTTTCCTGAAAATTCTACAGGTTTCAAACGTGTCTACGGACATTGAGGAATTTCCCTTCGTAATTCGAATCACCATGAATTCGCAGACCAAAGTGTTCCCTTTAAAACGACCACCTCGCTTTCGATATACGACCCTTTTCCGACCGTTTTATCGAAACTTTGAATGGAAAGTGTGCCGACGACGTCGGAATGTCGAGTGTCTTCACTTTTTCACTCGTTACGCGACGTAAAAACGTTTTGAAAGAAGAACAATCTCGGGGCTGAGAAAGCAGAGTCTTTGCGCTTTAAAATGAGTCCAGATGGATCGTTGTACGATTTTTTTTTTTTGACGGAGTTACAACAGCTTAAATATCGACGACTATTCGTCGAAAGATTGTAAAGAAATTCGGTCGAGTGCAAAGGGTTAATTTTGTTACCGCTGTAACATTATTATAGCCAAGGACTCATTGAACTCGCCGTTGATTTGCTCCAGTCTTTGATGGTACAACGAGAAAAGGAAAATGGTAAAGTTTGTCCTAAGCCGTGAAGAAGTTCATGAACCTCGAATCCCTTTTTCTGCAGGAAATGTTTGCCACGCACGCTTCTATGAATTTACGCCAGAAAAGTAGGACCAGTCAAGCGCATTTCTCCTTGACGTTCAAGCGCGCTCTTTACGACGTCCAAACTCGTTCCTCTCGAATGCTAAACGTGTTTTCCCGTGTTCACCGCGCAGTCTGCATAGAGGTAAACGATTTTATGACAGAGCAGCTTTTTCTGCCCCTCGGAGATATGCAATATGGAATAGGAGGAACGCGCGGAGAGCGTTGAACCCCGATCGGGGCGGCGCGGTTCTACATCGTAAATAATTTGTACAGATAATTATACGATAAAGCGGATCTCTTGGCAAGAAATGCCTGAAGGTTTACCACCCAATCGTGCCCCGTTACTTCCCTCGATCGGCGTAAAAAAGAAAAAAGAAAAAAGCAGAGGAAAAATCTAGCGCCAATCGTTCGTCCCACCTTCCGTTATCTGCCGCCAACAAACGATCCGATTAAATCCCATCGGCGAGTTCGGATCTTTCCTCTGCCCCCGTGAGAAGGATTATTCCCTCCGTGGGTCGCGCAGCGTTCAACGATTTCTCAAACGTATTGCGTTACGCCGTTGATATTGTGAAGCTCACGCGACGCGAGCGGTGTTGAACCGTCGGTACCGTTAAACCGGCGACACCGAAGGCTGTGCTGCGAAAGGATTAAAAGACGCTCGCGCATATTCATCGAACGGGACGGGACATCCAACGGGAAGGACCGATGCGCTTCGCGGGCAGATCGAGCCCTCTCGGCGCGTCGCCCACGCGACCGTCGGTGTTCGAGGCTGTGAATAACGCTCTGCGTGCATGTCCCGTGCGCCCGTTACCGTTTACGCGGACATTCGGTTAGGGGTGACGGGAACGGGCTGGTCGGGAACAGAGGAGTCGACGGGGCATCGTTCGATCGCTGGATAATCAACTTGGAACGATTCTAGCGCGACTCCCGTCTACACGGTTGCTGGAAACACTTCAGCTGCCCGAAATTGGGCGAACACCAAACTCGCCCCACGTCACGCACTATAATATTAGAGTTCCTCTCCGAGAGGTCACGGGGTCGGCCGTGTTCTCGAAGCGGACGCTGTTCGGGGGATGAGTTCTCGATGCACGGTGAAGCGAATAGCACCGGTAACGGATGAACACCGGTGACTTGTAAATTCCTGGCCGACCAACGGCGCTGACACTGGGGGGGGACTCTTCTTTTCTGCCATTCTAACTTCAGTCCGGCTAGAAGAGAGACCAGATCGAAGATAGAGGCGATCTACAACCCGGCGAAACCGTAAACACTCGACTGGACCGGTGGTACCCCTCCTCCCCCATCTTCTTGCCTCTCCTTCTGGTTCATCTTTCCACTTTTTGCCCCCGCGTTGCGTCGTCTAAACGCTGCAGTTAGATTTTCTTTATCGGCGTGGAAGATCGATCGACCGGGTAGGATCGACCGATTCACCGACTCAGGTTGAGTCACAAAATTGCCGTGGGTTTCATTTTTTCGGCATAATTACGGCTGCAGCGAATTCAAAGAAACCATCGAGGCTGAATTGAATCTCCCCGCGAGAAGCAGAGTCCCCGTTTACCCTTATCCAAAATTATTACTGTTCGATAATGTTACTCGTGTACCGCAGGGGCAACGCAGTTGTTATCGTTCGTTGGCCAATCGTCGGTGTTTCTCGACGAATAAGATATTCCCGTCTAACAGGACCTTCCCGGCCAGTCCAGCTACTTGCATGCCGATGATTCGAATGACGCAGGTGTGTCGCGAAGGGAAGCGAAGAAGAAGAGGAAGAGGAGATGGAACGGGAAGAGCAGGAAAGATCGAGCACAATCGGCCACGTAGGCGACAAGTGGCTGACGACTTCATTTTTCGTTGCGCCGCCGTCGCGATTATGCCACTGATAAAAAGTCGACGCGTTTATTATCGGAACGCTGTTGCGCGGCGATTACGCCTCGGCTTTGCAGCGATCAAGCTGCTCGCAACTGTGCACCGACGCGGTTTACGCTCGCGATATCGCGCGAGCAATTTTCCTTCACTGCCCCAGAGGCGTTTCGACACCGTGCGTCGGCGATGATAAACAGTTCGTCGTGATAATGAATCTCACTTCACTCTCGTAATAATTAAGTGGAACAAGGCCGTGTTTAATCGAAGCCATTGATTTCGATCAGTAGCAAAGAGACAAAGGAAAGACAGTCCGTTCCGCTTGCATCCTGAACAAGCATCGTGTGCCTATCTCCGGCGATCCCTCTTCCCGGCGATCAGAAAAGGAACGATTAAGAGGGACGAGGAATCCGCGTACGTGACGTCGACAAGATTTATCGTCGCGCGACCGGATTACGAAATTTTCCCGCGAATCTCACCCTCCCACTACCGTACACCCCTCTCTCGATTTCTGCTCATTCCCGAGTGGACCCTATCTTCGGCTCCGGGTTTGTCTTCGCGGCACGCGACAGAGAATCGAGAGCGCGTGAACCGATTTCCCGGATAGTCCGTACGCGAAGCACTGACACGATAAATATAAAAGCGCAGCGGAACCTTCGGATCCTAGCTCCCGTTACCTCTTATCGCTGCCACCCCCTAGGTCCGTGGTTCTGTGCGAGAAGATCCAGCAGCAAAGACAACGCGTGTCTCTCTTCCCGTAGCCTTGCCGTAGCGATTACGAGTCATCGGAGCCGTTATCGCGTATTGACCGGCGGAATCCGCGGATCTCGCTCGATGCTTCGCGAAACGATCTCACGCCGGAGACCACTCGCGTTTGTTTACTGGGCTTCCGGTTTGCGCGAACGAGGAAACGGCTACATTTCTGTGATCGAATACTCCTCCGTCCGCGAAGTCCCATCGCACGAACCCTCGTAACTCCGGTCTTCATAAATTTCTTATTGATACGTAGCAAGAAACGTTTCACCCTTGCCAAGTCGAGGATAACTAACAGCCCGTTGTCTGACTAGTCGACTGATTCGCACTTATTACTCTCAGAAACGCGGAACGAAAGTATCGATTGATTACGAAATTGATCAATATTACGAGTCAGCGGTATGCGATAATTGGCAATATTGATGATAGCGGCAGTCGCGTTGCTTTTACTGGTACGAAGCGTTCTGCACAGTCCTTTTAACCGTAAGGAAAAGGTAACAAACGATCACGTTCGATGTTGATTATTAATATTAAATTTGAAGTAGGCCAAAGGCGTTCGCACGAGCGTCTTGATCATCGCTGATTCGCGATCCACCGACCTACGTCGATCTGCAAAAGTTGCGGCTAACGATCTGGCTGACCTTTTGTAATCGTGCGCCTAAGCCTGCGTTCCCTATCAAGGTGGATAAGTCGAGCCTCGCTGACTCGTGGACAAACGCCCGACACCGTTATACCAATAAATCGCGACCACGATGAAATCATTATATTATCAAACTTTGTTCAGAATTTTAAGTGAGACCTCTCGTTCTCCCTCCTTTCTCTGGAACTCGTATCGTTGACGCATCGTTGAATCGATGGAAAGGAATTCATCGTGCGACGCACACCATCGTCGCCCTTTTATCGGCCACGAATCAGGATCAGCCGTCAGATTGACGAATTAATCGCGCGCCAGGGAATATCGGATTGAATGAATGACGTCGAACTGAGCGACGCGAAAGCTTCGATCCGGTTTCCGCTATGAAACGCAAGAAATACTCGACGTCGAGATTCCAGGCTGATCGATCGAACTTCGGACGAACAGAAGTGTCATTAACAATGGGCCAACGGCAATTACCAACCACCTACGTCGTACGCATCGCTTCCATCCACTCAACCGTGTTCCGATCCAAGGAAACATCAACAAATTCGATGCTGTCGTTTTTCTTCAAGGAGCAACAAAGAATGATGCAGCTTCCGCTCGTTCTCTGTTCGCAAGATCGAGCTTTATTAACAAAGATCGCTCGTGCGTGCGCGGCCACGCACCTTTTGCGAGGCGCTCTTTAGGACCTGCCAGGACTTTGCCTGGCTTCGATCATACGGTAATTACGATCGCCGATCGTCCGGAGCCGATCACCCTGCCGATTTCTATCGATATCGGCTTAGGCGAGTAGCGGCGCGGACCTGCAGCGAATAACAGACAGGCTGTCGTATTACAGCGATGGAACGGTCCCCGCTCGCGCGATGCTTCTTCACTTTCGTTTTCGGCGGTTAAAATTTAGTGATGGTATACATCACCTTGACACGCGGCAGAGCTTATCGACGCTGACGATTCCTAATGCGCGACCAAAGCGACCGAGGCGCTTGTTAAGGCTGAAAGGAGCTTTAACGATGCGTTGCGCGTAAAGGGTAGATATCAAGGGTGGATCACATGAATAGATTTATAATATAATGCGCGCTTTTCGCCAAATCCTCTATTTGTTCGATTATCATATTCATTTCACTAAGTCGCGCGGGAATTGCAAACGGAGGAAGAAATTTGTCCGTCATGCTCAAAGGAAGGAGTCCTTTATCTTCAAATAATAGATTGCTTGTGCTCGAAGGGGAACCTTGAAGACGTTCTTGCAAATATTGGGACTTTCTAGGACGAGTCAGCGCACGCGAGTAATACGCGCGCCGATTGTGAAACCGTTTAGTTTGACGACGATTCAATCGGTAGCTTCTAAGAAGTATTTCGCATTACGCCACGAAGATATTTCAAATATTCCACAGCGAACAACGCAATAAGCTTTATCCTTGGAGGACATAAAGGAATGCCACGCAGATAAGAGGAGTAACGAGAAATCCCTCTATGCTACTTGGCGTGGGGCAAGAATTGAATTGAAGGAAAGCAATTAAGCATTGACAAATGTCAAATATTGTATTAGGGTGGAATATTTCGTTTGCACTGACCAGTTCCCCTTGAAAACGTGTGTTGCTTCTGCATTAGCTGTGTATATACTCGTAGAGGATTGATCTTTATTTGCGGAATTACATGGAACCATGAAATCTTCAAATCGTATAGACGTTTACTTGTTTTATAAACAAACGCGCAGAAGTTACATCAAACATTGAGATTCCGTTGAATGTCCGCCTATTCGTGCAAATCAGAACGTTTTAACTCAAAAGTGGATTAAACAGTCTGTTCAGTATTTATGTGCAAACGTGAAATACTCGACACGAAAAATACTAAATAAGAGAAACGATGTATAGCTCGACCGCAGTTGGCCCACTTTCTTTATCTACCCATCAAACTCCACCTAATTACCCCAGAAACGCAACGTGCCGCTATGGTTTCCCATGCGATCTACCATCGATTCCCGGGACCCACGGAACCGGGCGGGAACAGGTATCGCGTAATACCGTTTCAGTGTCACGAGCGGCGCGTTACCTTTCCTTTCGAGCTCCGCGAAGAGCAAACAGGTACAAATCCGAGCGCCTCGGTTTCTCGAGACGTTATGAAGCAACCAGGACGTTGACATGTCACGGCAAACGAAGAACCCCTAACCAAACGGCCGGTCGGAAGCGTCGCTTCCACGTTTTGACGGTCAACGATGGTGAAAAGCGCGGTGCCGTTAAGATGACTGATAAAATGAACGAGACGCCCGGGGGAAAGGCGGTCCGAAGGATGAGAATCGAAGTATTTTCTCTGTCGTCGAAGGAGAGGGAGGCAAGAACGATTACCGTGGGACAACGTGATCGATCGCCAACGAAACCGTGATCCGCCAGCCTTACACATCATTCAGTTTTGCAGTACAATTTTTGTTTGTTGATAGGCATAATATTGGAATACGTTTCATATTACTCGTGCGTGTAAAGTAATAAGAACGGCGCTGTCCCGTGCGCCAAAGACTGTCCCAGTGAAAGAGTGAAGGAACGTAGGCTTCTGCGAATGGTACAGGCCACAGGCCACTGATCAATACGTTCGCCGGTTTACTCTCCATTGTGTATCGATGGCGAATATCGCGATGTTATCATTCGTCGTCGGCTAACAGTACCCCGAGAACTGTTGCCAGGATAGGAGCGAGCGCCCGATCCGAGCCGCGCTTACACGTATACCTGGCTGCCTCCGCTATCGATCCTATCACCGACCCCAGCACCCGCTGATATTTTACTGTCAACCGATACGCTTCTGGACCGTTGTCCCTGGATCAGATTGTCCACCGGCACCAAGCTACCGGGAATCACGAAATGATACAACGCGTCCACTACTTTCGTGCACAGCCTGGCCCCGTTTAGTAGCCACAGTTCTCCGTGTTTATTAGGGTACTAGGAGAAGCATAGACTGATTACGATTAAACGGTACTCCCGTTTCGAGGGAACCTGTTTTCAATTAAACCCGCGCCACCGTGAAAGAAGTGACGTTTCACACAACTCCGCCCGGGACAGTCGCAATGTTTCGGCTTCAACTCCTTCCAGTCCTCGCTGCAAAACGATGCTCCTCTCTAATCGTCCACCGGTCGCTGTACGCGTAGCGAAAGCGCAATAAAAATAGACGGATAGGACGGAAGGGAATGCGGTTTGTCTACGGGACGCGCATAATTACGAGATCACGTCTACGCGATGCGTCCTGTCGGGAGTCTGTGCTAATGCCACCCGCGGTCCCCCCCCCCCCCCGGGTTCATTGTCGCATCGTTGCGAGAACTCCCCTTTGTTCTAATCCTACGCGGCCGGGCATCCGGAGATGTCGGTGTACTTATCGCCGTCCGATCTGTGCAACGACCACTCTCGCCTGTCGTCCGCCGTAACGAACCGAATATTCCGTTCCCTCTGATGAGCGTCATTCTCTGTAGTCACGAGAACGGTACACCTCGAATCAACGCGCCGCAATTAGGCGTAGCCGAACGATCGAAACGCGGACACGTCGACCTTAAATCCGCTACGAGCTTCGGCTGGCTGGTTGCAATTTCGCGAGAACAGTTCGACCCTCGCGTAATGAGAATCAAGATTGATCACCGTACGTATCACGAAAGTTCGTACGCATCGATCGAAACTGTTTTCCGCGGTGTAACACCGACAGAATTCCAGGCATTCTCACGGTCGTCGGAGCCGAGTCGGAGCCTCCGAAGTTCGAGGTCGAGATTAGTATGAAGGTCGAGCGCATCGCGAGCGCTGCTCCTAATATCGAAGCATTTTAGAAATGCGCGCGTTGACCCGGATTTCAGCTAACGGATCGACCAATGCGTCTCCCCCTCCTCTCTCTCTCTGTCCCTCCTCGCCGGTCTTTGTCAAACTCAACCGACTGGTAATATCTAACGGGTCGAACGTATGGATCGTATATATATGTTGTATATACGTAATGTGAACGGAATTTCAAGTTCGCGCATTCGTACGCAGCGAATCGGCTCGATCGCGTTTGGTGTGTATACACGTAACCGCGAATACGTATCTTGTGTACTATATCAAACGGTGCCGGGGGCTCGATTAATCGTTAAACCGACGGATTGCAATGAAATCGGTGTATTGATAGCGACGCGTCGATAAAACTTAGCGAGAGCCTGGCTGTCCTGTGCGCTCGTTGCGACGACGGAAGCAAGACTGACGCCGCGCATTCACCCCCGCAACGTTCGGCTGAAGGAATCTCACGAATATCGGTCGAAACGGACGTTTACAATTTCGTAGGAAACGATTTCGTTTAACGACACGTGCTGGAATGTAACTATCGATTGGGGGGAGAGAGATTTCGTTCGCTCGTCTGGGACGCGCAAATGTGTCCGCGGAACCATTGAACGATTACTGGACACGAGCAATGAACACTCTTTCCAAGCATGTAACGAGCCTGGCCAATAAAATCGGTATCGCCGCCGAGCGACTCGATCTCTAAACGTGTCCTTCATCAGAAGGACTTCCGTGACTGCTTAAAACTGGAACGATGCGATTAGAAACGAGCATTAACGGGCGGTGGTTCGTTAAAGGGTTGCGTCTCTTAATTGATATGCCTATCAAGCGCAAGAAACGAAGGATTAACTGTTGGATACTGAGACCGCCTTCTAATTACCACTATTTTGATATTATCAGTTGAAAATGTTGCTATTACCCAAATGGTTCAGCCATTCATAATTAGAAGCGACTGTTATGTATTTTCTTTTAATGACACTCATCGTGCATTTATCTCTTCAGGTTCCCCACGATCACGCATAAATCCTTTATCACCCGCGATTTACAGGCGACCTTTTCTTCCGTTCTCTAAAAAAATCACTCGATCCATTCACGATCCCCGGAGTCCAGCTACCGCGCGCAACGCTTAAATCGCCGGCCATCGATAATGTAATGAAGCAATCGCGAGGCGTCGCTTTTACAGCCGGCCATTTACGTAGTTGTAATGAGTCCGACAAGATCTCGGAATGAATCGCGACCGCGGTCGGTGGGCACGCCGCGAGGAACCGCGGGCCCGGTTTTCGCGACCGGCCGAGCCGCTCGATTTCACGTTCTCGGATCCAGCGGGATACGGATTTAGCCGACAACGCGCTATATTTAGTATGGGAAAGATGTTATCGGGACTGGTTAAACCGGCGCGTCCGATGTAACGATTATGCGCTATCGCCGGCGGGGAAGTGAAGGAAAACGAAAAAAGTTCGATTCGGAACGCCTCGTAAACTGGCTTCGTTAAGGCGAGCCGTTTTAACGGGCACGCGGAGAATCGTCCTGCCGCTAGTCCTCGTGGGATCTCGCTGAGGATCCGTCCTGCTCCCCGACCCTCCCGTTTCCCGTGTAACGCTGCAGGCGCTCAATGGTTTAGCGCTGCTTACAATCATCTTCCTTTCTTTCCCTCCGTACGTTACGTACGTGAACGCACGCTGATCGTTCTTCTTGCGCGCGTCGCGAGCTTCGAGACGAGAACGGTGCTACCGTCCGACGATCGGAAAATCCCTCGTATCCGTACGAATCGCGTTGATTCTTGTGGTTCCGATACTTGGCCGCGACGCGATCGCAAACACCGGAAGATACGGCGACAATCGTTTCTCGACGATAACGCGCAATCCGCGGACCCCATCCTCCGATGGGTAAAGCGTATTTTCCATTTACGACAGCCTCGGGGATTTCAGCGAGCGTCGGGCATTCGCTGTTACACGTCGTCCGGTGCAGCTTGCGCGAACGATGAATGTCGACCGTTGAAGCTTTCGAGCTTGCCTTAACGCCAGGAACGCGAAGGTAAAAGGAACCTTGGCTACTGGACGCGGAACGTCTGATGGGAGCGAGCATGATGGATACACGAATGACTCTTTTTTTTTTGTAAATTAACGACGAACACGATGATTGGAGGCAATGTTTGTTTGCTCAATAATGATTATAAGTACCGTTGAAGTCGTCTTCCGTGATTAGCTCCGTACCTCGCCGCCCCTAAATCATATCCCCGTAATCGTCCCCGCGTTCGTCAAGAAGCCTGTCGTCACGCGGCGAGCCGCGCGCGAATAGGCTAACGGTCGAATTAGAAACGCAGCAATTAGGATTCCAAGCATGCGTGAAGAGCGCGAGAAGCACCCGTTAATCAATGCTTTTTTTTTTTCCCCCGCCGCCCGACGAAAAGCTGACGATAACAGTATCTAACTGTGACTCGAGCCAATCACGGTTAATACCTGTGCTCGCTCCAGCCTCGATCGAGCACCGTCGCTAGAAGCTTCTTCCGAAAGAAACGCGACGCCTGGAATTGCAAGCGACTACTTTCCCCCTCAGCGGCACGTTGGCGAACGTTCTCCGATCGATTCCCCGGTTCGAACGAACCCTCGCCGGGGTTAAGAAACACGCGCAAGCGCCGCGGCCCTTTCGTTCTACGCAACTGAATATCTTACCCCGCTGCTACTTTTTCATCGGCCTTGCCTATTCGTCGCGAAGGCCGCGCGGAGCCGTAGGGACAGGCGAGAGAGCCTCCGCTTCAGGATCTCGCCGTGTCACGTGACACGGCGGAACGCCGCTGGATCAACGATTACACAATTACCCGACGCTAATCGATCTCAACTTCAATCCCGTCCGCCCGTTGCGTTACGGCAATCGTGTTCTTTCGTGCGGCGTAGCCAAGGCTGCCAGGTTCTTCCTCCCCGAGCACCAGCCGAGTGTACTAATTACTTACTAATCCGCGCCTTCTTTCTTCTCCGCCCCCTTTCCATCTTCGACGGTGCCTTTCCCTTTTTTTTCTTTTTCTTTCTGTTTCCTCCCTCCCCGGGCTTCGCGCACGCACGCTCGCTCGTTAAGCGTCCGTTCTCTCGAACGGCGACCGGCGGATCGTCTCATTGAAAAGGCGTTTAATTCGTTGTTGGTGGGCAAAGTGGAGGCGAGCGAGGGAGAACGCGGCTGAATCGCGGCAGCGTGACGAGCCGGAGGACAAGGCAAGAGCTCCGCGTTATTTCTGACAACGATAATCGCACTCGTTACGTACATCGCGCCGCGGAACATCAATTTACCGGTTAGCCGGGCGGAGAAGAGGCTGAACGCGACGCAGGCCCGGAGGGAAGCTTCACGGCTGCACGCCCGATCGCCTCTTCGCCGCAGCAAGAACGTTTCGTCGAGGATATTTCGTGGACCATCCTAGTAGCACGTCGGGGCGATACGAATTTCGCGCCTGATTGAGAATGAATCTATCGACTCGCGAGACCAACGAATAATACAGTGGAGGATCGAAGAGGATCGTCTACCGTGAACACGTGTTCCGTTATTTTATGAATGAATCGGACGAACATTCTTTCAGAATTTTCCCTCCAGCGCGACGATATATGCCTTGGATCGGAATTCTCGGCCGATTCCCAGTCGAATTCGATCGCAGCAAAGCTTCTAGACGAGCATCTGGTAGCCGACTATCCTACGCGAGCCTAAACGCGCGCGCACCGCACGGGAAGAACTCGTTTCCCGATCGGCCGTCGGTCGGCCGAGAAAGCGGGAGCCGCATCGAGGATCGAAGGAAGAAGGGAAGAAGGCGGTCCGCGAGGTCGCCGGCTGGAGAAGAAAGAACAAGAAAGCCGCGCGACGTAGCAAAAGCGGTCACGGTCCGATAAGTAGGGAATTCTGCGCGCACGCTGAACACATTTTGCGCCCGGCCAATAATCCGATCTAAATATAGCTCCTAACAGCTTCTAAAATTATTACGTTACGCTATTAGTTACCTATCGTAATACCGTGTCTTCCGCCGAGATACCTTCCATTCCGATATCCTTCGAATGTCGGGGGAAAGCGTTCCGACAGCAAAAGTAAATGTAATTAGAATGTATGTGCCGCGGAAGTCGATGCCGATATTTCCTTCATCGGTGATCGAGACCAACCGCTGTCCCCTGTGTAATATCCAAATCGATGCGCCGAAAATTGACCGCGATAGATACGTTTCCTGGGAACCGCCTCCTTCGCCAAGTGAACTATATTCTTTTATCCGACTTTCCAGGCTTCGGGACTGTTACCTGAAAAACCGTGGACCATTCACGGTTACTTAATTTCTCGATAGTGGATCCACGTCTCCGGGTTCTGGCTCGATTCGCTTCTAAAATCGTTGGGGGCTTCGTTTTTGTAACGGGAAGGACTTAACGTGTTGGTTTACTTGATAAATCGTACGCTATTGCTGAATGTCCGATTACGTTACTGTTAAATGAGACGACTGTTAATCGCATTCGATTGCCGCTGAACCAGTAATTAGACTATCTAAGAAGCGGACAAGAATCCACTATACTTTCCTTTTTCCACATGGAGTGAAAAAGCCGAATACCTGGATTCCCGCCGAGCAGAAAATATAAACCCAGCCGAGTGGCTTCATCAATTTTCCTTTAACATCCATCCGTGCACTTCGATCAGCGTAAAACCGTAAGCTACGTGGCGAACCCTCGAGGCAGCGAAATTCGCCGCCGTTCCTTCTACGGAGAGGCCGCGTAACCCGGGGGGGGCAGCGGCGGTATCGTTCACCGTACCCATGCGAACCGTCGTAAATGGAAATGGATCGAGTTCACGGTGTAATTCAATTAACAATTTATTCGCCGCCCCGAAGAAAAAGCCCCTTAATCCCTTGGAACGTAAATCGGATTACGAAGGAAACGCGAAGCACAGACCGCGGACCCAGGATGCAACAATTAGATACCCCTGGCTGTCTAAGAACGGACCGCGACGAAGTAGCGTATACACGGACGTCGCTGCTTATCATCAGCGAAGCGTTACCGATCGCAAATGGGAGCCGGACCGGCGAATCGCCGCCACATCAATTAGCCAATACGGCGCGGCAGCGGTACCGCGGGACGCGCGATGGCGTTCGGATACCGTCGCGGCGTTATCAACCTCTCTGATAACGGCGCGATAAACAGATTTTCACGGTGTAGCGACGCTACGCGCCTTTAATTACGACACCGATGCCGCGGGGATACGAGGCTTTCCCGCTGACAACGAAACGCCATGCAGCGATCCGCTGTTCGTCGCCGATCAGCCAGCGATCGGTAAATCACTCGACGGTTACCTGCCTTCATCCCCCCCACGAGCCCCCTCTCGATTTTCTTTCACGGCTTCGACCGTCTTCGCGGTTGCGGACGACAATTACTTATTCCGACGTGTCAACCACCGGATAATTAATCGCGGTTCTCCCTGTCGCGGCGAGTCGGACGACCTTCTCTCTTTCCCTCGGGGTGCCACCTAATTGCGCCGGCAATAATTGTCCGCGCAGCCGTCAGCGTGCATGCGTGAATCACGATGCTCGGGTGCAGGAGTGTATGTCATCGAGAGGATCTCGGGAATCCGGGCGAGCGGATTCACCGCGTTTACCGTGTGGGACAAGGAAATGATAAGGTACGACCGCTGACTCGGCGAGGCATTTAATATTCCACTGGAAGATGGAATCGGTGCGACTTTTGCCGCGTCCTCTTGTTTTTCGGACGCTGGAGAACGACAGGCTCCAGTGGATGCCACGACGTCCTTTACATATATGGGGCACGGTTATTGGAAGAGGTGTAATGGAATTATTCACTTCGTGGGAGAATATACAGTTTTACACCAGGGAAGAGAATTAAACTTAAATACGTGTCGAACTGAGTAGAAGGAACGAATGTTTCTGCACGATGGCAGATGGGAGAAGCGAGAAGGACCCGCAGGTGCTTAGCCGTGGTCGATGAGCTGTACCGATTATTTATATCCGTTGCGTGCGTCCGTCGAACGAGCGAAAAGCAACCCGAGATAACGTCGATCGATTATTAACGTGTTAACGTATCGAGGAATGAAGAATGATACGACTGCGTCGTCAGCGGCGATGATTCACGTATTACCTGGAGAGCCAACGCGCGGATTCCGGGTCCGGCGCTCGTCCTTTTTCGAGTTAATCAACTCGTGGATCCTGACGCTCGATTACCTTTACACCGCGTCGTACGGTTTGGAGAACAGATGGTACTTCGACAGGGACAAGTGGGACGAATATGGAGACATCGAATATGAAGATGCTTAACGATCATTTGAGAAATATTCAGGCTGAGTGTGTAAGAGGCGTTGTAGCTTTACCAGACAGATATAGATTGATTTCAAACTAGAAATGATTATTCGGCCGAGAATTTACTTGGCAAGCTGTTCCCCAAAGGGGAGCTCCTCGATGCGCTATCAGTACACCGATTCCTCGACTCCGCGCTCGATTGCACCCCGTTCGTTCGATCAACGAAGAAGCTCGCACACGTTCCACGACGTGACTCCCCTGTTCATCAGCGCGTCCGCTCTGAACACGCCCAGAGGACACTTCCCTACGGTACCGCGGCGGTTTTAGAGAGATCGATAACACCGAGGGGATGCCTTCCAGCCGCTCGACTCCTGGAAGTCCGGAGAAGAGTGTGGGATCGCCATGCTCTTGGCGGGCAGCCAGAGATCAGAAGGCGCCCCCCTTTCCGCCGGTCGCGATTTCCTGAATCGCCCCGGCGAATGATAATCGCGGCCAGCCCGTGTCGCGCGCTCGTGTCCCCGCGTAAAACCGCGACGCGCCGCTAGAAACGTCGAACGATCTTAACGATCGCTTCCACGCAGAATCGGCGTCCCGTAAGATAACGCGAAGCGGATCGACGAGTATCGATCAAGCTGGGCTCCCCGGCGGTGAAATACACCTCGTCCCGCGTGTCCGACCGTGATGGAGCTGCCGATGCGGCGGCGGTAATTGTGAGACGAATTTTTTTAGTCCCCGAGCGAAAAACCGCGGGAGCTCGTAGACGCGGGGCAAACATTCGACGGTGGCGCGTGCATAACGGGACACGCGTTTAAGTCTCCATTCGCAGGGCGGTTGTGTCCCTTCGACGGAACATGCGTCAGCTCCTCTCGCCGTGTCTTTAAACTCTCCGCCGGCGATCGGCCGTTAGATTCTATTAGATTCCACCGAACCTGCCTGGAATTCGCGTACACGCCGTGCAGCTTCGACGTGTCCCCAGCGGTAATTAGAGAGCACTTCCGTCCCCGTCTATCCCGTTGTGTGTTAACGCGGTCCCGTTGTGTTTGCTTGAAATAAATCGTGTCGGACAACCGAGCCATTATTGTTCGATGGGAGAGGACCGCGCGGAGTGTCTTGGCGACTTTGATGCTGGCGCGATGGCCCGTCGATGACCCGGCGATAAGCTGTCGACCGGCGAGTTTCGGGATTGATTGAGAGCGAGGGCAGGAGGATAATTCTTGGTGTTCCAGTGAGTTTCACTTGGCTTTCGTTCTTTGGAAAGCAACGTTTATAGAGAGTGGGAACATGATCGAGTGCGATCCATCGATACACTCAACGCTCTCCCTGTCTCTCTCTTTCTCTCTCTGTAAAGCTGTTCCATCGTTTTCGAGAGGCCAGTACCAATTCAACGTTTATTACACTATCCACCTAGCGCCGGGATTCGATATCGATTTCGATTTCGGCAATTGGATTTCTAGTTTTGAAAACCAGCGCAGCCACGGCTGGCGCTTGTAAAATGTGACAGTACTTTAACGCTCAGTAATTACGGCCGACGAACCGTTACTATATTTATCCGAATAACGACGAATTTCAATAAATCTCCGCGCTTATTCGTTTAACGATAAACAGGTGACGAGGAAACTCTATTCGTTGAACAAGGTAAACTTAATAACGGGACCGCCGTCTTCCTATCTGTCAATAGGCGATGCGATTCGAAGATACGGGGACAAAAAACGGATACGATCTCTGGATTCTCCGGGGAGCCGAAGCTACGACCATTAGCTTTCATTAAATTCCTTCGATCCCCTCGGAACGGCGCGCGCACGGACTACCGCGTTTAGAGAAGTTCAGCGAGGCACCGGCTCGGCATTCCTCTCGTTGCGCACCGTTCGCTTCGCCGATTCGTATTCCCGTGTCCGCGCGCGATCCACGATCGGCACGCGTTCGGCGCGGGATCGCGACGGATCCGCCGGCGTCAAAAGCGTGAACGCGCATAATCCCCTTCGATCGGCTCCTGTGACCGTTCGCCCCGGGGATCTCAGGTGATAACAGCGTAAACGAAATGCTCGGGAGCGGGATCCATCGTTCGGCTCCCGCGATGCGTCTGGACGAGGTGGCCAACGTCGTTCTCGTTCGAAGCTTCATACGCGATCGAGACGCGGAGAGTTATCGCGGATTGAATCATTTCTCCGCGACGATGAAGGGAAAAAAAAACGGGAGCCGTCTAATTGGAAGGTCAGAAATCTAAAGGCGCGCTTTTGCGATTCCGCTGCTTGTAATTCGATGATCGATACGCCCGCTCGGTGCGTTCATTATGCAGGAACGCGTTCGTAAGTAACGCTGGCCGAGCGTACGGTACAAATTACTCCGCGCGGAGTTTTCCCTCTTTTTGCGTTCGGCCGCACGCGACGACGCCGCGGCGAATCTCGATCAGGAAGTCGAAACTGGTTTCGCGTGGGCGGCTACACGCAACGGTTCCCGGCCAAGTTACGCGATGGATCGGTCGTGGCAGGGGCGAGCGAAATAGAACGACACGCCGCGGAGCGTTCCTTTAGATTAGACATATACGTCGCGCTGCCCTGGACCATTTTCAGAAGCCCGAGTTCAGATACCATGTGCAGAGGTCCGCGGCGCGTCGAGCGTCGAATAAAAATCCGACCGCCCAGCCGGAAGTCGTAGGAATCTACTTCCCCATTCGCCGCCACTTCCCGAACGTCGCCGTCCGACCGTTTTCGGCCGGCTTTTGGCATTCGATGGGATCCGGCGGCGGTTCTTACGATCTTCCCCCCCTTGAAAATATACAGCAGCAACCGCGAGCGAGCGTATCCGCCGTTTGAATGCAACCGCGTCCGTACCGCGCGTAAAAAGAAATTGGCCGCAGTTTGGCCCGTCCGCGACGAGAAAGGATAGGGTCCGAATTCGCCGCGAAGCATGTCGTTTCCATGCGGCCGCGGATGAAACGCGGAAAGGAACGGCTTCCACCCGGCGTGGATCGCGGGGCGCATCTTGATGCGTTTCCGTAGGGGACGGCGCGGGATTCGGCGGCGTCGGTCGACGATTTTTGAATGCACACGCGCCGCGCATCGTCGACGTTGCTGCATCGGTATCTCCAGCGGCCCGCGGCAGGCGGGTAGCGAAGAGGGACGATAGCCGCCGCGTTCCGTCGCAGGCCGTGCACGAACCGCGCTTAACGGGCCGTTAGCAGAAATATAAATATCGTTGTACGACGTCGTTTAGCGCGACTCGTGTCGTGAATCAGCGGAACTGCTCTACGCGGACTGTAAACGAATACGCGCGGACACGGAACGCGTAACCACCGCGCGGAGGCTGGGAGAGGATTGCGTATCCCACGCGACGCGCCCCGGGATGGAATAGAAAGATACGCGTCGGAAGGTTTTTTGGCCGAGCTTCCTCGAACTGGGACTATCAATCGTCCGGAACGTTTTTGGCAGGTTTTTTAGTTGCCGCTAATACTTCATGGTTTATTACGCAAAGGATGGGGTGAGTTCGCTGGCGAACACGGTCGTTCTTTCCCTTGCTTCAACTGTTACCTCGATATCTCCAGTCCGCTTATGATAATTCCGTGCCTCGCGTGATCGGAGGCGAATGGAAATCTATTACGAACCGAGTATACCGCCCGAAGGAAACCGGAAGACGGCGGAAATAAAAAGTTGAAGTTTCCTTTCGGAGCAACGTAAACATAAAGGAGGGAAGATTCCTCGCGGTGGGTGGCTCGACTTCGCCAGACTCTGACTTCACGCGTCCCGCCGGAAACAGAGTTTTACGAGCCTTCGCTGATCCGTCAAAGGCGGTAACCGAACGCTGATCACTATTTCACCAACTGGACTACGGAGCTGCTTGGCCGAGCGGCAATGGCACCGAGCCAAGTCACTCGCCTTCGCGTGACTGTGAACTTGTTCCGGAAGATTAGCGTCGCTCGCTTGTTGAAGCGCTCCACCCTTTCAAGGAGACATTTTTCCTTGATGCAAGGGAACCAAAGGTTGCGAAGAAGTGTTAGAGACATCATAGAATAGTGCATGTAACTTGTCTGGAACACGCTAATGTTGTAACGCGATTATTATATAGAAATAATCTTCAATTTCTATGGAAATGCACATTTCACTAAAACAGATTAACGTCAAAGATCGCCGTGCTTTTTTTTATTAGATACGGCTAAAAGCGGACGGAACAGCATCAAGCAGACTGTTGCATGTCCAGTACTCGTATGGAATTAACATGTGACCCAAGAGAATCGCGCGTGATTAACTACGCGAGCGGCTGTTCAACGCTGTGCCCGACGATTCTTCCGCAGCGTGAACGCCTTCTTATCGAACCATAATTTAAGACGGCATTACGAGGCAGCGAGATGAAAAAGTTGCGCGCAAACCTGCCCGTCGGCTGTTCAATAATTTCCTTCTACCTCGCAGAATCTACTTAGCAATATGTTGCACGTAGATCCGTCTCCGCCCGACCGGCGAACCTTTCGTCCGTTCGAAAAGTACAGCCTCGCGTGAAATTTGTCCGTCTACCCCCGTGGTAACGATTATTCCTTTCCCTTCCTGCACACCCCACGTGTCGACCGGTTCCCTCTTGCGCGCGTCAATGCGATACAGAATTATCAAGTGCAGGAAGAACATCGGTGAACGGAGAACGATACGCAACGAGGATCTATCTCTCGATCGCCACGGCTGATGAATCGGAATTTTATCCCGAGCACGGCCATAACACGCGGGTATACGAGTGGTAAACGGCGGATAGTACAACTCGATTATTAAACCGTCCCCGGGAACGATAAAGTATTCACTTGCAACGATGTATGCGCATTACGCTCGTGGCGTGGCCGATGTTCGACGACCAAGGGGTTAATAAATAAAGCAAGGCGATGGAGCCGGTGTCCACGTTTCACGCGGCCTTCCCACGTGAATCCACGACCGACGAATAAAGCGAAGCAAAAGCCGCGGGACGGATCGAGAAACGTTTCAATCGGGATTGGACGGTTCGCTTGTGTCGCTAGATCGTACGATCTCTTTTCGTCTCGTTCGGCGAACGGGAGATTTGCCGATGAAGGTAAAAATTAAGCGTTGAGCGGTGACGGGTTCGCTTCCCTGGGGAATCGCGGGTTCGATTTCATGGATAAATTACATCAGCCGGCTGGGACAGCGGTCGAGATGCCGGGGATTGGACTTTGCCTGAATTATGAGTGAACCAGCGGATCGCAGATTTTTACGAGAATACGCCGGCGAGGTATTATACGAATAACGGTAAAATATTAATACTATAATTCTTGATTTCTTTTCAAACGCGAATGAAAAAGGACATTCGCGTTGTATCGAAAGATTGATCGATTCGTCGAAATGTACTACCATTCAGGATAATCGGCATTCTTCTTGGCCGGCCACTTGCGACCGGCAAGGTGATTGACCCTTTTCCCTCGCCTCGAGGAGAGTTCAACGTGACGCAGGCCACGCACAGGTCCTTTCGATTTCTTTCCGCCTGCGTGTGTCTGGAAAAACGACTGTAACGTTCCCGGTCGACGGGAAGGTGAAGGAACCGCTGACAGGATTACTTAACCGTTCCCCCGGGATTGTCGACATTTCCTGTCCGAAATTGAACGACCGGAGAAGAGACCGTCCCGAAAACGTTCGATCGTGAGAAAGCATATTGGTAGAACGGTTCTCCCGTCGTTTCCCTCACCGTCTATTTCTCAGATCAAACACAAGACTGGGCGTCACCGTTGTGATCGGATAACCGGACCGCTAAAAACAGAATTAAAAGGAAATGTTGCGTCGGATCCTGATATAAGACACTCGATAAATCACCCATTTCCACGGACGCGAGTCGAGTGAATTAAAATAACTTCTTCGCTGTATCTAGCAGGGCGAAAGTGAATGAAGAAAGTTATTCGGAAGAATGCTTGCTGGGATTATTAAACGCATCTCCTCGCTACATTATTACTTCCGCCTGTCTCGTTAAATCAACCGCCTTGTTAGTGAACCGTATGGAGAATTATTGATATACCTGGTTATTACGCTGCCCGCAGCGGTATCTAACAATATTTGCAAAGGCCATACGTTTTCATTTTCAGCGAAACGAACGTACAAGTGACCGCGACTCCGGCTGGTCCACCGCTTCATTCTGGTTATGGCTAATAGCGCGAGATTTGTACGTATGCGTGCGTCTAGGGGGTGAACGAACCTTATTACGGGAAAAGAAACCGTCGTTGCTGCGTTAACAAACTAATATTTGACTTAAGATCGTCTGCCAGTTTTTAGGATCCTATCCGGCTTGGTAGGTGTTTGTGAGACCCAGAGGTGTTAACAGTCCCGTGGGGAGGGGAGAGGAAGATGAAACGAGACTATATCCGTAACCGGTCTAACACGTGATCATAGTTCATTATTTTTGGAGCTCCTGCCTCGCTTTGAAGTCGACTGAACGCTATCGCATTACGAAATTAATGTGCGATCGATATACTTGAAGATCATCAAAGTATTGGCATGGAATGATCGAGGGTGAAAATCATTGAAGTATTTATACGTTAACAGGATGTAGTGCGAGGCACTATTTTCTTTTTCTTTTTTTTTTAATAATACGGGATAATGGTAGAACATCTTCTCGTCCTTCAATTGATTTTCGCAAGAACAATCTAATAGATGTATCTCCGCTTTAATTAAGCGAAATTGCTTAAAAATGTTCTCTCCATTCTATCCCGACTGATTTGCATAAAGTTAAATATTGTAGCGTAATCCTACGGATCACTTTTACAGCACCGCGAGCGGACCGGCGCTGTTGTAATTCGCTTTTTGCAGTGCAATGAACCCATAATTCTTAATTGCTCGTCCCTCGCCCGTCGCTCTTTACATTAACCAACATCACGGTCTAGCCGGGGCGCGAGAAAAAGGGAGAAGCAACATCGGCTCGGCGTGGCCGGCCGTCAGGGAACCGTTTCTTCGAAAGCCTCCGAAAGCAGGAAGAACGTCGTTAAACGGCAATGAATATAAACCTTGATCACATTTTTCGACGATTTCGACATCGTCTTTTCGCACTTCGTTACCGTATCTCGCAGCCAGACGGTCGACGGCCGAACATTTGAGGCCGGCGTGCGCAGACGTTGCTTCCGGCTCGAACGAGACGGGCAAATAAACGTCGCGCTCGGTGTCGCAAGCCGCCGGACGAAGGTGGGTAATATAATTTTCTCGACCGTCGAAGGATTGGCGAGCCGTAGCGGAGACCACGGGAAACGGGGTGCAATCGAAGCTGTTCAAATGCAATCGCGATCATCCCGCTGTCTGCCTTTCGCATCGAAAGATCACCATCCCCGGCGAGTAGAAAGAGTGACTCTCGTCACTCCGCGTTGCGTTCCCGTTGAGCGAAGCATAGTCTATGAATTACGTCAGCGATAATAAACGATCGTAGCGATTCGCGGGTTCGCGTCGCCGAGTCCGATACGCAAAGTCCGAGTAATTCCTTCCCCGTCCCCGCTCTATTGATCCTCGTCGTTTTGCTGCATCCGAGATATTAAACCGATCGAAATATAAAATAGCCGCGGCTATTTTCCAATCGGAATTCCGCGGCTAGCCTGAACACATCCTGGAACCTCCGCGAGCCGGCGAGGATAGATTGAAATCGAATCATCCGGCGTTCGACATCCCCGTGCCGCGTTCCAGGATGCATCGACGGGAACCGTAACGCCGGAATCGATCCGTTACTCCTCGATCTTTCCCGAGGAACCTCGACGCCAACGACCACGGATCCTTCCGCTCTATCCACGATATCCCGAGCGCGATATACCGCGAGGACTCGTTATCCGTGGATAATACCGTTCACGGTCCCTCGCGGCTACGCGTACGCGCATATCCTGGAATCCCCCGCCGTGGGTAATACCAAGCTTTACGAATCACAAGCCCCCCGAGGGATCGTTCCTTCGCCGAAGACACCAATTAGCGAAAAGCCGGTGCTCGATCGGCGCGCGTCTATCCGCTCGAGGTGGTCGGGCCGCGTCGTGCGTCGATCGCCTGGGATCATCCTCCGTAACCAACGGCGTCCTTGCCCGAGGCTGCGCGCGTATTTATAGGAGATGATACTCCCAGGGCTCTTCTCTCCTCGAGTCGGCGTGCTCATCGGCGTCGTCATCGACGTCCCGATGACACTGCTCCTCTCTGTCTCTCTCTGTTCTTCGCTCGTCGAGTCGTCCCGACGTGAATCATCGTGAAACGTTGGACGTACGGCGCGTGAACCGGGAGACAGGTCACGCGATATCACGGTTTCGCGCGACGATGCGAAGAGCGAATTGTCACGGGCTCGGTGGTAGATTAATGGAACAATGCGTCGGCTCTCGATCGACTCGTTTTATCGTCGGCTGATAGATCGCACCTTATATAACTTGAACTGCTCAAGGAATGATGGAGTTACAGTTGGCTGGTCGAGCAACATCTTCATTAACCGGATAACGCGAGTGTTCGACTTGGGCATTTCAGGCAGAACATTGCCGGTTGCATCGTTGCGTCGGTGTTGCGCGGTGATTACTCGCGACCGGTGATATCATTGCTCGAATATCAGGATCCTCGTTCCGCGAACCGGGAACGCACCGCTTCTTGCGAAGGATCGCCCGGCTTCGAACTATAGGAATTCTCGCGCGTTGATTAATACAGGAAGGAGCTTCTCGCTCGGCTTTTTGTTCCCCAATCGCGTACACCGCTATTCCCTAATGAAAGCTGCAGCGAAGGATTCATTCGCGTTTAATAGCCGCCGTGACGGTGTCCTCGCTTGCAGGTATAAAGGAAACTATCGGTTATGATTATCGCGTGTGCAGGCTGCACGCGAAAGCATCGGTCATTATCGATGAGGGTAAAAATGGATGCGGGGAAGCCGTAAGAATGTATTCTAATGTCAGCGCGTGAAATGTCACGCGATTTCGATGACGCTTGGACATCCACGAGGCATCCTCACGCATGGAAACGTTTCTAGTATCGTCACGGACGGACCCCTGGCGTTGCTCCCATGGCAAACGATGCCCTCGGCCTGTCTCCTTTCCCTCGGCCGAACGGGGAAACAAAGCGAGCGAGACGACATCCGGTCGCGGTGCGCTCCTGTGTCATTCAACTCTTGGATTATGTCACAGGAAAGTGACTTTCGGTCGTCGTGTAACCAGCGTCTTGTCGACTGCTCGCGACTAATTAGCGAGTCTGTCCTCTTGGGCGACGTGAGGATCGGGCGGCGTAGAGGGATCGCGCGTGCGGGGATTGCAGGTAGAGAGTGAGGAGTATATTCCAAACGATAGCGATGGGAAGAATAAGCTGAAGCAGTTTCGCGGTGAACGATACTTCAACGATTCAGCGCTGCCCGCCGAACGATTTGTAATTAATTATTAGATTTTAGAGGCATGCTTCGATTGTCTAAGGTATGTCTGATCAGCGCTGGACTCAGACTACTGCAGCGCGTGTACGCTGATCGAACCGCGATCCAACATCCGAGTGGAATGGATAACTGTAAAATACATTACGAGATAACAGTAATGTTGCAATGAAAAGCGCAGAATACCGGCAATGTAACTAAACTTTCGTCCCGCGTCGAGTGAAAAGTAACAAACGAACACAGGACCACCTGATAAGTGCCGTTGCCTCGGCCATAAATTCAGCGACCGTAAAACACATAGTTTCCCACATAACACATACGATCCTGCTGCCTCGGCGCGTTAATCGAGGCTCGAATTGATCTCCTCGCCTCTGCGCGGATAGAAATAACGTTCGTACCCGGATCGCGGCGGAAAAACCGCGGCGCAGCCGCGATAATTACGTCAGCCCGCAGGTATTAGCATTCAACTGAATCGCCGGCTCCTCCATGCGCACCCCGTAAACTTCCCCCGGGTCCGCTCCTTTATCCTCCTCGATTCTCGGCTTAATCGCGCCCGACTCCCGAGCTACCCGCGGCCGAAGCGCGTTTCGCGAGGACAGAACTGCCGACGGCCGAAGGAACACGTCATAGGGGGTGAGGGCGCGTTGACGTCATTCGTTGCACGGGTTCCGCGAGAACGGAAATATCGGATGACATCACTAACCGGTCGAGTCCTGAACCTGTGGTCCCATCGAGATTCGTCGGCGATGCCGTGGCCCGTCGACTCGATGGCGAACTCAACGGTCTCGTCCTTTTTCTTCTTCCCCTACGTCCCTTCTTGTCCCGTCTCTTCCTTCGTCGGCATAGCCACTGGCTGGACGACTAAGCGCTCGCCTGTGGCTCGGGACTCTTATAACAATTCCGCACGATCTTCTCTAAACGGAAAATTAATAAACGATTGTCTACTACAGATCTTTCGTGATCTAACGAAAAGAAGCTTAACTGCTGTGCCGTGATCAGCTCAAACACGAGTATCTCCGGAATCGATACTGATTACGACGCTTCGCAGTCAGCGAGCGACTTG
Source organism: Holcopasites calliopsidis (assembly GCA_023838395.1). NCBI lineage: Eukaryota > Metazoa > Arthropoda > Insecta > Hymenoptera > Apidae > Holcopasites > Holcopasites calliopsidis. Next base: position 3,910,483 of record JALHAQ010000008.1, read on the forward strand.
ACAAGAGTGTTGCACGTGTCAGTTCGGAATAAACAAGACGTTTCACCGTACAATGCGATTCATCTCAATTCTGAATGTTCTGTACAAGTCCGAAGTTCGTTTATATATATGATTTTGCGACTAGAATGTTTGCCTCTATTCACTGAGGGTGGTGGAATCGTGGAGGGAAATTGGGCGTGCTAAGGATTCGGTCGGGGTAAGCGTGCTAAAAGCATTGGTGATTTTTGGGAAAGGGGTAGTGGAAAGGTGTTAGTTGTTTGCGGGCTTTACCCGGGGAAGTAATTTCGTGGAAAGTTTCCTACTGCTGATCGGCACATGGGATCCAACGTCTGGTCCTCCGTACACGCGCGTGGCAACATTAATAAAAATCACAAGATCGTCGAGACTCCTCCACTCCTCCCCCAGCAACCTTACCTTATGCGTGTAATTCAATAAGGACGCTTCTCATCCAGCCCCGATAAGTCTCCGGATTTTATCCACGAGGATGTCCTCCCGAGGATTCCGCGACTCCCCTCCTTCGTCCCTTTATCCCCTTGGTTCCTTTCGGTTCGCGCGGCTAATCCCCCTCTTTCCATGGATCGTGCCCGCTCATCATTTTTTCTCGCTCTCGCCCGGCCCGGCATATTGATGAGAAATTTCAGCCGGCTCTCGCGCGATACGCGGGAGATGAAAGGGCGCTGTAAAAAAACGCAATAAGCCGTAAGCTAATTTCCAGGATCAAAGTGGCCCCGAGTAGTTGCCACCCCCTTGCGATGCCTCTCCCAGCAATTTCTTGTTCGCTGATTTCGTAGGAAACAGCCGTCGGCGCTTCCCTAACTGAAAGTGCTGTGAAAACCGCGCTGCTGCTCGCTCCACCCGCGCTAGGCCCTCCGATTTTCATTGCGTTTATAAAGCTACCGCTTTTATCTCGACGCGCCGCTGCGATTTTTTTCCGGCGTGACGAAGGATTGGCGTTTGGCGTTCGCGACGAAAAATGATCGTCCCTGAACAGTTGTGAACGATCCGAACGCGCGTTAAACGATGTTTAATGACGTGACGTCGCGGGCGAAAATAATGATACACGCAGATTGGTACCGTTATCCGGGCGACGAAAATTGTATCGAGCTCGCGAGGTGTCATTGTTTGATAATCATCCCAGTACACGTTGACACGCTCCTCGTTCCCGGAACGAGGCTTCCTCTTCGCCTTCTCACGGGCAGAAAAGAGGCGAAGGGGAAGAAAGAGGAACAACAGGATGGTTCGTGCGCCCGCTGACGAGGGCCGAACACTTCGGACGAATTATTAGGAGCCGCCAGCGTGACTCGGGATGTGAACGAGCGGAGGAGATCCGTCGTCGGCGAAGGGAAAACGAATTAAATCTGATGAAACGGCTCGGGGGCACGGTTGCGCGGACCGTGAAATTAATTTACGATTCATTGTTTGCGGAGAGGAAGTCTCGGCCGGCAAGCTGCCTACGCGACGACACGTTGATGTTCAATCCTAAACGCAATCTTTATCCGAGTGAAGCTTCCAGAGCGCTTCGAAGCTTATTTCGATCAAAGCCGGGCGAACGTTTTAGAATCGATGATACGCCAGAATTTCGCCTGTTCCGCGAAAGCGGAGGAACAGTGGTCCTCTGTCGAACGGTTTTCAGAAATCGTCTACGTCCGCCGCGGATTCCAAAGAACAGTCGAAACGGAGAATCGCCTGATGAGAATTAGAACCATGTGTCTCTGTTAATAGCGCGTATCACCACATCTTAACGAGTCACTTGTTTCAAACGATCCTCCCTTACTGCGACTCTGACTTAGCCCAAGAAGACACGGAACAGATTCTGCACAGCGGAATGTTCAATGTGAAAATTCAAATTCAATATTTACTTATAGCTTAGCATTTTTTATTGTTTCACGATAATATCGTGTCCCGCGGAACTGAAAATGCTTCCGCAAACGTCGGATTAGTCCATTTCCATCGCGTAACGAGACCATCATCCCCATGCACTTCATATTACAGCCTCGTCAGTCCTCGCTGGGATGCTTCTTTTCCCTCGGGAGCGGAACCAATTAACCGAGCCGGGGACGAAGTGTTGCCACCGTAATGATAACAATTTCGCCAAGCCCTCGTTCGGCCCGTTATCGGGTCGCGGGCGTAGAAGAATCGGATTATACCCCGTGTAACCAGATTAATCCGTCCCCCGCGGACGAAGGGACACGAGGAGACGAAGGTAACGTTCGACGCGAAGCGCTGGAAACTTCCCCGGCCGGGAAATTTGTTGCCGTGTCGTGGAAATGGATGAAATTAAGTTAATCGGGAAGCGCGGCGCGCAGAAACGAATCCTGCGGGCTTTAGCATTCGCGGCGCAATGACATCCGATTCCGTCATCAATGTTAATAAATTGATTAATTGGTAAACACATTGATCCGTTCTTTTTTAACGAGCGGTATCGCTAACGATAAGCAATGAATGTTAAGGCCACTGAATTAGCGGGGGAGTGTATATAAAAGAAAACTGTGGCTCGTGTATTTCTCCAAACAATAATGTTCGCACTTTACACGCCGCATCGAGATATCAATGGAACGCGACCGTTCTCACGGCGGCACGGCAAGAATTTCTCCTGCGGCATAAGGTAGACATTCCGGCTGGACGACGCGACGGCGGGTAAAACAAAAAAAAAACAAAAAGGAAGAATGAGCAAAATAATAACGGTGAAGCTCGGGTCTTTACGCCAATTATCTTATCCAGCAGTTTGACGCGGGCTGTCGCGCGTTCCGCGAAGGGCACCGCGTCCCATTTAATAGCGATCCCACACGCGTGTAAAGAAATAACGTCCGTGGCCCCGTAATTAGGGATTTCGCTTCCGAATAGCGGGCGCGCTTCGATAACACGCGCCGATAACTCTCGCGAGCGACCACGGCCGCGCGCGACCTCGCACAACGAACGCGTTCATTCGGATCGGGACGATGCTGCGAGGCTTTCCATTGAAATCGCGTTCGGGGAGAAGTGCGCGCGATTCAATTTCAGCTGAAGAACCGTACAGGAAGTCGAGTAATTATTGACCTCGACATTAACGGTATAACTGATGGCACCGAACACCGGCTACTCTTTATTCCCCGTATTTCAATCTCGTTTTTATATTCACACACACACACACACACACACGCCCCTTCTCCCCTTGGCGTGGCTCGTGTTCCTACGCTGGATTAATTTCATGAATATATATTTCGTTTAATTAGCAGTCGTTCGGAAGGTAACAGCTACTAATTGCTAGGTGTCGTCCGTTGCGCGGCACATCGATATACCAACGAACTAACCCCCGATATCTCGGACGTTTATGACGCCAAGAGTACCGAGGAGAAGTAACATTCTCTGTAGTCGAAGCTCGCGTTTCCCAAGAAGTCGAGAGCGTTCCGTGGTTTCGCTGGCCGCGTATGAAATTTACTGCCACGACCCGGCATGCGGGGAGATAACAGGTTTCCTAGCGCAAGATCGTGCGCCGGGTGTTTTTCTTTCTTTTCTTTTTTTTTCCTAATTTCGTCGTCGTTGGAGAAAATCGATTTCAATAAAGCGACCTCGGCTTTAACGCCGCGCAATATCGCGCTGGACATCCTCGCCGAAGCGTCGGCCGCGATCGTAACCAACGGCGCCAGGTTCCCTGTATCGCGAGATTCAAAGATTCGAACGGGTATAGGATCGATGGATATTGTACATAGAGGCGTTGATTTTAAAGGATCGATTGCACGCGTTCGTAGACGAACTCGGGGCACAATCAATCTGCGCAGGGCGCGCCGTTTAGTCACCTGTTTCGCGGAGGGGCGTTAAACCAGTAAGTTCCGTGCAACAAACCGTCCCGAACGGATTGACCGTGTTGCCTCCGAAACTAAGCGATAACCGTCGATCTCGCCCGAGTGAACCGCGAACCCTTCGCACCCCGTATATTCTGGACAGCCGCAAGTTACGCCGACCACGAAACAATTCCCCGGTCCGTTCACCGAAACCCCTTTCGAATCCCTCAGGGGTCGTGCCGAGGTTCCGCCGGCGGTCCCGTTTCCACGGGTCCGTAAGCTCGATAACCCCGGTATCGGGCCACACCCACGCGGCCGTCTCTGCGTCGGTCAATTATATCGTCCCCTCGGCGTACGTGGCTGGAGGCTGACCTTGACCGTGAGAGCGGCGCGTCCGAGGCTAGAGGCCTACGTACCGCGGCGCGGAGCGTAACCGGAAGCGCGGGTGACACGCTGCACTGGAACGTAGCCCGGGCCGGCCAACCTTGCCTTCGCTCCCGCAATCTCGCGCGGGGAATCTCGCGAACGGACCGTTCGAAAACGATGTACCGGTTAGATAAGGGGCCACCGGTCTAGCGGTTTCTTTTTTTTTTTTTCTTCCAAGCGTTATGGAATAGGCTAAGCGCGTGCCAACGTGGCCCCGTGACAGCGCGGGCACGAGCCTCGGCATTGTGCACCTGCCGCCCTTCACGTCGGCTATCCGTCGTCGCTCGACAGTGCATCGGGCCGTCGACGGTCTCCGGGAAGCCGGGTGAACGGATCTGGATCGACGGGCCGAGTTGTCGTGGCGGTGCAGAGATAAGCGGCAACGAAAGACAGATTCGATGCTAACTATATGTATATAATTACCGGCCGTCAATACGTTGAATCGAATCGAATAGAGTCCAGGAAATTGTATACAATTCCATATCGCGAGGTGTCGAATTGTTCAACGAATCGTGGCGTACGCGAAGGCAACAATTTCCTGCCCAATCGATATATTACGTTTTACAGGCCAATAAATTACTCGCGCATCGCGCGTCGCTAAAGGCTGCAATTTTCCAACGGTTATCTACACCCTAAATTTACGACTGAAGAAACTCTCACGCGGCGCACGGGGTTCGCCCCCAAAGGAGCAACCCCCGCCACCCGCTCTTGCCTTCGCAATCTCTTCATATTCCCAAGTCGAAGGAGATTGATGACCGTTGCGACAAATTTCCCGGCCGTAACTTCACGTTACTGACGGTCCAACGTGCAGCATCCGAACGCTCGGTTTTGCACGTATCGCGTTCGGAGCCAACAACCGTTACGCGACGGAAGCCGTGAACGGAGAGATTCGATTCGACGCGGATTACAGCGTATTCCTACGTCACGAGACCATGCAATTTCCACTGCGACGTTCATTCAATCGTTCATTATCGAATCATTCGAATCAGACGAGAAAACGCGGCGCGGCATTTCTCCGCGCTCTCCTCACGCCGATGTTGAGCGACGCTTTTGAACGCGTTCGTGGCACGCGATTAACGCGCCGGCAACGCGCGTGGTAATAGTGAAACGGATCTCGAGGACCTGCGACTTGTCCGTTATTGGTTCTACTATGGGAAGGCGATAGGCGTTATTAGAAGCAGTTATCGGCAAACGTACTCACGTACGTGCGTACGATAATCGCACGGCTGTGCTCGCGCGACCACGACGATGAATCCGCGATGAAAATCTTCCTGGCTTCGAGCGTCGTTTACGGCAGCTATCAGCACGGTTTGGGATTTACTATCACCGTTGCGGGATGATAATGGCATTGCAGGCGGTGTCCATATTATGGGCGGTGGAATGCTAAGCGGACGGCGCTTTGATAATGGCACGAAGGCGATTTAACGCGGTTGTTTTAATTAACGTTCCGTAACGATATCTACTTAACGCGATGATCCTCTATCTCGTTCGTCGAGGTATGACTTTTTTTGGCGCGGCATATCCCTCCAAGGCGGATCGAATTGAAACGTCGCGCCGCGGCGCCCGGCGTTCACTAGGTCCCCGCGGTCCTTCGCCGCGCGGCGCCGTTCATCGAAACCGTTATCCCGCATCCCGGTTACGCCGCATCCGGCCGGCACGTGGGTCAAACCGGAGATTAATCAGGTCTCTTTGTCTTGGTGTACCAGCCAGCCGTGAAGATAACATCGCCGATAGGGCCGATGGGAATAGCGCACGGAGCCGGCTCGCGCGCGTATCGCCCGATTTTATCCCCGTCTCGTGACGGTAGTTCACTCTCGGGAGGAGAGAGAGGTCTTGTAACCGATCCATTTACCACGATAATATACAAGTCGGCGTGCGCGCCCGCGGATTAACGAGGCATACGCCGCTCCGCGGATAAAGACCGTCGAAGCGGATTGTAAATTCTCCTCGGCGATCTGGGCCGCGCCAAGGGCAGACACGACCGTGACCGATTCCCGCGTGCTGTCTCCCGAACGGGTCACGGCTTGTGCAGTGGGTCAATGCGGGGCTAACGCGTTCCGGCCATTGGACGATCGACTGGTATTTAATGTTGCCTATAAGCGATGAACGTATATTCGTTTTTACAAGAGAGCGGAAAACGTGAACTCGATCTGAACGCACTGTCCGAGGGTCATGGGCACGAATTTCCCTTTCGCACAGTAGCCCAGGAATCCGAATCGATGCAGCCAGCTTCCGAAAGTTCGGCCATCCGTTCCAGGAAACTGTTCGTCGACACGGTCGCAGCTGATCGGGAATGCGGCCAGCGTGTCGGGGTACAGGGATTCCTGGTCTGTCCGAAACGAGAATTCCGTGAATTACGTCTAGAATCAGAGCTACTCAGTGAGCCGCGCGTGGAATACAAATTACGAGGCCGTGCCTTCCTTGCGCGACGGATCGGAGTCCTCGTGCAACGACGAAAACGTCGTTCCTTCCGGGGAGGGGAGTCGTGGACACTTCGTCGAACCAATAAAGAGGAGCGTAATCTGCAGGACGAGACTCGGAAGAACTTCAAAGGGGAGACTGTGAAAATGGGGGAAACTGGGGAACTGCAACTGCTTGCGCGAGAAGCACAGAAGTTCGTGCAACGAGAGATCATTTAATTCGGATCATCCGCGATTCTGCTAAAAGTGAGGCTGAAGCGAAATCGCGAGAGGATCCCCGGAGATGCGTTTCATCGCGGCAACTGTTTCTCACGCGCAGACTCCACTTGTTTCGGAAATGTACCGTCCTCGATCGGGTGGTCGTTAATTAAGATTCAGAGAATGAACAGTTTCCCGATCGGTAGCCGGCGCATAAATTTAATTACGATAAGGCAGCGGAGCGCGCGATGTTTATCCGACTAAATAAATCCCCGTTAACTGGATTTATTAATCGGCCACGCACATACGACGCCGTCGCGGCACCGTTAGCCGCGCGCCTCGTTCCCGCATCTTCCGTGCCTATCCCGCCGAGCAAAACCGACCACCGTATAATTGTTGTTTTTGCCCAATGTTTCGTGCGGCCCGCGGTCGCGCGACATTCAAATAATTGCGCCGTTCGTTATCGGTAATCGTGTCTCCCGGAAGGTCACGAAGAGGATCCGCGCGCCTGCGGGAACGATCTTCGTTACCCCGTTGATCCGTTGCAGCGATTTCGAAGAAAGTTTCCTTCGGTGGGGAAAAAAAGGGGGGAGGGTTTTAATCCCCGCACGCCGTTGCTTGCGTTAAGATCGAAAGTTTACGCAGAAATTGTGCGCGTCCAAACGACTTCGAATACGCACAAATTTCTGTGCCCTCTTATGAAGCAATTCTTACGTTCGAAGATCTCATACACCTACCGAATCGATTAGTCTGGCCCCAATCGCACAGAACAGTGTTCCATTGTACGAGATCGTCCTTCTTCGTTGAACCGCTGCGGGGAGCGTCGAGACGCGAATCGTCCCGCGGCAAATCGAGCCGATCTTCCACGAACGCGAAGAGGGGCAACACCAGGCCTGAAAGCGGCGAAGGAGCGCGTCCCGATCCTTTTTTTCTTCTCCGCGTGCTCGCCGTCATGGAAGAAGACGTACGAGGGCGATAGTGATCCTGTCTAATTGTAAGGGTTCGTCGCGCGACAGATGCCACGAACAGGCGCCTCGTTCGTTTTCTCAGAAGGAAGAGGGGGAGTGAGTGAGGTGCTCGATTCCTCCCTAGCCACCGACGGGCCCCCGCCGCGGCGCGCACGAGGGAGTCACGGGCGAGTGGAACTTCGATATTTATAGTGGCGTGAGCCCCGGGGAGACCCGCAAAAACTGCCGGCGATTCGCAGTCCTGAAATAACAGGTTAGCCCGAGCCGAAGGGGAGGGTACGCTCGGCAAGAACCCTGCGCGCTAGGCTGGGGAACGGCTGGAAAATGGGGAGAGACGATAAGAAGGGAGGGATCGAAGGGTGGACGGGGAACGGAGAGGAGGGCCGAGAGAAAGGCGAGGAATGTGAAAGACGATGCAGGGATGAGGATGAACAAGACCGCGACAACCGCGAGGACGATGGGGAATGAGAGGAGGGGAGGGGGAGGGAAGATGAGCAAAGAAAAGGGCGCGAGAAGGTAGGAGAGGGAGAGTGGTTCGGCCTGTACAGGCAAGCGGGTTTCTATTTATATCGCGTCACCGTGGATCAAAGATCCTGCGAGAACGTATGGGGCTGCGCGCGCCGAGAGGCCACTTCTTCTTCTTCTTCTTCGGGTCCTCCACGGTGATTTCCTTCAAGCGGTCCGTGGTCCTCTCGAAAATTGTTAAATGACCCTTTGGCATTCGACGAACGTTCCCACCGTCCCGTTTCTTCGCCCTCTTCTTCCTGCCTCCACCTCCGGCAAGAACGAGGACGACCGTTCGCGGAATTTTTGTTATCGCTGCTCTTCCCGATGCTTTCTCTTTACTTCTCTCTACCCTCCCGATGGCCGACGTTCATCTTGTTCCTCTTCTTGGCCGCGGGTCGACCAGCTGTCCCGCGACGGGACGGATTAACGAGCGCGACGGACATTTCGGCGCTTTGCTTCGCTGGCAAAACCGGAAGCGATCGTCGACGGTCATGGGAACCGTTTCGCGGGAGACGCGTAAGAAGGGGGATTCGAGTCGATTAAGTTATTAAACCGTGACTGCATCTGTGTCTCCCTCGAAATTCATACAAAACAAATGAGATGTTAATAGTCCGATCGCTAATACTTGAACGACGCTTAGCAAAGTCATTAGAAACGATTTACTTCAGCTGTTCCAGAAGCAGATATTATTCCCCCAGCGATCCAGTATTGCACGCGAACGTTCCGAATATATTCTCACCAAGAACCGATCCCTCTTTTCACATTTCACTTGCCATCGACGTCTGGTAGCAAATCTATTCGAGCATCTCAATATCGATCCGTCGGCCCCCGTTTTCGTTTCCAGCTCGTCGAACTGAAGTCTCCGATTCTTCCCGAGCCCCTTGGCGATCTTGAATCGCCCCGCCGCCGTACGCGTCCAGCCCGTTCGTCGCGTTCGCCTTGACCGGGGCCACGGCTTGTCAACGCCAAGCGGAGACCAAATTCGCCGCGCGTCGCGGTTCCATTCATCTGCGTTCCGCGCGTCTCAATTCGGCGGACGTTTATATCGCGAGGGGTTCGTCAACATCCGCGGGGCAATAAGTCTTCGGAAATCGCGGAGCGGCGGGGCCACCGATTCTCGCCGAGCCATTCGTCTTTCACTCGGAGGCAGCTACACGCCGGCCGGCGGTTCATTGTGTGCAAATAACGACAAACCACTTGTTTCTTTGGATCGTGCCGCGGCCGGTTCTATCGCGGCTCGCACGACCGATCGTGGCCTCTCGTTAACAGAGTTCCGTCCGATTTCGTGCGCTCCGCTAAGCGGAATCTGGAAAGGGGAGGGGGAATACGGCGCAGCGTCGGCGCCCGTCGGATCCCTCGTTTACCTATACTCCTTGCTCCCTTCCGATTTATCGCCGGACAGCTCTCGGAGCGTTTGCCCGCGTCGATTTGTCATTCGCTCGCCGGGGCGACGTTATGAGAAGATAATGATGATGTTATCATCATCGCTACGCCTGCGTTTCTACCGCTCTAATTGTTGCTCCGTACGATTGAGGCGTTTCATGGAAAACGGGCACATACGTCTAAATGCGATCTCGGGAAAACGAGCTTCGACGTTCTCATTGTGGTACTATTTAACGAGAAGTTGCGCGATCAAACCGAATTTGTTTATTTTTAAGGATGTAGACACGTGTACTTAATACATTATGATAATAGCAGTTACGATTTGAGGATGATACGCGTTTTTGTTTCTCAATTTTAGGAGCTTTTCCATAAATTAGGTAAAATCGTAGAAAAAAAGCTATTTCCTCTTACTTGTTGAATCAAATTTTATACAATCTATTATACACTTTTATACATTATTTAGATAGCAGATATAAAATTCATAATGAAAGGAACAAAAAGTGTCACTTTCCAAGCAAGGACAAATTTGCCTGTTTCCTTGCAGATTCAACTTCGTTCTCCATGTTTCATTACGCAGATTAATAATAATTGCAAGACGCGGCCGCGCGATAGAGCGATTGCTGAGTGACAGTGATGCGCCTTAATAACTAAGTTTCTAAACGCTTTTCCTCTTTTCTCTTTTTTCAATAACGTCTATTTAATTATCCGCGATTCGGGGGTCGTCGTTTTTCATGGCCATTGAAGGAAAGAAAACGGGTTAACAGTGCCCGGTCTGTATTGCGGTCACGTAAGGGACTTTAAATCCGCCCGTTAAATAGAAGGCGAGGCGGCGCGAGGAGGTTCTTGCGTTATTCTTTCCCTCGAGTTTAAAGTGTCGCGGGCACACCGGTTTCGTTTCACAGCCGAGGCCGGACGATTCTCGGGAGGGTAGAACGAGAGGAAACGCGACGCGCTCGCGCACGTACACGGTCCCGCGGAACGGCACGGAGGAACCGTGGAAACGTTCCCCGCGGTTACAGTTAGCCCATTGTTAGCACCGTGGGTTACGTGTTAACACGTAGAACGGCGCGGACTCGTTAACCGCGGCGGCGGCGGCGGCCGCGGCCCCGCTCGCTCGTGTGCCAATGTCACGTTCGCGCGATTAGAAAACGCTAATGATCAAACCGGCCGGAAGTGTCGTGCACGCTCGCGAATTCGACGCGCCTCGACACGTTCCCTCTCGTCGCCTGCGCGTCGCCCGTCTCCGCCCGCGCGTTCAGGCCACCTTTCGGGAAGCGATCTCAGATGAAAAATGCTTTTCAGCCGGATTTGCATAGCAGTCCGCCGCGTGTATGAATATACTATACGTACGTACGTATGCCAACGTTTGTTCACCTCCTTTTGTCGGCCCATTCAAAGGACTCTCGAAAGATGATCGATTTTTTTTTTTTTTAGAAGCACTCTTCAGTTTCATTTTGTACGTTCCGTTCGATCTTCGGTACTCTATTAACGGAAGCCCGCGGTACCGTTAAGGCAGCGAAGACAGCGGTATGACGTCAGATTGGATACACTGTATTTTTATAGAAATTCCAATCTTTATTGGATTCCGTGAAAGCAGTATCTGTATGATATAGCACGGAGACGACTTCCTGGATATTGTGGTAAGCCAAGTAAAAACGGAGAGCAACGTGGATAAGAAATGTCCGGGAGGAACTAAAGAAAAGGTTTGTCCGCGCGTTAGGATGCGCCGTTGTATCGTATCGTGGTAACGAAAATGTTAATATCATTCCAAGTTGATTTATCACCCGATTCATTCCAATTTTAATACCGAATGTCGGAAGAGTCGAGTACACTCCCGTTCCGCCCTGAACGACAGCGTTCTCTAAACGTAACAGCGTCGTGGATCGGTGCCGCGACACGTGAGGATGACTCTAAATTAGATTCTATCGACCGGCAGGCAGTTCCGGTACGTTCGATTAGATCCGTGGCAGGTAGAGATTGCATCAGCGGTCGTTTCAGCCACGGAAATTCCGTTTCGAAACGAGTCATACCGTAGAAGCGTCATCCGAGGGGGAACGGTAAAAGAAACGTGTTAATGAACCTTCGGCTGATTTTTCGTACGCGTGTATCGTGGCATCGTGGACCGTCGTAATGAACAACTTATTGCCGCTTGGATTGCGCGTCGCTTAATTACCAATCGAAAGCGGATATCTTATCGGATTAATATAACTTTACTTAACACCGACCCCGACTCATGGGATATTCACTTTCCCGGCTCTCGGTTCATTCATTTTTACATGTCTGGCGTTATTGATATATAGTAGCCGCTCTCCTCTCCTCGTCGACATCGGGTTATCAGATCAATCACGTCGGAGAATCGAAACGGACGACACGGTGAACGCGAAACGGCGAGCCGCGCGTGGATCGTGCGTGCCCGACATGTTCTGGGGCCGTTCAATGTGCCTCGGCGGATCTTATTGTCAGTAAAAAAAAAAAAAAGCCGGCACGACCGGAATGTCATTATGTCCGTTCCGAAGTTATTAGCCTAACGGATAGATCGTGCTGACCGGAGAACGCTTGAAAAATAGGCGAAAGCCAACGCCGCCGACGCGTTTCCCATGTTAATCGAGAAATCCAAGCGCGCGCGTACCGTGCGTCGCATGTCTCGTTTCAAAGAAACCACAAAAATGCTGACGTTCGGACCGACGCCGGGCGCATGTACCGTTCGATGATTTATCACGCCACGATGTATCCAGCTGTCTGCGTTTCGTGCGAGATGGGCGTCGATTTCTTCTTTTTCCTTTTTTTTTTTGGGGCGTCTTGGGAGATTGTTGAATCTTCTTTCCGCTTCGAACGGGGAAACCGGGAATCCGAATCGGTCTTGGATGACGAGTGAAATCGATTTGTCCGCGCCGAATGGAGATCTCGCGCGGACGGCTTTCCTCGAAAGGACGACGGGATAGAACTCCCGGCGAAGCCCGGAGGCTTCGTTCGGGCCGTGCGTCCTTGATTACCGAGCACCTTTCGACCGCAACGATTCTTGGACGCATCGCGTTCCGCGATACTTCGTATCTATCCTCGATCAGCCTGTTCGCGAATGTGCAGCGACGCGCGTGGGTGATTCAACCGGTGCAGCGGATGTTTCTTCTTCTTCTTCTTTTTTTTTTTTTTGCTCAATGTACCTTTCCTCGGAGGCGCGGATGAGGTTGCGGCCGTATTTTCCACGACGTGACTAATTCCGTTCCGTCGCTAATGACGAGGCAAGGTTAATGGTCGGAGCGCGGAACGTTGCGTGGAACGGAAACGATGAGAAACGGGGGGTAATGGTTATTAACGCCCTGCGGTCTGGCCGTCCGCGATACGGTAGACCGTGCGTCGAGCTTTAGCTGGAAACGGTGCGACACGGGAGACTGTGATTTACGGCAGAATGATCGTAACCCATTTGAATCTTTCTCTTTCGTAAACGTTCGCTTTTCTATGCACGTTCGGGGAACGCGATTTGAGCGATCCGGGCCGACGATCCTCCGGCGTTCAGACTAAAATCGGAGAACGTTTAAACGGGCAACGATTCGTGGAGTGTAAACGCCGTCGTCAGGATGCCGCGAGGGTCGGGAGCAACGTACGTTACGATCGTCGGCCGTGAAACCGGCCGCTGTAACTAACATCTTCCGTGACGTTGCCCGATGCATGTAACGCCGCGCGGTATCAATTCAATCCAGCACCCGTTCGCCGCCCGCGAGCGAACGGAACGCGTATCGCCAGAGAACGGAATTGGGGAAAGAGACCGTGACGATTTGATGCTTCGTCGTCGGCCTTCGCTAGGACACTCGGCGACTCGAAGCGATCTCTACGTCTACTCGCATTGTGCCGTGGAATTCCTTTGCTTTTTCTTTCTTTTTTTGTTTCCTTTTACTCGGGCCCCATACACGTTTTGTAATTAGGAGCTAATCTCCCGTCGATCGTCGATTCATCGGTAGTTCATTTCTTCGTTGACGAACCCGATCGACGTTCTTTTTCTTACTCGGTGGAACGTTGTACGCGTGTACGTGAAATTATACCCATCGAGTCGAAGGCCATGTAAAAGTGGCTAGATTATTTGGAGATATGATTGATAATATAAAAAAAAACAAAACTGATCTCCCTACTGCGCGCTTTGAACGTACAATTGGATAATGGTGGAACATACATATTACGATGGGCAAATCTTTCTCACTGATGTTACCTTCGGGATTGCGTAAGATCATTTAGCGCGTGTCAACGACGATGCTGCTTGTAGCTGTTCACCGATTATGGTGGGGCTCTAGGAGGCGTACGAATGAACATCGTGCCCTTCTTATGTGAACAAGAATGAATGGGACAACCTATCGTCAAAGGGCACTATCCGAATATGACGATGACGTTGTCATGAAAGTATTCTTATCGTTAGATATCTTTCGATTAAATTTACACATTAAAGTCGGCCAACTTACTTATCGCGTGCAGTAATAGCGTGTATATACGGGCCCTAGACACGTGTCTATTCGCCTAATGGTAAACGGCAGCCCCGCTATCGCTTATCGACTCCCCGCGGATTGCCCGAAACGGAGGCGCGACGACAATAATTGTGCACGATTGATTTCTGCTCGACTGGCGGAAACCGTCCTCGCGCGATTCGCTCTCCGGACGCGACGCCGCGCCTCGACCACCGCCGGTGTTCGGCGACGAAATCGAGCGCGGGGTGATTTCGTGAATACCGGTACTCGTGGCCCCCGCGCGGTACAATCGTAACGGTGCTCCTTGAAGAGAGAAGGAAAGGGAAAAAAGAACGGGCCGCAGAGGGAGAAGAAAAGCGAAGCATCTCTCATTACGTGGAACGCTCGCGCTTCCACAAAAACGCAAGATCGAATTGCCACACGTAGACGTACGGTATTTGGAGGCTGAGCGTCTTCGTTTCTTGCCCCGGTGCCAGCGGGCACGGAACGCTTCGACACAATGTTAGCGGCTCTCACAGGCGATCCGAATCGAACCTGAAAACCGAGGAACTCCGACGAATCCTCTGTCGCCGGTCGGATTTCACTTTTCTTCTTTTTGGAGACAGAAATCGACGATAAAGTGACAGTTTCGTTGCGATTTTCATAAGTAATTCGTTTCCCCGACGGGGCTGGCGGCAAGATCGAGCTCGAGCCTTTTCTCGCGACGGAATGGCGAGGATACGAAGGACGAGGGAAATGGTTGTAACGACCAAAGGGGAAGGAAAGGAGGCGGAGAGCACCGGCTGGCGCCACGGAGGCACAGGATCGGCCGAGCGTGACGGAAATATGCGAGACACATTGCGCTCGCCAACGGTGCGTCTAATCCGATCGGGATTGCCGCGGAACGTGCGAGGCCATGCAAAAGCGTTCCGCCGATTCGGGCCAACTTTTGCGATCGTTTCGCCAGGCTGTCCACCTTTTCTCGTTCGTACGAAACGTCGGACCCCGATGACCCGTGGAATCGGGGGTGGCTGTGGCCGCTGTTACTTGCGCTGGATCCCGGGATGAACGAAATGACACCGATGGGGATAACCGCGTGTATTCTTTAAACGGCTCCCGGATACGACGACGTTGGACTGTTCCGAATTCTCGGCGGATGACAAACGTATCCGAACAGGGTGCTGCCGTCTGTCTAACTCTCCGCAACTGTGATTCTTTCATTCTGCGTATAACTGTGAAAAATACAGTGGGACTTATATATTTATAGTCGTTTTGGCCAACACAGATCCTGACCCTTTGCTCTGTTGTCTTATTCATCGTTGTTTGTCGTAACTAAGGTAGGATCTGTGGGCTTTACACCTTATGGATGACCCAGGATCAGTATGAGTGGACCTTCACGTTACACTGACGATTCAGGGGTCGGTCATCCGACGATATTGTCGTGCGCCTCTCCTCAACAGTTCCCTCGAACTTCGTTCATCTTTGTGAGATTCCTTAACAAGCTATTACGCTTCGTTTCGCTTGAGAATTTAGCCCTTGCTGAGCCATCTTGACCAATACAGGTCCTGACCCTTAGTTCTGTTGACTGTTGTCTTATTGTTAGTTTTTTTTATAGTAACTAAGGTAGGATCTGTGGGCCTTACACCTTATCGATGACCCAGGGTCAGTATCAGTGGACCTTTACGTCGCACTGATGATTCGATAGATCGGTGCCATGGAAATTTACAAAAGAAAGTGTGTAAAATGATTTTGAACTCTTGAAGAGAAGGAAACCTTCGGAGGCTGGTGACTCTTAGGATTAAAGGAAACCTGCAATAAAGAAAGGAAAGACACGTCACCAAAAGCACGTACCGTTAATGCGTACCCACGAAACAAGGGACGCGCCCGACGATCGTTGTCCACCTTGAAATACGAAAGACCGAACGCGGATTACAAGAACCGACGGGGCCCGAGGAAGTGCTTTGCCGTGCTATATCCAAAGCGATCTTTTTCTGATTACGGACGCGTGAATTCCCCTCGGCGGACGACGCGTTCGCCGATCGCGCATCGCCGGGTAGTGTGTACACGTTTGCCGAATGCTCCACGGGTCAACGATACTCCCGGGACCGATGGTAATGCGAAAATTCCGATGCGCTCCCTTGAACGAAACACGAGGGGCGCGACTCGGCTTGGCAGTTTTTCTTCGGTACGTGCCAAGTCGCGGTGCGGCGACACGGTTGAATCGTTTAACAGACGATCGCCGATCGTGGCGCGAACGACAGAAATAGCAGGAACGCGACGAAGGGGATATCGCTGGCAAGGTCTCGCGGCCACGTCGATCACCGTCACCCGGTGATCCGGATGATAGCCGCGATCGAAATTCACGATCGTCTGCCAATAACCACCGCTCGTTCTATTCCAGCGGATTGTTCGCTCTGGACGACTACCGGCTGGAACGTCACGCGAACCCATGCGACCCCGGAAGTGAGAAGGATACAAAAGTATATTAAACCAGATTCCTCTTTTTGTTCGAACAAATGCAAAGGTTCGCGGACTGTTCCGTCGGGAACAGTTAAGCACATCAGCCTTAGCGTCATGAACATAGATTATTTCCTAGAAAAATTCGCCTCGTTATAGCCACCTGTTTCAAGCAATTTGTAATTTCGCGTTGATCTTAAGACATATTATGAGCCCCGCATTTCCGAAGGGACCCCTGAACCTAACGGTGCCCAACCCGACCACCGCGGCCCGAGGAAAACAGCCCAAAGATCCTAACCAGCTCTTCTCACCCCCCCAGCGACACTTCCAGGCCCAAATCCACCCTCTCGGGGACGTACCGTGGAGGAGTGCTTTTACCAATCTCGACTTCCTGCTTGGCAATTTGCATACTTCCGTTTTCCAATCACGAGACGCTTCCTAGACGGGGGTGCAGAGCTGCTTCTCGAACTCTCTACAAGAAATCAGTCTAAGAAACACACTCAGACAAGACACTTTAAGGAGCATCTCTCCTAACGCGCACACAGTCGGCGATATACACAATCATACACGCGGATCAATGTTGTACAAAGTGTTACTCTATTCTGTTCAGAATATACAATTCATTGTCACCGTATCAAATTCTTTTAAATTCCCTATCACCGTAGTATTGGGGACGTGCGCGTAAATATCGTGGAGAAGATACCCGCCGGGGATTGGCGACCTCCGGTGATCCGATTTGCAAAAGAAATTCGTGATCGCACGTGAACGCGTGAACACGGAAGACTTGCACGATTCGCGTCCCGAATGCTGCTCGAGTCGTCTAAAAATCGACCGGTGACGAATACATTTTATGCAACGCGGTCCTATCCGGACAAGGGCGGTGGATTTCGGTGGTCGCCGGAGAGAGCGGAGGCCTGCCCCCCTCCCTAAAATCAATACTCGCACACCCTCGCCCTCGTTGTCATAGGTCCAGACCGGGATTATCGTTTATCTCGGTATTTAACTCGGGCCGACAAAATAACGGGTGTGCCCGGTCTCTTTTGTCCAGGGATTAAGCGGGAGCCGAACAAATGATTAGCCCGCGGAAATGAACGTTCGTTAAAACGTTTTTCCGCCGCGAATTCGTTGTTCCGTTGCCGAACGGTACTACGAACATTTTATCGGACGTCAAGCGATTCGCGGGATTGGAAATTGAAAATCGCGCGAGAACGGTGGCTGCGAGGCGGTTGTTCGTGCACGCTTTAATGAGAAGCTTGAAATTTATTATCGAACGGCTGTAGTCTGAAATTCCGCGGCGTCTGAACCGTAACGGAAACTGTACCGGAGCTATTTATGTCTCATTGTCAGATATTTCCTCGTCTTCCTGAAAACAAAAATTACTGTTACCTCGTTACGGTGCTTTACGTTACAGGAATTGCTTGAACAATTACAAGCTCTCCCGGTGTTTCCTTGAGCAGCAGTGGAGGAAAATCAATAGAGCAAGCATCGATTCCGGGGAGCCTCTCTGCCGACGAATATTATATCACAGGACATTATGTATTTTTCGGAATTCTCTCTTCTCGTTTTACTTCATGCAAGCTCGATGGAAATATTGCTCTAACGAGCATTCGATTCAATGCCAGGATGCTACTTGCAAGGACTCAACGCCTGACAACCAGAGGAATCTCCGTGACGCGTAATTCGACACTACTTCAATTATGCCACCCTCAGCATCCGTGGCAGACGAAGGCGGCTCTTCCGCCCATATTCTCGCGGCTTGCCAAAGCCACGTCCTTGCATTCCGTTCCAGTGCCGGTCACGCGAAGAGACGACCGAAGCCGTGGCGAGAGCATCCACCTTCGCGGCGACGGTCTTCTCGTTCGCGTTATCCGCGCGAACCGAAGTGCTCGTCGCGCTTGAAACTAACCGGCCGCGTGACCGCGCCGCCACGCGAATGAATATTCCACGCCGAACGAACAGTTCAACGCTAATTATCCGCAGCGCTCATCGCATACATCCATGCGTGTGCCGCGAATATACGCTACGCGTTGCACGGTGAATAGTAATACCTACTCGCACGCACGCACTGCCATCGTATCGCGTTTGCCGACTATCCCCGGGATGAGCGCGGTGCGCGAACGCGTGCAGCTGAAGGAAATTTCAAGGAACGAGGTTAAACAATGAATTCCACGGAACGTTATTAACAGCCAGTTCATTCAATTATAATCTCTGCTACTGCGATTGCACCAGCTTTCCTCTTCGCTCGAATACTGCTTCCGTAAGGTAACGATTTGGAGTCGTGTCTGCGCCGACAAGATCACGCGACCCGATCAAATATGCAATCGTTTGCCTACCAGAGGCAACGTTATCGGGTCCGCGCAGCGGC
The DNA here is from genome assembly GCA_023838395.1 of Holcopasites calliopsidis. NCBI lineage: Eukaryota > Metazoa > Arthropoda > Insecta > Hymenoptera > Apidae > Holcopasites > Holcopasites calliopsidis. Next base: position 3,929,398 of record JALHAQ010000008.1, read on the forward strand.
TCGGAAAATAGCAGATCGCGAGAATGCGATCTTCGGGGGTAGCGGGCTCCTCCGATAGAAATTCTAAACGGACGAACCGTGTGATTGGATTGACAATCTATGGAGGCCCCATGGGCCGTCGAATATAACGGCTTGATTCGTGTAACGGACAGCCGAGTGCTCCGATTCTGCTATTGAAAGTTCACCGTTCACGTTTAGCAAGGTGCAGGAGGATTTACCAAATGTGCGAACGTTAGAAATCCTCCTGTCTCTAACTATTAAGCTGTTCAACTGTTTATTGTTCATTACAGCAGGTCAATTAGTAGCTATTAAACGAGGATTACGCGAAGAAAAAAGAATGAAGGGAATACCATTTCAATGCCAAAGCAATAGCTTCCAGCGCGAGGAGCACTGAATCACCTAGAAACTGCGAAAGGCTTCATAAAAATATCGCTATTCGTATATCTAACAGGCACACCGGTGTGAATTCTCCGAACAGATAGCAACATTTAACTTGCACGCGCGTCTAAAGCAGCGCGCTATTAATAAGCGAGTATTTTTTCTTTCTGAATACTCTTTTTCCCAGTAACGACGGATTATCATTAAAGGGCGCACGGAACGGTGCGAGAAGAATCGTGTACGCTTCGAATACTCAACACCCTGCTATTCGTGTGGTATCGTTGTACGCGTATCGCGCGGTTGAAACGATCTCTCTATTCACAGCGGTAGTGCCGAGTGCCACGATCGTACTATTTCGCGCGTTTAATTCTCGTTTCCCTCGATCATGCCCGTGACTCATTTGCTCGCGCGTACGTTGCGCGACCGCGGAATCGCATCTCGCGAGACGAGACCAAGAGGCGCGTCGCGTCGACGGCCGACGAAACCCTTCGTATTCGAATCGGTGGAAAACTGAAAAAAAAAAACACTGATACGTCTCGTAGCCAGCGTGAGTTCCCTTCGAGACGCCGTCACGGCGGCGAGCTTTCGCGGGGTGAACTGATGGCATCCTCGGCGCCTGTGCGATTCAGGATCATTTAGGAGGGCAATGAAATATGAGTGCGCGCAGCGCGAGTGCGATTCCAACGTGCCGGCACGCGTCAGGTTCGTCCGCGTTGCATAACATTTAAAGCATTGACCGTCCATTTAAATAACAATGATAATATAGTAGTTTGCGCTCGATCACCGGATAGGAAGAACAAAGGGGGAAGCGATTAGATGAAATTATACCAATTTCGAGGAGTAACGCGGAGGAGACTCGGCAAGCTTCGAAGGATAAAAACAATGAGCGCTACTGGAGATTCCGATGAAACAGCCAAGCAGTGTTTTCGATCGCGCAAGACAGGATGTTATGTTTAAAACGATTACGCCGGCGTTTAATCGTCTTAACGCCGGAGGCACGTGAACTAGAAAAACATTTAAAAATAAGAAAAAGCGGCGCGTTAATATCGCACGGCTCTCAAACGTTAACGGTTTGAATAACAGTCTGAGCGTTGCGGAGCGCGCGAAGTGGCGTTAAACGCGATCGCGCCGCTGCTTTTTACTCTCGAAGAATTTTACCGCGCCTCTCTTCCCTCCTTACGAAACCGGTGAAATGTTGCATTGAGAGCCAGATCTGTTGCATTTCTTCCTTTTTTTTTTTTCTTTTTCGCCGTACAAACCGACGTTGTATCTAAGCAGACGGTGAAAAAAAACGTTAATTGCCACGTGTATGATTCCTCGCACTTTTCGTTGGACAGGCCAATGAAAGCAATAATCGTAAGCGGCGCGGTTAATCGAACGATTAGCCAATTGAATTGCGCGCGAGTAGAATACCGACTCCCTCGTTGGATCGGTGCATTTTCAATTCTCCTGCCGCGATGCAGACGTCTGATTAGAAGCGGGAGATAACCGGGGGCTTTTGTTTCATCGCGGGGATTCCGATTCAGCCAGGCGTGCGTAATAACGCTGAATTATGTTGTTCGGTATAATTGCGCGAAGGCAAAGCCCGGCAGTTTAACGGTCGTTAACCTGGTAAATCGTATTTATCGTCGACTTGCAATTTGCGCCCGCAAACACCCCGGAGTATATTCTGCTCCCGTGCCTCGGCCGACCTTCTTATCGTTGACAATCAAATTATACACCGACAATTTGCAATTATGAATTGTATTGTACACAATAGGAACTACCGGTCCGCGCCGTGCGAAGGGGTCGAAATTCTTTCAGACTGTTTCCCAAAGTTGTAAGAAACCTTCGCTGTGCTGCAAATAATCCTCGCACGGCTGGCGCTGTTCCTTTTGCACGCAAAGTTTCGTAATTGAGCTTGTTAATCGAATAGCTCTTGCGGTGTGCTCAGAACTCTCTAATCGCCACAGGGATACACGATTTTGATATCCAACGCCGAACCGGAGACTCATGGATCCATGGGTCCAAGCTGAGTCACGGCGAACCGGACCTCGCGTTAAGGTCTCATCACCTCGCTCCTCTATGACCCAGCGATATTCCCAGGATCGGTCGATTCGAGCAAAGAGAAAAGGAGCCGAGGATCGAGCCGCGGGGCGGAACCTATTCATGCCTAGTCGAACGGTGTCCCGTGAGCATTGTCCAGCGCCGCGTGTCCAATGAGGTGGATGCGATCCGTGTCGCCGTGAAGGCATATTTTCCATCGAGTCGAGACGAAATGGGGGGCAACAAAAAAAGAGAGGAGAAGCGGCGGTTAATTACCGGTGGGCGATCGACCATCTATCGCACGAACGCCGCGTAACTATGAATGAAACTTCGTGGATGATACGATTTCGTTCGGGGAACGGTACCCGACGAACGTCTATTTGTTCTTTCCTTTTTCGCCGGCACTTCTTTCTTTCCTTCCTTTGTCGTGATTACTCCATCTCCTTGGCCCCCGCCGGCGTTAAATGGATAATCACAGGCTAACGCCAAAAGACTCGCCGCCGGGCTTCTCACGAAAGTGGCCGGGAATCGTATTTTACACCTTTCAAGGTACTTTTTTTTTTTTGTTAGCCCGCTGTTGATCGGATACGTTACAAACAAGAACGGTCTCGGTTAACCGGCTCGCAGCGGCAATTGTTTGCTTCGCGCTGCACCCTTTCCTCTTCTTCGATACGCGTCGGTGTTACGAAATGATCGATATTTATTGATCCGTCGTCTCCTGGACGCTGACTTGGAGCATCGTCTTACGGTAAACGCGGTAGCGACTGTGTTTTCTAATTACCCGCTACTGACGAGACTGTTTTCGATTGGAACAGCATCGGGCCGTCCTCACCGTTACTTTCCCGGGATATTTACGGGCGTATCGAACTGTAGCGTTGGGCAAGGTTTCACGGATACCTATTTAAAACGTTACCCCGTTTTTGTACATTAATGAGTGACATTCCATCCTGGTACCAATTTATCCTGAGATTCCATTCTTTATAGGTTTCCGCTGTAACGTATCTTTCCATGACCGGTGAAGTTTCTCTTTTTACTAAACCGTTAATTGTATCATTGATTTTACGTGACAGTTTCGTGCATCGTTTTCGTCTGTAAAATATTCCACAAATACAAGACCGCAAGGAGAAGATAAGAATTGAACGTATCTCTACGTCACCACGAACGCACCGGAGGGGGTATAAATAATACAAACCACCGCGAAAACGTGTTTAAAATTGCCATATCGGCGAACAACCGCGTTAGAACACGATACCCTTACCCCTGCTCGGATGAAATACGACCCCGAAGATATTAAAGCCAAAACATCCCTCAGACCGCGGCGCGCAATAAACCCTCTCTCGTACGGGAGGGGTGAATATCTGTGCGGGATGGAATACTCGTATCCGTTCGCCTAAGTCGAGCGGAAACTCGGTGCTCCCTCTTTTGGCAATTCGATAGCTCTGCTGCGTATCGATAACGATCTTCCCGAGACATCTCTCTCCCCCCGTGACAAAATAGAGCGTTCGTAAATCAACCCCCGGAAACCCTTTTTCAATGTAGCCGAAGCTACGCCACCGCGGTACTCCGCTCGCGATCGAATGTTCAATTAAAGTCCGGCAACGCGAGGTCCGATCTCGAAATGGTCGGAGGTCGAGCGCAGACATTTACCGGCCCCGGCTCGAAACGTCACGCGCAGGGGTACGAAACGGGGGCAACGAGCCGCCTTCTAGGATGCGATTGTTAAACGACGGATTCGCGAGCGTAGGAGGGACGGCGGGGACGGCGGGGAGAAGCATTTCCCTCGTCACGGTCGACGCGCGCAAAGGCTTGAACGGTAACAGAGCGGAAACGCGTCGAAATCAAACGGCAGGCCGCGCGACGAGGGTGGCGGGAGCAATTGGGAAAACGAGCGGACGGCCCGCGCGGACCGCGCCCGGCCCTCCTCGAGGATCCACTTCACGTCAAAGAGCCTCCGCTTTTCTTCCGTTCCGCCTCGCTCCATCGCCATTCCGTAATCAACCTTCGTCCCCGGCCACCCTTCCTGTAAACAGAATAACCCCCCGCCCTTGAAGGACGAATCAATTCCTCGACGGTGAAACAGCGGCGAGAGATCCGAGGGTTGCGCGCGGCCGTTGCGAAGAATTCAACAAAGCGAAGAAAGACATCGCCTCCCTTCGTTTGAAACGCAAGCTGATACGCGAGGAGCGACTGTTCCGTTCGAGGGTACGACGGGGACCGGAAGGCCGACGATCCCTGTACGGCAGGACGCGTAGGTCGGCCAATGTCTCGGACAAGGTTGTTATTGAACAACGATAAATCCACGATTGAATTTCGGCGAAGTGTTATTCAGCAAGCGTCGTAGCCGCGTGCACCGAGGTCGGGTGTAAATCATCCGACGGCTAGAAAGCGAGTCCCGTAGAACCGTTTTATGGTAAGATCGTGAAATGACAAGAGATCACCGGGAGCCAGGCGCGCGGCGTTACCTAGAGCAAATTCCCTCGTAAACGTCCGAGTGAAGAAGTAGTTACGATTGGTCGGCCGTCTAAACCCGGGCTACGGACCAGGTGTAAATACACCCGATATCAAGTGGTTCCCCTATTCAGCGTAACCGTAACGATCGCTCGCGGTAATTTACGAGGCGGTCTCAGGCCTGCGTTCCAGAAGGCGTTGAAAAGCGAAATGATAAATTCGCTGCGTTCGCCGGACCGCGGCAGCAAAACGTTTTACCACCTCCGGAGAATGATAGGGTGTGAGCTGCCCTAGTATGGAGTTTTATTGTTCGGAGCTAAACGAATTTCCATAGACGGGAAGGTTTACGGTAGGCGAGGCTGTAATGAAATTAGTGTTCATTGTTCAAAGTGTCATTAATTATTCTGTCCGGACAGTGGGGCATGTTTGGTTGCCCTTGACTGTAGGGGTGAAATTAGTGGCCGTCGAATAATCGTGAGCGATTCCGTACATATTCCGGATGAATGACCCCGGCTCCTCTCGCCGTTGCACAGATCGCTGGAATCAACGAGGGCATCGCGCGATTAATGGACGACAGTCTCCGAGGCCTTCCCCCTAATATCTGACGCATCGCGCATCGGGAAAACCCCGGCGCAGGGTGGACAAACCCGAATCGTTCGATCACGAAACCTGCTTTCCGCCCCGTTCATTCTCGTGTTCCAATGATCCTCTGCCTCGCCCCCCGACGCTGCACCTTCTCGATCTCTCGAGATGAATGAACCAGTCTGACGTCACCTTAATCCGTGCACACATGTCGCAGCCACCCCCGCCAAGGGGCGGAGTGGCGTCCTTTTGTCATCGTCCCGTTCGCAGATTAATCGAGAGCAATGAACCGACGGGACAGCTGCGGCACGAGAATGGGCAGCCAACGCTGCCAACGTCGCGGTGCCGATCAATCGCTGAATTTTCTGCAGGAGCGCGACACGTGGTATTCACAACGTTCGCCGGGAATCGTCGGCGAGACGTTCCGAACGAGATCCTCGTTCGGACCGAGCCGATATGTGGGATCCAATAATCAAGATCGCCGAACGCGTTACAAGGTTTCCCGGTTGCGGGATGTTAACACATTGCTTCGGTACAGACGTTAGCAGGTGTCACTGTATTCAAACTTTTATGCCGATTGCGTGATAGTCAATAATATATAGAATTGTAGAAAAGAATGGGGGGAAAAGAAGGACGAAAGAGAAACATTTTCGGACGTGAGTTATTTTCCGACGCGTCGTACGTTACCGAGATCTCATGGTTTTTATTGTCACCGTGCGTTCGAGTCTCGGTTGTCCCCCTTCTATTTGGCCAACCCTCGCGCACATGACACACGAGCCACCCTTTAAATCGGCGAGCGGAGCTCGAGATTAAAGTCGTTTCTCATTCCCGCCGTGTTGTTTTGGCTGGTGACACTTGAAATAAAAAAAAGAAAACGAGATACGTCATCGGGAGAGCGCGCGATAAGCTTGAGGGGCGATTTTCCAATTACGGCGATAATTAGGGTGCGGCTTCGCGCGCGGCTAATTACCATAAACAAAGGGGTTGGATTTATTCCTGTCGTTCTGCTAATCCTTCAGGATTCCCGTTGAAACGCCAATAGTTGTACTTAAATTCACTATCGGATGCGTTTTCCGTTCTGCGACCCAACTCAATTAGAAGCGTATCAAACATCTTGCCGAGTGCAGTCCGGTTTCCTGAGATCAGGGCCACGTATCGTAGATCAAAATCATGAATGCCGACGGAACGAAGAAGCGGGGAAATGAGATTTCGCGGACGTCCAGGCGGGCTGGCGTATAATTCAGCTGGGCGTGAAACGCCCGGTGGATCGCGCGACACCTGATTAATGCCGATTTTATGGAGTTACATCTCCTAAATGGAATATTCGAGAGGAGACATCCAGCAGGGGCGTGCGTTAAGAGCGGTCCGCGTGTACACAAGGCGCCGGATGCTTTAAAAGCATCATCGTCCCACACTCTGCAACCAGCCCTAGCAACGCTATTGATTTCCTTCGTCCCCCCCTTTGCGAGAACTATCTCGCAGAATTTACCCTCTTTCGTGGAAAAGCGTGCTGCGAAAGTCCATGAAACTCCGCTGTGTCAAGGGACGACAAGACGTTCTGCCCCCCTCGTCGGCCCTCGCCGACCAAAGGCAAACTGGCTGAAGGTTGACGGGCGGGGAAATAAAGATGGAAAAGAACAGAGGAGCGGAGAGCAAGAACTGAAACGCGGCCGTTAGCGAAAACGATGACGGACACGCCGACGTTCGTTTATTCAGGCAGACGAAATTAAAGATCACTTGGAATCTACCGTAGCCGAGCGATGCAGCCGCGTGTCGTTTATCTCGTTACGCGGGTAATTAAGAATTCCACGCGATTCGCAAGCGGACCCGCGATCTGATGACCACTTGAAAATATTAACCGTAGAAAATTGCTAGTCTACAGATCGCGCGCTATCCATTACGCCTTTAACCTCGCTATCATCAAGGGGTTCGAACGATATTTCCTTCCCTTCGTCGACGTCGTATTCGCGGACGAACTCTCATCTCGTTTCGCAAAGATGCTTCATTTCGATCCTTTCTTTGGGATCAGCGCGTGAGACGATGCACCTACGAGTCTCTCCTGCAACAAATTCAGCTCGAACGCGATGGGCATCGTTGCCGGAAGGTATCGCGGTTGTTTCTAATGAATTCTCGCAGAATGGCAATTATCAGGAACAGGGGACAGCTCCTTATTAGACGGACTGCGCAAAGCGCGCGGTTTGTTGTCGAAAACTCGGGAACGGATACACGCGCAGCGCGATCAACGATCTCCGCGCGCTGAATCCGCGTCTCGCAATAAGTTATCCAGGGTGCATTAAGAGACCCTCGCGAGCATCGCAAATCGGAGGAGCGGCCTACGATCGGAGGCATTAGCAATCCCCCCTGCTCGTTTCCGCTGTTGTTTCTCAACGTAAACCGCAAGCGAAGAACGCCGCTGAATGCTCGTACGCGAAAGGCAATTAGACGCGCGGTGTGTCGACACAGAAATTTCCTGCGCTTCGTCTTTCCGCGTAAAATCTGTCCCACGTCATATCCATTCGACTTATCGGCTTCTCTCGCTTTAGAATCGCGCGTTGACGCGCGGTTAATGAATATTAGCGGATTGGGACGATGAAATTTCATTGCGAGCGCTGCAAGTGAGAAAGTTCCCAGAATCTAGCAGAGTTGTTTAATCGGTATTAGAGATCGAAGAACGCGAGCTCGTTCGTTTCATCCGACGGTATAAGTGAAACGATCCCCGCGGAATTAAGAGGTAACTGAAAAGCGTAGAAAGCATGAATTTATGTATCTCCGGCTCGTTTTAGATTCCTCGAGCTACTGCTTTTAATCGCCAAACATCTCACCATGCTGAAACGATTAATCGTCCAATGATTATTCATTGTACACCCGTTAAAGCGACCCTTCGCGAGAAGTGTTCGCAAATCGAACACAACTGCTGCCCCGTATCGGTACCGATTCCGAGTCATCCTTGATCGTTCACCAGAACAGCGAGCGTCATTGCATTTCCGGCGAGCGCATATTTCCTCTAGTTTACGCGGGCCGCGATGCGCGTACGCGGTAACCCGCGGGCCGGCCGCTCCGTTGCGTTCCCATTGGAACACCACGAAACAAACGACCGGGGCCGGCACAATAATTCCTCCGAGCAACAATGCAGCCGTCGAACCGATATCAGATGTACCGTTCCGAGGATAAATTCCGCGACAACGTTGCAATAATTCTCGCGCGGATCCCTGTGCCGGCTTAACGTTCGACCTTCGGGAAACGGCAAACCCTTTAATCCGTGCGCGGCGATAGAGCGTCGTCGATCTACAACGGGAATATGGATGCGCGATACGAGTGTAATTATCCCCAATAAGTGTGCATCGGTACGCTCTGAATATCGGTTCGACGCGGCGCTGTGCGCGTTGCCGGATCGATGTTTCGTCGGATAACAGTAAAGACCGTTTCATCGAGGTGGTGAACGCTGCTCGGACGCGGCGGAAACGTCGCAAGGTCGGTCGTCGGCCTTCCCGAAGAGCAAACCTCTCGTGCGGCTCGAGGTGAAAAGCGGCAGAGCTGCAGTCGCGCTTATCCCGGTCGCGTTCAGCGGTTCCCCAGTCGAAAATTTCAGATCCGGCGGGACTTTAAACAGACTTCCGAAAACCGAACGGGAAGCGGCGGGTACGGTAATGAAAAAACTTCCCACGGTATTAACATTATAGAGTAGCTCGCTGCGTTTATTGCTTCCCACAAAGATTACGAAGGTCGGGTTCACGAGTCTCTTCTGTTCCGTAATAGCATCCGATAAAACAATGGGAGAACAATGGAGCGTTCCAGCGACGCCTTTGCGCGTATTGTCGGAGCGGTATAATCAAGCGAGGTAACGAAGCTCATTGTACATTTCTGTCTGAGAAATCGAGGGATCGATCTTCGTCCTATCCCCTGGCCGCGCGAGCGGCACCGAAGCTGCGTGCACGGAGATCCAGTTTCCGTGGCCGCACGGAAAAGCGGCGAACTCGCGGCAAGGTCGGGGTCGTCGAAGGCCCCCCGACCTTGACCCGCGGAAGAGTCACGTAACGACAGGCTCGGCCGAGGAAGCAGGAAGCGGCGGCGACGCCGACCTCGAACGAGGCAGACACGAGGGAGAAAGTGTAACCGATCCCAAGAGCACGAAATCGAAAGTAATTTCCTCCGTCCCGCTCTTTCTCTCCTTTCTCCGTTCCACCGGTGCCGACGACGATCATTCTTTCTCCAAGAGACCGTGGATTCAGGTCAAGTTCTCGCCTGCTCCGCCGTCTCCTTCGCTCGTCTCGCCTTCTTCCGCGCCTCCTCCCCCGGCCGTATCTTCGACGATCGTTTCCCTCGTTGGACGAATTAATCGGTCGCGCGGAATCACGAGGCGCCGCGCGTTAATTATGCCAGCGTCGACGGCACCCGATCCGCGGAAGCGCGACGGGGTGACAGCCGTGCCCGAGAGTTACGCGACGGTTCGCTGAACTGAATTCCCCTGGCGCGACCGGGCGGTCGGCGTACACGGGGCAAGGCGAGCCTCAGCTGGAAACGCCGTGTCTCTTTCGCGTTCCAGAGGGGACCGCGTGCCGCTGCTTTACGGCACGCACCAGCTTCCTTTTAACACGGCGAATATATCACGGGACGCGCACGCGATCCTGTTTCGGGCACTGCGTCTCGCGTGGAATCGGGATGCCGAGGTGGCGAGTGGCTCCGCAAGCCCCGCGCGAGCCGATTCATAAAACGATCGACGAGATTAACGATGAAGCCGTGGTCGAATGAGAGTAGGCGCGCGAGTGGTACAACGTCTCGCGTCAAGCCCTCGTGCATGTTCCCGTTACGAGTTTCGTTTCGCTTCTCCGAACAACGGCCGAAGTTCGCGGACGAAACGAGGGGACGGTGGAGAGTTTGGGATACGGCTTCGAGGAATCGTTGGGGAAATCTGCAGCGATCGTGAGAGACGAGAAAAAGTTCCGAAAGCTGGTCGAGCAAATAAACAGAAGGGGGGGGAGAGGCCAGTGACGGTGGCGAATTTGTGTGGCAAGCTGGAATTCCTCGATTGGACAGATCCTCCTGGAACTCTTATACTGGGAAACGCGTTTCGATCCGTTCGGTGAATCTCTCCCATCCGTGCGCTCTGGCCAACAGTGAGTCAGCCAGTCGGACGTTCAACGCGGCATTGACCAGTCCCGGCAAATATCTCGAAACGAATTACCGCATACTTAGACCTTAACATAATTTCAGCATCGGCCTTATGTGCCGGATACGCGATCTATGAATAATATGACTACACGGCGTAGCGTAGTTCCATTAGGTATTCAAATATTTTAATAGCGGCGCTTCCACGATCGCGTCCCCACGAAAAGCAGGCCCCTGAACAGGCAGCTTCTGCGCTCGGAATATCGGTCACGGACCCCACATACGAAACAGCAAAACAGTACTGGTCTAGACACGCAGGCATCGTTGAGTAAGAATTGTGTCTCGTCAACGACAGCGAAAAATTCTACCCGCGACTCACGTTGGCGGTAATATGAACGATACGGACTAAAAACTCGAGTATAATCAGAAAAATCTCCAACACGCGTCGTGCACCGAGAGTCCCGAGCCACGAACATCAAGAATCCTTTATTCTCGTGAGCATCGAATTGCGTCTCTAAAAGAAATCGGTATCTTTGTTGTTTAACATAAAAGGCTCTGAGGCGGGGAAGCGAAATGTTACGTTACACGTCGGTTATTGAGATACAGTGAAATAGATCGGTGTCCAACGCTGTTCGAGCATCGACGAGAAAAAGAACGACACCCCAACGAAAGTAAGATGCGCTCGCAACGGCGTGCGGAGCGCGAATGCGTGACGCCGGGCGCGCTCCGTGGTTCCTGCGCCTCCGCGCAGCAGCGTTCGCGCACGGCACTTGTGCCGCAGCTCCGCGTAACTCTTCCCTGTCCTCTGCCTGGGCATCGGGAGCGATCCTCGAGGATTCGCGCGACCAAGTCGGCCAAGCAGGATATCGCATGCGGCGAATCCCAGACGATCTTGCCATACTTTCGTAGCTAACGAACGCCTCTCAGCGCGGGCTAATTCACCCCCTGGATCTGCTTCCGGCCAAAAACGATCGCGCAACGGGTAGCCAGAAAGGGTTCGTCTCGCACGTACGCGGGAGTCGGAGTCCTGCGGATACGCTGACTCGGCGGTTGAATTATCCCGAGCGGGCAGAGGGAGGAAGAGGATGACGAAGGAGCGGGACGAGTGGAACGCAGAAATGCGCGGGGCTCAGAGAAAGAGGGAGAGAAATGTAGCCGCGGCTGAGGGGCGAGGGGGCAGGAGAGAGAGAGAGAAAGAGAGAGCGACGCGGAGCAGGAACACGGGAGAAGAAGAGAGGATGCTCCGGTGTAGCCGTAGGGCACACATCGGCTCCTCTCCCTCGCCAATCGGCGCGCGCGGCGTGGGGCGAGTTTGAGGTAGGGGGCCGCCCGACGCACAGCGGCGGTGTTGGCGGTGGCGGCGGCGCGGCTGCCAAGGTATTTAAGGTACCGTGAACCGGCGGCGCACGAGTAGTTCACTTCTGTTCGGTGCGGGTATCGCGGTGATTTTCAGGGGATCAGAAGGTACAAGAGAAAAAGGGAACAGAGAGAGAGAGAGAGAGGAAGGTTCGCGCTCGAGGGTGCGAAGGAGCCGCGAGAATACGTAAATTCGGTGTGCGTTCGCTGGGCCCGCGTGCGCAGACGTCTCTTTCCGTTTCGAACACTGTGATACATAGTTCGTCGGTTCGGTTTCCCCTCACGATCGAATCGACGCGCGGCCACGAGACCCACCCCCTGGAAGGGCACACGTCGTCGAAGTGGATCGTCGGGGTTGTCCGTTGTCGACGACCGTTCTCCTGGATAGGTAAGTCAAACGCAAGTGGCGCGGAGTATTCACGGCGGGATGGAAATGCCCCGGCGCGAAGGGGTGTGCGGTCGCTCTGTGACGCGTCGCGTAACGATATCGCCGCGGCGCGCCCCGCTCGATCCGGTGATACCAAGTGATCAAGATCAGTGATTCTGTTGCACTGTGCTCTCACTTGCTGGCTCCGCTCCCGTCGTCGTTGCTCGATGGATTTTATGGACTGTGACTTAAAACTACGCATATGTGGCCTCGTCGCAGGAGTGCATACGTTGATCTCAAAAGTGCTCGCCGGATGTATTGTGTGCAGGAGATCCTCGGGAAGCAAGGTCGCGTAAACGAGCAACTCCGAGTGGTATAAAATGTATGCTTGTCGGTAACTTTACAAACGGAGTCCGTTCGAGCGACCGCGAGCCGTCGGTGGCGGATCGATAAATTCTCGTCGAGTGTAAAATCGTATCCGCTCGCGATCGAAATACACCTGTTACACGCACCGCTTTGAACTCGAGACACGCTTGTTCGAGAACGCGACACCTTGTGCATTCCCCCGGGGTTTAGCGCTCGACTTTCTTTCCTCTCTTGGGAAGAGAAGCTCGTCAAATCGTTGAAATCCTCCTTCGAACCATCGTTGACGGCATTCTCGTTTTCCGGCACGATCGAGCCAACGCGCGATGCGACGCGCGAGGCTGGACCGCGATTCGTCCCCGGGTCTAAATAATTCAACGGCGACCGGTACGATAGGTATGCGTAGCGACTTGCAGCCGCGAAGGCTAGTCCGAACGTGCACGAACACTTCGTACAATTAAGGGGCACAGTACCTGAATACAGAGACGAACGCGTAGCCGAAACGTGAATACCAAGAAGCGGCCGGCGAATTTCGACAATACGTCCCCGTATAACATAGAATACCGTTCGTCCCTCTACGGATTCTGTGTGGATGAAACGAAAAGAGTCCCTTCGGTCGCCAATTAAAATCGAATCGGCGCCACCCAGGGGCGGATTCGATAATGAAATTCCGCGGACTGTCCGGAGGGGCGGGGAGAATGTTCGAACGATCCGGCGATCGGCTGCTGCTACGAACGAAGGGGGAACAAAGTCGAAATGGTATCGATTTTCCCGTGGTGGGTCCCCGCCGGCTACGGAATATAAAACAGGGTCCGCGAAGGTACGGAGCGCGCGCCAGCATAATGACTCAGAAGGAATTCCAGGGAACGGAAGAATGGTTCGTTCCCTTCGGGCCGCGGTCGGCAGAGACGAGAAGATGTAAAACCGGGGTATCCATGGAAGCGCGGGGAGGAGATACCTTTGTAGCAGACTCCCGCGACTCGATGCAAACCCGCGCGGTTTAGGGACGACGAGAGAGGGCTACGAATTTGTCACGGTCGCGTTGCGATCCGTGATCGCGACGGTAGACGAGCGTACGGCGTAAACGGTAGACGCGTCCGTGAATTAATTCGTTTCACTTTGCACCCGCGCGTAATAACAACCACCGATTAATTAGACGACCGCGCGTTAGCCGCTAATTATCGCAAGACGTAGAACCACCGTGTTCTGGGGTGCTTCTGTTTCACGCAGCGCTAGGAGTTGCCGAGGTGTACACTCCTGCCGCAGGAGTTCGATAACCGAGCTTAGCTTCGCGTATCCCGCTCGTTAGCCGAGATCGCATTTTCGAACAATTTCCAGCACAACAGAACCCCGGCTAACCGGTTCCCCGTTTGCATACGCGCGTTTCCTCCGCGACGGAAGTATCGCGTCTCCGTCGTGCATCACTCGCCGTTTCTTTGCCTAATGGCTAATTACTAAACGCTGATCACCGAGACCGTCCCGTGGGACGACGGCTATCGTCCGCGCGCTCCGCTAGGCGCGACGACGAAAACGAAACGGAGCAACGTGCGTGGGGCAAGAAGCGAGAATACCGCGAGCAACAGCCGTGGCGAATCGATCCACCGGCCAGCCTGAATTGCGATCGATCGCGGCTGAAGGGGAAAAGATTTTTCACGCGAGCCGATTCGGTACCTGCGCGTCTGGTCGCGAGACGAATCGGCGTGAGCCTGAGGAAAAGCCACAGGGAGAAGACGAAGCGGGTTCTTCGCTCTCGAAAGGGGCGAAGGCGAGCGTAGCAGGTTTCGAAGCTGGCGTGCCACGAATTAATTGCCGTCAGCAATAACCGACCCGGCTGTACAGTTTCGCTTCGGTTCCCCCTTCACTAGCCCTGGCGAACGCTAGTTTTTGTTTTCTGCGAGCACCGTCGCAGCTTCCTTTCGTTGCAGCTTTGGTTTCCTTTCAACTCGTCGAACGTGAGTAACGCGGACGTTGTCGCACACCTTGTTGGCACGACACGAAACATTTTTACGTTTATTGCCGTTACCAGTGCGATGCCCGCGAGTAGCAAACGACGCGTGCACGCGTCGGCCGATTAGTTCTCTCAGGTAGGAGACCGATTGCTTCGCGCGTCAAACGATCGAAAATATCGACGTCGCGCCGGTGAAAGTACAAGTAGCGAGGGCAGACATCGTTGGGCAAGCACACGGTTCCCTGCATGCGCCATCGTGATCCTCCTTCCGGGGCCTCGATCGAGCGGCCTTTTGTATCACGTAGCAGGCCCGCACGGAACGGTAAAAATCGAGAGACGCGGCTCGCGTCGCGTCGCGAGAATTCGGGTCGTGTGCGCGAGACCGACTTGCCACGACGCTTCCTTCTGCCAAGGAAAACGCGGACCCCCGCTCCGATCGAACGTCTTTCGATCTGCCAGCATCTCTCGCTTCGCGGCGTTTCCAAATCTGTACTTTGTAGCTCGGGTATTGAATATTAATCGAGGACAGCGGAGAGGCACCGTGACATCGGTGTTCTAACCGTCCAACTCCGTAGCAGCGGGAATTTCAGTTATCGACAAACTGTAACTGGCAACCTGACGATCGGAGATTGAATAATCGCGGTACACGTCCCCCTTGGATTCGACATTTCTAATTTTACTTGACCCAATGGAGCTTCAGTTCGACGCAGATTCGGATTCCGCTTCCTACGTGTTTGGAGCGATCGATCGACCGGTTCCGACAAGACCAAAGTGTCGTTGAACGCGATTTACCTGTTTATAGTTCACCTGTTCGTGTCCCGTTCGACGAACGCGGTCCGGCTACGTCTTTTGAACGGCGGAACTGTTCAAAAGCGATCGAGCATCAAACGAGGCAGCGCTTCCTATCGATCGGCTACATCCATATAGCGTTTGAAGTAAAAAAAAGAACAGCAGCTTCGTGGGCGGATGACTCGCCGGACACTGGCCTGGTCGCTATTGAAAAAGGGCTATTAAAAATATCGAGCACGAAGACTCGACCTATCAACCCGTGAAATCCTGTATTCATCGTGCTAGGGCCGTTCAAAAGAGGCGATCAATTATTCATTCTCCCTAAACGTCCAGCCACGTTCGAAATTTCAAATGATCTACGGGACTCTACGGACCTCTCCAGCGAATTTTCCCATCCGGATTTCGACGGAATGCGGCGCTGGACGATCCGACAATTTATAGCTCTACTTTTTACGAACAACGATTTACCAACTATTAATTCTTTTTAAATGAAATTATTAAATAAAGTAGTCACGGCATAGTGGATTCTATTCCAATTACTGCAATTCTATTATTTATGATTTACTACATGTAGTTTATAAAGAAATGTGTTTTAATTTCATTGAAAAACCATTGATCTTCGAATTTTGCATGAAAATACTATAGTCCCGAAGATCAACTGGTTCTTCCATAATTTGCCATTCTGTATCGTCGCTATTGAGCAAGAGTTTCAAAACGGACGGACGATAGAGCATCGAAAAGTTCCATCGGGCGAGGAATCGAAGCTGATCGGCGTTCGAATTCTATTCGCACGGTGCTTGCGGTACCGACGCGCTCTCCGTATTCCGTGCACGCGTGCCTCGTACAAACGAAGTGCTAATTCAACGTCACGCCTTATTCCGTGTAGCCCGGACAATCTTCGAGAGAGGCCCAGCCCCGATTCGTCGACTCCCGGATTCCACCATCGGCGATCGCGGACCGTGGATACGCTTCCCGTCGAATCGTACCGCGCGCGTATACAGGCGAATGCGAATGAACCGGCCTTCGAAAAAATCCGTCCGGACCGGGCCCGTTAACTCGCGGGACGAGAAAGAGGAGGAGGTTCGACGATTCTAATTTTGACGGGCCGGTCGGGTTCGCGGACGAGATCCGGTCCCGTCGCTCTGTAACCGTGCAAAGGAGAACAAAAAAAAAAGGAAAGAACGGGGGACAGGCTATCATCGGCTTTCTGTCGGATCCCCGCGGATCGCCCGCTCGCGAATGGAGAATCTTCCAAAGCGGGCGAACGTTTTAATTAGCGAGGAGGACAAAGAAATGCAATTACTGGATTGTCCGTTTCGCGAGCGGACCTCTTGTCACAACCGTCGCTTGGACGTTACGAGTTCCGGGAAATACGAAAGGGAAGATGAAACAGCGCGATCTCTCATTTTAAATTGAACAGCAAAGCGAGGCTTCGTGTAAAGTGACATTTCGATTATCTTCGCTCGCTTCGGTTCATTCGTCCCTTATTCTATTTTCTCGTTTAATCCCTAGACTACAGATGATTGAACGACTGATCGCTATTGGAAATGCCAACATCTTCCGACGCTTTTAAGCTTGCCCCGACAGTAATCGATTGGCAAGGGAGTTCTTACGGACCTCCATGAAAATCCACAGGAAATCGGCGTTTTCCCAACGAAACGCCGTCGTCACCGAAATCCGCTTGTCGCGAACACGCGACCGTCGTGCAGGAATTCACGCGACACGGTTTCACGGGCGGCGCGGTCCGAACGGGTTTCGAACGGTTTCTGTCTGGCGGATTGAAATACCACGTACGGATTTACCTCGCGATACCGTCGTATTCCTTACGCGGTTGCCCGTGCCTCGATGTTCCAATGCGGTTTACGAGGCACCGCGGTCCGGTAACTGGTCGTGTACTCGATAAAAATCGGCTACCCTGGCCCCAGGAGATCCGAGGGAATTTCAATGCGCGCACGAATCGGATCCGTGGCTACGAGGAGCTTTGGACTCGTCGCACGTATCGCGCGAGAGCGCACGAACGGTTTTTAGAACGTTAATCGGCCGTCGCCAACTCGATTTCGTTCGCGTTCCCTACCCCGTTCTCCCATTTGCCGATAACCTTCGACGGGTCGATCACTTTCAGGAAGGCAGAGAATTAACGAGAGAAAGAAATAGAAAATTATCCACTTGGCTGTAATTATCAATTTTCTGTAAACGTACGTCAGCAATTCCAACGAAAAGAAATTGTTAATGCTAGCACCAGCAGTTGAGGCAATATCTTAATCCTAAAAGAAATCCTGTGTCACGCTTCGCGTCACCTTGCGCGTAATTCAAAAACGATTATCATTCGCGATTGCTTTCTCGCTGAAAAAAAAAAGAAAAGAAAACGTCGAATCCAGCATCCCGGCCGAGTTGTTTCTGGTTCCTTGAATCGGTGGGCCTGATTCACCTGCCGCGAGGCAAAACTTTCGGCGTGAATAACTGGACGCGTTTCGAACCATTACAATATTCGACCGCAGAGGCACGCGCGGCTCAATGAAAATGAAAATAAAGGTGTCAGCAAGTTGACGCGCTGCTTTCAGCGAACCTGCACCATTGGCCTAGTTGCTTGAACAATGCGGCTTACCTGTCGGTCGTACCGTGCCACCGGAATCGTCCATGTCAACCGGTCGGTGGCTTACGCGGCCATCCTCTTCCCTCTTACCGTTTCGTCATTCCCCCGTCGAAATGCGAGCGAATCCGGTAACCGGTGCCCCGTTTATCGAGCCGCGCGACGACCCTTTGCCGATCCTTCCCGACGACCCGGTTTGAATCGTAGATAAGGTGGAAAAGGGACGGGCTCGCGGTTCTACAAGATTTCCACCAGCCTTTCGAACGTATCTTATCGGACGCGCGAGCCCGTCGCCGCGTAATCGCTGTTAACTCGCGACACGTTGTACAAAATGTAGCGCTTGTTACGCGTTGTAACTGGCGAGATAAGATCGATTTATCGCTCCCCCGCCCCGAGTTCGTGTTGCTGCTATCTATCGACGCCGCTTCTCCACACTTGCGGACGCCCAATCAATTTTTACGAAAAGTCTCCGGTGGTTAACGAGGCTGTTTTAGCGAGGCGAGTCAAGCGCGAAGCGGATCCACCCGTCCCGATCCTGTTTCACTGCTCCAGACGGAAACTGACGCGGAACGAAACGCTTCGAGGATGGAAACAGCGACGCGGAATGGACTCGTTTCCACGCTATCACGTGCACGCGCGCGACTCAATGCCCGGCGATTCTTCCATACCGGGAGCGTTCTTGCCGGGGTCTTATTTATTTCGATCGCCAAGTCGGACGGGATCGCCGAGGGACGGCGGTTCTACGCGAGCGACGGTACCGTAAGAACGGCGGAGTTAAGTACAATAGCGCGTAACATTATGCAGCGAATCGGAGGATCGAACGGACACCGGACGCTGTTCGTCCACCCTGTTTTCTTGCTGCCCGATTCGTCCCACGCATTCGATTAATGGGCAAGCTTTTTCCTCGCGCCGCGCTGTGACACCCGGCTTGACGTCCGCAAGGATCGCGATCCCGGGATTCTTTCTCACCGCCGTCTTCCGCCGACGGGTAGGGGACACTCTTGGAATCCAGTTTGACACGGTGCCGTATGCTGAACAAGGGACAATCGATGACTGGTCGAACCGCGAACCGATCGAGAAACTATCCGGTTGATGAGACGCGCGCGAGTTCGGGACCGTTTTAATCGGGCGTGAAATAGGGAAGAAAGGGATAGCAAAAGTCGCGTAACATCTCCGCGGAACAGATACAAACGCGATCATGGGCAGGAGCTAATCTCCAATGGTAATCGGCCTCTTCGTAACGGTAAATCTTCTAACCGGTGCTTAGTTTCTGCTTTAACGCCATTAGCCGATCCCAGGCGGCGATCCGGGAGACTGATTTCGAAGCACGGTGTGGCCTTAAGAGATTTTTGCGAACGTGCACGGCTTTACACTTCCTCCTTCGAATAACTAGCTCTCCGCTATTGCCGTTTTACGTCACGGATGGGATTAAAGCTACGGCGATGCGCCGTGAGCTAATGCATCTCTGACGCTCGGTTTCTCAAACCGCATTCTTTTCTTCTTCCAGCTTAATATCTTGGCTTCATTCGCATCGTTTTCTCCGTTTCCAAGCCTACCGGTCCGTTCGCGTAGCTTCATTCTCATTTTCCGCCGCATCGGGGAACGGGAAATGGAGCGGAACCGGTGACACATAGGAAATCCCCCGCGGTCGGCGCAGTGATTGGTACATACGTGCCTGCGGATCTTCGTATTCTCGTCCATACCCTACCCATCACTTCCTACGATTGTTGTCAGAATATTCGCACGATCGTTTGCGCAAGAGAAAAAAAAACCCGCTGGCAATGGGCTAATTGAAAGTTACGTGAGCATCGGTGCACGCTTCTCCGGACGCGTCCCATTTTCTATAAATTCGACGAATCCTCTTTACCTGTTGCGCTATGTTTAAATACGCATCGACCTTACGAACGTGAAAAGGTAGCACGAGTCTCGGACCCTCTGGGGAAGGAACAATGACTCGCGGTTGTCCTATCGGCAGAAGCGATCTTGACTCACCGCTTTCGCCGTTTCCTTCGTTGACGCGCTCCACTCGTCTCGTATATGGTCCAGTTCGAGCAGCTTTTCGGCGATCTTACGAAATATCGATGCACAATGGAAAGGGAACCGCGTGGCCCCGTAGGACTGTCGCGGAGAGTGGGCGAACAATCGAGCCCATCCTCGTGTGTTCTCGTTGGAAGACGGGTGGGTCGTGATTCCGTGGCGAAATCGATTCCTGCCCACCGAAGTTATTATTAGTCGTACGGCCTTGGTTCGGGGACCTCTTCCAGATCGCCATCGTCGTCACGTACTCGATCCACGATTCTACGAAAGTGTCGCCCCGTGCTCGTGCAGCTCCTCGCCTCGCGCGCGCAGCGATAATATATCCGGCGCGGAGTCCGGATCATTCGTCTTCGGGCCGAGGGGATGATCTCGGTGTACCAGTTTCATCCTCTTGTTCTTCTTCTTCTGCTTCTTCTTCTTCTTCTTCTTCTTCTTCTTCTTCTCGTGGCCGTTGCCGGATCGCTAGAGGCTCGTCCCGAGGGGAAGGAGAGAAACTGTCGCTTAACGAGCGCGACCAAAGTACGATCGTTAATCGTCCAGCATTCGTAGATACGCAAAAGTCGCTCGACCATGAAGAATGAACCGTGCGGAGAGCGGTCCATTGCGCTGCCCCGTATCTCCTATCCATCCTGATGCGCCACGGCCGAACTACCACGGCCGTGGTCCGCGCGTGACGTTCATTCCGAGATTAATAACGTCGAACACGGCTGCGTTTCGTTCACGTCCCGAGGAACACCCTCCCGAGATGGTATTTCGCGTTCCGTACGGTTACAAGCGCGAGCTAGAATTATCTATCTTCGCTGGTGCAGGGAGGAATATGGGTGGGAAGGGTAAAGGGAACAGCGGAAGAAAGTATCGAGATGGTGGAGCACCGTCTTGACGAGAGCCATTCGCTCGAGGCTCGTAATAAGATAGTAAGGCAGGAGGAAGGGTAGCGGCATCCCTTGCCTTTTCAATCGCGGACCAGCTGGAAACAAATATCGCGGCACGGTATGGTTTCAATGGAACATCGGGACAAAGCTTCTCGCCAATCGGGCAGCTCGATTAGGCGAGACTCGTACGAGGACTCAACGAGACAAGGCGCCGAGAGGAGCCGTGAAAATTGACGAACGCGGCTTAGAAATGATTTTTCTCAAACAGCCGATACACAGAGAAAGTTCGAGGCAAGAAGTCGCGTTGCTAAAGGGCAACTATTACCAGCTACAATCCCCGGGCCGTTACACCGCTACGGACGGTGTCTTAAATCGTCCAGAGGACGGGGTCGTAAAACTTAATTACCATCAGAATAGTCTCCAGCCTGTGTACTCGATTCAACGCGACGGAGAAGGAGAGACGATTTATAAAAGCCATTGATTACCGCTCTCGATTCGTCTAACGACGCTCCGATTCGTGGGTGTCCCCCCTGTGAACGGCGATTATCATCCTTTCAAGGCTGACGCGTCGACAGGTTTTGTCGTCGCGTGAACCTGTCCCCGAAGGTGGGCCCCCGATCGGGCGGCAGAAGTCGACCAAGATCGTATCTGCTTCGCTTACACCGGGGCGTGAAACGACCGCGCCGCGTTGGCCCCCTATAAACGTTGGGTGGCTGTCGGGCTGCTTCGTATCCGGTTCACCGTCGCCACATTATTTCCCGCGCGCCTTGTCCACGGATGGAAGTCGATCCTCAAACACGCTGTTGTTCCCCACTTCGACGGGACCGGGTAACCTTTTCTGGCGCGCCGTGGTGTTCTTCAAACGGGAGGGAATCGCGGGAGGGTGGCCCTCGCACCTGGGCCACGGGGACACAAGCGTGTTGTCCCCGCTGTGTGGCTCGTGCACGGAGCCGATTCTACTTCTCTCTTTATAGCCCACTAACACCTCTGGGCCGATGCCCACCACCACCACCACCACCACCACCCCCCTACCCCCCTCGTTCAAGTACACCGACGACGGGCATTATTCTGATCGTGCGGGCCCCATCTCGCTGACAGTGTTCCGAGCCTACCTTCCACCTTCACAATGCAACAATGAGCCGTCCGCGGGGCGTTTACATACCTCCTCGCCGCAGGAATTCCTCGTCGTAGCTTCTGGAAACCGAAGGGCGATTGCTTGTCAGCTGACGACTTGGCTACCACGCTTAGAAATTCTATCATTGCGTGATTCGTGGTTATTCTCTTGCTTGGGTAAAAAAAAAAGAAGAGGAACCAAAAGATTTCGCAGGTGTAATCTGTTGCGCCGATATCTCAATCTATCGTCAATTCCCAAATCGATCGCGTTCGGTAATACACTCATCAAAATGCCCTTTTTTCTTTCACCCCTCGCCAGCGTCGCGCGCAGACCGTTCAATTCTGCAGGGCCATAAAAAATATTTACATCTTATAAAATACAAGTAGGTATATCCGTCGGCCGGTTCCGCCAACCGGATGTACGAATATTGATCATCAAGCGGTCCGCCGTCCTATTTATAGAGGGCCACCGGAACGACCGTGTCCCGTTGGCCGGTCTGCGCGCACCGGGTCGCCGATCTTCTCGCTTTCTTTGCCCGCCGCCACGCCGCCGGGCGCAACTTTTGCTCGCGTTTCGTGCACCGGGAGAAAATCGTCTCGACCAGCGCGGATCGCGCGGACATCGATCACGGGAAGCCGGCGCTTTGCAACGAGGGGAAGATCCCGCACGCGGACATTGGCAGTGACAATGGGCGCGATCCGGCTCGCGCTCTAGACCCTTTTCTCTCCTTCCCCTTTGTGCCGCGCCGACCGCTCCCACGCAGGCCCGAAAATCGTTTATCGAGTCGGTCGAGTCTCGTTCGCCCCTCGTTTTGAAGAAAAAAATCACCCGGGGATAAGGGCGGTGATTCGTTTCGTACAAACCAGTTTCTTTCGGATCGTAAGAATCTACTGAAAGGTAAGCTTTCGGAGTAGTTCCGGGCTTTCTTTGTTGCTCGTACGTCGGGAATATCCGCGTGGCACGCAGCCCTTTGCATTTACTACGTACGAAAGAGGGATGAAATGAGTCGCGATCCGGACGACGGCAGAGCTGGACAGGTCACGTAACGTCCGATTCCGCGAAATCTCGTGTACATTCGACGTAGCCACTTCCCAGGAGCGGGGCGAGCTCTTCCAGCGATCGTCCCGTACTTCCTTGTACCGGTTTCCTAGTCGGGATGTCTCGTCGATCTGAAAACCTTGCACAAGAAAGGGACTCGCCATCGTGACTCGCCAAAGGCGATCGGGGCGCGTTGCTTCGGTAAAGCTCGACGCAGGTGCGCACGCCTGTTCCAGGGAGGACAGGATCAACGTTTTCTTCAACTCTTATTCCGTCCACCTCGGTATCCAGTCATTAAGGTTCCTTCACCCCGGCCCTACGGGGAATCGCGAGACAAAGCTGACGGCTTGGCCGGGACACGCGACGCTGCGTCGAAACCATCGTCATTTCCTGTTTCGTTGCTCCGCGTCGATGCTGGCTTAACGTACGGCGCCGCACAGCAAGCGTAGCGGCAGGATTTTTGAGAACGAAGAATACACTTAAGAAGCCTGGGAACGGATTAAAAGTATGGATTGAAAATTTGCATAACTCCCTCGAAGTTACGAATCCTGAACGATTCTCGCGGTCTCGACATTCTCGCACTCGGGTGTCGTTTGTACGGTTGAATGAACGAAACGAAGTCTGCGGATCGATCGTTCCGTAGCGGATGCGAAACAGTTTCGACATTAGCTCCGGCGCAGCACAGCGATTCGTATTAATCCGGCGTTCAAAATGTACAGGGATTTACCTTTAATCTGCATAGGCAGAAGTCACCGACGAGACATTCCCACACCGAAGACGACGGGCGGATGCATATTTGCTCTCAACGTTGTCCCGCTAAGTGCCTCGAGCTTGACGCACCGGGGACAATCGTTTTTGGCGACGAAGCACCGCGCCCAAGAGCAAACTTCGGCGTTCCCGGGTTTCCACGTAAACGTAGGGCAAACAGCGCGACGCGATACCCTCGGCTTCGAGGGTTTCCCGATGTTCAAACAAGCGCCGGGGAATGAAATTAAAATCGGCCACGCCCGAACGATATTCCTCGTTCTCGAATCTCCAAAAGGCATGCTCCTATTATCATTCTAATTATGCCCTGTTTGCCTACGCCCGCCGGCGCTCGCATCGGATCTCCTCGCTTTTTAGCCGTTGGTTATGCTCGGGCATCCCATTGATTAGAGAGTAGCTGAATCCGAGGGAAAAAATCGGGGGGGGGAACGAGTCTTTGAAACAGTACACGCCTGGCATCTGTAATGTTAGATCTGCCTTCTGTAATTCGTATGGGGAAAAAAGGGGGGTGGGGGGGACTCTGCTTTGAGGGAGCTGCTACTATTCCCGAAGCTTTTCTGTATCGATGAGCCGAGAGCAGCGATCGTAATGTTATAGTCGGGGGAATGCTATAATTTTATTAGACGCTTCGAGGCTCGGTATCTTTTCTTTTCTAGATCGCCCATACTCTGCTATCCGGACATAGAAAAAAAAACAGACAATGCGGAAAGCTTAATCACGGTTCAGCGTACCTTTTCCTCCTCCCCGTATTTTCGTCTCGATTCATCCTAACGACTATGCCCCGATCATTTTAAGCAGTTTCCGCGTTGCATCGGCGGGCATTCGCAAAATTATCCGCCCCTCGTCTCGCGGGGCAAAGCGAGAGGCGTCAAGTGACTCTCGAGGCTGTGCCGTTAAGGGACGATCAATCGGAGTACCGGAACGAGAAGCATCGTCGTACGCTTCCTCGGCGCGCAAGTCCCGGGAGCTCGCGTTTATCGTGCACCTCTGCTACTCGCGGCTAAGCGAATCTTCGTCGAAAGCAATCGAGGACGTTGTGCGACGGATAAACGTCGACGCGGATCCGCGAGCGGGGAAAAAAAGAAGCGATCCTCGAGATACAATGTAGAGTTTGCTCCGCGCGAAGCAGCTAGTCATGGAGCAAGATTGCACGACTGCCTGTGGTCATTACTTTGCTACGGTTGCGCTGCTTTTTAGTCTATCGACAGAGGCAAGGTGATATTGCGTTCGAATATGCAACGTGACAAGATTTGAGATTATGTTTTTGTAGGTACGCGACATTGATCGATCGTACAAGTTGTACGGAGTTAAGGAAAATAATAGTTTCAGCTTAGCAGGTTTTATAAATGAAAATCGTAAATGAAGCTAGCGGTAACTTGTTTAAATATTGAATTTAAATCTAAGACGCGTTGGAAAGCTCGTCGAAGGCCGAACCACGGATCGATATTGACTGAGAAGACATATCCTGCACGCGATACCATTTACCATTAGCGAATGCGTTAATATATCGACCATGAAGCAACGCCCATAGTCTCGGCGGATGAAAGACGACAGCGTGCAATTGAACAGCGGAGCCTTGTCGGAATAGCGTTCCACCTTCTTCTTACCATGGATGTCGCACTGTCCACCGCGTTATCCCCGTTACACGTTTGGCGGCTGTGCAGCCTAAAGACGCGCCGTTATTATAGCCGCGCGAAAGAAGAGGCGCGATATCCACGAAAGCGTTTAATGGACGGGGAACGCGGATACGGCTAGTTTGCATAATAATTAATCACCCGGTGCTCCTCATAACGGACAATTTCCGCCGCTCCCTGGATCGCGCCAGTCGTTGTCTGCCAATAACAGCGTCCCGGGATAAGGCGGGACACCCGATAACGGAAAAGGACGCATGCCACATTTCGACGAACGCGGACGCCTCTCTGAAAGCCTTTCCCGGTACGATCGAGCGATATCGCATATCTGTTAAGTAAACGCGATTAACTGTATTTTGCATATTCGACGCGTCTACCGCCGTCCGGATCGCGCGTTAAGCGAGGCCCGCGTTATCTTTGACGGAATTTAAAGCGTCGCGTAACGAGCGAGATTATCCTGGAAACGATTTCACCCTCTCGCGTTACGTCCGATGATCTTGAGTAACGTTATTAAATCTGTACCGTGTTTCTCGCCTGAGGCGGTGATAATGACACCGGGAACCAGGAGAAACGGAACCGTGCGGATTCCACAGAGATTTCGCGCTGGCAGAGCGCGCGACAAGCTTTCGTTGTTGCGCCGTGGAAACGGTGGCCGACAACGCGCATCCCTTTCCCCCCGGAGGAAGCAATCACGCGAAGCAATTACGGCGATTCTGGATATAAAAACGAACATAGAAGAGAAACCGAAAATTTCGGCGTCCGCCAACTAATTTCCTCGACGTAGTCCTGATCGCGACTAGTCTCGTGAGAACCTCTGGGGATCATTAGGGCCAGGGAAGAGCTGCGTGGCAAGAAAAGAAAAAAGAAAAGAATGTTTAATCGCGATACGCGCCCTTAAATCACGTCCCTTTCCAGGAACCGATCGATTCATCGGCCGTTCCGTGGGCCCATTATCGGTGAAACGCGGCCTGAATTATGCACAACCGTCCGGGAGAGATTGGCTCGAAGATGCGCGTCTCGTTGAAGGAAGGGCGCGCGTAATTGATGGGCTTTAATGGACTGCAGATTACAACGTGGCGCGTTTTAATTACCGCGATCACCGCGAGCCTTCCTGTTATTACGCGATCTGATAGGTAGCGAGACGATCGAGAACGCCCCGACGTATCCCGATCACCGGTGGAAGGAAGAGCGGCGAGCAGCGTCGCGAGAGGGTAAAAAGGGCCTCGGCCGAGCCGTCCTGCGGATGATCGCGATCGCGACACACCTGCCGCCAATCATCGAGCGTCGATTATCCAGGGCCGATTTGCCCTCGCGGAAGGGCTGCGCCCGTCTCTAGCCGTGTACCGCGTCCATTTTAATCCCGTGCAAATTGCCTGGACGATCGGCCGCGACCGATGCTTCCTAAGCTATTCGCGTAGCCCTTAACGTTGCGCACGCTGTATATTACGCGGCGCGCTTTTGCCGCAAGAAAGAACAAAAAACAGACGGTTTTAATTCGTTTATCAGGTATCTAGGAGGGCAGAGAACCGATAGGGGAGGATCCCAAGGGATGGTAGACACCGGGCGGAGACGTCACCCATCGAGACGGACCGTAAAACACGTTTCTCCGCGGCTCATCTGCTACTTCGTGGCGAAATTGATGCCACAAATTGCCGCGTCCCGAATCGCGGTCATCCGGGAAACGTTGGGAGAGCTGAAATTACAGGGAGGGTACGGTGGCGATCGGCCCCGACGAGGAAAGGAATGCTGGAATTACGGCGGGAGGTTGCACGCGAATAAAGCGGCGCGGCGCGGACGGGTGGGCGAGGATCTCGCGGGGAACGGGAAAAGAATAGACGCGATCCGCGGACACAAAGCAGAGCCTCGCATATGAATTATCCGCGAAGGAATCGTTTCCTTCGCCGAGACCGTGCGCGTTCGTGTTTGCACGGTCTAGCCGCTTCGCGCCGGAAACTCAGCCGGGCGGCATCGTGAATCCGCCCTGGACGGGCTGCCAGGTCGGAGCGGCGTCTCGCATGGGAACGACAGACGCGACGGAGCAGTCTATTGTCGAACGAAACGAGCAGGGGGTCTCCTTGCTTCTGTCGCGACTTCTGGACACCCCTCTTCCTGCTGGCTCGCGCTCTTCGCAACGGGGAATGCGACATCGAGCGATGTACGAGAACGCGAGACGTAGACACGGGGCGTGTAATCGAAAGGGGGCTGCCGATAACGAGACTGAAGAAAATGATAGGGGTAAACTCTGTACAGCGGTTTCCATCGTGAAACGGCGAATCGCAAACGGAAAGGGAGAATAACGCGAGTCGGGAAACGACGCGAGCAACGAAACGGAAATTGTCTCGTCGCAAGTGCGCGGGCTCTTCTACATTTTACCTCCGGTGGGGGGGAAATCCGCCGTGATATCTCGAGAGCCAGATGCCTTGAGAACGAAAGGGAAGAACGAGTGAACGAGGACGGAGGAAAATGGGCGTTATTGCATTTTCCGGATGTGTATTGTATATAAGGAAGATACACTGAGTCAGGATGCAAAGAATGCGAGTAACTTAGGCTGGAGTTATGTGCGCGCCGCAATAATATCAACTTAATTATACGCTGGAACGGCTGCCCTGGTACGCGCTGCACTCGCTGGTAACGATAAAACTTTGCCATCCGCACGGGAACGATGCCGTTCTAGTCTCAAAGGGTATCGCCTCGTGCTTGGAATGTTTCTTCCGCTATCGAGAAATGCATGACCTGTGAAAAGTATTTTACTGCTACGAAATTCATGCTGCCTCGCAAAAAGTTTGATAATTCCCTTCGAGTCGCTGCGAGCTTAGCGAAGATATCGCGCACGTTCTTCCCGGTGCATTCCCGCGTACTTAATCGCATTAACCGAGGGTTAAAGTGCCGCGGCGATTTAGTAATCTTCCTCGATGCCGGAGCCGCGAGTTCGGCCGAAGTTAAGGCCCGGAACGATCTCCCTTTCGCTTAACGAAAATGAACGCGATGCGAGCGCGCCGTAAAATGGATACGCGCGTTAAATGGGAACAGTCACGGTGCGGCGCGGGCAAATTGCTCGAATTTAATAATCACGGTAATGAATGGACACCGCGGCGTAAGTAACGACAGCAACATTACTAGGAGAAGTATTTCGATGTACCGCGTTTCAACGTGAACGTTGTTCTCCAACGGAGGGACAGGGGGAGACAGAAAGAGAGAGAGAGAGAAAAAAAAGCCGGAGATGATGCCTATCTTTGCAGAGGTTGCGAGCACCCGGCCCCGACGCGATCTTTCGACGAGATATTATAATACCAGGGGAATCGCCGCATCTCGGCGGTAATGCTCGTTATTACGTGCCGCTGAGCGATCGAACGATCGATCGACACGGAGGGGACGTTTCAATCGCGCGCGAAACTCCGTAGGATCGGCAGGATAAAACGAGGAGGGATCACGCTCCGATGCACCCCTTTCGAGAAGTTGCAACACGCGCTCCCTTCAATGGGAATCGAGCGACGGTAGTTCGAGGCTGGTTCGATCGGGAAAAGGTTTTTCGATTGCCCTGCGCGCTCGTATTTTTTATAAGGTTTCGGATAGTCCGTGCGGCGAACGCCCGAAGAAATTCCGCGGGACCGATCGAATTCCGAAAGGGCGTGCAGCGATCGGCAAAACATGCAGCGGGGTAACAAAAAAAAAAAAGAAAACAAAAGGGGGAGAGGAAGAAGTAGAACCGGTCGATCGGCGCGGGGCGAATTCCTAAGAATCAGCCAGCGAAACGCGATTTGCCGGTGCGAGGCGAACCAAATATGGCCGAGGAGAGGGTAGCGGCGCGGCTGGATTCAGGTGAAGACGAGGAGTCGGCAGGCTTATCCCCGACCCCACGTAATTCTAGCTCAGGTAGATCTATAAATAGGAGGGCCGTGTACGTGGTGCCGACCTGTTGCTCGAGCACCCTCGTGTGAACGTCGAGGCCCTGAGTAATCGAACCCCGTCGTTCCCCGGAGCGCATCCGCCGCCTCGCGTTCCATCGTATGCTCGTGGTGCCCAAAAGCGCCTCGCCGCTTCGAAAGGTCATTAGGCGTAATGAATACCCGATAGCCCCCTTAACCCGCAACTGTAATCGCCTCGCGAGCAAGCCTCTAAGCACGCCCGAGCGCGCTCGCCTCCCCTCGCCCTCTCCGACAGCTTAGCCCGTGCTAATGATTTCTTTCCCCCCCCCGGTAATATCCGCCGTGCGCGTCGTGAACGTTCCGCGATTCAGAGCCGACTTTTCTTTGTTGCGCGCAATTTGTGCCGTTTCATGCGAGTAGGCAGGTAGGTAGGCAGAGATGATTCACAATGAACGTTGATGAATCGGACAGGCGTGTCGCTCTCCTCCGCGCGCTCCCTTATTCGTCGGACGAATGGAAAATTGAACGTTATCAGGCGCGCGTTTGTGCAGCGCGTGTGAAGAAGTCGCGGAATCCAATTCGCTCGTTTAGCACCGACGCGTATGCACGCGATTCTCTGTGGGCAACGACTTCTTAAGATCGCCGGCTGATGATCGCGTAACGAGCCGCCCGCCGTCAACCTGTCAGGGGAGCGTAGGAACCAGCGTACTCGGCATGCGGAAGCCGCATGGCAGGGGCGAAAGAGGGAGAGAGAGAGAGAGAGAGGGGGGACAGTTCTTTCTTCCACGATCCGGACACCTACACACGGCGGATTCACCGGGGAACAGAAGGAACGAGAGTGAGAATTCTCATAATTAATAACGGCAGACGGCTCCCACGAACCGAAGGCGAAGGTCAGAGGCGTCGCTTACTCGGTCGACTAATGGTAGCAGGGTCACGATGGGGGTTTACAGTATACCGTGCAATTTGCATAGCGTCATTTACCGGCTTTCAGCCGCGGCCGAATGTCCACCTTCACGCTAATCCCTGATCTTTGAACCCGTTTGCGCCCATAAACTGAAACGTGCGGATCACGACGGTCTCGCGTTTGGTCTACCCTCGCTTCTACCGGCTCGCTCGTATCAGATGTACGACGGTTGCAGTTCCGTGGGACTGTAAAATTACTTTTTCCAACGGGGACGACGAGCTGGCCGTGACCTCTGCCACTTGTGCAAACCTGTAAATCATTTAATTCATCGTTCCATCTCGCTACTGCATCGTTTGAAATCTTCACGCGTATCTAGAAGCAATCGACGTTAATCGAGAATGCAATTTATTCTCGCTAGTTTCCACCCGATACGGGAAACAAGCGGGTTACCGAACATTTTCCCAAGGCCGCATTACGCCGAGGCAGGACGTACAGTTATTCGCGTAGGATCCGAGATAGTCAAGCATCCGAACTGTCAATTATCGAGCTTTCGTCGAATCCGCCGCGTCGTCCACGGAGAAGATGAAGCATAGCGGCGACGGGTCAGCCAGCCTTTTAGGAGAGGCGGACAGGTCCGTTAGTTATTGCACGATCGGCACGATGCTCATTCAGGGAATTGCCATGTCGGAAGAGTGGGTCCCCCGTATCGTGTCACCGTGTGCCGGCTCTCTCAGCTGTTCCGCCAGGCACTTATGTATGAAATACCACCGTTACTTCGCGGGCAGCGATAACAAATTGACAAAAATACCAGCCGGCCGTACGGTGCTTCGATTAGCATAAGACGGGGCCGAGGGGACGCAGACTCTCACGGAGCCGTTCCCTTGGAACCATTGGGAGATGTTCCAATTAGTAGATACGAACAGTCGGGGGCGTTTTATCGGGCATTCCTCGGCCAGTTCGAGCACCGCGATGCTCGCGGAGCACGCACGCCGGTCGATACGCGCGCATCGGGCCCGGCCGCGTATACACCATTTGCATAACACGCAACGGCGGGAATGGGATTAGTTTCGCAAAGCGTGAACGGCCGGGCGGGCCTCGACCAAGAGATCCAATGGATCCCGATCTCTCACGGTCCGCGAATGTTGGAAATCGTGCGCCGGCCCGGTCTTTAGGACCGCGGCGGAAACTTCGCCCGCGGTGTTCGCCCGCGGCCGCGGGGCATACGGACGGTCTGTTCCCAGGTGAAGGTAATCATATTCCGCGTTCCACGGTAATGGTGAACAGAACGCAGCCTCCGGGCTCTAACGGAACCTCCGGCACCGGCACCCCATTTCATCGGCCCCGTGGGTGCACCTTATACTCAAGCCGAACTCTCGCGCGGCCGCAATTATCCCGCGAACAGCTGTTATCCCGGATAGGAGAGGATCCGCCGATCGTTATCAGCCCGTTGTTTCTAACTGTCTGTGCCTGTGACTCTGCTAATAAGTCTCGCAGCCGGTATACGATATTATTACGGCTGTAGATACGCGTGATAATGAAACGTTTTTAAATATCAGCGAGACGGTTCGACGAATCTCGCTTATCATTTATACTTCCCTATCCGTCTCGTCACGTATGCGTAGCCTCGGTCCAGGACCATATCGGCCCGCGAAATCGGCGGCCAGGTTGCGGCGCGGCGCGATCGAGAGCGCAAGTGAAATTAGTCGCGGTTCGACGAGTGCGGCTACAACCAAGGGGGGGGGGGGGCACTCGAACGGAAGAAAGTAACGCGGCTCGCGACGAATCAGGGTGAATCGACGGAGATGCCGATCGCGCAGAAAGGGAAACCCGTCAGGGTAAAAGGGGCAGGAGTGAAAGAGAAAATCGTTGATCCGCCACGAAACGAGGCGCGCTCGCATTTTTCATTCACGACTTGTCACCCACGCGGGCGTGTCGTTTCTACCTGGTCAGCGTAACGGAGCCTCGTTCGTGTTAATGAACGTACACTTGCCACCTGGGGATGCGCTAATTATGCAACGAGACGTGGGTTCATTGAGTTTCGAGGGAATTCTTCGCGAACATACACCGAAGCGTACCACTGAGCTTGAGCATATTTCAGCTACATGGTAACGAAGCTTAATTGTCGCGTAAAGTTATAGTAACTTTACTCCGGGATAGGATGCTGTCGTACTCATTGTCAAGATTGTCAAAGTCAATCTCTCGCGACTAAATTATCGAGACTTTCTTTTTATCCCACGGCAGGATTTTTCAATTTATCGAACGTTTCCATTAGCGCTCGACGCAAGTCATAGACGGCCCTCGCCGCGTGTCATTCGTGCACGTAGCGAAGCATCCGCATTTTTCGCATGAGAATACATCGCGAAGACACCGGGGACGCGTGTTGCTGCCGATCAATACACGTTCATGCCCATTCACCGAATTCCTCGGTTCAATGGGCCATATCCTGAATACGCAATGACACGCAGCTTTTGCCGGCTCCGCAGAGGCGGGATTCGACGTAGCCTCTGGGCGGCTAAGCGGCGCTCGTCCATCGGCGCGTTCTGCGGAGAGAAAAGAAAACGCGAGAGGAAATCCATCCGGCATCGCCGCGAGATTCATTACAATACACCCAAGATGTAATTTACTGCGTCGTTAACGAGCAGGCGCGAGCATAGGTGTCACGAGTCTCCGTACCCTTTTGCACCCCTCGCGTTTTTTCCTCCCCCCCTCACTGCCTCTCTGTCTGTCGCCTCTTCTTTCGATCAACAGTGAAATACCGGTGAAGGAAGTACGCAGACGACGGGGAAAAGATGGAGTCTCGTCGGGTAAGAAGAGAAACTGCCCACGCTCTTTTATCTCGCTGGGGTCCTTTGTATTTAGCCGCGGTCGCAACTGGTATGCGCCGCGCCGGCTTCGCCAAAGTCCACCTTCCCTTCCCGACGACTCTTCGTTTTGTCCGTCGACTCTTCCAGCGTTCTCTCCCTTGTCCCTACCCCTCCGCCCCTTTTGTTACCTGTTAACCCTTCGCATCGCGCGGCTAACACACGTACGCGCGTAATTCGCGCCTCGCGCGACTCTTATCGTTCATTTCTGAAGTGCCACAATCTTTCGTTCCCGCTGACCCCTTAACGATTCCATCGAATACGTTTCCCCTCGTTCCTGCGTTGCTCGCCGACGCGGGTCGAGTAATCCTCGACGATGCGGAGCGGATTACGCCCGTGAACTTTCGCGCCACGTCCGGCAACGGAATAACACGTGCTCGTTCTCGCGCGACCCACGAATCTGCATACCTCGCCGGAGGATCGCGAGAACTAGCCGGCCGACGTGCGAAGTTATGCCGTTGGCTCGCTGCCAGCCGCGGCCACGGCACGTACAGCTGTCACCAGACGACAGTTACACTAGAATCCCACGTGACAGGATAAATCCGACCTTAACATTCAGCGCGAGGGTCCGCCGTACAATGGCTTGGCGTTACACTTCGCGTGTCCGCGGCCGCGTTCGTAATAATAGAGGCACGTGATTGACCGACGTATTCCGGTTTCTAATTTAAGGAAATCCGCGCTCGAGGGCAGAGTCCCCTTTGCTCGGATGTCATCTCGCGAATGACATGATTGGGAATCGTTGATTCCACGAGTTAAAGGGCACGGTACTCGCCCGGAGGGGGGGATAGGAAGAAATAGTGATCGTCGTTGCGAATCATAGAGCTCCGTTATCGGACATTAGATTCTATTGCGTTTACGTGAAGCCAGACTGAAAAAGTTTCTTTTTCGTTTCAGGAAACGGAAGAAGAGTGCCGACATGTCGGCCTTGAGCACTGGGCCTTGTCGACCCGGGATTATACTCTGCCTGACCGTTCTACTGGCGTCCCACAGCAATTCTGGTGAGTCCTTCGAACGGCGTCGCTGAGAAATTTCTTTCACAAAGGGACACAGTCTTACGTGTCGAAATGTAGCTCGTTTTTAACGGTGAACAAGTGCGTTCGTGAGAAGGCATGAAAGGAAAGTCCGCTTGAGCTTCCCGATTTTTGTACCTTAAAGAGACAGTCGAAGGTGAATTTTATCTTTTCTTTTTCTTTGTCATCGAACGCACGCGCGTCCAAAGTTAATTCTCTCTCGATGACGCGTCGAATTCTTCTCGATTCTTTTTCTTCTTTTTTTCTTCAAAAGAAGCAGAATGACTAACACGACCGGCCAGTGTCTGAATGAGCCAAGCCAGACACCGTCAGGACATCGAACCTACCTTCGTCCATCCCTTTCCCTCGAGAAGGGAACAGAGTCTTACCTCATAACGTTCGCCTCTGGTATCGGCAACGCAGAGAAGCCCATAACGCTTTCCCATGGACTTTGCACACCATATTCGTTCCTCGACGGCATTCGAGCCCAGCCCCGGAACGGTCTGTCTTTTCCATCGCCTAGCCACGCCGTTCGTTTTCCGTTTACGTCGAGCCGGTTTCGACTCGTCTGTACGCGACTATTTCTACGCGGTATTTGTTCACGTTCTTATGGGACGCGGTCGGCCGACGGATTCGATCGGTATCGATTAGTCGTCCGTCCCTTGGGACAATAAGAAAGCCAAAGGGACGGATAAAATCACTTTTCACCCGCAATCTCCATTCCATCCCGAAACTTGGGTTCAAGCTCAACAGTTCACGCGATTAATAATTCGTTGTCCATTTTAACTTCCCCATCAATTTCCCCGACGGCACAGCGTCCGCTGCGAATGATAAAGCATCCATGATTGCTTCCTGCACCCTGATCACCCCCCCGCATGATCTTATATTGACGGTCAGGCATCGATCCTGTTTTTCCACGCAGCTCGCACCGCGAGGATGCATTCCCGGAACAGCGGTGCTACCTCGAACGTCGGGACGTGCAAAAACGTTGCATTGTCAATGGGAACTCATCGGAGATGCAACGTTTTTGCTTCGACCCCCCGCCGTCATCGCCTCCCCGCCGACAATTGGCCGCTTCGACGAACAGCAGGTGTGGACAAATGGTGGTCGCGGAGAACGATTGAATTCCTTCCAGCCGATGCGCGCCTTGCGCGTCCGTGTCTATTCCCCTTTTTCAACTAGATCACTAGGGTGATCTTGTCCCTTGAGTACAGTTTATATTCCTCGGGTTGCCTTACCAGCTAGACCGACGCGCTCTGTCCAGTGGCGTTGGCTTTTCTTCGAGGCGATCGTTTTTGCAGCTTCGTCGGCTCCGCTCGCAAGGGGTCGACGCTTGAACTTTGAACATTTCTTCTTGAACGAATAATCTCGTTGAAATCGCGCGGACCGTTAGGAATAGCATTGACGACAGAAGCTCCTGCGAGGGCACTGTTATACGTTCCACCGGTACCGACCGAATAATCAGCTCGTCACGTAATTCATCCGTCGTCACGCTTCGATCCGTAAACGTCGGTCGTCGAACGAAGAGGTGGCCCGCGAAGAAGGAAACGAGTCGACGGAGGAAAGGGATTTCGAAATCTTTGCGGAAGCGATTTAAGAAACGGGGCGGGGAAACGGAGGGAAGAGAGAAAAAATGCGCGTCGTTGGTACACAGCTGCACGAATAGCGGTCCGGTGCTTGCCTGCATGCGCGAGCGCGTGATGCTGTGAATTCTGGTCAAACCTGTAGAGACCCTGAAGAGTCGCCACCGCCGGAATGTCACTGACCGGGGTACTTCACCGTTGCCCACTTACGGTCCACGTCGCCGCACCTGACCCTCACAGCCGTTCCATATTTATGCCTTAATGCCCGCCGAAGTGTCGTTATCTTCGAGTATCGTCGAGCCGACGTGGACCGCGAGAGATCCGCCTTCATACCACTCGACCGGTCGTTCGACGTTTCCTGAAATTAGCGCGGAATAACGCTAGCGGATGGAACGTGTGCCCCTCGATCATTCCTGGAATGTCTACCGTGTGTGAGAACGTTCGTCCGTGTCGCGATACCGTTGATTCTCTCTCTTTCTCCCTCCCTCTCTCTCTCTCTCTCTCACGAAGAGACAAATCGATATCGCATCCGTATTAGCATCGATTCGTCCCATCCAGCGCTGGATAAACGTGACCGTTGCGGGCAATCGCCTTTTCCTTTGACTCCGATGGATATGATTAATTGAAAGCCAAATAATATCCTCTTCGCGTGTACGTTCGCCGGGCAAGCAACGTTCCGCTATCAAACATTCCTGAACAAACATCTTCGGTTTCCGTTTGCCTTCCGGGGGAGGCTCTGTCCCGGCACCTGTTCGAGGATGCTTACCGGTGTCGCGTTAACGAATCGTTACTCTTGTCTTTGGCGGTCGTTAGCTCGGCCGAGTAAGCACGGTTTAAGGCTGAAGCGGATTCTCGAGCAGATGGAGGAGAAAGGTAAATTGATAGGATTGGTTCTATTCCCGCGGGTGCAGATAAAAGGGCCCCGGGCCTGCTCGGGCTCCTCGTTCCCGTGCCCTCTGTCCCCCGTCCTTCCCGCCGCTGTTCCCTTCGTCCTTTTCCTCGCTACCATACCGGGGTGACGAGGTCAGCGGCGGTCATTCGGCGAAGGGTATAACGGAACGTGTAGGCGCAACCTCTTCGCCGTGACACGGATTAAATGATCGCATTAATTCTTCCCGGCTGCTGCACGAGCCTGGATACCACCGAAGGCTTCTCTGCCCTCCTGGGAAGCGATCTTCGCCTCTCTAACATATATTCGCAAGCCGCGTTGCCCGAACCGAGTCTCGTCTTACCATAAGGTTCACTGCACAAGCGGTGCTTCCCGCTGATTTACTAACCTCCAGCTGAATCGGCGAGGCGATATTTTAAGGACGTTTGCAGACCGTAGCAGGGGGGGGGCGGACGGCGGCGGTAGATTTACAAGCACTAAAACTGCAAAGTCGTCGGCAACAAACGAGCTTAGAATTCGCGCACAGAGAACGACCGGCAGTGCAAGCAGCTCTCCGGTTTGTTGATCAAAACCACCTGTCACCTCCCGCATGCCAATCCTATCGACGCGATCAAGATCGCGTCCCGATATCGTAAACGGGCAACGAACTCGATCGGGAATGACAGATACTTTATGACTCGCCCTCGAAACCGATCCCGCCGCCGCGGAACGCGGTAGCGTATTACGGCAGAACCGGTCGATCAACCTTTCGCGATCGACAGCAACGACAGTGACACTGACTATCGGAAGCGCATGGGGCAGCAGCGATATACTTGTCGAGTCATTAGGGCGGCTATAATTCCCCGCGATCCAAGACAGGAGTCGTCCGTCATCATTTGCCACGCGTACGGCATATTCGTCACAGACACTTACGGTGGAAGCCTAGAAATTATTAATGATATCAATGATATTAATGATAGCTGTTTTACATGCTGTTGCTAAATGGTTTTCCCGAGCCACGTTTAATCGACTCGGTCTCCCTCTTGAATTATCCGAACGTCGGCGTCTGCTCGATAAGGCTGATGATACGTAAGCGATCGACTGAACGGGATCGGTGGAATTAATTACGTTCAGCGATTGTTGCGAACTAATTACGAGGCGAGCGACTTGCGAACTTATTTTACCACAATAATCGCGATCTCCGGCGCTGGGAAGTGCTCGTCGATCTATCCTTGACGGTTCAACCTGAATCCCAAGAGGCATCGGCCTCGAGCGCAGCATCCACGGGAAACAAAGCGTTCGAGCAACCGTGAAACAGCAACGAGATTCATTTCTCGCGGCCTGTCCGGGGCTTTCCGTTCGCCGGGCGGCAAGGGTAGCGATCGTTTCATCGTCTTTTTCATTACCGCCGCCGAGAGGAGGTGTCCCTCCGCGGTGGGTTGCGGTCTAACCGCGACCTTGGAAAGCGCGTTAGTGCAGAATTTCGTGCACGCGATACGCGCCGGGGAGCGGAAAGAGGACAGGTGCTCGACGGAGCGTGTGCCCGCTGGTTGATGGTAATGAACTTTCGCGAGGCAAGGCCGCCTCGGGATGATTTCATAACGCGCTTACGATGTATTCGCTCTCGCTCGCACCGACGTTAATCGCCTCTCTCCTTCTCCGCTCGCCCGCGATGCCTCGTCGCCTTTACGAAGGCGCGGGGCCCGATCGAGACGAAGCGGGCAAAGATTCGCAGTAAAAACGCTAGGTTGAAGGAACGATCGAGCGGCGTATAATCGATGTGCGTCGACTTACATAATGACTCCAGGTGAATAATAACTCGACCTCGATTACCGTTCCCGCGAGCGGATGATTCTTACCTTCTGCGCTCGAGGCGAGATCGCGATCATTGTTTGCGCGCGATAAGCCTTGCAAAGGCCGTTCGGCTGTCCTTCGTTAATTACGAAGACAGAAGTGCCACCGCGGTGGGAGCGTATCTACGTGCACAAACGACCGGAACTCCGCCGATAAGCGAGCCGTGTACACCCGTTCGCCGCGGTCCACCCTTGCGATAAGGAATCGCAGCCTCCTATTGCCAGGCGGCGCAGATAGAGTCCCGTTAGACCGATCGACAATTCGCTACGCCCAATTCCGTGGATGTCAAAGTAAACGAGATCGACAGGACTCCCTGAACCGTTCCGGAGGAACAGCCGGCCGATTTTCCGCTCGCGAACTTCGTGGCTCGCCGGTTACCGTCGAACGGGCGCGAAGCGCAGGGCGGATCGTAATCGCGCGCGACCCAGCGACACCTCGACGAAGCGTCGGCTGCCCGGCCCGGGTCTCCGAACGGGCGTAATAATTTAGCGCAGGCACCGTGCGAGACAAGAATCGTGTCCCGGTGGAGCAATGTACACGCGGTACGTGCCCCGTCCGCGTAACGTGGAGGCACGCGGCCCGTCCGTGGGACTTCGCGACACGAGGATGCGGGGGCCCATCCATTCACGGGGGCCCGACCGCGCGCTGCTTCCCGGTACAATTCAATTCGCTGGAATCCACCGGCTGCGCGCCCCCGGGCAACGCGGAATGCTGATTCTCGAATACGCCTCGCGTCGACGGGGGTACGGCCGAAGCGTACGGCAACGCGAACGCGTCCGCGCGCTGCGCTGTACGGGAACACCTTGCGGAAACGCACGCGCCGCGCATTTCAACCTTGCGCCTTCGAACACCGGGTTTCGACTTCCGATCGACGGGCCACGCCGGTTCCCGGTATTATTCGCGGACCGTGGAACGTGCTTCAAGATCGATTCGGTTTTAGGGCGACGCGTTAAT
Source organism: Holcopasites calliopsidis (assembly GCA_023838395.1). Lineage (NCBI taxonomy): Eukaryota > Metazoa > Arthropoda > Insecta > Hymenoptera > Apidae > Holcopasites > Holcopasites calliopsidis. The sequence continues at coordinate 3,968,710 of JALHAQ010000008.1, forward strand.
CTGCCTCCCTTTTGTCGTTCGTCGATTTCGGGAGATTATCGATGCGATTCAGATAATTGGTATGCTCCAATTGTTCATAGCGTGGACATCTTTAGTTGTCATCAATGGCTGACATTCTTAATCCGAGAGGGAATCGTCGTACGGGTCTCAGCAGTCTTTCGCGATGAACCCTCAGTGCTGTAGATAATAAATCTGCCAACGTGGCGCACTCGATGACAGGATTATACTGGACGTTCGGATCCTTCGCCTCGCGACGCGCGTATCCACGTACGCGGGAACGTTTTGTGCATTTCAAAACGTTCCTGAACGCGGTTTTCAAAGGGAGGAAAGCACGGTCGGAGACTTTCCGAAACGGGCCAGCGTACGTTTTGCTTCGACGTATTGACCCGTGTATTCTATGCGCCAGTGATACTTCCTGCGAGTTGAATAACTTTACCGGCAGAATGAAAATACTAAAAATGCTCGTCCTTCATTTCTGTTCCTTGCCGCGCGAAGAGTTTCGCGCGCACCGAGTGACGTCGTCCGAATCGTATCGCGCGGACGTTGCTGACGCGCGTTCGTCGGGAAACGCGCTGCGACTCGACAATCCGCGGACCCCGAGGTACGCGACGACCGGGGAAAGGGAGCAGCGGAGAAGATTCTATCGGCGAATAGGAGGGCTCATTGTGCGAGTAGGAAGAATAGCACAGGAGGATTGTGTCGCGAGGAGGGTGGCGTTGTCGCGTTTCACGAACAATCGAACCCTCCTCCCGGCCCCGGCCGCGAGGGCGCTTCCAATTCCGAAGGAATTGCGAGACACGCCGGTCGCCGTAAAGGAGACGCACGGGTCCGCGTGCACGCGCGTTTTCACCCGTCGGACGTGTCGACTACGCTGAAAGCTGACGGAGGCTGAAGAGGGACGGAGCGGACGCGCAGCGAGACAGAAAGGCAAAGGAGAATTCTGTATTCCATGGCGCGCGCTCCCTATACAATTCGTTCGACCGGGGGGTGTTAACGAGAATTCGCCCACGTACACGCTCGCGCCATATGACGCTTCGACTCGCTCCGTTGTTAAACCCGATTCACCCTCCGGACAAACGCATCTCGCCGGTAATTACAATGATAAACTACACACGCACGCCGGAACAGACGCGGCTGGACCCCTTGCGAATTTCGTGGTATACGAAGTTCCCAAGATTACTTAGCCCCCCGATGCCATAGAGTTCGTGGGTTATTTCAATTAATCTAGTTTATCTGGGGGGGGGGGTAATTTAGTCGGTTCCAGATGCAGGATTCTATAGCGATCTCGTTATCCGCTCTTTCATGAGATTGCACTGTAGAGCCAACGGACTTTGTGATTATCTTCCATGTCTCCTCGTTCGTAGAAATCGGGTCCCAACGAATTTTCTTATGATAATATAATTCATGTAATAGACATAGATAACGAAAGGCGAATTCTTTTTCCGTTGCAGCCCCCGTACTCGACCAGGACACGACACAAGTAGCGGAATACGATGGCGGTACGTATACATAATATACGCGACAGCGACTTTTATCGCAAGCAATCGACGCGAGGTTAATTGTATCGCGGTTGAGCGGACAGCGCGTGGCCCGTTCAATGATTCTTACACGGCATCGCGTTCGAACGATCCATTCAATGAATATTAAGACCGTCCACTGCCGTTTCATCATTCTATCGTACACCACTTTGCAACGCTGAAACGTGTGTACCCTTTAGAACGCAGCGCAACCCCCCATTAGCATTTACTTATCCATCGAACAACGTGCCGTAAAACAAAATAAAAACACGAGTGTTTATAATCGTTTCGACAACTCGCAGCCACAGCCGGATGCTACTACAACTACCAGCGCTATCAGGAGGGCGACAGGATCGTCACGAACGAGCCATGCCTGAACTGCACGTGTCACAATCGGATGCTGATGTGCTACCTGAGGGTCTGCCCATTCACAAAGGCGATCGGTCAGGATTGCACGGTGGAGAAGCGGCCGGATCAGTGTTGCCCCGTGATCACCTGCCCGGAGGTGCCGGTGCAGCTCTTGACCTCGACCACCAGCGCGCCGGATACATCCGGTTCCACGGCGGTCGGCTTCCACGACAACTACGGGTGCAACGTTCACGATCGCTTCTACGCGGACGGTGCCCAATTGCCCACCGATCCGCAGAATCCTTGCGAGCTCTGCTACTGTATCAGGAACAGGACTACCTGCGTCATGCAGGAGTGCACGCTTCGCGTGGCCGGATGCAGGCCAGTTTATCAACCCGGTGTATGCTGTCCGGTGAAATACAACTGCGGTGAGTGATCGGCGAATACGATTCATATTGTTGTAAATGCATACCATCGATACGCTTTTATTGCTCGAATTGTACGCGACGGTTCATTGTCCGTGTATCGTCGACAGAGTACGACGAGGATCTGGTGACGACGGTCGAGCCAACGCCCGGCCTCATCATGACCACGACGATGGCACCGGGTGCAACGCCGCAGTGCTACCACGAAGGGAAGATTTACGAGGACGGTGACTTGATCTACTCCGCGCAGCCGTGTCAGCACTGTTACTGCTTCCGCGGTGACATCGCGTGCGCTGTGCAGGATTGCGGAACACCGATGAAAACGCACGGGAAGAATTGCACCGCTGCGCCGCCGCCGGAAGGAGAGTGTTGCCCGACCACGTACCAATGCGGTAAGGAAGCTTCACATTTTATTACGTTCCGAGCGGTAAGGAGTGAAGAAGTCGCGAAACACGTTTGATATAACTAATCCTCGTTACGCAGACGACGACGGGCAAGGAGAAGTCGTAACGCTGGCAAGAGGCGAGGAAGAGACTACGGAGGAACACGTTCCGGAGACTACTGTGGCTACAGCGACGGAAGCTGAGAAGGCGGTTCAACGTCCAGAGACAACGGAGGAGTTCTTCCCGGGATCTGACAACGCTATCCCTGAATTCCACGAACCCGCAAAGACCGAGGCTCCGGCCGCGGGTGAACCGTCGACGGGAGAACCGAAGAAGGAGGAAGAGACTCCTTCGCTGCAGGAAACCGTTGTTCCGGAGACTGCCACCGTTCGAGAGGAAACGAGACGTCCCGAGCAGTTCACCACCGAGGGTCTTCCTTCTGTAACGGAAACCGGTGTGTCGCCAAAACTGACGGAAGCGGAGACCCCGTTAACGGAAGCTCCAGTCGTTGAAGAACCGACTACTAAATCTGCAGAAGAGACTACTCAGGAGGCCACAAAATCGTCTATTGCGCAAGAAATACCGGAAACGACTTCAAAGGGTGAACCAGAAGAATCGGTTACTGTGAAAGAGGAAGAAGAGGAACGCGTCGTTACCGAACAAGCGATTACCGAAAAGCCGCAGACTGAGGGTGAAGTACAGAAGGCAGAGCAACCGGAAGTGCCAGTCAGCGAGAAGGCGGAAGAAATGAAGCCAACTGTGGAAAGCGTTACTAGTTTGGAACGAGGACCCAGCGCCACAGAAGCTGCTGTGCCCGAAGAAGAGCGGCCGGTCGAAGCACCTACGCAAGCACCGGAAGTTCCCAGCGAAGAAAAGGGGACGTCGCCAGTTTCCGAAGCAGAGGCAACTACAACGAAGAGTTTGGCCGAGGAGCAGGTCACTGAAGCAGCTAAAGAGACGGAAGCTCCGGCGATCGTCTCCGAACCGGAGGAAAAGGTAACGATAGGACCGATCGAAGGTGCACCGGAAGAAGCCGTTACACCTGAAACGAAATTGAGCACTGAACAGCCTGCGGAAGAAGTTCCAAGCACCGAACGAATTCCTGAACGGGAAGAAGAGAAGGAAAAGCCAGTGGAAGTTAGCACGGAACAGCAACCCGTCGATACTACTGGTCCAGTGAAAGGGGAAGAACAGCAGGTTACCACGGAAGCTGCAGTGGAACGGGAAACAGAAATTCCAGCGCACAAACACGAAGCTCCGGAAGAATTGCCAGGTGCAGTTCCAAAGAAAGAGGACGCGATCCCCGAGGAAGTATCTGCGCAGCCAGCTGTGACGGAGGACCATCCCGCGGAACAGGAGAGACCGATAACTCCAGAGCAGGGACCAACCGGTATTTCGATCACGGAACGCGTTCCGGTGAGCAAAGCCGAGGACAAGGAAGCGGTGCCCGAGTTCCATGTTACCGAAGGCTACGTTGACATGAAGCCACCGGAATTCCATGTGCCGAGCAGTCTCGTGACCGAAGCTCCGGAAAATGTGCCGACTACTTACTTGCCCGCGGCTCATGAAACCACGGTTGCAGCTAAACAGGAAACGGTGCCCAGCGAAGAGGGAACCACGCTTGCCGGTCAGTTAGAAGAGGAGCCTTCTGTAACTGTTGCAAGCCCAGAAGCAGAAAAGCCGGAGGAGGCGGTTCCTGCGATTACCGAAGCGGAGCATGTTCCTGTGGAACAGGAAGCGACAGAAGCCGCCCCTAAAGCTACCGAACCTAGCCCCGCTGTAGAGACTTCCACCGCGCAGACTTCTCCGGAACGGACTCAACAAACTGAGCGGCCAGGCCTGCCGGGAGAACACAGCACTGAAATTTCGTCCTCTGAGGTGACGCCGTCCAAAGAAATGTCGGTCGAGGAGTTACCAGCGAAGGGTCTAACTATCGAGGAATCCGGAGAGGCTTCATCCGAGGAGGTTACCGATTCGAGTGAAGAGGTGACTTCTTCCAAGGAAGAATCGACTGAGGAAGAAGGCGAGAAGGAGCTCGAAGGACACACGCCGGAGACAAGCGATCAGACACCAATTACTGAAGAGCGCCCAGTGGAACAACCGACTGTTGATGGACAAACTGTAGAGGCTGAAAAAGAAATGACAGTGGCGCAATCGACGGAAGCTGCTACAGAAGCCAGTGCTGCCCCAGAGGAGAAACCTACTGAGGCCACCGAACAAAAGGAGCAGGCCACGCTTCTACCAGAAGTCTCGCCAAGTGAAAAGCCTATCGCGGAAGTGCCCGAAGAGCAAGTGACGGAGAAACCAATCGTCGGGGAAGAGGAAGCCCCAGTCACCGTTAAAGTAACTGAGGGTGAGGAAGCGATCACACAGGGAACGCCAGTCGGAGAAGGTGGACCAGCTGAAGCGAGCGAGAAGCCTTCTGTAGAGGAAGCTACGAGAGAAACAACCACTCCGGAAATCGAAAGCTCTTCGGCAACTCAGGAAGCAGCGGAAGCTGAGAGACCAACTGAAGGAACTCTAATGGTAGAGGTTCAACCAACAGTAGAGTCGACGGAAGAGAAGAAGACGGAGACACCGGAATCTACGGAGATACCTGCGACCGGATCATCACCAACGGGAGTAGCGATTACTGAAGCAGAATTGGCGCCAGAAGGGACTCAAGCTCCTCTTGGAGAAGCGACCCCGTCCAAACCCACTGAACGCAAGGAAGATGAAGAGATGGGTGTGGAAGGCAAGCCTGAAAAGGAAGAAGACATTCAGAAGCCATCTCTTGAAGAAGAGAAGCCAACTGAAGCGCCTGCTGCGGAAGAGAAACCGGTTACTGTGCCCGTAGATAGTGCCGAACCAGCAGGTAAACCAAGCGAAGAAGAAAAACCTGTTGAGGAAGAAAGGATGACTGAGAAACCGATTGAAGAGGCGAAACCCGTGGAGGAAGAAACGACAGAGGAGATATCCACTGAAGCGCAGAAGCCGATTGAAGAGGAGAAACAGACCGAGCGACCTGTTGATGGAGAACAGCCAGCTGAAGAGCAAACACCAACGGAAGGATCTGTAGAGGAGGGAAAACCAACTGCTGAAAGTCCTGTTGAAAAAGAGAAGCCTGTCGAGGAAGAAATATCAACCGAGGAGGTACCTTCTACGGTAGAAAAAGTAACTGCTGGCCCTGTTGTTGGTGGAGAACAACCTATTGAAGAACAGAAACCTACTGAAGGCCCAGTTGCAGTAGAACAACCCACTGAAGAACAGAAACCTACTGAAGGACCCGTTGAAGAAGAACAACCTGCCGAAGAACAGAAACCCACTGAAGGACCAGTTGAAGAAGAACAACCTGCCGAAGAACAGAAACCCACTGAAGGACCAGTTGAAGGAGAACAACCTGCTGAAGAACAGAAACCCACTGAAGGACCAGTTGAAGAAGAACAACCTGCTGAAGAACAGAAACCCACTGAAGGACCGGTTGAAGGAGAACAACCTGCTGAAGAACAGAAACCTACTGAAGGACCAGTTGAAGGAGAACAACCTACTGAAGAACAAAAACCTACTGAAGGACCAGTTGAAGGAGAACAACCTACTGAAGAACAGAAACCTACTGAAGGACCAGTTGAAGGAAAACAACCTGCTGAAGAACAGAAACCTACTGCAGGACCAGTTGAAGAAGAACAACCTGCTGAAGAACAGAAACCTACTGCAGGACCTGTTGAAGGAGAACAACCTACTGAAGAGCAGAAACCTACTGAAGGACCTGTTGAAGGAGAACAACCTACTGAAGAACAGAAACCTACTGAAGGACCTGTTGAAGGAGAACAACCTACTGAAGGACCTGTTGAAGCAGAACAACCTACTGAAGGCGCAGTTACAGTAGAACAACCCACTGAAGAACAGAAACCTGCTGAAGGACCTGTTGAAGGAGAACAACCTACTGAAGAACAGAAACCTACTGAAGGACCGACTGAAGGAGAACAACCTACTGAAGAACAGAAACCTAGTGAAGGACCTGTTGAAGGAGAACAACCTACTGAAGAACAGAGACCCACTGAAGGACCTGTCGAAGCAGAACAACCTACTGAAGAACAGAAACCTACTGCAGGACCAATTGAAGAGGAACAACCTACTGAAGGACAGAAATCTACCGAAGGACCGGTTGAAAAGGAGATACCAACACAGAAACCGATTGTGGAAGAGAAACCAATCGAAGCCACTATTGCACCAGAAATTTCCACTCAGGGTGCCATAGAAGAAGAGAAATCCGAGGGTGACCAGTCTCAAGCTACAGAGGTTCCTAGAATAGAAGGAACTGCTGGCCCAACAACTGGTCTTATAGAGGAAACACCTGAAACTTCGACAGAAGTTTTGAAAGAAACTCCAGAAGCTGTCACCGAAGGAAAGATCTCGCCAATCGAGGGAACTGGTGTTCCCGAGGAGAAATCAACGGAAGCTCCCACATACCAGGAAGTGCCTTCTACCGTTCCATCTGCGCAAGCTCCAGAGCAACCTGTCGAAGAAGGAAAATTGCCGGAACCGAGCACTGAGCAACCAGAAGCTCCAGCTGAAGCTTCTACGGCTGCTGTTCCGAAAACAACCGAAGAACAAGAGAAAGTGTCCGAGGAAGGTATTGCAACTGGACCAGCTGAAGCATCACCAACTGAAGCTGCAGTTGAAGAGGGACACAAAGTTACTGAACATGCCGAAACCAAGGTAACTATACCACAAGAAGAAGCTACGACGCAGATCGCGCAGGAAGAGGAACCGGAAGCCCCGATCACTGAAGGAAAAGTTTCGGAACCATCCACTGCGGTACCTGCCAAGGAGGAAGAAATTCCAGCAACTACCCCGTACGCAGAAACAGTTCCGAAAGTCACGACCGAGGAAACGGCCGAGCACTCTACTCTTGCCGAGGTGCCCGAAGAATTGCCGGCAGGAATTCCAGGAGAAGGTAGCTGTCTTGTCGAAGGACAATCTTATAGTAACAACTCCGCTGTTCCGCCTGCTAACCCTTGCCAGCTTCAATGCCGTTGCGTCAGCAGCATTATTCGGTGCGAGTTGGTACAATGCCCGCCGCCACCGAGTCATCTATCAAACTGTATGCCTATTCGCGCGAGCAAAGACTCATGCTGCCCGATGTACACGTGCGACTCGACGCCTACTGCAGTTTTGGAGTCTGACAATCACATGCTCGAACCGGGAACGCCTAAATATGAAACAGAAGAGAAGGAGCGAGAGACTGTAGCACCCGAGGTCCCTGTTAAAGAAGCCACGACAGAATCCGTTGAAGGTAAGGAGCCTTCGGCCACCGCTGCGCCGGAAGCGCACGTGCCCAGCACTGAAACCGGAGAACAAACGCCTGCACCCGGAACGATAGAGGAAGCGCAGACGACCCCGAAACCTGTCGAGCCTGAGCATGTGCAAATGACAACTGCGGGAGAAGCAGCCAGAGAACCGGAAGTTCAAACCCTTAGCCCTGCAGCGCAGGCAGAGTCCTCCAGTCGAATTCCTGAAGAGGAAACTGAAGCAACGCCGGAAGTGCCAAGCACCTCAGAGAAGTCTGTCGAAGAACAAGACGCAGTTACGAAGGCTGCATCCACTGAGTCACCGTCGAGTTCAGCTGCTGCCGAGGAGCAGACGATTGCAACGACAGAGGGTGTGCAGGAAGAACAGACTTCTGTTGGCATCGAAAAGGAAGCACCTGTAACTGTGAGACCAAGTAGCGAGGCGCCGTTGGTAGAAGAACAGAAACCTGTAGAAGGTGAGGAGCAGATGACCGTTTCCCCTGTAGCACCCGCAGAAGGTGCGAGCAAAGAACCTGAAGTTCCAAGCTCCTCCTTGGAACCAGAGCTCGCGATATTAGAAGGCGAAACGCCGTCGAGTGCTGAGACTCAGAAGCCATTGGAGCAAGGAACCACTTCCGGTACAGAGTCGACGACGCAGATAGCAGAAGAGGAAGTGAAAGGGACTAAACCGTCTGAAACACCTGCGCAACCAGAACAAGCTACGGTAGAAGGTGAATCGCAAACGGTACTGCCAGCTGAAGCCGAAGGACCATCTCCTCCGTCTGTGGAAGCATCCACGCCGGAAGAAGGTGTACCAAGTGGAGAACAAGAGGTTACAGCAGCGCAAGGGGAAACTGTTAAACCCACCGAGGGCGAAGCACCCGCAACGGTAGAAACGGAAGCCTCCACGAAGCCACCAGTGTCTGCCCCAGAAGAAGCTACAGCTCCTGGCGCGACTAAGGAAGAGCCAACTGTTACCGAAGTGCACGCGGAAGGAACAATAGCGCCGTCGACTGAGGGTGTAGAAGCTGGCAAGAAACCTGAAGAGGAACAGGTTACTCCAGCCGGAACTGAAGGTCCTTCGGTGCCAGTCACCGAAGCTGAGGAACAAGTTCCCGCGATTGCGGAAGAACAGACGAAGGCGCCCGAAGAGCAACCAGGAAAGATGACTGAGGAGCAACTGCCGAGCTCCACCGAAGCTGCTGACATCGGATCGACAATGCCAACTGAGACTAAGGAAACCACAGAGACGGAGGAAGTTGTTGAAGAACAGCCAGTTACAGTCGAAGCGAGACCCGATCAGGAAATGGCGCAACCTGCACCGGAAGAACAACAGCCGGAAGTAATTTCATCTACAGAACGACCAGTTTCGCCTGCGGCAGAGGAAGCCACGTCGGCTGTCTCTCCTCAGGAAGCAATCACAGAAGCAGCAACCGAAGCCGCGACTCTGAAAGCTGACGCTGAACCTGTTACGCCCCAAGAGCAAACTGAGCAACCCGCGGCGGAGAAAGAACCAGCGACGCCAGGTGCTGAAGAGATTGCTACTGAAAGCGCTAAGGAACCGTCCGCACGGCCGGAAGAAACGCCAACAACGGAGAAAGCGATTCCCGTCTCCGCCGAAGGCGAAGCTACTGGCGTCCCAGAACGGGTAACCGAGAAGGAGATACAAATGACTGAAACACCTGAACCACCCAAAGCAGAGGAGACACCAATCGTGACGACCGAGAAAGAAATCATAGCGCCAGTTGCTCCCGCGGAAGGTGGCGAAGAACAGAAACCCGAGGAGGAAACTCAGGGACCAAGTGCCGAAGAGGGTGTAACGTCTGAAGGGCCAACGAAGGTGTCTGTGACTGAAGCTGAAGCAGTTACAGCTGCTGGTGAAACGCCTGCTGAGGAAGTCGGTCCGACGCTGATGCCGGAAGCTGCACCAGTCTCCCCTGGAGAAGAAACTGAAGGACAGAAGCCTGCCACGGTAGCGGTAGGTGTGCCTGAGGAAAAGTCGACAATCGCGCCTAGCGAAGCAAGTCCGGTGCCGGAAGAACAACCTTCGGGGAAACCGGGAACGGAGGTACCAGAAGTTTCGCAACAGACTGAAGCCCCTTCTGTCGAAGAAGAACCATCTGAACAAGAGAAGCAAACAACTTCGGCCGCCGAGATCGAACGGGTAACTGAAGCTATTTCTAAGACTCCCGACATCGGGGCTGGTTCTACGGAAGCGCCAGAGAGTGTGACACCCGAAGAAGCAACAGGACAGGGACCTTCCGAGGTACCAGAGGAAGCGTCTCCTACCACAGCAGCTCCTGAGAAAGAAATTCCTGCCGAAGTACCGGAGAAAGCACCGACGACTGTGGCGGCTGAGAAGGAACACCCGACTGCAGCTCCGGAACAGGCGATCATTACCGAGGAGACGGAGAACGAGTATGCTAGTGAAACGCCAGTAAAGACTGCGCCTGGTGTCACGCCCGAAGAAGAACATGCTATTGACGTGCCAGTTGTTCCCGAAGAAGGGAAGCCTGTTGAAGTAACGGAGAAGGTTCTTCCAGAAGAAGGAAAGCCCGCTGAGGTCACGGAGAAGGTACTCCCTGAGGAAGTAACAGAGGAAGTTCGTCCCGTAGAAGGCAAGCCGGCTGAAGGTGAGCAGGAAACGTTGAGTCCCGAGGCTGCTCCTGAAGTAACGCAAACCACGGAAGGTACATCGATCAAGGAACAGGCACCGAGTACAACCGAGGGTCCTCAAGGTGGGGAGAAGTCTACCGAGCTGCCGACCGCTGGCGAAGAGGAAGTGGCGCAAGCGACTACAGCGGCAACGGAACCAGAGGCAAGCTCTCCTCAAGAAGGACAGGTCTCGGTATCTCCTGTCGGGTCCACGGAAACATCCGCCGCGCCTGAAGATCACGAGGCACCTGCGACTCGACCATCAGAGGTAGCGCAACCGGAAGCTGAACCTTCTACCAAGCCCACGGTCGAAGTCTCCAGCGAGCGCGTAACGGAGGAACCGAAACAGGAAACCGAGGCAACTCCCGAGGAGCGTCCAGGTGAATCGCTGACCGAGCAGCCTCTAGAAAAGAGTACCGAGACGCCAGCCGTCCCTGAAGGGCCCAAAGAGGAAGAGGCTTCGGTGACACCCGAGGAAGATCGACAACCGACAGCGCCCGTGGAACAACCAATCACGAAGGCTCACGTGACTCCAACTGAACCGACCCTGCTAGAATCACCGGAAGAAGGACAGATCGAGGAAGACGCTCCGCCGCAGGGCGAGCACGTATCACCGGAACCCTCCTCGACTACCGAAGTGGATGAGTCCCTCCAGGGACAAGTGCCCGTTGTTGCTTTCGACGAGCACATCCAACCGCTGAACGAGACACGCGAGCCTACCGAACGACCGGCTTATCACGAACGACCGACGACCACCCTAGCCCCTCAGGTACCGGAATACCCTGACCAGTCCGTGTCCGGGGAGGACAATCCGCACTTCCCGCCCCACGGTGGCAGCTACTTGAATCCGGACGAGGACTACGACGAGGACGATCAGGCTATCTACGGGCCGGGCACCTGCAGATACGGCGGCAAGGTTTACGTGTCCGCTCAGCAGATACCGAGGGACGACCCGTGCGACTTCTGCTTCTGCTTCAGAAGCGACATCATCTGTCTGCAACAGAGCTGCCCGCCGCCGATCCCCGGCTGCCACGAGGAGCCGATCAACGGTTTCTGTTGCCCGCGATACGAGTGCCCGGTGTCGATGGCCACCTCGTTGAACATCACCACGACCACCACCACGACCACCACCACGTTACCGCCACACTTCCACGCCCACGCGTACAAGGGTGCCGCGAAACGTAGCGGCTGCCAGATTCGCGGACAGGCGTACCGCGTCGGAGAGGTCATTAGGTCCGCGTCCGGACCTTGCCTTCAATGCACGTGAGTGGATCCACGATCAAACAATTCTCTCGACTGCAAAATGGGGGGGGTGTGAGACGCGACGTGTTAATCGAATGGATTTTATCTTGAATTTCAGTTGCGGAGGCGACGGTAACATGAAGTGTGATCCACGTGTCTGCAGCCCGGAGCCGATGCTGAGGCAAATGATCGCGGCGGCCACGGCCAGAAGGAGGAGATGAGCCAGCCAACACGATCCCGGGGACCCGGTAACGCAACGTGCGCGCAGGGATGTCCGCGGCAAGATCAGTGTTGTATAAAAGTGAATTTAACGATTACTCTTAAACTATTCGAAACGTCGCGGAACCACGAACTGTAATGTGCTTCGGCGACCACGGACTGAGTGGCCAAAACCCTGAACCGTTTATTATTATAATATTATATTATGTTATATAATGAAACAAAAAAAAAGAGAGAGAGAGAGAGAAGAACAAGCGAACGAATGATAGAGGTAAGGTGTAGAGAGCGAAAGGGCGAGTGAGAGTGACGCAAAGAGAGAAAAAGGAGCACGCGCGAACTGAGAGAAGGACTTGGATGCGAAGCGAATATTGGGTCGCTTCCGGTGCCAAACGGCGACGCAAGAAACGGATGACGGATGTTATTCACTGGAAAGAAAACAAAAAAAAAAGATATCTCGTGATAGTTCCACGTCTCGCGCCATTCTGTTTCTCTTTTCTACGTTTATCTTCTTTTTCTTTTCAATTAAAACACGATGACGATCACGAATGGGGGTGGAAAGCGATTTCGATGGAGTGAAAGGAAAGGAAAGTTGCTGAACGTACGAGACTTATGACTGTGCCTTCGTCAGTGCCGACAACAGCGGCGCTAAACTTTCGTTCCGTGACGGCCAAACGGATTTCGTCGGCCGCGAGCATCGTCGTTGGGGTTTCATCGCGGGGAATCGCCGCGCGTTAGGCACTTAAATGCGGTGATGGGAAGCATACGGTTAGAAAAGCAAAAAAAGAAAAAAACAGCGTTTCTAGGGATCGCGAGCAAAAACAAAAAAAGTGTAAAAACTCTCTAGAAAAAATGTGAATACCCTTTATAACACTTACGCGGCACGGTTTCCTCGTTACAGTGGCATTGTAACAGAAATCGAGATCGCGCGACGGACAATCCGCCCGGAAACGTTCGCCGGATATTCGCCCGGCTCGCGCGGCCCCGGGTGGTCTCCGTCGTACGATCGAGAACGCGCGACAATTGGAATCGCGCGAGGTATACACATATTATCGCTCTTGCGACATCGCTGCGTAGACGTAGAGCAACGATGAACCGCGGCGATCCGCCGCTCGATCGTGACGGATCCATAGATCGTTTCCCTTGGGCTGACCCGCGTCGTCCGCCGACGATCGGTCCACGCGTTTACTCGCGTCCCGCTGACGTTCTCGCGCGTGCTTGAATACAACCGTTCGACGCCGTTTTAAATCCATGACAAACACTCCGACCGTCTCCCCCTTCGAGTATTTCGCGGCGAGCGTTTTAATATATCATTTTTACAGCCCCCGAACTAGAATCCTTAATCCTCGTCGCAGGGGATCGTATTCGAGCACGCGCGCGTAGCGTGTGTGTGAATGGTACATTTATATGCTTAAAGATAAAGAAAAGAAAAGAAAGAGAGAGGAGGAAGAGGGAGAAGGACAAGACGAAAGGTACGCGTATCTCAAAGCTCAAACAGCGGCTCGCGCGGAGGACCGATCGCGAATTTGCTTCTCCGGCGAGCTGGCGTCATTATACATATATAAATATATATATATATATATAAATATAAATATATACATTTATACGATTCTTTATACACACTGGTACCCTCCTAAAGTAATAATGCTTAACGATGTTCTATACGTTTTGTACGAAAGTATAATTATCCAATACGAGGATCTCGCCCTTCGTTCTCCAGCCTCGAAGTGGCGCGGGATCGAACGGTGATCGATGAATGATCAAGTTCGACACTGTTTTTTCTTTCCGATCCACACGCTTCGAGACTCTAGAACTTGGGGCTTGTCTGTTTTAGGTGTAACAGAACGAACGCTGCTATCATCGCACACGAATAATTAATACTCGTCGCTGTAATTTATAATCGGACGATAGACCACGCGTCGATGTTTTCTGTCTTCCTTGACATCGGGGGAGAACCGTCGATCCTTTTTTTTTTTTTTGTATAAACGTTCGTTAATGTAGCTCTTTTTTAGGACGGTCTTGCGAGTTTCATAATCGCAAGGGTGATTTTTTTTACGTACGATGAGATGAAAACAAGTGTGATAGAGAGAGAGAGAGAGAAAGAGAGAGAGTGAAAGAGAGAGAAGGTCTCTGTCGAGAATGAAAGCGCAAAGCGCTTCGATGGCAACTCGATCGTGATACAAGTGGCCATATTACAGCCGTCACTTTTCTTCTTTTTTTTCCTTTTGCCAAGATATGTAGATATCTTCTCGTGATGATAATAAAGCTGGTAGTTTCGTGACAGTTTGTTCTTTTCTTGTATGTGAACTGTGCGATTCGATGTACGAGGAAATTAGACACTTCTGAATCTAATTACGAAATATAGAAACTGATTACATCACGTCTTCCATTCCTTATCTTATAACAAGCAAACCGGGGCAATTCTAAGTTCCCTCTCTGTTTAGATCCAGGAGATACTCACTGCCCTCTGAGCATTCGAATGAAAAAGAAAAACAAGATGGTCCGCACATTTCACACGGTCGGGTAGCCACGCCTAAATGATTCTCACCGAGAAAACCGGAATCGTGTCTGAAACTAAGGAAATCTACTGCCAGCAATTTCGAAGCAACGTCTCTAGCAATTAAACCATAGACTGGCGTTTTTTCTCTTTAATTTACTGTGCCCGTTGAGAGTTGCCGAATTATTAGGATCGTTCGCGACTCTCATGAGGGTATTCAATTCGGTACTCACGCGTAATCGAGTCGGCTCTCCCCTCCCCCCACCAGGCTAACAATACCAATAATTAGTCGAGCCTAGTGTTTATATTACTATTCGCGTCACGATCACAGCGATGGCTCCTCGAAAGTATCGAGCGTCACAGCGATGTACGTTTGCATGGTACAGATACACGTGTAACTCTAACGTAGGATACACGAATTACGATGAACGCGCACGATGAATGTAATTAATTAGTCGGCGTGCTCGGTGCTGGTAAGATCCGCTCCGTCCGCGGGCGCGTCCTTCACCGACACCCACGTAAATTCGTACATATTCCATAAATGCGCGACTATTATGCAGAGAACGAGCCAGCTTCGTCCGGCGCCGATAATTATTCTCCCGCGGCCAATTACGCGTCCAACTATAGGATCGGACGGCCGTCGATGAAACGGTTAAAGCCGAGCGGATTAAAGTCGATCGCGCTGTGGCACGGCGAAAGGAATGATAGCGTTGACCACGCGCGATCATAGAACGCTCGTGATTACACCCCGACGTTTCTGTTTCCTTCTCCTCCTCCCATTGTGCGCGGATTAAAACGCGCCCAGTCGCGATTGCCCGGAATGTGAGATTCCCCAGTGTTCTTGAACATCGAGCCCGTACTCGTTTGCCGCGTATAGCAATGCGTGATAAACAAGGAGAAGCGTAAAACTACTGTATGGAAGTAGGCTAGATTCGAGATTAGTATAAAGTGTCCTTTTTATATTAATAAACGATTTTGTATGTCAAGCTGTTTCGTCGACTCCCGATCTCGCATTGGCCTCCCTCGAAGGTGAATATCGATCGCGGGAAAGATGTGCAATCGTCGAATGAACGTTCGTCCAAGAGCGGGGAGGAAATAATTGTCCGAGAGAGTTTCTCTTGCATGAGATTCATATTCAATACAAACGTACATAGACGATAATTCGGGTGAATACAGTAATGTCTCGAAATACGGTGCCGGCTCGGGAGCGGCCAGTCTCTTGTAACGAATCAGTAGATCATTCGGCATGACTTTGATTCCGGAGCCGCGAGCGAACACTAAATATTAAAGGCTTCCGTCGAGGTGAAACGTGATACTTTAGAGGATAGAATATGACATGTCCTCTCATTACGATTCCAGAGCAGGTAGAATCGTATGAATGAAGCACGCGCCTATTCACTAATTCCGTGTCGCACACGCTCTTATCCTTTAACAATGACTTGAATAATTAGGGAAATCGAGTTATCAGATGTGAGGAAACAGCCGAGATATAACAGTTCTCACGTACTTTCACAATACCACTTATGGAAGCCTTACTAATGAAACATACGGAGTTGACGTAAGCACGGAATCATTTTTGAATAACCCAAAAACTGTAAATTTCGAGTTATATCATTATTACGACAAATGATCGACATGTACGTGTTGCGCGAGCTACTATGGTTCATAAGTTATAAAGTATATACAGAATATTTACTTGTTTATTAAACTATTCATGTGAATGAAAGTATGTGTACATAACGAGGTGGGAAGCGAGGAAGCATTAGATTCTCTTTCCGGTTTCTTTCTTTCCGTCGCCTTATTTCGAAGCACAAAGCCGTGCCTTATTTCGAGACACTATACTGTATTCGCATCCCGTTCGACGGAGCGCGTGTTTAATCGCCTTGTCGACGCACATCATTTCCACCTTCGTCGATATCCAACTTATCCCAGAAGCTGCTCTTCGCGAAGCTGCTGCTGCTGCTGCTGCATTCCAAGCTTATCCGGCTTGGGCAAATAAGAAAATCCTCTCGGCCGAGAACTCAGTTGCTGCCGCTTATTGCTACGGACACTTGGGTTGCTGAACCGTTTTTCGTGAAACGTTCGCCAGCAAAGGGTGGATAGAGACAGCAACGACATAGGAGGGTGTTGAAAAGTGGCGATTCTTGGACCTGTTTCGCGAACGAAAGATTGTTGTTGGTCATTCAACCGTTTGAGTCCCAGAGGCTTTTAGAAAAACACCATCGAAAAAGCCCGTGAAGCGCGACAACGCTTGTTTCATTTCATACCGAAGAATCCCAAGATAGCGCTTGTTTAATTATATGTCGAGTAAGCGATCAGACTTCTCCGCAATCGAACAAGGCAAGCGCTATTGCGTTCTTCGGGCTTTTTCGTGTTTTCCTAAAAGCCTCTGCGACTCAAACGGTTAATCGCAACAATCTCCGGAGTTCGTTGAGATTCATCTCATAAGGACTAAGCAAGAACTAAACACGCGGGCAGCGTGTGAACGCGAAGTAGATGCTACCTTTGTTTCTCTACGCGTTAGACGAGAAGCAATCGTTGCGCGCACCGCACCAATTAGCGCTGGCAATGATCAGTTCAACGGAGAAACACTTGACTGTCAAGCGTCACGGTTGCACGGACTTTGAACCGCTGCAACTCCGAAGGTACGAATCGCATCGCATCCAACCGGGTCTCGTTAGAAGCGCGCTTTCGTCCCCGTCGAAACGGTTCTTCGTTGAGCCCGATACGACTTCCGGTTCCCGAGATATCGCCGCGCAAAGGGACGAGTGATTTCGAATGTTTTCATATCGCTGTCCTTCGCCGCGTCGCTGACCTACGGCAACCGGGGGTGTCCCCCTCGCAGGTGTCTCAGCTGTGAAACAGACGCAGAGTCAGCGGATTCCTTCGCGTTCTAGGAAAAGAACGTAAACAATAAACAGACACCGCCGCCGGCTCGGCGAATTTTTTGCCGATTCCAGGAAGAGATCTGGGTCGCGTCGCGGCATTTAAATGCCTTCGCTTTAAACGCTCGTATCTCCGAAACTAATCGAGGCATCGGAACGGGCCAAACGGCAAATTGAAGCGTGTACTCCTCGCTATCTACTAACATATTTCTATTTTTAGATAAATTTCACATTCCTTTTTCCTCGATTCTCGTTCGAAGTTAACGATAAGGAAGACGATTATTGTTTCCAAGCGGCGCCTCGAGAAAATCGACGACCCGAGCCCTTTTTTTTCTCTGCCCTCGCCTCGGGAGACGCATACTGGCCGCGATTCCGCGCTGGTAGAACGTGATAACAAAATGTTGCACGATTCCCGTCGCGCTTCGTGTCATTTTAATCGCAAACCTCTCGGGAATTCGATTACAATTCTTTCAGGTCTCGCTTAATCTTTATGAAATGAATTTCAATGAACCTACTTCACGGACACTTGGCTTGCCAAAATGTTTCGTGATAGGTTTGCTACCAAAGCGTGCATAGAAACAGCAACGGCAAAGGAGGATGGTGAGAAATGGCAATTTCTTCGGACCTCTTTGCGAAGGAACGATTCTCGTTGGACATTCAAGAATATCTCTTGATGCGTTGTATTTAATCCTCGTTTTCTTCAAATTCTGAGCCAGCTACGCGATAATTATTCATCTGTCTCGGCATAATAATTCTAGCGAAGTCCAACTGATAAATCAATTGAAGTTTGGCACCGTATAATATTAGCTTGAAGGCGTGAACAAATGAATGTCTTATCAGCTCCGATGTTTGTTATGATAAGATACGTTCCCTTTCCTCGCGATCGGTTCACTTTTCATTACACCTGGTCCAGTGGTAAGAATCAATTTCTTTCCGAATGACGTCTAATCGAGATTGAGAAATATGTATGCATCCAGAATCAGTTCGACCGCAGCCGCTGTTTCATCTTTGCACCCATTTTTTTTTCCTCAACTTTCCCATCGCATTTCGGATGAATGAAACTGACATTTTTTTTTGTTGTTGTTGCTCGAAAGGTGTCTTAAATGTCCGAGAAGAACTTTTCGTTCGCAAAGAGGTCCGAAAATTGTCATTTTTTAACATTTTCCGAAATTCCTTACGCTTAAAGTTATTATTAATGGGATTAGGACTTTTTTCCTTTTTTTTTTTTACAAGATTCTCGGTTCGGTACTTTGCGATCGAAGTTCTTCCGCGTTGTCTCTTACATGAGGAATCGGAATGGGGTTTCCGAGGAGTGAGCAGGCGTGAAAAAGTAATGCATTACGTTTCTTTTATTGGCGCTTTTTTTAATTACTTCGTTATATGCAAATTACAGAAGTAATGGTATAAAATGTATACATATTCATAATAGAGCACAAAATTGAAGATAGCGATTATTATTAGATCGGATAAGGCTGTATGTGCGTATAATTGTATCCATATATTTCATTCGATTTCGGATAATTCGACAAATTATTATTTTTAGCATCTGTGTGCGCGATTTTCTTGCACTCGTTACGATTGATAGTGTCTCTTTCAAATCTGGTA
Organism: Holcopasites calliopsidis; assembly: GCA_023838395.1. NCBI lineage: Eukaryota > Metazoa > Arthropoda > Insecta > Hymenoptera > Apidae > Holcopasites > Holcopasites calliopsidis. The sequence continues at coordinate 3,987,753 of JALHAQ010000008.1, forward strand.
GCGCGTTCGTATATCAATTACTTAAAATCGTGTACGTGGCGCCATCTCGTGTTCGACGTCGGAAATCAACAATCTGTCACCGACGAGGGTACTTCGTCGGTGATTTTGGGGTCGTCGTTCGGGAACTCCGACGTCTGGGAACAGCGTCCCCAGAATGTTGATTTCCAACGTTTCAGCTGACTCCAACCACGAGATGGCGCCACGTGCACCACTTTGTAATGAATAAAATAAACTGTCGATAGTTCTCCATCGCTGCGTCTACCTGTTTTCCTAACCGCAAAGGAGACGCATGAAGTTTGTGCGTGCGAATTATATTTAAATATTGAAACTTCATACCTGCATAAGGAAATGAGCGATGCCGAACTTCAGGAGGAGGAAAGGGAAGTACTGCTTTCGATATACGAGGGAGATGCAGCGTTTAAACAGTTGACACCTACTACGTTCCAGTACAAGGTTAGGTGCCTTCGAAACGTTGAACATTTCGTTTTGGTTAAGCATTCGCATTTCCCTAAATTGTAAAGGCGGCGCAACGCCCAGCCGACGTGTCTATAGAGTTTATTTCGTGCGCAGTACGGGGAGGACAACGATATGAAATCGTTTCTGTTGGAAATCTCATGGGGTACAACCTATCCATCGGAAAAACCTGTCGTCAACATGAACACCTTTTATAACAAACACATGTAAGTCGAATAATATCGTTCTCCGACTGTTCTTGCATACCGTTCGTTGCTTTCATTAAAGGTGAATGATTGGAATACAGTGTACAAGAGGTAAAAGACAAAGTGATGCAACACGTGGAAGCAGAGGCGGAGCAGTGGCTGGGAAGCGCGATGACGTACACCCTGTTCCAGTCCGTTCAGGAACATTATAACGAATTGATCTCCGCTCAGCCGGACTCTGTCGTCGACTTGAATTCGCAAGCTAGCCAGTTAAAGATAACAGAAGGAAATCAACAGGTAAGGGATAATCGAGTTAAATCATACAGTTATTTGTAGCATGTCAAAGCGAATCGGTTTATTGCACAAAGTTGGAAGAGACGACGAAAAAACCAAAGAAGGAACATCTGACTAAAGCCCAAAAGCGTAGGCAATGGAATAAAGCGGATGGAAAGGGAGAAAGACCAAGAGGATGGGACTGGGTGGATATAGTAAAACATTTGTCACAGACCGGCCCCAAACAAGAGCTGGAGTCTTAGTTTAACTTCGCATTCAAGATACTTGTACAGGTTAAAGGCATGTTATATTTTTATAAATTATTGGAAATAAAACTGGTTTCCATATCGGTTTTCAACTACACTGTATAATTACCTGTGATAGAAATTCGTAAGAAAATATTTATAGATCATTTTTATCTCATCGCCAACGGATAGTTACAATATGTTCAAAAAAAGAAAAATTACAGAAATATTTAACAATGATAAAGTTTCATCGACTTAAATAATATTGTGGAAGGAGGAACGGTAGTTTAATGTCGAATGTTCGTGCATTATTTGTTGTCATTTTATGATTTTTTTTTTATAAAAATCTCCAGCCTGCTACTGGTAATAGATTAGTTTCTGTCCTCCATCCTGAAAGCATCGTTTGTATTAATAAAAAACAAAAAAGAAAGTACGAAATATTTAACATATAGAAATCAAATTACTCACCTTTACTTTCAAGGCCACTAATAAATGCTTTGTATTCGCAAGAAATCAATAAGTTCGTAGCATAAATGCTCTCTATAGCTTTCGACGAATGTACACCATTATTCGTAGTGCAATACCTTCTGTGAAGTACATAAAGGCGCATTAAAGGGTACGATACGTCGCTTACTTCGGGCTTTAAAAAGAGATCCTATAAAAAAAAAAAAGGAACACAGTAGCATAAAATGTAAAGGCAGCAATTCATTCTCACAATTTGCTTACCAGTGGCACTTTCAGAGACATACAAATAAATAAGCCGCAGAGGCATGCATGAAAATACGCTTCAAGTACATCGTAGGGCTGCGCGTCTTTCTTAAGGCATATAAAAATAGTTTTATTCTGTACATCGATAGAAATCAAGTACTTTCTGTCCAAGAAAAGTTTCAATGATAGCTCAGCATCGCTCGTTGATATTGTGTTATTCCTTATGAGAGCTGCGAGGGAAACGCCTATTTTTACGTTGAAACCGCATATCCTCGTTGCTGTAAACAAAAAATTAATCAAATACTCTGAAATTCATTTCTTGAACTTAAAATCGTAATGAAATGATCCTACTTGGCTTCGATAATAATAATACCGATTCCTTTTTGTTGACTTCCTCCGGTTCGGGAATCGCTTCATTCGTAATGTAACTTTTTACTATTAACGCCAAGCGGTCTTCGTTTATCGAATTCAAGCACAATGCTTTCACTGCTGAGTAATTTGCGTATAGATGTATAATTACAAGAAAGAGATAGAGTTCCAACACATATCTACACAGATATTACAAATACTATAAATAGCTCGATAATATTGTTAATACGCTTTTCATTAAAACATAGTCAACGTATATAACTTAATATTCACCGCCCACTGTGAAATATCGAGAGTATTAAAATGCCAAGAAAGGATGCGATTAAATTTACACATGTCTCTTGGCTCCCGTCTTTAGCCGAAACATCCGCTAAATTATTTTGCAAAGCCTGTAATTTGTATCAGAATCAATTGTAATTGACTTGAACAAATTTGCTTACAGATCTGCATACTTGATGCTGCGTAAGCGCTGCCCTCGTGGCTCCACCAGCCACTCCAACAATTGATTTCATCGCCGTCGAGACACATAGTATACCAAGGGAGTAAGAGGAGAAATAAGGTAAGAGTAATTCAACTCCCATTGCCAAATCATTGAGGATATCAGCGAAGAGCCTCCACTTTTTACACTGTCCATCTAAATCTGTCCTGATGAACGAAAATCAAATGCTGTAGTCACACGGTAGAGATTCAACGATCGTATGCATAATTTTGTTTACCCGTTCCACCATGCGAATACGATGCGACCAACCATTCCAGTCCCATCTTTTAATATCCACGTTATCGCTGCAGCTAACGGCGTTGCCGCAGCCTCACCTACGCCTACCCCTTGCATAATGGAATGTGTCGTAAGCGTACCCATTATGGTACTCGCAAATGCCTAAAACATAGACGAACCATAAAACGATGTCAGTCGAACTTTTTAACAATAGTTTCATTCATTATTTTCCAAATAACTGAATCGAGTGTGAACTAACCTGAACCGTGTCCCATATTTGATAATGAGTATAATCGGGATGAACACTATCGGGATATCCTTGCGGTAAAAATACCTCTTTCAGGAACGATGTAAAGCCAGAATAAAAGGATTTGGTTCTGGTTGTATCGGATAACAGTTCCGTTATCGATTGCTCGTCTGCAGATGAAACGATAGGTTAGGTATACGTGCAGTGACGTTTAGCATGTCAAAGTACTATTACCTTTCGATTTAACGAAAAACCTGTCCTTTTCGCTCCCGTAGACCTCGGTGAACAGTAATCGCTCATGCATCTTGCGCTGCACCGAGATTACTTCGATTCGACTTGTATACACCTTGCGACAACATATGCACTTTTATTAACGATCATAGCCTCTGTTGCAATCACGCGCGATTACACCTGCATTATCGATGCAACGAAATTCCCTAATGAAAGGCTCAATTAAAATCTTGCTAATACATGGTATTTTCTATAGAAACAAAACGTCAGTGATACATGAACATTGAATAATAACATCAAACTGTAGTTGCCTTCAATTTTTATCTAATTAACGCCGTATTTTAATTTCCAGGAGTTTCCGTAAAATTGAACATTTTTGTTAGCGGACATACTTTATTCTTGCAACTCTTTCGATGCATCCGCCTTCGGTAAAATCAAGGAAACATCCTCGATTATTTCGTTCAGCTCGACTATACACGCATCTAGCCTCTTCTTCACATTCTTCGCGTCGAGCTTCACGTTCTTGTATAAATTAATCTTCTGCATTTTATCGGTAAAATCGGCGATCAAACGATTTCCCCGGATCTCCGCGCCGCCATCAATTCCATTTGTCGGATTACTTTCAATCAAATCGTTGTTCATTATTTTCGTCCCCGGCAATCTCTTTTTCTTAGGAACAATTTTACTTGATTTACGAGACCGACGAATCTTTCCTTCACCATCCGCATAAGCCTCGCGAGGGTGAAACACCCTCTCGTTCGTCCGATTTTTCGCACTTCTAAGACTGACTTCCTTTAAATGCGGTTCAAAATCTAGGCGAACATTGTTCGTTGATGAGAATTTCATTTTTTTACTTTGCTTCAAAGAATCTTCGTTCGTCATATCCGGTTCCGTTTTGAAGCAATTTAAAAAGTTGCTTTTCCTTTTGCGCTCCATTTTCGATTCGCACTGCATCCCCCTGGAAATTTTCTTCCTCCTAATTTTGTTAAGAACCTTCTCGACAACAGGCTTACCGTGTGTTTGTAATTTATCCTCCGAGGGGAAATTATTTATATCCGATTCATCGTTATCGATTCTCGTTGAATTACTTTCAACAAAATACGCAGGGACCACTGATTTTTCTGATATCATAGATTTACCATATTCCGCATCGTCTCGAGAAGCGTCGAGTTCCCCGTTTTTAAAATGCGATTGCAAACGTACGCGAGCATCGGCCGACTTTTCAAAGAATTTCTTCTCTCTAACAGTATCGACATTTTTAAGAGCACCGACCTCGTTTCGTAGGCGCAAGATCTTAGAATTTAATGCGGTTATGATGTTTGCAATTCCATTTACATCTTCATCTTGAATCGGGTAAGAGGAAAGCTTTAGCGTTGATTGTTTCGCACTCGTTGACATTTTTATCCGCACTCGCGTTCGGCAACATGGTACACGCTCGAGATACAAATCTTAGCGATAATAATTGTTAAATCCGTCGTAAAGCGAATCGATTTTTTCTGCACGTCATTCCAAATGCTTGCGTTATATCTTTTTTTTCCACGAAGATCGTAGATTATATCAGGCGTCAACAGGAAATAAATTCACACCAATGGGTGCTCATCTGTTCCGACGTTTAACTTCGATTAAACGATCGCAACGAATCAATTATTTTTGAACTTACGACCAATGCGCCGTACATTTTCTGAACGCGATATGTCCGAGAAGTACGTGAAGGAGATATTAGAGAAGCTCGAGGAGATCGAGAAACTGCACACGAAACTACGCAATTTGGTGCCCCGAGCGAAAAATTATGAGCCCGAGAATAAATCGAACGTCAACGCGAAACGTTCGACGAATCCGGCCGAGAAACGTCCTGTCACGCGTGAGACGGACGAGAATAAAATAGATTCGAGGGAACAAAAACCTGTCGACCCTCGTCGTGTTTCAGGATCGTTGGAAAGTGGGGTTAGAAATTCCACGGCGAAGGGAAAAGGATTACTCGATCCGGACGGTGGGTCGATGAGATATCTCAGGAAATTTAAAGAACGCTCTAGCAAAGGGTTTAAAAGGATTCGGAGCAATTCCGTGGATTATGTCACGAAACAGTGGCAAGACAAGAATGAAAAGATAAGAAATTTCCTGTCGTCCCTAAATGAGCCCGATCTTATATTAGGTAATCGAATTAATTAAACAATTCAGGGGTGTTACAATGAATAATGTAGGCTTTATTCGACGTATTGTGCATGCGTGTTTTTATTAATATTTTCAGTGACCAGAGCCGTTCAGACGGTAGACAGTCAGGTGAACGAATATCCAGGAAACTTTCAAAGGAGAAGAGGTACGCTGGACGACATATCGAAATGGTTGTCGGATCACTTTGATAATGCTCAAAATTCTCGTCACACGAACGAGCGCAGAGTGTCGATAGAGGGCCGTGGTTTGGGGAACGATAAACCGCGTATGGTGCAGACACCATTGTTCATTCCAGACAGGGAAACTGAAACGTTAAATACTCTATCATCCGCGAGAAGGGTCTCGGTGACAGAAAACGGCGAAGCATCTTCAACGGGTGGTCGAACGCGCAAATTATCAGTGCGAAATAGACTGGGATAGTAGAATATTGATTAAATAATTCTCTGGAAGCGCGTATTAATAATTTAAAACGGATGCCCATCATTAGACTGTGCGTGGAATGCTTTTTTAATTCAAAAATAGCTTAGAAATAGATCTGCAAAGTCACATTAGGTGTACTATCTCTTTGAAGGCAGAAAGCATTTTAAATCACTTTTGGGGGTCGGTATGTAGGAACGCGACAAGTTTCAAGCATCTTCTCATAGAAGGCAGCACCGACTGGTTAAGTAATCCATTCCTAGCATTTCTTTCCTGTTGCATTTTTCCTTTATTATTTATTAGTCAGTCAGAATTCCAATTGAAGTTTAAGGTCTAGGAAGCAATGTCGGGTTGAACGATTTCGAAGGGGCGCACGGCGCTGCAATTATATGATGGTGCTCACGGCAAACCCATGGGAAGGAAACCTTAGAACGCGTGGGCCGGACGATGGGGGTACCGGAAAGGCGGGTTCCACCGGAAGTCACGGAGGCCCAAACGTAACATTACGATCACGAGTAAATTCCTTGATCGTGCTTCGCTTAATTTTCGTTCTCCCGATGTGCCGAGCTTGCTCGCGGATAAAATAGAACGAGCCTGCCGTAAAATTGTTGCCATTATTGAAATTTCACCTTGTCGAAACAAAAAATAACGCGTCTAAATCAGCGGCTATTAGAAAGAGAGAAAAGAACTCTGGCCTCGACGCGATTTTCCACGGTGCAAAAAGTGGAACTCTGACTTGCGCGTATTGCATTTTTGCGCGTGGCGATGAACTATCAGCACCCGTAATGCGTTTAACGGTCCCTCTTAGAGAAAAAAAAAAGAAACGTCCTTTCAGACAAATAGCAGGTGCGATATACCTTCCTACAGTCTGAAAAACGTGTAATCTTTTCTTAATTGGGATTGGAAGGCCAGATCGCTTTACAAATTAGTTCCACAACCTGTTAGTAAGTTACCTACTGTTCGTATACAAAATGTACTAAATCCAGTAACCGCTATATTCTTTAATGTAACACAAATAATAGAATTTATCAAAAACGTTCGTGAACGGAACAATTTTCCAAGCAATTTCACGTCGGTCGTTCCCCAGCATCTGTTGAAACCACGGAACTTCCGGTGCAGGCAAATGGTACCGCGGTATCAGCGGCCCCCAGAAGAGCTTGGTTCCTTAAAACGAGAAGCCGTCTGATAAACAAACCGGCCGCACTTAAACGAGCCGGGTAAAAGTGCGAATAAACGAGCGCGTACAGGGAGCGGATCTCCCCTGGTTCCCCTTGTACCCCCCTTGTGCGCCTCGCGCTCGTTTTCCAGTCAACGACTCGGTCGAATGGTGTTGCACCCGCGAAGTTGCGCTCTTACGCGCGGAAAGAGCGAAGAGTGTGCACGCGTACGTGCACGTGGGACGCAGAGAGTCGAGGCAGCAAGCTATTCCTGTACGCAATGGAGTCGCAAGTGGCATAACAACGCGACGTTATTCGACGCGCCGAGTCTCCGGTGAACTACCGTTCGCTATAAGAGATAGCTGGCAAGGGATTGATAACGCGACGTGGAATTCCTCGTTCCACTTTTTTCTTTTACCAAGCTGGAGCCTGGCTCCAGAGCCGTTTCACGGAGACGCCAATGCCGTTCGCGATAGATCCTTTAAAGAGTTTCACACGGCGTGGGGCGGCGAGGAGGATTCGTCGAGTCGTGTATGTAAAAATGTCACGCGTTAGCCGTGCTTCTAATCGACGCCCGTTAATGCACTTGGCGATTCCGCGAATCGCGGCAACCAACTTTGTTGGCCGTTTATGGCGCGAGTGGAAAGCCTCGCGGATTAAGGATTATTGTCTGATTCGAATCGAGACCGGAATAGATGTTGTACTTGCGTATTAAAACTACCCGAGCTGTACGCCTGTGCGTCTGAATTAGAGCGGTGTAAACATTCATCGAAAATATGATCTTTCTGGCATGTTCTTTTAATTCCATTTACAAATTGAAATGGCATTCAACGATGGGCTAATAATTTTAGCAACTCTTATCGGAGAAAAGAAATTTCGCAGCCCATTGGGGCACGCGACCCCTCGAGGTACACACGCCAGTTTTCTTCTCATCCCTTCTTTTTTAATCGCCTTTCGCCCCGCTCCACGCCGTTCCTCATCCGTTTTGTAAATGCCTCTCTGTCTCCGCTTGGCACTTCCTGTGTTCCGCCACACGCTCACCTGTCTACCGGGGCACCTGCCTTCGTATAACTACCTAGGCGTACACACGGTGTATAGGGAATGCGACTCGTGCTCTATCCTATGGGACTTTAGTTTCCCCGGTCGTTTCGCCAGCCACTGGCCGTGCATCTAACTGCACAACACACCTTCCACCTGGAAACACCGTCGAGCGTGCTGCTACGCAGTCGATGTTGCGCTGTCGTTCACCACGGCCGACCGTGCTATCGGGCTTTTCCCTTCTCGCTGATAACGCGACACGAACGCCGGCTCCTTGGGGCCAAACTTTTGTGCCCTCTGCCAGCGCAACGGTCCACGGTAATCTTGGGATCTCTTGCTTGGAATTCGAAGGTTCGAAATTCTTACGATTATTGAACTTATTGCTATTATTATATTATATTCTCTATTTCTTTGACCGCTCCGGTGGGTGTTGCCCCTTGTCACGTTGGCTAGTTTCTAAGGGATACTCGAGGGGATTATAGATTGGCTTGTATGCAGGTATCAGGCGCGCCCTATCAATTTCGAACCACCGATGTTTATTCGGGAATCCACTGTGATCGTTCGTGAAAGGAAATTGTTAGACGCATGGACACTCGTGTAGATGGTTTATAGAAAATGATTATCGTTAGCACATTTTCATGCGGGCCTAACGGATGACGTTTTTCTTTTTCAGGCTCCGACCGGAAGGAGGGACAGTAGCCCGAGGAAGGATCGTCGAATCGTGTGTGAATTGAACGTTAGTTTCTTCGAGTTTTTTTTTAATTGTGAAAAGATTGTTTGGTGTAATACTACGTTGCTCGAACCGTTCGAACGTGGAGCCATGAAGATTCTGGTTTCGGTGCTCTAGAATGCCTTTTGGATTATACATTACGTAAGTAAACCATTGGTACGTTCATTTGAACAAATCTACAGCATTTTATTGTTCTTATTCCAAGGATATTTTGATACCCTCTGTGATTCGGAGTCGTTCGCTGGCCTTTTATTTAGCTTTCCTGTGAAATTGAGCGGTAATCGTTAAGCCGTAAGAGGATCTTCTCAGGAATGATTATCATAAAATATTCAGGATCGATGGAAACGATTGGTCACGGAGTACCCGCGGTCGCGATTTGAAAAACAAATTTCGCCCGTTGACAGTCAAGACAGGTAGAAATTCCTATTGAGACAATGGTCTCGCGCGCTTCTTCTCATAGGCGAGTGGAATGGCTTCCCTCTTGGCGTGAATACGCACGTGTCCCGGCAGCGTTCCGAGATCGAGCAATTTCCAATATTCAACCCCAATCTATACACGCGTTATAAAAAAGAGAGTATCGCCGGTGAAATGGCATTGATAAAACGACCGTTCGCACTTTCCAACCGAAACACTACATAAAGAAACCTTCCAAATACGTGTTTACGCGAATCCTTAACTTACGATTAGTCAGCCGCACAAATAGATACTTACTCATCAATTTCAAATAGTACACTGTACCTACCATTAGAGCGACTGGCAATCAACTCGTTGCCAATTCACATTGTCCCCTTTTATCAGTCGTTTACCGCGAACCGGTATTCACAGAGCAATCAGGATATACAGAAACGCTCAGATTAGCCTTTATCGAAAAATCTGAACCCTCCGCGATACTTTAACAAATCCACCCGTGAGAAACAGCCCAGAGCGAAAGGAAAGCCAGTTCTGTCGAACGGCTGAAGAATACCAAATCAAAGTCGTGTCTCGATAGATACTCTAAAGGATGTACAATTTTAATTAATAGAAATTCCACTCCAATCTCTCATCGCTTCACGCGCGCAATTCGGTGGTAAATAATATCGATATACAGGGGGAGGGGGTAGACACGAAGAGCGTCCGATGACATTTTCCCCTGGAGGCACGATCACGCCTATCTTACGGCAACGATCGCGCGTGTGCATACTTGTACGATACATACGTGTTACGAACGCCTCGTTATGCTCTCCCGAAGGCAGTCCCGAGGCCAGGATCCTCGAGACTTTCTCTCATCTCCGCGCATCCATCTTAGGCGTGCGGTTGCATATGCACGGAATGCCGTCGTCGACCGATAAACGGTCCACGCGAACGGACCACGAAACGGGCGAGGATGGCCGATTAGAGATACCGCCCTTCTTTTTTTATTGGGCCTCTTCGATGCCTGCGATATACCTGCGCAACGTTCGCCGATATGGTAGAGGATTTTTCTTTAGAAATGAATGCAAGCGGGTAAACAGAGGAGTTTAAGGTATTTGAAAGGGGACGCGTTTGTGATAAATCATTTAATTACCGATAATAACATTATCAAATTGAAATGAATTATTAACTTGTCCGGTTGTTTCGATTTTCAAGTCATCTTTAACAGTCCAACTTTTCACAATATATGTAAGACGACGACCGGTGCCCTGTGCTTTTGCCACGGAAATTAGAAATCGCTTGTAGAAATTGGAAAACGACTTAGAATCGTGTTCTTATCGTCCTCGAGACTCGCGACGCGCCGCTGCAGCAGCTGCGATGCTGCTGTGACAGCTGCATTTTTTAGCTCGATGCACTGGTTACTCTGGTTTCCATGTGCGGAACACGTCGGATGGCCGTGCCACTCACACGCCACTGGCTGATAAAAAGCTCGTGGAAAAAGAGGTGGAAGCGATGCTGTCGATGCATAATGGTATCCCATTACAACGATAAATGACAATACGCTTGATGAGTGAGCTTTTGATTCCTGCGAAAAAATTCATATGATTACGCTGAAATGTTCCACTGTAAAATCAGTGATGGAAAAAGGAGTCAGCAGGTGAATAAGGAAAGCTCTTCCTTTGCATAATTATGAACCATTTTCCAGTAAAAAAAAGGGGAGAAAGATCTCAGTCAATAAAAATGAATAGTTCCCATTAATACTATTTTCACATTGCTCCATAAATAAATCATTTGATGACCCACAAAGTTTCTCCCTTCGGACGGCCCGTCATCGCCCCTAACATGCCTGCTCACATTTTCACACCCTTCGTTTCCCGAAGAAACGGAAAAGAAAATACACGTCTGTCACGTGGAAGTCCGATACGTACACATCTTCGCCCCACCCGAAATCCCGTGGCAAATTACTTATTCCGGTACAAGCCCACGTGGCAACGTACCTCAATAGATAAATCTTACCTTGCACGAGCGGCGCGATAAATCAGCCGCAACATCTCGAGAGAACGCCACAGAACTCGCCGCGTAGACCGTCCATTTGCAGGCCATTTGTGCATCCCCCGTGCCGTTTCGAAATTCCTTGCCGAACGAAGGAAGAATAAGCGAACCCCATTACCTGAGCAGAGAGCCGGGATCGGCGTTACTCGGGATCGGTGCGAGGGACATCTGGCCCCGGTTGATCATCCCCAATAGTCGCGCCCGACACGCAGGTGCACCCAGGTTCCGCGCACATGCTGCGCTTTCGTGATTTTTCCCCGCTAGTCCGTCGGTCGCAAGTCGGACGGAATATTCTGTTCACCTGGGGCCCGGCTTACCTTGGCCAGGACGAACAGATGCTTCGACACTGGTTCGAAAAGATGTTCCGAAGATGTTCAGAAGATGTTCCGAAGATGTTCCCCGTCGATCCGTGACCAGAATATCGCTGCCCCGCGTGCGATCTGGCAGGCAGTTGCACGAGCGGCCACTTTCCTCCCGACTCGAAATCGAGCTGCTCGCGGAAATCGTACGGTTAATGAGACGGAGATCTGGGTTGTTTGATTGTCGAAACGCATCGGGACTTGGTCGAGGAATTCTTCTGGCCTCGCGAACGAAGAAATTTCATTTCTAATGGAGATCCGATGCGTCGGGCTAATCAATTGCTGGCACGCTCGCTCTGCTGATTAACCAATTATTAATTTCGAGGAATTATTCTCGCTGTTCCATTTGAACCTTTATTATTCTTCATTAACACGGCTTTTTACATTAACCGTTCATCGAGATCAGGGTGTTTCAAGTGAATTTGTTAATATTACGCTTCGGTATTCGTCGGGACGGGACATATGTATTTAATTTGAAACAAGAGGAGCTTGTCGTGGGAGGGTAACATGCGCGCGTTCATACAGTCCAGATTTATGGGGGTTCGGATAAATGGGGAAAAGTACATACGAGGGGAGACTTCCGGCGTGAACCTAGGGTAGCGCGATGAAGCGTTGGGAAAACGTGTGCGAGTCGACGAAGCGACAGGTCTCTTGGACTTCTGGCTTAAGTAAATTTTTTCAGTTGCAATGTGCTCCCGCTTCAAGTGCACGCTCGCAGGACAGTTGTAGCGAAAAGAGCCGAAAGTATCTACGAGGCATTCCCTGGACGAAGGTAAATTGCGTTTCTCGATACGTTGGCTCGGTGAACAGTAGTTGAATCCGGATTAACTGTAGTTCCATGCAGATAGACGCACTCGCAGGCACGAAAGGATATATTCGAGAAGGTTGGCCGGAGGTTGAGACACAAGATGAACCGGTGTCTATCCTTTCACTTGGCCGTTTTGTGATACGAGCCTCGCAACAAGTACGCTCTCGACTGTGCGCGTCCATTTATCCTTAAGGCCGATTGCACAATCACCGCGCGAATACAGGGTGTCCCGTTTGCTCGGAATTTCGACCTCATGCTCTCCTAAAAAAGGCCTCCGAACACTTTGGGAATATCGCTTTGCATGCTTTCCCATTAGAAACTTTGAAACATTTCGATTCAGCGAAAAGCGAACGTTCTTCCGTGTCCCGTCGTTTATTACAGAGGGAACATTGCGCATATTTTGGATCGTTCTGTACGATCTCTGTTCGTACGAAAGTTCATTAAACCCCCAACAACTTTCATCCTCTCTTGTACAAAATATTCACCCGCTTCGCAATCAAATTGTTACCCCACCCTGTGCCGAACATTCATTCTACCAATAACGTTTAATTTCCAAATGAAGAACTTCTCCACCGACGAATTAGGAGAACCTCGAGTTCCAGTTGAAAGCGCTGAGGATAACGAGGAACGATTAGAATAGCAGCTGCGCATAGTCTAACGAGTTTCCCAAGTATTGCTAGGAAAGGAGACACAGTTAAGGCGATTTGTAAAGAATTCACTTGAAGCATTGTCAAGTCCCACTTTCGTGTTAATTGCTGCGACTCATACGGAATGCATAGGATCCCGCGGACAAACTTGAACCGACGTACCTAGAAACCGTCGTCCGCGAGATTTATCGAGCGACCGCGCGTGAAAGAGGGAATTTCGCCGACCTTTTTATCCTATGGAAAAGGTTGAGTTTCATAACGACTATCAGGAGATGCACCGGCCGTAGTTGAAACCGGTTGCAATATAACGTCCGACTTCCGGCCCGATGATAGATTAGACGGACGCTTTGACTTTCGTTCACGGTTGCGGGAGAGATGAATTAATTGGAATGTAATTCCGATTTAAATGTATACTTAATGAATTCCTTCGTGAAGTAATCCATATTGTGTAGCGGCACGGAAATATTTAATAAATCAAAGGCATCTCTCGTTAGAGTAATTAATCAATTCAACGTATATATTTAATACACCTGGCAGTATAAATTTTATCTGAACGAAATTTATGTCGAGACAGCCATTTTAATTTTAAAAAAAGGTGCAGTAGATTCATTAGTGCCAAATGGGATCTATTAAGCCGTGTTACAACTCGTTGGCTAATTGCTGAGCTTAGAGCACTAATAAGTGCGTGAAAATTGCCTGTAAATTGTTCGGTAATACGAGTTAATGATTCTTGAAGGAGCTGGCTATTAAATCCAAACGATTTTTACACGACCTGGAAAAAAAATACATTGTTATACGGCTGCTACCATAGTATAATAATTCAATATGTCCAGAACAATACATGTATATGTATAAAGCATAGAAATCCCACTAGTAATAATGCAGGAGGCCTGCAACAAAAGTTCTCTCCAAGACAAAGCCATAGTTTCGGAATCTAACAATAACGATTCATTAGGCTTCCGCCACGAATTGTCAGGCACACGAATCAAAGAATAAATCTCCCCCTCGTACCTGTAATTAACTACAGAGAATATTTACAATTCTTCGTTCAGCGCGTGTATGCCATTGAGAGTGGTCCCTCCGGGAAGAGCACGAGAGACGTGACCTGGTAATATCCATCCAGAAGCACGAGATCCAAAGCCCACTAAGGTATACCCCGAGAAAGGGGAGCAGATGTGCACGTGGCGCAGGAAGTTTAGTTTTACACGAGGAGCAGCTGACCGACACCGTGCATTCCTTGTGGAAGAGAGGACGGTCTCGGTGGTTGGTTTTGAAAAAAAGAGGGGTTGATTACCACGGAGAGAGAGAGAGAGAGAGAGAGAGAGAGAGAGAGAGAGAGAGAGAGAGAGAGAGAGGGCTAAGGCCTAGATACACCCACATGTTCACGCGGAAACGAAGGGGGGCCCCTTTTCGAAGAGGGCCTCCATTAACGTGCTGAGGGCATATTCATTTCCTCGCTACGCACACTGTCATTTCACGTTTTAAGGGATGCTCTCGTTGGACGTTGAAACGAACCTTTCCCTTTTTTAAATGGAAGTGCTAGGTACATTGTGAAACGTATCATGGCAATTTCTTTTATAATCGAGACCTTGTGATCACAGACTTTATCTCGGCTTCATTCTTTTCTCGGTCGTTTAAAACAAGGATGGGGTGAATTATACGAGGCTCATCCTTTCCCATGGACACGCGTATCCAGAGAATCTTAATTATCTTCTCCCTAAAGTATCTCCAACAGTTTGGTGTTAAGGAAAGTTCCATCGGAAGGGTGAACGTTTAATTCCTTGATAGCGCCCTGGTAAACTAATTATCATCTTTAAATCTCTTTATCCTCTTGCATCTGCAGCTACTTTAAAGGGTTGAACGAGCAATGAATTCATGCATGCGTGCATTTAGTATGTCTTCCAATGAATCAAAACTTTTCGAAGAAAGCAGAAGTTCGTCTCTGAGAACGAGATGATGGCAGTGATGGGAGGGAGGAGAAGGTGGCAGAGGAGGAGGAAGAGGAGAAGGTAGGCAAGCTGGCGGTCAGATTGTGAGTTAGGGAAGAGGGTTGCAGCTGCTGTGACAGCTGCAGACTTCCCAATATTATTCCCCGGGCCTCTCCCATCCTCCGAATGGTCCCTCCCGTCGCTTCTCCAGGTGCTGCGCGGCATCGGCGCCTCGAAAAATCTTTCTTTGTTCCCTCTGGAGCGGGCGTTCAACCACCGTGTACGCGCGATCCAGGTCCGTGCAATATCGATCGGGGGTGAGTCCTATTGATTCCACCTGGATCAGTGACTGGATGGAATCCATTTCAATAGCGTGGCCCGCATGAATCTCGACCTTCTCCCAAAATTCACGTGGTGGCTTGATTTATTTTATTTCATTATCCTCCTATGATTTATTTACACACCAGGATCCATATGAAACGGAACGTTTAATGAAATATTCAATCTCCGTTCCCCTTTTGAATAATTTTTCCTTGGAATATTTGATTAAAAAGTATGAGTAAACTGCATCCAGACCCTTTGTCTCATAGCTTCCGTATAAGGTAGAATACTTTCATTCACGCTCCGATTTCCATCTAATCAATTGCGCACGAGTCCAGCCTATTCTCGGTACACATCGGCCAGCCTTGCACCGTAAAAAGCGCAACTGGGTGCTGCGCGATTATTGCGTAACCATCAACTTATTCAGGTCGGTCGCTCGACCTTTCCCCGGTGTCTACCTGTGCCGGATGCAAAACTGGACTAAACGTCAAGGGAACGCGCGTGTGCCAGGCTTACGTGGTGACCACTGCACAGACGTAACAGCGATTTCCCTCGTGATTGCAGGACTCACATTCGCGAACCTGGACGGAAGTCCGTGGAAAAATCACGAAATCGTCAATTCGAAAGCTACCATAAGGGGCCGTATCATGACTTGAACCTCTCTTATTCGAATTCTGGAAAAGGATTTTTTACATAGTGTACACATTCTCTATTCATTCTTCTTTGGTACATAAATTATTTTTTATCGATGCAACGTGCAATTCTCTCGTCAATCCTCATTTTACAAGTACGTTACAATGCATTGTACTGACAGTTCAATTACGACTAAATGAGATGATTGATGAACGGTGTCGCGTTCTGCAGTCCCGCTCGTCCGCTTTGTGACGTGTATAATTGAGTTGCTCTTCGTTCATGCGATTAACTGTAGTGGAAGATGAGGGGTGGTTTTCTGGCGATCCGTTTCCATGAGGGTCCCCCACGTGCTGGCGCATACGGACCTACGTCACCGTCGCAATCGTATCTGGAAATCAGGGAAACTGGTTATCGAGGATATCGAGTCCCTTAGCAGGGGCAAACGTTACGCACCAATTACACTAACGCGCGATATTCTATCGCCAATGTGGCCCGATTCGAATCGCCAGAAAAATCGAACGTTATTTTGCTTTAGTAAAATTTTATAATCAGCTGGATCTATGCCGAACGTCCTCAAAATCTGCACACGTATTTTAAAAACGTCAGAAACAGTCAGGTGTGCTGGCCGACGAATTTCTAAGAACCCGAACTAAAATCCATGAAGAAGGATTTCAAGGGGGAGAGACGTATGCAAGTTTGGAGAAAGAAAGATTTCGATCGTGGGCACATTGGAGGGGAGGTACACCTGCCTGTCGTATGAGAAGGGTCGGCAAGGTGTAGGTACGACCGTGAATATCATCGGGCCTGCGAAATTGCGGTACGTCTTCAGGGTATTAATTCGCCCCGATGCGGTGCACCTGTGGCAGATCTGAAATAAAAGAAACCCCGAACGCGTGTATATTCGAGCCATCATCATATTCCCGATAGCGATTTTCTTTCGTCGAATCGACAGCCTTAGGTATGACGGTAAATAATGGAAAAGTAGAACGACGGACGTATTTGCTATTATACGTCATTATGCTCCTAAGGTGAACAATGCTGTTTATGGTTGCTTTTAAGGTATCCATGACTGGTGTTACAACTAACAACAGGTACACTCCTCCCGTAACCAATAATAAGTACCATCCACTCGAACCGTTACGGTCATCCAAGCAGATTTCATTGTCCTCGTTGTGACGGCAATTTCACCAAGTTTGGGGCTGCCCGTGTCACGGGGGTACAATATTCGCGACAACATATGTCGTGCTAATTAAAGTCTACTGGTAGCAATTCAGGGGGCTGTGCCTCCAATTGAACAACAGTGGGGGACAGGGCCAGCCCCCCGTAAAATGAAATTTAGAACAGACCCCGTGAAGGAGGAGGGTAAAACTGTTTATCTGATGGTGAACAGGAATTTTCCTGGGTCATCGGGGGGAACAGATGGTTTGAACTTTGAAACATGCGGGCTGAGCGAATTAAAAATTCAAATTGTAGGACTTCTTCTTTCATGGAGCCTTTTGAATGCAAGTACATAGGAAGAATCTGAAGGGGTGATGTCGCTAGGTAGAAATTATGTCGACTAAGAAACGACGGCAATGACGAATGGACTTGAGTAATGGGATAGGAATTTCGGAAGCGAGCTGATGGCATCGATAGCATGGGGGAAAGGTCAGAAGAATTTTTGGGAGGCTTATAGAAGCCCTTTGATCTGTAAATACTGGGGCCCACTGTGGGCTGCGAACTGGAAAATGGCGTTCGAATTGCTTTTCAGAATAGAGGCCAAGATTTCCCTGCGACTATGGGCGAACGAAGTGTCCAGTTTTCGAAGAGATTCGAAGGCGGGCCTTCGCGGATGTTCCTCGTTAGAACGCCAGGGTACCGGTTCGTGTGGCTCGCCAGAAGACTCGGTTCACTTCAGGAGGGGGGGAAGGTCGAAGAAGGCCGCAGCTGGCTAGATCCTGTCCCGCGCACATACAGCTGAACGCGGCTGAATGTAAAGAACGTGCCTGTGCCAGTTGGGCCTTACAATGTCGTTTTCCTTCCCACCACCATGGCGGGCCTGCAGTTGGCAACACGAGTGTCTTTACCGATCACGAGTCGGAATCGCGCGGACAAATTCTTTGTACGGGCGCCAGTAAAAGTACCGCTTTGATACCTACCGCCGCGACTACCTGCCTATCCGGCCCGTGTGGATCGATATGCATAGTCCTAATTAGTCGTCAGATCTTGTCCGTCGTAAATTCGTGTGAACTCCGACGGAACACAGGTAATTTTTTCGCAGTGTCACCTGGCAGAGGTTTTCCTGCACCTTCGAGACGTTTCCATTTCCGAGTTTGTAGGTATTTCTGGTTGTTTCAATTTTTACAATGGAGTACAGGGGGTTACCGTAAAGAGTATATACCTGATCTTTTTCCAATAAGTAGGTGATACTGATGCATAGATCTTTTTTCTTATTACCTCCCTCAGAACAATTCCAAGGTACCGGGTGATCTTAAACGATTTCTAAACCGCGATCCGTGATGTCAGCGACAACTGTACTTGTGCCACATATCCGATAATCTCTTTCACACGTTCCTTCATTCACCGTCTCTCCCTGGCCGTTGTCCTCGTCCAGCGTTCGGGATCCAATCTCCCGTTTTCTTTCACTCCTTCGTTCACTGGAACGAGAAGCAGGAGACTTCAACGAAAGAGATACACCTCTGAAAATTAAATCTTCCTCTCTGTTCATCGTGCGGAATCTCTGTTGGCCTTGTCTCGCTCCTTCTCCCGGTACGAACTACCCCATCGGCCATTTTCCACTCTGTCCTCCTTTTCTGACCAGTGCCGCCTGTCGCTCTCTATCGAATCTACCAATCAGTGCGCTTGGTCCAGCGGGCATGACGCCGACCGTTCCGCCGAGGGGAGCGACCGACCCGACCGCGAACAGTCTGTCAGTAAACTTCGTGGCGTGCGTTTGTTGATGCGTGCGCTAGCGGACCGTTTCCATGCGTGTCACGACACGGATATACGCTCCAACCGATATCTCGAGACGCTTATTAATATTTATAAGCGACCGGTTAACGCTCCGGAGTGAATTTTTCGAGGCTCGCGCGTTGGACGGGTGAAATTCGTTAGGGAACAAATGACGATATCGGATCCGTCGCGTTCCTCCCATGCTCTAACCGTGCTGTAACCGCGAGTGTGCCGAAACACGCGTATACGATCGAATTGTATAATACTTCTATACACTGTATCCGTGATAATTTGGACAAGAAAGAAAAGATGGTGCGTGGTCTGTCGCAGTGGACGAAAACCTTGAGCTTCCCCGCGAGGGTGTCCCCGCAGAGGCCCGGTAAGGAGTCGAAGGGGTTTCATGTGAGCCCCAGTGCTAGCCCCACATCGCCACCCAGCCCGATCAACGACACCATGGACAAGACGCCGATTATCACTGACGAGGTTAGACAAATTCCTTTCTTTTCTATTTCTAACACACTGACCGTGGTTAATGGTGATGCTCGAGAAAACTTAATCTCCGTGACACTGGTCGGGAGTTTCGTCAATGACATTTTAGTGGTGAATTAGAAAGTTTTTGTTCCGCGTACGTTGTTTTGGTACGGTGACGATCCTAGCTGGCGCGCCAACTTCCACGTAGGTCATTCCTCGAATATGTATATACTGGAGCAGAGTTTCAAGTTTATCGTCATACGTGTTTCAGATAACGGTCTGTTGCTATAGGCTTCGAGCAACGCCACGGTTAATCGCCTGTTATGCGTTTCAATTCTCGCTGGATAACTATGCTTATGCCAATCGCCGCGCGATTCTTACCTTTTACACGCGATTGTTTATAATCCATACTCTTTAATATTTTTAATTGTAACTCGTCGTTACGTTGAACCGTATAACCGTCCCGAACACAGCCGCGTAACATAATCTTCATGCGAATAAAGGGAAACCGCAGAACAGTGGAAATCTATTATTGGACAAAACGGAAAGGGAGGGTTGCATTTCGATATCGTTTATAACGGCGCCATTCATGATTCTATCGGTGCCAGAGTTGTGTTGGCACGGACTCTGTTTTGCAGGAACGCGCCTCCCCCTTTGAATATATTATAGATTCTGGAATCGCTTCTGCTCGAATATGTTCCTATGTTTTCGCGTGACGAAATAAATGGCGCTTATTCATGGGGGTAAACAAGGGGATGTTTGGAAGTCACTCGGCATTGTTAACCATTACCCTCCCCTGTCATCGACCATTAGCTCCCCGTGTATTTGAGGAATCGAGTTCATCTCCGTTTGCGGTTCGTTTAATCGGTCGTACCCCCTCGATGGACACGCTCGCCACCACACGTGCTCCCGTGTTTACGGTTCCCTTTCTGCACGCTCATTTGAGATCGGTCTGGTAGCCAGGAGTGCTAACATTCCGCGTAGGGTAACTGGGGGGCCCCGTGTGCGCAAATACTGCCTCTGGGAAGATGACAATGGCGCTTGGCGGCACGTGCCCCACGATAAAAGCAATTTTTCTTCAGCCGGCTAATTCTCTTCTCTTCGCTAGGAACGGATTGCGCATATTTATGTGTTTACTTGTTGCCAAGCGGGACCGAAATAGACAAATTCTTTGGTCGGTCCGATTTTTTGCGAAACGATTTCCTAGCATGGTAATAAAGAAAGTTCAGCCTCGTACCAGGGAACGCGGAGTCGCGATTAAAGACGTCCAGGCGTTCTTCTGGTACATAAAATAAAGCGACCGGTGTCTGTGAAGGTACAGGCAAGAAAAGGACCGACGAAGACTGGACCAAAGGCGGGGAAAGGCGGCGGCGGAAGCGTGGGAACCGAGCGTAACAGATGGCCTCGGCTGCTTCAGAACCCGCTCGGTCTCCTTCGTGCACCTCCGTGCCATCGACTCCGCTTTCCGTTCTCGCGGCTTTCGATCGTCCTACGTATTCGTTGCAATTCGATTCGCGAAAAATAGATCCGCTTGCGTTCGTATTTTAAACAAGATTTGGCCCGCGGGGAACGATTAGGTGATCCACCGGGTTTCGTAGGACCGATTTCTCGAGCGTGCATCACTCGAGTCAAAGCGGAGAAGAAGGGGGTAACGATGCTAAACGAAAAATTGTGCAATAGGAAGAAGCACAGTCGCAACGATGCACCAGCAACCGTAGCACTTATCCAACCTTAGTTATCCCAACAGTGCCACGCATCGGTGAGGTCTCTGCAAGCATCCGGACGAACACGTTTCAAATTCACACTAGACAAGCTCGAATTAGTGTTTTCCGAGCTACGACTCATCCTCAGACAGCTCTTATTAAGCCGGTCGTGTAGAGTGATTCCTGACCCCTGTTCAGGAATGCGAGATAACGTGGCTGCTTGCGAGCCACGGTAATTACCGCGTGTTAATTTGAAAGCAGACCCCTTCCTCCCTCTTTCTCATGGAAACCGCCGCCTCTTCGTCATAACCGGAAGTCGCTGCGGTCTTCGTTGTTCCTCCGCGTATTGCTCTCGCCCTCGCGTTCCACCCTAACGACCGTCTCGATTTTCCGTCTTCAGAAGTACTAGATGGACAGCGATTGCGACGAAAATTACTTTTAACTGGGCTGTGTTAAGTGAACTCGAGCGCGATCACGATCCCTTTTCCGGGGATACGTACTTCTGCGCCAGCCCGCCGCGGTATTGTTACAGACGAGTTCCGTAACGCTCTTATCTCCCTCTCTCTAATTAAGAAAATCGGCCGCTCCTTCTTAAATTGATATAATGGCGCTCGGTGGTCTTCTCCCGTTAGAGCCGTAAACCCTGTGCGAAGCAGTTATTGTTTGGAGTTATTAGTGCACTGTAAAGCGCATCGCACGTCTAATTAGAAATTTGTCTTGCAGTTATGTATAGGTTTCAAGATAAGAAGCGAATTAAAAAACAATTCCAAAAAAGAGTATATGCAGTTGCGTTTAATGCTTGTATATAAAGGTACTACTACACAATTGAATTCACGATTCGCATTATTTCGATTATCGCAAATACGTTTGTATCACCTGTGGCAGGCAATATTAGTGGCATGTCTGTAATCTTGTTTGCTTATTCACTCGACCACCGGGACACCCTTTGATATCTCCAGCTTGGCGGAGTCAGTCCGAAGAATTCACGTGCATATTTGTTTTCCTTCCCAAGATTACGTACACACGACAGATCAATCGAGCATCCCCCGGGATGCATCTACCATGGAAGCCGCGGCTCCGAACATACCGTTGGCATTTGAAAGCCTGTAAATTTCTGTTTCTCGATAAGATAGAACGAAAGAGTACACGAGAGTTAAAAGGCTATCGGCAGCATTTTTTTTTTTTTTTTACGTGGAAAACAGTAAGTCGATTTAGCTTCTTAAGCAGCCACACGCGTTTGCACCCACATATATGCATTCGTATACCATAGCACATTACGAACTGTTCGCAGTTGTTAATCGCTTTACTTATTACAACACTCGGTTCAAATGTTATTGTTCCCTGAAGGGAGAGATCCCGATGCTATCGCGGGGAGGAATTAATTTTCCCTGTTCTAGTAGATGTGGTGCAACTGTCGGAAGCGTGTATCGTTTGAAATGAAAATGCCGTCGTTGAAATTCCACTTGCTCGTTCACGGGTCGTGAACCCTGAAACCCTTAAAGTCCCACGTTGCGGCCGTTCAACGTTCGAAAGTCGAGGAAACGATGAAGTGTTGAGTAGCTATGCACTTTTTTTTCTTTGTAGCGACGGGAAAAATCATTGATAATGGAGTAGGGACAGAAACTACTTTTCTCTTTCGGGGAAGAAATGCTGTTCTTCGTGTGAAGGGCAAACGCTGCTTATCCTAGTCGCATCCGATTTACGTCGAGGCTGCGATACATCTCTCAGACGTGCGGAATTTTAGGGTCGCGAGAGTTACTCGGAAATCGTTGAATAGCGTCCCGCGTCTGCTAATTTATGGGATCCAAAGTGTTCCCTTTCGAGAGAGCCCCTAGTCCACTGTTAACCGACCGGAAGTTTTCCTTTCGCACGCGATCATCCTGCCTTCCACGAGTTGCGGCGATCGATCCGCAAATAGCGTTCTACTCCACGGGAAATTCGAAATCGACCGAACGACAGTGTAATCGTTCCACGTGTCTCGATCGCTGTGAATTAACGTGTTGCACTTTGATTGGCGTTTGCCAATTCAATTGGTCAACGAAAGGGGTGAGTTTCTTTAGCTTTAAAACTGCTCGAAAATGATCATTTTACCTAGCTTCACAGCGAATTCGGGAGATACGATATTGTAATCCTCGGTCGTCGAATTGTCAAGGCCGTACAGTTCCAAATGGACGAAAAAGAAATGAGATTCGACCGTTGGAATGTTTCGAATACCGGCCGGTCTCGACAAACTGCTTTCCGTTTCATTAAAATATACCACAGGCCTCTGTCTGACCTTTTTTCTTCTGCTACAAAAACGAAGCATTTGCCGAACGATTCAGATAATAATAATAATTCAGCAATTACTAGCGATCTCTCTATTGCAATATGCTCGACTAAACACAAGAAACGTACAGAAATGTATATAAAATCGGAGCTCAAACATTAGCAATGAAATTTTACCGTCCCAGCAGCTCGTTAAAATTGTCTACAAACCCATTTTGAAGTTTCAAATGATTTCACAAGCCTTTGAGTGATCAAACGCCAGCAGAAATTCCAAGCATTCCAAGCATACCGAAAGTACGAACTGTCTCCTAATAATTCGAATATTGGCTAAGAGCAATTTACACTAAAGTGTGCCTCTTTTTATTTCCTGCTTCGCGACGTTAGAGCAGCAGGTGGAACGCGATCGGATTCGTGTCTCCGTGGAGTTTTCACGCGGTGGCCGATATTAGGAAAATCTCCGCGGGCCCGTGCAACACGGAGATACATGATCGTCGTCCTCGGGATTTAAGTGGAACGTACGCGAAGATCGTGTCCGTTATTTCGCCTTGACGTCACGGAGACGCCTTGTAACCGCTGTAACAGCAGCGTGGAAAGAAAGACCATTCGTGATGGCTGCGTCGCGGGATTGCACTATGCACGCTCCGTATTCTAATTCGTTGATTCAGCCTTTAACCGAGGTTCCTGGAATGAAGGACAACCGCCGGGCAGACGTCCGATTCGATTTTGCATCGTTACTTCATTGCCGGCGCGGTTTCCACTGTCGGAGGAATTTCATCGACGGTGCAGGGAAGAGTTGATTTCAACGCGCGATGCAGGAGCTGTGTATGCGGTTGATGATCAAATGTAAAAGATTCAGTTGGAACACCGTATTTTATTGAACATTTGAATATCTGAATTTGAATGCTTGATGATCGTTTCTACGAGAAAAGTTGCATCGATCTCTCCGATAGCTCGGGCCGCATCATTATTCCACCGGACTTTCGCGATTACATAACAATTGCTTTTGGTAATATGATTTTCTGGTAGCGTTCAGGCGTTTAGCTTCCCGAGAGAAAGGCACGGTCTTGTTTTGACGATACTACGGAACTCGCGCAACGGAGGATCGTTGTTCGTACCTCCTTAATTGCCCCCCGCCCCTCTTGCTATTAATTAATTCATCCGCCAGACTCCTCTCGATTGTTTCAAACTGCGTCAAATATCGTTTAAGCGCTTCATCAGTTCGCATTCTACAAAATTATCGTCGAGGTTAATTAAACGTAATTCACGAAACTCCCTGCCGCGGATATAGAGGAAGTCTCGATCGCGAGGCAGCGCGAGTGGCACTTTTATTCCCGGGTGAATCGTGGCGAAACCCCGGTGTTCTTGTTCCGCCTCCTGCTCGTCCTTTTTTTTCGCAATCTCGAAACTGAAGAGGTAGGTCCGTCTCTTCCATTCCGGGACGGTGTTTATATCTCGTCGTCGGAACTGGCTTGGTTGCGTTAGGTTCCTCGACCTTGCCGGTCGTGCAGGTTTCAGCAGGCACCTACAGGTATGTATACCGGGTGTACCCGCGCGAAAGTTCATCGGTGAAACCTCAACGAGCTTGTTTCGGTGCGAAAATTCCAGGGGAGAATACTGTTCCTGGAAAATAAATTTCTCGGAGCGGATCATTCCATTTAATTTGGAAGCGATGCAAAGGGAAAAGGGTTGAGAGCGTCTTATTTGAATGGCTCGATGCTTCGCATATTGAGTGAAGTACATGAACGACGTGTAAAATATTTCCAAACGCGCGCAATTCCTTCACAAAAATAATACAACTCAAATAGAGACGGTTCTCCAAATATTCCACCCTTGCGCAACTCGTCCGACAAACGATTCGAAACTCTTGCAGCTCCGTTCTTCGACTTCAACAATATATCTCGACGCGTATTATTAGGGACAACAATTATTAGCGCGCGGACGGCGTAACGGGTTAAATTTATTCTCGTTCGCCGCCTCCCGCGTTGCATCCCGCTATGACGGTGGCTTTTCACCCCCCGCGTCGGGGTTATTATTGAACCGCTCTCGTTATTTCCGAAAAACCATCCGGACTCTCCTCATCGTCGATAGCCGCGATGCTCCCTTCCTGGAAGCAACGACGCGGCGTGAAAATTCTAAAACGATCGTAAAAATGTGTCGTCCCCCCCTGTGTGCTTCCACCGTTTATCCCGCCTTGCACGGGGCAAGTCTTCCACGGACGGATTTAGATTTATTGGACGTTGCCGCGAACGCCCACGGCTCGTTTTTCCTTGTTATTTCCACGTGCTTTTTACCGCTTCGACGTTTTACGCGCCGGTTAATCGCCGTTCGGTTTACTGTTTCAAACCTAGTTCAGACGCTCCTTTGACACGGGAGTTTGACAACGGTTCCCTGGCGGAGGGTGGAGTCCCGAGGGAGAAGTGGTATTCTCGATAGGAGATGATTAATATTTACATCTCAATGGGAGAACAGTTGAATTTCCAAAAGCTATTATTTTAGAATAAATTTATGACACAGCAAATTACACACCGTTAAAGCGACACTTTAAGTATAATGCGGTACTAAAGCATAATGTATTTTGCTACTATAATTACAGAAAATATGTATTTATGTTATACCGATTCAATTAAATTAGCCTTTTCCAAACGCGACGTTTCGAAATCCAGAACCTTATCGCCGGATGTGTTCCCATTACGATTCTCCAGTTCCATCGATGGAACCGTGGTTCGGCCACTTAATGGAGTGTCCCCGTTTAGCATAGAAACAATAGAAACGTGTATTTATCGACAGGGGTCTATAATTTAATCGGCACCGTAAGAAATTACCGAGCGCCACATGATAATAATATATATTGGGTAACCGATTACATTGTCCCACGATTATCCCAAGTTCCCGATGCGTTTGCTTCTAATGCACACACGCCGCCCATTTCCGGAGAAAGTTCGATCTTACGCGAGAACTAGACCCACTGAACTTTGTCAGCAACTGGATTGTCTGGTCTCCGTTTTATCAGAAAGGTGTTACATTTTGTTTTTTTTGTTTGACGAAATCAAAATTGCGTTTACAATAGTATCGAGCAACTCGGCGAGCGTCGGATTGCTCCGGCAAATGCTTCGCGATAGACTCCACGAGGCTTTTCACGATTTTGTAACTCGAACTAGCGTTATCAAGGTGCAAATAGCTCGCGGTATACTCGCGGAGTTTGTAATGTTAATTCTCTGTTTGTAATGCGTTACGTATTTCGTAGCCGTCGAGTCACGGCGACGGTGTTCACGTTCTATTCTTACGATGAACCGGTGATTAAAATTATAGAAACCATTTTTCTCCAGTAACACTGCATTTAAAAAAAAAAAAAGAAAAAACTCCAATGAATACGCCAGATAAATTCTAAATTAAAGATTCGTAATTCCAAAGAAACTCCCAGTCGGGCGAAACATTTAAATCCAGAATCAGAGGTGCGTCGAATCAAATAGATTACCATATTTTGCGTGTCGTCGAATGGAATGCCCGGACTTCTTGTTTATCGAACGAGAGTCCTCCGGCACAATCGCGTGGCCGCTTGGTAACGACTACCTGTTACCTAATTAATCGCTGCCCACGTTCCAAGAGGGCTAGTTCCACTTGACCGTTGCTTTCCATAGAAACCGAACACAGGCCAAAGAGTACATTCGTTCGGGTTCCAACAGCTCTAGGCGTTTGTTCAGAAACGTTCGCCGAACTTCCAGCTTTCCCCGCGTCGTCCTTTTAAAGTTTCAAATGTCTTCCTCGCTATATCCCAGCCAGCCATCCTTTGTGCAAGCGTTCCTGCCCTTTTTCTTCTTTTCGAGAATAATAGTCGATAGATGGATGCGTGTTCATCGGCGATGAAAAGGTGTAGATACTTTTGGTGCCAGACGAAAAGGGAACAGATAAGATCATTGGTGTTTTTTGACTGTTTCAGAATTTCCAAGACCTGGAGGCAGAAAAGGCAATAATGGGATCCATTGTGTATTGCATACATCATAAGGACGGCTGCAA
The DNA here is from genome assembly GCA_023838395.1 of Holcopasites calliopsidis. Taxonomy (NCBI): domain Eukaryota; kingdom Metazoa; phylum Arthropoda; class Insecta; order Hymenoptera; family Apidae; genus Holcopasites; species Holcopasites calliopsidis. Next base: position 4,015,236 of record JALHAQ010000008.1, read on the forward strand.
GTGGTCCGACGAATTGCGGAAGCTGAAGGTAGCATTTTTGTGTCTATTTCTTGGCTCGCCAGAGTTTGATTTCCATTTTGATTTTTCGTCGGATAAAAAAGGAGCGGGGAAATGTCGGAATTTTTTAAGGGGAGGAAATAACTGAACAGTCGCTGATGGATTATCAAAGATATTCCAAGGTTTGTTTTCAAGCTTCTGGTAATAATTATTTAAAATGTGATAATTGGTAAGCGACCAAAATTGAATGTTGCGTGTCTGATTTACGAACGACCTTGCGTTGATAGGTCGTTGAACTTGTCTCTGCGCGGTTAAACTCCCACGCAGAGCTTGAGGATTGCTTGCGGTGGCCTTCCGGTCAATTACAAGAACAATTATCGACTATTCTTACCGTCATTAACATATCAAGCAATAAATGACCCACGGTCTAGTTTAGAGTTAAAAATAGATAGATATAGCGGCTTTGTCCTCGTAACTTTTACTCGCAATCAGCAGCTTAAAAACTGTGGCGAATATTTGTTGTCATTGCACGATTATAAAAATAACACTTTTAATATCTCCATACGATTCTCCTAAAGAATCGCATTGCGATAATTCAATTTTCTATGAATATCGCGGAGAAAGTGCAGATGTAAAGAACGCGATGAAAAGGAATGCGCCGCGAGCAGAAGGTAGTAGCAAGTAAAAAATTGCATTCTACTCCTTGTTTAGGCTCACCTGAATACCTGCAAGCATGACGCGGTCCCCTGCAGCAACAAGTGCGGCGCTATGATCCCACGTGTGCTCATGGAGGACCATTTGAAATACACTTGCGCCCAACGGCGAACACGTTGCGACTTCTGTGCCAAAGAATTCACCGGTCACACGCTCGAGGTAAGCCACGTGGAGGAGGAGGAGGTGACTGCATTTTAATTAAAAGAACCGCGATCGCGCTGCTGCCTGCCAGCCATACTTAACTGTACTACAGTGAGAACGGATGCGAGCGAAAGCATACCACCGACTACCAGCGAAATTTCTCGAATTCTTTCTTGGTGTTTGTATTGTATTCATAACCGAGGAATGCTTGTTTGAGCATAGGATAATCTGTTAGATATTTCTACGAGATGTGTCTGCAATTGAATTATCGTCGGAGCAAATTGTTATTTTAAGAAGGAATTAAATAATTAACTTAATATGGAAGTTCATTGGAAATTAGCGTTTCCCTTCGTTCTGTGTGTAATAGCTCGTTCCTATTTTGCAGAAGCACACGGGGACTTGTGGCTACGAGCCGCTCTACTGCGAGAACAAGTGCGGCATGAAAGTGCAGAGAAGGCACCTAAGCCAGCACAAGCTGGGCGAGTGTGCAAAACGGCTGGTTGCCTGTCGTTACTGTAACAAAGAGTTCGTTTTTGACACGCTCGGTGCCCACCACGCAAAGTGCGGCCGCTTTCCAGTCGCTTGTCCTCATCGTTGTGAAACTGCGGTTCTACCGAGGGAGGACCTGGAGGTTCACTTGAAAGACCATTGCACCACACACCTTTTATCCTGCACGTTCAAGGATGCTGGTTGCCGATTTAAGGTACGCGAATCGATTGCGCATTTTCTATTTCCCTTTTAAATACTTCAAATACTGATTTCAACGGTCTGCTGCTTCTTGCGTATAGGGCAATAGGTTTTCGTTGGACAAGCACTTGGAGGAATCGGCGAAAATGCACCTGAGCCTGATGTGCAGTGTCGTGACGAAACAGCAGCACCAAATAACCAGCTTGAAATCGGCTATCAGCAAATTGTCGTTAAACTACACAGGGACACTGATATGGAAGATCACGGATTACAGTGCGAAAATGTCCGAGGCGAAATCCAAGGAGGGAATGGAACTCGTCAGTCCTCCATTCTACACTAGTCAGTACGGTTACAAGCTACAGGTAAGCAGCAATTGATCTCGTTTGTAAAGTTTGAAAAAAGAAAAGGATAAAGGATATTAAGGAACTCTTCCGAGGAACAACGAGAATTTCACTTAGAATTCTAATTTAAATAGTGCAGTTTGATTAATAAATGAATAATAATGTTTTAGGCGTCAGTTTTCTTAAACGGAAATGGCACCGGTGAGGGAAGTCATATTTCCATATACATAAAAATCCTTCCCGGGGAATACGACGCTTTGTTGCGGTGGCCATTCTCCCACAGCGTGTCCTTTACCATATTCGACCAAACAGTGGTGGCGGAGAAGGCGTGCAATATCGTGGAAAGCTTTATACCGGATCCGACGTGGAAAAACTTCCAGAGGCCAAGTCGCGAACCCGATTCCCTAGGCTTCGGTTTCCCCCGGTTCGTTTCTCACGAAATGGTGAAGAAACGACACTTCGTTAAGGATAATACCATGTTCATTCGGGTGAGGGTAGACCCTAGTAAAATCGTCGCTGTTTAAAAAGATGTGAACCCGAAAATAACACATTGTATAATCCAATTCAGTTACTATCGTTACACGTAATATCGTCACGCCACACACGCGTTTCTCCGTGTTGTTTGTACGCATTTCTTATTTTTTTACACGCAATATCGGACCAGTAAACGATTTAACACACAATATTTATTAACTGCCGTATACCTGGTGTGATAGGGCGACGTACTTTACATACAGGGCACCTGGTACTTACGTCGTTGCACTGGCAGAAAGTATTTTACGATGAAATACAGTCAGGATATTTGTGGGATAATTACGAGGCAATAACTATAATTCTGCTGCTCGGAATAGTTGGAGGATCAGGCATCTCAAATCGAGGAACGATTAATTAATTTTTTTTTTCACTCTATTAGTACATAATATCGAAAGTTTTCTTGTAATTCGAGTAATACTAATTTCATATGGATAATCGATCCCCTAATTATTTAGTTCAGTACGTTTCACTTTAGATGAGAACTGAGGTTGGAATATCACGCCGTTAAGTTTGTATATCTTCCTTTTCTAATTTTTAAGTTTTTTTTTCTATTTCGCAGCGTCAGGCTCGTCATGCTACTGCCAGTTCTCGGTTATTGCCGTCGTTCATTTTGTAACATATACGTCCACATTCTCTACAGCCGCGATTTATTGTCTAATAATTCGGCCAGCGTTAAGTTTGCTGAAGCGAGATTTACATTTAAGGATACAAATCAAAGATTATTAAAGGACTGTGTACTATAAGCTTAAGGAATGTAAATATTGTGAAAAAGAAGAAACGTAGCGTCGAATGGTTGTTAAAACCGTGGCGACAGATCTACCGATGTAAATACAAATTTAATACACGTTTTAGTGATAACGAGAAATTGTGATTGAGATGCTAGTGATGACCGTATGTTAGGATTCAAGGAATAAAATAATTATATTGCATTCGTATATTGGATAAAATAAGAACGTGTAATCTCTGTTATCTGTTCCCTTTATTTTCGTATAAACGAGATCAGTGAAAATATAAATATATCGTAAGTATATACATGTATATTTACAAGCAAACGCAAAATTATTATACTGCATAGATAAATCATGATAAGCTCCAATATTTACTGTGAATTGTCTGGATATTGAGATTGCGCGGTTCTTCCACCCTAAACCATTAAAAAAATATATATTTGAACAAGGAAATATAAAAATTACACGGCCGAAATTATTTTTACGAATTGCACGTACACTTTGAATCCTTTGCATTTGATCCAAAGCATGCGGCAACAAAGGCCGCACGCTGTTTATTTCCATAGCAGTTAGATGATCTAGCTTTGCATGCAGACCTTCGCTTTTTAAAAATGCATCGATTGATGTGCGAAGCTTTGACATTCTGATGTCCCATATATCCTAAAATTCAGCACGTTTGTACTAGTATGAAAATAGTACGAACATATATGGCACATTTTACGTGAAAGATCAAATGCTTAAAAAGATTTGCGCCCTTTATACATGACCAACGCAGCGATCTCAGCTAGCAATGCATTCCGGTTGCCTACTTTCAGGGGTCAGATCGCACTCTTGCGCGCAGTCTTTATTATCGACATAGGCTATGCGAGCGATTACCGACTTCAGCGGCGTTACTGTAGTTCAAGTTTCAGCCGAACTCGAATAGATGGCTCCGGTGTACGTTTGTGTACTTCCATCTGATCTTTCCCGTGAAATAGACCTCACTTTCGCACAATTACCTTTATTGCGGTCCTAATTTTGTCCGAATCAGGTATATCGTCACTGGCAACGCTCAATAGAAGCTGCGCTTCATCCATATAATGATTACTGGGCATTTTCGTGAACAATCTATAAATCAGAAAAGCATTTTTACTGGACGCTAACGCATGGCCGAACAGAACAAGCAAAAAGTTCTGTTGTCCATTCACTTGGATAATTTCTCTTCCTCCTTCGCCTCGTTCAAACTGTCCGCGTCCATCCATTCCTGATTAATAATACGGCACTTCTGTTGCTGTTTCAGATTCACTGCTAACCAAATCGGGACCTTGACGGGTAAACCGGCTCGAAATGGGCCCACCGATCCCGAAATCAAGTGTATCGTATCGAAGCTGAAATTGGGCACGATGCTAACCAATTCCTTTTCACCGAGAAATTCAACTTCACTTGGATCCATTATTTAATCGACCTACTTCTTTCCTAAAACAACGTTTAATAAACAAATTTTGACATTTAAAAGCAACACTGAGGATTGCAAGTAATGCGGCAGCGCCACTAATGTTGGCGGGAAATTGGCGGCTGCCATATTTGAAACGCTACCTGTTGCTCGAAATACTAACCTCGAATATTATTAGTGCGCAGGCGTGATGTTTTATTCGATCTATCGAAAATCGAATTGGTTTCAATTTTAAACGGTATTTCTGGGCAATTATCGAACGACTCGGAGAAAGAAAGGAGGATATTGTGCGCGAGGAAGATCTTTCATCCACAGAAGATGCCAAAATCCGTAAGTAATTATTTGAAGTATTGGAAATTGATATACGTATCAACTGATATGTGAATGATCATTTTCGTGACATTTATTTCACTCGACGCTCGATATACAGAATATGGAATGAACACTAATTTACAGAGAACCTTACAAACAGTTTACAGGTATTTGTTCGTGATTCGTATCGAGTATCAACGTCAGGGCTTAAAATATACATATACAATACATATATGTATATCCAAATGCAATACTAACACCAAGAATACATACATCGTATAATTCACATTCCCAAAAGCTAACCATTTATTAATTACCGTTAATGAAATTAACATCGTCCATCCGTTTCCAGGTTAAATAAGGTCCAGCCGACTAACTTCCATCAATTCGATCAACGCATCAAAATGCTTGAAAAGAAATGTTATCAACCGTTGTCCTTGTCCTCCACCGATTCGTCGTCAATTTTTTCGTGAACGGAATCGACATGATTTACATCCACCTCGATCACGAAAATGGATGCAGGAGGAGTTTCCTCGACGCCGTCCACTTCCGCTGGAAGTAGCGGCATCAGGGGTTTGTAAGTCTGTAGTTCTATCGAGGTAATACGAGTAGTCGATTTCGAGACACTTAAGTCGGTTGTATTATTCTCGTAATTGTCACTATCGTTCTTAGGAAGCTCGTTGCTGTTCTGACTCCCGCTGTCCACTTCCCGGTTCTCGCTCTGCGAAGAACTCGATGCGTTTCCCGTGCCCTTTTCTCGGGCCGAGGCGTTCCGCGGCGCGCTAAACGATCCTCTCGATCTGGCGTCAGTCACCTGTAGTTAAAGTACACGGGATTCGCATTGAATCACTTGGTATCGATAAGACAAGATATATTTCCAATTAAGCAACGAGAGCAAGTCTCACGATAGACTGGCAATTTTATTTAACGAAACTTTCGACAACGATCGATTGCATCTGTTAAATAGCGAAAATGTTGGGTTATTCAACAAGTAACTAGAACTTCACGCAATTGGAAAAATACTGCAGTCTACAAAGATTAGCCACTCTATTCAGTCTCCGATTACTGTTCAGCGATTAAACATTACCTGACGTAGCAAACTCGATTTCTGTCCCCTAGAAGCAGGCAACCCGCCAGCGTGCTTTTGCAATTGCCTGTGCGAGCCGACCAAGGATCCGCGATCGTGGATCACACTGACCACGCTCGACTTTGCGTTACTCTGGGGAAATAGAAGCCTCCACATGAAATTCTTCAGAGCAGCCCGGAAATCCTTCAGATGATAAGCGTAAAGCAATGGATTGCCAGCCGAGTTCAGATGCGACAGGATGATGCAGAAATTCATTAGAACGTCGTTCACTTTGCACCGCGGACAGAACGCCATTACACAGTTTATGGTGTAGAGCGGGAACCAGCAGATGATGAAAAAGATAACGATCCTGGACAGATTTTGCGTGGCTTTTACTTCGCGTTTCCTGGCGGCGCCGAGTAAGCGCAACATGGTCCCCGTTGTTTGGCTTCCGGTTCGACCATCCGGATTCATCGTTACAATTTGTTGCAACTGTAAAACAGGTTGCATGTAAATATAGTTCAGGTTTTAGGCAAAACTATAAATCACGCGTCATCTCTGGTGCAACGCGGAGTTCTACAGAATACTATATGAAAAGCTCACGGCAAATTTGTCTGACCTGATTCACAACCACTCGGTATATGTGGGCGTAGAATGCAGCGATTAAGAGCGCCGGAAAGATGATCGTGGCGAAATAAAGGAACACCAGGTAATCGTAATCCATCACCTCGGTAAAGATACACTTCTGGTTGGATTTCTCGCCCGCGTTCCATCCCAAAAGCGGCAGGAATCCTACCAGGGTACCGGCGATCCAGCACAAGCAAATGATTTCTGGAAGGAAAGGGCGAAATCTTTTTGCAAATCATATCTTCACCAATATTTCTCTACGTCCTCGCATTGTACGAGATTTTGCTTTTTGTAGGAAAAGCGAAGCTTCTGGACGTTTCCAACGAGGAAATGAAAAGTCGGTCAAAGGAGCCGAGGATAGAGGAGCACGTGAACGTTATCGATCGATGGGTACGGCAATAAACGCACCTTTCTCGCCCGCTGGATTGATGGTATCAGTCAGCGAGCTCGTAATTAAAATCAGCTCCGCCATAAACAGGTGAAATGGTTGAATTAATCACGACCAGACAAGCCTGGCCATGAAATGAGAAACGTTTGATCCGGGTCGTTAATTTTTTTTTCACCAACTGTCTCCTATTCGTCTTTTTCTCCGTTTACCGTAAATCGTATGTAAAAACAGGCATCGGTGACTCTTTTAACACCACTCGATCAATACCGTCGTTGGTCTCTTTCTGTACTATACGACATACCTTGGGGAATATTTGTAAAGCTTGCAAACGATACGTTTGGTTATCTTATTTCACGTTTCCTGGCCTTGGAATATGTAACGCAGACGAACGCGATTCCCATCAATTCCGCCGCGGATAGGGAGAAAAGAAAGCCCTGTGGGAAATTGAATGAATGGGTATCGTCGAAACGTATGCACGTATGTAACTCGTACCGTTCCAGCCGGCGTCGCAGTCCTCCTTTTCGAGGAACGAAAAGGCTCCTATATTTAATACAAATTACCGTGATTTCCAGGAGAATTCTTTCAGAAGTTCTACGATATACCTCGACTCATAGGAAGTTCTTAAAGTATCGTATGCATTGGAAGCACGTACCACCTGTTGCCTACGAAAGCGCATTCTGTTGCATCTTGTCGATTCGAGCTGTGGAAAAATGTGGTAAAACGAAACTACCGTGGATAACGTAAGTAAGAACGGCTTGATTTAAAATACAATTAGATCTACGTAAACGTGTGCGTTGCAGTTGAATTAAAACTTCACGTTGAAACAGGTGGCAATGATTTCCCAGGCCCAGAATACATCTGTACAATACCGTCTAATTAATTCCACCACAGACAGATGCTCCGTATTGTAATACACCGGAACGTGATTGGCCTTCCCAAACAAATATGCACTTACGATGCAGGGAAATTTCGATCGAGTGGCATTTCAAGAACGACTTCGCCTCCACTTAAAGCAGATAAATGGCTTCCTTCGAACATAGTTTAACGACTCGGCATTCAACGCATCATCAAAATTTTGGCCATTCGAGCGGAACGGACGTTTCTGCGTTTCGGGTAAACAGAAACATTCCACATCGGCGGGAAGCACAGGGAGAGATACGAGGCGTGTAACAGGTGCTCACGAGCAAACAATTCCGCAAATTATAATTGCATGGCCCGTCCCCCGGTGTTGTTTTATCGCAGCCCGATTAAACTATTACGCGTGCCATGCAGAACGCTTCTAGGAAGAGGCTATTTTAATTGGATCGTCGGATTGCACAACGACACCGGCGCGGATAATAAACTCCACTCGATTTGCAGCACGATTCCCTGAAACGTTCGCGGGTCTTCACAATTATCGACTCGCCCTAATTGCGCGTCGTCGATTTCGTTAACGCCGCCCTTATCCGACCTGGCGCACGATAGAGAGGAAACAGTAGCGATACCGAAAAATTCCGTATAATTAATCGAACGCGTGAAAAAGATTCTTGAGAATTCTACCCAAGCTGTCCATCCAACTTGTAACTTAAATGAGAAAAGTTGGAAACTCCAAAAGCTTCGAAGCTCGTCAACGGGAGCAAAAAAAAAGAGAGGTACCATTCTTTCACGCTACTTAAAATACGATCGATACTAACAAATTTGTCCAGTAATATGTGACACTTTCAAGTATGCAGCACGAGTTCGTGGAGAGTTACAGTAACTTGTGCGAAGCAATTATCATTCTCCAGGCGCGCGTCAATCTCTCGGACCTTACCTATGGTAGTTTTAGTGCGTACTGTGCGGGAGTACCCCATGGGATGCAGTATGGCCCAGTAACGATCCACGGATACCGCCACGAGACAGAAGATACTGATCGTGCAAAGCACGACCAATACGGAAACGGTGAACAGGCAGGCGTGTAGATTAGTGGGCAATCCGATGCTAGCCAAAATCGCGAAGGGGATGGCGAATAATCCTACCAGGAGGTCAGCCGTGGCCAAAGAGATTATGTAATAATTGGTACGGCGACGGAGTTTTCTCTCCTTGCCGAAGACGATGATCACCAGACCGTTACCGAACACCGCGCACACCGCCACCAGGATCTCGCAGACCGTGTAAGGGAGATTCAGCTCCGAATGGTTAGACGTGTTCACCGCTGTGACGGTCAAATTTTTGCCCAACTCGCTGGCGTTTGATGGAAATTCCATCACGATGGATGTTGTTGGACGATGATGTATCCCGTTATCTATCATCTAACGTTATTGCAATAATAACAGTAATGGATATTCATTGCTACACTTGCCGTGTGGACTGAAGATATTCTTCAATATTTTAATCGCAGACTTTCAACGAAGAAGTATTAATATTCATTAATAGCCACGCAGTCGTACTTTAATTAAGTGATATAAATCATTTCTCCATGTTTCCATTAAATCGCACTTTCCTACGGATTACTAATGGAAGCTTTTCATTTCTGTAGAATCTCCATGGCGGGGAAACAGACACGCGAGCTTTTGATGCCACGTCTTTAAATAGATCCTTTTTATATCCTTCCTGAATTTCGCCAAGGCGTATACAAATTGCGTGGAAACTGCCCGAAGAGGAAATTGGTCATCTTCCTTTCTTTGACACGGTGACCCGATAAGTATCGTTTAACCAATGTGTCACGCTTCCACGTAACCGATCGATCTCGTTTTAACGGAAGGACACGTAGCAGCGTAAAGGATCGGAAGCACCGTGGCTTATTTTGTATGGACGCGTGGTACACACTGGCTGACGATATTTGTTCCACTTCTGGTTAACAGTATTTATCGATCCAATGGGAGTACGATGGACAGCTCTTTGTCGATTTTACATTTATCTATGATTAATTCTATGTTTAAACAAATTATCATCGAACTGATTAATCCATTCGACAAATCTTTCTCATGCCCTGTCCACGAGTTGTTGAATCTCTCTAACCGTGTTCCCTTTTCAGGTGGCCGAAGATATCCTCGAGCGATCACGTCGCAGCGCGGAGCAGTGAATCGTCCATCGAGGGGCGAGCAGCCTGGAATTCACGGATCGCGTGTTCATCCTGCGGCCGTTTGAAATCCAGCCACGCTTTCGTCGCGCAGTTGCGAGGCTTGCTGCGAGCAGTCACAACTTTCCAGCGCATGTTCGTCAGAGGGTGGAATTCTATCCCGCAACGATACGCTCGCCTTTGTCCACGTTGCGAGTCGTATTTAGGTCAAGACGTGATCCCTTATCATAAATCCAGAAGGTGTTCGACATTGGGTAGCCTCTTCGGCCTTTTTTATTGGCGTTTCGATTACCCTCATTCCCTGACTCCACAGGTCTACGAAATCTTGCTTGCGGCCGTGCTCAAATCGCGCGGAAAGAATAATGCCGATACCCCCCCGGTAACTTTTTAACTCTTTCCTTTGCCAGTCAAATCGAGCAGAAGCATTGTTCCAACTAAATTCACCGGCTTTTCATACTCGACATTACTTCCTCCTTTCTTTTTCAGCTTTAATCCCGCGACGGAGAACCGGATTTCATTCAACGTGCAAGGAAATGAATTTCTTATATTTCGGAGCAAGTATTATAAGAAGTCGGTTCGTAGCAAATTTAATATCATCCGCCGGCCCTTGTCGACCGTTCCCGTAATTAAGGAACTGTTCGCGTGCCTGGAAAGGAAACACAATATGCTCTCAATTTCACCGCACCGTGCGGTCTTTAAAAGTTGAGCGGTAATGAGAGAAGATTCAGCGCAGAACGTTCCGATCGCTACGCATCTTCCGAAGTTGCGGTTTCTTGGCCGAATGAAACGTGGCTTACGTGAAAATTATTCAGGTGAGCGTTGAAAATTCTTCAAGCTTTAATCGAGGATTTCCTCGGCGTTGCGATCTGCGAATGCAGTTAGCATCTGACTTTCGAAGCAGTAGCGATTTTTTGTGGTTACCGTTATTTTGATTTTCAAATGGAAGTTCGCTTTTTAACGTTTCGACTTATGTGATCGCCGAAAGAGCTATTCCGTAGGGGCGGTCCGATGTCCACGATGAAGTTAGATAGAATAAAAATCGTCGCAAATAGTGGTGGACGCAATCGTGCTTTAATATCGTCATACACGAAATCTATATTCCAAGCTTTTACGCCTATCTTTATTTATAGAAGCTTAGCGTATCACTGCACGAGCATCATTATTACCCTCAGTCTTCCAAACGAAATGGCCCACGCGTTTTTAAGTTGAATAATCAAAACGTTTACTTTCGTTATTTACTGCCTAATAAAATGCATGTTGATTTCAATTGAGTTTGATTTCTATCCATCGAATGCTCATTCACAGGAACCGATCAACAGCACTGGGCCCTTTTCTCTAAAATCGAACGATCACAGATTGATTGTTGATCGATGCTATTTTATTGTCCCGACAAGCCGGAATCAAACGGAAAGGTCGGCAGTGGATGAAGTGCGCATCCGGGAAACACGTCCGCCTTCTCAACCCCGTGGCGCGTAACTGAGTTTCTCTTCGCGACACACGGGGACACCACGACGGCGGAGGTGGAGTGGAAGCTGGTATACGTTATGGCGGTAGCGGTAGACCATAAAAGTAAATCGTCTATGCGGTATACTGATTATTCCATGTTTTATTTTATTTGACTCTAACGCGTTCCAAGATGCACCCCTTTTACAACGTGTAGGGGCAATCGCGATGCTTTCATTTATACAGAGTATTCCGAGATCGATATTATATCGGATACAGACCGATCTGCGTTTTATTTAAACTTTCCTGTCGGAGACATTGGCAAGCGGTGCAATCGCGTGTCAGTCATTTGAAAGTGTAACCAAAGTCGTCTTCCGATTAATTGAAAATGCATCGAACTTTCCAGGAGCAGCTGGCGAGATTAGCAATTGAACAAACACGGCGTGGGAGAAAGAACTAATTGGCAGGAGTGCATGCGGCTGCATAGTTGACGAAAATCAGCGCGCAGGACACGGCACCACGTGCACGTGTACTTATACATAACTTTTCTCTCCTTGCGATGGTAAGCAGCACGATTAGTTTAGTTCTCTCTTAGCGAAATGAAAAGTTCTGTTCCACGTTTGGAACTTTTCGATGCACCCTTGCGAACCATTTTCCAAGGGAGAACTTTGCGCCTTTCTTCCTACTTTCGGTAACTCGCGTAACGTTCAGAGTACCTTCGCTGTAATTCGTCCCAACGAAGCATTACAATTTTTATTATTTCTTTCTTTTCCTTACTTCGATTACTTTGGACGAAAGTTGTCACTGCGTGTTCAGTATCGAATGTCGACGGTGCGCGAAGAGGATTACGATTCTCATGATTTTACGTCGCTTACACCGCGTGATACGGTTTTTATAAGTTTGCCCACTGTTGACAGATCAATAAAATTACGTCCTCGTTTGATATGCGGAAGCACGTGACGCCGTCAACGTTCCGTTCTCCCGTTGGTAGCTAAATATTCCGTTGTTTCGAAGTAACCAAGTTTGCCCCTATTTTCCACGATACTTTAGCTGAGAATACAATGCATAAGAAGAGTAGGAGAAGCTAAGATAATATTACAGTTTCAACGACAGTTGGATCTGGTTGGATGGACGATTTATGAAACTGTTTCTTGTTTCGAAATAACAACGTCGTAGAAAGTGGGAATAGTTGTAATTTTCAAGCAGGACACAAAGTCAACTATTTGATATATTAAGCTGTACTTGGTGCTAAAAGCATTTCCGTGTCGAATATCGATCGTTTCACGCCCAATTGTTATAGAATAACACACCGAACTTAATTGATATTTTATTAAAACTTTAACGATTTCTTTTTAGCAACATTTCGTAAATTCCCATACGGATGAATTATTTCATAGAAACTAACGATCTCTTCTTTCGTTTATAATTCATGTCGAGTAATTACGCAATCGATAATTAGGACGAACGCTCGCGAAATCGGTTACCTGCTTAATATTTATAGCATAACTAACTCATTAGTATTTTCCGTCCCCACGCCGTTATGATAATTGCCTATCGAACGTTTCACTTTAATTAATTAGTCTCAACACACAAAAAAAAAAAGAGTATCAAACTGATATCCTTGAATTTAACGACGCGTCCCGAAGAGACTGTCCCATTTCAATTGAGTCATCGATCCCCATTGATTTCACGGGACGCGCGTTCGTCGAATTAAAAGACACCTCCTCAAAAGCGGAGGCACTCTTAACGACCGGTGAACGAGTCCATTCTCAGTCGTAATTCAGATCGTGCTTATTGCACGTAACAGGCGCATAACAGGTCGTTTGACGTCGCATAAAAGGATCCCCAATTGCGTCGCGAAAGCCTGAATGAGTCTTCGTGGCTGGACAACGACGTTTTAAGAATGCGCAAGTTCTGCACGCGCGGGACTGAATCGAAAATTGGGTCGTGTTCGTGGTTGCACGGGGCAGGTAAACACGCCCGTGTCACTAAACGTTTGGCGAGTTAACGCGACTTAATGCGATTGAAAGCTGGTGCCGGAAACGCGCACACGTCCCTTCTTTTTTTCTTTCTAATGAAAAATCGATTGTCTCCAAGCAATGATCGCTTGAGACGTTGATGTTTCAATTTTTTTTTTTTCGAGGGACGTTGAAATGACTAAGGAAGGGGCAGGAATGAAAACGTTTTGATGGCCCCCTGAAATTGCTTTGGAATGATAATTAACCGGTTAACAAGGTCCAATTGGCTCCGTTGGCTACTTTTACGTATGCGCGCATATCGCATACACGGGTAGCATTTGCTGCACCCCGGCAGTAGTCCCACATCTGTGGGCGCGTAAAGAGGGTTGCCAGAGTCTGGTGTCGACTAGAGGGAACTAATTAAAGGGGTAATTTTTTTTTTTGTAAGGTATACGTCGAGTGCAGAGTTGGCTCGTAAAATTGTCTTATTAAACGTGAAATAAAAATATATTTCATAATTTATTAGAGAACAATTATTAAAAATCTTTTTTCTCTAAGACCGAGAAAGATCGATGTAAAAATGGGAGAATTATGAATTTAATTTCTCGATATTCCTTTCCATCTGGAAAGTTTCTGCTTGCCGCACAGTCCAATACAATTTTCCGACTGACAATATCAACGTTAACGAACCCCACCGTACTTAAGCGAGGCAATGTACGCGTTGCACGATCTGCAGAAATCATCGGTTATCCGTATACGTGATATTGATTAAATAATAAGCACTCGCAACAGGATTTCAACAGTATACTTTACCTGCCATGGTACAGACACTGCTAATTGGCCGCCCCGAGTCGATATTGACTTTTACAGAATTTTATTTTCAATCAGGAAATTGAAACAATTGTTTCTCATACATTCGAAAACCGCGCAGCACTTTATTCGATTAATCTTACATTACAATTTGCAATATTAAATTACAGTCGTATAGAAATTCGTAGGTTTCCAAAGTACACGGTGTACTGTGCGCGATAATAATTTATTAGTTCGCGGAGAAAGCAGTTGTACTAGCTCTGAGTGTATTTCGGCACGATCTTGTCCAGGGCTCCAACGTCGCTCGTATTATTATGTACACGAACCAGATACAGAAGACGACGCCGAAAAATCCGAGTACCCCATAGCTGCAAATCAATTCATATATTATACAACAGCTTTGGCTACTAAAATAATCAGTTACGAATCAGCCTTCGTACTTTGTGCACCAGGTGATGAATATTCCCAAACTCATGGCTACGAGTAGACTATAATTAGCGAGCGGCCGTAAACTTAGCCGTGGCGGAATACGTTCCTCGTAGCCGCTGGAGAAACCGTTCTGCGTTCGTTTCGGTAGCTTCACGACTTTCGTCGGCGGCTGTAGGATCTGTCGACAAATGCTGCCGAGGAAACCGCGTCGATAGTACGCTCCCGTTATCTCGTGTCGGTACTGTTGAAAAGCAGACGATTATAATACCGAAACCCGATGTGCGAAATTGCAATTAATAAATATCGACCTTTGAATTAATGTAAGAGGAGAGCTTGTACAAATTTCTAACTAGGAACGCGCATTCATTAGTTCGAACTGGCTGCAACTCGGGATCTCCCATATATTCGATGTACTGACACGTCTGCCTGTCCTTTTGAATGGGCACAAAAACGCCTGGTTTACTCGTATCTAAACTGGTATCCATCTGAAATAGAGAGACGTTAGTTATCTTCCTTTAATAATTGTCTTTCAAGGGAAGATTTATTTTGTACTTGTGACTGATGGTAGAAGGACGTCGAAAGAATGCTCTCGTGGTATTCTTGGTCTGCTTCAATGGCTACTTGGGGAATGTCTTCTACGTTGATCTGCAGTGGCAAACATTATTTTTGACCAGAGTATATTTGATATAAAGCGAAGGTATATTTATCGTTCCTTCTTACTTCAAAGATATCGATTAGTTGTTGTTGTGCATTCGCCAAGTATACAGGGACACGGCGCCGTTCTTCTATACCGATATCATCCGAGGAGTAATCTTCCCCGTAAAAGAACTCCCATACAGCTAATAAGAATCCCCTGTTCTTCCTTTTAGTTTCCAACGCATCGATTAGGCTGGTCGCTGTTAGGTGTGCTTGCTTGATTATACGCAAAAGATCGACGACCTAGAATATAAATTAAAAGCTAATGAAAAGTCTCGAATGTATATGTTATATTTTATATACCTGTGAACAAGTAGCCATGGAGAACATCGGAATATATTGGTACGTCGGTCCTTCGAGTTCTAGAATTTGTTGTCGAACTATCGATGACCATTGGCTCGTCGATACACAGCTTCTACTTAATCCAACGTCGTCTATATGATTCTCCACCTCGCATATAATTTTTGCCAAATGCGGTTGCGAAAAAACCTGGAAAGTAAATGTTGTAAAATATATGTCCGCACACAATTAATTATGTATAGATATTTAACATACTTTCGTAACTCTAAATAACATCAACGCATTCTTAGGGGCTACAAGATCTGTCCTCATAAAACGTGGAAGTAGTTGCTCAAATATCGCAGTGTAAGCCAGCAAATTGTGTGCAATGAAAGGCAGCCACCTGTACGCGTCATGAATTTTTCCTCTTTCTTCTTCTTCCAATTTGCTGTAAAATATGTAACACATTTCTTTGTAGTAATTCGTTAAATAGTTCCTTGCAAGTAGTAGCTTACCCTTCCTTGGTATACGATATACCGGGGAAATATCTCCATGGTTGAATAAAGCTCAGCCATGCTTCCAGAATTAATCTAAACGAACTGTCTAAAGGCCAATGGTGTATAGCTTTTCGGAGGAATGTGTAGATTTTGCCTTGAACGGAAGGCAAAATAATTCTGCAAATGATAAAACATATAATAAAAAGTTTATACGTTGTAATGTTCAATTGGTGTCCAATATTTTTCTTAACTATTTACGTACCGTTTTAGTTCATCCATTGCACTTTTATCGCCAGTTGCGCTATTTGCAAATTCATGCAAAGTCTTTATAAATGCCCGTACAAGTCGTATGTGTTCTCCAGAATGAATGCTGTGCTGCAATTAAAGTTCCATATACAAATATATACGCGTAACAAATCAACTTCAAACTTACGCGTCGCGGAACAGCCGAGGAATACGTTGTGTTTAATCGCGAATTGAATTGATCCTCCTCTGTATATTCCACCCAAAAGTCAAGAAAAACCTGTACAACTGTCTCGCTTCTCCAAACTTGTGGTAAGCATTGCTGTTGCGGCACAGTCGACGTAGGACTGGAAGATCCTGGTGATAGTATCGAAGTTCTCAATAGTCGCGGTGTTTGCAATCTGTAATAATCTCTGATTACAATTTTTACATTTACCATTGAACTCCTAGCTCTTAGAGTCCATCCACGGCTAATAAATGTATTCTCAACATGCTCGTAAAATACCTTTTAGATTCGGGCGACTGAACTAATTTTCTTTGCGGCGTTTTCCTAATGTACGGGGCGATAATTGGCAAAACCGGAGAATTATCTCTAGGCAGAAAATGATACAAATAACAATGCGCCAGTTGAACATAAGCAGTTTCCCAATTGACCCAGACATTTTCCTGCTGTTGCATCTGTAGCCAGGGGTTTGTTAAATGATACGCAAAGTGGAATATGTAATATTCAAAGGGATATGTACGAATGTTAAGGACACATATCTCGAGAAACAGTTTAGGCTGTCGAGTTGAAATAAAAAAAGGATACTCATATTCAAAGCGGACACACCACGCGTGCCCTGATCATCTCTGATTTTGTCAAGATAAAACGGAGGTATCACACCTTCCCCCAACATGGAGCGTATCTTTGTCTAAAGTAAAAAAAAATAAACATAAAGATTAATTCTCTCATTGTAATAGCACATAATTTATTAATATCTGATAGTTCTTTATTTACGTACTGGTAAATACGACACTGGGAAGTTATATTTTAAATAACAGTCCGGCAATAGTTTGTAACATAGCGAAAAGACTGGTCCTTGCGGGTGAAGAAAGTTGCAGAGCGTTTCATACTCCTGCGGATTTCTCTTAAACGTAATGCTGTGTAATCCCCAACCAACGTTGTCCGTTATCCCAAACAACGAGTCTATCAATATCGGAAACACGTGCTGCAATTCTGTCGTGCTTGATTCATCTATTAACGCTGTTATCTCCTTGCATCTTTGCACCAATGGCATGCTCAAATATCTTTGTAGTCTGATCTGCATGTTAATTGAACATAAATAATCCGATGAAGTCATTGCGTTAAATATATTTAATAGTCGTACGCAATAATAAATGAAGCAACATAAATCTAGAATAAACACTAATATAAATTTAGACCCATGTGTACAAGATAGTTTGTATATTTTATTATCGTTCTGTTTACAATTACGCAGTACATCGATTACGTGCTACACACAAATGAAACGTGTGCATTATTTCATAGATTAATTTATTTGCACGTAGATATGATACAATTTCCCATCGATACATGGCAGATCATACTAATTAAAAAAAGAAAGTGTCGCGTCAATATTATTTTGAACGGCCCGGTCAAGTTTTTGTAGGTTAGATATAGGTTATGTTTAGAGAAACAATTGACGGGTTAAACGTTATTGAAAGTATAATACGCTTATATAGTACCGTAGCGACGTCGGATGATCCAGCCATATTCGTTATTATTCGTTTTCGCGCAAATGGTTAGAAATAACATTTAAAGATTTGTAGATTATTCGCGTCCGGTTCGCGCCACACGAATTTACAATTCAAGCAGTGCCGCATAATTACCACCACAAGAAATTATTTCCCTAGTCATTGGCCGATCTTTTACAACGGATAAATGTAGTGCAGTGGGTGTATATTATTTCCAGATGAAAAGTATGAAATAATATACATAGATTATATAAAAAAAAACTTTTTATTCACATCTTTATACACAGTCATATTTTACCTACAATCAACAGTTTACAATTATTCAGTCAACAAGTTCTTTTTTCATGATTAGCGATTCAGTATCGGATAATATGAAATCAAAGAGACGCTCATTGCTTCTTCTGGCCGCATGCATAGATCCCGGGTTTGTACGTGGGCAAAAATGGTACGTAACGAGTCCATTTCCACCTGAAAGCAACGATAAGTTTTCCAAAACATTGAAGAACTGTATAAAACTACAAGGAATATTTATGCAAAGAAGTAAAAGAGGAATATACCTCCGCATGGCGCTCATTCCGAATGGGAAGTCAAATGTATTAGGTACGTAGTCTTGGTCCTCTTGTTCGTCACTTCCGGTATCCAGTTCCATTTCCTTGGACCACGCAACGAGACCACGTTCCTCCGGAGTACCTTAAAGAATGAATAATAAATACAAGGATAAAGAACGTTGGTTTTCTCCAATAGATTCAATACATAAAAGTTCGAATCGTACCTGGTATAACGTTGTCCAAAAAACAACCCACCACACCCCCCACCAAGATAGTTGTGCTAAGCAGCACGGTAATTACACCGTCGACTATTTCGTTTCCGGTCTGTATCGCGTTCGGGTGATTGATCATCCACTTCGATAAAACCTGCGAGTTCGTAATTTAACTTTCATTATTTTATTGATTCTAATAGGAAATTCTTAATGCGCAAATCAATCGTTGCATTACCAATGGGAAGAACATGGAGAATCCAAGAATATACAGGTTCCTCGCCGAATTTAAATTTATATATTGCAACGCAGAGAGACCTGAAGGAACGATCCCTTTTAATTACACTTACCGGACTTTATCATGAAGATACATATTAATACGAATAGTAACATACCGAAGGCACAAATCATTCCGAACATGACGCAAAAAATTCCACCGACTATAGGCTCGGGGATAATGATAAAGACGGCGCCAAACTTGCTGATTAGTCCTTGGAGAATCATTAGCCCGCAGGCCCACTGGATAACTCTGCGGCTACCGACTTTCGTAACGCCTGTCAATATTTCGTTCAAACAGTTTAGGGAATAATTAGCGCTATCGGTATTAACGTGACCTTAACTTGTTTCCTAGATAAATTCGAGAATGTTCTACCTATGGTCCCGACATTTTCTCCGAATGTATTTGTACCGTTTCCGCTACCCCAGAGACCGGCTAGCATGGTACCAAGCCCCTCCATACCGATTCCACGGTTAATCGCGTGCACTGGAGGCGGAGGAGCGCCTGAAGGTGATCAATTTTAATCAGTTAATGAATTTTGCCGGGGACGGGCCAAACTAGAATACGAAACGCGTAAATTATGTTTTGTATTTGATTCAAGACATTTCAATCGCTTACCGCACATCCTGGACGTTGTCGGATAGTAACTGATGGATTCCACTGTGCATGCCAATACTCCGGCCAGCATTCCAAGTACGCCGGACAGGCTTACAGTCGGTATACCCCATTGACCGGGATAAGGAACCCTGAACCACGGGGAATCGTTGATGATCTTCAATTTAGTGTCCACTCTAGCTGGATGGCCAACCGGTAAAGCATCGGTCGCTGTTAGTATCGCGCAGATTATCCACATCGCCATTATCGTTAACAGTACCTGAAATTAGAATTTCTTTAGCCTCCGGAAGAGATTGGAATGCAATAAAATAGCTTTTGTTCCTTTTTATTAGGACCAAGGATAAATACCGGAAACAGTTTGAACAGTTCGAACCATATAACTTGCCATCCGTGGCCCTTACGATAAGTTAATACGGGACAAGACACGTTGACGAGGACTTGAGAGTACATCGTCAACATCAATATCGTTCTGGACAAAAAAAAAAAAAGAAAAGATAAATACAAAGAGGATAAATGAATTCAGATATAATTAGTTCATGATGGAAGAAAAAGAGTAATTAGTTTACCCAGCGGCGATGCCCCAATGCTGAGACGCGGCGTCCGCTGCGTTTTCGAAAAGGGATATTCCGACCAGAGAAACGGTGGGAACGATGGTCAGTGGCGTGATGAATTTCAATAAATATCCGATGATGCCTATTTTATTAAAAAAATCGCGACGATGAAAAGTAAATGAAGATTGAAGTTTGCGCAGTAACTCGAACATTTTTACAGTACCACCGAATCCGATGACCACTTGGAACAAGGCGGAAACGGCGATTGCTCCTGAAAGTTCTCGCATTCTGACTTGCCACAATTCTGTACGATTTTCCGGCGACATCGCGTTTAGAATGTCCGGAGCCGGACACTTCCATTCTGGTAAATTCAAGATCGCCAGAGTCGGGACTAAAAAGGATATGGTTCCTCCTTGGACTAGGGGTAGTCTTTGGGAAAAAATGTAAAAAGTAATCATTAATTTATATAATAGAAATAGAAGGGTAATATTAAAATAACACTGCTTTAAACAAAACATTTCTGAATTCCAGGGTATCAAACGTTGAATTGAACTATAAAAAAGTTACGGCGCAGAACTAGATAATTCTATTCCCAATGGTTTGAAATTCAAATTCGAGGAACTATATAAATTGCGTAATTGCCGATCGTGCATTCGTGATTGTCTGATAAGCAATCTTCTGGAATTATGAAACTTCGACAGTTTCGCGTCATAAAATTCGATGCAAGAAAAGGAATGTTATTTTTCTTCCGGAAAGCTATAAAGTTTTTTTTAATAATTGGCAAAATCTTTGGTAACAAGTAGCAACACCCACACAACGACTATAAATGTCGACCACAGATAGTAATTAATCAGTCGTGTCTTATACATTATACATCGTTTCCAGTCGTTAAAGCTAGCTAATTTACGTGCTAATGTTGTGCTTTGCTACTACGCGATAACAGAAATAATTGTGAGACTAAGATTTAATCGTTATGATTAGACTGCGGATTTTCATGCAAACTCATATTTCGAAGAATGTAGCAAAGAAAGGTAGAACCTTGGTAGAAAACTGTTTCTCCTGCTAGGCACCATAAATGGTGCTATAATTTGGATAATTAGTATATCATTTTGCATTAAGTGCATTTTATGCAATTTCGCACTTTTAAATTTCCCATAAATGCAGAAAAATCCGCGGTCTAGTTATGATAGTATTAAGAATTCTACCATAGAAAAATGGTAAATACACCGTACAGATAACTAAGCTACGGATCTATTATCAAAGACAAAATTAATCTGGCTCCTGCCTAAATCGTGTGGGACATTAACATTTGTCGTACGAGCACTCGTGTTTTGCCCCTTAATGACTGTTAAACTGATACACAAATATTTCCGTCCACGTCCACACGAACGCCGGCTTGTAATCCTCTACGGCTTCTTATCGGATAGATCCCTCAGGGGGGCACTTTCGCGTCAGTGTTTTCAATTATTACGAAACGCGGCGCAATACTAAATTGTTCCAAATTATTTTAGATCGCCTTGTTACCTGCATCCAACGGTGGTCTGCACAAGGGTCACCAGTCCTGTGACAAAGATCATAGTGGAGATAATGTAACTTCTGGCCGGATCATCTTCAGCCATGCACAGGGCTGGCGTGAGGATGAAAGGAATGGAAACGATCGCGCCTATCATAGTTAAGTAGTGCTGAAAGATGTACAATTCTTTTGCAAATGACATCAACGGGGAAAAGTTCGAAATGTTTAGGATTAATCTAGTTAACTGTTCAATCGATAATCATCATTCCCGTGCGAATGATACGCTGCGCTATCACAGGCGGATGCTGTGCGAGAAAAGTCGAGGCTCTTCACAATCATTAAACTCTTATAGAAGACAATTCACAGACGAGCTACATTCTTTAATTTTTGTCCATTTTAAGGTATTCAATTTGCATCCGGAGTTACTTCAACCACGCAAAAAATATAGTTGGTAGGAATTTTCCTTTTTCTCCCGAGGAATATTTCACGAAGTAATCTAATCTACTCTCAGGATTTACAGTTTAACCATACGATTCTTCTCGTATCTTCGGTATCTGCCAGATAACAGAAGCAAGAGAAGCAAGTGCTATTTTCTTTTTATCACAGCTCTTGACTGTTCGTCCACGAGTGATTCCCTTCGTATCGTCATCATAATTCCTCCTTAATTAGATAAGGCATCGCTCGAGCACCGTTCAAAAAGAAATGTCTCCCCTCAATTAATCGCGTGTTTGTACAATTTTTAATCAACTCGTATTGAGTAAGAAGTACCTGTAAAGCCATGAACAAACATAAGTACCACGGCGGAACATCGTCGATGCCGTAAGTAAGATCCGTGTCTCTCTTGCCGCTAGCAGTTTTGCTATCCGATGGCGCGAAGGATGAATTGTTAATGCTCTGGAACAACAATCAGGTTCACACTGCATTATTCAACGGGTAGACTGATCTGTCTGCCGGCAAGGTGCATTAAAAGGAAAAAAATGGCTCGCTACGATTAACTCCAAGACGGTGGTAACTTCTTCTAAAAAGAATTATAAGAATTTTGCGTCACTTCTGTTTTGTTCATTAATGATAACATAATCTCGTGTTGCAGGAAATAAGTGCAATTCAAGATGCTGAAAGAGGAATGTACGAGCGGTAGCTTATTAGCGTGTAGCGCGTATTTGTTATTATAACAAGAAGCTCGCTTACGTAATTACGTTTGAGAACCAACGGCTGAGAAATAAGAAATCATACCACCCTGTTAATTGTGGCGATGTTGGGTAGAAGTGTCGCTTAGAAGCAAGAATGCTTGATATGCAATAACGATGATTAATATTAATTCGTTTGGTATCCTTAATATTAAACGCTATTGATTAAACGGGAAGGAAACTCTGCAAAACGTTGCGCGAATCGAGTAGCTTGCATATAAAGAGCGCAATCGATTAGGTGGGATCTAGATTTTTTTTTCTCTCTTATATGTGGAATATTTGATTACGATTTACTAGAGCCGTGTCGTAATGGTAATTGCTCTTAATATTCTCGATTGAAATGTAGCTACACGTACATATACGTTTATGTTGTTCTGTTTCAACAGATCGAGCGCGTTCAAGAGCGCCGAAGTTCACGATCGAGTTTCTGTCCTATTATCGAGCGTCTCTTATTTATCTTCGGCCAGGAAGACGACACACGAAGAAGCCTCGTGATCGAGGTATATTCGGCATTACTTAATCGTAATAAATACGAGCACAGGGCGGGCAATAGTGAAGACAAATTCGAAATTTAAATTGCTCCACGCGCGATGCGTTTGGATTTTGGCAAGGTAAACTCCGTTTACCATTTAGTAAGCAGAATTCATAACGGTACATTCAAATTAAATGTAAACTAAAATTGTCCAGCATTGGTCATAGATTTCTTTGCAAGATCACCAACTAATTCTCATTAAGTTATCTCGTTTTATTCTTCTCCAGCTGCCTCGACCAACGATACAGTTAATCTGTGCTCAGGAACAGAAACAGTTGACCCTTCACGTCAACAATAAATTTCGAATTCTTTATCAGCTCGATAAGTGAATTGTTAAAGGATCGATTTCAAAGGAAATTTACTACGTGCGAAAATCTTTTGTTTCGCTGCGTTCTCCTCGGCCACTTACCACTTCAGTCATTTGTATCCCGTTTTCCTGCATTTTGCGATTCCACTACGTACAATAATACAGGATTAATCTTGTTTCTGATATCAACAATATTTCTACAGTGTCGTCGAAAGATTCTGAACGAAAATCTCCAGGATCCGTGGAAGCTCCACTCTTATATTTATGTGCGACCACGCGGAGAAACATCCACGTTGAGCCAACGCTAGCGGCGAACTGTGTTGATGGGCACGATCCCTCCTTAAGATACTAAACGGTTGCTGGCTTAGAAAAGCAGGCGTTCGACAGTCTGGGATTAGTCTCCCTTTATTGACGCCAATCAAATTTGTAAGAAGAGAAAACAAACTCTGGCATTTTCTGTATCAAAATTGGAATTGATGGTGTGCAAGGGAATGACGACCTGCTGTATGGTATTCCAAACGGAATCGGATGGAATTGATCCCGATAGAACGTATGGATGGACAATTGCGAGGTAAGATAACTACTAGTGCAACTAACGACGAAATTCTAACAAGATTTCTTCAAGTGCGTAGAATCATTGAGAAACGCGTTTTACGGTCCGATGCCAGTTAATTAGCGACTCACTGTGCCGTGCACAAATTGTAAAATTAAATCGTTACGAGATGCACGTGTCAATTACTTGCCAAGGAATCTCGCGTGTATAACTTCGTATTGATAATAATAATACTATCTACATATAGTTTGGCCAGGGATCTTACTAGATTTTTCGTTCTAACGAAAGGGCACTGATAAAGTTTCACGATATTACTCACTTTCTATATAGACAATTTAATGATTCTTGCTGTTAATATATCATTAATCTTATGTCATCGTATTATTTAACGCCAGTAAATGAAGGTATATAATTCATGCTTGTTATTTGCAGCTACAGATATGGTTCGAATAAGGAGCAATGGCCTTAATACGTTCCCGGAGATAGTGAATGCCATAGGTATTTCGTAAATGCAAGGAACGTTCTTGTTTCCTCTCGTTATTCTATTTGGGACATAAGCTGCGGCCTTTTCAACTGCGATATCGAGAGGTGATCCAGAGGTGGACTTTCCCCTTAGGATTCTTTCTGTGAGGATGCACGAAGACGAAAGTGTATTTTTTAAATGGAAAGCGCCAGATACACGTGCGCGAATGATAAGGAACACTAGAGAAGGTGCTGTAGATCTTAAAACAAATGATGCGATCAATGAGGAATGCTTGCGCGCATTAACTTTTAAGTAGCTTCACTTTTAATTAAAATTTGTGCAAGCTTTTCTGTGAAATTTTATATAAACATTAAATGCAATAATAATTGTGAAACTTGTATAAATTTATTGACTAAATGTGAATATTGATGATAATCTATTTCTACACTGTATCGCGGTAATTGCGTGTCCGACCGTTCTCCGTTACTCTTTCCTACGTAATTCCAATTTTTATTGTAACTTTTTAATAAAGCTTTGAACGATCTATGTTCATACAATATTCTTCTCTTATTTAGACCCATAGAGTATACTGACAAAGTTTGTTAAAACCTGGGACACCCAGTATATTATGTATTATAAACATCAACATTTTTGTAATTTGTACTTTTTTAAATAATTAAAATAAATATTCAATTGAAGGAATTCATCTGCCTCTTTTATTCTATCATCTGACCACTCCTACAATGATCCACTCCAGCTCCTTAAGCCAGATGTATCGCAGGAACTTAATTACAAAATTCCAACACATAGATTTTTCCGAGACATAACTAAAGTATTTCTGATGTCCGACAATTTAACCGTACTACTTATGATTGACTTCTACCACTGGCGGCATAATTGTTGCTAACTGCGTTCCCAATTTATCCCACTTTTCAATTTTGTTGCTAACAAAGGCGATCCCGCAAAATCATGTTCTCGGAAATTCTTGGAAATGACGTCACATTCCAGGAATTGGTGAAATGAAAGACCTCCTCGCACATCATGTTCTCCTAACACAAATTGGCGATTTCGAGCACTTGGGATTCCGTAAAACCAAGTTCCGAGAAATTCTTGGAAATGACGTCACATTCCAGGAATTGGTGAAATGAAAGACCTCCTCGCATATCATGTTCTCCTAATACAAATTGGCGATTTCGAGCACTTGGGATTCTGTAAAACCAAGTTCTGAGAAATTCTTGGAAATGACGTCACATTCCAGGAATTGGTGAAACGAAAGACCTCCTCGCATATCATGTTCTCCTAATACAAATTGGCGATTTCGAGCACTTGGGATTCCGTAAAACAAAGCTCTGGGAAATTCTTGGAAATGACGTCACATTCCAGGAATTGGTGAAATGAAAGACCTCCTCGCATATCATGTTCTCCTAATACAAATTGACGATTTCGAGCACTTGGGATTCCGTAAAACCAAGCTCTGGGAAATTCTTGAAAATGACGTCACATTCCTGGAATTGGTGAAATGAAAGACCTCCTCGCATATCATGTTCTCCTAATACAAATTGACGATTTCGAGCACTTGGGATTCCGTAAAACCAAGCTCTGGGAAATTCTTGAAAATGACGTCACATTCCTGGAATTGGTGAAATGAAAGACCTCCTCGCATATCATGTTCTCCTGATACAAATTGGCGATTTCGGGCAAGAGGGATTCCGTAAAAGCAAGTTTTGAGAAATCCTTGGAAATAACGTCACATTCTAGGAATTGGTGGAGTGGAAGACCTTCTCGCGTATTATGTTCTGATACAAATTGGCAATTTCGAGCACAGAGGATTCCGTAAAAGCATGTTCTGGGAAATTCTTGGAAATGACGCCACATTCCAAGAAATCATGAAAGAGGGTGTTAAAGAATAATGCGCTATTATTCGTTTATTGAAGATTTATTTAACAACTTTGGTATGTACATACAAATTACAGAATTAGTGATATAACTTAAATGCTATATAGTTATAAGGTTTGCTCATAAATTAATTTACAATTAAGGTTTATACTTTAGCTTACATATATTCTAATACAAGATCTACACAGTAAGATAATACATTTAGATAATAGACTCGAATAAATTAGAAGAATTTTAAAATTGTAATTCAAATTCTAAATATCGATAACGATTAATAGTACCTATCTATCTATCGATATTTTTCAATAATGGCGAACATCGATAATTATCGATAGTGTTATCGATAATTCTCCACCACTGCAAGCAGAGTGCATCATAACCTATCGTATTATTTCTTCTCGTTATTATATATAATAAACAGACGACACGCTCGTGGAAGTTTCATGTATCATTTGATACCTCTGACAGCATCGTAAAAAAGTCCAAGAGATATTGAAAATGGATGAATTCGGCGAGCCTATGGACGTAGAAATGGTCCCAGTTACGGATGACAGTCAAGTTGTTGATCCTGAACAGACAAATATAAAAACGATTAATTCGAACAATGTACAAGAACCAGAGGTAAAAAGCATGTTAAAAATAATAAATTTTCATATTTCTAAGAGATTTTCATATTTCCTTCTGATCACTATTATTGTAATCTTTCAATTTTGTAACATAGAATTAGGCTTACATCGATACCTTACCATAAAAGATAACTATTCTATCAGTTTGTATGTGATCAGTGTTAACGATTAATTATGTGTGTTGCATTCGTACAGATACAATTAGACAGCCGTTATGAAAACCGTGGTGGTACCTTCACAACAGGCATAGATATATTCAGCAAGGAGGAAAAGATGAAGATGGAAGAGAGAGCCAAACGTTTCGGATTAACGGACAAGATAAAAAGCAATGCGTTGAATCAGGAACAAGACTTGTACTCTAGGTGACGATACTCACAAATGTTAGCTGGTTAGATAATACATAATGCTTCAATAAGCCTAGTGTAGCATAAGGTATCTTACTTTTTAGTATGGGCATTGCAGAGGATAACGAGAACACGAAAAATATCAGATTGAACGTGATACACATGCGAGGAACAGAGGATATGAGTACTAAAGATGTATTCAAGTACTTTGAGGACTATGCACCAGCATCCATCGAATGGATCAACGATATATCGTGTAAAGTGAATTTGGATTCACAAATTACGCAAATAACCCTATGAATTTGGAACTTCAAGTATTAGTTTCAATTATTAAATTATTGATTCTTATATAGGTAACGTGGTATGGTTAGAAAATGTGTCTGCGGCCAGAGCTATGCTGGGACTGTCGAAAAGAATCGTGGGTTTGGATAAACAGAATCAGAGACACGCGAAAATACTTGACGGTAGCCTGGACGAAGAGAATAATGTGGCCAACGACGAATGTACCATGGAAATGATCGATGAGAACAATAGTGCGAACAATTCGAAAGATATTGACAAAGATTGTATTAGTATTAAGGATATTAATTGCCCACTGCCTCCTGGTTTATGGAGGAAGGGTGTGGATTATCCGAAGTCTAAAGCAATATTCCTCAGGTTCGCTACTAGGACAGATAAGAAACAACCGAATGCAGAAAAGATGAGCGAATATTACAAGAAATATGGAAATCCAAATTTCGGAGGTACTATCGCACATACCACTAAATTGTGCAAGTCCTGTGCTAAAAATAAAGCTATATAAATTACTTTCTTCATTCGCGTAGGTGTAAAAGGGATTTTAACGGAATCCCGAAAACGGATGTACAAACAGATTAAGCAAAGTAAAAGGCGGTTCAAGGAAGAACCGCAGGATGATATTGAAGACAACAGGAGTACGAAAAATCCATGGGGTGCATTATCGGAGAGTTGGGGCCTGAACGACGCTATGGAAAGTGAGTTGAGAAGAAACGAAGAACCGAGGGATCAAGGGCGTAGTGTAAAAGAAAGATTGGGCGTGAGACATCCGCAAAAGGAATCGGTGAAAGCAGAGGAACAGCAAGGTAGCTCGAGCAGCGAGAGCGAAGACGAGTGGCGTAAGAGGAACAAAGTGTTACGGATGCGAATGCACGCGGACGATGAGGAGGAAAAAATACACAAACGACGCGCGAAGCTTCGAGAAGTCAGTAATATTGATGGCTAAGCAAATAGCAATTTTAAAGCGGTAGAATTCATTTAATCGTTCTTTTACGATTGCAGACAATGTTAGGCAATTCGAATAGAGGTAACGATTTACGATCGAGGCTTGGTAAAACTAAGAGAGAAACGCAGTTCCGTGATGCGATTCAAGTTGTCGTGACGAATACAAACGCGACGAAAGCGAATTCAATAAAGTATATCGATTCAGAGGTAGCAATTCTTATAGTTATTACCGTACTGTGCATAGTTTAAATAGGACCTAACAAGTATAAATCATCCATATTTTTATTGCACAGGAGGAGGACGGTGAAATCGTAGAAGATAACGATAACGAAGAAAAGGAGGAGGGCGAATGGCAAGGATCCGACGAGGAAGAACGAGAAAAAGAAGCCGAGGACGAAAATTATACGGACGAGGATAGCGATACACCCGCGAAAGAAGTCCAAGGACCTAAAGGCAGTGTGATAAAAGTAGTTCAACACAAACCCCGAGTTGCATCTACGGTGTGGGCAAGATTGAATCATGTAAAAAGCGAAGTTGTCGATAACTCGAACAGAGACAGGTAACTATTGAACTAATGAATATCTCTATTTAGAAGAATGAAAATTCAAGCTGTATACTATAATTTCTTTAACTCGAATTTAGAGCAAGAGATCTAAGGAGCACCTTAAAAAGCGGCGATCTGCGATCTCGAATTGGAAATCATACACGTGGACGATCCCCTCTAAGGATAGAAGTGAAAAACGATAAATACACGGAAGGAAGTGAGAGCGAATAATTAAAGAAGCTGAGAGAACGCGTGAGACACGGTTGTGGTGTAATATTTCAGTGGAAGAGCACAGCATGGTGCAAACTTTACAGTTGGTGTACACGGATCTAAGAAATGCACTCATTACACCGAATTTGTTACAACTTTGTGAAATGTTTCGCATATTTTCATTTAAATTAACAATGTTTTAAAATTACACAGAGTTGAATTCTTGAAGCAGGGAAAATTACACATGTTTCCGAGACTGAAAGAATTAAAAGTCTTGCATTGCACACTTACAGAGAAGTACAGCAATTCCAGGACGACTATATTGAACAGATATTTTAATAATACATTTTATATTTTTTACACTTCGAACGTGATAAATATTCGTAGACGGGTAATGAGTGCTTCCTGAAATGTACGTAAATATTATCTAGTATAGATAATAAAACGACAGACTTTTATTAAGAGGTTGGTTATTGTAAGAATAGAAGATATTTTTTAAAATAGTCGTTTGTACAATTGAGATTTTCCACTAAGGATTCGTGTAATTATAATATTTTCGACTACCTAAGAATGAAAATGGATTTATACTCTAACATGCGTAAAACAAACGAATATTTAATTGATCGTACATCGAAACGATTTGTTCTATGTAGTTGAAGTTTTCTTCTCCCTAGTGTTTAATTAATACACCTGTTAATCAGTAAAAGGGGGAAAACACTCGATACGATTGTGAATAACAATAAAATTGTACGAGACTGAGGTGTCGTACATGAAGAACGTTTAGAATATATTTTCCTTATTGTACTTCGCGAAGAAATGACACGTTTTGAGGTCCGTGATTTCTTAAATGTGTGTATATTGCAAAAGAAAGGATACGATTTAATAACGCTGGTTGAACCAGTCAGTCTCGACTGTCGTAAAATACAAAAAAAGATGAATTACCCTAATATCAAATTTGAATTGTAAAAAAGAAGAGAATAGGAATATAATTGTGACATCGATTCCGAGCGATTGACCAATAAAGCCGCGTTTTATATCAGCACAATAATATTTCGAATAGTCATTTTAAAATACAATAATTGAGTAATTACCATTTCAGTACATATACATATATGTATAATAGATATTTATAATTTTACACGAATAACAACTATTCGGTGAAAAATTCGGCTGAACAAATTCGAAAAAAAAAGAACAATAAGGAAAGAAAAATTTATAATCGTTCGAAGAACACAGCGGATTATAGTAATATTCTTCTTTTAGCTGCATTCATAGGTTCCTACAGATGATACTTTGATTTCGTACATTAATTTGATCTCATCTTTGTGCAAACATCCTCAGACGATCAGCGTTCCAATAAAAAAAAAAATACAGAGTTGAACGTCATTAAGTGGATGGAATGGTAATAATAAGTTCAAGGATAACAAATTACATAAATCAAGGCCAAGGTCTGGAAATGAGAAATTCTATGAATGCAGCTGGAGGCACGAGGTAATTTAATGCATTAACAAACGAGATGGGCTACTTTTGATGTCACTCAGCATACGAAACATTTTTAATCTTTTCCTATTTCGTTCAAACAGTAATGATCCGCAATATGTAATATTCGCTAATTGAAGTTCAATTTCTTCTACGTATAGTAACATGCAATTTCTCAGTTTGCTTCAAAAACAGAAGTATCGATCTCGTTTGCTAGAAGGCAAAATCGTGCAAGATATCAAGAACCCCCTTTCTCCTCTGTCCTACATAAAAATTGTTGATGTATCACCTATTTAATTATCGCGTCTCCGTTTCTCAAGCCAATCGATAACGCCGTTTATCATTTCCCCGCACGTTCCCTTCTATCTTCTCTTTTAAGTTTTTCCTTTCTCGCAAATGACGTATAACATTTAAAATTCATAGACGAAATATTCTCTTAAATATTCGGATATATGTATAGGATATGAACCGGCAACAACAACAAATACACGCAACGTTTAAGTATATTAGGCCTGATGATATTGATCATTGATTCTAGCAATTTTAATTAATATTAAACGACTACAATCTATCGTTGCTCGTAATTCATTTTGCAACCTGTGCCTCTTTCCTCGAATGGTATATCTTTTTTTTTTCGTTTTTGCTTTTTACAATTACATCAACAGTCAAGGATGGATTCTCAAGAAGAAATGGTTTCGACGATAATTGTATTGGTATACACGCTATGGAAGATCCTCTTAACGATAGATGAATTTTCCCCACCGGTATTTATACGTTACAGCAGAGAATACTCGATACGTGATCACAGCGAATATACAATATTCCTTGCGTTTATTTACTGAATTTAATCAATGCGAAACATCGAATCGCGTATACCGAGAGGAGAACAGACACGAGAACTCTAAACATTACTTGAACTCGACAAAATGCATCGCAACTTTCTTGGATACATTTTGTAATACTTCACGTGTTCGATACTGCTCCCGTATTTCTTTTACAAACAGAGAGATTTTTCAAAGACTCATTCGATCCTTACACGAAGTACTTTATATAATAAATTGAAAAATCTACAAGTCAATATTTCTCCCTTATTCAATCGCGTTTTACGGATTTCATCTTAAGCTCTGACTTGTACATTTTTTTTTTTTAAGTCGACACTCGTGTGGAGACGAGCTTAGAACATCAAATATCCGTCGTGATCGACTCCGCAATTATAAATAATATCCCCAGTCAGTCTCTTGAGGCAGCTCGTAAAAATTATTCGACAAACATCTCCATGGTTTGCGAATCGTTCGCCTATTCGCAGCTACTCGAGACTCCGGATTCAATTTCATACATAGCAATTATACACGCAGAAAAATTCGGAGCATTCTAAAATCAGTTTCACTCCTAAACAGAGATTTCTTTGTTCAAGCTTCCAAGACGGAATACAGGGAGCTTGAATGATTAAATTTTCATATGTGAATTCTTACGATTCCCTGCTGGTTGCGTCGAATGATTAAATTCCTCTTTGATAGATTGTTATTTTTCACAAGGTTCCCGATATAAGCAGCCGCAAGGTTGAATCGATAAACCAATACATCCTTCGGAGTTCTGTTAAGCACAAAACGTACCGAGAAATGTAAAAGGGATACTCGTGGGGAGTTATACAACATTCCTCCCCTCTAACTCTTTAGATCGCACAAAGGATGTTCGAATCACGAATTCCCAAGTATAATTATTATTTGTATCTTCAGGAAATAAATGCACTGAAACCTTCTCCTTCTCCCTCTCTCTCTTTACCGAGTAAATTATTGTTACGAATATAGAACACAGCTTCAATGCGTTTTATCAATGGACAATTATTTTATTAGATTGAATCGAAAAATGTGAGATCCGATTAGTCGAGGGAGGCGAAAGGTGTTTCGCACAAGATCGTTCATTTCACGCTCCTAATAAATTCTCTTTTCGTGTCTCATTCTCGTTTACATACTCTCTTTCTCGTACTTATTAACAAAGAACATATCTATTTCTGTTCTCGCCATATTACACTTTGATATCAAAGACAAGAATTCGATTACTCTCTCATTTTTCCATTCACTGTGTCACGCTTCTCTCCCTGGATGTTCACGTATCAACTAAGGGGATCATTATACTTTGAATAGCAAAATAGGATCGTCCGAGTATACGCGTACATTTAGAGCGAAAGAACACGAATCGTTATCGTTTGTGACTCACATGGTGAGTGCTTGAATCCAGACGAGCGAACACCAGAAGAAAAGGGGGCGGATTGACTATTTAAATAAACGAGAAAAAAAAGATGGATACGGTTATGGTGTTTGCGAAGAACGAGCAAGTGTTCCTCTGGACACTTATTAACGACGAAGCAAAAACCAAAAGGTAAATGTCTATTCCTAACTCGTGAAAAGATCGGAAATGTAAAAAATAGAAAAAAGTACACGGTGAATTACATTCAAACAGACACCATGCGCCCCTATACACAAGATTGGCAGTATCAGTATAATTAATAATACCTGTAGATCGTGAAACGAGACGCAATTTAAATAGCTTAGAGGAATTGGAAGCTGCGTCGAATACAATTAACTATGAATTACATGTAATTGCGTTTCTCTTGCGCCTATTTCTCCCTATTCTTCTCTCACGCACACGCAAGCATTCCTTCATTCTGTTCACCTGCTTTCCCTATTCCATTTATCACCTCTCTCACACATTCGTCTACACGCAAAATCCGATGAAGGCAGAAAGGAGTTTCTGCGAGGTACGTATCTACCGTAAGAATGTTGACACTGAATATTACATAATACTAATTATTATAATAATATTAAGGAGGAAATTATCAGCAAATATTTTCTTGAAATGAATGGCTTCACAATACATTAATATATATATGTATATATATTTATATATACATGCATTGATATATAAATATATATATATTCTTCGGTTTACGGCAAGCACACAGTTCCGCGTTCTTTCTCTCTCCCTCCCTGCCGCATTCTTTTGCTACCCGTTTTTCTTTCCTTCTCTCTGTCCCTGCCTGCGCACATTCAATTTTATCGGTCGCCGTGTTACGTGTGGCTCGCAGAATACATATCTCGCACATTACACCGACCACGTCATTCGCTCGACAATTAAATCACAGACAAAGTGTGTATGATACGGTGATTACAACGATTAATCGTCAACTATCGTTATCTATATATAATTCGGGATAAATAAAAGTTATCATACAAATTAATATTATGCATTCAATTGTAACAAAAAAGAAAAGACACTGTATTTTTGTTTTTCTCTCTCTCTTTCTTCGGTAAAGACAATTAACTGCGAATGTACAAGTATATGCACGGACACCGCGGTTCATACGTTTCCTTTTTTACCTCATTACTACACCGCTTCTCAATCGTCCGTTTTCTTAAATCTCGCCTTGTATGTACGATATATATGTGTTGTATGTATGTGTATGTGTACGTGTACCGTCCATATCATGAACTTAAGCGCTTGTCCGATTAAACGTATTCGTAGATCTTTGTTTTGCTTTCGTTTCTTACCTAAATCGTAGACGACTGTAAAAGAAGTACACTTCTGTTAACCCGACGTTGTATCTTTGCCCCCTTCTTCATCGGCCTGAACGCTTGACGCGGCTAAAACGATATCGATCGCTATAAATATAATCGTTTCTTTTGTTGCTGGATGTCGAATTAATAAGAGGGGAATATAGATACCAGTAGACTACATAGCGTTTTCCTGGTGATTCTTCTGGAAGAGTAACGTTTCCTCGAATATGTACTGTTTCAATACTTCCTTCGGAAGATCATCTAGCTCCATGTCAAACTTGAACGGCTCTTCCGCGACGGGCTAAGAGTGTTTAATTATTTAAAAAAAAATGTCTTTCTCACCTGTCCATTGACGACAATGACAAAAGATATGTAGATACCTCGTCAGCGGGATCGTAATACTGTTCCAAATAGGGATGCGCAAGTGCATCCTCCACGACGATCCGTTTATTGGGATTAAACGTTAACATTTTATCCAGGAGATCCAGGGCTCGGGGATCGGCGTTTGGGAACAGGCTTGTCCATGGCACCTTTGGTTTGTACGGTAACGACTGAAGGTAATTCCGTGCCTGGAATACAAGATTTTCCAAACGTTAACGTAAAACAAATCTAAATGTACTTTGTTTAAACACAAGGCGAGGATCAATACTTTTTCATTTATAATGCACTCGAGATCCTCGGGTGACGGTGATCCAAGGACACCCAATATATGATTCAGTTGGTCTAAATAGTGCTTGCCAGGGAATATTGCTCGTCTTGAAAGCATCTCTGCAAGAATGCAACCGACTGACCAAATGTCTATAGACTTAGTATAGCCCTGTAAATGGGACAATCGGGGATTGTAATGTACCGTTGCATTGCCTACAATATGAAATGCAATGTCTTCTGTTATCGTTTACCTTCGAATTGAGCATTATCTCCGGCGCTCTGTACCATCTCGTCGCTACGTATTCGGTAAGAAAGCCGGCATGATTATGCTCCGGATCGGCAACTCTGGCTAAACCAAAATCGCAGATTTTAAGGTCACACGTGGTATTCAGCAGCAAGTTGCTTGGTTTCAAGTCTCTATGCAGCACGTTCGCCGAGTGAATATACTTTAGTCCTCTTAATATTTGGTAAAGAAAATAGCATATATGATCATTGCTAATTGCCTGGAATCAATGAGGGATATTTAAACATATCTTTGAATTGTCTAATTCACCGCATTCAATAATTATTGTGCGCACCTGTGTTTTGAGAAGTTTATAGAGATCGGTTTCCATTAGACATTGAACGATATATACATCTTTCATTTGTTCTATAGTAGGTGCCCTTAATATATCCCTTATATCTATTATCTATAAAAGAAAAGTTGCGGGCATTATATGCTTCATTATAAAAAATATTTCAAAGTATATTCACAGAATACTCACATTTTCATGCTTAAACCTAGTAAGAATCTTTATTTCCCTCAACGTTCTCTGACTGTACGTCTGATGTTCAAAGGGTGAAATTTTTTTAATAGCTACCTTTGTTTTCGTTACGTTATCGTAAGCAGATCTGCAAGGGAAAATCATAAAATGTAAAAAAACAATTTTGCTCGACAAAAGAGTAATTTAAAATTCCCTGTTTCTTTATAAAATTACAGGTCCTAAACGATCGACTACAAAGAAATCGAAAAATGAGGGAAGAATCTGAAGAATTGAAAAATATTTTTGACATAACAGGTTCATCAATTTTGCGGGCAAAAATTCGCTCTCCACATGGAGGTACTCATGAAATATAATCTCAATGTGATTCACGGTCCGACGATAAGACCGATAAGTGAGTGATAAGCGACGGGAACAAGGAAGTTGTAACGTTAACTAACACGCAAGTGGATAGGGATTTGAAAGGGTGTGACAATCGGATTTAAAAGTGGCGCCAAAAGACGACGGTATATAACGATGAATAGCAGTTAGCAGCGGCTGCATGCGATGTCAAGATAAAAGGAGAATCTTTCGTACGATTCGCGGAGGGAAAATCTCGTCGTAGAGCGAGTAATTCATGCAAGGATCGTGTTTTTGATTGTTTATCTTTCGGCCTGTCAGCCAGTCGATACAAGGCGGAAAGTGCTCGGAAGTAACAAGAGTATTTGACACGAAGGCACTTACACGACCATTCCGTAGGCACCCTCGCCCATGTACGATAAATTCGTGTACCGCGGGCCAACCTCGAACGTTTGTCCGCGGACAACCTCGCAATTCGGATTCATACTTGCAGAACCTTCGCCCGCCATTTTGACAACTATTTTGCGGCTCCGGCGAAGTCCGAACGAGTCTTGCTTCTCAGCCGACTCGTCACTAACAACGTTAAGTTTAGTTGGACTTGCGCCACCTACAAAACCGATCCTCTCGCCCTCTTTTCGCAAGCCTGATTACTATTACGAATTGACGTCGCCGATATAAATTTATCACAGACCAGGTACGATCTGAACTGTGCTTGTAACCTTACGAAATCAGTCCAGGGGGCGCCATAATCGACATACAATTACACACGTCACTCACGACTTTCCTCGAATACGGGATCTGTCATGTTTCTGCTGGCGCGAGAATTTTGTATTAAAGAATTTAATATTTTATAAAAGTATACATCAGTTTTGTTGTTCAAAGTTCTGTATAATACACCAGACACAAAATGAACGCACCACCAACCTTCGAATCATTCCTTTTATACGAAGGAGAAAAGAAGTAGGTATCGCAGAGCGGTTAACCTCTTTTCAAAGTTTTTATACGAATAACGTGTATATTGTTTTGTTCGTTTTAGAATTATTAAAGAACAAGACACTAAAGTCCCCAATGCCGCTATCTTTACTGTCAATAAGGAGGATCATACGCTTGGAAACATGATCCGCAAGTATGTTATACATTTTTGTATTCTACGAAAGTATAATCAATGTTTACGTTAATATTTACGAATATCTAATTCGTCATAATTTCGTTTCTTTTTTTTTCAAATTTTAGCCAACTTCTAAAGGATCCTCAGGTATTGTTTGCTGGATACAAAGTTCCGCACCCGCTAGAACACAAGTTCGTGATTAGGATCCAGACAACGTCGGATTATACACCGCACGAGGCTTTTATGCATGCCATTACGGATCTCATAGCAGAGCTTTCGCTATTCGAGGAACGATTTAAGGTAAATAGGGAATGTTCAAGGAATAATATTTATTTGAAGCACTAATCGATAAAATTGTAACATTTTTCAGGAGGCTATAAAGGAGAAGAAGGAAGGATTGGATTAAGCTACGTTCTTTTACGATTAAGTATAAACAATAAGCAATTCTGTAAATAAAATATCGATGTACGTATAGTATAAGTTTCTAAATTATAAGTTTACCTGATGAGTGTTTTAAGAAAATGATTGAAAAGTAAAACTGAGTCAATAAATATAATTGAAAAGATTTGTGTCTTTCACTTTTTCTTTCCATATTTCATCCAAATTAATCACTCCTACCTACTTTGTTGAAATGATACCTCATGCAAAATACTAAAGATCAGTCTTACAATTTTATTTCTCTTAACTACAAAGCTCCGTTCTAATTCACCAAATGTACGTACATACATTCTGAAAGATGAGTAATTCAATAAATGGTATCAACCCTGTGTGGTAAAGCTTAAAGATAAAAAGGCAAGACGATAGTAGACCCTAGTAGTACAGTTCTGCTGAAACAATGTTTGTACTTACAAATACCGATGGCGAAAAAAAAGATACAAAAAGTAAATAGATTTGTAAAATTTCAAACGTACAAACATTTAATCAGGCACAAATATACTACCCACTAAGTTGATTAGAGTTTTCAGAAATAGTGTAAAAAGGAATTACACTTTATCCCTAATGGCTCGAACGTTGAATTCTTTGATTAGAGGAACTAGTATTGAATGTCTGTGTGCGACGTTTGTTAAACGCTAAATAAATATTAAAATACATGTATAGGTTGAGATAAATAGTACTATTATGTACATAATTACATGTAACTTCTATGAGTCTCCGCGTTCAAGTTTCTTATATTAGGCATGTAAATTATGCTTGCTCCTGATATATGTATATAAATTATTATACAAGTTCAACAGCGTATCGTAACAACAACTTATTCGTTAACCCTGCCTCATAATAAGACTGCTACTAGCTTTGTACTTTTAACGATCACGTGTGGAAGCGCAACAAATATGTATACATACATGTAAAACATGTTGGTGAACATATATACGCATATATAGCTTTTAAAAAAATTTAACACAAGGAGCACAAATTCTTACCAAAAATCGGCCGATGCTCTTTGGATGGACATGCATGTAGTATGCGGGGAAGACATGCACACACGATGTTAGCACTTAGATACTTTGATATAAAAATATACTTTGCAAAACTTCAACAGGTCTCTCTTTTTTCGTATGTAGGATCTTTTAAGAAGCGATGGAATAGGTCTATGAACGACAACACACGCCATTAAAATGTTTCAGCATCATCGCAATCACGAGTATCGTGTCCGAACACTGGAAAATAAGTAAAACGATTATAAATGGAATTCGGGTGGAGATGAAAAGCAAACGATTAAAGATGAGTTAGTACGAAATGATCGGGATGATATACCTAAAAAGATATCGTATTAATTATGAATATAAAATTACTCAATTCTTAAGTAACATTCTTTCGAGACTTTAAAAACCTTTTTTTGAAGAAAATCTTAAATGCTTATACTTCTTTTTGGAAAAGAGAACATTGTAAACCGATGCAAAGAAAATTGCAAGTCGTATAACTCTAAAGAATGAATTCTTACTTTCACAGTTTTCGCAGTACGGTCTCTCCACCGACGCTTTCTTTGGAGTTTTTACAACTTTCTGTGTATCAAGGAAGTCTTGAGCTTGACGCGGACAGTCTTCTGTCTCGTGTAAATCGAATTGATCACAAATATCACAGAACATACGTGGCGCAACCATTCGTTTGTCCAATTTTGTCCTGAAATTCAATAATTCAAGGATAGTTTCGTTATTTTAACATGGATATTTACTAAATAGGAATATTACTAACTGAGTGTACTCGTCGGCTTCGTTTGCGGGTACTCCCATTTCGAGAACTTCAACTTTACACAGCAAAGCTTCGTTTTTACGTTGCATATCCACTATCACGGAATTCAAAAAATCTATCTGACCCTTTGCTGTTTCCCATTCCTCCTTTAATTTCAGTGCATCCATATCTTTGTCTACTGAAACGAACAATTTAATACCCAATATAAGTTAAAAGCAAGATCCAGGAGTCATTAAAATAATAAGTGAATTCATTTATAAAATACCGTACCTATCTGTTGTTTCATATCACCGCCAGCGGCCTGCAATATAAAAAATATTAATTATTTATAGCACATTTATTCTGGCATCAAAAACTTACATCGTAATTGTTTTTTATGTTTTCACGAGTCAGCTTTAATTGATTTGTCGCTTCTGTCCATTTAGCAGTAATTTGTTTATTTTCTCTTTCCCTAAAAATACTGACATTAATTTAGGAATACTCAAATCACAGAAAATTTGTAATTGTTTCGTATACTCACAAATAACTTTGTGCTTCTTTTAATTGTGCGAATTCCGAAGATACGCAGTTTAATTTTTCTATCAAGTTCTGCATATTTTTTTCAGTCTCGTTCTCCTTACTTTTCATAGTATTTGTCAGCACTTCGATTTTCCGCTCATACTCCTTCAACGACCTCTCAAGCGATTCCTTGCTATCGATTAAATTTTTGTTCTCCTTTACCACTTCGTTAAACTTTACCTGCATGAGTTTTCCTTCCTCGTTTCGCGTCTGTTCGACCATCTTCAATTTCTCCGTTTGTGCGTGTTCCAAAGCTTCAAGTTGCGCCGTCAGTTTGTTGATTATCGTTTCGTTATTATTTAAATCGCTAACTTGTTTCGCTATTGTGTCTTGAAGAGATTGTTGTTGCTTCTGTAACTCCGAATTCCTTTGCATTACAGTTTCAAGTTCAGTTTGCTTCGACTTGATCTCGCATTCCAAAGTACTTTGCAATTTCATTGCAGATTCCTCTTTGGAACATTGCAGTTCTTTCATCGTGCACTCCATCTTTTGAAGTGAAATATTCTTCGTGTCTAATTCCTCTTGCACAGATTTTAGTTGCGCTTCTAAGGTTTTTACG
Organism: Holcopasites calliopsidis; assembly: GCA_023838395.1. Classification (NCBI taxonomy): domain Eukaryota; kingdom Metazoa; phylum Arthropoda; class Insecta; order Hymenoptera; family Apidae; genus Holcopasites; species Holcopasites calliopsidis. Next base: position 4,056,142 of record JALHAQ010000008.1, read on the forward strand.
TGTTCCTCCAATTTTGATTCTAAATGTTTTACATTATTCTCTAAAGAAATCTTTGTTTCCATCAGGCCAGAGATTTCTTTCTCTTTCCCCGATATCAGATCTTGTGCCTTTTTTATTTCGTTTACTCTGTCTATTTGTTCTTTTTGCATGGACGCGACAGTATCTTTTAATTTCGACAACTCTACTTCCGTTTGTTCAGCTACACTTCTCATTTCTACAAGAGCATCTTCTTTGATTTTGATCGTTTCCGTCGCTTCAACTAGTTTTTCTTTCAATTCCTTTACTTCACTGACCATGGTGTCCAACGACGTCGTAAGATTTTTGTCTGTGGCCTCCTTACTAACTACTAAAGCATCGTTCGTCTTTTGCAACTCCTCGCATTTATTTTGCAACTGTTCGAGGCTAGAATCTTTCTCAGCGATTAAGGATTCTAATTTCGTACGATTCGCTACTTCAGAATTCAACTTGTCTGTTAATTCTTCAATGGACCAGCGATTGGCACTTTGATCCGCTTCCAATTTGGACTTGATCTTTTGCAAAGCGTTTGCCTCCTCTTGAGAACGAGTTGATATCAATTTTAATTCATCGACTTCTTTTTGGAGAGAAGATATTTCTTCTTCGCGTGAACTGCGTGCTGCGTCGCATTGTTTTTGGAGATTCAGAACTTCTTCTTTGCTTCTCTTCAGGTCGTCCGAAAGATTTAATAACTCCTGAGACTTTTCTTTAAGCTCTTCTTTAACGCGTTCATTTTCTTCTATCTGCTTTCTATGTTCCGCACTGCTCGTTTCATACTGCTTTATTTTTTCAGATAACTTTGTGTTTAATCCCGTCTGCTTTTCTAATTCAGTTTTATTAGCTTCTAGTTCCGTTAGTTGTTTCTGCATTAGTAAATTAACTTTGTCTAATTCCGCTTTCGTATCGTTTAACTTTGTCTCCACCGTTTTAAGCATAATCTCACTCTTGAACGCTTTGTCTTTAAATTCGTCCAGTTCTCTTTCCTTCATCCGCAAATCATCGTTATATTTCACCAGTTGTTCCGATGAATCAGCAGAAGTGCTTATCAGATTTTCAATATCAGCTTCCTAAACACAAATATTCAAAATATTTCAAATATTTCAGATTCATAATTTAAGCAGTGAAAATTCAAATAATTACTGACCAATTTTTCTTTCTGAGAAGTTACTTGTAACAATTTATTTTCGATAGCAGCTACCTGCTGATTCAATTTTTCCGCGTTATCCTTAAATACTTTGAGCTCGCTTTCTAATGTGGTTCTACTTCGCTCCGACAAGGAAAGAGCATTCTGCAGTTCTAAAGCATAAAACAATAAATACTATTCATTTAACAAAACGCGCATTACGATGAAATTAATTAATTAACATTCGCAAAGATTTACCTGATGTCTTTTGCGTAAGATTTTTTATCTCTTCATCTTTATTCGCTAGAATCGACTTCAGTTCCAATATGTCTTTCTCCAATTTACCGAGCAACAAAGATTTCTTGGATAGATCCACGTTTACCTCTTCGATACATTTTGCTTTTTCCTCGATCTGTCCCTGATATCGTTTAGTTAATTGCTCTATTTCTGCAGCAGTCGTTGAACGAAGATCCGACAGCTCTTTTTCCTTCACTTTCAGCTCGTCGCTTAATTTTTTCAATTGCGCCGAAGAGTTAGCCTCGGTAGCAATTAATGAAGCAATATCTTGCTCCTAAGATATTAAAAATATCAGTCTTAATAAACATAATGATTACAAAGAAATTGCTTACCAATTTTTGTTTCTCCTGAACGATCTTGAAGCTATCCTCAGATTTCGATTGATATTCTTGTACCTGCTTGCAGAGCAGAGAGTTCTCCTCTTCCATTAATACGAGTTTTTCATTCAGTTCTAAAAATTATAAATTGTGCAATAAAGAAACAATCTACAACGTCTTCTTTTTTCTAACGTACCTTCGAGTTTCTTCAAAGCAATAACCAGTTCCTCGTCCTTTTTCTTACTTATATCAACCTGCGCGGATAATTCAGCCAACAATTTTTCATTTTCCGATATCTTCTGATCCAACTGCAAAGAAACCTCTTTAATTTTCGAGTCTTTGAGATTTATCTTTTCGTTGAAAGTCTCCGATAATTTGTTCATCTGCTTCATATTCTCGGTTTTAAGATCTTCCAGGGCAACGCTTCTTACTTCGATCTGTTTCTTCGTTTCCATTTCTAATTCTTGCATTTTTACTTTCAGCAGGTTTTCCTTCTCCTCGATCATTCTTTCATACTTGGTCGTTAATCGCTCCTTTTCAGTCGTATTTTCTTTCTTCATACTTTCGATTGTCTCAGTGGCTTTTTGTAATTGTTCCTTCAAAGTATACGCGTTGTTCTCCAATTCCTTTCTCATGTTTTCTATCAGTACATTCTTCGCCTGCAAAGTTTTCGATGCGAGCTCCAATTCAGCTAGTAAACTGGACTCTGATTCTTCGTGTATCGTCTTTTCCTGCTGATTTTGGTTCACCTTTATCTCCAGCTCTTTAATTTGAGATAAATATTGTTCTACGAGTTTGGATTTGTCATGCACCTCTCTTTCAAGATTACTCTTGCTTTCCTCCAACATTTTACTGCGATTCTGCAACTCTGAATTACAATTTGCAGTTGAAAAGAAACGCCTAGCGAAGTAATATTTAATGGATGATAACAATTTGATTTAGGTACCTTCATATTGCTGCTTTTGAACGATAGCGCTCGAGGTCTCATTTCGAAGTCGCGCTAATTCCTCTTCCGTTTCGAACAACTTTATGCTATCGTGTTCGAGTTGAGCAACGCGTTCCCTCTCCTCAAGCAATTGCCTTTCAAGATCTCTGATTTTATTTTCATTTACAGTATTTATCACCTAACGACAAATGCACTTGTTTAGTATCAGGATAAATCAGTTTTATATCGTACAACTAATATTAAGCGCATCAACATATACGTCGTTACGCATATCACGTTGATTTAGGCGTGAATGCAATAAAATGCAAGAATATTTCTTTTTTTCATATGCTTCAACGAGTGTTTAACACATATTATTTGATTTTGCAAAACAACAATGTACATAGTCGAATTTTCTAACAATGATCGAATCGTGTGAAGTACAAATGTAACAAAGTGTGCAAAGAAAATTCACAACAGATATATAAATAAGTGAACAAATAAATAAATAAATAAATAAATAATAAATGCACAAATAAGTAAATAATAAATGAACGAATGAATAAATAAATAAATTACATCGATATTCGAGTATCACGGCCGATGTCTTAATCGCCTATTACGTATCAGTAATTGATTTGTACGTAAAGCAACAAATTCAGCATGTAAGAAGCATTACTGTATACAGCAATTATTTTCATAGTGCACCGCAAAGCGTGTTAATCCCGCACCTTTTTAAAAAAACTGCAATAGCGTATTGATTAAATAATTTAAACGTATTCCTTCCTCTTCTTTTACATTTCCGAAAACTAAATACTCTTTTCCCTGGTTAACATCTTACTTAATTTACATGTAAGCACTGTATACGATACTATGCTACCACCGTTTCAACCCCGATACTTCCTCATATTAACGTTTAGAGTTTGATAAGAATTAATTAGTCGCGAAAGCGTTGAACAGATAATGCGTCGCACGCAGCTTTCTGACAAAATTGCGGTGAAATGCTAAACGACATGACTACAGTGACGATAAGAGAAGCGATGTAGAAAAACAGCATCATCAACCCCGCCAGAGTCCCAAACGGCTGCCACGGGATACTCACACATTGTTCACTTTTCTCTTTCTGAAAATAAACGATAAGGTTTTTGCGTTAACCCAGAGCCAACACACAAATGTTTCAAATACCATATGATAGCTTATGTCTTTAATGATAAATAATTTCCCTTTTATCTACAGTTATGAGCACAACAGCTTATCTCTTTTCAAGACAATTTTGACAATGTATAATTCCTTTAAAGAAGACACTGTATACATCGTACAATTACCCATCACCATTTTTTTTTTTATATCGTAAGCACATAGTTCTAGAGATTCTAGAAACAGCCTGTTACTCTAAATAGTTTCTGACATTAAAGCTCTTTGCTTCCTTCTAATTTTCACAAGCAACTGAATATGCACAAGTATTTCGGAACAGAAAAGCGAAATCGATGAAACAAGGCGAAACAAAGAAGAAGATAAAAATACTAGACACGTTTGTTTTTTCAGTTTTATCTTAGACACTGCTAATTATTTAAAGAAAAACCTTCTTCCCATAAACTTCTATAGACTATACTCACCTCGAATTTTACTGTACATTTACTTTGAAATAAACTATCTTAATCAGTGCACTCATCGAATCTGTAATGAAAATTTTACAATTCCATACCTGTATATCGTCCTTATTAACAGACTCTTCTTCAAAACGAAATAGTAGATCCTCGCATTTTCTTTTTTCCTCTTCCAATTGCACGACGAGTGCGTTTTTCTCGTCCAACAATTTCGAAAATGCAGTCTCCGCTTCTGAGACCGTTTTTTCCATTTTCTCTCGATACTAAAATGAAAATTACCCTATTAGAATCATAATGATATTTAACGATCGTGTTAAAATTAATTTTATATTTCTACCACCTGCTCATATTCTTTTGCGATTGAAGCAATCGATTGTTCAGCCTGATCCGCTTGGTTCGCCGCTTTCGTCACTCGTTCGCGTTCTAGATCTCTTTCCTTCCGGAGAATCTCGATTTCTTGCTGCTTCTCCTTCAATGTTTCCTAAAACGACGTACAGATATGTGTAAGAAAAATTTCATGCAACATTATATTATTTCATCTCTCCTCTAGCTTAGTAATTTCTCAATACAATTATCATTTAATTGCAATACATCATTATTATTAAACTTGCACTATCACTAATAGCAGTCGTTCTATTTTTTTTTTTAATTGTATTACAATAAGAACAAATATTTAATTATACTCATCATCATCAAATATATCCAGGTGTATATGCAATATCTAAATTTATTCTACTCGATGCAGGTTCTCTCACATAGCAAATCTTTGTCGGCGTTATTTAACTGTTACACTACCGGAGAACCGGTTTTCTAGTTAGTGCAAGAAAAGCGTACAAACTAAGTTCAGCGATACAAAATTTGCAAATCCGTATTGTGTCGTCACCTCCAACGAATAAACTGAATATTTTATCCTCAGCGTGCATTTCGAAGGAGTTGTACATAACAAATTCATATTGCATATAATTCTTATACGCTTTGCTATTTTATGATATTTAATTAAACGCATGCGACTGCGATTAATTGTAAAAATTAATTATTTGAAATTCAAATAATAACAGATCTTTTTGCCCAACGAAATAAGAATAAAATTGATTGGCAAAACAAAATTAAATACCCACCTAAATGGGAATCACAGACTTCGAGGATATATTGAAAGGAATGGACGAATCATTTTATTAACATCGCATACAAGTATCAAAGTACTCTTTTTTTTTTACCTATTTATCGTCTACTCATACAGCGGTAAAGGCACTAATAAAAACGTAGTGTCTGCAGTAATTAAATTAATCAACGAGATGAATCCCGAGTTGCAATTTGTACACAGAGTTAAATAATTCAAAATCCTACGGCACGTTTGTTAATCTAATCATACGGTGTAATTTATGCGAGGAAAAATACTTGTCAACTATATTACAAACCCAGTTAAGGAAGAATTGGTAACTGATCCAAATTGATGTTAAATTGTTATCTCACCTGCAGGCTAATTCGTGCAGGTGTCGACGTGCGCAAACCAGGCCTCTGGAATTTTGGATGCAACAAAAAAAAAAAGAAGTATCATGCAACAGCCAGACAATTACACTGCAAACCTCCTGTTCTTCGCTACAACTCATTTCAACGAATAAATATATTCTTCTATAACAAAAATTAATATACATATAAAGGATTCTCTAAACAGAATACAATATTATGATATTTAACACTGTTCATTAAGCGTTCAGGACAATTAAATATACCGTCTAAATAGATACCGTTTTAGTAACATCTCTTTGGATTTTTAGTTCAGTTTGTACTATATCTAATACTCGACAATGTTAACGAAAACAGCGACAACAATTAACAACAACTGTAACACACATGTCTACGCTTAAACTAATGACGTCACTATTGGACTAACAAGCTAATAACTCGCAGAGTTTCGTCCGCAAACACGACTAATGTACTGTTTCAAATAATCAGAGGATCATAATTCCATGTTCTTTGACCATCTTTCATGATCCCCCGATTATTTCGACGTGACGAGAATCAATTAAAGTAATAGAGAGCCGAGAATCTGCGCTCTGAAGAGAAGATACAAGCTGCACAGGCCATCCTCGTTACTCTGGCACGGCGAATCTTACCCTGGCTGTGCTAACACCAGCCCTGGTGGCTGTACTCGTGGTGCTGGCAATGCTGGACATCGACGCCAGCGATTCCTTGGATCCGGTCCTCCTCAGGCTAGTGTTCAGAGCAGCCCCGGTCGGTTTGTGCACCATGCACATCGATCTTTTGCTGGACGGCGATCGGCTGACCTTATGGATGGGTGCGAACAGGCCGTATTTAGGCCGGCACTCGAAATACCTGTGTGTCAACGCTAAACCACTTAGCAATGCGGAGGCAAAAAAGCAAGGCGAACTAACTGATATTTCAACAGTACGATACAAGCCGTTCTTTGCGTCAACATCGATTAATCATTTGTAGAAAGTATCTTTGCGATATTTAAAAGAAAATTAAACGTCCAAACTTCCAATGGGGGATACAGTTCGCGTGTCACGAAAGAAAATGCGGGTAATAAATCTCAAGGCTGTCGTCGTTATCTATTTACATCTGTTCTACTTGTGATCGAGAATATAAATACGCCCACTGCCACGTTCGGTTAGTAATTAATTTATAGCTGCTGGACCGTGGGAGTAGCTCGATCAAATATACCCCACTCAGAAGTTTACGAAATGAATAAAAATACTATTCCAAAAGCAAAAAAAAAAAAACAGACTAAAATTAACGTAAGAATAATAATAAGGTTTAACGTAATCTTTGGACCAAGTTAGGAGCTACGCATTTCGATGCAAACCTTTTATCTCCCACGGAACCATCGTTCTTTCCTATCGGATCATCGAGTTCCACGCCGCACCATTCACCAGGTGCGAACTCCGTCGTCCCCATATACCTAAGGACACCTGTTCTGCTGCCTTGGCTGGACGATACGATTACCCTGTCGCCGATCCTGAGATCCCTGTGCGACACCGTGGACGACAAACTCGTCGTTGATGCGTCTGACGAGTTACAACACATGTTTCTTTTATATTGCTCTGCCGCTTTCAAGCAGAATCGTGCATGCAGCAGATATTGGGTTTGCAATTACGTAAAACATCTAACGAGGAAACCCTGAGATACTGGCGATTGTCGTTAACCCTCAACTGATTCTAAAAAATATACATATACATGTACCCTTGAGGAATACAGAGCTCCTCGGAAAATAGTTTTATAGAAAATTTATTTTCATTGGAAAGGGTTTTTTCCCCAAGACAAACAGAAGGATATTTGACAAGAACGAAAATTAATTGTTGCCATCTCAGTTAAGGGTTGTTCTAAGAATGTCTACCATTTCAACATTTAGCTTGTAAAACTTAGTTGGTGACAAGGAGGTGAGGAAGCAGTGTCTAATATATTTATTAAACACACACAGAACATAACACATAAAGGCTTAACTACGTAAATAATGAATTTCTAAATACACAGGCGACACAGGATGGAGGGTGCAATGTTCTACTAATTGGGAAATCAAAATGGAAATCCTAACTTACTGATACCAAGGAAAAAAGAATAAAACAGAATACAGCAGAGTGCTACATGTTAGGTGCGACGACAAGACGAACCGCATACATAAAATCGTGCAACTTAAGCTACACAGCGTGCAAAGACACGAACCACACTACGAAAGCGACGAAGAACCGCAGAGAATTTTGCAGATTTTATATGTATTAATGATAAATGGTGATTATAGATATAATCGGTGGATATTGTTGACAGAGCATCCAATTTACAAATCCATGCCCTGCAATGTCCAGCAAACATTAAACCTACAAGATTCTCCAACAGTAACAACGCCTTTCTACTCTACAATTCGACCCAAGAGGAAATGCAACGGAAGGACAATTTCCTTTCGCATTTCCGTTGAACAAATTTCCGTCCTAGCATTCTCAAACCAAGTTCAAGCGCGCTACGGACGAGCAGAGTATCTCTTGCAGCGATCCTTACTCAATGACGGAGACATCGACTTGCTGAGGCTTCCTTTCGCGCTATCGGGCGGCGACGTGGGAGTCCTCAGCGTCGGCGAGACCAGAGATGCGTCCATCAACGGTGTCCTGGTCAGCCTGGTCAATCGGGAGAAGATTCCTCGTTTCGGTTCGCATTGGAAATATCGGCAGCCAGCCACCGATCCGTCGTTCTTGCCTGAAGGGCCCCTTCAATTAATTAACTCTCGTCGAAGTGGGAGATGTCGGGGGATGATGATGACTCTGTCGGGTCTTACCGATCGGCTCGTCCAAGACCACTCCAGCCCAGTCTCCGGGGGCGAATTGAGTCTCCCCGATGTACGCTATCGCACCTGGCTTCGTACCACCCACCCATACTCTGTCTCCTATTATGAAGCTGTCCGTGTCCTCCGTCAGGACCACGCTGTTATCTGTCCGGGGTGTGGAAGCAAGGACTATTTTAATTCGCCGTTCAACGTGGCGTTTGACAAAATTTTCTATATGAGCTGTTTACACGTTGCGTGCTTCTGCTCTTTGATATCAATGGGAGCACATGGGTGTGCTGGAGATGACTGACACAATATTCATTTGAAATCTTTCTTTGTTTTGTTTTGGTTTTTGATGTCCATTTAATGACTATGTCTACCAGGCAGATTCTCGCAGACATTAAGCAGATCAATAATACGTGCAACGAGCATCGACGAATGCAAGACACGATTAACACAAAGGACGATTCAATTTTGGTATTACTTGCCGAGTGACGGAAAGGTAATCGTCCAACTTCGGTAAAGGATAAGTGACCATCGAAAGAATTTCAGGTCACAGGGTTGCTGATCGAAATACATTGCCAATCGCGTTCTTGAAGAAATGCCAAGATAACAGGAGTGGTATGCAGTGAACGCGAGGGGCGAAGGAATTACTGCAGTATTCCATAACGAGATTCTTTACGAGCAACTCCATTTGTTCGAGATTATAATGATATTTTAATATTTGTAGCACACCGTTTACTAAATGTTCTCCGAACAGAAAATGGAATGGTGGAACGATTACCTTTGCATCGAGCAAAATGCGCTCTAAAAAGAGAGCAAACAAGAAAAAAAAAAGGAAAAGCACCTACCTGACCCTCTGCGCAGGCCAGCCTCGCTTAATCGACGGCCATGCGTTTCCCAGAGATGATCCATCTGATCTGTGATCATGCAAAACAACGCAAGAACAATGCGAATAATACGGGACAACAGCATGCTTTCACAGGACAAACAAGCGTGTATACCGTCCTCTATCAATCCTTGCAAAGGGATCGATAAGGCGATACGAAACACATAAAATTATCAAATTAATGGATCGATTAAAAATAGTCCTCGCATGACGAAGTAAACGGACGATTAAGACTCGCATCTTGTAATGCCGTCACGCACGATAAAATAAATTGTAATACGTTTTTTTAATTGCAACTGCTACGTAGATACGTAAGACAGGAAGTTCATTTCCTACGAGCGAAGTTATTAAGAGGAGAGTTATGTAAAGAAGGGATCCGCGAAGCGTGTTTTGGTGATACGGATTGTTCGCGCTTTATGTCCAGCGCGTAAATGTGTATCTAATTCCTCGAGAATTCTAGCACAACAAAAAAAAAAACCAAAGAAAAATATCACAATTCAAGATTTAATTAACTATTCATGATCGGTGGGCGAGCTGACGGTAGCAAGTCGTTTGCGTGGGCAGAAGCCTCTGTTTTATGAGACAGATTCATGATTCTAGCGATATAGTATTAGCTATGATTTACGGGTTTCAGTATTCGATTCAGAGTGTTAATCCTAGGACAATTGATCTTCAATCACCGCAACGCAGTTCCACTTTCCAAAGTACTATATAAAGAGCGATGCATCATCATCTAACGCTTCTAATTATCACACGTGAGTCATTGTAAAGAAAAAAAAGGGGGTGCACAGAAGGAACGATGCAAGTCCGGCTGCCAATTAAGATCAGGTGTGAATCATGCATACAATGAACGAATGTGTAAGGCCAAAATCTTCATTCTTATTCTATCTTCTTTTTCTTAAATTTGATAATAAAAGGAGCGCAAAATAAATTCTGAGTCGAACACTTCGATCGGCTGGCACGTGTTGTTCTTGTAATTAGAAACGCGTAACTGGTTATGGAAACCAATATACTTCTATTCTATGAGAATGTAAACGATTCATATGTAATGAAGGTTGAATAATCGATACTTCGTTTCTGGAATCCAATCTAACGAACACGAGTAACGTAATCCTTGTAACGTAATGTGTTAATGGATCACATTGTTACTACTTCGACGGGGTATGCCTTACTGGAAATCGAAACGTTTCAATTTGTCACTTCACGAGTATCAAGGTATTCGGAAATATTTAAAATGCAGATGAATCGTGGACAGATCGTAAATTCGTGTACATTCATTTCCAAAATATTCGTCCCGAAAATTAAATTACCAAATGATTTCTGATGAACCGGGAAGAGTACGACTATGATCCAACGTCTTATGTCAGCGGCGCCGAAAAAATTGTTACAGTCATGTGAAAATATCAAACCGGCCCAAAAACGAGCAGAGGTCTCGATCCAACGATCCATATTTAGTCGATGGTATCACACCGTGTTATTGAACACCATGAGACAGAATTACGTCAGAATCAAAGCCTCAGCATGGTTTATAAAATGTGAGTGTTAATGATATTCGTGGCAAAAACGCGTGTAAACATTCGCGCGGTATGCCTACAACTTTGGAATCGCACGAGCGACAACTTGACTGAAGAATTTAATGAATGTCGATAATATCCCAAGAGCTTGGGTGTTGACGTACAACTAGTATCCTTTCAAATAGTTTTTCGCTAAGAATAATTGATCTCAGTGGCGATAAATACTTGATATAACCAAGGTTTGATATTTGTTATTATTTAACTCTCTACTACCAATTAATTTCGTCAATTAACAAATACTACCAAATAAATGTAAATCGTCCAAGCGTTTATATTCCAAAGGACACCGATACGGTTCGCTTCGATTTTCTTCCACCCTAATTAATGAAGGATCTGCCTGTAACTATCGAATATCAGCAGATCCATATCCGTTTCCCCGTGAAATCGAAAATTGGCATGGTTACCTTGAGCTTTCCTATCGAGTTGCGAAATCCGAGCCCGTTGCCTCACCGATACGCTCGCGGCAGAGATCATGGGCGCAAGGTGGATGCCGTGAAAAGCCCTGCCCGAAACGGGAAGCGTGGCGAACACGTGGGAGGAAAGACGAAACGGCTACAAATCGAGCGTACAATAAACAAACGCGGATTGCATAAGACGGCATGCGTCATGCAACGATGACTGCACCAACTGCAACGTGCTGCTCCGTGGTCCCTTCCTTAGCCACGGTGCAATCAAGCAACTGGATGAACCAATAAGGCAAGATAGCTGCCCTCGATGCCAAGATCGGGCTCTTTTGTACGTGACAAACGAACGTCTTTTTCCGCGCTAGGTGGTGTGAATAATCGAATGAGAAATCTGGACTTCGCGGCCATCCGAGAAGAAGATCAAGGCTCGACTCCTCACGATAATTAATTGGATTCTGTTGTAATCGAGCTACCAATGGACTGTTGGCCCTGATGGAACTTCACTAGCACGAAATAATTCTTTTCAGAGATATCTTTGGAAGGGATTGAATTGTACAATACGTGAGGGCAGCTTGTGCGAATGTGATAGACTTCCAGGAATTTCAATTCTTGGAGAAACCGATTGATAATACCAGATCCCAAAAGCCCGAAGCTTTGTAAAATTGCTGACCGCTGGGATGAAATATGAAGAAATATGGGACATAAGAGAATTAGTATAGCTCCTGGTAATTACAGAAGTTTAAAGAAGGTCAGTGATTAAATAATGACTAACTCAAAATTGTGTAAATCCACAGAGATGACAACATAAATACAATCCATATATCCAAGGCAAAGTTGAAAATCAAATTCCAGTATTTCTTATGCACGCCAAAGAATTGTCTGGAACGCACGAAGAATCAAACAAAAAGCCTCGAATCAATTCAGTCCTAATCATCAGAGAATCCATCAAGCGCCGAAAAAAAGACCTGCTAAAGAAAATGATGAGAAATGAACAAAAAGGTACACCACCGAATCGAATGATTACCCTGAGTAATTAGTAACACCAAGATCACTTTACCACTGAATAATGAACGTAGCGTTCGTTAAGAAGTACATTTACCAGATCGCTCGGATGAGATGCGTTGCGTTGAGAGATGGAAGAACGACTCGCGAGAAATTCGCGGGCTCGTGCTAGTAAAAGCATGCGTTCACGATCGTCTCAGGGTTTCGTGGGCGTACTCGTTTATGCCGCGTGGGGAATTAACGATGCTGTGCCGAGCTTCGCGAACTAGTGTAAACGTTTGTTTGTATCGTTTCCTTCATATGCGTGCATACTGTATACACACGTGTGTTCACCGACAACGCGTTTGACGAGATTCATTGAACTCGTTTAATCCAACTTTTTACTCTTACACTACAAACGGTCAACCCATTCACTGTCATACAAATTTAGAGCGTTTTGCCCTGGGCGCAAACAAGATTTTATTTTAAGAACACATAGATTTCCACAAAATATAATAACATTTAGGTGCTGATATAGTACTAAAATGAATTTACAGTAATTAAAAAAAAACACTACAGGATATCTTTTAGCTGGCAGTTTTGGTACAGATGATTACTACGAGATGTCTCATAGTTGGCAATGAATGGGTTAATTTAACTATAAATTAATGCCTTTGTGGTACACAGGATGTTCTGGCAACAGTTGTACAACCAAGCAGGGGATGATTCCTCTTGAAAATATATGAGACTTTGTTTACAGGAAAAACGAGTTTGAGAATCTATTCGATACAGTTGTACTACTAATTGTAGTCTTGCCTCAATTTCTTTGCAATACTGTGAATAATTTAGGTATGACGCATCTTAAAATATTTGGAGCTCTCGCTGGAACAAATATGTTCAACAAAGGTAGAAAGCAAAGTACAATAGACAGTTATGCTGTGAAAACAATGAATAAATCAAAGTTTTATCTTGTACAGGCATGCAAAAAATTATAAATATAAAATAATATGCTTATACAATATAATTATTGGGCAGGTTTATTAAAGACTCACTCATTGTTGGCCTTGGGGGCGACGGAGGAACCGCCGGTCTCGGCGGTAAATTGCTGCATGGCCTTCCAATTTTTGATGGAGGTCTAAGACCGGATGGTTTTTGATCAGTCATCTTCTATGTATACACTCACTGTTATGTAACACTGAAACGTGAAAATAATGGGTCAATAAAATTAGGATACATCAGAGACACAAAAAAGAGCAAGAACTACAGAACTGAAGGAAGATAAAATATTGAATTCTTACTAAAACATGATTGTTATAAAAGTACGAAATATATTATGATGTACGAAATATTAGCACGATAAATTTTTCGTAAAGTATACAACTATACGTATTACAGAATAGTTCCACTTATTACCAATAAAGCTGAATTACTTGTGCCAATAATTAATATTCAAATGCATATCTTTATTGATACCTAATTTTTCAACGATTTATTTTGTATCACAGCCGACGTCTGTGTCATGTTTGAAATTCAAAAATCATAATCGAAATGTCGTTACAATACGTTGAACCAAGATCGAAGGTTATATTGCGCACGCAATTCCGTAAAATACGCACAAACCATGTTGACTATTTGACATTCGATAACGATCGTAAAATTAACACTTCTCAGTTTAACGTGTAAGAATAACAAGTATTTTTAATACGAATTAAATTTGCAAACGAATACTGTGACATTTGAAAAATGTCAAAAGAGGTTATGTGTACCTCGTCTGCATTCAGTGCTAATTGTTCGAAGAGAAATATAATGGTACCATACCTTATTCGAACGGGATGCGTTGTCCTCGCATACGATCAATTAACATATTTTACAAGTAACAATTAAAACGTTGTTATATTCGCGAACGAGCACCGCAAAAGATTTACACATATTCGCACGAACTTCTGCGGGAAAGTGACAATTCTTGACGCAAGAAGCGCCGACACGGTCTACTTCCGAACTAAATGTGGATCATACTTTTTTACATTGAGGTTATCTAATTTTCCAACACCATAGACCAGATATAAAAAAGATTTATCATATAATACCATTTTTTATACTATTTGTACATACATAGCAGTATTGTACAATTAATAATAAAAAAATTAATTCAATAATCCCTGTTTCTTTTACTCTTACTTTGTTCTGATTTTTGTAGCACTTCTACGATTTTCGTGATCAATGAACGTATCCATAGTAATGGTGGACCAGTTTAAAGACCGGAACAATTTTTACACTGAATTATATGCCATATATCCTAATCCAGCGTGTACCGTATTAGTTATTTACAATTTAGTAAAATTAAAGAAACTTCCATCGCAATGTCCAGTATTATTTTTTTTATTCTACTGTCTATCAATTTTTATAGTACTTGTTGCGAGAATTTCGATATCGATATAAACGGATATATCGTTTATTGTCCTTGCATGGGTAAATTAGTTATATTTTTAAATATGTGGCAATAAAAATGTACTTAAGAAAATAATAATGAATCTTAAATTATCGATTCACTTACGTTTATAGGAAGATTTGGAAACCAAGCGGATCACTTTTTAGGTGCCTTGGGATTTGCAAAGGCATTGAATCGCACATTAGTCTTGCCACCATGGGTCGAGTACAGAACTGGAGAAATTAGATCTGTTAGTAAATAATAATGTTAAGCTGTTAAGTTAGTAAATAATAATATTAGAAAATAAGATTTATATAACGAGATTTATAATTTATAGATACAAGTCCCATTTGATACATATTTTAATGTTTCGCAAGTGCAAACTTGCCACAAGGCAATGTTAATGGAGGATTTCATGCTGCACATCGCACCGCATATATGGCAACCAAAGGAAAGAGTATGTAAGTTTTAAACATTAAATAAAAATGCAAGTTACCCTTCTGAAATGCATTTTCCTCCCAGCTTTCTGTTACTCCACACGTGGGAAAGGAGACACATGCAACGCCAAGGATGGAAATCCATTCGGTCCATTTTGGGACACATATAACATAGATTTTGTAAAATCAGAATTTTATGGACCTCTTCATTATGATGTTCATCATACGGATATGGCAGCACAGTGGAAAGGGAAATATCCAGCTGTGCATTGGCCAGTGTTGGCATTTACTGGGGCACCTGCTAGTTTCCCAGTTCAACTGGAAAATAAAAAGTTACAGAAATGTCTCGAATGGAACACGGACATGCTTGATAAAGCAAAGACATTTATAAAAGAGAAACTGCCAAAGGGAGCCTTTGTAGGAATTCACTTGCGTAATGGAATCGATTGGGTATACTGAATATTTAATCTTGAATTGTAAATTAAAAATTCTCTATATGGTGTAAAGTTGAGAATGGAAAATCTACTTTTTTGCTGCAGGTTCGGGCTTGCGAATTTATATCAAGCACGCCAAATCTGTTTTCTGCTCCCCAATGCCTTGGGTATCGAAATGAACGTGGGAAAGCAACTACTGCCATGTGTCTGCCATCGTTTGATTTAATAGTACGTCACCTGAAGCGTGTTATTCGCAACGGTAATGACATTAAATCAGTATTCGTAGCGTCCGATAATAATTACATGATCGAAGAACTGACTAAAGCCCTAGCGCGGATGGAAGTAAGAAATTGATTAATACATTCTTTCTGTCCATGCAAAGTATATAGGACAATACATAAAAATGTCTTTTACAGGTCTCAGTATTAAAGCAGGGCCCAACTGCCTCGCCTCATTTAGATTTAGCTATTCTCGGGAGGGCCAATTATTTTATAGGAAATTGCATATCCTCCTTCTCAGCTTTTGTTGCAAGAGAAAGAGAAGTTAAAGGGTACCCTACATTCTTTTGGGGCTTCCCCACAGAGAGATCTTCGTCTTCTATTACGCACGAGGAATTGTAAAGCAATAATTTTTATTAACGATCGTTCTTCTGTAATCAGTCATGCCTTGTATTTATTTTAATATTGCGAAACCTTGTATATGCCACATTTTTTATACAATTCATTGCAAGAAAATGTTGTCCTCTTTAGATTATTTTTTACTTTGGTTACCCCCCCCCCCCCCTCTAAAACTATGGGCAATTTGTTAAAATATCTATAAGGATCTTGATAACGGTATATAAAGTTATTACCAATCCTTTTGAATATAACGATATTCTTGAAAATACTCACAAAATTAAAGCTCATTATTTTTTTAATATGATTTACGAAATGAAAGGAATTAAACTCCAAAATGACCACTATTACATTAGAAATGTATTCGGCAAGTTTTAGTTTTTAAGCCGGAACGGCGATTCGATACTATCGATAGTATCGAAAGTCGTTCGGCCGACTTTCTCGCGATGTCTTCCATTAAGCGCAAGTACATTCCGTGTATACCGTAATATGTATATCGTGGCAATATTACTATTTTGTCATTGTTAAAGCATTGAATTTCTTACATTTTCTAAAACAATTCGATAAGACAGTATTCCTGAGTCTTTAAAAATGGCTGATCCTAAGTATAACGATTTACCCGGAATCGTAAGTATACTTTGTATCTTATGTCAAAATTGTCATTATTATTTTACTGTGATATGTAAGTTCGCATTACGATAGTACGATCGTAATAGCGAAATTTTAAATAATAAATTATGAAAATTGTATATAAATCTATTCATGAGTTATCATATGCATCTCCATACATGTGTGTATATTGTATATGTAATTATTTCGTCCTATTTCTACCCCTATCATTTTCTAATAATTCCGTCGTATAAATAGGCATATGATCAAGTTGATGTATACGAAACTACCGATTTACCGGAATCTGAGCAATTTCAACTTTATCCAGAGGTACATTACCAGATACTATTTTTATTCCAAAAATATTATATGATTCTATGATAATTATATCTTTATTTCTAGGATGAAACTGATTCTATAGAGAAACTACACATTAGCGCTACTGAAGCGTTTAATAAATTCAAAGGTAAACATATTATTGGCAAAGGTATTGATTTCTCTGATCGGGTCTCGCTCAAACCAAGGACTGGCTACAAGTAAATACTTTTGATAAGTAAATGTGGGAAGAAACAGCTATACGCATTGAAATATATAACAAATTTTAGATTCGGAGATTGGGAATTACCTGGAGAAGGGGAGAAGGAAACTCCTATTCAAAAGTATCAGCGACTGCAGTGCGAAATTAAAGAATTGTATGAGGAAGTAAATGATTTAAAGGTATAAGCCATTTAAATATATTTTGCAGATATGTCTTTCTTGATACATTGAATGCAATTTTATTTCCCTTCTCTTTTGTAAAATAGGAAAAAGCAAAAGAAGAGGAAGTGAAATCTGTCTCAGATATAATTTCTCAAACACAATTACTAGAGAAGCAACTAGACTCTTTAAAGTTAGAAGAATGTCTTGGTGCTGATCTTGTTGCTGTCTTGTCAGACCCACAAGGCACAAGACTGAAGTAAATGTTCTTTCTTATATTACATCGGACATGTGAAATGAAATTCTATTTTCTTTCAATGATTAATATTTCAGGCAACTGATATCACAAATAGAAGCCTTCAAACAGACCAGTATTCTCACCTCTGAAGCCAATTCAAAGGCCCAGAGTACAAAGGATGACAAAGCAGCCGAATCTGGTGTCCTGAAATATCAGATGATGTATCTTCCAGAAAAAGCGAGAATGCAAGAAGCAGCGAGAATCGCATTGCTTGAACAAAGACTTTGCAGTTTGGAGAATGTTGTAGGGACAACCAGTGATAAACTTTCGAAATTTTCACAGGTACGATTTAATTCATTCTTGTATATTTATTATTCTTGGGATGATAAAAACCTTTTTTTTTTATAGAATCTTAAATGTCAAGGGGTAATGGAAGCAGTTCAAGAGTTAGGAGCAAAAGCTGCATTATTAGATATGTACCAATTAGATGTGATCGAAAATCGATTAGCTGCTTTGATTCATAAAATGGACAGTGTTGCACAGAAAAAAGCTGCATTAACACTGGACTCGGAACAGGAACAAAAAGTAAGCTATTCTTTCGCTTATAAGTATTTTGAGGATGTGAATTAAATGTGAAACAATTATCAACAATATTTACTTAAAACAAATAATCCTTTCAGATATCCGAGCTATACGATATTATGAAACAAACAGAAACAATCTCACAAATTTTACCACAAACTGTAAATCGAATGTTGGCTTTAAATACTATCCATCAGCAAGGTGATATTCTAGTATACGTGTAAAATTTCTTATGCATTATTTTTTGTTTTATATATACAATTATTTGTTCTAAATCTGTTTTATTTCAGCTGCTACGTTCAACAAATCTTTAACGCGCTTGGAGGAGTTACAGTCGCAAATAACCACCGATTTGGAAAGTAACAAATCCCTCTTGAAAGGAGTACAAGAGAGCTTTGCATCAAACTTAGAGATTATAAGAAATAATATAGAATCATTGGATGAACGTATTAAAAAGCTTAACAAGTGATAATTTATAACAGTATAAGTAATAAAACCCGTTGTAGATTATGCTACTGTAACTTTTTAAATATATATTTAATATATACTAAGTTAATATATTTTATTATATATAATTTACTTTTTGTCAATATATTTTTCATAATTTGGCATGCCTAATATAAATTATGTATTTAAAATATTTTTGTTCCAATTTAATCCAATGACTTTTTTAAAAATATAATATTTTTAAGAACACAAGTTTTATGGTCTTGTAGTAGAAATGTCATTGCATGTATAAAAATAAAAAGATAAACTAAGATTGTGCTTACCATTTATGTATAAAAGTGCAGTGTCGTTTTATTTTGGAGCAGGAAGATAAGTGGGAAGTATTACACTAAAAGTACTTGTAGGTTTTATGTTTATTAAAATTTACTTAGAATCGCAATTTTTGGAAGAACCATTTGTTTTTACCAGATTTGTACCTGTGGATAAATATTCATGTTACTTGCACGAATATGCAATTTAGGGACATGTCCAAGATATAATACTATGAAAAAGATTATAAGTATACATACTTGTCCTCAAATTTAACACGTGTCTGGAATCGAATCTTCTTGCGTTTCATCGGATCCTTCAGGTCTTTAGGTGTCACTTTATCCCAATGCAAATCAACAGTGTATCTCGTTGGCATCAAATGGTTATAATTTAATACCTATGTCAGAATTGGTACACAATGTTACGAATCACATCAAAAATATATAAAATAAATGAATGTAGAAATGTGGGCAATTATGTGAGAAACTTACTTTCACAAATGGCTTGATCTTGGAACGCTTGTGAATCTTTGCTTTGCCCATCCTCTTATGTACTTTACGTGGATACCGGTCGATGCCTGCAACCATTGCATGACCATACTGTTTTTCTGTGGTACCATCATCGTAATTGCGCACGACGATAGCTTTTCTTCCAGCGTATCGGCCACTGAGGACCAATACGACTTTTCCTGATTTCATAATCTTCACCATCTTGAAGATATGTACTGCAGGATGAAATTTAAACGATTCATTAGACTAGTGTTTTGAAAAATTTTTGTCAGAAGATTCGTGAGTGATAGTTTATCTTATATTAAATATTATCTTTCTTTTTTAATAAGATGATCTTATGAACACATAGATTAGTAGTTGGCAGTTGTAAACACTGTACTGAAAAATCACATAACCTCTTTCTACAGCACTTGTTACTTTCGAAGCGAATAAACAAAATTATGTAAAATTAGTGTTGCTCATATCGTTCAATTTTTGTATTTTGTACTGAGATTAATTGCAGTTTAATATAAACAATGTTGATACGTTTACTAACATACTCGAACTTAAGATTAAAATTCTAAAATCTAAGAAAACGATTACTACGCCAAAAATATCGGATTAGGTATTGTTTAAAACAATGTTGCATGCATAAACGAATTATTCTTCTATTTTCCGATGTTTTTGGATTAGTTTCTGTAATGACAAACACCACACACCTCACGGCTTTTCACACCGGAAAAAAGGAAGTTAACCTACCTTTCACTCGCACACCCGTTCGAGATTCGAAATCCTGACTGCAGAGGTCACCCCGTTAGACATCCGGCGACGGTGTTGGTCAACCAATCGTATGTCGAATTTTGAATGACGTTCAGAAAAATTGTTTTTCAACGAAGGATTTTTGTTGGAACACATTTTTCTCAATGATTTTTGTTGGAACAAAACGACCCGTTTCTTCGGTAAAATATATATGTATAATTTTGAGAAAAAGCAATGGATCAATTTAAAGAATTTGCTACCGTTAAAATCGTGAATCAGTAGCAACATTGTGCAAAACCGGCGGTAATCGTTTTGCGAATACCAAAACTTTTCGAGAGTTCGAGAATAAGCCAATGATTTTGTCGATACATCGAAATGATCGGTCGGCATAAGTAGAGTTTCCTGCTCCGCTTGTATCTCGCACGAGGGATGTTAATAGGCATTATTTTACACTTTATCGTAGAAAATTTTTAAAATTCTACTTATAATCGAGTGATTGAATCACTTTAAAGAGACTGACACCCTTCGTGGCGCGATAATAATTGTGAACATAAGCTAAGTTAGCATAAAATGGCATTAAATCTCCAATATGAAGTTATCGGGAAGGGTTTCGTACAACAATATTATGCGATGTTCGACGATCCAGTTCAAAGACCAAATTTAATAAATATGTACAATGTAAGTATCACCTCCATGAATTTATATTTTGTTCACTATCTTTCATTTATTCCCGATCGTTCCTTTGATATTTTCGCTTTCAGACCGAGTCATCTTTTATGACATTTGAGGGTTTACAAATACAGGGTGCTATTAAAATCATGGAAAAATTAACTGTGAGTATCTTGCATGAGGATTAATTTCGCATATTATAATTGTACTCTATATTTCGTTTTCCTAATGTATCTTGCATATCTCACGCTATTAATAGAAAGTTATCAACTTCTCGTTTTTTCTGAAAATTACGAAACTTAGAAAGCGATAAGTGTGTGGCCACACATTTATATTTGATTTATTACATTAACTGTTCATTTTTCTTCCACAGAGTTTAACGTTTCAAAAAATAAATCGGATAATAACTGCTATCGATTCGCAACCAATGTTCGATGGCGGCGTACTCATTAATGTTTTAGGAAGGTTGCAGGTGAGGAAAATAGATTTTTCGTTTCTATTATAATTACAGTACGAATAAAGAATTAAGGACCTTCTTATGAAGTATGCAAAATCATAATGTTAAAATTAATTTAAAAAAAAAATGGCAATTAGATTTGCGTACAGGTACTCTTATTCCAATGAGTTCAGTAATTTTGCTTCTATTATTTTTTTAATGTATGGTAAAACGCATTTTCTGAACAAAGAGATTCATTAGGCCCGTAATAGATATATCTTTTAAATTCTCTGATGTATCCGCGTTTCCCTTTCATCGGTATATTATATTTTTATTGGCTGGACATGTTGCACAAACGTGTAAACACAGTACTGCCTTACATTTTTTTGTGCTGCCGTTACGAAGATAGAGATTGAGCTATGACTAATGTCCAGCGACAATATTTCTATATACCTCTGCCTAAAGAAGATGAAATAAGAAAAAATTCAGTGAGTGATTGTTGATGATTGGGCAGACCGATGAGGATCAGCCCCATGCATACATCCAGACATTTGTCCTGAAGCCAATCGGCACCAGCTTTTACGTGCAGCATGACATCTTCAGACTCGCGCTGCACGACACGGTTTAGGCGTCAGGTATAGCTATCCCGTTGATCTCCTCCGTTCCATGGTACAGGCAAGACCGATACTAATTTCTAGCGCCTGCAGTTGTTTGCTAGTATGCCTGCTGCTCCTTATTAACTTTAAGTATGTATCATTCGCTACGACGCTTTTTAAACAATGTTAAACATTTTTTGCACCCGATAATATTCACCCGTAAAAGTCAGATGAATTTCAAATATTAAGTCACATTCTTGTTAAAATGTAAATACCCGTTGCATTTTAATTTTTGTTATAAACAGTTAATTTTCATGAAGCTTTCATACTTTAATTAATTCGTCACTTGCATGTTATATCACACTGAATTAATTCTACTACGATCATTTTTTTTTATAAGCGTGATAGTACTAAATTACTGAACTGATGGGAATAAAGTTTATTTATTTTTTAAATGAAAATATAGTCATACTCGTTTTAAAATTAATTGTTGCAATGAAATAGGATATAGTAGTATAATCGTACGAAAAATATAATCATATTTTTTGTATGAAATCTCATGATATGGTAGGTACATTACAGTATTAGATACTTTTTTTTAATACCACAATAACATGTGCACTGATTTTGCATGGTCGATAATGAACTTATTAACTTTGTTCGGTAACAATTTTATTTTTCTCATTAATAACCATTGTTTCGTTTATTACCATTGTTTTTAATAGAAAACTGCACTACTTTTCGCATACCTAAACAACGCATGTAAGTCACGAGATACCTTTTGTTTTTATTGCAGGCAGACGAAGATCCACCACATGCCTTCTCGCAGGTCTTTGTGCTGAAGCCCCTGGGAAATTCATTTTTCTGCCAGCACGACATCTTTCGCCTTGGCATTCACGATAGCGCATGAGAAATGAAACGTCTGCTAATTTATCACGATTAATAGCAGGCAGATATCCGAACGATGGACTCATCAGAGATTCGAACTTAAGTGAGCTATTTTCTCCTTAATATCCTCTGTCTCATCACATATTATTCCATTCTTTCTAGATAATGCAGATTTTATATGAAAAATATTCGCTTATATCTTGGCCACAAAACAAAATCGAAAGAAAGAGCATTCAAAATAAATACAGTTGAATAATTTTCTTGTTCTCATTTTTTTTTTTTAATATGCCTGTTATTGATGCCGTATGACAACTATCATATGTATAATATTATATTTCAATTCAACGAATAATTATTACGTTTCTGATTCTAAGATTGTTACGTATTTCATCCCCAACATGCCGTGTGTATTTTTATAATAGAAGTATTGGCCACTGGATACATTTCGACTTAATAATGTGATATTAATTTCCACTAAATTAAATAATATAGAAGGAGTTTAAGTTAATATATATAATAGTTAAATATACGTACTAAAAGTAAGAAAAGTGATTATTTGTTAAATTTGTATAACATTTTAATACATAAAATTTTTAAACACACCTACTCTATAGGTCAGATGTATTTTATCTTAGCCGATATTAATTATTAACGACTTACGTGAGTTCTACAAATTACCACGCTTAGCTTGCTCCATTTCGATGGCTTCGAATAATGCTTGGAAATTGCCAGCACCGAAACCCTGTAATAAAAATAAAATGAATGTATTTTAATTCAATGTCGTTAATAGCTTGCGTTATAATAGTTGCCGCGATACTCACATCGTGATTGTGCCTCTGAATGATTTCTATAAAAAGCGTCGGCCGATCTTGCATGTTTTTAGTGAATATTTGTAAAAGGTAGCCACTTTCGTCGTAGTCAATTAAAATTTTTAATTTCTAAAAAGCATTTAGAAATGAATAGTAACGAGATTAATCCCTAAGCTTTTCTTTTTCATACAATTCTCTTTTATCCAACATTTCTACCTGAAGTGTATCAAGATCCTCCTTAATTTTTACACCACTGACGTTCAGACGATTTCTTAGCAGATCGTAATATGCGTCTGGAACATCCAGAAATTCTACACCCCTGGCACGTAAATTTTTTATCTGTAAAATGATACAAACATGGAGTGACAAAGCTGTATCTTCTAATTAAATCGAAAAAAATTATTAAAGAGTTTCATTTAAGAGTTTTCCATTTACAGCCTTCGTTATGTTGTCCGTATTTAGAGCAATATGCTGAACTCCTGCTCCTCCGTAATATTCGACGTACTCCTGTATCTGAGAACGTTTCTTGCCAGGAGCAGGTTCGTTAATAGGCAATTTCACTGTTTCTTCCCAATTCGTCATGACGATGGAACGTAGCGCGGAATATTCAGTGTGCAATTGAGTGTCGTCCACTGACCAAAATCGATGAAATTGCAAACACTGCTCGTACCTAAAATCGCAGAAGATTTAGACTAAAATAAATGCACAGAAGCACCAAACGAATTTGCGTGATCGGAAGCTTTCATTCCATTTCCGTATACCATTTTGCTACTGGTTCCATTTGCTTATCTCCTTGATTGCCAACGATGTGATCCACGAAATTCAATCCCACGTTCGGTCTAAATAATACAATTAAAATCATTAGACACTTGGTAATATCGTTAACATTAATAACAAAAAAAAAATTCCATCGGATTTGCGTACAACTTCTTTGCCATTGCGTCCTCTGATAGTCTCACGAATCCTGGCAGAAAATATCCTTTGTACTTTGTTCTGTCTACGAGAGTGTGACACGTATCTCCGTACTGTCAAGCGAACACGTAGAAATGAAAATATTATTTGTCTATTTTTGTTTTAACTTGTGTTTTCGCGTACGATATACTTACAGTTTTAATGGTAGCAAATTTAACGATGCCATACTCGTCGCGTTCTTCCCATACGTCCTTTATTATTGTCGCTCCTCTTTGTTTCGCTACCTGAAATAATTGTTACAGTTTTATTTATACATCTTGGAGAATTCATTTTCCTAACGCACCTTTACGATAACATCTATATCTTCAACGCTGAATGCAACATCACGAACGCCGTCTCCGTGGCGAGAAAGGTGGTTTCCCATTTCCTCATTGTTGGATTCGTACGCTGACTCGAATACGAAAATAATCTATCAAGCGGAAAAGCAATAAGCTAATCACATCTTTGAATAATATGAAATAATACGAATGTTATGTGTTTAAAGTACCTTATTTTGTTTAACAGCGTGCGATGCAACGCGTCTCGATCCAGTTTCTAAACCACGGTAACACAGTGGTTCAAAACCCAGCCGTGTACAATAATAACTGGCTGCCTAAAACAAAGAATGTATTTAAATATATGTTAATGCACAAGTAAAGATCGTTAACAAAATTACTAATCTACTATCGCTCTACTTCGTTTTAATTACCTGTTTCGCATTCCCGACCCAAAACTTGAGATGATCGAAGCATAAAAATTTTCCACCTAATGGCTGTAAATTTTTCGAATAAGAAATTATTGCTTATTTAAAATTGTTGTATTGCAATAGTTACTCACCTTTGGCCCCTTGTCGGTGTAAGTTGTCTGAAAAATGGAAATTTCCAAATTACTACCATGAAATAATTTAAAAAGTAAAGAAACTTTAATGTTTATTTTACTACGAACAAATAGTCTTGATAAAAAAAACTACTAATGAGCATAGTTATTAACATTGAAAGATCACTAATTTTTAGTTATTCAAATACGTTAAATGGTTTTCTGTAAATCTATTGAATTAAGTATGAACGATAAAAATTATAGAAACATATAAATTTCATACCATTCCGAATACTTGCAAAGTATTAGACAGGTAGTCAATGATTTCTTTTTAGTAGCTCCTCATTACGCGGTCTTGCTTAAATATAAGCGCGTCAAAATCGGCGATCGGCGTATCGATCGCTGATTGGTCGATCGCGGGGGCCTGTTTACGCCGCATTTTTTTCAAACCTTGCGAGACGTAAATCAGCCGCATAATATTATCAATACCGAGCAGGTTTTTCAAGATTGTTACGGTCACCTGACATTTTCCAAGTGGGCTCGCCTGTGGAAATATCTCTAAAATCGTTCCTCTAAATTCAATAATTTAATTATGATTTTCATTTTCAGCGTTTCCGATTCTCGTCTTAATCCGTGTTTTTATAAACACTGGAGCTACTTTCTTCAAATATTTAAGTATTTGTTAGATCGCTTATTGTATACTTTCTAACAATTAGTTCGTTCGTACTTAATTTCGTAACAAGCTCTTACAAGCAATTCAACATCTTTCGATACTATCTATTAAACCAGGTGCGAAAGAAGTATTCTTTTTTTCTTGCGAGTAAATATTTTGCCGCCTAGAGTAAGACTAAAGTATATTATACCGGCGAAACTTTCCACTTGCGGGGGCTCGTCGTGCAAAATGACGAAACGCGATTGGCTGTGCGTCAGCGACCAGAAAGGCGGGTCTTATTAATGTCAATCAGTAGACAGGAACGTGTTCGGCGCGTGATACAAACACGTTAACAAACCGGCAGAACCAGAGGAGGCTCGCCTCGATTCGTTTTCATTTATTGCCGAGGTCAGCTAGGAAAAAAATGATGATTTCAGGATACACGAGAAACGCATTAGCATAAATTCAAATGCTACTTTTAATGGAAATCGTTGCACCGCAATGAATAAAATTTAACTAAACGAGTGTCCCAGTTTGCCCTTTTCCTCTATACACACTCCCATCCCTTTTTATTTTTATTATTATTCAGAGATGACAGCTGTTTTTCTCCCTCATTTCAAATTTATTCTGTGGGCGAGATTACAGCGCTTTATTGTTTATATTTTAACTATATGCGTATCTTATGTTAATCGTGGTGTAATGTGTTTGCGATCACTCCTATCCTTCGTATGACTAGCTTAGATCGCATTTAAATCGGACAAAGTATTTTGATCTGTTACTTGAAATTAATTTCAAATAACATGTATATCATTAAGTAATGAATTGGATTAACAACGTACATTATGTGACTAGATTGAACTGTTATCGTCAAGATTTAATGGATATGTATTAATTGTTGTTCAATTTATGTCGTCGCAATTTGTTTTAAAGAACGTGATTTTTAAGTACATAATTGTAACAGTTACATTTCGCAAAGAAAGATTATGTCACTATCTATAAACTACGCGAATAAGTTATTCGACGTTCCTTACATATATTTATATATACACAGAACTAATAATGTCTATAATACATACACATAAACTCATTTATACAAAACACCGAATTTGATAAGAATTCAAACAATAAAAAACGATTAATTACCCTATGCTTAGTCGTAATAAAAATCTATACCCATGATAACACGATTTTAAATTACGCAAATAAATTATTTAATATTAAATATCACGCAATTTGGACGTAGCAATACAATACTAGAATCATTGTTTCTTCTATCTTAGATATCAAAAGCTCGGTGTTAAGAAAGCTGTTACGTCATGCCATTAAAATTACCACGCAGTTTTACATAATTTTTATATAGTTGAAAATCATGCATAATAAAAATAGCTATTCCCTAAGCATTACGCCTTCTGTTACATTTATAGTATAAAAATTTGTATTGCACATCCCACCGTATACGTCGTCCACGTTTTACAAATTAATAAATACCTTAAAAATGCCAAGAATGTAAAGAATATCGCGTTATTATTATATACGATCAAGAAAATAGCAATGCCTCGATACTAGTTTTATTATGCATGATCGATACGCGTGAACGATATAAAAATTCCTTTAGTTATAGCCAATTCTTAAATTATCATACTTGGTAAAGGTGGTCTTCGTTTACAAAAATATGTGTAGAAAATTTGAAAGTATTTTCTTCCATCAATATGTATCGTTTCTTTTTTTATCGCAAACGTAGCCTTAGTCAATTTAAATAATGGAACCTTCGATATATATATTTTTTTTACTATGGAAAAACATAATAATTCGAATTCATTATTTGTGACCAAGGATATGGACGTTTTACGAAGTGAATATAATACTAATTGCACGCTCATTAAAAGACATTCGTACACAATTATTCAAACATCGTCGCTATAGCGATAAAAGTTCAACTACTGTTACATGCTAACTACTAAACGAAGGATTATTACATTCCCATCTTTTATACCCTTGTGTTCTCGCACGACAAGGTAAAAGAGAATGACCCCTAGACTCAATATGATTAAAATATCGAAAAGGCTTCTCTATCACTGTATGCAGAAAAATATGTACAAAATGTTGTAATAGTATAGTCAATTTGGCATGCCACGGAATGTTAAAAAAAAAAAAAGAACAGAACGTTAAGTAAAATAATACAATCCTGTACACGATTGCGATGGAAGCATTTGTATAGATAATTTACAGCAATGCAATCCCGTGATCTCGTTCCATCCTACGTTTTGCTTTAAGAGATACGATTCCCATTAAATCTGCAGGAGTCGGAAGTCCTCCGGAGGTGCTTGGAGCCACTGCTTGTTGATAAAATACCTCTACGTTTCCGCACTGGTTACCGTAAACAACAGTATCCTCCGTTCTAGTTAATTAATAAAATATACTCATTTGTTTTGCTATATTTCGTTAAGAAGCGCTATGAAAATTATTCATTAAAAATATACATATAAATCAATTGTGAAATCATGATAAAAAGGTGCTCTAAAATTAAGGCTATATTTCTCTTTTGAAATTTCTAAATTTCTAAGGCAAGCGTCTCATATACACAATTGTACTGACTGAAGTGAAATATCTGATGTCTGAACAATTACCTAACGATGATGTCTGTGAGATTGCTGGCGTTCGTGAATCTATCGTGAAGGCAAGAAACAATGTCCAGTTCGGTAACGCCCCAGAGTCCTGATCGATGTATTGTATCCCATTGTGGATCAATGCTTAAAATACTGTATAATTCCTTATTCTCATTCGAAGGTAAAGGTTCCAAGCACTGCTGCAGTTTTGCCTCGAGTTTCTCCAATGTTCTCACACACGTTTGCCACTACGATATAATATAAATGATTAAACAATTTATTTCTACAGAATTAAATATTGCGCATCGGAATATACTCACAAGATTATGTATAAGATCGGGATTATTAGCTGTCCCATTCTCCATTAACAATACAAGAACCATATTCTGATGTCCGCAGAGAAATAATTCTGTTTTCTCAAGAGAAACATCGTCCTTGGAAGAAGATACCCAGTCTTCCTCAAGTTCATCCTCCTCCTCGCTGCCAGTTTCTTTATTAACCGCTTCTAATTTCTGTTTAATCATTTGATTCGTCGCTGTGGAGAAACCAGATAAGTCGCGAAACTCGCTTGGGGTGGTTTCCCTGCTGCAGAAGCCACTGGTTCTTTCATCGGCGAGTAAACTGAGCTTGGACATAAGCGGTGTTAATTGCAGGCCATCCAGTTTCTTCTTCTGAAGGAAATCGTACGAGTTACCACACTCGGTCGCCGATTTTCGTCTATCATCGTTGTCGGTGATGTTGAGCGGTTTCAATGGAAGACTCATCGATCTACGATAAGTTTCCTGCTTCGCTTTGTTATCCAATTTTACGTCGCGCGAATTACCAGGCTTTTCTAAACTATCTCTGGACACGGTATCGCATTTGCTCGTCGCATTCTTTACATTGCAATCGTTGGTCAAGCTCGTTAAAAAATCATTACGGTTTACTGTGTTACTTCCATCATCCTTAAGCTCTTCGTAATGTAAAGATATGTACTGTTCGTACAGGGACTGAGATACAGTCAAACCATCGTGTCGAAACACAGGATGGCACGGATCGGAAATCGTGTGGAACTGTCTTTTATGCCAGGATCTCTTTCGAGGCGAAGCTTCGGGAGACACAATATCTTTTAACTGTGGCAAACCTAATCCGTACGCTCTTACTGTTATTCGATTGGAATACACATTGGGCGAATCTAAATCGTGCATGCTCAGGCTTTTTTTATTACATTCGTTTCGTTTAACTAATTTTTCTTTCGGCGTAACGCTTCTCAGTTTATTTAATCGTTTACATCTAAGCGCTTCCTTCACGACATCAGGAATATCATCGACATTCGTCTTTACATCCTTCTTCTCCTCTTCTGCGTCGATATTCACCTCTTCGTTGGTGTTACATATTAACATAGCATTGCCGTGTAATACTCTATTGATATCTTTTAACGGAGTAGAACAAACGCTTGGCGTTAAAGGATTTGCACATTTGGGACGGTCTGGTTTACTCTCCTGCTTACGCTTTATCGGGGAACTGTAAGCTGTGAGTGGAACGGAGGAAACGTAGTGACTTGTATCATTGTACTGCGAGGAATCTAATTCTCCTTCTTCAGGTACAGTGAAAATACGGGAAGTGTCCCGTTTCATTCCGGACGAAGGTTGTTCCTTGCTGTTCTTGTATATGCTCTAGCAAATATTAAAATTATTCAATATGAAATGGTCAAAGTTATCAAATTAGGATTAAACTGCAGAAACTGCTTACCTTTCTTTGTGACATCTTCTTTGCGACAGTGTCCAAATACGAACTGTAGTACCGTTCGTTGTTCGCTTCTTGGACAAGCTTTGTAACTTGCTTTTGCTCTATGTATACGCGTAATAATTGTACTCCGATAGGAAGATGAAATTCTGTCGATATTCTCTCTGCAGGTGCCTAAAAAATATACATAAAGCACAGTCGTGGATTAAAAAAGAATTAAAAAAATTAAAGTATTATATAGATGAGTTTAATGTACCTTTATTCTATACGGATCAGTTATAACAATTTGTTTGGTCAACTCAGGACTCAATTGAGTAGCAACTACCCTAAAATATTAATCCATTAATTTTCCAAATAAAGAGATACGAAATATTTCGTTGTAAATAACATACTTATTATTATAAAAGAGCGCACCACCCATAATACCATTCGTTTCTTGACAGTACTGTAAAACGTGAATTGCTTCTAAAAATATGTTACTAGCACTCTGCAAAAAAAGAGTAATATATTAATAAAAATTCCATGGAACGAAATTAAAATATTTATCGTATATTAAATACCTTTGGAAGCTTAATAATGGGAATGTTTGAAAAAAGATTGGCGCTGTATTGAAGTATTGGTAAGTACGTCTCGAACATTTGATACAACTTCTCTGTAAATTTGTTCCTATCATTGTTAAACGATTCCAATATTTTATTCAGATCGCAATGGAAGAATTTGAGTAACGACTCCAAAATATTTGCTCGTCTCTCTAAGATCCAATTGTGAATGTTTCTATCAGTTCCAACCGCCTACAAAGTTATAGACAATGAAATACACATATATCAAACTAATTAGGTCATACTAATTACGATGCAGTAAGCAGTATGAAAGATATTTCATTCATGACTTATACCCTGATAATAGTAACAGCTTTAACAGATAACTACTACTATTACACTATGCTTCGTAGTGCATCAAATTCTTACACACTTTTCATCAATACTGCAAACAATGCTAAATTAGTCATGATCCAATATTTTTTACATAAAGAGGGCTGCGATAAAATTCCACTTACAAGTATATACTGGCCGAATTTCTTTAGCACGAATTTTCCTCCCTGTAGCGTGACCGATTTCGGGGCAGAAAACGAAGTACTAAGGAATTGATGAACAGCCATTAATTGACCCGCTAGTGCTAGCCTTTGGGTGAGGGATACCCAGGCGGGATGGAAGTACATAACTGCTTCCGCAGGATCATCTTCTTCTTTACAACACCTCGCAGTGTCATAAACGAACACTATCATCATCTCTCTAAAAGAACATTGCGATCCGTGTAACTCGACGTTAAATATAGATTACATATTAATTTATATAACGTTCAGGCGATAGTTATGTAATTCAATCAAAACAGAGCAATTTTTCAGAATGAAGTAGCTTACCCCGCAGTAATCGATAAAACTGTTCTATACACAATTGTTGCGATCTATAAAATTTCATTTTTACAAAATCACAGACATAATAGTAATGTCTGTCCGTTGGCTTTGATTCTCGGGCACGAATGAGAGTACAAAGTAAACAATTGTGAACAGAGAATTGCTGATTAAATGCCACCAACGACAGATAACGAAATAAAGGAGATAAGATTAAAGTTTAGAGCGCATCTTGTGAAAGCATTGATATAGGTATACAATAGTATACTTTGATACAAAAGATTTGTCCATTCATTAATTAAATATTTCAAATAATTGGCATTTAAGGATCGCTGTATAATCTAGAAAACAAAAAAGAATACAATTCTCTACAGACAATTTGTTTACGCTACTTTTATACTAGGATTTACAAAATAAAAGAGTTATGCTACAAAATCAAAGGGTGTGGTACTGTAACATAAATATTTTCGGAAATATAATGATGAACGTAAATAAAATATAAATTGGTAAATTAATTTAACAAATAGATGGCAAAGTCGGGTAAAAAAAAAAAAGAAAATGAGAGTCGGGAGCTATCTGATTAATGATCTCCAATAACTCACACCAACTTAAAGTCGCCATTCTCTTTAACGAAAATTAAAGACTTAAAAAGGGACATGCTGGCGAAAGAGTGGCCGGTGTTTTAAGTGATACGGTATTCAGTATGGCATAGTAAACAGAGCATTATCCTTGAATTAAAGATGCACTTTCTACTACGCTGCTATAATTAGATAAGGCTAGCGTTACGCAATATCTTCGTACTTTGCCATGGTGATTTGTTTACGCCTCAGCGTGTCGGGCTTCCGGAGATTTCAATCGTCAATTCTGGCAGCTGTATTGCCTAATCCTCTTCTCTTCGTTTTTCTTCGATACGCACACGCGTTAGAGGAAAAATTTAACGTCGTGTTTCCCCCTTAATATTGCTCACGATGCCACTGAGCAGCGTGAAAAATGCACTTCGATAGAAATGCACTTTCCCGTTATGTAACATAAAATCTTAGCCATAATAATCCTTGATATTTCCCCGATCACAGTGAACGGAGCCGCTCCTTGAACGCCATGCCGATATCGATCTCCTTTGTATACATAGGGACAATCTTTTCAGTCCTTGATCGGTAAAGAAACTGCAACCGCGATATTCGAATCATATTTGAACGTAATTAAGTCAATGTGGCTAAACTATCATTTTATACACATGCATTTATGGTACTGTAATTGCATATAAGTCGCAATTTCAAACGTATGCAACAATGCATTAGAAAAATTGATTTCTTCTCATTCAAATATAATATATATTTATATATTTAATAAATATACGATACAGTAAAAACGAACGTGACGTAAATTAGAAATGTGTATCAGCTATCCGAAAGCTCCTTTAAACATTCACGAAGGATTTCCAAAAAGATATCAGCATGATATTCGCCGAATATTAAGCACGGCCTTAACCGAATTGTTCTCGTTCCACTTTCGCCTACTTGAATACCTGATGTTTGAACATTTATTACAATAATAACAGAACATCGTCGTCGTCTAAATGTACGCATTTTAATATCGTTTCTTTTTTTTACCTTTGCAACGTAACATGTAATATAATCTACTTTTCAATTCCTTGGACGCCACATCGAATGCCATGATAAATCCTCTACCGCGAACCGAATTTATAAGTTCTGGAAACTCGTGCTGCAACGTGTTCAATTGGCAGAGCAAATAGTTGCCAACAGTGCATACATGAGTTAACAAATCTTCCGCCTCCATGGTACGCAGCAATGCCTCTAATAATAGCATTTTGCTAGGATCACCCATCCATGTACTGAAAATTCTATACGGCTGCTTAGGCCTGAGTAGATGATAAGAAGTTTATATGTAATCATACTGATATGGCATTCCTTGGCATAGTGTCATAATTGATCAATATATTACATAAATTCAGAGGTATGATAAAGCCCGCTAGCTTGCATTTTGCCACTAAAGATGACTATATCAGGAGGATCTATTAATTCAAGATATTCATGCGCCCACATTCTTCCAGAGGTGCCACCTCCGGTTTGTACTTCGTCGATTATCAGAGGAACATGTTTCTGTGAAGTTCAAGCTCGTGTTACCCTTCTGAATGTATGTTGCAATCATATTTTAAAAAGCTTAAATAATATTTCATGCGCTTACCTTTTTAGCAATATCTTGTAAACATTGGAAGAACTCTGGGGAAGCGTGTCTGTCTCCTGCTTCACACTGGATCACTTCAACTATGACACCGGCAACAGGCATTCTTTTTTCATGTCTTGCTATTAATTCTTCTACCTTTCAATAAATACGATGATTTTATTGATTTATATTAATACTCTCAATTGTGTAAGGAATTTGGACATCACTCTTCCTATACATCGTGCATCCTCTTGTTTATTCTCGCTTTCATGCTGATCCAAAGGATAGATGTATCGGGGAAAGGGTGCGATTGGCCATGGAAGGGAAGGTATATCAACTTTCATGATATACGTATTATGCGATAATGCCAGTGCACCAAAAGTTCTACCATGAAATCCTCCTAATTTAAAAAATTCCATCAATTTTGTAGTGCTGATACATTGCAACACTGTTCAGATACCTTCGAAAGAAAGGATAGACATTTCGGAGCAACCAGGTGGTCTATTAATGACAGCAGTCTGTTTTTCTTTATTCGAAAAACCGTCGCACCGACGTCGGTTTTCTGCATATTTTATGAATGCCATTTGTACAGCATGCTCGGCAGAACAAGCACCACACATGGCTGTGAAAACGCATGGTAATCCTTTCGGAGCTACCTACGTTACATTTATCCAGATCACTCTCTGCCAATTACCTTTATCATTTTTTTTCTCTTTAATTACTTAATATTCAAAAGTATCTTACGCATGGTTGAAGTAAAGTGTCTTGAATCTTGTATGGCCACTCCAAGCCAGGGAATAATCCCAGTGCAGGTCTGTTTGCTATTATTCGCTGGAAATATACATATATGAAAACGTTTTATAACACTTTTGATTAATATGACAATTATGATTTATACTTACATGATTCCCATCACACGACAATGCAGAGAGCATCGATCTATGATTGTATCCAAGGGGAAGGGTGGAGACTTGCATAAACATATCTAGGAAAACGTTCCCATCGATATCCGCTAAGTAGTTCCCAACGGATCTCTGGTAGTCTGCAAAATATTGAATGGATCCAACTTGCTGGAATATTTTCAACAGCATCACATTAACATCTAGTATTCTTTAATAAAATTCGTGTTTTGCGATTGTAATATAAACCTGAATTTTAGAAAATTCATTGAGAAGTGCGTCTGACCTTGGTCCAGGAACTTCAGTTAGCGTGTATGGTCTGGCTGGTTCTCCGGGTAAAGGTGCCTTTGGAACAT
Source organism: Holcopasites calliopsidis (assembly GCA_023838395.1). Classification (NCBI taxonomy): domain Eukaryota; kingdom Metazoa; phylum Arthropoda; class Insecta; order Hymenoptera; family Apidae; genus Holcopasites; species Holcopasites calliopsidis. Next base: position 4,091,589 of record JALHAQ010000008.1, read on the forward strand.
GATGAAGTCCTGGAGGTATTGTTAAAATAATAATTAGGATTAATAGCAAGATCTGATTCATCTAATACATTAAGTGCTAATATAGTTTTACTTTATACTTACGGCGAGGCGTTGGACGCTTTTGAATAGAACACATAATACTTTTGCATAACATGTTGCAAGAGATGTGTTTGTCATTTACTAAATATCGTTACTACTAGATAGAATTTCTGAAATGTTACTATACGTACGTACACGTGTTCTTACTTCACATTAAATAAAAAATATTCGACAAAGAAAGTTTAGAAAATAATAATAGAAAATGTGGCAAATGCATTTTTACATAAATGTCATATTTCCACTTTTGTTTCAATTGACAGAAGAATGTAAATAGCTATTAATGGAACTTCTATGTAGTATCGAAGTTCAGAATACTACTTGTGCATATCGTAATATTGCAGTATCGTACAATATTGCAGAGATAAAGCGTAAATTGAACTACTAAACGGTATTAATGTGCTCTCTTCATATTTTCATTCGAAGCCACTGTCATACAGCAGTTTATTATTTTTTAAGCATTACAAATTAAAAAAGGTAAATTAACATATTATTATTATTTCCTCTCTAACTTATATGTATAGTGCAATAAAAACAACAAAGTTTATGATTAAAATTAGTACAAATATGATTTATTATTATAAACTAGAGTAATATTAGATTCAGACGAATATATAGTTTCATGTAATCACACTTTGTTGCTTTTTTTTTCTCTCCTTAATAGAAATAAACGCCTCGTTACATGATTAATAAGCGGGCAAGGTGAAATAACGCAGCGTAAATTGTGTACGTATGGCTGCAATCTTCTTCACCCAGTTTTTACACTTCAGTAGCATGCCAGAACTTACGCGGCTAATAAATGTATATCTAGTAATATGCCTTAACGTATTTCTACAATTTTTTACAGAAGAAACTTTTCCTCCGACACATCGCCAAATGTATATCGCTTTTATGTAAGAAATGAATACTCGACAGGATGGATCTTAAGTCTCTCTAAGTCCCAAATTCCAAATTTCGACGGTATTCAACGATCTTAGTTCACGTGCATCTCGTAAAAGCTACTATTTAGGAGATGAACTCTTTGAAATACAAAATCTGTTTCTTCCGTTTGCCTCAGAATATAGGCAAAGCTACTACGGGGAGTTTATTTAAATTTGCACATTATTCCGCTCACATTAATGCTTACTAGGACTCCTTATAAATACTTGAAATTAATCTTCTTTTTTTTTCTTTTGATCTTTACAAGTCGAACATGTTCTGAGGCAAAGCGAAAGAATTGAAAACATTCACCAGATCTCAAAGAGTAAATCATCCATCGAGGCATATAGATATTCTCGAAATAAAATTCTATTTTTAAAATATTCGCTTAACTCTTTGCGGTCTATCGATCCAGCAAAAACTTAACAGAACTTGGAGAGAAGCTAAAAGTGTCGACATACAATAATGCAAAGAATTAAGCGCGTAGAAATAAAAATTTGCAACATTCCAAATAATTATAGATACATGGTCACATATTTCTAGGATAATTTTTATAGTATACAACAGAGGGATTAAAATACAGCCTCAATAAATTAACGAGACGCATATGACACTACCTCTTGGGGGAACGAGTTTGTGTACGTGAAAGCTAATGCGGTATATAAATCTGGGCAAAGTAACGAACTGCGTATTGTGTACGTATATTATTCTGTAACTATAATCGAAAGTCGAAGGTAAAAAAACAGATCAGTGCCAGGCTTTTCATGAACTTTCAATTAAAAATACTGTACAAGCATCGTCCTGGCAGAAATGTACAACCCGCTTTGAGCGATCTGCTTTTCTTCACTTAAACAAAATTATGATTGACGATTGTCAAGGCTTTATGTGTCCTTGAACATCGTGGAACATATGCGTTCATCATACATACAGGATACCCACGTTCCTTCATGCCGGACAACAGATTTCCCTTTTGGAAATACTTCGTTAGACCTCCGCTGAATGGGCCTACGCGTAGTTCTATTAATGCGTACGAATTCTCTGATTCTCCGACACGTTTAAGAATCGAGAAATAACTGTAGGTACTTTCGCTCTTGTATCTTTGTTAGTGAAATAATTAGAAGTAGATTTTCCTTGCTTCTCTTCAACCATATTGCCCTCTCGCATTCTTTAGGAATATAGAGACTGAATGTACTTGATACATGTACAATGAAGTATTTGGTAAATTTCCACAAATATCAGTTCCATAGCTAAAAATATAAACAATATTGAATTCAGTTTCTTATCTCGCATTCGAATGATCTATCATATTTTTGTATCTTAGTCATATGAGAACCAAACTTCTATATTTCTTATAGACATTTCTACTTGGATATATGTACAAAGCAGATTACATACCTGCTCATTTCTTACTAACTAACATCGTATATGATTTACTTATAAACAATTTTATAGAAAATTTTTATATATGATAAAACAACGTAATAATAGTTATTTGTGAGCACATTAAACAAATTTGTACAATTTATTATGCGCTTGCTAAATAATTCCTTACATCTACGTTGTGAGAAAACTCATTTCATTTCATTATAGTCGGAGATTTATAAATGACAGCGATTGGACCACCTTTCTCTCTCTTTCGTATCGAATGGTAGTGATCTCCTAAATGGCTTTTCATCTTTTTTTTCGTTTTTGTTACGATTTCGCAAAGTGCACATTGCGTCGGGTTACTAAAAACTCACCATTCTAAACGCTCAGTGGCACTGTTTTGATATATTTGTAATTATTCCGATATAACATGCGTAATTACATGTGTTTGATAAATGTACATAAATCGTAATGTATTATGCGAAACGTATGAATTCTGAACCACAACTTGTAATGATCCCTAAAAACTTCTTCTCGGAAAGCATTTCTTACTTTTTCTTGAATAGAACAAAGGAACGTAACGTACGTTTATATCTTCTGGTTTTGTACATTTGGTTTTAAACCTTTCTGGTACCTTTGCATCAAATATTTGTTCCTTCGTCTTATTGAAAATAAATTTATACAAACGCATTATTGTTCAATAAACTAATACTTTATTGCCAAATATAAATAAACAATAAAAATCAGCGCTATGGATAATATTTATATAGAATTATCTCAAATTTAGATATCATTTCTGATATTACAATGAACGATTCTCCTGTAAGAGAGAAGTTATTTTCCTAACGACTTCTAGCTTTTTAATTGAATATCTATTAGCGTTATAGTACGTATGTAGTAAGGCTAAAACATTACAAGTCTCGGTTCAAAATTCATTGTACAGCGCACGGCTGAAATCAAAGTTCAGCTTCTGCGGAGGCAAATTAAAAACGTCCACACAAGTCTAATAAATAATGTCAACTTATGCGTCCTACTCTTATATACTTATGGTTACTACTTTGAACGTCTCTTGTTTTACTGGCACAGATCATTTCTGTTGTTACACAAAACTAAACCCGCTGATGATACGCACTTCCAACTCGTTTATAGTGACAGTATTTCTTGTTTCGTTTGATCGCTTACTTTCCCTCTGAGAACTTTTCTCTCAGACTTTTAATCTTGTGAACGAAATAAGTTTCCAAGGATTCTGCACACTTAAAGAATGGCGACTCTTTCGGATTATAGTAGCGACAATTGTCAAATATTTTCGTCATGTCACCGATAAATTCACTTAGCTTCTTGTAAGATTTGTCATTTATCCTCAACTCTATCGTTTGTAAGTCTGCAAACACGATTCGTAAAAAGAACGGCACAGTAACAATGGAAGCTTATGTTTTACTAAATTATTAAAATCAATACTTATTAAAAAGTAAGTATTACGTAGAATTATTTCGAATAACACTCACCCATCGGTTCCTTTATAACTTTATAATAGTCTGGCGCTTCGTTCGGATCTACGGGTTCCATAAATGGCCAAGCACTCTTATGTGCCTGAATAGCAAAATTTATAATATTAATTCATTGGATAAAAAAAACGAACACTGCGTACAATCTATACTACAACGTGGATTTATCTTACTTGTATCTGTTTAATTAATTTCTTTAGGAGATCGAGATCTTTCGCGTTAAGATTTTTCATGTTGGCAAAGTTAACAGAAGAGTTTCGCTGACAATTCGGGCACACGTATTCGTCGATATTGTCCGCCTCCGATTGCAGAATACCTACGCACCGACCGTGGAACCAATCCTGACACTTATCGCAGCAAATATAAAATCTATTAATGATAAAAAAAAATAGAATCGCATGAGTAACAGAACGATCGACAAAAACGCGTAATAAAATAATAAATTATATTCCCTTACTGAGATTCGTCGTAAGGTTGTTTACACAGGCAATACAACTCTTGCGTATCCCTTGCATGTCTGCATTCTGTACAAACGAACTCCGAAAGAGTTTTACACATTTCCTCCGTGATTCCGACGCAGTCCCCGTGGAACCAATTGTTGCAGAGATCGCATCCTACGTAAAACCTAATTATGACAGAAAGGATTTAGTATACCATGAATTTGAACGAAATATCATGGCAAAAGTGCTGCTGATCTATACGCACTTTGTTTCGTCGTACGGTGTTCTACATAAACAGTACAGCTTCTCTTTCCTAATTCTATTCGGAGTAGCGGCGGTGGAAGCGCCAGGCGGTGTAGCATTATTCCCCGGTGCCTTATATTTTTTCGGCCTTCCACCTCTGTTAGGCGGGCTAACTTGTTGAGCCACTTGAGCGTTCGCTTTACGTTTCGCGCTTCCAACCTTCACTTCGTCCTGCTTGTGCCTCTCCGCCTTCGTTCTAGAGGCTAATTCCGCTGATAAATCTTTCTGTAATTTAAACAATAAAATAATGGAGTGAAATTTATCTAAGCGTACATGCCCCGTACTTGCACATATGTTAAAAAGATTTAATATGGCATACTTGAATGTCTATTTGCAATTCTTTTTCAAGTAACGCTCGCTTTTTTAATATATCCTTTTTAAGCAGTTCTTTATGTCTAAACAACAGAACTTGCATTCGCGAATGCACTTGCTGTTTACGCCGTTGCTCTTGGCTATCTTTTAATTTCGCTGCACGTTTCTGCGGCGTAGTTTCGTTCTCTGACGGTTCAACTTTTTGTACTCTATATAAAATAAATTGTATGATTAATGCGATTTGCAAAAGATTACCGGCAAACTTATCCTCAGTCACAAATAACAATTCTATTCCGTAGTAGCTAATAATTATTTATTTTTTATTGTCCCTAATAATTAGTCTCAAGTAATGAAACTCACTTTGGAGTTTCACGACTTTCTAACTTTAACGCGGGTTTCTTTCTAGGCGTTTCCGCCCAATCCGCGTCTTTATCGTTTGTCGCTGATTGCACGCTCGTGGACGAGGGTGTCGTTGGAATGTTAGAGGGTGCTGGTCTTTTGCGAGACGGGACACGCGAAGTTGTAACCGTTGGTGTACTCTGAGTTTGATTAGGGGTCACTGAATTCTCAACACCGCCCTTCATTTGCTTCTCTTGATACCGTTGCAGCTGAAGCAGCTTCTCTTCTATCTCCGGATTAAGATTCTCTTGCTTCAAGGCATTCTTGATGGCTGCGGATATTTATAATAATAGTATGTCAGATTAAATTGAATGAAAACAAAGATACTTCGGATATTTTCAATTGTATCGATATCAAGAAACAAATATTAAATTAAAAACTAACTTTGTTGTATGTAATCGGGTGTTAAAATAAATTTGTTAGCCGACGAATCGTTTCCTTCTTTTAACGATTGTAAAGGTTGCTGACCATTAGCCACGTTCGCTTTCTGTGATTCCTCGTCTGCATTCACATTTGGTTGTGCGACCTGTTGAACAACCACTTTCGGTTTTTCAGGAGAACTTGACGTTACCGTTGATGGAAGCTCTGGAATACTTTCTGCCCCTGTTTGTGGTTCTATTAAAATTAACGAAACATGAATTAAACAAAAAATGCTAAGCAAAATATATTTATACATGTATAATCGTATAGATACGAACCAGTTGCTGCTGGAGGCGAAACAACAGGTTGCTGTGCAGTTTGCGATTTGTGTGTCGGTGTGGTAGGTGTATTCGCCGTTGTGGAACTCTGAGAACTCTGAGAACCCTGAACCGATTGTTGGCTGTTTGGCGCAGGCTGAACTGCCAAGTAAATTTTCGTAGGCCCTAAAACTCCTTGCTTTCCGGTAGTGGCTTGTGCTAAAATGTATCATACGCATTATAAATACACCGAGCATCTTGATTATACAAATAACACAGATATAGCGCCGAACCTTTAAGCAATTGCTGTTTGACTTGTTGCTGCACCATTGCAAGCTGCTGCGGAGTAAAATCAGCGCATTGCAGACCCTGTAGCACTATACGCGGACCTTGAGTAGTTTGTATAACTTGAGCAGTGGCACATTTAATTACAGTTCCAGGTGGTTGGCCGGCTAATAACGATGCTTCCACGCTTCCAGGTGCCGGAGCACCAGAGGTCTGATTTGTCGTTGCCGTAGTGGTAGTCGATGTTGCATTTATAGATGCGTTGCCAGTAGAGCTGGCAGTTGTAGTATCTGCTGACTGCGCTCCCGCTGTTGTAGTGGTTGTTGTTTGAGTAGTTTGTAGTACTGAAATTAAAAAATATTCAATGACTAATGAAATTGAATATCTTATTTCTTTTTAATATAAACAATTTTCATCTAAAAATTTCATTCGGTACATTAAAGTTTCGATTTACCTTGCTTAGTCGCGGCCACCGCATTTTTAACTATAATACCGCTGTTCGTTGAATTTAAATGCACGATTTGATTGCCCGTCGGTGTGCTACGGATAACAACTTGATGACCACCGATTGTCGTTAACTGAGCTTTGCCCGTTGCAAGTTGTTGAGCCAAGTTAGCATTGGTAACTACTATTTGATTCCCGCCGATTACTTGCCCACCGGTGGATATAACCTGTGTAATCCAATTATATTAATATCACGAACACGCCATCCTTCATGCTGAAAATAATTGCCTTGCATACCTGTGCACCCTGTACAATTTGCCCGGTATTTGCTACCACGATAGCATTCTTTGTTGCTTGGGTCGGCGTAGCAGGCGCGATAGTCACAGTGGTTGCTGTCGAACGTTGAACTACTTGCACAGGTTGCTGAGCTTGAGCCTGCGACTGCTGAGCAGTTTGCGCTTGTTGCGTCGCGCTTGTCACCGTTTTAGTTGGGCTACCTTTACCAGCCGCAACGTGAGTTGTAGCCACCTTATTAGTCGCAGTCGCTGTTGTAGCAGTTTTCGTCTTGAAATATATAAAAAGCGAAAATTAATTTAGCGTTCAATGTTTTATTGAGATGCTTAAACCTAAATTTCATTGATCATTTTACCTGCGTAGTTGCACTTGCTGCTCCGCTTTGTGTGAGACTAGTAATCGCTTGGCCGGTGTTTAATACATGAAGCTTTCCATCAGGCATTTGAACCAACTGCTGGCCAGGCATTAAGCCTCGAACCTGTAACTTTCCGTCCGGCCCTCTTAAAATCTGTACCTTTTGTTGAATCTGCTGTACCGGTGCTACATTATGAAAAGAAATGTAGTTAGTAACAGATTTAATTTAATCAGCAGACTTTAGTCAGCATTAGGGACGTACCGGCTTGGCCAGAAACCTTGATCAGAGACTGTTGAGTTCCGCCTTGAGCTTGTGTTTTCGGCAAAATGCTTGTGGGTCCAGAAACAACTTTAGTCGTCCCATCAGATGCTATTAAAAAAAGTATCATAGTCATATGGAACACCATTAAATAATAAACATGGAACTTTAATATTTAAACTCGATGACATTATAACATTTGTATTCGGTACTTACATTTTGCCATATAAATACGTCTTGTGCCGATAAAAGTTTTATTCTGCGTTGGAGTGGTCAGAAGGGAAGTCAGCTGCGATTTTGCTCCACCGTTAGGATTCGCTGGAATCGCAACTTTGGAGACTAATTTGACTGTACCATCTATGATGAAGTGATGTACATATAAAATTTTGTTTATTATTCCAGCACGAGTTCTATTGTTGAAATTCGAGATCTTACCGTGAGCAGAATTTGCAGTGACTTTGACAATTTGCGTCGGTGAACCAGAGGCGGCTGGACTTTTCAGAGTCTCCAATGCTCTCTTTTGCTGATGAGCGGCTCGTTGCATTCTCAATTGCTGTTCCATCTTCTCTTTGATCTCCTCCGGTGTTGCTTTACCGCTAACCAGTTGATCGCCCATGCCGGAGTTCGCGCCTGCGATTCGATTAGAGCCAACTGCGGTCTGTGGCTGACCTGATCGACTCCTAGTAATAATCTGGGCATTAGCCTTCTCTAACCTGGACAGGACAACACCACAAGGCGGGGAGTTAGTATCAGATGGTGTTAAAACGAGGACAGGTAAGTATTTGAATGATGTTACAAGGTAGAAGCACTAGGAATCGCATAGTTGTATGTAGTATTGTAATAAATATGTTTGTCCTAAAATATCGGGGAGTTTAAAAGAATTATGCTGCCAGAAATATTAAGATCGGGCATTGAAAAATGTCAGGCTGTTAAAGAATGAGTTAAACAAAATAATTTCAAGTGATTCCTGAACGTACCTGTCTCCGTACTGCTTTATTTCCCATAACTCCAGTTTATCCTCGTCCACCCATTCTTCCGTAACTTGTGGCTCGGTACTTTGAGGCGATTCCGGTCGTTTTCTCTTTCTTAAACCGCTTCTTATAGATGTAACTTCTGTGAAACGCGAAGGGCAATTATTATAATTAAAATTCTAACTTTTTTATTAAGTAATTAATTATTTCAAATACAGACCTCTGACTTGTTTGGGCAGTTCCAACGGTATAACAACCTTTCTGCGTAGGTACTGTGTCTTATCCAGGAACTGGCCAACGTGACGGTGTTTCAGAATTTCCAGCGACATGATTTCCGTGTCCGTTGTGATCTGATGTTTCCCATCCGTGGATAAAGGCTTCGCAGCCATATCGTCCCAACGAAGGCATGCCCAAAGTATTCTCAATTGCAGAGCAGCTGCGGACAAAGATTTTATACCGACCGTCCTGTACAACCAGCAAGTCTTGAATAATGGTCTGGGACAGGGATACGGCCATACCGACATATTTGCCTGTGGAAAAAAGAAAAACAGATTAAATGGATTACGCAAATCAAACGGTATTAAAATTTGTATTGTTTTCTGTTACTACCTTGGCCATCTGATGAAAACCGTGAACGGGTACTCGTCCGCCAACTCTGGCCATTTTACGCAACTCGTGTTGCGGAAGCAGCAATATGCTGCGATGCTTATTTTTCGTGCAAAATGTTGAACATAACGGATATTTAACGGGTGTACGCTTCTTCTTTCTATCAGCCGAGGAGATGGCAACTTTCTTCAAGTACACCTTGCCGTCCGTGGAGATGGTAGTGTAAATCCTTTCAGTGCCATCAGCGTTTAATTCCTTAGCCATCGTACTTCTTTGTACGGTTCTTCCTCGTCGATTCACTATCATCGTCTTCTGCCCCACGCTGTTGACGTCGTTCAGAAATAAAGATAATGTGTTGTTTCAATGATAAACACGAAAATTTTACGGTAATGCGGTGAAAATAATATTACCTAGTTTTAGCTTCGGATGAAAATGTGTCTGAATTTTGCGAGGTTGCATTCCCTTTCATACTCTGCGCTACTCCGTCCACTGCTTTCAAAGTTTGCTGCGTTGTAGTCACCGTTGCGGTGGATGCTACGTTACCGGTCTTAGTTGTTACTACGTCAATGTGCTCCGAATTCGTATCGTTATCAGTGTTCTAAAAAAGAGAAATCAGTGTCTTATACATTGCAAATGCCGAGTTCCTTCCTTTGCGCGAGGCAAAATCTATGTATAAATCGAATTTATTTAAATTCATTGAATCATTCGAGTATCCAAGTTAAAAAAAATGCATTAATACGATTTAATAACTCACCGTATTAGGTTCAACTTTCATTCTCTTCGCAAGAGGCGAAGAGGTATCTTTTACTACATTCGTAGCAGGAGTTTCTTCAGTACAGTGAGTAGCGGACGCCACCGCAGATTCCAAATCCTTTCTAATCGCATCTTTAGCGTCCTCGATACCTTCCGACTTCGGAACAGCCTGCGATAATTGCGCTCCAGTTGTGCTGGCCGTTAAATTCGTTGTCGATTGATTGTTATTCAAGGCGTTAGCTTTCCTCAGCAACGAGATAAGATCGCGTTTCAATTTCGCCTTCTGAAGGCATATGGGGGAGTAGCAGGTGGATGTTAAACTTTGCGCGGTGTTTATCGTCTTTCCTGGAGCTGCTGTCATGTTGCAATATCGCGAGTAACAGGTACTATTTTTACTGAGTCTCATTATGTTCGCGTATTGAGCTTTATCGTGCTGTATTCGTTTCCCGATTGCGGTCAACATTTCTCTTGCAGACGCGGACATGGTTTTGGGCTGTTTTCCAGCGAGTATATTTTGCAAGGTACTATCACCCCCGTCTGTGTCGCTTTCCTCATTATTTTCTATGTCAACTTCAGAATCTCCCTCTGCCTTCTGACTTGCCGATTGACTCGATAGGTCTCTTGATTTTTCCTAAAATTAATATATATATATATATAAATCTTATATGTTGCATTTGTTTATATTTTTTTTTATATTTTCCGATTGCCTTTATCCAAAATATTTCCGCTGTTAATGTTTACTCACAGACTGCAGTAATCTTCTCTCCTCAAGAAGCTTTAAGTGCGTTCTACGTGCTAGAAAATCGTCGATTCTAGTCTTCTTAGCAATCTTCGGATAATGGAGTCTTCCATTCGTAGTTAAAGCCTTGGTAATATCGATTTCCTCGAATTCCTTGATCGGTGTATAAACCTTCTCGATCTTCATGCCAGCTAAAACTAAACGAAGAAAAGACTAATTAGTACTGATTTAATGTCTATTAAAATTTCCTGGGTATGTATTCTTTTATTATACTTACATGATAAATTCGCTTTCGCTTCTTGCTTAACCTGTGCCTCCGTTTTCGTCGCTGATGCCTCTTCCGTTTTTCTTTCTCCATTATTTTGATTACCTTCGTCCGATTCCTCTTTGACATCTTCTTCCTTACACTCCTGTTTCACAGATGCATCATTCGCCGCCATATCCTTCGACGATTCTTCCTCTTTAAGCTCTTGCTTTATCTTAACATCTGTCTCGTCCTTCTCTTCTTTCGAGGGACAATATTCTTTCATTAAAAATTCGTACGTAGGCGGGTCTAAGGCTAATATTTTTAGTCCCTCTTGATCTTTAATTTGTACCATGATTTTCTGCGGGCCATTTCGTAGACCTAATCGCGACATATCGGAGAACCTGTAGCGGCGACTAGAGGAGACCCATAGCCAGCCTCCTTGCCCGTGCACCCGATACTCCTCTCCCTTCTGTTTCCAGACTTGATGCTTCAGCCCCAGCGTGTATTTGACGAAGTTGAACAAACGATTGCGTTCCTCCTCGTCCTCCCTCTCCTTTTTATCCTTCTTGTCCTGACGCTTCTTCTCTTCTCGCTCGAGAGCAGTCACTCTTTGCAGCTTCACGTGGCCGAGCTGATCGTGCCACACGCTGGCGAACACGACCGACTTGATACATGCCTGCAGTACGATAAGAGCGCGTGCAAAGTCTCTGGGATTAACGCAGGCACTCACTGCCGTGGTCCAAGGTTTGCGCAACAGAGGCCAATTGGTGTGCATAAACGACGCCTGAATGTTGCTCTCAAGCTGTAGAATGGTCTGTCGCAGCGTGCTTACTAGAAGCGCACGAGTTCCCGTCAGACTTCCTACCCATTTGAACTCAGAGGCCTGAGTCAGCGAGAATTTGTGCGACAAATGTCTCTTCTTGTCGCGCTCCTCGTTCCGCTGCGCCTTGTTCAAAGCGATGGGATTGGTGCTGTATTGATTCACATAGGATTTAAAGGTGTTGTCCATTCCCAATTTAAAGAGGTGTGTACCGGATGCTATTTGATGCGCCTTCTGTCTTGTTAGCCTAGTTCCGTCTCCCTCCTCTTTCAAACTTTTGTCCAATTTCTCCAACTCTTCCTTCGACAGCTGTCCAGCTGGACGTTTCTTCAGATCGTCTATGTTAAATGTTCTAGGCTGCAGAGATCCCGTTTTCGATCTCGTTACAATTGTATGTTTCTTACCTGAGAATAATTAATTAAGTTTGAAACCAAAAATAAAATTGAAACCAAATTCCAATTGTAGATTAAAATCTGTGTATAATGAAAACTTACCATCTTTACCGATCTTTGAAACGCCATCTTCTCCTTCTATCACTTCTTCTTCGATTTCTTCTGACGAAGACGTAGACGCACCGACCTTGCCTGTTTTATCGGATAAATTAGTATCTGCTCCATCGGCTTCCACATTTTCTGTATTCGCTTCTTGTGCATTTTCTTTATCCTTAGACTCCTCGGGAGGCTTTCTTGCCTGCTTTTCGGTACCACCTGCTAACTGTTCTTCAAGAGAATCCGAACCTTCGTGTATTCTACGCACCATTTCTTCGGCTTCCTGTCTCTGCTTTTCCTTTTTCTCCTCCTCTTCTTTCTCCTGCTTCTCTTGACGTTCCTTTTGCATTTTCTGTATAAGACCTAAGGTTCGATGTATAAAGTAGAATGTTATTCCCCGAAGAACATAAACGAATTAATAGAAATATAATTAAGTGAACCTACTGTTTTCTACTTCTAGATACGATTTTTTATTGCCCTTGTATTGATTAGTAATTTGTTCTGTAAGTTCCATTTGTCTTACAATCTCGTCTTTGTAATCCGATAATTCCCTATAAAGCGCGACCTCCATTTCATTACGGTCAAAGGAGATCATTAATTCTTCTAATTGCAGGGGTGTGCTATAATACCAAACTTCTCCGTCTTCACTTTCACTGTAATAAACCAATTTCATTATCATCTTTACATCTGTGAATAAGTATATACGTATACGGTACAAAAAACATCCAGTTTACTTAAGCCGTACGTACACGAAAACTCTTCTCGCAAGAAACCAATACTTTCTGCCATGCCTATCAAATCCTAAATGTTCCTGACGACACAGCGAACCATTCTTCTCGACATCAGGTATACAATCGGCGACTCCTGTAACCTTGTGAGCTTTGCATGTGCTACACTGCCAGTCTTCGGTAGGAACATCGACTAACGGAGGCTCGACGCACTCCAAGTGAAACACTGCTGGGCATGTTTCACAGCATAATAAATCTCCCAAGCGATGGCAAACTCTACAGTGATCATCGTAGTGCATGTTTCCTATAAAACAAAAATCGTAATATGTTTAAAAAAAAATGTTTTCTTGCAAACAGAAATGCCACAAAGGAATATACATCTCTATAAATAGATTTTTGCTATGTATATGTGTACAATTTTAATATCCACTCGCAATGCATTATTTTTTTTAACACACTTATATCTAAAAACTGAAACTCAGCATGGACATATAAATTTCTCCTGCTGCTTAAATAAACGAGTGAACATAAAACATAAAAGAATGTGAAATACCATTTGGTGTACCTTCATGCAGCAGATCTTCTCTTACTGGGTTCGTAATTAAGAACTGATCCGTGAGAAACTGCAGCACTTTGATTCTATTTTCAATAGAGGTGAAGGGATATTCGCTGGTTGATAGAATGTGTAAAATGTTCTGATCAAAAGACTTGTCACTTTCGACATAGGAGCGCAACACCTCCGGCCAAGACATAGGATCCACGAAATACAAACTAACATTCACGGAATCTTTCTGATCAAGCGGACCAAAGTGTGTCTGCTGAGAATCCTCTTCTCTGAGAAGCGCTTTGATAAGCATAATGTGTATCTCCGCTAACAGATTGGTCTGATCCTCGCACACGAGCGCTGCGCAAAAATCTTCAAACCTAAAGGCCGATAGACGTACCAAAGTACGGAAGTGTCTTAGTACTTCGTAAATGGACAATGATGGCATAACGTATTCCCTAGGGACTAATAGGTCGTCCGACGATTTGGGCAAGTTCAATGGCGGAAGCTCCCTGTTCTGTAGCCATAACGGCTCTGGACTTGGTGGCCTCTGCTGACCTAGCAATGTCTTGCGAGGCGTGCCGCTGGTAGTGCTGTAACTGGACAGCGAGAAGTCACTGTCACTGGAGGGATCGGGTTCTTCGATACTCTCCGACGACTCCACGTCGCTTTGCAGGATATCCTCCTCAACCTCGCTCTTCTCGCTGGACTCGTCGCCGAAGTCCGAACCATAATGATACTCGGAGTCATTATAGTCAACGTTCGGATTGTAACCTCGGCGTTGATAGGCACCAGAACTCGAGTGGCCACCTTTCCGCGAATGTCTCTCCCTTGGCCCTCGTGATTTTCGTGCTCGTGTACTTCGTCTGCTCTCCTCGCTCTCCACCGGCGACGACGGTCTTGAGGGTGTCGGCGTACTCGGCTGCGAGTTCGGCGTTTCCGAACCCTTGTTTTGAAGATACTTTGGCTTCTTCATGAGATGATACTGAAACTTCTTGGGCCTTTCCATGACCACCGACTTCGGGGGTCGGCCCCGTCTCTTCGTCCCTCGCCCCGTCATTGTCCGTCACTCGCTGTCAACGAAACGCCACTTACTTAACACGTGCTTTATGAAAACGCGCGCTTGTAAACAAATACAAATGACACCGTAGCAATGAAATGGAACCCATGTTTGTACTCTGATCTTTGCGCCATTTTTCGGCTACGGTCACGTGACCAAACACAATTCTTTCATGATCAAACGTTTCGGCACGATCTTGCGTGGATTCTACTACCTTACTCCCGATGAACGAACTATCGCTAACCCGTGACGACAAGAGTTTGTTTTACCAACGCGGTAACAACCAAAATAAGTACAGAATCATTCACTGACACGAATGTACGGGGGAATTTACAATATCTGATCCTTGGAAGAGAGCGCTGCTGCAATTGGTTCATCGGATCGCCGCCATGTCTGGCCTCGAATGCATCTACTCCGAAAGTAGACGAAATCTATGACGAAATTCCCGTTCCCCTTAATTATAACGATCTTCAGCTTGACAGGTCCCCCTCGGTTAAGTTTTTGCAAGATTCGTGCGATCCAAAATCCAATTGATCACTCCTTAATATCCCACGAAACGTACAGAAGATCCAATCGCTTTCACCGTAACTACACAAGATCCTGTCAGATCAACAATAGGTGGCGACATGCGCGGTCGCGGAGGAACGCGTTCTAACCGCACTTCCGATAAATATGTTTTTCGCCTCTTTCACCACACTTTTAGTACTCGTTTAGAATTATTCGCATTTCAATTCACGACACGATTTTTACTCGATACAAATTATCGTGGGCTCATTTCCCACGCACGCTCGAATAAATTCGCTGTTACCCGCAAGAGAGAAGAAATCTAACCTTAGTTATAGGGAAGCTTCGACAGAGGACACCACTTCAACTGCAATTTGTACGTCGTTTGATCGGTGTACATCTTAAAATAATTTCAGCTGTCGTGTTAACTAAATGATAATGTCACTAATATAAAATAAAAATTTTTCGCTATATTTACGGTAATATTTTATTAATAATAAAGCCCAATTAATTTAAAAGAAATGAACGACAGGCGCGACATCTCGACAAATCAAAACTCAATTCCTGTCAAGTTCGAACGCTGCTCCTGCACGATATTTTCTTTCGATACTTTACCAATTGTTTCAAAGATAAAGGAACATATATTTCACTAAAGTAGTAGTAATAGTACTTTCTACAAAGTATTTTATATACGTACGTTGGCAGAATATTCTCTAAATTGTATTTCCCACTAGCATCGTGATTATCAAAATTGAAACGACTACGTACGAAATTGGAAAACAAGGTAGTTATTTTAAAGTCGATATTATCCAAATATCTATGTGAAATACTTTGTCAAATACGACATCGTGCATTTTCCGAAAACATAATTGCGCCATCTTTGAAACGGATGTCAATGATCGTGAAAACATTTAGCGCCGCGTGCAAGATAGGCGGAGATGGTAGGAAGTAAAGAAAAATGGCCGTCCAGCGAAAATCGAGAAATAGGAAAGAGGCGAAACGAAACCGTGCAACCGATTAAACGTGAAACACGAGCTGACAGTTTTTTTTTACGATTCGAATACGACAAACCGAGCGAAATGCGCGGCGAGATGACGATGTACACGTTGAAACCGATCATTTCCCTGCCGCGTACGTTGCATCATCGAAAAACGATGTACGAAATGCAAAATATTCATGAGGAACGATCAACGGACGACGTCAACCATACGGGAGCCGTGAGCAAGATCGTGCCCGATATCACTGAGCAGGTTATCAGCTTTTTAAAGGTTTTCATCACATTTCTGTTATTCTCGCGGCAACGTGAAAAAGATGCGTCGCAGATTAATTAGAACGAACGAACGGTTTACTCACGCGTTTATTGAGCATGGTAGTGGCCAAAAGTGTTTTCCTTGCCTCGGGCTTGTTGTGCATGACTCCTCCCAAAATTTCCACCAAGCACTAATCACGATCGACCGGGAATATGGTTCTGCAGAGGCTTGATCGATGTCTGCCCCCCCAATTTTTCATTTAACAGGACACTGTGAGCGGCGACGACACGTTAAAAAATTCGGCCCTCTCGAAGGATACGAACGCGGAACCGCGATGATGATAATTATTATAGAGGATGAGCAGAGACTTACTAAATTAGAACTGTAACCGAATGCTGCTGCAAAGTACAGTTGTATAACCAAACGTACACACAAAACCTAACCCAGTAAAATGATGTGTGTACCTTTTTCTAGCTGTAAACTGAAGTTAATCAACAATGCTGCTGGTTAACTGTCAAATCTGTAATCCGTGACCTGGCTTTTTTTAGACATTTTTTTTCGAAAGTCGAAATTAATAGTTTTGTCAGTTTGATATTGATTGTTGTCAATAATTTTTAATCGCAATCAATGTTAGTAGTACAACTTGTTGAAAAATGTATATCCTCATTTGTTATATTGCTATCGTTCTGACATTTGGGGCAAATAATTCTTTGCTCGTATCGTTCGAGAAGTAAAAACTCAATCTGATTTATGTGAAATCAGTTTAAGTATTGGATATTGAGTTTGATGTAGCAACGCTGAAAAATCGTACATTTGTTTGCTTCTCTGTGATTTGTATCATAAGAAATTGTACGTTTTCGCGTAAACGATGTTACATATATCTTAAAGAAACATTTTATTGCAGAATCCACTGCCAGAGTACAATTCGCTAGAGGCACGGCAAGAAAAGATTTTGGCACAGCTAGCTGAGCTTAAGAAACAAGTCTCAACGTTGTCTAGCTTTTTGAAACAAACTAGTCAAAGTGTAGTGTGCAATAGCAATTCTAAGAGTGAGGTAATATAAGATTTAATAATATAATTTAGTAATATAAGTCCTTTTTACGGAAATGTATAATTTGGCTTGATTTAATTATTCTCGATTGTTGTAGGAAGGAGTTAATATTGACCTTATTGTTAATGCGAATCCAAAGAGGCCACCGTATTTTATTTTCGCATTGCAAAAGACATGGAAGGACGCAGAGATTAATGTACAAACTTATGTACACTCGAATGTTAGCAAAGAAGGTCCAAAATGTTATCATTCAACTACAACCTCATCTGGGAAAAATGTTATTAATCTAGTACTGATCTGGAAGGATGGTAAATTGAAACATATTTCTAAAAATTTGTAAGTAATAAGAAATATACATTGATGAGTAATTTCATTTTCAGTTGAAGATCTCCAATTTGTGTCTGGCCTGCATAGATATCACATACTTGGAGAAGCAAACTTTTTAAGACACTTATGTAGATTATTAAATTCACATAATTATGAAAATTCGGTCTCTACCGAAAAGCTAAATAGAATAGACTTGGTACTCGATTTATGTCATTTCATACACTTCGAGGAATCGTCAAAGAAGAGGCAAGAAATATTGTCGTTGATAGCTGACAATTTAGATACAAATTTGTCTGATAAAAAGAATCCGGATATAGCTGATATAGCTGCGTGGAGTACAATCAAACAAGTTTTCCCAAAGAAATATCCATCAAAGCTGAATCAGTGGTTTAGTATGTGTGAAAAAATTTTTCTATGAATAAAAATTTCTTATTACAACGTATTTGTAATTTATTTATATGAACACAGTCTTCATTTTTTCTTTAAATTGTTCAAAATCTTGGTGAACGTCACCGACCGTGATTATGAGAAAACGGTGCCAACGAAATTGTATAAATTTTATTCAAAGATTAACATGTACTTGGAATACCTTGTACAAGTAATGTATAGTTTTAAACAAGATTTATTTAAATCGACGATCAGTTTATAAAAATTGTGGCTAGAAATAATTCTATTCTCGAGCTAATGCTTATTGGCAGTGTTGCAGAAATGATTCATTCTCATTTCCGTAGTAAAAAAATGTTTATGGCAGAGGACGGTAAAGACTGACTAATAATAATCGTGACTTCTAATAACCGCGATTTTTTAATATAATTATAGCTGCCATCACTTAAATTCTTCAATTAATTTGATTCGCATTTAAACCATCATTTTCAACAATAATTCCTGTGATTTCCTTTCCATGATATTAATATTAAGTGAAGAAAAACATTTCATGTACATTTTAACATCAATCTGAAATGTTTTTCGCATTTAAAACAGCGTTGTCGGCTATTCAACAACAATTACATATCGTATAAATGCGATACGATAAAAAGATTATAGACCGTAAGTTTATAAATCTGTGTACGTCAATGCTCTAGAATACTGTAAATGATTGCAATGCAATATGTTACATACTACAAATGAATTAATGATATCGTTGATAAATAGATTGCATACATTATATGCAAATGTCAATGCGAATCGCTTCTTTCATTCATAAAAAAATGATTAAAATAATTGATATCTAAAGAAGATAAATCCCTGTTTACCGAATATTATTCGGCATAAAATTTGATCTAACGTTGCCTAAATTGTACGCTAAATGTACAAGTGTTGTACCGCGGTACTGTTTACTATTTTCTAATTTGTATAAGTTTTATGTACATTATATATCGTATGATATTAAAAACGAAGTCGCTTATTATAAATAGAAATGCATGCTATCAGACTCATTTTTACACTATGCATATTATTTAATATTGATATGACGATAGGCCCGATTGTGAATTGTGTAGAAATCTAAATTGATCACCCCTATCGAATAACTTTCAATTATACAGCAAATTTTAATCCGAAATATCGGAGAAACTTGTCTACTTGAATTAAGGGAAAATTATGCACGATACTATAATCGGTATGTTTGTTAAATTATTTACGATATTAATATAGTAGTAAAATATCGTTTCGTTTTTCATGTTTCCTGTATCGGTTTTCATTATTTAGAATATTAATCTATTGCGATCTCGATACGTTGCATTAACAGATCACTTTGCACAACGTATCTCTCCTATAATTAATAAAAGCGCTCAAGCATTACGTTATCCGAGATCCATCCAGTACTCTGTCTCAACTTCGTAATAAAAGTAAAAAATATTCGTTATACACATTACGGCCTTACCTAGAATTATAAATAATATGTATCTCAATATATCACAATATGATGGTGCCAGAAGCATGTTAAAGTTACTCTATACGAAGTAGTCAGCATGGGTGTGAAACGTTTTGTGATTTCGTGTTTCAACACAAGTCTTTAGCTCTGTCCTTTTACTTCCACCTCAGTGCTGAGCCATTCAATTTCTAACTAGCTTACGCTTTACGAAAACAATCAAGATTTTTTAATAACCGGTCTCACCCTTTTTTAAACGTGTCTAACAATTTAAAGATTTCTCTTTCTCTCTCCGTCTCTCTCTCTTGTATAATTACGTACATTGTTGAAACGCTTTAGAGCCAAATCGTCGCTCAGCATAAATGTCTATCTCTGTTCAATCGCATAACGATGACGCGAGTCGCTATGTCGCTAAATCGGCTCTCTATCTACCTAATAGTAAAACCTTTAATTCTTTGTCAGGAGATTAATTATACGAACGACGAAAAACCGGGCAACGGTGCCCTGGACCCTGCCATATTGTTCATAATAATTTGACCACCGTTCAAACTAACAACAGCACTACCCTCGGGTTCTGAATCGGTGTACGAGGAATAATTTCTAACTGGTTTCTGCCGCTTCCACGACTGTCTTAACGAATCGTTAACATTAGCGTAATGATTTACGAAGGAATGTGGATCCGACTGAACACTTTCATTTTCACTTTCAGACCCCTGGTGACATAAGCATACGAAAAAGAAATTATTTAATATGTTGTACATACAATTCACGTTTAGATAAAAGGAAGACATTTACCTGTGAATCTGTCGAACTAATTTCAGAAGGTTTTTCCGTAACGCTACTATCGTCAGGGTTCTCGTCGTACCCTTTAAGACTCTCCTCGTCGCTATGATAAGCAACCGAGGCTGGTGATGGCCTAGGAGGTGATTTGCCTAACATCGTCGGGGGAGGAGGATGCATAGATTTTCTCCCTAAAGTGTTTCTTTTGCCTAGAGTACCGCATGCACTAGCCATGTTCATAGCACCACCTCCTCCTTGCCTGGATCTATAAAGCTCCAAATCAGACTCCTGCCTATCGTCCGTATCCATTGCCATGGATTCTTCGAGCGTCTTTTGCGCTTCTTCTGGAACCAATCGTTTCGTTATTATTAATATAATTTCTATTACCCTCCATGTAGTTTCCGATACACTATTGTATATTTGTTAATGCTTACGTTTGTATTTGTAACTCTTACTCTTCACACATAAAACCGCTATGACCATTATAATAATTATAATCGAAGCGGCAGCCAGTGTGACCATAAACCAGGTTTGTCTATAAAATGGTTTATGTTGTAGGTATGCGTATTCAAGATACAGTTTCGACGGAGTTAATATCTGAAAGTAATATATTATCATAAGTAATTTTATAAAGCGCAAAGTTGTTGATTGAAATGCGCAAAGCAGTATGTTATATTTTACCGTTTCCGTAGAATATGCTGGGTAACTAATTCCATAACGATTATAGGATATCACCCTGAACAGATACGATGTCGATGGAAGTAAATTTTGATAAGAGACAGAGTATTCCGTCAGTGGTCCGTTGCTGCTGCGAACAATTGTCTGCCAACGACTGTCATCTAAAATTAGAAAAGAAAAGAATAATAGTGCTCTGTGATGTTAACAATAAATTTTAAACACAATCGAAAACTTCAGCAGGTTTTCTCATACGCTACAAAAAAAGGATAATATTAATTGTTTTATTTTTAATAAATAATTGAGAACTTGCCAAGTTGTATACGATTTCTAAATTACATATTGTAAGGAATGAATCGTCAATGAAATTTTAGATGTAGGTAATGGAAAATTAAAACTGTTGGAATACCGTTATCTAACACGCCAAACACCTCAGCTATCGATTTATATTACAGTCAATTGTAACAGCATTCAAAGTTAAATAGTTTGATGAATTGCTAATCGAAAATTCATGAAAAAATGTCATGCTATGACATGATCATGCAGTCAACAAGTATAAATACGAATACCACTAAACAAATATAATCACAGATTAATTATTACAAGAACAGAAAGCCATGTTTCAACGCTAACAAATCATATTTAATTTTAACTTGTTTTAGATCATCTAACATTAATAATCGACGCTCAATAATTGTATTTACGTGCATTTACACTTACAATGCTGCCACTCTTCCATTGCTATATGATTATAAAAAATGTGGTATTAGTAATGCAAGTAAAACTATCCGCAATTTATAATATTAGCAGTATGACAGTCCAAACTGACCAATAAATTGTAATACTATTTCTTTCAATTGTTCATTCAAATTGTATGGCTTTTCTAATCATTTTTTAATGCCCAAATAAAATGTCGGGTCCTCGATAATTCTCTGAAATATCATACAAAATATTCGAATACTTTGTGCTATTTACCTTTCCTTCGCGTTTCGATATAATATCCTAAAATGGGTCCTTTTCCAGATGCTCCATTGGTCCATTGTAATTCAACGCTAGATACTGTTTTAGTAACGGCAAGATTGCTTGGTGCTCTCGGCGAACCTTCCTGCGGGCCGGTTGTAACGTTTCCAGATATCGGTGGACCAAAATCGATGGTCTGTGCTCGAACCATAAACGTATACGTTTCCTCCTCTTCTAACGGTTGGATGAGTAAACTGGTTTCTGTTACTTTCTGCTTTACTTGCTTGCTAAAGCCTGAAATAAAAAAAAAGAAAGTATGATACATGAGAAACTATGCATTTTACAAATTTCGAATTAATATTTGATGGAAAACGTACGATCATTTTGTTCTGCTGTTTCGTAAGTAACAATGTAGCCAATAATTTCACCGTTTCGTAATTTCGGTGTTTCCCAGGAAACCCGAAGACTGGTCATTGTAATCTCAGTGAATTGCAGATTAAACGGTGGTCCAGGTAAATCCTGCGAATAAGATTGAATATACATTTAATTAAGGGAACATTGTTGGCTACTCGTTGTGCTTAATTAAGCTCACCTGTTTAGTTCGAACCGTGATAGGAGGCGTTCGGGGGCCATCGCCAGCAGGATTGAATGCCAATACTTGAATACGATATTCTGTATATTTATCCAGAAATACCAAGCTGTGCGTTAAGGACGATGCTGGTACCACTTCTATCTCTTCCTCCTGTTTCTTTTCCAATTCCTGTGGGGAATCGGTAACCAAATAGAAAATTTTGTATCCCAATAAATCCCCATTTTGCATGTTAGCTAAGGGTGGCTTCCAGCGCAAATGGACTTCCGTGGAAGAAATCGGTTCGGCTTTTAAATGTTGCGGTTCTCCAGTAGGAACAGCTTCCCCTACGTACACGGTCACCGGAGGACTCGGTGGACCCTCCCCTTCCGAATTGAAGGGTAGTACTATTACTTCGTAATATCTATCTTCCGTTAAATCGCTTAACACCATTTTCGTGGCCTTTATTCCTAAAACTTCTTCCTTTGGGGTATCCTGTAGGGCTGTTGGAAAATCGGAGACCGGTTGATAAATGACTCGGTAGCCGCCAGTTTCGTGATCGCCGCTCCAATATACTTGTTCGATTGCGTTCCAATGAACCTCTATACTGGACGTTGTGATGGGGACTACTTTCAATCCGGTCACCCCTTTAGAAGGAGCTGCTGGAAGAGTTTGAACTTGTACAGATTCTGTGCTCCAGGCGGATGGACCTATATCGTTAGTCGCCTGTATCCGAAACTGATAGAACGTGAACGGTTTCAAATTGTTCACTGTATACGATGTTAAAGTTGGTTCTACCCTTTCGGGGACTGTTTGAAATGGGCCTGAATTTTCCGACTGCTGCACAGTATAATATCTTAACGGAGCAAATCCATCGCGACCAGGTGTCCAAGTGAATGTTATCTGTCTACTTTGTACTTGCGATCTGCTAATTTGAGGCGTGGATGGCGCCTGCGGTCGTTCTCTATTGTTCGTAGTAAAAACTAGAGCGTACGCTGTTTTACCCCAGCCAAGTCTCGTTTGTGCCGTTACTGAAAACATATAATATTTCTCCGGCTCTAACCCAGTCGCCCGAAAAGTTCGATCCGATGCGGGGAACTCTTTAGAGAATTGATGATCCTGGCTGTTATTCAGATGAAACATAACTTTGTACGCGAGAATCTCCCCATTTGGATCCTCTGGAGTGTCCCAAATTATGCGGGCTGTAGTGAAGCTTACGTCCGGGAACGATACGTTCGACGGTGGACCAGGAGCATCTTCGAACGTTTGCACCCTAACTGACGGAGTACTCAGAGTACCGTCGCCGAGTCTCGTGTAAGCCAGCACTTGTACATGATACTGGACAAATTTTCGAAGCTCCGTTAAAGTCGTTGTGAAAGTTGTGTTACTCGGAATGTTTTTATACTGGAATGCAGATCTAGCGTTTGCACCGTAATAGACTTTGAACCCTTCTATCTGTCCATTCTGATGTTCTATGGGAACATCGCCCCATCTTACTAATATCGTCGTGGAAGATGTCGCGTTGGCTTCCACATTAATGGGTCCCATCGAAGGAACTGTTAAGGAGCAAACCCGTATTATTACTGAACTTATTATTAAAGCCCATTATTATTAAACTTATTATCAATTTACCCGATTCACGAGTCCTTTCAACAGCCTTTGGACTTAACGTAGACGAACCAACATCGTTCAAGGCCTGCATCACGACCTCGTAAAGTGCATAGGCTTCCACATTTTCTAGAATATAGGAATTCGCTGTGTGATCTTCTATATGTATACTTTTTGATTTGTTCGTTCGGACTTCGGTGTAGGTAACATTGTATCCCCTTGGATTCCCGTACCACTCGATTTGTTGCAATGGCTGTCAAAGAAAAGAATCAGCAAATTGAAAGAATAAGTAGAGATCATTGTACATTTGTTGAAACAAAAACTTACAATCCATCTGACGCGCAATTCTGTCGCGCTCATCGCACGAACCGTCACATTCCTTGGGGGATGCGACGGCGGTGCTTGAATCGTTTGAAACTCTTTCGTCGGTTCGGACGGCTGGGATGCACCGACGACGTTGTTAGCGATCAATCGTAATTTATACTGCATAAACGGGATCAGACCGGCCACGGTGATTGTACTGGCATCAGGATCCGACACTTCGTAAATGTTGTACCAGGTTGTGTTTCGAGTGGTTTGCGCTTGCACCGTCCACTTCGTTATGGACGAATTTCCATCGAAGCCTGGCGTGAATTGTAGAACGACGGAGAACGCGTCTATATTGGACAATGCCAGCTTCGTTGGTGGTTCAGGAAGAACAGGCTCCACGCCCGATTGAATAACGGCTACTTTCGCCTTTCCTGGGCCCACCGAGGTCCACGCGACGACTTCAAACTTATAATGCGTCATCGCTTGCAAGTGTTCGATTTTAGCCGAGAGAACGCCCGCGGTGAAGTTTTCCACTCGCTGAGAGTCTGGGACATCCTTGATCATGTATTTCAGTTGATAGAGTGTGAGGATCCCGTTGATCTCCTGCGGGGGACTCCACTTGACCGTGAGCGATCTATCGCTAATGTTCTCGAATTGCAAATTCTCTACTTCCTCGGGTACATCTTCTCGTGTACGAATCTCAACGGGGATGCTCCTTTCACCGTCTCCTGGGTCGGTGAAGCAGAGCACGGTTATATTGTAAAGCGTGTATTTCCTTAAACCAATCATAATGGCACTTTGTTCCGCGAGAGGATCGAATAGACTAGGCGGCACGGTCATGGACTTGTACTCGTTGCTTTCCGTAAAATTACGCCCGATCCAAGCTTGCAATTTATAACCCTGATTTATTCCATTGATGTTCTGCGGATTCGGAGGCTTCCACCAGACTTTTATCGCCGTTGAATTGACAGCTTTCACTTTTACGTTCGTCGGTGGAGCCTCGGGCACGCCCTCCTTCGTTTTAATCTTTAAACCCTCCGTAAATACGCCTACGCCTTTGTCGTTGTACGCTGCTATCTGTACGATGTAATCCTTCCACGTAATGAGGTCGGTAATGAGATAGTTCCTTTGCGCTTCGTTCGTGATGTTTTGTATCGTCCACGGATTCGCGTTATAACCGTACAGTCTGTATCTCAACACGTATCCTAAAATATGACCATTTCGGTATTCTTCTAATGGAAGTTGCCATTGCGTTATTATCTCCGAGGAGGATCGCGCTGAGCCGACGAATCCAACGGGGGGTCCACTTGGGGCTGAAAGAAAATTTTGCAAGTTTAATAGAAGCTAGAGAACTCGGAAAGCTTTTTGGATCTGGGCTTGTAATTAATGCTTACGTTCTTGAGGAAGAACTACTACGTTGCTGGGATCCGATGGAGGCCCTTCGCCGACGCTATTTTCTGCAGTCACTCGAAACTGATACGCTGCAGCTGCTTTTAAATTATTCAATATTACCCAACGATTCTGTGCTGATACATTGTTGCACTCGGTGATCCAGTTCAAGGCAGAGTCAGGTATTGGCCCTGCATCAATTAATTGATAATAATACAAAATACGTATACACGAAATGCAATTACGCAGAAAATTAATTCCTATTATGGTTACACACCAAGATCAGAAACCTCTCGCCTCTGAACGATAAATTTCCTTGTTGGACTGTTTCCATCGAAGCCAGGAACCCAGCTGACATTTATAGTGCGTGGAGAGATCCGTTCAACTCGACTGGCCATTACGTTTATCGGTGCAAACGGCAATTCGATTACGCTGAGTCGAGCAGATCGAGTCTCGTTTCCTCCTGGAGAAACCACGGAGCACATGTACTCGCCCACATCGGATGCACGAACGGCAGCTATTTCTAATGTCCCATCATTGCGCATTTTTACTCTTTGACTCGCTTGTGTATTGATCACTCTGCGGACGCAAAAAAAAATATACAATTAATAACTGAACAAAAACAATAATTAATTAATTTTAGAGATTAAAGTAATACGAACTGTGAATTGTGAAACCACGCGATATCGTATAGAACGCTGGGATCGTTGGAGACTTTGCACTGTAATTCCGCCGTATAGCCGAGGAGAACGGACGTATCAACAGGTGGTTGGACGATTTGCGTTCGGACTGAAACGAATTGTATTTTCAATAATGAAGAAGAATTCCTTCACGACACTGCATTAAATCCAAACTATTTTTCGGTGCATGTTTTACCTAAAACAGTAAGATACGCCGAACCATTTACAGAACCAGCCTCATTAGCGCGAATACATGTGTATTTTCCAGCATCGTTAGGTTTTACAGCGGCTATCAGCAGATCCCCGTTATCTAAAACCTGTACTCTGCCAGCAATTTCCACAGGGATTGTATCTACGAAATAATTAACGTAATCTTATTAATTTTCTACATAACTGATGCGACATTATGACAGTCGCGAAAGTGATATGTTAACTATTTTAATGATTAATGGGTCTACCATTGTAAATCCATGTAGTGTTCGGTATCGGAGCCGCAACAGCGTTGCACGTTAAAATTGCATCCTTTCCATCTAATATAGTCAGATTTTGCGGGCCATTTTCCATGATTGGTCCTGAAGCTGCAAACAGTAATTCCAATGTAGTAATATTTTACTTATGACTTTACAAAAAAAAATGGATCACATGCAACATAAATGCAGGAACAATCGATCACAAAAAATAAATTATTCCCTATTCAGCGCTTTCCAGTATACATATACATGATTCATCGATATTCTCCTTGTACAATAATATCACAAATATTTTTTTAGTGAGAAAATACTGTTTCTCTGCAGGAACATCGTTAATTCGCGTGAACTGGAAAACTCTGAATTTTCCCAAACCTGGTTTCCATCGATAACAACCAATACTTCTATTGCTGAAAATTCTGTTACTGATTTTTCACTAAAAATTAAATTACGTATACTCTATAGAGCAACTACACGTACAACTAGTCTTCCTACAAAATATTATATCTCGACTTGTGTTACTGCCGAAAATAATCTGCGTTTGTGCTAATATTTTAAAAACACTACTGGTATTTTTTTTTTACTCGATCAGTCTATCGGATAGATAACGTGTTCTGCACACAAAGGAGCTGTCGTGCTTTGCTATTCACTAAAAACTACTATAGAAAAGGAAGAAAAACACGGATACAGCTGGTAAAAGCAAACATTGTGGTGGTGTGGTAATATAATATGCATTCTTCAAGCATGTGCCTTGGGATAAATAATTGATAAAAGAAAAAGAGGTGGGTATTTCGTGACGACTTTGCAAATTAGAGTCTTACTGTCTGGGTATTGAGAGAACTTAAAACGGCGATCAGATTGGCGGACCCTGACTACATTGTAGCCAGCTGCCCAGCGGACAACTCTGTTTTTCTGTCTGCTTTCTAATCCTTCTGTCCCATGAAAAACACGTCATTTATAATATGTACAAATAAAACATCGTTCAAGTACGAAACTAATGGTGTTTCTGTGTTTGCAAACTCCCTGGGTTGCCATACTAACTTTTTGCTTTCAGCCAGGTGTAACTGGATGCTTCGCCAGCTTCATTTGACGCGAGACACTGGAACATTCCTGAATCGTTCATACTCAATTTTTTAATTGTTAAAGATCCATCTTCTTCCATTGCATATCTGGAAATTGGTAAAAGATAAAGTATAAGATTCGGTGGAATTTTGTAAAAATAAAATAAAATTTAAGCCTCGGGATACAAATGTATTTATTCTGCATTTATATGAAAGATTTTTATATCGAAAATCACGTTTGATGAAACTACATTTGAATGAATATTATTTATTTTTCTTAGTAAATGAGAACTAAAATTTTCATTATTAGTGATTGGAAATTTACCTGGATCCAAGGAGGTGGTCAACGGACTCTGCATTGCGGAACCAAGTGATATTTGGAGGAGGAACACCCACGACATCGCACGGTAACGTCACAGTTGATCCATAATCGCTAAGGGTCTCCCGTTTCAGTTCTGTTATAAATATTGGCTTCTCTGAAAATTCAAAATACAAATACGTGAAATGAAAGCTTGTTGATTTATCAAAAGTAGTATTAAGATGTTTCATTAATCATTTCTCCATGTTTAAATCTATACTTTACAAACTTTACCATATACAACAACTTTTGCGCTCGCGTTCACCGTGGGATATCCTCCACTTCTCAGATCCACGTGGCAAGAGTACACGCCGGTGTAAGTTATATTCGCCGATATCAACGCCAAAGTTCTGTTCCAGGAATCATTAAAACTGTACGATATCCTCGAGTTCTCGATGGGGATCCCGTCTTTCGTCCACAATGTTCGCAACTCGTGAAGCGACCTACAATCACCCAAGTATTACAAAATCACCCTTAGACGTGTCTCATGAAGCAATTTCTAATCTGGGGATGATTCCGTGACAATTTCTCAAACTTTCGAAACGAATTCCAGTTAATTGCTTCTTGTGCGGCTCCGATTTTTTACTCATGACCTCATTATCATCGAATTCTATTTCTACAAAAAGAAATTGTAAAAATTACCTAGCATTAGCTATGCAATGAATATAGGTCACATCTTGATCCTTAATAATTTGCGTGTCCTGTGGTTTTACTATGATGCTGGGTGCCACCTCGGCATTTATATCCCCTGTGACCTGCAGCTTGAAAAAGGGGCTGTTCTCTTCTTTTCCCAATTGCGTGTTGATGGCTCTGGCCCTGTTTAATACGCCAAAGCATCAAATAGATAAATCAATCTAGAAAATTCAATATAATTTTACCAGGTAAACAGCTATTTTAATACAGACCTGTAGAGCCCTTGGTCGCTCTCGGATGCGTTCAGGATAAGCAAAGTGTGATGGACAGACGCGTATTTTATCCCGTACAACAGTGAACCATCGGACGTGAACCATGTAACGTCAGGTGCGGGATGGCTTTCTACCGGCGGTAGTGTTAAAACAGCAGCGCTGCCTGATTTCACGCTGACTACCCTCTCTGTGAGGTCCTCGAACACCCCCATATCTGTACAGGATAATATTACAGAAGTTACTTTCGTCACGGTGGATGCATTTATAGCGGCAAAATAATGCAGCACGCGAAGATAATCGGAGCATCGTGTCCTGGACCGTGATGGATCGAATGTTGCAGCGAATAAAATACACGAGCCTCGTTTAACCCCTGCACGAAAATTGGGCGAACGTCGACCAAAATGAACGATTAACGAGTTCAATTCTGACTCGATGATTTTCACGTTCAAAGCATCAAAAATATATTATTTATAGGAAGATCTTTATTCGTAAGTATATGTGGGGTAAATTTCCATTGCGATGGCAAAATCTATTTAATACGTACAGGCCACTGCGAACGTAATTCTTTCGCTGAATATAGATCCCACGTCGTTGGTCGCGACACAGTGATAAACTCCTGCGTCCTCCCTTCGTGTACTTTGTATACGAAAATAAGGCTCCGAAGTGAGCTCGTTGCTGAGGGGTATGCCATCCTTGAACCACTTGTACTTCGGCTGAGGATTTCCTGGGAACACGCCACGGCTGTTTAGTATCACTAATCCTTTCCTTGAACCACTCATTGTCAATTAAAAATATATCCTCCTCTAGAAACAGACTGCTTAGGATAACCCGTCACATCTTAATCCGCTCGGTGTATTTTTTCTTTCAAAGATTGAAAGGTTACTGGCTTTATTAAGGATCAGCTTCAAGGAATTAATTATGGCTATGATCTTCTGTATTTGCCAATTTCACTATAATATGATAGGATATTTCTTGCGTTTCAAGTGTTGAGATGAAGGCGTTAATTTCGTTCGCAGATACCATGAGCATTTCTCATTTCGTGGAGGCGTATATGCAGTATACGGCGACCTAATACTATTAGTACAGAGTCGTACTATCATGTTACGGCACCAGCCCGCAAATATAAGGCTTCATCTGGCCACCGTCTCATCCGGCCGTTACTCGATAGTCCATGAGAACAATGGGATATTAAAAAGACGTTGGAAATTTTTGGCTGTTTGTAAAAGAAAGAGCGATTCCCTCTTTTAATCCCGTTCATTTTGACTATTTCGATTTGTATAATTAACCTTAATTTGATACATAACTTTTTCACCCTATAATTATCGTCATTGT
This sequence comes from Holcopasites calliopsidis, assembly GCA_023838395.1. Taxonomy (NCBI): domain Eukaryota; kingdom Metazoa; phylum Arthropoda; class Insecta; order Hymenoptera; family Apidae; genus Holcopasites; species Holcopasites calliopsidis. The sequence goes on from JALHAQ010000008.1 coordinate 4,122,290, forward strand.
TTTAAAATGTATTGTACTAAAAGTATTTGATTATTTTAATTGGAGATGCATTGGGCGAAATTTAATGAATAAAATTCTTCAATCGATCCGGTCTACGTAAGGTCTATGAAAACTGATGAGCAGAGATTATTAATGGCATTTGAAATCGTCGTTTCCGTATTGAAACTCGTAGAATAATGTTCCAAGCGTTTCTTACTCACCCCTCGCTTGACACTGCAGAAATTTCGTTCGATTCTCGCTAAGGATATTGCCGCTGCTCGAAGGCTGAGTGGTGAAGCGCGGTTCCTGAAGGGTTTCTGCGACAGAAGAAATCAAGACAACGAATTTTAATCGTGATACAAGATAGTACTGTAGGTATTAAATGATAGATACTATAATAGGTATAGAATAATAATCAATTAAAACTAACAGAAACAGACGATTAACAGAAAAAGCGTGCGGAACAATTAGCGGCGAGAAAACAAAGAGAAGGATCGTGAGGAATGGGTTGAACCCGGAGGGGCCGGTGGTTACATTGGCCGAACCGATGAGAAAGTCCGCCACACGCTTGTCCCCGTCTTAAAAATCATCGGACCATGCCAGAAAAGAGGGTGCACGTGTCCGCTTTTACGTCCATGTGACTCGGCTCCACGGCATCCGGCTGCTCGCATTCTTTTCTCTTCTCTTCATCCTTTTGGCACACCGTGAATTACGCATGCCTTGAACCGATGACTCAGTCACCGTTGCATGGAATTCGAGCGTAATGCACGAACATACGTACATAATAGTGCGATATAAATTATAATTTTATCACGCCGCTCTATCGCGAGTCGTGACTGATTGGAATCCGTCCGAAGCTACTACATTTTTGCGAATTTCTCAGAGGTACTTTTTACGTACTTGACTCGTTCAACGAGGGGACAGTGGGCCGTTAGTCGATAAATTGTAACGATCGTTGAAACAGTAATCGATGCCTGTCCGAATAATCATTTTCTTGAGCGCAACGCTTGAAAGACTTGTCCCGCTGAAAGTAGGAAGGGGTTCTTGGAAAAAAATAACGGGCTATTATTTTTCAAGTAGCGACTTAGACGGTCTTGCTTGGTTGACAATCTCTTTCTTTTTCCTTGGACGTGTAATCAGTCGTGCCAGCTTCAAGAAGATACGACGATGATAAACTGCATGGCTCGATAAGTACACTTCTATTTAGAAATATGCAATTTTTTCCGTTTAATCAAACGCTCGCTTGCGCGTGTTAGAGATAGTGGTATTTTCGTCCCTACTCACGGGAATATTTTTCTCACGCTTGAGCGACACCTTTTATGAAAAATTAGTAGATATAATTTAGTAATAAGAAAGTGAAAATTCCAAACAATTTGTAACAATATTATAATATTTTCAGGTGTAGAAACTACCTGAATAGGATATTCTTGATCACCCCTTTGCACGTGATGCGCGTAGTTAATGATATAGCAACGGGTCTTGTCGGTCAGTAACCAGCCTGAATTCGATCAATAAACAGAATGGAAATAATCGCAGTCTCTTTTCGCATACTAGGCTTTAAATATGAATTCTCGATTCTCCGGCAGAATTTTGTCATAAGTGAGATCGTAGATTAAAGCCCAGCATGTAAGAACCGATGCAATACACGCCAGCAAACCACACGAATTAAACAGATTTTCCATATCGTTCCCTCATCATCATCATCATCACCGTTGCCAAACCGCCGAGCAACGGGCCCCATGAAAGGAAAAATCAGGTTTATTCAATATGACAATCGTTGCACGATTTATCCAGCACATGCTCCTGTTATCGGTGGCGGTACAAAAGCAACGGTGCACACGTTGTTGAACCACCGAACCCCTATTTTAAGCACCGCAGCTGCCACATCGAACCGAATGACTGAGAGAGAGAAGAGTACCTATGCATTTATGCGGAGGGGCGTGGATAATCCGCTTTTACTAACCGTATAACTGAGGATGTGTACTAGATCTCTGTTTGGGAAACGCTTTATATACCGCTTCCTCCCTAAAAATACCTTCCGCGTCGGGGGTCGGACTTTTCACTGGAAATCGAACTCGACAGATCGTTTTCCCTGTACCACTCTATTTCTCCTCCCACAGAATTAAACGCGATCTCATGGGACGTGTTTTTATTGTCGTTGTCAAGAAGTGCAGGAACTCTTGATTGAAAAGGGAGCGCCAGGTTCACAATGGCTAATGATTTGAGGAATGAATGGAGGTGGATTTTGCTTAATTTAAATAAACAAATTCGCACAACCCGAACCGTGGCACGACGAACCCAAGTTGACCACCTGCAGACTGCGGGGAAAAAGAGAGAGCGGCATGCACCCTGACTGGCGGGGAAGCTATAGCTGCCGCTGCGTGCTGTAAGACGCAATGCGCAACATTTTGCGGAGGCCTTATCGTCCAGGATATCTCGCGTGAACTAGCTCGGATCCAAGTGAAACTTGCTCTGTTACTCATACCCTACGAGTCTTTCGTCCCATGGACATTTTTCGCCAGCCAAAACCACGGTTTCATTAATACGGAAACGTTTGATAAACTTTCCCTGTGTTCTACCAATGATTTCACCTATTTTAGTCTCCATGCTATATCTACAAACAATAGAAATGATTCTGATAAAAGAGATCGAAGGTAGACGCGCGGCAGACTGCAGCACTGGCGAAAAATCGCGTTGAAATTGGCAAAGCAAGGCGAGCAATTGCTCCGACTATCGTGCAACCCTTTTTTTGCATCGAATCGATATCGTACAAAAGTTTAGCGAAAGAATCAGCGAAGACGTTGTGAATTAATTACTGACTCCCCTGACAGGAAATTTATTCGTGATTCTGAAGTAATAATTATGGATAAGTGTTTAAAAATTTTACGCGATAATCTGAATTTAATTTCAAATGCAATACACATAGCAATCATGCTGTACCAAGTTCACTAATGCACATAGGTGTGAAATATAAAGGTAAGGACACTTTCGTCCACATAATAACACTCTACGTAATTCAGTAGACATAAAAAGAGCAAAGCACTGTTTTTCAAGAGGTGCTTAATCCTTAAAGGAAACAGCTGGAGCGAAGTGCATATGAATTAGAACGACCAGCTTGCTCATATGTATAAAATGTATTCTTTGAGTTCAAAAATGGAGCATTTCTTCTACGATGCACTTATCTCGAAATGAATCAGTAATCAAGCTTGACTAAAGTGATCAAAATAATTTCTTATGACGTATTTTTTTTCTTCAATAGTTATATATCGCAGCAATAATTGGAATGCACTAAAAATTCAACCTCCCTCCGTTAAAGAAATACCCTTTATACTCATGCCGATTATATGTAGATCCACCAAACTTGACTGCATCATCCCACCGCAGTCCGTGCACCTTTCGCAATAATCACCCACGCATCCCACCCAGTATCCCCCTGTTCAAGGTTCGTTATTTAAACCACTGACGTGCCTCTTTGCCCAGCATTATTTCCGCTCAATAGAGAACACAGGACGTACTTAACCTAACCCAATGCCGACTATTTTTTTTTTCTCTTCGACACGCATACACAGGGAGAGGGAGAGAGAGAAAGAGAGCCCGAGGGAATCGTGGGGACAGATCGGAACAGGAACGAAACGAACGGTGCATCGACCCTCGAACACGTGGCAAGGCGTTGCGGCGCGTCGAAATCGAGCCTGTTTTCCTCCTGCAACCATATGCGCTTAGCTTCCTGGCTGCACTTCGTTTATAAGTGCACTCCTCATCGTCGGCCAAAGCCGCGACGGGTGGTTATTTCAAGGCGAACCCCATGGCAAAAAAAATGAGAGAATTCCCACCCTTTTACTCCTTTGTCTAACACGTTCCGCGCTGACTCAGCCCCAGCTACTATGCTAGACTGCCAATACCAAAGTACCGCGAGAAATTGCTGAATTTCTTCTCTGACTCGAGGAGCCCAGGCGTCGACTTGGAAATCCCTGGTCTTTTACACGCGTCTGCAATGAGATTCTGACTGCGCCATAATAACGTGGCTGCAGTTTTGTCGCGTTACGGAAATGTGAATGATGAATTGCCCGGTAGCCGGGTTGACGCAATCAATAAAGAACGCGCATTTCGTGGACAGATTTTCGGGGCTCGCGTTCCAGGAAATTGGTCCAGGAGCCGCGTGGCGCAACTCATAACGGAGAACGCGTGGCCGTTTCCGCGGTTACGATTTCATTCGACTTCGGCTCCGTTCCCTCCGCCCGCACTCCTATGTGAATTCCAGTCCCGACCGTGAACCTCGCGTTCATTTCTGTCCGGCCGGTATTGGCCCATAGCCAAATGTCTTCTCTGCTACCTCTGCGCGTGTGTACGATAGTCTAGAACGCGTCTGAACGGCTGCTACGAGAAGAATCCTCCGACGCTGCCTTGGTATCTGCCCTTTTCTGTCGCGAATATAATCGCGTTCAAGTGCATTTACACCGAGGCGGAGGTCCAATGCCAATCGGTAGTCGAGGCTGCAACGCGTACACACATTCTGGAACCAGTTTCTCGCGACCGATAGACGCGAGTTCTCGTGTTCTGCACGCTTGGAAGAAAAGCGAAGGAAAAGCTTTGCTGCGACTTGCTTACGTCATCTGGGGTTTGAAACACGATTTTCCCTGCCTTTCCTTTGATTTTTGTTTTTTTTATTTATTAATGATTCGGAGACGGAGAGGAACAGTTGGCTGTGATGAACATTTTACGTGCAGCTGTTGGGGATGAATGGATCGAAACTGGTTTGCTTTGTGAATGAATTGGAAGGGTTGAGTTGAGTTATTGGAATGGAGTTATTACATTTATTTATGGTATTATTGGTATTCCACATTAGATTTTCTTTTTGTAATAAATATATTTCACCAACTTTTGGTATTGAAGTAGCTAGTATCTTTTAGAAGAACACATTTTATATGACTTTACAGCACGCTTGATCTTTCAAACACACTATATGCGAGGAGAAAATAATTGTGTCTCTGTACTGAAACAGTGCGCACAGTGAATAGTATGTATTACTTTCACGCAAAGAGAACGGCATTGAGAGAAAGAATATGGTTTCTAAGCCGGGATACAATTAAAACGGTCCCCGCGAGCCGGCACGAGAAATTCTTTAGACCGTGGTTGCGCTATCGCGACCGAAAATCGCTAACCGTACTTACGATTAATGTAATTACAGCTTATCCGTAAGTTGATTCTCTTCGTACAAACGTAGGGTCGAGGTGCTGTTAATCCATTAAAGAACAACTCAAGCAGCATCGTTACAAGTGTATATAACTCGGCTAAAACTTTTTATACTACTTTTGATTGACCACTGCAATTTGAAATGGTTCAATATAAATACGATAGTAATGAAAAAAGAAGTACATGCTATTTATCAGAGCCATATAAAAGTATTTAAAGAGAAAAATCAATGGAAGCATTTCAATTAAAAAATAAGTTTGTACCTTTTCTACAAACGATTACATTGATAGGACCAATGTGCAATTTTCATAGGCACGATGCATGTCCTACACGCGGACGGCGTTCAAGAGTCGAAGAGTAACTCGTTCAACGGAGCAAAACCTTAAATTAGCGCACAAGAGAATCGCCGGCTATTCAGTGTGCATTCTCACAACTTGTGCATTCCCACGATTGAATTGTCGCCCTTTTTTTCGCCTGCAATGTTCACGACCTGGGTGCTCGTTACGTTGTCTAGGGATTGCAGTAAAAAGGTTGGCAAGAAGATTTTTAGCAGCAACGAGCAAGTGTCTCGATGAAGTGGGTCAAAGCCGTGAACGGAAGAAGGAAAATATGTCGCTGTTACCATTGCATATCAATGTGCATTTGTATGGACTCGAAATACAATTTGATCTTTTTTTTAAAGAGGACGGATCGCGTTCTTCTTGCAACGCAATGCATTTATTGGCGCAGTTTCTGTATTTTCTTTATATGCAGGATAATTGAAAAGTTGCTAAGGTAGCAGAAGTGAAGAATTTTTTAAATATATATCTAAAAATTGCAGACTTGAAGAATACGGAAGAGAGAAAGAGAACAGTCGGTGCTTTTGTAACATAGTACATCTAATAACCAAACGAATTAACAAAATTCACACGCTCGGTCAAGGAAGCAAACTATCATCCACGCGAGAGAACTATGCGAGTTTCATTAAGTATATGCGAATTCGCGAAGAACCGTTCGAGAAATGTGGTGCAAACTAGAGGTGGTCAAAGTTCATTGAACAATCGACCAGAACCGAGGCAGCTGTCGGTTCTCGATACGTAAATGGGACGTAAATTTGTGAGCATCGCGTGCCCAGTGTACGTACAGGGAGGGAAGCCATTCCAAGGGAAATCCTACAGGAAAAGGGAGGAAACGCGTTGCACGCTATCATTTTTACGCCAACAAGTCACTAGTGCCTTCACCATGTCTATCTCTCGATCGTTTAATTAGCTTTCGTGTCTGTTTGTCTCTTTAGAGAAGGCTCGAACGATTTTTCATGTGCCTGAGACCCATAATTGGATTAGCCGTTGAATAAGAGAATTATTAACAGGCATTACGAGCATCAAGAACCACACAGAATCAATAGGGAAGTGAAAGAATCTTTAGCCCATAGGAAAGATTTTGGGATACGTTAGGTTGGGTCAGGATATGGACCATGAGCAGAAATTCCAGACCATAGTTTGATAGTTTCTCAGGCATTCCCTGTCCCTACATCCCTCCTCCTCGATTCAACCATAGTCGTCACTGGTGTCTTCTTCGTGTCCGTCTCTCGATCGTTTAATTAGCTTTCATGTCTGTTTTTCTCTTTAGAGAATACTCGGACGATTTTTCATGTGCCTGAGATCGATAATTGGATTAGCCGTTGAATAATAGAATTATGAACAGGCATTACGAGCATCAAGAACCTTACAGAATCGATAGGAAAGTGAAAGAATCTTTAGCCCATAGGAAAGATTTTGAGATACGTTAGGTTGGGTCAGGATACGGACTATGAGCAGAAACTCCAGATTATCGTTTGATAGTTTCTCAGGCATTCCCTGTCCCTGCATCCCTCCTCCTCGATCCAACCATAGTCGTCTCGCGGCTGGTTCCCCTTTTATTCTTCTTCTTCACCCGTTCCCTCGACCTCCCTTTGCTCCGCACGTTTTACCTTCGCGAACTTGGCTCGCCACTTCGTCTCGCTGATTCCCTTCTCTCCGCTGACCTTCCTCACTTCCAGTCGTCGTTCATTTCTTCTTAGGCTCACCAATGAAACGTGCATTACGTCGTGTCGCGTACGTACGTGCACCGAGCTTATTCTACCAATTGCTCGGTCAAGAACGTACCATACAGGGCGATCGTATACCGAGAGAACTCTCGGCGATGTCGTCTCGCCGCACGTTTAATTCCCCTGCATGGCGGAGAACAGGAAATACTTGTTCGACCCTGCGACTAAGAAATGGAAAGGTGTTCATTAAAGGGTTCCAGGAAGATCCCTTGATCTCGCGTACCATTCCTCTTGACCTCGTTCCGACGAATTTCATGTTGATGCGTGTGCGAATGTTTTTTGGCGAATGGACTCTTTGTCGGTGGGACAATCAAGCTTAATTGCAGATAGTTTTAATTTTAAGTGCACCGCTCCCAAGTATCGTTGGAATCAAATATTTTTCGAAGGTGATAGACGCAGGAAAGCTATTTTGGGTACGAAACGTTCCTCAGGTAGACACTGTACTACTCGTGAATTTATTGTCGCAGTTGCCATAGCTGTATGGCCATCTGAACCATTTGTCGAAGGCGTTCCACAAAAATGCGTACCTGAACATCTCCGCCAACCCAAGTAACAAAGTGTTTCACAGTTGCTTACCTGCAACTCACAGCTGCAGGATTTCTTCCTTTTTACGATCCAAGTCGAACTTCCTCCGACAGATGTTGGAAAAGTTCCTTCGGGAACGCATTAAAAGCAACCTTTCCACTTCTAAACGAACAAACTACAGGAAATCCCAGCAGTTTTCCATATGGGCACAGTAAAAAAAGGGACAGAACAGAGGATAGAGTCTTTATTATACGTCTATCAAATTTTTTCCCTGAGAAATATCCATTTCTCTATTTCTCTTCTTTCTGTTTTTCAATCAGACTCTGTATACTTCGTGCACCCCATGCACTTTACGACTTTGAATCTTAACGGAGCTGCGGATTAACTCGGAAGTCGAAAGTTTCAAGGAATCCCCCTTGAACGGAGGATTCAGCGTCTGCTGCAGGATAACGAGGCGGAGAAACTGTGCTACACTTCTTAATGTCCTTTCGTAGTTGTGCTCAAGTAACCGAGAATTTCCGTTTACATACTGATAAAGACCTTGCGCAAATAAGTGTACCGTGCATTGTGCAACAGCCGACATACTAATCCATTCACCGGTTATTTTCACTTTTCACGCATCACGCCGCTGATGGCCACAGCGTCGGAACAAGGAGGCGTAAAACGAATTCTCAGCAAGGTGGAATCGTTATGTATGCGAATTCGAGTACTTTCAATTTCTCGTAGAGTAGATGTCTCCCAGGAAACAACACTAATTATTATTATTTTTTTAATTATTCAGCCACGTCCGTATTTCGATGAAATCCCAACACCTTGTTGAATCGCGCAGACAAGGAAGATCCAATTTTTAAATAAATCAGCCAACCGGTTCTCCGCGAGAACGCGGAAGATTAGCGAGCGTCCAATGGCTCCCGTTCGTTCACCACTTTCGAGTCATGAATTTCCGAGCTGTTTAAGACCGCCTTGATAGCCGGCGTTTCGTACGCTTGAAAGAAGCTTATAGAGAGAAGAGATTGAACGAGAGATTGCCCTCGCTCCTCGAACAGTCTTCCCCTCTTTCCACCCTGCCCATCTCTATTTCGCGCTTTTCAGTAGTGGCGCAATGGAGAAGACACTTTTGAATAGCTGGCTCGCTCGCGTATCTCGCGAGCAGCGACCAGTTAACCCCAGTGACAAAAGTGAGAGAAGGTCGTGCGAGAAACCTACATACGTGCAATCCCAAGAGGATGATGCACCGAAAAAGATTGAAAATCGGGGCAACGTGACACACCTGTGCGAAAAGACTCGAAAGGGTGTGAGAAACAATAACGCCACTTCCTGTGACGGGGGTGTGGACAATGCGTGTGCATCAGATGAGACGAGAAAGAGAGGCCCTCGAAGAATTCACCGTATTTCGTGCACTTTGCCGCGCGTGACGGAGAGGCAAAGAGGAATACGCTTCTTCCTAACGGAACCACTAGCCTAGATGAGAAGTTTGCACGCTGTTAAAAACGCCACTCTCGCTTTTCCATGTTACGGACACGAAACATTGAAAAATGCCGATTGCTTGTTTCAATTAGCAAGCGACCTAGCTGCGAAATGTATGTGACTTCACTTTTACCACGCTTATTAGGTTGGATCCATCTGGCTGGACGCGAAGCGAACGGCGATGCACCCGTTGCGATTACTGCATTCTTGCAGCGCATCGGTATGCAACGAAGGGAGGCAACGGCTGGACGAATACAATTGGCGAGCTACCAAAAGGCAATTTGTTGAACAAGGAAAGAGGAAAAAACGATTTAGCGGAACCATCTATACACGTAGACTTTATTCAATGGAACCGCCCTTCTTCCACCTTTTTTTGCGCAATGAAAATCTGCATCGATCCCTCGTTGAATTCTTGGTATCAAGAGCCTCGATTTCTTCCTAGACTATACTGTGGAGAAGGCTCAACGGACATTGATCGCGTGTGGCTATCGAGAGACTTGAAAGGATTCCTTTGAATCGAGTCACTAGCCGTGGAACGTACAGCCCTCCCCTGCGAGTCTCTGGTTTAGTCATTACTCAAAAATGTACTGTACATTCCATCCGTTTTATTATCACCCCGTTAGGAAGGAGAAATTTTGCTTAACCGTGGAACGATCGAGACGAAAACAGTTACAGGATTCAGTTGTTAACCTATTCTTCCATAAAGACGAAACTCATCCCGATCGACCTGAGCTAAGGGGGGCACTTAGGTACTTACGTGCTTCGATGCGTTTGATGGCACGAAGTATAGGTATACACACACGTGAGTGCCCCTCTCGCGGTGCACCGCGGAGAACAAAACCGAAAAGAAGAAGTGGAGGACGAGAAAGCCTTGCCGGGGGCGGTCAGTGGCCTCTGCACCGGCTACCATGAGAAGACAGAACGACCATAGTAGCTACGCCCTTTACAGGGTCTTAGATGGCACACCGACGAGGAATAATAATGGGAACTGTGGCAATAGCGATGCAACTTGAACGCATCGAAGTAAAATGTTACGTTTCATGTCACCCCTGCATCATTGACGATGAGAGATGACCTTAATAAGCAGAGAACAACCGGGAAATACCTATGGGAAACCCCCTGCTCGTTTTCTTAAAGATGTAAAAGATCCTGTGAAATAACGCGCGGCAGACTAATGAACGGTGTACACAGATATACATATATATATATTCATATTGGAATACCCCAGGTGTAAAATAAAGCTGCAGGCAACTTTTATCGACTTCCACCTATGTATACATAGGCCCCCTGTGCACAGGCAATCGGAAGCACGAAAGTTGGTCGTTACGTGAAAGAGAAAAGCAAGGTGTAACACAGTAGCGGCGAATGCCGAGGGAAGAAAATGACGATAATGAAGATGATGCTGTGGTGGAGTAATAAAAGGAAGAGGAGGGAGGGACATCCGGTCGACGAGGAAAGGCATTCAAACACGTATTCCTTATCCCCGTGTATGCCAAGAGCAACGCTGTGCACCGTGGAAAAAGGGCTGCAAGGAATTCAGCTGGCAAAAGACTGTGGAACAACGTGGCAAAGGAGATATTTGAAGCACCAGCTGTTCGACGATAGGAAACGTTTAGCACAATGAGAAAGACGCCAGGCTAAAGGGAGGCAATTGTCGTGCAAGGCTAAATAGATAAATAAAGGGTAATTTAACTATTTAAAATGCAGCCACCGCTTTCTCTGTCCGCATGATCACGCGACTCAATTGGAAAATAAACATTGCTTCATAAAATACATACGGGGAGAAGGGAAGAGCACAATGTTAGTCGGGAAGGTTTAAACGTTTCTTGGAGTATTTTGTAGGTGACGGCCAGTTACACCAAAAGTTGAAGGCGTTTCAAAAATTGTTTCGTAGCCATCACTGACAAATGCCACGACGCGACAGGGAAAAGGGGCAGATACCTGGTGAAGCGAGGAGAACGGTACAGAAAATGGTAGAGTGGAAGCACAGGGCCAATATACGACGGTGGGGAGGCGATGTTCGAGGGCCAGGTAAAGGCCCTTGTCCTCTATTGTGCCACGGTTTAAGCTGACGCCAGTGATAGATACGTTTCCTGGCATTATACGCGCGACCCACACCATCGAGCGGTTTATACCTTTTACACACATAGGGCACAGGTTACCGAACGTATGCCCTTTTTATCCACGAATATAACGCGGTGACCACGACGAGAGATCTGGAAGCGGGAGAAGTTCTCGCCTTCCTGTCTTCTGTGCCATCGAATCTGATTGTCAGGAGTTATCCCGGTGTCTCCCCTCTTTGTTTCGCGCTGACAATAATTTAATCGTTGTCATTATGTACCCCTCGGGGGAGCAGGACTACCTGGAGCAGATTCGCTTTCGTATCGTTGATCGCGAGCGGAATGTTCGCATCGCGAAAGCAGGAAGTCATTAACAGCGATGCGGCTTCATGAAACGAATATTCTCAGAGCGAAGTGTATGTCTATGTAGAGCGTTTGATACGTTCGTAAGAAGAATACGTACGGTGGATCGGATACGGTGGACACCGCGTGAAAATGCTAATGACCAGCGCGATGATTTTCTTTTTTCTTGCAGAGTTTTTAACAATGATACGCGACCTGGCATCATGCCCTTCGTTCAATTGCTTCATATTAAAGGGTTCACGTTGCACAGGGACAAATCAAACGACTAAAAACAACTACATACGATCCGGTCGTTTTCATTACATGCAGTTTGGATTCTCGCGTTGTCTGGCTGACACGCGCACGGTTTCGTGTAACGAGAGCATATAGCCATTGATTAAATTTCCCTCGCACAATGCCAGTCATTGATATAACACCGCCGTTGATAAGGGCTGATAGGGGGAACGAATTTAGGAAAGCGGGGCAACGTGCACACAAGCGGCGTCGATACTTTGCGTTTTAACTTTTTACAGTTTTAAAGCCCCTCGATAGAATTGAAAATGAATAATTTTTATTAATCGCGATATGTATCCTGATACATCGTATATTAATCAAGAAAGTAAATAAAATTTTCTAAACAGCCCATCTACTAAATTTCCCCCTATCATCAAAGATAAATTTCCATTACTACTCAGACAACAATTTACCCGAGACGAACGTGCCGTAGACATGTTTACGTTACCCAGGGGTGTATAAAACTAATTAATTAAACGCTACGAAATTGGCGCAGATTTTCCTCACGACAATACAGCGGCGACATTGCTTATTACAATATACTCGCACGCGGCGACATCATAGCACGTGCTCCATATATCCCTTCTTATCGTCAACGAAGGGGTAAACGGTATAACTTAGTTCGCACAATTGGTCGGATTAACGTCGCAATAAATCTCAATTAGGCCGGAGCTCCTACGCTCGCGTTTGCAAAAGGGGGAAAAGATTTTTCGTGGATTTTTCATTCACCGTTCGCTCTAGTGGTATAAAGTGATCCATTACCCTAACTCCGCGTGAGAATCGACACAGGTGTGCTTCGATTCCAGTTCATCGATGTGTGCATATTCAAAACGGATCACTAAGAATTTTGTTCGAGCACCTGTACGCACATGCACCCCCTTTAGAAGATAACAACATTTGTAGCACACAAGATACGCTGCAGAAAAACATTTTGTTTTCTAAAAACAAGGCTCGAATCCATAGTGGAATCTGGCCACTACAGTTATAAAGTAACTTACGGCCCATTATCGCAAACCCACTTAACAGCGTTACGCATGCCGCCTGCTCTTGATACTACAATTTGTAATGAAGCACGCTGTACTGCCCTAAATAGAGCTACGAACAGTGACCTATCGATACCGTGACGATAAATCACGTAACCGCACAATTACCCCTATAATTAACCGAAACAATATGGAATATAAGGTTGTTTAGCCGTGCTAAATTGCAGACGGGCCCAAAAACCTAATTTATCTAGTGATTCAATATCGAGAATCACTGTAGAGCATTCAATAATGCTGCTCAAATATTTCTATTAACTCCAAGGGCATGTACTAACAATAAGTCTTAATATTAAATAGCTGCTTTTGTACTCCAAATAGTTCCAATTCATAAATGTTCATTAATAGATACCTACCTAATAACTGTAAACTGCTAAAAATCAACTTTGTAACATGAAATCCCTACTTTTTCTGTCCCTTCCAAATACAATAATTTACTCGTTTCAAACATTCAACGTCGGAGGATTAATTAAAAAGAGAACGCGTCAGAGGGAATAATTAAATCCCGGCGCCCACGCCGAAATAGAGGATTCCCCGTTTCGAGCAAATATTCCCTCAGTTGTCGCTCCCATGCACGGACATAAAAGCTATTTGGCGAGAGGCCAAGAAATCATTGTTTGCCATATTCAGCAATGTTCCCAAACGTTTTCCTAAACATTCAGGAATACGTTCAGTTCTTTGCCGTTGTCTATTCACATCGAACATTCATCGTTGTCACGAATATTGTAACAGCCAGCCTGTATCCTGTTCTCGTGCCAGTTTCATGACAAAGCGAAAATCGTTTGCACGCGTAATAACGACACCAATTACCGACACGCTGTGTGCTCAAGGTTTAACGTTTGCCATCGAAAAATTCTACGCAGCTATTCATTTCAATGATCACCCCCTATATCATTGTATAGAAACGGCCTCGGTTACTTTTAGTTCAATAATTCCATATTATGCATATGAATAATTACGTGCGCAAAAAAATAGGATAAACGAAGTGAGAAAAGAAAGTGTTTAAATGGGATGAAAATGAGCGCGAAAACTCACCAGTGGCGCAGGCGCTCCCAGTGATCCAGATGAAATAGACAGCGGCAAACAAAATATGCGTCCTCGTGGTCAGGAAGATCGACAGGTTCGCCACTGGATTTCTCCACAGCATCTCCATGTTACTTGGTCAAATTCTTTGCCACTCTTGCACTTTCCAGCACACACGTTTCACGTAGGGAACGTCATATAATCGCACGGCAAAAGTTACCCGAAGCAGTACCAACGATTCCGATACGATCTCCGCATTTTCACGTGGCGAATTCAGCCTCTGGGTTATGTTTTCTTTAGATAGGCGTAACGGAAGAGCATTACGACGTACACCTGTGGGGCAACATTCCTTTTACTTGCACTCGCGGTCCCGCCTTTCTTCGGAAAACCGACGACCCCGAAGCATCTGTACCGTTCTTCATTCAACTCCGTTCATTCGTTATTTTTCGAGCTGCCCGCTTTCGAATTATAAATCCACAAGTTGTTTGTCTTGGACTTAGCGTTACACGTCGTTCGGTACTTTTTTACGAATCATTTCACGTTTGGTGCATTCTTTCGGGAGATCCAATGTATGCACGCGAAACACGCCGATTCTTATCTAAGTTCTTAAAATTTTGTGATGATCTTCGATCAACGACGCATACGTTTATGCATCAGGTCAAGCGAAAGCTATTAAAGATACGAATTTCCACGAGTATTTAGAATACGGTGTGCCGATTTTCGAGCAGGTAAACAAATATATCTTGTTTTTCTTTAATGTTAAAACTTCAACGCGAATACACTTGATTTCATAGTTCGAAGAAACATCAACTTTCGAACCATTGTAGAAATGTAGAAACTAGAGACTTACTCCATTCTTCCATGCGATTGTCCCTTCAGGTAAGTCTCAGGTAACGCACCACGAAACCGTCAGATTCACCTCGTAACACCTGGCGACACCGTTAAATTGATTAAAAATTCATTCACACCTTTTTATTTCACTCAAATGAGCAAGGGGATGAAAGAAATTTTGTTGCGACGCTTTAATTGAAAGTAAAAACTTGTACGACGCGGCACATGACCCGAACCGTCCGTGAGTTTCTGTTCGAATTACAAAGTTTTGTTGACTGACCGTCAGCGGCTGCGGTCGCAGGAGGCGTAAAGTTGAAATTACGATTGTGCGCATGCGTCAGCGGCGCTACTGATATTTGGCCAATCAGCGCGCTACTGTAATGTCGACCAATCAGGAGCATCCTACAAGTTAAATGCGACACGTGTTACCCAATGAATGTTTACTCTTACATACAAAATATTTTTACGTATTTTTTACCAAGATATAGTTACATAAAGTTTATAAAAACATTATATCATATTATACAATTTGAAATAAAAGGAAATAAAAGGTAGCAAAAAAAGAAAACCAGGGTCAAATAAATGTATGTTTTCCTAAATAAATATAAGGGAACATTTAATGTTAAGAAATTTTTATTGAATTAAACATTAAAAGAAGAAGCCAAGTATTTTTCCTCCAAGATGTTTCCTCCTGGCTTCCTCATGATCCATAATTCCTCCGCTTGTGGTTAAAACAACATATCTAAAACACATAGGTTACATTTATGTAGCAAAATTAATTAATTATCTAACGTACATCACGAATTTCTAGTTGCATACCCAAACTGTCTAGATGGCAACAGGTTGTTGGTCCATTTCTCAATGTCATTAATTGGAACATCGAATCTGGGTGAAATTACACCACATTTGTTCAACCTTCCACTCAGGTTTACAACAATTTTGCCGCTGCGATGATCATCAACAATTTCGAATTCACCGATGTATCCTGGAAGCATGAAAAATAATGTAGCAAAATTGTAGAGCTAAAAGAATTTGTTAGTCTATTACATATGCATAATTACGGATCAATTATATGCAATTTTATCATTTTGTAAACTATGTTTCCATACTTCCTTACCTTTCCTCATCATTACCGTCAGGAACTTAATGATTACTTTGGAGCAAGGCCTCAACAGCACCTGCCTCTTTCCACGCTTTTCAGCGTTGTTAATGGATTTGAGGGCATCGCTAAGAACGTTCATACGCACCATGACTAAAAACAAAAAGAAATGGTAGTTATTATTACATAAGTAAGAAACATGTTTGATGGTTTCATTTCTCTTCCAATAGTTGCATAAAATGTTTGTTTCCTGAAGTGTCATTAAAACATAACCTATAACGAAAATCAAGTTAACCTGGGAAATATATTTGTGTTTCAGATAGTGGACTAATTTTTCAGTTGGACCAAGCATTAGTTAACTTTAACAGAATAAAGTTTATATTCAATAAACAATACAATAACAACAAAATGTAGAATGAACAGGTTCTACAACACTGACCACTGCTATTACTTCGTACTTTACCAGCACTATATTTAACGTAAAATATTGTTGTATATCTTTCACTGATAAAACCTGCAAACTAAATTATAAAAAATTTGCATTGGATGTATTTGAAAAATCGAGATTACCTGTGATTTCTAAATTTGTTTATCACAGCAACGTACACGCTCGATTAGCCGACCGAAAAAGAGAGGTTGGAAGCCAGTGCTACCATACTAGCTGCTTAAATTTGCTCGCGAGCGATTGGTCGAAATTCTTGAGATTTACAATTGGCGTCATTTTTTTACGCAGAACAATAATTACTACCAATATTCTGCACAAAAATTTACGTCTCGAAAGAAGCAAAAGAAATATAAAATTACGTGTAACAGTGATTCCGCGAAATATTACGATAAATGTAGAATTTTTAAGTTCACTAATAGACCAATTTGTCCAAAGAGCTATATGTGATTGGACTGCAGCTAAAGCGAATAAATAACATGATGCATCTCGTTTTTTTTTAGTGCTACATAATTATATCAACTGGCATAGATTTTTTTTACGCCTTGGTTACAGCCGCGAAGGGATTAAGCTGCGTGGACGTACGTAGAATTTTCGGACGTTGAGGAAACATTTTTCAGAAAAAATGCATTCGTTGAAAATCGAGATCTGGCATTCCCTGTCATTGTTCAGTCGATAAGATAGACAAGTTCTTGATCAGGAAGAGGTGGACGTGCCGTAGAAGAGTATAAGCTGTGGCCAATTGATCGAACGATTGTGTGGTGATCGAGTGCTGCTTTTTACTGTTCGGTAAATGTGAATGTGTATCGTATTAACGACGATTATCGTGCAAGTACTGTGTACTTGTCGAAACACAGGACCGAAGAGCGAATAGTGGTCCATAGTTCCACGGCGAGTGATATAACGTAACGGTCCCATGGTGCTTTCGTCATGTTGTCAAAATTGATGAGGAAGACAAAGTTGACGGGAGATGCACACTGATATGGAGCTTGCCGAGAATTCGCTGGTCCGCGGGCCGTCACTACTTAAAAGGTTTCCCGGAAGTTTTCGCACGAGAAAAGGTGTAGCCGTGAGTCTACAGGAAACTATCGGCCGTCGTGTCGGCTTCCTGAAATATTAACATCGGTGTCACCCGATTCACCCGATTCGATCCGCTCGTTTGTTTTACGTGTACCACTACTCCGTCATCTTCGGAGACAGGGTACCCCGCAGCACGTAGCCAAAATCCAGTGGTGTACCCTCGCCGCGCGCGGGGTGTCGATTTTTCACGATGGCCTCGACATCCAGCATTTCCACTGAAGTGTTAATGAGCAACAGCAAACGTTGCGTGGCTGCTTATATCCTTGCAGAATGTAGCAAACTACCGCCTGACAGCGGTTGTCCTCAGTCCCTCAGCGAATTGCTCGACATCCTATTGAATCCTTGCAAAGCCATCGACGACAGGGAGACCATCGATCGGTGCAAGTGGTTGATGGCCAGTGGTCAGACGCCGGAGGAGTTCGCTAAAACAGGTACTATGCTTGTGTATTAATTCCCTTTAAATGTGCAGGTGAAATGCTTTTCAATTCTATGTAACGCACGAACAGAAATTCTTTACATCGATGTATCATATATTAGTAACTTGTGTATTTTTATACTCAGTATTCTTATATTGCGTCATTTGTTGATTGCAAAAACAGAAATATATATATATATATATTAATTTGAAATAAAGACTGCTGAAAGGATAAGTGGAATATTAAAAAGCTTATTCGGTAGAATTACTCAGCAGTCATTGTTCGATATTCGTGTGAAATGCTTTTTGGTAAATGTTATTTTGAAATTCAGGGCATAGATATATAAAGTAATTTGCGTATTTGGCAGGGGCAAGAGTGTTTGGTAAACATATGTTCGTGTGCATTGATATAGATATCAACCTACAGATATATTGTAGTAATTGGCACATGCAATATTATAGTGCATCAAATGCAACAAGTACTTTGGAAGTACAATGAAGAATTGCGGAATGATATTAAATTATCCGACTGCAGTAACAGGACTAATGAATTTGCTATTTTGCTAACTTTTGGAGATGGATGTACATTATATGAAGATAAATCATATGTTGGTTTATTTAAAAAAGATGTTTTTATGTATTTCAGTGAGGATGTACGATAATGCTACAACATGCGGTCTGGTTTGGACACCTAACTTTGTTGCATATCGTTGTCGTACATGTGGTATATCACCATGCATGTCTCTGTGCACAGAGTGCTTTAAAAAAGGCAATCATTATGGTCACGACTTCAATATGTTCCTTAGTCAAGCAGGAGGTGCATGCGATTGTGGTGATGCATCTGTTATGAAGGAATCAGGGTAAGATTTTTACTAAATAATGGGAAATATAAATCAAATGTAAGTACTTTTTTTAAGCCGTGAATTATGCTTTCCATAGATTTTGCGATAGACACGGTCCAAAAGCTGCCGTTGATAAATCAGCGGCACCATCGAACTTGATGTGCGTGGCAGAGGCAATGATGCCCAGGATAATACTTCGCCTTATTCAACATTTGCGTGAATATTGGTATATTACATTTTTCATTTTGTTACACATAAAAATTCTGCATAATTCATAAGGCATAATAATATTTCGTCTATTGTAGTAAGGTGGGCGTACCGGATTATGAGGCTGCAATCCAAGATGCGGATGGATATTTGACGATGCTCATCGACTTAAATAAAATGGGTGCGCTGATGAGGCACGTTATGACATCGGCGCTTACAGACCCACAAAAGTATAGAGGTCTTATGTATCCCACTATTTCGACCGGACAAGCAGAATACGATAGCTATTGTCAGGATAGTAATAAAATCTATCAGAACGCAGTGAAATCTTTACCAAACCCAGAACCACCGGATGAATACAAAGGTAAACACCTTTTCATTAAAATACACGTAGTTACGATAAAACGAGTTTATCGAGAGTGGAATAAATATTCGATGCTTTTTCAGAATGTGCATCACTGCAAGAGCACTTGCAGCATACCACATTCTTGGAGGAGTTAATGTTTTGGACAGTCGCGTACGAATTTCCACAGAAATTAGTCTGCCTGCTGTTAAACATGTTACCGGATCCAGAATATAAGGAAGCACTCACTCGTGCTTTCGTATTACATTACAGTAGAATTTCCATGATGCTCGAACGTTCAACCGATCCAGATACTTTGAGCAATAAAGTCGTACACGTCAGTGTGCAGGTGAGTGTTAAATGGAAAGAATAATATTTCACTTGTAACGTGAAAATATATTTCACGTGTCTGTTTATCGTGTTTCAGCTATTCAGTAACGAGAGTTTAGCACTAAAAATGGTCGATCAATTAAAGTTATTGCACGTCATGGTGATAACTTTAAAGTACATGATGAGTAAGATACTGATTCAGAACACCTTACACGGTGAGTATTTTTATGACGATTGTCGGATTATCACAATTCTTCGAAGCTAACTATGATGTTTTCCCTTTTTCAGATCCAGATAAAAACTTTCATTACGTAGTGGACTGTGAACGTCAAGTGATGAAGGAACATTGTTATTGGCCTATCGTTTCGGATTTAAACAATGTTCTTTCCCATAAACCTATAGCTGAACGATTTATGAGCGATGATACGCTTTTGGAAATGTGGTTCGATTTCCTATCTATGTTCCAAGGTATTATTTAAAAGAAAGCGTAATTGAGGATATTCGTCGCGTTAAAAAAATATTTATTTCTATATATATTTATTGTATCCGTATTTCAGGAATGAATGTGAACCAGCGAGAATTAAATCAGCACGTCGAATACGAATCTAATACGTATTACGCGGCATTCAGCGCCGAATTAGAGGCTAGCGCGTATCCAATGTGGGCTTTGGTTTCTCATTTACGTGGCCCTGAGAGTGTAGCTCTCACTCGACGGGTGCTATCATTTTGTCTTACGGCGTTGCAAGATTGGCTGGATGCCATAAATTTCACTCATCCAAACGTGGTAAGTATTCATATATTTACACAATGATAACACATTTTTTTATGTTCATCTTCACCGAAAACTTCTTCTCGATCTACAATTGGTGATATATTTTTGTTCTTTCGTTGCAGAGCGACAGTTTACAAGTATCATTTCACTTGCCGCTGCATCGGTATTTCGCTGTATTTATGTGTCAAGCTGTGCGCCAACAGGGAGCTACACTTAATGATCTATTGCCTCCTACCGATATGTTACACCTCTTAATGATGCATCCTCTGCGTGTTCAGGTGAGTACTT
Source organism: Holcopasites calliopsidis (assembly GCA_023838395.1). Taxonomy (NCBI): domain Eukaryota; kingdom Metazoa; phylum Arthropoda; class Insecta; order Hymenoptera; family Apidae; genus Holcopasites; species Holcopasites calliopsidis. The sequence continues at coordinate 4,142,927 of JALHAQ010000008.1, forward strand.
TCGCACATTTCTGTGTTTAAAAATTTTTATGATGAGATCGAAGCGTGTACAGAGCTTCAAACAAACTAATATCAGAGAAAAATGTAATGCACCTCTAATGAAATTTCTTTTACAATGGGAGGGTTAAATTGATTCACATTTTGCTTCCTATAAAGTTCATTTTCTTTTTATTAAAAGCATAAATCACAGGGTACCTAAGTATTCAAGTAATAATATAAAAAAGATATGTTAATAATGAGCACCTTCATACGGTTTTTGTTCTGACAATGTAATACTAAGATTGTTGGGGGTTCTAATTCTAATTCAAGCTACATCGTTATATTATAATATTAAACGGAATAAACATAGGCAATAGTTGTTGCAATGGCACAAAACGCAATTGTATAAAGAAAAATGGTTCAGAGACATTATTATTATTTTGCCGTGAAACATTTGAATTTGGTAAATACGTGATAAACGAAATATTGTGCAAATCATACTACTAACTACACTTAAACATAGAACAATGGAAGATATTGTTACAGAACAGAGACGAGAAACAAAATAAGATATTTATGATCTACATCATGCCAGTGTGGTAATACCCACGTATTGCAACAAACGTATTCATACTACATTCGATGTATTAACAACTCCTTCCGTAGTAGGTGGTAAATTGGCGGTTAGATGTTGACTAAAATCGTAGGTAATTAACCTTAAAGCTATGGATCCACCCGAGTTTTTTCGACCTTTGTGATAAACCCCAGCGCCAGCAATGGCAACTGGTTGATTCAGTTCTACCGGCTGAATGTCGATGAACGGTATCGTGTTTTGTGCGGCATCGCTTATACGATCGCTCGGAGCAAAGTTTAAATATTGCTGCTGTTTCGAATCCGGTAGGGCTAAATGTGGAGAATTCGTTGGCACGTCTGGATTTTCAAATTTTAATTTAGTCCTGCGACAAAATAAAACATAGGGTAACCATCTTCATAAAGGGTGCAAAAACTTTTCGCGATAAATGAAAGGAAGCCTCACCTGTTGGTTCGATCATTACTGATCCAGTGGTTGCAATTCAATGGATCTATCAATTTCCCAGTGGTGAAATTGAACCTTGACATCCTCGCTTCTAGATTCAATCTCGGACCAAGCATTCGAAACTTCAGTCCTGAGAAAAGATAGTGGTGTTTGTGATCGCGTTATACATGAAAGAATTTTAAAAATACCTGTTAAAATGAAATCCTTATCAAGAACCAAATCATCCATGTCCAAGCCCCTTTTGCTCCAGGATAAAGTATGGTAATCCACGCCGCTCGTGACGTTTTCATCCAATAAGTAAAATTTCTCGATCGGTTTCCACTGTACGCTCGTATTGTCGATCATTCCACGTGGCGCGAGTTCACCCTCCTGTATTTGAATGTGTAATATTTGGTTCACTTTCTTGAATCGTACACCTGTTACGACTCTGCAACATGTATCAGAGTGTTGTTATTTATTAAACCAAATGCATTCCGCTTCATGTTCTTCCGAAAAAAACAACAACAATGCCCGCGTACTTATTATTTGCCACGTCGGACACAACTTCTCGCAGACTAACGTGTCGATCAGAATTCGTGTGATTGTCGTCGCAGTAACAAAAGCAGTAACTGCAATGCCAGAACAACCATCGCCACCAGCTGCTGACTTTCGTGGTACCGCTGCTACAGGTGTCTTTGCGTCCAAATACGCAGTTATTCTTATACTGTATATACTCGTATCTTCGGTCGCTGTTTTTAGGCTGAAGTTATTTGGAGGACTTGTCATTAAAAACGCGTGTCCCGATTACAGTAAAATATCGCTTTAAAATATAGACAACGCGTTTGGTTTACCGCTAGACATATCCACATATCGGAATCGATGTACTCGCATTTCAAAACATTGCCATTGCATTTCCGTTGCTGGGCGCACAACTCCTTGTCATAGCATCCGTACACCTTCGTGTACTCGTAATAGCCGCAGTTTTCTCTGCAGGTAGCCGACGGGTTTAAATCTACTTCGTTCACCACGTACCCTTGGAACAGCTGCGTAAATTTAGTGTACGTTTCGTCTGCAACAATTGGCAATCGTTGACCTCGTTATCAGGCTGTTAGCAAACGTATAGGAGCATACCTAATATCGGTTCGCTCGCGTCACATCTCCAAACGTGCCTCGGTGCAAATGCCATGGCTGTTTTTACAGCCCTTAAGGTTTCTAAGGTTCTCTTGGTATATTGTGCCCTCACAATATCCGTTTCTTCCGTGAAATTGGCACCTGCGTAAAATATATCGTGGTTAAAGGTCTCACTTTTTCCTATTCTTAAAAACAATAGAATGGAACAAACTCCGAGTGAGATCCAGCAAGTGATTGGTACCTGAATTGTAAAGTCGCAGTGTGTTGTAGGAGAACTGAATCATGCTGTAACCCTTTATTTCCGTCAGAGTTACTGTGCTATAAAGATTATAAAGTAATTGATGAAGCGACTGGTGGTCGTTGCAAATTTCCTCGGACGCTTCCTACAAAATTACAGAACAAAATGAAATATAATCAACGAATAGCCCAACAAATCCATCGAACTTTAAATATCCATTTCGATGAGAGAATTACACATATTTATCAAAGAATAACCGTCACCGTAGTTCGATTTTAAATACGGAATTCATTGCGACTAGTCATTTTAATATACCTTATTAGCCGAATCGAACAATCTTTCATAGATTATCAATTCGCTGATTCGAGCGAGATTGTTTATGATCGACGCGTCCTCATTATGGAGCACGACCTCCAAAAAATTAACCAGTTTCTGTATGTCGAGCTGCACATTTGACTCGATGATATCGGACTGCATCGTACGGAAAACACGATAAAGCCGGTCAACCGATTTCAGCTCGCTCTCGGTTCGCGCCCACAGCTGAACCGATTTCAAAGGCTGCAAATACTCGTAACCGCTGCTAGAGACGTTCGATTCTAATTCGTCTCCAAAGTTTTTGTAAATTGTTATCAGCCGCCGATACTTTTGATCGTCGACACTCTTGAACATGTTCGTCCTTGGATCGAATAGATCGTTCTCCACTCTCTGCTCCAAACTCAATAATTCGTTTCGCATTTGATCGATCACCGTGGCGTCGTATAAAGCGCATTTTATCCCCGATAGAACCGACAGTAGCAGTAGGCATATCGGAACGTTTGGATATTTCATTTTTCAACCCTCGTTAAAACAGCTCTCTCGATGAATAGCAGTCGAGTTTGTACCCGATAATCATACGTAGCAGTTGATTTATGAGGCTGTTATTTTTTGCCCATTACAGTTCACGATACCTAGACATAGATGAATTTTTAATTGAATGTCAATGCGAGGTGTAATAATTATTTTCCTTCTCTCTTCGGTTTCAATTTACGATGGCTCAGGTGCTGTGGTGAAAAATGCTTTCGATTAACTTAATGAACGCGAGTAAAGGTATTAATCGATTTGAACATTTTTTTCTTGCCGAATTCTTAACTTTCTTTTTATCGTTTTTAACAGCTCTAAATATTTCCCCCGAAGCGACAGAAAAATGTTTATCCTCTTACGCGGAAAAGAATTTACTTACGTTGCTCGTTATGGGGTTCGTCAGTGAGTCACACAGCATTCTTTTCTTCGAAAAATAAAAGACTCGAAGAGATATACTAGAGACAAAATTGGACAGGAAGGCAAAGCATTTTTGTTCGGAAACCTTGAAACCTCTCCGAGGCCAAAATGTTTTGAGATTATTTCTCGGCAATGTTTCTCAGCAGCTCTGATGTAGCAAACGTGTACACGCGGATGGTTCTAACACGCTTCGCGTTGCTCGATGGTGTGGTCCAATGTGCTGATTACGTTAAAAACTAGACGCGTACGTCAGTGGCCGAATGAAAAGAATTACATATCGCGTGCTTCATCCTTGGAACGATTACTGAACGTACAATTCATCGCGATAGCTCTACCGTGTTCAACTTCATCGCCGAGATTCATTCTCGATTGATAAAGTTACATACTCCCAACGGATCAGGTTTAATTAAATGTGAGTCACATCCCTGCGTAATTTATCAGTTCATCCGGCGATTTGAGAGGTTTCAACGACAGTCAATATAGTTTGCAAGCGCTTTCTTCCTTCTATTTTGCATATATATTTGTCACGCTGCCGCACGACGAGATCTGTATAAATGTTTAGAAACCGTTCGCGCTGGTACAGTTGCATAGTACCTATATGTCCATTGTAAGAGAGAGAAAAACAGTGAGATTAGTTCGATCGTGTTAGAAGCGATTCTATCTAAGGTTTCATTGCATCTATCTTATTAACGCGCTGCAGCTTTCTTAGATCTTAATTTAACAAACAGAGACCGTGGCGTTATAAATTATTGAATAATTAGCATCGTAACGAGAGTTTCACTTTGAGTTTGGACGATCTAAAAATTCTTTTCTTACCGTTTTAGTATCAACGTATGCAAAGTGTATTCTTTCTTTGATAAGTCTTCGATTTTAGGGATTCTCCTGTGTAACGAGTAAGTAAACCCGTGAGTGACTGATAACGATTTTAGGTAAAATCAAACCGTTCGAGCTTGCCGATAATAATCGGCATTCACAGAGCCATGTGCGTAGCATTCGTAGCAACACGATCGAACGAGGATCTTCAAGAAAGTACTGTTATCTCCACCGTATATCGTACAACCAGAATATCGGAGCCATTTTTCGTTACATCGTTGCAAAAAGTCGCCGGATTGTTTACCAAGCTCGGAAACAATTTTCAGCTTGCTGCCGTTTTCTTTTCGAACGACGTGTACACCGTTAGCGAATGGAAAGTGCGGCGTTTTGACGCGATTTGGGTCGCGAAAGGCGTCAGCATGGTCGATAGGCGCATTTCAAGCAGAGCATTCGAAAATTGAAACTTGCGAGATCGAAGGGGTATTTGGTAAAGCTGCTTACATTGCGTTGTATAATTAAATAAAAAAAAAAATCCTTATAGCTTGTCTGACGTTGCTACACTGTGTACACACTGTCGCACTAACATTCGCGTTGCCAAATAATTTGTTACAATTCAACAGCTAAATCGTATTCTTGTACGTAACGACAACAATGTAACAGCAACGAGGGCATTCTCCCGTCCACTTGGACGCTACTGAGAATTTCGTAGCTTTATCCCGTCATTTGACTCTGTCTCTCCCCTCTTTCGATTCGAGATCGTTTGAGGTTTAATGGTAGTGGTGTTACCCGTATCTCTTTGCGCATGTTCCTCTTTATCCTTTTGGTACTCTTTATTGTTAAGCACAAAGCGCATTGTTGCATCGGACGGAGATACCGCATTTGGATATTTTGTTTATTCGCTGTTGAACATTGCAGGATAAAGTTGTCGGCAAAATAATTGTAAAAAAATCTGATCGCTTAGTAATCGTTTGCCAAAATTTCTTCGTTTGGTGGAAAATCTTTACGTGTAGCGATCTCGTTATGATTCTTTGATCATTATTATTATTTTTTTTGTATTATATAAGAGTTGGACGACAAGGACATCTCCTCTCTGCAACGCCCATTAGATCGTCGGATGTCATTTGATCGCCCTGATATTCTGCTGCATTTAATACCCCCCCCCTCTCTCTCTCTCTCTCTCTCTCTCTCTCTCTCTGTGTGTGTGTGTGTGTGTGTGTGTGTGTGTGTGTGTGTGTTTTGTTTTACAGTGGTAACGTTAAATGAACTCCTGGCGCAGCGCGTAAAGGAATGTTCGCATCGCGAAAAACACGAAAGGGTGTTTCTTAGCGGTTTCGATCGAATTTTTCAACGAAAAATGTTTACTTACTCGCATTTGGTTCGCCAATAGAATGAGCAGGCTCCTGCTAAGAACTTCGTCGGGAGCGGGTACGAACAATCGATGGATTCTTTTCAATAGACTCGGAACGGCGTCGGATCTCGAGGAAACGCAAGTTTGGGCGAAATCCAGCAATGTGTACTTCTCGTAACTGGTCGGTGCTTTGTAATACATCTCGAAAGTGCTGTACAGATCGTTGATTTGCCCGACAAGATTGTTGATCGATCGTAGCTGCTGCCGCAGCTCCTCTCGTGCCGGCATTTCATTCAAAAGTTTGGCCACGACCGTGTCCAACTGCACGGTCATCTGTTGCTGAAAGCTGTCGATCTTTTGCGCCACCGCCGATATACGGTTCTTCAATTCTTTTTCCATTCGATGGATCAACGGCAAACCGTTATCGTAATCAGGACCACTCGGACGCAATAGATCCACGGCTTCTAAACCGTCCATCAGTATCGTGTGTCCGAATTTGATTAGGTCCTCTACATCGACATAACCAAACTTCAAACCGTCTGCGGATCGTTCTGAGCCGAGTATCAGACAAATGAAAATAATCCTCGCGCCGATCGTTGTCATTTTTTCTCCGGATCGATTTACGCGGAGGGAAATTTTGATCGAAAGTGAACGCACGTAGGTTAGCCCCGATGCATACGAGCACACACTCATCCGACCTTATTCTTCTTCTTTCTTCCTTCGCTGGCCGATCATTGAACCGATTAGTGTCACCAGTTTGAATATTATGAACAGCGTAACTATGGAGGAATAAACGTTCAGTATACAGGAAATACGTGTGAAATATTAGTCACCCGGGGAAGAGGCTTTGTCAACTCTTCCGTTACTGTACACCCTCGCCTCTCGTCCATTGATTTGAAGTTGCAACGAATTGAAGGAACACAGCCTTCGAAATGTTTGCTAGCAGTGACGGGATTGGTCGACTAAGTGGGAGATACACCATGAATCCACGAATCAGCTACTTCAAGGGGAACAGTGGCCTTTTTTTAAATCGCATGCAGTTATTTCATATCCAGATTTTCAAATGTTTCACATTTATTTCTGCTGATCGGTTGTCATAGATTTACATTATCGGTACGATCAAGAGCGAGTAGCGAAACAATAAGTACCGTTAGCCTTTTTGGCTGCGCAAAAAGGGGGGTAAAAAATTATGCACTTTTTTTTACATAATGTGATAGTTTTCGGCGAATTGAAGCTAACAATGCAAGTTTGAAGTTTAGGAATCCACTAATTTCAAAGTTATGTAAAGTTGAGCATTTTAGTATACTTTGCAGGTGTTAAACGTCATTTTAGCTTCTTTTCTACTTTACCGGCCCACTTTTGAATTAGTGAATTCCTAAGCTCAAAACTTGCATTTGTAGGTTCTACTCGTCGTAAATGATCAGATTGTGTAATAAAAAGTCCACAACTTTTGATCCCCCAAAATAAAGTGAATCCGTTTTTTTAGGCGTCTTGAATACATCATTATACCTCCATATATCTGCAATAAAATAATATAGTGAACAGCTTTCTTTTTCTTGTACATTAAATAAAAACGAAATTATTCACAGGTTGCCTTCTATGAAATTGTAAACGGATTATGGGTGCGCAACGGTCTTCAAATAAAGGGTCAAATTATGACCTACATACAGTGCAATTTTTGCAATTCGATGGTAGACGCAGACCTTTATCTATTGCAAATTTGTGCGACAAAACTGCAACCGGATGTATTTTTAAAGACAGTGGTCAAAAAGTAAATTTTCATTTCCTATTCCGTCTTTCACTGTTTAAACTCTTGATTAATAAGATTATCTTTTATCCAGGTTCCACTTGAAGCAGGAGATGAGTCTTTTTTTATATAGATCGTCCCAGAATGAATATATGGACGGAGAGCACGAAACACCAATGCTGGAAAGTTGCTTAACATTTCTGGCTATGTTAGTTAATGTTAGGACTAATCTTGGTGAGCTTTGTATCATTTGCTTGTGTCGGTACTCGAAGACCGTGAAAGAATATATGTATTTAACGAATGTGCTTTGTTTCAGGTCTATCGGATCCAGAAATGTCCCGGTTAGAAATGGTTACTTTATTATCTATGGGAGATAAGACTCATAGTCAATTAATGGAGTTGATGCCAGAGCGTTGCGGAAGTACCCAGAACAGAGATTTCGAATCTGTACTAGCCGATGTATGTTTCTTTTGTTGTTAAAAGCTTTCAAATCTACTTTTCCATCTATGCCATTATAAAATACGATTTACAGGTAGCAGTATACAGGGCACCTAATCTCGAGGCCAGTGGAAATATGCAACAGGGAATGTACGGTCCGAAACCACGTGTTTGGGAGGAACTATTCGATCCTTTACATGTACTATTGAGAGCAGCGCAAAAGGGAGATTTCCAGATGTCGATGGACCGTTTTACCGAATAGTGCGTACGCTTTCTTAGAAGAAATTCAATATCCCAATGCGTCAGACAATTTTTAATGCTCATAAATATCTCAATATTTCAGTGTGAAGCAGTCAGGCAAATTGAAGAGTACAGCAATTCCATGGCCACCATTCAGGCATCCTGCACCCGTTTCATCTGCTTACGATGACCCGCGAATTGTATTACGATCCAGAGTCTTTCATGCCATGATTTTGATAATTTTGTACAAGGCTGTGTACGGACATAACATATCCGAGCACGTAATGGCACTGACCATTTACTTATTGGAAATGGCCGTGATTACTGCTGAAATACCCGATAAATCTGTATGTAAATTATTTATCATAGAAATCGAAGAATTGTAAAATTGTAATTATTGTTGGATCTACTAATGTTCATTGCAATTCTTCTTTTATCAGATGAATCCTCTATGTCAATATACTAGAGACGAGTCGTCGCGTGTGATAAAAGATATGGATTTGTCTGGTTGGTATAAAACCGATAATTTGTCTGAAAATCTAAGGACGGTGATACCTCAAGTAACTTTAGTACAGGAGTCGGAATCAAGTAGCTCGGACAGTGAGTAAACCGTTTTATGTTATTTCCCTTTAAATATTAGGAGAACAACTAATGCTTTAATCGAAACACATTTTTCGTGTAGGTGAATTCGAGTGGGAAATTCAGGGTGAAATGGCAGAGGTTGGAACATCGCTTATGATAAATGATGCAACAGACGAAGGTTCCTTAGAAGTCTTAGCTCTTCCATCTTTAGATACAATCCGTCATGAGACTGGATTGCAAATTGCTATGAATGCTCCTTTGCCTGCTTTACCTCAAGCAAATGGTAAGTTTCATTCTTTATTTCTAATCGTATGGTTGAAATAATCGTTGTAGGATAAAAGAATGCCAGGGAAGAAATAAAAGATTACTCGTGTATAATAATTTCTACACGAACAAATAATTCTGTTGATAAATTTAAGTATAATTGTATTTTTGTACATTTTGTATATGTCGAGAGAAACCTTTTATACTAATTTGCGTGTAAATGCTAGTTTCCGTTAGTCTGTTCTTCTGTCAGTTGCAGGATACGCTAAATTTTGTACATAGATCAAAACAGTTTTAATGTGTAAAATGGATGTTTCGGTATTGATCAAAATGCCACGTTATGTAATGCCATAATTATATTTTTTTTTTTTTACCATTTTTATAGACCAATTCCAAATAACTTTTGTACCTGAAGATGGAATTGTTACTATATCAGAAGCTAGTAGCGAAGATGATTTAATACCTCTGCAAAGAGCTTTGCCACCATCCACCGAAGAATCCATGGCCCTTACCCTTGAATCACCTCCTTTACCGAACAGTATGTTGGCTCAGTTTTCTCACCTTTAATCCTTCTTATGATGTTGCACAATTTATGCTTGCGTACTATCTTACTATACACCTTATCACAGTTCAAATTAGCATTAACTGTAGTCAGAGAAAATATCAATGGGAGTAGAAGAATATTATTTTTCACGAAGAAAGCTCTAGTTTTATTCGTAATTTAATTCGCTGTAGTTAATGTTATTTGTGCTTCGTAGCGGTATGTTCAATCAAAGGATACGTAATGCAAAGTGCTCTCTTTCTAATCTTTATTCACTGTATTTAGATATCGGTGGTCAACCTGCGTTACCACCTGCCCCTCAACGCCCTGCCGTAATGGCTGGCAACGAAATTGTTCCTGCGCCGTCGATGTATTCGAGATTAAGTAATTCTAGGGTAACAACCACGGAGATTGTTCCATCCACATCGAACTCACACAAGCAGTTGAAGAGAAGAGATGCTCAGGTAGTAATTTACATTAAGCCAGGCATCAAATAAATTGTATCGTATCACGCTGTCCAATTAATTTGTCGTATCATTAATATCCTTTTTTTGTTTCAGGGCGGTTCATTGCAATCGCAAACAGTAAAAGTAGACGAGAGCATAATCACCTTACTGTTAAAATTGCACTCGCAGCTATCCGGCATCCCGGACAGTTACAATCCCGAACAGAGTGCAATGTCGGACAACGAAGCTAGTAGTAGTAGTAGCAGCAGTAGCAGTAGCTCAACTGCAGAACCAACAGATTCACGAATCGGCGATGGACCGTTCTTTATCGCGCAGTTGCTTAATAAAATAGCGAATTTGGACCCGATGTGCAAAGACGCTATAAACGAAGCTAGGCATAAATTATGGCCAAGCATGCAGGAAAGCGAGTATAAACAACGGGAGAAGGAACATCGGGAACGAGAGGAGAGACGTAGGCGCGCGAAGGAAAGGCAGCAGAAATTGATGGCCGAATTTGCGAATAAACGGAAACAGTTTATGGAGAAAGCAATGGAGACAGGTACATCGGGTTACAGAAATCAATTGTTATTATTATGAAAATTCAATATGAAACATATATAAAAATTTCTCGATTCAGATGAGGCAGGAGTGTCCGGTATGGATTGGGATCAAAAAGAGAGCGCGACCAAGTTGACTAGTAAAAAGGAATACGACTGCGTTATTTGCAGCCAAAGCAGTCCTAGCACCGAGGACAATCCTATAGGTCTTGTCGTATTAGTCCAAGTAATGAAACAGATTCACTAATGCAGCTTTCATTCTTGTTACATCATTCGTCTGATACATTCGTGAAAACTCTTTATTTTTTAGGGAACGAGCGTTATCGAGCATGAGCGACAGCAATCAGACAGACTAGTGTTACCTACTTCCGACGATGATCCGCCTATATCAAAGGGTGATACACGTGGTGCCTATTTTAATCGTAGAATGTATAAAATGAATTGCCATTTTGATACTGTAAGCATTCAATTCATCGATTGTAGGAAACATAAGTTTTACGTGTATATTTTTATCGATAACCGCTCTGCTATAGGTATCGTTGCTGTTGTCCGTTAATTTGGACTGGGAGGGTGGAGTGTACGTTCAAACGTGTGGACACCACTTACACTTGGATTGCTTGCTGCCATACATAAAGTCCCTTGGTCATCAACAAAGGCAGTCTTCTCTAGCTGTGGACAGCGGGGAATATCTGTGTCCGCTTTGTCGGCAATTGGCTAATTGTTTTCTACCACTTTCACCGCAATTGGGCAAATGTGGAACGGTGGTGAAATCTCGACACGCTCCACCCGCCGTGATTATTTCAGAGTTGGATAACTTGTTGAAAAAGATACGACGAAATCCACCACCGGTAAGCTTCCCATCGATTTTTACTTAATACGAATTTCCATGAGCGTCCTGTGTAATTGATAGTAAACGTGTTCCTTGTAGAATCGAACATTTTTGTCCGAAGCAATGCGCAAAGCTGTGCAGGATATGGCGAGGTGCACACGCTTTAAATGCCAGCAGGAGAACCGTTACGAGAGCCTGTTCGTTTTTATCACTTCTATAGCTCGAACTCATCTTGAGATTGAACTCGTTCAACGTGGTGGATCGTTGTGCATTCCACCACGCACGACGATACCCTTAAGGCCGAAACGTGACTGCATTGGTAAATATATTTCTCATACCGTTGAGAAATTCTTAATCGCAATCAGAGTGGTAGATATTGAACTTTACGATACTTTTAGTTGCGCTTCTCGACGTCCTGGCGAAGAACGCGAGCCTATGCGTAGTATGGCCGGTGCACCACACTTGGCAACAATTGACCGGGCTGTCCACCGAATCTGCAACTCTGTTTGCTTTAACGCCACACGAAAGGGAGGTTCCTTTACTTCTCAAAGATCCAACTGCGCTTCTTATACAGTTTATATTATTGCTTCCGTTGCATTTGGATCAAAGTAAGTATCTTCGTAAAAGCGTTTCACTGGTTTCACGTAATCTATTAATTAATAAACTTCTTCCAGCTTATTTCTCTAGAGTAGTGAAAGTAATCTTCAACTTGCTGTACTATCAAGTCATAGTACAAATAAGCTGTGATCTCACGCAAGCAGAGAGGAATGCATTTCTAAGGACAGAATGCATTGATCGCAGTTCTATGTCGTCGGAAACTATACTCTGTAGGATCATCGAATATTTCAACGACAGTACGCTGTACCGTTCGGACGATGTCTTATACAATCCATCGACTTCGTCGTGTACACCGTATGCAACAGATAAGATGCATAGTATCGAACAAGAGGTAGATTCGAAGAATTCCTTCCACGTTTTACGTTCCGTCCCTTCGACTTCTAGACATTGTTACGCAATTATTCGTTTTATTATTTCAGATACAAAAGATGTGTCTGCCATTTTTGCGAATAGCCGCATTGTTGCGTTATCATTTGTACGAGGAACCGTTGCCCATCGTTAGGATACCGCAACTCGAATTCACGAAACTGGTTTGCTATTTAGATTTGGTTTCGGAAGGTGTCGATTGGAATATGTTCAATTCCGCGGTAGCTTTGAACTGGCAGGATAATGAAAGCAGCATGTCGGTACCGCGTATGTGGTGCGACCAGTTCCTCGCTTTCGCTAATCGCAGCGATGCGGGCAGGAATTTTATTATGGAGCAGCACATATCGTGGCACGCACCGAAGTTACTCAGTCTTCCAAGGGAATACGAGAAAATTTTTACGGTATAAACAGATATCTATTTATCCAGTGCATATTATTGCAATATTTCTAACGTCTAAATTCTGTAAATAATTTCTTCATGTATTTTTTTTTTTATCTAGTATTACCACGGCCGACCGTGTCGACATGGTCACGTAATTCCGCAGGAGATCAGCATCTGTTTACTCTGTGGCGCGATTGTTTGCCTGAAACAGAAGCGTAAACAGTGGAAGGTCTCCGAAGTGGTTCAAGTAAGTTTTCTACGTACATATGGTTTCTCATTTATTTAAGTAGCTTGCAATTGCGTAAATCTAATTGTTTCTTACTGATAGCATTCGATCGATTGCGGTGGTGGAACCGGTATATACCTAGTTGTAACATCCACTTATATTGTTGTAATTCGTGGCCAACGATTTTGTTTGTGGGGATCTTTGTACCTCGACGATTTCGAGGAGGAAGATAGGGATCTGAAGTGAGTACTCTCCATTTCCATTTAGTAATAGGAAGCAAATAAAAATATTAATTTCTGCTTACGCTCATCGTAATTATAGACGGGGCAAACCTTTATACCTAAGTCAGGATAGATATCAGTTACTGGAAGAACAGTGGTTGGCGCATAGGTTTGACCATACGAAAAAAACATGGACATGGCATCGCGACATGCTGTAACGCTTTGCAGTTTTCAAGCAAGTCGAAAACTCTCAACAGATTTATTCCCGTTCAATTGCCTCGCCAAGAAGGAACAGCGCTTTAACAATTAACAGATCGCTCTAATAACACTACGAAGTAATTCTATTTATTACGATGCAATGAGTAAGTAGACATAATATGGGCAGAAAGTATTACAAGAAAGAAAATGTAAGGTGAGTGCTGATCTAACAACATTGTTCATAGTTGAAAGATTATACCCGGAAAAAGTGTGCGTTCGAAGTAAACACTGTACATTCTATTTAAGTATATACATATAAATTATGTCCCGCTAATAAGAAAAGGAAAGGTACTTATTTAGCATGTAGCGTTTGTACTTCAGAGATAGGAACTGTTGAGTTTCTTATTCGAGAATTCGGTTATCCTAAAAGAAATTGGATAAATTGAAAATAAATAACTTCATAATAATTAATGAATACACAATTTTGTTCGATATACTTCATAAAATTAGTTTCGTGCTTCATCTTTTTTTTTATTTTAATACAGAAAAAGCATAGTATCAAAGTTCATTAATCTCTGTAATTTATTATTACAATTACTGTGTCGGCGATACAAAATTTCACAATCTTCTATTCGGTTTCTTTTTCAGAAATAGAATATTCTAGATTTTTCACTACTGTAAATCGAGGAAATATTAGAGCATTACATTAGATCTGTGAACATGACAAAATCAAAGACTGACCGTCTTTATTATAAGAACTTTGCTTCTGAATAAGTTAATAACGAGCTCGATTCTAAAAAAAAAAATCTCCGCGGTTTGCTCCAGGTGAGATTCTGTATGGATTTTTCATTACGAGGTGAAGGGAAAGCTTCTATACATATACATGTATAATTTGGCAGAAATTGAAAAACCTTTAATTCTGCTCTCAGTGATGACATTTAAATGTAGCAATGCAATAACATGCAAACTCTAACAACTGAAACAACAAATGAACACAAGTTTATGTTATTAAAAAGAAAAAAAGTGGCAACCGAGGCAACAGCATAAGTGAGACTGTTACGATACAATTGCATAAAAGTTATTGTAAAACTGTGCTCTTTGTAAAAATAGCTTCTTCTCTTCTAATTTAATCACGTGTGAATTCTTCGTAACAGTTCGATACGTGAAAACTGTAGGAAATTATTCACCGATCGATGAACTCGTCATCCAGACTATTTGAATGCATTATCTTTCTGTATGCATATATTACGGGCTGTGTATAATGAAACCTATATAAAAAAAAACTCATTTTATCGAACGAAATATATTTATCTAACTCTCGCTGATTCTTTTTGTCGCACCGGTACATAAATGTTAATTAAGCGAACGAACTGTGGTGGCAATTAAGTTGTTATTTGTTTTCGAAGAAGCAATTTCTGCTTAACATATTTGGCTTGTATCTAACTACACGATAAAACTTTGCTCGTGGATATATTTTGTTCTTTTTTTTTTTTATTATAAAGCGGTATTTATACAAGGGATACCTTCCGTTTTGGACATTTCATTTTTTTGTTTTGGGGTACTACGATTATTATCGGAGGCAAAAAAAAATTGCTTCTTCTAGATTATAGGTCACTGTAAATGTGTAATAATAATGATAATAGGACGCCACTTATTAGGATTACTAGTTAACTCAAAATGAGCTGTACATAGTTAATTATTTTTACGAACGTCTGCTTATAATGTTAAAAAAAAATATACGTATAATACGTTACTAAGAAGTGCTAAAAAAGTAAGTAATAATAGCAATTATCAACTCTGTTCAATGTATAAATAAAAGCAATTCTATTAAACGAAAAGGTTGCTATGTAAATCTACGGGTACTACAAATTTTTCCGGACACCTTTTAAGTTGTAGATCAAGTAGAGAAAGACGAAGAGTTATTTATTTTCTATACTGGTATTACAAGATATTTACGCTATCGCCATGTGCAAATATAATAGCAAACTATAAACGAAGCTTGGTAATCTAATCATTGTTACAATGTTAATTTAAATCGGAATCATTTTCGGCCTCTAATTAGGAAAACGGGAAACCAATTTTTCCCATTTCTTTTTCGCTATTTAGTCACTTGAATCCTACAGCAGATTCTCCATTCAATTGTAGCGAATGCTTGCTAATAGTTATGCAATCATTACGTTCACTTAATTGCTCTAACAATAAACGTATCCATTTAAGTCGTTTCTATTATTTTCACAAAGGTGCTGTATTAAAGAACGAATATTGCGTGTAGATGTAACAATGAGAAAGACAAATGCCGATCAATTGTTAGACGTCAGTAATGAAAACAAAAACTATATTACTTATCTGTACAAGAATAGATTTTATTACAACTTGTCGAAATCTCGTCTCGTTAAATAATTGGGTACGAATTTTGTAATGCGGCTGCTCACAGGAAAAATTGCAAGTGTTTAAACAGATATTGCCCACAAAAAAAAAAACAGTTTCACGTGTGATGTAATTCGGACAATGCTTTACAAAATTATGAAAACGTTATTAATATTTTGACGTGGAGTGCAACTATACAATCAAGCTGGACATATTTAAAAATCGAAGTCTATAAGAGGAAATTTTCTATAAGCATCCACATTACTCACATGAAATTCAACATATTTTATAGCCGCAAAAGAAAATTAAATTAGTCTAGTCGCAGAAGTGAAAATAATACCCCCAATTTTACAATCGTGATTACATTGAAAAGGCAAAGGGAAAGTATTAGAAGTATTCTCTTTTTATTATAGACGTACCTTAAACGCAACAATTTTGCTTAAATCATGTTCGTGTTATATATAATATTTTACCGCGCTTTAATAACAAACTAAGACATTAGGAGATATACTCTCACGATCTTTCTAAATCTAAGAATTCGGAAATTCGAAAAAAATGCAAATACATCGCCAGATAGTAATGGACAAAACTTACGGCGCTAGGGCATGGCTCTTTTCTGCTCTGTTTTGCTTTTGGACAAATGAATGTGTATACATTATTGCGTAAAATTGTCGGCTGACGATGGTCCTTAGAGCTTGCCGCGTTACAGGAATGTAGAACAGCACATCAAAATGTTACGTAAAAAAACCAAATTACATGTTTTGTTAACATACATATATATATACTGATAAACTTGTCCATTTGTTTACGATAGTCACTTTCACTTTAAAAGTATATTAAAACTGAATAATAGCGTTAATTTCTTCAGTAGTGACCACCTGTTTGTTCTTGGTATACTTCGATAACATCATCGTTCTCCATTTCAAGCTGGAAAAATTTTTACACGTCATTTTGTTTCGTTTGCCAGTGCATAATGTCTCAGCTTAATTCACACTGATCTTCTTCTTGTATAACAATCGAGATTAAGCTTTGTAACTTCTTTTTTCAATATTTACCTGCTTTGGTGTTTCATCGTCATTAATCCTTTTGCCGTCAAAGAGAAACCTGAGTGATGTCATAGGTACACCCTACATAAAGTAACAAGATACTATCAACTTTGTGTTTTAAAGAAACAATAATGAAAGTTACAATAAACAATTTTATATGGAGTTCGTAATGAAACAAAATGAAGTCTCTAAAAAAAAACAACACGCAGCGGTATAAGAAATAAAGCGAACTCTGCCTATATTTCTGTAAATCTTAAAAATACTATGGCAGTGAGCGGCTTATTTCACGAATTTTTAAATTCATATTTTTCCAGAGCATTCAATTTGCTCATCACCCGTTTTAATAAAAAAAAAAAAGGGAAGATAGAAATTATGCATAAGCAGTAAAATTTTGCAATTTAGTTCGCTCGACATAGAAAATTCTAGGAAAACAAACTAACCACACGATCGCTGTAGGATTTCTTCAATTTACCCATTTGAGTGGTCATCTTTACCCTAAAGTGAATTTCGTTGCTGTCCTAAAGAAAAAAAATTTGAACGATGAAGCCGGTCGTGAACCGTAATTAGAAAAGCGTAAGAGCAACAAAACCGTAGTATTCTTACGTTTCCCACAACTTTTAGCTTGATGTACTCGGAATTCGCGTCGCCTGGGCCGGCTTCGGGTTTTTGTTCCTAATACACAAGGTTAGACCGATTACACTCGAAACGTGATTGAATGTGTTAATGTTACGTTATATTTCTACCGGGAAACGACGGACGATCAAATATGTATTAAAAGGGTAAGCTCACCTGGTTATCGGACATGATAATTAATTAAATATAATAATTCTCGACCACGCGCCAGAACAGTAACCAAACACAAGCACTCAATATGGCGCCGCGCTTTTGTCAGTTTCACAGTCTTCTATTCCAAAAATAAAAATGTTAACGTTCGCTAGACAGTTTCGTTCGGGAAGTCATCATTTCTTGTCAGTTTTTTTTACGGATCTCGTCAAAGTTAATTACTTTACATACGTATATCTGTTAAACATACATTACAAACATGAGAGGAAATTCCTCTCTTTCTTGATTTATGTTGTACTCTTATGAAGCATTGTGCTTAATGTTCTAAATCACTGTTAAGTATGGCTAATGCCCTTCATATCGCTTTGCTCTTGGGATATTATTTTAAAACGTATTTATTTTTTCTTTCGTTGTCATGAGTGAGGAAGAAGTTATCAAAATTTGTTATTTATATCTGATATGTATTGCTGATTGCTGATATCTATTTAGAATTTGTTCTAAGCAAATAGCAATGTACGAGTCGTTGCAAAGTCTTGAATAATATAATGAAAATGCGATAACGCTCCAATTTCATATGGACGGTTAAAACTGAGCTTTTGAATGTATTTTACCATGCATTTGCTACGGTTTTTTTTATTTATTGTGCATCTGCTGTTTAATATGAAAGAAGGAGAATGGAATTCTTTCGGGAAGGAGAATAAGGGATTGCTTGACAGCAATGACCGCACAATCGATTAGTGAGTAGCGTAGAACTATCGATGGTCAAAACTATCGAAAATTATCGGTAGTGGTCGTTGTCGATAGTTCCTCGTACCATCGATAGTTCTCCACCACTTGCATATACGTGACGTATGCAGAAAACGCGTGAGCTGTGACGTTATCGCGCGACATACTCAACGAATATGATTTAAATATACATACATTTTGCATACTGTTTTGATTACTATCATAGGTGCATTGTAGAAATGCATCTGTTTGACAGTGATGTCAGTGCAGTGTGCGAGAGCGCGTTGTATAGCGAATCGATGATCGTGTAAGGTTATGCTACGATATAAAAGATTGAAAATATTTCGTTAAGTTGAACGAGATTCGTGTCAATGTGAAATAACATTTGGCACCCACACGGATCTTTTCGAGTCATGGTCGATGAGGGAGTCGCTCCGAATGCATCGACCTACGATTATCGTATGGTGGACGCTGAGAATGCTCAAAACACCTCTAGGGAGAGACGAATAAAGGGAATAATGCCTTCGGAAACGAGACTGATCAGCAGGAGCGACTGGATTACAGTCAGCATCCTGTGCTTCGTTAATCTTATAAACTATATGGATCGTTTTACGGTCGCTGGTGTGTATGATTTTATTCGAACATCATTGTGATATAATTTTTATGATTTTCGGATGGTATGCTGAATAAAATTTACTTAGCTTTCTAAAGTTCCTCTTCGATGATTGCAGGAGTGTTGACGGATATCAAAAGGGACTTTAAAATCGGCAATGATAAATCTGGTTTGCTTCAAACCGCGTTCATTCTAAGTTACATGGTATTCGCCCCGCTCTTTGGATATTTGGGCGATCGTTACAACAGAAAAGTTATCATGAGCAGTGGTGTGTTCCTGTGGTGTTTAACAACGTTTATCGGCTCTTATATGAAGGTAATTTCCAAGACTTTGGAATGTCATACTTGGAAACCTTTGTCGATTTTCAACAACAGAATATTTTTCATATAAGACTACAGTTATGTCGAATCATTTCAGACATATGGATGGTTTCTCTTATTCCGAGCACTCGTAGGAATAGGCGAAGCTAGTTATTCGACCATTGCTCCAACAATAATAAGTGATTTATTCGTTAAAGATGTTCGCTCAAAAATGCTTGCCCTGTTTTATTTCGCGATACCAGTTGGAAGGTAAATTTTAAATCTTCTCAATGGTTCATTTCACATCTTCGAGATTTCATTTTTGCTATTATAGAAAACGGTTTACTTCGATATAAATGTAAAGATGTATTTAATTTTTAGTGGCTTGGGTTATATAACAGGTGGCGAGACGGCAAGGGCCATGGGACAGTGGCAATGGGGTCTACGTATCACACCACTTTTAGGCATAGTAGCAATTATTTTATTACTCGCACTAGTGCGGGATCCCATTAGGGGCGAGAGAGAGGGGGGAGTTCATTTGACAAACACGACGTGGTCAAGCGATATTAAAGCGTTATTAAAAAAGTAAATATTGAAAAGAAAAAAACTAAAAAATCTCGATAGTATCTTGCACTTACAGTTATTCATATTCTTTACTGTTTTCATACTTTTCAGTCCAAGCTTTATGCTCTCCACTGCTGGGTTCACGTGTGTAGCATTTGTCACTGGCGCGTTAGCATGGTGGGCTCCAACATTTTTACAGTTAGGATTCGCATTACATCCTAATGGGCATAATGTTGATCCAGATGAGTATGTCCTTCATTTGTATTTCAATCCCCAAAATCATTTATTATTCATTCACCAAAGATATTTATTAAACATTTCAGCGTAGCTTACAAGTTTGGATTAATCGGAATGGCAGCTGGTTTGATAGGAGTACCTTTGGGCTCCTTCTTAGCTCAAAAGTTAAGGGTACGTTGGCAGCAGGCTGACCCGCTCATATGCGCAGCGGGGCTTTTGATTAGCGTACCATTACTGTTCTTTGCAACACTCACTGCGAATACGAACTCTGTTCTGTGTTATACATTGGTGTTCTTTGGCCAGTTATCGTTGAATTTGAACTGGTCCATTGTAGCGGATATACTGTTGGTAGGTTTAGTTCAGATTCTGTGTCTCTTTGCGTTTAGAAATAAAACTGCTCTCCCGTGTCTTATTTCTCTTAAAATATTACAGTACGTCGTGATTCCGACAAGAAGATCCACTGCCGAGGCTTTCCAGATACTCATTGCACACGCCCTTGGGGATGCTGGAAGTCCTTATCTTATTGGTTTGGTAAATATTAATATGTATGTCTTTAAAACTAGCGTGTACATTAACTTTTCATCTTTGCAATATTGCTGTCGATGCTTCCTTTTAATTTCGCTACTTTATAATTAGCGAGTTTCGTTTTATTCATCCTTGTCGAATTTATCGCCTGATTACAGCTATCAGAGGGATTGAAGACGGCTCTGCAGCCAAACGCGAGCATAAGTGGACACTTCACCCCAGCAATACACGAAACCAACGATACACTCGTTGAATTCCGTAGTTTGCAGTACGCGATGTTCCTAACGATGTTCGTGGAAGTTATCGGAAGTTTATTCTTCTTCCTTACAGCGTTGCACATACAGAAGGACAAAGCAATGGTCGATCTTGTGATTGCAGGTAAGTGAAACATTTGTGCAATTAATTGAACACAAAATGGAACCTTGTCTTGGCATCTTATTTGCATGTTTGTATGGAAATCGCTACTAATCAGCTTATCGTCTGATGTATACACACGTTGATGAAAGTTGTAGAATTTTGTTCAACAAGTTTTTCATTGTCTTGTATTGGGAGCACATTTTGCAAGAGCAACTTAGACATATCCGGCTAAAAGTCGAAGCTTTATCGCTTGTAATATATTAGATGCAAGATAGGCGCGAATTAAAGACGAAATAAATCACTAATTGCCAATGTATGGAAGTAGTAATTCAAACGTGATTAAAATGTAATTATTTTTGCACAGTGCATGAATTGTACGCAAGATTGGAGTTAGAAGGATACATTGCTAGACGAAAAGTAAGAAAATGTTGCAGTCGAATTTTTTAACACGTTAAGCGCTTGCTATCATTTCACAAAAGTATTATTATTTCGCAATTTTTAAAAACGTGACAGCTTTGTTAAATTACTGATTGAAAAACAGTACATTTTCGTCTTTAGTCAATGTTCTATGCAATAATGCTGCAGCAATCCATTAATGAAATATAGAGAAATCTTATATTTGTTTTTCAAATTATATTTACAAACAATTTTTGTTTGAACCTCTAAAATGTTGCCAAAAGGGTCTACTGTTTAAAATCTTAAGCCTCATTTGTAGTCGATTTTATGACTATTGTACTATTCATCGATTACGCGTGTAATGAAGTTTAAATAATGTTCGTAAATAGTATGCCCTACATCAGAATGATTCAATTCAACACATAGTATTTTACATGGCCTAACACTGTGGAATCTGTACGAAATTAATTTTGTGTAATTTGCATACATCTTTCTTCCAGACAAGTATCTAGATTCTAAGAATAATGGGCAAGCCGAATCAACGCATTTATAAATCGCATCACTGGGCCTTCCCTGATAGCGCGCTGTAAACCTGGTACAGAATTTATTTTCATGATTTCATATGCCTTCATTTGATACGATAATCACTTTAATATCCTAAAAAATTACTAAAATGCTTCATGCGAAAAATAACTTAGCCGTGAAATATTTTAATTCGTTATACTTGAGTAGTAGTACGCGACGAGGAAATAAATAATACAAATATTCTTAGCGATGGCTTCTTTCTAGATTTATATCGTCAGTGAGCTTAGAGAAATATTAAGAAACAATCAACAATTAAATTGATTATCGAAATGTTTTTTTTTCATTTATTTTGTTCTTCAGAAATCATAGGTCCTCTACATTTTTCATTTATGCTGTTTTAATTTTATCTGAAATTCAATTTTATTTCGATTATGTTTCACGGTTCTCTGCTTTCACCTTTTCAGCGGTAATACTTCTGTTTGGCAAGGGTTAAATATCATCTGTGAGATTACCGTTATAATTTGGGTGTTACTTAAAAGAAGCTGACGAAGCTTGCCTACTGATAAGATGGTACTCCCACGGTGTATCGCAGAAACGTAATACGTATAATCGTGCTTTGTCACTTTCGCATGATAAACAGTTGCATGTAAGGTGCTATAGGCAATATCTGTTTACGATAACGCAACGAGATACACTAACGCCTACTACCCTTAATATTCCTTCTACTACGATACGTTGACAGCAAAATTGATAGTAGCAAATAGTAGATGCACTCGAGTATGAAATAAAGATGATAAATATTAGATTAAAAAGGAAAAGATAAAAATAACATTACTTTCTAACACGTTCGGATAAACAAACACGGACTATCTTACACGACGTGGAGTAAAAAAAAGAAACTCATTAATCCATATTCCTAAACGTATTTTGTTCTAGGTGCGAGTTCTTCCGAATCCATGTACATATGTAACGACGAAGTTGAAATCGAAACACAGGATGAAACGCACAAACCGTGATGGGGGGAAGCGTTTCAAGTTTCTTCCCATTATTAATTAATTATACCTGTAAATTAAGCAACGCAAACGCATTGGAGTAAGACTATCTCAGCAACGAATATTCACTACTTACAATTAGTTGGCTTACGATTTTGTTTGATTGGAAACGGGTAATTGTCGTGTCCGAATATGATTGACACGGCGGTATCAAGTGTTCTTGGACACAGAACGTATTGTATAATGAAGTTGTAAGGATCCATTGATTTGTTAGTATCCTCAAAGAGGGTTGTGGCTCTTTCGATAATGTAGAGAAAGATTAACTTGAGGAATATATATTTACGATAGACTAAAGGTTATTTAACACTCGTGTGTAATATAGTAATTCTGCATATTATATTTTTATAGCGTATTTTTCTTCTGACAAAGAGTTATTCTTGTGTGCTGTATAGAATTAAATAATTATCGAACGTGTCCGGTGACAAAATTGGATTTTCTGTTATTAAATACTTCGGTACTTAGAAGAATGTTATTAACTATCTTTACTTATGCTCGTAATTTCGCGATTTACGTGCCTTCTGCGTCAAAAAAGACGGTGTAGATTTTTTCTTTTGGTTCAAATACGTGAGTGTACTAGATAAAAGCAGCATGCCCAGCGTGTTGAATAAGATATTTAGTTAATATGAATTTCATTGTCATCAATACGATGACAAAAGTGTGTTATTTTTAGAGAAACACTAATAAAAGTAATTTTCTATTTAAACAAATTTTATACGTAAAATATCAAATCGGAGTATTATAACTGTAATAAAAAGAAAAAACTATATATGATTTACGTATAATTTTTTAAACTACTTTTATCTAGCTTGTGCTTACAAAATTCATATTTGTAAATTGTCTTCGAATAGCTATTTTTACAACAATTTTCTATCTAGAAGTACAGTTAAGGTAGAACTTCTTTCGAATGACCCAATCTCGAGAACAAAACGGCTGCTGTTGACAATGTTAATATTTGACGAAGATAAGTTTCTTCTTTGGGACCCCTGCTCCAGTTGATGTAAAACATGCTAAATAGTACGCAGTGCAACGTCTCGAAGCTGACACATTAATGTCGTACGAAAACCCGAGGGACGCGCGTTTAATTTTCCTCTAAAATTCATTCAAAATTACAAAAGGCGAGACGGAAGTCCGCCCCCGCGCGACTGGCGGGAAAAAATTCGCGGCCTTTCAAAACCTGTTGCACGTATCGATAGGTCGAGAAACAGTTCGATGTCGAGGGATTATTAGGGCGCCTCTATCGCGGCGCGCCGCCATTAAATTTGAGCGCGCAAACACGATCAATCCCGTTCGACCATTTGCTCGATCATCCCGTCCCTATCAAGCGTTCTGGCGTTCTGCGAACGGTTTTACGAGCGGGACGCTTTTGGGAAATATTTGCCAGCGAACTCGCGAGGATAGTAAAAGGTCTAAATAAAGCGCAAAGGTCGCGGAAGCTGGTGGTAATGCAACGCAGCTCGGTATTGCTTGTGGATGATAATTCGCGTGTTAAGCGTATAGGGGAGGCACGCGAGCGATGCTGATGGGCAGATTACGCTTCATAATCGACGGGAGCACACTTGGCCAATCGAGATCGGCAATTTTCAAATTTTGCCGGCGGCCTGGTAGCTCCAGTGGGAATTGCTTATCGGCACCGAAAGGGTCGAGCTGATTTTATCTCGTTTCACCGGTTTCGCAGGAAGTGCCGCGCGAAATTGCTCAATGTTGTCAGTGCAAACGTCGCGATTATATGTAGATCTTTGCGAGAACATTGTTGGAGAACGTTGAAAGTCAATTTGCGGATGGAAATCGTGGAAACATTACGCGGACTCCAATTCCAAGGTGAGCAACTTGTTTTTTTTTACAATATGCCTTTTGTGAATGTTTTGAATGGTGGGTTATTGTAATTTGATTTAGATTCAGTATCGAATACTTTTCTCGATTTCCTATGCTGTGTAAAAACACACAATGTTTATACTGTGTCAGCCCAATGTTGTATACATACAAGGTGTTCAGCTACACGTGGGCAAAAATGAGAAAGGCAATTCTATGGGTTAAAATAAGAAGAAAAGATACAATAAACTTCTTTTTAAATAATTCTTCTCGAAAACGAAACCTTAACATGAAAAAAGTTGATTTTATATTTTCGTTTTATTTTAGCCCATAGAGTCACCTCTTTCATCTTTGCCCGCATGCAACACCATGTGGGCTGTTGCAGGAAACTGCAGCACAGCGTGATTTATATGATTATTTTGCACGTTTAAAGATCAGATTTATTTCTTTTACGCGTATCACGTCCTTGGGAATAAGTCAACAAGCCGAAGGTTCAAAACGTTCGGTGTTTGCCATGGAGAATTATGGCAAACTGTGTGTATATTCCTTTAAAGTTCGTCTTATCGCGTGCATTTAAGTCCACCATAAATTACGTTTTACGCGAGAATATATAAAAGCATATGCGGATCGTGTAAACCAATTAAAACGTTTCCCTTAACTTTTCGTTCTAATCAGCACCTGTTTCCCTTTGTTTAACTTCTGCCAATTAAAAAATTGTCATTTGCATCAATTATAGTCTTAGATATATCTCGAACGTGCCAATACGATATTTCATATAAATTCGAATCGCAATCCAAAAGATCTATGGACCGCGTCTCGTTTAAACTTTCGCGTTTATCTGAACGTTCCGTCGCGCCGGGGATTCTTCGTGATTCCGGCTCATTACCTTCAGTGGAAGGTGAAACTCGTGCTCCATAAATCGAAGGTCTTCCAGGAAATATTCCACCGCAAAACTGTCTTTCGCGTTCGACCGTGGACGGTCGTTAATTCGATTTCAGTGGCTGTACCGTTTACGAGCGACAAATTCATGCGGAAACGGACGCCTCCGCCCGCGATTTATTTCATCCGAACCCTAAGATTTATTCCCTCGCAAGAGGGAGAGTTTCATTGTTCATGTAATAAATCGTATTGAGCCGTGCGACAATCGGTGATTTATAAAGCAGCAATGTTGCAAGGGATGAATATTTAGAGCCATATAGAAAATTTGTATTTCGTAATAAATTCCGCTTTTCATTTGGGAGATGAGAGGTTTAGGGTTGGCTGGTACGTTTCTGGTTATTTGAGAATTCGGGCTAGAGCTTCCTCTGTTTAATTTTCAAATATTAAGGAAGATCCGATTCTGATGAATTCGTGTTTTATTGCTCGGAACAAGTTCAATAAAAGGACTTGCCTACCACAACTGTGATATTGGATTAATTAGCATTTCTGAAGTATTTTCCTGGGCTTCTAAGCAAGCCATACAAAAACCGATTGAAATTAATATTAAACGGCTATAGAAAAGAAAACTAACAGTTCCACGAATGTCCTCGTCGTCTAGTCGTTACTGAACTGTACCGCACAAATCGAATTAACGTCCAGTCCCCAAAGAATGGATGAAGAATAGAACGATAATTCGATTCGAAAGTTTACTCATCATCGACCCGTTGCTTTTACGATAGTGCAGGGATCGCGGGTGTACGATTGCCACGACGGTGGTTGCCCTTAATTATAAAATAACATCTCGTTTCGCCTCCCTGGACGAAAGGAAGGCGTTAGGCAAATTTCTAATGTTACAGCAATACTATTGTACGACTGAATTTATGCGCGCGATAACAAAGGACATCGTCGGGGATAACGGGGAATCGAAATTTTATCTGTTCGGCCCGGAATTTACGTTCCAATCATTATTCTCGGCGGCGTAAAATCGGTTCCAGATGGTTGTTATGGCGACGATAATGTTTATTTCATTGCTTGTGGAATCCGGTTGTGATGTCGTGTAACTTGCTTATTACGTTCGATATCAATAACATAGGCGTCGCGGTCGTACAATATCGATTGAGCATATTTTTTATAAATCGTACACATCTCCGGCAGTGTTTAGTTATATTTATCGCAAAGAGAAATCAATTTTCCACCATTCTTTTGAAATCATTTCTTCGACTTCGGTCTGATTTCCGCCGGCATTGATTATTACGCCGCGAGCAAACACGATCCGTTCGCTGCGTCCAATAGAATCAAGTTTTATTGGTCCACTGCGCGATGTTCGTTGTCGCTGGAAAATATCGAAAGTGGGTGAAAGGGCGGGGACGCGCGACAACTTTCCGATCATTTCAAAGGGATCGAATCATTAGTCGGAACAACGGGTAAGAGGATTGTGTTCGTGCTGCTGACTTTCCCGTCGTTCGAAAGAACATTAATATCCTCCCTTCTGTCAATTAACGAGGTATCGACGTTCTCGTCATCAACAAACGCGAATACGTGGAAATTTATACCGTTCGGAATTTCCGGCAAAGCATTTACAGCCCCTTAGTCGGAGTTAATTCATCGAAATATTCATAAGCTTGATGAAAATGATTGTTAATAATATTCGCTCCATTAAATCTGTGTCGGTGGTAAAAGTTAACAAGCCCGGCATGGATAGCGAAATAATAATTCGCAATTTTTCGACTGTACGTAAACTATCATACTTAAAGGGCGAGTATCTCCTTTATACGATACATAATTCAAGGGGATTCAGCTATTCGAATATACTTTGTTCGTCGTATCTCTGCGGAAGTATCGTCAAGTCTGTTTCGAATCGACCCTCCAGCATATAAAGCTTCGAGTTAAGCAGCAGCTAAGACATGACTCCTCCAGGCTTATCGTCGCTCTTTGTCCGTATCATCTGAAACTTTCATTATTCGCCAAGCAACCCCCTAAATATGCCATTAATGCTGCCTGGCCGGCAGTGCTTTGTATTCTACGAGCTTCCATTAAAGCCGAAACAAATGGGACGAATGTAAAAGGTGGCTAATGCGTTGTATCGTAAGCAGGTGCTCCTTGCGAATTTGTAAAAGTCGAGACGTGTCTCATTTTATTACACCATCTCCAGTGTACGAAATATCATTGGCATCCTTCGCGAACGTTTTACGGTATACAATTATTATTCGAATGGGTCGCAAGTTATACGAACAAATTCATTTACAACAAAACCTGGCTTGAGCTCTTTTAAATTCTAAAAAAAAAAAAAGAAACTCCAAACACTTGTGCTCTGGATCAGCGCGTAAAGGATATATTTGATAAAGAAGTACGTGTATTCGGGTTGCTTTTCTTCTTCGAGAAGAAGATATATCCACCATATATTTGTCGTAATCCTTGACTCGAATGTTACTCACCGTCCGCGCGCCCTTCCAGGAATTAATCCGCTGCCTTTTTGCCGGCGGCAGCGATAATTTACGGTGCCGGGAAAATTTTTCGACTGGAAGATGGAACAAGAAAAGGGGCGAGAGTAAAAGAAAAAGGTCGTTCGCGAGGCGTGCGCGCTTCTCATATCCGTTGTGAAAATCGACGGCTGATATTGCTCTATAAATTTTTCCATCGCGTCGCGCTTTGTTTACGTCGACCCTCGCGCGAAAGAAAAAAAAATAATGATAAAGGAAACAAGTTGAAAGGGGAAATTTCGCGTCACGAGGCATTGTGAAACGCAACGGGAAATATATCTTCTCTTGGAAGACACATTTGGAGTAGTAAAATGGTAAAATAAGTAAAAACAGTTTCTTCGTTTATTTATTATAGTCACTTTACAATCTGTCCATTGGACGTTAGGTAAGTTCTTGTACGTGTTATGGATTACATAGCAGGTGGCTGACAGTTTCCAATGAAATGCCAGCTCAGGGTGATCGTTTAATTTTTATGCTTTGATATGCATAGGTCAGCAGGATTAATCTTCCTTCGATACGCGTTGTGTGTACCTCCGCAGCTAGTCGGTTGGGACGTGCTTCCGTTTTCTCTTTATGTTTTTTCTTCTGCGTGTCTGATTGTCTTCCATAACCGTTAGGATTTTTAAGTCCTTACGTATGGCATCGTTCCCAGAGTACCACGGTGCATTGACTACTGTTCTCAGTAGAGGAGTTCCGATAGTTATATTTAACGAACTAAAAAGGGTAGCATTATGTTTACAATTGTTATGAAGCAAGTAGGTGTAATAAAGTTTGACAATGAATTAGTCAATAACGAAGAGAATTGCTACGTTATTGTTCAGCTATTTTTTATATTTTGCCATAGCAAATTGTACCCCGGTCTCCCCTACTTTTCACTGTAGTGACTCTAGTTTTGTCATGCCAATAATGAAAAGAATAACTACATTATTGTTGAGTTATTTTTTATATTCTGCCATCGCAACTTTTAGCTCCGGTCTTCCCTGGTTTTCACTGTAGTGACTCTAGTTTTGTTATGTGACTCATTGCTGCGTTTCCTCATAGTGGTATTCGATAGGTCCATATTAGTTTTATAATCGCTTTTTAGTAGATTTTTAATTTATTTTCTGCGCTTAGCTTAGATTCCCGATTAGCATAGTTAAACAGTGAAACAGTTCGACACCGACGGTTCCCTTTCTGCATATTCGATCTCGTTCCTCCGAACTGTGGGCTAACGCATCTCGATCGTTTCGATTTTAGATACCTACCAGAATCGTCACGATCGGGCGGTCCAGTTATCGGACGGAAACAAAGTGCCGCCACTTTGCGAGGTGCCACGACGGAAGTGGAGAAATTGCCATCGGCGGAATCAATCGTCGATAAGAGTAGTACAGCTCTTGGAATAAATAGTTTTCAGTGCCTCGGCATGGGCGTCATTGGAGATATTGCTCGCGAGGAATGGGGCCGGGTAGGAGCATAAACGGGACACACATTTATTCTTGGAAAAATGCGAAAAAATACTGCGGCCAGAAGGAGCGATCCGTGTCGATGAAGCGAACCACACTGTTTTCCATGTTTCTTCAACTCGGACGTCGTGCTGGTGTGAATGAAAAAGGGAAGAGGCTACGTATGCATAGGTAAGTGAAAAGAACTACGAATATAATGTGTAGACCAATCATAGCAAAATCGTAAATGATAGATAAATTAGTTTTCTCTTATTAAAAAGCACTGCGCACTGTCCTCATAAAATACCGTTGAACGAAACGCACAATAAAAACGCAGAACCACAATTACAATAAAACATATCTAAAAAAAGCGCGCAATGCGTTAAAGGACGCTGTCGTGCAGCAAAAGTAAACCAGTCAAAGGAAAAACCTCGGCGAATGAGGGATGAAGCATCGCCATACAGTAGTAAACTAAATTCAAAGAAGAGCAGTAAGCAGGAAGTCCAATTACCGCGAAACACGTCCTCGGCGTGCTACATAAAACAAATGTCGGGAAAGAACGAAGGACGGGAAGAAGAATCGGGATAAAGAGACACAAGCGAGGGCAGGTGGAAGCAGCCGCGAGCTTGCGAGGTCAAAGTGAGTTGAACGCGACCGGAGGGATAGATAGGGACGAGCAGCGGAACGTGATGGTAGAGGATGACGGTGGCGCATGCTCCTCCTCGTCGCTGAACGCATCGCGGGCCAGGCAGTTGCCCTCGTCGACTCCAGGTACACGCGAGGATCCGTATCGTCGCGGTGTGCCTGCCGCCTCCTACGAGGAGGACAGGGCAGAGAGCCTCTTTGGACGTCGAGGAGAGAGCGTCGCGACGCAGCTTCCTCGAGACTTTTGCGCCGTTGCCCCGACGGGGCCTCGTCGACGGGTCGGAGCACGTGTGCCGCTGCCAGTCGCGTGTCACTGCTCACCGGTAGACTATTGAAACGTTGCCGAGTGGAACATACCTTTGATCGAATTTTCCCTCGCGCGGAAGAGATTTCATTTGGAACGCTACTCGACGCGGCAGTTCACTCAGGCGAGAATCGATTGAACCGCGTGGGACAAACGGAACGAATCGAGGAATTTCGGAATTGTTGATAAGCTGCAAGGAGGATCGTGCAACATGCACACAGGCCGTTTATGCGAGGAATAGAAGAGTGAACAAGTGGTTGAACTAGCATTTGCTACTGTAAATAATACATGCGAGAAGCTTGAGTGGCCGTGAAGAGGAAGGCTATAGGGATCGTGATAGGATTCAGAGTTGATCTCGACGGCTTTTGAAGTGACCTGCACGACTTTATTGCGATTTTAGAAGTACCTGTGGTACTCGAAGTTCTACGTATTCTTAGCTTCCGCCGGTTCATCTGAGCTGAAAGGGTTTCTAAATGGTTAAAAAGGATGCTTCTATAAAAGTTGCAAAGTGCAACGAGTGGTGTATACTGTAGGGAGAGCCGTGAACGCAGAGTTTGAAATTAGCTGGTGCTGCGTTTGAGAAACAAGAAATTGCGCGAATCCTGAGTAGCTTTTGCACAAGTTCGTACATTATGAAGATATAGAAAAAAACATAATCTTGGCAAATTTTTTACGCGTTAAAGAAACATTTGGAATCTCGCTGGAATACTAAAACTCCTTATCGAATTTTCAATAAGAATATCTTAACATTTACAAAAAAAAAAATGCAAAAATAGAATTAAGCAGGAAGGGATCCGCTCGGAAGGAAGGATTATAATTTAAGCGGCCGGAACTGGCACCGCTTTAACAAGTAAATAAATCCCGGGTTGAATCGGTGGAGTTTCGGAACTCGATTACGAAGCTATTAACTGTTGACTACAAAAGGGACGCCGAACATCCCACTGTGCCTTCCTCGGGAAGGACGATAATAACCCTGGTGTCGACGAACCGAGCTATACACTGCTCCACGAAGGAGCTCGAATCAAGATCGCGAATCCGCGTGCTCGCCAAGGGGGCTTTTAAGCGCTGCTCCGGAGTTCCCGATAGTCCCATCGAAACCGCCAGGATATCGAATCGTGACGTCACATTGACTTCGCCGGCAAACCCCTTGTTCCCCCTCGCCTTCGATCCTCGTTACGTGCCAGCTTACGGACAATAGGGACGGAACTTCCTGTGTAACTGTTGCTTACTCGATCTGTACGTGGCGCATCTGCATCGGTATCTCGGGTAATTGGCTTTGCATTTCAAGTGGACCTGATAGCCGACGACTGGCATTTTCGAACTGCGAACGACAGCATTTTAGAACGCGGAATCGTGTGCGGAATCGCTGAATGGATTTCGAGGAAACGCAGAGGATTTACGGAAACATCCGATTCGTATCATTATCAAGTTGATGCCTCGTCTCATAAGGAATTTCTGTACAGAAGCGGGGAAGAAAGTTGAACCTGAAGAGGAATGAAATATTCCTAAACGTTCTACGAGTCATTTTACTTTTTCCGCCGAGCTCCTTGGAATCACACAAACGGCTCCTTTCTAACGATCCCCCGGCGACTCGGTCGGGAAATATCAGAAGGCACTGAAATCTCTCTATGGGATACGGGGGCGGTCAAAGAGCGATTCCGCTATCGCGGTATACCGTTCGAAGGACGGGTCACAACGACGTTGGATAATAATATAATTCCGTCAGACTTTCTTCGCTTTTGGGATAAAGAAACTTTCTCCCAAGGCATCCCGCTAGGTATATTAATCAGCGTCGAGTCGGAGTGGAACCACCGCGGATTCGCAGGCGGACACATACGTGTCGGGATCAAGCATTCCCGAGGAAAGCTTTCATCGTTCCGGGGGTATAACTCGCGGCAGCGGTGGAGAGGACCTCGAAGGATTAACCTACCCTCCTTTAATGGCGGAGGATCCTCGAGGATCATCGGTATTACCGGAGGAATCCGGCGATCGGCCTAGAATAGTTCTGGCCCGGCCCGAGGATATAACTGCGTGCCGAGCGTTGGTGAAAAATAGAGAGAATCCCCGGGGATTATCCACGTGTCTTCACAAAGGTGCTCGAACTGAGCGGAAATGACTTTCGTTCGACGATCAACCGCGTGCTAGACGATCCTCGACCTTGCTGATGTAAAAGTAAATTCGTGATACTCCCTCGAAACTTTGAACACGATCCTGATTAAGGGAGCGGCGTGTGTACCTGCATGAACAAATGATTGAACGAGAATCCACGCACCATCGGGTACAAAGCTAAGAGAGAAAACGCACGCTGTCTTAATTTTTTTGTTTTGTTCTGCACACGATCCACGGTCGAGGCTCGTTGGATACCGCAGAAGTTCATGGGCAAGGGCGCGAAGCGTTCGATTCGGTAGGGACACGCGTCGATATCAATCGGTCATGGCCTGGCAACCGGTCAACGAGACCGTCCACGACACCGGTAATTACGTGTTGAACGTGTTGTATTATATTAACAAGTTGAACGAGTCTTTGAACCCGGAAGCGATCAAGTGTTTGGAACGGAAGCACGAGGAAGAGTTGCAGAGGCTGTCCCTTGGGACGCAGCGGGAGGAGGAGCAGCAGGGATGCGAAATTAACTGGGATTCTTTGCTGTGCTGGCCGAGGACACCGCCGGGAACGCTGGCCACGCTTCCCTGCTTCGAAGAGCTGAATGGAATTCGTTATGACAGCACACGTAAGTAGAAATTTTATTTCGCTGCGAGGCACGTGACGTTCTTATGCTTGCGGCAGCGCGGTGCAACCCCTTTGCCCTGCGGTGTACAGTGATATTCGTGCAACAGACTATTGAGAAATGCGAGAAAGGATGAAAGCACAAAGCAGACATAGTTTAAAAGTATAACTTGATTAAATTAGAACTCAGAACCGATGGCTACTCGCATCAATATAAAATGTTTAGGATATATTTAAAGAAGAGCTGCTTTCATTATTTTAATGGATACGTAGTGCACGGTGAAAAATGAAAGAGCCGTTTGCACAGCGATAAGGGTTGCAAGCGCAGAGGAGAATTCCGAGTAAAGTTAATCAACGAGCGTTTTATGCAA
This sequence comes from Holcopasites calliopsidis, assembly GCA_023838395.1. NCBI lineage: Eukaryota > Metazoa > Arthropoda > Insecta > Hymenoptera > Apidae > Holcopasites > Holcopasites calliopsidis. Next base: position 4,176,524 of record JALHAQ010000008.1, read on the forward strand.
TAACGACGTAACAACTTAATTAATAGCCGCGTTTACTGAAAACTACATGCTCCGTTCGCTCCTGCATCGAAGTACGTAACATCCGACCGAAAATATTCTCCCCGTAGGCATTATATGTATACATAGATTTCTCCGCTCCGATTTTATCCATAAAGAACCATAAAGTTTCTTCGATCGTGGTGAAAGAAGAAAAGAGGACGTATTATTTCGGGACACCAATCAATCAGGATTAGGATTCGATTTCTTCTGTAAGAGGCCCGATGATTCGATTCTTTGAAGCACAATTGGCCAGAGTAAGAAAAAATTGGTCCGGAAAGATTCGGGTCACCGCGACAGGTTAAAGGGGAAAAGGACGAGGCTCTGTCGTCCAATTTCCATCTTGAAACGTGCATCGATCCTCTGATATTTTTTACACAAAGGATTGTTACTGAAATTTCACCTTTCGTTACTATAATTTACTCCAAAATAAGGTGCACGACTTACTAATTTATTTATTAATTCCATAACACGTTTAAAACCTTATGCGACTAATCGTTGAGTGGAACTGATGAAAAATTCATGCAATCAACTTGTTGCATCGTAGCTATAACTCCAGAACACTATTTCCCTTAATTTATCTTGCTCTGTTTCTCCTTTTTTCTTTGTATCCGTGCAAAAGAACTTTTCATTTTAATCCTCACGCACACTGCTGCTCGGATACAAAGCGAAACCGTACAGAACGCGAGATTTACATAAAACGTACAATTATGCAGCTGTAATTGCACCCGGCCCGTGTGTTAAAGTCAAACTTATGTGCATTTTACTCCGACGAGACGCGAGTTTGAAACCACCGCTAGCCCGGGCGGAAGTCGAGCTTCAAGCATCCATTGTACCGAATTCAATTAGACCATTAAGCTACCACGACGTTACTGATCTAATTTTCTTCGTCCACTTTTATTTTCCTTCGAGGCACTGTAAAATTTTGTGAGCACTCGACTCACCTTCATTCGAAATCAGCGCGAAATCTCCTGCACGCTCGGCGTGCCGTGAAATTGAAAAACCACACCGCTACAAAATGCAGCTGGACCCTTTTGACGTTATATCGACGCCCAATGGATGAAATATCGTTTCGCAAATAAATGAGGCAACGACAGAGAAGGATAAAATCAATCGCAATTGAGATTTCAAGCCTTCGCAATTCGAATGGCGCTCGAATTAGCCGATATCGGTCGCGTATAATCCAGAGATTAAAACCCATATCTGTACATCTAAATCGTGAATTCGCAGATCTCGAGGCAACATTGGCCACTCCCCTAACTATAGATTCAACCCGTTTCGTGGATTCGCAGTGCGTACATCCTTTTGCATTTATACGAAAAGCCTTTCGACATCTTTCCCTTCCATTCGCGGCGCTTATCTATTGGAACCGTACAGTGTCTCATACGAGCATCCGCAGTTTCTTTGTCGCAAACACCGCGTTTACCAAGATCCGACGTTGAAAGTTGAGGTAGCGTCGCGTTTATCCCGAATGTCTTGTGTACTCGTCGATGCGGCGTAATTTGAATTCCTCGCTCAAAAGAACTCCTTTTCAATCACCGCGGAGTCGGGCAGAGCCTTAAACTCGTTTTTCTTCTTCCGTTCCTTCCTACGCCACAATCGATACGAGTACGCGGGCTCGCATACGCCAGCGGCGCGTCCAACGTCGGTGGCTTTGCACGCTTTTAATGATCCACCTTCGGCCGTGCGTAACGCGGAATCTGTAAAACGGTTGCACGTAATATCAAATCCCCATTTATATGGAAGCTCGAATCAAGTGTTGCCGCGCATCTGTTCCGGGAAACGGAAATTATATCGAACCGCGTTCGATCCGGTAATAAAAGGGTTTTCAACGTTAAACGACGCGCAGTATCTGGGAGTGGCGATCGGAGCGGCTGATCTTTTCCTTTTTCAGCAATTACTTTAGGCGTTGCTGAAAGTTTCGGATAGAAATCGAATTAGGACCGACAACGTCTTTTTTTTTGTTATAAGATGAATGGATGCGTTACTGCGATACTCTGTGCGATCTTCAGGGGATGTTTTTTTCTTTGGACGAGAAGTTCCCACCTCGTTATGGTGGATAAATATGTCACTGGGATCGTAAGATTAGGAGAGGGTATTTTTCATTCGCTTACCAGTGTTTCAGTTTAGAATAAAAAAAAAAATGGAAAGACGTAGAAACGATTGGCTCTTGGGTAGTAAAACGTTTAATATTGAATTTTCAAAGATGACGAATGTTGGTTCTAGTAATGTTCAAATGTATGAGACACGAAAGGAAGCAGAGTGTATATATTACAGCGTGCGTTGCTTGAAAACTGCCCGAAGTAAAAAAAAAGGGGTAGTGTAGGCGTAGGGAAAGGTAACAAAGAGTCTGCGAAAAGAATTCATTAGAATTCATTAGAAAACAAAGGGAAAACTTTGACACGCACGTGTAAAGGATGTTTTAGCATGCTTGGTACATTTTCTAATATATCTTTCACTTTCCTGTTTGAAATATGTAAAACATTTTTTTATACAAAGTTCGTAAGACCGATTGCGGCAAGGGTTTATCACTATAGTTGCAACTTGTACACGTTTTCTTATTCAATGGGTCGGGGAGTACTTTCGTAACAAATAGATTGAAAGACAGCACCGCGTTCCGGTCGTTCCAATAAGTCGGCAAGCGAGTAGATATTCGTTTTAATTAAAAGGGGGACGCGTGATAGCGGATGACACGAAGTTAATTATGAAAGTAACCGGCCGTCCAGCTGGCCGCGCCATTTAAAATCAAATTACATTAGCGTCGCGCGATGTCTGCAGAAAGCAAATTGTGAACACTGTTCTATTTTCATCCTATTAGCACCTTGCACAGATCACCGCGGATACGTATCCACGTCACCGTCGTCCATTTAAACGCCTGCTCGCGTCAGGAACGGAGAAATCGTACACCCTGTCCGCTCGCGTAAGAATAATTGATACGCGATTAAATCTAGGCAGTAGCGAGCAAAGTTTTCTTCAATCGCTCAAAACCAGTCGAACCTTCGCATGTATCATTTTACTTTATTTATTTTCACGCCTTCTGGTGTAGTCGTGGCAGAATTATTTAAACGAGACGGGTGAAGGTTGCCGAAGTCCGCGCGATGAAAGAGATTTGCAAATTGAAATTTTCTTTAAACGACTAGCTCTTGCAAAATAGGCGGATAGAAGGGAAAGGAACCTTTGAGATCTTTTCGAGCTCACTTCGTGCCACTCAGCACGTGCATAAATACTAAAGTAACAAAGACATCCAGTGCTCCAAGAAAAGAAAAAACCTAAAAATCATCAAAGAGAATACTCGTTTCCCGTAAGAATGGAACATTGAATCATGCAACGCAACAGAAATTGGACCGAATTGTCCGATAATTATCGAACACTGGCTGCAGTTCCATGGTATCGTAACGAAGCAACGGCCCTGGCGATATAATTGGTTGCTTCCACTGATTTCCAGCGGCGGATCGCGGTATTCATAAATGTAAGAGAGCCACGTGTTGTTACTTATACGGTTCACGTGCGTGCACATACGCGCGTATGGTCATAGGGCAAAGCTACGCGTGTATACGCGAGGGGAATGGGGCGTATAATGGTTGTCGGATTGGCCGAGCTTTACGACACCATTACGCATTCGACAACGGCGGAGGGCTAAAAGCGAATCTTGGTTGCAAACTGACACGCCAGAACTACCCGCTGTCGCCTCATGAATGTTTGAATCGACCCGACACGTCAAAAAACGTGTATGTACAGGGTGTAAAGAAATTATAGGGTCAAATTATAAGGTCAAAATGTTTGTCCTATCGGATTCTATAGGTGCTGAGGGTAAAAAGTGTGAAAAGAACCATGGGTCGCGACTCAACCGTTTTCTTGCAACAAATGATGTGTTAATACTTTGCATTGGTCAGCACGGCTTAGAGCGAGAGAACGAAAGAGAGGTAGCGATGGTCTTGCAGCCCTTCGCAACGCACCGGCCGATCTGTCCCTCTTTTTCATTCTCTCGCGTCCGACCCGTGCTGATCAATGGAAAATATTAATATCATTTATTACGAGAAAACGGTTGAGTCGCGACCCATGGTTCCTTTCACACTTTTTACCCCCATGATAAGTGGAATCCGATAGGGCAAACAAAAATGTTGATCTTCATTTTCAAGATCGAGGAGAATTTTGCACGAATAATAATTGTTACAAATAATTCCTTTACACCCTGTACATCGAACGCTATTCCGCTGGGGGATAGATAGCAGAGGAGCTTTTGATCGTCCTTCTCATTGTGCGCGAGATGCATTTCAAAGGTGTTCAACGGGAATAATACTGAATGTCGACCGATACTGAGAGATAGCCGGGTTACTTTTTTCCGCTGGAACGATTGCTTTGGTAGAATCGATGAAAGAACTGCGATGTTTCGGCTGGCTAAACGATTGATTTGTGACGCAGAAGTCGGGAGCGTTCGCGTATAGGATGCTAATTGGAATAATGGAAATAATTAGCCTTCTTCATTAGAGAGTTCTTCCAGAAGATATACGTACATATATGTGTATTAGAGATCGCGCTCGTTTCTCTAACGATCTCCACGCGGGAAATGGTCGGGCGTTGAGTTTCGAAAGCCCGGAACGTTTTGATCATGTTAGTGTTGATAACTTTATGCGTCGGTGAGAGTAATTAAATCAGTGGCTTGTCATGAATAGCTTCCTGAAAGTTCAACCGCACGTGCTCGCGCCGCGGTCATGGCGCTGCGGGGTGCGAGCATACCAATCTCGGAGTTTTGTTAAGAGAAAATATTATTCGGGCGACATTTCCTTCCCGAGTCTCTCCGAGAATCGTACGGGTCAAGTTGCTTTCTTAATGAACCACTGCATGAACGCGATAAGTTTTACAGTTTACTGAGAAGGTATAACTTCAGAGAGTAATTCGTTTTAGCTAAATAAAAAAAAAAGGGATAGATAGAATCACAAAGGACGTAGTGCTCGATAAATCGATTTGAAAAGTACATAGAGAAGGAAGCCACGGACCTTTCCACGTGTTTCCATCAGCACTGTGTACACCCAAGATGCACACAGCTGCAGTGAGTTAAGTTAGTGTGTTGTCCAAGAAAATATTGCTTAATCCTTGATTGTGTTTGTTTTATTAGCGCACGAGTTGGCCAAGCTACTAGTAAAGCAGATAACTTCAAAACCTTCCAGCTTTTAATTATTCGAATTTCAATTAGTCCACGTTCAAATCTAAGCGAAGTATTCTTTTACTACCACTTCGTGAACTTCATAGAACTTGCACACCATTGCTCGCACAATCGCATTAGGTATCTCTGAGGAGCTACCGTACTCCATTCGAGAGGATATTTTCTCTGAAAGTCGCCGCACTCGAAACAACCGCCACTTTTCACATACTCTCTTCTGCATTCTCGTTTCGCCGAGTAGCGGCTTCTCGTTTCACCCGCAACGAAATTCTCGCTGCCTAGAAGGCTAAAAGCGACTCCACGAGACATGATCCAATAACGGGGTGGGCTCTCGAGCTGAAACAAATTGTCGACTGAGGGTTCTGACAATAAAAGACAAGTCACCGACGGACGTGGAAAGGATTTTTACGATCTCCCTTAATCTTGTTCACCTTCTGCTGTCCGCAAACGCCGTCAAAGAGAATGATTGACCTGCTCTTAAACAGTCACGAAATAACAGCTATCCTTTTTTCCCCATTCAGAGCCAATGAAAAACGAATCAGCGTTTCCCCGCGATGAAACTGTTTTTAATAATCGTCGCAAGTGGCTTTGATTAAATTTCCACGATTTTTATATCCTTGTAACCTTCTGACAAGGCCTTCTGAAATAATAACGTTTTTTTCCCCCCTCGAACCGTGCTATTCTTTTTTCCAGCCGACGTAACATACGGCTTCCTCGCAGAAGGAACAATTTATTCGCCGTGATTCCCGTAACGGGCCGACTGAAAGGGATTAGTCTTAAGGTCAATAACCCTTATCCGAGTGAAAAAAAAAGCGAGGTCGAGATAGCAATCACATCACATAAAGCGACGTGAAACTTTTGACCGTCCCTGCTCTGCGTTAGAACGCTGGATAATCAGGGTTTATTAAAAAGCAGGAGCGAAGAAGAATTGCTCGCTTAAAGCGGCGAGGTCTCGGAGGCTGAAAGTACATAGTTCTTAATTAGATTCGAATCGTCGTATTTTAATTCTTCGTCGGTTACACGGTTGTAAGCTTAGTCTCTTCTGGGCGCATTATCTTCGTTCGTTATTATAGTATTATTATGGAAAGGCTATTGTCATTAGTGAGATAGTAGACGAGATAATCGGTCGTACGTAAAAAGCGTGAAAAAGTGGAGGACCGATGAGAGGAAATGCCCGCGACACCTTGGGATCATTTATTTTTCACCTTAAGACGCCATTTGGTAGGCTTTTTGTCAAGGGATTAGGGGAGGAGCGAAGTCAGATCGATAGATCACCCGATTTCCATGAAAAACTGCGCAGTCGTTTCTACTTTATACATACATGTCGAAAGAATTTGAAATACTTTACTAATTAAAACATCATGCAGAACAAGGCTGTGTAAAACTCAAACTGCTTCCCATCGATCGATTAAAGGCATTAAATCACAGTAACGATAGCAGAATTCTTCATGGTCAGCAGCAGCAGCTTTCATCGATTACTTAGTACGTGACGAATGTCTCACGATGAATCTGTAGTCGAGAACACCTGTGCGTTCCTCTTTCCCAGTTGCGCGAGATATTACGAAATGGTAGAAACGCGTATACATTGAGCGGCAAAGGGCTTGAAATATCGAGGTTGTCGATGCTCCCGATTGACGCTTGTAATTAGATTTATGCTTGGATCGTGGGGCGTTGGTATATTAACGGTATTACCCGAGGGCGCACGTGAAGAACCCTCGGGGAACCGCTAAAGGACATTTTAGAGGCACTCCTGCTTGAAAAGAGCCGCTCAAATACCGCCTCCGGTTAAATTAATTAAGCCCCTTGCGCTTCCTTTGGGCTAACGAAATCATTGCGTGTACACTGTGTCGGACATATGTGGACGATACACATTTATGTAATAGTGGGATGGATTTGTCGAGGATTTTCGAATTATTTTTTGACGCTGAACAAATTAATCTCACTGTGCAGAACCGTCCCTAGGAGAAACCCGCAATCGCTTTGTACTTTTCTTTTTCTTTTTAGGGGAGTGTAGAAATAGTTTCTAATTAAATATAAAGAATGGCATTTTGGGAAATTTACTTAAGGCTGTCAATTGGACAGAAAAGTTCAAGAGTGTACACTATGCATTCATTCGTGTTACTTGAATATTTATTGAACTCTTAATTAATTGAAATTAAAACTTCCGAAGCTCAAAGATACGTTTTAAAGAGGTATGCGGACCAATCGCAACAGCTGTTTAACCGTTTTTCGTGCCACATGAAAAGCTACGAGAAAAGATACATTTATTTTCCTTGGATTTACAGCTTCTTCGTACCTTCCCTTTGGCTCTTCCCTCCAGTACGTAACAACTAAAGTGCATATCGCAGACGTTCAATATATCCACCGTGACGTTGGGTGTAATATCGTGTCCCGTATTTTTGTGTCGGTGCCGCTTTCTAGAACGTAGGAAGTGTTTCTTGCCGGCCTGGACCCGTTTAATATCTCCTCTCGTGAGACCTATTTCGTACGCGTGATCACGTATTTTATCACCAACCGGTCCCACGTTTTCCTTAATTCTCTGTACGGCCACTTCGCGAAACGTATGGCACACTTCAACTATAAAAGACGAACTTCTATACTCGGATAAATCTTGGCCGTTCATATCTAGGTATCCATCACGTTAGATCATAAACGAGAGACACACAGATATATAAAATGATTGATAAATAATAATTTCCGGCTAATTCCAAACGAAAAAGACTTTCGTCAAAGAAGAGCTTAATGTGCCGTGCGATAAAATAAAAAGTTAAATGTCTCGAATAAAATATTACATTTCTAACAATACAGTATCTGTACAAAAGGACGCGTATCACTTCTGGGAAATTAAGCAGCCCCCCCCCCCCCCCTCCCCATTTGCGGTTACAATGGGCTATGCGAGTGCAGTTTATCCCCCCCTCCCCTCCATCCGTATCGGAGTAAATTAACGTCCCAACCAAGTGGTAGCTCGGTTCGACAATAATTATTCTGTAGACCTTAATTACGGTTGCCTGACAGGTACACCTAGCACGCGCTGTTTACACATTTATCCGCGTACAAGAGGGGCGCACGTTAGTCGTAACCAGCCGGGAACAATCTGATACGACGAAAACCAAAGTGGTTAATTAGCCTTTAACATCTGCACCACGTGTCTGTGTTTCAGTCGTAAATTTAATTAATGCATGCATGCAAGCATGCATGCATGCTCGTCTTTTGGAGCGCTCTCAACAGATTTCGGTATGCCTCTTCTGTAGATTTCATTTGAATTCCCATAACGTTCCCTGTTATCTCGCACAAACATCTCTTTTTCATTGTAGTAATTTCGATAATTTTAATAATAACGCGTTCAATGTCGTCCATAGAATTATTCTCACTGTCGAGATAAAGCTTGACGGGCTAGCTAAAGGGATTGCTATATTCCCCCGTTGTTCATAAAGAAATGTACGTACATAAAGAGTACCTACTTCTTTTCTGAGCTGGCTTAACGACCACGCCTTCAATATCTACTCGCTTCTACAAGAACACTTTAACACGAGCTTATGGAAAGCGCACTCCTGTGTGTCGTTGAAAATTTTTACGTTTGAAATATTTATAGGCGTGAATCCGTAATATTTCATCTTAATGCTATTATAATGTCTCGTATAGAATCATTCGTGAAAATAATTTAAATTCTTTAAGTAAGCTCTTCAAGTCGGATTTATCTCCGAACGCGATGCAGAGACGTTTTGAGTTCGTGCAAGGAGATTGCAGAACCCTAATCGGGGGGATAAAAAATACCGGAAGATGGAAATTCTTGAGAAACGCTTAAACGCGAGCCACTTTGAAAAACCGCGACGATTAGCTTGGTGAAAGAAGATCAAATTAGAACGGTAGAAATAAATTGAGGGAATGAAAAGGCCAAGGCTAATGAATTGGGATTGGCAGTCCTCTGAACGAAGAAAGACGGCTCGACTCGCGGACACATTTATTCGAGGAAGATTGAATGATAATTTTTATGGAATTCGCGGTAGAAAGATATTCGGAAGGATAACGTTTGGAATGGATAGGCGTGAAATAATTCTTGAGAAAGTATTTGGTGTAAAAGATTTTTAAAAAAAGGGCAAAGAAGAAACTAATTCCTTATTTATGAAGGTTGGATAACAATGTTTCGTTTAATATAATTGATGCAAACGACAAGAGTGTAATACATTCAACATTTTGCGCTTCGTGTATTTATTTTTCATGCATTTAGATGACTTCGAGGTTTAACTAAAATGTCGACACGTGTACTCTTAATCTGAATATGTTAATACTCGAAGATATAAATAATTTACGCGTGATTTCATTCAGAATTATAGAGCCTATATTTTACGCCCGAAGAAGCGTACAATTAAGATCGATTTACTCGCATAAAGTATACAAATCATCTCATCGTCATTCTATCATTTAAATACCGAATGCAATAACATTCAATTTATTTCTGTGTATACAAGTGCACGTGTAATATAAAAAGTCGATTCTTCAATACAATTCCCTTTCAATACCATGGCCTTTGAACATCAGTCCAAGGATTAATTTCTAGTTGCGGCAAATTACTGGGAAGCAACAAGTAGATTCATCTCGTCAAACGCGTGTGCGTTCGTACCAGTTTCATTCAACTTTGTTTCCGATGGATTCCATTGGTTCGTTTAAATATTCTAAAGCACAGCACGCTTCTTTGACACCTTAATGGAAGCCGGCGTCAATGCAAAATCATGAAACTGCGAAATTAGCTTCCCCGATAATAAGCTCTACTAATATCGTTGGCTATCCCTTTAAGCTTGTTGAGCTCGAAACATGTTTAATGCGTCATCGCTAAACTGCGGATTTTTGTGCGTTTATAGGAAATAAAAGAAAATGCAAAATTGCACAGAATGTACGCAATATAAAAAAAATGTACAATGTATCCAAACTGTAGTACCCTTTATGATACCTGGCAATTGAAATAATTTTCTACCAAAGTTCCACTTTTTTCTTTACTGTGCTTCGAAAAATATGAATTTGCATAAAAAATTTGCATCAAAAAACACAGTCAACGTTAAACACATTAATTCACTGCAACGAATCAACATGTTGTGCAATTAAAATCTTCCAAGACCCAATGAAAAGTAATCAGAACTCTTCTGTACGAAATATCGACAAACATTCTTCGACAGAGCTCACACCTAAGGCGGTCGCCTCCCAATCGAACTTTCGTTCGCCATTCGAATTAAATATTGAGGAAGCGCTTGTCCATCCCGAGCGCTTGCTTTATTTTCACCACCCCACGATCGATACTTACCGTAATGCCGTTCGAAAAGTAACTACACCGGGGTGACTGAAAATCGATACTCAGAGATTGCCTAAGCGCGAACCTGTCGTCCTAACAATTTTGGAAACCTGGCTAAAGCGCAATGTCATTCTGTTGTACATAAAAGAAAAACACGTTCATTGATCGAAAGAGTAGCTCGTTCGCAACCATGGGCCATCGATGATACGCGTATGTATGTATGTATGTAGGACCGCTCACGATTTATAGCCGACGTCCTCCTTCGTTTTTGTGCTGACAAGAATAGCATTTTTCACACGAGATCGTTCTTCATCTTCTTCCCCTGCTTTTACACGGTTCAACAGCTCGAAATATACTCTCGTCATTTCTGCATTCGAGAGTCGAGTTTAACGCTCATAACACAGTGGAACCAGATGTAATCAGCAATTACTGTCTTTTCCACGAAATGAGATTGCGAATGGAAAAAGGGGCGCAAAATTTAGATTGCGCGCAATATTGGCTGAAAGTGTTATACAATTTGCTTGTTGACATTCTGTATTTTCTGCGGTCTATGATTTTATATTATTATAAAATAATTTAATTATATGAAACATTAAAAATAGTCCATATATCTTATAGAATAATACATGGGAAATATACGATTTATACAATTATAAAAGAGCAAAAATTTCATCATTCCACTGATTCACTTACGTCTGTTTTCTGAAACAATGTTCTTTCATGGACCAACAAGGAGTACAGTAGACATCCAAGAACGGTTTCATGCCTCTGACCTATAATGTAAGACGTAAGAGAAATGGCACTTGGACAGTTCGAACGGTTTGCCGGCGTTTTGTACAATGTCGGTGAAACCTTGTAAACCTCGAAAACGGCTGCCTACGAATCGGACGACCCCTCCGGGAATCCGTTTCCGATACGAAGCTTGCAATTCCTTTGAAACCGGGTCGACACCGAGCAAATCATCGTGCGAAGGATGCTACGAACACCATTCGAACACGCGAGATTCACGGTTGGCTTGCCCGATTCAAGATTGCAGTCCGACGCTTTGTAGATTATTTATGAAAAAGAAAATTCCTGAATGAAAAGTTCCATTAGAATGGAATTAAATCGATTATTCCTGAGAAATCAAACTGAACAATCTGGAAACCCATATAATCGGTGTACCTTTTCTTAAAGATTTAAATTAGCTGAATTACTTGAAGCTCGTTAATTACCACCCTTCATAATAATGTAACGCTGAACGAAACACCACATTCAGTCGAATCCATTAGCAGAAAGTAAAAGTGCTTACGTAATTGACTTTGCCCCGAGCGACGAAATTAGCGGCAGTTTGGGTTAGTTAGACAAACTCAAATATCGGTCGGCGATAGCAGACGGCGTAAGGGGACGCGATAATTAAGACGGTCGCATAGAACGGGAGAATTTATTAGTGAACACACATTGCTGGAGGCGCGATCTTCAAGAGTACGACGCAGTCGTTGGAAAACATTTCGCTAGCCTGAAATTTTCATGCAGCTCTGCGTTGATTGCTTTCAGTCTCGTTAAAGAATTGTTATCTCAATAATGGAACGGACAAGCGAATTTTTTAACTACGAAAGTAGCAACGTTCATCGATCTTCTTCTAATTAACTGGCGCATTCTATTAATATTTAATAAGAAAGGGTATCGCAAGGAAATAATAGGAGTTGGAGAATAAACTTCGTACTGAACACATTATATTAAGGGATGAATTAATTAATTGAAGCGGACGATTGTTTCTGAATATCTCGACATAGAAAGCTACTCCTTCGATAAAAGGCTTGAGCGTGAACGTTGATTTTCCCCTATTGCTGATTTTATCGCGAAATGCACTACTCTCCAGCTTCGAGCTCGTGCCGCAACGATATAAATCCATCCGTGAATGTGAAGTCGTATTTCTCAATAAGATCGCGAAACGCCTGGCTGTTGTTAGAACAGATCTTCGCGTGCTTTATCATGGAAAGCGTAAAACATTGTGCGATGGTTGATCCGTTTACGAGCTGAATTTTTATTAGCCAAGCGTGTTGTTATGGTGCAACAGAGTCGCCGTAAATATTAAATTTGCTTGAGCACACTGTAAATGTGTCCATTTAGCAAGATATCGTTGGTACAACGACAAATATGCGCTAATCACTATTCAATTATTTCGCTGAATTCCTCTTTAAACTCCTGGCAAAAGTTTTTCACACGCCAGAAGTGAAACGTCCAAGTCGATTAGTCCTAAAGAAAACATCATGTCTTGCAGCTTGAGAAATATGACATTCAGAGATGAATATCTCTCGCTTATTCCGTAGTCTGACTTCGTCAATTTTGCAAATGGCAAAAGAATCCAGTCACACGCGACGCTCAAATTTGCATAGTGATGGAAACTCGGAGGGCGAACTATCTTTTTGCAGAAAGCGGAATATAAAACTCGCGGCAAGTGTCGCGTCCTTATCTTCAGCGCATCTCAAAGATTAATTCCGCAGATGCGTATCAGTGAAAAAGAAAACTTTCCCCTCGGTTTAATTTATTTCGCAATACCGTCGAATTGCTCGACAATCTATTTTTTTTTCTTCGCATGCAAATCTCGGCCGATAGAAAAAGTACGGCGAGAAGCTCTTGCGATATAGGCTTGTTTGCGCTGCTGTGAGAAATACATACATGCCGCGTGTACGGTTCGCAAGACCGTGTTATATACACGCAGCGACGTAAAATAAGCCAAGCCGTTGTATTTACGCAACAGTTGCGCTAAAAAGAAAAAAAAACAAGAAAGAAAGCGCAGAACACCGGAGAGCTTGTGCATAAATTACGAGAGTGCAAGCAAACTATTCGCGTGCGCGCAAAGCGATCAAAAAAGCGGTGAAAGATTGCTAAAGCAGCGCGGCGTAACAAAACCAAACGGGCGAACCAACGATGCGAAAGCGTTGAAATAATGCGAAATATTGCCAGGACTTTTGCACGGATAAAGCTTGCCGAGGTGTGCAGCCCTATTTCAAACTTCGCCTCTGCTTGATCGAAGAACTTGAAATTGACGTTTCCAGATGGAATCAGCCTTAATTCCGATTGGGAAATCGACGTGGAAGGAAATTAAAACGTAATTTTTCCAAAGTACGAAGGCCGGATGTGTCGAGTTTGATTGTCAATTAAAGGAGAAAAATGTTGATTCTGTTTCCAGCGGTAAGAGAAAATAGGATAATCGTTTATAAAATTGGGAGAAGGAATTGAAATTCATTACTTGCACCCAGAGGGAGCATGACATACGGGAAATGCGTTGTCCGTTCGAACGTCTGTACGTAATCTAAATTGGACGGTAAACGTCAGCGTCGACGCGCGAATTCATATTGACAGGCTTCATGCTGGATTAACGAGAATTTATTAAACGAGTGATAATTACTTAATAAATTAGGGGCGATAGAATGAATTGCCGGCTGCAATACGAATCTCTCAAAGAAACGGGATATATAAAAAAATTCCTTTGGGCAAAGTAAATTGAATTTGATTAGAAATTACAAGCAAATCCATCCCCCCTGTGGCAATTCGCAACGGCAAAGCTCACAGTTAGGGTAATCCCTTAATTAAGCCTCGTGAATGGTGAAGAATCGACGTTGATAGTCGAAACCGGATCTCCGACTGTGCGCCATGGGAATAATTTCCATTGGCATTCCGGGGAAGAAGAAGTCCAATTAACCCGAGGGTTCGATTAACAGCTGTCCCTAGCGCAAAGCGTTTCTAAATAAAACCGGCAGCCTACTCGAGTATTCTCCTTTTACTCGTCTCTCCTGCAAAGCGGCAGGTAAATTCGAAACTGCTCGCCAATTATCAACGGCGACTCTTCAGCGTACGAAATGTCCGCGAGTTTGCAGCGGCAAAGTATTCGAACGGAAAGGGGTGCGGTGCGCGGGGAAAAGGAAATGGGGAACGGCCAGGGAACGGAAGAATTTTATTGATTAAAAGTTCGAATGTTCGAACGGTAATCGGATTGCAACGTCGATAGTGTCTGTCGTAACATCTCTCGGTATCCGCATCGGTTAATGTGCATCATCGACACGGGCTGTAACGAGCGTGCCGCATCGATGAATTTCCATCGCGTCCTCTCCGTTATAAAGGACCTCGAAATAATTTGATATAATCGACGTGGACGGCGGGCGCATAGGCGAACACGATTCTTGTCGTATTAGCAAGATGACGCATAGTCGTAACATTATTACGTGGCGATTGAAATTTGGAAGTAGACCTTTTGCGGTTTGGCGCGATTAAATGGTAAGATTATTTTCAAGGGAAACTGAAGGAAAATTGGCGATCATAAATTGGAAGCTTGACTTCGTGACATTAAAGCTTTGGAGTGCTTCAACGTATACCACCTTGTTGTACCTATATTAGACACAAGGGGTGGTACGTTCAAACGTTCTCAAACTTTCGGACAGTCGTAACGGCGGTATAAAGCAGTGTGTGGCTAGCATTCGAGTTACGTGGCGATCGAATAAATACTGCAAGCCAGCATGTGGTTGTACGGTAGCCAGTAGATAAACCGGTGTGTGGTCAGACCCTTGGGAAGTAGTATATGCCCGCCTGTGGTCAGACAGAAATAAAGTATATTCCCCATGATACACATAATAAAACCATCACTTCCCTTCTCGTCTCTTTTCCTTCATTCATCATTGTTCCCTAAGCCCTTCGGCTTTCTTAAATAATCTAAATTTACCAATGTTCGGAAACACTTAGAAACAATAGTTTATACACCACTTGGAGATTTACATCGTTAAACACTGGATCCCAGATTTTCGCGTTTCCGTTAAGAGAACAACCGGCGACACTTCAATTATCATGATGGCAACAAGTATCTGCAGTTAATTGCAAGAAACGTTTCATAGCTTGGACACTCCGACGTAGACAAACACGGATATTGGCCGTGCGCGTGCAGTAGCTGGCAATCTCGAGTCGTGTAACTTCATTCCGACGGTCGCAGGATTGTTTCGGATGAAACGATAAAGCTGACGTTGAGCTGTGGCCCTTCATCGTAGCTTGGAAATTAAGCGAGTTCAGGGAATCCGTCTCTCCGAACCCAAGAAATGAAAGGCTCCTCTTGCGGGTGGCGGATGTTATCGCGATTCGTTCGAGATCGATCGTTTACTTAGAGCGATCCCGTTCCGCTGGTTGACGTGTATGATCAATTAATTATCAATTAATGCTGAATGAAGTATTTCAATAATCCTTCAATGGCGTAATAATTAATCCTCAATTTCATTTCTAAGTTAAACAAATCGTAAGAATTTTATTAGAGTAACATTTCGCGACGCTTTGGTCGTGCTGAATTTTCGGCAATCTCCGTTCAAAGGGACTTTCATGAAACACGATTCACAATAATTGTTCTGCATATATACAAAGAGCTTGATAGTGTTTCGCGATCGATATCGATTGAAATGCAACGAGTGGGTCGACAAATATTTAGCCTCAGACCGAGGGACAGAAACGGGAAACGGTTCGTTGAAACAACGACTGACAGAAATAGTACGTTTCACTATTTCCCCGTGTCTATACTTTGGCGGAGGAGCTCTTCGGTTCGATTTTCGATCCAGTTACAAATAATAAAATTCATCCGGAAGCGGTCACTTTTTACTATGCAAGAAATATCGCGTTCGTGCGACCAACCTATCACTAAATTTTAATCACCAGAACCTATTGCCTTGGTGCCGAAACTCGTAAAGAATCCTTTGGACCACTTCCAACGGAAAACTTGGAGCACAGCTCTCCAATAAACAACGGAGAATATCGATGAAAGTTCCGATTGAAATTATACCAAACCAGACAAGAAACTGGCACTTCGCTGTCAACTCAATTTATTATCGATCTGCCCACTGGCAAAGTAATTTTAAGAAAAATGAGTTTACTGATAATCAAGGCTTGAGGAAATTAATAAATTACAAAGGAGCAAACGAATGTTAATGGAAAAATATTATACACTTAAGGTACCTTTGAGAGTGATTATTATTGGATAATTATTACATACGTTCCAATAGGTCTTTTCATCCTTGTTTTTGCTACACAATCAATTCCCCCTGAAAACTTTTCAAACAGACAGGATAAATCATAAATGTGGCGAATAATAGCGATAATACGAATAAAAGGCTGCCCTCCGAGGAAACGAAGATAAAAAGATTTGCCGAGGGGTGGAAAGATTGTCCCTGAATAACTTTCTTATTGACTTCTCAAACAAAGAGCAGGAAAGCCTCCCCGCCAATTTGCTCGTCTCTTGAATCTTTGATATCCCTCGTGTCTCCTCGGCAGCTGAAGTAAAGCGAAAGGAAAATGATTTCCCTGTCTGTAACGCGGCGCGATACAGACTTTACGAGATCGCTCACTAAAACAGAAACGAGTGCGCGCCAGGCAAATATTGATCGTAAACTAGGAAAGGCTAACGATCCTGGTATCATTCCGGATCATAGAGAATTAACGGGTCATAAACGGTGGATTGCTTTGAACCTGGAATACAGTAAGCCCCGCAAAGAAGGAACTGGCTCGGGACCGGCCAGTTCCTTGTAACGAGGGGGTCGACTATTCGGCGTGATTTTGATCTCGAAGGGGCTGTGAGCGAACATCGTTCACGAGTGAGGGGCTCGAGATAGCGGCCAACCATGAAGGCTTCCGTGGAGGTGAAATGTTATACTTTAGAGGATAGAATATGACATGCCCTCTCATTTTAACACTAAGGCATTCCGGAGCAGGTAGAATCGTATGAATGAAGGCACGCTCCTATTCACTGATTCCGTAAAGATTTGCGACTTCACGCTTCTCCCTCTCGTTCTCCGATTTCGCGCTCAGCGCGGCGACTTCAAACAAAAAAGGGGTGATAACGATTCCCTTCTTTTGAAGGCGAAACCAGTTCCTTCTTTGCGGGGCTTACTGTACATGTAACGGCGAGGTTCAATGCTTGTGCCTAGTCATGAATTTGGCGCTATGTAATTTCCGTCGGCGATTTGCAACGGTGATATCGATTTGACGAGGGACTACGTCGTATAAAAAATTCACCTAAAAGAGAAATGGTGCTGGTTAGACGAGTTCGGTAACAAATCGATCAATGTCAGGGGTAAATGATTCTTCCTCCGCGAATATATGCGAACGCTATAATAGACATATGTATATGAAGAAAGCGTGTGAACGAATGAAAAATTACATATTTTTTTCTGGATAGAAAAGCTGGGCTCTGGTTTGTCATTCAGTACTTTTTACACGGAAGTGACGAGCAAACCAGACTATGAATTGTTAGAGTTCGCTAATGACATTAAATAATTTTGCACAACAATCATGATATTACCACTGTTATATTTAATATGTATAAAAGGTTCCAAACTTTCTATTCGAACCCTACATCTTTCCACGAGCAGCAGAATAATTCTTATAACATTATTCCATTCTCGAGCCACGAAACATCGGGAACAATTATTTCCACGTGGGTAATCTTCTCACAATAGGAACGTTCGTCGTTTGGACATTCTTCTTTTTCTCGAGGAACTTCTCCATCTTTACCAAAAGCCCGGATAAGTTTCTCTCCCACACAAAGCGAAAAATATTTCTCGCAGTCGTCTCGCTGCTTCATAATCAGCATTTCAATTAAGTACATTCGACTAATGGGAATTGAGACTCGAGGCAAAGATAACGATAAGCACGTGGAAGAAATGGACGATAGGGGATGGAAAAAATAGCTGGCCGTTTCTCGTTTACCGGCCAGCGAAACCAGTATAATTCGTGCATCGCGGTACTGCGTCACGTCGACACCGAACGATGCCATTAACAGACAATTCCGTGGAGAACGAATATAATGGTCCACGTGGCCTTATCCTCGGCAGGAATTTTTATATCCCATCGTGGACGATGCATAACTTATTATAATTTTATTGTCAAGGGGGTTCCCAATATGTTTGAGATATTAAATGGATAAAAAAATTAAATTCAAAGTCGCTTTGGACAAATATTTAATATACTGAAAAGAAATAAATCAATAGAATTGTATTACTTTGTACTGTTTGCTAATTTTTGAGGAAATTAAACGAACTCTGGAGTAATTATTAAAATTATTTTCCTGCTGAGCCGCGTAACTTCAGTTCGAGCGATTTTAATTACTAATACAGTGGCTGCTTTGCCCAACATCTCCACAGCGTTAATGTTTGGTATCTAATTAGTTCCTTGATAAGTTTACATCTACATGAAACTTTGACTGTTATGCATGGTAATCCTCCTTAAACAGGTCAGCTGAATATTTCCTGCTAAAGATCATTTCTGCCAGAAAAGAAGAAAATAGAAATATCCTGTTCTATCATTATTTAGGCAAAATAAAAAATTAAAAACTTCCCCTTGAAAGTAATCTAACAACAAATACATATGAAACAAACCTTTTATGCATAAAACAATGGACTCCAAAACACAATGTATTTCCGTTCAATAAAAATAACACCGTCAATATTCATCGTAACTGTTTCAACTCTATCAGATGGTAGAGTTTCACAGAATTTTCACGTGAAACAAAAATAGAATAACTACCAACATTGTATAAAAAAAACGATCACGGGTAACCAACCAAGGGGAAGTCCATCTATGACAGTCAGTTCATCGAAAATCGAGTATTCCCATTGATCGAAACGAAGATTCCCGGTTTTCACACGACAAATCTCCGATAAAAGAAGCAATAAAAAGTAAAAACAAAACAAAAATTGAAATTTGGCATAGGTATAGCCAGCTGCAGTTTTTGTCGAACGTGTGCTACTCGATCGTCCTTTTGTAATTTCGTTACGCCAGAGGGAAACATTGAAAAAATCACGGTTGCTACACGAATATGGACGAAATAATAAAAAAAATATCAATCACTAGGGATTTCCCTACCGAGGTTTTTCCGTAATAAAGCCCACCTAAATAGAATTTGGTCTCTATTTGGGTTGCAGTTTCCAAATAAATGCCCATGGGCCTTATTTGGAGACAAAATTGCGAAACTGTCTTTCTACAGTTTCCAAAACATTCAATTCACTAGAAAAGAAGCTGGAAACATTCGGTAGCAGAAGTAGCTTACTAGTTTTCCTCTCTTCTTTGCGGATATCTTGTGGTGTTTTTGCGTATTCGAATGGTGATACTTCTTTACCGTATCATTGCGGAATACATTTGCGTATATGTACATAAATGTCGAGTGTTCCGCACGAGGTTTCGGGAGGTTTTCAATAAAGTCATGGAAGTTTCAAGAATAAAAATGATTTCCTGTAAATCATATATTTATGTTTTCCTTTGTTCACATAATATTTATATAATATGGCAAATCCCGCACGGAAGTACAATTTTCATATATGTAGAAGCCCATCAATTTCAAATACAAGCCCATCTATTCCTAAGGTGGCGCGTTTTCTTTTTCATTAATCCATGCAATTCGAGGAGGACAGTATTAGATTAAATCATAGTGCATGCACTTTCGAATAGCGTCGTGAACCGCATTCCGATTCGCATAACAGACGCCGTGTCGTGGCATATTAACGCGCGGAAACAAAGCCCGCAGAGGAAGTTTGTAAATGCGCACCCCAAGGAAATTAACTGGGTGTTTTACCAGCTGTAGTGGAGGAAATGGAATTTACGCCTGGAGCTGCAGAGCTCTTTGCGCGCATCTGTACTATTTGACGTAATATCCGGGAGAATTTATATAATATTCCATTGTTTGTCCAGTAAAACGATGTATAATTTTTATTAACTCTCGATGGCCATATTATTATATCGCGACGTTGTAACGGCATACGAATTAAATTATTAAAGTGTGATTAAAATTACCTCAGCCTTCTGAAACGAAACGATCATTTCAAATACATTCCTGTCAGTACCGTCGAATTTCTCTGAAATTAATTCACCAGTGAACGCTCAGCCCCAAGCGTAGATCTACTGAATAAAAAATCGCGTTAAAATGGTCACCGAGCAACTAAATTACCGCTGCCTTCATTAATCATCGATCGGACAGATCGAGGCCCATCGATGTTCCCGTGTGAATTAAGAAACTCTCTTTTATACGATGGACCCGGCACACGTTTCACGAACGACCTTTTATTGTAGTCTTATCGATTGCGTAGGCATTTTTCTCCGCCGATCGTGAATAATGCAACGTCCACGGCATCCACTGTGGCTCCTCCGCATACGTCGACCGAGTCAGCTCGTGAGATCGGGTTAAAGTTACACATACGGATGAATATCGATTGCAAGAGACTCGGAGAGAGGCCGCGCTGCATGGGAAATCGGGCAACTGCTCGCGCGCTCGTTAAAAATAATAAATTGAACAAATCGGCGGCGATGCGGTCGGCTGTAGTAGTTGAAAATATGTCGCACAGTTAATTCGTGTATTTGAACGTGACCGAAGGTAAAATACTTGTAAAGAAAGAAAGGGAAGGGAGGTGTTAAATGATAAATAGCAGCCAGTGGACTGTGGATTTTTATGCATTTGTTGGAAACTTAAAAGTGCGAAATTGCCCAGAATGCGCGTAATGTGAAAAGGTATACAAAATGTCCAAATTAAAAGACTTGTCAAGAAAGAAAGGGAAGCGAGGTGTTAAATGATAAATAGCAGTCAGCAGACTGCGGATTTTTATGCATTTATAGGAAATCTAAAGGTGCGAAATTGCGCAGAATGCTCGCAATATGAATAGGTGTACAAAATATCCAAATTATAGTGCTTTTCATTATGCCTAGTAGGTGAAACAATTTTCTACCCATTTTCTATTTTCTTTAGTATATTCCAAAAAATATAAATTTGCATAAAAATCCGCAGTCTAGTAATCAAAGTTAGGCAGTAGCCGATTATTCTATGATTACATATGTAATTAATTGTTAAAAGTAATCATGGTGATCGTAATCGTCCTTGGAATAAATCAGTAATCTTGATTAAATTTTGTATTCTGTAATTAGTAATCGTTGAACGGATAATTAATCGATCCTTCAATTTGCCTTTAATCAAATTAACGTTGACGCAGTTATATGTAATAAATAATCCTTTGCGTTGTATTGCTCAATAAATGCGGATCTTCCAAAAGCTGTCGAGTATCGTCATACCGCCAAATTTCTAAGTTAATCATAATCCAAAGCTTGATCATTTCGTGATTAACGATTATTCAATTAATCGTGTCCCCTGATTACATTCTTTTTTATTACTTCAGTTATTTATGTTAATAATGATTGCTGGATTACTTGGTAATCGTAATAATTAGCCATGAACATGATTTTATGTCAGCTATAATCGTTAATCATTAATCGGATTACTTTTTGCCCAGCTTTGATAGTAATTAGACTAATCGTTATAGAAAACGCGAGTCGTTGGTGCAGGCTTGATGGAGTCTGGAGTAACTATAGTAACTATAGTCTTTGCCGTGATGTCCGGGAGCCTGCAATCGAAGGCGGGGTGGAAGTTATCTCGACGACTATCTACTTCGTCGGATACAGCATTTCCCTGCTCACCCTGATCATCGCCGTCTCTATTTTCCTTTACTGCAAGTAAGTAATTTTTATCTAAATGAAAATACTGATTTAAATGGACCGAAAAATTAGTACCTGTCCGCTTTCAGCATGCATCGATGTTCAATTTTATTCTCTCTGTATATGTTAAATCTTTTTTTCTTTCAACCTTCTACTTCAAAGAAATGAATTAATCAATGAAATGGGAAAAAATGGAAAGGGAATAGCAAGCAGGGTACATCATTTATGATTATTCAGTTCTGTTTCGTATACTAGCATCGTTGAATATCGGCAAATCTTCTTCCTATCAGAAAAGTCTCCCCGGACTGATTTCCCTTTAAACTCGTATCTTCATTTGTGTGTTAGCGTGTATACGAACACGCGTTCCCATGAAGGTAAATGGGTTCCTCTTGAAAGTATGAGCTTACCGAGGAACACTTAGGTTAATACGATGGTCGAGAGGTGAAATCCGGGGAACGATTACGCGAGCTTCAATTTCGTAGGATGTTGGGATCCTTTCAACTTTTTACAATTCTAGTCAAGTTACAATTTTCATATAAATACAAGCAGTTCAGTGAAACATATAGCGTTCCGAGATATTTGAAACATATTAGCTAGATTTTAATTAAGCTTTCAATTATACAGAGCTGGTCAATTATTTATCCAATCATCAAGTTCGTTCGGGAATTGATAACTGGTTCGGATAGTTTCGGATAGCAATTCTCCTGCTATTACGCGCTTACGTCGCTCGACATAATCAGAACGCCAGCATCCAGCCCATGCCTCGGCTGTAGCTGAGAAACGGCTAACTAGGAATAGCCATGAGCGAATATGTATGAATAACTTATGGACTGGCTGTAGAAATTTCAAGCTGAATCAATTAGAACATCGATAACGCGATTCGAGCTTGCCGGATTTCATGGGTGAAACGGCTGCGTCTGGATGCAATATACATAGGTGATTGAAAAGCACGTCACCGTACAATAATTGCTAGTTGGCGAAGAACAATTACGAAACAATGAATCGGTACTAATTGCGAGGAATAAGTTTCGCGCGGGAAATAATTGGTAGTCGGTATTAAGATCGCTTGGACACGATCTAAGGCTCTCCCTCCAAAGCTTTGAGGTCGAAGGCTAATGAGCAAAGAGGGTGGATATATCCGGTGGAAATACGATACAAGTCGGGGAGGTACGGAACTCCCTGTGGAAACGCAGGAAGCGCCGAATATTTCATCGGATACGCGTTCAGGATTTGAAATACACACTTCCGAGGTGGATTCGTGGTTTCCAGCGGATGTAAATTATTGAAGCCATGACCTGACTCCGCGTCGTGGCATGTTCCTTCCATGGATGAGGGCGTATGGTGTCCGAGAGAAGCAGAAATGAAATATTACCATCAACCTCGCCTCCGTCGTCGCTATCCATTACAGAATTCTAACGGGAACAAACCATCTTTTTACTTTTTAAAATGTTCGTGAGAAACCAATTGGGAATTGTTCCAATGGGACAGTTACGAAAGAGACATTTTTTTTATCTGCGGCTTACCAAGAAAAAAAGAATGCGTTGTTTAATATTATTCATGAATAAAAGTGTGTTGCAGCAGTGGCGATAAAATGAAAAGAGACTCTTCAGCTTTGATCATTATAAAATAGAATCGATCGCCTTAAGGTGTTTAACTCCTACTTAATAGCTTGAATAGAAAATTGTAAAATAATTCCTGCAGAGTTGCCTCAAGTTGAGTTAAACCGATCCCGCTCGAGTAAATTAGCTTCGCTCTCGTTAACTTCGACGGAGAGTCGCTTCGCTCTATCCTTTTGTACTTTGCCAAAGTTGGAATACTGTGACAGTCCCACTGCTACGGCTAGTAACTTGTGCTCGTACCGTGCAAAATTAGCTAAAAAATGAATAGAGCGTACGTGCTAAAAATAATTAATATTCTAGGTATTATTAATCTTTTATTTTATTTCGATTCATCATTTAATTTGACTAGCGCTGACTAGCCGCGTTTACAGTAAGCCCCCCTAAGAAGGAACTGGTTTCGCCTTCAAAAGAAGAAAATCGCTATCCTTCCACTTCTTTGTTTGAAGCCGCCGCGTGGAGCGAGAAATTTGTTGAAAGCGAAAGCGTTGAGAGAGAGAGAGAGACGTGAAGTCGTAAATCTTTACGGTCGAGTGAACAGTGACGTTTTTTTAGTAGACGAATAGGAAATGTAATGCTTCCTCACTTCCTACCGTGTTATGCATATGTATCATATATTCGAAATATATCATATTTTCATTCACATGAATAGTTTAATAAACAACTAAATATCCTGTATATACATTATAACTTATGAACTGTAGTAGCAATAATCGCGCAATACATACGTGTCGATCATTTGTTGTAACAATGGCATAACTCGAAATTTGGAGTTTATGACTTATTAAAAAATGATTCCGTGCTTTAACTCCGTATGTTTCATTAGTAAGGCTTCCATAAGTGGTCTTTTAAAAGTACGTGAGAACTGTTATGTCATGGGTGTTTCCTCACATCTGCTAACTCGATTTCCCTAATTATTAAAATAATCGTCACAGAACAAGAGCGTGTGTGACACGGAATCAGTGAATAGGTGCGTGCTTCAATCATACGATTCTACCTGCCCCGGAATCGCTTAGTGTTGAAACGAGAGGGCATGTCATATTCTATCCTGTGAAATATAAAATTTCATCTCAACGGAAGCCTTTATGGTTGGCCGCTATCTCGAGCCCCTCGCTCGTGAACCGTGTTCGCTCTTGGCCCCTACGAAATTAAAGTCATGCCGAATAGTCGACTCCCTCGTTACTGGCCGGTCCCGCGCCAGTTCCTTCTTTGCTGGGCTTACTGTATTCGAATGATGAAGAATATTTTATTCTTTACGGCCATAAGTGACGTGTTCATCTTTGACAAGCAGATGAGGAAAGAAAAGACAGGGATCCGGGGCAAAGCGAGGAAAATTAGCTTTTTATTTGCGAATTACGGTACAAGAGGAGCTCGACTCTCATTTCCTCTCCTCTCGTCTGTGGCTTGTCCTCGGTGGGTTATTCAGAACTTTCCTTTGCAGCGTTTAAGGTCTTGCTACCGGATCACGCTTTTGCCTGGAACGAGAGAGAGGGAGAGAGCAGCCGAGTGCCGCGGTTCAAAAGCTAAATATACGTGACCACGAAATTCTCATTCTCCGTTTTGCACGCTGCGAGCTACAACCACCTCTAATAAAGCGAAAACGCGATTCTCCCCCCCCCCCCCCCCATTCGTTTTCGTTTAACAAAATTCTCGCGTGGAATAAGAGATGCAGGTAAGATGTGCTGTCGTCTACCTTGTATAACTTCCGGTGTGCGAGCAGAGGACGTAGTGCAGGATTATGGAACACTTGGAAGCGAGAACTTTCTCGAGGAGCGCAGAAGTTCGTTGGATTTACTGATGGGAACGATAGTTGGAAACGTTGATCGAAGATTATGGATCGGAAAGAACTTAAGAAGTGAGAAATCGGGAAGTATGATATTATAATTGGAGGTGTTCAGATTGATCAAGGATTAAAATATTATGATTGAACATTTAATAGGATCAATTATCAATCTAAATTGTTTTAATTGAGATAGAGAAGTCGAGTCTGATTAAGAAATTGCAGGGATTTCAATTAATTGAAGGAGTCGAGATAGTGGGATCGCGAGTTGAGAGTTAAGCAATTGCACTTTAGAGAAATTAATAGTTAAAGAATTGTAGAATTGATTGAAGAAAAAAAATGAGACGAAAGAGGAAGTACATGAGAAATTATAATTGTGAATTAAGCGTACGATTAATAGAATGCAATTAGTCGAGAAATATATTTTCCGTTCCACCGTGGTCTGTACGTAAGTGGTATCCCCTGCTGTATCGCCGCCGACGCCTGACTAATTCGGTTCTTTACTACTGGAATTACTGGGAGACCGTAACTTGCCGCGCGGCATTTATCTCTGGCTGTCTAACACGAAAATTAGAATCGAACTACAACAAAGCTCCATTTATACGAACCTATCAGGGGACAAATGTTTAATATTTATTTTTCTATAACGCCGAAGATTATTCATAATAAATTCATCCATGGACTTAACCAGAAATTACTGTTACAATCTGAGCAAAGAAAGATTTCTTTGCAACGCTGTTAAATAGAGATATTTTAACCAAAACTACAGTGTATATTTTTCTCGTTTCAGGGAACTGAGGTGCATAAGAAACAACATACACACGAATCTGATGTTCACTTACATACTAGCTGATCTGATGTGGATTTTGAACAACGTGATGCAGGTATTTATGTTTGGAGCTTTCCAACTGTGAATGTGACGGTATTTGATAATTCGTAATTCGCTCGATTCGTAAAGACCCGAACGAATATTTGAGGTGGATAATTATTTTCAGGTTTCCATGCAACCAGACGTGCCCACCTGCGTCGCATTTCTGTCTCTGTTCAATTATTTTCAGCTGACTAATTATTTCTGGATGTTCGTGGAAGGTAATCAGTCAAATTATATCGCTTCCCCTATCATTTTTCCTTTATTTTATTCTGTGCACAAGCAAATTGGCTAACCAATTTTATCACTTCCTCTGCATTTGTTAAATTCGAAAATAAAATACGTTTTACATTTGTTTCAGGCCTGTATCTTTTCCTGCTGGTCGTGAAGACTTTCACAGGCGATAATATCAAGCTGAGGTTGTGCCTCGCTATAGGCTGGGGTAAAGTTTCATAATATCTTCTTTATCTGCCTCCCTCCAAGCTTACTTAGCAATCTCATACCGGGGGAGGTATCACCAATGCGTTGTATTATTTGCAGCGCGACTTACGTGATTGATGCATTCGAATCATTCTTGTTGAGATATGAAACATTTGGACGAGCACTATTCTTGCTGAGAACGAAGAAATGCTTAATCTTCAATTAGCAAGATTCAATCTACGATTCACTGCATTTGTCATCGAAATTAATTACGTCCGTTGCACGGTCTCGCTCTAAATTATATGTTTAACTTCATGTACTCTATTTTAATTAGTCTGCCGAATTTCCTATCAAGTTAAAAAGATATGGAATTTTTTTGTATGACTATTAAAAATCGGTTTAATTTCAGGCTTGCCAGTTCTCTTTATCGTGATGTGGGCTATTGCCAAATCGTTGGATCGGGGCATTCTGAACCAACCAAACCAGGTGAGAAAGCAATTCAACGTAATCCCAACATGACCGGCTCGTTTAAGTATTATATCTTTTTATTGACAATATCCTCCACTGCTGCGTTCTGCTTTCGTGAACCGCGATGCAACAATTCTTTTCTAGACCATAGAAGTAAATCGAAGAGAACACGCTTGGGAGGGGGAGATCGACGAGTTTTACCCCGTGAAACCCCCAATTTCCAGCCGGCGAACCGAGAGATATCGGATAAGAATATCGAAACACGAGCCGCGTGTTAACGCAGAGCAAAGAGAACGTGACGGGAACGGGGAATAAGACAAGGGAGGAAATAGAGAGAGTATAGGATAGATTTTCGCCCGTGGGATACGAGTATGTACAGCGTCAATCAACGCGGCCGATGAAGGATTTTTCATTTCGCTTGCACGGTCGAAAACGATTTTCAGCGGTCGCGTTTTAATTTCACGAAAATATTCGCGGGAAATCAATGGGAGAAGGCACGTCTCTCGTTTTGACGGCGCATTTCTTCTTTATTCTTGCACACTGCGCGCGTGATAGTTTTAATTTGTATTACAAGAAAAAAGAATATCTCTCACGAACATTCGTTTTCCCTCGTTGCACCCTCGAGCCTCGAGGAGCGGATGTAGCCGTATCTTGTTCACGAGTGGCCAAAGATATATATCTTCCTAGTGGCGAAAGGGTTAAAACAGTCACGTTCCATCAGAAAGGGAAAAAAAGATCCGAGGACACACGTGCCCCATGAAACTAACAGACCGTTGGCCCAGTTTTTTCTCTAATAAATTTCGACCCACCCCCCCCGATGTTCGCAGGAGGTCGCACTCGGTAAGCATTGTCCGTGGATGGTGTCGCATCCTTACGACTGGTTTTATCAGGCGCCGGCTATTTTGGTGCTGTGCGTGAACGTGGTCTTCCTGTTCATGATAATGTGGGTGAGTACACGCGCATCGGCGACGATCGATTTCATTCCATCGGCAGCCCAGCAAGGTAAATAACGGTAATAGCCGGAGTCGCTGGAGTTAACGCAATGAACGAACCCCTGTGCGTTCAGTTTACCGATTTAACGTTGTCCCGAAGCCGGGGGGGGTGGGGGGGGGGGGGATTGAAGCATGCTGCAGCCTCGAGAAATTAATTAGCTCGCGTAGGACGAAGGTGAATATTTGTTTGGGCGTTCCGGGACAACGATTCGCGGTAAAACGATGGATAATGTAAAGTAATTCGTTTCAGGATCGATTTATTTGATTGCAGGTGCTGATAACGAAGCTGTGGTCCGCGACGAACGCGGAAACGCAGCAATATCGAAAAGCTAGCAAAGCGTTGCTGGTACTGATACCCCTTTTAGGAGTCACTTATGTTCTGGTGCTGACAGGACCAACGGAGGGTCAAGTTGCTAATGCATTCTCTTACACTCGTGCTGTGTTACTCTCGTCGCAGGTAATAGAACCGAGACAGGTATCGTTAAACGAACCAGAACTTGCATCGACG
Source organism: Holcopasites calliopsidis (assembly GCA_023838395.1). NCBI lineage: Eukaryota > Metazoa > Arthropoda > Insecta > Hymenoptera > Apidae > Holcopasites > Holcopasites calliopsidis. The sequence continues at coordinate 4,205,141 of JALHAQ010000008.1, forward strand.
GAAAAGTAGTTAGAAAAAGGCTTAAATAAGCTGTAGCAGAACGTTGCTTTTCGTCTCTGATAAAACGTGAACACATTCGACTTCCCTAATCCTTTAAGTGACAGTTAATTTGTTATAAAGTATTTATCGAACGGCAATTGGAAGTCCATGAACTCGTTCCTTAGACTCTAGGCTTTAATTGGAGAGTTTATTTATCAAAAAAATTCTTCTTACACAATGTTTCTGGTAATTGGAAAATCTAATGAAAACCCTTTTATCTGTGTACAGGGCCTGTTTGTCGCGTTGTTTTACTGCTTCCTGAACACCGAAGTTCAAAATACAGTGAAACACCACATTGTGCGATGGACCACTGCTCGAGATCTCGATACGGAAAGAAGGTATTATAAGAATTGGTCTCCCCGTTCGAGAACAGAAAGTATAAGGTATTCTATTCCCTTCCTCTGTAATAAACGATATTCTTCTCGGTCGACCGTGTCCTCGTAGAAATTCTGTTTAATTTTAATAACTGATTCAATTTATCCCCATTCGTAATGGGCACGACGAGAACTTTCTTTGTAAATCAGGCAAATTGTATGACTAATTGTCTTTTTAGCAAAAAAGAAAAAAAGAAAAATGGAAGATCAGAATATTTAGATGGGGGACAATTTAGGATAGTCAACTGTTTTTGGATACGTTAACGATATAATTTACAGATTGTACTGCCCTCCGTCGAATTCGTATCGAAAAAGGGACTCTTCTGTAAGCGAGACGACCACCACGACCGTAATAGGCTTAAACACGGCCACCACCTTTCTAGATAAGTCGAAGAAGGCAATCTCGGAGGATCTGAACGAATAAGGCACAGGTCTAGTTAGTCATTCTCGTGTGAGGATCGAATTAATTTAATTGTAAAAATGGATATCGGGCAATTTCCTTCTGCTCCAGGAGAACAAATATTATTGCTACGCGCATTAGGTTCTGAGAAATACTCTTCCGATGGATAAAATAATTCCTTCCTTTTAATTCGCGCGTTGCATCGACAATGCTTTCGGTGCGAAGTAGCGTTCAGAATGTTAAGAATTGTCAGATTTTTAATTGTACTGCGTATACACTGCTCAGTATGTAAAAACATTGGTATTAAGTCTATTGTCATAAATGTTATATGGAACGTAGAGACAAGAGCATTGAAATTTTTGTTAAAAGATTGTGGCAATCAATTTTACAAATCGTCATAAGGGATGATTGGAGAAATTAAAAACGAGTCTGAGGTATGCGACAATGCTTCAACATTTTATTTGGAATTTATCATTTGTGTTAAAAAAGAGGACACGCTCAAATTCATTCTCATTCATCCACGCATCCGTGCCTCGTTACTTCGAAAGAGTAACTTTCCGATTCCTTTCGCTCGAAAAATACGATCGCGTCTGTATCGGAGGAATATTTCGATTTCCCTGTATAAACTCTACGACGCCCGTCGTCAAACTTCCAGAAGAGGACTCCTGAAAAAAAAAAAGAAAAGCTTGTAAGAATCCTCATTTTTCCTAAACGCCGATAACTGAAAGATCCTTTCCGTAAACTGTTATATCATCAAGCGTTGTAATTATAACGTACTTCGCACCGAAATCGAATGATAGAAAGCAGAAAGTTTAACGAACAGAAAGGCTTTGCGATAAGAACTGGATAAGAGTTATATTTACATTGTTTCTAGAAGACAAAAGGGCCAAAACTGCAATTATTGTTACAATTAATTTGTTACATTATTTTATCCAGTTCCACTTGCGACAGAAAAAAAAAGGAAAGATCGTATCGTTGCTGAGGTTGAAATTTTCTATAAAAATTTAATTGCACGAACAGAGAGGGAAAAATTTCTCGTCTTCCCTTGGAACGAGAAATTGGTTTTTAAACTGACACACAAGTGTAACATCCGCGCAAGTAAAAATGTTCCAACACAAATGTACGACTGCATGTTTGCTATTACTTTGACCAATATTAAGAGTAGCCAGAAAAAGTTAATGAAAATAACGATAAGTAACGTACCAAAAGAAACATTATTTTACGGTAACTGTAACGCTGTGTTAACTACGAATTTTTCAGCGATAAAAACATAGTAAAGTAAAATAACATTAGTCACAGTTGTATTCGTTAGACTTTATATACCAAGATTTAAATAAGAGAGAGATATTATTTATTATCGCAACAGACTGTTAATGGAAACATTATTTATTTCGACTCCATCGTAAGCGTGAGAGCTTTATTGAGTATCGAAAATATATGTATTGTGAATACGTATTGTTAACAATTGCACTCGTAAAAATCTTGGGCCACTATTATACTCCCAAGTTCGTGTACATATCGCTAATTTTTATTTCGCGTTCTCCTTGTTCCAATGATATCAAATGATCGAATATTTCATATTTTACATATGTCAAGAGATTTATCAAATGTGTTACACAAAGTGCATGCGTATGCATATATCTATAAAATGTTTCGAAAGTGTTACAATGGTCGACACTAAATTACTTGGAACAGAATTATTTTCGACTACCTTCGCAGGTATATATATGTATTATATATAAATTATAAATATATGTATGTATATATGTAAAGAAACAATATTAATTATGCCCAGAGATAAGAGGGGAGCACGTTACTCGAGATTCAGGTTTTGTCCAAAGATCCCAGAAGATAATCGTTAATAAAAATAGTTACGAAGTGAAAGACCGAAGAAACGGTACCTGACGTAAAACTTTATTTCGACTTTCGAGTATGTATAATTAAAGAGGCTTGTATTTTGTACAGATTGAAGTTTCACGTATGCCCAAGTTAGAAGTGTTTAAAGAATAGACAAATGGGAATGTACCAAAGAATACCAAATATACTTAAGTGTATATGTATAATTAAGTGTAATGATATTTGAAATCTTTTTTCATTGACGCAATGTAAAATATCGCATAAAACAGCGTGAGAGACGAACGATCTTTGGACCTTAAGAAATCAACCCCTTCTAAGTAGCGCTGTCTCTTAACATTTATTTTACTATGTATCTGACGACCCGCTAACGATATTTATTAAATAACTTTATATATATATATATACAAGTCCGTATAGAGACAAATTAGAGAAAGATCGTGAATAGTAATATGCGTTATTCGATGTGTCGTCGTTTCAAGCTACCATTTAACGTACGCACGCCTATCGACGTGAGAACACAATTTCACTGAGAAATCTTATGTGGAACTAACAAGCTGGACTAAATTGTTTCCCCGTGACAAATCACTCTGTCGGAAATAGGTAAATGCTTTGTCTACCGAGAACTGCGATATAACATTCTAAGCACTTGAGAAGATTTTCATTTACTTATCATCGAAGAAGAAATTGATCAAATACTCGAAATTGTTCATTTGATTCCATTCTGCACCATTTTTGTTAGTCAGAAGGAAACTAGTATGGGGTCACGATTTTCTATTTCGATAGTGGCAATTATTTTTACTTCGACAGAGTCGACGGATTGAATTTTTAAATAATATTCTGTAATCTAAAGAAAGATCGACGTAAGCTGCTAGGAAACATAATTCTTGTACATACATGGAATGTTCGTAACGAAAGAGTGAAATGTATTAAAAAGAATGACCAAGGAAAGAGCAAAGCTACTACTGAGATTACGAGATGAATCGGTAATTATATTACGAACGATACTTGTATGAATGACTCTTGTTTCATCTTTTCCTTTACATTCAATGATAATTTAATATTACAATTAACAACTGCTGTACTAATCATATTGTTACCGTGGCCACGTTTCAGTAAGACCTAACAATACTTTGTACAAGTTTTATGATACAAATATATTACGACAATTCATCAGTTTATATATATATATATGTATATACCATACAACATTATATTTTTAACGTTACACCTTCCCATTGGATCAAACCTTTTTCTTCTTGTACAAGGCAGACGCGATCTTATTATTACTCATACTTATTAATGCCAATGATCAAAGAATCTGACTGCTTTCGTGTTCAGTGATTTTTTGTTTCTTTTGCTTTTCTTTCCGCATCGTACTGGGAAAATAGAAATCTACACACTTATACACCTCCATCATCAACAAACATACTTCACACCTATTCACTTTGAAGGTATTAACCTCGAAGTATCCTCGTGGTTCTGGTACTTTGGTTTTCCATAGGTGAACGGCAGATATCTGTATTTGATCATATGCTGTAAACGAGTATCACGAATCAATTATTCAGATATTGGAATATATAAAGGAAGTATGCAGAGTCCTAAGTAAATATTATATATCGTACCTTTATCTGACGCTTCATGGTAATGCAGAATAACGTTATAAAGTACATAACGAGAATGGGCCAGAATACTGGTATATTAAAACAGTCGAACATGGTACATATCATAGCTATGACAGTGGACTTCATCACGGAATACCAGAATTTGAATTCCGGTAGCCTCCTAATAAATGGCCTAAACTCTTCGTTAGATCGTGTAGGTAACTCGGGCCCATCTGCATCTGTCGAGAAATTTCCATTACAATCGTGTTGAAAAAAATGTGGTAGAAATTACGAACATCTCAAGTCAATCGAATTACATGAAACTATAGTATACGAAATGAAAATTCAATTCATATAAGTTCCGTTTCTTTTTTTTTACTTATATCGGGCAGATAAATTCTGATCTCTTGCTTGGTAATATTTACAGATATGCTTACCATCAAGCTCCATTGCAGGATCGATTTTGGGAGTAAGGAATGCTATGAATAAATTTAGGTAATAAATTCCTAGTGCATACGTGACGATATACCATCCCTGAAAATGCAAAGTTATGAAGGTACGAATTACGATTATGGGAATTTTGTATAGGGTGCGCTTACTTGTGATAGGAATATACGCAGAACAAAAATTAATATTAGGAAAATAGCAAATGTCCATCTTGATACTACGTGAGGTGTCCATAGGTCCAAATATCTTTGATATAACTGCAAAATATTTATGAGGATAACGAAACCAAGAAATATTACAATTAACAACAAAATCGTTACCAATTACCTGTGATATTCTCGTTATCGCTTGACTGAAAACGTTCCGCCTTACTGGACCACCCAGATGTTCATCTTGCATCATTTTACCTTTCTGAAAAAAGTTTCTATTTTAATAGGACGACTCGCTGAATATTGGTACTGAATATTATTTTTCGTGCAACGTATTGAACATTTCCCTCGATAAATAAATACCAGAAAAATACGATAAGTGTTTTACAGTATACAGGAGAAGAAATTTTGTACAATGAATTCAACAATAAATACGATCGGAAATAAAAGTATTTTTGTTCTGTATTCAAATACGAAATAATTGACAATTAAAAGTGTAATTTTATCCGGACGATAAATCATTGTAGTATCGAATTATTGGGGCCAATTAATAAAACGAACTCAAGGTTGCTAGAAGATAATTTTCATCAAACTTTATACAAAATTATAACTTAAAGTACAAATAAAATTTCAGAACTGCTTATATTCTATGTATTAATTAGTCTTCGTACAAAGTTAAGACGATATGAAAAAACTTAATCGCATCATCGCGAGTTAACAGCACAGAATAAATTGAACGATATGCACATAACCTCCTCCCAGTCTTCAATTTTAATTTAAGTTCAATTTGTAAATCGTAGATAGAGTTTGGAATGAATTGTATTTACCTCAGGTATTTGTACGTTTTCAGTCAATCTTCGCGATTACTTCGCTGCTTATTTGGTTAAAAAAATAACACGTCACAACATTAATGGCATACTATGATTAGAAGTACTACAGAATTTTAGTAAGGTGCTTCAACCTATCTCTTGCTGCTGTGTGTCACAAGAGTTTGCCGCTCAAACCTGATTCCTATGTAACGAATTATAGAATCCTCGTTAATTTTCGATTGGTAAAGCATTCGATAAAATGTATACGATGGTTCGTTACAATCGATAGTAGTTTTGGGGAAATATCGATAGTTCCCCATAATTGGGCCATTGGCTATCAGCCATCCATAGTTGTCTATAGTGATGAAAATACATTTATCCAAATATTTATTATTTATTGCATGCTATTAACTTACAACTTTCAATACCTATTACTATCGACAGTTTTTGACAGTGGTGACTATCGATAGTTTTTGACAGTGGAGACTATCGATAATTATCGATAGTATTCTCGATAGTCCTCCACCATTATTCAAGATGGCGCCCAACACTTAACGTAGGTATATTGCATCCGTAACAATTAAAATGTTTTTACAGTAATTAAGTTGTTGTTCTTTAAAAATATCCACAAGAACTTGTTCTTTATTAATCCCTAAACGTAGGAAGTGATGTAATATTAAAGGAGAAGGACAATGCATTTAAAAAACCCTTGACATGTACGTAATCTCAATTATTGACACGGCCAGTATTGATGTTTTCTGTTTTGTATTTTAGTTTATCCGCGAGACAATACCAAATTATAAGAACTGTGGAAATTCTTATTTTACTTACAACAAGTCCATAGTTATTAATTGCAAAATTTGTATTAATTTAAACTATAAAATAGTATTGCAAAACATTTCGTAAAAATAGCTTTCAAATATTAACCTTTGCCCAGTGGGCACTATATTCATTTACACCCATTTGTTAGCCTCTTACTTAAAGTATCGTTCGTTTTTATATCAAAAATTGTATATTTGCCAATAATAAGTTAATAATTGTTTATTGCAGGTTTGCACAGCGAGTTGCTTCTTCAAGCAGTGTTTCTGGCGCTTCTGAGCAGCGTCTCTAGCTCACTGCGGCAATATTTCTGGCTCTCATCCCTAACAGCATTGTTGGCTCTCACCCTAGTAGCGTTTCTAGCTCTTCTCCCAGCAGCGTATCTGGTTCTTTCAACAGTTCTGGCTCCCCGAAGCAGAAGCGGAGCTGTGAGATCTAACTTATGCCTCTTCGAGCAGCGGTAACTCTGAGTATAATGCATCGATAATATGTCAGTATAGTAGTGTAACAGCAGTGTAGCTCCGTCATATTAAATTATATTTATATTCGTATGAAATATTTACATAAGTATTAACATTAATATGTATTGTAAATGAATTTATAGGAATAGTTCTTAAGTTTAAATATTATCATTTTTGTTATACTTATTTTAATTATATTTATATTCATATTAAAAATGTATATAAGTGTTAACTTTAAGATGTATTGTAAATTAATTTATAGGAATAGTCAATAAGTAATAGTTTCTAGTTTCTATGCTACTATTATTATTGTAATTTTCATTATTATTTAACTATAAGATGTATTGTAAATTAATTTATAAGAATACTCTATAAGTAATAGTTTTTAAGTTTAAATAGTATCATTTTTGTAATTTGTACATTATTGCAATTTTTCAATAAATCTTTACAAAAGGAATGCAAATGGTTTATTTTTCTTTAACACCTGTCTACTCCTAATAATTTAAGTTAGAGATAAGTGCTGCGAAATGACGTAAAATGTCAAGAATCCCCGATAGTATAGAATTTCCTGGAAAATTACGTCAAATTCCAAGAATTAGTGAAATAGAATATTTGACGATTTCGAGTAGGAGGAATTCAGTAAAATTATGTTTCGTGAAATACCTACTTGCATATCATGTTCTGATACAAATTGGCGACTTCGAGCACTTGGGATTTCGTAAAAGCTAGTGCTGGGAAATTCTTGGAAATGACGTCACATTCCAGGAATTGGTGAAATGAAAGACCTCCTCGCGTATCATGTTCTCCTAATACAAATTGGCGATTTCGAGCAAGAGGGATTCCGTAAAAGTAGGCTCTGAGAAATTCTTGGAAATGACATCGAATTCCAGAAATTGGTGGAATGCAAGACCTCCTTGCATATTATGTTCTCCTGATACAAAATCGTGAATTTCGGGCAGTCCCTTTGCTGAAAATCGCCAATTTGTATTAGGAGAACATGATGTGCGAGGAGGTCTTTCATTTCACCAATTCCTGGAATGTGACGTCATTTCCAAGAATTTCCCAGAACTTGCTTTTACGGAATCCCAAGTGCTTGAAAATCGCCAATTTGTATCAGGAGAACATGATATGCGAGGAGGTCTTTCATTTCACCGATTCCTGGAATGTGACGTCATTTCCAAGAATTTCCCAGCACAAGCTTTTACGGAATCCAAAGTACTCGAAGTCGCCAATTTATATCAGAACATGATATGCAAGTAGGTATTTCTCGAAACATAATTTTACTGAATTCCTCGTACTCGAAATCGTCAAATATTCTATTTCACTAATTCTTGGAATTTGACGTAATTTTCCAGGAAATTCTGTACTATCGGGGATTCTTGACATTTTACGTCATTTCGCAGCACTTATCTCTAACTTAAATTATTAGGAGTAGACAGGTGTTAAAGAAAAATAAATCATTTGCATTCCTTTTGTAAAGATTTATTGAAAAATTGCAATAATGTACAAATTACAAAAATGATACTATTTAAACTTAAAAACTATTACTTATAGATTATTCTTATAAATTAATTTACAATACATCTTATAGTTAAATAATAATGAAAATTACAATAATAATAGTAGCATAGAAACTAGAAACTATTACTTATTGACTATTCCTATAAATTAATTTACAAAACATCTTATAATTAAATAATAATGCAAATTACAATAGTAATACTAGCATAGATTTACATATGCTACAAAAATGTTTTAGAAACTAGAAAGTATTTCTTATAGATTATTCTTATAAATTAACTTACGATACATCTTATAGTTAAATAATAATGAAATTTACAATTATAATAGTAGCATTGAAACTAAAAACTATTACTTATAGATTATTCTTATAAATTAGTTTATAATACATCTTATAGTTAAATAATAATGGAAATTAAAATAATAATAATAGCACAGGTTTTCAAATGCTACAAAAATGTTTGTTGTCATGTACAATTTAAGCAGTATGCTTCAATCATAAGCAGTACAAGTAAATGGTCAGACACCAAGCGTAACTAATGTAGTGTACGTCAAGGTATGGCTTAACACGGCTTTCTTAAATAGGTAGTCGCAGGAACCAGAAACGCTGCTGGAGGAAGCTCGAAACGCTGCTCCAGGGAGCCACAGATGCTGTTTAAAGGAGGAACTCGCTGTGCATACCCGCAATAAACAATAAGTAATCTATTATTACAAATACTATTACTGTTAGTAACACTACTATTGAAAGTTAACACTTAATACAAATTTTTAAAACAAATGTGAATATAATTAATGTAATGTAAGTATAATTCAATACGACAGCGCGATGCTGCTGTTACTCTATTACACTGATACATTATCAATACATGACATACAGAGTTGCTGCTGCTCGAGGAAGCACAGCTTAGATCTCGCAGCTTTACTTGTGCTTAGGACATTCAGAAGCGTTGATGAAACCAGAAATGCTGCTGGACAGAGCTATAGAAATGCTGCTTGGGCGAGCCAGAAACGCTGCTTGGGGGAGCCAGAAATGCTACTTAAAGGAGCAGCTCACTGCGCAGACCTGCGATAAACATTGATTAATTTATTATTCACAAATATACCATTTTAAATGAATGAAAGAAATCTTAACCAAACAGCCGTCAACTGGGTGTGAATGGACACAATATCTGCTGGGCAAAAGTTAATATTTGAAAGCTATCTTTATAAATTGATTTGCAATACATTTTATAGTTTAAATTCATACAAGCTTTACGATTAATAACTACAGTATTGCTGCAAGTAAAACCAGAATTTCTAGAGTTGTTGTAATGTGGTATGGTTTCGCGAATAATCCAAAATGAAAAACAGAAAATATCAGCACTGGTCGAGTGTAAACAATTGTAAAATTGTGGTTATGGATACGTCAGAGAAAGTTTTCTAAATTATTGTCTGATTTCTAACTTGCTGCCTTTCCACGTTAATATTATATCTGTTCTCACGTTTGGGAATCCGCAAAGAAGAAGCTCATGTAGATGTTTCTAAAATACAAGCACTAAGTAATTGTAAAAACATTTCAATTGTTACCGGTGAAAAATATCTGCGTTAAAAGGTCGGCGCCATCTTGAATAGTGGAGGATGGCGTGGAGGATTATCGATGGTACTATCGATATTAGCGATGGTCACCACTATCAAAAAGTATCAAGTGCTTTATTTTCACTATCGATAGCTATAGGTATGGAAAGCAGCAAGTTATTAGCACGCAATAAATAATAAATGCATAAATGTATTTTCATCACTATCGATAACTATCGATGGCTGATGCTTCAACTAGAGGAAAGTATCGATAATGCCCATTATTGATATTTCTCCACCACCACTATCGATAGTATCGAAGCTCCAATCAGGCTGACAAACTTCAGACGTGCCGAATACAATTTCTAGGAGAGACAGTTTTGTGGGAGTGGAAAGGTGTTAGAACTGTACAGTTAAATAGATAAATCCAGTTACATTTCGCTTTTTTTTAATGGTTCGTTTAAATATTTTAATAATATACAAATTATAAAAATGGTTATAGGCTAATTGCCATGACTTGGAAAATATTAAACATTTAATTATTATATCAATGAATTAATTAGTAAGGAATGTTTTATTTGATGTGTTACAACTTGTTTAAACATCCAGAACAATAATGTACTCAAATATTTAACAAATCTTTAACAAATTATTTATCTGAATTACATGTGTACCACCAGTAGCACATAAATGAAATATATTCTACCAGAAATAAAAAGGAGTACCCGTCCATATATTCGTATTATAAATCATACAGGAACATTTTGTTAAGAAAATTGTTAAAAAAATCCTAGTATCGAACAAATTTGTATTTATAATAAATGTATTGTTTCTATATAAAATAGTTGTTTTCATTTTTCATTCTATTAAATCATGCACACTGTGCTTCAACAACAAAAATTCGTTTTGCGAAAAATGTTTAGATATATATATATATATATATATATTACATATTATAAAAACATTAAAGTTCATTGTTATGTACTTTTACCATCCAAAGTAAATATTAGTCCTTATTAAAATGTTTCATCGTGATATAATAATATAATAAGATTGTAATTGGATAAGTTCAATGGACATAGAATCATTAATATAATTATAATTATATTGTCAACTTTTCTGACTTGATATGACATATCATTAATTCGGTAAATTATCCGATAAACTGTTGTTTCAGTAACAGCATTACTGCGACATGTTTTTATTTTTAAAAAAATTGTTAATTGAAAAGATCGACAGTTCAACTTTTTCAACAATATACACTTAAAGATAGAAAAATGCGCGTTAAACTTTTCAATGCAATACTACACTTGATAATTTTACACATAATATTCCACATGATTATTTAAAGTATAATTTTTCAACAAAATATTATTAATAAATTGTAATATTATTAATAAATATAAATTGTAGGATTTATTAATAAATGTAAATGTAAGAAATTGATCAAGATAAAGACGCAATATTAACAAAATTAAAACTCGTGCCAATTTATTAGTATTTTGGACAAAATTCGTATTTTCCATTACATGCATGAATATTTGAAGCTTATTAAGAATTTCCTAATTAATAAGAACTATCCTGATGCACGATTAATAATATTTTGTAGCTATCATCTCTTCATAATCATTGTAAAAAGAATTAACTATTTAATTTCGAGCTGCTGTTAGCTTTTTTCGTTCTATGTATAATTGTTAAATATCTATGTTAATCATATTAGTTGCAACGTATACTGTTATGCCTTTTTATAATCATCTTAATATTATCAATACATATTACTATTGAGCGCCTGCAGTAAACACTACTAGAACATCATTAAATTCTCTGAATAAATATATCATTATATTTCGTGCACTAGCACGTCGAATATTATATACACGGTAAGCTCAAAGAAATTCACTCCCTTTATACCTTGTGTGATTCATTGTTGTTGCGAGGACCGTTAACCGCTAGAAAATCAACCCCTATGTTTATACATTTGAAAAATGTATTACCGTATAACGAGCGAAGTAAAAAGCCAAGGGCTACATGTAAAATAAGATTGCACTGTGATTACAGATGTTACCGTAAAATCTTATCTCAATGTTCTACTTAAGAACGATGTGTTTTATTTCCTCCACCAAGAACAAGTGTAAAGAAGTACGTTAAATTTTGGGATTATCTCCTGCTTAAGTCTTCTGTTGTTGTTTTTTTTTTACAGAAAAGCTGATAACTCGAATTTCAGACATGATAAATAACATACAATTTTCTACTACGAGCCTGTTAGCAAGTTGTTCAACCTCCACTGGTTTCGTCGCCCCATACTTTTATAACGTATTGCACAAAAAAGACAATCACGATAACAAGAATCGTGTCCATAAAGCTTTTGAACATACTTATACTATGATGCTGCTCTCCTTGCTCCCTCTGTTTTATAGCAAGTTGCTCCAGTATACGTTGTATGCGATTCAGCCTATCACCGTACTCTACCATCTGCCGTTCTACTTCTTTAATAACGTCGATTATTCTGAAAAGAGGATAACATCTCCCTTGGCGAATATTGTTCCATCGGCATTGATCATAGTAAAGCCATTAAATTCTTACCTTGCAGCGGAACGTTTTCTTTTCCCTACTGACTGACTAGAATCCGAGTGCGCCTCCGCAGAAGAACTTCCAGAATCATGCGCCGTCTCTGTTAACGGCAAATTATTGGACAATTGTCGTTTGGAAGATTTTAATACAGAGAGCGAGGAACGAGATTCAGCTTGAAGCAGCGGAACCTGCGATAGAAATGATGATTTTAAAACAGCCATTCTTTTTCATCCAAGTGAAACGCATTTATGTCTATACCTGTATCTGCGGGTCCGCAGAAACTATACTGCCAGTACGCATGATTGGTGTTTTGTGTCTAGTTTTCGTAAGCACTACATAATCTCGTTCGTATTGCACGACATCGTTGCGAGGATCCCATGGCCGAGCATCTGCGTGCCGATAAACCCAGTTACCGGTTATAATATCCTATCGAACGTACAAAAGAAAAAGATTATGATTCGTAAGATAGTAAATTAATTATTGTTTCAATTTCCTCATCCTTGTAAATCATCCGCACCTGAACAAAATGTTTAGGAATCCATTCTTGTGCTTTGAGCTTTCGTTCTTTAGCGCGCTCCCTTTGCGCTTCTTCCAATTGAGTTTTAGCTTCGGTAGCAGCAACCTGATCGTCTCGATTGATCGCCTGCGTGACATCGTACCACAATTTCTCACTTTCCCATGGACCTTGGTGTTCCAGAGGCACCGTGTACTTTTTCAATCTTTTCTTCCGCACCTCTGGCGTCGGATTGAAAAACACACTTTGTTGCTGTAACATTGTTCAACATAATACTGGATTCGTTAAACGTAAAGTATGTCAATTGTTACGTACCCCTGTTCGTTTATCGGTAATTAATATTTGACCATCCCAGTATCCTGATATAGTCGCCAGAGTTTCCTTTCCAAGGCGAATCGCTCCTACGACTTGATTCATGTGTTCCGGACCAGCAAGGAATGGCTATTAAACCGATAAACAATTAGATTTGTATTTATGCTTCCTGTAGATACATTATCGTATTATATTACCTTGAGCTTAAATTCTATTTCGGTATGGTAACCAGTTTTCTCGCAATTTATATGAACCTTTCCGCCCAATTCCATGGATAACGTTCCCATGAGAATGCCTTTACAATGAGCATAGGGTATAGTCATTGTGTAATCTTCTCCTCTGGGTAACATGGTTAATATTGCAACACCATCCAGGACTGCCGATGTCGAATTCCCTGCCGAGGTATACGACTTTACATATAAACGATTGCTCTAACAAATCCCACTATTTTTAAATGAAAATCTGGCATTCTTACCATAAAATTTAGACTTAGCAATAATTGTGGCGCTAATAGTGTAGCCATCTTGTCGATTTGTAACGTAGAATCCTGATATAGGTGGATGATGAGACAACTGCAAAAGGTTAGAAGAATCTTTGTAAATATTTGCGAGAAAAATTGTACACCGTTCGAGATGATATGAGGAAATATATCTGACTTGTTCAGCTATATAGAAAGTCCTTGAACCATTCGAATGTTGCCAGTAACAGCGAAATGTTTCGCCCAGAAGCGGATTGTACGGTTTCTTTAAGCCCTGAGGCTTTTTATAAAATCCAGATAAATACCACTTGACGACTCCCTTCATGCGCGTGAATGCGTCGTCTTCCAATACTGCTCTATAAAATGAAAGTAAAGCACACGTACAATATAAACTCTCATGAACGTTTTACAAAACCTGTAGATATACAGGGCGTTACCTCTAACGCGACGCACGATTTTTACTCTATACCCTGTAACTCTTGATCTAAACCTTTCTTCTATCATGCGGCTGCAGGTGGATGGAAAAAAATCGTGTGTCGCGTTGGAGATAACACCCTGTATATATTACTCACTGAGATAATAAATCTGCATGATAATAAGAATCAGCTAATTTCTCCAAGAATGACCGAGGTTCTAAGATAAAGGTCGGTAAGACCACTTTCGACAGATCCATGCCCGGCCGTACTTGTTTCATTAGAAACCATATTAAAGACTTCTGTTCTTCCTGCAATTCTGTAACAACTTCTCCAGCCTATGTATCAAAAAATACCTTCATAAGGCACAAGAGTTTTAAATCTAAATATAGTATCATAAAATGCAATATAATTTATTGTTACCGCTCCAAGGACTTCCTGTTCATTAGCCACGTAAGGAGTTTCATTAATCGTCTCCTGTTGGTCCTCCTTGGCCGACCCTTCGGATTCGGTGTCCGAGGCACTTATCTCTGCATCGGCTGCTACTCCATTCTCCGGTTGGCTAATGTCGTCCAGGTCTGTATGCGAGGAGTGCATAGGGTCTAGCGTTACTACTTTCGGGGTGTCATACTCGAGGACGTGTACAGAGGGGACAGTCATGCGTCGACTTGACGATTGGATAGGTTTGGAAACAGAGGAATCGAAACGGGAGTAAACATCTCCGCCACCCAATGCGTCAACCGAATTCGAGAACACGACCTCCGTGTCTGTGGTGGGTGATGGCGATCTGTCGCGGAACCGTTTGTCCCAATACGCGACTGCATGGTACAATTGTTGAAACATTGGTGTCGGCGAGGGACAAATGCTTTTAGGACCGGAAGGTGCGAGAGGCTGCGGACATGACAACAAACGTCTTTGGGGTGTCGTGGGTGATCGAGGAGCGTAGTTCGATAAGCATGCTGAGGGTATCCAAGGCAAGTATTCAAGGTATCAAACATCGGGAGAGGAACGATAATAATGATATAATTAATACCAATTATGTCGAAGACCTTAGCTAAATATCTATTCGAATGGACCTTGTTTCTAGTGAAGTTAATTATGCGACAAATGTGAGAGCGAAACGTATGTTTCCTGTTTAATATATACTTTTTAAAGGGCAAGAAACAGTTTTACTAAGCCCATTTTTTTGTGTCCAAATCTCATGTGTAGTACAAGATACTACTTGGTAATACATACCATGTTCATCAAAATGTTTTTCATAATCTGCTTCGCTCCACTGAGTTTCGTGAGTAGTGGTAGTGTCGTGTGGTAGAGCGCGAGGCAATGCACTTGTCGATCGTACTATCAAAGAGGAACAGCGTAAAGACAATTCGAGAGCGTCCAACCAGCATTTACCGGCTGCCTGCGAAGGAGCTCTGAAGATTAGGTAAGAGGTTGGCAAAGGTTGAACAACAGCGCCTGGAAGTATGTTATGATAATAATAAAAATTATGTTTCTTCATTAATTCGACGAAAATTGTATTATTTACCAATAGCTTCCTTTTCCGGGCCTCTCGGGGCCCATATAGACTGTTCCAAAGGATGAAACAGTTTGAAGCAAAATCCATCCTTTTTGCTTGGACGTTCGATCACTTGACACGTGTTAAGTAACACTGTTCCAACCCAATGATTACTCTGCAATAATTATGCGAGCATAACTTTGAATGAAACGAAACATGTGTTTGCAGTAAAATTAATATAAATGAGCACTTTTGTCTTTGGGCTTTTGTATAATAGTAGCAGACCAGGTTTCAGGATGCACCACAGTTTTGTCCAGCTCTTTAATGTTCCACGAACTTTGAGCCAATCGCTCATCACGATGACGGTGGGATCCTTGAATGAGCTTAAAAGCTCATTGGCGACTCTTTTCTTTTCCATTCGATAGTTCTTTCGTTGAGCCTTGTACGATTCTTTTCTTGTTAATTTGCAAGAATCTAAAGACTAGAAATTGGACAGAAGATTACGTAGGAAATAAAGTAAGGTGATATTATAATTATTTAAGAACAATAGTGTAAATATATCTTCAAATCGTTCATCTTGTACCTTGTCAGATGTATTGTCCATTTTTTGGCTAGCTTCCCCCATTGCGCTTAATCCTATAACAAATAATAGTCATCAATTATATTTGTTCACTATCATTCGAAAAATGCGAAATAAATATAAATAATATAATGATAACATAAAAAGGATTATACAACTTGTAATGTTACCCGGAACAAAATTATGTCTCTCCATCGAAATTATTATAGATAAATTCGTTTTGTAGCACGAGACATCATATGTTAAATAATTTGATATAAATTAGCTTTCAACGACTTAATGATTTTTATGAGATGATTAAAATATGCGGATGAATATATTTCTTCAATGTTAGTCGATGAAATTATGAATTGTTATGTAAAATATTGCATTTGTAAAAGTGCCCAACTATTCTGGAGT
Source organism: Holcopasites calliopsidis (assembly GCA_023838395.1). Classification (NCBI taxonomy): domain Eukaryota; kingdom Metazoa; phylum Arthropoda; class Insecta; order Hymenoptera; family Apidae; genus Holcopasites; species Holcopasites calliopsidis. The sequence goes on from JALHAQ010000008.1 coordinate 4,221,937, forward strand.
AACTTTCATTGTTCGCAATTAATTAAGATTGTAAGCTTCAAACGTAACTAAGCTTATATTATTCTCATAGCAAGCTTGGCGAGTTGCAAATTAGCAAATTTAAATCTTTATAAAATTCTAAGAATAGGATGCAATTTATTTGTTATAAACTTGTATAACAAAATTTGTTAACATAATGCATTTATGCAGTTAGCATCTCCTTACGCTGGAATTCTACATTCCACATTTCATGTTTCTCCTCGGAAATTGCTTTAGCTTATGAACTATAAATTTTATATATAGTTATTGGACAGACATATGATTTACTTATAATTTATATTCACAATTACCTATTTAATGGTACATATATTTAATAATTTGTCAGCCAAAGGAGAATATACAATATACAAAGAATACATTTCTGATATTACGGATTGTAATAATATATGCATAATATATATATAAACGGAAAATATGTAAGCCAGACCGAAAATAAAGAAATGCAGTTCTTTACAGCTAATCAACTACTTTAACGAGTAAGGAATAGTATTAATGTACATAAATGTTAAGAAGCACCTGGCACACTTTCGTATTTTCGCCCGTTATGATATTAATGTAACATTATATTTATACCTGGAGATAGCGGAGGTGCAGCGGTTGCAAAATTTATGCTTGTCGATAGGGACTCTGTTGACGGAAGTTTAGGTAATGTTCCGCATTGTACTTGACCGCTGCTTCGTTGAAGTTGCTGATCCTCTGGTTCTATATATTTAGTTTCGTTTACAGACACAATTACTATTTATCCAAAATTTGTACAACACTTTTGTGAAAATATATATCTTTTTAAAATTTATATACCTATCATTCGATATCACAAACTTGTTATATTTTCAAGCCATAAACTATTCAACGATGAGAATGCTAAGATTAAATTATACCATATCGCATACTACCTCATAAATCGTTTCTTTTAACAATACTAATCGTAAACTGGTAATGACATTAATTTTTGAAAAAATAGTATTTGCAATAAACAGAATTATGTACAATATTACAAATTATGTACGATCGCAGAAACAAGGAAACCTTAGCACACAAGTAAATGCATATGCTAACGTGCAGAGATGTATAAATTTGTCATAAAATTCCATGCATTATAGAGAACATTTTTTTTCAATGCATACTACATTTCCTATGCATATGTTTCTAAATACGAAATACTATATCTAACTATTATAGTCTTTAAAGCAGAGTATAACGGTAAACTTCATACTTAATGCATGCATCCTATGCACTAAAACAAAGTAGACAATAATTTTTCATGCATTTGATGTTACAATCGTTGATAAACATTCCTTAGCTTACACGTAGTACTCTTTAAAGCCAACTTATGATTGTATAAATTGTACGCATAATAAAATATACTACGATGTACCAAAAAACTAAAACATGTGCTAACAGCATGAATGTATTATGTTAATCTAATACATACAGTACGACAGCATTTTAATACTTCTAATAATACTGATTATCTTTCTGTTTAATGACGTTAACTCTGATAATGTTTGTAAAACAAGCGAAGATGATTCACGTATCTGAAATTCGATTTGTAATTCGTTGAGAACGAAAGATGACAATACAACGTATCACGATGAATGAGAAAAGACAAATATGTGTAATCTGAAAATATAATATTATACAACTCCATATACACGCATCTACTTATTGACTTCTGTGATTCTAGACCCAAAGTTTGCTACTGTATACACACAATACATATTAATAAGCCTACCTAGCTTACTTGGTAATGTACCATATCCACTGTTACTAATACCTTTAAATGGTAATTAATCGTGGTATAATTACATAACGTAACGTTCAAGAAATTGCTAAAATCTACAATTGAAAATCAAGAAATATTTAAATTACATAAGTCGCGCTGCCGATATACATGTACAGGCTGATCCTCTCGCAAATGGATAGAAAGGAAGTACAGCCTGGAGACACTGCAGTAATAACACCCTGCGGCGCGTGCGATTTGCACTTTCTTTGTACCAACTCGCGAGAGGATCATCCTGCAAAAGAAATTGTATGTAAGGTAATCCGCTCGTTAAACTAAAATGCCAAAGAACCACTTTATAATCCGTATTTCTTTAAAGCACCTATGTAATAGACACTTATTACGTAAGAACACAACTACATTAATATCTATAAATAATATACTTTGACGATAGACTTTATTATCCCGCTAATGTTTATCCCTTAAACCTTCGCAATACATTTACATCTAACATAAAAGGAAAGTGCTGCTTCCAAATGATAGAACAGGTGGTATACTTACGATTACTCAATGATCTGCTAATATTTGGCGGTGTCATGGTCTTGAATGAATCGGAGGTACTCCCAACAGACATTGAATGGCTTTCTGATGGAGACCGATGTTCTCCGCCGGGAACCACGATCGGTTGAGAAATCATTATTGCCCTAGAATATTGAAAATATGCTTTAGAAGTTTGTAAATTACATAGGAGACATTTTGCGACATTAATATTTATACGCTTCTGATTAAAGAACAAACAAATAAATAATTATAACAAATAAATACACGTGTGCATAATAAAAAGAAATGAACTTAATTGAATGTGATTACTAGGATTAAAAGGACGACAGAAATCATAACAGAAGGCTCAGCATGTAATGCATGTGATCATGAAGTGCAGTGTAATGAAAATTAAGTGTCCATGCGGATCTTTAAGTGACGTATTTCTTTGAAAAACAAGTCTCGTAGAAGAATAATAAGAATTACTCGCGAAGGAGGAGAAGGAGGAGGAGGAGGGAATAAATTTAAAGTCGTACGTCAGATGCGGACGAGATCCAATTGTTATCTCCTTATAACTTAAAGATTATTTGACCGCGATAAATTACGATCTACAAATAGAGTAGATTAATATTATGTAAAGGAACTACAACGTACCTGATCTCGAACAACTGTTTTCCCAGTGAACAAATCGTGCGTATTGCACGGTGATTTAATTGCACGAAGAGGAAGGTGTTCGAACGTGAGGAACGAGGAAGCGAATGTTAGCGTACACCATTTCTACGTATAAGATAGAGATTGCCCGGTCCGATGCACCTTGTGAATTAAGCGTTTTTTTACTGATGTAATAATAATAAACATTCGAGGCAAAGGGAAGCGATATACGTGAACGTCAGAGGCACAACGGCGCGAGCGCGAAGTCCGACGTTCCATTGATCACTTACTCTGTTATAGCCATTTAACTGTTATAAACATATGGACCTGTTAAGTTATTCAGAATGAAATCGTACGACGCATAAAACACCTTCGGTGTATTGTGCGTAATCGATGCGAGAGACGTTAGAGCGTGACGAATGTTTTAACGAACGAGAATTGCCCCATGAAATATAACATGATCTCGATTGCGCTAGCGAAACAATTATGCACATTAACGCGATCCAATCAAACTCATTATTCAATTGATCAATAAAGGTATTTAATAATAGAAATTCAACGAATCATTTAATATCATCGAACACTATTTTTGTCACATAAATAGGACACTTTATAACGCGTATGCAATTGCATTTCATCGTGAACAACTTCGGAAATTTGCGCGTGAATAATGTGTTTCGATGGATCGAAATAATTGTTGCAGGTGCGCGACGTTAATGTAAATAGGTAAATACACGTAATCGCCGATATTGTTTGAAAGGCGGAAAGGAATGAAAATCATTGTGTGCTCGATAACATGATTTCTCGCACATTGTTCGAATTAATTAATCGTGCCGACATTATTAATTGCAGAATTTTTAGAACGATTTTATTTACCGCAACTTATTGATGCCCATGTGTAACTTTATACATGCTACGTTGCACTGAGTAAAATAAATAGCTAATGTAAATAGCAATCGACTTTTTTTATAAGATACGATATATACTTATTTAAAAAAGTGTCGAGTTATGAATCAAGTACCGAAACAGCATGTTCAAACGTTGCATTCAAAGCAGAACTAAACGAAATCTAAAAGACACGCTATCTATATCCTTCAACATTGAACAAACCGAACAGTGGTTAATTATTACGTCATGGCGACGTCACGCTAGATGAAAACGCACCTTTCTTATTATTTGAAATTTATCTGACAATTTTTGAAATTCACCTCAATCAGATTTTGTCTTTATTGGGCAGCGAAAAAGCTGTATATATCTGGTATTTAATGGTTCAGTATTCTCATTAGTAATCCTCATTAGATTATCTATTACAATGTGGACTCACTTCAATCCGTACTTTCATCTTATGCTCACTTCATTGGTGTTCATTTGTCAGCATTGTTTCAAAATAGGTTACGACGGTGATATTGTATATTTTTACAATTTCTTCGTTCCTTGCAAATCCGACTTATTATTTGTAAACTGGAGTGGAAAAACTTGAACACTTGGGATAATTACCAACTGTAAATACTTCTTTGTATCACCTCGATTTTTCACAAATTTGGAAAACTAACCAAATATGAATCGTCATCCGAACACCGTGGATTATAATAAAAACCGTAGCGAGCCCCCAGTCGAATTGGAAAGCCAATTTATTCTACGTCTACCACCGGTAACATTACTTTCTTATATCTTCTTCGCAATCTTTTTAAGGTTATGAACATACAGTTTTAAAAATCATCATAATAAACTGCTTAATTCCATAGGAACCAGCACGAGGTTTACAAGAATTATTACGTAGCGGATTGCCGTTGAAGGATCGGCTAAGTATAAAATTGGAAAACGATATGCGTTATGGTGAGGTCAGATTCGATCATTGGTTGCTTCACGGCAAGGTAAAAATAATATTCTTTGACCTTATTGGTATATAAATAACATTACTGGATAACGCAAAATATAAATCACTGTGGTTATAGGTAGTTGACTTGCCAACGATTGTGGAGTCCTTAAAAACTATCGATAATAAAAGCTTCTATAAAACTGCAGATATATGCCAAGTACAGTTGTTAATAGTTAAAACTTCCTAATTATTACTGTATGCAAACTATAGTTCTATCCACCTGTTTTAACATATTCTTTATAGATGCTAATTTGTAAGGAAGAAGATGATCACACTACCACGGACGAGGAATCCCCAGTTAGACAGAAGAAGAAAGATCCCAATAAAGTGGATAAGAAATTCTTATGGCCGCATGGTATAACTCCTCCTACCAAAAATGTTAGGCGTAGGAGATTCAGAAAAACTCTGAAGAAGAAATATGTAGAAGCTCCGGAGATCGAGAAGGAAGTTAAACGTTTATTGAGGGTAGATAACGATGCGGTTAATGTTAAATGGGAGGTAATATGCGAAGACGAGGATCAAACGAAACCAAGCAAAGTATCGTCGTCTGGTACAGTAAAAACGAAAAGGGAAAGCCTTAATGGTAATACGTCTCAAAGTCTTGACGTTGGTGAGTGTTATAATAGAAGATACAAAGTAAATATATCAGCTGGAAACTAAGAAAATCTTTATTTTCATTTTGCAGCTGAGCACGATATATTTGGAGAGCCCGTAAGTGATAGCGAAGAAGACGATGAGGAAGCAAACATAAATGTCATGGAGTTGGATGAGAATAGTCGTCTGTCGGCAGACAGTAGAGTATCAGACTCTAATTCGATGCAAGCCTCGTATTCAGAAAGATCCAATACTAACGCGGCAACGAATAGTAATCTCGTTACGGAATTCAGCAAGGAAATGTTCCAAAGTGATAATAATATGGAAACGGAACAAATTAAAACAGAAGAAACATCTCCGTTGAAAGTCCCTAAAGACGAACAATTCCACTCTGAATATATTATATCCGAAAGCTTCCCGGAATCGCCTACTGCTACACCGTCCAAAGATTCGTTGCAAACTCGTCTAGCGACGTTGCACGCAGAATTAGCGGAACTGCGGCAAAGAAGGCAGCAGCAAGAAATTGAGATTGCTAATATCGAAAATGTTAAGCTGAGGCAAAGGTTTCAAGAAATATTGGATAACTTATTGACTCAAGAAATGCAAAAGGTTCAAGAGGTGTGTATTGTTATTTATATATGCGCGAAGAGTGCTTCATTTCTTTTGATTGTAATGTTACACAATCGTTTCGTTTCAGATCCAAGATTTAGAGTTGGGGTAATATTAACACGATGTATTGTATCGAATCGATTCATTAAATCTTTTTTATCTGTACGTCCGTATCCATGAAGTTCCTTGCAAGGAAATACCCTAGAAAATCCATTGTATTTCCTATTCAAATATTCTTTTACTATAATATTTTAGTATTTGCATGTGCAGTTAAAAACTATTATACATGCAACATGTAGAATATAAAAAATAAAACGCATGTGAAATGTATATAAATAAAGATACAATGCGTCAAAGAAAGTTAATCTTCTTTTTTTACAATCATTCGTTATAATCTACCGTCAATAATTTCATTAAATAATACAGTAAATAAATGTTTGAACTACGAGCTATGCACCGAGCAACGATTCGATGCAACAACCAATTGTCAAGCTCCAAATCACTGTGCGGTTGCATAGCCGAGGAGTGCGCCAATGAAAGTTCAGCTCGAACGCTCGACTGCAGCACTCGGGGATACAACAAACAGGACGAACATGGCTGACTCGTGCTGAATGTAAATACGGTGCAGGTCCTTATTTCGTTGCAGTGTCAAATATTGGAGCGTTGAGCAGGTAATTGTTTCACATATTCTTATGTTTGAAAGTGCAACGTGAACCGTAAATATATTTCTTTCGAGCCAAACAGTTCTTGTTCCTGCCATTTGTCATTCGTCTGTTTCACTGTTTTTTTTCCCTTCGATTGATGATGTCAATTACGAACAAACACTTTGTCAATGCTTGTCAGATATTTCATGGTTATCCGTATTGTTATTATTTTCTCATTCGTTGAAGTTAAATAATTTTTTTTATAAATAATTTATCGTACAGCTATTTTGCTACTAAATGGAATTGATGTAACCGCCGTGTAACGCAATTTTCCTATACATATTACATGTAAATAGTTTCTTCTGTAATACTTGATTGTATTTGCTACAAAAAGTTATTGAAACATTTTATTCTGATCCGTCTTTAACTTTGCATTTAAAGAGGCTATAAGTAAATGCACTTTACAGCTGATTCTCGGAAGACTGAATAAGCACACCAACACATAAATGCGTTACATATACTTCGTATCGATATAATTGTTAAATTATATTCGAGTAATAAATTTTCAATGAATTTTTAATGAATGGTGTAATGAATTTTTTAAATCTATAATAAAAAGATTTTTTATGAGTTTCAGCATGAATCGGAAAGTGCCGTTACGAATAAAATTAGACAATAATTTTTGTTTAACGTGTGCATACATATGCATCGCGATAAGGCTCAGGAATATGTATGATAACATCGCGGAAATTTTTCGCGCGCCAATAGGTATTTTCTTTCCTTCGTTTACCGTTAACCGTAACAGTATCACGAAATAAAACCGTGTTCTTTATGACTAACATCGTTGTGATGGAAAAAAAAACGGATATATTTCCCTTCCGTTTTGATAGTTCGACAATTATGCCTCAAGCGACCTACGGCTCGACATCAATTTACGTCCAGCGCATTATACGCCGCAACATCACGAATACATTTACGTTACGTACACGTTCGCCGTGCATGCGTGTCTCTCTTCCAGAAAATTATCGTTACGACATATGCCCAATTACAATTGTGACACGTAACGACATGCATTTCTTTGCACATACTGCGCTCGGATCGTAATCATTATTTTTCGATTTTAGGCATACATTCCGCGATGGGTGATGAGGCAATCAATCTGTGCGAATGCATATGGAACCATGAACTGGCTATGCAACGCTTACTTTCTATCGTAAGTTGCCGACGATCAGTTTGATCGATTTCGAACGATTTTTCGATAGTAATTTATATGTACACAGGTTTTTAAAAGTGGTGAATTTTGTTGAGAAATAAAATGCACAAATCTAATAAAAAATTAGTTACGTACACATATATATGGGAAACAAGTTGTTTAGCTACTGAAGAAATTGTTCATAGACATTCGTGATCAAGTGCATTATAATGTCTGTTGATATGTATTATTTACAATTTGTACGAATTATTTTACTCCATACTTAACGGAGAAAAGTATTGCGGGCATTTTGTTCACCGATGACGTAGCGCGCAAAGCATCGAGAGATGCTTACATAAAGAGAGCGGTGCAACTATTTTTCTTTTAATTTATGAAATCGATAATTACATTCACTCGAGCTAAACATATTTTACGAATGGTTTATTATCATTCTAGCTGCGGGAGCGCCAAAATTATTGCACGGACACTGAATGCTTCAACATATCGCAACGTAGGTTTTCCTTTCATTAATTCTCACGATTCCGTTAAACTCAATTTTTTATCGATTTTTATTATTTATCTATTTTCCAGTGTCTCAGCCACAAGGAGCCTCGTCGTCCTCAAATTTTTTCATGACATGCTTAATGATTGCATTCGCTATTATGATGTATGTCCTTAGACCAAACTCTCTTCGTCCGCAGAGGAACAACGCTATTAAAGATCGAGATAACGAACGCGTAAGTGGTATACCACTTGACTTCAATTTTGTAATCTCTATCGCGACGTTATCATAATTTCGGAATGATAATTTTAGGATTCGAACGATGATCCTCCTGCACCGCCACCGACAGCGCAATAAACAGTGCAATACGATAAACGGATGCCTTCGAGTGGATTTCTTTTCGTGATAGAATCTGCTGAGCTTACGATTAAAAAAGGGGGAGTGGAGAAGGGATAATTAATTTGTTCGATTTATACGATAATAAGCATAATTCAAAAATGTAACTTCCCCTACCACATGTCTGGAAAACATTATATTTATACACTATCAAAGAGCATTCATTGTTTCTCTCTTTCTCTCCCTCTCTCGCATTGTGAGAGTGTGGAAAAACGGTTTTACACGAATATTTTTATTAGGCATGATTACGCGAATAAAGTATGAAATTGTATCACTGACATCGTGTCCACAGGCTGTTGAGAATTGACTTTATACATATGAACGCGCATCTATTCAAGAAATAGATTAAAATTGTGCTCATTAAACTAGCATAATAAAAGGAATTTTAGCACTTCGTTACATTGATTATATTATTACTTCGGGAAAAAGGAACGTAGAATGTATCTTGATAAACAGTCTAAACATCTGAAGTTCAGTAGGTATATTACATTGCGGTATTTATACTAGATTCAATTAAATCTAGTGGAAGATTGGAATTTGACGCCGAATTAAAATAATTTCATGTTTTTCAAATATTTCGGAAACTTTTTGTTGCGCACGGTAACATGATAGAAGCTCGAGTTGAATCTTCGTTTCATATAACAATAGTATTCTGGTATGCTAATACCTTTTTCTTAATGGGATATGGGGATGGGACATCTGATGTAGCAGTATTATAATCAATTTCTCCAAAGCTCATTATAAAAGCCGAATATTTGTGAAACATTGTATGAATGTAATTTTTAAAAAATTACATTCGATGAGTTAAATATGAAATGTATTATTTACAACACGAATTTATCTCTTCCACTATTGTACATTCCTCCATATTATATTCCAAAATAAACATCATGCATTTCATTTTACATTACTATCATCTATTTGCTGTTGCATACAAAAATAGGGAGACATGTTGGAAGTATACATGTAACAAGTAGAATTCTATTATTACGTATTTGAAAAATATAATACGATCATTTTTCATCTAAATGACAACGTTAAGTCTGGCGTAAAATATTTGCCTACGTACATTTATCTGTTTTAATTTTTCAATTATCTATTTTAAGTTTTAATTTCTTGCTTTTGTTTTATTTTTATGCTAAATTTGTTGGGGAATATTCTTATTACTTGACTGTAATATTTTCGCGATATCATTATAAAAACACATTCCTTTTATATACATATGTACACAGGTTTTTAAAAGTGGTGAATTTTGTTGAGAAATAAAATGCACAAATCTAATAAAAAATTAGTCACGTATATATATGGGAAACAAGTTGTTTAACTACTGAAGAAATTGTTCATAGATATTCGTGATCAAGTGCATTAATAATGTCTGTTTGATGCATGTACATTATTCGTACAAAGTTTTATTTAAAAATTATTTTTCAATATGTACATGGACTTAATTTATACCAATAAAAATATTCGCCAATTCCGAAATTGAAATGAACTACTAGATCTATGAAAAAAATTTACACGTTTATGTATCCCGTGAGAAAATGTCATTAATAATAGAAAAATACTATGGCTTTGTACTTTTGAAAAGTGAAGTATCACGAAACTTTTTTGAACGTTATTAAGGTTTTCCACTTTACGATATAAAGAGGAAGACCAATTAATTATACGGACGATTGCTATATTGTAATTTGTTTTGAAATTAGTGAAATCCACTTTGTTAAGATAAATGGCTAAACGATTGACAGCGAAGTATAAAAATTTGATTAATGAAATGTAACAAAGTACCAACGTATTACTTATACGTTCCTTGAATTTACAATGAATAACACTTCCATTTAAACATGATACATTAGTTTGAAATATATATCACTGTTTACTTAGAAATATATTAAATTTATTCTTGTGTACCTTCCGAAATAAATCAGTATTATTGGTTATTTGTCTATATGCAAAACCTATCTTGAGAAAATGCGATATTAAATTATTCGAGATTGCGAAACGTAATTATACACTTGCATTCATTCTTGATGAAGTTTTGCTAGTTTAGTTCTTACTTTCTGTAAAACACCAGTCATTTGTTCATACTTACCAGTGGAATCTGGCAGATTCTCGAAGTTGATCACGTCACAAATATTTTTGGAGAATTTGTCAGACGACGGTAATTTATTATACGGAGAGGTGCTTTGCAATATGGGCGTTCCTAGGTCAATAGATTTTATACTACCGCAACTCGTGTTCCCTTCATTATTGTGACGAGTTCGATTCGGTTCCGGAGTGCACTCATTACTCCGAGCTAACATGTCAGACTTTGTCACAGTATTTAATGAACTTCTTCTCGACGACGGATCAGAGTTCGAGTTAGATTCTTCAAGTTCTACGAGTAACCGTTTTTTCATGTTTTCTAATTCGGTTAACGATGGGGAATTGATTCGCGAAGAGGCGGATCGACTGATTTCCTGTAATATTCCGGACTATGAAAATTTTTACTATATTTTCTAACACATTATGAGAAGGTACTTTAGTTTATTTATGATTAATGTTGGCAGAAAAGATGGACTTGTGTGATCTTTTCTTATACGTACTGGTGATTCAATAAATTGTAGTTCTTGAGAATGATAATCTGAATCCTCAGATGCTGGTTGTGACAGAACTAGCGGCGGTTCCGGTGGTAACGGTGGCACGAACAGTTCTTTCACAGGTGTGTTCTCTATCTCGCCCGCTACATGATAGAATAATTGCAGAATTAATGTTTTGTTATTTCATTATGTATTAAGTCCAAAGGAGGATTATTATATTTATACCTTCTACATCTTCGATTTCCATTTCGCAAGGTTCTGCTACTGGACTATCATTTGCTTCATTGTTAGATAGTTTAAGCTTTTTTCTTTTATACCCGTCATCTGCCTTTTTCCCGTTTAACATTAGCAACATTGCTTGTTTGCTATGAACGGTCTGCATCCTTGACACCCAGTAGTGCGCTTCTTCCTAATTGTCGGTGATAAGTTTCGAATCAATTTAAATTTGCAAAAATAATTATTTCCTTGCATAACATTTTTTCTCTTTTGCTTACATCACGAGTTCCAGGCGGTGGCGGTACATTAAAACCAGGAAAGTCGTATATTTTTTTTATATCATATCGATCTTTGTCTCCTTCATCATAGACAGCTCCTGGTTCATCGCTAGGGTCATCTTCTGCTATACCGCTCGAATTAAACAGCGTTATACCAGAATGCTGCAAATGTGCTTCTTCTAACCACCCTGGAGGATACCCGAGTCTTCTCATTCTGAGGAAAATATTTTATGTGTAAATAAAATCTTTCAATGAAACATATTTCTTAAATATATTTAAAAGCTGTAGAAGTTTCCATTCTTTTTTTACTAAGTATATACAAATTACAATCTGATTATAATTACCTGTATATGTGTCTAGGTAATTCATTATCTCTGAGACCTAATGCCTTACGTAGATTGCTGCTCAATTGACCCGGTATCAAATGTCCAAATCTCTGATCATCGTCCAAATGATATCTAAGGGCTTTGGAATTGTTCTTGGAAGAGAAATTCTTTCTATTTTTCTCTATAGTTGCCTGATCACGCGGATTGGGACAATCCCTTAAATTATGATTCCCCGAACAGTTGAAACACATTAACCTCGGAGGACAACCATCTTTCAACTTTGAATCTGACTCCGACTTTGTTTTATCAAACACGTTTTCAAATTTCTATAAGAGCATACATGAACGTTATTAAGCATTCAATAAGAATAATTATGAACGAAGAATTATCGAATTGTTAAGACGAATGAATGTTAAATAATCTTTCCTACATGTAAATAACGGACATTACAATGAAAAAAAAAACAGACCTTCCCATAAGTTGGAACATCAAAATCATCGTTAAGTTTTGGCTGTGTATCTACGGTAAACAACATATCGCATATTACGTCCTGACTATCGTCACTTTCTGTGGTAATTACGATAGACTGACTCGTAGAATCATTATCGTTATCCCAAACCACTAAAGTTAAACCGCTATCATTTTCTTGACTCTTAATCTTGGAGGATACTAATTCCTCTAGAAACTCTTTTATTCTTTTACTATATTGCCTAAAAATTCAATAAAGCAAGTGGAAATACAAGTTTACCTCGATAAGGAGTCTGACGGACGGAAAAAATGCTTAAAAAAATTAATTTCTTAATACGTATACAAATGCGTACAACTTACTACGAACCAACAATCATTTTTTTTTGTTTTAACACAAGAAACATTGTACATACGCAAGTATGTATATATGTTTTCACATTAGAAATATGTAAACAAACAATATTATCGATCCCAAACCTCGGAAGCACTTATTAAATATTGTACATGGAATAATGTGGTTAATTCGAAATATACAAAACATACTGCTCGGAGATGAAGTAAACAATTTTTTTTACCTTGAAACAGTTTCATCGCGAAACATAACCTTAAAAAGCGGTTTCGATGCACTCGATGCATCGGAAGATTCTGATTTGGACCTGCTCATATTATTTTCCTCATCGACACTGTGAATGCCCGTCTTATTCGCATTGTCGTTCGATAATGAGCGATCCCTAATCGAACATTCGCTTTGATCATTGTCAGTAACGTTGATGGTGTCTTGGCTCGATTCCAAATCAATCACCTCTTCGTCGGTGTCGTCTATCGTGATTGTTGGATTCATGGAAATATTATCGACACTGGCACGAGGACATAGATAAAGCTGTTCCTATTCCTGCGAAATACGCAATTATTTCGAGCTAAAATGATTCTATTTTCACAAATTTCACTCCGAAACAAAACGCGACGCTTTGATTTCCGCAAACGCGCTGAAACTTTACTACACTTTGTTGTAGAGGCGTTCCAGTCGTATGTAGGTAAGTACGATTTATTTTAAGTGTGCATTACGGGTTGGGACTTTTTTGGTAGATGGCGCAAGTAATGCAGGGCGGCACCATTTAAATTTGCATGTCAGAAAATTTCGACGTTTGATAAATTATAACATCATTTGGCGTTTGTGAAGCAAATTTTGCTTTATGCAGTCTGTTCGAATCCACCCTTTTCTATCTGTTAAAAATGTTATTGTAAGAAGTGGACTATGTGTTCCTTGTTAAATTAAAGTGTTAACTATCTCAACGCTTAACGAGAACCTCAGACAATGCTCTTTTTAAAGTTCGAAAGAAATATTTGAAATTTGACCACAATGCCTTTCCTAAAAGTTATTAGAATTTCGTATACCAATAGAAAGATAGGAAGTACGAAAAGAAATGGTTTGCGACATGCCATATTCACCCCTCAAAGGGAACAGCCTTCCAAGGATTTTTACATAGGCGAGTGGAAGGACGATATAAAAGAGGGAAGGGGTAAAGAGATGGACAGGTATAATAATTACTGTATTTAGAATTATTATTGCTAGTTGGGTTGACGAACTGTTAATTACCAATTGTAATTCTAGATGTTTATTTTCACTTTGTACTGTTTAAGTATCTCTCTCCGTGTCTTTATAACATACTCTAAAGACGATTTTCATTTAATTGAAAAATTTTCTAGAAATGGATGGATATACGAAGGCCACTGGTACAACGATAAAAGACATGGTTGCGGGACTTTGAGCAAGCTTTCGAAGGAAGACCATACTATTCGCCGTCACTATCTCGGCGAATGGTTTGCCGGGAAAAAGCAAGGATTCGGGCATAACTGGTTCGAAGACGGTAGTTATTATGAGGGTGCCTTTTGCCGGAATAATCGACACGGTTACGGCCGTATGTGGCACTGCAACGGGGACTATTACGAGGGCGACTGGAAGAACGATCTTTACCATGGCATGGGATTGCTCGTTAAAGGTTTACCAAACTACTATATAGCACAAACTCATTTAGACGATGCTTCGCACGATTAAAAAATAATTTATCAAATCGATGAATGATTATGATTTATAGAAACACTTTTAGTTGTTTCTGATGACATTTTTAAATACAAAAGTTAAATGCGAACTATTTTTTTTACAGACAACGGCAACAAATACGAGGGCCAGTTTTTTAAGGGCAAGAAACATGGTTACGGTATCTTTTATCACATAATTACCGGGCAAGAACAGCGCGGTTTATGGAGGAGCGATTTCTTTATAAATGGAACTATGTCGGACGCGGACTTCCGCCAGGCCGCACCTCATCCAACATCATATCCTATTCCACGGGTTAATAAGCATGATCGATGAAGTTTGTACAATTTAAATCATTTCTTATACGCATCTCTTTGATTCAAAGGTGGAATTGGCGAGTGATGAAAAGTCTCAAAATACAGAGGATATTATCGAACCCATCGAACCTCTAATCGAGCGTTCTTGCAAAAGACGACGAAAGCGTATAATACCAAATATTTGCGTGTCCGTAAATACGTGCCCCTGTTTAGAATTATTCTCTCAAACGGACGACCGTATCCTTTAAAATAATATGCAAGACATAAACGTACCGTTTGTCAATTGTATAATTTATTCTCGCAATCGTGCCGTAATTTTTGTATACGTCGACGCATATTATCTATAAACTATTTGTCCGCAATAAAAGTTATGTACAATTCGAGGGTCGCTTTTTTTCAGCAACTGTGGTAACTCGACGACCAAGTATAAATTGCATGGAAACAGTATAACATTACTCTCTATGTAAAAAAATTTGAAAAGATCACTTGAGCTTGATTCGCGTTAAGGTAACGAGCGAACAGAGAAAAGTGAAAGGGCTGCGAAAACAATATGCCGCTCGAGAAAGAAACGTGTTTTCCGACGACGTATGTAGTAAGTACATTCGAGGCGGTCCGGTTACACACATTTTGCGACTAAAAATTATAAACCTCTACTCACGGCCCGCCTTTTTAAGCGACGCAGTTCAATCGTTCCTTTTATAAATTAAGTCGCTACGCGAGATAGGGAATGTTTCACGTTCGTACGGACTTCCTCTTTCGTTAAACATTACATTTATGGATAATAAATATAACGTTGGATATATAGATAAACACGAAGCAAAATATTGCCTGCCGAGGGAAACGAGCGATTCGCCTCAAAATTATTGCACGTAGGCGTACCGAGTTATTGGAAATTAAAAAGAAAAATGAAGTCTTCTTCCACGTGCCTCGCGTTTTTAGAGTTTACATCGCCACTCTTGTGGAACCGATACGAGATTTCCTTATTTGACTAAATCATTCTTTGTCTTTTCTTTCAGCTGCTTCAACGTTATATTAACAACGCAACAGCGTGCCATCAGAGATTCATCGTCCTCCTGCGAGTCCGGAGCTATCACATTCGAAGAGAAACACAGAGAGCATGGGTTCTGTGCTCAGACCACGTGCGTCACGCCGGTGGTCGTCTGTAACAAATTCACCCCGTTCCTACCCTCGACATCGGTCGACTCGATCTGTTCTTTAAGTAACTCCAGTTCCCTTATACCGGACACGGTCACCTCGTATTTATGAGCGACCAAGCTCCGGTAAAAGTGTATCGCGAACGCTAGGAAGATGATCAGCACCGGGATCAACACGATGCAGGCCGACCAGGCGGCCACTTGCGAGAAATCGTAGAACTTCACCCAGCACAGTATCGCGATTTCCAATAGGAACAGCAACAGTCCTAATAAAGTGGAAAACGCCCACGCTACCTCGATGTACCAGTGCAATCGCTCGTGCGGCGATTCGTGAACCAAGCTTATGCTATGGAGGTTGCAGACAGCCTCGATATTCGGCAGAATGCATGTCGATATCATTAAGGCTAGCATGTGAACCGCGACTAGCAGCGTGGTGCACACGGCGAAGGCGATTAGCATCTCTGATGGGACTTTCGTGTCGGAGTTCAACTGCACTTCCACCATGGCGACCTGCGATCAAAATCTATTTATTAATAAACGGTGGAACCATAATACGGTATTGAAGGAAGAATCCGAAAAGCCTGTACGATAGTCTAATTAGTCTATTAATTTATACGCAAGGGTACAAATGGAGAGAAATTTCTGTGGCACTAAAAATAGCTTGGACTAATGAGGAATGGGACGGGATTAAAACGTTCAAGTGTATACCATGGCAAAACCGGAAAGTAGGGCAGACGTCTTGCTGGATGCTTTAAGTTTTGCTCGGCTGAGCTGTAGTTTTCTCCAAGAGAGATAACCCGGCGTGTGAAGGCCATCTCCCGACTGCGACATCTTCGACTAGTGAACAAAAAAAAAGGGAAAAAGACAATACAAACGAATTATTAGTAGAAGGTGTGTGTGGGTGTGTGTGTACATTGTAAGACAGAAGCTACTGGTCGTATAATATGCTAATAAGTTTGAAAATGGTACAGAAATGTCGTGCCTCGACTTTCCGCGAGCACAGTGGCCAATTATGCGTTTTATTTTATCGATTCGCATTAATCGAGCAATGCAACATGATTACATTAATGAACTAACGAAATTTACAGTATATTGCAGCAAGATAATACAAGGAAAGTAACATTGTTATTAATCTGCATGTTTCTATCGGTACACGTGTACAATTTCACACATCCATCACATATACATATATATATATGTATATTTTTTGCTTTTATCCAGGTTTTCTTTTTCAATTTTAAGTGTCGCACGCGATTAGCCGAAAATGTTTCACGGAACGATTTTACGTAACAGTTATGAAGTTTCTATTGCACAACCATGGAAATTGTGTCAGAATTATTTTTTTTTCCTGCAACACACGAGGATCCTAAGTATATTTGCTACTTTTCTTTAGGCGGCACCGAGAATAACGTACTTCGCTCAGAGCAATATAATTGCATATCCAGAAAGGTAATCAGCAATTCGGATAATTAGGCGCTCGACGGCACAAGCACGTAAGAAAGAAAGACACGTACCGAGAGTAGATGGCAATGTGCGGTGCCAACAGAGGAACTTGCCAAAAGTCGCGTGTAGAACAAAAAACCAATGGGCGCGCTGAACGAAACAAATAATAAGGAAAATTAATGAAAGCCTAGTACAACGTGAGAAAGGATATTCGGAGTGCACTGATAGATTAATGTGCCCGCGGGGTATTTGGCAAACGTTACGCAGGTGTTATTATGTTACCTAGTCCGACAGAAAATAATATCAATCTTTGTAATAACTAGCGATGAAGTAATTTAAACAAAATTAAAAACATTTTGTTTTAGAATTGAGAAATTCTTAAGTTTCCATGTATGCTAGAAGAATTGTTCATTTTAATCATTTCCGCCATACATAAATCAGTCGAAGTATCTTTTTTAGATTACGAGTAGCCTTGCGCACAGGATGCATGACGGATCAATTCCTTTGGGGCCCGATCCGCGCGTAACGTATGAATGTTAGCAGCCTGTGCATGATATTTTGTGTACCAAGCTCCCGGCGCAGCGTTAAGGTGTTAATATTTCCCACGAGCCTGTTTTATGTAAGGTAAAAAATCAACACACGAGGATAATTATTCGATCGGTATAATTGCGAGACGGAGATTATCAAAGGCAGTGGTGTTGTAGTTTTATTTCCGACCGATCTTATCTGTGCTTCCAGAAAGAGTTCCAGAAGTTGCGAATAATTGCGAGTACTAAAATTTACTGCCAGCCCATGGTAAGGCGAGTCTTTAGAGGATAATCCAACGAGGTACGATTTATCGAATAAAAGCGAGGAAGCAGCGAGTTGAACCTTATCATTGGAGTTCAATTGAAATGTGTGCTTACCATAGCCGCACTGTAATACGCAAATTACACAGTCTCCCCGCTGCACCAAAGTGAGCGAACCAATGTTTATATTTAAACGATAAGATCCGCAAATTGTACGTGACATTACAGCAATTCCGCATCCACTGACCACTAGCGCTCATAGCAATAGCAATCTAAGTGTTATTCGAAATACAACAAAAGAACTTGGTCGCAAGTGATACAGCGGTAAATTAGTGCTTACTATACGAATGAGAGATTAATATATACAGTAGAATTTACCGTGTGATACGCAAAAGAGATAAAAGGGAAATGAAGTTCGAGGAGGATCAGAGACAAGGGGAGAGCTACCGACCTGACAGTTGTGGAACCGCTTGTGGAAGCAGTGTCCGTCAGCGTTGCGCAGATGTGTTCGCGCCACGTGTACGTGGATCGGCAAATGCGAGGGGGGGAGTACCGCGCCACCCTCCGCGCCAAACACTGAATTGCGTCCAGTGCTTGTCGACCATACAGACATTAGGCTCGATTCTGGAGCGGTTCTGAGTAGTGCTGGAACAAACAATAAATACTCGTCAAACCGACCCCTTCATCTCCATATCCAATGGAACGCGTCGATTTTCGACATTTAATTTATACGACGGTGAAGGGAGCGCGCCTCTTTTCAGACCCGCCGCCACCGCGCATGCGCTTCGTTCGGTTGAAGTCATTTGAGATTCGCATCAATTAAGCTTCCCATTTCTGACACCTTGAGTATATTTTAAGATGTTCTTCAAGCTTCCGATGATCTGAATTCGAAGACAGAGTGATCAAGGAAATTCACTTTTCCCACAGCCCAAACAAAGAGTTTGCGTGATTCCATTCGAGAAGAATTTAAATACCGCGTTTGTCGCGTTGCGCGCGGTCATTGATACAAGTGTCAAGTCGTTGACAGCGTTCAAACGATGGGGGCGCTGTACGCGCAGCGATCTATTTCATTTATGAGCTATTACGCAAATGATACGTTTCCCGCGATCTCTTTGATTCAACGCCGTTCAAAGAGCGTTAACTATAATTGAGGGACAACGCACGCACCGAGAAATATCATTTCTATCATCTTGTTTCGATTCCGAAATAATCATTAATCAAAGCGTAATTCGCATGTTCGTATTTTAGTCATGATCGGACAATGTACTCGACAACATGATCGCTGGGATATATATCGCTGCTAAAAATAGAGCGGCATGTTACAAAATAAGTAGTGTCTTGGTCAAAAATAAATGGACGCAAAATGATGTACCAAAGGTGATAAACAAAGCAGAGAAACAGAAACAAAATCATAATCGATACACCTTACATTTATCGGATTTACCGATACATGTGCAATACCGAAAAACGAATACTATTATCGGCTTATCGTGTTCGTCCATATTGAAGCATTAACATCTATTACCATACAAGTTCCGAGGCAAAAATTAAAATTTTGGGATACGTTTAGTTCGAAATTGTGCAACAGAGTAAAAGAAATTTTAAAAAGTGGCTTATTTCAAACTGTTTTGCGAGTTAGTAGGCTGCATTACAAGATAGTTTTTTTGCCTGCCTGTTCTCGCCAATCCGACCTTGATTGTCGGCTGTTAAACAGAAAAACCAACGGTTGTTTCCCTCTTGAAGTATGAACATGAGGCGTCGCAGAATGCAGGTTCTAATTGTACACTCAAAAATGATTCGCAGATCGTGATGAATGTTCGCCGAGTAATCAGAAATAGAAAGTTTTTTCACAAAAGTTACAACGGATTGTCTACATGGCCATTAAATGTGTTTGCAGCCACATAATATCGTTTGGAGATACGTGCCAATATCACTAAAAATACAGGGACCGCGGGAAGCGTAGAGCTCGCAACGAGGGCCTACGTACGAAATTAAATCATTATTAAAGCGGTTGCGGAAACGATGAAAGAAAAATTACTACCTTCTACATACATATGTAACAGACACATTACGTCATTGTGTATGTATAAGGTTAACAAATCGCAGGGAACTTTGCGCTAGCATCCTCGAGTTTATTACATTTTCTTCGAGAAAAGGGGAAAATATGCGCTGCAGAACTGCTAAAGAAATGACTGGATCCGAAGCACAATAAAAAAATATAAAAAAAAAACTACAGATCTAGAAAGAGTGACATCAATTTTCTAATACATTCTGGGTCAACAAGTTATTTCTTTTAAACAGTTTATAATATGCAATTGAAATCAGGGCAGATTTCTTCATGTATTTTAGGAAGCTAGAGACGTATCGTCTATAGTGATTGTAAATTTGCAATTATATTTACCATTTTGGGGGCGCTCGGAGTGTGCGGACGGACGCGCGAACTCATGACGGAGATCAACGGTCCACGCACTTTTCACGAACTTACAAAGACGTCGATGTAGGGATCGATAAAAAGAGGCACTTAGCGGGGTACAAAAAAAAACAAATCAATGGTAATCCGACATTTTGACAGAGAGGATTTTGTGTAATCGGACGTTTTGCGAAAAATCAAATCACATCAAATGATAGCGGCGAAAGACACCAATGCACTGAATAAGAACGCCGCGAGACGGCATCGAGGATTGTTAGCGGCCGCGACCGGAGTAAGCCGACGATCGCCGACTGCCTCTTGCCATCTGTTGGGAAACGGACGAACTCACTGAATGTGCAACCAATTATGCAAAATTCAAACGCTGCATATTTTCTTTTTTTTTATCGAATAATAACACATTTGCTGATGTAGAAACAATATTATGTTTGTTCTGTAGAACATTAATCGATTGTGAATAAGTCTAAAGAGACGGTAACTATTGTTCTAGAACCTGCAAGTTAAAATCCGTAGGTTTTTATTTGAAACATGTGCTCAGTAGATTAAATCGTTTCCGTAAGATTAGAAATAAGTATTTTTTTTCTATTTTCCAATAACCGACACTCGAATTACGATGAAACCAATTTTGCCTTCCGCTGTTTTTTTGTTGTAGTCATTGTGAAGATGATTCACGCCAATTGTTCTGCGATACGAGACCGTCTAACAATAAGGCAGGGTAACAGTTCTGTTACGCAAGGCTTATTTAGATGTGGCAGAGGCGAAAGAATTTTCGTCAGGGCGAATTGGGACGCAAAGTGGTTGGTTGGCAGGTAATTTTACTTGTAGGCTTTTCTTCCTCATGGCAATAAGCCAGGACACGATCGTTTCTGCTGGGAAGCAATGCATTGTCCACAGTCATGGTCAGGGCACCCTTAGCCCACTTGCTACTCACCACCTGATCTATTTAAAACCAGATCGCTACGGTAAAAATTCGCTTTGAGGAGATGTTCGCTTGTCTGCCCATGATTACCCTCGCCCCAACCGATATTAGGCGCCTGATTACATATCGAAATACCACCGGTCAGGAATAAATTCAGTCTAACTCGAAGGGGTTGCTTGAAGATTGAAAAATTCTCAAAACTTTAATATTGAACAAGTGACAAGAGGAAAATATTTGTGTGGTATAGACGAAGGAGTTAATTAGTCGACAATGCACGGTTGAAGAAGTGCGATGCCGCGGGATTAATCGTAATACATCGCCTCGGGTTGTTAAGCCCATTAGCCGAGGCTCTGACGCCCTAGAATATCAATTAATAACGTTGTTCGTAGGCGACTTGCTTTTTTCCAGAGAAATACTACGAATTTCTGATGACGCCAATCCTTCGTATTATAGAAATCGAAGGAGCTCCATAGTATCGGATATTTTTCTTATCACAACTTCACCAAATGTAAATCGCATTTTTCATCGTTCCGTTTTTTATAGGCACATCAAATAATACGATGATGTTCTCACAATGTCAAGATAAGGTAACAGGAAACGCTACGAAACAACTGCGTCTCGTGAAATGCAAACATTTAAATATCCCAAACCTGCGGTAGATCTTTTGAAAATACAAATCTAATTACGTTTGGTGCATCAGAATAGCTGAACCCGATTTTTGTCCTAATAAATCCCCTACAGATATCGAAGTGCATACTTAAATCACTCTCTCTGTTTTAGACACTAGAAGCTCGAATATCGAAGAAGATCGAAGAAATCCAGTCACTGAATAACCCAGCAAATGCAGCACACCACTTGCTTTCATTTTACATTCAAACAACAAGCTACGGTGGAAAACTGAAATATCAATCACATTGGATCACTTACAAGAATCAGTCTCAGCTCGGCGTCGAGTTTCCATGTTAACAACCAGTACGCGCTTCAATTTAACAATTCCAACTATCAACTTGGAACAGATTTACAATAGTTTTGCACTTGTAGAAGTATACATATACAACTTTCTCTACGACAAAGCAATACTTTTATTATTTTATCAATCTCAATCGTGATCCCATCTTATCAAGGCATCGATAAGCATTGGGACGGCACAAAATCACACGACATCGTTCTCACGGAATCAAGCGGTGTCTGCGGGTGATTTTTGAAACTGGAGCGCGGGTTCCTGCTTCTTGGCAAACGATAATGAAACACGGAGTAAAGCTGGTTGCACACGTGATACCGAGCAAAGAGTATCGTTTCAATAAACGATATTTTTTATTGTCCCGGATTTAGACAACGTTGACTCCCACCCAGAAGCAGAAGTAACACGGGGAGACCCTTCGACGCGATGAAACGTACGCGGGAAATCGTGAAACTCGGCGGAAGCAACGGAAGAAGATACTAAAGGTACTGTTAGGTATTATCATGCATCACTGATGACGGTGTGGCGTGGTTTGTCCCGCTTGAGCAAGGCCGAGAGAAAGGTGTATGTAATACACCTTAGGAACTAGACTTTCGTACCTTCGAATAATTTCTAGAAACTAAGACCTTCCACTATGAGAAACCATTAGAAAATTAGACTTTCTTATTTATTTTTCCTCTCCGCGCTTTAGCATCGAGGACAGTACAGCAAGAAATTGTACGCCCTTTCCTGAATGTAGATACAAGAACCAGTGTTTCTGGCCATTGGCTCCGAGTTGCAAATATAAACCTGCGTGGTTACATTTCCGTATGGTACCTTGACTTCGTTCTTTCGTATTTAATTACCCGTACGGGATGCTTACGTAATTAAAGATCGGATAAACTTCCGGCGAGATTAATTTTTGCTTTATGTTCTGCAGAAGAAAGAGTATCATATGAGCATCGAAATTTGGAAATCTAGATGTCGATTGAATAACTTTCGAACAACGTAACAGGACCAATGATTGAATAAACATTAAGCTAGTGATCTGGATGGATGACGTAAACGACGAATAGAATGAAATGTGTGCGGTAAAAGTACAGTAACATACTTTAATGTATTGCGCATGTAAATTTGTTTCAAATAACGGCTTCAGTTTTAAGCACTGCAATTTTTGTGGCCCGTATTTTTCCCAGTAATGTTAAAGTCAAAGGGTTGGGATTCAATTTAAGGCTTAATTGAACATGACCGCACAAAGTTTCCGCCTGGACTCCCCATATGCGTTTCGTTATCAGTATTGTGATTGCTATGACGACGATGATAAAAGATAAATCGAAATGCAATCGAGGCGCGTAACTTTTCGACGCTTAAAATAAGAAGGAAATTGTAAAGAATCACTTACTTGAACAGCGTTCGACCACCACGGTAGAACTTGTTTAACCTCGGCGCTGGTAAATAAGTAATGTCATATGGTATATTCCGTTCAAATTGAAGCCGGCACGGGACGCTTATAGCGTGTCGTTCGCAACGGAACCGCATCCTTTGATGCAGTCGTGACAGGCACCAAACTACGCTCGCATGAAATGCTTGCTTACATCGAAACTCGTACGAAAGTTAATTAGAATACGGGCCTTGAAAACGATAATGTCACGTATATTTCACAAGAAAGCCGCGCAAGACCGGAGGTAACGTTTATCATTTTACGCCATGACTGGCTGCACGACGGGGATCGATCGAGGTCTGCAGGTGACACTCAAATTGGCCACGTGTTTGAGAAACCCCATGACAGATGGCGCGAGTAGTGCCGCGAAACCGCGGCTGCGGTGTCGGCAGTTTAAATTCCCGACGCCAACCCCGATTTTTACATTTATAATATTGGATGTCTGCAGAAGTTTTGCATACAAAATAGTTATGACTGCACATAAAAATAAGTAAATGGGTAATAAAGGTACAAAGCCATGAAATCCGACTCTGCTCGAAATGTAATTTCATACTTCCCTCCACGGACCACGCGATCGCAAATTTCTTATAAATAGCATTATGGATCTATTAAAAATAAGTTCGCCGCCAACGTCATGCGAAAATATTAATGCAACGCCAACGTGTATATAACAAAAGGACGTTAATCTAGCCGATAGCAATGTATTTGAGTTTAGCTGTACGGGCATGCAACTTCAGTGAGTAACTGTTTATATTGAACGTATCAATTCAGAAAAATCGTGACAAAACAAATTTGTAGAACGCCACACCGGAGATTTACTCACAAACTCGCGCGGATTCGAAATGCTCCAATCCTGTGCTGCATCGTTCCCAACGCACGACGCTGTATCCCGCGGAGGAGGACGAACTCATCGATGCTCGCTGTATATTTTCTTCGTTGTATCTTTGGGGGGAGGCACAAATCGAGAGGTGATTTTCGATTGATTTCCACTCCCGTGTACAGTGAAGCTGGACGCGAAACGAGGTGAGCAGTAAGTAGTGGGGTGTCACGGGTAGTGACGAGCATCGGACACGCGATGCAGAACAGAACGGTACCATTCTTCGGGTGGTCAGCGCCGGGCATTCGTTTTTAGTTTAAGGAATTGCTTGTTGAATCGGAGCGCGGCAGCAAGAGACACCTGTTGCGCCGTATAGCAAGCCGGCTGCCGCCGCGAAACACGAACGCAACACGATGCGTTATTCGAACATGTTCGCTGTGTGCCATCGTTCGTTCGCCGTGTGACAACGCGACCTGTTCACGATTTTCCATCCACGAGGAGAAAGGTTTTTCGAGGAAGAGCACGACCACGCGCTTGTCCACCTTGGTAATGTTCCATTATCTTCGATACCTCGAGGTGCAATTTTAGTTGGTGCTTTTGCGAGTTCGGATTAGTGCCGGAGAACTAAATTACTCGCGTGAACACGAGCGGAGGGAGTTGAAGTTTTGTGGATGTTATACGAACGATATTTTACGCATGGTAGTTTTTCTTATTTATCTGAAAATCTGTATGCGGGCTCGTATATACTAAATGTTTAAAAAGAAATCGAATACGTACAGACTTTAACAATTGTATAATAATTCCTTTCTGTTTATGTCGAGTCTCAACTTATAACATTATACGGTTATTCCCCCAGGGTAACAGTAATTTCCTACCGCTCTTACGAACAAATGTATGCTACATTGCGCGCTGAACAATCAGGAAAAAACTGCCCCCGGTATTGAATCGTCCTTCACAATTTGCCTTGATTTTTTTGTTATTTCTGACGCATATTTCTCGTGATGTAAACAAGTCTATAATATGTTTCAGAATCCAGTTTCCTAATGCATAAGAACTGTACAGGCATAAGAACTAATCTTCACAATAAGGACGTTACCTAGTTTAATTATATTTCATTTCCCAACCAAGGTTCACGGTACCAACACGTTGCATTCGTTCTCAGTCCGTTGTATAAAAATCATTCAACATCAGTTACATAATGCACTATTAAGATTTGCGAAATATCACACATTAAAAATAACTGCATCTTGAAGATCCGTTCGATTTGTTTTACGAATTTCATTTAAAAAAAATTCAAGGTGCCAAAGTCTAATTTAACGTGCCCAATCCTTCAACTCAGGGTCGTCAATTCCACGGGATATCGAGAAAACGATTGCTAGTACTGAAACAACAACAGGAGTCGATTGCAGCGTACATAATAACGATTCTACATTAGTATACAGTAATGTGGCGCAGTGCAGCTATTGTGTTCAATGAACGATACTTGATTACGCTTTTCCAATCACGTTACAAAGAACTCGTCGTCAAGAATATTGGCTTTATCACTTATTGTTAACAGGAATTAGAAATAAATCGGTAGAAGAAGGGGAAGGAATTATCAACGACAGAGAGAAGTAGGAAGGACCGACCGCGCTGCACACCGGTGCAACAAGTGGCAGAACCAGAAGAAACAGAAAAGAAGAAAAAAGAATGTCGAAATTGGGACTGGAAGATGATCAGCGATTCGCGTTGATGAAAGTAAGTCGATGCTTCGATTCGAAAAAATATTGGTGTCGCGGGGTCACGGTTAACAATGCCTCGTTCCGGAAAAGCAGGGCCATTGAATTTTTATAGCATGTCTTTTTTATTAAAATTAACAGTGGAAACCAAAGATCAGGCTGTACAGAATATTTCCGAACTAAAGGACACTATTCTATACCTTTATAGATATTTAAATTGGTCGATGGGATAATTGATGATCGAATTCATCCATTAGCACAACAAATATTTTACTAAGAATCATATCCAGCTAAAGTATTGTTAGCGACTGGTAAATTAAAATGGACTACTATTTTGCCATATTAACGTTCAATATTTAGAACAGAGAATTGATTAGAATTAATTAATTCGATCGACGGTCAGTGAGGATTTTCCTCAAGCATTTAAAATGCAAGTACTGAACATAAATCAACACAGAAAAACCATGACAATCCAGTTTTTTTTATATTTGAGCTTAGAAGAGATCAGGCGGTTACCAGTTCCTGAGGCTACGCATACATTAAACATACAACTAACTTGGTCAGCTTTGGAACAGAGTAAACAGCGGAATACGAAATTACATAGTTTACAATTTGAATGGAGAATGTAAAGTGCTTAGAAAATTACGTATGTGACCTGACGAAAATGAAACGCTCGGGGAAAGGTATGCGAGTGACGCGAATTAAAAGCACAAGAAATGCCTGGGATAATAAAATATTTTGCTCCTGATATATCCGAGCAATATAAATTCCAACCGCGGCAACTTCCATCCTACGTAATTCTTAACAAAAAAAAAACTCGAATCAAATAGCTCGTATTGTTTAACGTGTAACTGTCGAATCTTCGATTCAGCTTGTATCCACTTGATGCTGAACTAGTACTCAATTAGCTTTGTTCTTAAGTGAAATCTACAATGCGCACCGTTACTTCCAGTCCCTTAAAACTTTCGTTTCACGTCGCTTGGAACATTCATACCTTCTTTTGCCACCGCTTACTTCATTAAAGAAACGTGGCGTTTTTTAAAAGATTTCGCCTGGCAAAAATCATTTTATCACCGGCACTCTTGGACACAGTCGGTGTCATTTTTTAAAAATACATTCGCTTGCATGCCAAATAACTCCAGGACCTTTCCCCTGAGAAGATTCAAAGGAATTTTACCAGTACTCTTGTACGCATACGTGAAACGTTTTTACTTTGTCTTCACGGTCATGGAGAGGAAACGATTTCTATGGGCAAAACGGCACTTTCTTTACCCCGACGTTTCCCACACAGACAAAAACGCGTGTTACATGGGCCTGTACGTGAATAAATACAGCGAGGTCGTCGAAGATTAGACTCACAAAAGTTCGTAGTACATTCACTTTTCTGTCCCATTACTTTTTCCATTTAATAGCCGCTTGACGTACGATGCTACGCGTACGGAATCGGTCTTCATCAGGTTCTACAAAAGTGCTACATACATGGAGGATGGCGAAGACAGCGGTGTGTGTGTGTAGATATCGAGCATGTTTCGTTAACGGGATACAGTAGCTGTATAGAAGAAGTATTACAAAAGTTTCCAATATTTTTAAGCAACTGGAGTTTTTTTTTTGTTGGATTCTGTAGAATTTTTCCATGTTAAATCGTATCAAAGTTATCGTTACTGGTAATGCTAAACGGACATTTTAATAAGGATGTATGAATGTTAATTGAGACCGCATGCAAAAACCATTTGCAGCGTTTTAGTAACTTTATATGCCGCGTTCGATCTTAACAATCAAAAAGGTTATGAAACTGATAGCATAGGACGTCTTGTATGATTACAGTAATTATGAACAATTCCACGCGAAGAACATACATTCTGGTACTTTTTTCTTTTAGAAAAAATTAAAACAGATACGAAGTAATTGCAGGTATGATCTTCTTCCATTTGCATTTTTACACCCCGTTTTTCTCTCCCATCGTCAACGACTGTTAAGAATCGCGTAGAGAAAAAGGTACAGCTTCGATTAATACAGGGGGATTGCAAAACGCAGTTGGCCTGCATTTCGGTTATGGGTAACCGGATTGGTCTGACCCGCTGAAACATCTACGTGAAAGTAAACGCGGACAGTTTTGTAAATCGCGTGAAACGAAACGATGAAAGATTTTTGTAGCTGTACGTAAAACGATCGGTGCATACTTCCTAGAAAAACAGTTCCCTTTCGCTGAGAGTCTGGAATAGGGAAAGGTATCGCAATTGCCACAACTGTTTGACCGAGTGCACGATGCACAGACTTAATTAAAAAAAAAAATAAATTACACCGCTGTTACGCAAGTTAGTAATTAATGCGAACTTTTGTTTCAGTTTAGGCGATCGGTTCAGGATGTTCTGAAGCAACCGTATCATGACGATAGCTTTCTACTGCGTTGGCTTCGAGGTATGAACGCCTTGGATTTATTGTTCCCAACCGTACAATTTCTCAATATTATTTTATCGTTTTGTGTCGCGTTTGATAGCTTCAAGCAATACCTACACTGCTCTATCTTGTTTCTTTGCAATTGCAATCGATTTAGAAGTTCAAGTTGCAGTTCCTTGCGTAAATATTTTTTAGATGTGGATGAGTAGCAGTTTATAAAATTGCTTTCTTACGCGAGATGAATGTAAATGTAGCTCGCGTGCGACATTTATTCGCAATATACGATTTGCATTTGAGACACGTGTAATGGAGAATGATTGGCTATTCGCTTATACGTGTAATAATATGCATGATCGTTTACGGTAAATTGATCAGAAAACTGGCAGAAGCAGATCGAAATGTATGAAATGTTCTCTCTAGACATGATGCATCGAGTAAAGTTTAATGGTAGGAAAATAATGTCGCGCACGCGTTTGAAGACACCAAGCGTGATACAATAAGAATAGCAATGATACAAGACAAATATTCTTTGTTCATTTACTTCAACTTCGAGTGAATATTTAATGCGGCTAATATTTAATCATTATCGGCGTAGACGTTGGACTTTAATACGATAGTAGTACGACCGGCCACTGCAAGAATGTAGCGGAAACTTGTACGCTGTAAAAATTCAAATCCGTAACATATTTTTCCATTTAAACGCCAATACTAAAATATTTTACGATTTTCAGCAAGAAAATGGGACCCAGTGGCCGCGGAGAAAATGCTGCGCGACGTAAGTCTGTACTTTAAATAATTCTCTATCAGGTCCATCCCCGGATTTCACTTTTTCGCAATAATCATGAACATCGACAAGTAAATAAACATCTTCGTTTAAAAAAAGATCCTGTCACAAATCTATCGAAAGGAGGACACCATCGTTCGGATTTGCGCCTGTACTTTCACATATTTCTTATGCACCTGACCCCGCATACAGTACGAAATCAGCTAACTAAATTTGTCACCAACAAACTTGTAAAAACTTCGTAGAGTTAACTGCGGGATCCTTTCGCATGCATCAACCACCGCGAGATACCAATTTCCAGATCAATCTTTATCCTCTGCACCTTCCACTTCATTCAAGAGTATAAGTCTGAGGGTGTAAAGGGTCGACATTTACAAATGTGTAAAAGGTGTTTTATATTAAAGTAGCTAATGAAGAAAAAAGGAAACCAGTTTCAATAGATTTGTAGCCGGCAAAAATGATTTGCAAACAGTTCGCCAATCTCTAAGACGCAGAATTTCTATGCCAAGGCTGCATTCAAGAAAGGCAGTGCGCTTTTCTCAACGTGACCTTATCCAGAGATCTCTGCCTCTGCTCGTAATTGCGATAAATTGTACGTACGGAACGTCCGCTATTACGTTCGGTCGCATCACGGCACCAACACCGGGCGACTTTAACCGAGAAAGTCTCGAGAAAGAACGTTCCACCATGGAGTTTTGAAATTTCGCTGACTTGCCTAGTGCTTGCCAAGCGTTAACTACGAACACGGATGCCTGCCTATCTATTCTACTCGCTTTAGTGATCGCGGGAGAAAAAAAAAGGAACGATTCCCTTCGAGTATCGTGTATCTTTCACCGATTCAGGAAGTTTAGAATATAGCTCTCTTCCTTTCGTTTCATCAATGAATGGCTGACACAAAATAAAAAACAAATTAAAGGAGAGATTGATTCTGTATGTTGCTAAAAAAAAATCCGGAGCACCTCGGAATTTAGTTAATTAGAAACAATATTCTGATTTATAGGAATTACCTTTACCACCGTGTGATTAAAAGTTGTAATAATCGTAATAGGAAGACAAACATTGTTTAAAAGGCTTTTATCTTATCTACGGATTTTGTTACCGCTGCTCAGCATAATGTAGAACTCCCGAAGGTTTTCTAATCTTTTCAGTTTGAATATTATTTTATTTTTTTTTTGGCACGTATAGATCCTCCTTTATCTAAATTATTTATCAAAAATATTTGACACATGTGTGAAGAAAAAGATCGCAATTATTCATTGAAATAGAAAAAAGACTATACCCATGTTCAATTAGCACATTGAACTAATGAGCAAAGAGAGAGCAAAACGAACAGTTTAAGGTGCAAGCAACTGTACAATTTTATTGCCAGGCCTACTTTCGACTTGTGCACTTCATATTATCATAAGCATATGTCACTGCAAAAACAATTTAAGTTCGATTTAATGAAAAAGAAAAAAATATTTTTCAGAGTATGAAATGGCGAGAACTATGGGGCGTTGACAAATTAGATGAGTGGGACCCACCACAAATTCTAAAGGACTATCTACCTCACGGTCTATGTGGCTTCGACAAAGATGGGGCCCCAAGTAAATTATTTCTTTTCGAAGAAATTATTCAGAACTACTAACTTGAATCTAATAATTTTTCTATCCTCACAGTTATCGCTATTTACTTCGACGCTTTTGATGTCTACGGTATTCTACACGCTGTCTCACGAAACGATATGATAAAGGTGACGATAAAGACTCTCGAGCAGTATCTAAGTGTTTGCAGGGAGCAAACGGAAAAGCATGGACCAGCGGCTGGACAGGCAGTTGTCATATTCGATATGCAGGGATTCAATTTGAGACAATATCTCTGGAGACCAGGTATCTATCACCTTCAAGGAAGTTACGTAAACCGTCCTTTCTTCGAACTGTATTACAAGACACGGTTTTTGGTTGATTGCCTTTCTGTAACGCGTAAAAAAACGGAACATTAAAGGAACCCCGAGATGCTTATGTAAGAAGACAGTAATTCTTGTGAAAGGAATTTATAAGAAAAGATCGGTCACTGATGCAACTCTTGCTACAACGATTTTACTTTCTTATTTATCGATTATCGTTTACCGCTATAGATAAGCTCAAACAAGTTTGTCATCCTTAATTTAAGTCTCCTAATTTTACTTTTCAGCTGGAGAGCTTATCCTCTCATTAATTCAAATGTACGAAGCAAATTATCCAGAGATACTGAAGATCTGTTATATAATTAATGGTAAGTTTCACAACAATGCAGGATTCTTAGGAGAAATTATTGATCCCTAATAAGATTATAATATCTCGTAGCCCCCAAAGTATTTGCCTTGGGATTCTCGGTGGTGAAGAAGTTTATGAACGAGTATACTTTGTCGAAGATTCAAATATACAAAGCGGACCCCGCGAAGTGGCAGGCGGCTATTTTGCGTAATATCGAGAAGGATCAATTACCTGTTTATTTCGGGGGCACACTTAAAGATCCCGATGGCAACCCAAAATATAGCACGAAAGTAAGGATTTTGCAGATTTGCTGTTTGCTTACAGCTTTTAGAAAATGTTTGATATTCAGGATCTGATTAAGGCTTTTAAATGAACTCCTTTGTCCATATTTATTTAGATTTGCCTCGGTGGCAAAGTTCCGAAAGAACTGTATGTAGCAAACATAGAGAAAGATAGGGAGAATTTTACGACGGTCACAATTAAAAAGGGTGGTAAGTTGGAGCTGAATATGTCCGCATCCGAGATGGGCTCTCTACTAAGGTACGTATCAATTTGTAAAGCAATTAAAGCACAATTATTTTGAATCTACCAATGGCTTCTTCCACAGTTGGGAATTCAGGACCGAGGGTCATGATATTAAATTTGGGATCGTCAAGAAAGATAACAATGGAACGCGAAAGGAAGTGTTACCGATGCGGCGAGTAGACGCTCATCAATTTGATGAAGTCGGAATTTTGACTTGCGATGTACCTGGCACGTGTGAGTACGCGGTACTTAAATTAGCGGAGCGATATAAATAGTGATAATGTATCGAAAACGTGATGTTTCAGATTCTGTTGTGTTCGATAACACTTACAGCGTTTTGAGGAATAAAAAGATTCATTACTCCATAAAAGTTCTACCACCACATGAGTCGGATGATCTGACGCCAGTAACTTCATAAGAAGTGATATAGAAACAAGCAAATAATGTAGAAAAAATATCATTCCAGGAAAAAAAAATATTCCACGGGATATGAATCTTATATAATGAAAATGATTTCCATATGCTACTATCTTTTGTTTACATTTGTAAAAATGGTAAAAGTGTTATAAAACAAATTCAGCTGTGGTTTTAGTTTTATGTTAATAATTCTATTATTTTTATATTCATGCTAAATTTTAACTATTACTACTGCAAGTATATGTTGGTTACATGCTCTGTAATTATGTGTAATTGTACAAAAAAAATATAGAACTTCTAGATTGTACAGACTGAATAAGTAATTTTCGCTAAAGTCTATCAAGAATGCACTCGTATAAGAGAACTTCGAATGTGAAAATTATTATTTAGAAACTTACAGAGATGACTGTCTCCGACTTCATAATTGTACCATGCAAGCTTCATTTATCTAATCATCCTCGTCGGTGAGTAACATTTCAATGAGATCCGGTTTCAACAATTGATCACCTTCTAGACGTTTCTGCGTACCCCATTTTGCTAAGGTAGGCAGAACTCGTACTTTTGTTATAGAATTTGTACGGAATGGACAGTTCAAATCTTTCCAGCTGAAATGAAAACAACCCAGCATTAAAATGTACAATTATAAACATACCATTAATAAGCTAGAAGCCCCAGATAATTAAGACCCCCAATAATCGCAACCCGGCCAATCGAGGTTTCATTCTATTAATGATGCTTACAACGGTCGATCTCCGACTTCCACTTCAACCAAATGCGTTCCTTCAGCAGCAGTTTTGAACCCTTCTTCTACAAAAGGTTCAGCTGTAACAAATGCAAGTGTTTTATGAATTATACATATATTTATATGAATATTTCATAACAACTGAAGAAAATCGTACAATTATTAGCACCATTATTTATGATACGATTATGAGAAAAGGAATAATGACAATAATTCGAATTATACAGTAAGTGTACATAGACATTGCCGAATTTAGGTTAGGTGTAAAATAAAGAAATTACAGTAGAATAATGATACCTTCGACACAATCAGGACACCAGCTTTTTCCGTCAGGAAGCTTTTTACCACTATAAAGTACGTAAACCGACTCGGATGGCTTAAAATTTTCAAAGAATTTTAAAAAGTTATCGTACCCGTCGACGTGGTGGCGCACAACCATTTTCCGTTACGTCTATTTAAACCGTATTCGTAACGATATTAAAGCTTTACGAGTTTCTTTTATTGCACGATATGTTACACGCAGCTGCTTCTTATCAACAATGAAATGGCGACACTCCCTGTACGAAATATTTCTGACTCACTTTAATCCGACTGATAAGAGGCAGACTCTTCAATTAACGAACTATGATATTACATTAATTTAAACGATACATCTTGGCACTAAATTACACAAACTGTGCACTTGTCAACTAAAGAAAAAATTCACTTATACATTCTGCTGCAATTAACAATATTAATCCCAAAATTAATATTGTGCAGGGGAAATATCTATTATAGTTATTTTTGTGAATATCTATTATGTATATCACCACATATAATAATTACTTTGTTTAATATTCGAATTCAAACAATTTAAACAATATAATAAATCGCAGATATCCTTTAATTGGTAAATCTCGGTAATGATCAAATAAATCGCGATAAATCACGCATGGAAAATTGGTAATACAGTGTGAACAATTCCACAGAATTGTGGCGTTCCTCGTAGAACTTGAACCGTATTGTTCGATTGGTCGGAACCGCGTACCTCTCCCACTCCCGTCAAGTTGACGATGACGGGATTCCATAGCCAATCGGTGTGTACGCGAGAGACGACGAGGGTGTTTGGTATGCCCTAGGACGGGGCAGCTTGTTCGCAGTAAATCCAAGGTTTTGTTCGCTGTGACAATATTGTTGTGCTGTTCCGTCGTTTGTTACAAAGGAAATAATCGGCCCGCTCGGCAGCCGCGAGATCAAGTTCGGTTTAAGTTAGCCCGCGCATAGAATGGCTGCAGTTTTCGATATCGAATTGCACGATGGGGACAAGGTAAATTGGGACGAGTCGGACGACGATGTTATCGAGATCGGCGAGGTAATTCTCCATCTGCACACGAGCACACTTCAGATACCTTATCATCGTTCTTTCGTCTCACGCTCCGTAATGTTATACAATTTGTCCCTTTTTTTCTTTTTTTCATGCAGGAAGAGTACGATGCGAATCCGAATGTGAACGAAATAACAGAGTGAGTAAAGCCCCCCTCCATGCTTGTGTGTGCGTATATACGTATACGCATGATATGCGCGTGTAAGCACGCTTGAAAATTCTGTCGTGGTAATGACAATTTTCACGTTGCTAGGTCGGAGGGTGTCGAAACGGTGCCTATTTCCGAACAGAATGTCAATCGCGGACGAGAAAGAGCTGGACCGCAGGATTTCGAGCTTTGCAAAGTTATCGGGAAGGGTGGCTATGGCAAAGTTTTTCAAGTGCGCAAAATAACGGGTAATGACAGTGGCACGATCTTCGCGATGAAGGTAGGCCGACAAATTTCATTTATTTTTTTTTTCGGTCGAAACTGCTATTGCTTGTCGTTACTCTACGTTTAGGGGAATATTTACGATAAATATTAACTTGGAACTGCTAAAAATCTTTAATTAACAATTCTGTTCTAAATTATATAAGTTCTTTGTCTCCCTTTGTTTCTTTGTCAAGATTGTTGGGAGCGATTGTCATATTTTTATTGCAACTTGTTTCGAGTTTAACTCCAACCAAACTTTTAAGAAATTGTATTAAATAATTAATTTTCTGTTCACTGTTCTTATAATTGTAGTAAAAATATGGGGAAGTAATTGTTTAAGAAGTTTTATACCTGTTGAGCATTGTACAGCATTATCCGATTAAATATAATATTAGATTATTGATTTCCTGTTGAATGTCGCTGATATTTTTAATGTTAATTTTTCCGCCGCTTTGTTTATGTTAAATCGATTTATTTGACAAAATAGGTCTTGCATAAGGCCTCGATTATAAGGAACCAGAAAGATACTGCGCACACCAAGGCTGAAAGAAATATCTTAGAAGCTGTAAAGGTAGGCCCGATTTAGATGAAAAACTATGGCTCAGACGATTATCATTATTCTTTGCCGTCTGACGTTTAGTATGAAAACAGTCGCAAACAGTAGAATTAGAATTTTATAAATAAATAATATGATGTTGCGATCATTTTTCTGCGTAAGCAAATGCAAAAGAGTAATAACGGGGATGGTAAAATATGTATGCACGTATATTTGGCAGCATCCTTTCATCGTAGACCTTATGTATGCATTTCAAACTGGTGGGAAATTGTATCTGATCTTGGAATATATGTGCGGTGGAGAATTGTTCCGTCATTTAAACGATGAAGGCATTTTTCTCGAAGAAACTGCTTGGTAAGTGAAGTTATAATGTAATTGTCGATCGTTACAAAAGAAAACTTCTAATAAGTTTTATTCTTATAGTTTCTATTTATCGGAAATAATATTGGCCCTCCAACATCTCCATCTACAAGGAATTATTTATAGGTACTGTAATCCTTTATTCAATACAAGCGTGACTGAAACAATTCGAAATATTTTTATAATTCGGTCGTCTCGTTATTATTAAACTTCCAGAGATTTGAAACCGGAAAATATTCTGTTGGACGCAGAGGGACACATAAAGCTAACAGACTTTGGTTTATGCAAAGAGCATGTACAAGACGACACTGTTACACATACGTTCTGTGGCACTATAGAATATATGTAAGAACATGTCTACATCTCTAGATACAATTGGACATTTCGTAGCCTTGCGTGTTAACTTTGCTGTTTATACTTTGATAAAAGGGCACCAGAAATTCTAACGAGAAGTGGACATGGTAAAGCAGTAGATTGGTGGAGTCTTGGCACTTTGATGTATGATATGCTTACAGGCTCAGTAAGTGTCATTGAAGATACACCCACAAATTATTTAATGACCTTTTCATCATCTGTATATTGTACATTTTCAGCCTCCATTCACGTCTGACAATAGAAAGAAGACCATCGAAAAAATTTTGCGTGGAAAGCTTATTCTTCCGCAGTATCTGACGCCTGATTCCAGAGACCTCATTCGAAAACTGTTAAAGGTTGAACTTTATTGGCAAAATTACTGTCACTAAAAGTTATTTAGTATCGCGAGATACAATTTTCTTATTCATAAATTATAGAGGCAAGTTGCACAAAGACTGGGTTCCGGTTCATCCGATGCGGAGCAAATAAAGAATCATCAATTCTTCAAGCATATCAATTGGAACGATGTTATCTCACGAAAACTAGAACCACCGTTCAGACCAACATTGACGAGCGAAGACGATGTTTCACAATTTGATAAAAGATTTACGACATCCGCACCGATAGATTCCCCCGCGGAATACACGTTAAGCGAATCTGCCAATAGAGTGTTCCAAGTGCGTTGCAATAATGTTCTTTTTTTTGTATCAGGCAGTTCATTAAAAAGAATCATTTTATTATTAACGAGTTATTTATTTCAGGGCTTTACTTATGTGGCGCCTAGTATATTGGAGGACATGTACTCGCAACCACGAATAGTGAACGCCAAGAGTCCACGTAGAGGCAACATGCGTGGCTTTTCTCCACGGGGTACACACTTTCATTTACATAATAATCATGTACAAAATCACAGGTAAGCATATTTATCATTGCATCAATGACATCGTCACGATATCATGGACACAAGTATACAGGGTGAATCCAGGAATATGAATCTACAGTATTAAGAACAGTAACCTGTCCCAATTGCCGGATTCACCCTGTATATTACGCAATGTAGAATGTATATTTCCATTGATCCCGCTTCCGTTTCATAATCTCGTGTTCGTGGCAATTTTGTAGACATAACGGAGTTGAACACGGCAACGTAGAAGACACAGAAATGATCGAGATAGGCTAACTGCCATTTTTTCTTTAGTGAACAAAATTCTTTCGGCCTAACTGCTGGATATCCATGTGTATATGACCAATCCTTGTGTCTCAGGGAGGGATTTTATAAAGATATAATGGAGTAGCAACAATGGGATAGGTCCAATATTCAGTTAATTCATTGGACATTCAGCAGTTGAATTTAGCAAATTTTTTTTTTAGTCGAATACTATTACAAGTACAGGTACTAATTAAGATTATGCTTTAAAAAGCAGCGATGCAGAGCAGTTATTTGGTAGCATGTAATTTGCAAAACATGTATTCGCGAGTGGGAAAAAGTCTTTTGAGTGGTAAATAATCGAGACAGGGAAAAGATGTTTTCTTTACTTATTCGCCGTTATTTGCTATGTATATGTACTGAACGTCGTAACGGGATGCATTATTCGCATACGCGCATTATAGTCGAACTACCGTATACGTTTCATTAACCCGTTAATGCGGAAACTCTTAATTGTGTTTTTGTACATACGATCATGTTTTTTTGTACATACGGTTGGATATTCATATATACATGTATCTATATTATATATAGCTACATTACAAACGCCATTGATGCTGTAAGTGCGACAGACTGAAAAAATTCCAGCACTTTTAGAGGTTCACAAATTGTACTGTTAATGATATACTAGTTTTGAAGTTCGACCATCCTGTAATACTTGTATATTTAAAAACAAAAAATCGTATACAGCGCG
The DNA here is from genome assembly GCA_023838395.1 of Holcopasites calliopsidis. Taxonomy (NCBI): domain Eukaryota; kingdom Metazoa; phylum Arthropoda; class Insecta; order Hymenoptera; family Apidae; genus Holcopasites; species Holcopasites calliopsidis. Next base: position 4,260,615 of record JALHAQ010000008.1, read on the forward strand.
TGTAACATTATCGCGGTGGACGCATGCTTAAGTGTAATTATTAACTAAAGAAGGAGAAGAACAAAGAAAACGTATAGAAGACAAAGAAATAGACTTAATAACGAAAAGAAAAATTCACAGCTGCCCACAACCGCTCCGCAGCTAAAAAATTCCACACATTCAGTTGTTTGTTTGATAAGAAAATATTTTCAGCAGTAATAACGTTTCCATGGCAATAATGTAAACAATAATGAACGCGTTCGTACGATAATAGTCGTAGTAAAAGGAAAGAGAGAAACAAGTGTTTACGGTAATATTGCAACGGAATTGTATTTGTACAATTATTGAAAGTTCCTAAGAGGTGTGAGTTTGAAACTGCAACTTGTATTTTCCAATCTTTGATCGATTACAGCAGAGTTACTACATATTTGTAGAAAAAAGTGCTCGTTTATTTGTTGTATGAAAGTTGTTATTAATTTAACCACTCGAATGCCTTAACGAAAGGGAGAAAACAAGATTCTGTTGTGGTCTCGTGTAACAACAACTAATTAACGAATGGACTTAAAAACAAGTTACCATGGTAACAATGTTACTGCGAAATGTTAACTCTTCTGCCACTATATACCAGAATTATACATAGTATATTTCGTATTTAACGCTCATGTTCAACATACGCGCCCGTTCAGATGATAATGTATCGCGATTTATTTAAACAATATCTATTTGTTATACGTAAATATTTATATATTACCGAATACTAATATATTGATTTTTGAAGTACACGCAAACACGCTCGTAAAAGTTCGAACGAAGAAAAGGGAAATAGTGTAAAGAAAATATTAAGTGTTTAGAGTGACATGTTTAGCCGCTCACCGAAGAAAAAGAAAACTTTAAACTACCCACAGTGTTCACAGGCCATACTTTAGCTGGCATTGCAACGTTTATCCTGTATTTATTACAGCGAAAGTATATTTACACACATGGTCGAAATGTTAAGAGATTCCCTTTTGCCCGTGGCGAATTCGATACGTACATTTTGACTATGCACACAACAAAGAATACAGACGCGTATGATATACATACGGTATATGTAATTAATACTATTCGTAATTATTGTATTATAAAGAAGGCGTATATCCGGAGAGGATAATTTATAAACCATTTTTTTTTTCACACGTATATCAGAAGATGTATACTTTCGATATCGAGAATCTGTCTACAGAGTTGCTCGAACAGTTGTTCACCGTGCATCTAATGGTTCACGAATTATTGTGCAAGTAGAGAATTATTATATGACACAACGTGTGTAAGTAAACGTAATGTAACTCTTTCGTTACATCGTTTCTGTCGGGTTCATGAAATATGGGGATTAGAGTTTAAGTGATATCTATAAAAGAAAAGCAAAAAATTGCGTCTTAGCGGCGTACAGCGTATTACCATATCTCTGTGTAATGTACTATAATTTTATATGAGTTTTTTTTTATAACAGTGAGCATTATATACAAGCTCGAAATCGTTTTTGGAATGTATTAGAGAATTTTGCAAGAAAAAAAAAGCAAAGTACACATTTCATTGTTAAATACAATAAAATAAGAAACTTTGTAGGTAGATTCTATAGAATGTGCTTTGGCAACAACCGATATTTGGTGCTCGATTAATTTGATTCGCGTCTAAGCGGCCTGAATACCGTAATTAATTTTTAATGTACATCTTGAAGAGTTTGATTATTATCGTAGGACACAGTGCTCTATTAAAATTTAATTAGTATACATTATTTTCTTTCGTAACGATCGAGGGCCGACTACGAAATGTATTTAGCAGAAATTTAGGATTTATTTTTGCGTAATATTATTTTTCATGTAATAGTAATAACATTAATAACAAAGATGCGTGTTATGGTTACCCATGAGGCACAAGATATACATTAAGCGCTTAAAAGAAACAAAAAAAATGTATCATCGAATGATACTTTGATTATAAGCGAGCGAAACACTAGCCATTGGCAGGAACAAGTGATAAATGGTTTAATGCTTCCAATTAAAAAAACAAAATATATAGATTCTTCGATTGACTTATTGCTACCATGGTTTGTAATCCTCTAAAATCGTATTTACAAATAAATATAATGATTTGTCACATATTTTTGTTATATATGCTAATGCGCGTTCACCTTTTAAATAAAAGGGGAAACAGATTTAAATTTAGCCCACGTACATATGCAACGGGATAATGATGTTCTATTTTACTTTGTTCTTGCTTTTTTATAGTAATATTTATTACTGCTAATATTTAGATAGAGTACCTTCGTGTCAGATAAGTCCGTAATGCAAGGTAGTTTTAAAGCTGTACCTTTTTAAAAATTTTTATACAAACGCGATACATTCTCAAGCTTAAAAAATTGTGAACAGATCGATATGCACTTCCACCAACTACTTAATCAAAACTTTCATCAAATATATATTTATTTCTAAATTATTAATAAAAGGCTAGTAAGTAAATATAGATAAATATTAAGAAACTTATAAATATTAAACATTACAAGTTCTAAATACAACTGTGCATTTCGAGACACGATTTACTAAGCGTATCGATACGAAATATCGATAAACGTCTCCGACACTAATTTCAAATTTCGTATTATGGTAACGCGGCACAAGTTATGCAACTTGTTTAACAGTTAAACCTGTACGAAGTTTCATTTTATTTATCACAAGGGAAAAAGGATAATTATTTGCAAATAGTATTAATCCATTATGCATTTAGGAACCATGCATAGCTATCAACGATCCTTATTTACCAAATTAACAAATCAATGTATGATACATCGATTTGTCAATTGTTTCGCTTCAAAAAGTCAACAACGTCTCTTGATGCAAACGCAACGTACGTTATTATCTTTAATTTTTTAGTTTACTTGATGTATCTAATTTTGAAAGAGGAACCCCCGATATTTTAATACTTGCGATAAGGAACGGAATTGGTCGAGCACGCGTTTCTCAAGGCGGAGTAGGAGATATAACTCCCCATTTTCGATGCCCGGTTTCGACTGCACCGGTTTGAATTGCATTTACATTTGCCATGTACGACAGCATTTGGAAACACATAAATCTCGGGAATTAGAATGATTCAGTTCGTTTTTTACACTTCGACGCAAATCGTACATTTCTAGAACATTAAAAACATGTACAACTAATCGATAAATGTTCCTCGAGATATATACGTAACTGCTCCACAAACGAGGGCTTATGTATTCGGAACAGTACAGGTCTGATCTAACTTTAGAAATTGATTTTGCATCCAAATAGCACTATTACAGTGTAGTCAATTCCTATATATTCGAAGTTGTACTTTATGGTAATCTAGAAAACGTTTTTTTTTCAACAACAAAAATGTTAATACTAAAGTTATAAACTGTGGGACGTTGTTCTATGCAGCCTTGAGCCAATTGCAGAAAGCAAGTATGCAAACAGTAAGATTGTTGTCAGGATATGATATGCCTACGGTCGGTTTGGGCACTTGGCAGGTGACTTAATTATAAGACATTGAATTTGTAACTACTACATAACGTAGAAGGATTCATCGATCTTTACTTTAAATGTAACATTGCATGTTCCACAGGCGAAACCGGAAGAAATTGAAAGCGCTGTGACTACAGCTTTAGATGCTGGCTACAGACACATTGATACTGCATTCAACTATAATAACGAAGAGGCGATTGGATCAGTGTTGAAAAAATGGTTTGCGCAAGGGGGAAAACGCGAAGAGCTTTTTATCACTACAAAGGTAATGCATAAATGTATAAATGGCAAAAGCAATCATATGGAAAATAAAAATAGTTATATTTATAGTTGCCCCATTATGGTAACCGGCCATCGGATATAGAAAAGTTTATCAATCTATCATTGGCGAAGCTCGGTCTAGATTACTTGGATATGTACTTAATCCATATGCCTTTCGCTTTTAAGTTAGACGAAAGTGCTTATACCCCGGCAACAAATGAGGATGGATCGTACGTGCTAGACCTGGATACAGACCCTGTTTCAGTGTGGAAGGTCTAAAGCCATAACGCTATTATTTAATGAAAGCTATACAACATATGTTGGATTGTAAAACGTCGTTTATTAAAACATTTTACAGGAAATGGAGGAGCAAGTAAGGAAAGGTCGTACAAGATCTATAGGTTTAAGTAACTTTAACGAGCAACAGTTGTTAAATATATGGGAGAATGCACAAATTAAGCCAAGTAATTTACAAGTAAGCAATTAAGTGTATTCAAAATTGAATACAGCTTCCCCTTAATAATTACGATTATTTTATTCGTTATCAGGTCGAGTTACACGCAAACCTACAGCAAACTTCACTTCGTGAATTATGTAAATCACTGAAAATAATTGTAACAGCCTACAGTCCACTGGGATCTCCAGGAGCTAAAGCGCACTTTAAAACAAAGTACAATGTTAATATCGATAACCACCCGAATCTTCTCGGACATCCGATGGTAGAAAAATTGAGCACAGAATACAAAAAATCAACAGCACAAATTTTACTACGTTATTTATTACAACTTGGCGTCGTTATAATTCCGAAAAGTTCATCTCCAGAAAGGATTAAGACCAATATCGAATTATTCGATTTCTGCTTGAAGGAAGATGACATGAAACTTCTGTGCGAATTAGACAAGGGCGAAGCTGGGAGAATTTTTAATTTCCTGTTCTTCAAGGGGTAAATATGTTTATTACTCGCGTTTATTTTCGAGAAAGGATAAATGGGAAAAATGTACCTGCTGCTTTTTAGGGTCGAGAATCATCCACAATACCCGTTTAAATAGAGGTGTCCAAGCAGCTTTCGAAGCAAGCCAAACTGAACACAGCTCGAATCATTCAGACCTAGCTGAGTAATTATTAAATATCATAGTATATTTATATTATTTAAATAAGCTTGGAACAACTTGATTATTTGTGTAAGGATCAATTTGGTTTGGGAGCATTTTTATCATGCTTTTTCGGTCATATTATTTATTATACAGCGAAAAAATAAGTATAAGATTCATATAATTTTTCATTTGGCGCCATTCTCGCGCCGTAACACGAGGAACAGCAAGAAGAGCAATTATCATGATGAGAATCTCGGATGGTCAGCACCCCGACAAGATGCGATAGAGTACAACTGTTAATGTGACAGAGAGAGCTTATGCGAGACCTTTCGTTAGATCTAGCAAAGTCGTATTTTCTCGGCGGCAACCAATAGCAAAACAAGTTCCCTCGGCCCGGCTTCTGTCGCGATGTTAGTTTTGTCCACTATCCACTTTTCCTCGCAGTTAAATAAATAATTTTTGTCTTTAAATACTTCAACTCGGATGTATTATTGCTTGTTTAAGTACTGAAAAAAATTTCAATCGAAAAGTTGAGTGACTATTCCTAGTTTCCACAGGAAGAGGTCGATTAACCTCGAAAAAGTTGAAAGTGTATAAAGCAGCCTACGATTCGGTCTTCTTTTACAACAGTACAGACAGTATACGCAAGTAAATATTAAGAAATAAGTTTAGGTATATTGATATTAAGAACCCCATCTGAAAAATTAGCAGATATTTTATCTTGGTCTACATTCGCTGGCAGTTAAACGGACCTATAGAAAGAGACATAGTACCTCTCTCCGTTCCAAATAAGAGTAAACCCACGTGGCGACGAGTTTTCGACCAATCTGCGCAACTCCAACTGCAGCAAACAAAGTAGGTAGTAACTTTAAACCATGGGCGTACGAGGTTTACTCTTAACTCTTGATTCATTATCATATTTTTGTTATCCTTCACTATTAGATTATCACCAGACATGCTAATGTTTAAATCTTCTTTAGAAATACCTGGCAGTTCTAAAAATAAGCGATAATCCTTTCCTGTTTCATAAAAGTCACAAGCTGGTAATATACCACTATCCCTTCTGGGAAACTTTGGACTCAATCCTGTCAGAACTCTATCAAACATGTCAAAGAGAAATCATGGTAAACTTATTGGCAAAAATATTATTTAAAGTCTTTTCGATAAGCACAGACTTTGGCTTAAAGAGATAAAATTCTAGAAAATTCTAGAATTCTATAAAAATATCTGATTAGACTGATCGTTAATTTGTAGCTATTATTGCAGTCCCTTGAAATATTGTATCTGATGATACTCTGGGCTCGCACAGTCAGTCTAAAAAGTAATTTCCTATTTGTTTGTAATACCATGCAATAGTAAAACAGTGATAATGAAAACAAGAGGTGATTTTTATATTGGGCAAAGAGCTTTCGAAGCCATTACAGATGCTAGAACTAGCCAGTCTAAAGAAAGTAGTAATTCAAAGAGTTCAGCTAAGAAAAATCCTGAAGCTGGTCCTAGCTCTAGAAAACGGAGACGTTCTGTTACAGACACAAATGATGTAGCATCAAAGAGGCTACGCGAAGATTCAGAACTGCCTAATGGTTTACAAGATGAATCTAGGCAGGATTTTTTGCCTGACCAGTCGCTTAATCCTTGTCACACCAATCAGTACAGGAGACATCTTCCTCGTGCTTTGATTAGACTTATGTACCGATTAGACCTGTCGGTGCTTTGCTCACTTAGAAAGTTGAAACACGAACATAAATACCCTTCATTGTCATTAGCATTTGAGGATTCTGAAATTGAGAAATTTAATAGTATCGTTCTTCGCCTTGAAGAGAAGTCCGTTCATGTACAAATTGAAAATGTAGACAAATATTATATAGATAATGATATCAGTTATGCTAAATTATTTACTAAAGAAAGACGAAGTCTATTTTTCATTAATGATTACTTCAATAGTTTTGTTAAACACTTAATATCTAAATCAGGTAATTTATTAAATGGTACAGAATATCTTATTATTTATACTAATACAGGCTTGGATCTTACGGAGGAAGAGAAATTAAAGAAAGAACGATCCAGAAATTTTTATCCTTTTAAATTTGATAGAATAAATATAGAGAAATGTGACATTTTACAAAACTTTTTGTTTACTGGTGATAATATACAGAGGCGTGGTTTTTATCAATTTTCGCAAAATGAAACAATGAGAGGAGAACTGTTAAAGCGATTAGAATTTTCGCCTCCTATGCGGAAAGTAATAAAAGAAAGAAAACTTTCTCAAGAATTTGAAACAGAAGTAAAAGAAGCATTTTTAGATAAATTAGTATTCGCAGTTAATCAGCCTAGTAGAGACGAAATGAACAGCATTGTTCGAAGTGAAATAGAAAAAAACAGTGAAGTTCAAGACGATTATATAGCATTACAAGAAAAAGTATTACGTGGCTTAACAGCTCCAGAAAAGCATAAAAAACTTGGCGGCTATATATCTGGGATTACATATGAATTCAATCTATTAATGTCGTTCTTGCATTTCATGTTCTTGCATAAAAACATGTTTTCTGTAAATTTTGAAGGAAATAGCGACGGTACGTCTAATGATATTACTATCAATTATAGAGGTAGAATTACTTACGTAAAGGCTCATACTGCAGATAGCAGTATTGGCTATAGTCAGTTATTTCCTTTCAAACGACAAGGGAAAAGAGATATGTTTGCTATTAATAAGTACTTTACTTTTTTTACTGGACTAAGAAATGATATAAGGTATTTTATTATCTATACTGACGCAAGCATAGATCTTACAGAAGAAAAGGTATTAAAAAAAGACAAATCTAAAGATTTTTATCCTTTAAAATTTAATAGCATCGATATTCGAAGGAAAAAGTACAAAATTCTACGAAATTGTTCGTGTATAAATGAGAGCAACCTTTATCAATTTGCACAGGAAGAAACAACAAGGGGGAAACTTTTGAGTCTATTAACGCTTCCCCCTTCTTTGCAAAAAGGAAAAGATGAAGGGAGGCTTTCTGGTGAGAATGAAAAAGAAATAAAAGAGAAGTTTTTGGATAAGCTAATACTTGCAGTCAACCAACCTGATAGGGAAAATTTGAATAGTGTTATTAGAAATGAGATAGACAAGTCTAATGTTCCATATAATTACGAAAAATTACATGAAATAGCGTTACGTTGGTCAGAGTCACGTGAACTTGGCCTTATTACAAAAGGAATAATGGAAAAGCTTTTGGAAGATATAAAAAATAATAGATCTAGTTACCAGGAAATTCAAACTAAAAACATTGATGAAGAAATTAAATTTGCTGGAAGCGTGGTTGGTAGAGAGGGAACACCTGCATTTGTTCAGTTCTTAGATTTTTTAATTAAAGGAGAAGGAAAAAAATATCTGGAGGTCCTGAAGAAAGAAGGAATAAGCCTAACTAATACGTCCAGTATTTTGCACGGAGCAGGAACTAATGCTGTAAACGCTTTCAAAGATTTATATTATCTTTGGTTTGACACAGAAGGAAATAAAACGCGATATTTCAAAGCTCTAGAAGAAGAAGAAATAAGTCTAGCTAATGTATCAAGTATTTTACATGGAGCGAGAGCTAATGCTGCAGAAGCTTTTAAAGACTTGTATGATCTTTGGTTTGATAACAAAGGAAATAAAAAACAATTTTTAAAAACTCTCGAAACAGAAGGGATAAGTCTACCTAATATGTCCAGTATTTTAAGTGGAACAGGAGCTAACGTTGCAAGAGCTTTTAAAGACTTACACGATCTGTGGTTTGATGCAGAAGGAAATAAAACACAATATTTAAAGACCCTAGAAGAAGAAGGAATAAATCTAGCTAATATATCCAGTATTTTGCATGGAGTAGGGACTAATGCTGCAAAAACCTTTAAAGACTTATATGACCTTTGGTTTGATGCGGAAGGAAATAAAACGCAGTATTTAAAGATTCTAGAAAAGGAAGGAATAAATCTGGCTAGTATGTCTAGTATCTTGCATCGGGCAAGAGCTAATGCTGTAGAAGCTTTTAAAGACTTATATGGTCTGTGGTTTAATGCAGAAGGAAATAAAACGCAATATTTAAAGACTCTAGAAAAAGAAGGAATAAATCTGGCTAATATATCCAGTATATTAGGTGGAGCAGGAATTAATGCCGCGAAAGCCTTTAAAGACTTATACGATGTTTGGTTTGATGCAGAAGGAAGTAGAACGCAATATTTAAAAACTCTAGAGCAAGAAGGAATAAATCTAGCTAACATGTCCAGTGTTTTAGGTGGAGCAGGAGCTAATGCTGCGAAAGCCTTCAGGGACTTGTATGACCTTTGGTTTGATGCAGAAGGAAATAAAACGCAATATTTAAAAACTCTAGAAAAGGAAAGAATAAATCTAGCTAACGTGTCCAGTATTCTGCATGGAACAGGAGCTAATGCTGCAAGAGCCTTTAAAGACTTACATGATCTGTGGTTTGATTCAGAAGGGAATAAAACGCAATATTTACAAACTCTAGAAGAAGAAGGAATAATTCTAGCTAATGTATCAGGCATTTTACATGGAGCGAGAACTAATGCTGCAAAAGCTTTTAAAGACTTGTATGGTCTGTGGTTTGATGCAGAAGGAAATAAAACACAATATTTAAAAACTCTAGAAAAGGAAGGAATAAATCTAGCTAATATATCGAGTATATTAGGTAGAACGGGAAATGATGCTGCGAAAGCTTTTAAAGACTTATATGATCTGTGGTTCGACGAGCAAGGAAATAAAAAACAGCATTTAGAACATTTCATTGAGAAAAAAGAGGAGGAGGAAAGTTTTACGCTGTATAACTTATCCAGCATATTAGGTGGAGCAGGGGCTAAATTTAAAGATGCTTTTGAAAAATTGCATAATGCTTGTTTCAATGACAAGGGAAAGAGAAACAGTCTGTTAGATGATTTTTATAAGGCTGGCTTTAGACCAAGAAACTTATCCTGTATATTATGTAAAACAGGAGTTCGCGCTTCTTCTGTTTTAAAAAGATTGCATAGCGTTTGTTTTAATGAGAAGGGAAAGAGAACAGAGTTGATAGATGATTTCTATAAGGCTGGTTTCAGACCATGTGACTTGTGCAGTATACTAAGTGGAGCGGCGGATGGTTTAGAGAAATTTCATAATTTTTGTTTCACGGGAGAGAGCAAGAGGTATTTAAATCATTTCTCTAGAGAAGGTTTTACGCCGAAAAATTTATCTAATATATTTCATGGAGCAAGAAACAATGTTTGTTCGGTATTAAAAGATTTTCATGACGTTTGCTTTAACAACAAGGAAAGAAGAACGAAACTCTTAAACGACTTTTGCAAGGCTGGTTTTAGGCCCAGTGATTTATCTCGTGTATTGACCATGGCAGGGACTAATGCCCCTTCTATTTTAATAAATTTTCATAAATTGTGCTTTAATGAAGAAGATTATTTAAATCACTTCTTAGCTGAGGAAGAGCTTTTTACACCGAAAACTGTATCCAAGGTATTATACGGAGTAGGGACTAATGTTTGTCCTACTTTTGAAAAATTGCACGATCTTTGTTTCGATAAAGCAGGAAACAAAACGAAATACTTAAAGAAACTTATCAAAAATAACCCGTCGAACAAGATACTTGATATACTGTATGAAAAAGTTAGAAAAGCTCCTGCTACATTTTTAGATGATACATTATTTCAACAATAGGATATTAGTGGGATAGAGGAGAACAAAATGAGAAGATATAGATGACCTTTACACAGTGGACCAATTGATTCCAAGAAATCTGGCTCTCGTGCGATCTGAAAGTCGTGAAATCGTGATGTTTAATTTTCATCCGCCCTAACATCGGGTTGAAATCATGATCCACATTTTAGAAAAGTGGCGACTTTCTAAGGTGCAAGCATGGACTAAAAAGGGGTAATATTAAACTTTGTACTAAACCCCCCTAAGAAGAGTTAGATATGGATACGAAAGGGCCTTATTACGTCTAAGTTGTCGTCAATTTTGACGTGCAAAATAAAGCAATATAATTCATCTAATTCGGTATCGAATATCGATATTGAATTATTGTATAGATAGTATTTATATTGTCGTCAACCTTCTCGAGGAGGAGACGAAGTGGAACCAGGCACGCCATCGGCGTTCCCGCCGTGGAATTGGCCAAGACTAGGAAATCGTTAAAGGAGGAGAGAAATGGTTTAGCTTCCACAGAAGAAACTGCGCCGAACATCAAGAAATAGAAGGGACAAGCGTCTTCTGATAAGGGACACACTGAGATCGTGGGGGATAGGGAACCGGAGGAGATCCGCGCCAAGTGTACCAAAAACCAGCGTCCGCTGTTGGAGAACAAGACCAAGGAGATCGGGGACAATTGTGCGTTTCGCGGGATCCACCAGGTCCAAATAAATTCGGTTACCGCCCTCTGAGGAAATCGATCAGCGTCGGTGACAGAGCTTTGAACGCGGCCAACGTTATCGTGCCCAGTTTTCAGCACAGGATGGAGAACGACAAGAAATTCCTGGCGTTGATTAATAAGTAAACCGATGCGACAGTGGTTGCATCTGTGACGCCTCTCAAGACGCTTGGCCACGTGAAAACTACGGACATATAGTAGCAGGTTCTCCACTATAAAGACCGCTTTCGACAAACCATTGGTGGTTGAAGAAAAAGAGAATAGAGCATCTTTAAAGGCTAGGATTAATAAGATGTTTCCCAGCTCGGACGCAGGTTCCCTCTGACTCCGGTGTAAATTATTGTCCACAGGTGCCGAAGATGGATGCATCCACTGGTTTCAGGCACGCTCCTCCTTTTTGCAAAGTAGAAAGATCCTTGTCGGGTTCCTTTTCCAAAGTGTCGTCGGCGTATCGCTGGCCGAGGATGGCTCCTGCGCCGATGAACACGTTGGAAGAAAATGCCAGGAAGATGTTCGACCGGGAGAAGCTTAGCCCGAAAACGTTCCGAACTGATCTAGAAAAGGCCAGTTTTCCTCGGTCGCCGTGGATCGAGCACGAGCGAAACGAGAACAGAGGCAGGGTCACGGAGAACAGTAAATGCAACAAACATTCGGAGATTGGTCCTGCCGTTCCATGACCAAAGATGTAAGTGCGTCTTTTAAATGGAGCGCTGGTAATTGTGCTTCTGTTAACCAGCACAGAGTTGCGTAGTTGAATACAATTTTCCATTTTGCAGAACGTACAGCTGGATAACTTCTCGACGAGCTGGTACAATGGTTTCGTCTTCTGCGCTCTGCTCCATCACTTCAGATCCGACGCTTTCGATTATCAATCGCTACGGCCGGGGAACCGCAGGAAGAACTTCGAGTTGGCGTTTACAAGAGCCGAGTAAGAGGGTGAAATTATTTCTTCTGAAGGGCGCATGAATTGTAGAATGTTGCAAGGTTGTTTGGAAGCAATTGATTCTTCGAGATTGATCCTTGATGTATCTCTTGGAGATCCGTGGCGGTGCTCAAATATTTTTAGATGCATCTGACACGAACAGGGGGAGCATTAATGTTCACGCAGTGAAGAAAACATGCAATAGAAAGAACACTAATAAAACTATTACTATTTAATAATTAATTGACTACATTTTCCACAGTGAACTCGTTGGGACGGCACCGTTGCTGGATGTCGAGGACGTGGTGATGACACGTGGGTCAAATTGGAAGTGCATCTTTACTTACGTGCATTCCTTCTATCACCGCTTCCAAGACGAAGATTAATAACTTGCTTCGACGCTTTTCAATCGGCGTTTCATAGTGCAAAACCCCATTTTCATCAACTTTGTTGAAACAATGGTTCGCTCACGGGGGAAAACGCGAAGAGCTTTTTATAGTTGCAAAGGTAACGCGTTAAAGTATAAATGGCGAAAGCATTTATATAGAAAATGAAAATAGTTATATTTGTAGTTGCTCCATTATCGTAACCGGCCTTCGGATGTAGAACAGTTTATCAATCCATCATTGAAGAAGCTCGGTTCAGATTACCTGGATACGTACTTAATTCATATGCCTTTCGCTTTTAAGTTAGACGAGAGTACTTATATCCCGGCAACAAATGAGGACGGATCGTATGTGCTAGACCTGGATACAGACCCTGTTTCAGTGTGGAAGGTTTAAAGCCATAACACTATTATTTAATGAAAGCTATACAACACATGTTGGATCGTAAAACGTCGTTTATTAAAACATTTTACAGAAAATGGAGGAGCAAGTAAGGAAAGGTCGTACAAAGGATTAAGACCAGTATCGATTTATTCGATTTCTGCTCGAAGGAAGATGACATGAAACTTCTGTCTGAATTAGGCAAGGGCGAAGTTGGGAGAATTTTTAATTTCCTGTTCTTCAAGGGGTAAACATATTTATCACTCGCATTTGTATTCGAGAAAGCATAAATGGGAAAAATGTACCTGCTGCTTTTTAGGGTCGAGAATCATCCACAACACCCGTTTAAATAGAGGTGTCCAAGCCAAATTGAACGCAACTCGAATCATTCAGACCTAGCCGAGTAATTATTAAATATCAAAGTATATTTATATTATTTACACATGCTTAGAACAATTTGATAATTTTTCAGAACTGATTTTGAACAGTCTATAGGTTTGAGCGGTTTGCTGTCTCAAAAGTAAGGTACTCGCAGCATGTTATGCAATTACATTATCTTTACGTTCTTATATTAATAAAACGAAGGCGTAGAAAACGAGATTAAGTACAATAATTTGATCTCTCAAGAGAAAAATTGTCTGTACTTTTAAATAAAACGTAAGCCTCTTAAACTGAATGCTTCTCGTTACACAGTAATTGCAGTCATGGATTTCAACAAAGAAGAACCCAGAGTAGATCGAATACAGGCAGGCCTTTCACACGCAGAAATCGCAATAATAAATCCTTTTCAAATCCCATTCGTGCTACCAAGGATTCAAAACTATTGGTCAATGAATAACTCTGCTTTGACAATGTATGCATTACTCGGCTTGTATTTCAAATATTTGATCGTTTCAAGTTCTCGGGCAGCTTTATAAAGCGAGTTGATTACGTTATAAGGACGCTTAAACGGCGCACAACGCGTGTCATACCAATGAGAGCGATTGCACGCGCGTGTATGCAACGAGAATGGAGAATCAGCGTCATTCGCGTGGGTGCGACCAGTGCGTGGTCGAGGATTCGCGGACGGCCGAGTGGATCGCCCGATGATCCAGGCTCGATCGCCTCGTCCCGCTGGAGATAGCTCGAACGTTTACGCATAATGTACACGCGTAAATGGTATCGCCCCGGTTGGTCGCGCATCGTTTCGTTGCTGGCGAGCCACGGCGATCCGAAGGCGTGAACAGGCGACACGCGAACGCGCGTGCACGGATCGCTGGTGTATTTGTACGTCGTTATACGAGGTGTCGTTCGACAATGATCGTTCGTAACATAAATTCACAGTTACCTTATTGGAGTGTGGATCTAGTTTCGCTTACAAAATATAATTGAAGATCTGTATCTTTAAGAATCGTATTGTAAAGAATGTAGTGTACGACGTGCAAAGCTAGAAGCATCTAATACCATTCAACGTCTGTCACTCGTGCTAAAGGTTTGTGCCTTCTCTGTACTTATATGCGCAAATTGCATTACTCTCTTAACGAATTGGGAGGGAGGAGTCGGGTATCTGTATGGAAATGTTAACTGCGTGTACTGTTTGTGAATGAAACAAACGGCGATACGTTTCGACCGCTATCAAACAAATGTTTGACGAATGGAAATTATACAGAATGGAAAAGAAAGAAATATAGAAGTGTGAAATATTTAAAATGTATCCTATTTGCGTGGGCCAATATTAAAACAGTTTCGCATCATTCGTCCCAGTATTTATAATTTATTTATATCGCTTTCTAGATTTTTACAAATACAAATTGCGAAATGGACAGAAAACTGTACGGTTTAATTGCGCCGCAAATATATTTCAAGCCCGTACCTAGACCGTTTAATAATCGCTAAGAAACGGCGATGAATCATCGTGATAATTTGAATACAGGTTCGCGGTTGTCTCGAATCGGTTGATCGAGTGCCAGCATCGAGAGCGTCGCCAGTGCCGCCGCTCACTTCCGGTCCCGCGCGCCGGCAAAACGAAACCGCGTCCGAACGAACGATCAAACTCGAAGCTTTTCAACGAATTCTATTGATATACCCGAGCCGTTCTTCGTATCCAAAGCGACCCCGAAGGATATCCTATATTTTGCGATGCAACACGATACACAGGTTAGTGCGAAAGTGGAAAGTAATTCCATGAAATTCGTCGGTTCCTTTTGTATACAAATAAACCTCTAAGGCCTGGCTCGGACGGACCACTCTTGAACCACGTTACAACCGAAAAACGATGTTCGCTTCCAGTCGAAAGAAGATAGAAACAAGTAAAAATATATAATTTCTTGTTACTATCTCCTTTCGACTGCGAGCGAACCATCGTTTTGTCGTTGTCGTTCGGAAGAGGTCCTTCTGAGTTAGGCCTAAGGGAGTCAGGTGTCCATATTGGAAACAAAGTCACTCCCGATTGGCCAAATTGAAGATTGCATGCTTTGAAAAGTTTGAAGTTAAACATACGAACGCCAGTTTTGCTGCTCGCGTAAACGTGCGTGTTAATTCAAAACGAAAATAATGATGAAGTTGTATCTGTTCGAATGTCTAGCGCAAACCGTCGCTGTAGTTCGTTAATCTCGCCGACCGTGGAACGGAGCAAATTGCCGCCGCAAGATGTTGCGCGTGGCGCGTTTGTCCAACACGAAGGAAGAAACGGCGAAGGTAAGTTTAATCATCGGCATGAGCGCGATATGGAAACGTTCGGGCAATGCAGAACGAAGGACAGCCTCGCGTAAATATTGCTCGCTTTAGAATATCGAATACACATGCAGGATGTTCTGCGCGTTAGTCATAGATATTTCAGACTCGAACGGAAACTGGAACCAAAGCCAAAACTTGTAGCACGATTTTAATGGAATTTACACACGTTCGAAAGTAAACTGATGGGAGAGATAACGTAACCGGTGGGATAATAAAACGCAGGATCAGCATCGGAAACGGAATGATATCTATTAATTCGAACAATAAGCGTAAGCTTCTATTTTCAGTTATAGTCGCCACCCTCCGTTTATTTCAGCAACGCGGTAGTACTCGCACGGATTTTACCGATGCTGTGCATAGCATTGTTATCATACTTTCGTTCATAGTAGGGCTTCGAGCACTCTAATCCCAGAACTCCACTATTATACTGAATAAGCTACATTGAAATATACCTAGCGTTCAAAACGACACACAATTTTGGTAACAAGCGAATTGTATTCAATTCAGCTTCCTCAATTCTTCCAATTGGATTCCTCGATCCACCCACGCGTAGATTTTAAGAAGCCCTCCAATAACTACTGAATCGAACCGATTGAATTGCAATCGCTTCGCCTCAGTTCGGAAAAGACAGGAGTTTCACCAGGGAAAGCGAGAGCGGATTCTAAGGAAACACTGTTCGGACTACTTTAGGTGTGACCAGCATCGCGGGTCACGAGAATTCCCGAAATTCCTCAGCATCGACGCCCGTACATCGTCGCACCGTGAATTTCCGAGCACCCGCTAATATTACTCGTGCGCGAAAGGCAAAAGGGTAAAACTGAGTTTCTAAGTCTTCCTGCACATCTTCTAACGGAGCCTCTCCGCTTAATCTTCGCTCGTTTTCTCTTCAGACCACTTTCCGCTTGAGGGAAGAAGCGTGCGACCGAGGCACACGTGTTTCGGATGGCACCGCCGGAGGAGGCGGTCCGCGTTCGACAATTTTCGGATCCACCCTAGAGAGGCGCGTGTCTCGTCGGGGCGACGAATAGACGCGGATGACTCTCGTGCGGATATTTTCAGTCCACTGTCAGTGTCGTTAGGTGCAGCCGCACGTTTAACACGTAAATACATGCTCAGCTGGTATATCGTGTGCGGCTGTGTATTACGCTGGTACGTTTCGCTCGCTCGCTCGAGCCGTCGTCTATTATTAGTCGTCGACAGTCATCGGAGCCGAGCTGCGAACGCGCGGCCGAGCGGCGACAACGCGGAAAAGGCTGGAGGAAAATTCGACCGATAGGAGACCGCGAGTACCCGTTGAGATTTTCGCGGTGCGGGCACGTGTTTGCTGTACGGAACGGTGCGCCGTTTTCTCTTCTCCGTGTCGCCGGCTACAATCAGCCGCTGTTCGCACTCCGTGTTCGCTGCCGCCCCGCGCACAGGATTCCCATTCGACGCTCTAACGACGCCCTTGGCAACGATGATGATTCTCGCACGCTTTCCACTGTGAGTCTCTATCGCCCAGCTTTGCGTCTTTCGACATCCGAAACTTCGCTTCGTGGCCTCGCTTTGTCGCGAGCGAGTTCCTCGATTATCTCTCCTTATTCGAATGTACTTATTTAGGGACCATTCGGTGATCGTGATGCCTTTTGGATTGGCACGGGATTTTTAGGGTTTCGGGAGGAGGGTAGGTTGATTCGACGCTTCCTGGAGAACGCTGTATCACTCGTTTCATGAATACATAGATATTGGTTTTCGTTTTGCCGTTAGATTGGGATTGTGATAGTGTGGCCTTTTTATGATCCTCTTGGCAATTCTAATTGAATTTACACCTCTCTCATCGTTAGTCATTTTTTTCTTAGAACGCCGAGGCATTTTTAGATTTCACTGAAATCGATAGTTTGTTGAATTTAGACTTCAGGATCGAAGATAAGTGTATTTTGGAGAACACTGTATTTTTATTTTTGCGGTTTGCATGCGATTGTCTGGAGAGTAATTAGTGCGTATTCGCGATTATTGTACTTATGGCTGTCCTTCTAGCATTGATTGGCTCGAACATATCAAATCATTATTCAATAATTAACTTTTTTTTAATCTTGCAGATGAGGGATGCAGTTCCACAAAAGGGAAATAACAATAATAACAATAGCAGTAGTAACAACAATAATAATAATAACGTAACCGCCTTGAAAAGCAAACCTTCCTTGGAAATTTATCGACCTCCAGGTCTGTATTTCTTTTTTTTTTTTATTATTATTATTAGGAGACTTTAAAACGATACACGAAACAGAGGTATCATCGTCTTTCAGGTGGAAGAACGGAAGGAACAGCGGCGAGCGTTACCAATCCGCGACTAAACGTGTATGCAAAAGAGTTCACCATGAAGCAGAACGACTCGCATCCTTCTAAGTGAGTCTAAACTACTTACGAAATGATTGAAGCTCGGTCGAAAAACAACGTGCAGAGCGCGCGAAAGAACGTATAAAACTCTCTGAAATGGAACCGCTTTCCCGGAGATTTCCAAAGAGGGGAATATCGTAAAATCAATTTCATTCCGATGGGAGATACCACTGAATCTTCAACCTTGCTGATATTCTATACTCCACGATATTAATATTTCATTGAAAGTAGAGAAGAACGTCGCGCGCTGCCTTATACGTATACGCAAGAATTTTAATTTGTACTCACGTCATCCACGGAAGGCGAAGCCTTTCTAAGTAAGAGATGCTCGAAATTATTCTCCCGAAGCGCCTTGCGTAATTTCGATGATATAGATATTAGTATTCCGATCGGTGGTCAATGTGAAAGATAGAGAGTGCACGATTATGCCAGCGTGTTGCGATTGGCGCGCTTCGATAAACTGGTAATCCTTATAGCGTTAAAAGCTATTACGTCAGGAATGCGACCTGCATTGGATAAACGCCATCGTCTCTTTTAAGGGGACATTCTATAGAGTCGATCACAAGAAATCGATTCTTTTTTTATTGCTCAGTTGGAAAGTATTCACTCTTCCAGGATATGTTCCCATAGTCTCTTGTACGCAAAAATGTTAAGCGCAAAACTTTGAACTCGTTTCTCTCGAAATGATATTTTTGCGGATGGCGGTCGTGATCAAAAAGAAAATTACTTGGCAGCTTGATCTAAATTTTTTACCGAATTAATCTACACATTAATAGCTATCTGGTAAATCTCGCAAATTCAGATTTGGTTAACAGTATCCCACCTTTTTATGTCGATCAACTATAAAAAAATGTGCCACTTTTTGTGCCTTCAACTGTGATCGTCCGCCACTTTGAAAATGTTTGCTCGAAATCTTTCTCCTTGGCTCATCGAGTACCTACACTCGTGCAAATGATAAATATTTTTGGTTCTTTTAATTGGAATGATCCAGTCGTCCGCAATCGCAGCCGCCAGCAAGGCGTCTAATGTGAAAGGTTACCGAAAGTTCACCGAAAGATCTTTTAATAAATAAGTATGATAAACAATTAAGCAAACACTTTTCATACTCTAAAAGCTGTAAAATACATTCACGAATAGTTTGAAAACATTAAGTGTTCGATTCGTTACGAATAACAAAAATTACCGAGGATTGTTCGAATTTTCGACCGAGACTGTAAAATGGTCCACGCGCGTAGTAGAAATTGCGGCTCGCGACAGTTTTCGCTTTCCATTTTAAGTGATCGACGCTTGATGATATTGATGCAGGTCCCGGACGAACGCTTCAGAACGATCCCCGTATTATTTGCAACACAGCAAATCGAGCGGCAACGTGCATAGGTACCTTTATGCACAGCAGCAGCAACAAATACAGCACACGCTTCAACAGCAGCATCATCAAACCTCTCGCCACTCGCAGAGCGTTCATCATTCGAACGTGTCGGCGCTGAGACAGGCGCATCCGCTAGATACTTCGGCGTCCAGCGGAAATATTTTGCATGTGAGCGGCGATCCTTTATTTAATATGAATGATATTAGATTAATGTAGCAGGAGTGATATTATTCAAGAAAGATTAACGTTTTGAACAATTAAGAAATATAGGCTTCAGTACACTTTACCATTTAAGAAGAGCTTTTTCTTTAGCGTAGGAGGATATGCAAATTTACTTTGTTCGATATCACAGTACAGAGTCGTTAGCCATTTAGAAATCTGCAGAATATGTTATGGAATGGAATGCAAGCGAGCGTAGGACGAACGTGAAGGTATCGAGTATTAATGATATTTTGCGGAACGCAGGGCTCGGGCAGGGTCCACTTCAGCATGGACCAAAGCGAAATGAAAACAGTGAAGCCACCCAGGCTCACAAAATCATTGTCCTTCGTCTCCACTTACGGGTTGAAACGATCGAAGAGCTTAAACGCAGCCGACGTGCTGGCCGCGAAGGCGATGAACATTTCGGACGCGTCTGAATTGGGAAAATTCCCGTCTGCGATCCAAGACACGCTCTTGAGAGCTATCGAAGGTAAAGCAAATAAGTAACAGTCAGTTAAACGTGCCATTGATGATAATAATTCTCTTCCCCTATTCAGATCCGAATTTATTGAACGCCCGAGCCTTGATGGAATTGGTGAGGCACATCCTGGAGAGGGTTGTGGAGAACCGGAAGTACGCGGAAGCGGCCGCAAAAATTTGCATCACGATCATAGAGGTGATACATTCGCGGAGATATTTAGATCGCATTCACTTCGAATCTGTATTTATCCTCTTTAATAATTCGATCGACGCAGAAAGAAACAAAGGAGACTTTCCTGGAATCCTTGTTAAACACGTGCCAACAGTGGTATCAAGATCGAGTGAAGATATTATACGACGGGTCTAGCTACCATCGATATTCCGCCTTCATGATGTTCTTGAACGAGATGTACTGTCAGGTAGGACGGGCTCAACCCGGAAGCGACTTCTCATCGTAAGCTCTGACTCGTGGCGAAACTTTTCGGTACCCTTGGATCGATCGATTGATCCAGATGACTTATTATATCCTCTTGAACGAATCGCTTAAGCTTTTTATCAAGTTGTCAGTCGACGACTGACGTAGGCGCCAATTTGTCCTCATACATATGCATGGTTTTTGTTCATAGTTAAAGAGAAGGCAGCTTCAGCTGAAAACACAACAGGAGGGCGTTCCACCCGGACGCGTTCTCCTCACCTTGCTTTGGAAATGCTGCCAGGACTGCCTGCAGCCTCCGGTTGTGAATTCCTTGGCCGAGGTGGGTCGAAACGGTCCTAAACGTTCGCTATACTTTTACTGTGACGTTGTAATACGTCGAGCAAAGATATACAGGGTGTCCCAGCATCGGTGGTACAACCGAGGTAGGGGTGATTCTACATGAAAGAAACAAATCGAAAATAAGGAATACAATTTTTTCATTTGAGGTTTCGTTCTCGAGAAAATCGGTTTTGAATATTCAGCGAATCACCCCCACCTAGGTTGTACCACCGATGCTGGGACACCCTGTACATTCAGGATGTGAAAGGGTCACAAAACTAAAAATTATCTGCAGAATTTAAATTACGATTGAACGTAGAATTTTCGTTTTATTTCTCGCACGGGAGTATCATTTAAAAGTTACACGAAATAATTTAATGTACACACTGTCTTTTCACGTTGAAGACGGACTGCCTGTTCTTCATCCTAACATGCATCGGCAAGGACCTGGACACGGAACTGCCAGCGCAGCTGCAGCAACTCTTGGGCAGCTTAAGGGACGCCTTCCTCGCGGAGGACACGATACTCCCATCGGTCAGGAAAACCCTTTTACAATTGATCGAACTGCACGCGGCCCATTGGCAGCTGCCAGCGCCGGCGGTCGTTTATTATTACCCCGGCTCGGCCTCGAAATGATGCTCTAACCCTTTCGATCACCTCCATTCGTTCGCCGATGCTGTGCACGCCGCGAACATACACGCGTAGACTAGAGGCGAGAGCGGGATCGGTGCAGGACCGTTTGTACTTGGAACAGACACGCGAATACAACTTACGGCCCGTGCGTGTAAAGAAAAAAGAAGAAAAATGAAATGAAACGGCAGCGGAGGCTGCGGACGATAAAGAAAAAAATTGCCCGAAGGTAATAAGCCTGGGGCAGCGTCAGCTGTTCCCTGTAGCACGAATTAATCGTGGTAATATGAATTAACATCACAAAAAGAAAACGACGCTACCTTGTGTAAACTGTGTAGAATGTTTTTCCATGTCGCTCAGATTAATTAGAGGATTTCATAATTGAATATATAACAGGGATACGCGAGAAATGTTGAAACGTTCGAGAAACGGGATAACGTTTACACATTGCACGATCCGTCTTCAATAGTTGGCTACTTTCGTAATCCACTTGATCGCATTGAGTAACGCAGCCAAGAGAGCCGACTTGGAAAAAGAACGTCTGCCACGTTTTATTCACACGATTGTAATTTGTCTAATTTGCATCGCGTGATAAATGTCTGTAAATTGTAACGGTGAGGCTTCTCGCGATGCGTTCTTACGGAATCTCTGATTAATTGTCACGATTACGCGCGGCGCAGCGATGCGTCAGCCGGCGAAACGCGAGCAACCGTGATCTCGTTGTTACCGCAGAGAATGATTTTACGATGATGCGCGTCTTCGAGAGAATCGGCGCGAGAACGCTCGCTTCGAAGCACCACCGATTTTCAAAGGAATATCTTCCTGCCACGTTCATATTCCCATTGACACGGAACTAGAAACCGTTTCTGCGATTTCGGATTAGAAATTGCTCCGTTAGTAAGTCAATGGGTTGAGAAATCGGGACGGTCGAAGCCCGTACATGCGTCGTTCGTCTGGACTTCCGGCTCGACTATTCGCGGGCCCGGAATTTCGAAGGACAATGTTGAACCGAGGGTTCACGGTTGAACAATGACATTGAAAATTAAGGCGTGCCTGCGCGCGATGGAATACGGAATGATTTAGCAGGGCAGATATTTGTAGAAAGACAGAATCGTTGGAGGATCAATGGAGATAACGTTTCTATAAATTCGATGCCACGTGTATACGAAGTTGTTTGAAAAAAAAAGACTAAGGTGCATAGAATGAATCGAACGTATGAGTGATAAAATAATGTATTTTACATTACGAAGTTGAGCTCTCCATCACGTAAAAACTGTGGCGGAGTGTAAGATCACTGAAAATGATTATCGATAAGACCGATATGACCTTTTGGTGTGTCCTGGGTGCATTGGACTTTGGGATCGAACATTTCTCTGTAAAATACACACGACAATGGTCGATCAAACTTGGTGAACGTGTGAATAACTTGTGAGTTACAATACAGGTGCAAAACTTTTCTTCTAATTCGTTTCATTTCTCGTTCAATGATCTATCTCTTTATTCGTTGCTTCATTCAATTCCAGGTTTCTTTTCATAGCGCAACGAACGGAGGCGCACGAGGACATGCATTTCTCTGCGATTACGTGTAATTTGACTGTTGGGCAAACAGGACTGCGGTGATTCATCATAGAAAAGATGAAGAGGTATCATAAAAGGGAGCGGTCCGATAGAAACTTGTGCTTAGCGTCTGCGTGATACGTACTCCCCATAAGGAGTATAAATACCTGCGCGATCTCCTTCTCGAAATGCAAGCGCCTTTGCAGATCCGTGCCAAGGGCAATAAAAATCGCCCGGTAACCGGGGACGGTCGAGATCCCTCGACACGAGCTGACTCACGGTGCATGGTCTCGTTTAGTCTATTTTTTAAACTAACAGAAGAAAGAAAGGAGAGGTTTGGGAAGCCCGTTGTCTTCTAAATACATTTCAATCGCGGGCAATCTTTTAGTTATAAGTTACCGTATTCTATTACATCTTCAACTTTAAACGCGATAGAGACATTTCAGTTGCTGTCCTACATCCGGTCCAATCGAGTGACTTTGCGTTGCGGGGAACAACTAACATTGGAAACATTCCCATGGAGTGCTGCACGAGCTTCAAGATTTACCAAAAGTAACGATTCTTTAACCCAAGGTAGCCGTTCTAATGTTCTCTTTCCGAGAAATTTAGAGAAATCCTCTTTTAAACCAGACGACTTTAAAAAGAACTCTGGATCATTCTTCGCAACGTCCTGCGAGTTCGCTTGGACCTTACACCTCGCACAAGGCTCGCGACAAAGGATAAAGTTCTTGTTGTACCACTGTATCTTCACTAGAATACCATTTCGGGCTTCTGCAAATAACACACAAAATCGAGCGGTACCCTCGTGTCAAGGTCAAGCGCGGTGTCCTCCGCTGCGGATCCGGAATCGGAGGAGGAAACAGAAGGCGGAACGCGCGCGCGCGCGCGCACGTTAGGATGTTCTCCTGAGACGTCTCGCGGTCGACCTTGAAACCCTCGCGGGTCGGAGAACCGAGAGAGGTTTCGCCTTGGATAATCGGTGCCGCGGACTCGAAAACTAGGCCTGCGCCAGCGGTGACGTCGTCGCCGGTACTTTGCCGCGATGTTACACGGTGAACGAACCGGTCGCGAAGAGAGACGCGGTGACGGCGAGGACGCGGACACGCGAGCCAGCGAGCGGCGTAGAGAAGCAACGACGACGGGGGCTATACGCGTTTCAGAGGGAGAACGAAAGAGACGGAGGAGGCGGCGGCGGCGCGCGGTAACGAAACAAATAGGCCGGCGACTTTCACCGCGTATCCAAGAACGGCTCTTGCACGGGACGCGAGCAACGAGCGGAGCGCTCTTGGCCCAAACCCGAGATCTGTGCTCGAGGTGTAACCCTATCGACGGTTTCCCCCACGTACACGCGGTGGGGGGGAATCCTGGTCTCGGACACGAGGCATACCCCGAGCGAACGATTCTTTTTCTTTCGGCCCCGTGTGTCGCACGTGTTCTGATCCCCGTCTCCTGTGCCCGGTGCCCGAGCGGAGATTTCGCGAGACCAGTCTCCGTCCGTCGCTCTCCTTTTTTTTTCTCCCTTTCTTCCTCACCTTTCGCCTGGCGAATTTTTGCGTCTGTCCCTCGCGGACGCGGTGCGTCAACCTGCGTGATCTCTTCCAACGCGGATCGAGCGTCGTCGGTGGCAGCGCGCGGCTGAAGAGATCCTCCGCACCGTTAGCGGAGCATGCATTCTAACGTTCGCCACTGAACGGAACGGATCGTGTTTATTGCATACGTGCTGTGCGACGGTTCTTCGACGCGCGACGACGTGATAAGCGAAGCGAGTTGAATGAAATGTGCGCGTAGCCAGTGGTGCCGACGATGACACGAAGACGACCACCGAGACGGGACCCTTCGTGGCTCTGCTTGCTCGCCTGCCTGCTGTGGATCGTTTTACCCGTTGGAACCGGTAGGCGAACCGTAGCTCTTACTTCTCGGACCGCACGGTGCGACGCGCGCGATTCCGTTAGCCGCTCGAGCGAGCCGGAGGAAAACGTACCGAAAGCGAAACTGTTGGATGAACGATGCGTTCCTTCCATCGCCAAGCGAATTCCCCTTCGGTACTCTCCACACGCGTGGTCAAACGGATCGTTCCCTTGGCCCTCGAGCGACTGCCGGCTACCGTTTGATTACAAGCAGGCTCGAATGTAAATTAGATTCTCGAGGACTTTTAATGGAACGACCAAGATTGATCGTTAATGCCGATTGTCCGCGGTAACGATGTCAAGTCATGGGTGTAGCGCAACGAGGCAAACGCGGTAGGAGTGGAGTGGATGCAGGTAGAGTTCACGAGAAGTACGGGAGACCGAGTTGAGGCAAAACTATGCGAGAACTTTGCGGGATATATTTTGTTCGCGCTGCTCGTAACTTTAATATCCGCACTAAAGATTTAACCATGCAAAGTTTAGCGCTAGCTCATACAAAATTAGGCGGTCGACGCAATAATTTGCTCCTTCGCTTGTCCGCGTTGCCACTCGTCATTGAATACAAAACACTTCGTCGAACAGCTTTAAATTTAGTCAGGATCTCGCGGTAATCCTCGGTTAATTCCAAATCAAAACCAGATTACCGGCTCTTTCGAGAGATTTGACATCGTGGCCTCCTGTCTAGCTCGCTGTCGATTTATGCTAATAGCAGATTCTCCGAAGGATCACGGGCATCCGAGCTAACGAGCCAAAAAATTGATCGGCGATAATTGGTGGCCCGAGAAACGATCCCGATAAACGGTGTAACGATGACTAACATTATATCATAACTCTGGCAGATGGATCCGTACGGTTCGCCTAATTAATGATTTCCGTTTAATTGATGGGTACGAAGGAGGACGGTCCTTGGACGATCCGGCTGCGTCGTCCACTTTCAAGCTGGAAATTAATTGTTTCCATCTAAAGATAATTAACATAGTTTACCGATGGAAATAAACGAGCTTTCTTGCTCGTAAAATTGTCTCCCCGGCTCGACTCGGATAATATTTTACTGTCGCTTGTTCTAGGTGTGGTGCACAGCTATGCTGATAAACAGAGGTACGATGGATGGTACAACAATCTGGCGCATCCGGATTGGGGATCGATCGGCAAGTACTCCAAACAATCTTCCTCCTCGCCCTCGCGGCGACGAGCGCATTTGCCAAACTTGCACCGTTTAAAGAATGACGAGTGCAACTGTTTGACCGTGAAACCGTCATGAAGCAGAGTCTTTCTTAAAAAATGGCACGGAAAATGTAGCGAGAATGATTAAACTCAGGAATATTGAAAATCATTTTCAATATCGAGTTGCATTGGATTGCAACGTGATGTATTCGTTGCATCGTCCGGGATATTCTCCGAATTATTATTATTAACCCTTTGCACTTTTAAACCGCCAATTAAACTGTGCATTATATTTCGTAATACATTTAAAAGTTTCACAAATATAAATGGCGACCTAGTTTGAGAGCTGTGTTTAATATAACTAATAAAAAGGATTGTTTAAAATAAGTGTCCACGCCAAGGCACTGTCCTTTCAAGTCAATTTCAAATGGACCACTAAAAATACTAAGGAGTTTTCGGTAACAACATTGAAAAATAATTCGGAGTGCGAAGGGTTGAAAAGTTATATACAGTTCCCTCGTGAATTCTTCCTGGTTTCAAGCTGATGATAAATATCGTAGCTTAAGTACTAATTGATCCCCAGCAGCAAACGGTCGAGAATGATTTCGTTGACATTGCGATGCGTCTCGAATTGCAACGGCATGCGAGCCGATGGCGTGCAGAGTGAAAGGTGAAAAAAGCCGCAATTTTGTATATGAACAAAGCCAGGATAAAACGGCCAGCAAAGTTTGCCAGTAGGACGGACAGTCGCGCTGAAAATTTACTGTTTTACCGCGCTGAAGAGGCAAATTTCGCTCGTCGACGATGCTTTGAGAGAAATGCGAATAATTACTAAGAAATATTGTGAATTGTATAAATCTTAACACGGATCGTGCCTCCGTAGACAGCAGGCTGATACGAAAGATGCCGGCAGCCTATTCCGATGGGGTTTACATGATGGCAGGCCAGGGCAGGCCATCCCCGAGGAAGCTGAGTCAACTGTTCATGCAAGGGGATGACGGCTTGCCATCCGTGACAAATAGAACAGCTTTGTTCGCCTTCTTCGGTAAGATCCAGATTCGTCGATCTTTCATTGATGCTTGAGCGAAAGTGAATCGAAAGAAGTTTATTAAGGAACGAAATTCCGCGATGTGTCATCATTTGTGGAAAAAAATATACATATATAGCAGTTTTTCCTTCTGCTCTGTCGTGGCTTGAGAAACAAAGAATCAGGAAAAAGTATTAACAATGAAATTGGTATTCCCAGATATTTACAATGAATCAGATAAAGGAGCGGAGTGGCATTTAAAATTTAACCGAACAAAGGAATTATGTAGCGCGGTTTAAGGTGCATGCATTCGAATATCTGTATCACGATGTTGCGCAAACTGCAAGGTGTACGGGTGCACGGAATAGAAACCAGTGGAGAACATTTTGATCCACCTTTCACGGCAAAATGTATATAACACGCAAACGGGGTATCGTTTACGGCGCTTTAAACAATTACAGATATGTATTGCATAGAGGTGTCTTTCTATCAAATTCAGAATTCAGATTCGAATTTAACTCTGTATACATACAATATAATATTTGATAGAACAAAGATCAGCTTGCTGTTTATAAAAATGGAATTCGCTAAGATTCTTCAATAATTCAAAGCAGCGCAAACAATATCACGTTCTCCACTTTCCACCGGAAATGTGGGTGCATACGTTCAAACGAGACGCGAATAAATTGGGGAACGACGGGTAAGGAAAGCGCGGTGGATCCTAGAAAGAGACAGAAAGTCAAAAAACTGGGACAGTCCTCTGAATTCCAGCCGCGCCGTTTCGCGCAAATACGCACGGCAGAATCGTGAACGGAAGCGTTCGGTGAGAGAGAGAGAGAGAGAGAAAAAAAAAGCGATCCACCGAGAACCGGCCACGTTTTGCGAACGCTTCCCTTGAAAAGCGTTCACCGCGGAGGCCGCGCTCTTCATCCCGGTGCGAAATCGTTTTCAGGGCAACTGGTCACGTCGGAGATAATCATGGCCAGCGAAAGTGGCTGCCCCATAGAATACCATCGGATCGACGTGGACAAATGTGATCCGGTTTTCGACAAGGAGTGCCAAGGTGACAAGTACATTCCCTTCCGTCGGGCGGATTACGATCGGCAAACCGGACGCAGCCCTAACAGCCCTCGCGAACAGGTAACTCCTTGCTTTCCCCCGATGATTTATTTCTCCGCTTTTCATTGACCGCCGGCCAGGCCCCGGTTCGCCCGGCATTCTTGCCCTTAATTCCAACGCCACGTGCTCGTCAGAGAACAATTTTATCGAGCTGGGCTTAGAATTATTTAAAAGTAACATAGAATAATAATCGGCCGTGGATCGAAAGTTATTATACCGACCCACTGAACTTGATAAAAGCTGTTTCTCCAAGCAATTTCTCACGGTCTCTCAGCGAGTAATTGCGAGTATTATTATTAACGATGGGGAAAGTAACAGACATTAAGCGTTCCACGAGCAATTTCTTGTGCTCCTCTCCGGAGAGTGTCATAATTGCACCATTGATAATCCTTAAAAGAGTATCGGTATACCTACCCAAGAAATCGTTCTCACAAAGACGATTAATATCCACACAAAGAGATTAGTATTAAAATTAAGGTTTCCATTTACTCGTCGCGTTCCATGATACATAATATTCTTGCCGCCCTTTGGAAGGCAGAAAGTATTTCGTGAATAATTAATTATTAAGAATCGACCAGATGCTTGGAAATAAATGGTGAAAAGTAGCTCTGAATACCTGAGGTTGCAGATAAACAAAGTGACGAGCTGGATCGACGGTAGCTTCATCTATTCGAGCAGCGAGGCATGGGCGAACACCATGAGGTCCTTCAAGAACGGGAGTCTCCTTATGGAGCCTACCAGGAAATTTCCCGTAAGGAACACCATGCGTGCTCCACTATTCAATCATGCTGTCCCGCATGTTATGAGAATGCTCAGCCCGGAACGTCTTTATCGTAAGTTTAATTATTTTACATCCTCTTCTTCTTCATATCATCGTCTGCGAGGTCATCGGCGACGGATTGGTACTTCGTTCTTATATGTATATATGTATCGTTGAATAAGTTTGTTTCTTTGAGGAAGTTAATGATGTCCTTGATGTGGCGCTGAGATGTTAGGGCTGTGTCCGGTTTTATGCCATAATATCTTGGATGTTCGGTTCTTCTGCAGTGATATAAGGTGTGGTCGGCTGCGAGGATTTCGTTGGGGCAATAATTGCAATGAGATTGATCGGCTTCTTTTAATTAGGTGTTCATGTGCGATTTGTGTTGTCAGTAACATTTTACCTCTTGTAATGTATGGACTGTAGCAATTGACTAATGACGAGAAATTGTTTGTTCCAGTTCTTGGTGATCCAAGAACGAATCAGCATCCTCCACTGCTGGCCCTGGGAATACTATTTTATCGCTGGCACAATGTTATCGCCGCCAGAATACAACAGGAGAATCCCAGTATGTCTGACGAGGACATTTTTCAGAAAGCTAGACGAATTGTTATAGGAACGCTCCAGGTAAATAAAGCACACTGTCTTTGGTAATTAGAAATCAGTAGGAATTCATTGCTCAGAAAGTTTACTGCTAGATATCGCTTAAAGGGACAGAGAATTATTATTCTATCCCTCCCAATTACAGAATATCATTCTGTACGAGTACATACCCACATTGCTGAACGAGGACCTACCACTTTACACGGGCTACAAGCCGGACCTTCATCCTGGGATCAGCCACATATTTCAGAGCGCGGCATTTCGGTTTGGACACACTTTGATCCCGCCGGGGATATACCGTAGAGATGAAAACTGTGAATACAGAAGAACCAACACAGATCAGCCGGCCATAAGGCTCTGTGCCACTTGGTGGGATTCGAATGTAAGAGCATAGTTGCAGGATTGAAATACTTCCCGTAAAAGATAAATAAGGAAATCGTCTTAGCGAAACTTTGAATGATTTCTATGAAATTATAGATCGCTTTTTCCCCCCCAAACTACAGGAGATTTTGTCGAACAGTACAATCGAGGAGCTCCTAATGGGCATGTCTTCTCAAATAGCAGAGAAGGAGGACAATCTCCTCGGCACTGACATTAGGAATAACTTGTTCGGTCCCATGGAATTCTCTCGCAGAGATTTGGGCGCTCTGAATATCATGCGAGGAAGGGACAACGGCCTTCCAGATTATAACACAGCCAGGGCACAGTTTAAGCTATCTCGTAGGAAAACCTGGAACGAGATCAATCCGGAATTGTTTAATAAAAATCCATCGTTGCTACAAACGCTGGTCGAAATTCATTCAAACAATTTAAACAACATGGACATTTACGTCGGCGGAATGTTGGAATCCAGCGCCGGTCCAGGGGAGCTGTTCTCCGCTGTAATAAAAGAACAGTTCCTTCGTTTAAGGGATTCTGATAGATTTTGGTTCGAGAACGAAGAAAATGGGCAAGTAAATTCATTTAAAAAAGGGGGGGGCGGAACTACGTATATTAAAGACGGTAGTACATCTTTGAAACTACTATCTTTCGTTTTCGCAGGATTTTTACGAAAAGCGAGATCGAAGACATCCGTCGTCTTACCCTGTGGGACGTAATAGTGAACGCTACAGGAATCCCGGCAGACGCGATTCAAAGAAAAGTATTCACCTGGGAGGACGGTGATCCATGCCCGCAGCCTTATCAATTAAATTCAACGATGCTGGAGCCTTGCGTCCCGTTACAACGCTACGATTACTTCGAGGTAATTAGTGCTTGTCCTTCGCTATTATCACATTTAGCGCCGGACAATGATGTTAACGATCAATGCTAACTATGATAATTTCAAGTAAAGCGAGAGGGAAAACGAGAATTTTAAATGTATCGGATTTTTCCATAGTTTTTACTATTGTTTTGTGCAGTCTCTTCAGATTTTCATTACTTTTCGCGACAAAATTGTGTTTTTAAACAACCAGTTATGACGGTCAAGGAGTTACAACATTATTAACACTAGGTTTACGGAACGCGTCAATTTGACGCGTTTTAGATTTCACGTTTAAAGTTGTAGAAGTCATAAACATTATTTTCAATCAGCTTATATGAACTTTAATTGATGTAATAATATCTACACACCCTAGTTCATTTCTCCCTACGACTTTATAATTTCAAATACTTGCAAATGATGTACTATCTTTTTTAAATATTGTCATGAATAGGTACATAAAAAGGTTCGTAAACCTAGTGTTAACCGTGCAAGATACCAAAAGTACGGATCGCTCCCTCGTTTCCAAAGTTCGTAATTCACATTCGTTTCTGTTACAGGGCAGCGAGCTGGTGTACATATACGCGTGCGTTTTCCTCGGTTTCGTCCCGATTCTGTGCGCCGGTGCCGGTTACGGTCTGGTCAAGCTGCAGAACCGACGAAGAAGGCGGCTGAAAGTTTTGCAGGAAACGATACAGCGTAGGCACGACGGCAAGATCTGCGTGGACAAGATGATCGTACGCGAATGGCTGCACGCGAACCACCGTCGTCTGGTCAAGGTGAAATTCGGACCGGAAGCGGCTCTCCACATCGTCGATCGCAAGGGGGAGAAACTGCGCACGTTCGATTTCAACGACGTGAACACGATCACGATGGAGGAGTCGCAGGTGATTGCCGCAACAGAGCCTTGCCTTTTCCCGCGAGACTTCGCTGCACGGAGAGCCTCGCCAGGGAGTCTCGTTTGTTGCGTAAACGCGCAGGGATTTACAAAGAGGAACGGGATCGCGTTTCACGCTTTCATGAACGTTACATATGTCGCTTTGCTTCGTATTAGAGTAATTCGAGGATAAATTACGAGACGTAATACTTTGCGACGCTTGTCGTTAATATTTATAATTTATTTGTGATTGAAACTGCTCGCAACGTATTCCCCTTTCTGCTGTAACGTGGCGATAAGGTATCTTCTCGCTGTATCGTTAAGCACCATTTAATTTTCATTTATATTCAATCATCTGAATGGCAAACCTTTCCATTTATTAACCCCTTAGTGCGCACACTCGAATTAATTCGAGCGGACGATAATGGCAAAAATGTGCACACATAAGTTAATTGGAGCAGCGTCGCAATTTGTGTTATCATTTTGCTTAGATATAAATGTTTGTATTCCGTTTATTGTTACAGACATGGTAAATATTATAAAAAAATTCTCAGGTAAAGATTTGCACGGATGAAAAAAGCAATGTAATTGAAGATTTTATTTTAGAAAAGTGGTTAAGGGGTTAAATGATCGACGTCCATCGTGACCTATGTTTCAGTTAATAATTGCTTCTGTTTTTTTTTTTAGGAGAACACGAACGGGCACCGCAAGGCGTTGGTATTGTTAAGGATACCGCGGGACTACGACCTTGTCCTTGAGCTGGATTCGCTGGCCTCGCGTAGAAAGTTCATTGCGAAACTGGAGGCATTTCTGGCGTCGCACAAGAAGCATTTCACGCTGTCCCAAGTCGGCCGGGACATTATGCTTGCAAAAGCGGAAACGAAGGAACGCCGTCAGAAGAAACTCGAACAGGTTTATTCCTTTTATTCTCGTCCCGTTGAATCGATGCCCGTTTGACCGTTTAAGGGTGTACCTAAGAGCGAGCACGGTCTTCCCGTTTCTTCTACCGGTGGGATTCCGCGTAACTGAGCGCGATGTTTCCTGTTCGGCAGTTCTTCAGGGAGGCCTACGCACTGACGTTCGGTTTGCGGCCCGGTGAAAGGCGGCGACGATCCGAGGACAGCGACAGCGGCGAAGTTGTCACCGTGATGAGGACGTCGCTTTCTAAAAGCGAATTCGCGAGCGCGCTCGGAATGCGGGCGGACGCGGTCTTCGTGAAGAAAATGTTTAACATCGTCGATAAGGACAGGGACGGGCGGATTTCGTTCCAGGTAGAGGACAATTCGTTCTCCGTATGATCGTTAAAATGCAGACGATGCACTTTGCCCTGATTTTTGCTTTTTATTACCTTCGATATTAGCAATGATCGTTTCATCATTTTCCGTATTTTCTACTTGGCGATTTTCATTAAATTTGCTTAGATAATTTCAGTTTGTACTTCCAGTCTGCAGCAACCGGTATTTCTGTGCCGCCTAAAAACAAGTTTAAGCATGATACAGTAGAAGCTGAAACAAGACGAATAAAAGGCAGAAAGAATTGATTCCTTGGAGAGGAAAACACTCGCGTTACACCCAGACTTTGAAGTACTAAAAACCGGGGTATCTGTACTTTAGGAATTCCTGGACACGGTCTTGTTATTCTCACGGGGGAAAACGGAGGACAAGTTGAGGATTATTTTCGACATGTGCGACAAAGATAGCAACGGTGTCATCGATAAAGAGGAGCTGTCGGAAATGCTTCGGTCCTTGGTAGAAATCGCACGAACAACAAGCTTATCGGACGACCACGTAACGGAATTGATCGACGGAATGTTCCAAGTAAATTTCGAATCGAATCAAGCCGCCCTTTAAACACGTGTTACGAGAAGTTACAGCTCCCTTAACCGTTGCTACCGTTTCAGGACGCCGGCCTTGAAAGGAAAGAGTACCTCACTTACAACGATTTCAAGCTGATGATGAAAGAGTACAAAGGCGATTTCGTGGCGATCGGCCTCGATTGCAAGGGTGCTAAACAGAACTTCCTCGACACGTCCACGAACGTGGCCCGCATGACGAGCTTCCACATCGATCAGCTTCCGCCCGAGGATTCGAAATGTTGGGCGCGCAAACAGTGGGACGCGGTTTCAACGTTCCTCGAGGAGAACCGACAGAACATATTCTATCTGTTCGTCTTTTACGTCACTACCATCGCTTTGTTCGTCGAAAGATTTATATGTTAGCATTCTATATTTTCCCCGCGATCCTTGTCGCGTTTCATGATGACAATCGTGCCGATCGATATTTCAGATTACTCCTTCATGGCCGAGCACACGGATCTGAGACACATCATGGGCGTTGGGATAGCCATAACGAGAGGATCCGCGGCTGCTTTATCGTTTTGTTACAGCTTGCTTCTTCTTACCATGTCGCGCAATCTTTTAACGAAGCTGAAAGAGTTCTCCATTCAACAGTACATCCCGTTGGACTCGCATATTCAGTTTCATAA
The DNA here is from genome assembly GCA_023838395.1 of Holcopasites calliopsidis. Lineage (NCBI taxonomy): Eukaryota > Metazoa > Arthropoda > Insecta > Hymenoptera > Apidae > Holcopasites > Holcopasites calliopsidis. Next base: position 4,294,826 of record JALHAQ010000008.1, read on the forward strand.
AATCGCCGCCTGCACCGCGTTATTCTTCTCCGTTCTGCACACAGTAGGGCACATGGTTAATTTTTACCACGTCTCGACTCAACCCTTGGCACACCTTCGATGCCTGACGAGCGAGATTAGCTTTCCAAGCGATGCCCGACTGACCATTTCCTTCTGGCTGTTCAGAACCGTGACAGGTGAATCAAACAATTAAAACTCGTATCGATATGGCCAATTAAGAGATACCATAACCGTCGTGACAATAAATTGTTTTCCTACACAGGTTTAACCGGAATCTTACTGTTCATCGTCATGACGATAATATTCGTATTCGCCCATCCGACTGTTCGACAGAAGGCTTACAAATTTTTCTGGTCGACGCACAGTTTGTACATAGTTTTGTATGCGCTGTGTCTGATCCATGGTTTGGCTCGATTAACGGGCTCCCCGAGGTTTTGGATCTTCTTCGTCGGGCCTGCCATTATTTACTCCTTGGACAAGGTAAATCGGTCCTCCAATAATTTCCTCCTCTCTCCTCTTAGCATTTGCCGGAAAAGCGTTTATACCGAATAATTGTTGCCGCTTACCAGGTGGTGAGTCTGCGGACCAAATACATGGCGCTGGACATAATCGAGACCGAGTTGCTGCCGTCGGACGTGATCAAAATCAAATTCTACAGGCCACCGAATCTAAAGTACTTGTCCGGGCAATGGGTGCGTCTGTCGTGCACCGCGTTCAGGTCGGACGAGTTTCATTCGTTCACGCTGACCTCGGCGCCGCACGAGAACTTCCTATCGTGTCACATCAAAGCGCAGGGGCCGTGGACTTGGAAATTGCGCAACTACTTCGATCCCTGTAATTATAACCCGGAGGACGAGCACCCGAAAATAAGAATAGAGGGACCGTTCGGCGGTGGCAATCAAGACTGGTACAAGTTCGAGGTCGCGGTGATGGTCGGCGGCGGCATTGGCGTCACCCCTTACGCCTCTATGCTGAACGATCTGGTTTTCGGCACCTCTACGAACCGATACTCGGGGGTCGCGTGTAAAAAGGTAATCGAGAATGATTGAACGCGGTGAAAGCATTGTACGAGTTTTTGATGGGACTACAAGAAGTTGCAAATAGGTGATTCGATATCAATATTTCATTTCGTTTTATTTGATTCCTTTAACGTAGGTATACTTCCTGTGGATCTGTCCCTCGCACAAGCACTTCGAATGGTTCATCGACGTGCTCAGGGACGTGGAGAGGAAGGATGTTACGGACGTCTTAGAAATTCATATATTCATCACGCAGTTCTTTCACAAGTTCGATTTGCGTACTACCATGCTGGTGGGTTATCGCAGGCTCGTTTACGATCCTGAGATCCTTCGCGAATACATCACGCGACGAGGAATTGATCAGCGAATCCCGTTTTCGTTACAGTATATCTGCGAGAATCATTTCCAGAGGCTATCGAAGAAGAGTATATTCACCGGGCTGAAGGCGATCAATCACTTCGGCCGGCCCGATATGACTTCGTTTTTAAAGTTCGTTCAGAAGAAGCATAGCTATGTGAGCCTGAATTCAATTGTTATTATTATTATTTTAACTGGAATCCGTGAAGGATGTATAATTATTTACGTGAAACATTTTTCAGGTTAGTAAGATAGGAGTGTTTAGCTGCGGACCGCGTCCCTTGACGAAAAGCGTGATGTCTTCGTGCGACGAGGTGAACAAGGGTCGTCGCCTGCCGTACTTCATCCACCACTTCGAGAACTTCGGCTAGTCCGATCGGGGTGTTTCTCTCGAGAAACGGAATGCAGAAGAGGAGAACGATAGAGACTCTACCATGGAGCTCCATGGGATTCTATCGGATGTACATATTTATGCGCGTACGCGCATCCCTTATTTATAACGAGTATTATACTTCTTATTTATGTTTATAAAAAGTGAATGGAATATTTGATTCGCGAGAGAGGAATCAGCGAGGCGTCGATGCCTGTCGCGTTGCCCGGAACTGAGAGAGTTTAGGATATCCCGAGGCACCTAAACCATTCCCTTACTTCTGGAAAACGTTTTAAAACAACGAAACGTGGTCAATATACTTTTGATTATTTATTAGAAAACTTAGAGAAAGGATGTATATTGTTACAACTCATTGTTTATTCCCCTTCGTATCTCCATGGGAGTACCAGGGCTATAAACGCACGGTTTCGGAAGGAGAACTGAAACCGTGATATCGTAGAACTATTAACTAACAATGATGTTATAAATAACGGTTGTGGAATTAGTCAACCGTTGGCGATTCTACGCGAAGAAGACGGGAAGGGGTACGACCAGTTATTCTTCGCCGAGTCCTCGTTCGATTCGTGATGAAACTCGGACGACTCGTGCGACGCGTAGCCTCGATTAATAACACCTTGCGTGTCCTCTTTCGTGTCGTGTCTGCTTTGAAGTTTCGACGATAACTGGCTGAAAGGACCACGATGATTCCCCTTCCATTGAATAACACTCCGTTCTCAACGGACCATAAAACATAAACGAAAAAAAAACGAAATAAGTACCTTATTATACGATCACCGAACGAATCCTCAATTTTAGGTAGCCTCCGCCTGATGTTCCTCGTATCGAAACTCTCCTCGATGATAACGTGCCTGTCGTACGGCGTGTCGTAGTCGACCTCCAGTATGGTGGAGAACTGATGGGGGAAAATCATGTCTATCGCCGTGATCACCGTCCCGGCGAACAAGCATCCGATACCTTGAAGAGTTCACTTCCTGAAGATCCATACTTTCCCCCTCCATCTCGCCATACGCACGGTCATTATGCTTAATTAATGTAACACCAACCAGACAACAGGACCAGCCAGTAATTCCATCCTAAATCGAAGGCGAGAACGGAGCCGTCGACGTGAGCTATGAGTGGCTCGCAAGGCAAGAGGGACCAGTAGATCAGATTCGTCAACAGCATACAGATCCCGGTGAAGACCATCCCGTACGCCCCGTATCGCGGGACCACTGCTAACAGTAAATTCATCATCGCCCAAGAGGTGAAGGATGTCCTGGAAGGAACGATCGGATCGACGTTTAAATAGAAAGATGCGCGGTTCTAGCTGGCGAACGGCATTAACGATGACTCAATGCCGAAGTATCCCATACCAGAGCATCAGCGACGCGTAGTAACCGGCCTGTCGATACTTGCCGCCCCAGGAGAAACCCTCCTGGTGGAGGCTGAAGTATTCCGCCAGTGAGACTATAGGGAACGGTGCCCCTTGGTTCAGAGCTTGCTTGAAGGCGCTCGTCATCTCTCCGGTGCTTCGCCACCAGAATCTTTCATTGTACTCCACGTCGTCCATCGAATTCTCGCTGCTCGGCAGCACTTTATTGGACAGTTAAAAGCAGATTCGATTGGGAAAGGTTATTAACTCGACGAAGGAGGGCTGTTCTTTGTCCGAAATCAATTGACTGTCCAACGTTCGTACGGTAATTTTCCTTCGACCGCTGCCGGTTTGTTGCTGGATAGCGCAATCATTCGTAATCATTCGGAACAGTCAATTATTCCGGGACAGATGAACTCTCGAAGTTTTTACTGTAAACTTTAATATAATAGCGACTCACGTCTGTAAGTGATGTTTATATGCATCAGACCAATGTACCCGCCGATCTCGGCGGCCGTCTTCTGCCTGGAGAACGCGCTGTACGTGCTGACAATGGTCGCGGAGCTGGTGTGCCAGGAGGATCCATACTGAGCGACTGCGAGAGGAAAAAGGAAAATCCCACACGCTCGATAATTCGCAAGGATAAAAGTAACGGAAGAAGTCGGTTAATTGCCGGCGAAGTGGACCGTACGAACCTTGGATCGACGCACCAACGAAAAGGCTCAAGGTCACCGTGAGAAACGTACTGAATCTCTGCGTTGGCAGAAAAAAAAAGAACGTTCGTCCAGATAATTCGTAATATAACAGAAGAAAATTACTAACACCGACCTCCTTTCGTATCCCAGGAAAGATGACCAGGAACGCGGTGAAGATGGTGCCGAAGATCACGAACACGATCACCAGAGGAACGTCGCCCGTGACCGGGGTACGATTGCTGTAACTGTACAACGTCGGCCCTCCGTCGATCCGAAACGCGTCGAACCATCCCTTCATCCTGCGTCTCAATCGAACCACGACGCCTCGACCCTGGGACCGGCCAGCTCCGGTTCTCCTTGCGATCCACCTCGCATCAGAGGCCCTCCCTGCGCGCCCCAACACGCGTCGCGATTATAATATCGAGCCAGCCGGAACTCGCAACTTCTCGTTTAACGCGGCTGAAATTCGTAGAGCGGCACCTTGGTTCGCCAAGCTCGGCTACCAGCTACCAAGGACGGCTATTGCGAAAGCGAGAGGCGAGCAAACCCGTGTCTGCACGCTCTCGCCAGCATGGAAGGCTCGAAGGCAGCGCGAATACTAAGGCCCCCCGAGTGTAGGTTAACGGGTCTTCGAAAGTGATCTCCGGGAACGGAGAAGAAGGGACAGGATCAGCCGCGAGAGCGGGGAGAGAGTATGAAAGAGAAGAAGGGGGCCTGTCGGCGGTAGAAGGAGTCGTCCGAGCGGCGGAAGGTGAAGAGAGATAGAAGGGATGTTCCCGATCAGCTTGGCGGGCCAGGGAAAAAAGATCGTGCGCGAGGGAAATGCTCGCCCGGCCGCGCTTCGTTTCGGCGGAACCGCGATCGATGATCCCGGATGACGACACGAGACGCGAGCGCGCGGACCGCGCGGCATGCTCGATGGCACGCGGGAGACTTCAACGCCCGCACAAGCGGCGAGCGTCGACTTCGCGCCTCACAGGTACGCCTGAGATGAAATATGATCGATAGACACTGTGTTGGATCTTGAATTATAAACGTTGAGTTTGTTCTGTTAATCTTTAGACGCGGTGCGCTCGATCGGTGAAAAGTTTCAAGCACTCGAGAATTGTTCGACGAGGCAAATTTCTGAGGTATGCACGATCGCTCTTGTGTTAATTATTAACTACTAAGTTACCGATTAACTCAGATATTTCCATTTTAGGTTTGTTCACGAGAAAAACCAACATTCTTTTGACGAGGTAAATTTCTGAGATACGCACGATCGCTCTTGTGTTAATTATTAACTATTCAGTTACAAATTTACTCAGATTTTTCCATTTTAAGTTTGTTCACACGAAAAAGCAACATTCTATTGACGAGGTAAATTCTTGAGATACGTACGATCGCCCTTGTGTTAATTATTAACTACTAAGTTACCGATTAACTCAAATTTTTTCATTTTAGGTTTGCTCACACGAGAAACCAACATTCTTGCGGACTTGGGAAAAGCATAATTGACCAACAACTCGTCGCCACGCAGTAGCGTTAAGGAAACATCGCAACTCATCGCATTTATTTATCGCTTTCCAATCGTTCTATTCCCATCCGCAAATGCGACCGATGTTACGGGCACGTACCGCAAAAACTGAACCGCAAGCGCAGGTCGGAAGCGTCGGGTTCCCTCCCGACCGGGCTCTCACATCCTCCGCTGGACAACAAAAGCAACCCGCAGAAATGCCGGTCAACGCAGTTACTGGAACGTAAAATCCCGGATACGAGCGACGGTTTTTCATTCACGGCGGTCGCGGCCAAGCGTCCGTTCGGCGGCACCGCGGGGCGTGTATCGCGTAGAGATCGATCGGACGCCGTGCCAAGAGCACCTTGCGCGTATCCGCTCTGCCGGAAGCGTGCACCGGCGGTACGTTCGCGAGCGCGCATATACGCGGTAGCTGGTAGGTACGTGTATCCAGGCTGGGTCCATAGTGCCGGCAATAACTCGCTCGCTATTTCAGGCGGTCTAATTCGAGCCGGGTGACGGTAAGCTTTTAACGGCAGCGCTGCTAGAGCATCATCCACCGTCGCCAGTGCCTCCACCACCGCCGCCGCCGTACACGATAACCACCGGAACGAGGAGTCCGCTGGCAGAGAGGCTGTACATCGCGCAGTCTCCCAATACGCACCGCCGACACTGCTCCTCTGACCCTTCAAGGTAAACTATACAGTTCTTCATTCACCTATTCCTCATTGCTTCCGCGAGAAACTAATCTTTCGCTAACAATAATAATAACAATCAATACCTTTCCCTTGCTGCTTCGTCGCGTTCAGGATCCACGTATTAACGATACTCCCTCTATCAGAGATAAGGATAGGAATCTTAACAGGAAGAGAAACACGAGGAAGTTGACCCCGCGCTCGTGATCGAGAATAATGTATTAAACGCGGACGAGCCAGGGGAAGGACAAACTAATCATCGTATCGCCACGAGCGTATGCGCGGTTGACGCGCGTCGGACAAACGCCCCGGCGATTCCTCGATTCATCGCGCGTCGCCAAAATCGGCCAGCCTTCGAGCAACAGGGTGCCCGGTTGGCAGGCATCCACGAAGAGCGCGCCGTATGGGCATGTACGCGTCTCGAATTTAAAGCTTACACCGCGGCGGCGGCGGCAGCGGCAGAAGGTCGTGCCGCGTATTTCGGTAAAAAGCTCGCTGAGGCTTGTTCGAAGGCCGGCGAAGGTGCTTTCTCGAGGGGCTATCCAGAGACGTCTATACCGCGGCGAAACTCGTACAGATACTATTTATAAAGCGCGGCCTCGTGGCGGCACGCGCTCGCCTATCATGGTCGTCCCGCGTGCGAGGCAAACTGACCGGAACTTTCGCCGGAGCTTTCTCGCCCTCCGCCCTTGCGAATTTCTCTTCACGTTCGGTGAGGTGGTTTTGCTACGGTGAAGGTTTCTCGCCGAGTAACGTGGCTGTAATGCCGTTGACACGGCTTCCTCTTCCTCCTCTCTGATGTCGGGGATGTATTTAGTAGCAAATGTTAGAACGTCGATTCGACGAGTAGGAGGAAATTGATTTATTCAGGAGCGTTGATTTATTGGTATTTTCATGCAGCCTCTAGCCCTCCGTGTTTAAGGCATTATTTAGACAATTATTGTTAACGTTTGATGCGAGAAGATTTATAGGATTGGGATGTTTAAAGTATCAGAGAATCTGTAGGGATATTTAACACCAGGTTTACGGACATTCTTGTATACCTATTCGTGGCAATATTAAAAAAAAAAGCAGGTATATCATTTGCAAGTGTTTGACATTATAAACTACTGGGGAGTAATGAACTAGGATGTGTGTAGATATTATTACATCAATTAAAGTTGGTAGAAGCTGCTTGAAAATAATGTTTATGACCAGACTCCGGATTTTTATGCATTTCTAGAAAATTTAAACACGCAAAATTAGACAGATTGCACGTAATCAGAAAAGATATACAAAGTATCTAAATTATTATGCTTTTTAAAATATCTAGTAAGTGATGGGCCCTGCAGACCTAGCATTAAGTATTTTTAAAAAAGATTAGGATCCTTTTTATTTGACTTGTCTCTTGAACGCGTTGGCTCTTCGTCGCAGCATTAGAACTTTGTTTCAATGCATTTTCCTTTTCTCCTGTAAATAGATTTGCGATAGGAGCATCGAGGGGATTGCTCGAGCTTCGAAAGCACCTTTTTAAATAACCCAATTCGCGACTGTTTGTTAATCTTTCTTCGCCCCGCGGCTACTATTCCGAGATATCAGCAGGGGCATTTCTTCCCCCCCAAACGATCGGAACGCTTCTGATTAATGCCAGACAGACGCTTCGATAAAGCACGCGGATTTGTTGCTCTAACGTTGATTTTACGGGAGAGCGGTGAACGAGGAACGAGATTGCGCAACGTCTGTGGAAACATTTATTACCGCCCGCGAAACAACAACTGGAACGTTTGTGTAGCGCGTGCTTCAAAAGAATCGCAGTCGACGGTGTTACGCGGATGAAATATTTTTACTCGGACAGATCTCCACTTTATTGATACATTATACATTTATGCCGAAATTCATTCACACTCTATGTTTCTATTATTCCAAAAAGATTCGATTTTATTTCTTAACAGTTGCATTATAGTCTTCATAGAAAAATTACATTTCTTCCCTACAAATCTTCTGTTCTTTTAATTGATTTCTATGAATACTTTGACTAAACGGTTCTTTTGTAGAAAACAGTTTTCGTATAACGTACCGCTTAATCAATTATTTAAGTTTGCTTCTCTCATACTTATATACTTGTTCATTCATTTCTATTATCTTTTCGCATTAGGTCCTTCAAATAAAGATTGATCTTTATCTATCTGGAAAATTAATCTATCGTCCCGAATATTAGGCAAGTTCAAGTAATTGTCTGAACGCATTTCGTTCGTCGTTTAACAATTCCGTGGGGTGAAGAAAGGGATTGTTAATTAACGATCGAAGCACCCGAGTAACGGTGTACATTGTATCGGGATCGTAGCGCGTAGCTCGCATAGAATCGCGGCGGGACTTCCGAATTTCCGTACGCGCGAAAACGGGTCAGAGTTATTTTCGCGCGACGCGGCCTGTGCGTGTCCGGAACAGCCCCGGACGCTTCTCCGCCGTCGAGAAATGCACCGGACTAGACCTAGAGACGGTCGCTTCGCGTTCCGGACCGTCGTCGCGTGTCGTCCGTTTCGCAGAAACGCCGCGGCAAGAATCGTGATATCGTCCCGGTTGAACCGCGTGGAAGAACCGAGTCGTAAAGTGGCTCAATGCCGTCGCTGAATGAAATCCGTGACGCGACGAGCGAAGATATCTGTTTCTTTTTCTCTTCTTTCACGTGGAAAATTTCGGGGATGCTCGTCAATGGTGTGACACATTTTCGAATGGGAACGTCTCGATCTCGTTGGCATTGAAGTGGCGCCGAAGGAGGATGGGAGGAGCTGAATTCTCTTCTCCGATCCGGAAAACGTTAATGACAGATTTGTACACGGTGAAGAAGCGAATTTTTGTATTGGCATGCTTTGAGAAGCCAAGTACTGGCTTTCTTTTTTCACGTGGAAAATAGTGGAAGATTTTTAGTTAGTTGTAAACGAAAAGTGACAGCAGAGAGATCCTGCGCTTTCCATTCGTTTGTTATTCCCATTCGTCTTATTCGTAGACTAAATTCTCTTCTCCGATCCGAAAACTGTTAATGAAAAATTTGTGAACGGCGAAGAAGCGAATTTTTGTATTGGAAAGCTTTAAGGAGCCAAGTACTGGGTTCTCTTTTTCACGTGGAAAATAATGGAAGGTTTTTATTAAGTAGTAAATGAAAAATCACAAGTGACAGCAGAGGGATCCTGCGTTTTCCATTCGTTTATTATTCCCATTCGTTTGATTTCTATGCAGTTCTTCTATTTTACGCTTATCAATGGCTCGTTAATAAAGAATGTCTCCCTTTCTGATTTGCAGGCGGCCGGCCGAAGATCCGGAGGATCAAAATGTCAGAGGCGGAAGGTGAGGTGTATTTAACGAGCTGGCGTCACGGTGTTCTTTGAAATATCCGCCGGCCTAGGATATCGTAGGGTATCAGTAGATAGATAACGAACGGGCGATTGGTCGACGGGAACTCAGGGAAGAAATGTATGATCATCGAGGATGCTGAGATCAATCTTGAAAAATCACAAGAAAGACAAAACGATCACGACTATCTCTTTCTCAGTAACATCATTAACTCTCCGTTATCTTCTCTAATGTCTAAACTCTGACACTTGTGTTTCAATCATTCCGAAGAATCCAGGACACCCTTCATACATGGCTACTAAAAACAAAAAAAGAATAGATAAAACACGTATTGTACATATATTTCTGCGATGTAACAACTGCTGGTGTTGTTTTGCAATGTGTGCGATAGAAAAAGGATTCCTCATCTCTCGCTAAGCAATCGATACAATTGTTACACCATTATCCAAAACTACGTACGAGGAGAATCGCGGTCCAGCGAATCAATTTGACGCAAATTCATTTGCCGTGATTTATCATTGAACCGCTTTCGTGTTGAACAGCCGCTGGGTAACATCTTCCTCGGTGTTGGAATTGGAAAACGCCAGAGTTTTCGTTCGACTTCCCCTTCGGAATTTCATTCAGTCATTCTCTCTTCCAGATATTCGATCCGTAGTGGAGAATCATGATTTGCACAACGTCGTCGAGGCCGAGAGCGGAAGATCCAGCTCGGTGGATTACTTAGACGCCTACGAGGACACGTCCAGGGACGCCGGGAAGGAGTATCCGGAGGGAAACAAGGAGGAGCTGTTCGAGGAGGAGAAGGAGAAGGAAACGGTCGTGGTGAACGAGTGCAGACCGATCGAGACGGAGAAGAAGGAGGCCGCGCAAACGGCAGGTTCGTGTCGCGCGAACGGTTAATCCGAGGATACCAGATGGATCGTCTGGCTCGCGTTCTACGCGGAACGTAGGCTCGACGTTCCGCGCTCTTAATTGCGCGTAAAACGAGCCGCTGTAGATTCCTCTTAATCGAATCGTCAGCCGTTCGGATTTAACGAAAGAGAAGATCGCAGAGGGTTTAAAATTTGACGAACCCCGGTCACGCAGGAGCTATATTTAGTAAATCGATTCTGGCTTCAGCTCTGAAAAAAGAAGAAGGGAAAGGACGACACCCGCCGGTATCGTCAACGTTTCCCGGTAAAAATCGCGATCGACGTAGCACCGCGGAGAGCGTTCGATCCATCTGGCCCTTGACCAAAAAGCCTAATAACGAGAGCGTAACTCCAATTAGGAACGGCGAGAAGCTCAACCCCTAACCGATACGGGTAACTCTTATCGATCCATCCGATTAATCGGCATTGATTATATGATAAAAGGAAACGGGTGGATGCTCGCCCATCGATTGATAACGAAATCTAGCGGCGGTCCCTCGTCTCGCGACGTCGTTCACGTATTCCGTCGGGCTCTCCTTCTCTCTCCGGCGGGCAGCCGCGACTCGTTGAACGAGCGACCGAAAATAAATCCCGCGGAGAATCCCGTGGCTTTTAAATAAAGCGAGCGCGCGACTGTCGGTCAAGCGAGAGCCCGCTCTTCGCGAAAACGCGTTTCGGGCGTTCCACGCTTCGCCTCCCGAGCCGAGCTCCGTTTCTAGTCGCGTCCAACGCTGCCGCGCGGCTCTGGTGAATCGAGGCGAAGTTCTTTAGAGGGAACGGGAACGAGTTGAACGACAAGACAGAGAGAAAGAGAGAGAGAGAGAAGAAAAAAATAGACATCCTCCCCGTCGAACAGCTGCCGCTGTTGCTCAGGTCGTCTGGGTTCAACCCCCGTCTCGTTGCGTTTCTTTTTCAGCGGGTCGGAGCACCGTGGACGGCGACATCGACGCCGCGAGACGAGAGGAGATCGCTACCAGAATAGGGGCCGCGACAGGTACCATCGCCGATGGACGGAACGGGAACGCGCCAGTCGGTGAGTGGAATTCATTGCCGCTGCTGGTGCAGCGTCTACGCGCTGCGCTCGAGCTATCCCTAGGGGCTCGTCGCGACGACGAGCCGCGGCCGTCGCCGAAGCTCGAGGACTCCGGTGTCGAGGAGGACTTCCAGCTGCGCAGCTCCATGGAACGGACGCTCGCCGGCTGCAACGAGGACGAGCTTAAGAAGGATTTGAAGTTCCTGGAGGACCTGCTGCTGTCCGATATACAAACCGCTCTGTCCAGACTTCGCGAGACGTTGGAGAGGATCGACGTGGCCGCTCTGGCGAAGCACGGCGCCGCTTCCGATCCAACGAGCAAACTGCAATTGCTAAGACTGGTGTCGAGTCTGCTGTCGAGGCTCCAAGTGCCCGAGGAAGCCGCGGAAAAGGTACTACTACCGGCGTCGACCTCCTCGAGCAGGAGACGAAGGGGGACCAGGCACACCATCGGCGTCTCCGCCGAGGAACTGGCCAAAGCTAGGAAATGGTTGGAGGAGGAGCGAAACAGTTTACCGTCCACGGATGAAACTGCGCCGAGCGTCAAGCAGCTGAAGGAACGAACGCCACCCGAGAGCGGGCACAGCGCGATCCTCGCGGATAGGAAACCGGAAGAGATCCGCGACAAGTGCGTCAAGGACGCGATCAACCAGCGTCAGCTGCTGGAGGACAAGAACAAGGAGATCAGGGACAATTGCGCGTCTCGCGGGATCCACCGGGTCGACGCGGAGGACGCTGAAGCCGGTGAGGAGGAGACGAGCGTTACGCGCCAGGTTCAACGCGGAGCCAATAATCGTCCGGATAAAGGGAGCAACGAGAACAGCGTCGAGGAGAGTCGCGTGAGCAAATTGGCCGCCGCTCTCAGGCAACGTGCCGACCTGTCTTCCGGCGGCGGGAAGCACGGCGGCGGTAACAAGTTCAGCGCGAAGAAGTCGAAGATCAAACGGGCGAACACCATCGATATTCCCAGTTACTTGAAGCTCCAAGCGGACAATCTTGGCCACGAATCCACCGGCTGCGTGTCCCTGCGGAAGCCGATCAGCGTCGGCGACCGGGCTCTGAACGCGACCAACGTTATCGTGCCCAGTTTCCAGCCCAGAACGGAGAACGACCGGAAATTCCTGGCGTTGATCAACAAGTACAACGAGGCGCCAGCGGTCGCGCCCGCGACGCCTTTCAAGACGCTCGGCCACGCGAAAACCGCGGACGCGTCGTCGGCGGCCAAGGAGAATTGGAACAACAGGTTCTCCGATATAAAGACCACCTTCGACAGGCCGTCGGCGGTGGACGAGAAAGAGGACAGATCGTCGTTGAAGGCTCGGGCGAATAAGATGTTCCCAGCTCGGACGGAGGCTCGCTGCGACAGCGGTGCGGATTATTGTCCGCAGGTGCCGAAGACGGATGGTTCGTCCACTGGTTTCAGGCACGCCCCGTCGTCTCCTTTCCGCAAGATCGAGAAATCCGCGCCGGGCTCGCCGTCCAAGGTGCCGCCGGCGTATCACTGGCCGCGGACGGCACCCGCGCCGACGAGCACGTTGAAGGAAAAAGCCAGGAAGATGTTCGATCGGGAGAACGCGCAGCCTATCTCGAAGACGTTCCGAACCGATCCGGAGAAGGCCAGTTTTCCCCGGCCGCCGTGGATCGAGCACGAGCGGAACGAGACCAGAGGCACCGTCACGGAGAACGGTAAACTGGACTATCGGTCGTTCTGCAAGCAGTTCGCGCCGTTCGTCGGCAAGGCCCCCTCTGCGGAGTGGAAACGTGCGGAGGATAATCCGCCAAGGGAACACCCTCGTCGTGACGAAAAGCCCGGCGTGGTGGAGGGTAAGATATCGTTTAAAATGCTCCTCCCGGATGAACGTGTTCGAGCTCGTTATCCCCCCGTAGAGCGTCGGGAGACCAAGGAGAAGGAACGTGCGAAATGTGAAGTTGAACACAGTTTCGCCGATGCCACTTTGAGAGGAAGCTCCTCCGTGGCCGTGCAAACAGGAATCAACGACGAACACCAGGACGAGGGGCGATCCTTCAGAGTCGCGCCCAGGATATCCAAGGGGCAGAGTTTGGTCTGCAGCAATGCTGCTGTACAGACTTCCGGCGAGCCGGTGAGGCCAGTGGTGTCGAGGGACGACTCGGAATCTTTGAAACAATGGAGACCACTCTACTGCGAGCAATCTGAACCTGTTCAGACGCCCGACGATCGCCAGAGGTTCGTTTTGGATCACAATCAAAATTACCGGACTCTATCCAGCGAGTCTGAGTTGACCGCTGCTGGTGGGACTTCCGGTACACGACGGGTTTCTAGTCGGCAAGATTTCAGAGAGGCTGCGAATTTTGAAGCTGCACAGGGATACCGGAGATCCGCAGAGAATCCTGCGAAGAATGATCAAGCTGAAGGTACAGGTGACTGTTCTTCTTCCTTCGTTCCTCCCACTTTGCCCGACTGCAACCAGCCCGGAGATGTATCAGACGCAGCGGAGCAGATGGCAACGGACTGGCCCCTGGAAGCTCCATCATTCGCGGACGATCAGCGTATTCAGAACCAGGACATCAGTCCGGAAGTCGGAGTGGTCACGAGATACACGTGTGCAATAGCAACGGTCGCGTCGTCGGTGGATAGTCCGGAACCTCGTTCAGAGGAGGCGGCAATGGATTCCAGGACCTCCTCGTCTCCCTCGCCCTCGCAGTGGAGCGGCTCAAGGTCCAGGCCGCCTACAAACGAAACCGTCGCCTCAGAGGACGAGATTCGCAGGCATAATCTGCTGCAGCAGAGTCTGGTTCGTCGGCTGCAGAACGAGATCACTTCTCTGAACGACGAGTCTCATTATCAGACTTCTAATTATGGACAACGTTTGACCGTCGAGCAGAATCAGCCTAAGAGCTCGAGCCAGTCCCCTAGTTTTCTTCAGAGCTATCAGCAACAGAATCATGGTCAAGCTGCGAGTGCAAGTCAAAGTTATCAGCAACAGAATTATGGTCAAGCTGCAAGTGTAAGTTCAAGTTATCGACAACAGAATTACGGTCAAGCTGCAAGTGTAAGCCCAAGTTACCAACAACAGAATTACGGTCAAGCTGCGAGTGCAGGTCAAAGTTATCAGCAACAGAATTATGGTCAAGCTGCAAGTGTAAGTCCAAGTTATCAGCAACAGAATAATGGTCAAGTTGAGAGTGCAAGTCAAAGTTATCAGCAACAGAATTATGGTCTAGCTGCGAGTGTAAGCCAAAGTTATCGGCAACAGAATTATGGCCAAGTTGAGAGTGCAAGTCAAAGTTATCAGCAACAGAATTATGGTCAAGCTGCGAGTGCAAGCCCGAGTTATCAGCAACAGAATTACAGTCAATCTTCGAGTATAGCTCAAAGTTACCAGCCACATAATTACGGTCAACCTTCGAGTATAACTCGAAGCTACCAGCCGCAGAATTACAGTCAAGCGACGAATATAACAGATTCGCAGATCCAGCCGCAGCAGCAACAAAGTTTTCATCGATCGATAAGCCCGGTTCACCAGCAGCCGAACTACAATCAGCCGGCAAACTTCGATCAGCTTCCGAGCGCCCAGGGATCAAGTCGATTTGGGAAATTCTTAACGCCGATACCTCAGAGGAGGCCAGACCCGCCTAGAACTCATTCGCCGATCCCGGTAGCTGCGAACAGAGTGGGCGCGTTGAGAGACGCTTACGAGCACGCGCCCAACAACGCTACGGCTAGACCGATTCGCAAGGAACGTTCTCCGGTACCAAACGGAGCGGCTCCCATCGACTCCAGCGACGAATACTTGGTATCCTGCGCCAGCAAACCGTCCAGATCCATAGTGCTCTCGAAGTCGGAGTCCTGGCATCAGTTGGCTCTATCCAACGGCCAACAGTCCCGGGTTGCAAAGGTGAACGTCCCAACGTCTTCGTCCTCGGCGTTTCCGCGGAACGCGTGCCATCCGAAACCGCCTAAGCCCAGCTCGCCGTCGTCGCAGAGATTAAGATCCAAGCAGTACGAAGCCTCCTCTATGGCGGACAGCGTGAAGAGGATGGAGGACAAGATCAGGCAATACTTCGATCATCCCGCTGAAACGGTGGAGGGCAAAGATGCTGCGAGGCAACGGCGATCGCCGAGATTCGGGTCGAAGGGGATGGTCGGACTGTCGCGCAGCCGAACGATGCCCGGCCTGTCCGACGAGAAGCTGCGCCTCTCGATACCGCAGCCGCAACAGGTGCCCCTGTTGAACGTGAACACGGCGGACGTTGACAAAGTGTTCGACGATCTGTTCGAGGAGGCGACGAGGATCGACAAGCAGTAAACTACGACTCTACATCCCTCGCGCAAAGGAAGATCGGAGAACGTTCCTATTGGATTCTCCTCGCTGTGATCTGGTATATCTCTCGCGCCAGCCGGAGGTACTGTGATGTTTTTTCTTTAACGGAAGTACTCTGTTCTCCGTGGCCCCCCGCTTCCGGAGGCGCGACTTTCGGTAACGCGTTCCAATCGCGATCGCTCGACGCGAACGATGCGGAGTGCCATTAAGGAAGGAACATTAACGAAACGTACAAACGATAGACGGAAGTAAAAGTAGTGAGGATGATGTTTTTTTGTTTCTAAACGAAGCTACCCGGTGAGGAGCATGCTTAAGTGAAGCCGGCGAGATAGCAAGATAATTAAGATAATTGAGGGATCGCATAACGGAGAAGCACGTGGATTCTGGCAGGGTGGATCAGCCAGCAACGAGTCGAGGATTGTTCATCGAGAAGACCGAATGTTCAAGACTGATTGTTGCTCGCGTGTTCAGCACTAAAAAGAATACGGGACTCGTTCTCCCGCGGAGGAAAGTCCCGCCTCGCTTCGGGCTTCGAAGTACACCCCTTTTGCGACTATTTGTTTCTCTTTCATTCTTCTTTTCTCTTCTTCTCCTTTTAATAAGCCCCCCCGAGTCGCGCAGCACGCGCGAACACGTTTTGCGGACGGACGTTCAGAGTCGCTAGAAGGTCGTGCCAAAGCCCGAATAAAGCAGTGAGTCACAGCCCTTCTTTCTTGATCCTTTCTTCTTTTTTTTTGTCGCGCAGTAGAGTGTACTTAGCTTGCACCAGCAGGACCGTGCACGAAGTTTGGAGAGTAGCATAATAAATCTAGGCGCAAGTAGTGTTAAGTAGAATCGCGGAGACGGGACGTTGTCCGACTGTGCACAGGCTTTACTACTTCTCGTGCCGTTTCACTTTCTTTTTCTTTTTTTTTTTTTAATACCTAACTACTATCGAATTACTATTTGTATCTTGTTAAATTTTTATGGGAACTTTTCACTGTACTTTTATACGTGTTATTCATTATATTTTTGTTAGTTTCTCATCCCCCGCGGACGCTCGGACAATGTCCCCCGTCGAACAAGCGACAGCGCAGAAAATTTGAAGCCGTTTGAGACTAATGAATCTAACTACACCGCTGCCGAGGACAAAGTTTGAGACACAACCGAGAGAGCACGATTTAAAGGATGATAGAGAGAACCAGAAAAAGGGTTGCTAGTAAATGAAACATTAATACACAGAAGTAGGATGATGTAGCGTAGAGTAGAATAACTGATGCGCTTCCCATTTGTTTTTGTTTTTTAATATTATAACATAAAAGATTTACAGACATTACAAAGCTAATACGACATATGAATACAATATTAGAAACGAGATACTATAAGATAGAGCGGTTGAAGCTCTTCACAGCAAAATTATCCTGTTTACGCAGTTCGATGGAAATATAAAGAAATGAGTTTTATATGGCGCATCAGTAAAACGCCACAGATTCTGGGATCGTTTAAGAGAGAATTTTCAAAACGGGAAGAAGTGCCCGGATCGTTTCTCCGTACCGTAATTTCCGACGAACGATCTCTTCGATCGACGACGAAAGCAATTCGTCCTCTATCGATGCAAAAATAGCGGCGCACGGTGCACGTGCAATTTATTTTGGAGATTGTAAACAGCGAGAGAGAATAATCGGGAAACGCGCCAGCCACGTTTCCGAGTCCCTTTATTTCGCGGAATCGATGAAGAAAATTATCGCCGCTCGCTCTCGAGCCTGCGCGTTCTCCTGAAGCAACAATTTTTCACAGAAATACCCGCGGCTCCGTTTACATTCCGTGCCAGAGCTTTTTCTCGTGCCGCCTCGCACACGTGGCCGCCGAGAGTGCTCGTACACGCGTGAAGAGCGTTCCAAATCGTTCGCTAAATGCACCCGAAACGCGGCTGGCGAGCGAGGATTTTATTTAAGTTTCTCATTGCTGACGATCCACGCGCAAAAATACTGAGAGCATCGCCAAGCATACTTTATAGTTTTAGAGAGCATTTAGTTTTTAGATCTAGCTCCACGTGTTTCTTGTTAGATCGGAGCGATTTCGTCATCGCCTCGTGCTCGCGGCTGGGACCTACGAAATCAGAGACCAGAGAGATGTTTCTGTAACGATGATATAATAATGATGTCACGGCGTGGCGTAGAATTAATGGTTTCGATTGTTAAGTAAAAGGCGGCCTCTGATCGAGGAACGATGACGAGGTTGGGAAAGATTTACTCCTTTTTCTTTTCCTTACAATTTTGACTCTTTTTCTGTTGAATTTTGCCACGTCCTTCTAATAATTCTCACATGCGCAGCGATTTTTTTTTTTTAATTACACACGGACGATTAACATTGACGAGATGACCGATTCCCTAACGTTTTGCTAAGCGACGCTCGAGCGTAATGATTGCTCGATTAAAATTGGTCTCTGTTCGTTTTTCAGCCCGCAGGAAGCCACTATCGCCGTTTGCCAAGTTTCGTGAACTCGACAGACAAAATAGCGCCGCTTCGTCACCCAGGTAATTGAAAACCGTTTACGAGCGTCGTTTATTTATACAACAAGGTATTTTCGCTCTTTCCTGTCCGCGAGAGAACCGGTACGGTCGATAGACTCTTTCGACATTTTTCCATTTCCCCCCAAAGGCCAACTAAAGTAAATACATTTGCTCTTCCATATTTAGTCCCGTAAAGTCACCGGCGACAGAGTTCCGGTTCAAGTTTACCGAGCCAGCGGTGCGGGACAACGCGGTGCAAATAAAAGAGCGGCTACTGGCGTGGTGCCGTTCCAAGACCAAAGGGTACGATGTAAGTGCCTCTTGTAAACGGAGCTTGCACGCTCGTGTCGCGTGTTATATTTACAGAAAGCGTGCGCGCGAGCGCTGGTAATTGCGCGTCTGGTGACCAGCACAAAGTTGCGTGGTTGAATACAATTTTCCGTTTTGCAGAACGTACAGCTGGACAACTTCTCGACGAGCTGGAACAATGGTTTGGCCTTCTGCGCTCTGCTCCATCACTTCAGACCCGAGGCTTTCGATTATCAATCGCTACGGCCGGAGAACCGCAGGAAGAACTTCGAGTTGGCGTTTACAAAAGCCGAGTAAGACGGTGAAATTATTTCTTCTTAAGGGCGCATGAATTGACGAATGTTGCAAGATTGTTTGGACATAATTGATTCATCGAGATTGATCCTTGATGTATCTCTTGGAGATCTGTGGCGTTGCTCAAATATTTTTAGATGCATCTGAAACGAACAGGGGGAGCATTAATGTTCACGAAGTGAAGAAAACATGCGGTAAAAAGAACACTAAGAAAACTGTTACTAATTAATAATCAATCGATCACATTTTCCACAGTGAACTCGCCGGGATCGCACCGTTGCTGGATGTCGAGGACATGGTGGTGATGCGTCGGCCAGATTGGAAGTGCGTCTTCACTTACGTGCAATCATTCTATCGCCGCTTCAAAGACGAAGATTAACAACTTGCTTCGACGCTTTTCAACGGCGTTCCACAGTGCAAAACACCGTCTTCACCATTTCTTGTGATCTTGTTGACCACTTTGAGGCGATCTGCAATCCGCTCGAATCAGATAATCAGAAAAACGATAAAGAAATTTCACGCACATGAGACGAGGAAAGGACGAAGTAGCGCTCGTGATGAAATACTCGGGCGAGAACAGAGGGGAAATAGAAAACAGTTATTCGATTTTGTGCATCTGGCGTGTAGCGACGTATTCAGCGAACAATTCGATAACCTTTTGTACGCACGACACTTTTGGCAAGCCTTCAGATAAACGTATAAACGCATGATTTTATCAAAACGACGATGCAGTATGTAAAAATGGCTTTGACGCATATGTACATATTTTGACTGGTGCGTGAACGAGATACCGTCAAGTCGTTACCAAAAAGTACTGATACAACTTGATATTTTCGATGGAACTCAAGCTCTTCTATGCCAAAGATTTGTGAAATAAATACGTGATGCAGTGTCTTGAAATAGCGATCGCTGTTCCTCGCCGGCATTGAGGGACAAAGGATTCTATCGGATACGAGATAATCGGGGTGCTGAAAAGAAGGAACAACGCAATATTAGAAAATCGTTTTATTTATTGTATTCAAAGATATATAATAATATCTATATTATATTAAGCAGTACTCTATGAGGTAAATACATTTTGTAGCGGCAGCCATAGCTTTAGTTGAATACTCAGTAAATTAGGAATCCCCGAAAATATGATCGATCATCGACTTATTAAATTGAACTAAAATTATATGGAAACTCTTTCATCAAAGATGAACTCAGACTTTTATTTGTCATGCACGCATCAGTTATTCGCTTACGACAAGTGCACTGTACATTGCCTCCAATATGGAGATACCTATCTTTAGATTCGAATTATAAAGGCACCGATTAGTAATCGATTGCGAACGTTGTATATTAAAGGGTATCTTCCAGAGAATTATTTATATCGTTTCTATCTTCTCCGAGCATTTCCTGGAACAAAATGTTACATAGTTCAGTGTACAAAGATGGTCTGACTATTTCAATCAAATTTTTATAGACGATCGTCGTTAACTATACCTGCAACACTTCGACTAGAGCTCTAGATTCGTCTAACATTTCCTTATATATTTTATTCTCCTCTTCTAACTTCTCAACGCGTTCAGTCAGCTCCTTGTTATCTTCCAAGGCATCTTCGAGGGCTATTCGCCGTCTTTCGGCGAGTACCTCCCAATAATTTTCACTGGGTCCAGCTATCGTATAATATACATAATTTGCAAGATTAATAGTTGTACAACAATATATTATAAATTTCCGATTTTCATGTTAAATGATGTACCTTCTGATGTTAAATCCTCGACTTCGATCTTAATTTTTCCGCCTCTTGCGGTCTGAACAGCCTTATCCTTAAAAGTAATCTTCTTACGTTTTGTAGAATCATTTTTTGGTTTCTCCGTTATTTCGCTGAAAGATAAAATCAAGTTAAAATGCGAATTTATAAGGGATACGAGGTACGTTAGTTAAGTTTGCTCACTTTTTTAATGATTCCTTTGTTGGTAGAGCAGATCTCAGCATCCTCCCACCACCAACTAAGTTTTCTTTGTCGGTGGCTGCTGGCTGCAAAACGTGCAAAGACTTTCTGACCTTATCCTGTTTTGATAAAAGACAAAAATATATGATGGTCCGTGAAGCTTTCACATGCAATTACGTTGCTTAAATCACACATGCAACCAAAAATGAATAAACTCGAACGAAACAAAATATGTTTAGGTGCATGATACATGAAACGGAGCAGCCGAATGATGAACAATGAATCGCATGCAATTCAAAGCAACAATTAAAAAATTTTAAAATTGCTCAAGTATCAATATCAATAAGTAAACAAATAAATAAATAAGAACTCACGAACGGGGTACTCGTTTCGCGGATTAAAATGTTTATCACATCGTAAACGAATCGTACGTTCGGAAACGTGGAAATATTTGTTTAATGAAAGTGCAGGCAATTGTACGTTTCACGCTGATTATTTTAAATGGAAAATTAAAAGGCAATTTTATACGACTAACCTCAGAAGCAACGGTTTTGGCGGCAGAAACCTTCGTGCCACCTCCGGGTTTCATGATAGTGGCCGTTAGAAACGCGAGTCAATAAACTGCTTTTTGAGAAAATATAATAATTTTTAGTGGGGAGAGAGAGTGGCCAAACGATTGTTCACTACTTATATTTTCATACTCTAGCGTACTTGGAATAAAATTAAACGTTCTCGACATAAAAATTCCGTGCTGAACCTCCCCACATCCGCACAACAAATAACGTTTCAACGCGGAATGCAATGTTTTCCCGCGTTCTATGCATTGTCACCTGTTGGTCTCTAAAATATCATTTTGGGAACCCGAAGAATTAGGTTAGTCTCCATGGACGATTTATATTTTAATTATTTCCGTAAGATAATTAAAATACTATGTAATTAGAATATAAAACAATTAAAATACTACGTTTAAATATTATTTGAATCGATGTTATGCTGAAATTTGGCATTTGAAAAAAATAGTACGATTGAGTGGATTCATAATATTTAATTTGTTTTATTGACAAATAATGAAATATGAATAACAATGTAATTGCAATAGTAACAATTTATTCCTGAGCTCGAGGTGTAAAAATCCATTCTTCGTAAAGGGTGAAACACATCGCCCTTCATGAAAGTTGCGCCTTAAAGTAAGCGTAAACATGATTTTAACAGCTGATCTGTCATTTTAGAATTGGTTAGAATCGTTGCTCGTAGAAATCCATGCATTTACAAACTATTTACAAATAAGTACCGTATTCAATTATATGTCCCAAAAAGTATATATTCTGAAACATTAAATCGTAGCATAAGATATTAATCATGTCGATGGAGACAGTTCCCAAAGATTTGCGAGGGTTAAGGGCTTGCTTAGTATGCTCGTTGGTTAAGGTTACATTTTTCTCCGTATTTTCTCTCATAATTTTTATGCCGATGGACGTGATTAACAAATTTTGTAACGTTGCAGACGTTCGACCAATTCGAATTCGATGGTTGTGATAACTGCGATGAGTTTTTGCGAATGAAAAATAATAAAGACAACGTTTTCGAGTGCACCAGTTCCAACTTCGATGGGTAAGTTTTTTGAATTGTCAAATATTTAACCAGTTTCGTGCAACACTTGGAATAGTTCAGAATTCTTGTCTTTTAATCAATTGAAATTATCTTTAGTATGATCGCCGTGATGAGCCCCGAAGACAGTTGGGTTTGCAAATGGCAAAGGATAAGTGAGTAACGAATTAACAACCGAATAGAATAAGTTAATATTAAGCAACAGAAATATTATTATTTTCGTTCTTGTACACTTTTACAAAGTTAGAACAGTTGCATCGTCTTGTATTAAATCATAATATAAACTGTTGTGTTTTATACTACATCATGTAGACACATTCAATTTTAATAATGTCTCATCGATTTTTTTAATGTATCAATCCGTCTTCCTTCTATTGATTATTTTTGGCAGTGTAAATAACAGTAGACCTTAATCATTTTTTGGTATCATGTACGTAAATGTATTATGGAACGGTAACAAGTTTTAGAAGCTGATATTTTGATACAAAAAAGATACGAGTAACATAAGACAAGTTCATGTGTACGTATTTGCAATTTTAATGAGTTTCCGAGTGTCTGAGATTCTTAGCACTAAATATTGTGATACATTTATACAGAATCTTCGATAATATGCACGATAGTATGTATAATTGTTAAGGAACATGCTCATGTGCGTATATATAAGATTCTATTTTAATGTTTTTCACTTTGCATATATTTTGTTATTAATTTTTTTACATTTGTTATTTTTTTATATTATTTTATAGTAGCATCGTTTAAACTAAAATAAAGGACGAAATCTCTTGCTAATTATAAATATATATATATATGTATATGTATATATATGCCGCGACAACTGAGATTCGATATTTTCTTTTGCGTTTTCTAGATCGATTCTGCAAAGGCGTGTACGCGATATCGGTGTCAGGTCGGTTACCAGCTGGTGTTATAAGAGAGATGAAAAGCAGAGGAATAGTGTACAGACCACGCGATACGAGTCAACGATAACTTGACAAAATTTGTAAGATATCTACTCTATTCTTTTATTGTAATATCGTTTAATAGAATAATCTAATTTCTTCCCGCCTCGCATTTGCACTAAGAACTTTATAAGATCCTCACGAAAATATTACGCTCGATTTGATTGATATGAACGTTTTGTTCAGGTTTTATGAATAACGCCCGCCTCAAAACCCTTTTTGACTATGTTTAAAGATTTTGTAAGATTCGCTCGCATCATTACTACTTCCCTTCTATTTCGAAAAGATCATTGCGCATTAATATTCCTCTCTAGTATCCTCGATGTATGTACAGATTTTTAAATGGACTAGTTCAGCAGATCTTAAAAACATTCGAATTTAAAGAGTATATACAACTTGTATGGAGACTCTTGCATTTGATCGTACATCTGGTGTCCCATTTCTATTTCTCCTCTTCTCTATATCTTTCGCGATTAATATTAAAAAATGTGAACGTTTGATTTTTCAGTTATTACTCAAATATAAAGTTAGTTTGTTCTGTTCGCTACGATTCTTCGCGTACATGGTAAGCTAATTTGTGTACATGAAAAGTTTTAGAACCCAAATTCTCCTCCTTTTTTATACAGATCAGTATCAAATATGAGTGTTACCTGGACATACGTTCGAGTGAGAATAGAAAGACGGATGCCGTAACACCGGCAAATGACTGTTCACACAATTAAGCCATAGATTCGCACAAGTAACGTGATAATTATTTTCATTATACACTACCCTGCCACTAGTAATGACTGTTAAACAAAGTGAACAACAAACGGCTTCCCCTTGGTGTAAAGGCCAAGCTGGTAATTCTGTGACGATCTGAAATGTATTATATACGAATATAAGCGCCTAGATTAATAAAATTTGATAACGTTACGAAACAATGGAATATCCTTACCGGTATGTTTGCGTAAAACGGTTCCATTTCCGCCCAGATTCGGTCGATATCCATTAATAGTTCATCGAAGCCCATTATATTTATATCCATCTCTTTGTACGAAAAATTAACACGCCTACAAACAGCCGCGACTTCAGCTAAATCTGAAATTAAAGAAACATATACAATTCACGGCATTATCTCTTCTCAAACGCAGCAGAAAAAATCTTCTCTATTTTATATAAATTACTTACTACAGAGAAAGTTGTACCCCTGTGCGGAATTTAAAACTTCGCGTAATACAAGTTCCGAGCTAATGCTTGTAAATATATTTGCGGCTACTTGTAATAATAATACACAGCTTTCCATGTATTGCTTCCATTCCCAATATTCGGACTGTAAATTCAGGTAGATTAAAATTACTGCGTATTCTTCTTGTACTTCTTTTCTTGAGTATATGGGAAAGGTATAATCACCTGTGGCATAGTATCAACTAAGTGCTCATCCTCTGTATTCGAAGGTAAGAAAGACTTAAGATCTAAACTAGGCACAGATCCTGACCGAGTTAATGCATTCGGCGCACCATTCACGAGTTCTATACTATTAATTGATATGGCATCTTCCTTCTGGATAGCTTTCCCTTTACAAAAGAATTTCGCTGTTATTCGCAACATGAAAAACAAGTAGATGATTGTGCATAGTTACCTATATCTATGGAACGTTCTTCTACATTCTCCTCGAGTTTGAGATTGTCAAACGATTCAGATATATCGGGCATAAGGTTGTAATTTACTGCGTTACCATTATTATCGCTAGTAGATTTAAACTCAAGGTCTGTAAAAATATCGGCAAAACTACCGGTATCTAAAGCATTTGTGGCAGGAGTGTTAATAACGGGCTGTTCCGCGGACACGAATTCTCCGAATTCGTCCGTCGATTGATTGTTGCAACTTGCAATCACATCCGGTTCATTCGGCGCAGCCGTTTCTTGAACCAATTCACGCAAGGCACTGTATTTATCTTCAACTTGTTGAAGACTCATAAGGTCCTGTTGCGTCGGTTCCAATTTCGCGGGTAGAGCCTAAAAGTAATTTGATATTAATTCACGTGCTCCGGCTGTAAATAATGCAATTGATTATCATCTGTATTACCTTTTCCGACCATTCTAACTTATTCGAAACACCTTTATCATTCGTTAAATTTATAATTTCTGTGTGCCTATAATCTTTTACTTTCTCACTATGGTCCTTGGGCGGATCATTGTTTCTTATCACCGTATCCTTAAGAATTACCGTTTTGGATTGATTCTTTATGGTACACTTAGGAAATAATTCTGGTAAGCAACCCATCGCTGCCTGACCTTTATTCTGGGGTATAGTAGTTAAAGGCATTGCCGTAACTCGTGTTTGAGTAGTGCCTTGAGCGGATTTGACGTTCATATTATTCTTCTTCGTCTTCTCCATTGGTTTTTTAATGCTTAAACTATGATTCGCAAGTCTGCTACCAATAGCTGAGCCTTGTTTCGTATCCAGCACAGGAATACTCGGAATGTTAGGAATTGGAGCACTTTGGAACTCTGAGAAATCATCGCACGGATCCGTTGCTGGAGAATGTTTAGAATCTAATTGAGGGCGGGCTAATTGCTTCGTGACCTTCAAGATATCATTTGACTCCCACAAAGTGGTAGAAGAGGCGTAAGACTTGTTAACGAAACACGAGACTTTCCCAGGTACATTGTTCGTCAGTTGGGCGTTTATATCCGAAGATATGACCTCAGGTTGATGTAGTTTCATTTTCCCTTTCGTTTCCGATGAATATCTTCCATCTGAACCAATAAATCCAATCTCCGTGTTGTTCTCGAAGTTTTGAAATTTAGCTGCGCTATTTAATTGCGTCACAGGCTGTAGATTCATCAAACAGTCGATATTTAAGTACGGAGTAGGTGGAAATGGAAGTAAATGTAATATATCTAGACTATTAAATGTATAAGAAGCCTGCGCCGCAGCGACTAAAGCAAGAACAATGTACAACTCTTGCTCCGTAAGCTGTCCGGCATACTTTTGATTCGCCAAGTTCCATATGTGTCCCAGAACTTCCGTCGGAAGCTGACTAGTGAGCAACAAGGGAAAGACTTTGTTCGTGTCGACGAGCAACTCCGTGTGCATCCCATTGCTTCTAACTTTGTCTTCCCTCACCGCTTCCCATACCATCTTGTAGATCGGTGGTAGAGTAGTGGAATTAGTCCACAGCCAAGTTGGCAATTGACTCAGCCTGTTATCCATGTGAATGCTGCTCATATTGTTGTTGAATGATTATCAGCCGAGCTGTTCGCTATGACGAGTTTAAATTACGTGAACTCGTCGAGCAGAATAGTTTCATCGTTCAGCTGACTACCCTGGTACATACATCAAAGTGGACACTATAAACATCTCGCTCGACTGCGCGATTAGTTTCAACATTCGCACATGTCACTTGCGTTATATTTCCCTTTCATCGTTTCCATCGTAAAAAAACGCGAGGCAGAGAACGTGTTTTTTAAGTTACACGATCTAATGAGAATTAATCATTTGAGACGGGACAAGAGAATTGCGTGGCGCACAGCTTGACAATTCAGGTGTCACCGAATGACCACTACTGGACACACGTCCTATCACGAAGGCAGGTCCGGGACAAATGCGACAAAGATTATTCAAATTTCGTGTTCGCTTGCAATGATAATGATATTGAAAATTATACTGAATTTCAACGGTATGTTTGTTGAACCTCTAACGAAAAGTATATTTCGCGAGAAAGTAGGATTTACTAATTCTTTACTGTTCGCAGTCAACATTTTTTCGATTGCATACTTTTCTAATTTTTTGGGGGGATTAAGTTGAGGGATTTCGTAATTCATAGATAACATATAAAGCAATAATTAATGGTCAGGGAGTAGATTATTTATTTCATAACTTGAGAAATTAGGACCGAAATCATCAAAAGTTATTTGTAATCTTGCGTTACATATAAACCCCCTTAATGTTCAATCATGGCCTATACTTGGCGCTGCTTGGCGCTGCTTGGCGCCGCCATCGTTGGCTGAAGTGTTTGTTGTCGCGTATGACAATATTAATTGAGTGCGTGCATTCTTGAATATCTCATCTATACATGATCAATAACTTATAAAAACTTACGGAGAACCACATGAAACTGTTTGTATTGAAAATAAGTAATAGGAAATAATTAAATAACGATAAGACAGAAGAATCTTAAGGTACGTAACATAACCTTTCAATTTTGCGGCAACCAAATATTTTCCAAACATAAATCTTACACATTTATGTAATTTTAGGTGAACTTTTAATTATCAACGAATAAGATGTCGACCGACTTTTATATACGTTATTACGTTGGGCATAAAGGGAAATTCGGGCATGAGTTTCTCGAATTCGAGTTCAGGCCCGATGGTAAATTGCGGTACGCGAATAACTCTAATTACAAGAACGATACGATGATCCGCAAAGAGGCGTATGTGCATCAGTGCGTTATGGAAGAGCTGAAGAGAATTATTCAAGATTCCGAGATCATGCAAGAAGACGACTCCTTGTGGCCACAGCCGGACAGAGTCGGCCGCCAAGAATTAGAGATCGTGATTGGGGACGAACATATATCGTTCACGACCTCAAAAACCGGTTCTCTGTTGGATGTGAATCAGTCCCGAGATCCAGAAGGACTGAGATGCTTCTATTATCTTGTCCAAGATTTGAAGTGCTTAGTATTTTCACTAATAGGACTTCACTTCAAAATTAAGCCCATATAAAGTGTTTATAATTACGATATCAACTACAACAGGTTTAAGCACCTTTAATCTAAGTATTTCCTGTAAAAAAAATATATGATAACTTTTTCATTAGTTCTGCTCCTTTATTCAATTATCCATTGTATCAGGTTTTATCAAAGAAAAAAATATCTAGTTTTGTGTAATACCGAAAAAAAAGGAAATAAATTGTAACTTGATGATCTAAGATCGATTGTGGTGTGTCCATTAATCATGCTCGTTCTTGATTGTCATCTGAATTTGTGTATGGTGGACATTGTTAATATAATAAATGAATTATCGGTGAACTATAAGGAGCGACTATAAATAATGCGGACACTTCAATGTATTCGACACTATTAAATGCAGTTTTGCATTAGTGGAGAGGAGATTGCGATAATTAAATAAAGGGAATCTCATGTATGTATAAGATTTTATATAGGTTAGAATTATTTAACCTGTAAAACAAACGTTTTAAATGGTAATCTTTTTAATATGATTATTCCTGGACGTTTAGAATATTTATTTTTTCGACTATCTTTTTGATTATTTTTCATAGTCGAATTTGTATTCATTATGCCAATTATTTACGATTGTATCAAAGTATAAAGTTTTTTCATAAGTGTTAGTTGTATTTATTTTTATTATATGTTACAGAAATAAAATGTCCTCGCAGAATAATGATGCATCCAATCCGAATCAAAGTAAAGACTCTGGTCGTGTCGACACTGATTCAGTCCATTCAAGATTTCGGCCTGTAATCGTACACTGTGATATTTGCGATATGGACATTGCTGGGAACCATTCTGCCATAGAAAAGCATTTTGATAACTCCCACCCTACTAAGGAATATTGTTGTTATTGCAAGGGTAAAGTATATACGTATCTGCAAATGCCCATCAATAATGCTACAGATAAACCAAAGCGGGTTGTGTACCACAAATGCGAATCGTCCTGAATATAATTCTCAATTTATATATACATATATAGATCTAGGGGATACGCATAAAGAAACTTTCTATGCGTATTTATATTAAAACAACACAAACAGTATATTTATCTGAGTACAAAAATATTAGGAATTACAAAAAGAATCTCACAACGATAAGTGCAGAAATATAGAATATATATTAGCAATTGAAAGACATGGGTATTTTTTTACTCATTGTACAAAAATAACAATCATAAAGCTTGGACTTAGAAGTATATTAAAATTTATTCCCAATTCGGTGGTACATACATTTGTACATGACCTGTTTGTACAAGTTATACATATATTTAAGAATCGTTTGCAGTGGAATCAATTGGAATGGTTTTATCATAAACGTAATAGAACATTAATTTCCGCAAGCTTTTTCATATAATTTAATAGAAGGAAAGCACAATTATTTAAGTGTATATCTTCTTACCATTTAATGATCGTTTTTGAATGATTCCTACCGATAGCTGCCAATTATTCTCATTTCGATCTTCCATCAATGTATTAAGAATATAAATATATAGCTCTCTATGTACACACATATATTTATAAATATTTTCTTAAAATCTACACGATTTTCTCGCGAATGTAAATACTCGAAACAGTAGTTTGTGTTTCACAGTTAAGCTTTGTGTGAAGGATCTGTAATAATAATTTCATAATTACTATTATGTTTTTGGATCGCGATTTGGTGACTCAATATACGAAAACATAATAATACTGCTAACTTGATAAATACGATCTGATTATTCTTTTCGAACAACATTCTCAAAGAATTTTTATTTGAAATGCGTACCAAATATCAAGTACAGTTAATATCGATTGTGTGGTTATTTGGAATGCTTTCTTGAGAGTAGTTTTGTTTACACATTTTGAGCAATATGTAATTAATACTCCGTAGTATTCTAGTACAAAATCTAAAATACATTGATCTTAACTAAACGGTGTATTAAAAATAATTCTTTTTAGCAACATTTAAGTATCTCATAGAAGCCCTCGAAAATAATCAATGGCAATTTTGTACACGTAATCACGTTTTCATTATCTGCAGTCAGAAACCTGTTTTGCTGCGTAGTTCTTTAGAAATAGCTTCAATTTCGTGGGGTAGTCTGTCATTATACCAGTCGCCCCAAGATCAAAGGCTTTCTTAAATTCTTCCTCTTTATTTAAGACCCAAAAATAGACCTGTAAGACGTAATTCAAACGTAGTTTAAACGTGTTCTCGTGAATCAAATTGCTGCTGCTTATACATAATGCAGTAAGATTGAAAATAGGATTCATTTTGAACTTACATGTATTCCACGAGCTCTTAAATGATTGAATAAACACGGCCTCATTAATAATACATTAATAGTGCGTATCATTATCTTGTCCAATGATAGAAACGTTGGATTTGGACTGTCTTTGCGTCTATAATGTCGTAATATTAGGTGTTGTTATTAATTTAGAGATTAGGTAATACCATTAAAGTACCTTAAATAAATCGAAGGTAGAAATATCTCTAGATGCGTTTCCTTTAGAGGTACAAATGGCAATAGACCAGTGTATAAAAGAACTATCAACAAAGTTACGCGCCGCATTGAAAATAATAGATTTATATTTGGATTCTGTGGAAAAAATAAGTGTAATTTAATCGAGATTTACTATTTACGATTTATTATATACTTCACACTAAATTCTTACCGTTTTATAACATTTCTTTGTTATTTCATCACTGAAATTTCCCCATACTGTATACTCCTCCCGATTGTACTCCTTTATCAAATCGGATACCTTTCTTATTAGTCGATCATCGTTTATCTTAATATCAATGTTAATCGGTATATTGGGAAACGCTTCAAACACTTCTTTCAGCAAGGGAAATCTCCTGTGCTCCTCGTTCTCCGTACCAATATACTCTACATCTGTTAAACTACAGTTTTTAAGCCATTTTATTCAAACGTACGTATATATTTCAAGATAAAACTCCATTAAACAGTTACCTGGATCAAAATCTATTGGAAGACGAGGTTTCAACAAAGGTAGCTCTTTGTAATTCAGCTCTGCGATATTCTTATTCGTCCCCGTACTGCGTAAAAGATTTTGATCGTGAGATACAACAACTTCCCCATCTTTTGTCAGGTGGCAATCTAATTCCAACATCTCTGTGCCTATCGCCACTGCTCTGAAATAGAAACAAGCAAACGTCTTTGCAACCAACTATGTACGATAAGTAGAATAGAACTTTATCTATATGGGTAATTTCCAATTCTTTTCAATTATGATTTTTGCCATCATGGTCTTTGTTCGCCAGTTTTGAGACAAAGAGTAAGACCTTTTTACTAACCGTTTGAAAGCATACATTGTGTTCTCGTAACCCTCTCCTGCCCCTATGAAAAAATTATTCGTTAATGAGTGAGCTTCTTGCATAAGGACAGGATGACAATTAATTCGGCTGCTAAAAATATTAATACGTACCTCCCCTATGGCTGATGTGATGGCACATAAATTTCAGTTGTTTCTTCTTGTGCAACAACGTTGGATATTTAAAAAGTATCATCGACGTTAACATGTAACCACCCACTAATGTGTACAACAACATTCTACGTTTCCTTATTAATTTCTATTCGTATAAAGTAAATCGAAACATATCGCCAGTACGGCTCAAAATGAGTTTTTATTACTATGCAAATAAGTAATATTGACAGGCCACCGGGAAAAGACAAACGGGGATTTCACACGACCACCACGGCGCTACATTACAGGCCTTGCAATCGTAGACTCGTTCGGGTGAAATCGTACGATACGTTTCCATTTTTAGGTATTTTAGACCAAGCGTGTGCGCGCAAAGGTTACTTATCCAACCCCCATTTTGTCTAATTTTTAAAAACTGACTGGAAAAATTGAACGTCGTCGTTTTAGTTTTTAAACGAGCGAGACCTCCTATACAAACGGAGCAATCAAATCTTTAGCGCAATTGCAAATGTTGAATTTTGATCGTAACAAACGTATAATTATCTCGCCCTTTTTAAAGGAAATTGTGCCTTAATTTCATTGGAAAGAATCCATAATATAATCGCGACTTTTTGAAAAATTTTGATTAAAATTTTTGCCATTAACACATTTGCTTAATTCGGCTATTTGCGTTTGATTAATGATTTAGGTAACAATTCTATTGATCGTAATAGACTCCAATCCTTTTTTTTTCACGCGATTATTGGAAAAGTAAATGAGAATAGCTGGTTGAGAGGGCAATTACGTAAAATCGTTAAAGTTTTGGCCATCAAAATTGTTCCCGGTAAAATAGGTGACTCGCGTTAACCTGTTGGACATCTACCTAATTTCGTAATTCGGAGCTTTTACGAATGCACCTGTCAAACAAGTTTTAAAAGCCTTGCCTGTACAGAAATGTGTTCTGGCCAGCGTCTCTCATTCGTTTAACAGCGAGATGTCGGATTCAAATTCGCCGAAAACAGATGCGAGCAGCCCGAGCCTTTCTGGAAATTTGCGACAATTTCGATTCCAGAAGAAACAACTGCAATCGTCGAGCATGTGTAAGAAGAATCGCCTTTATTCCCGTTGTTTAATTTCTAGACCGACACGACTGGTGACCATCTTTTAATTGTTGCGTTATTTAACCAGTAGGTTCTTGCGCGATTGCCATCTCCTTTCGTATAATTGTTTATAATCAGTTATTCTCCTATACTTAATCGTCGGAAGAATGTTTTAGGGAAAGACACTTGTTGTTTTTCGGTCGAGTATGACGATATTCTTTATAATTGTTTTATATCGGGATTGTAAATAAATAATAACTGCTTTTCTGTTCAGCGGACGACGACAGCAATTTGGTGGACTCCAAGATACAGTTCCGACGCAAGGCTGTGAATGTAATTGTAGACAGCGACAGCGATGCCGGTAGTCCTATCAAAAACTCAAACTCTACTGCGGGTGGGAAAGATAAGGTGCGAAATGTTTTATATTCCATAAACAAGATTGACGAGTAATACGATTATTTTCTGTATGTAGGACACGCAAAACAATACAAATGGGAATAGCGACGATGCTGAAGAGGAGGAGTCCAGAAACGGCAGAAAAAGGAGCCTTCAAGCATCACCTAGAAAGACAAAGAAAAAAAGAAGAAAATTGAATAACGATGAGGATGTGGACAATGATTCAGATGAAACAAGCTTTAATAAAGATAAAGTTTTCGATAGGTATACATCTGTTTGCTCAAACTAGTCTTGGTAATCTTAATATATCTTTTTCTCTTTTCTAATAGCGATGAAGATTCGGATGTAGAAATATCTAATGATCTCACGGGTGATAAGAAGGCTGTCTTAGACTTTATGCAAAATGCTCTCACATCGGAGTTACTGTTAATGTCTCAGTGTTCCCAGAAGAAAGCGAATGCCATTGTAGAGGCGAGACCATTCGAAAATTGGAGAGATCTAGTTGAAAAGTTTCAAAATAACAAATATTTGGACACAGAACTTCTGAATTCAGCTCAAGTAAGGGCTTAAACATCCAAAACTATCGATTACCTTACTTGAACTTCTTTAAGATGACTTAAGTGCTCGTTAATTAAATTCGTTTCTTTCATTGAAATAGGAGTTATTAGCTACCAGGCAAGCGGTCGGGGCTCTAATGAAAAAATGCCTTCGTCTATCCACGAACATAGAAAGAGCTGTGGCGGCAGGGTCATCAACAATCACAAGCCAACCAAAGGGATTGTCGTCGAACTTAAAATTAGCTCCGTATCAAATGGTTGGCTTGAATTGGCTTGCCGTCATGCACGCGCAGAACGTGAACGGTATACTCGCGGATGAGATGGGTTTAGGGAAAACGGTTCAAGTGATAAGCTTTCTCACGTACCTGAAGGAGGCGGGACTCGGAGATGAGAAGGATGGGCCGCATTTGATTGTCGTTCCCAGTTCGACGATGGGTAGATAGATTTTAGATTTCAATTGTTTCTTTATCTGCTGTTTGTAATTCTTCTTTTTATTCACGTAGATAACTGGAGTAACGAGTTGGAAAGGTGGTCGCCAGGCTTGAAAGTTGTACAGTATTACGGTTCTCAGGAAGAACGGAAAGAGATGAGAATGGGCTGGCGAAACGGTGATCTCGACGACGTCGATATCTTGCTCACTACATATAACTTAGTTAGTAGTACGCCGGAGGAACGGAGACTATTTC
The DNA here is from genome assembly GCA_023838395.1 of Holcopasites calliopsidis. Lineage (NCBI taxonomy): Eukaryota > Metazoa > Arthropoda > Insecta > Hymenoptera > Apidae > Holcopasites > Holcopasites calliopsidis. The sequence goes on from JALHAQ010000008.1 coordinate 4,328,865, forward strand.
GTGTAATGCCTATTAATTATGTCGTTTTCGATGAGGCTCATATGTTGAAGAACATGGGCACCATTAGATACGAAAACCTCGTTAGAATTAATGTACGTTCAGATAAAAATAATATTATTTTATTCGTTTAATTTAATACACATTAAATATGTTCTTATTTATTTCACAGGCCAAACATCGAATTCTTCTGACTGGCACCCCCTTGCAAAATAATTTATTGGAATTGATGTCGCTTTTGATATTCGTTATGCCCTCCCTGTTCGCTGGAAAGCAAGCGGATCTGAAGAGTTTATTTTCAAAGAATCCTGTAGGTGTTAAATTTCGATCCGCGTAATAATTGTAAGGAGAAAAATGTATTAATATTGTGTCCCGCGTTGCAGAAATTGCCAGCAGTTAAAAACAAGGGTGATCAGCCACTGTTCGAGCAGGAGCAAGTAAAAAATGCCAAGCAAATCATGAGACCGTTCGTGCTCCGTAGACTGAAGGCGGAAGTGCTTCGAGATTTACCTGAAAAAGCCGATCGCGTGATCAAGTGTCCGATGATCGAAAAGCAAGGAGAATTGTATACGAATTTAGTGGCGGAATTTTCAGCTGAAGCCGATCAGAGTACCGAAGTTAACGGGATAGGAATGATGATGCAGTTGAGGAAACTAGCCAACCATCCGCTTTTAGTCCGAGACTATTACAACGATTCAAAATTAAAAGTAAACCGGGAAAATCTTTTTTTTTTTGTTTTACAATTATTTTAATAAAACTTAGGCGGCAGGATTTTAATTATATGCCATTTTATTGTATTAGATAATATCGAAAAGACTTGCGAAAGAGCACTCGTACAAGCAAAAGAATGCGGATTATATATTCGAGGATTTACAGTGGATGTCGGATTATCAAATAAATCAATTAACAAGAACGTACAAAAGCTTGGCTGGCATGGGCTTGCCTCAGGAGCTCATTCCTCGAGCCGGCAAGTTAAAGATCCTGGACGAAATGTTGCCGAAGTTGAAAGAGGAGGGGCATCGAGTATTAGTCTTCAGTCAGTTTACGATGGTATTAGACATTTTGGAAGAATATCTAACGTTAAGAGGACATACATATTTAAGGTCTGTTTCATATTTCTCATTTGCCCTAAACAATCGAGTTAATTTCTAATTCTATTCTTTTAATTTCGAGACAGACTGGACGGTAGTACTCCGGTAACAGACAGGCAGGATTTAATAAATCAGTATACGGAGGATGAGAGCATATTCATATTTTTATTAAGTACAAAGGCCGGAGGTTTAGGAATCAATCTAACTGCCGCAGACACTGTTATAATTCATGATATCGATTTTAATCCGTACAACGACAAGCAGGCGGAGGATCGTTGTCACAGAGTGGGCCAAAAACGGTAAGCGATATACGCCGTATGATTTTGTATGTTAAATAACATTATGGCAAAAGCCATTATCGCAGAAATGTAAATGTCAATTTTACTTTTAGACCAGTTAGCATAATGAGATTATTAAGCGAGGGTACGATAGAAGAAGGCATGTACGAAATAGCTCAAGATAAATTGCACCTGGAGCAGCAGGTCACCGGCGACGAAGGTGGGTATGATGAATTCTTTTCATTTTACGAATCATTCCATTTTGATGAATTTCTTTCATTCAGAGAATGAAAACACGGGCAAGAAGAGCGTGTTGAAGTTACTTAAGATGACATTGGGTCTCGATCACAACCGATCGTTGTCGCTGTCCCCGGTAAAGAACGCGAGAACGAGCAACGGGCTACTGGACAGCGAAGCAAATTGTGACATAGAGTTTTAAAATTTTTACCTAAGCGTGTTTTCATTATGAACTTTGTGACGAGGTACATCGTTACTGTTGCACAAGGGCGAAAGATATCGAAGGTCAGTTTTCTAATTGTATCTTTTATGATTTTTATATTCCGGTTTATCAAGCGCATACGTGAAACTTGTGATTTCAACTGATATTATTTGTAAATGGTCAAACACGATTCTTGTCCTTTATTCTTGTGCATTATACGCTACTTCTTCTATTTATATAATATTTAGGTCATTGCGTAATTTCTATACTTCGTGTCCAGTGTCTTTACGTTGTAATGGTATTTAATTGCTATCTATGTTTCATCGCGTAAGTAGTAAGGGAATCGCGAAGACTGCACATTTATAGATCATACCAGATAAGGGTGAGAATAACTCGGGAGAAACGAAGGAAAGAGTGCATAATTTAAGTGATGTCAATAGATTTGGTATTACTGTACACACATTCCTAAGTAAATAATTTCATCATTGTACAAAATCATTAAAGGTATATGTATACACCGCTCGTTGGAATTAATTTATTATCACATAATATGTTCGTTTATAGTCGACTTAATTCAAGTTAACGGGGTCGAAAATTTGTAATCGTATATTGTTAAGAATAATATGGGCTCAAGTTTTAAAATATAATATGCATTTTTATATTTTCTTTGTAATTCAAATAATTCTGACCACTTCGTGCTTGGCTGATCCTCGTTCGGAATACCTGCACACACGAATAAAAATACATAAATATCAATTGTAGAAGAATTCTATTTTATTATTAATTTCAATGTACTATTAACATTGGCTTTAGTGAGTAATAAATGAAGGAGATGGTATTGCATCTAATTTGATTGCTAACAGGCAATTTTCGATTAACCGATCGATCGAATAACAAGTCTTTCACAAACATTGATTTTTATTTGTTTTCATTCATTATTGAATGTATAACTTATATATAAATATAATTATATATAATTAAAAACGTTAATTATAAAACAATACTTGTGAGCAACCCCGAATATCACTTTCTTGTGTCGATATGACAGGGACACGAGTAGTTTGAGGCCCATTTTCTCAGGTGGCAGCACCATACAGTAAAAAATTGCAATTATAATATTTCATGGAGATAGAGGTTTGCGATTAAACAGATCTCGCTCGTAAGTATTGAAGCATTTATTTCAAATATCTGCTGATTACTTTATGAAATATTGAACAACGGACTTTGAAAATTCCTTTCAGTAGTTATATGCGCTCAAATATAACAAAAACGTAGAAAACTCTGATTGAGTAGAGTCAAACTAACAGAGGTATCAAAATTTACTGTAGTTTTAAAATGAATGTTGCATTGGTGCAACACTGAGAATCAGAGGGTTAATTAGAATCTACTGTAATTACAATTCAGGATCGTGCTATTACGGAACAATCGATTTAAAATAAGTCATAATATATTCCTACAATCTTTGAAATTTGCCCAGCGATGGCTATTTAGAATGCCCACAATAGCAGTGGAGGGAAAAAGTTGTCAAGTTTCTTTTTTTAAATTCTGCGCTTTCTGGGAGAACCGGAAGTCGGGTTATAGTTTTCGCAAGGATAATAGACGACCATGGTCATTAATGTGTGCTAGTAATCCCTATTAGGCGAAGTAAAAAGCTGTAAATATTCGTCTCGACGGCTGTTCGGGCAATTTCGATAATACGAACATTTCCGAAATCCGAGTAGCGAGCAAGAACAAGGTGAACGATCGCGGCGAGCGTCCTTTACCCTTCGGTCGTCGTAGCATACAGAGTGTTATAAACAAATGGTGCGTAGTACCTTTTTTTACCTACGCGACGCTATCTATTTATTCTCGGGCTTCACACTACTACTCTGTACACTCGTTTACTTGCTTTAATTAACTAATACGGGATTAATTAGCATTCGTTTTAGCATTTTGGAAGTAGATTGAATAGTTATTCGAGATTCTTTCGTCGGTGGCTTGTATGTACGATCGAGGGTGAACGCGTCTCTTCTTTTGGTAGCGACGGGGAAGTTAGGTTCGATATGAAGTTAATTAACAAATCATTCCAACTTTTTCGTTCTTCCTGTGCTCTATCGATCGAGCATTTTCGTTTCGCAAAAGTTAAAGAATATGTGCATTCTGGTAGAAGCCTGAATCGATTAACAAGCCGACAGCCTTGCGAATGCTAATACGTGTTTACTTTGTTATTTTTCCTGATATCTCTCCCGTTTTTCTTGCAATGTAACAACTATTGTAAAGCGATTCCTTGAAATTGTTTCTCTTTTGTTACAGGTCTGGTACAGAATGATTGATATCAAGCGACATACTTATAATAATACAGCAGCATGTAATTGCGCATCATAATAGTAGAGAAAATACTCTGGTGGACAATTGGTAATACGCAATGTATTACAAGAAAGGTTTACGTATTCACTTATGTGCATAATTTTGTTTACAAATGTATTGTTTCTTTTTAAGTAGACTTTGGTAATAAGTGATACATTACTGATACATATTTTACGAATAACAATGTACAAATTGAACAATACAATCCAGTGAATGGATATTTCAAAGTTTTTCACGAAAAAAAGTTGAAATATTCATGTACCACTGGATTTCGGTCGATTTTGCTTCGTAACTTTGTTATTGTTTTCCTCGGTACTGTTATCATCTCTAGGGTCGGTCGCAAGTACGGTCAAGTCGTATTTTCGCCGCAGGATTTTGGCCGCGTGTCGCGTAGTTTCAACCCTGATGCATGTCTGTTTCCGAGTTTTTATTACTACACAAACAGTATTACGAGAATTTGTACGAACGTGACGTAGTTCATTGATAGGGTCACGAATGTGTTTGAAACTTTGACAACGAACATTCACGGTGTAGTTTTGATAAATGTATCGCATTACCTACAGTCTTCATTATAGGAATATGAAATTACAGCGTGTTAAAAGATTCATAAATACTCAGAAGTATTTGAATCTGAATAATAATATTATTTCTGTTTTGATAGAAAACATATCAGTATTTCCTTAACAGGCGACGAGAAGAAAAACTAAGATGCAAAAGAATAAGACAAATTCTCTGTTGATTTTCTCTGTTGACACCCCCCTTTTTAGCATCATCTACTCCAGTGATCAGGACGATCATCGGGCAATGCTGCACCAGTCAATGATGTAAGTATCTTTATAGTTTATTAATCCTTTCTTTTCTTTTTAATAACCTTTCGTTTTCATCATCTAGAATTAATTGTACGAACAAATGAGTAACCAAATCCGTTCCTTTTATGTTTCAGCGGGTTCGGTTCGTCGGTATGTGGACAATTTTGGCGATCGCCCGCGATGCGATCGGTAGAGGCAGTGTTTGATCCGTTCAAGTTTTTCCTTGTATCGAGTCAGTGAGTTCGCCGATGCTAAATATTAAGCGGTCGCGAAAGTACTATGTTTCTTTTTATCGTTTCGGTATTAGAGTCATGTATCCTGCTTCCTGTGATCGGGCGATCATCGGGCACGCTGCGTCAGACAGCAACGTAAGTATTATCATAGTTTCTTCACCTTTTTTTTCAATAGTCTTGTATTTTCATTATCCAGAACTAATTGTACGAACAAATCAGTAACCAATTTCGCTCCTTTTATTTTCCAGTGGCTTCCAGTTCCTCCATGGTTCTGGTGGCTGGCAACTTTTGGTGATCGCGCGCAATGCGATCGGTAGAGTCAGTGCCTTTTGATCCGTTCATGTTCTTTTGCATTGCTTTAAGAGCGCAGCCGCTCTGAGTGAAGATAGATTTAGTAACGATACGCGATATTAGAGTCAGTGAGTACATCGATTACAAGTGTTAGATTTAGTAACGATACGCGATATTAGAGTCAGTGAGTGCGTCGACTACAAGCTGTGATCAGGACGATCATCGGGCAATGCGGCACCATCCCACAACGTAAGTATCTTCATAGTTTATTAATACTTTGGTTTTGAATGGTTTTGAATTTTTGTTATCAGGCTTGAATTGCGATAATGAGTTACAAATGAGGTTTCTTTTAATATGTTACAGCAGCGTCCCTGATGAGTTCCCGCAGCATCCATGGTGGCTTCCCGGAGCATCCCCGATGACTTCCCACGGCATCCCTGGTGGCTTCCCGGAACATCCCTGATGACATCCTGCAGTATCGTCGCATGGGTAGAGTGAGTACCCCAAGATTGGGCATTTCAAGTTCCTCCGGTCACTCAATCATGTCGCAGGACGAAAGGTCCGAAACGGCACGGGTGACTGGTTGTATACGTAGAATTTTTGCCAAGCACAGTGACCGTGGGTATATGCAAATATACTCATGAGTAGTAACACTTCATTCTTTTATATTAGATGAGGCTAGGTCTTCTTGTACTACGCGATTTTTTATATTTTAGTAATATTCAATTCGGGATTTAGTATAAAGGAATATCTATTCCTGATAATTAACAGGAATCCCTTTCAATTGAAAAATATCTTTACCAAATATATTTTCACTATTCGAGTATTTGATCGAATAACTATGAAATAATTAGTTAAATGCATAGTGACGTTGAATATTAAATGAAATGACATGAATATTGAAGTTAGTTTGTAGTGCTGAAGTCGGATACCCTCCGACTTCGTTCATAATTGTAACTATTGCACAATGATAACATCTACGCATATTATTATTGCTGTGGTAGCGACAATGAGTATATCTTCTTTTCGACGACTTTTGCCGCGTATCAATTTCTTCTCTGCGTATCGGAATTATCGAATAACTGAGTTTATTCGATATCCGTGCCAGAATCTTTAGCGTATAAAGACATCGGTATCTCGTTTTTCCTTGCGGCGCATAAATCGAACAAAATGTACAAGAAGACATTTCGCGACGAGTAGTTTTCGAAGTCAAGGCAGAAATCTTAACACCAAACTGGCGTTTTAGAAGAAATGTCTTGATGACGGGAACGCCCGAGGATGTTTTAATTAACTTGTTCAATTTTGTCGAGTCTTTCTCTTGTTCAGAATTCTTGCATAATAAATTAACGTAGACTTACTTGAATATCCTTTTACAGTAGAGCCATTGATTTGCTTTTTCAATAAATTAGAGTCATTCAGTTAACTTTTTGATAAAGTAGAATCATTCAATTTTCATTTCAAGTAAAGTAAAGTTATATTGATCAAATGTTTAGCCCGATAAAAATGGTAAATGTATTAATCACTTTTTTAGATGAGGATTTTCAGGTTTAACCCCTTCCGTGTTCACTGCCTCGATCCCATTCACGTGCCCAGGTGCTACTTGATTGGGAAAAAGGCGGTGGGCATGATGACCCTAATTTTTAAGCTAATCATGTGTTTTTGGCGGCTGGCAATGCATTGGTGTATCGTGCACGACGTACATTCCGCATTGTGTGTGTGCTTAGGCTGTGGATTTGCGTCGTTTCGTTTGAGATAGTAATTAGTAGCTTCACTGTTCAATTCAATCACGAATGTACCGCATTCGTATTCTTTGAACACCCAATTGTTGCACAAACTGTGCCATTCCTTACAAATATCTGTCCATTCCTTAAAAATCAATTGCTATTCATTATAGATATATTGTCAATATCGCGGGTAGTTTATTAACTTTTTGAAACGTCGATCTGCCTTTTATCGCGAGAACGCAAAGATCCCAGGCATTGTCAGTCGATTTCAGGAAAATGGTACGTACCTTAGAGTGTGTTTGATGTATGCTCGCGCTCGGGTGTCGGAGGCGTCCCGGGACGTCCTCCCTAGTGTAGGCCCATGCACCCGGGCGTTTGTGTGAGAACCGTGGAGCGTATGCTTTTTTGGTGTGTGTGCTTTGCCATTTTTAAATATAGGGTCAGGTAGGATAGGTAACTTACCGTCTGGTGTGTGTGTTAAATATAAGTAGGTAGGGCCGGGCAGGTTGACACATTCTCTGATCGGGTAGGCCCACTTTTTCGCGTGTTCAACCTGTTTCAGGAAATCTGAGATTGAAAGGTCAAGTCTTAGCTGGGCGCGAGCGAAGAATGCGTTCGCCTCTGGCTTTGCTCGTTGACTTTTCGAACTCCACCCGCGGTCGCGGTCGCGTATTAGGCCCCGAAACGAATTCGCATTCAGGCTCGAGACTGCTCGTGCGCACGAAGAACGATTCTTGAATTTAATCGTTAATTTTGCCATTTTCTGCAATGGCATTTTTTACGATTATACTTGGTCGTGATTCGTCCACGGGTGTTCCATCTAGATCCGCGTTTTTACATTTTTATTTCACCTTTGTATATTTTTCCTTGGTTTCCGAATAGAGTCTCGAGCTTAGACTAAGTTTCAGCGGGCATCGCGCCCGAAAAAAAGAAGAGGCCAAGGGCCGAAGAGGCCCGGCAAACTGCCACTCAAGAGGGCAACTACTAATGGCACTGCATTCTCAAAAAGAATGCAGAGTCATTCTCTGTTACTACTTTGTCACTGTGCTTGATTTAGCTGCATGTAGTAGTATTTTCAGCTTGGCCCGTTGCGGCCCAACGACCCCTGGGCAAAAATCGCGTTTTTATTAGAGTCGCGCGAAATTTGAGAACGGCTTTAATTAGAGTTGCGAGAGATGAAACTCGGATTTTGAATTAGTGTCGCGAGATATTTGATTTTCGCGTATTCTTAGAGTTGCGGCCAAGTTCGCGGATTTTTAGGTAGAGTTGCGCATAAATCTCTTCACGGGTTTTCTTAGAGTTGCGATGAAATAGAAATCGCGTTTTCGTTAGGTAGAGTTGCGAATAAATCTCTTCACGGTTTTTCTTAGAGTTGCGATGCAATAGAAGTCGCGTTTGATTTAGCGTTGCGACTGAAATATCGCGTTTGTTTTTGCAACTTTGTTCTTCTTAGATTTTAGTTTTGTATTAGCTTGTAATTCTTGCGGCAACTGCACTTGCCCATTGTTTATCATATCTAATTTTCTCAGATAATAGCATAATAGTAACTTCCAGTTAAATCCTCAGAGAACTTTCAGTTCAACTTTATTGAATTATTATGTCATGATCACTCTTAGAAGTTAGTGTTGCGATACAATTACATCGCGAGTTCCAGTTAGCGTTGCGTTTAACAAATATCGCGTTTTTAATTAGAGTTGCGACCACAAATGCCCAATTGCTCCTATTCGGGAGCACGTTCCTGAGCCACATGGACAGTGGCACATCATCGACAGCCAAGGACCACGGCTGCATCCCCCTTAGTGTTGCGTTTTGTTAAATAATTGGTGCATAGAGTATAGAGTCAGTGTTTTATTAGTGTTGCGTCGAATCGCGAATTTGCTAATATTTCATTTTCTTTTTTCTATTAGAGTTTCCTTTTGCTATTGATATTTGAAGCACCACTCGCGTTTAATTAGTGTTGCGAAAGATAATTTTCCACTCACGGTTTGAACGAGTGGACTTGCCGGTAGCCCTTCTGGCTACCTATTCTTAATCATTGTTCTTTTCTTTCAGCATCGTTTTCTGTCTCGATCGTCTGTTACTGGAAATACTGATATAAACTTGAATATCTGATTAGCCATACTAGTATAATTACCTCAAGTTTCATCTGAAAAATTTCATTTAAATAGTGAAATATTACATTACGGTCTTTGAATTTCTCCTTCATTTATTTTTACAAACCAAAATAGTATGATAGAGTTGCAATTAATGTTTGTAGACCTTGGCAATCTTTTGATTGTATAATATATCTAATTTTTGCATTCAATTCATAGACACAGTACTAGTGACTGTTCGTTAACAGAATTTTGTTCTTAGATTTTTGCTTCAATCGTTGTACTTTTATTTTCACTATTTTTTTTTTTAGTAGAGTGAATTGTTACAATTTTTCGGATCTGCTTGTGCAGAAATAAAAATTCACTTCCGATATCTGTTCATGTTCATGAAAATCCTTGCAAGAAATATGTTCTTGACTGTAGTTGGGACTGACCATGGTGATAGGAGAAGTATTGTACCTTGCTTTCGCGTAATCGTCTGCTGCTTCTTTTTCGTAGAAGCACAACAGAATAAATGCAGTGAAACGTGATTACTTTCAATTCTGCATTTTTGATTAAACAGAGTTCACATTAAATTATTATAGCTTGTACAAAATTATCCGACTACTAATAAATAAACTATGGGAACCAAATTCCCTCTCGTTTTTTTTCTTGGTATCGCTATGCTTAGATTGATGCCAAATTCATTTTATAATTAAAATACCTACTAAATACAGTCGTAGCTTCAAGTTTGATCAAATATTGATAATGCTGATGTTAATAAAGGTAGTGAAAGAAAGTATCACCGTGGCCAAAGTCCAATTACTGATTTGTCGTACTGTTATTAATAGACTGTGGATTTTTGTGCAAATTCGAATTTTTGGTAATGTAGTAAGAAAAGCAGAGCTTTGATAGGGAATTATTTTACCTACCAAGTATTATAATGCGCTATATAATTTGAATAATTTGTATATTTATTCATATTAAGTGCATCCTGTAGAACTTTGCACCTTTTAATTTTCTATAAATGCATCAAAGTCCGCAGTCTAGTTATTGTAGTGTCGATATAAAATGATTGTTCTGTTTTAAATACGATCTTCTTTCAGCTGCAATTTTTTTCTTTTCTTTTCTGAGGGTGGGGTGGGAAGGCTACTAATCTAGTCTATGAGATTGTTACAGATCCACAGGTGATTCCAATTATTTTAAATAAAATCTCAAGCACTTTAAAGAAATATGAGTACGTCAAAGGCTCGACAGTATAATACATATACCATGGAAAGCAAGGAGTAATACTAAAATATGGATAGAAATTATGGAACATAATCTGAGCCTCATCGATCCAATGTCCAAGGCTTGAAAACTTACTTTTTATGAAATGTTATTAACCATTTCGAGTTAGTATCTGTTTCAGAAACTTCAAGATAATCATTTGGTCGTCAAAGAAGAGGATTCAGGGCTATTTCGTACCCCCCCTCCCCCCCAATCCCACTTTATTAGAAATACCATTTAGGTAGGCCCAATTATAAATTGGTCAAATGCTTAGCTCATTATATAGGTAGGATGTATTTGGATTTACAGAATTCTTAGATTTTTACGTAGGTAGGGTTTAACAATTTCTTTTCGCGTGAGTTTCAGTCTGTCTCAAGGTTTGAAAACTTATTTTTAATGAAGTGTTATTAACCATTTCCAGTTAGTATCTGTTTCAGAAACTTCAAGATAATCAACTGGTATGCACTCAAGGAAGAGTATTCATGGTGATTAAGTACACATAGTACACCCCCTTTACACCCTACCCCAGCCCCTGTTTTCCATTTTATTGAAAAGATCATCTAGGTAGGTCCTACCATAAATCGAAGAAATGTTCAGCTCATTATGTAGGTAGGATTTATTTGAACGAAAACAATCGATTGTTACATAGGCAGGCTTCACACGAAACGAAACCATTAGATCTTTAGTTAGGCAGGAACATTTTTAGATATTGTGCATAGGTAGGACTTAACAATTCTTTTTTCGCGTGAGTTTCAGTCTGTTTCAAGGAGCGATGAGACAACGCTGGATCATCAGTATCAAGTATCTGTTAGATTTTTATATAGGCAGGTTATTTAGATCTAAGTCTTAAATCGAGTAGCTTAAGTAGGACGCTTTTAATGTTAAGTTAGATTCCTAATTCGGGAGGTCGTTATTAATAGCTATAAGTTAACTTTAAGATAAGGATGCGTAGCTTTTAAGTTTTAATTAAGTAGGACACATATTTTTAGTCTAAGATATTAGTTTGTAAGATATCAGCAGTGTTCGGCACTGCAGTGCCCAAGTAGGCACGTTAGTGTTAAGATTTAAGCGTATAGTAGTAGTATAGTTAAGCGTATAGTAATGAAGCGCACGTTCGTTTAGCTGTTAAGTAGATTTACGCTACGGGCACACTCAGACATCGTTGTTCGTCTTTTTTAATGTAAATTCAGTGGGTGTAGGACCCTTCAAATAAATCAAGTAAACCCACTTTTTCAAAACGACTAAAACATGATATACATATATATTTATATGTATGTATAGTAAAGTAGTCGTTCTATCTCCTTGTAAAAACTCAAGTCGTTTGGATCGATTAAGAAAAACATATTTCATTTTGAAGAATGTACGAATACTTTCTACACCCACTGTCTGTTAGAATAATGGTGCGGGCGTACTGTAGTGCGATTGTGTCCCACGTAAAATTAAGTTAATTTTTAAGTTAAGGGATTTTAATTGCTCCATTTTTCTTGCAGTCTTTCGATTTTGCTTTGATTCGAGAATTTTCTAAGGCCTCCTTTTGCTGTCTGGCTTGCAGGGCGTTTAATTAACGAACGCCCTGCGAACTTACAACAAAAGGAGCAGAGTTTTTTGTTGTAAATTATAGTAGAGTTTAGTTTATTTGAAAACGAAGGGTGGGACGTGATTTAAACGTGGGTAGGGTGGGTCTCCATCGCAGCAACCTCCACGTGGTGAGACCTGGGCAATCAATTATTCACTCTATAATTATTATTCGAGTCTTTGTACTATTTGATATAATAGACAAGATGAGTTTAATTATTATATAGCGAATAATTGAGCTGATTGGCTGCGCGTTACATGTATCCGACATGTAATGAATGAATCGGAACATTTTTTAGGCTATAATGCAATTTTGTAGCAGCATAATCTGTTTTACAAGTCGTTAATTAGTATAACAATGCATTTTTAGTAGTTAAAATCTGTCCAAATAAGCCCGCGTTCGGGGTCTGTTTTGTTAAGGAATTTGTCAAATACAGTGGTATTATTATTATGTATTGCGTAATATTAGTAATATAATCTAATAAAGGCAAATTGTAGCGTAAATTATTTTAGTTTGCTCGTTACATCGACGAGGTACTATTAAAGGCTGCCGGCCCCCGTGTAAATTGCCGTGAAAAGAAATGGGCCTGGTGGGCCTGGGCGGTTTTTTCGGTCGATATTTTTTTCCGTCAGTAAATGCGTTGAGCAGGGTAGGTAAATTCGGTAGTATAACTTATAAATATATAATCATAGTCACATATAATTAAAAACGTTAATTAAAAACAATTGCTTGTGAACAGCCCCGAATATTCACTTTCGTGTGTCGATATAGCCGTGACACGGGTAGTTTGAGGCCCCGTTCTTAGGTGGCAGCACCATGTAGCAAGAAATTTGGAATTTTAAGTATAATGTATTAATTTATTAGAGAAACGTTGTGCATCATATAGTTTAAACCATTAATGACAACATAGAACGCCCTCGTTTTAATAAACACAATACGAAATACTAACGATGAAAGAGCAGCAATATCCATTTCTTTGTTTAAACAATTTTTTCTTATTTTCTTGTTCTATAAACTAAAACGTAAGACGGAAACGAAACGATTTTCCTTAAAATTAGTCTGTGCTGTTCTGTGCCGGGACACGTTTCATAATCAGTTCAAATGAGTCCGCGATCGGGACTTTTTCTTGCCAGAAAAATTCGACTTGTTTTTTATTCATTTAACTCCATCTTCGCGTCGATAATTAGTGACGCAAACTGAAAACCGCACGTTTCCACGATCAGTATTTAAATTCGTAGAACAGCAGGCTATTGATGAACGGTCGAAGGAGGCAGGAAAATTCCGCTGACATTAACTTGCTATTGCCTTCACGTGATTACGAAATTTAGGCATTAGTTTTACATATATTAATGTCACTCTAATAAATCAGAATAATTCAAAAGCTCGATTATGAGTACACTTGATTATAATAGTTGAATAAGCTTGCATGTAATTCTTGCATTGTAAAGAAGAATATCGAGCGATGACGGGGAGATGAAAAACAAATAAGCGAACGGAACTTCATTTTACGTAGATAAAAAAAATGGCTGGCTAATAGATATGGAAGAAGTAAAAGTGGGAGAAGATTCGTGATTCTTTCATGTCTTGCTTGCGAACAAAAAAATACCAGGAATGAAATTTGTCTAACTCAGAACACGTGAAGCTGTCTCAGTATGTGAAACATCGAATTCTTACTTTTCTCGATCAATGAGTGAAGGGTGTGGGTGCGATCTTACATAAGTGAACGAAATTTTTTGTTCATTCATTCGCAAGATAAATTAACTTCTTTCTCGATTTTTTAGTAATCGAATACGCTTGGAATCTATCTACCATCGGTTTACTGCTGCTATTCATATATCTCACCAAATGAAATGGGAAATTTCCATTTATCTGATTTATCGTCAAGTGCAATGTTCCGTAAGTTTCAGATGTAACCGATTGGTATCGATATGCGACAAGCAGGCGTACGTACGTTCTTTGATACTCGTTACACACAGTAGATTCCATTATCAAAACGTCGAGGCAAACGACGACCGGTTCTTCTTTAGTAATCTTTCCATGCTAGCACGCCAGATGTAAATATCGAGATTTTTAATACCGTCAATGTTTACGGCAATCAATTTCATTACCGCCGTGATCGTGCGTTACATCGAAACGCGAATCATTGGCAGCATCCACGATCAAGATTGCAATGGCAAAAGGAAATTATTTGAGAGCAATAGCGAGACGATTTTTAATACAATTCTATTGAAGTTCTTATAATCGTGACAAGTCCCTCCGGTTCGCGGATCGGGTCTCTTTGTTTCCGGTCAGCGGACTCCTCCGCCCTTCGTTTCCGCTCGGTTATATTCGCGGTCCGCGCAGGACATTGGCGGCGAATCGTCGCGGTGTTTTCCAACCGAGAAATCGGGAATTACGATAATTAAATTGTTTGCAAAGAAGAAAATAACCCGCTCGATTTCAATAGTAGAAAGTCGAGACGCATCGCGGTTCGTCCGAATCACGCCGCGAGTGACCGGCAAACCAAATGGTATAGAGTGCGGTGTACCGCGCGTACACGGCATGATGCTATATAAATAATACTTGTCGCGACTCCGATCAGTCGAGTTGCGGCAGCCGTACCTGTCGCAACCCAATCGCGCGTTACCCGTGGCGAACGAGTCCTAAGAATTGTCGTATCCGTAACAAACCGAAGAAGTCATTACACGCTTTCGCATCTCTCGCTACTTTGTATTCTCTTAATATCCGTCACGTGCATCTGTCGCGCGCAAGTTTTTAAACACTTCTTCCTCCGCGGATCGCATCCAGGTGTTACCCTATCATATATATCTGCTTCCCGACGCCCTGTTCCTACTTACGCGTGTACAGACGTGACCCCGGTAGGATGTCGCACGACAATTTTGGATTTACCTCGAGCACGGTGAGTGACATTATACATGTACACCGTACAAGCGCTTACATTTCCCCCGGCTCTATGCCAGCCATCACTAATCGAAATATCCTCACGCGCGGGATGAACATTGTTTAATCGCGAGGGTGATTGCAGGGGAATTTCGTATTGTTCGTATAGGACGCTTCGATAGTTAAATGATTGAGAATCGATTGATGTAGATGACCGAATAAGGGCTGATTCGGTTTCGCTTTTTTTCATTATTGCGCCTTACAGGCGATATCTGTGTGAATTAACGAATCCAGACAATTTCTGGACTCGTTAATTAGTTTGCAGGGAAATATCGTATTGTTCGTATAGGACGCGCTTCGATAGTTAAATTATTGAGAATCGATTAATGTAGATGACCGAATAAGGGCTGATTCGGCTTCGCTTGTACCATTATTGCGCCTTATAGGCGATATCTGTGCGAATGAACGAATCCAAGCAATTTCTGGACGAGCACAAAGTTTTCGCGTTCCTTCGCATTCACTCCTTAAACATTAATAAAACGCCTAACGCCGTTCAAATTTGACCAGCCTTTATTCCAGTACTACGCGTTTGCTTAGTTTTTCCGCCAGCAGCGGCGTTTCGCCCAGAAAAAAGCGCGGCGAATTGGAACGAGTACCCGCGACACGGTATTCCTCTGTTTACCTTGCTATCACATTATCGCACGCTCCTTGATTTCCAAAAAAAAAAAATAAATGATCTTAACCGTGTAATATACTGCCGAATCGTATACATACGGCTACAGAATGTTCGCGGTGTTTAAACAAATTTTCGGAGGAGCCAATGAACGAGCACTTATTGTTATTAATATTATTTAATTACTGTTATCAATTACTGGGCACTTATTACCCCAGCTTCGATTCTCTTCCTTACTGTGCGAAAAAAGCATGACGTAGCACTGCCTGTTAATCCGTCTGCAATTGTTTAAAATGTTCTTTATCTTTGTACAATATAATCTACATCTCGAAATCGATAATCGATCAGCATTATAGGATTACAGCAAATGTAATCCAAACTTATACCAATTATTAGACTTATTAATTTTACTTTCGGACTTGATTAAAAACGATTCCGCCACGATTCTATCTAAAGCAATTACGCTACTACGCGTCCGTTTACAAATTGTTCACTAGAACGATCTGTAACCTTCTTCGGGTCTATCGTACTTGCGAGGCGAACGATCTCGAATAACGCGGAGAAGGGAACGACCGCGTTCGAATGAAAAATTCTCCGCGCCGAAGGACGATGTCTTATTCTTAAGAATGAACGCGCCCGATGCAGATTCATGATTAGACTACAGATTTTTTTAATACATTTATGGTACATTCGAAGATGCTAAATTGCACGGAATGCGCGTAATGCGATGAAATGTACAAAAATATCAAAATTGTGCTTTTAAAAATATCTGTTGGGTAAAATAATTTTCTATTGAAGTTCTACTGTTTTTATTATATTCTGAAAGATATGAATTTGCATGAAAATCCGCAAGTCCATTCGCGATTTAAATCGGAGTACATTCGTTTCCTACGGTTCCGGTTTCTCTGCACGAGATATACGCGTCCATTAAGACGCAAATTCGGGAGAAGCGGATCGCTTTTGTCAGACGGTTGGCCGAAGCCGCGTCTGTCCCGCGTTGCAATGGGGGATCCAGTTTTTTTTTCTCACCCTTGCACTCGCTTTTTCGATCAACTCGATCGCGTGTTTTTATGAAGATTAAGCAACTTTTATTCAGTCCCGCCGCGAATTACGATCACGTGTTTGCTTTCTGCCATCGCCGTTGTTTAATTCAATGGAATCCAATGATCTTTTAAAGTAGAATTGATCTACTTTTTGTTATCTAGGAAGAATCTACATTATCGCGGCCCAATCGGTGCTATGTAAATATAGATGCCAAGTGACAGGAAAACGAAATCGGGAAACGTTGTCGTGAGATAGGGCAGCCGATTGCGGCGCGTGTGGCAACACGTGCGCAGGGATTCGATCGGAGGATCGTTTATCCCTGAATCGTGGCTTTACTCATCCAGTAACGCAACATCGTAATTTTGTTACTTCGGTTAAGCTTGTTTAGGGCATCCTATCGATCCAAAGCGGTCGCTAGATTTGTTAAAGACATGCTTACTTGATCCCGTGACGACAAATATCGGAATCGTTCGATCCGCTCGATCCGATTCACGGTGATCGTCGTTGTTTTCCTTGACGCCATTCGAACGCCGCGCGAATAAAGAAATACGGAAAAGCGGCTCCTGCTCGCCACACATTCACCTTGGTCGACGTATCTGTGGAAGAAAAAAAAAACGAAAAAATCGCCCTCAACAACAATGCCCGGCCGCGATATCAAATGTTTGTTGTACCGATTACTCAGCCCGCGGCACCCGTTGTTCGCCTTGTTTTCGTAGATCATATTTCTTGATAATCATTGGAATGCCGAAAAAAAGAGAGAGACAGAGAGAGAGAGAGAGAGAGAGATCACTATTCGTATATCGGAATGGAACTTCTTCAGGGCACTTTTTGATAAGAACGATTGTGGAACTGATCGACGCTTGAGAAAAAAAAAGGGATCGATGATGTACCAATTCGGAAACTCATGTTTCGCCGTTATAAACCGGCCCAATTTCCGATACAGGGGTCGATAGTTAATCTATTATCGTGGCATGATAATTGTGTAATGGACAATCGTGCGATAAACGGATCATTTTAATCATTAGCTACTGGCTATTGGAGTCTCTTTAACTGACGTGGAACACTTCTGTCTCTTATTTGTAAGATAAAACATTGCACAATTGTTTTTTTTTCTACAGAAATTTCAATCATGATCCATGGTGACTAAACTCTTTTTACTCAATGCTAACGAAATCAATCAACGATCTCGAAGCCGATCTAAAAGTTGAGCCACCGATATCCTCTATCGTTCAATTGAAATCAATTGGTATTGCATAAATATGTATAAAATGTACGTATACTTTAATCATAAAATATATGTACATTTTTTGACAATGCGCTGTTAAAGATTTAAGCACAGTGGAAATAATCCGTGGGATTGGCTACCATGAAAACGTGGTACAGTAATTTTAATGCCAAGACGATTAATATTTGCGGAAGCTTTTGGTTACGCGGATCCAATATTTCATTATTAAAAATGTGTACACTTATGTTTCATTACTATTGAATGTTTTATGAAAGCTTAATTAAACACTTAATTAAAGTCCCAATACAATAACTCGTATTATAGATTTATTATAGATACTAATCCATCTAATGGCCGGTATCGATAAAAATGATAAGAAGAAACGTTTATTATAAAAGAGGCTAACACTGTAAACCAATTAATTAACAAATCTTATCTTTAAATTATATTCATGCTCGACTTGCTAGAAATAACAGTGAGAAAGTAATGTATAATAGAACTTCTTACAATCGTGTTGATGCCAAATTATGAGTGTTTGATTGTTACACAAACCATAGTACAGCAATCGACTTGGAAATTAAAATCATGCGTGGTCATGAAAAAACGCATTTGAAAATTATCGTTCTTCATCGTTATCGTATATTTGCATGAAAAAGAAAAATTTCTACTCTGAACGCAGTCGAGCGTTGAAGCTTTCGCAAAACATTCGTTTTCGAACGTTCGATATTAATTGAAATTCGTCCCCTTTCATTCGAAGCAGTTTATCAGAAGGTCTACAATTATAAGGAAGATCGTGGTTAATCTTGTACGACTTCCTGCCGACTCGTGTCATACACCGATTAGCCGTTGTTAAACTACTGTACGCCGTCCTCTCGTGTTTTAAGCTAATCTCCTTA
The DNA here is from genome assembly GCA_023838395.1 of Holcopasites calliopsidis. Lineage (NCBI taxonomy): Eukaryota > Metazoa > Arthropoda > Insecta > Hymenoptera > Apidae > Holcopasites > Holcopasites calliopsidis. The sequence goes on from JALHAQ010000008.1 coordinate 4,347,708, forward strand.
AAACTAGTGTAACGTGTCACTTTTAACACGGCGCGTTACGTTACGGGTCTCGACATCATTCTCGTCCTTCCTTTTCTGGCGTGAAAATCAGTCAGTCTCAAAACTAATTAACGCTTGGTTTCAACTGTGCTTCGATTGCAAAATATATCATTCTTTATCTTTAATGAGATATTTTTTATCTATAAAAATTTTGATGCACTTCATTTAATTGTTTTTCGCTAACGAAAGAACTTTTTTGTAATGTCTAATTTTTGTTTAAACAAGTTGACTTATCATTCTTGTCCTTCCTTTTCTCGCATGAAAGTTAATCAACCCTAAAGCTAACTAACACTTCGGAATCGAGTGTAAATAAATTCGAAATATATAATTTTTTCTCTTTAATGAGATATTTTTTATTTATGAAAATTTGTATGTACTTGATTTAATTGTTTTTCGCGAACGAAGGATCTTTTTGCAATGTCCAGTTTATTTTTAAACAAGTCGACTTACTCAAAAGTAAACATTCGTTCCCGGGAAATTAATTTCCAAAGCATAGTTTTTTTTTCAGAAGTCGTAAAATAAATTGTTGCCACGGTCCTGTCTTACTGTGCTTATCTAACTAATAATAACTGAATCTCGATTCGCTCCTACAAATTGCCGCTGCAATTTGCGTATCTTCAGCTTGGCATAATAATCGTCATAGATATTGCGGTAACCATCGTTTAAGTAGCGACTAGCTTTTTTTTTTAGTCATGTTTCCTTTTTTTCATTCATTCCTTTTTGGCAAGTAGTTATCGTGCAACAGCGATTATCACCAGTCATGAACACTGCTGGAGACGTTTCCGATTAATTTAAGCGCATATTTGCGTTGTCTTCGGAAGTTGTAATTATCATTAGCTAAAAATAAAGAAAAGATAAAAACGATGTTCGGTAAAAGTTTTTACTTGAACCGCAGAAAAGTAATTTTTTAATCTTATTTAAAGAATTTTACTAAACGCGTCGATGCTTCTGGTTAAACATTTTTTTCGAGAGCACAAGTTGTGCAAGTCTAGAACTGTAGACAACGAGAAACTTGCAAGTGTAGAATTGGTTTTTCAATCTAAAGTTCATTACTTTAATCGTCGGTCGACCGGTTCGAAAATAGATCACAGAAATGGTTCAACGAGGGAATGGTGACGATTAGTAGGTAATTCATTAATCGTCAACGCGCGAATAATGGTAACTCGATTCGTGCCACGCTCCTTGGTTAACAGTTTTCAATGACGCCGGAACGTCATTCGCAATCGTTAATTGGCAAGTGCTTTAGGAGAAGTGTGTCGCGTCCTACAATTAGATGCGAAGCGTTTAGATCGAAATAGTTAATAATCGATTCTCGATTAAAAGTTTAGTAATATAATATTCATTTTTCCTTGGAATTCAATGGCTTGTCCTTACGTGTACGTAGTTTAAACAGCGCCTCGGAGCACGATATCCGCTTGGCATTCTTTTGTAATGGAGCCGTGTACATGTTTTATGATACTATCGACAGTTGATCGGCAGATTTATGCTAATTCATTCCCGTTGTTGTTTTCTTGGAAATAAGAGGAACTCGAGAGACTCCCGGATTGTCGATGGAAGGCGCGAACAATTTTATCGTGCTGGGAAAATTACACGATAACAATTTACTTACGAGCAAGCTGTTTTTTGTTTCTTTATTCAACTTAAGCGTAAGCGATGAATGTTTTCAACGGTAATGATTATGAATTCGCGAGATCCTTGGTAATTAAAAAGCTTATGATTTATTCTGGAGCTGCTCATATGCGGATTTGTAATTTAATCGTTTTTATCTGTTGTTTATTTTTCTATTACTCTATTATTATCCATCTTAGAATTTTCATTGATTATTCGATTTATAGTATTTTATTTTTACCGTCAGATAGATGCTATTTCCGGGCATCTTCCCGACTCTTCAGTAGATAAGGATACTTTTAGTCAGACGCGCAGTGCGCTGTATTTGCATGTTCAGTGATGCGGGCGCATGATTTATCAGACCAACGAAGAATATCCGCGAAGGATAACATTCTTTCTTATCTAAAGGCTTGGAATCACAAAACTGTTCGTTATTCGAAAAGAAAATCAGCAGTGTTTTATCTGGAACCATAGATTACAGAACTGTCAATAGCACAACCTGCTAAATATCCGTCGTGCTAATTAGTGTATAACACCTTGAAACAACGATCCACCGGCGATAGATAAACAATGGAAAGGTTACATAAATTAAACCAACAGTAGAGAGTAAGAAATGCTTGCAGAGAACGCATGCAATTTTTACTGCGGCGATAAATTTCGAATAAAAAAAAAAAGAGGCGGAACAGAGGTGCAGGACTGTTACGAGAGATACAGAGAGGAGTTGAAATGTATAAACAAATATCGATCGAAGATGGGAATATCAATGGAATTCGAGGAAGGGAAAATAGAGAAAAATCAGTGGAAGGAAATTAAAGTGACAAACATATGTTTTCTTCTTTAATTGTTTTTATCTCTCTTGCGGGAGATAATTATTCGCGAAGTATGTAAGCAATTGTTCGCTTCATGAAATGTCAATCCAACGATGTAAATGGAAAATCCCATCAGGAAAGTCCCAAGAGTCGCGTCCAGTTGCGGGATGCAGAAATATTTGCTCGTGCCACATAACAATACTCTGACGATTGATTTTTTATTACATGTGTATAGTATATCTATGTACCTGTGTGTGCGTGTAGACTACACCGATAGCGCAGGAGGATAGTGAAATACTAAGTGGTCACCAATGCCACTTGACGAACCGCTCCTTCGATCCTTTTGATCTGTCAAGGTGATGGATCTTCATGATTCACGCAACAACATCATTTAATACCGAATTTAGCATACTGGTTAAAATTAAAACTATTAGTTGCGTAAGCAGGCTCTTGAAATATAATTTACGGTGGACACACAATAATGATTTTATATTTACCAATTTGAATAGTACTATGTCGTTGAATCCTATAGTAAATGTTTCGAATGTTTTTCGTGCAATCTTTTACTAACACAATTTCTCTAATGCAATACTTTAACGTAAGGAAATTTAATTTAAAAAAGTATAAATTCACGCTTTGTCTTTTAAGGTGTATTTATTAAAGTATCTTTTAAAGAAATTTTCCTGTTCACTATAAGTAATAAGTGTTGAATAGCAAGCATATAGTTTTTGATTCTTTGGGATAGTAATTTCTAGAAAACTAATTCAATCCTCTACTAAAACTCTTAACTAAAAAGATATCGATGATACAATATTGATATGAGTAGATTACAAAACGACTTACTGAAAAAGAAAGTGATTTCGTGTTTTTTTCTTTATTGCACCATGTGTAGAATTTTCCACGATACTTTATATACGATATATGTATACGCAGATAACGGAAATTATTTGCGAATACGAAACGTGTGGCATAACATTTATCGACGAAACGATAGATATTAAGTTTCATATGCTAACTAGCGCAGAGGTTTTTTTTTCGATTACCTGCTATTGCTATAATCTCTTATCACCTTCAATCTTATTTTCCACGATTTCTTATCACGTGCCGGGATACATGAAATACCAAACGTGTACTAACACCTCACTATTTAATTATTATTCGATTGTTTATCGACAGTCTGAACCGATCGTACTAATTTCTTGAAAAATTTGTACGCATCATTATTGATTTTTCGGAGAATGTCATACAAATTAATTTAACATATCGAACCAGCGTGTTTGCGTTCATCATTTTGCCGACATTTTCGTGATAATTAATTGCTTCAACAGAAGTTCAGAAAAATCGACATTCTTTTGCACTTTACATTAAATTCAATTTACACTTCGACGAATGTATAATACAATCCGAAAAAAAAGAATGTTTATCACATGTAAGATTAAAATTATTTCATTTCTACGAGATTTCAATGAAAGACTAAGTACAAAGTTATACAAATCGAGCAACCTTTAAAGAACATTCAAATTACTCGTTTCGTCACGTACTTGCAGAAGTCACGTTCATCGTTAATCGTTGTTTCGCGCAATAATTATTCATCGAGATGTTCTATGAATCACGAATCGCAAAAGATACCGACCCCCGTACAATTCGTTTCGATAAAAGCTTCATTATTAAACAAATAACCTTCATTTACGTATGAAAGCAGTTTTCTCTTTAATGCGTCCAACATTCGTCTCCTTTCAGAGTACCTTGAATGAGAAAAGATGGCACGTGACACCCATAGACAAACCAAACGGGTAAGTCATTAACATTCTTTCTAAATAATCTTCAATAAATATTTGTCCAATATTCATCGGATACTTTTCTCAAGTACTTGTTAAACAATCTGAACGACAACTGTTCCAGTTACGATTCGGGTCGCAACAAGTCCAATATCTACGTGCTGGAGCTCGAGGATAGGAAGAAGGGTGTACAGGAATACGAAGAGGACTATGATCCATATAATCACAGGGTGGTCGCTCATCCTACCTCGTGAGTTTCAATTTCTCGCTTCGTTTCTCCCGTTTCTTCATTCCGTCCGCTGATTCCTTTATAATCCTACCCATTTATTTATTTCTTATACTACGCTACCGCATGGCGCATCTAGGTCATTAGGAACAATTACCTTGTCCGCGTCAAGGAGAAAAATAGAGGAGGAAGAACATAAATCAATTGCGCTCGTTCGATTAATATAATCGTTAACATTTGCATAATATCGAACGCCGCGCGCATTCGAAACAACGAAACGCTTATCCCATCCTCTTATTTTCTTTCTTCCTAGACATAAATTACTCGGTAATTTGTTGTAACGATTAGTCACGAGGCGGAGAAGTGTGATACGTTGTCCTTGCAGTGGTCGCGTTGAAAGAAGGTATACAAATATGATTTCGATCGTTTCAGGACTCTCGAGACGCTGGTACATCTGCTGAAGGGTAGTCTAGGAACCGGAATCCTCGCGATGCCGAAGGCCTTCCACAATTCCGGCTACGGTGTCGGCGTGGTGGCCACGATAATCATAGGTCTATTTTGTACTTACTGTATACGAATACTGGTCGATTCCCAGTACGAATTGTGCAAGAGGAACAAGGTGCCTTCGTTGTCCTACCCTGCAACCGCGGAAGCTGCGCTGTTGGCCGGTCCTGCGCCTCTTAGGCGATTTTCGAAGGTGTCAGTGTAAGTATTTCAATAGCTTTCGCGTTGTGAAATAGTTCTGAATAATTCGGACGAAAGAGTTCTAGAGTGCGATAATGAGAAATCCTTCTGTAATCATCGTTTAATGAACAGTAAAGCGTTGAAATACTTTTTTGAGTTGCGACAACGTTAAAATGTCAAATAGTTTTAATGGATATTGATAATTCATACATTTGGCTAATTGACTAAAATTTGTGTACGATTTCTTATTACAATGAGGACGGTGATGATAATAATAATAACTATACACTGATCTTTTTAAGTGTATGCTCCTTTATTGTACTCGATAATTATTACAATTTCAATATCGCAGTAGCAATTTAACAGAGACAATCCTTTGTTTGCAGTCACATGATAAATATATTCCTAATGATATATCAATTGGGAAGCTGCTGCGTGTATACTGTCTTCATAGCTACGAGTCTGCAACTGGTCAGTACCTACAATTATTGATCAATATCATTCGCTAAACATCATTTACATCGTAAATCGCGTGAAATCATTTGCAACCATTTCACCGAATCCCAGGAAAGAAATCATTCACATGAAATGCTCCATAATATCGCTCCTACTAACACTGGAGTGACATCATCTGACGCGTATCATTACCTCCGTAAAATCTGTCGAGCTCTCCTCTCTCCACTGTCTCTCCGCTACCGTACAAAAGTGACTCACACGTGTGTTTTCCCTACTCTCGTCACTCGTGCTGATCCAGCTTTTACCACGAGGAATCCCGTTCTCGTGCGACTGGAACCGCGAGATAGCGTGCGAGTGGGTAGCGAGAGAAAAAAAAAAGGAGTAGCATGTAGGTCAGGGAAACACGCCGCGAGGAGTTGAACGATTAGACGGATCGACGACGCTTTTAACGAGCCTCCGATTCAAGGTGATAATTACATCGGTGTTGAGGTTCGACGACACTTCGCCACTGGACGACGACGGGTTTTCATATTTCGAGCACGCGGGGAGTGCCCCCTTCGGTCGTTGCCTCCAGGAAGAGGATCCTCGAGGCTCTTCTTCTTTTAACGATCAAGGCTGGCCCTGAGGTTTCTTACTTAGCCGCGATTCAATGCGTTTCCGTTTCGGTCTTTACCTTGCTGTCCAATGTGCACACTTGACTGCTGCATATGAAAGTTTATGCGATAATTGTTTTATTCAAGAAGTTGTTGGAACTCTGGTTTTTGATAGAATCTAAAATCTTGTGTACAAATCAAGTCTGTCTACACTCAAGTCTTTTGACACTCTCCCCTTTCTTTCCTATTTTCGTTCTTCTTTATTTATGTAAATATGAATTGTCCGACGAAGAGTTTTCAAGGAGTTGCCAAGAATGGTGCGCACCATGTTTGAATAATGCGTAAGGCGTTTAGGAATTCACCTCGTTCGTTCGATAATCACATAAGGACGGCGGCTGGATCAGAAGAAATCGCTTGACCCGTGATAAATCTCGGGAAAAGGCCGCGGTCTGGTCGCCGCGACTCGATTCTACTTCGATACCTTTCTGTAGCCTCGTCGCATTCTTCTCACGTCTAGGGATGAAACGAACATTCAAATTGCTTCATTTGCTAATTCACCGAGGTTCATTAGCCTCGATCAACGATAAGGAGCCTTTGGATATTCTGAAAAAACCGTTTGTATTTTTATTGTTAGTGTGAAATGGCAATATTGATGTTGGAGCTACAAAATTTATTGATTTATCGCCCCTTCGGTGCATTAGTTGTTTATTGTTCGAGTTTTGGATGGATTTCAATTTTATAATAATTAATAAATGCTAAATTAATGAGTAGAATAATAAATCCGATAATACTAACAGTATTATTATTCATCAATATCAATGTCAATCCAATTCAATTACAATTCATTCAACGCGATCGCATTGATATTGCTATTCCAGTTCCATCGTTACTTAACTATCCTTGCTTCATCGCGATCGCTTCATCATCGTTTCACCATAAAACGCGCACAGCTATACAATCGGGATCAATCATTGATCGACACAAAGTTTATACCTACACTCAGGTAATTTATTCTGTTTAAAAAAAAGAAGAAGAAAAGGAAACAATTAACTCCGCAAGTGTTCGTTCACCTTAGAACACTGAAGAGTTCCAATCAATCGGGCAACATTGTTCTCCAGGCATAGGTCATGGTCCTTCTTTTTGATATCAATAAGTCTCGGCCGTTCTCCATTCCGATCGATACGGTGTTTCACGGTAGACCGCGTGTGTGTGTGCAGGATTCAGGTTTTTCACAGCTCGTTGCATCCACATTCTAGATACCACTTGCCGTAATATACACGTGTCGTAACTAAGCTAACTATCCATTACATTTCATAGTGTACGCAATCGCGAGCGCTCCTTTGCTCGGCCTGAGCGATATTTAAATTGTTCCTTCTTTTTCAAACCGGTCGACGTTGGAATTTTATTTGGTGAATGATTTTCCTTGTTGGAGGAAAATAACGTGTCGCAGAGAACTACGATAGTCAAGACTCGTTTGTATTAAAAGCAGAGAAAGAAAAAGGAAGGTAAAGTGTTATTTAAAAAATACTGGCGAGTTAAATTTTTTTAAAAGTCTTTTGAAGTTCTGATTAATTTCTACTTACTTGGTACTCGGTTAATAGTAATTGGAGCTTTTGGAATTCGGTATTTCTATAAACTTTTCTCTAATTACAATTATTACTAATAATTTAATTTATTAATGAAATACTGGGAAGTTGAATTTCTTTAAAGAATGTAAAGCTTTAACTAATTTGCATTTTGATTTACCTGATATTCAGTTAATAATAATTGAACATTCTCAAAGTCGGAATTCTGTATAATTATTTCTCTAATTGCAATTATCGATTGCTACTAATTGAACGCAACAGTGTAGGGAAACTGAGGTAACATTCGTTAATGCACCTACTACTCAATCCCTCGACGATTATCCCGTGTAATTAGAGGTGAATTAGGGCACGGCAGTCCACAATCTACTGGAACACGACTGGAAGGGATTTATTCGAACCGGAAGCTCCCAGCTGATAGAATCGATTTGGCGCGATAAAATTTCGAATCCGTTGCGCAACGGATAATAACCGATCGGTATCGGTATCCGATCTAATTGCTACGAAAAATAATGCGCAGTTTTCTGTATCAGTTCCGGCGACGTCGAAGGTGATTTCTCTAGCGTTGGAGCGTGGACACATTTGTTTACATAAATCGACCCGGTTTAGTTCATATCTATAGACTGCGGAGGAAATCTTTGCTCGATTGTTCTTCGATATCAAGGTCCACCTCTGATTAAGGTGCTTCGACCTCTTAATCGTAACTTTATTTCCTGATTCGCAGTAGGAATTAAAATAAGCGAATACGATTCGCCACGGCCACGGAGTCGCTAAATGAGAAAAAGTAGCAGCCTAAGCACGGCTAGCCTCAAGGCGATCTACGATAATGGGAAAGGCAGCATTTTGATACACAGATTTTTTTTTTAAGCAGTTGATAATAACGTTGGAGGCCTTTGCTCGAATAGATCAGGAAAGAAGACTATAGGGTACGCACTATATTGTAGTGCGAATCGTTCGAATATTTATTGCGGCGATTAACATTTTCCATTATTGTTTCATCTATTGAACATTTCTAGATCCAGATGAGTAAAACATTGATTTTCAAATTGTTTATGAACGAACCGAGGGAGCTCCCAAATAGACCCAACCCGAAAAGTGTCCAAGTTCAAACAAAATTTTGACAACTAGTTTTATCGAAGACTAAATGTTTTTAGGCAAGACTATTATATTGATCTCATATTCAGTTAATAATAATGGGAAGTTTTCAAAATCGGAATTCTACAATTATTTCTCTAATCACTACTATTAATCGGTACTAATTCAATTTATATAAAAAACACCGGGCAGTTAAATTTCTTTAAAGACTTGCCAAGTTTCAACTGATTCAAATTGTATAATTACTTGGTTTACTTCATTTTCTACTTTTTGTACGGAACTTTGTTTTATCAGTGCACAGTTAGTAAGTGAAATGAGGCGTTTATATGTATACTTTACATTTCCTCCAATGCGCACACAGTAATTATACTTGCCATACATATTATTACTCACGTTCACTTTATCGCTGTAATTTCGTGTTCTACTACGTTCAATACGAACAACTTCAACAGTATGCCGAGACAGTCACGTTCTTCCGCGGTCTACATCTGCACACACGGCAGCGCATAATTACTATGATCTCAATGAAATCGTGATTGCAAAAGGGCGTTACGCGATCCAAGCTTTATAGTTCATCAATAAAAATGAAGCATGACGTGCGCTGACGTAGATAGTAATACGTACTTAATCGGCAGCACGTGAAATTTGCATTTCCAATAGAATTCCTTGGCGCTATTTATCGGGATTGTTCCAATAATTAATTATAAATAAATGCATACAGAGGGTTCAGCTTATTTAAACATTAATTCATAATCCTGCGACAACTAAATTCCTTATGGAAAATATTCATTACAATCTCAAAGCGCCGTCCAGAATTTTCTTTGAACGGAAGCCCGACGGTACCAAAATGGCGACCGCCTTCTCCGTTGAAAGCGCGAGTATCCCGAGCGCATTCTTCTTACCGAGATCCCTTGGCCAAAGCGTTAATTACGTAACGCGGGGTCCCCAAAGAAACTCTTCCGTGGAGCACACGGGGAAATTGCGATCGTTCGCGCGAGCTAGTGAAAATGTGTTGCGGCCACGCTCGTATTATTACGTCACGCCTTCATTATGTAAGACCGAAGGCTGTATGGACGTTAAATGCTACATAGATACGTGTTAAGAACCCAGTTTTTGCCTCGTTTCCGGTTGGCCTTGAATCGGATATGCTGCAACGCCGGTATCGGGACCGATTAACCGTCGTTCGTTCCCAGTCGCTTTTGTTGCACTGCTTTTCCATGAATGCAATTGCTTCGTTTCACTCTTCTGAAAATCCAAACGACGCAGGTACATACATTTGAAAGACTAGATGTTATCGTTCGATCGTTTATTGAGTATCCAAAGAGTGACCGAACGGTGTGAACTTTTGCGTCGTTATGATTTTCGATGATCTATGAATCTAAAAGGGGAGACGCATACGGTTGACAGGGAAACAAGAAAAACTAGGAACGGTTTGGAAAATGCTCTTTCGAAACCAATGTAAATTAGCTGGACATATCGGTATCATCTTTAATATCATCAAACAAACTAACTTTCACTGTATTCAAACGTTAGTTCGTTCGTGGAGTAGTTTTGTAAAACTATTATCTGGCCGCTTTTACGGAACGTTTAATAAGTTATTCTCTAATACATTATTTTCAGGCATTGAAACAGTATTTGCCAGACATCGACGTCAGGTTATACATGCTGGCGATCCTGCTGCCCCTGATCCTGGTCAATTGGATCAGGAATCTGAAGTTCCTGGCGCCGTGCTCGACGGTCGCCAACTGTATCACGTTCGTCAGTTTCGGCATCATTCTGTACTACATCTTTAGGGAACCACTGAGCTTCGAGAAGCGCGAGGTGATCGGGAAGGTCGAGAATTTCCCGCTTTACTTCGGCACCGTGCTCTTTGCCCTCGAGGCTATCGGAGTGGTGAGTACCATCGACAGGAATGTGTTTTTTTTAATTTTTAATCATTTTCACAAGCTTTTTGATCTGTCGTAATTCAATGATCTCCAATTTTGAATGACAGATAATGCCACTGGAGAACGAAATGAAGAAGCCGAAGATGTTCGTCCGCCCCTTGGGCGTCCTCAACATAGGGATGGGCACGATCGTCGCCCTTTACACGGGGATAGGTCTCTTCGGTTACATTCGATACGGCAGCGACATCGAGGGCAGCATAACGTTCATGCTGGACGAGCCGATCCTCTTGGCGAAGAGCGTTCAAATCCTGCTGGCCGTGGCGATATTCTTCACTCATCCTATTCAGTGCTACGTGGCGATCGACATCGTCTGGAACAACTATCTCGCGCCGAATTTAGAGAAGAACTCGCACAAGCTGCTGTGGGAGTACGTCGTGAGGACCTCCCTCGTTTTACTCACGTGTAAGTGTCTACGCCTTCAGTCTTTCGCTCGGCGTGTATGACGTCAATGCGAGCCGGGGTGGCGCGAAGGAAATTGTTGGTTTAATATCAGTCGCGTTGCGTAAAGTTTATTCACTGGAATGGCTGAATGTTTTTCCTCGTGACGTCACCGAGAAATTTCCTCGTCGCCGGGGCTCGTAACGGCGCCAATGACTTGACGATGGTAAAGAAAATAGAACGGTATAATAATGTGATTGCATTGCTTTGCAGTCCTGTTGGCAGTGGCGATTCCGCAATTGGATCTCTTCATCTCCCTCTTCGGCGCCCTGTGTCTCTCCGGCCTGGGGCTGGCTTTCCCCGCGATCATTCAGATTTGTACGTTCTGGAACGTGTGCGGTCGCACGGAGAGGATGCTCATGCTAGCTAAGAACATATCTCTGATACTGTTCGGGCTACTCGGCCTGGTAGTAGGTACTTATACGAGCTTGCGTGATATCATTAAAACCTTCTCGTGAGGTGTCCGGAGGGGAGGCCGATGAGGGGAATACCAATATGCTGCAAGAGCAAATGTAACGGAGGAAGGAAGAGAGGAAGGTGAAGGGAAAGCAGAAGAAGAAGAAAAGAAGAGGATGCAGAAGAGAGAACTCAGTTCTCGACAGAGAAAAAGATTGGCAATGTGGTGCACGTTAGTTAGGAATCGAAACTTTTCCATTCGTTGAAAATGAACTTCTTCACTCTGGCGCGTTGAACGCGTGATACCGATCAAGCGGCTGCTTCTTCGAAGAGGAAATGGTGATGATGAACGTGATCCATTGAATGGACCAATGTTCGAGGCGTGCTACACTAGAAAATACAATTGGACGGCTTTGTCCGCGCGTCGAAAGACCTTATTTATGATTCGTGTCCGCTGTGTTGACGGACATGGTGCGTGGTACATACTTTAGTCGGAGAACGAAAGTAATATTTCGATGCGATCGTTAATTATTATTTATGGCACCTAGCTGCGGTTCGATCCTTGACGCGTTAACGCGAGCGTGATCGAAGTAAGTGTGTTCTAACTGTTTAATTAACATAAGATCGATCGTGGTGGACAATGATATGTGGTTCGCTTCCGGTTTCTGTTTGCAGCATTTCCGATTTTTATGTCTCGCACGACTCGAGATTCATCGTCCAAAACGAATCGGCGGGAAATTCATTCGAAGGAGTTCGCAGTAATTTTGCTTGAGAAATATTTTGCTTGCTAATTGGTTTCGAGGAATGATGTTTTAATGGATTTTAATAGAAACGATAACAGTTTGCAGGACGGATTTACTGTAGAATTAATTAGAACTCGCAGAAAGGAGAAAAGTTCGTTTGTAAAAATCCTTCAGCTTTTAAGTAGAACAGATGCTAAATTATTTATTTGAGTAACGCGAATATAAAACGTAGATGTTTTTATATTAGTAACGCGAGTGCATACGCAATGCGTTTTTCTTAAGATACGCCAGGGATGAATTTTAGATACAATTATGAAATGGGATTCTCACCCCTTTTTTTACATAAATTTGTTAGGGACTAGTTTATGACTAGTAAAATGTTCTCAAATGCAAGTACAAATTTGATAAATTTACGTATAATAATATCGCTAATACTCCGTGAGTAATATTGCGAATAAATAGTAAAGCAACAAGTAAAAGTTGCTTAAGTGTCACACTCTTTACATTTGAAAGCTATTAGAAAAGTAAAAACTTCAACAATAAAATTGTTCGTCCTCCTACACTCTCACATCTGGATCAAATTTCCAAATAGACAAAAGAATAGATTTAAGTAAAAACAACAATAAAAGTGCTACAAAATTTAAAAGCTCCTTCAAGGTTCCTACAATCGTTAATTACACCGCCAAGTGCAATGGAAACGAGCTTAAAAGCAAAAATTCACAAATATTCATTTCCATCCTAAATTAAAGGCCAACAATTTTTCTAAATAAATTATTCTTTCCGTAATCGACCCCACCCAGTACTTCCGTCGTACGACTCCTTCCTATTTACTGCTTAACCAGCCAGAGCAGACCTTGAACAAGTCATACATCATCGTCGACCGTAGTCGAGGTGAAAGTTCACGGGTGGGCTTCGACGCAGACGCCATGAGACGCCGTTTCTCGCCACGGGGAGTATGGATCGGTGTCGGGGTAGCTGCCCCTGCATACCTCGGGGCGAACCCGTTGCAGACAGTTCCTCGTCGCACGTGTGCACGAGGCCCCATGTCGATACCAGGTCCGTCCGTGTGTGTGTGCTACCAGCACACGCGTCCTCCTATACCTTCTCGGTGGATTAGCACCGGGCCAACCCCATTCTTTAAATCTATTTAACGTAAGTCCATGGAAAAGGGAAGGAGCTGTAGGAGACGAACACCAGAAGGGTGAAACGTGAACATAGAACAGGGATCGTCCAGCTCTTTGTTAAAGTCAGTGAATTATTTTATAAGACGATAAACTGGATCGCAGAACTTGTGTAAGGGTTGAAGAATAGGAGGGGAGGGGGCGACGTGGAGGAATTTTTGTGAACGTAGGACTTTAGTGATTGTTATAGTTGATAGCCCGTTCGAGTAGGTATTCTTGGCATATTGGGGTGGTTCCTTGGTTTCCGTGCAACGATAAGGGTTGGCTCGTTATGCAACGTCCGAATCTAGGAGGACTTTCCACCGTGCAAGAGTGCCGCACTTTGGGCTGAGTTTGGAATACTCTCGGAACAGGTGTTTGACTCTGCTTGGTTGCCAGTCGATAGGGTGAGAATTAAACATTGCTTTCTCGTTTAGATATAATAAGTATCTATTGCACTTTAGGTATGTTTAACGCCTCGAGGCTTCGGCACGTTGCACTGCGTGTTTCAAGTAGAATCATTCTCACTATCAATCAAATATTAAAGTGTTCAGAGTGCGGTACAAATTTGTAGATTTTAGAAAACGTTCATTGCCAGCGAGCAATCCCAGCTTCGCGAAATGATAACTATCAGCTGGATCGTCCACTTGAGTAAAACGTTAAAATTAGAGGACATTTTCAATTTTTACGCTGCAGAGGTGAATCGAAAACTGTGTGCCGTCCAATTGTCTAGACGTTTGTTCGTCAAACTATTTAGGGATTAATAATCCAAAGGGAATCGCGCGGAGTCGCCTGACCGAGTAATACCCCCATCGTGTTTAAACGTAATGTACACCCTGCACGATCGATATATTCCCTTTTAAGCCGACGCGCCGATCCATGCACCACGCTGTGCGCGATTCCTTTATCGCCCATCGGAGTGAATAATCGTATGATGACAAGCTTACGCGTATCATAGGAATCATCGTCACGGCTAAGTATCGAGGGAGGAAAGGTAAACGTTCCACCCAGCGGTGTGGTAAAATAAATACCGAGGTACACGTTGCGCAGGTGTGTTCCGATTGCCTCTAACTAATATGCGGATGTTGGTTTCCTTTAAATGAAATTACTATGGACATGACGTGGAACGATTTCTATGAACCGTCAGTCGTAGGAATTAATAATTATCATTTTTGTACCCTTTGTTCCTGCCGTTTGCGCGATCGCGAAATCGTTTATGGGTCAATCGATAACGTCACCCTCGGACTTGACGCTAATATGCGTTCCTACGATTCGCATTGCCAAATCGGAGCATGTATCCTTTCTTTTATTGGCATCCTTGACATTCGAGGGAAAATATTATTCTGTTATTCCATTCAGTGGTACCGGAAATGCCAAATTATTGTACCAGATATTATTTTATAGATTACAGCTGCTACTGTATATTTGAAACGGTATTTAAACACACATTTTAACAACTGTTACAGCACGAGTAAAGTAAATAATTAAATATGAGATAATAAAATCCGGAATCCGATATGTACGCAATGTACAGATAGTAAAAGAAAAACATATTTACTGTATTTAAAATATATGTACGCGAATTGAAATAATGAAAATATAAAACTGTTATATGATTATTCTAAAAAGGATAATCGGTTGCTGGTGCGATGACACGTCAATTGAAGTAGATGGAAGGTTTAACAACACTTTGCAAAAATTCGACCCTCCCCGAGATTCAACTCAAAGGATATTCGTCAACTTTTTCATATGCGAAGACCAGTAGCTTCTAAATCATACTTCACAAAGCACACCTTCTAATATCTTTACTCTGGCCGCATTTCGTATTAAAAAATAAAGGACAACTCATAAGTGGTTCCATAATGAGATAAGGCAGGTTACATTTATTTGTTTCATTAAAATTGAAAAGCGTTACGGCATTCGTTGTGAAATATAATAAACAACACAATACATGTTGAACAATACAACGTTTTAAATAATCGTATTTTTAGGAAAGTTTGATTTTGATATTAGTCACGAGAATGAATTTTATTTAACCAATTAGGTCTTACTTTAAAAGTTCACAAAGCTCTGTACATATACGTCCCGTCGAAATTGCATTTGGTACAAATTAGATGTAATTTATTTATTATTTAATATAATTGATACATGCTTCCAATGTTTCGACCTTTAAATGGATTTTATCACTTGCCCATGATAATGAAGATACAGAGAGACAAAATTCGTCGACTATTAATATTTCAATTCCATTTTACTACTTCAATTCGCAAATAGTATAAAATGGCCATTTTAGAAAAAGATAAATGTCGACTTTTAAAGGGGTTTGCTCATTTGTTCACACATTATTCACTAATGGAAATACCCGTACAGTGGAGGCATTAGATCCGGGGAGACAGAGGCAAAATCCGACGATTATTAATATTTGCATTCGATTGTGCTACTTCAATTCACAAACAGGACAATATTTTTTAACTGGGACTTTTAAATGGGATTTCTCATTTGGAAGCATTAGATCCGGGGGGACAGAAGTAAAATTCGACGATTATTAATAATTCAATGTCTATTGAACTGTTTTAAGTAATAAAATAAAGGACAAAATGACCACATCAGAAATGAATAAATCTAAAGGTCGGAGCAATGAAATAAAGTACTCTCCTCTTGCTTAAAAGATTGTCCCCTTAAAGGACCTCCTAGTAAAGAACTTAGTTAAAGGACGATCACCTATCCCACGACAACCTCCGTTTTCTGTTCAACTGTAAACAGTGCAAAAACACCGGGGCGTGTTATCGATGTCCCAGTCGCGTCTCGGAACGCTTCCAAATCCCTCGTGTGCCCTCGCAGTGCACACCGGAGGCGCAACTTCTAACTTGCATCACGTGATGGAGTGTCCGCGAGCGGATTGTCTAGTTGGAAATTGAAATGTTCCGCGATTTAACGCTGCCCAGTCGCTGGACATCCTCTGCCGCGGCCACATTAGTGTTAGGAGCTTCCTGAAAGGAGATCGCGTTGCGTCTGGCGGCTCCAGCGATTTTTGGTTCCCTTCGTCGGTTGCGGATGTGTTTAATCTGGTGAGTCTAGACGCGAGATTTCCCTCGTCGTCCATCCTTATCAAAAGCGCGACGCTTAACGACCGTGCGTTCCATCTTCGTTTCGAGTTCTCGACTTCCTCCTTCTTTATCGCGGCTTCTGCCCCTTTTCCTCTCTTCCGTGAATAAACGTGGACATTTTTATTACAATTTTCATCGCGCGGTGGATGCTCCGCGGAACAGTAACAGGTTGCTGGAGATATTAGCTAAGGTTGTACGCGTAGCCTTCGGTTGTTTAGAACTTTGACCCAGAGTTCGCGGAGACATTGATTTCGAAAGCAATCTCATTCATCGATCGTTCAATTGCTCGGACAGTGTTGTATCACTTTAATTGGCTTTTGCCGATAAGGATGCAATAGATTCGAAATGTACTTACGATTTGTCGTGTGTTTTCGAAAAAGGGATTCGTTGCAGTTAGATTGAATTTGGAGTAGAACGACGAGTATCGTTAGCATCGTGAGCGATGATAGACAATTAGTGAAGGGATGTCTGCATTCGAGTGTGGACTGCCGTTAGGACCTTAATAAAAACGTTATAAAGTGTAATTGATTGGTCAAACATGAACTCGCATCGAGTGAAGGCTGCGATTGCGTTTTCTGCAAGTTCTTGCGACTTCATTTTCTATTAACCAAAACAGGAAGTCATTTATTTCTTTACGCAAGTGTTATTTATATTTATTACAAATCTGTACAATAATCCCAAAATGTGTTTCTGGGCAATAAGAAAGTAAAATGTTTTCTATATTTAATGTTGAATATTTACTATATTTGCAAAATCGAAGCAACGAAAACATAAAATTATTATGCGACTATTCGGAAAAGTCGCGTCAATTGAAACGGCTAGAAGGTTCAACTATTCTATTACATAACTGTTCCCTCATCGATCTTAATAAAGCCTACTTTACTTATTCAGATTTGTCGCTGGCGATCCAAAGAAACGCATCGCTAATTCTTGGCATTCTTCTATTCGATTCGTTCGTCGATTGATAGCATTTTATGGAAAGCTTAATTTTCCAAGGCCGGAGGAATCTCTTCTCTTCCCGGCTGCAAATGCGTTTGTCGCGCGGTCAGGTGTCAGAACACTTTCGCGTTCTAAAATTAACAGACGAGTAAATATATATTCCCGGGGACATTGTTTCGGGGCTGTGTTGCGTGGACGAGTCAGTGGACGCGTTCCCCTAATGCACTCTGAGGAAGTAAGAATTAGGAGATCGATTACTATACTTAAGCTGCGTCCAGTTGCATCGGACGCGAGGGCGTCGCTTAAGTAGCCGAAGGTGATGTCATTTTATCTCTTCGCTTCTCGGCCATGTGACATTCACTCTTTTTCTGGGCTTTGCAAATTTCTCGTGCAAAGAGCATTCAGCTTTGCACTGAAAAATAATGAATAGTATGCAAAAGTGGAACGAAAATAATGTATGGTGGAATGTATAAGTACTTTGCCCAAAATAATTGGAGCAAATTCTGTTGGCTGAAAGAAAATATTCCACTTCCGTTCTAATAAAAGAATATTAAACATTTAGAATTATCCTATATCGGAGCTGAAAAGCAAGCTTTAATTCGTGAGTAGAAGGAAGTAAAACTGCCAATCACGAAAAGGGAATCAATGTTAAGATTGAAAAATATGAGTGCCTGTTAACATTTCAATAAGTTATATTAATTATTCTAACATTGAATTGCTATTTTTCAGGGGAAATCGACGATCGCCGAAGGAAGTGTACCGCCAATAAACACAGCCGCCCTTAATTCGTACAGCGACTGGAACTTTTAGTAGTCTCAGGTAAGGCCATGCGATAATCTCCTGAACCGAATCTTCTCTCTAAACGCTTCACGGAATAATTCTCTGCTATCGTCTCGTTGATTTGTGATCGACGGCCGAGAAAGTCGAGGGTGCACGTTCACTGCATCGCCGTTAAGCTTGAACTTGCCAGACATTCCGCGAACACCGTTATCCGTCCGTTTACTGATTGCGTAACTTAATCGTTCGCTACGATTTCAACCTAATTGCTGGCCGCGCGAGTCTGCTTACGGATTCTGGACTCGCGTCACTTTACCACTTTTCATTGCCAAGCCGGTCTCTCCGTTGTAGTGGGACGATATCAATTATCGTCGATCAAGGCGATCCGGGAGACGAAATTTATTAAGTCCAGTTCGAAAACTGCACTTTGAACTTAGTTAGAAGAATACTATTGAATCGCGTTCGAATTCTTTTCTTATCAAATTGAAATTGTCTCAGAGATGGATTTGGTTCGCTGATCCAATTGGATCGATCATTCTTATTTCATCTTTTAACCGAAAAGAAATTAGTAATTTATACAAACTTTTAACTAACGATATTTCTTGTAAAGCAATTGTTCTATCTTTATCTTGCTTCTTGTCAACGATGTGTATTTTGTTCTTTGATAGAAGGAGAAAGAAGTATTGTGAAAATAGATTAAAAAGTAAGAAACGGCGCGGTCTACTCGCGGCTGATGAACCTTTTCAGTCTGAACGTTCGGTGGATCGTGTATTAATAAATGAGGATACAATGTCAGTGACCAAACGAAATTGTTAACGAGCCCGTCGCGGCTGTTGCACCGCGCCGAATGATGCTTTAAGCACCATTGACACAGCGCTAAGCGAGCGCCGAAATTTAATACGATAGGCGAGATACTTGCTCATCGTCTGTTGCATTCCCTTTTGCATCAGTAATGATCCAGATGCAATCAATCGAATTTTATGAACGTATTTTTATTATTCGCCGAGTCGCGTTGATGTTCACGAACAATCGTGACTCCAGGATTGATCATTATTCAATTAAAGAGAAAATCGTGCAACGCTCGGAGCATTTCACGCTAATTCGATAATGATTTCCTTATTTCTGAGTGTTTTCGAGTCTCGAGGAATCAGTGCCTCTGTGCGCAGATTGAATACCCTATGTGCAATATTAATCATGAAATAATTTGTCGAACTCGAGATCTCCATAAAATTTATACTAAGCCCCGAACAAATTAATTCGTATTTTAATAAAATGTCAGGACTCTCGAAATTCCAAGCTTCAGAGTAAACAATTTAATACTCTATAAGTAAATATACTACAAGTAAATAATTAGTAATAAATAAGTATTACTCGTCCTCTGATAAAATTTCAAGACTCTCGAAATTCCAAGCTTCAGAGTAAACAATCAATTACTCTATAAGTAAATAACTGATAACAAATAACTATTATTCGTCCCTCTAATAAAATTTCAATACTCTCGAAATCCCAAGCTTCAGAGTGAACAATTAATTATACTCGAACTCAATGTAGTCCAGAGCTCACATCGCTGCCAACAAATTTTTCCATATCATTTTCTTGACGATCTCGCCACGGGCACGAGACCTTCCGATAACACTCAGACTCGGCCAAGAAGCGAAGTGTACAAAAGTGCATCAATTGACGTTACGGGAACGACGAAATGAGAAACGTGCGGTTGCTGGCATATACGCATCCATACGTGCATATGTAACCTTCAGTAAGTTAACTACACATTTGACCTCAATGCAATAATTAAGAGCAATCAGTTCGCGAAGGAATGTGCTAAAGCTAGGCGCATCACGACGGACCAAACAGATTTGCAATGATGAATTGCCATTTTTATTTACATACGTCGACTGTTGCCCCATACATGCTCCGTACAATTGATTAGGAGCTTTAGCGCATCGAATCTGGGTCGGCAGTACGATCCTTACGCGCCTCGAGTATGATTCTCCACGAGACCAGGATGCTGACCCTGGGGATTCGTTCTGGTTCTGAGCTCTTCTCCTCCCCCCTCCCACCTTTTTTTTTTTATTCCACTTGTCATTGATCCATCGTTGCGAAGAGGAATCGTGAATGAGATTGAGATTTTATTTGTCGCGTTTCTGAGCTTGGAATTTTCCTTCGTTTCCTCCCTTGATTATCATCTTACCGCTTATCTTCTTTACAGAATCGGCACGAAGGATCGAGCGATAGATGCGAAATGGAGAACGCAAAGGAGGAGACGATAAATATGCAGCTGATTGGTACCGTGAGCCCGTACAAGTACGTCTTACAGTGTTTCACGGGGTATTTAACGTTATCACATTGTTTAACTTTATCCGATACCGTGGCAGGGTTAATAATGAAATCACCGGAAGTGGTCTAAACGCGTCGGATGTACCAATATCACCGGCTACAAACGCAGAGGATTACGATCCCCATAAACATCGGAATAGGCCCAATCCAACTTCGTGAGTACTTTACATTCATACAAATCTATCTCCAAATCATTACTATATTAACCCTTAATTATACAAGTAGTAAAACAATCATCAAATCGTTCCACAAATTCTTTTTAAATTCAATTTAATACCAGACAAAGGTAATTTTTTGTTTACTTATACTAATCAATAATTTCTCCTTTTTCACAACCCTCAAAACAATAATTCGACAATCATATTTCTTTACACTTTCTCTACGAGGTATAGCAAATGGATTTCATTTACAGTAACGGCTGATTAAAAGAAAAACAATCATCAATTCGTTCCATAAGTTCTTTTTAAATTTAATTTAATACCAAACATAGATCGGGCTGTCTTCAGTTATACTAATTAATAACCTCTCCCTCTTTTCAACACTCAAACACGTGTATAAACAATGATTCGACAGTCACATTATTTAATACCTTCTCAACGAGGTACAGGAATAAGTTTCATTCATAATAGCAGCTAATAAAAAAGAGAAAACAATCGTCAATTCGTACCATAAGTTCCTTTTAAATTTAATCGAATACCAAACATAGATCAATTGGCTTTAGTTGCACTAATTAATAATTTCTCCTTTTTTTTTTAACAATCCTCAAATATATCTACGAACGATAATTCGACAGTCACATTTAACACTTTCTCTACAAGGTACAGTAATAAAATGTTACATTGATGAAATACTACAAATATTCTATTACGTATCATACAGTCTATTAACTGCACCTGTGATTCGATTTTCAGAAATGCAGAGACTTTGATACATTTGTTGAAAGGAAGCCTCGGCACAGGGATCCTCGCCATGCCGAACGCGTTTTGTAACAGCGGACTGGTGACCGGCGTGATAGCCACGGTGATAATAGGGGTGTTGTGCACTTATTGCTTGCACGTACTAGTGAGAGCTCAGTATAGACTGTGCAAACGGTTAAGAGTTCCTATATTGAGTTATCCTCTGAGCATGAAATACGCTCTCCAGGAAGGTCCTGCTTGCGTTCGGTGGTTCGCACCCTATGCACCGTAAGTATTATTCCCTCTGCACCCACATAGACATTCACATATGATCATACAGCGTCACGAACAAGCAAAAGTATCATTCCTCGGCTAGTTTTCTACGAAGCAATCGTTTTACGATGAATGTAAGATCAATAATTCAGGGGGATTGAATTTGAGAAAATTTCTTGGGGTGGTAACTATCGATCATACTCATAATTGTTCTATTCTTGGGGTTGAGTGTAATGTAGTGTAATAATTTTGTTTAATCTGTTAATAAATTCACAATGGATGTTTGCCAATTAATAATAGAAGCTCTGAATTGATCGGATTCTTATAGTTTCTCGGGTCGTCTGACTATATTCAGATCATTCCACTTACTTTAGCAGGAGTTATTCTATTCTAAAGCAACGAATAATTCTGTACAAAGTGAAATGAATAGATATTCGGTTTTAAAGGGTAAATAAGTGCATCGGTGTTTTAGTATAATTTTATTTAAAATATGGTCTAATATCTGATGAAAATGATTAATGTATCTTTAATGAAAAATTGTAAAATGAAAATTCTGTGCTGTTTCGCACCTTCATCTATCGACATTCTCACAGTCTACAGTTAATATTAATAATTCTTTCTATCCGTCAATCGCAAAGCTAGAACGATAATTCACGATCACACAAAAGCACGCACGAATCAAAAGAATCATCTCACCCAAGCGGCACGACAATCTCTTAACAATTGTAACATGAAAGTTGCTGTTATATTTGCAGAGGACTCGTAGACGGGTTCATGATTACGTATCAATTGGGAATATGCTGCGTTTATATCGTATTTGTAGCGTCGAATATCAAGCAGGTAAATAGCAGGCGCCATAGATCATTCTGTCGTCGATGAAAAAAAAGCAAAATCAGTCACAACTTGTTGAGAAAAAAAAAATGAACAAATTGCAAACGCAAAAATAAACGAAGCGAAAATAAATGCGAGAAGAGAAATGAACGAAAGCAATGAGAAACAATCAAATTCATACAATTAAATAATCATTCCGATAAATACTTATATCGTTTTTATTTGTATTGTTCTTCTGTTGATAAACGCAGGTGGCCGACCAGTACTGGGAACCGTTGGATATTAAAACGCACATGCTCATTCTACTCCTGCCGCTGATTTTGATCAATTACGTTAGGAACCTGAAATTGCTGGCGCCGTTCTCCACTCTGGCGAACGCGATCACCTTCGTCGGCCTGGCGATGATCCTGGTGTACATGTTTAACGATCTACCGTCGCCCAGCGAGAGGGAAATGTTCGGTACACTGAGAAATTTCTCCCTCTACTTTGGCACGACGCTTTTCGCGTTGGAAGCTGTTGGGGTGGTGAGTGATCTTTATTTTGTTTCGTTTTTCATTCTTCTACTATATATTATTTATCTTCGATTGATTTGTGAAATGGATATATATGTATATTTGTTATATCAGCACATTAACGATAGTAGCAAAGTCTTTTAAGTTGTGTAGTTTAATGTCGGAATTTGTTATTAATAGACGGAGCGATTTTACTGAATCACTTTTTATTTTATTCTCTTTATTTATATTTCACTTTACTCTTTTTATTTTATCATTTGTCTGTATTTTAAGGCAACTAGTTTTACATCGCGGTCATTTAAATTGCGCTCGCACCCGATTGAATCGTGAATGGAACGGAATATTTCCAGCTTCGACAGAGAGACACCTAATTTAGAACAATATCGCCTTGGTTTTTCAATTTTACCCGCGTACCCTCGATCTATACCATTTAGCCCCGTCGATCATTCTCCTTTACTGTTGGAGTGAGACGTGCCAGCCAGCTTGCGCTTAGAATAGATCGTCGGCGCCGGTGCATCGTTAATAAACAAATAACTGGCCACTTGCGGGTACAACTTTGAGATTGCTGTGATCAAATTGCCGATGCGTCAATGCAATCTATTATTTCCCAGCTGTTCTCAGTCCGGAGGAAAGATTCCAGTGCTCCTCAAACGACCCATGGAAATATTCATTTTTATTAACATCAGAAACACACGATTAAAGAATTTTATTGAAGAATAAAGTAGTGTCTTATCGTGAAAAATGATATCACACATATATTATGATTCGCGTATTAATTGCCCCACCCCAAAATTAGTTCATTAATGAATTGATCAATCAATCAATTAATAAGTTACTCAATTCCCTCCTTTACAAAAATTCTATATTCAATTGTAGCTTTTGAATTCCAGATTATCGCGCTGGAGAACAACATGAAGACACCACAATATTTCGGCGGCTACTGCGGTGTCCTCAACATTGGGATGACAGTGATAGTCGCCCTGTATATCATTATAGGGTTCTTCGGTTACATAAAGTACGGCGCCGATGCTGGCGGTAGCGTTACCTTCAATCTGCCCCAAGAAGAAGTGTAGGTAACCCTTTGCCCTTTATTTCTCATGATAAAAAGTATTAATGATCCGTCTGTTACCCAGCATGGCGCAGAGCATCAAGATAATGTTCGCGATCGCGATTTTCATTACTCACGCCCTCCAAGGCTACGTTCCTGTGGAAATTATTTGGAACACTTACCTGAACCAGAGGATACAGAAAAGAAAAATCCTGTGGGAGTACGTCTGTCGGACAGTCATCACGTTAGCTACGTGTAAGCATTCTAATTAATATACTTTTCTTTATTCTCTACTTACAATTAGTATCGCTAATTATTATAAGAGTCATAGTGGGTGAAAATAGATTCTTTTACATACTTTCGTCTCAATACGTATGTTAATATTCAAACTTGAGCAACATGAGCTGTAGAAATGGATGGTTTAGTGCTTTCGTGTACGATCAAAATTTTATTCAAAATTAGAAACGCGTAAAAGAAAGTTTTATTCAGAAAGATTGGTGATCGATATAATTTTCATTATCGTCGAGATGACCCTTTAACATTTTTCTGGCAATATACGAATGTGTGTCGCCAGAATTTCTCAACGATTTACCAGTTGGTAAAAAAAAAAAAGTTTATTTCCGCTTCTAATTAATTATCCCATAAAAGTTGAACTTCTGTTTCATTATCTTTCTTTCAGTCACCCTGGCTATCACCGTGCCCAGGCTGGGTCTCTTCATCTCTCTGTTCGGCGCACTTTGCCTCTCGGCCCTGGGCATCGCTTTCCCAGCAATGATCGAGATTTGCGTGCTCTGGCCGGACAAAGACTTCGGACCATGTATGATTATGCTACTGAAGAACATTTGTCTAATCGTGTTCGGCCTTCTAGGTTTAGTAATCGGCACGTACGTGAGCATAGTCGATATAGCAAACTCTTTCAAGTGAGAGTCACGAGAGACTTTAGACAGGAACGAACGAACGAGATGGAAAGCAGGAGAGATGGAAGAGAAGCGAGGGAGACGAAGAATTTGAAAAACGCTTCTACGCGTATATACAGGTTGTCCAAGTAACTCATGGAAAAATCCCGGATCTGACAGATTGCTGAGGCGATACTGAACAACTGTTTCCTTTGGCAAAATGTCGTTCGAGGCTTCGTTTTCGAATTATTAACGAAAAGCACCGGCCAATCAGAGCGTGCGTGGAGCCCGCGCTCAGGGACGGAATGTCCCGTCGCGCTGGATGGCGACGTTCGCCCGGTGCCCCGATCCGAACGCGTCGGTACAGCAGGGAGCAAAAGTTGTATCATACCGAATCAATGCAATGAAGAATAATGTCGAATTATTCGTTATTCGTGAACAACGAATAAAAACGCTACACCGACGCGTTCGGATCGGGGCCCCGGGCGAACGTCGCCATCCAGCGAGTCGCGGCATTACGTGCCTGAGCGCGCGCTCTGATTGGCCACTGTTTTTCGTTAATAATTCAAAGGCAAAGCCTCGGACGACATTTTGCCAAAGGAAAAAGTTGTTCAGCATCGCTTCAGGAATCTCTCGTATCCGGCTCTTCTATGAGTTACGGAACACCCTGTACAGAAGTCGAATCGTGGCTCCGTCACTGTTTTATAGCTTAATGGTCCGTCAATTTAAGTAGAGGCAGAGGTATCGATACGTAACTCTTTCAAAAATGGCAGAAGTTTCCTTTTCTTTTTAAGGGAAATCTTCGTGAGAGCATTCCGGAAATGCTTTTGCCTCGCGCGATCAGCGCTGTTTGTCAGTGGACTTAGGCTGGTGAGTTTAGATTGTGCTTCATCGCGCGGCGTTAGGTGTGGAGAGATTGGTGAACGTCTACAATGGTTGAATCGTAACGTTACTAAAATAGTACAGCTAATTATTGTTGGTAAAAATTGAATTGAAAGGAGGTATATCTGTTAATCAAAAGTGGGGCATTTTCACAGACCTGATTTTGTTTTCTTCGAAAAAGTTGAACCGGCTTGGTAAAGAGTTCCTTTGGAGATAATATTTAAACGTTCGATTTCCTTTTCGAGCTACGGGCGCTGAAAGTAAAGTAAGTGAAATAATATCGTCCATTAGGAGTAGGCATACACGTTTATCCGCGAGAGGAGCGTCCTCGAGCACGGTGCCTAAGCGATTCAATATTATCTATTTAGCTCACTTTAGTCGCACTGCCTGAGAGTACTTGGAAGGGAACCAACAAGCTCT
This sequence comes from Holcopasites calliopsidis, assembly GCA_023838395.1. Classification (NCBI taxonomy): domain Eukaryota; kingdom Metazoa; phylum Arthropoda; class Insecta; order Hymenoptera; family Apidae; genus Holcopasites; species Holcopasites calliopsidis. The sequence goes on from JALHAQ010000008.1 coordinate 4,374,180, forward strand.
TCTCCGAGAATCTCGTTTTATCCGAAAGTATCTTAAATAACTACTCGTGAACGGCCAAGTAGATAATTTATAGAAATAAATAGGCGTGACCGTTAATTAATTAGTTAAGGGAAGAATTAGGGAAGCCTCTATAGTTCGAACAGGAATAAAATATCCACCTATATTGAATTCTGAGAAATATTGAAAAATGTTCAATTTATTAAATTTCCGTCGATGGAATTTTTAGAATGAATATTAATTTTTATATACCGTAATAGCTTGATAACGGAATTCAATGAATCTAATTTTCTAGACAATTCGAGCTACCTTCATTTGAATCAAACGAAATTATGCCCAGCACTGAACTTTAGAGTAGGCACTCTTAAGTAAAAGGGAAGCAGAAAGGAAAATGGGAAAACAACAAAAGCCTGTGATCAAAGATTTTATACAGAAATGAACGTTGCATTTCTATCGAATTGTTGATTATCGTCGTTGAACGAATTTACAGGCGTTACCTATAGACGTTAATAATTGTTCTTCAACTTCGGGATAAGACACTTGCGAATCGTTCGAGGGCCTTTCTTTCGTCTCGGTGTTACGAGTACTTACGTTCGCTCTTCCGGATGTTTCGACTTCCGTCTGTGGGTCTAGGCGTCGATAAGAAAACGCAGCAGCTTTCCTTCCTATCCGATAGGAATTCTTTAGACTTTTATACATAAAAAGATCAAAGAGGAAAGAAAGGAAGGTATCCGAAGTAAACTAGTATCGCTCGAAAAGTACTCTTGCCTGAAATACACTAGAAAAATAATGTACACTCACAAGTACGAAGCGGGGGAAATAGTTTGAACGAAAGACATTATCGATACCAAAGAATGCGCACTAGAAAAAAGAATTGTTATTAGCTTTCGAGTTTGTCTAGAAGCAAGCGAAGTTTTGTACATTTCTAAAGATTTCTTTAAAAGATCTGCGATTTGCGTGTACGTGGCAAAGTTGGGTTCTTTGCTTTTCGGTTATTATACTTCTGATATAGTAAAATCTCTATTCTTATCGGTCTCCCTGATTTATTACTTAAATCGACAGAAAGGAAATATATGAAAATTTATGCAGGCATGGACTTTTGTAAACCTGTATGTCTTATAATAATTTCTCTAAATGCCAAATTATTTACACTTCGAACTAAATTCAGCTAGCAATTAAATTTGTTAATTAAACATTTATTATTGAACCACTAATTCGTTCATATCAAACACACTTTGAATGAAATTATAATCGATTATCATTTTTCTTTTAGACGATACTCAGTCGAGAGAATTTTTAATTGCCGACGTATCGATTTGCATAGATTGTTATATAAAATATGGTAAAATGCTATCTTTATACTTCTCTTCTTTGCTCTTAAATAATACTGATTTCTAATGATTATAATTAAGGATGCTACCGATTCGCTAACTCGCGAACAATACAAATATAATAATAATTGATAGATAAAAATCCAATCACCGATACAGCAATCTAATGGAAAATAAAAATATAACATGAGAAGTAGGGTGTAAAATAATGATCGTGAAAGCGTTTTCTTTTTTATACAATGTATTGTAATTCTCACTAATTCGTACGGTTCCTAGTAAATGCTTCTCGTCGAACCTAACAGCTCGGCTATCATTTCCCTTGTGACACAAAACGCAACGGTTTGCTGGCCGACCCTTTCTGAACGCATTTCGATTTACGCGATTAATAATTTTATACAAAAATGCAAAGACGAAATCGCCCTTTAATTTCTCACTTTTATCTCTTGAAATTAATTCCTGAACATTTCATTGCCAACGAAATTTATTATTCGATTGTGATTTGACAGTAACATTTCCTTCACTCAAACGCATGCCTTTGCTATATTTATTCAGAGAGAGAGTGTGTGTGTGTGTGTGTCAACGGATTTGATTAATTTGACACATTGCGAAAAAAAAACGCCGACACGGAAGAGCCACGATTCAAGTTCGACGAATCGTGTACGCGCGTTAGCAACGATCTGCCGCGACGGAAGTAAGGTAAGAACGTATATGTAACTTCGATGTTTAAATATACATATGCTTTCTTATACGTGTAAACCGAGTGGTACATTATTCGTGTTCAATATTAAATCGAACCGCGACGCTCTTTACAACGCCAGTGTCCTCGGTACTCTTTCTTTGGTACCACGAAAACCATCTTAAGTAAATAGTAGCGCTGAGAACGATCATCGTGCAGCGATACTGTGCTGCGATGCTGGGATAAGAACCGCTGTACAGCATTTAACTTGATTATAAATGACAAACATCAGAGGCGTACAAATATCTATTCGTTCATAAAGCTTTTTAAAAAAGATCATAAAAGAACAAAACTTAACAAAAAGCGCCGGTAAATGAAACAACCCATAACGAATTACTATCGCCTCGATCATTTACAGATAAACTAAATATCCATTGTGAAATAAATATCGAAATAAATGAATAACATGCAAAAATAACAGCAACGAAAAACTCGCTTTTAGGAGATCGTGCTGTACAGCATTCTTCTTGTTGTACTTCGAGTCGGCAAATCGCAGACAGGAAGTCGCGATGACGACACATCGATATTTGCGCAGGGACCAGCCACGCCGATGGAACTGGAGAACCAGTCTCGCGAGAGAGAGAGAGAGAGAGAGAGAGAGAGAGAGAGAGAGAGAGAGAGAGAGAGAGAGAGAGAGAGAGAGAGAGAGACACCATTCCCGATCTCCTGCTCGTGGATTACGCATGGTCACCACTGAAGTAACTACTCTGCATCATGAACAGTTTGTCGATGGGATTGTGAATCGCTGCGTGCAAACTCTGCGACAACGAGGACGCCTCGTGGGACGTTGGGCCGTGATGGGAATGGTTGCCAGAATTGTGACCACCCTCCTGGCCACCGCCACCCTCGCTCTCGCCTATATCGAAACCGGCCTCCGTGCCGTCCAACGATAGATCGCTGCTGCAGAAACTCTCGCCCGAGTGACCTGGGTACGCGTCTGAAATTGGAAACAATTAAAGAAAGCTTCCTTTAAGAACGAGCTGCTCTTTAAACAATCAGGTCGGAGGCATGAAAGTATTGTATCGTCGTCGAAACTACGTTGCAGCGACTCCCGACGTTTATTCGGACACGGTTGAAAATGGAATAACTTTCTTTGTAATTGGACCAAAGTAATCGAGCTTTTGTAAAAATATAGGAATAATTCACTAGGTATCTTGTTTCCGTCTTCCTGAAAAAAAATCGGGATTTTCGAAGTTGTAAAATAAATAGTGAAAGTCATCTATTGAAATTTTCATCACGAGGTCAGATGAAGTAGTTTAAACAAATGACGTACATCATTTGTTTTATAACTTCGAAAATCCTGATTCTCTTCGGAACAACGAAAACCAGATATCTAGTAAACTACTCCATCTTTTTGCAAAAGCTCAGGTGTTTGATCCAATGGCAAACAAGTTATTCCGTTTTGAGGAGAGCCCGAATATCTTCAGGTGTCACTGTGTGTGCGCAAAATTTCAAGAAGTGGGTCAAAATTAGCGTACAAGGTGTCCCTTTAACTAACTGATTAACAGGTGAAGTTAAATAGAAACTTGTAGAATCGAAAGTCAATGTGAGAATTTTCTGAGGACCTTTTGGGGATATTCTAAGGATTTCTGAGGCCGTTTGACGATTTCTGAGGACTTCTGAGGATATTCTGTGACGGTGTGACTCTTTTTACAATTTTTAGATGATTTTGGGTGGGAGCTCTTGGCTACTTTGTCTAACAATTTCTTTTTTAGACTAAACTCTGACTTTTTGAAAGTTGATGTACATTTCTATGGCTAGAAGAGACTTACCGTCAGGCGAGTACGGGTTATTGGGGTTGAGCGGTTGAGTGGCCGAGGGGAAGCTAGAAGATTCCCCGTCGCGCATGTTCATGGCGTTCAAGTAATGACCTGCGAACGAGATCAAACGATTGGAATTGTACTAACGGACGTCTGTCCGAGCCCCATTAACCAGTCTTCGCGAAACGTTTCGACAAATCTACCCGCAATCCATGAATCGTTCTTACGAGCTTTCGGCACGAAAATGACAAGCTACATCGATCAATCAAACAATCTTACTGTGATCACTATGAGGACTCTCCGCTCGACGTTCCTCCTTCGGTTCCTTGTCCGATCCGGGCTCGGTCTTCGCCTTCCTCTGCAGCTTCTTCATCTTCGCTCTCTGATTTTGAAACCATACTTGCACCACGCGCACGCTGAGACCCGTGTCTTTCGCCAGGGCTTCCCGTACTTTCCGGCAAGGTTTCGGCGACACTTCGAACGACGCCTTGAATTGCCGCCTTTGCGCCGACGTGAGGATCGTTCGCGGTCGCTTGGGACCTCGCCGACCGTCCCGTGGTCGGTTTTCGTCCAACAGATCGTCGTCTGTAAGCCAATTTCATCCCACACATTCATTTTTTGCTGCGATCTAAATATTTTTACGTTGAATTTCAATTTGGTAAAATATTGTTGATTATTAAAACTACTTTCCTGTGGAGCCAGGAGGATATTCAGAAAGTGGCTTGGAAGAATCGTGACTAACAAACTGCTCTTCCATCGATTTTACATTAATCAATTTTCGAAAGAATTCGGATAACGTGTCGCGATTAATTTTAAACGATATTATCCTTCGTCTATAGATTGGCGTTCTATTCTTTTTTCCCATTGCTTTTGTCTAATTCATCGAGGGGAATCGTTTCTAATTACGCGTGGCTTAAGTGTAGTTACCTTGAAAACAGAGACAGCCTCGATTCGAAATTCCTGCAGGTTTTGTACTTTGGATGTCTTTAGATTGTAGTACAACCTGCGAACAATGCAACAAGGTATGTACAAATACGTTCTCGCACGTTTCGTCGATTATCTTCATTGTCTGCCGTTGCTTTTTTCTTTTCTTTCAAAGTCTGATGTAACGGATCGCGAGTATCGAGTACGAACGCGATCGACCGAGCAAGATATTTCTGCGAACGAAACTTTGCAAAGGCAATTCGTTTCTTCAAGAAACAGTCTATACATCGTTCTAAACAGACCGCCAATCTCATTTCCATCGAAACCGATTTAAAGAAGCATAGAAATTGCGATAGTCGAGCAGTTTGTTGTCAGCCGTTACGATTTTAGAAGAATTGTATCATTATACACCTGCGAGTTCGTGTTCTTTCGTCGAGAATCTCTTTGGTAATTTTTGCAAAACGGTATCCCAGCACATTTTCGTGTATAGCCACAGAAAATAAGTGGCCTAGGAAGGGTCTCATGCAGAAAGGAGAAACAGGATAGCGAGAACTGTAGAAGCGAATATTTTGCATGTGCAAGTTTGATAAACATTTACCAGGATGTAAAAGAAAGGCACACCACGAACATTACTTTCAATTTACATAGAAAGGGAGAAGATGTATCAAGATCCCGAGACGGATTTGTGAACAACGAATAAAATGAAGGAAAATAGTATCAATATGCAAGATACCACGTGGAAGGAACACAAATTCAAAATGATTAAACAAAGTATTATTTATAGACTGCAGATTATTGTGCAAATTTATCTTCGTTCCTAGGTATCGTAAAAAGCACTGCAATTTGAACGTTTAGAATTTTCTCCACTCTTTTCATCTATTACGTACACTCTGCGCAATTGGGCATCTTCAAATTGTCCATGAACGCACAAGAGCCCGCAGTCTAATTATCGAGATGATGCTGACCAACCTTGAGGACTGTTCAGGTACAGCTCGTGCTCGTAATCCCTTCTGCAGATCGGCTGGCCCTGCCGGAGGAAGTACTGCGCGCCCGGTGGCAACGGTTGCCCGCACATGCAACACGCGAAACACTCCACGTGGAACACCAAACCCGGCGCCCTTAGCACGAAGTCCGAGCAGCTGATCTTCTCCATGCACCGTCCGCACTTCACACCGAAAATCCGCTCGTAATCGGCCCGGCAGTAGAGCTTCAAGTCGCGGATGAAACAGGAGTGCGTCAACGGGGCGGCACACGCGGCACAGGAGAGGCACTCCTCGTGGTAGTTCCGTCCGGCGACCTGCATCACGTATTTGTCGGCTATGGTGCGGCCGCAGCCGGCGCAGATCGTCTCCAGGAGGCCGGACTCCGTCTTCACTGAAACCGACGGCTCTGAAATCAGCGATGGGCGATACGCTCTTCAATAGGCTCGATCATCATTGATTAAGGCTTTATATAATAACCCTGTGCATAATCCCATGCATCAGTTTATGCAATCCCATTGGAAAAGACCTTTGATTACCCTTTGGACTTTGCCGCCCCCTCCGAGGTGGCAATCTACAAACTGTGTTATAACGTCGCGAAAAGAAAAATCGTTCAACAATCCACCCGGGCTCGTTTCAAAGCGCGAGGTCTTTACCTTCTCAGCCCTGAGTTCATTCTTTTTTGAAAATGGTTTCGCGTTATGCAAGGGGTAAGAGAGTGAAGACACTTTTGGAAATTTTACAGATTCGTACGCGTCTACGGACGTTGGGGAGGTTCTCTTTATAATTCAGATCATCGTGAATTTGGAGCCCAAAGTCTTCCCTTTAAACTGACCAACTCACATTTGATACACGATATTTTTCTTGCCGTTTTATCGAGATTCGAATGGAAAGTGCACCGACGACGTTACAATGTCGAGTGGCTTCACTTTTTCACCCGTTACATCGTGTAAAGGCATTTTTGAAAAAAGAATGAGCTCAGGGTTGAAAATACAGAGACTTTGCGCTTTAGAATTAGCCCAGGTGGATTGTTGTACGATTTTTGTTCACGGAGTTACAACAGGTTAAATATCGAAGATTGGTCATTGAAAGATTGTAAGCAAACTCGGTGGTGTGCAAAGGGTTAATCATTTTCAAAGATTTTAAATTTTCTTTCGGTTTTCTTCGATCTTTACTTTTACTTAATGTAATTAAGCTAGGGTTATTTTTTTTGTTATATATAGATGAATGTAGAGGAGCTTTTTTTATTGTTAAGTCTTCTATGGGGAGATAAACGAGCAGTGTTATTTTTCTAGTGATATGACTGTCAGACTGAGAAATGTGATAGCGTTCTGCAGCGGGTAATATTGCCAGTCCCATGAAATTTATTCCGTCGCTTATCGATTGCCGATGGCGATAAACTCACGTGAACGCAGTGAAATAGGTCTCGATATTCACGTCAAATGTCAAACTTAACGACATCTCGTCCCTTTACATTTATTATTAAACTAAAGGATTTTTACCGCTTACTATTAAACTCTTCAATTATAAATTTCAAGTCTGTCCAATATCGATGTCAAGTTACTGAAAGATTAACAAAGAAATCCTCAATTGCCAAATTAAAAAATTCCAATCATTCGAGCAGCCTGTCCTCTTTGCACGTAAAAATTTCTCGATTTTCAATATCATTTACATGTTTTTCTTGATTTCGCCAAACCAACATCAAAGCCAATTATTATTATTGTCCTGGAAGCAACTACCCTTTACTTTGTCATTTTAACCAGCTCACCTGCATTGTTATTGTCGTTCGCAGGGCGAAAGGAGATCGGCGGAGCGGCAGAGCCCATGGTCGGTGGGCCCGACTCACCCTGCCGGTTCAAGCTACCTGGTAGCGGAGGGTAGAATTCCAACATGGTTCCTGGAGCTTGCGATCCCTCGGGCTGGCCCGGCTACTTCACGCCACCACACGCACACTTTCGTCCAAGGAGATGGAAAACCATCAATTCTTTCTCTACGCCTGTACAACCCTTCTCGCACCCTCGAAGAATCCTTCGAGCTCGACAGTCACAGGTAAAGGTCACTCGGGAAACCAACAATATTTATCATCCACCGTAGCCTGGGTAAAATCTTTGAACAAAGTCCACAGAATCGCGCGAAGCTGTCCGCAGGATAGAATCACACCACCCCCGTTTCACCGACCGTCAACCCTCTCCAGTCCTTCGCCGCGGTGACGAGTCTCAAGAGAAGATCCTGTGAGCGTCTTCGGGCGTTCCGACGCTGGTCCAGATCCTCGAGATCGTCGACTCTCCAACGCACATCATCCTGAACCCTGTTTTTTTCCTTTGATCTTCCGGAAGAGGGGGGGAGAGGGTGGTTTTCTCGTTTCCTCTGCAACTGGTCGCGACTCGGACAGCGTGTGCTGACCAGCTCGAAACGTGTCAGCGGCCCGGACTCTGAGGCTTTTTTGACGACAGCCACCGCATCGACAGTGAAAATCATCCCCCCCACCCCCGCTGGACCGGAGGGTGAGATTCGGAGGCGGGACGTTGGAGGTTTGTTAAGGGAGGCTGCGGAAGACTATCCGATTGGTCGCGATGGGGAACGCCCATGAGGGATAGAGAATAGAGGGGGTTGACGACTGTTGAGGTGCTCAACTGGTTGCGCGACCCTTCCAGAGATCAATATCTCGCCGACAGTGACGTACGCTGTTGGTGGAGAGCTTTGGGGAGGGTTACCTTGACGTTTTTGCCTCTTCTGGATTCCTTGGTGGTCGGGATCTTTCAAATGGTTTGGACCGTTGGCTCTTTTTTGGATAAATGGAAATATTGAATTGTGTACCCCCGGTAAAAACTGGGGGGGCCGATGACTGGGAATCGATGGGGTCGATCCTTTAGAATCCCTTGACAGCGGCGGGAGAGGCTTCCGACAGTTTCAGGTGAGGTAAAAAGATCGAATGTGGTTTTATTAGGGCGATTTTTGGTGGGGGTGGATTGAATTAATTGGTTATTGACAAGACCGTGTATCTTGGCGGATGAAGATGTTGAAAAATTTGAAAGGTGGGAAGAATAATAAAGGGAGATTTGAAGTAATAGATCGCAGACTCTTCAATAAGAAGTATATTTAATAAACAAATAATAAAAATAGTGGAAACTGTACATAATGAACGGAAGCAAAAATGTCTTCAATCCCGTTCAACTCAAAAACTTGCAAATAAGTAAATACAGAAAGTCAGAGAGCCAAAGAATGGTCCATAAGAAAATAAAATAAGAATGGGACATGGATAAATCGCAGCAGCATCGTTCACCTCCGCATCCTCGGTCCATCGCTTTTATTTACTTCACAAAAGGGTTGAGCCGCTGAGTTTCGGACAATTCGAGCTGTTTAAAGTGAAAGCTGGGGGTGGGTGACTGGGAATTGAAGGGGTTGGATCCTTGGACAGCGAGAGAGGTGTCCAGTAGTCTCAGGTGAGTTAGAAAAATTGAATATGGTTTTATTAGGGTGATTTCCGGGGGATGGATTCAATTGATTGTTTATTGATAAGACCGTGTATATTGGGGAATGAAAATATTGACCAATTCGAAGGTAGGGAGAATAATAAGGGTAGAATTGAAACAGAAGATCGCGGAATCTCCGATAAGAACTATATTTAATAAAAACATAATAATAATAATAGAAACAATACACGACGAATTGCAGCGAAAAAAGAAGCTTCATCTCGACCGCCCAGAAGTAACAGAAAAGTACAGACGGGCAAAGAATGGTCCGTAATAAAATAAAATACAACGAGAACGGGACATGGATAAATCGCGGCAGCATCGTTCCTCACCTCCGCATCCAGGCCCGTCGCCTTTGACTCGGGACAGATCGCGTAACGTCGCGTCCGACAAATTCGTCCCGCAAATGCACCAGCCCCCAAAAGTGCGAGCATACGCTGGCTGTCGGGTCCGGCTCACCGGTGTCTCCCCCTCGCCACGTTGTGTGTCCGCACGTGTTCCATCGTTGAAATACTTTGCATCACCATTACCGTCTCGACTCGATGCCCCTTTGTACCGTGGCTACGAAGGGGCAATAGCGTAGCTTCATAGGCAACTAGGCGTATCATTCGTGCGACGAGGGGTGGAAGCGCGGGTGCACCACGAGGCAGTAGAACAGAGACAAAGAGATCCCCCCCCCCCCACACACATATATATATAGGCTTTTATTTGACAAACATCGTTGATAGGCGAGCAGTACAAAGGATGGCATTGTCGCGTATTTACGCGGGACTGACAAACGGCCAAATACTTGATACGCAGACGTCTCGTACTTTCAAAATACTGGGGAACGTCGCGAATCGTCTTTCGCGAGATATTGCATTCAGCATCGGGAGACGTTTTCTGGCTCGTATTTTTCCATTGGACGCATCGCGTGCTTCTGTATTTTTCTCGCCCGAGGTAGGAGCTTATGCGTTCTTGCTTTTGTGTGTTGTGTTTGTTTAATAAGAGGGTGGTTGCTCGCATTTCATGATTATACCTTTTTAATTGTCCTTCCGCGAGACACAAATAAAGATTTGTATTATTGATTATCTGAGGTGTTAAGAGTCAATTTGTTAAATTAAGCCCCAGGTTTTGTATTAAACTTGAAGAAGCCCCGTAGCGAGTTATCGATCCGTAAACGAATTTAACGAATCGCATAATTTATCATCTGAAGTATTAAAAATCATATTGCAAAGTTGAGCCCCAGATTTTGGGCGAACGTCAAGAAGCTTCACAGTTAGTTATCAATCCCGATGCAAGGATAGAACAAAAGAGTCCCCTCGGCTTTTTATTTGCCAAATACGATTTCTATACAGACAATGAACCAGCAAACACCTCTCGACGTTCAATATGTCAATTCTTCGAGATTCACGTCCGTATGCAGTCCAGCTATTATTCAGCCTGATTGGCTTCGTACAATCAAACATATCACATCCGAGGAACAATAGAAACAAAACGGTGAATTAATAAACTTCATCCGTGAAGTTAAATTTAATAAATGAACATCAAATTGCACATAAACGATGGTTGAGATAAAAGTAGAGACAATTTCCAACAATATACGTTTCAATAAATGTGATATATTTCTATATGTGTAAGATAGCTACAAATTTGAAATCTATTACTATTACTAAAAAAAAAAATATTAAGATTAGAGTGAAGAATACTAATCGTCAAGACTGTTAATAAAAGATGCAGGAAATATAAAAACACCAACTACAGAATGCTTGAAATAAAAGTGGAAACATTTCCAGACAATACACGTTTTGACAAATTTCATGTATTTCCAAGTACTATAATTACAAATTTAAATTCTATTACTGTTTCTAAAACTGTTACTGAAAATTACTGCGACTAGAGTAAAGAATACTAATTACTGTGACTATTAATAAATAATACAGGAAAAATCAAATACCAAATAATGCAGAATGCTTGAAGTAAAAGTAGAAATATATTCAAACGATACACGTTCATAACAAATTTCAAGTATTGCAAGTACTATAATTACAAATTTAAATTCTATTACTGTTACTAAAACTATTACTGGACATTACTACGATTAGAGTGAAGAATACTAATAGCTAAGGCTATTAATAAAACACTAAAAAAAACGAATAAGAATGAAATACTGGAGCATGAATGAGAAAAATTCGAAGAATTCTTTCCTGGAGCCGAAATAAGGGATGCCAAAGCAATGTCACCTGGCCAAAAAGGGGGTAAATCTGAGTGGCGAAACTCGAGCAACCCTCCTCGCAGCAGCGGATGTTTAGCACGGTCTTATCTCGGGCATAATAGAAATTAGGGAAACCCAGTGACCCCCGCGATTTCACGGCGCATAAAGGCACAAAAGTCGCTGCTTCGCGCCCCGATGAAATATGGTTCCTTGCAGGTGCATCCACCCCATACACTGTCGTTCCACCCTGCGCCCTCACCATTGTCCCGGATATGTGACACTGACGCGATCCGTGTAATTATGCCGATACGGTTTCATCGTTGTTTCGTGACAGGGAGCAAAAGCATCCCCCGAACACCCTTTGGTCACGCATCCATTGGGGAGGGGGGGGGTGAGGCGGGGGGTTGCTTCTGCATGGTAATAAGCGGTGAGGAGCTTTTCGGTTTTCCTGTAAACAAGCGAACTTTCCTGACGATAGAATTTTGGAATTTAAAGCAGCATGGATGGAGTCTTTTTGTTAATAAAATGTATTGATAGTAGATATTTTAAATATAAATGAATAGGATTTTATTCTTATCCCAAATTTCTTACGCGAATGCAAAAGTTTCGACTAATATTTGAATGATAAAATCATTATAATTAATCGGGTTACCGAAGAGTTAATATTCATTCTGATTACAAGATATAAATTGACAGGATTTCATTCTCGCTCTTTTGGAATCTTGGAATTTAAAGCAGTATGGATACAGTCCTTTTATTAATAAATTATATTGCTAATAGATTTCTAAATATAAATTAGTAGGACTTTATTGTTATCCCAAATTTCTTACACGAACGTGAACAAGCTTCTACTAATATTTTAATAATAGAATCATTATAATTATTCTGCCTACCGAGGATTCAATATCAATTCTGATTACTATATTCAAGCAAATGTAAAACTGAGAAGGGAAAAAATGAACTTAATGAATTCGATAACCATTCGATCATTCCGGTAACATATCTGCCTGCCACTTAACAATCTCAATAATTTAATAACACAGAATTGTGTAATACGTAGAGCAATTATTCCATTTATGGAATACGCGTTGAAAAAGAGTACAGAACGACCAAAGTTGAGTGGGCTACTACTGAAGAACTTTTTTACAAGTTTTCTGCACGTGGTCGTCCGTGCACCCTTTAGTCACGCACAAAGGGGTGTCTCTGGATCATAATACGCGTCGAAGATTCTCGGGCCCAGTTGCGGCATGGAGATTCACGGAAGGGTGACTCGCATTTTAAATTACCGTCATTGATTGTAAATTAGGCGGCACGAGCTGTACAACTTGATCAGTGGCAAATCGATACTGGGGGGGTTGAAAATTCGTTCTCCTTTTTTAAATTAATCATATTATTACGAGCATCGAGTAAGAGCAACGAATGAGACACTTGTTACAATTTATTTTCATGATTTTTTCATTTACACACAACATTAGCATTTACTTCTTACCCATATAATATTTCATTATTAATATAGTGTATTTTTTACTCCAATTCGGTTTGTTTTAAATCTAAAATGTTGCTGCTTCGAACCTCGCCAAAAGGTAAGGTACTTGTTATAATTAATTGTCAAGCTCTTTCAATTTACATAAAACACTAGAATTTGCTTTATTATCAATATTTGATAATAAATATATAGCAATCTTTCTATACCGATTACATATTTCGGTCTGAAGCATTACTCCTGCGAAATTTTAATTAACAATTGCTACTTTAAATCCCACATAATTGCTATATAGCGATAACAATTCTGAATATTAATATTATATAATATTATATAATAGCCGAATATTAATATTCGGAATGTTAATATTAATATTCAGAATTCTTATTGCTAAAGCTGAGAAAAAGTTGCGGAAAAGCAATTATGTGGCATTTAAATAGCAATTGTTAATTAAGATTTCAGAGGAGTAATGCTTCAGATCGAAATATGGAATCGATATAGAAAGTATACTATATTTATTTTTGAATATTGATTATATTTATATTATATTCTTTATGTTAATATTCTGAATATTATTATTAATATTACTTCGCCGATGAAAGAGTGGATTTCGGTCTAAACAACTAATTGGTCACAGACTTTCCACGATCATTGTACCCGAATCGATACATTGTCAATTTCAAAAAGCGTAAGCAAGTGGAGCAAGCGTTTAATCGTGGAAGGCGACCTATACCAAGCAGGCACGTGTCCTCAGGCTTGTTCCGTCCCCTCGCGCGGCACGATCTTAGAGGAATTCCTCGCTGGTCTGCCCCGGATAAAATGTAATAACGCGTCGTCCTCTTCAGGCTGGCGCGCACGAATCCATCTTTCGTTAACGAGGGTGGAGGCTCACGATTGCGTCCCAGGAATGCGTGATGACTACTTTGTCAGGAATGCGCCTTGCCGTGGCGCCCATACGCGAAACGGGAGCGTCGGGACGCCCCGTTGCCAGCAGCTGCGCTCGGTTACATCCACGATTCAGAGTCAAGGAACGTCGACTCTTTTCACTGCTCCCTTTTTTTTTTGTGCGTCTATTTTTTCTTTTTTAAAGAAGCAAGTATATCATATACTGGGTGTTTCGCTAGCTCATGCAAATGCTTTACGGAGCGATTGCTGAGGAAATTTTCAACAACATTTTCCTTTGCCGAGATCTTGGTTAAGGCTTCGTTTTGGTTCGGCTGGGCGCGCGCTCTGATTGGTCAGCGTTTTTCGTTGATGATTCAACAACGAAGCTTTAACCACCGTTTTGGCAAAGGAAAAAGTTCTTCGGTATCGCCTCAGCAATCATCCCTTAAAATATTTGCACGAGGTAGCGAAACACCCTGTACAAGTGTTCGGAATTGTAATGTGCTGGGGGAAATGAAGTAAGATGTCTGCAGATATTATTACATCGATCAAAGTTAGTATAAATTGTTTAAGAATAATGTTCACCTCTTCTGTCACTTGAAACATGAAATCTGGAACGGGTCAAATTGACGGGTTCTGTAAATCTGGTGTTAGTAGAGAAAGGAAGAAGGCAAGCGATTCTGTCGGCTAACGTGAATTATTTGCCAATTGTTTCGCGATTCTATTGGCAGTCGCAACTTGTGGAATTAGGGGGGGTTTAAGGGTTGGCTTGTGTTGGAAATACATGTTAGAGGAAATTGTTGCTTGGATTTGCCACGGGGAATTATTTGAGCTCGAACTTGATTCGTTGTAAAAGTATCAAATTATTAAAAATGTCTTATATTTCTTTATGAAATATTCGATGATTCTTTTTACTTGTATTGTATCTATATTGTTTAACTACACTATTAGTCACCATTCAAATGAAAATACTTTCTTGTACAATACTCTTTATAGCCGTATTTATATTGTTTGTTTGTAGACTATAACAGTAACTAATACTATAATTTATAGTACTATAATTTAGTATTTATATTTATGGTACTATCTATGAATAAATTATAGTACTATAAATTATAGTATTAGTTACTGTTATAGTCTATAAATAAACAACATAAATACGGCTTATTAATACATGTATAAATATGTCTAAATACTTGATAGTATTAGTTACAGTCCCAATAAGAGTACGATATCGCTGACAGTTTCCATTTTAATTCCCCCGAATTTTTCTTATGAATTCCGTCTAACGCCTTCGTCCTTCAGAAGCATCCTGAATACGCGCCGATTTTCCGCATGAACGGCGTCACCAAGCCGCGTCCTTTTTCAAAAGAATCAGTCATTCGCTGGAGAGCGGGTCGAAAGGGAAGAAAGTATCGAGTGAGCTTGGAATCCTGTCTGCTCCTCCCGTTTCGTACATCCTGCAAAAGGCATGCGTCCTTTTTATCTGGGAGCAGAATCGTGAGCTTTAAACGTGTTGCGAAACTCGTGGAAAATATAATCTTTTAACATTCTTCAAGCTTGAGAAATTCAGATGTTCAAATAAGAGCAATAACAATTTAATCAACCTGAATTAGAGAAAGAAACAAGTATACACCTTCGAAAGATAAAAGTAGAGTCCTGACCGGATGCATTCATCATCAGTGGATGCAGAGTTGAAGAGCTAGGCTAACGCTTTCACCCCCTGAATAATGAAAAAAATCTTCTATGTAAATATTCATATTCCTTATGAATACCTTCTCGTCCCTTCGCCAGTCAAATCTCACTCGTCGCGGAATCTCATTCTTCCTTTACTTTCTTTCTGGCATTCGAATAAGAATGATACCCGCGATATTCGAGCGTCTGTTTAAAATCGTTGCGCACAAATTAACGCTGTAAACCTGCGTTAATAGTTTCCTTAGAGATATCCAACTTTTTTTCGCAAAGGATTCAATTAGTCTTATCAAAATCTCGCTGAATCTCGGATATCTTATAAAATTCCAAAATCAGTATTCCGAATACGCACGATGATATGAACTATTAAAGATGATCAGCGAAAGCCTTTAGCTTGATATTCTTTGCAATGATTTTTCAAAAACGCGTGATCAGATTGCGGATTTTTACGCATTTACAGGAAATTTAAGGCCGCAAAACTGCGGTGGATGTACATAGTATGAAACACTGTACAAAATATTTAAATCATAGTGCTTTTCATAATACCTGTTACTTTATAATACCTTTTTATAATACCCGTTATAATAGGTTGGTGAAATAATTTCCTATCGGAAGTTCAACCCTTTTTCCCTACATTTTCAAAATTACGACTTTGCACAAATATCCGCGGTCTACACGCAACAAATATCGCAACACCAATTTGCCCCGACGAAAATCCTTCTCGATCCTCCAACACCTTAAAAATCAAATCGGAATCGCATTCAGATAAATGGCCAATCTCGAAACCCACCCCTTGCGAATCTATTGCTCCCCCAATAAGTTCGCCGGCGTACAAGTCCATGGCGAGAAAAAGTAAACAGGGATAAAAACGAGAGACACAGAGTCAACGGCGGACGGCCTTACGATATAGCCACTGTGCAAACAACCACCCTCGTCGACCATCTTCAACCCCTTCTCCGATACCACCCGCGGCTACCCCTACTGTTTCGTTCCCGACCCCCCCCCCCCCCGCCGTTGCCCCTCACCCTGCGCGTGGAGATTTTGATTCTCCGTCGGATTCACGGGCATTTCCGGCGAGAAACGGACGAAGGTGAGCGTCAGATCGCGATTAACAACGAGCGCGGCGGTTCAAAGAACGATTTTCCGCCCGCTTGAGCCGAGGCGACACGTGTCGGCGCGTGCCACTCGTGTGCGACCTTACACGATTGCATCGGTGCTACTTGTCCACGGGACACCCGTGGATCGCTGCTTTGTAGACAGTTCTTTTTCATTTTTTATATCGGTGATCGCGATCCTTGAGATCCATTTGCATGTAGGGGAGGTGGTGGGTTGCAGTTAATCGTTTCAGATCATCATTGGGCTGGAAGAAGGAATACTGTGAATAGATTGGCGAAAGTTCCCTAGATTGGACCAATTAAGAATGCACCTCCATAAGTCTGAAACGGGTTCACGGTTTTTTGAAAATAATTTGTGAATAATGTCAGGTCACTGTAATCAATACGTGTGTGTAACGTAAAAAACTGCTATGCTATGTACTTGATCACAAAAGAAAAACATGTTTTCGGAATAGCGTCAATGGTTCAATCTAGGAAAGCAGTTTCCTAGATTGGACCGCAGGTATCGCATATTGGACTACGTCTATTTTTCTCTATTTTCAATAAAAATTCTCGCTTAAAAATGTACATAGTTTCTGTAAAAAGGAATATGAAAAAGAAGCCTGAGAAACAGTTTACCCTATACTAAGAAAAATTAAATACACAATTGACAAAACAATCAGTTGCTAACCGACTGGCAGTTTATGCGTTTCGCAATAAGATTGGCGGAGTGACAATTCCTTATTCCCTGCTTTGTTCTTCACACTTGCTTCGTTCAATGTTCCATCTTTTCTACGCTGTAACATTTCCGCGCTTAGGGTAGACGAGAATGCATTATTCAGATCGGTCCAACTTAAGAAACATTGGGTGGTCCGATTTAAGAAATTAACCCGATTTTAACATTTAGGTATGATAAGCGGAAACCAGTGAATACATGTTTGTGCTTAAAAAATTACACCCCCCATTAGTATTCAATATTTCCCTGCCAGTCAAACCTTACCGCTTATGTAATTTTGAAGCAAAATTAATATTCAAATTAATGAAATAAAGCAATTTAAAATTAAATGTAACAAGCAAATTAAAATGAAATATTCATCACGCCGCAGTTATTACTCTATTCTACGGTATTTTGTCTCCGTGTTGTTGCTAATCAACGTGTGAACTATAATCCCGTGCAAAGAGATGTAGCCTAAGTCAATTAATACGTGAATGAAGACGGTGGTACGATTTAAGCGCCGGCCCAGCTTTCCCTTATATTCTTGGGGAAATATAATAAATTCATATTCAAGGCTTATCTTGAATTTTGTCAGTCTTCCTTCAAGCCTCGAACAGATAGCATCTCTTCTATGGAAGTCTAATTTTTGTTTTTAATTATTTGTTTAGAATTGTAAGGGGAATGATGATTTATATCTCCGTACCAATTATAGGCTGTATTTATGCTTATTTTTTATTTTCTTATTCGAAATACGATTGTTCAGATCTAGTAAATTGTTCACCAATATTGTTTTAATTAATATACTAATACTACAAGGAAAATAGAGTTGAAAGCGAGTGCAGGTAAAAATAAGTATCAATACAGTTGAATCTAATTACAAACAACTTATTCAATGAATATAAATAAAACATGCAACAACTGCTAATTAGAATAATTTCAATAATATTCGTCGAACATCTATTATTGCAAAATGATATATTCTACCTATGATTCTAAATTACATATATATATATATATATATATATATATATATATATATATATATATATAACAAATTGTTCAAAATTCTGGTTCACCGAGGAAAGGAAATTCCCAATGATCCCACAGAGGAATTTTTGCCGACATGTCGATATTGACACGCGTCGATCGTTTCAGAATCTGTTAAAATCTGTTGGTGTTTGCCGGAGGAACAGTTCCCAGGTTCGGGACCGGTCGGGGACCCTTGTTTTCCGAGCGGGTCGCGCGGGCAATTTCGGAAAAGCCGGTCACTTTGCAAATAGTTGCTCTCGTTTGCTGCCAGCCTATGAAGATTTCATAGCGATCGTTCTTCCTATTCAACGATCAATGGGGCGGGCAGTGAATGTATCGTATTGACAGGGGTCACGTGTCGCGGGCGCATCCCGTGCTCTCCTACGCCCATGGGAAAATTGGGGGAAAAAGCGGGGTTCGGCGAAAGTCATACCCGCTTCTTGAGAACTCTTTGATCTCTTTCCAATCGGCGAACTCGATGGAATTTTAAAGAGAGGATAGTACAATTGTACATTACCCATTATTAATATTCAACGCAGTCGTAGTATTTTTCTTTACTTGAAAAACGTTGGATTCAATTTCAGTTAAGTAGCAAGTAAACGAATGATGAATAGTGTCAGTTGAACTGCGGCTAAACGAATGATAAATTTCCGATTAGAATCTTTAATCATAGGAAAAATTAGAGTGTGTAATATCATGTTCGAATTTCATTTTTACACATCGAAAATAATATATTGGGCCGTTTATTTTGAAAGTAAGTCCATTTTTCAAGCAAAATTAAGGGAAGGATATGAATAAAAAGTTCGCATTAAAATATATGGAGATTTGTACTTTTCTAATTTTTGTTTTTTAAGTGGGCTTACACCACTTTGAAAATAAGCGGCCCAATATTATTTAAAACACTTCCGTGCCAGAACACAAAGGTCTGATTCGTATTATGCGCTACCAAAGTGCAAACTATTCGACGATCGACATTTTCAAAGGCACGAACGATCAAACAGGAGGATCCTCGGCGAATAAATATTGTTCTTTGCTAAAATCACATGAGCACACGTTCCAATTCATATCCGGTCGACGACGGTCAAATAAACCGATGGCTACCGATTGTTTTTCATGTTCCGTTCGCGTAACGTTTCTTCTTCCTTCCTCCGATGGATCACTGCGCTGTCGATGAAAATGTTGATTTCCGGTTTTCCAGTGTTTCGTCATTTTATAATTTCTTTTTCTTGTTATCAATATGACACTGTGCCGTGTGTGTGTGCATGTAGAAACACAGTTGTTACTTATTTTTACACTGGGACTTACTTGCTTTTCTTTGGAAAAGGTCGAAAGATTGGAAAAATTGGGAAAATGGAAAAAATTAAAGATAGAAGAATATTTATAAATAATACGTGAAGTAATATTACACGAAATGTCTTATGGAACGTTCAAACGATAAATATCAACTGCCAGTATCTCAAGATTCTCGAAATTATTAATATTAAAAGATATTCAATATTATAATCATATTATTTTATAAGGTCCTCAACATTATCATATGTAAGCGAAAACGATCAATATACATTGCCAGTCCAATGTTACCAATATTACGATAATATTGAGGACCTTGAAACATTGACGATATGTATATTTATATTGTATTTGTATTTTATTGAATTGTGCGTGGGATTCGCGTCCATTACAATCTTACAGTTCGTGTGAGCATGAAGCGGTAATTACGGTAACTCTAAGCTTACACTTGTAGTAAAGATTCTCGGCTATCCTTTGCATTCGTTTTCAACTTATCTTTACCTACTATATTATAGTATGAGAACACACATGCGACCGGCGCGTGTTCTTCTAATGCCTAATCTTACTTATATTTTACGTTTGGTTCTAACTTAATTTCCTTATTGGTTGGTAGCTTATACATACAGCTTATACATACATACAGGTAGCTTGTATATACATTTATATTAATCGTCTGAACAGCTTCGCTGCACACGAAGAAGATAAGAAAGACGAGGCGCTTCCAAAAGACACAGTCCCTTCACGGTTCACGTGTGAAAATCAAATATCGAGCGGCGAGGGCGGGAGACGGGGGGAGAGGGACACACACAGTTCGGTGCAAGGAACTTTATTCATAAATCGCAGGCGAGTGAATGATCGGCGGTGTTTGCCGTTCCAGATATTAACTGTATCCATGCAGTGTGCCCACCGGGCTCCAGGATATTATGACCGTTCTCGGCGCATAATTAGTAATCCCCGGCACGTGACGTACACGTGACTGCGGCTCGCGCGACCTACACCTTCGACCAGAAGGGTGGTTTCGCTGGTAGCCTGGAACGGGGTCGCGCGGATCGGAGAGAACGCTCCTCCCGGTTCGGTCGCGTGCGCGTTTAAACGCTCCGTTTTTCCTCTAAGGCTGTGCCAGTGACCGTCGCGTTCAATTAAACCTGTCATCCGTGCTTGCGGACCGATTGATCGGAAACGTTTCGTCCCCCTTCACGCCCACCGGCTCGGAATTTTCCTTTTGAAGATCTCTATTAGGGTGTTTAGCTGGATGCTTCTCCATACGGGTGTAGGATATAAGCTGTAATATTTGGTAGTGCAATACATACTTAAATATATATAATTAGAAACGAAGATGTACGAATATAGATATTATGATGCGACAATCATTAAGGAAATGTGGAAGGTACATTGTCTATCAAGAAACTCGGAAAGGGAAAAGTGAGTGCCATAAGCAATATTAACAAAGCAAGATTTGATCTCCGATGAATGTAAAAAAAACAGATCATTCCGATCAATGTGCACCTGATTCCATCTAAAACACCAGCTAGAAATTGTTCTTCGATGGTCTCTATTAGGACGTTTAGTAGGATGTTTCTTCATCCAGTTGTAGAATATTAATTCTAATCATTGTTAATGCAATATATTTAACGATATATAATTACAGAGATATATGAATACAAATATCATAATGCAACAATATTTAAGAAAATATACATACACACTGTCCATTGCACGTTTATTCAAGCGACTAATAAATGTAAACGTTAAAATCAGTTCCATGAATAATATTAACAAAGCAAGATTCCATCTTCCATCCGATGAATCCACAAAAAAAAAAAAAATCATTGGAGTCAATGCAAACCTAATTCCACCTGAAACACCCTAATCGAGACTTGAAAGGGAAAAAAAAATCCCAAGAAGCGTTTCCCGAAGGACGTAAATCTGCCCCCCCCCTACGAAATTCGAAGGATCAACAGGCTTCGAGGCGGAGGTGGCCGTACAAATTGCGAAGGACTCGCGTCGCGTTGCTAGTTTCCGCGTAAGCATAGGCGGGCACGATGGACGGTGTACGCGGAACGAAGCCGGGCGAATTTTTACGAGGCGAAGGGCGTTCTACGGGAGGCTCCCGTCGCCGCAGAAATATTCCCATCGAGCCACCCAGTGAAGGGGCGGCGCGAACGGTCATTAATTATTTATGTGCGGCAAGACGTAACGATCGGCGACGCGTGTCGAGGCTTTTAGAGGCTCCGGCGGGACCGTCTGGCCGAAGGTCGCCACCTTTGCACCTTCCGATCCGCCCCAGGGAAAATAGTCGGCGACTTTATTACGGGGGTGTGAGCCGTTTGCGGGGTTAATGAATTTTGCGGGAGATTTCGTTGTCGATGCGGTCCGCGTGTAACGCGTTCTGTCGTTCGCTTGCTCTTTGCGTTGGTTGTAACTCATCGATTCGATTCATTATCGAACGTAGTTGAGACAACGTTGATACGTGAACGGAAATGTTTGTTTTCTACTTGGGATACTCTTCGTTCGAGTCGAATTAAATAGAGTTTTTTTATGAATGAAGACAGTCGTATCTCGAGATTTATTACTTTTTAATTAACGACGATTGTCGACTGCTCTGTTAGAAGATTGAATACGGTACTCGGGTATTTATTGAATCTATTTGTTTCACGTGGTTCTACGCGATTAACAGGTGTATCGGTATCTTCGGTTCACAGTCAGGGGCAGCGATAACGGTGTATGGACACAGCTTTCTGTTCTCAAGAGATGAGACATTCTGACGATTACGCGTTATCATTCTCAAAACATTAACATATGCTTTATTGCCCAGGATTAATTGGCATTAATGAAATCTGCTCGAGAATACCGAGCATTGTACTATCATGCATATAAATACAGTTCATTTTTGTACGTTCAAATTTCTCATTGAGTTGTTCAACTAAGTAAAATGTTTCAAGCCCAAGTAGAAGTGAAAATTTAAAATTAATAACCCTTTTACAAGAATTCCAGCGCACGTTTAACGAATCAGAAGTAAAATAAACTTTCTATTTCTCGATTTGTTACTTCATCTACTTTACCTGTACGAAAATATTAACAATTACTGTTAGGAAACGCTGCTAAAAGGAAAGTCGTCGATGTCTAGGTGATCATTAACAAACAATAAACCCCCCGCCCCGGCAACGAATTAAAGTTAAAATCATTGCAAGGAATTCCAGCCCGCGTTGAGCAAATCAGAAATAAAATAAACTTTCTATTCCTCCATTTCTTTACTTCTGCCACTTTGCAAGTAGGAAGAAACTAATAATTAATAACTGCTAGGAAACATTGCCTAAGAGATAATCGTCGAAATTCAGGCGATCAGCAATAAAGAATAAAACAGCCCTCAATCAATTAATATAAAAACTATGAAAAAATACCAGCCCACTCTTGTAAACTTTCTATTTCTCGATTTTAAATAGTTGAAATTCAAACGATCAGCAGTAAAGAATAAAACACCACCCCCTCAAGCAATTAAAATTAAAATCACTGCTAAAGAATTCCAGCCGGCGTTTAACAAATTGGAAATAAAATAAACTTTCTATTCCTCCATTTTTTTACTTCATCCACTTTGCTAGTACGAAGAAACTACTAGTTAATAAGTGGTAGGAAACGTTGCCTAAGAGACAATCGTCGAAATCCAAACGATCAGCAGTAAAGAATAAAACACACCCCCTCGGTCAATTAAAATTAAAATCACTGCTAAAGAATTCCAGTCGGCGTTTAACAAATCAGAAATAAAATAAATTTTCTATTCCTCCATTTTTTTACTTCATCCACTTTGCAAGTACAAAGAAATTATTAATTAATAAGTGGTAGGAAACGTTGCCTAAGAGACAATCGTCGAATTCCAAACGATCAGCAGTAAAGAATAAAACACACCCCCTCGGTAAATTAAAATTAAAATCACTGCTAAAGAATTCTAGCCGGCGTTTAACAAATCGGAAATAAAATAAATTTTCTATTCCTCCATTCTTTACTTCATCCACTTTGCTAGTACGAAGAAACTACTAATTAATAAGTGCTAGGAAACGTTGCCTAAGAGACAATCGTCGAATTCCAAACGATCAGCATTAAAGAACAAAACACACCCCCTCGGTCAATTAAAATGAAAAACACATGAAAAGAATTGCAGCCCACGATTAACGCATCGGGGGTAAAATAAACGTTCTGCTTCTCCGCGTTTCGTTTCACTCTCGCTTGCAATTACAAGGATCCGAACGATCAATTGCTTCCCGGAGGATGCTCTGCGCAAGGGAAAAATCGTCGACATCCGGCCGATCCTCGAAGATCGATGACGCGAAAAATGGCTGCCACGGCAGCCACCCCCCGTCCTCTGCGCATCGAGGAGGTCTAGCCCCGGTACAAGGGATCAACATGAGCTTAACGGCAGGCGCCAATATACCTAGCCAGCCCTCCCCCTCCGTCCCGCGTACATACCGGCCGAGCCGTCAAGCCGCGGTATTAAACGGGGCATGCGTGAGGTACACGGCGGTTGGTCGCATGTACGTTTCCAGCAACCCTCCTACGCCACCCTTCTCGGCCCAGCTCCGTGCGCGTATGTACATTCTTACTATTTCCAAGGAAGCATCACCCCCGCGCACCGTCCCGACGAGACGATTAAATTAAAGACGAACGTGGGAATATGAAGATATGGACAGGGGGGGAGATGAGGGGGCGCGCAATGATAATCCCTGGGGTCGAAAGCTAAAGATTTATCACGACCCGTCTAATTTGGCTGACAATTTATTGCTTCAGGTGGAATTGTTATTTAATGCGGAGGGACAGAGGTGGTGAGAAGAGGACAAGTTCACTTCGACTTCTCGTCATAATTCTGCGGCTGATTAACCGATTCGATTGAACGTTATTTTGGTAGCTATTCTAAGCGCGCCGTATTCATGCGAAATTTCATTTTCATGCAGGGCAGCAAAGTTGAACCCTCTCGTGCAGCAAACATTTCGTTGATTCTCGTCATTTTTCGTAAGGAAATAATAGGTTCCCACTTGCAGCGGGACGAAAAGATTTGGACGAACTAAAACGTTCTAATTCAAATAAGCAACCGCGCGATCTAGCTGAATGAACGACGTATAGGATAATGAATTTAATTAGTATAAATTAGTGAAGACGTTTGTTTCTTTAAGTTAGAATGCGTTAATTTGTTAAAGTTTTTGTTCCCCTGCAGGTGGAAGTAATTTAACCCATTCTGTCGCCAAAGGTCCATTGAACTTTTATTGTGCAAGAATGGGGCACCGTATTAAGGCGTTATATTAAAATAGAAATAACGTTCAGCCGAATCGGTTAACTAGTTTCACGGTTATGAACAAAGGTCCAAGTGGACCCATCTTTTTCCAACGCACCGTATATCTTTTATTCTTGAATTTATCGCATAAACATATCGAAGTACTGGAGCACTTTAATTAATTTCACGACAGAACTCCCCGCCTCCCCCGGAAGAACAGAAAATTCCCGATACTTAGCCTGAAGGCAAATTATTAAACCGGGAACAGGAATCTTTTTATTTTCCATCTTTAATCAAAATCACTGCACTCTTCCCTCTCCCTTCATTTTTACAAACAAATTTTTATCCGTCACGATAACTCCCATCACGATCGAATCATGAATATTCTAAAGCGTCCTCGCTTGTAACGTCGAGATCGAGATAATAAAAAATTCCTTCGGACCCGATCTATTTGCAATCCTTTCGAGCCGGAGAAATGAATCGAATCCAAAGGAGGAATATTTCAAGCGATCCGTTCCGCGATTAATCCCCACTGGAATCGCCGCTTTTCTACACGGTTTTCGCCATATTAATAATCGTTCGTGTACAATAGCGGATCGGTTCGCGGAGTGCGTTCAGTATAAGGAATTGAATAATCACGAGTATTTACGATACCGGTGATTATGGTAATGTAATCGAAGTATAGATCTAAATAATGAAGAAAAGCAATAAATGGATTTCAGTACAATTAACGTGGTAGTGATAAACTAATAACTGTAGTGTCCATTCGATTGTTTGATTATACGTGAGATTAAACACTTTGAAAAGAGTTGGAATGAAAGAAAGTTAGCAATCTTCATGATTATTAATGGTTATTAAAGTTCAGGCTCTAATAAAAGTACACTATTTTACTGTTTATTGGGATAATAATAAATTATGTAATAATATCATTAAGCTTTACTCGAACTTGATTTGTTCTCTAACCGTGTTCAATGCTAAATTCGAACGTTAGAAGATGATTATTTCAGAATTTCTTCGTCGACTCAAGTATACTTTGAAATATATCTTGTTCCGTTTTTAATTTCGCCGAGGAAAGCGTAGCTTGCAGAAGGCTAAACACGTTGAATTAAGCTGCGAGACGCACCTCAGTTATTTGGAACGCCACGTCGTAGGATATTCAAGGGTGGTGTCCCCTTTCATCCGTTCGAGTGCCTTGTAAGATTTAATGAAAAATTTCGGAATTTGTCTTCGCGGAGGATGATCCGAAGGAACTTGGAAAGTCTACAAATAGGAGATGCTCATCCTCGTTTAAATTATAAACCGTAACTTCTGTCTGCTAAGTTCCCCTTAGATTGGCGAAGAAAAAAAGAATATATAAACCACCCCCGCGGACAGGTATCAATCGCAGCAATGGCCGAAAGTGTGCCCTTGCCAGGCTCTGCCGATGCTCAGACCCCAGGCTGTGTGTGCTGTAGCATTGTATAAAGCGCAAGCCTCGTCCTGTAGTAGGAGCCTCCCCTGCTCCCCCTCCCCGCACTATTGACGGGAGTTTTAATAAAAGTGCCCCCACCAGGAAGGCTAAGCGTCGCAGTGGAAGGACCCGGTGAACGCGGGGCCAAGAAGATATTGGGTAAAGCAAAGATCGTAAGGACACTTACAGACATCGGGGGCCCGGCCGAAATTTCGGGGAGATTGAGACCGTGCCACACCACCCCCGCCCCCAACGTAGGCCAGGGTAATCGTAATTTTCGGAGGCGAGAGATAACGCTGGACGCGAAGGGAATAGAGGCTTCGAATACGTTGCTCGGATTTAGTTGCTTTGATGGAAAATAGTGTCTTCTTCTTGGACAGAGATTTGGTTTTTATTTATCGTTTAGATTATTTGAGTCTCATCGATTTAGTGTAATTTAGTTCAGATATAGAATAATTCAGATCAGAATATAGACTTCGAATACGTTGGTCGGATTTAGTTGCTTTGATGGAAAATAGTGTCTTCTTCTTGGACAGAGATTTGGTTTTTAATTATCGTTTAGATTCTTTGAGTCTCATCGATTTAGTGTAATTTAGTTCAAATATAGAATAATTCAGATTAGAACAGAGACTTTAAATACGTTGCTCGGATTTAGTTGCTTTGATGGAAAATAGTGTCTTCTTCTTGGACAGAGATTTGTTTCTTAATTATCGTTTAGATTATTTGAGTCTCATCGATTTAGTGTAATTTAGTTTAGATATAGAATAATTCAGATCAGAATAGAGACTTCGAATACGTTGCTCGGATTTAGTTGCTTTGATGGAAAATAATGTCTTCTTCTTGGACAGATTCCTTTTTTAATTCTTGTTTAGAGTATTTGGGTTTCATCGATTTAGTTTAATTCAGTTCAGGTATAGAATAATTCAGATCAAAATAGAGACTTCGAATACGTTGCTTTGATGGAAGATAATGTCTCCTTCTTGGACAGGTTCTTTTTTTAATTCTTGTTTAGATCATTTGGGTTTCATCGATTTAGTTTAATTCAGTTCAGATATAGAATAATTCAGATCAGAATATAGACTTCGAATACGTTGCTCGGATTTAGTTGCTTTGATGGAAAATAATGTCTTCTTCTCGGACAGAGATTTGTTTTTTAATTATCGTTTAGATTATTTGGGTTTCATCAATTTGGTTCAATTTAATTCACATTTACAAAATGAGACATTACAGAATTTCCTTGACAATAGGACTTTTTAACAATATGAATATTTGTATGTTATTGCTTAATTCTTTTAACTAACATACGTGGAGTTATTTAGTACAAATTGGAGCGTAGAATGTTTCGTGGGGTGAAATTTTACTTCTTTGAACGCCTTTGTTGCATGATTGTAAATTTTATTTTTATTCTCAATTCTTTGATTTGTTTCAATGCATTACAATAAATATCGTACCATTATTTTTGAGAAGTATTTTAAGGGATGAAGATTCCTTGCAATCAGGATTCAGAATTTTCCTTAAAATGTAGCTTTTCATTAGACTGAATTATTTTATTATTGGTTTATGTTACTCCATTTCTATTTGAAGCAGGTTGATTGCAAATTTCAATTTTATTCTTAATTATTTGGTTAGTTTCATTATATTACAGCAAATATTCTACTATAAAGGATGAAGATTCCTTGCCATTAGAATTTACAATTTTCCTTGAAACATGAAGCCTGCTCGTTGCAGTAAATTATTTTATTATTGGAGCAGATCTTTTAATACAACATTATTGAAATATTAGTATTGAATAATTCCCAATCCCTTCGTAAAATCTTTCCCTGCCATTCCGTCGCTGAAGCAATTCTATCTGTCGTCAGTTCGGTCCACGCATTTCACCGAAAGCGATTTTTAATTTCCCAAATGTGTCCCACTGGCCAAATCCACGAGGATTCATCGGAAGATCGATACATCCGGCCGCGGTGCGGCGGGCTGAAGTGGCGGGCGGACATTAGATCACGAGCGAACGGATATTGCTCAACGATTTGAGAAACGCAAATAGAAGTAACAGAGGGATTAAAACAGTTTGTGGTTAAACACAGTGGAAGCGAGGTCTGAATAGCCGAATCGGTGGATCCTTATTGTGCAGGATCCACGAGAACAGGAACCGGGCTTTCTATGGGATCGACGGGGCGTCATAAATGGTCTTCGAGTGTATATTCAAAGAGCGAATCGCCACCTTGTATTCCGCGGCATTAGAGCGTGATCCAGAAACGATTTAAGGGTGGTGAGTACATTTTCAACGACTGTAGAAACCAAGAAACCCTTCTCCTATTTTTTAGACATCGATTTTCGATTGTATTTTGAGAGAAATATGAAGTTTTCTTGCCACCAACGCTTGTTGCAAATTTGTTACAACTACTACTCGAACATTACTCGTATAACTATTACTGTTATATAATTAGTATAATTATTACTATCAGCTTCTTCAGTTTCTTCAGAGTAATGTGTTCGTTAGTTATATTGCAGCCTCCACGTTGTGGAGTCAAGGCAATCAATTGTTTCACTCTATAATTATTAATCAATTACTAATTACTACACTTTCTGATATCGTCTTGACAATTGTCATATTGCAACGCTTGTTGCAACTTTGCTACAACTATTATTCGGACATATTGCTCGTGCAATTATTATCATTGTATAATTAGTATAATTATTACTATCAGCTTCTTCAGTTTTTTGAGAGGAAACTATTGTAACTTTCGCGTAGTGAGATCTGGTCAATCGATAATTCACTCGACAATTATTCATCAATTATTAATCTCTAGACTTTTTGATAAAATATATAAGATGAGATTCGTAACTATACGACGACTAATTCGCAATAATTATTTCAACAGGGTGGAAGGAGTATTTACTGGGCCTCCAAGCATGTGGGGCACCTGTTCAGAGGAAAAAGGACAAACCGAAACACCTGTGATTAGTTTTCGGGCTTCAGAGGAGCAGCACGGCTAATCGATAGTTGAGTAAACATGAGAACTTTGTGGCTAATAGCGTGTCAAATCTAGCGAGGATAATCGACAGAGGCCTGTCAGCTGTGTCCACAACGATACTTTCCAGCTTCGGCCTTTTAAACACCCGAATGCAGTTGATTTATTGACTCGTGGATACCGCCATGTCAGGTGATTAGTCAAGTTTTAATCGATATTTCTGTATTACTTCTCCTTTTTCTTTTATTTTGTTTTTGTTACCTGTGATAAACTTGCAAAACTCTCGTGGATTGATATATCTGTTTGTGTGCGCAGGCCTTCTGGAGAAGGATATAAGAGCAGCAACAGGATCGGAGCGAAAACGAGGAAGAACGAAGTATTTTGCAACTCTTTTATATTAGAAATTATGTTATAAATTCTAAACTTTAATGTTATTTTTAATGTTACGATGTATTGCAAGCTTCTTTGTAAGAACAGTTTATAAGTATTATATTTTATATTACAATTATTAGAATTAATAGAAGTATTATTTGATATTAGAATTATTATTATTAGAATCTCGCATAAGCTTTAGGTTTAAAATGTATTGCAAATAGTATTTTTATAATTTATATATAAGTATCGAATTTGTAAATTAATTAAGTATAGAAGTTAACGAGCAACTTAAACATCTTTGTAAATTGTATATTACTCGATTGTTTAAATAAAGACCAAGGAAACGAAATTCTGTGCAATCACTTATTTAACATTTTACCACTCCTTGAAAAACCACTCCCTTAAGCAAGAAGTACCGCGGAGGATCTTTAATTGCAAGCTTCCGAAGCGAGAATCTTAAGAAATAGAACACCCCCTTGCATGTTATGTTCTCCCGATACAAATTGGCGATTTCGAGCACAGGAGATTTCGTAAAAGCATGTTCTGGGAAATTCTTGGAAATTACGTCACATTCCACGAATTGGTGAAATGAAAGACCTCCTCGCATATCATATTCTCCTGATACAAATTGGCGATTTCGAGCACTTGGGATTTCGTAAAAGCACGTTCTGAGAAATTCTTGGAAATGACGTCACATTCCAGGAATTGGTGAAATGAAAGACCTCCTCGCATATCATATTCTCCTGATACAAATTGGCGATTTCGAGCACTTGGGATTCCGTAAAACCAAGTTCTGGGAACTTCTTGGAAATGACGTCACATTCCAGGAATTGGTGAAACGAAAGACCTCCTCGCATATCATGTTCTCCTGATACAAATTGGCGATTTCGAGCACTTGGGATTCCGTAAAAGCAAGTTCTGGGAAATTCTTGGAAATGACGTCACATTCCAGGAATTGGCGAAATGAGAGACCTCCTCGCATATCATATTCTCCTGATACAAATTGGCGATTTCGAGCACTTGGGATTTCGTAAAAGCACGTTCTGGGAAATTCTTGGAAATGACGTCACATTCCAGGAATTGGTGAAATGAAAGACCTCCTCGCATATCATATTCTCCTGATACAAATTGGCGATTTCGAGCACTTGGGATTTCGTAAAAGCACGTTCTGGGAACTTCTTGGAAATGACGTCACATTCCAGGAATTGGTGAAATGAAAGACCTCCTCGCATATCATATTCTCCTGATACAAATTGGCGATTTCGAGCACTTGGGATTTCGTAAAAGCACGTTCTGGGAACTTCTTGGAAATGACGTCACATTCCAGGAATTGGTGAAATGAAAGACCTCCTCGCATATCATATTCTCCTGATACAAATTGGCGATTTCGAGCACTTGGGATTTCGTAAAAGCACGTTCTGGGAAATTCTTGGAAATGACGTCACATTCCAGGAATTGGTGAAATGAAAGACCTCCTCGCGTATCATGTTCTCCTAATACAAATTGGCGATTTCGAGCACTTGGGATTCCGTAAAACCAAGTTCTGGGAAATTCTTGGAAATGACGTCACATTCCAGGAATTTGTGAAATGAGAGACCTCCTTGCACATTATGTTCTCCTGATACAAAATCGTAATTTTTAGAAAATCCACTTGCTCGAAATCGCCAATTTGTATTAGGAGAACATGATACGCGAGGAGGTCTTTCGTTTCACCAATTCCTGGAATGTGACGTCATTTCCAAGAATTTCCCAGAACTTGCTTTTACGGAATCCCAAGTGCTCGAAATCGCCAATTTGTATTAGGAGAACATGATACGCGAGGAGGTCTCTCGTTTCGCCAATTCCTGGAATGTGACGTCATTTCCAAGAATTTCCCAGAACTTGCTTTTACGGAATCCCAAGTGCTCGAAATCGCCAATTTGTATCAGGAGAACATGATACGCGAGGAGGTCTTTCGTTTAACAAATTCCTAGAATTGTGACGTCATTTCCAAGAATTTCCCAGAACCTGATTTTGCTGAATAGCTTGTTAACAATAAAATTGCAAAACGGGATCATAGAAAACTTAACTCGATTTCTTGACCCAACAGATGTTGCGAAACGAGAATTTTGTGAACGCAGTCAGTAACAATGTTGCCAAAAGGTGTTTTTACCGAATTTAACTCGATTGTTTTGACCCAACAAGGCTGCAAAGCGAAAATTTTGGGAACGCAGTTAGGAACAACGTTGAGAGAAGGTGTCTTTGCAACTTTGTTGGTATTGGAAGAGGCTGTTCTAGGAGTGAAAAGGTCTCGAAATAAAAGGAGCAGAAGAATTCCTTTTATCTAAAGTTTATTCAAAAATCTTAATAGTATACAGGGTACAATACGAAATTTACAATACTCCTTACACAACCAAAACTTGTACAAGTTTTAATATTAAATATAATAAATAATTATATAATGTATATTGCAAAGCACTTCATTCTTCTCCCTTGTTTCCTGCTGGCCTTTTATTAGTGCTCATCTTATCGTTGACAGGAAAACCTGCACACACAAGAAGATATATGAAATAACAATATATGACACGTAGGGAAACATTAACTTTAATTAATTTAATTAGTTAACAGACATCAACTTTAAGTATATGCCAATCATAAGTAATGCAAGTAAATGGTCGGACATCAGGCATAACTAAAGTAGTATGGGTCAAGCTATTGACACATATAATTGACATATACTACGTAAATTATGCATGACAATATTATGGGCTGATACTACCTACTTAAGAAAGCCATGCTAATCCATACCTTGACGTATACTACTTTAATTATCCCTGGTGTGCGAGCATTTACTTGTACCACTTACGATTTACCTATACTACTTAACTTACGCCTGACCGCATTATTGGCCAAACTACTCAAGCAGGACATTCCTGCCTATATCATCGGACCGATGCTACTTGAATCATACGTCTCCGAACAAAACGTGGCTTGAATTACATAAACGAAACTTCTCGAACGCATCGCACCACAATAACGAACTATTCCAATCGTCGAAAGTGCCTGATTTAAACAATACGTCGAGCCTAGTTTGCCTGCCGATTAATTTCCGATTGGTCTGCCGAAAATCGGACGTTCAATAATCGCCGATTGTTCGGCGGGAGTGTTGTGGAGAAACAATATCGCGGAGCGTTTGAGAACCACCGTGGGGTGGCTTCAGCGCGCATGCCAGTCGCACCGGCGGGGGTGGAATATCAGAAACGTACCCCCGCGGGGGCGGAGCCGGGAATC
Organism: Holcopasites calliopsidis; assembly: GCA_023838395.1. Taxonomy (NCBI): domain Eukaryota; kingdom Metazoa; phylum Arthropoda; class Insecta; order Hymenoptera; family Apidae; genus Holcopasites; species Holcopasites calliopsidis. The sequence continues at coordinate 4,407,087 of JALHAQ010000008.1, forward strand.
GAGACCCATGGCTACGCTGCTCCTTCGCCGTTGTTCCCGGAACGATAACCTTTAACCTTATCCCGTTCGGCTGTTCAAGATGATCGCTCGCACTCGCAGATGCGGCCAAAGTTCGCTCGACTCAAATGTTTCGCGCGCGCGCGCGCGCGCGAGGATTAACCATCGCCAACTCCAGAGCGTCAGGTATGCACATTCATCGCGACGTTGAAAATTGGGACGGTTTCGGGGTTTCTGGAGGAAAGCGTGATGGATGTTTCGTTGGCGAAGAAAGAGAGTTCACGGTGATGGTGCGTGGATGTAGAATTTAGGGGGGAGGGGGTGGGGAGAGCAGGTGGGCTTAGGGGTGGCTGAGGATGATGAGGAAGCCGTATTTTGTAGAGGGATATGATTTTCTTTTTTGGAATCAAGATTGGGGGCGGATTTTTTGTTATTGAATAATGCTTGCTACGGTCGGTGGTGGAGAAGTTGAGAAGTACATACTGAAATTAATTGAGCAATTAAGAAATCGTCGGACTTAGACAGTAAGGGATTGAGGAATTTCGAAGTTAAAGAAGTTTAATAATCGAGAAATAAAGAAGCTAGGAAGTCGATGCAAACGCCGAGTGTTGGGGGGTGGAAGCAGGTAGGCTTGGGGATTCTAACATACTGACATTGATGAGATTCTGATAGATTCTAAGGTTAATTAAGGAATTGAGAAGTTGTGCAGCGAAGGGAATAGGTAATACGAGGCGTTGAGAAGTGGACAGGTTTGGTAATTGGGAAAGAGGAAAGTTAAGAATCCGATGCAAACGCCGAAGTATAAATATTCGAGCTTAAGTGCTTAGATTGAATATTCAAATGAGAATATTATATGAAAGATTGATGACTTATTAAAACACTTCAGATACTAAAGGCTGAGGACGTTAAGGAAGTCGTATTTCGCATAGGGAAATGATCTTTTTAAAATGAGGATTAAGGGTGGATTTTGTGTTATTCAATAATGCTTGAAAGGGTTGGCGGCGATGAAATAGATTCTAAAATTAATTAACGAATTAAGGAATCGCGAAGCTATGGGAATAAGTAACCGAGACACTAAGAAGTGCAGAAATTTGTTAACCGAGAAATAAAGAAGTTAAGAAGTCGATGCAGACGCTGAAGCACAAATATTCGAACTTAATATACGAAATATTGTATCAAGGATTGATCACTAATTGAAGCTCTTCAGATTCTCAAGTTCAATCATTCACGAGTAAATACTTGTAACATAGTCAAACCATAATTCAATTCTAAAGCACCACATAAAGATGTAATTAATAGATTGCGGATTTCATGCGTTTACGAGAAATCGATAGGTGCAGATTTGTATGTATTAATATGAACCTGTATGTCAATTACTAAGCTGCACATTCTTATGCAAATTCATATGTTTAATGGCATGATGAAGCAAGGTGAATTGTGGTAGGAAATTATTTCACCTACCACGTACTGTAGAAAGCACTATTAGCTTGGATATTTTGTATATTTATTCATATTAAGTGTTGCATATTTATCATGAATATATTTAACACGCAACACTTATTATTAGCGTGAATAAATATACAAAGTATCCAACTTACAGTGCTTTTTACAGTGCGCAGTAGGTGAAATAATTTCCTACCACGATTCTTCTTCCTTCATTACACCATCGAATATACGGGTTTGCATAAAAACCTGCAGCCTAGTAATTAACATACAGATTACCGATGATACTCCAATACCATCATAGAACCTCAATCGGCGATCTCTAAAACCCGATTGAAACGTCGGCCAGCGAACCAGCTTGCACATACCGCCCCAACCTGTAACATCCAAAAATCCACCCCCCTCTCGATCTACCATGTAAGCGTAGTAAGTAACAAATCGCGTAATCTGCTCGGCGAGACAAAACACCTTGCCGATCGTATCGCCGGCCGATAAACCGATCGGTCCGTATAATGTGATTTAAACGTCGCCCTAACGAGATCGGAGCCGCCCCCCGGGAGTCGCGGAGGTCGTCGTTCGCGGAGGGTGCGTAAACGATTAATCCGTGACTTTTCGTTCGAAACAGGCTCGTGGCGTGATATCCTTCGCCGGGGCGATATCGAGACGAAGGGAGCCAGCTGTCGACGGGGCAGCGGCTGCGAGCGTACAATATCGCCGTGGCTTTTGGGGGGATCCAAGATGACGGTATACTCTCTTCCGTCGTGTTACGCTTTTTGGGCGGAGGGGGGGTGCATGGACTTCGCTCGCTGGCGTCAGCTTGCGAGGGAAGGACGGCGCGACTGTCCCCTCGGTGGAAAAACTGTCCCTTCGAGGAGGATTATTGATGTATCAGCGATAAACATTCAGCCCGATGAATCTTGGCAAGATGTCGTTGCTTCTTTTATTTTGCTGATAGAATGAAATTTCAGTTTGCGATGTTCTTACAGAAGCATCGAGACAGTAATAATGCGTGATCGATATTTAATAAGTTCGTAAAAGTATATCCTAATCCTCTCGTTTAAGGAAATCTTCTTTAACAGGCCCCAAAGTTAGATATTAGTATTAGCTATTACTGCGGTACGATCTTGAGAGTTCTGCACGAGTCTATAATTATGAAATTTCAGGTGGACTGGAATCGAACTGGCTTGGCCACTATTTTAACGACCGACAGCTGCGAAATGAACATTCAATTCGCCGTAACAGCTTCGTTGGATCACATTCTTTTATTTGCACTTATGATCTTACAGCGCTAGAATTACATAAAATAGAACTGCGTACAGGTTGCACGTAATACCGAGAAAAATATATTGCACGTACGTGGTACACATATGCGTCCGTTGCATCTTCACGGCTGGTGCGCATAGAATATAATACAAACGTATTCTGGAATACGAAGAACAATACGGTCCCTTGTGGACAATTCTAAGCACTCTCTGTCTTAAATGAAAAAAATCTATCGGTAGTAAGACAGTATTTTATCATTGCAATGGAAACGTCTCGTTCCACGTTGAATCGAAAAGATATACATCTTCCCTAACGAAATTAAATGCAACGCGTGTACAAGGTACACTCTTCCTTCTCAAATAGAAATCATCATATCTTTCCTTTCGTAAGAAATATACTTCTGTATACATTTATATATGCACCTATACATATATTTACACTTCGACTCTATTAATAAACCTTCGCACAAATTCAGCTTCAGCAAAGTTCAAAAAGCAGAAACATATCTGGTCTCTTCCATTCATAGAAAACTATACTCCGTCCCTCTTATTTTCTTTTCCCGAAGGAACACGTAGCGTTCCTTGTATCAATCGGACAACCAAGTGAAATATGCTTCTCTTCAATTAGTTTGTCGCGTAGACGCGCAAAATACAAGTTCCCGTGAAAACGGGGGATAGAAGGTTCGTCGGAGATCCATGGATCTCCGTTAGAGCGACACTAGAACTACCAGTATTTACAGAGACAGTTGATGTAAGGAAAAATATATTCAGCAATATTTCTTGCATCGTATTCACCTTCAATGGAAAAATAAATGTAGTGTTATTGAAAATTGAATGGCACATGGAACCTTATCTCCATCCAGAAAACAAGTGAATGGGATTTAAGGAATTACAAATGGATCGTCTCGATCGACTATTGGTAGTTCTAGGGTTTCCATCGAAACAAACGGATCCTTCTATTTCGCGGGATATCAGTGTACAAAGGGCCGTCCGAATGCCGGAGGTTAATAGAGTTATGTACAGATAAGTTAGCGAGTTATTTACAAGTATTGAGAATAAATTAATGGTCTCGCGACGAGCTACACTGCGCGTAAAATTGATCTAATGTTCAATGTATCATTTATAATACATTACACGCGTGTACAGTACCTCTGAAACACGTCTGTCTGAAATTCTGCAGTATCGACAATTCTGCACGTAACGCACAATAAAATTACAAACGGTCGCCCTTCAAAAATCGGCTCTTTTAATTAATCGCAGCAGCAACGTCCGATTCACGATTGCACCTATGCGTTTCACATTGCAAAAGACATTGGCGGGGAGGGGCAACTTTTACTGGGGTGAAAAAATACTTGGGGCTTCTCCGCAGAGAAGAGGGGTGGAAAGGTAATGAGTGGACAAACTCCCGGATACACCTCCGGAGAGAACAAGACGCTCCTCTAACGTGGTCTCGATTTCAAGACCGTAAAAGAGCCCCCCGACCGTTCCTGTTAATATTCGCGACGCTGGGCGCCTTCGAAGGGACGCCCTCCGTCTTTCCACACCTCCGGGGGATGCTGCTCTCGAGCACGCTATGCTCGTCTCCGCGGAAAATTCTTAAACGCGCCTCGTGAAACGGCAATACGATTTCTAACGAAAAAGGAACTCGATGGAATTGTCTCGCGCAGACTCTAATTCGATCAAGTCCGTGTTGAGTACTTCATTCAATCGCAAGGTTCAAGTCTGTCACTTGGATCAGGCTAACAAGGAAGCCTGCATTAAGTACCGCACAATTTCCTACGTCGGCGACATCGAGGATAATGCATAGAATTTTCAATAACAAACACCAATTCGATTCGTTACCTAAAACCGCGAACGTCTATCAAAACTGTCGATCGCGAGCCCTGTTAAATTAATTTACAATACTCCTTCGACGCCGTTCTATTAATATTCTTAGGAACTTTCGTTTTCAATTATCCCTCTACGCCCTCGAAGTGTCATCTGGCAGGCGATTCCCCGCGAAACGATAGCCGAAAAGAAATGCAGAACGACTCGCCTCCTCGTTCGCCGCCTTCGCCGAACATCAGCAATCGATGCCACGAAACATTTTACATCGTCGAGGCTCGTGGGCGCCTCCGAATAAACGTGTCCACGGGCACAACGGCCCGGGTTGGCCACGGAAAAATGACGAAAAATTCGACCAGTGCTCATTATTAATCACGAATGAAAATATTCCAGACGCGTGCCGTGGAACTAACCGTCCAGCGATTCCGCTCTGAAACGCGTGCTAAGAAAATGACGCGCGTGAAACTCGGAGGGGGAGCAAATTGTAAAACGTTGAGATCGCGTTAAACCGAACTGGTTTTCGGTAAAGCTTTCGCGAGCTTCAGCTCTCGTCGCTGCTCGTGGTACTTTTGGAAGCAGGGCACGATGCAGAGATTCGCTTGGCATTCCGGGCAATGGTATTTCGTTTTCCTTCGCAGCGTCCTCCCATGGTCGTCTATGGTGTTCCAACAGTGGTTGCAACCCAGCGCCGGACCTGGACGTAGAACCGGACAGTGGCCTAAGCGTACGTCCACCGTGCTCTCCCAGCTCTCCCTGCTCGTCGTCTGCAAACAGATTCGCTCAAAACAGCTATCCGTAGAGTGAGGTTTCAGTTTTGTTTCAATTACAAGAATTCCTGATTCAGAATGCTTTCGAATACTGTCGAGAATCGAATGTGTCTAGAGTTAGATAGTTTTATCGTTGAATATACTTTTGGACATGATTATGAAATATTTCGTGAGATATTAGATTAGACTCTGGTTGATATTAACAGTAGGCTGACATTAAAGTTGCAGAAGCAAATTTAATGTTTATTTAAAGTTGCAGGAAACTTTAATTGATGTAATATTATCTACACACGTCCTAGTTCACTTCTCCCCAGGACTTTACAATGTCAAACACTCGCGAATGATGCACCTGCTTCATTGAAATATTCCCATGAACGGGTACACAAAAAGGTCCGTAAACCTAGTGTTAATATATCCCGCGTCATCGTCAACATTATTCTAACAGACCCAACGGAGAGTATGCAATCTATCAATTGCTAATTCTCGACAGGTTTCTTCTACCCAAAGTATTCTAATTTCATTCCCTGTCCCAATCCATTGAACCCTGTCCGCTTACCTGAGGGGACGACGAGCTGCGCCTGAGTTCCGTCGTCCTCACCCTCAGGCCAAAACCGCTGCTGGATCCTCCGGCTTCGACGGTGGTGGTTGCGACACACGGTTCCTCCGCCGCCTCCTCCTCCGTTTTAATAACCGGCGCTGGTTCCACGACGATCGACGGACTGCCGGTCCTCCTCGGGAACTCCGGATTCGAGTGCTGCCTCTGTATCGGGTAATTCCCCTCGCCGGGCTGCTGTTGGCTTGGCATGAGCGGATGGGAGTGCTGTTTCATCAGATACGTCGGCTGCGGCACGGTCAACAGGTTCGTCGCCGTGGTCACCGTTAGAAGACTCGGCTGGTTCCCCAGGATCGATTGCGGCGGCGGCGGCGGCGAGACCCTAGCCTCGTCCACGCTCCTCGACGCCTGCGGAAGCTTCAGCGTCGGCGTCGCTACGTAGACGGAGGAGGACACTATGTGCGGCGAGGACGCCTCGCTGTCCGGCGACAGTTGGTTCGGCTCCTTCTTCACTCGCGGCTGCCTCATCAGTAGGCGACACCTTTTGCTGCCTGGCTGCTTGCAGACTGCTGAAAAGAAACGTAACGTTATTAATGGGAGTTTCAGCGGTAATCGATGCGGAGGAAAGGGGATCGGATTTTATAGGATATTGCTCTTTTTTTGCAGTTTCGATCTTTCGCAGTTTCAACGAATGTTAATTAAATACCATTGGAAATAAGGAGAAATCGAATAATCCTATCTTAAATGCACTGAGAATTGTGAATAGCAGAAAACATTGAAAGGGGCTGCGGCGATCGTCAGCGTGAGCAACTAAGTTTCAAACACAGATTAAATAATTAATTGTAGGTGATAGACGACAATGATTGTGCCTCCTTTTTGTGTACACAATTTGCTACGTGCAATTTACATACGCAACAGGCGCGGATGAAACAACTGCCGAGAGAGCGTGGACGTTGTTCCTTGTGAACAAAATTTTATTTTTTCATACAGAAAATCGCTACATAAATAAAGATCTAGAAAAAGAAATCGGATATATTACGTGAACGGGGCTTCGTTTCGCCCAGTCGGGAACAATATTAATCCGACTTCTAATCAAAGGCGTTTTACACGGTAACACGTAACACATCGAACCCGATCCTCTGCATACAAAATTCGATATCGACTTTTGAACTATTTAGTTCCCTCCCATTTCTTCGCCGAGTACCAATTGTTTACGATAGTGTACATTCACGGTCAACATTGTTAACGTTCTATATTTTGTCTGTCATTTCGTACAGAATTTAGGAAACAAGGATAGTAACTATAAACTCGACTTACGCGATTCCCCTAAAACAACTGCTCAATTATTTTAGTGGTCATTTCGATCGAGTAGCCGCGAACAAAATAATTTTCTCCAATTTCACAGAACTTCGCCGCTGCTGGAGCACGTGTTCCATTTCAAAGATAAATCCGTGTATTAAACAGTCGAAACAGGCAGAGAAAAACTTATTGTTTCTCGACGGCTCGTCGTTCTTTAAGTACGAAATCATTTACGATTGCTTATTTAAAATGCACGACTAAAAAGAAAAAAGGGATCCGCAATACAAAAAAAAGAAAAAAAAGAAAGAAACTGACACCGATATTCAATATAGCATCGTAGATAAAATTCATTGCGCCTATTAAATGCTAAACAATAACTATATATTCGTTTTAATTCTAACGACGTAATTATACATATACATAGAAATTTCACGGATCCGTGAAACGCTTCTCGGATCGTCACCGCTTTATACGCGAACGAACGAACCGGTTTGCAAGGAAACTTCCAAGATTTCTTGCAAATTATTATAAAATTATCGTAAAAAATGTTACAAATTAGATCTCGCTTGTAATTGTCTTTGAACCAAATGTTTACGTCCGATGATTAATGATAAGTCGTCGCATCGTAGACCTATTTCTCGATACATGCATTACTCTATTATTTTCTCTGTCCTCTCTTTTTTATAAACTCTATATTGCACTTTACGAAACAAGCACACGTTACTTCTTGACGCATGAAAAATAGAAAAAGGTGAAGTATCTATGTACAAAAATAAGCACTTGGAAGCTACAACACTCTAAACCGATCGAAATGCGTAAGCAATAAAAATTTGTATAAAGAGAAAGATTGTTAATTATCACTGTAAACATTGTTAATTCGTTATCACTGTAATAGGGGTTCGTAAAGTTTAAATGTTCTTCACAGATGTTCCAAGAAAATCCGAATATAGAGCTGCAGAGAAAATTCAGTCCTCGTTAAATTGGTAAAAATGAAAATTCCCCGATTCGTGCTAACATGAATTTTGCGCGTTAATAGTGACGTTAATATACCCTGTAGCCTGTCACTTCCACGTACATGATATTCCAGAAAATGTGAGTAGAAAGTGTCAGTTTAATTTAATACAGCAGAAAAGTTAAAATAATTTATACGATTAAAGGTATCGATGATTGAATTTCTTTTTTTTTAATGAATAACGAACACGCTAACATTATTTTAGCAACTGATTTTACTGTGACATTCGTTCTGTATTTTATGGAGCATCCTGTACGATAGAACTCTTTCGGTAAATTAGAATCATCCCGTTGACATTCCAAACGGATTAAAAATAAATACGAGCACGATTTTGTTCTCCCTTCAGGGAGTCGCAAAAGATTTTTGTCTGTAATTGTAAACGCATGCGTCGACGACAAATCGTTAGTTTCGTAGGATAACTGCGCGTATGCGTGTATGTGCAATTACACATGATATATTCTCTAACTATAGTTCGTATCGCTACTTTTATTCACTATGTACAAAAATTCATGCGGCATCGGCATCGGCTAAAGTTGGCGAAAAGCAAAATGGTTCGCGCTTGTCGTTTCGCCAGCTTTAGATCGCATCCTTGTGTACGACCGATCGTGTGTACTTACGCCGGTAGGGCGATAAAAGTGTTAAACTAAAAAAAAAGTGTTCGATAAATCGTTCATAAATATCTAAAATCACGAGCAAGCAAGTATCTCCGGTTCTATCACATCGCGTATAGTTCAGATTTTTTTTCTTTCAAACGATACGACCTAAACTAAAGGAACCAATTGAAGAACTACTTCCGGTACCGTGCCAATGCTGCCAACAGGAGCTGCTGCGGCGTCGCGAACTCGCTCGCTCATAGTTTCGGCGCGTCTCAATAAATACAATACAATTTCAATATTCCCTGTTGTCCTTTTAGAACAAAGAGCAAATTTGTTTCCACGTTTCTCCTTTCCAGGCAAAAAAAAAAAAGGACCTTTCTATGGATTATTAAAGATTGGAACTTCGCAAGCTCCAACGGTACAGCGATGGCTGCCGTTAAATGCGTGTACCTTAAAATAAAAGATCTCTGCGACGTGCAAAGTGAAGTGTACGTATGCTTGAAATCTCTCCGTCTTCGTCGCTTCCAAAAGAATGCTGTAGATACTATAGGCGGAACGTAAGAGATATCTAAAACCGTATATGCCTGCGTCTCAACGAGACAATTCCACGGCCGTTTTTCCCATCGATGAGTATTGCCGATCGTATACTACCCTACATTTCGACTCTCCACCGGAAGGAGATCTAATATTTGCCAAGCTCGTCTATACAAGTGGGCATCGGCGGTGGCGCGCGGTGGTCGGCGGCTCACATCGCGTTATAGTTAACACCGTGCAAATTGATTGGCATTGTGGTGCTGGGCAACGCGTAATCCGTATGCCTGCTGTCGATGTAACCGCTCAGCATCGTATGAGGACTGTGGGTGGTCAGCATGGTATGCGTGCTGTGGGTATTGTGCGCGCTGTGCGGAGTAGTGGGCGGACCCATCGGCGTAGGGCTCTGCGAATTAACGGGCTGCGCCGCGGGGGCTGGCGGCGGCGAGGAATTCACCTCCTGCTTCACCCTCGACTTCAGGCTGGGTCGGTTGTTCGGGTAGCCCCGTTTCTTGTACTCGAGCCAGAGCGTACGATTGTTCACGCCGAACATACGGGCCGCCTTGCAGAATCCTATGCCGCCGTAGCGCACCGCGTCCAACGCCCTGATAAAGTTCTCGTCCGCCTGCGGATTCGTCGATCGTTTCCTCTTTATCGCGGTCTGCGGGCTGGCGCACGGGCTCTGGCAGCTGCTCGGACACTGCGCCGACGGTGTCGGGCCGCTGGACGACGCGTGCTGCAACGCCCCGTGCGACGAGTTCGGGTAATTGGTCAGGGCGCAACTGGAACCAGTCGTGCTGGTACCGGAATACTGATCGCTGATGCTCGAGGAAGCTGTTATTTCGGGCGTGGTAAAAGCTGATGACGCTTGGATCGACAGATTCGTTTGACACGAGGACAGAGCGAAACGTGGATATGTATGCTCCATAATAGTCCATTGCAATCCTGTGGAACAGACCGGTTCATACTTTGGTCAGTGCACAGGAATTAATACTCGATCTTCGGCTGTATATGCTTCTAAATTAGCGATAGATATACTGATTAAATGTGTGTATGTGTAAAATATATATTTACGAGACGGTGTGTTTTAAAATTAAATCGATATTCGTGTGGTATAATGGTAAAATTGTGATGTTAAAAATATTTTGAAATATCTGGCATAGCGAATATCTGATCTTATGATAATGAGGAAACCAAGGAAAAAGCGATTTCAACAATAACCAGTTTACCGTAGAAATCCAATTATAGAATCTGAGGAAAAGTATCTAGTTTAAATGTAATGCTTTATGCTACTATGTGTGTAGAAGAGTTTAAGGAAACGATGCTAAGCTGTAAGCAGAAGAGAATGGAAAAATATTCGAGAAAGTGTAACAGTATAATGGTATGGATGTGGGAATATTAAGAACATCGTGGCATGGCACAGATACATTTTACAGCACATTATCATTCATCTTTGGTATAAACGAAAATATGTAGCAATTTTTTCTTATTAAATAAAGGGACAGAGTGAGGCACACATACACACTCGACAATGCTGAGGGCCGATTTTTATTTTTACTGTCCTGTGAAAGAACTTTATACATTGTGTGCTATGTATCTGTGTACCATGGTGAATTTCATGAATGAGACTAGCCTTCAAGAATTTGCGATACTAATTTTTTCATTACTCTTTTTTTTCCCTCTCAACTTTCGCTCTATTTTCATGTCAAACGTCTGTTGATTTTTCCTTTGTGCAGTACATTTAAACGCATCTGTGCCAGCATTATAATGTGTATAAGGTTTCGTTTGTAATCGCATGCAATTCCGATACCCATCGCGCAGTCGCTATAGATCGCGTTTCGCTACCGGACTGTATATTACTAAGGTATTCGTGTAAGAGACAGAAGATAATCATGCATATTTAACATTTCATTATTACCATTTGTGCGTAAAGAAAAAAAAAAAGAACAGTATTGCTGAATTTATTTGGTACAGGGAGAGACAGTATTGAAAGTATAAGTAATATTGTTTTGTACAATCTGTAGGATTCAACCGTTGGCAATGGTCTTGGCTTTAAAATGTATATCCTATATTTAGCTAATAGGGAAATTATGCAATGCATATTTTACGTAAGAAACTTTAAAATATAGTAACATAAATCCGAATTATCTTTCGTTAAAGTTATTCGGAGGTCTTTTCCTATTTCATTTGTAAGGTTTGCACCAACCATTTTAATGAGGTCTCAAACAAATTGCACACATTTTGTAAAAATTACTTACCCTGGTGTGCAGATGATTGGGAAGAAACTGAACTCTGCCCCACGTTTCCCCCTGACTGTTGACTAACGTCTTGCATAGAACCATCGCTTTGTGCTGTCGTTGCCGTTGAACTGTTCTCCATGTTGCTCATCTGAAAGAAATTAGATTAGAATACTTTTCTAAATTATTCTCGAATAATCATATCTAAATCTAAATTATTTACAATAGATATTTGATCCTCGTCGATGCTTCCTTGGGACTCTGTGCTGGTATTGATGGGTCGTCTTAAGCTTTCACCGCTTTCTTGCGAAACTATCAACGGCTCCGGTTTCACTATATTCGTAGCAACCAGAGTGATCTCATTCATGTCCTCCTGCTTATCGCCAGAACCAGATGCCGATCCGATGGAGGATTTTCTTAATCTCTTTCTGCGAAAAGACGGCGACAACGGGGATGGGCTAGGCGAACAAGATTCCCCGCGATCTCCTCCTCCGGGCTCGCTGCTGGTGCTTGGCCACTTGGTTAACGAAGCGGTGTGCATTTCTGCCAGTCCTTTTATTTTCAAACTCTCAGCAGTCTGAAAAGTACAAATAAAATATTATTAATATAATTCTAATCAATTAACAGACGAGTTAACAGAATCCCCAAACGAACCTTTATAATAGATGGCAACTGATCCTGCGATATGTTCACTTCGCCGTAATACATAAAGTCGACCATGATTTTCAAGTCGGAGAATTTTACATCCTTCAATATGACGATTGGATGCTGGCACGGATTCACAGTGAACAATGACTGGAAGTATGTGCTGCATGCGGACAATACGACTTTGTGCGCCTGAAGGTGTCTGCCCTCTGCGGCCAGCGTTACGTCCACCAACGTCTCATTGTTCAACAAAGTCGAGAACACCGAAATGAAGTTCGGCTGATGATTGTTCCACCGCAGACAGAACTGTTGCATCGACATCGCAACAAACTGACAAATTAGTCACACCCGCTGCAACTACACCTGCGAAAACATTCATTGCTCGATAAAGCATAAACGACAGGAAGAAGAATCGTGAAGGACGCATAATATTCTCGCGTGTGAAGGGAAAGAAGAAACGAGCATCTCACGATAAATAAAATAATCGACGCCGTAAAAACTGGCGGTAGTAAAAATAAAAGCTATCACAAAAATACTTAAAATAAAGAATAAACACTTGATGGCAGGGTAAAGAATTCTTAAGTAATTTACATTAAAAAATACAGATACACCGTTATCGTTCAAAGGAAACGATCATGCTCGGCACTGAAGGGACGGTAAAAAAAATTAAGATCGAATCTGCCAACTCAGTACCGTGCACGACTTGTCATCTCCGCAAAACGAGGAGACAGCGCGCGTAATTTTTACAGCACGTCGCCGAACATACTTGAGTGCCCGAAAAATAAAGGAAAGCCTCGCAACAATATACCATTGTAACGTTCTACATAGAGACAGTAAATATAAGCACGCACGGCGGGGAAACGCGAGAGGCAACACAGCAGACGAGCGGGATTGCTCGCTTCGCTTGGACAAGGATTCCTCGAGGATGAGCTCACTGTCAGCGGTACGTTGGACACGGTGCGATCAGAGAGATCCGTCGTTTCTAATATTCTTATTAGGAAAAATAGCAGCCGTTCGGCGCTGCCATGGATCCGACGAAATTTTCCACAACAGAGTGAGCGGTGACGCTTGTGTAATATACAAATGACGTCATAAGCGAAAAATGACGAACCCACGTACGGCGCGCGCTGAACCCGATGGAAATCGTGCCCGACCTGCTTGTTGATATCGCGGACAAATTTCTCGTGCAATCGACGAACACAAGATGTTATCAACGTGCGTCCTCGGGAAATCTTAACTTGATCAATATAGCGGCCGACCGGGGGCGACATCTACCGAGGATCCGTCAACCACCACGTTTCTAACGTACAGGGTGTCCTATAATTCAGGCTTAGGAATTAACTGCATTTTTCGGCCGATTTTCAGAGGTGACGCCTCCAAGAACCAAATTTCTCGAAGGGCCTCAGGTGCGTACCCTACAAACTGCGCGTGGCGCATTAGGGCGACGCTCGTACCAATAGGTTTTGAGTGGCCAGTGTTTTTCGTTAATAATTCGGCAGCAAAGTCTTAAACGACATTTGGCCAAAGGGAAAAGTTGTTCAGTATCGCCGCAGGAATATCCGCCTCTTCAGTGAGTTACGGGACACCCTGTATTTCAAATTACTTTTTTGTTCGAAATCTTTCTTTAAAGAATTTTTATATTATTGCTGATGCATAGAAAATTGTAAATATATGGATCAAAAGTATAGCTAAACTACTTTTTTCGGGCTACGGATAACGTGTGATTGAAACAATTTGCAGTTTATTGAAATTATAAGTACTTATTACTCCATCGCTATGTAGACATGGTCGATAGTACATAAGTGGAAATATCATTGCATTTCTCTACACGATGCGAGGAGAATGCTGCTATGGTTGATATAAATTAACTGAATTAGTAGAAACCACTTATTCCATGTTAGACGATAATAGACATTTCGCTAATATAGTCACCAAAATTATTTCTTTGTACGTATACGTGTACACTGAGTGTATGCACTGATCAGTTTAGAATGTACAGACCTGCATTGAAGCAAAACAGCGTGATGCGTGTTAATCGTTTTAGTTGTAAGAGGAAAATCTCTCCTTTTATTAAAACATACTTTCTCTATTTCCCCCCTCGTTCCGTTACGGGGAGATTCGTGCGCTTCTTTTGCAAATCGTATTCGTTGTATTCCAAATCGAACGAAAGAGAGGAGACAGAAGAGAGAAAAAATATTGGATGCAAATACATAATCACATATACATATTTATATAGTATTATACGTATACTGAGGTATATTACATTGACGAGAAATCTGAAAATCGATGGAAAGATCGTCCAAGGAACTCAGAATTGGAATTATATCTTTGAACTGCCGGGAACGAATGATTCGCGGTACAAGAACAAGAACTCCCGTCCCTTAAGTCTTTCTAACTTGCGAATGGACCCTCGATTCTGGGTTGTACTCTTATTGCAACGTAACAATTGTTCATTCACGTTGAAATATCTCATATAACAATCTGATATCGTAAATTTCGATATAATATCTATAAATCCTCTTCTCTTTTGTGAACTAGATCTCGCTTTGAACCCTCCGTGTTTCATGTATTTACTTTCGTCACGTGTTGATCGATCCGCAAAGAAAAACTTGGTGCACGACCTTTTAGCAATGCTTTTGATCGATTTTAGAATAAATCCTTAAAAAAATATTCCTTATAGTAATATGTAAATGAATAGCAAATACACAGATAAAGAATAAATAGAAAAGAGTTGTAGTGCGTCAACAGTGATGCGTTTCGTCAAATTGGACACTTCTTTTATAAGCGTTTCATCTCTTGATTTCACTTAAGTACGTTAGCAAACGGAACCACATGATTGTCAGAATGAAAAAGAAGTGGCTATAAAAAGCACATCGCCGATAATATCAGACATAATATCACGTTTAGAACACGAACCGCTATGGTAAAAAAAAAACAACAAATTCTCGCTAAAGAATATCCGATTAGGTACGCGAAACCTAACTTACAAACGAAGTATAGTATTCTAAAAAAATACTGTGCAAAAAAAACTGAACAGTCACGGTTTAAGAGATTCTTATCTGTACGATACAGAAAACGCGTGGTAAGAGCGGAGAATTTTTATCCAACCGTTGTGCGTCCCGAAATTGTTTCTCGCTGCAATTTTCGCGGCGACGCAAGGTACTTCCAAGATTCGCCCTAAACATTAGCGAACGCAAGTGGAGGAACGGTTGAAAATATCAGCAGTGCTCCTCCGGATTAGTTTGCCGAGAAGCTGATCCGCTGATAAAAAACAAAATGGCAACAGGTGGATAAATTTCTCTCTTAGCTGGCCGAAACGTCTCGGCTCAATAGGCTTTCGCTGCTAGGCCGTGGTTTGCTGACCAGACTATGCAAAGCTCTTATCTCGTTCTCCGTGAGATTCGGCGGTCCAAAGAGGAACTCTCTGCGAGAGTTCGGATTGGACAGCAGTTCCTGCATGTTCTCGTTGGTTAGCACCAAGTAATGCAGTGAGGTCTGCGTTAAATTTACTTTCCTAGCTAACGTCCCGGTAATGTGAACATCGTCGATCCAGAAGTACGGCTCCTTCTGCGCCTCGCGATACAAAAGAAACACGCTATCGGGGGAGTACAGTATCGCCCAGCCGGCGCAGTACGCCGGATAATGTCTACCAGGATATTCCTGAGGGGAGACCCGCCATTTCGAGCGCCAGGATCTCTTCACAGCGCCCGTGGCCAGGAGATCGCAGAGGATCAATCGTCTCGCTCCCCACGGCGACAGATCGCGCGTCAAGAAATCCAACATGGCAGGAATATGAACGAAAACATCGTCGTCTAATTTTAGTATATATTTGGCACCTGGAACAGAGAAAGAAGCGTATATAGTTTTAACTGGAATGCCTGGACCAGCGTTCTAAGTAACAGACGCGGGAGTAGAGTTAACCAGTTGCGATGCAACCACCTAATGAATAAAAGATTGGAATTACTTTAATCGTTCGCGCAGATAACAAGTACTGCCTAGCTTACTTGGACAATGATACGTAGCCCATTTCAACGCCATCACATGCTTGTAGGTCATGTTCCTGTAGGCGTCGAGAAAGTTGCCTTGTATCAAATCTTTGTATCTCCTGTTCTCCGCCTCGAGCCTCGTCTGGTGTTCCTCGGACGAGCCGACGAGGAAGAGGAGCGACACGTCCGGCGTTTGCCGGCCCCAGGTCTCCCTGACCACCGTCCTCTTCGCGTAATTCTCCGGCGCGGAATGGACCAGCATCAGCAGCAACGGCTGCGTCCGGTTGCACGGATCGTGGTTGATCGTGAACCGGAAGTCCTTGATGTCGATCAGCGTGGATCTGTCACCGAACGGAAGTTCGTGGAGTAAGTACGGCTGCGGGGTTGGCGTCACGTTCCCAGGGAGGAGCAGCAGGTATCCCGTGGCGGGGACGCCGCTCGTGTACGGCGTCGACGAGCCCGAACCGTCGATGCGTAGCCAGAAGGAGAAGCATCCAGTCAGCGCCAAGGCGACCACGAAAATCAGAGTGCATGGCGACGAACCGGAGGCATGGAGCCGCCGCTTGTCCAGCATACTAACAAGTCCCTTACATCATACACGTCTGAGGCCGACTAAAAGGAAAAGTTAGAATCACGATGCTTGTTGTTTGCTTCAACGCTTTGCTTTTTATTTTAAATATACTTATTGCTAGGTATACGATGCTCGTGAAACTGGCGTGCTGCGCGTGCACAACTTGTTGCGCAGGGGAAAAAGACCGTCCGTTAATAAATTTAGGCAGGACAGTTTGGCATTTGAATGAAGCTACATGTGTGCCTGTGCCTACGCAACACGAACGTTTGCATCTGGAAAGCATGTGCGTGGATGTTCTGCAAAAACCAGATGGTATCAGTGCTCTTGGTATGTTTTGGTAAGCGGTGATTTGTAATGGAATGGAATCTGTAGGCTGTAGGTGGAGATTGTATGAAATAACAGTTAGAAGCGATTCTCTAAATTTGTAAGGGATCAATAATTAGAGATTAGTTAGAAGCTTGGGAAATTGGTTAAGGAAGGAAATCGGCCAGTGCTGCTATGATAAGCATTTCAAAGACTTCGAAATATTCTTCAAGAGCTAGTTAATGTTTGGCTCTTAATGTGTTTTGGTAGGCACTGATTTTTAGTGGAACGGAAGCTACGCTTTAAGCGAAGACTATACATATAAAATAACAATGTATAAGCTTGGGAAATTAGTTAAGGAAACCGATCGGTGATCCTGGGATAGGTATTTCAAAGTCTCCTAACAAATTGCAAACGACGGTCAGCGTTGTTGGCGTTTCGTCCGAATTGCTGAAAGTATAACTACTCTAAAGGCGGTCGAATTATCGGTATTCCAGATGCACCTTGAACTACCGTCGGTCTTGATACAACGTTTTTCACTAACAAACAAACGATGGGCGAAGGAATCGTTGAATGCTCGAAGGTGACGGGAACGCGACAGAACTGCAAGTGTACACGCCAGATGAATTGCAAATGAACACTTTAAATGTATACATACGCGCGCGTTATCTTGAACGCTTTCTACGGATCACTGAATCGTCAGAATGCGATAATAGACAGTCGCTGATCTGCCGCGAAAAATGCTCCTAGGTGAACGTTTTCCCTATCTCTACTGTACCACCGTTTTGGCTCGGTATTAAAGCGTTCCGTGTGTTTAAACGGCGACCTTAAGGTAGCTCAAGGGTGTGCAAGTATCGCTTGTAAACTCGGGATGCTTATTGAACATATCCTATTGAATAATATAAAGTAAGAGTGTATAGGCGTCTTGGCCGAGATTAATAATGTTCATCTTTTTGCAACCTTCAATAGTTTGAAGGTCGCTGTCTAGAGACTCCTGCAAGTACTGGGAACTTCCCGAACGGTAAGATTCATCGTTTAAAGTAATCATAGAGGGAGTGTAATAATTATTTCATTAATAAAGATGCGTTTTTCACATAGCATAACGTTTCGTTTTCTTTTAATACCCTTTTTACCTTTTCCTCGATATTTTCAAAGACCTTTACGGACATCCCTCCGTCACATTAGTTTATCTGTGTTCAAAGCGTCGATTGTAATGTCCAGTGGAAGGGAAACAGTGACCGATCGCTTATCGATGAAGTGTACGCGTACACCTCTTATCGGATTCGAATATCGGCGATCGCGTCGATGTGGCAGTATTCAACGGTGCTCGATGGTTGTAACACTATTTTGCTCGGACTCTTTATACCTTCGCGAAAAAATAGTGCCGATTCCATAAATCTACCCTATTTCGTTGCTCGGAATTTATTGGACGTCGAAACGACAGCTGGGAAAGTGTGCTTGGAAGGGAATTTCGAAATTCTTGCAAGAAATCTAGAAGGAGGCATTCTCTTCGTATCGCGGAAAATATGGCGGCATCTAAAGGTTTGATCCACTTCGATAATAAGACCGGCAACAATAAGATTTTTTGCACAGTACGGTATTAATTAAATTTAACAATCCATGCAACTCTTGCGAGGAATGCGTTATTAACGTGCAACGATTGATAACGCTTTCTCTGTACGCGGGTATCTAGCATTCCAATGGAAAGATAGCAGAAATTTGCAGTAGAATTTATTAGGAGATATTAGTTACATTTTTATACCATTTTTAGTATTTAACTTTTTTTTTTAGTTTCAGTAGTTGCAGTCCAATTTAAATATAAAATAGACGAATAAATTGTAATCGAGCTAATCGACATTTTCACTTCCGGCATTCCCAAAATTCCACGAATTAGCGTAATATTTGAAACAACACATCACCGTCCAAAATTGAATTATTACTGTTCTAAAACACAGTTCCTTCTGTTCGCTTAAAACAAAGAAAACGCTATAGAGCCGGTTGACCGCTTTACACGCTTCATTAATAAGTCACAGAAGAACTTGTTACACGTATCCGGGCCTTCAACAGTTTGATAAATAATTGAGTAAACAACGAACAGAATTCATCACCTCTTCGATTACCTTAAGCTCGTGGCGTTTATAATAACAAACCTCGCTTTTATACACCACTATCTAATAAAAGGAAAATAATTACGATAATTATAACGCTTTCGTATGCAAATGAATTTTTCAGAAATTAATAGAAAGAAACGCGGCGCAATTATTCCATACTGTTATCATCGTTTTCCTTCGCACACGCGTCCCGCGCGCTTCTTTCAATTGAAAAGCATAAATCGAACGCCAGAGACAGAAAATATGGAGAAACAAACGAGCGTTCCGTAACACGCGAGTAGATGTGCAAAATAAAACAAACAAAAAAACATGAAAATAGCGTACTTACAACTTACGTGCGGTAAAAGGCTGCGGAGACTCCTATAAACATCCGTCGCGGTGAATATCTTGTCTGGCACATTCGACACCGCCAACATTTAAAGCCTCGGGCGCAGTCGGACGGTCAGTTTGATCGCAAGGGATTTGAGGTTATGTCAGGCAAACAGATTGTTGACGATGGACCTCGTCCAACATATTACGATTCAAGCTGAACAGGGACGCGTCGGGAAACCGGTCACGGAAACGTTAACGCGACGTGGATGTTCCGCTGTGCTCGGCCGTTCTGTTTCGTTTTTTCCTAACGCCCTTCATTGTTCCCCTTCTATTTGTTTATTGAATCCTACGCCTTTCGACGCGACCGAGACTAGTTCGACCATGTGCAGAAGAATTCGGTAGGAGGCGAAACCAGCGGGGAAAGTCGCTCCCGAGGGGCGAAGTCCGTTTGACCCCTGAATCGCGGGGGGTAACATGGTCTTCCCACCGCAGACTCCACCGCCGACCAATCGGTGCACCCTCTTTGGTCGCTATTGTGTACTGTAACCCTTAGGCGGAATTTTTGAATTAGGAATCTTTCTTTGGTATAATTCTGTGGATACTTTTGCATGGGGCAATTTTGCTTTTGATTTAATGTTCGTAGGTTAGTAGCGAGAAACTTGTACTTAGATGTGCAGGAGAATGTATTCGTGCTATATTTCTATTACGATTCAACATTGTAAGATTATGTATCTTTGAACACTTGAAGCTTAATAAATAAAGTAAACAATATACCAATGTGTTCCTTACTTTAAGTGTATGCCACTTCAGGGATATTATTTGAAAAAAAAAAATGAACAGCGAAATTCAAAAGATGAAAGTAGCAAGAAAAACGAGAATCTGCACTTTACGAAAAGAAACAACGTACGGCAAACGTTTCGAATGTTTCCGCGAGCAGCGTTTAGTCGCGGCCGGCCGTCACAGGTGGCGCTAAATGTCCGCGGCATGAATTGAATGGACGCGAGAGACTCGAGCGTCAGCAGCGCTCTAACCATCTCCTCCAGGGGTGCGCACCGCGCAAGCGCGGCACGTTTATTATCTTCTTTCTGTTCAAGTGCCATTTCGTTGCATGCAGTGCAGTCTATAAAACAGAATGCGTTCTCGGCGGGTCTCGAGTTTCCTATCACTTATCGTCATTCGTAGCGTATAAACATAACAGCACGCGGTCATTAACTTACAAATTGTTTACGTGTCGCGGACGACACATGGGGACCCGGTAATACCGTGCACGGGATGCCAGTTTCCGCGCGATAAAAAACACGATCAGGGCCATTGTTAGCGTCGCGGACGGGTTTTCGGGACGAGATATTCGAACGATCGCGCGAGCAAAATGTCATGCAGCTACGCGGACGGGCTCTCGCAGTACGAAAACAAAGGAGTGCTGGGTTTGGAGGAGGTAAAAAGAAAAAAACATAAAAGAAAAAGAAAGAAACATTGTTCTTCCATTTGGCGGGAGTTGCCTATCCACGGGCGTATTTTTAATCGTCCACCGACCGCTTGATCCGTACGATTGTTTTTTTTTTCGTTCTTCCAGAGATACGACAGTGTCGAGGCGTTGCGGCTGAAATGCGGCCTGCTGGCCGAGTGGATACAAGCAGCACGGCACGTCGTCGTTCACACTGGAGCCGGCATCAGTACTGCCGCAGGCATTCCGGATTTTCGGTGATTATCATTTGTAATTCTTCGCTCGAATCCCCACCCTACTTCTATGTGCTTCCCCATCCCCTCCCCGCTCGCCCCTCAAACGCCACACGCAATTCCGATCTCTGTTTTGCGTTCGAAAGCGCCACTGGCCAATTTCTTTTAAATTAACCGAGCGGGAATAACGGAGCCGCAAAGCTCTGATGCTGAAATTCCTTCGGATCGACGCGTCCACCATTGTGGCGCGCGACAATGGTTGGCCGTGATCCGTCTTGAAACTCGGTTGGAGCGATACACGCCGGGCCGAATGAAGAATTTCGTGGAACAGTAATTGCAAAATAAAGGAACTGCCGGAGAGAAAAATTTTCGCCCGACTCCGTGTCCCGGGAATTGCGAGACAATATTTTTCAATGCAAAATTAATAATTTATTATATTACTATACGTTAATGGAATTGTTTAATTTTCATAATTATTTATGCACCCCATGTACGGTCTTGTAGAGGTACAAACGGTGTATGGACGTTGGAACAGAAAGGTCTGAAACCTACAATGAACATCTCCTTCGACGAAGCAATTCCAACGAAAACACACATGGCTCTGAAAAGACTAATAGAAGCCAGTGAGTACATTTACAATTCCAAGCTTTGCCTCTACAGATGGATAATCGTTAATCACCGTTTTACATCCTTCAGAGAAAATTAAATTTATCATAAGCCAGAACATTGATGGCTTGCACCTACGGTCTGGAGTGCAGAGGCAGTATCTCGCGGAATTGCATGGAAATATGTTCACCGAACAGTGCGACAAATGCGGGAAGTCGGTATCGTTTGTCGAAGCGTACTCGTAAAATGAATAAATTCGTCCAATAGTAAGCCATCTTACAATATTAATTATTCGTGTAGGCAATTCATTCGGAATTTCGCCACGAAAAGCGTGGGAAAGAAATCCCTGGACACCGTGTGCAGATCCGAGCAAATCGGTGGTCGTCCGTGCCGTGGACGCATGCACGACACGATCCTCGACTGGGAGCACAATTTGCCGGACAGCGATCTGTCATTGTCCGACTTGCATTCTAGGTAACTTCGATCAACTATCTCCACTCGATGATATTGTCGTAAGATACGCACTGCACGAAAGAAAAAAAAAAATTGCATTTACAGCGTCGCCGATCTGAGTATATGCCTCGGGACAACGCTGCAAATTATTCCGAGCGGTAATTTGCCGCTGTACACGAAAAAGTACGGAGGCAGGCTGGTAATATGCAATCTGCAGCCCACGAAACACGTAAGCCATTTTTTTTCTACCTAACTTTTGCAACGAAAACTTATGTAGAATGCGATTAATGATCGAAGGGCGTGGAGATCGATCCATTTTAGAAGGGAAATAATAACCATTTTAGGACAAGAAGGCGGACTTGATAGTCAACGGTAACGTGGACGAGATAATGATCTGCGTGATGAAGAAATTGGGCCTGGAAATTCCGGAGTACGAGAGCTCGATGGATCCGACGCGCAATTCCGACACGACGTCCAAAGAGATGGACTGGACGATACCGACCAGCAGAATAAAGGAGATGAACGTGCTGTACAAGAAGGTGTGCAAGCCTATGCGAAGGAAACGGAAGACGTTCATGTACGAGAGAGACAGGACGGACGCGAAGAAGGAGACGAAGCCGAAGAAGCAGGCGTTCATGATCAAGCAGGATATAAAAACGGAGGACACGTTGAACACCGCGAACGTGGCTCGCAACGATTCCGTGGCCCCGGTGGACATGAGCGGCGCCACGGTGAAGATCGAGGACGAGATGAAAGACGCGGAATCGTTCGAATATTCCATGGACAACGTAGCCCAGCCGGATCCTGGTTTACCAGCGAACGACATGCTGTAGCATGATCTATGTTCGGGTGATCCGAGAACGACCTAATACTCCTAATTAATCAGTCCCCGTTCAATTTATTTACACGAGTGCATATAGAATGGATGTTATCTGTACGTGGAGAACGCCTAAAGTGCTATTGATTTGTTTATACAAAAATCGAGAAAAGCGACAAAAAAAAAAGAGAAGGAAATGTAACGAGAAGTACAAGTTTGCCAATCGGTGAACGCCCGCTTTTATCGTCGAGCAAAGCGTTGCAATACGTGTACATATTTATGTGTAGTAGTTCATACACTTTCGTAATCGCTTCCATGTTCTGTCCGCTTTTTTCATTGTTCGTAGATTATTGGTATGGTAAAGTCAGACTTTCCATGCGATCTATAATACACGTATATGCATGCACACCACACACGGATCATGCTTTCCTCCAATTACGATGCATTAAATGTTAATTACTTAAGATATGGTTGATTTAGGATCGTTTGTAATCGTGCTGAATTGAGCGTGTTATCCGTCTTGGATGGATAGCCGGAACGATTGAGAGGAACACCGCTGATGCGTTAGGTTCGAGTGCATTTAATTAGTATCTAATTACATATACACATATATGTATCGTTCGTCTTTTTCACAAAACTACGTGACCAAAAGAAATCTTCTGTACGACATGTTTGTAATTCTCCGAAGCTATTGACGGAAAATCCGACGACGTTTGTTTTTTTATTTTAAACGAACCGGAACCGACGGAAACACGTACTCGTTGCCACTTCGAACGTTTAAGATTGAAATCTTTTAATAGAAAGCTCCATACGAGCATCGGTGTTGTTTGATCGATCTAATAGTTAAGTGTCTCTTGTTAAACGCACACATGCGCGCGCGCGTTTGTATAATCGTGATAGTGCGACTTAATAAAAAGGAAATGCATTTTATAGACGGACGTTGAACTTGTACAACTCGGGATCGCGATACGTCTCGATAACACACGCGCAGTGTGTCTCCCCTGAGCGACTTGAACAGCGAAAGTGCAAAGTATTGAAACAGTAAGCGAGTCTTTCTTATATCGGCATTCGACGCTATTCTGTCGACAGCGTTTTATCGTAGGGACGCAGATTAGTGAAATGTGTAATATTTATATGTACATAGCGATATATGCTTGGTTGCCCTCGATAATTTATTACTTTCATTGATATATATATATATATATATTATTTACTGGACGTTACTCTATAGTGAGAAATATTATAGTGTTCGACGGGTAATAAAAACTGTGGAAAGGGCTTACCGTGTACTTTTATTACATCCTTTCCTAATTAATAATTGAAAAAAAAAGAGTTGTAGTCGCTGCTTTATCATTTTGATATGGTATATTCTTATTCATAGGCAAAGTTTAAACAAGGATACAACATAATCATGTACACGTGCGCTACAATAATTACTCCATACCTTAAAACTCTCTCTCTCTTTCTCTCTTGAACGAATGAAGAAGAAAAACGTCACTCCAAAGATTCAAACGTATCTCGCCTCTTTTAATAAATAGATCTTTATATCGTTTACATACTTTCTTAGTTTTCTCTTTACGCATACTTCGTCGACGCGTCGCGCTACATCGACGTGGAAACACTTTGAAACAAGATCTGAAACAGCGTTTCTCCCCATAAAGCATTTCTTTCCCATTTAAATATTTCTCAACGTTGAAATCGATCCGGAAATTAATCGTCGAATCAAGTGAACGGTTAACATTAAAAAAAAAAAAACAATACGAAGAATTCTTTGTTTAATCGATTAATTGATCGATTCCAAGAAAGGAACCTGTGCTTCTTACGTGAACAAAAGAAACGCCGATTCAGAGCGACGTTACTGGGGGTGTCTTCCGTAGGATCTTACAGAGGAACGAAAGCTAACGTACGTTTTTGATTCTCATTGATATTAATAATCGTTATCAATAATCAAAGCCGATATATCGTAATAAATATATACACTGTCGACGCGACAGCGGAAGAGAACGAAAAAAAGAAAAAAAAAAAAAGAATATACAAATTTCCGCATGTTTCCTTTTATCGATACCCTAAAGCTTCGAGCATAGTCGCTAAAACTATTATAATTTTTTTTTGTTTTGTCTTAAGTATCCCTATATTTACACGCGCATTAATTATATATTGTTCGCATATACCTGGACGATCGCAGCCGTGTCAATTGGACGCGCTCCTTTGAAGTGTTCTCTTAACTTAAGAAATTACGGGGTCGCAGTCACCCCGCTCG
This sequence comes from Holcopasites calliopsidis, assembly GCA_023838395.1. Classification (NCBI taxonomy): domain Eukaryota; kingdom Metazoa; phylum Arthropoda; class Insecta; order Hymenoptera; family Apidae; genus Holcopasites; species Holcopasites calliopsidis. The sequence continues at coordinate 4,432,349 of JALHAQ010000008.1, forward strand.
TTTTAGTCGCGAAACGGTTGCACCATTCGGGGGCGCGACGCAACCCGAGTCCCTACAACGATATCCGCTAATTGCTCGCACGCGTGCCGTGCAATATGTGTACGCGCACGTAATTCGTTCGGTACGAATTAAATATATCCCGCGGAACACGCGTGCGCGGTGCACGGAAATCCTAAACGCTAATGGACCGCACTTATAATTACGGAAAGCACCCCGAGCAAGCTTCCGATGCTCGATCTTCGACCTAGCGCGCGTCGAACATTGCACGCGATCGTTCGCGCTACAAAAAAAAAAAAGAATAAATACAGTGAGCTTAAAAAGAGACGCAAAGAGGGGAGATGATGATAGAGAGAAAAAAAATTTGCGAAGATGAATAGAGGAGGAAATAGACACCTGCTTCACGTGTGTCCTGTGTGTTCACGTGTGATGCGAAATCGTGCAGAGTGAAAAGTAGAAACGGAAGAAAAGAATGGTTCGAAGGTGTGGGGGGGAGAGACAGGAAAAGAATGACGATCAGCAGGAGATAGAAATTCGTCTCGGTCGGTTCGATTCGCGTTACCGGCGTCCTCTCGAAAGATCCGGCCGAACCAAGGAGCCGACTATTTGGTATAATTGCATTCTCATTAAATTTCCTCCTTAATAGGGAACTTATCAACGTACGCGGACTATGCGCGATGCGACGAAACATAGACCTACTAGAGTGTGTTCCTTTTTTCATTAGGCTATCTATATACAGTAATCCTTTACGCGACGGAATAGAAATCGGATTATTACATATATATGTATACTTATATAATCATGATAAACATTCTTTTTTCCCTTTCCCTATATTGCTCTACTCGCGTGTATCGATCGCGTTCGAACGCCTAGCTGAGAAGAGCGCGATCCGACTCGTCGTCGGTCATTCTTTGCCCTCCGAACGGCGTGTCATCCCAACGGGAGAACCTTCCCTCGTCTACACGCCGCGAATCAACCCCGGGCTCTAAGTACGTGGCAAACAATAAATAGAAGTACGCATCGGTATATGGCTAAACTTAATTCGTTGTGTAAAGTGTATCTTTGGGTTTCAGTACGGTCCGGTCATTCGTCGATCGACAGCGTCGTCGTCTATCTCTATAATAATTCCATTTCTCGTGACGCTCTCCTACCCGCGACCGGTACGCCTCCGTAATCTTTGCTCTCATGCATCGGCGAACCTTGACTTTTGCCGTGTTCAATACGCGACGCCGATTCACTAAGTTAATAATTAGAAACGTGTGCTTTCACACGTGCACACGTGGATACGTTTGTATATACATAATACAAAGAGTGTGTGTGTGTGTGTGTGTGAAACAAGAAAAATGAGGAAAACAGACGCGTAACCGACGGAGAAGAGATTGAACCGTGTTACCGTTGCTCGCAGTAGCGGAAGCGACGTCTGCGCTTTTAGTAATCGATATTTCGTGTCCCTCCCGACTCGAGACTCTTTGACGAGATCCTCGTGGAAATAAATTAGCTACACCACTGTTCAATTAGCGATAGCTACTAGCCGTTACCTCCGCCGTCGCTTTCCTAATTACTCTTCATTAAACATTCCTTACCCAAGGCAACCGACCGAATATCGAATAAATAAATTAGAATAGCAATGCTACATCAGCGATCCAACACGAAGACCCATATCAAAATCACGTTCATCACCTTCGAGCCGATGAACTGCAACACCGTATCTCCGTGCTCGAAGTCTAGCCTCATAAATCTGGCTGGCCTCGCGGCGAACGTACACGAAGAAGGGAGGAACCTAAGGCACGATCGTGAAGAAAACTTATGAACGACAGGCGAAGCTATTCGTGGCTGCGTTTCACGCCTAGCAGTTTGGCAGCGTCGTCGGCGGAGGCCTGGAGTACTCGATCGATGAAGTTCTTGTCCCTGATCCCGAGGAGATTCGAGATCAGATCGTTGTCCGCGCTCTCGCTCGCGTCCGGATTCACGGTCTGAGGTATGCTGGCCAGTTTGCCCGTTAGAGTGGTCAATTTTTCGTAGGGATTGAATCTCATTAATCCGCCGGGAGCCGCGTCGCCGGTCGCGATCGGGGCGACCGTCGGTATGGAGATTCTGTCCTGGAGCCGGGGATTCCCGCTGCTGGCTGCCACGAGGACCGGCGTTTGCTGCTGGCTCCGAGGCGCGATGGTGGGCGGTTGCGCGGGCGCGTTGTCCTCGTCCCCGCTGGTGCCCACGTACATGGTGGAGTCGATGGACTCGTGCTTCTTCCTGTGCCGCAGCATGCTATGCTTCAGCGTGAACCGCCGGCAGCAAATGTCGCACGAGAACGGTCTCTCCCCGGTGTGGGTTCTCATGTGACGACGGAGATCCTCCGCGGACCAGAATCGCCTCATGCAAAAGGCGCAGACCACCTGGAAATGTCGGCTGTTTTAGTTGCTGCTGGGGACGCTTGGTTAATCACTCATCTGTTACAGAATAACACCACTTAAAATCGACGGCGGTGCAGAGTGTGAATTATGCAATATACAATCTACACTCTGCATACAGAGGACCGGGTTTTTCTTAAAAAACAAAGCTCACCTTTCGGTTACTGTAATCGGGAAAGCGTCCCCTCTTCTCCTCTCCGTCGCTATTGTGCTGCGGTGGAGGCTGCTGTTGCTGATCCTCCGCTGCGTCGATGTCCATGTCCAGGGCTCCCTTCGCGACCAACATCTCGTAGGACCTCTTGTGATTCGCTTTGATGTGCTCCAAGCAGTCCTGTCGATCGGCGAAGCCGCTGTCGCACAGGTGGCACTTGAAGGGCACATCGCTGGGCCCAGGAGATGATCTAGGAGACGGTCTCCTCGATCTGGGCGTGTCGTTGGTGGAGGACGAGGTGTTCACGTTGCTCTTAGGCAGACCCACCACGGACGACGTCTCCATGCCCTCGGACACGCTGGACGATTGGCTTTCGTAGTCGCTCTGCTCGTTGTTCTGTTTGGAACAGTCCGGCGGGCTAGTCTGTGGCTCGCTGGACGGACTGTCCGGTCGGGACTTGATCTTCCTAGCGTGCTTGGTGGAGCGGTGCTTCTTTAGATTGCCCAAGGTGGAGAAGGTGGAACTGGGACACTGGTTGCACTTGTACGGCCGTTCGGGAACGTTCCTCATGGAGAAGGAATTGTTGTTGTTCATCGCCGCCTGAGAGTCCGGCGAGGAGGAGTTCCGCACTCGGCGCATCTTGTTGGGATTCGTCTTGTGCTTTCTGAGCAGGTGTCTGTCGCAGTTCGATTTAGTGGTGAACAACAGCGAGCAGTGGACGCATTGGTACGGTTTCTGTCCGGTGTGCGTGAGGATGTGCCTTCGGAGGGAGGACGTCCAAGGGAACGGTCGTTCGCAGTACGGGCAGATCACACGGTTAGGCGCCATGGAGTAAGCGGACTTCTTCTTCTTCTTCTTCTTCTTTTTCTTCTTCTTCGACGAGGTGTTCACCGAGTTCAACGAGTTCACGGAGTCGGACTTCTCGTCGCTGCCAGAATTGTTGCAGTCGCTGTTGGAAGCGACCAGCCCCTCCTCGTCGCTCAGATACTGAGGCTGGAATTGCTGGTACTGTTGCGACGCGTTGTCCAGCAATTCCGACACGCTCGCCAGATCCGTCGCTCCGTCCTGCGTCTTCTCGTTCTCCTCTTCATCCGGCTCGGTCTTCAAGACCGGATCCGAGTCCTTCTCCGCTTCCGCGAGCTTGCTCGTGTCGGTAGTCTTCGACTCTTCAACCCCGTCCTCCGCATCCTTTCCCGATTCGACACTGGCTTCCTCGGGCTCGTCCATCGCGCGCTCCTTCGTCTCCTCCATCGTCGCGCTTTCCTTTTCAACGTCCGCCCCCTCCAACTGTCCCCTGAGCAGACTCTTCTCCGTCTGCCCCTGAGACTCATGGCCGTCCCTCTCCTGAGGATCCTCGTCGATCACCAACTCCTCCTCGGAATCGTTGTCCACCGCTTTGTTCGCCTTCAACTGTTGCGCCAAGATGGCGTACTTGACTTGGTCCGAAATGGGGTGCTTGGCGAATTCCGCGTTCACCGGCGACGACGACTGCTCGACCTTCGGCAGGATAGCCGAGTACGATTGGGCGACCTGGGTAGCGGCGGTCTGTCCAAGGTTCTGCAGCAACGTGGGATGACTCGACGGCGGTCTCCCTCTGGTCGAATGCCCCCCTCTCGGCCTCTGGCTCCAGTGTTGCGGATGCTGTTGCTTGATGTGCCTCTCCATGTTGCTCCTCAGCGTGAACCTCGCCGAACAGTGTTCGCAAGTGAAAGGCCTCTCGGTCCTGTACCGTCTCTGCTTCTGCTTGGGCATCAGGACACCGTTCTTGATCACCATCTTGACGGAGTTCGAGGTGGGCAGGTTGTCCGCCTTCTCCCTGCCCGCCAACGCCTTGCCCGCCAATTTCGACGAGATCAGCTTCGCGTACTCGCTCTGCTCGCCGGCGGTCTGCGAGCTCAGCTCCCTACCCTGAGAGAAGGCGGGGAATCCGGTGCTGCCGATGGACGGCTCCACCAAAGTCCCTCCGCTGGTCAACTGCAGACCTCTGACCAGCTCCTTCTGCAGCCTCTCCTTCATGGAGAAGTCCTGGCCGAACATATGAGGGCCGAACATGTACGGTGGCAGCAGCCCGGCACCGACGCCGCCGGGGAACGTGCCGAAGTTCCTGTAGATCGCGTTCGCGTACAGAGCCTCCAAGGAGGTGGGCTGCGAGGTGCCCTGGCCGGCCTTCAAAAGGGCTTCCGTTAAGAGCAGTTGGCTGGTTGCGTTGTACAGGTCCTTCGGATTCTTTCCGAACTCCTCGTGCGAAGTGGCGAAACCGCTGTCGTCCTTCTCCTTCGACTTCTTGCTGAGATCGAGCACGTCCATGGAGAGATCCAACGGCCCGTCCTCGCTCGCGTTCTCCGACGCGGCCAGCCCCTTCTTCAGGTTCATCGGACTAGCTTGTATTCTTTGGTGGGAGTCTGATTTGGTATCACTGACTAGAGACACGCTGCCCTCCGACGACCTCGACTCCAGATCGTCGTCCAGCTTCGAGTAGTCCGACTTCGCGTCGTGCCTGTCGTCCGCGTTTCGTTGGATCAGCTCGACGGGCTGGCCCGGCCTGGGGAACGCGTCGCTCCTCTCGAAGTGGCTCACGTTTCGCACGGAGAGGACCGAATTGTGCAGCTTCGCCTCCTCTATTATCCTGATCTCGCCTCTCACCTCCACGGGCACCGACGGATAGTGCATCTGTGTTTGGCGCTGAAGCTCGTCGCGGTCCGCCGGATAGACGAGGCTCTTTCTAACGTCGTCTTTCAACACTCGCGGCGAACACCTCTCGACGCTCTCGTTGGTGGAGTCTTCGTTCGGATGGTAGATCAGAACGCTCTTGATATCCTCCCTGGTCAGCTTTCCGTGTCTGTTCCTCACGTGTCTCTCGCAGTTCGCCTTGGTCGTGAACGCATAGTTGCAGAGGGAACACTCGTAGGGTCTGTCACCGTTGTGCGACCTCAGATGCCTGACGAGAGTCGCTTTATCGGTGCTCGTGTAGGGGCACATGTTGCATGGATAGGGCATGCCCGGGCCCACGCCCATGTGCGCCCTGTTGTGGCCCTTCAGGGCTCGCAGGTTGGGGAATATCGCCGAGCAGAGTCTGCACGGGAACTCCCCCTTCAATTTCATCTTCCTGAACTCCGCCGCGAACGCGTCCTGAGCTTCCTCCTCGTGGTACTCGGAGGAGAAGGTGCCGGACGAGCCGGACGAACCAACGCTCGGATTGAACTTGATGTTACTGTCGGGAGTGCTGGCGTCGGATCTGGGGAAGTTCTGCAGGATCGGGCCGGATGTGACCGAGATGATGCTCTGTATGTCGGCGAGATCCTTTCCCTCCTTGGCCTCCGTCAAGGCGGCTTTGTTCTGAAGATCCAGTCCGGCGAAGAAGTCGTCCCTCCTCGACTGGCTGTCGTCCGCGATCCTCGTCTGCGGGTTCATCGTCCCGCAGTCCGTTTCGTGGGCGTCCAAAGCGGATCGGCAGGGGAACGCTCTCAGGCATTTGGAGCATTGGAACTTGGCTACCTCACCGGACGCCGGTCTGTGCAGGGACTGCTCGCACACGGCCCTGGCGATCGCCGGGAACTTGTCCGACGAGAAGTCGACGAACGTCAGATCGTTGAAGCCGACCACGGAGTTTCTCAGATTCCTGGCCGCGTTCTCCATCGAATGGTCGGCGAAGTGGATCATGAAGCGATGGAGATTCAGCACCCGGTGGTTCTTGAACGACAGATTACAGGCGTCGCATTTCGCCGGGAACTCCGGATGGCTTCGTTCCAGATGCGCCTCCAGTAGCGCGCTGGTGGCGAAGTCCTGTCTACCGCAGACCGGGCAGTTGTACGCGTTTCGATTGTCGTCCGGTCGCGTTCTGATCTCCGTCCGCGAGCTGTTCAACAGAATCTTGTGCCTCTTCTGGTTGCTCTCGTTGTCGCTCACGTAGTCCGTGGAACACTTCCGTTTCCCCGGCAGGAACGGCGATCCCGCCCTTTGTCTGTCGATGAAATCCGGCGAGTTCCTCTTGGTGATTTCGTTGTTGTTGTACTCCTCCAGATGACGTCTCTTCGACGGTTTCTCCGAGTCGCTGCTACCCTCGGAGTCCGTGCAGCTGTGCGGCGAGACACCGCGGTGCGCCGTTCTGAGATGCCTGTTCATGTTGCCGTTCGTCGTGAACGCCATGTCGCAGTACTTGCACTTGAACGGCCGTTCCCCGGAGTGGACTAGAACGTGCCTGTCCAGTGAGCTGGCCGAGCTCAGCACCTTGTTGCACACGCCGCAGCTGTAATCATCGTCCCCGCTGCAATCCGTGCTGCGGGGCGAGTTGTGGCCGCGTAGGTGGTTCGTTAACTCCCTGGAGCTGGGCAGAACGGTGGGGCACGCGGGGCAGGGGTGCGCGCTTTCCGGTAGATCCACCTGCGGACAGAGAAGGATGCGCTGTTAACCCTTTGCCGCGCGATCAACGTCTCGGCGGCTCGATTTCCTAGGATTTCGGACTTACGCTGGACGGCGACGATGCAGCGTCGGCTTGCGCCTCGTTCTCGTGTCCCTGGTCGGGGCCGCTCTTAACAGTCACTGGAACAGAAGGAACGCGATTAACGAGACGGAATAATGAGCAAAGTATTCAGGGCAAAAGTATCGTTTCTGTAAAATTTTCGAAGAATCAAAGAACTGATAATGGACTTTGATCCTCCGATATTTAGCGATGGATTTTATTAACACTTAGGTCTGCGGAACGCGTCAATTTGACGCGTATTAGATTTCACGTTTAAAGCTGTAGAAGTCATAAACATTATTTTTAAGCAGCATATATTAACTTTGATTGACGTAATTATATCTACACGCATCCTGGTTCATTTCTCCCAGGGCTTTATAATTTCGGACACTTGTATATGATATGCCTGCTTTTTAAAAAAAGTCCCATAAATAGGTGCACAAAGAGGTCCGTAAATCCAGCGTCAAAGGGCAGTCTGTGATTTCCACGAATTGAAAGAATGTGCAATAAAGAATAATTGAGGAGCAAGTAAATCGGTTGGCTTTTCACTGGCCGATAACTGGCTCGTTGTAAGTGAATTTTTCAATCACAGCGACGCCACCGCGATATCCAGAGCGTGTCAGAAAAAATCCTCGCGGAGCGTGTGCGCCTCTTGCCGGAAGCTGATAGACGACCGCAAAGAACGCCTCGAAAGCTGGGACAATGACACTTATCAGCGAGAGTGGAACCGCAATCATCCTTATTTACGGGACTCGACAGAGTCCTGGAAGGTTGCGGAGTAGATGTTCCGAGTTCGATACGGTGACGGAAATGAATCGCGATCCACGACGATCGCGCGATAATAAAACTCAATTATACATATTTATTCGTTGGTATAATTACGAAGTTGATTCGCGGCCATCGAGCCGTTCGCAATCGAAGAATAAGCGGGGGCCCACATGTGTGTGTGTGTGTGTGTGTGTGCGTGATCGATCGGCCGGGACGTGATTACGATCGCGAAGAAAATAAGGGATCGATTTCATCCGCGATACACGGATGAGCCACACGATGAAGCATCGCGTTCGTGACGGTCTGGACGGGAAGAACCGTGGCGTACGTGAACGCGCGTGATCTTGGACGTTCACGCCTTTTATCTCCGGCGTTCTTTTCATCCGACAAGAAACTAGATTAAGCGGTATCGACGGTGCCGATCCGTATTATCGAGGCGCAGTAGGAAGCAGACAAAACATCTTGCCCCGTTATCGATGATCCTACGCGGCCTTCTCTCTCTCGCGGGCTCTTTCCCTACGAATTATCTCCGATTAGGAGAGGGGGCTTGGAAAAGGGTTGTAGGCGAGTCGAAGGAAATTGGGAAAGAACGCTGGGAGAAGAGAAGGAAAGGTAGGAACGAGGCCGTAACAGAACAAATTGGATGGAAATTGAGACGTGTTGAATAATGAAGAAGTTGGAGAGAAGAAAATTGTATAGCAGCCTAGGAGAAGCAAATAAATTCCGAGGAATGGAATGGAAGGAAGAATTAGGGCTCGAGGTCTTAGTTGAAGACATAATCAAAGGCAAAGAAAATTGAATAAGGTATTGATCACGAAAATTGAAATACTCGAACTTTTACCATTTGAGATCAGGGAAGCAGGCTATGGAAAAGGGAAAGGGTGGAAAGATGGCCAAAGGAGACAACATTGGATGGAAATGATGAAGATAGTAGAAAAATTGGGAAGAAGGGAGTAATATAGATTCAGGGAACACAGAATGAACGTTAAGAATTAATCAAAGGCAAAGAAAAATAAAGTACCGATTCACGAAGATTGAAACACTCGAACCTCTGTCATTTAAAATCGGGAAGAATAGAATAATATAAATTCAGGGAGCACAGAATGGACGTCAAGAATGATGGCTCGAGGTTCCGACTGAAGAAATCATCGAGAGCCTGTAGAAATAATTGCAGGCGAAGAGAAGTGGATAATGTAGCGGTCAGAGAAATTGAAGCATTCGAACTTCTACCATTATCAATCCACCGGCAACCTCGTGTATAAATAATATCTACGGTTATATCAATTCAACCGATCGTCTCTACCGGCGAGAGATTACACGTAGATACGTCCGAGGAACGAAGGACGCGAGTTCTACTTCGCGAAGGGGGACGGGACTGCGCAGAGCCTGAGGGGCGCGACAGGAACAGGTGTAGGGAGGCCGATTAAAGCCCGTTTCACGCGGGTGACTACCGGTCGTTCTCGTGGTCGCAAGCGAACGCGGGCACGAAACGGGTTTCTTTTTCTCGAGCGTCGGCTTTGCTTGCGGTTTGCGTCCGCGTTTAGCGGGGCCAGTTAGCGCTTAAGCGCGCGAATAAATTCGACACGAATGATTTACCGTCCGCCGACCGGCCTCGACTCGTTTTTCGCTTCGTGACAAGACGGAGTCACGTGGCTCGTACCGAGACGCGTGATGGAGTTATTGCACGAAAGTGGTTGCGCGGTGGTAGGCATTTCAGCGAGGTTGTTGCCCGGTTCTTTTTTTTTTACGCTTCTGTCCAGATAGGGTAATTCGAGTGGGGCTCGCATTTAAATTTCGTGCGATTTCATGAATCTTCTTCATTGAATTTAAACATTCGAATTTGATAGCTCTGGAAATTTGCTGTTCTAAATGAACTGTAATATGCCCGAGCCTAAACAATTCCAGGACCATCAAAGTCGAATGTTTAAATGCTTAAATTAAAGATCGCGAATCAAATCATTCACAGTTTAATTCAATTTACTCTGAAGCATTTGTCTGCATCGAGCTTCCAAATATTAAATGCCGGAACTGCAAAATATTAGATTTCCATTCCGAATTAAACGAAATTAAGAATCACTCGATTAACAATCTTCCATCGGACTTGAAAGTTTAACATTGTACAGGACCGATAAATTTTTCTTTAGAATTATCAATGCACTTGACAAATGCGATGAGGGTATAGCAAAAAATTGTTCTCCGAGTTCGAGATTATCCGATGGCGTTAGATCCAGTGGAAAGAGCGGCAAAGATATTCGCCAAAGTTCCCCTCCTGATAATTTCGCAACGGACAGCAGGGTAAACATTTATATATCAGATACAAATTTCACTTATCTGCGCGCGAACGTGACTGACTGTTTATCTCGATATCGAGAAATTTTGTTTTTAAAATATTATCTCGGAAGGTGTGCTGGGCTCGGTTATTAGCTTTCGTCCAATCGATCGGAGAACGCAAAGATGCTCCGTTCGCAATTAAAGGTGAAGGATAAATGGAATTAATATTAATTAATCCCGGATCAACGTGGGACTAAAATGTCTTTGCTACATTTTCTGTTTTTTTTTTTTTAGCCCAGCAATATCTATCCTCATAGTACCCATTAATGCTCGGACCGTCAATTCTATGAGCCTGGAGAAATTCCCGCGGATCCATCTGTGTCGCGAAAAAGTGGAAATCGCAGCTGCTTTCCATTTCCAGCGATCGTTGGGAGGCCAATGATTAGGAGACTCTGTGAACCACGGAAAGCGATTTCTTTTCTCCAGTGGTCGACTTCGTTCTATCCAAAATACACTGTCGCATCGTAATACAAATTTTTTTAAGGCATTCAAGTTTCTCGAGTTCGTACAGAAAAAGAAAATCAACTAAACTCTTAATCGAAAGAGAGGATTAGTTCGAATTATGACGTTTCGCGATCTGGCAAGATCGATACTCTGCGGCTATCCTCCTCTGCTGGCGTGCTTCGATGAATGGCAATATTTTTTTCGATTATCCTGTCGTTGTTGATTCAGCAGTGTTCGGGGAAGCGCTCGCCATGTTTAGAAACGATGACAACGCTTCTAGAATCACGTCGGGCCGCACTTCTGCCATTCAAAGCTTCCAATTCAACGCCCAATTCGGACTTGTTCTAAATAGATCATTCTCGGGAGTGAACCTTTTGTTTCATTAAAACTGTTTCGCTCGAAAGAAATCCCCATTTCGTGAGACATTCGTTCCCTTTCGGTTGTCCTTCCTATTCCTCTGACAATGTTAACGAATCTTTGGCTGATTTTTAACGCTTTATTCCTCTCTCGCGGAATAAACTGTTCAACGACGTATAACACTGGCACTCGTGTGTAGGTTGAGAAACGATGTTATGAAACGAATTCCTGCGCACCGACCACGGGCGTGACAAAATGTTTGGACACGTTTTGGAGAATTTCGACCGGTGATCCACTCTCGGTCACGAAATCTCTCTTATCTTCGATAACGCGACCCAACCGCGTACCGGAAGTCACTTTCTTAATTCTACACAAATCGTATTAAATCGAACCGCAAGCATTTCTGGCCGCTTTCTTAAATAAGGAAAACGATTGCAGAAACTGATTAAATTTTTCAATTACAAAGACTGCAACAATGAAACCGGTTTTGAAACGTAAAATGGTCACAATTTACAGAAGGATAATATTCCTGATCCACGTTCGGACTCTTAGAAGAATTAATTTCTAAAAATTGCAATAAGAAAACACGTTTTAAAATATAAAAGGGTCATAATTTATAAAGAATGATATTCTTGGTCCATTTTTCGAACTCTTAGAAGGTTCGAGTTTTAATTTCCAACAAGAAATCGCATAATCTACCAATAAAATTCAAGTTTCGTGTAGCAAAAAATTTACCAGTGAATTTCAATCAACCCTAACTTATCAAATTGCCAGATCTCTGTTCCATTTTCTTCGTTTACTTCCATTTTGTCAGCGAGAAGGGTTTGCGGAAAGGGCCAAACACCACGCCCTACATCCGCAATGCACCCCTTTGGAGAGCTCGCCTCGTTGGGAAGAAAAAGGGAGCAGTGTCTCTCCATCGAGGGCGTACATGCGCACTTCCGCCAACCAGCGTCTCCTACGAATCATAGGATGCTGCGCAGAACAATCTGGTGGGGGGAGATGCTCGCCATTGGTCGCCTCTCATCTGTCCGAGCTTTTATCTCGTTTCCCTCTCCGCTGCTCGGCCAACTCCCCCTCCACCAACGCCAAGCCGAGCCTCCTTTTCTCCTCCCTTTCCCCTCGTCTCCTTTTACGGCCCCTTTTACAACGCGTTTTATCTCATTACACCGATGCCCGGGTATTTGCGCATACGTGTCAACTCTGCTTCCGTTCTTTTCTACATATTAAGAGATCGCTCGAATTCTTATTGATGGATATTCTTTTATGATATGCTTCATTCTTTGAGGATCATTGTTCATGTTGCAATTATATTTATATACTAATATTCGTTCGGGTTCGCTCGCCGTTCAACTTCCCATATTTTTGGGGCAAGCAAGTGGAGGATAAAATGGTGTGGGAAGAGCTTGGAAATTCTAGCACAGCTGTTTTAGAATTCTGGCAACGTATCAGAGTGAACGGTACCATTTATCACGTGAGCCTCGATCAGATTTCTGTCATTTCGAGTCATTGGAAGAGATGGCACTTGGAGACCAAATTAAAAGAGTGTGCAAAATCGAGGATACTGTACAAATTATGTAAACTTTTCAGTAAAGAAATACGAATATCAATTCCACAGCTTGGCACGGTCAGAATTATTATATCTACTGCAAACAACCTTTGCTCTAATCAATAATCTCAACCATTCCACCTAATTTTCTCCTCGACTGTAGACAGACATTTAACACACACAGCACAGGATTATTTTGCTATTTCTCTCGGGCAACGTACCAAGCGAAATAAAGACCCGAAACGCCTTTTTTCGCCTCCCTACACAGAGGTTCTTCACCTCCTTCTAAAGCCACTACACAACATTATTCTCCGAGTCCTCTCATCCTTCCCTATCCTCCCTTCCATTTCTTTCCCCTTTCGTTTTTTATCGATTGTTTGCAGTCGTATTTGCAGGACCCTCTTCCTTTGTCTCCCGCCTCTCCCCCGCCCTCTCCCCTGCCCGCGCAGACAACCTCTGGACTCTCTCCATGCTTGGATACACCCGCGCAGCAGGAGAAGCAAAGATGGCGGGCGGTTAGTGTGTTTCGAGAGTCGTAGCCCTGACAACCTTGGACTCACCCAGCCGGAACCCCCTGCCGCCCTTCGCGGCGTATCCTGGGTGACACATGCTCCCGTTCCTCTTTTTTTATTTGGTTCCCTTCCGGCGTTGGCGAGGGAGAACCGTAGATGGGGGATGATAGAAATGAAAAAAGAAATGGGAACGCATGGCACCCACTGATATTTAATATTGAAGTCGGAGAAAAAATTACCAAGAGGGAAAAGCTAAACTTTATGAACGATTCCTATCGATAATTCCTGATCGATCATTTCTAATTCTGCGTAGTCCAGGGTTTTCTATAGAAAGAGAGAGCGGAACGAGATCAATATTTGTGCAAGAATTGATCAAAGCTTTGTCATAAATTACTCTTCTCCTAATTCTCGGATTAATCTCGATTATTCAGCCAAAATTCATTCGTACAAAAGATCATTAAAATTAGATCTGTATCAGAGAACGGTACCTAAGAGTTTGTTGAATTTTTGCCGGAACTTATCGGAACTTGTTGAATTTTACTAGAACTCAGTAGAACTTGTCGAATTTTGTTAAAACTTAGAAGAACTTGTTGAATTCTGTTAGAACTTGCTAGAACTTGTTGAATATTGTTAAAACTTTTTAGCACTTGTTGAATATTGTTAAAACTTATTAGAACTTGTTGAATTTCGTTAAAACTTATTAGAACTTGTTGAATTTTGTTGAAACTTGCTAGAACTTGTTGAATTTTGTCAAAACTTACTAGAACTTGGCGAATTTTACTTATCTGAATTATTTATAGAATAGTTTGCTTGAATTTGTTCACACCTCATCCGTCCTCCACAAAAGAAATCCCATTCCAAAGGGTCTACCAATAAAGTTGCACAGGATTTCATTAAGTTCCAAGATCGTCCAAGCTCGACGAGTCCCATGGTAACGACGAACGATGATTTCAAAGCACACTCGTTATTATCTCTACAGAGAATGATCGCCAGAGTTTCTCCGAAAATGCTGATCTGCCGGCGTGTAAACACGAGAATCGACCTCTAGATCGACGGGAGCAAACAACTTTAACGAACGTTCATCGGATCGTTTCGAGTTCAAGAGAAAAATGAAAAAGTGCCGCGCGTCGTCTCCTAAGAAATTCCTTTCTTCTGAATCGACCGTCCGAAGAATTCGAGAAAAGCGATCCGTCGTGATCCGTTTCAATTTGTTCTGCGACACGTTTGATAAAGAACGGCACGGGTCCGTTAGACAACGCAAATCGGTTTACAATCTGCGGAAACGTGGAACGCGAATACCGCGGGACCGAATGCGCGAATGTTAAGAAGGTAGGGAAAAGCGTTTCTCAGGGATTTTCTTGGGAACATCGACGCGCGAATCATCGGTCTATCGCAACGAGCGCATGGAAAACTCCTTTCTCCGACCCGGCGAATACCAGAACGAATCGGTAATCGCGATATTTCCGTTGGCGGGAATCGTTTTGAATTGCATCGAATTCCGGTTTTGCTTTCGGCAGCTTTATCGGCCCGCTTTGCAATCTCCGATCTAACTTCGATTGTATAAAGCCTGTTGGACGAAAGCTAATTGAAAGACGATTAAACAAGATGTTTAGTTGCTTGTTTCCTTGACTATTGCAAAAGAGGTGCTTGAGAATCGAACAGATTGGATGATCGATCTCCGAGAGACGAGCAACGGAATTTTACTCGCTGCTGTTCCGACCCATCGCGAGCTCTTCCTCGAGCATTTCTATTGACCAACGCGTGTGTAAGCAAGCGGGAAGGGTGTCACGTAAAGAATCATCGTATACGTGGCCCAACCGAGTGTTTCCGCATATACCTAGAGACGCGGCCTGTTATATCTAGAACCACGCTGCGGGGTCGGATCGTTACCAGCGGAACTACCACCGCACGTAGAGACACACGGGGGACAGACGAGGATCGGCAAACTGACCTGTAAAACTCTAAATTACACCTAGACGAACGTGGTGAACCTCTACCCTTGGTCCTGGTCACTTCAAATCATTTTCGGGCTAAGATACGAGGGTGGGTATAATTTCATTCTCGATGTTACTGGTCGATATTTTCCGTTCTTTCCTCATGGATAATTGAATAATAAACGGATTGAAGGAATAATTAGAAGAGCATTTTGATCCGCATTGGAAGGGGTGCAGTTGGATTTCTTTAAGAATCCCTTGAGCTATTCCCTTGTGGATGCTGAATGTTATGCACTGGCCGATACTTCGGTTCTTTCTTAATGAATAATTGAATAATTAATCAATGGATTGAAAGAATAATTGAAAGAGCAATTTTGATCCGCGTTGGAAGGGGTGCAGTTGGATTTCTTTAAGAATCCTTCAAGACATTCACTTTTACATGATGAATATTGTACACTGGCCCATATTTCAGTTCTTTGTTAATAATAGTTAACACTTTCACGTCATTTTGCTGCCGCGCGCAGCAGCCTCGCTTCCTGAACAATTGTACAAGGTACACGGACCATTCAGAAGATACTTAAGCGTATCCAGAAGAATGCTACCCATTTATTATAATAATCCAAAAGTCCACGAGTACATTTAAAACGAACGCGAATGTCGTTTCGCGTGTGATACGTTCGAAAGCAACGCTTGAAGGACGAAGGACGTCGATTCGCGTCTCCTGACGTCACAATGTTAATCGATAAATTGAAAGAGCACATGGAGATCTCTGAATTTCGATCCGTTCGGGTGATTCAGATCCGAAATTGGAGAGGGTGTGCTTGCATTTCTTTAAGAATCAACGAACGGAAGCGGGAAGTCGCAGTTTAAGGTTGATCGATAGACAATTAAACAGTTCTCCCTCTTTACTAAAAGCCAACTCGAAAGACTTGAATGCGTGGATAGACACCGGAACGCCCCCGCAACGCTACCAAAGGACCAGACGTTAATTGGAACGCTCGGGACGAGGGTGAAAGCCCTTGGGGGTGAAAAAGGGAGCGGTTGACTTTCCTCGCCACGCCCTAATTCACCGTTCAACAGCCCTTCCTCGTGGAACCGTGCCTCTCTCTATCTCTCGTCCTATTACACTTCAACGACCGCTCAATTCGTTTCGTCGATCGAGCTCGCTCGAAACTGCTATCAACAATTTCTTCTGAACGTCCTAGCTCTTGAATCTGATTTCCATCGTTCGATATCGAAGACACTCGAACGGGATTAGAGGATAACGTTGCTATCTAAGGCATCGATTGACGTCTATAATAATAGGCTAGCTGTAACAATTTTCAGTTAGTCATTCAATCATAGCGAACTACCTGAATATCGAAGCATCGCAAGGGGCACAGTTATTTACTTCTGTTCGCGATTATTGAAGCGGAGACTTTGTTTATCGGGACGGCGTTTGGTAAAGGAGAATCCCAAAAGAACTGCATAATTCTATTAGCAAAAAGAAAGAACAATGTCGCATCGAAGAACTGTGCAATCTAAACGAACCAGATACTTTCTCATAAAATCGTATTCGATGAATCTTTTCACGGCACAAAGAGCAGTTCTTTTCCCCCCTTGAAGAGTAGAAACGTTTCATCCTGAGACGCTTCCTCGCCGTTCCCAAAGATCGTCGATTTCTCTCTTTCGCTTCGGCGCCGTATCGACAGATAATTTCCCCGATAACAAACAGCGGGTCCTTATCTACGTGGACTTGGACTGTGGCTAGAGCCGCGGCCGCGCGTTCGGATAGATTAGAGCGTTCAGGACACGTCAGCGCGTCGCCGCGAGATCGTTCTTCCCATCGGACGAATCGCGTATCGAGCCGTGAACCGAAAAAAAAAAGAAGAGAAAGAAATCGATACGAGCTTCCTGGAAACTGTGCTCGGCCGACTCGTGCTCGCCTCTCAGGTATGATTGCGTCACCGACGATCCGCGTAATCTCGTTATCTCGTATAAGCTCTCGTTCCGCGGACGCGATTTTTTTTTTCTCCGCCTCTCCGTCTTTCGCCCGGCCGAGAAACACTCGGTGGATCGTGCGCGGATTCGAGCGGAAAAATCAAGGGTGACTCCCGGCAAGAGAAATGATTAGGGAACTGAGAATCGTGGTCCCGGGATTTTTAATAACATTCCCGAGAAGAATCGCGCGTGAATAGTTGAGAATTAATGGTCCACGCAATATTGCAACTATTTTGTCGAATTCGAGGTACGAAGGGACGACCCCCCTTGCCCTCGAAAGCGGAAACTCGGAATTGAACAGAGATTCGAAGCGCTACTTTCCAAGTGAAACTGCAAAGTTGCAGTTATTGAAATATTACAATCTTTCCTTCCGATAGAATAAAGTTCTTTATTCGATTAGAATAAAATTCTAATTCTAATTCGTGTTCCGATTCTTCTTTTGTCTTTATTCGATCAGAATAAAGTTCTTTGTTCTATCGGAAAGAGAAATTCGGATATTTCAACAACTGCAACTTTGCGGTTTCACTCGAAAAGTAGCGCTTCGAATTCCTGAACTCCTTAGAAGAATAACCCGATCGAACTCCGGCGAGCCGGTAACCCCCCTAAAAGTACACAAACTCGTCTATCTCACGATTGTTTCCAACTTTATCCTAAATGTAAATACGTGCCCGGGAGATGGAAGCTTCTTTTTTTTTCCCCCCCGCGACAACTAACGGTATCGCGTTTTGTACGAGCATTTTCAAGAACGCACCGGGGAACGGATTCTCGGGTAACATTGACACGCGAATTTCAATGGAGAACGTGCGCCGCGTTCCTGAAACGCGAACAACATTTGCTACGCGCAGACTTGACGGAGACACCGATCGATATTTTCTTCTAATCGCAAACGAAGGAAAGAAGAGGCGATATCGTCGAGGGTGCCTCTTCCTCCGCCCTCTCGACTTGCTTCGTTAGTCACCGAATTTCGGTCGTCTCCCCGCATCCCGACCGATAAATCGGCGGCAAAAGAAGATACACAAAAAAAAAAACAACCAGCAGACGCCTCGTTAAGGAGAAAAAGAGTATCGAAATTCGACGGTGAAACAACGTGTACGTGGTTGCTGTTTCTTATTCCATTTTTTTGTTTCTTCCATCTTTCTCCTTGAGCCACGGAGACAATGTATCGGACGAACGAAAATAAAATGTTTCCGGGGTGGCTGACTTTTGATCTCCGCTTCGGAAGGTGATGCGAGTTAAATGGTTACGGAAAATGGAAGACGATGGAGCAGTTCCAAAGGTTTAGGGAAATTGTGGTGCTAAACGGTTCTATTCGTAGAGTCGGATATAGTCGAAGGCATAGTTTAAGAGTAGAAAGTATTTTAAATAATTTACGTGCGGTGAATTGATGTAGTTTCGAAGCTAATGTTTACATGAAGGAAGAAATTACCACTAATTAAAATTGCAAACATCCAAGCCATGGACCTGATCAATTTTCAGCACAGCCGCCTATCTTCCTACAAGAGGATCCTTCCCTATTTAATTGACTAGCATTGAACATCGCGAAAATGAAGAAAGCGTTTAATCATTCGCCATCCAGAATCCATTGGCTCTCGATCATCGCCTGATAAAAAAAAAAAAAAAGAAAGAAACGTACCTTTCGTCGAGTAATCCATGCTTCCCTTCAGCGTCAAAGTCGTGGTCGACTCATGGAGTACCAAGGTCGGTCCCGGCACTTAACATCCAAACAAATGGTGTACTCGGTTGCACTTAACACGCGGCTGCTCCGCCATGGAGCCACTAATTTTTCTCGCGATAGTACAACTCGCGCGTCCCAACGGCGAAGGAGGGGAAAAAAATAGTTCTCGGGGAAGCTCCTCGGCAACGTCCTGTCAGCTTCCGTGGCCGGTTATCGCGCCGCACTGGATTTCTACGGCACCACAAAAATTCAGACAGTCACCACCATGTTACTCCCTTCCCGCCGGCCGTTTCCGTTATACACTCCCGACGAACTTCTTTGGTGCTCGGTTGTCACATCCACGAGGCACCGAGTACCGTGATCGAGTAAAAGGTGTACACCCGTTGCGAGAGGAGAAGTCAGAAGAGACACGTATCGTCTGATCACGGTAGCAGGAGAGGGGAGACAAGAGCACGCAAGGTCCACGGGAACAGGTCACGACGGGCCGACTCACCGCGGAGAAGTGACACGGTGCTTCTGACAATTTCTCTCAGCCTGCGCGCAGAAGCCTCCTCATCATCCCTCCCACCTGGCCCTTCTCCTCTCACGCTGGATCGGCCTGCACCGTATCCCCACTCCGCCGCGCCGTTCTCCCCGCTACCGGCGTGCTGACCCTTCCCCGCGAGTGCGGGCTCTTCCCCTTTTTCCGTCAGCTCGCCTCACCGCTCATCCACGTTTCCCTCCCTTTTCCCTTTTATCGTTGCATATTATAAAATAGCGTTTCTCCATATGAAATGCAGCCTTCTTGTCGTTCGACTTTTTGCATTCCCAATTCGTCCCTTTCGAATTCTGCAAGGATCATCCATCCGCGGCACTGCTCAGTGCCGTTTTTTTCTCCAGCGCTAATCCCCACCATTCCCTCTGCTGCCCGTTGTTTCCCACCGGAGAAGCGCCACCGAATCTTTCTCTGTCTCTCCTGTGGAGCAGAGCACCTCTTCCGCCCCTCCGCCGGGACAAGCGCAGACGAAGCATCCTTACTGCGCCCTAGAAGGCGCTTCCTCCTCCGCTCCCGCGGATCGTTCTTTCGGCTCCTGCTGCTGCCATCCCTCCTCCCTGCTTGTCCATTCCATTGGGCTTTCTCTTTCTCTCCGCGGCGGATCACTCCCCACTATCACCCGCCCGTCACACGAGAGGGAAACGTGGAATTGCGTGCGAGAGGATGGGAGAGCAGCGCGCGCGCAGCCACCCACACCAGGGGACGAGGCCTCCGGACCATGCGATACGCGCGCGCTTCTCTTCCATCCGCTCGATCCCCGGGAAACGGGGCACCGTTCCTCCTAGGGGCGACGGGAATTACGTAAAGGGCGGGTTACGTGAAGCGGTTTAGCTGCCACGCTTCCGCTCGCGGATTTGCTGGATGGACTCGAGATCCGCCTGGATGATATAAATCAGCTTTCGGCTTAGGAATGTTAAGTTACAGTGGATAGGTTTGTTCTTGGATTTGTCTTCCGCGATGGAAGAATTAATGATAATCGTGATAATGCATAATAGTAATAATAATCCATAGCAGTAATACTTGCAATAATTGCAGTAATAATAATGATCTTAGAGTACCAATCAAGAGTTTGAAACTTGCATTCGTTGCAAGATAATTAAAAATGTTCCCTCACAAATTGCCGGTCCTAAGATAAAAATTATTGTCAAACTTCGTCCCTGTTTAAATATGTTCAAATTTAATTTATTATTGGCCCATGCGATATTAATTGTGCCTGCAACCGTTTTAAAGACGAAATTCTACTGTGTCCCTTCCTATTCATTGGAATCTAACTGTAAGTCGATCTGCAGGGTAGGCCTACTATTTTTTAAATGAATGTTGCACCAGTGCAACAACAGGAGCCAATGGATTAAACTTTTCTCCGTTTAAATATGTTCAAATTTAATTTATTATTGGTCCATACGATATTAATTGTTCTGCCCGCAGCATGCTTAAAGACGACATTCTGTTGCAAGTTTTTTTTTTCTCTTTATTCTTTAGACTCTGACTGTGAGTCGTTCTGGAGAGTACCTATCTATCTATGTGATAAATGCGCGACTAGAATCGCGAAAATTGTTGACGATAGTCTCTCGTCGATAACGCGTAAGGTTACCGTCGTTGGATGGATGACCGTGCATTAAAGCCTCGTCAGATAATGTATGAATTCGCGTTAGTCTTAGAACGAGCCGGGGAACGGCGGTGGAACGATGTTTTATTTAACGTGTGCCCACTATTTTAGCGACAGCGATAAAGACCGGCCGCGAAAGTTCATCGTTTCCGTGTTTATTAATGTCCGGACCAGCATGAAACTATTGGTCAATGCTGAAATCTTTTGTAATATTCTTCTATGAGAAGTTTCGACAAGGAAGGATATTATAAAATGTTATTTGAACAATTGAAAGACGTAATAAATATTCGACTCGTATTTAATTCAATGCGTCCGTAATTTGATTTTCCATTATTTCAATTTTATTCAAACACGACTCAATCGCGCTTTGATTTAATTGTTGTACATCTTAATATCCATTCGCTGGCAAGCACTAATATTATAAATCTTTTATCTCAATGCGTCCGCAGCTTGTGTTGTCCATTATTTCAATTTTATTCAAACACGTCTCAAATCCGCTTTGATTGAACTGTTATTTATCTTAATATCCATAGACTGGCAATTATTATTATTATAAATCTTTTGTGTTTCAAGTTATCTGCGCCAATCGCTTCCTCTGCCGATGCTACTACTTTTAACAAATGAACGTAATATTCGTTGCGAACGACAATAATTACCATCCATTCTATCGACAGCATTGCACATCCCACCGGCCGCAGAGTTAAATAACCCCCCTGCAATAATGTCGGGGGGCAATAACAATTGTACGCTTGAATTTACTGCCTGTCAGAGGTAATACCGCGTGACCGTTCTGAACGCCTCAACCGCGTAAATAAACGGCGAACATTATTACCAAAATCACCGACTGATACACCTCTATTCATCGTATTTGGTCCCGGGCCCTTTTTCGGTAAACCCTTTTAATTTACAGCGTGGACGGTTTCCGTGGAAATCGGGAGTACCTGTAGTTCTTGCTTACAGTCGAGATCATAACGGCCTATAATCGACCATGAGAAATAGAAACTGTGATTTCTTTTGCGGAAATGCTATTGCTGTCGTTCGTAAGATATTTTATAAACATTCTTCTTTCCTCTTTTTCCTTGTTTTCCTCGTTTATCTCCTGTCCCTTGTTTTCCTCCTTTCTCTCGTTTCCCTTCTTCTCGCCTTTCCCTTATTTTCCTCCTCTTTCTCCTTTCCGTGTTTTCCTCCTTTCTCTCATTTCCCTTATTTTTCACCTTTCCCTTGTTTTCCACCTTTTTCTCCTTTCCTTGTTTTCCTCCTTTCTCTCCTTTCCCTTCTTTTTCCTTTTTCTCCTTTCCTTGCTTCCCTCCTTTCACTCCTTTCCCTTCTTTTTCCTTTTTCTCCTTTCCCTTCTTTTCCCCCTTCCCCTTGTTTTCCTTCAACCTCCTCATTCCTCATTGGAATTGGGAACTTGCAAAAAGGTTGGAGAACGTTATTTAGGACAGTGTTTAACACTTTAGAATTCGTTAGATAATAATTGCGTATAGCCGAGCTGGAACGTTGCTTCGAGTGGAAATTGTTGTCCGCGTCTGACTTTACAACTTCACGGTAATACTAATTAGGGAAGGAGCATTTATTGGCCCCCTTGTTCACTGTTCACCATATACCACCTGGTACGACAATAACCCGCATAGGTATTAACGACTTTAAGCAGAGAATGGAAACGGGGTAGCCGGCCACCTTACCGTAAAAATATTTGTCACCGAGATTTAAAACGAACCGGAGAGACTAATTCCGCCGGCCAACTTAATACTAATTTTATTATCGCGTTCGGTAGACAATTAGAATAGTAACAAGGGAAACGGAAAAATACGCGAAGACCTTTCCTTAGCGCGGACAAAAAGACGGATATATCTTTCGAGATTCTAATATGCAGTTCATTTGTCGACAATAACATATACACGAGCAATCGTGGGCACACATCAAATGAAGGATTATTGATCGACGAATAATGGCCTTCATTAAAAGATTTCGATTCAGTTGTAACTTAAGCGTTATAGCATTTTACTGAACGAGATGAACGTTCAAATAAATAATTCTCTTGTCTAAAGTAATACTATATGTACTTATCGCTGGTCACAAATCCATCCAGGTCAGGTATTTATAGAGGAGGGGACAAAGAAAAAAAAGAAGATCAGGGAGTCCCGTTGCGTCCATTCGGAGCAATCGTTACGACTACCGCCCCTTCGCAACCCTTCTGAGTCATCGTAAAGATTGCATACCTGCGCGCGGAACAAAAAGCGCATAATCTCCCGAAGTCTGTTGGTCAAACAGTGGCAAACTTCTGGCTCGAGGAAAATAATTCGGGACAACAACTGACTTCGTCCCATTATTATTCCCCGGGATATTAGGGACCGTCCCGGGGACGAAACAACGCGAAACCACCCTGCAACGTTCGCCAAAGGGGGTGTCCCTGTTTTATGCTAATATCGGTTACCTGAGATCTCTTGCGATCAAACCATTTGTCGTTCGGGGCCTCGGAGAGGAACGAAAGAGAGAAACGTTCTTGGGAGATACATTTCAGTGATATTATTTATCATTTGGTTGCATAGGTATTAGCGGAAAATAAGCAGTTTAAAGTAGGAAGATATTTGCAAGGTTTTGAAAGCATTGAAACAAGTTGTGATCAATTATTATCAATCCGAGGTAAACAATTTAAGGGCGATTCATCCAGCGCTCGATATCTTTTTTATTTCGATTCCCATTGATCAACGATTCGCAGTGCGAATAAAGAATCTACAATCCCTACGATAATTTATCGTGTTTCCTACCTTGCACCGAAGAAACAGTTAAATTTCTTTAGCCCGTTCGACGCAAGCGTTCATTACGCACGAACCCCCTTTTTCCGCATCAACGAGAAAAGGTTCGTCCTCTTTGTGCGCGTGTGAGAGAAGTTATAAAAATTCCGACGAAAGGGTTAGGAGATTGACCGCGGCGTCCAGATGGTCCATCGTGGGTCAGAGTCGCATGAAAGGAAGGGGTGGGAAGGGAAGTCAGTAACCCTTGTCATTATTACGGGATCTGGACCTGTCGGAAGTCGAATTAAATGTCTTAAAGAGAAAAAGAAAAAAAAATCGGGACCGCAGTTGACTTCCAACCGTTTCCGTTTTCTACCTGCGAGGATTGGCTGTCGTACGTCGCTGCATCTCTCGGGACGGACATTATCCCTTCCTTCCTTGACCGGAAGCGAGAGGAAGAAAAAAATTGAAGGAGGCGAACGTTAAGAGTTGTTTTAACGAACGCGTAAATTCCTCCGGGGACGAAATCGGTTTGTTAAGAATCTCCATAGTGGTTGAGCATGGCGCCGTTACGGGAAGTTGATCTTACAGAATTTCAGGGAGGAAAGGGAAGAGGAATTGCGTGAGAGGTCAAGTTACCGAGAATGGAGTAAAAAGTTTATCGTGCCAAGGATAAGTAAGATGTATTGACAATTGAATTCCAACAACAGATGCAAAGAATAAGGCAATGGATGCTGTTGCAAAATAATTAATATTGAAGGAGACAATTGAATATTAGAATGAGTTTCCTAACTATGCATGCATAGGAAAACTGTCCCATTTTTAGTTTTCTATATTACGCTGAACAGACACTAAAAAGAAATGAAAATGAACGAATAAAATTCAGAAGCATTAGCATACATCTTATCGATCTTTGAACAAAATTTATCTGACAACAAAGGATAATTACAGATAATATCATAAAGTTTATGTTCCCAGACTTTCCACCGAAGCTCGTTTTCGTGGAAGGGGCAACAATTAGCAATGCAAGAAGGAAGTTGAAAGGGTTGCTGTGCCAATAAAGGCATAAAAAGTAAGATCAGAGCGCGGGCAATTTCACGTGAAGCAGAACAACGACCGCAGGATGGAACGCGTTGTCTCCAGAGTAGAAAATTAGCGGAAGGTGTTACCTGTTTGCATACCTGAACGATCGCCCGGCGCGACAATGGGTAACGAAATTGCTCCGCAATGAGTCCGCCGCCGCGGCAGAATTCCCCATTCGGCGTTCCCGGTGCCGATTTCGAATCCCCCGAAAATTTCCGCCGGCACAATGGAGCCGGGTTGGCTTGATTTTCGCCTAAACAGGACGAAAGAGAAAAGACCCGGTTGTCGCTCGCGATTCATCCCTGGGAAATTCTAGCCTAGGTCTGCGGCCTACGTGATTCCTCGCAAGCAATAACGAGAATCGAAACAAGAGAGCGGCCGGGATAAAGGGGGCGGTAAAACGGCGGGGCGGTAATAAAAGGGATTAACAAGTCTCTGGGCAGACGTGCGCGACGGGGCGAAGTAAGTCACCGTGAAACGGACCTTCTTTTAATCCGTCATCGCATTATTGGCGGCCGGCAAATGACGGTACACCTATACAACCCACCCTCCTAAGCGACGACGGACCGACCTGCGGACGATCTCGGGACGGGATAATGACGTCTCGCAGGGGAAGCTGTCGCCTTCTTACTCGACTCGTCACGACGCGTCGTCTCGACGTCCCGACGCGACGACGCGGTACACGAGTAAGAAAAATCTACCTCCATCTTGGCACTCAAGACCTTCGCACGAATCGAGAAAGGGACAAGTTTCCATGTAGTTTAATGTGAACTTTATATTTATACACTATCCCAATCTTTTGTTTAAATGGACTTACACCAGACTGCGGATTTTTATGCAAATCCATACTTTCGAGGACATAGGCAGAAGGAAAAGTAGGATACGAGTAGAAAATTGTTTCACGCACCAGGTGTTAGAAAGAGCACCGTAGTTTCGATACTTTGTATATTTTTCATATTACGTGCATTCTGTGCAATGTTGCACCTTCGATTTTTCCCATAAAAGCGTAAAAATCGGTAGACCATCTGTTATTAAGATAGTCAACGTTCCTAGGAGAAATAAACAAATGTTAACCGTTGTGCAGCTACGTTTCTTTCGAGGCGAACATTTCGATCCGAGTTCATCGTTCGATTGAATCAGTGTGCCTGCTTAGCAGAAACGACAATTTCTTATTGTTTCTAAAGGAGTATATCTTTTTGAAATTATTCAAGAGAGTTTTTGCGATTGGTTTTTAGTAACTACAATTAACGTTTCGAAGGATACTCCTGAAAACTCCGTCACGATCTTTTGCGAAAATAACGATCGTACGCGAAAGCACGAATTATTGCCTCTAAACATCTTCGTCAAAGCGCATAAAGCTTATCAGGGGGGTTGGAAAGAGCGTGCCCGTTGGGGGGAGGGCGCGGGGCGGGGTGGTAATTAAAGACGAGGGCGAAATTGTTTGTATTGAGATTCGGAGCTTTTCGCTGATATTCAGAATCGTTCTCCATTTCTATGGAAAAAATCACAAGTGTGGGAATGAAGTATTTAGTATTTTTCATTTTGCCAGACACGGAAAAGTACTTTATCTGACCGGGAGGTTTCTGGAACGGAATATTCTCGATGACGCGACGGTTCGCAAGGAGATAGTAAACCTTCGGACGAGACAATAGCGTAATTTCAAAGATTTCGGGGGGACGGAGCTACCTTAGAACGGAAGCGTTCAATAAAATAGAGGGCCATCCATTGTGGCCCTAGAACAAAGACTTAAGAAGAGCAACGTTTGCAGTGATTTTGGAGAAAGGCGATCCTGCACGAAATTGTTCTCTGCAAACCTCCTCCCGCTTGAAATGTCTTTCGAACTGTTCCTGTACAATTTTAAACCACAAATCTGCGTAATAATTTACTCTGAACAGCAGAATGCTCGGGACGCGAGAAGAAAGTGCTGCTGCCCCAGCCGAGTGTTGATTGCCAATACGATTCCACGAATGAAAACATGCAGAGCGTGTGTCGCGGATCGTGGAGCAAGGAAGAGCAGGGTCGAGGAGGAAGGCCGGCATCGACCACGATTTCCGGGACGGAAACCTGTCAACGTGACCGCGCGGTCTCTCGGTGGCGACGCAGCCACGGCGCCGTTCGTCTCTTAAAACCCCCCGCACCCTCCCCTGTATTCACACCCTACGAGGGCCCTTCTGATAAGGTGTTCCCACAGGGAGGCGTCCTGGAAGCAACGGTGGCTCGGTCGCCAAAGTGATGCTGCAACGTCGATATAGCTTCTCGTTTCGGTGAAACCCGAAGCTGCGTGATAAAATGACGAGGCAGCGATTAGATCGTGCTGCTCTTGTTTGCTTCTCCTCGCCCATGTTTGAACGGTGATGTCACCGTTTGGTCCATCCGGTCTGGGATTAGGTCAAAGTCTCTTTGCGAGCTGATAAAAATCGAACGGTTCATCCGAAACGGAACGGTATCGATGGGAAGAGGACCTTCACTTAATTCCCGCTCTTTCTTTTTTCTGGCAATTTTTATCGATGGCCGATTCAAACACCAGATTTACCGAACCCGCCGATGCGACGGGTTCCAGATTTCATGTTTAATGTTGCCGAAGTCATAAACATTACGTTCAAGCAAATTCTATTAACTATCGTCGATGTAACGATATCTGGCCATCGGCCATCGATAAAAATACAAAACAAGAGCAGGAATTAAGTTAATGTCCTCTTCCCATCTATTCAAGGACTTTATGATTTCAAACACTTGTACATAATATACCTGCTTTTTTTAAATTAATAAATAGATACATAATTAAGGTCTGCAAATCTGGACCAAAACATCGGACCAAAAGTGAAATGCATTGATTGATTTGAAACGTGAGATTCCCTTAACATGAGTTAACTCCACAGGTTTATTAAAATTCGTGTGAATACTTAATGGCGCTTTTTTCATTTATACTGCAATGACGCAGGGAGTCGTAATATTTCATATTTCACTATTTCGTGTATTTCATTTTTTTGGCCTTTAAAGTGTATCATGTAATTGAAGTTTGATAGTTGTTTCGTAAGAAACAGGAGCTTCCTTTCCTTTTTCTATCTTGATCGAGAGGTAATTTAATCAGTGGACCAGAAGTGAGATGAAATTGTGCTTTTCCAATTTGGACTGCAATGATGCAGGGAATCGTGAATCGCTTTGTAGAACTCGATGTAGCATTGGATAAAAGTGTGCAGACAGAGGAGGTAGGTTTTTGAATGATGCTTCTCATATTTCATTTATCGGCAAAAATGGATTGTGATGTTTGCTTTTGATAAAGTGAAATTTGGAATTTGTTAAATTAGCTAGGTCTCTCCGTTCACGAGAGGCGAATGTGTGATGTAATTTCTCGTATCAATTGGGGTACCAATGTTGACCGAAGAATCGGCAACTTCGGCACTCGATAATACGCTAATACCTTGATCTACAAATTGAACATCTTATCGAACGTGATTAACGCCGATATGTATAAAGGTATGCGAACCTAATTTTGCGAGATTCGTTTAAGCGAACACGATCGACGTGCCCTACGTAACCCTTTCAGAACCGCTATCAAAAATGTCCGTATCCTAATATAACAAATATGAAATAACAATCATTCTCATTATCTTCTCACCTCGTAAAATAAGCTTCTTTATTTTAATTGTAAAGTTCACCTCGATCAAATAGCCTCGATCCGACCAATATATTTGCCATTACATCACACGTCGTTTACCACTGAATTCCAAAGACAAGAAAACGTGTCGTACGTTCGTCGATAACGATTTCGTGATTTCCTAATAAGTTTATCGTTCGCGAGGATCGAGAACAAAATCTTCGGGGCCTCGAAGCGAGAGCGGGCAATTTTCATATCTGCCCGCGAGATAAAAATGCTCTCTATCTCGATGTCCGCGTATCGATGGGACAGTCATATCCTTCCTATCAGATTCGCGGAATTAGATTAAAAAAAAAAAAGATCGCGCGACTCGCGTCGGACAGTTCTTCGCCGAGAGAAAGAAAGAGATAAAATACATTTCGCAGGGGTGATGGAAAAAGTTGCGTTCGCGCTCATAAACGAAAGAAATACGAATAATTAATTTATACAAAACGTTGCAAGTATTTAAAAACCGCGAGAGCCACAAAAATCCGTTTTCACGGAAAATCCGTTGGGCCTCCGAAGAAATTGGAGGCTCGATAAGTAACAAGGTAATTCTAACGCGAAAACGCTAATTATCCTCAGGGGAAGGTAACAGTATCTACCTCCACCCGGATAACAAAGGGATAGAAAAGTAGCGGAAAGATCGAATGGTCGCCGAAAGGGTCCGGGCGCGGTTCGCCGAAGGTGGACAATCGACGGACGTTTTATTGCCTTGGAGAAGGTTTTATGCGCACGGTGCTATTCGTCTTTTCGGCCGGCGCAGGCCTTTTGGCTTGAAACGCGGGTGACAACGGTGCGAGACCCACTTTGCCGTGTATCTGTGAGTAGGAGCACGCGCGCGTGTTCGTCGTCGATACCCGTGAATAATGGTGTACCACGGGAGGAGAAGAAGCGACGAAAGTTGCATACAAAAGGGACCAGGGTAATCCACGTGGACGGCCATGAACGGCGTATCAGTTCGACTCGTGGATCTAGGTTACCCGTTAGAATATGACCGGGCAATCGGTGCCGTTTGTTCCGAGAAGTAGGTGCAACAGACCGATGCTTGTCGCTCTTACAAAAAGAAAAGGGAAGATTCAGAATTATCAGTGATTGTATAATATTCAAGTACGAGTCATCTCATTGTTCGGCTTGCCAATATTTTGACGAATCATTAATTCATCTTGAAACTGCTCATGTTTCAAATCTTGTTTAATTATATTTCATTATATTATTCGTTCCATTTTATTTCCTTTAAATTCAATGTTTAATACGAACATTCGTATGCTATCGATAATTAATTGAATTGATTATATTATATTTAACATTTAATAGGAACATCCTGATTATGATATTCGAATATTATCGATCGATGAATTAAACTATTGAATCTAGTTTATTGTACACTTTCCATGCAAAAATTAAATTATTAAATTATATTTATATTTCGTTATATTATATGTTTCATTAAATTTCGCTTCCCTTTGATTCAACATTTAATAGGAACATCCTGATTATGATATTCGAATATTATCGATCAACGAATTAAACTATCGAGTCGATTTTATTTTACACTTTCCATACAAAAAAGATTGTGCCCTAAAATTATTACACATTGAACATCTCTCCATGTAATAATGATTTTGCATTCGACGGTCTCTTTCTCTGAAGGAAGTAGAATTTGGAATCGTGACGTCATCCCCTTTACGATTTGACAGGAGATACAATCCCTGTGCGCGAGGGTATACCTGTGTGCACCGGCACTTACCTGTGCCACACAACAGACGTCTGGACGGCTCGTGTAAATATAAGTACCTGTCTAGCCTCGCCCTGCCAGTCGCCCTTCGACTCCCCCCCCCCCCCACCCCCGCCCCTAGCGTTGTTATATGCTCATCAACCGTCCCTGCACCATGGGGTTGCAACTTTGTAACATGTGTGTCGTTAATATACACCCCGCACGCAAGAAACCCTTTGCTTTCCAACTACCCCTTACGCATTGAGCTTCCAACTTTTTATCAATTATTCGCGACCACCGCCTCCCCATTGGACTCGACAAATTTTTCCCTTAATTTCAATTTCGAAGCGAAACTCCTATCCTACCGTTAATCATCGTTCATCAACATTCTCTTGAACACGAAATTTAACAACGGTATAATTTCGTTTGGAACTCGTCATAAAAGTTTCCTGTAAACTCAGCAAACATGCGGTCCAATTTCGAGCGTGCATACTTTCGCTATTTTCCTCCTCTGATCATCGACTAACGTTATTCAGTTGACGTCAAACGCGATGACGTTGGCCATTCTGGAAGAGCACCGGTGCTCGAGGAACAATTGATTAATCACAGCGGGTCAGTATCGATCAAAATTCCGTGATACAGGTCAGGAAACAGAGATTAAGAGAACGCATAAAGGTTTTCTTCTTTTTCACTGTAAGACAGTGCTTATTAAAGTTTTGCAGGGATAATACATTTGTGGACATCGAGGGACTGGATGAAAAAGGAATTAGGGGAAAAGTGGGGAAGATGATGAATGAAATCCATCAATGAAACATTAAGTTTCTTGATTATGCAATTCTAAATAATGCCACAATATAGTGTCAGTATTTAGCTATTAAACTGCAGTGAAACGAATGTTCCAACTTAACTATACAAAATGGAGAAAAATTGTTTTGAAAATGGTGCCCCATACCCGGGGGCAGGATCGGGGTACCGTCACCACGTCTCAAATTATTTCCTTGTATTCGTAGTATTTGGATATTTTAAAAAAGGTGGCTATTAAACGCATAATGATGTTATTTAAAAAGTCAACACTGATATACTAACATTAAATGCTTCTTCAGATTTCATCATTGACAGGAAGCCAACATTAGTTTTATAAAGAAAAAAAAAAAGAAATAGTGACCGTATCTTATCCCGTGTCCCCCTTCTACCTCCCCACCCCCTACTGGAAGATTTTACTCGAGGGTGAAAGGATCGAACGACGCACACCTCCAGGTAGATGAGGAGCAGATTACAGATCGCCTCGCGAGCATTCTTTTTATGCTTCCCGTGTGTCCGAAGTCTCATTCATCTGTGAACGGGACGCAGTTTGAATTACGAATGAGACGCGGCCATTAGCCCGCGCTCCTCTCTCTTCTGTCCCGCGTATTTTTTATTCTACCACCGCCATCGAAGCTGAGGAAGATTCGTGCAGAAGAGTTCCCTATTTTCGTTCTCGTTCGCCGGGGAGAATTTTATCGTAAAAGTTGCAGAAGTTGAATTAGACAGATCTCTCTCTTCCGATCCGCGTATTTTTTATTCTATCACCGCCATCGAAGCTGAGGAAGATTCGTGCAGAAGAGTTCCCTATTTTCGTTCTCGTTCGCCGGGGAGAATTTTACTGTAAATTTATCTTGAAACTGCTTATGTTTCAAATCTTGTTTAATTATATGTCATTATGTTATTCGTTCCATTTTATTTCCTTTAAATTCAATGTTTAATACGAATATTCCGACTACGATATACTTCGAACTACAGAAGCTGTATTCGACGATTCTGTTGCGTGCAATTTGGTTTTCCATAACTTCTCATCACTTCTTCCACGAACGATTTCGCGGCGTAGACATTTCGGCCAGATGGTACGCACCGCTGTGCTTTCTCCTTTATGGTTTCCCTTGCATCCGCACGCGTGAATGGTTCCCTCGGCCAGGCACGAGTTACTCCACGCACAGGTTTCCCCCGGGATCCCTTTCTTTCACCGAGTTTTCTTAATTCTATTACGCGCCGCGGCTGCGGGGCCAATTCGAAAACTTGACTCTCAACTTCCAACCGATCGGCCGCCTCATTGCCCATCGGCGCGCCATAGTCGATCTTGCAAAGCTACGCGAACGTTCAATAATTTACATAACGATCACGGATCTCCCATGTTAGTGAACATTAACGCATATGTACAATAAACTCGACTAGCTTCAGGCTTCGAGGAGAATTGAAGTTCCACAGCGAAAGGGTTAAGGGGTCTAGTGTGACGGTCCGAAAAGAAATCGACCGTCTTCCCTTTCGTTGCATTTGCCTGAACGTTTAGCATTCGAAGAACACGACTCCGAAGGGGTTCAATCGAGCTACGAAAGTTACGGGACTCGAGGCAGTGCGAGAACGGCCGAAATGCACGGCCGTTTAAAATCTTTGAACCTGTTTTTGTTTTCTCGAGAATGCATTTTCACAGCTGGCGACCGCGATTTCTCCAAAACTCAACTACCTTCTCCAACCCAACTACGGTCGGTAGGGTACGTTAGTGGGCCGCGTTACTCTAATCTGAATAACAATCAAGTCAACATTTGCATAAATAAAAATCTGCCACTAAGAAGACTACCGTTTTGCTCCGCAGAAATCACAATATTATCTATAAAGTGTCGCCGTTTCGTCGTTTATCAATATCATCTTCCCCCCGCAGTTCAGATCACACGAATATGGATCAAGTATCTTTTTGGTCACTTTGATTCGGCCGACTGCAACAGCCGCGCGATCGTGATCGCCGTGAATCTACCTTTCTATCGATCCGTAACCGGGAGCTGCAGCTGCATTTGCAATTCATAAAAATGTGTAAATACTCTCTAAACATGTACAGACGCTGATAGAGAGTCCTGAATTAATGTGTTTCAGTCGTTTCTTTAAAAAAAAATTCCCAAAGATCGCCCTGTTTTTCACCCGTTGCACTAAAGAGACCCCTTAAAGACCCCCGCCCCCAAGAAGGTGCATCGATTCATCTCTCAAGTTTCCGCAGAAATCGATCCTGGATCCAGGAACGCAGGGATCGAGGAGGAAACCCCGGCGGGGCGAAAGTTTCTCGCGTGGCTGCCTCGGAAGGAAGCTGCGAGTCACACAAGATCCTTGGCGTAGACGTTACACGTATACCCGTCCTGCTGTGCGTGCACGAGGAATCTCAAGGTATCACGTGGTAGGTATGCGCGTTTCGTGCATCCCGTATAATGGTCGTTTGGCCGGAAGTGAGCTACCTGTCTCCCACGTGTGTGATGCAGCCAGCCTCCCAACGTGATGCAACGCGACACGGCCCCGGGTCGCCATGCGTGCACGCGAACGCATGGACGGGAGGCATGCACCGACTCGACGACACTGCCTGTTACAATGTCGAGGGCCTCCGAGAGACAGCAACCTGACTGTGATGTCGGGATCGTTCGAATTGGCGAACCAATTATTCTTTGACGGATCGTTCCAGATGCGTTTTTTAAAGAGTTTTATTATTAATATGAGTATTAATACTCATATTATATTACACATATGAATATTAATACTCATATAATGAGTACGGGGAGAAATTTTATTATTAATATTAGTATTAATACTCATATTGCACATATGAATATTAATACTCATATAATGAGGATTAACACTCATATAATGAGTATTGATATTAATATTAATATGAGTATTAACATGAGTTTCAAATAAAGAATAACCTCACAAACTCTAATTCGTGTATTTCGATTGATATGTTCCCCTGTTCGACTTTAAATCAAGACTAGTAGCTCGAACCCTTTAGTCAGATCGAAACAAAATCGTTCCAAAGAGACATAAACAGTTTTTACGCGATCATACGGTCTGACACTGAAAAATTAATTAATAAACAATCGGTTCGTGGCCTTGTTAGATACCGCAGTTTAATTTCCATATTTCAACATTGAAATCCTAACTCCAGACTACAAGCTTCGACTCTTTAACCAAATCGAAACAAAAATTTTCCAAAGAAGCATAAAGAATTTTTACGCAATCCTATCGCCAGACATTTACAAGCTAATTAACAAACAATCAGTTCGTAGCCTCGCCACAGCTGTTAATTCCACGTTTCTGCGTTTCCACAGCGCAATTGTAAATACGTGATTGAACTTTCACGCGGCGGAGTTAACCGGGACTAAAGACAATCTGTATATCGTGGAATAAAGGCTGTACAATGAAAAAACAAAAGAGAAGAAACAAGCGTATTCGATGAATACAAACTGATTTTTCTTCGCAGCGTGTACGCTGTGACGAGTATTCTGGAGGCTGCATCGCGTACACGTGGGAGACAGGTAGCCCGCTTCCGGTTGACGGGGACCATTGTACGGGGCAGACAACGCGCAGCAAGTTAACGCCGTTACCAAGCATCAGATACTACGTGCTCGGGATTTCTCCGAGTGTGGTCCATTCGAGAGAAATTCAGTCACACGAGAAACTGTTCGTTTCGATGGTCTTTTCAATATCTAAAATCCTTGGCGGTTTTGTATAGTAATAGAATTCGCGAGGAAGGACTGCAAGGATAATTTAAAACAACGTTCTAAAAATATTAATATAGAGAGCAGTCAGATACTACGCGCTCGGGATTTCTCCGAGTTTGGTCCATTCGAGAGAAATTCAGTCACACGAGAAACTTTTCGTTTCGACGGTCTTTTCAATATCTAAAATCGTTGGCGGTTTTGTATAGTAATAGAATTCGCGAGGAAGGACTGCAAGGATAATTGAAAATAATGTTCTAAAAATATTATTATGGAAAGCAGTCCATCCTTTTCCATGGCACTAATATTAAATAAAACGTTTCATTAAAAATTGCATGTCTTAAGGAATAAAAGCTCCACAGCCACCCGGTTCAACTATGCAATTGAAATAAATAGTGCGTTGAAAATCGTTGCGCTGTTAAATAATAGAATGCATGAGAAAGGATTGCAAAGATATTTCTAAATAAATTTCCAAGAATATCAATATGGATAGTAGTCTATTATTCTCCATGGGACTAATATCAAATAAAATATTACAAATTGAATACTTGAATAATTAAGAATTCCACAACCGCCTGGCTCGATTTTACGCGTATCAATTGAAATGCTGAGGCTTCTCTCTGATAACTTCCGCCAACCTACTTCCCATGTGGACCACTGCGAAACTTCGCCTCCGTATTTTGAACTCTTCAGAATTCATAAAACCTCATTATGCTCCCCGGAGGTATACAAGGAGTCGAGTAGACGTGTACCCACTGTTGCGACTCTCCCTTTTCATCTTTCTCCAGCGCGGGTATATGTAAAACGCGGGGAAGTTAATTTCTATAGATGCCGGAGGTCTTTCAGAACGTTTCCTGTGCGGCGTACGTACGCGAAGGAAAGATTTCTTAGGCCGATACCGGATAGAGGCATGGATTGTTCGAAACGCTTTATTAGATCTCTTCAACACCTTGGATAATAATTAATGATATTGCGACTGATCATTTTTTTTCCTTCATTGTTCCCCCGTTGCTCATTGTTGAAGAGCCTCGTTAATCCCTTGTTAACGCGGCGGATAATAACGATCAAAGCCCACGCGGTGCGAGGGAATTTGTTCATGCAAACGACCACCTTTCCTCGATCTGCTTTTGCATTATCGCCGGGCCGTTTAATCCTTGCGCCGTGGATGAATGTTAATGAAAACCGAGAAACTGTTTCGCATGGAAAAGTTATTACACCTTTGTACAATTGCGAGGATTACCTTTTCACTTTTCTTCTTCCTTGGGCAGTACTTTCTGAATCATTCGATTTTCCCCTCTTTCGCAGGGAATAAGATTTTTAACCGTTGCATTCCGATTTAATAACAGTAATTTTAATAATTTTTAAACGTTCATAGGTATCTAATTATTTGTACTGCAGTTTCCTTTTCACAAGACTTACGTTTTTTTTTTAAATTTTTGGATAGAATGTCTCTTTGCAATTAACGTTGCTAATTAACCAATTAATTAATCGTGCCAGACGCTACACTGCGGAAACGTAGCTGCATGCCAATTTCGACTCCACTCTTCCTGCTTTAGCGAGCAGGATTAATGTAATAATATCGTGCCGCGCAGGGTAATTGCTTATCAATTACGCGAGGGAACAATGTAGCCCGGCTCCTGGAAGATGAATCGCGGAGCTGATTTAGGAATGGCGAGCTACGATAAATTGCGACCGGCTCGACGGCTCAGTGGTAATTTTATCGAGGCATCGATAGCGATGATAAAAGGCACAAGTGTCCACAGAACTGGGCTTACGTGTACGACCGAATTGAGTCTTCGATTTCGATTGAATTTCTGGAACGATTTTGCTCCAGAAGGAATCTTCCTCTAATAATTTGCTTTATAAAGCAAGGAAAATAAAGGAAGTTCAACTTTTGTATAAGATTCTAAGATTAATGAGGAAGTTAAATTGCTACAGTTTGATTTTATCTCCCACCACTTTTTTTTCATATCCATAATTTTGCTTTCTGCATAAATTCAGGGATAAAAAAAGAAGAATACACATTTTGATCTCATTCCAAATATCGTATAGTTTGTAAGAAAACTCTGGAAATAAATATTAATCGATAAAGTCTGCCACCCATTTCCCAACTTGAGCTCTACGAATTCGAGTGGCTCTAGATCTCTGGAGGATCTTCGCTACCATTTATTTGCACATCTGTTCGACTTATCTCGCAGCGGTTCGGTTCATTTACAAATTACGTCCTCTCCTTCCTCGTGTTGTCAGCAACACGCGCGCGAGCGAAATTTTCAACGGTTGGAGAACGAGAAACGAACGCGTTTTATCGCAAAGACACGAATCCGATACATCTTCCCCTCGATAGAGCGGCTGTTTCATCCGCGTGCAGATTTCGATCTACGGATTCGATATCGGCACGAGCAACGCCGATAAAAGGCCGGAGGAGAGGACGGATGGAATATTTTTTCCCTTCTCTCGAGCCGAGCAATTTGCGCCACTCTCGGATACCATTGGATTAATATCGAGCGAACGCTTCTGTCGATCTCGATCATTCTTCACGACGATTCTCTTGTTTGCAATTTAACAATTTCGACAGCTTCCAAAATTGAAACTTCAACAGCTTGCGAAACTAAACATTGCGATGCCTTCCAAAAGTTAAAAGCTCGGTTGCTTCGAAATCTAACGATTCAGCTTATAAAATGGAAAAGCCGATAGCTTGTCCACGTTTAAAATATAATCATATGGGAATTGCAGTAGATAAATGTTGTAGGGACAAATTCGTGATTAAATGAAGAAATTGTGTGGAAGAAGAAGAAATTCGGGAATGGCGGAGGAAACTAGATTGCGTACCATCCGTTCCCTTCGTGCTTACGAGCCGGTGCAAACAGCCGCGTCTTTCACTTTGTAGAAAAAAGATACGTCGAAGATACAGCGACTTTCGAGTTTGTCGAGCGGACGACAAAGGCGTGTTCTTTCTCGCGCTGGAAGATAATGTGTGTATAGGTATACACCTTCGTGTACACAGGTGGCAAGAAGAGGCCGCGCAGATGCTGCATCGATACTGGACGAACGGATATAGAGGACGGCGGACGAACGCTGGATTATCGATCATTTTTATCATGTTCGTAGTTCGAGGCATACAATAATTACACTTGCAGCAATATCTTAATTCCTCCTGAACAAAGTCGAAGAAGAAATGTATTGAAGTGTGTAATACCTCTTACCTGTTCACTTTTCAATTAAACGTTACTCCATTTCCGACAAGGAACTTTACTAAGACACAAAACTCCAAGTGAAAGATAATTTTTAAGTCGTTACACATGTGGCAAGAGGCTACGCAGATGCTGCATCGGTACTAAACGAATGGACATTTCCGGAGAAAACGATCATGATCACTGGATCATCGATCATTTTTATCGTGTTTGTAATTGAAAGAATGAAATAATGAAGGTTGCAGGAATATTCTAATTATTCCATAACGAATTTGAAGAAGAAATGTACCAAAGATATAATACTTCTTGTCTGTTCGCTTTTTAATTAAAAATTAAACTCCATGGATCTTTCTATCTTTTCTAAGAACCATAATTTCAAGTTAAAGACAATTTTGGAATCATTACACAGGTGGCAAGAGGAGGCCACGTAGATGTTACATCGATACTGAACGAACGGATGTTTCTGGGGGAAACGATCTTGATCACTGGATCACTGATCATTTTTATCGTGTTTGTAATTGAAAGAATGAAATAATTCAGCTTGCAGGAATGTCTCAATTATTCCTGAACAAATTTGAGAATGAAATGTACCAAGCATGTTTTAATTAAAAATTAAACTGCATGGATCTTTCTGTCTTTTCCAAGAACCACAATTTCAAGTTAAAGACAATTTCGGGATCATTAGACAGGTGGCAAGAAGAGGCCACGTAGATGCTGCAACGGCACTGAACGAACGGATATTTCCGAAGAGGACGATCACGATCGCTGGATCGCCGATCATTTTTATCATGTTTGTAGTTCACCTTTCGTCTCTTCTAAGACCCCACAGTTTCAAGTTACAGACAATTACGGAATCATTACAGCGGATTACAATCTCTCGTCGCAAATAGGCGAGCGACTGAAATCGTCCCATCGCCAGTGGCCAGAGAAGGAAATCTCGATAATTTCGTTGTACGTACACTACAGCCAGTGTGCCGCTTCCTGTTATGCTCGCGTCGCCGATTCTCTCCTTTTCCCTTCTTCTTCCTTAACAGAGGCCACTTTCGGACGTGGCATGACTAAACGCGGCTGCGAGCCTCGTGCAGCAGACCGCGAAGATGTAATAATTCTTTGAGCTCATGCGAGCTGCTCCTTCTACTCTCGCGCTCGCACGCTCTCCCATGTGATCTCTCTGGTTCACGGTACACCGATTTCGCTCGGCGAGGAGGACTCGACATTTTCCCTCCTCCCTTTCCTTATATTTTATCATTACTATTGCCGTCTTTATTGTAGAAATGCAAATAGGAATGTAGGAAATTGCTATATTTTATACATATAGAAATCCAGGGTATTTATAGAAGTTTTGCAGTTCTAACAAATCTTATGAATTTATTTTGCAGAAAGGTAAATTGCAATTTGGAGATTGCTATAGTTGACAAATATAGGAATGCAGAAATCCAGGATATTTATGGCAATTACCAGTTTTGACAAATCGTATTAATTTATTTTGCCGAGAGGTAAATCGCAATTTGGAAATTGCTATATTTCATAAATATAGAAATGCCGAAGTTCAGGACATTTATAGAAGTTGGTAGATTTTAAAAAAACCTTTTTAATTTACTTTACATTAGGATATTAATTGAAGTTTATGCACCTTGAACGTGATATTACATAAAACATTTCTCTACCACATTAATCAGCATCACACTCAAAATTTCTTTCCTGCTAACAGGCACAGTGTTCTCGGCATTGGATTTTAAATTCTACGTCGGCTGACACGAATCAACATGAAGGAAAGGAACAATAAAGAAAAGATCAATCTAATTTATCACAATTACACCAACTTCTTAAATTTTTTCCTTCATACTTTTCCACTCGTGTATAATTTCATAGAATGTTTAACCCTGGAGTGGTAGGCTAACAT
This sequence comes from Holcopasites calliopsidis, assembly GCA_023838395.1. Classification (NCBI taxonomy): domain Eukaryota; kingdom Metazoa; phylum Arthropoda; class Insecta; order Hymenoptera; family Apidae; genus Holcopasites; species Holcopasites calliopsidis. The sequence goes on from JALHAQ010000008.1 coordinate 4,471,832, forward strand.
AATATATCGATATCGACTTAAGATTTCTTGGGATTACTATCTAGTGTCCAATAGAGAAATGTAGATTGTTTAATGTAAAACTGTAAAATGTCAAAGTTTTGTATTTTTAATGAAGTAATTTGCCAGAACTGACATCACTACCAACTTCTACAACTCTTTTCCTCATATTTTATCGTTGCTATACAATTTTATATAATATTTATCCCTGGAATGGTAGACTAATATAACATATTGCATTAAAACAAACTCTCATGGGATACCCTTTAGTGTAAAATAGAGAATTGTTGTTTGTTTAACGTAAAACTGTAACATGGCAAAGGTTTGTGCTTTTAATAGAGTTGTAAGGTGGTAAAAGTACTATTCCTTGCACAATACCACACCTCGACGGTATCGGATAAAGGGATTGAGAGTTCGGAGTTTTTCATGGGCATTTGGGATGCAAGTCAGTGATCGTTTGCAAGCGGGGTCACTGAACGCGTTGGATTTCCTGGACAAACTTTCGTTCGAATGCGTTTCCGTAAGCCCCTTCCCTCCGCTGTCCGTAAAAATGTTCCTCTCCACACGTGAAACACAATGCCGCGGGTCACAGAACTTGTCGGACAATTAAGAAGAATATTATCTACATAAAACGATTCTGTATAAATAAAAGAATCCTAACAGGTGAAACGAATAAAATCTCTAACACGAATCGTACCGTACTTATCGGTTTGATCAGCAGATTTTCATGGAAGTTAAAGGATCATCCGCTACACGAAGTATATTAATTAGAAATTTTGTGTAGAAATCGTTTCGGATCCCCGAATATCGTTCTTCGAAAACGCAATTCTACGGTTTCTTTTTCAATCGCATCTTTCGCGTTGGTAATTTAACACGAGCAGTAGCTCCCTTTATCTCAACGATACTCAGCATTACAAACTGCCAAGAAATCGCTGTGCGAGACGTAATAAACAAATGAAATTCACATTCGCAAAAAGAAAAGGGACATATCAGAAAGCCGCGAACTAATCACGTAATTAGAAATAATAATGGGAGAAGGAAGAAACGACACGCGACGGGTGTCCCATCCCCTCGAATCTCGCGTCTCGAGATCTGAAAATCTCCGAAAGCCGCGCACTGATCACGTAATTAGAGATAATAACGGGAGAAGGAAGAAACGGTACGTAAATGGTATCCCGTTCCCTCGAATCTCGCGTCCACGAAATCTGAAATTCTCCGCCAGTGACGTCTACAAAGTCGCGGCACGTGTTGGGAAGGATCCCGCGGGGGTGGCGAAATTCAATAGAAAACACCGCACGGCGGGCCGGGCGAATCGCAGAAGGTACACATCTCGCTTCGGGCTTCGCGTGTATCAAATGACGTCGATCTTGCGGTTGACTCGCGTCTCCGGCCTTGCCTCGTCTTTCAAAGATGCATCCGTGGCCGCTCGGGACGGGCTCAAGGTAGCCGCCGCGCGGCGAACGGATCGGAAACGGACGGAGCTTCGATGGAATTCGCTTATGTGACGCGGGCGCGCGTGGAAAAAAAAAAATCGATGAGATCGCGATACCGTTTAGCTGGAAGCGAAAGCCTGTACCGGCAGATTTCGCGCGGCGCGGCGCGGCGCGGCGCGGCGCGGCGTTTCTCTTATTCCGCAGACTGCGCGAAATCAATCGACAATCCGACCGTGTTCGTTTCCACCGAGCGCGAAAACGATCCTCCTCCGCCGCTCTTAGAAACGCTGAACATTGATGATGCTGCTGACGCCTCCTATCTTTCGCGAAGATTCTGATTAGGAGGCGAATCAAACTTGTTTCATTCTTTATTTGGTTGAGCTTTTAAAATACTTGACTGGCAAGGAGGAAAAATGAAGAGCTTTTGTTTAAATTATAAAAATCTGCAGCTGATCTCTTATCCTGTGCGCTTAAATTACTATTTACTTCCCTCCTCAAGATTCGACTACATTAATTCGAAGATTTATTACTGCCAAAAATTGCCACAGCATTAAATAATAATTTTTCTTTCTCTTCTTTAATTTTCATATTTTTTGTTTTAAATTCAGCAGCAAATGTATTCTGTAGAATTTTCCCAACAATTCCAATAAGGAATTCCAAGTAGAATTCCCATCTTTTTCACGACATTCGCGAATCTTTCGACATCGAGTTAAATCGAAATCTCGTTGATGAGCCAATAAGAGGCGTACACCGTTTCGTGCTGTCACTCGAGACGAATTTTGCGCAACATCGAAATACTTCTTCCTTGGCAACTGGCCGGCGCCACGCTCGTGAAATTTCCCGTACGTGTGCAGGTGTGCGCGTATTTTTCGCATACGCTCCGAAATCGGCGAACAAAGAAAGACCCGGTTCGCGTCGTTCGAAAATCAGAAACCGAGGAACGCCGTTCGATCCTCCGCGTTTCCTCGGTCTCGAATCGAGGAGCGGCTTCGTGGTAAGCGAATTCCTGGCAAGCGAGTGTTACCCCAACAATCATCCAGTATAAAATGGAGCTTTTTAGAAAAATAATATCGATTTTTAGACAGGGATAAAAGCGTAATTGAAGCGTCAAATTATTTTCCAAAATGTGGTAAGCGAATTCCTGACAAGCGAGTGTTACCCCAACAATCATCTAGTATAAAATAGAGCTTTTAAAGAAATAATATCGATTTTTAGATAATGATAAAGGTGCAATAGAAGCGTCAAATTATTTTCCAAAATGTGTTAAGCGAATTCCTAGCAAACGAGTGTTACCCCGACAATCATCCAGTACAAAATGGAGCTTTTTGAAAAATAATATCGATTTTTAGATGGGGATAAAAGCGCAATTGAAGCGTCAAATTATTTTCCAAAATTGTTAAGCAGTTCGGTTTCAGGCAGGTCTGTAACTATTTTGGGGAGATCGTTTTCTATTCCATCCACTGGATGGAAACGATGTTTTGAGTGACATCGAAAAAGCGTTTCGAATCGTTTTCCCATCCTCGAGGTATCTGTCGCGTAATTCGTGTCACACGTCGCTCGGTGGAAAGCAACGGTGCTCGCAGGCTGACGTACCGTCGGTTTTGTTATGCAAGGGCCGTCATTTCCTTCTTCCATCGTGAGCCACCGCGAGGGGGAAGAAGGAAGATCGTCGATTGGGAGCAAGATTTGTAAAGCGCAGTTTCCGACTCGGCCAGACATCCGCGCCTTGAAAGCTTAATGTATTATTTTCGCGGCTACGAGAACGACATCGTCGACCTGTTCGTTTCTCGATATCTAAAAGTTTCAATCGCCGCCGAAGACACTCTTTCATTACGAAGCGACGAGGCGCAGAAATGTTTGAGAATTCTTCGGACCAGTCATATGAAAGTTACTTCGGTTTTATAATTTACATTCGATAATTCAGGCATTGTAACGTATTTGGGTAACGATTTAATGTCGAAACAGTCCCCTCCGAGACACGGCTGGAGGAAAATTGGAAATTCGTGGTGGCACGAACGTCGGAAACGGAACGAGATACCACGCGATCGGTCATTACGTAATACGTTACGCGTAACACGTTAAGCCGAGGAAAAGAACGGCTTGAACACCGGGCCCATCGTCGGTTTGTTATGCGAGGGGCATCATTTCCTTCTCGCGGGCTCCGCGAGAGGAGGAGAAATGATGGTGAACGATGACGAGAGACGACAGAACCGAGGAAACAGCTGCGATTCACCTGGCCGAAGTACGATTCAAGAGAACTGTCCTCAACGATACGAGCTTGCTCCCTCCTTTCTTCGTCACCTTACGATTTTTCTAGATAATCATTAACCTGCGACTAGCATCAATTAATTAAAACTCCACGCTTCTGCGCAAGCTTTTACATTACCGAATTTCCAATTTGTCAATCATACGAACTTGCTCCCTCATTTCTTCCTCGCCTTACGATTTTTCTAGATAATCATTAACCTGCGACTACAATCAATTAATTGAAATTCCACGCTTCTACGCAAGCTCTTACGTTGCCGAATTTCCAATTTGTCAATCATACGAGCTTGCTCCCTCATTTCTACTTCGTCTGACGATTTTTCCAAATGATCATTAACCTGCGACTACAATCAATTAATTGAAATTCCACGCTTCTGCGCAAGCTTGTACATTACCGAACTTCCAATTTGTCGATCTCACAGTTTCAGTTTCCCACCCCAGTTTTGCACCCTTTAATTCTCTCGCGACAATCGTCGTCCTCGAATTTCACCCCCCGACATCGCTCGACGATTCATCGAGATTTCCTCGCCACCGATTTACCATGCAAGCTACGTCGTTTCCTTCTTCGACGCTCGTCTCTTTGGACAGGACACGATCGAGGAGAGGAAACCTGCGCGGAGAAAGGAGAGACCCGAGGAGACAGAGGAAAGCGCCACGAAGCGCTTGGGCAACGGCACGTGTTGAACGCGGCGGGCCGGTGCCATTGGCCGGAACCTGCTCCGCGTGTACCGGGAAACAGGGAGCGTATGTGTCCCGAAACGGGATCCGGGATAAAGGGCTACGGTCGGGAGATGACAGGTCAAGTGCAATCAAGACCGCTACGAGATGATTGTTACCGTTTACATCGCTCGCACGTGTGCGACTAGATCATGGACACATTGGGGGGAGGCATCTTCCCGTTTTAATCGCTTGCTGATGCAACCGTGTGATTTTTTTTCTTTTTTTTTTCTTTTAGAAAATTCGTGTTTGAGGATAAGAAAGCGATGGGTAAATTATTGCGCGGCGGATGAACTATGACAGGAGGCGATTTAATGGTTTAATCTTGCTGCAGGATTTTTGAAAAAAAATGCACTGTTGTACGGGGGAGGACGTGTTGATTAAATCGAAGATGTATTTCCTGTTCAATGAAAGATTATATAAAGACTAAAAAGGAGTCCTATTTCGTTTGTACTCCTATTTTCTAAATAACTATTTTCATTAATTATAACTGAGTTCAAAGAGACCAGTATAATTCTATCTGTTACATTGTTTGAAACCAATAATTTCCAAAGCCATTTGAACGAACGGTACTGTACGAATTGCCGAATTAAAAACAGCACTGAATTAATCGAAGACAATATAATTCTGTCTATCGCAATACTTGAAACCAATAATTTCCAAAGCCATTTGACAATAGAATGCGACTTCTTTGTCTTATCTCCGCGTCGCTACAAACTACTGCGAAGCCTCAGCACTCGCCCTCTTTCACGAGAACTTCGTGGCTCAATCATTGCAGGAGGTTAATTAAAAAAAATCACCAGTCTCATTAATCCAGACCGTATGCCGGCGCGTCTGGAAAGTCGACCCGACGATGCCTGCGCTGGACAGCTACGATTAAACGGGAGCAGGGACAATTTGTCCGGCGTGAAGCTACACGTATTTACGTGTAACAGGTCCTATCACACGCGTGTAATCATATTTAGATACGCGTTACCCGTTTTGCGGGTCCGGTGTCAAATCTCCATGGCGTGGGACCACGGGCGTTTAAAAAGCAATTCTCTGCCGCTTTGCCCCTTGTGAAACGCTTACAAATCGCCGTGTTTACGACGCGCGGCAGAAATTGGAGACCGAGATGAAGATGGAGAATTTTTTAACGAAAATTACGGGTAGTTAATAAGAAAAGTAGAAAATCTTATCCATCGATGCTACGAACGACCAGATTTGATTTGCAATTCAGTTTTAACATGATTTTTGTTGCAACGTAATTTGTAACGTGACATTTGTTGATTTGTAACATGCTTTTGTCTTGTTTATAACATCATTTTTAACTCGATATTTGTTAATTTATAACATAGTTTTCGTTCTAACATAACTTCTAACGTGATATTTGTTGATTTGCAATATGATTTTTGTTCTAACATAATTTCTAACGTGATATCTGTCAATTTGTAACATGATATTTCTTAATCTGTAACATGATTTGTGATTAATTAATAAGAAGACTATACTGTGTAATTCTAAGAAGAATCCTGCATAATGTAAAAAGAGAATTCTGCGTATAATTGGGAATCATCTGAATTGCAGGTACCATCGTTTCCGGAAATACGACTAACATTCGCTGATCTTTCTTTCTCAGAAGCGAGCGGAGCTTTATGGTCTGGACCAACCGATTACATACGGCGAAACTCTGTCAGTTTATTCTCTCGGGGATCAACCACGGGGCAAACAAGATTACCCTGTTATCTGAACACCTTTGCAGCGCCGAGGATGGCAATACTTACGTTGGTACGTGCACCAGTTTGCTCACAGTTGAATTTTCAACTTGGAGTAATGAGCAAACGCGAAACGAGATAAACGGAAACTTAATGCCACAGCGTGACTCAGGCTGTGCAGGTTTTTATTACAGAAGAGCAAATGGCTATTTGGAAATTGCTCATAAATACAGAAATGCAGAAACTCAGGATATTAATAGAAGTTGGAAGATTAAACAAAATCTTTTTAATGTATTTTAGATTAGAATCTTCATTAAAAATCGATACACTCGAGCATTATCTCGAGCATTATTATTAATTGAGAATATTATCGAAAACATTTCTCTGTCGAATTATTTTCGAAATTTCGTTGCTGACACGTTATTCTCAGCGTTGGATTTTAAACACCAGATCAGCTGGCATGATCTAACATAAAGGAATGGAAGCAATAGGGAAAACGAAAATTCATAAATCTATTTTATCACAATTACACCCACTTCGCCCCTTCCTGTTTTCCGCAATAAAACGCACAGCGGTTGTACGAAACACGAGCTCCATTTCATACGATCTTTCACCTTTGAAGCATTTTTCTGTTTTCTGCTCCGCGTGCTCGGAAGCGAACGTAATGGAAGCGAGGCGTTGCCTTTCGACGCGGTTTTAATCACGGCTGGCGAGGAATCGATGTGAATCGCGTTACCGGCGGTGAGAGGAAGAAAAGGAGTGAAATGAACAACGATCCACGGATAAATTATACGTTCGCGTTTTCTTTTCCGCGCCAGAAGGGAAAGGTTTTTAATTAGACCATTCTGTGGCAGAGTCGGCAGACTTTTTTTCTTTCGCTGACCAGTTCTGCTGTAATAAATCATTTTCAAGGAACGTAGCGATCTTCGTTTTCGATGAAATAATTCGACAATAAATTAAGATTCGGTGGGATAATGTCAATGATTAAACGAATGTTGTAGGAAGAACTCTGTAGTATAGGACACGAAGAAAATGCAATCAGCGCTATAAAGGAAAGGTTGGAATGTCGCGAGACGAGCAAAGTTGCGAGGATTGCCAGTCCCGAGAATCGTATCCGCCTTCGCGATTCTTTTAACACACGAATATTACTATACACGCACGTAACGAGGCTATCTCGGCTGGCTGGCCGCCGGTTTCTCCCGCACTAATTAGCAAAAGTTCAGCGTGTAATAAACGCGTCTAGTTTTACGTAACCCGGCTGGACAAACGCGGATTCGTGGCCGTTTCGAACGGATTGCGAGCGCGAGCGCGAGAGACCGTACACGATCCGCGGAATTAAATCGCGATAGTGGTGCTAAGTAGGAGAGAGGCGGCAGAAGGAACGCTAACCAAATTACGTCTCTATTCTTTTTTTTTCCCTTTAAATACAATCTTCTACAATATTTCGATGCTCGAACTTGTAAAAACTCAAGTTGGGAAATTCAATTTGGAGATGACAGAATTGAATCCCCAATTTAAAAAATCCCCAAGATTACGAACTTCCAATTTTACAAACTTCCAAATTTATAATCACCCAAACTCTCAAACATTAAATCTTCCAAATGTCTAAATACTCAATTTTCCATATCTTTCAAACTTCTTTTCTCTTTATTTCGATCTTCTGCAATGTTTGAATACTCGAACGTTGAAAAATTCAAATTGGGGACCGCAGAATCATTGAAGCCCCGATTAAAAAGATCCTCAAGATTACGAATTTCCAATTTCACAAACTTCCACACTTACAACCACCCACCTCTAAAACACTCATCAACCGTCCAAACTTCTAAATACTCAGTTCTCCTTATTTTCCAAATTCCTTTTCCACCGTTTTGCTCGCGTCTTATAAAATAAAATCGGAGTGCAGCGTTCCATCGCATTTTCGTTAGTTCGCATAAATCCAGCTGTCCGCAAACGGCTGGTTTAGATCGTATCCGCGAGAAGCGCGCCACAGCCTCTCTCTTCCTGAATCGTCCGGCCGCCGCGTTGCCATGGGCTCTCGCTTTTTCCGGACAGTCTCGCCTACCGTTCACTGACCATTTATGCTCGACTAATTTCACATGGAAACGCGCGCCTCTCCGATCCGCGGATCGTGGATCGACGCCAGAAGAGCCTAACGAATCTCTTACGAAAAGTCACTTTCGAAAAACGGCAGCAAGCGATTTAGCGCGGCACGTTTCTATCCGATCTCCCGTTTGCCTCGCTGCAAAACCAAAACCGCACGAACTACCGTATTATTCCTGGTAGAACGGATTGTATTTAAGAAGAATTGAATCATTGAAATAAGACTAAAAGAAGAGAAACGAAGAGTTAACGTGCGCTTCCTTGTTCTTTCTTTATTACGCACTTTCACTGATTTCGCGTCGGAGCAGTGTGATGGCCGCAGATCGCTGATAACGATTCTGAGCGAACCGTTCGAAATTAGACAAGAATTTTAGAGAAACATTGCAGTTAATAAAATGGGGATCAGATAAATTTATTGGGAAGGTAAATAATTGAACTTCCTGGTGCATCTCATTGCCAGTGAAATGTTATTTGAAAGCTAGGTATATGTACAAGATGAAAAGATAATATGTAATGTTTCCTATCAGAGAGAAGAACTTGAGCAACTTTACAAGCAAAATTGTAAAGATTAATTTCCTTAATTTCGGAGACAACATCGATTCCACTACGTTTCACCCCTTTTATTCACTAGATGTATGTCTAATCTACTAGATATTCTATAACGTAGGAAACAAGAAACTTTCTGATCCATCGGAATCATCGTGTTGATGCGATGAAAAACGCGATAATGCTGAAAAGCGCGTGGAAAATTATGCTGCGGAATTAATAAGGAAGAGACTCTGCTTTTTCCAGCGTTAATGAAAATTGGAAAAGTTTATATAATGATCGCAACCGTCGGTGGAACTGTTCCCTGAACATTAACGCACCTATCGTAACAGTTTCCGGTGCAATTTTCATCGGACAGCCATCAATTAGATTTCTTTATTTCTTCCAGTGTAATTATACTCTTCTAATTGGAAAAGCATGAAAACCGAATTTCGCTTAAGCTATGATATACCTCGAGTTATCCTTTCGGTGCTTTAGAAATCGAAGGTCCATCGAGTAATGCCACTTCAACGGTTTTTAAACGCAAGAATCTGAGCCGGACGATTCGTTCGAAGGCGAAAACGTAGCGCGCCCTGGACAATTGAGATCGTGGAAAGAAAAGAGCGGCCGACGTCTTTCGAAATGCGGCGCAGGCCGTGGTTAGCTCTGTAACGCGTTAACCAGAAGGAGATCTGGAGCTATTAAAACGAGTCCTGCTACGCCCGACGCCGTAAATAATCGTACAAAGATTCAGCGATGTCGCGCGTTACGACGAAGAAGCACTCGTTTCTGTCCGTCCCCGGCGGATCTTCCAGTTATTCGGTGGAAACGCCGTTCGACTGTAAAGAAAGTTCAAAGGCAAGAGAGGAGGACCTCGTTGATGAAAACGTGAAGGGGCCATCTGATCTCGGCTTCAGATACGAGCCAGTATCCGCGTTTACGTGACCCTCCGGCCCTGCTTAGAGAGGTGTTTCGTATTCAGAGCGCGGAACAAGCCTCCCTTTGGGCTTCGAGTTCTACCCGAAATAAGAAAGGGCAATGCCCAGTCGAATGTTCGTTGCGTTTGTTAATCATTGAATCGAGAATTTTCTCAATGGATAATTTGGTTCGGAAGATGGTTCGATTTGCTTGGCGAACTTGATAATCGATTCGATATGCGGGATTCGAAGAAATGTCGATCGGCGGGATGACTTTTCAAGATATAAAACGAGAATACTCTTCGATCTCGAGTATCGAAGAGTCATGACGATTAAGCGGTGGTTACCAGCGCGGATGTATCACGAACATCCTGTGCACACGTACTTCCTACGAATGTAATAACATATATACAGGATGTAACGCGGATAAAGGGCAGGTAGTGTACAGATAATGTGCAAGTGTAGCGTTACACAGATTACACGTGCCACACGATTCATGATCCGCCACCTTCTATTTCTCCCGTATCGCCATCCTAATCAAACTCTTTCCACAACAAAGATTATTGAACATATATAGAGTCGAAATCTGAAATGAGTCGCGTTAGTAGAAGTTTGCTGAGTTGGCTACGATTTAAATAAATGTCCCTCCTATCTACATGTACAAACAAATGCCATTTGTAAAATATTTCCGCTCGCAATAAGTACATTATTATCGCTAATCGTGACGCATTGTAAACTGACCGGCTATCACCGAGACCGAGAATCAAAGAGATCTCGTAAACGGACACCGCGGTGAGGAGGGTCGAGTAGGTGGCACATGGAAAAAGAAAACACGAGTGGATAGAGGTGAGGAGGAAATGTAACCGGGAATCAGATATACGCGTGCAGACTCAACAGCTGAGTTATTTCAGCACGTGGCAACGGGACACTGCGCGCACCGGAGATGATGTGTACACGCGTGTACCGGCCGTATTGAAACTGATAACACGTCTCGCGTAGGCATACACAAAACGAAACGCGGCAACGATCGCGCGGTGTCCCCCCATCACGCGATTGTCCCTCTTATCGCATGTGATCTCTGAATCCGGCGTATAGAATGTCTTCGAGACTGCTGATCCTACCGAATGGGATTTGTTGCAGGAAGAGAATAAGAATAACCCTGCTGAATATGCGGTGCACAGTGTCAATTATTGTTATCAAAAGTAACAGTGTAGCTGGCACGACACGAATGCTCGTGATATTTAAAGGCTGAAGGCATTGAAAAGTCCTAGAGAGCTCGTGCAGATGCAGACTTATGAAATAGAACATTTTTTCTTTACTAGGTATGATAATTAGAAAGAAATGTTGAAGGTGCGGTAGATTCTGTGTCACGCAAGCTTCACTGCAACCCTTCCTCATGATATTAGAGATTCGAGGTGTTGAATTTTAGGGGGTTTGGGCAGGCGAAGATTCACCAAACGGAAGTTGGTTACAGAGTTCAATAATTAGAAAAAGATTATGGTAGATTTTGTGTTACGCAAGCTTCACTGCTACCCTCTCTCATTATCGTAGAATACTGTCAATTCTCATTAAAGTAATGGGGTAGGTGGTATGACGAATGCTTGTTATTTCATAGACTGGAGGCGTTGAATTATCGAACGTTTGGCAAGATGAAGATTCACCAAATGGAAATTTGTTACACAGTTTAATAATTACAAAAAGGTCATACTAGATTTTGTGCCACGTAAGTTTTACTGCAACCCTTTCAAAAGATAATAGAACTATGAGGGAGACGAAAGAGATGGCAACTCTTCATTCGCAAAAGCATGATTCCCTTTCAATGATTCTTGCAATTCGCGAAGAGATCGAAAAACAAAATTGAATAGAATCTCTGATTAACTCCTACTTCACGCTAGCACTTTCTGTATTCCAAAGAATAATCCAAGACTGATCAGAAATTAAAATTAAACTTAGCAGACTCTAACAAACTTTTATAGACTACTGTAGGAAGGCGAGGGGCACGTGGAAGTTAGAAGAGACGTGTTAATCCTGTTAACGCATTTCTAATTCATCCATCTTGCCCATAAATAAAATTCACCCAAATCGCTCATGAAATATCCATGCGAAAGTTCGCTTTATCGGCGTCGTCGGATCGACCTCGAGGCACGAGGGCGTATTAACAAGCGATCCGTCGATGGTCCTCCGGAACGTGTCAAGGATCGATCGATAGGACTTGCTCGTTCCGTCGGTCGTCGGAAAATTATTTTCGCGTTAGGATAAATCGATCGGACGCTCCTTTGAGAGAAGCCTGACGACACCGCCAATAAGATTGTCCACTGATAATCCGCGCGTTAATCGGTTTTATCAACACGCATCTACGCGTGTCTCTTCGCGAAGGACAAATAAATGTGGGCACACAGAGGCGCCTTGGCTACTGCGGTATTCCTTATTTTTTCCCCCTTCGTCGCCGCGACTATGTCGCGGGTAAACAGAGAAACGATAAAGGGGAAACGCTTTGGACACATGACCCCTGATTGCGACACGTGCTTTGGATTGATCGAACTTATCGAGAAAATTGAGGAAAGGATGGTATCCTTCTAATCAGTTTTGTTTAATGGAATTCTTGTTTTGATCTTCGAGCGATCTTGTGACGGAAGCCTTGACAATGATAGAAATGTAATTCCGCAATTTTCTCGAGCAGAACGCTTACCCTTACCCGCTCCGATAACAGCGAGACGACGTAACCTTGTCGGCAAACGCAGAATCCCAAATCATTGGCAACACACCACGCGCAAGCTCTTCGAACGGATGACAACGATGTCACGAAAATGACGATGGACCATTGCATCGTTCGATTGTACGCGAGCGAAAAGAGCAAATTGTATCCACTCACCCATTTTATCGTCGCAGCCGGGCGTCCGCGTAGCTAACCTCGTCAAGGCACCAGGACGCAATACCTTCGAGAGGCGTCATACGGCTAAGCAGATCGTCTTCTGTCCAATCCGCTCGGCAATGTCGCTCGATCGGATCCGCGCGGTCGCTCGAACGGGATCGCTTCGTGCGTCTGCAACGGAAAACAATACGAACGTCCTCTGTTAACGATTACCGTTCGATCTCGTTTGCGCAACTGTCCTCGCAATTGTGCTCGCAATGGAATAAATTAAATAAAGCGGTTATTGCGTTTACGGGGAGGGAGAAGCATCGCAGGAACGATATTGATGGTATAGGGACAGAAAAGGCGGCGAATGGGGAGATTCTTGCCATAAACTAACGACTGCCGTTCCGTAATTTCACCGTTATGCACGTGCATACATACGTCAAATGCAGGAGAACGTCGAACAACATTCCTGGACCGAGTCCAGAAGCGATCTGAATAGCGGCGCGGCGAATTCCAACGAGTTCGCAACGCCACGAGACGATTCGAAGATTGATCGCGACCCGCCGCGTATGAATGAAGCCTCGCGTCCCCACGCTCGACGTTCGAGGAACCACCCTTCCGCTCGTGCTCCAGTTAACGATCGGGGGGGGATGGTCGATTTTTATTTCCACCCCGAGGAGCGACCCCTTTTTCTCGCCGACGAAGCAACGGTCTTGCCAAGAGGAATTTTCAAACGGTCTCCTTTTTATTTTCTGGCGAAGGGGAGCAAGGAAAGATGGTGGTTGGAAGGGGTGTTCGTCGGAAAGGAGGGTTGGAAATTAATTGATCAATTCGGGACACATAGGTAATTCGGAATCCCGATAAAATTGGATGTTAAATGTTTTGTAGGAAACTTTGCAGGAGATGTCTGTGCTGTGAAAGATTTTTATAAACATATTAGAGAGAAGGATTGAAGTAACTCTGAAATTTAGAAGCTTCCGATAGACACCTGCCTGTTATATTTAACTACAGCGTGAATAACAAATATTCGTTGATTATATGCAATGAAGAAACTAAAGTATGCAATTCCAAGAGGAATTCTCGAACGGTCTCCTTTTTATTTTATGGCGAAGGGGGGAGAAGAAGAATGGTGGTTATCAGGAGTGTTTGTGTGTGAGTGCAAAACAGCAAGAGTGTGGGAAATTAATTTATCAATTTGGGACGCATAGATAATTTGGTATTCTGATCGAATTGGAGCTTTTGTGGTTAAACGCAGAATGCTCCAAAATATTTATTCACGACAGGGAAATTTCTGCGTTGCGAAAGATTTTCATTAACAAATTAGAGAGGAGGATTGAAGTGACTCTAAGATTTAGAAGCTTCCAATAGACATCTGCCTGTTATATTTAACTACAGCATGAATAATAAATAGTCGGGGATCATATGCAACGAAGAAGCTAAAGTATGTATATATATGGGAGCTATTCAAGATCGATGTAATTACTTCATTAATATTAACATTGATATTATTAATATCCTATGGAATAGATTCATCGTGTCCCACTGGGAGTAATTTAGAATGTCGGTCAGCAGTGGAATCAAATGCAATTCATTTGCTTCGTGCTCCTAATAGAGAAGTTCTATTTTTTTACGAAAAAATTGTCTGTATCTCGAAGAAACGTTTATAACAATCCAGTTGCTGATTTCCCCCGGTGGCATACCCCGGCTTCAAGCTGCGGATTTATTTAACCACGCTCATTTTACTTACTCGGCGGTGCATAGCGTCGTCTTTGGTGATTTGAACGAGCGATCATCGGAAACGGGGCGCGATTTTTCCTCGGACGAGTCGCCGCAAGAAACCGGTCGTCTTTATCATCGCGACGATAAGTCACGACCTACTCGCCGTTTGCGCAACGATTATGCGGCAGAAACGCTGTGCTCCGTATGCAAAACGCGTGCTCGTTTTCTTTTAAATCGCCTTGGAATCGATTCCGCAAAAGATCCCTCTTCCTTTCTCTTCGGTCGAAAGGAAAATCCATTCGACTGACACTTTTCTTAGATGTTGGATTAACAATTTAATTATTAGAAACTCGATGAAAGATTAGTCAGAACGATATGGGCTGGGATGATTGTAAAGAATTGTAGATCCGAGATGCTATGGTTTAATTCACTGTTTGTTCCTTGCTTTGTACTTTCGCGAAATGAGAAAGAACGGGAGAGAAGGGGGAGCGGAGGGAGAAAGATAACGCGGGGTCGCGGGATAACGATTCTGGCAAGTGCACGAGAGGCTGGACCATTTTACGAGTGGGGAGATCCGCATCTGGATTGGCCATGGTCCAGAGGCCAATAGAAGGAAGGAAAATCACGCTTGCGCAGCATCCGAGATGCTCCGACCATTCATCTCGGCAACCTCTGTATCTCTCATGAAATCGCATTTATCCTTGTTACAATAAAAGCGCAGCGAAAGAGTAATCTCAACAAACAGCGTATGTAACATAATGTGAAAACAGCATGAACTCCCCTCGTAAAAAATTGATTCGAAAAGTTCCAAATTTGATAAACAACTCAAACTCCAAATAAGCTGCTGGATTTCCAAATTGACAAACTTTCATATAGCACTGTTCCATCCAACCGTCCGTCCATGAATACTTTAAATACATTGCTTAAAGTCGTCGCTCGAAGCGAGAGCAGTAACAAGTCTTTAAAATGAAACGTACGAAACCAATCTGAAGATATTCATATCGATCATGAAGATTTCGTCCTGCAGCCTCTCACCGAAGAAAGAACATTCGTCCGCAAAGAATACGCGAAACTTGCGTCAGGAGGAGAGGTGGACCAGCCGAGGATCATAGGTCACAGGGTCGTATACCTGGCACGCTTCGGCTAGGACTTTGTCCATCGCTACCTGTTCGATCAAAAGAAAAAACGCTTCGCGTGGAAGAGAACCTGATTCCCTAGGGATCAGAAGAGGGATGACCCGGCCGGCAAAGGGGAACCGTCAGGTTCGCAGGTCAGAATGGGCCAGAAGGGGTGCCAGGTCGCGCAGGTACACAACCCTTTCCGGGGAGACCCATTTAAATGCTCTTATTTCCTGCTAACCCTTTGCTGGACAGCGGAGTGTTAAAAAATCCCTGTGATAAAATAGCGGTCACCACCACACGCGTATCGTTGGACGACAGCTTTGATTGGAGTATTCTAGGCGGAAGGAAGTTTAACGCGTGGAACGAAGCTCTCGCATTGGTGCTGTACGAAACCTGGAGGTATGAAACCGTTTTTTAAGGACCGTGGAAGAGAGACGGAGAGGAGAGGAAGACCGTTGGTTGCTTGGAAAAGGAAGAGAATGGTCCGTTGGATTGATAGTTTATTTTTTGGGACGGTTATCGATAGATTCGGGACTGGTTTCTTTTCTTGGTGATTATTCTTGCAGCCATAGTATTCTTTTACTAATTTAATCTCGATGAGATACTTCGAAAAACTTCAGTTTCCTGTTACGTACGGTGAAAGAGGCAATGCATGCGATCGAAAAATGAATAGCTTCTTCGATTCAGAAAACTTAGTCAGCAAACACAGAACCGTTCCTGTCAGCTTAAAGAAATATTCATGAAGAAGAACGAACTGCGACCGTCGAGTTAACAGAACGACTTTTTTTTCCAGAAGTCTGCTGTAAAATATCACGATAAACAAGTAAGGATAAAAATGTGTTGAAAAACGAAATAGTGAGTGGCACAATGCACGTAATCTGCTACAATAAAAATGTTGCTGCCTCCACGGTTTTTTTTTTTTAAGATTGCTTTTTATATTCCTTTGAGTTGCATCTTTATGTCTTGCCACGACCATTGTCTTCGACGAAGAATCTTTTTACGCGCCTGCTGCGCTTAATCTTCCGGTTATCGGTAACGAAACGCTTCTAATTTTCTTTTGTCCCGCCGTTATGCGATTTCTATACAGCGTGTTTATCAGTAATGAGCGTTCTCGAGAATTATTTCAGATTCGACTGCTGGACAGTTAAGCGTTCTTCCAGGTACATCTATTGAATAATGTAAGGAATATGACGGTATTAATACTGGCCTCTGATAACGGGCGATAAACTTTTACTGACTCGCCTGGTTAAATTTCAAGGCTCCGGGAGCGAAAATGCTCGCGGCTCTCGGAGGAAAATACTTCCATACTGTTCCGCGCTGTAATATGCGCTGCGTTTCAAGCGGATTTCAGTGTTCGGGCGATTCGCCGTAAAGATGACAACTATTACAGAATAGAAATCTTATATCAAATCTCGAAGATCCATATTTCTTACGATTCCAAACTTCAAAGGTGAGCAATTTGGAAACTCTCAAGTTCTCGAGTTCTCAAATTCTTAAGAATCTCCAAACTCGTAAACGTCCGATATTGAAACTTCAGAGTCTTTAGATAATGGAATCTTCAATTGATAAATCTCCCAATCTCTAAATTGCGGATTCCTCCAGTTTCCAAGTAAACTACACCACCCTTCAAGTAACAACCATTAAACTCTGCTAAACGCGAGCACCCCGAAAGGGAGGAAACAAATGTTGGAACCTCCAACGGAAAATCAGGGTCAATCAACGACTTCTATCCTCTGTCCTTTACCGCAGCACGAGTTTCCAGAGCAACCATGCACGTTCTCGTTGCTCCGCGTAATAATCGAGCCAGCTCCTTCCAAGCAACCCCCGTAAGAGACCCAACGGTCGCCAACTCTTACATGAACAAAATAATATCCGAACGATCCACCACTACCAAGCACCTTCTCGGTGGGGATGAATGTCCGTTGCTCCAGTTAGCCAAATAGCCCGTTTCATAAAAAAAAAAGAAGAAAGAAAAAAAAAATGAAAGACAACGTTAATATCTGACGAAGGTTTTGTCCAGGTGCGCAAGAACACCCCGCATCCCTTAACGGTCACCGTCAACTCTCGCCGTCTTTTTCCCATCGTCCGCGGATATTCGTACGGTGGACAGAGGATAGGTCACCTGTGTCTAACGGATTTTTTCGACCTGATTTAAATAGGTTCCGCAGGACGCGTGTATCTGTCCCGCGTATATGCGACGCAGACACATACGTGGACAACGGTGGCGCGTTTGTACACGTACTCGGTCAACGGTGTGTCCAGGTAAAAATGACCGAGGTCCGATCCTTCTCCTCGGCCAGAGGCTGAGAGTACTGTTCGCCTATTTCCAGGTAGGCGAAGTCCATGGGAATCTAGACCGACTGACCATTCGCATAGGTCAGTCGATCACGGAATTAGAATATCGGACGCCCCTTGATCCACGGGGATATGGAGCACCCTTGCAGACCTTAACCGTGTGCTCGCCTCTCCGGTGCGATCCTCCTTTCTGTTTTATTACGTTTACCTTGCATCGCGGCGGTACAAGCGGAGGGAGGCTTTTGTATTTTCTCGTCCGGAAGGAGATCGTGGTCGTGACCATGGTCCAGGGAACGCATGGGAAAGATAGGGGTAACGTTATCGTGGTCGGAGTGTGAGAAAGGATGTAAGGTGGTCCGTAGTCGAAGTAATAGAACGGTTGGGCTTTGGTCATTAGGGAAATGGGGACTGATAATCGAGATACTGAGGTGACGAATGTTGCATTTACGGCTGGATGATAGATACGTTCAATTTCCTCTTCGTAATTTTGGCCAGGTCAAATTTCTCCTTCTTGTAATTACCGGTCTGGGGCATTCGATATTACGATCATTCTACTATACTCGAGCGTTATTATTAATTTAACCCTTTACCGAGGCATTGATAACAAGGCGTTACCTAAAAATTGTTATTCTATTCCCAGCGAATATTTCCGTCGATTAAATTAGTTGGATAATTTAATACGTTACGCGTGCTATATACCGATTAAGTGTAATGTAATTACAATAAACGTACTTATGTTGATCGCGAAATTAAGCAGAGAGCACTCGTCAGGAGCAATCGATCGTTACGCAACATCTGTATCGAAGAAGGGGTACGTTTTCCTGGCCTGCGCGACAAGTATTCTACATCTATAGCAATAAATAACGCTTAAGGATTAAGCGTATGTAAAGCAGACGGTTACTACGCTGATAGCCAGCCACAGGGCAGTACACCGGACGTTCTGTCTGTAAATTTATGTTAATCACGATGTATCAGTAGTTCTGGAAGCGCAAGCCGACCCGACGTTCGTATACTTTAGCGGGGAGACGCGATATGAAGGCCTGTTAACGCGCCCTGAATACTTCCCTTTTAAACGGGCTTTCCTTTCGCGTGTACAGGCAGAACACATTGATACGAAATACAAAATGCAGTGCGTGACGAACTGATGGGTCCGCTTGCAGAGAAGCAGAATTCTCCCTTCATTGGCAAAGTAACGTACATACCTTGAACCTTAGTGTTTTTCACCTAATTTCATAGAAAAATATTTAGTACTACAGTAACTGATGACGTGACGCGTCTCCAAGGTTTAAAAGAAAAGACGGCCGACGATTTAGCGTTAAAATGGAAGCTTTGAATGAAAAACTACTAACATTCTCTGAAATATTGGTGCAGCGGCTTCGGTTGCACGTATGGATTTGAAGAAAAAATGATTTGTCGCAGAATGGCAAGCTTTTGAAGGACAAGCGAAACGTTTTGTATTTATATTAACGTTACAAAGAAACTAATTGCTCCATCGAAATTTGCTAAAATCATGGATGAATTTGGTAATAAAGAGTGGTGGGGAACCTATAAATTACTGAAGACGTTTGTACCTTCGGGTTGGCATATGTTTGTTAAAGTTTCTGTTTCTCTAGAAGGGGCCTTTTATCAACCAGTACAGTTTCAGAATCGTCACCAAAAGTCAAAGTGGACCAATTTCCTTTTGTTACGCACCGAGCATACTACTGTACTTCGACTACAAAATCATTTCCCATACTACACGTTACCTCAAGTGCCGACCGATCCAGGCAAGTCACAATTCGCGCAATTTACCCAAACTATGTGCACACGATCCAACGAATGCGAAATAAAAGTTCCCTCGCCTAAGGATGCTCTGCCTTTACCTCCTCCCTTGATGCCTAACGATCCTCCAATTTCTCCGCACATTTCTTTCATCGCGTCGGTCCCCTTTCCGTGAACCTCTCAAATCAGCCCCGTCATTTCATTCGCGAGTTCCCACACGCTTGGAATTGTTTGCAACGGCCCATGACCCGAGTCTGCGTACGCGCGTCGCAACATCTACGTTACAGTCTCGTAAACGAGCCGGCCGATACACGGGGCTATAACCGAGACGCGCGTTTCTCTCTCTCTCTCTCTCTCTCTGACCTCGTGAATCCGCATGAATATGGATCGGGTTCGCTCGATCGTCGATCATTCATTGATCCTCGGGTCACCGAGGATGCTCTAACTTCTGCCCGACGTCATCCGCCGTCTTTTGCGTCTCGCTCTTTACACCATCTTTCCGTGGTCGCGGCCCCGCGCGCTTGCTTTCGGTCGTTTCATTGAATGCAAACGAGCGGGGAGAATAATTCAGTTGCGCGGAGTTGCATGAACGGGAATCGATGCGGGCGGGTCAACTTTTGGGATGACAGCGAGCTTGAGGAAGCCTCGAGAATGGTCATAGCCAGTCAGTAACCGGAAGAATAATTTTGTAATGGAAGAATAGAGGCTGTTGGCAAATACTTTTAATTTCGTATTTATTGTGTTTTAGATATATATATTTTTTAATAAAGTCGAGTCGTAACACATTTTATATAACAATACGTCGACTTCCACTTTATTCTTGTCACAGTAGTCCCTCCATCTGACAATCAGCCGTTTTAGCCACCGTTTAAACAAGACAGATTATAATATATCGCGTGATAACGCGACGACTCCGAGTCAAGGAAAACTCACTTGTTCCTGCGTCGCGACTAATTGTCCCGTCCGCGTAATATTGCGTAATTAACCGTTAGATAACGTGGACTCTAATGCTTTTATTTCAACGGGTTTATTGCAGATACTTTCTGTGGCAAGAAAAAAACAGGAACCAAATAGCTGTACAACGGCGATATGCTCGGCTAATGCCGGCCATTGGTTATATTTGGCATACATATCTGGAGGTGGAAACCTGTGACTCAGCGTCGCGTATCTGCGACGAGTATCCGGAAGGTAGACAAATTACGAGAAAAGTGGACGTTGGCTGTTCGCGAATACGCTTGAAAAGACTTGCCACGTTAAAGCGAATCCGAAGACCTTTTTTCACCCCAGAAAACAAAGTTATTAATATTCCGAACCCGTCTACATTGGCGGAGAAGATCATAAATCAGCTTACAAACTGTTACGACAAGGAGTTATATGCTCGAAGTGCGTTTCATGTAAATCGAGACCGTTTATGTTTAATTAACATCTTGCTGAATTCAACGAATATTACAACAAGTTTAAAGAAAAGTAACACAATTTGACATGAACAGAATTCTAGGACACTAACTATGGAAAATAAAAAAGATCGATAAATTTAGTTTTCAGTTCATATTAAGCGTAATTATTAAATCTTAGCATTAATAAAGGGGACACACCTCCTTTACTTTGAACTACCTCAATCATTCGATTCGGCTACAAAGAATTCTGTTCCAAGTTTCTCAATATTATTTTATTGCTAGCTATCTTCACATATTATTCTATTCGATTCTCTTCACACGTTTTTTTTTGTAAACTAAGGACCGGAGACTCTGTGGCCCACTTTAAGGGGCCAATCCAAATATCGGCAGTGTTACATTTGTCCAGCTATTGTGCTCATACAATTCTGAATTTGGTTTTAGAACGATTTCAGATAAAAGTAACTAGCACCGTTGCGTATAATCGTCAACGCGCTTGGTTTCCGTCTGTCCGTTTCAAGCAACACCCGCCAATAGCGTTACGGGACCTCGTGCCTAAATCGTGTTACCTTTGCTCAAATCGAGAATTCGTTGTAATGCCGATTTAAATGGAACACGACGAAAGATAAATGTAATATGGAGTCCTGGCCGCGGTGCATAACCTTTATGGTGTCTCATAATTTTTGTCCAACAGTGCACCGTCCGCCGAGAACAATCATCCCTTTCCGGGAAAAATTCGCCGCAAAAGAGTGCAGGCACGATAGAGCTGTCTCCTCGTCGTCCCCCCTCGCCTTTTTCGCCTGTCCTCCGTTCTCCTCTCTTTCAGCGGATAATCGTTAAAGCAGGTGTCCCCGACAAGCGTGGGAGAGCGGTGCTCGCCTCCCAGCGCAACACCACCCAACCCATTACTATAACGAACGCCGAAGCGTCTCCATGGCAACCCTTGGAGAAACACACGTGGGGTTGTACAGTAGCTCGCTCCCGTTTTTTCGCCCCGGTCTCGCCACCCCCTATCCTTCCCGCCGTCTCGTTTCCACCCTTCGTCCACCGTTCGCCTCTCCGTCGCGATTCTTCCCTCCGCTGCGGCTCGCTCTTCGCAGTCTCTGTGAACGGCGGTGGGTGGGTTGTTTTTTCTTTTTTTTTTCTTTTTTTTTGCTCCCTCACCGCAACCACTTTCGCCCGCAGCCGGAATATCTCCGCGGCTCCGACGTTCGTGAATTAGAGCCCGAATGAGCCGGGCGATCGTTGCCATGGCCGCCGGTTGCCATCGCGATATACCGGCCACAACATGGAATCGCTACTTCGACGATTCGCTTCGGCTCATTGATGCCTCATCAGAATCAATTACACCCTCTTCCCTCCCGCCCCTCTTACGTTTGTAGTAACGTTCCTGTTGTCGTTGCTGTTGGCTCTCGCCGTCACGATGAATTATCCTATATAAACTCTACTTCCAAGCTTAATATTCCCGCGAGGGTGGACGGGGTCTCTTGCCGCCCCCTTCTACGCCGGGCTAGCCCTGTCGGACAGCCGGGGCTTCTCGCATGGAAATGACTTTCTCGGACACGGGCGAGACTCTGCGTATGCCTGGGACCACGTAATTTCGCTTAATGGGGCCGCCGATGACGAGGCACGCGTTTACTCAAGCTCGCTACATGCGCTTTCGCTGCTCGCGTATCGGGTTGTTGACGCTACTTCTAGGAATTGGGTGGTGGTTTTAGGCGATTCCTGCTTCAAGGTTTTATTAATCCTATTCGGATCGGGTCTTCTCCTTCCTGTTTTATCGGTTTTCCTTTTTTTTTAATTTATCCAGACTTCTAACATTAATCGTCGGGGATTGTGCAATTGCAAATAGGAAACATTGGAACAAGTTTTGTCTTCAGTTATCGAACGTCTCCAAATTAAGTTTCAATTTCTACAAAATATTGCATTTGCTTTTACATGCTGAAGTCATTGATATCTCGATAGGTCCCTTCGTCTTTCTGTTTTATTGATTTTTCAATTTTTCTAGTCTCCTGAAATTGATCTTTAGATTGTGTAACTGAAGATACGAGACATAAGAACAATGTCTTCTTCAGTTATCGAACGTCTCCAAAGTAAATGCCAATATTGCAAGAAAGTTAGCATTTATTTTGACACGTTTCTGTCTTTGTTCTCTGGACTGGCTATTACTGCAACGGTTTGCACAGATATTTTATTTAATAAGTTACTCTTTCACCCTTTTCGTATCCCTTCATTTCTCCAGTACCACCAGCTTTGCATTTGTCGTGCAAATAAAGATCACTGGAGCGTGAACGTTTCCCGGCCTAATCTCGTCACAGAGAGGCCAATATTTCCCCGTATCTGCGACATGCACGGGGGTGCAACGTTCGTGCGAGGGGCGCATAAGCGCTGCGTCGCGCAGGTATTTAGGTATTTAGGCGTGCCTACGCGCGCATTTAGGTAAAACACTCTCAAGTTCAAGCTCACACGCCATACAGCCGTGCGCCGTTCCGTTTGCTCGATAAAGCCGAAAGCACCGAGCCGCCTGGCGACTCTCCTTCTATTTTCAACTTTACGCGGACGCGGCAGGGTGAATTAACATTAATTGAAACACGGGTCGAGCTAATTACTCGTGTCCCGCTGATTGGAAACAACAACAGCAATAATTCAGGAGGAAAAGGAAGGAAAAGTCGGAGGGAAAGAACGACGTTCTGCGTCCGCGTAGCTAAGCAACATTTACATAATAATCGCGGATCACGTAACAGCGTTCGCGCGACGCGCCTCCTCGTTTCGCGTGTGCGCTCGCTTTTATCCGCGGCCGTCGCGCGCTTCTGGCCGACGTGTGTGCACACCGAGACGTGGAAAGTCGTGTAAAACGCCTTCTCTTACGCTAATCGCCTCCGCGGAACGATGGAAAGCGGCGCTGGGGGACGCCGAAACTTCCGGTCAAACCGACCACCACGGTTAACCCTTTAACAATTCCTCCCAATGTTATCGTTTGGCGAAGTATCGGAAAGATTTCTATTAGGTAGCATCGCTGTCCTTTCGTTTCAATTATTTAACAAAACACCTTGCACGATTGTTGCTCGCATTAAACTGGCAATCGGCGTCTCCATTTGCCGATACTGTCGGCCCATTACCTGGAATTATTCCCGTTAAACACCGCGCGGGAAATTTCCTTTTCAAGTAACTTCAACAATTATCGACGCGTCGAAGAACTTGGGAACTATATTCGCAAAAAGCTTTTCAACCGTACAAATCTTCAAGGATTTCGGAATCGTATTGATCTGTAATATAAGTATTCTACGAATTCTCTATCTTTATGAAGAGATCTCTGTTGAAATCTCTATTAACTGTCCGCGAATGGAAACGAATGCGATGATAATACGCGTGATAGTGGATCAATCTTTCCGCGCATTCCCTGACACGGTGGAAAAAAAAAAGAAAACTCGGGATCACGTGGCTGCAACGAGTGAAAGTGCAAGAACGGACACGTGGGTAGATTGTTAGCCTGTTGGTTAACGATCGGCGTGGCCAATAAGATACAGGAATAATGCTCATCAGCCATTATTTGTTGCGTACGATTGCGAAAGTCCGCATCGTGCATCGGTGCGTTCGCGTTTCGATTTCGAGCGGGTCGATCGTCGGCACCGATTCGATTAATAAATTGAAAAAAGAAACTAATAAATCATTATAATATTATTGTTACGTTTCAGTTAGGTGTCTCTTTCTCTTTTCTTCCCTCCTGTATGCCCAACATCCCTTTCATTTGCAACTTGCAATTTCTTCGTCATTCTGCACCGGATAGCAAGAATATTTTTAAACAATTATTTTATTAGCGCAGCAGTTACTGAAAATAGCTTCTCGTGCCGCGAAACCTTCACGACGAGCGCAGCGTATCTGTTCAGTCTCGTCCGACTACTTTGCACCGGTGAACGAGGATGGCTGCGGCGGAGCGGCAGAGAAAAGACGCTACTGATAACGATAAACGTTCCATCGGCTCGTTCCCCTTTTTCCTTTCGCCTCCTGCTACGAGCAGCTCTTCCACCAACGTTCAATCGTGCAATGTGTACAATATAACCGTCCGTTTGCCCGTCTGCCCCAGCGAAACGAGAAGCTTCCCCCGAGAGCTATTCATCGCGAGCTTTCAATTCAAATGGTCCCTCGTTAAATGCCGGTTCATTCCGTAAATCTTATTCAACCATAATTATTAGTCAATTAGGTCTGTTACAAATTGTAAGATACACTGCACGTTTAGAGTCCGTTCTGTGGAAATTTCTCTACGAACAATGATCAACCGGGTCGTTTCTTGGAGAAAGGATGTAGGTTGCTGGAAAACAGCTTTGTTAGAATTTCGATGAAGCGCAGGAACCTCTCATGGAAATCTATCTGTCTATTAATTGTCTAATCCATGTAAATGTTATGCGGAACGACGGCGAACGTATTTGTCATCGTTGATAACGCGCAACTTGAAATGTGTTCTGCTCGTAGAAACTTGGAAGACGCGGAAATTACAATTCTTCTACCCTCCTACGTCGAACTAATCCAAATTCTACTATATAAAGGATACAGAATCTGGTAAAAATTTGCTTTAGGACATTATTGAATGAATAATGATATACATGAATGTATGCAAATGTTTGATTGCACGAGATATTTAGTTGCAATCGAAAATTGTCTGTTTGCGATTATTTCCCTTCTATCGATCACAATTTTCTATACACAAAAATTACTCGGGGTTCCGCTAAACTAGAGCTGACCGAATGACAACCAATAGCGTGCTCCATCACATCTACGCCCCCAAATTTGTCGCGCATGCACCTCTTCCAAAGTGCTCGAAACGGTCTCCCTTTTCACGAAACACCCTCGGTCTCCCATGGCGCGCGTTCGACAAAATGGGGCTTTAGACGTCCGATGAACCATTTCATAAGATTTAGATGAAGCGACAGGTGATGCAATGGCGGGCAGGTGAATTCTTTTATTGCCATCTGAAATAAAGTGTGTCTATGCGGTGACTCGCTTTATACATTATTAAGAGGTATCATCGTTTCCACTAATAGCAGAATTAGGTAAACTATTCTTGAAATGAATTGCTTTTTAAAATGAAAAGTACTAAGGGATATATTTATGACTGAATTATTATTAAGATCGAAAATGTCGATAGTCCGCGTTCGGCGAACAGCGCGAGCAAATGATAAACCGTCCTTCCGCGGTGCAATATCGAGCAGTAAAACGTCGAGGAAGTGATAGCAGCTAATAGACACGTAAACATCTCTATTCCCGTCCGCTTGTTCGCTGTTTACTTCAAACATTTTCACTTACGCGTGTTCATTAAGCGCCGCCTGTAGCGTTATTAAGAAACGTACCAACCGCGATTTTCGGATTGATCATCGGCAAGAAATCCACTTAGCTGTCCGCGTATCTCGTCGGTTTCCAGGTTTCAGATTTAACGCGCCGAAGAAGGGAAAAGTGAAACGGTATTCAAGGCAAGAATTCTGCTGATGAAACAGCGAAAGAACACCTATAATAAGTTCCATCGACGGATAAGCCTCTTTCGTAGCAAATGGAAATCGACTTGCAAATGCATTCTAAATATGAACAGCTAGAATCCTATCGATGTAAGCTGGTAAAAATTGATTCAAACAATGATACTTTAATTTACGTTTGATGCAACGTTTAAAACTCTCTATTAAAAAAAAAAAAAATGCTACTTAAGAGCATCTATATTATTTCTTTTAAATTATATCTAAACTTTTTTGTTTTGCAATGCACTGTAAAAATGAAAAACTAGGATCGTGTCGATGTTGTTACAATCACATATCGAAACTGATAAAAATTTTCAAGGCACCAATCCTTTAATTTATGTTTAATGCAACGTTTTAAACTCGATATTAAAAACAAAAATACTGTCTAAGATCATCTGTATTATTCCTTTTAAATTATACCTAAATCTTTTGCCTCTATAAAACTCCCACACAACGTTGTGCACCACCTGTACAAAATGAATAAGCACTCCATGTGGGTGGTCGAAGCTTGCCATCCCCCTACGACACCAAACTCGGTGTACCCATCGTGACAAAGTTCACAGACTTGCATAAAGTCGAACTTCCTCGACACTTTCGCTGGCAGCAAAAATTTTCGAACGAGACTCCTGCACCCTGCGACAAGTGCAGCGGCCACTTGTGTCCACATATCCGTACGGCATTCGTCGCGTAACCACCGGCCCGTTTCCCCGGGGACATTTTCATCGGCCCTAACCGAGCAAGATCGTTGACCGTTACAAAGAGCCAGGGATACCGAATTAAAATGTGAACGAACGGGCAAGGGGAGGAAAGACAGAGACAGGAGAAAGGTAGCGCAACGTAATGGAAATGTGGATACGCGGTTGGCGCGTGCGCCTGCAGTAGGGCAGGGCAAGACGACAGCTGTTTCAGTCCTCCAGCAACATCAGCGTTGCACCTGCCTCTACTTGCTCGCCTGTCTGCCTGCCCCGGCTCTGCCCGCTTGCCTGCTTGCCCTATAACCACCTATCCATCTAGCTATACGCTCTCGAAGAGACTCGTACTTATTAGGTGACTGGCCTTTCGAACTTTTCTTTTTTTTGTCTCGCCAGTTTCTTCGGGAATCGGAAAGGGGTGGAGAGATCGGGATCGTTCGGGGCTGTATCCGTGTGGGTTCATTCCGTAGACAGGGGGCTGGATGCTGGAAAGAATGCTGCGGGAGAAAATTATACCCTGCGGATGCTGAGGAACGGATGAGGGGCTTGAAAAATTGGAGTGTCATTAGCAGTGTGGCGTTAGAAATGATTTCCTTGGTTTCCGGACTTTTCATTTGTGTACAACTATGAAGACTTTTCAGGGGGGTGTCAACGTTTTATCGATGAAACATTATTAGAGAACGTCCTCCATTAAAATGAATTGAAAAAATTGAAGTTCAATGATCGTTCAAGATTCAAGAAAAAGTAATGTTCGATCAACGAGATGTACAAATAGTCACATAGGCTATAATCTATGATTCTGAACTACCCTTTGGAGCATCGACAGAATGAAGATCACCCTGCGGGTAGTAAATTTCGTCCAGGTAGCTCTTATGCAATCGATGAGACCGCCACAAGGCTACCGGACACGTGTTAAGAACGGTTAACACATCATTTTCAGCCGCGCATGCATAGTTCGAATGTATCAGATGCGTCGCCGAGCCGCGGCGCCCGCATAAGCACGCGTGACACGCGTCACGACGCTTCGGCGTCGATAAGAAACTACATGCCAGAGGCGGAAGGTAACGGGATTTAAAGACAAAATCTATCTTCCATCTCTTCTGCAAAGAGACTCAACAATTTTTCTATACGATCTTTGATAATAATAATAATAATATACACGTGCTACAACAATAATCTAATTGAATTTTTAATGGCAACTGTTCACAATGAACCGATGAATTGCAGACTGGATTTGGTTGGCTGATTCCGGTTTGTATATAAACCTCGATCATTGTTCTCGATGGATAATTATTCGTATGGAGGACTGACTATAAGAATCGTGACGTTGAAAGAAGGCAACCGGTGTCACTGCACACCTACTTCACGACGGAAGTCTCTTGGCCAATCAATCCGTCGATTCTTGGTCAACGGGTCACTCGGATCAAATGGAAGTGAAAATTAATTCACCGCCGTGCAACGCTTCGACATTAAATTACCGCGTGTTCTTACGATTCCGATCTACGAAACGAGAATTTTCCCGCTGCACGAATATCGCGAGCGAAAGGGTTAATAACTCGGCACGCGAGTCAGCAGCATGAAACGAGGGACCCCCGCGCGCGCCTTTTAATCCGAAATCTTCAGACGAATTTATCAGGGAACAGAAGGTCGCAGAGGTTGCTGTAGCGGACCGGAGTCACGCTAAAACCGTACCGACCATATCGAGTTTATCATGTTCTAATTTGTCTCTGCGCGGCTGCACGGCGATTTATTCGATCGCGATCTAATTACAGAGCTTACGCAAATAAATTGCCTAGCGGGCAAAGAGGAGAGTCATCGACGATGTCTCTATTACCCGAATCCGAGTAACGAGGTATTTTCTCATATTATGCATGGCATGCGCGCGTGTCCGCGTATTACATTATGCGGGAGCAACAGGCATAATGTTGTTTAGACCTAACTGTAACAACGTTTCTTTCGCTTTACGATTCAAGAGCGACCGTTTCTCAGACCCGCTCGATTGTGACTCCCGGAGGCCTTCGTGCGCTTTCGTTTCGGATACACCGAGACTGCAATACGTCAGGATTTCTTTCGCTGATGGACGGGAAACGGTTTATGGTTGCATGTATTATTTAATTCGAAGGGTTTAATTAAAAAGAAGATTGGAAAAGAAGGGTCATCATCAAAGGAAAACAAATTTCGTTATAGAATATCATAAAATAGTGTACAAATGTTCCATTTTAATAAAGCATTGTTTTGAATAGGATCCTAAAATAAAATTATCTACCTAACCTTAAGCATTTTCTGATTTTCAACGGAACACTTTTCTTTTATGCATATTTAGCGCTGGAACGAATTTCGAATACTATGCTTCGCACATTTCTACAACAGGCATTAAAATCGTGATTACCCGAGCTGCAATTAATTAAAGTAAATTAACTGTCCAACAGTGGTGTATAACATACGACCGCGTTCCTGGTTGAGAAAACAATTTTCACGTACGTATCTCGAACGGGAGGAGCCTCCGTTGTTAATAGGGCTAATGCTTAGTTGATTACAAATAAAACTATGCCGACGATACACGCCCACACGAACGCGGGAGGAATGTTTCTGGCGGAGATAATTGAAATATCCACTCTGTCCGATGAATTAAGCAAAAACACTGTCACGAGACGGAAAGATGGTAAAAAAGGCGAGGGCGGAGAGGAATAATATTGCAAGAGCGAATGAAGCTGCGCCCACAACGGACGAGGCGATGACAGATGTTGCAGCCGCATTAGATAATTAATCTGACGGAGGAAGGATCCCGAATGAACTAGGGAGGGATGATTATCGAGCTCGTTTAGGTTTATTAACTTTTCGATGGGGGAGCAACGATGCTGAACTCTGACTTGCTCTGCCCTTTCGATCCCCGTGATTTTCGACCAGCCTGAAACGGATATCTAAATCTATAAAAGGTGTAGGGAAGAATCCTGTGAAAAGTAAACTTTGTTGCCATTGGAAGCGGGAGATAAAGAGAATCGATTTTATCGTGAGAATTTCAAAACTATCCTATCAAGGCTTTTTTAATGTTTCTTTTTTGTTCTTCGAGTCTTACATACGTTTTTGCTTATTTAACTTTTCATCTCTTCCTTACTTTTCACGGTCTACATTAATATACAATACCCCACTGCTATTTTTTTTTCTAACTTTGCGAAGTCCTTTTTATATTTTTTAAAACCTTCGATTTCTTTGTTTCTTGAACGTTCTACCCTCTTAATTGCTCTAGAAACTTCCGCATGTACTCTATTGATTTACTACAATATTCATTATACTATTTTGGCCTGAAACAAGAATATTCGTCAAGCAAATAAACGAAAATGTTCGATTTCCGTTTTCGCAACGGTGAACACCCACGATCCCACAGCCTGTGCTCCCACAAGGGAAGATCGATTCCGGTGAAGCCAATTAGAGCAAAAAGTCGCTGATCGATCGTGGAGGAAGAGGGTGAACGCCGTGGTAAAAAAAAAAAGGGAGAATAAAAAAGCGCAAAGAGGACAGAGAGTGGAGTAAGGTCCACCCACGCACGATACAGGGAGAAGGATAAACAGAACGATCCTCTCCCCTCGAAAAAGTTCGTCGGACGGTTTCATCCCCCTCCAGTTCCCCTACCGGTCGTCGTAAAAAAAAAAAGGCGGAGGGCCCTTTGGTAGCGTGGTGCCACGCACCCTGACATTATCTGCCGGTTTATTATATAGGTACCTGGTGGCACGCGCCGACCAGGCAACAGCTGCTCTCACGGCGAAACACCGGAGGTGGATGAATAAAGTGAGAGGCACACCTTGCTGCAGACGCGTGCCGGCAGCCTTCAAGATGTGAATACCGAGATCCTTCGTGTGTCTGGCCATTGCCCTCCCGCCTCTATCTCCCGGAATCGGATCCGGTGAAACCTCGCTCCCAATTGGACGAACACGGAAACTCGTCTCCGGGAACACAAGTTTTCCGTATTTGTCTAGCAACGAGCGATATACTTAATTATTCGAACGATATGTTTCATATGTTTCGATTTATTTCACGCGAAAATCACTCATCTTTAATGCTCGACGAACAAATTTATATTTCTTTGCCTTAGCGATACGAAACAAAATAATGATGGATTTTCTAAAGACCTATCTTTTAATCCAATATTTAGTTCCTAATATCCACCGAGCGAACGACTTGCGCGATAAAATGTGAAACGCTCCAAATCATTTCTACCGCAATTTTCTTCCCTCTAAAAAAAAAAATGCAAAGGAACCATCATTGTACTCGATCTCGTTAGCGCGGCGCAGTGGGACTTTTAAACGCAACCACCTTCGTGCCGCAGCGGCGCGAAAGTAAGAGTGAAAAATCGCCTGAAAATATCGGCGGACGTATCTGGGTTAAGGGAACGTCTCGCACGCGTCGCCCCGCGAATGACAAAAAATTTCATGCCAGGATCTTCATCCGAGCGAGCATTGTTGGGCCAGGTAGCAGGTGCTGCTCTTCATGTTCCGGGATGAATGCCGGAGAGTACATACGACTCGGGAGAGCTCTCGCTTCTCTCACCACACGCGCAAACACGGGTCCCGCATCTGCAAGATGCTCGCGCAATCTCCCGCAGATGCAACGTTTCCATTGGCATCCCTCGAGTGTGTGATATGTTACACTTTCGCGGTTCGCGTTAGAATATCTATTGTTTCCTTTTTGCTCGCGGAATATGCAGACATTAAGTAAAGGGTGGCAATAAGTAATATCATCAAATGTGCACCTAACATTCCCTTTAACAAATATTTATAATGTGAACGATATAAAGATGGGAATCGTCTGTTGCGTCTTATTAAAAGCATTAAAAAGAAAAAAAAATGGATAATAATGTTCGCCTTAAGAAACTGAATACCAAAAATACGGGATGTTTCTCCACCTGTTTCACTTTCATCCCCCTCTGAAAGGTAACAACGGACATCGATTGACCTTTCGAACGATGCAATAGGAAGCGCAGAGGAGCGAGACACGCGGAGATAAGATCGCATCTCTCATCTGGTTGCCGCTGAGCTACCTGCATCGTCGGACTGCGAACGTCTGCCTTAAATTCGTAAGATGTCACCTGCCGCTCGGAAGAAAGAAGGCGGTGGCTGGCTTTCGGCTGTGCGCCGGGTAATACTCGGAGAGATGCGTATCGACGACAGGATGCCCTCGGACATCGACTCGCCTCGATTTTCACGCCGAACCGTTCATCATCCCCGGTTTAATTACACGTTATCCATCGCGACAACGGGTCCAGCGCCGGCGGAGTAATTTCGGACGGTGTTCAGTGACGACGGCTTCAAAAGCTCCGCCGTTTGCGCTTCATTATTATCATAAATATTCCAATTACTCGACTTTCGCTGACATTGGTCAATTTTCGTTTCAATGAAAGACTTGGATTCTATTAATATCGAGGAAAATTATTTATACATACGCTCTCTTGGGTTAATTATCGATTGGTATCGTCGATAGAAAATTTATCCTTCATCTGCGTGCACAAAACGAATAAGGGTAAGGAGAACGTTTAAAAAATACAGCAACCAACCCACATATGCGTTAGCATCTTTCGGTGGACTGACAATAACCTACTGATCGAAGGCAGCTGGACCTTCCTCGAGTCATCTGCCCGTGCAGCTCGCGATGCGATAACTATTCCCCTTCTCGCCACTGTACCGCATTAATGGATATTTATTATCGTCATCGAAGGTGAACACTCAGAAGACAGCTGACTCGAAAAAAGAACGCTGATCAACGCCGGATGATGCCAGGGAGCGAGATACGTCCCTTCCTGTTCTACCAGCAGGTCAATGTTTCTCATTCTCTTTTCTTTTTTATTTAACGAAGAAGCTCCGCATGATGGTAAAAACAAATTTTATACAAAATCCAATTTATCTTCCAGAATTATTTCTCTCGCGCGCAGAAGAGTTTAATTAATTGCTCGCTACTTTAATCACTCGCAATAAAGGCGGTTCTAAATACATTTATGTACACATCTTTGTACCTACTAAATTTTATACCAACGATAAAATATCTAAAGAATACAAAACATCTTTAAAAACATTCTTTTCCAAGCTTCTAAATTGTTTAGTAAACGAACGCTTACTTAGATATAACTTGCAGCCCTATCATACTATTATCACATTGGCCACTGTACCAGGAAAACGATTATCCTTGACGAGCAATTAATACAGCTCTCTGCTGACCAGATAGAAGTCAAATATTTGACGCAGCCGAAGTGTGCAATTCCATCCGGGCTACCGTGTCTCGTGTCGTCGCGGTGGTTTCGGCACGCGCGCGCCACAGAGAGCCAAGTGTGGGAAGAACACACAAGCAGAATAGAAAAGGGGAGACGCGAGAGATGACGATGGTATTATGCCATCCGGAAAGGCGGGAAATGTTCGGCGGTAATATTCGACCTCCGGATGGATCAGATAGGAAATTGTATAGGGATGTTTAACGAGGGTGATGAAAATGCCACGGTCTTAAAATGTCAGAGCAGCATCCCTTCTAATAGGAGGCCTGGTACCACTCTGGCGCCGACCTATTGTCGATGTATAGTTCATCAAGTTACTTTGTCACGCTTCCGAGTCATCTTTTTATTTGCGGCCTCCGAGGGGAGAACCGTGAGATTTATAAAAAGGTTCTTCCCCGTTTCTTTTTTTTTTACATGCTGCAGATTGCGGAGAGCAGTGGTGGTTCAAGATACATATTAGTTATGTTGCCAAAGAGATTCTACTCAAATTTTGTATTAATAACCTTGTATTAATAACTTTGCATTAATAACCTTGTATTAATAACTTTGCATTAATAACCTTGTATTAACAACTTTGCATTAATAACATTGTATTAATAACTGTATCAGCATTTATATTAATATTGTGATAATTTCCGTAGCAACATTAAGTTCCAATTGTACCATTAATATTAACTTTGAAGATATTTCACTCGGTCTTCTAAAAAGAATGACAACATCTCGTTCATCTTTGTTCTTTCGGTTTAAAGATTCTGAACAGACGCGTGGCTTGTTGAAACTTAGAAATCTTTGTTTTCAAGCGCGTTCGCACAGCATTCTGTCACGGTCCGGAGATGCTTTTAAATTTCCAGAAGAGAGAAAAGGGGCCCGCACGGTTTCGTGCTGCTCGCAAGAAGCGCCTTTGTTCTTTCTGCTACACTGCCGTACCGTGAAACGTTAACTTTCCTCGATGACGTCCGACCGATTATGCAATACCAAAAACGACTACTAATAAACCACTCTAATTGGGCAATCTTCAGACAACATTTATATTCGTGGTAAAATATTTCTTTCTACCAAAAATATAAAAAAAAAAAATAAATATAAATCACCCCGCACCTTGCTCCACCCATTCCTTCATCCTCGAATAATTTTCGTTTCACCCGATTGGACGTTTAATGACTCTCAATCGGAAATGATAATAATTGTTATAACGCGAATAAAAGACGCGAATTATTATTATCCCCAAGATATTCTCAATGCGTTCTAGAGCGAGGAAACGGTCGCTCGAGCATCGTGTGCCTGCATACAGCACGGTGCCACATTTTCCTCCCGCAATAGTGGACGTGGCCCCACACACACATGAATCGTATCGAAATGTAACGTTCGCCTATCCGCGCGCAAATGTTGTCCAGCGGTGGTCGATAACGACCAGAGATGCCGCGGACAGTAGGATGTTCATCGGACACCGTATATCCTGTTATTCGGCCTACTACGGAACGAACGTCGCGACGCGATGAAAAAGAAGATTTATATCGAGCGACAGACCGTCGCCGTGTAATTTCGAGCAAACGAAGATTCTTCGTGTCCCGTTGCAAGAAAACCGCGAGCATCATTCTCCGTTGCTTCTCCAATTCGATCGAGAGAAACCGATCTTATCTGCTGGAAAACCGACCCCCCTCGGCTTGATATGGTGTACCGTTTCGCGCGATATAAATAATCCGTCGCGCGTGTCCGACCGATTAGACGCGTTTAAACGAATTTTGGGGGGGGGGGGGAGGGTTATTTTGTCGTGGTCGATTGTAGAAAAGGATATTGTATGTACAATCATCCAAATATTTCGAGAAATACTAACTTATACGGTTTAATGCAGATGCACATTGATAATAATAATTTAGAAATAATTGATTTGATTATTTAAATTCAGTCTTAGCAAATTTTTAACCAGACCGAAGGTAGATTTTTGACAACGTCAAAGCCGCAATATTCTCTGTAGATTGGAAATATTTGTGCACGACGGATTTTTATTCACGGATACGAAACGAATTAATTAGTCGTGTCCAATTGTATCTCTACGTTAGGAAATGCGAGGTAATTAGAGGCAGAAATATTAAGAATAATCGGGAACATTAGAAGAAAATGAAAGGTATCAGAGATGACACACGAGGCAGACAGACGGGATTATCGTTTTCCATTCCAAGAGCATTAAAGTCAAGTAGCTTATCGACTCCGTGAGATCGAAATCACAATATGAGCTTCTGTCTTCAGGTATGCAGAGTTGTATGGGCCTCAAGGTATTGCCGATGAGTCAGGCCAGCATCGTGGAATGTCGCTAATGAGTCGTGCACGAGTCGAAACGCGAAACGCATATTATCCTTTCCCAGTTTCGGATGATTTCCCTAAATACTCATCTACTTCAGACGAAACAGAACAGAATAATTACAATACAATTGTTAAATATAACTTCCTTCCCAAAACGCTCGCGTACAACTCAACCGTTCCCCTCTCGCTGATCCGTCAAATTTGTATTCCACATCCGACGCGGAAATTCTGTCCATCACGCGAAATTCCACGGAAAGAGCAACGTGCAATTAAATCCGTGGTGCACGCTCGAGGATGACACAGTGCTCCCGAATGAATTGCACGAAACAGTAAATGCCGACCTATTCTCCGTCGTCCGCCGGCGAATTAAGTGAGGGAAGAAGCGTATTTTTTTTTCTCTCTTTTCGAACGCTCATTACGCGGTCTCGAATCTCGGATGGAGCGTCATGCGACGAGATGCCTGTAATCACACCTCCCCCCTGTCCCTATACACGTACTCGTAGCTGTGCGGTACCTTGAATTCGCGTGTTCCACGGATCGTGGGAACTGGTGGTAGTATATACCTTTCAAGAGCGTGGGTTAACAAGTGTTAGTGGTTTATTGAATAGACAGAACAATGCGGAGGACTGTCGGTGCTCGTTCCGCGTCGCTGCGCCCAAGATCATCAGCAGCCCGGGCTACTGTGCTCTAAGTGTAGCTTTGTCGCTTCTCGATGACTAAGATGTACGTGAGTGTTTACCCGCGCACTGCCTCCTCTCCGTTGATCGTTATTTAACGGAGCCGTAAGTGCTCGGATTACGTGATCTCGCGGAGACAAGAGGACACTGGATTCTTGCCCATCTTTCGTGGGAGTTTACGTTCTCTCGTTATCCAACATACGCTTTGCAGATCAGAGGATCGACATTTGATTGAATGAGATATTAGGATATTAGCAAATCATATAATTCTGCTACTAACGTTTCCGATTTGTATATTATCCACAAATAAATATTCTCGGAAACGTGATTGCATTTTATTAGCCTCGTACCTTCCAGGCCAGTTGCCCCCGCGAAGACAAAAAGCCTTCCAAACTCGTGGCTATCCATTCCACTCCGAAAATAGCCTCGCACGCCGTAAATACCTACGTCTATTCGTACATGCGTACATTGCGCAAGAGTTTCTCGTTACAGCAGCAATTTCTCCTTCAATGAGACCTTAAACAGCTAGAGATTCTGGCAAAGCGAGTTACGCAAATGGCCAATTGGTCCCCTACCAGTCGCGGGTAACCTCGATTCCCGTTCACATCATCTTGCGGTCGAACAATGGCGGCCTCAAGACTCCGCAGGATTTCTCAGCCCGGCTAGGGCCGCGTTAGCGCGATTTCCACGAAAGGTGTGTACTCTGGCACGGAAGACAGCTCGTGGAGCTGGCGAGGTCTCTGGTTATTGATCGGTTAGCCTGGCCTGGCCTGGCTTGGCTTGGCTGACTGCTTGATTTTACTCCCGGCCCCGAGGAGGACCATACTGGATGTGGTATGGATAATGTGGTCGCCTATACCTACGCGGTACACCCACACCTGGCCGTGGGAGCTACACGTAAGCCGTCGTGGCTGTACGGCGCAGATAAGCGATTCAAACTACGCCCAAGATTAACGATTGATAAGGTATCGAGCTGATTCTGGGGAAATTCGGGAGCAACTGGATGGTGCCCCGGTTCATTTTATCTTCCTTTGAGTAGTTTTAGAATTTCGGTGGTGCCATTGACGATGGAGGGGAGAAAATTCTTTGGATAAGATAGTGTGAAATATTAAAGAAGAATTTCGTGCTTTCCCTCGTTTTCATATAATAATTCTTCTTGGTATCAAAGTTCAGCGAAGAAAGAAATATTATTCGCATCGGAATTGAGTTTGGAACAATGAATTTGGAAGTGGTGTATGAAGTATGCAAGCTGCGTAGGCAACAACTACTCCGCGGGAAAAGTAAATACAAATCCTTGTAAATATTTCATTCTCAGAGAGACAGGAAAATATATATCGTTGCTTTTTTTAAGCTGCGAGAGGGAAGAAACAGTGCAGAGGAGTGTTTCCAGCTCAGCCAGCAAGGTAGCGAGGATCCTGGATAGGTGGTTCGGTAGCCAGGCAACCTGGGCTAGGTTCCAGCCAGTAACCACACCCTCGATTGACCAATTTATTACTCATCTAACGACCGTCAGCTACTGTTCGCCGCAGTGTGCGATTCTGATGAGGGCGCACACGGTCGATCCAGCTACCCTGGATCGTTGCAGCGTTCGCGCTTGGATAACCTACATTTCGATGCTCTTTCTCTCTTATCAATTACTGTCTATGATAATCCCACGTCCACCGCCGGGATCGATAGAGGCACCCTCTCCACCCCGGTGTTCTCCGTTGATCTATTCTTAACTCGGGATGGATCAAAGATTACGGAGCAATCGCAAGAGAAATTAACAAAGACCTTAATGTTCTTGTATATGTAAATTAGAAGAGGCTTAGCTTTGTTGAAATTGTAGGCGGCTGCGAATTATTATCATTTCAGAGGGAGCGAAAGCAGTTGTCTAGAATAAAGATTGCAACTTCTATGCAAATGAAGTAAAAACAATTCCGTTTGTCCAAGGGGGTTGCTTTAAATTGCTCTGCGCTCTCTGATCGAAGAATAGATCGCGTGCCTGAATCCTAGGCGCAGTCACACCCTGTGCAGCCCTTTAATAGGGTACCGACGCCCGATCAGCCGGTGCAAGGTCTACCAGATCCGATTAGTCAGAGGAACGTTCAGCCGTGGGGCAAGTCGATCTCCGGCTGATTTCATGGAGCTCTTCCACCCCATCCGGCCGGAGATTCGTGAATGCAAGAACTCGCGAGGAAGGCTTTTTAATGATCGAACGAACCGCTTCCTCCACGAACCGCGGGAGAATCTGATTCGAAGGGGAGCAAAGAGAGGCGTGGGTGGACGACGACGGACGGGCGGCGCGCGCTAAAGTCAGATCTCCAAGGTTTCATAGGTGTGTTGGCTACAAACGGTTGCTAGGCTACCAACAGGGAGGCAACCGGTCAATACCTCGCCTCCGCTGCTGCCTTTTACCTCTGCATGAGCTAAAACGTCACCGGCGGAGAGCTGCTCTCTCCACCTGTCCCAGCCGTACCCTAGCAGGCCTCGCAACTCCCCGCCCGCCCCCTCGACCACCAGCAGCAGCACCAGGACGAGTCTCACCCCTCCGCGTCAAATGGCTAGCATTTTGGTCTTACGAACCGTCGTCGCTAACTGTTCTCCGAATCTCGCCTTTCCCCCTTTCCCCCGTTGCTGGGAAAGTCGACGGTGGATGAAAGATAAGGGGTGGATGGATGCGTTTACTTTTTGAGGGTTAATCTATTATTCGGTGCCTGGATTAAAGAACATTTTATTTGGGGTAGTATCGTTTCGAACGTTTCCAAACCCTGTACCTGGTTGCAGCCGCCATCTTCCGAGAGAGATGGAGGATCTGCACGCTAGACGGATACCACTCTTCCGCAGAAAAGGAGGACGGGGCTAAATGGAATTAATCCGGTGATGCAACACGCGGAGATGGATTTAGGTCGACCAAATAACTGTAATCCAAATTTGAATAAACAAAAAATCAATAAAACCCGTGTTTACCCCTGAATTTTACAAAGCATATTTGCGCGGCGATTAATTGCCGCAGCATTTCCCATATTCGAAACGCCCGAGAAATCAACTAAAAGCCCCATAAAAATGAGTGGAAACCGGATGCGGTGGTAACCGGTCGATCGCGGAGCTCCCCCAACGAGTCTGCGGCGCAATAAAATTATCTACGGAACGGACGATATCTCCCTTCGCGCGTACTCGTGTTCACGCGTGTTCCTTTCGTGGCGACCGAGCCGGCCACCCATTTCCGGGAACCGCAGCCACCCCGGGAACACCCCGCCGCACCCCGGGAAGCCCCAGGGACCGGTGAAAGGGTCACTCCCCCTCCCCCTTTCGTTGCTCCCGCGCTCTGCACCACCCGCAAACACGCAACGTTCTCGATGTCGATGCATCCCCCGTATTTAGCCGAGCCGAGGGCGATTCTTCTCTCTTCCACCGCCGTTTCTTTTCTTTTTTTTTCGCCCCGAGTCGATGACAACGTTGCTTTCGGACAGAGGCTTCCTTTCTCGATGCTAAAAGGTCGCTTCCAAGGGGCACTCCCTTCTCGCTCGTCTCGCTGTGCGTATATCTGTATTTCGTTGCGGTCCCTTGCGGTTTGCATCCACGTGGACACGCGGTTCTTGGCGCACACGACACTGTTGATATTTTAGCTGCTGCGGTGTCGCGGAATCGATTATAGCGATCTCAAGACACCTTTTTCAATTCGGATTATCGATCTCCGGATTTATCTCGGAATATCCGGATTCGGACAATTGCTTTCCCGCAACGAGTTACTTTTCCATTTAGGAATTTTCCGTTCAAACACCAGGACTCGTGTTTTAGGAAATGGGATGTTGCGTCGTTAGAGACTGAATTTGAGAGTGAAAAGAGCGGGAAGATACCAGGCTGTAACGGCGTCATCAGCACGCTTGTACCTTTTACGATATTAGAACTGTCTCTTAATGGCAGTAGATTAGACTAAGCGTTACTGCCGTCGCCGTGGATCATTAGGAGCTCTTTAGCTCGTGGCGTCTCAACAATTTCGGCTACGGGGTACCAATTATTCATTTTAACGAGGCGATGTTATCGCCCATTCGAATATTCGAGACGGGGCAACTTTTAATAGAATGATATTCCCTAAAAAATGCCAAATTATTTTTCATAAATTCAAAATCAGAGATGCTTCCATTCATTTGGAACAGCATAAAAATTCTCAATCATTGTTACAAAGTACTATTCATGGGTTGTTACGCACGTTACGTTATACTATGCATGTTAGCACTTTGAGGCAATAGTGGCTTCGTTTGAGTCCACCAAGCCTTTTATTTTTGCTCAGCCGACTAACGCGGTGGCTTCAAAAATGAAGCAACCTCCTAACTTGTATGCAAACGTACGAAAAAATGAATAAATTGTCATGTTCATTTCCTTATTGTGTATTTGGTTTAATTTAATCAATTACCAGCTAAAATTCAGTAGTTTTATGTTCTGCGCCTCAAAGGGTTAGCTAACAATATTGAAGTAAACTCCGCGCAATGTCGAAGAATGTCGAAAAATTCCATCCAGTTTCCCCGGGAATCGATCGAAATGCATATTCATGGTACGAACACAGGTATCTCGCAGCAGACCCTTATCCAAAGACCGGCCTATATGCGCCCGCAGGCCAGTCGATTCCTGTGCTTCAGCGGCGCGCATATCCTTGCCACAGCCTCGTTGCTCACCCGCGTTCACCTGTCTTCCGTTTTCCTTACCCCTACGCGGGCGAGCAGGCACACGATCTACATTGCGGCGACCATTTAAAACATCATCGTTTCTCAACCGAGCCGTTCCCCAACTCTCACACGCGCACGTATCGCGCTGATTAAGCAGACGCTCGGAACTCGGTTGCAACAGTTTCGCGCACGGACCGCACCGTTCCCCATCGTCCAGCGTATACGGAGATTTTTTTCCCCCTCGTGGAAATGCAGACAATCGTTGCGGCGTTTCTCGCTTCCCGGTATATACATGGTGCGTTTCAGAAATATGCAACGAAACTTGCAGTCGCCAGAGGTATCAATTATCAGAAGCGTTTGAACAATCGTGGAACGATCGAGCTTCTTTTAGATGAGGAAAATGGGGAGTGTTTCTCGAGTGGAGAACGTACTTTGCTGATTTTTTGATTTGTAATTAAGAAATTTTTCTTAGATTCTGGAGAACATTTCTTTTTTTTCGAGACATGTCTGTGTTCTTCTGGGAAAACGATAGAATCATTTATACCTATTCGAGTCTGATAAATATATGTTTTATCTTGCAAAAGCAAAATCTTTTGCATCTCGACCATTTTGCGTTACACACTTGCCTACTGTTAATAGAAGAGCGAAGTCTATAGCGAGGAAGCCAGGATACGCAGTGTGTGGTATACCCATCGCGCAGCATTGAATGGTAATTAATGAGAATACGATCGACGCGTACGTTTCGGAGGAAATCGAGAATATAGAAAGCAACGGAGAAGAATCGATGTTACACCGCCGGCTGGGAACTATAGCACGGCGTCTGTGTAGCACAGCTTGGAAACTTGTCTTTTGTCAGCGGCAATTCGAGTTCAACGTTCTCCTCGGATGCGAAACGCTATCACGCGATCCCCAGCCGCCGCGCTTCTCAACTTCTGCGGAAAACCGAACTCCGATAGTCCCTTCATAATTTACTCCCTCTGCGCGTTTCCCGTTTACGTTTTCACAATCGGCTCGCCGACAGAAGACGGTTAACCAATGATATATGTACAGAAGCACACCATCGGTAAACGAGAAGCAAATTCCTTTGCACTCTTTTTTCATTTTAAGACAAAGACTTGGCAAAAATTCGCGCAAACTTCTTCTATTTATCGAGCTTTGATTTTAATAAATTTCACTGTGGTTTCTGTTTTCCTCTTCTTATCCCATCCCATCCAATTATAAAATTCTGCACTATTTCCCTAAACGCATACTGAAACCTTTTCGTCCGGGTGGTTCCTTGATTATTCTCATTGTAACATTCAAAAAACCGCAATACGTCCAGGCGTTACTCGTCCGTCATCGTGCAACGGGGACTAACGAGCCTATAACTCAATCCGACGTCAGGATAAAGTATTTATACAGAGGTCGGTGTCAAGTCGAGAGAGAGAGAGAGAGAGAGAGAGAGAGAGAGAGAGAGAGAGAGAGAGAGAGAGAGAGAGAGAGAGAGAGAGAGAGAGACGACGACGACGAGAGGGAGGAGAGAATTTCCATAGCAATCTCGAATCGCTTCTCAGCGAACGAACGCACGAATGCATTAAACGCGGGCAAAGGAGAGCGGTTATCTCGCCGCGAGAATTGATCA
Source organism: Holcopasites calliopsidis (assembly GCA_023838395.1). Classification (NCBI taxonomy): domain Eukaryota; kingdom Metazoa; phylum Arthropoda; class Insecta; order Hymenoptera; family Apidae; genus Holcopasites; species Holcopasites calliopsidis. The sequence continues at coordinate 4,514,324 of JALHAQ010000008.1, forward strand.
AGATTAGAAGTCCCACATCCGGAAGCGTTTCTTATAAAGTTTCCTTTTTCCTTCATCTTCCGCGGCCGCCTCTCGGCCACCCTCCCCAACGGCCGCTCACGCACCTACGTGCCCGTTTTCTTTCATCTTCCGTCCGTGCCGCGTTTACGAGAAACGATGCACCTGCGGATGCAATGCGGTCTTTCTACGGTGCACGAAACGCGATTAAATTGCGCTGCTCTGGATTAATGGCACACAGTCGCAGTCTTTCGTGTGCGATACAGATTTATGAATGTTCCAGGGCAGACCGGGGCTAAAAGCTCCTAACAAATTAAAAGGGGTAACATTATGTTATCAACTGGCATAAAGCGGGTGGGCGTAATAAAATTAGCAATGAATTAGTTAACAACTAAGAGAATAGCCGCATTATTTTCTAGTGATTTTTCATGTTCTCCCAAAATCGGTACTTTTATCCCCGGTCTCGCCTGCTTGTTCCTTGTTTCCAAACTTTTATCTGTATTAATAAATATCTTGCTGAGCGAACATGATTCATTTCTTAGCCACTTGCATTCTTCGCTCCCCCTGTTCCCTTTGTTCTTCTTTCATTTCGATTCGCTGAGCAGAATAAAGGAAAGTCACGGACACGCTAGATACACGAGAAAACGATCTCGTGATAAGGGAATCGCGCAGATTTCAGATGATGAATTTTTTAAAATGCCGCGAGACTTCTCGTGACTCACACTGCTGATCGAATCTCAAACCTCTTTTTTTTCTAATAAAAAAGAATTGTTTCTCAGCTCAGTTGCTCTGAGAAATGATTATTTACTATTCATATTTGTCAGCGAAATGAAGTATCTTCAAGAGGAAAAGAAAGTTGAGTTACCTAAGAATTGCAGTGGACAAGAATTACGGTGAAATTACTTTTTTTCTCTACCTGATTACCAGATAACGTCAAGAGAAAATTATCCTGTCTGTCTCTTTGAAAAATAGAAATTGAACGGATGCTGCGCAGCTCTTTACGCTGCCCATAAAATTAGTCGTCTTTCGCATGATACAATTTCTAGAAATGAGATTATTCAGCGGCATTAATTCCGATCACGATGGAACGAGGGAATATATTCTCCGGACGATGAAAGGCATCGGAGGATTTGCACGCGACAACGTTGACGCAGCCACGGTGGAATATCTTTCATGCAAGAAGTTATGCTTCCCGTTTATCAACCGTCTTTTGTGATACGCGATCTGCTATATTCGCGACGGTGTCATCGAAGCAAAGTTGTCGCCGCTATAATACGAGAACGCCTCTGAGAGAACGGATGCGACGCTAATATTTCCGTGCCACGTGTAACACGCAATGCGAGCGTTCGACGAAATCCGCGATTTCAATTATTTTCATGTTGAAAAAAGTCTGCGTACAGATTTTGTATTGGTTAAAAGAAGAAGCGGTACGATATTCTGTGTCGACGTTAAAAACAGTTTACCGATCGGTGGTTAATTTCCGTGGCAAAAGATTGGATTCAAAGCTTCATTTGAATTACTCGAGGAACTATTGCGAAAGAATGATCAAGGTATGACAGGGAGAAGGGTTTCATACAGAACAAAATAGAACAAGGCGAAAAATGTGTTTAAAGAGTATCGTTTAAGAAAATTTTAAGACATGATTGAAAAGTCCAATACTCGAAGGGTATTGAACATTTGAAAAACCAAGTCGACAACTAGAGTTACCTCTGAAAACTGTACAAACAGTTCACGTTATAGCATTCAGCGTCCGCTGCGAACCCTGCATTATCCTGGTACCCCATAAGCGTCGCAGGCAAGCTACTCCTCCGTTCCTGCACACGGGTAAAGCGCGAAGCATAAAAAATGTAAAACATCGATATAAAGGTATCCGGTTCCTCTTAGAGCACCTGTAATTGTCTCTTCGCGGATAATGAAGGGTACCGCGCAATGAGAGGGGGCCTCCCGTTGAAGAGAAGACACCCTCTGCAAGACGCGTGGTTCCATCGAAAAGATGACGCGAACGTATGCATAGCGGAGCGGCGGCTCGAGTTTTTACTGCTCATCAAGCATAAATGAACCGGTGGCTCGGGGCACACACACGGAGTTGAAATGCATATGTATTCGATCGTTTCCAGTCGGCTGATACGGTCTTGAGATCGAATAAATATGCATAGCCCTGCATTATGCACTGGATGACCCTTGATTACTGACCTCTTCACCTTATATACCCTGGCCAGGCGTGAATTATTCAACGCCCATCGCGCTGTACATCCTAAAACCTCATCAGCGGGTCCCCTGGTCTTCTCCAAACTGCTAATGAATGCCGAATGACGGAGGTCGGGGAATTATTGTTCTAGACGTTTCCTTTACGATCATCGGAAACGGGGAATCTACATTTGTACCATTGTCTTCACTTCTCTGTTTTTATTCGGGTTCCCTTGCGGTGTAAGATAAGAGGCTTGACTGGTGACAATTTTTATTGGGTCTCTGCCATTGGAATAAATTCTTCTGCTCATTATAATCGCTATTGTTATTATTCCGGCGTTTCCCAAGGCTCGAAAATCGCACTCTTCCCTAAAACTAGTAATTCGCAAGATACACAAGACATCAATGGGGGGTTGCGCTGCTATCATTCAATCCAAAACAAATTTCCCAATGAATGTTCAAGGTGCGTAAACAGAATTTGATCTTTTTCCTGCCAGGATCGGGGTCTAGGGAATTTTCGCGTGGTAACGCGGCCGCAGATGCGTTCCCCGTCCAGATGTATATCCACGTCCGTGGAGATAGGCGCGCATTACCCTTACACACGGGCACCGACGGTGTGCAGGTCCACCTGAACGAAGCAGACGAGCGAGTGAGCACAGAGAGGAGAAGGTGTCTCACATGGGTGCCTCTGTTCCCTGCAACACGAGTCCCACAGATGGGGGAGACATCCGGGCAGCTGACGTTCAAATGAAACTGACTGACTGACTTCGGCTTAACCGACTCCACATCCTCCTTCGATTAAGGAGAACTACGTCCGGGAGAGGACTCGCGCTTGGAGAACGGAGGATGGAACGTTTTAACGTACGTATATCCCGGCGAAATGTTTTCCCTTCGTACTGGGAAACCTGTCGCTTCATCGGTTTTACACACCCGAATGCGCTTCTTTGTCTCCGCCTTTGTTTCTCCATTTCTCTCGAAGGAGGATGCGAAAAAGGACGGCGAAGAATTACTGCTGTGGTTGTTCTTCTTATTTTAATAATATTAGATCTCCGGGCGATCGGTAGATCTTTCGTTAAGTCACACTGTTACTTAAGACACTTCAGAAGAGGAATCGAATGATATAAAAAGTCCAAAGACTGTTGCTTATGGTAACACGATAATAACGCTTGGGAAAATATACAATGCCTTCATAAATCTTAAGATGCTCCAAATTTTTCACTACCAATGTACATCTGCATACTCATATGAGTTGTACAGTGCAGGCAATCAGTAGGTCTTTCGTTAAGTCACTCTGTTACTTGAGAGACTTCAGAAGAGGAATGGAATAATAAAAAGAACGTCCAAAGATTGTTTCTAAAAATAAAACGATAATGCTTTGGAAAATTTACAATGCCTATTCGAAATCTTAAGATGCTCAAAATTCTTCAATGGCAATGTATAATGCATCCGCATATTCATGTGGCTCCGAGTTTTAGGTAGCTCCTAATTATCGGTCGGGCAGGATCGAAGCCTATCCCCGAAGAGATGGGATCTTTCGGTTTGGATAAGGTTGCGAGAAGAAAGTGAATGACGAGAAGCCACCGTAACGAATTATGGAAATGCCACCATACTCTATTATTTTCGTTTGCAGCAAATCTGACGATCTCTCTCTCTCTCTCTCTCTCTCTCCCTCTCTCGATCGCTCCTTTCTTTCAGTTACATAAAGAGAAGATTATACGAGCATTCCATTAAAATGAAAACGAGACGGAAATTTAACACGCATTCCGAGAACACTTTTTAATTATACCTTCTATGATAAAATCTTTGCGTCCAGAGGATTCATCGAAGAGAAGCTTTACTGAAAAATGCATCCCTGATTTGATTAAAATTACGCTGACGAAGAGAGGCAGCCAAATTGCAGCCGGATAAAGGCCAGCAGTCTCCCATCCAAGAATTCCCGGTGTCGTCCAGGGAAACCCTACGAAGACGGCAGCAGCTTGTGAGCCTCAGTTCGAGGATCGGTACCTGCCACAGACTTTTTACGCAATGAACCACTAATTGGGCGCCGGCAATAGGATGCTGCGTCTGTTTCGCAAGCTCGCGTTACAACCGACTTACATCTAACGGGCAAGAAGATCCCGCAGAATTTCTTACTACATTCACGGTGACCAGTTTCCACCGTACGTGCAATCAGGAGGGTTCAGAAGGCGCACAGGATACCGAGGCGAGTAGAACGCCGCGGGGCTGGGGCGCGGGGCGTTTGGCTCGCCCGCAAGGGGAGCCAGGAGGAAGAAGAGAGGAGAAAAAAAAAATTGAGGAGATAGCGTGTACCCCAGGGACGGGGAGCAGCCCGTAAAACGACGAGGAGGGCAGGACCGTGTTTCGATGTAGGGAGCCGCAGGAGGGACAGAGAGGCAGACAGCAGGAGGGACAACTGGAGAACGGGGAGGGAACGGATAAGAGGAAGCGTGGGCACTCAGGTGTGACTCTCCCGCGGGTTCTCCTGGCCTCTCCTTGCCAGCAGCAACAGATACGCGGACCTTGGTCTCCCCGTGCACCTCCGGAAGCGCTCTTTATCTCTGTCGGTCTGTCCCCTCGCCCGTACCGGCACCGTGCGTGCGACGGTGCGTGTGTGCAAGCGTGTTTCCACCACCCTGTCCCTCCACGAGAAATGCAACGGCTGCGTGGCATGGCCGCTCGATCAACCGAATTTTCTGATTACACACCAATCGTATCGACCAAACAATGGATGCCTCTTCTGTCTATAGAATTCGCTGGTTCTTTTTTCCCTGAATTTCCAAGTGATTCGGTGCTTCGAATATTCCGCTAGGGTAATTCTGATAATAATGCATCATCCGGGCGTGGTCGCTGCTGGTATTCGCAAGGGGTTGCACGGCTATGGGGACACACTTGTGATCTTTAGTTTCGAGGATTCTTATATTGCGACGGGAGTGCAATCTTTTCGCTGGTTCGTGAGACAATTGAAAGGGCTCCTTTAGGTGAAATGTAATGCGAAAGCAGTTGAAATAGATTTACTGAACAGTATGCGAGAGAATATGGAACTTTGTTCCATGCTGACGTATAGAGTCTATCACCTGCTATAGACGCTGGCCTCTAACTGTTCGATTCACCGCTCCGCACGAAGCTATTTCCTTCCGTGGTACTTAAAAGCGGCAGTCTTAATTTTTCATCGAACGTCGGGTGGAAAATGGAATGTCTAACAATATTGCCTTCATCTCGACCGGTTAGTCTCACCAATAGTCTACTAGATCTGAACAGAAATAAAAATCTTCGACGATAGAAATAATCGTCAAAGAAAGATCATATTCGTGAAATAAATAAGCACACGAAAATTTCCAATTCGAGAAAGAAATCTTGGAAAGCAATCTATCGATTAATGGGGATCGATACCGCTTTCGATGCGTGACGCGTCGTTGTTTCAGCCAGAAGAAAAGCAACGCTGGTCGGAGGGGTGGTGGGGGGTAGAGCGGCATGAAACTCGGTGAAATTCGCATTACGTATCACATAGCGATGAATCTCGAGGTGTCTTCGAAAGGTAACGAGCAGCGTGCAGGTGTACATGCAACAGAATGATCGGCCGATTAGACACATTTCCCGCATTTATTTACACGCGAGACTAACTCGTAAGCTGGCCGACGTAAGTGGTTGATAGGATTTTCGCAACGGTGTACCCCTTCCCATTAAATCGCTGGTGCGCCGCGGCGTTTCAGCAAGAGGGCGTGAAGAAATTCTTAGAAATATCATAGACATGTGTGAAGAAAGAGGCAAGATTGAACAGACTTCGTTTTGGATGAACAATAATACAGTATTGTAAAAGGATCGGATTAATTATATAGAAATAAAATTCGTTGCTTTCGGTGGGAAAATAGGACTTGCGAGTGTACGCAAGGCATAGAGCCCGAGAGAAATAAAAGAGTTACGGAGATGGAACAGCCACGACGGAACGGTCGGGCTGGTGGGGCTTAATCGGATGAAGAGACCGACAAACTGGACGTCCTCTCTTCAGCTTTAGAAGCATCGACTTATGTGGCACAAAACCGTGCAGTATGCGGTGGCTAATTTTGTTACTCAAATTATACTCTGTCCGATGATGGGAACGTCATTCCTCGAAACGGACGGATGTCTTCCGGGTCTCGTCCGACCGAGTCGCAAAGAACAGCTGACTGTCCCAAATTCGACGTCCCCCTTGACCGCATGATCGTATAATAGATCTGGTCGAAATAAAACGAGCGGTGCCTCGAACACGGTTCTACCGAGAAATCATTCGAACGCTTAGCGCGCTCGATTGTCCGAAATTAAATCCCAATAAATGATCGCCGAAGGAAGGAGATTAGAGCCGCGATAGAAAGATCCGTTCAAGTATTTTCCTCGACCGGGCAGATGTTAGAATTACATGGACGAGGCAATTACGATCGCGAACGAAGAAAACGCTAACGAGCCCAGGCCCAGACGGTTGCGCGCAAGTCGGCTACATGTCAGAAACGATCTCGATTAGCATCTCGAAAACTTTCCGAGGCTCGAGCAGGAACGGTAGGCGAGGAGGATTGAACGAGGATGGGAAGCGAGGGAGCGATCGTTACGATCGTTGGAAGCGGACCGTTTTCGAGAGGGAACGCTTTTTCCATTTCCGAGAGGAGAAGAGAGGAGAAGAACGGCGGCCAGGGACGGAGAACGGACGGCGAGAAGAGATGCCGGAGAGGCAAATGCTAATTCCTAGCTCGGAGCTGGGAGACTCCGAGAGGTTTCCTACCTTCTACGGTTTCCCTCTTCTAGACAGCACGACGGCCACTCGTCTGTCAACCGTTGGGGATGATAATGATTTCGTTTGCAACACAACCTGCCCCCCCCCCCCCTCTCCATCCTTCCTGGACAATTAACCAACATCGATCAGCTTTTATTATCGATGTATGCAGCGCGTGGGAAATGATCGCGATGATAATTTGTAGAGATATCTGATTCGGAGAATGATCGTTGATATTACGCACTTAATAATTTTCAACAGATGTGAGTAACGGAGACAGATAAAGATTAATTGTGGGGTTGGGATTAAAGAAAATGTTCAAAATGGCACTGTATCGAATTTTTTTACCAATTTCAATGCGATGATGGAGCCAAAGAAAATTGTCACAATCCTTTCTTTGAATCTAGATGAAGTTAGTTAGCGGGAATTTTGTTAATTAACTTAGGAAAAGTATTTCTTCTGGTGTGTTTAACAGCAGTCCAGAAGATATTTCTAGAGAGTTCGATCACGTCTTTGTTGCTCTCATTAATTTAAAAAATGTACATATTTTCAATACGACTGAAAGATAAATACACCCATAATTAGAATTATGGGAGAGAGAACTGTAAACTTGGATATGATCGATTGCAAATAAAAGAATGTGCCGGGTTTAAACTAAACGACAGTTACGTAAGTAAATGAAACAGTGTCGAAAATAGTGAAAATTTCTTCTCCGATCTCTAAACCGATAAGAGGCATAGATGTTCCCTCTCTCGATAGTGTTCCAGTAATTTTTATACAAATTATCGATAGGACGGGTAACGCGAAGCTTAACGCGATATCGGTCTTGTAACGCTAGGACGTAACATCAAACGAAATCGATGACGAGATAATGGACGCAGACAATATGACGTCTGGTGCTGAATATAAATCGTCCCTGAACAAGAATACCCCGAGTACAATACTTTGTCCATAATTCCATGGAATAACTTTCAAATAATAATCGGGCAGAATTATTGAAAGTCCTCGCGACATCTGTCGGAGAACCGATAGAATCGTGAAAGGCTTATCAGATAAATTACACTTTGTACCTCTTTTTTTAAAAATAATATGTTAATTCGGTCAGTCAGATAGTCATTAATAAAATTCTACGATCAATGCTTTATGAAAACGAATGTTATATAGTGTTTTATCAAATATTTGGTGAACAATAATTTGATAGCTTAAGGCTATCTTTTATTCTGCATAAAATAGTCGATGAGTTATTACGAACATGTAGCTGTTTTTTATGCTGCTACATTGTTTTGCAGTATTCTCGAATATATTGTTACGAAATCGAGATATTACTGACTCGATTACCGGCGATGCAATTGATAATTTTCTCTGTGCCTGTTTTCCCGATGAGAAATATGTATGTATATCATTTTGTACAGTCTGATTAACGTCGCAGCCACTATTGGGAACTCGCGATTCACCATCCCGACTTGGTCTCTGGATAACGCAGTGGTTCTCTGATAAACATTCTAATTTCTTATTCTACGGGGGAAACTACGCGCTAAGACAATTTCTATTAAAACGTTAATTTTAAGACCTGCGATATTGATCACAAATGCAGTAGTATTTATAAGAGAAGCTATAACGCATTTCTGTACAGTTGGCAATTTGTAAAGAGACTCAATTCCGAAATTTAAATAAATATCGTAGAATCGCATAAAATAAAATCAATTACTATTCTCCTTAAATCTACCTTGACCTCACAAAAAACATCATTGATCTAACATAAGATAAGCAAAGCAAAAGCAATCGTTATGTTCCCAATCGAATCGATTGCGAAGCAAAGCCTGGATCGTTAGAAAGTCGACATTCCTGGAACAGAACAGTCGAGAACCTCTATCTGTTGTTTAGCAGTTGTCATTTCGCGGATAGTGGTCGCAAGTTACGGCGACGATACGGGAAATGCTGCACTCATCCACCCTGGCCAGGCAGAACGACCGTTACATCGCGAGCTCTTACCAGCAGTTCTCTATTCTGCATCAATGGTCAATCGTGGAAAAAAAAGAAAACCCAGAGACACTGGTAATTTCCGCGAACCAACCGTACCGTCCATGTGGAATGCAATAAACAGCATCCTATACCACACAATTGGTGAACTACATAATTTTTAGAACCCTGGTGAACTACACAATTTTCATAAGACACCGTTCCAAAATTTGATCAAAGTTAAACAATTTCAAGTCCGTGTGCTTTCGAATATTTGTTAATTTCTAAGTTAATTCTGCTTTGAGGTGTATGATATCTATGCAGCTCAAATGAATTTGGAAAGAATGAAACATTTTTGTATAGTAAAATATGATAGGATAGTGGAAACTGAGATAGGGATACCGATGATCCATGAAATCCAATTGGAGAACGACGATTCGAATGAAAATATAATAAAACACACAAGGATGTTACATTTTCAAATGTTCCAAGCATGTATTTGCAGAAATTGTGTAACAATATGAACCATAGTTCGAGACAGGTACTAACAGTAATTGATATTAAAATGTGGAACACGACTCGTCCGACAACACCAACGAAAAAATTCCCACAGCTCCCCGAGTTTCCCGACCTTCGTTATCGCACATGCGAGGGGACTTTAAAAAAAGGAAAGAAGCACACGTTATCTAAATGCGTGCTGCGTATACGTATAGATATGTATTCGGTTCAAGAGATCACCGGTCGGTTCAGAGTAGGTTCGCGCTGCGTGTGATGACCGGAAGCGGTCGATACCGTAACGTTCGGGTACCAGGCGGTACCGGAAGCGGTGTCCACGTGTGCTTGCGGGAGACGCTTGAGAAACGTGTACAGCGGGGGCGGAAGGAGATTGCTACTCAACCAAACGATTGGAGACTTTCTTAACGATGCGACTCAATAAATCAATCACGTAAAAGAAACTTGCGCGCAATGGTTTTCGCATATGCAATGATGAGTTTATTATTAAAAGGACTAGCCGCACCAAGTACGTACGTGTTGCATTCATTAAATTTTCGGGGGGGAAGAGGCTGCTTTCGCAAGAGCACCATCGCTTTGCACTCTGCCGCCCTCCGTACTCTTTCGTGCAATTGAGAATTAATTACGATTAGTTGGCAAGATAATTGGTGTCTAAGAGTGGAAATCGAATGGAGACATTCGATTTTACAAGGGGGATGAAACACAATTTTTGCTTACTCTCTCACAACAGAGGACTACTTGGCAAGCGTACCTATTCTTTAATCAACAATAATTGCTTTAGAAAAAAACAGTGTCACAACGGTTCCGAATTTCAAATTGCCCAATCCTTTCTATCCCTTTCACTCTACAATCAATCTATTTCACTAAAAACAACGAGGCCACGCGAAACAGCGATTCTCTTCGATTAGTATAATCTTTCCAAGGTCGCGAATAGGATCAACTCCGTTCCTCGGCGACGGGAAAGCTCGATAAAGCGTGTCGCGGCGGAGTGATAGCGACGACGACGACAGTGGCGATCACGATCTCACCGCGCATCTAAAATCACCCGGCGGTCCTCGTGATTGTATTAATTCACTTGACAGAATACAGAATACGGGACGCAGGGTGTATACAGATGCGGCGTGCGCGCCGGTGTTGGATGTGGATGTATATTGTCTTCTCGGCTCCTTTCTCGCATTAGCATAAGAATTCAGCGTGTACCTGATCCGCGTATCAATCGGCGTCCCGGTGAATCAAGACTTAAATCTTGCACCATGATCCACCCGGCGAAGCTCGAGCGTGTTGAAATATCGTCATCGACGATTGGAAACCAACCGGGCACGCCGCGTTCGCCCACGGTTAGTTCGGGACGCGACGCTTTCTGGGAGAAGAATAGACCGCGTTGCGAAACGCGTGCCAGAGAAACGCCGCAGTTTCTTTTTCATTTTTTTTTTTGTTTTCGAGAGGCAAGGGAAGCCGCATCATTCTCGATTTTAACGAGGACCATTTCTACTGAAATGTTTGAACAACCGCCGCGTGGTTATATTTCACCGGCGAGACGGTTTTCTCCCCGAAGATTGAAAGCGCGTATACAGCGCGGATGTGCAGCACGATGAACTGGGAAGGATCGACGATCCATCCAGTGGCTCCAGTCCCAAGAACAGAAATTGTTACGTGCCCGCTCCGCTCGTCGTGATTCGAATGCTCATGCGTATCGGCCGCGCGGTCATCCAGCGACAGGAGAGCAAAGAGAGAGAGAGGCAAGAGAGTTCCGTGGCGTGGCTCGAGCGTGGAGAAGCTTTCTTCGACGCGTGGTACGCACGCATGTACGCATTGCCCAGGTGAAATACACGTAGGTGCTCGTAGAGCGATCGCTATGCCCGTTGGCGGGACGAAGAGACGAATCTCCTTGTGCGTGCACACGAACAGGCCTTCGTCAAAGGCGATTGTCCGTCCGCACGCGGAAGCAGGGACACGCTCGCGAGCATCTATCCCTCCGATCGGCCTCTCCACTCGCAGAACACGTACACCTCGTGTCCCCGTACACGTTCCTCTTCTGTATGCCGGTATTTTGGCGGCGGTGCGTGGATGTGCCAGTTTTACATCGCCTCACGCCACTCGTCGAACTCTCCAGCGTCCAAATTATCGAACAGGGGAAACACCATCGTTTGCTTTCGCGCCGGACATTCCCCGGAGACTCGTCCCCGGGTGACAACAACGCAGAGGGAACGTTCGATTTTCTTTCTATTTAAAGCGATTCGAAGCGAGAGAATATAATATAATGGGAACAATTAAAGGAGATCCTCAAACGACCCTCAGTTATAAAATAGGGTGTCCCTTATTTATCCCTCATCTCCGAAAAAAAAACAAGATGATCCACCCTTCTCTCTAGGATCCCCCTAATCCTCGATCATTGATGCAACGAATCGTAGGGGAATGAAACAAGGCCGAGACGAAGAAAAAAAAGAAAGAGAACGGTTACACGACTACCAGCCGACTAATTACGCTTCCAGCAAGTATCGTTAGCGATCTATTTTAAGCCCGACGTATCTCGGGTAACGTTACGCGAGCTGGATAGGTCCGCTGAATACCGACAAGTGGATTCCGATTTTGCGTTTGCAACACGCGCAGCAAATACGTAGGTAATTCATACATCTGTACGGTCTATCCGTCAAATCGACGAGCATAGTTTTATGAATGCGACTCCGGCATTGTCCGTGGGTGGGAGGGCCGAATATGGACACGGCTCGGGAAGAAGATCGTTGCCGATCGAGACGATGCCCCGGCTAATAAGGACGTGACGTAGTTATTACCTTGCTTATATGGAGAACGAATTCTCTGTTAATAGTCAATATGCATTAGAGAAGACAATGAGCGGATCTTCGTATGCCTCACACGACGACGACAACGGAGACCGCAGGAGGATGTTGGTCGCGGACTGTCTGCCCCATTCGCGGACACCTTCGGGAAATTTTTGACCAACGACTCATCGTCCGCGTCCTTCGAGGGATTTCCTCTGACCAGTTGCTTCGATGGAAGCCTGGATCGATACATGCTTTGGTGAAACGATTCCAGGTACAGGAAGGGTTCTGCCTAAATCATTTATTTGGGGAACGCATCGAATTGGGATTTCAAAGATCTTTCATTTTTGTAAGACTCTTTGAAGTTTATTTATAAGGGTAGATTTATGTGGAAAGAACGAAGAATGGGATTACCACCGTATTGTACACATTGAACTCGTATTTTCCTTGAGTTTATGAAATATCCATGAATTCTTCCACGGAATATGGCAACGTTCGATGTTAAGTTATTTTTCCATCAATCTAAACTCATCGACTAATTCCCAATACCGTCGTTACGCGATCGACTTTGTAAAACCCAGGAAAATGGTAGAAAAAAAGGGCAAGAACAGGAAGAACGTCTAGCAGCCAAGAGGAATAAAAGATTGAGCAAGCATGAAGGTATCCAGAAAAAAGGAGGAGGGAAGAGAGGATAATTGTCCGGCGAGGGGACATCGAAACGGAATTATCCCGAGGGCGGAGAAACAAGGAAAGAGATAGTACGAGGAGAGAAGTGGGAAAAGCAAGTCACGGACAGGGTGATAGAAAGGAGAAAAGGGGGGGGGCAGATTTATAGGTAGAAAGAGGAGAAAATGGAGAACCGGAGGAGACGGTACGGAGAAATCGAAGAGATGAAGGGAATGCACGCGCTGTGACGGGAAAGCAAAGTTATAAAAGTGGAGAGAATTGCGGGAAGAGGAATATTCGGATGAAAAGTGAAAATGTTGATTAGAAGGGAGACTCGGAGGGAAAAGAAAATATGTACGAGATATGTAGAGGTAAAAGAAGAGGATGAAAGTTAAGCAAATAGGAATCGTTTCCAATATAGAAAACCGAAAGTTACGCATGTATATAGAAGGCACCGAAATAGCGCACGGGCAAATGGAAAAAGTCAGTTGACCGATAAAGGGGCAACGAAACGAAGGATGACGAGGAGGCGCGCTATGGAAAAGAGAGAACGTCGTCGACTCGGACGGATTTCGAATGCGACGCACGTGATCGCTACGAAATCTCGGATTCTATTAACGGAGAAATTATAACGGATTGACGGGACTCTCAGAGGGGAATGGATGCACGAACGGATGGACAGAGCCCGACTGTTGTCCCGCGAAAGATTTCTCTTGAATCGTAAATACCGATCAGTCGCTTTACCGGTTAGGCCTCACGTTGCATGTTAAAGCACTTCCCGGTGCACTCGCAAATTGTACCGCGGCAAGGATAAGAACGGGGGAGGCGAAGACCGAGAGGTTTTGCGCAAGCTGCGCATGGAGGAATACGGTTCGTTTCGATTTAGAAGAGAGCACGCTGGCGATCGACGATAAATGAATGTAGCTAAAAGATACCGCGGGATGTTCGATATGTATTGTCTATTCAATTGATCATGAGTATCGAGAAAGCGTAATACGAATTATAGAATTATAGACAATTGACTGAATAAAATTTCCATCAAACGTTTGTGAAAATTTCCTCAAATATTAATAATTAGCAAAATTGCATAGGATGCACTTAACATGAATAAATATACAAATTAGATTCCCTAACATAACAGACTCCGAATGCGAGCTCATTTGGACCGATCTTAACTATTAAAAATGCATTGTTATACTAATTAACGACTTGTAAAACAGATTATGCTGCTACAAAATTGCATCATAGTCTAAAAAATGTTCCGATTCATTCATTACATGTCGGATACATGTAACGCGCAGCCAATCAGCTCAATTATTCGCTATATAATAATTAAACTCACCTTGTTCACTTTATCAAATAGTATCAAGACTCGAATAATAATTATAGAGCGAATAATTGATTGCCCGGATCTCACCACGTGGAGGTTGCTGCGATGGAGACCCACCCTACCCACGTTTAAATCACGTCCCACCCTTCGTTTTCAAATAAACTAAACTCTACTATAATTTACAACAAAAAACTCTGCTCCTTTTGTTGTAAGTTCGCAGGGCGTTCGTTAATTAAACGCCCTGCAAGCCAGACAGCAAAAGGAGGCCTTAGAAAATTCTCGAATCAAAGCAAAATCGAAAGACTGCAAGAAAAATGGAGCAATTAAAATCCCTTAACTTAAAAATTAACTTAATTTTACGTGGGACACAATCGCACTACAGTACGCCCGCACCATTATTCTAACAGACAGTGGGTGTAGAAAGTATTCGTACATTCTTCAAAATGAAATATGTTTTTCTTAATCGATCCAAACGACTTGAGTTTTTACAAGGAGATAGAACGACTACTTTACTATACATACATATAAATATATATGTATATCATGTTTTAGTCGTTTTGAAAAAGTGGGTTTACTTGATTTATTTGAAGGGTCCTACACCCACTGAATTTACATTAAAAAAGACGAACAACGATGTCTGAGTGTGCCCGTAGCGTAAATCTACTTAACAGCTAAACGAACGTGCGCTTCATTACTATACGCTTAACTATACTACTACTATACGCTTAAATCTTAACACTAACGTGCCTACTTGGGCACTGCAGTGCCGAACACTGCTGATATCTTACAAACTAATATCTTAGACTAAAAATATGTGTCCTACTTAATTAAAACTTAAAAGCTACGCATCCTTATCTTAAAGTTAACTTATAGCTATTAATAACGACCTCCCGAATTAGGAATCTAACTTAACATTAAAAGCGTCCTACTTAAGCTACTCGATTTAAGACTTAGATCTAAATAACCTGCCTATATAAAAATCTAACAGATACTTGATACTGATGATCCAGCGTTGTCTCATCGCTCCTTGAAACAGACTGAAACTCACGCGAAAAAAGAATTGTTAAGTCCTACCTATGCACAATATCTAAAAATGTTCCTGCCTAACTAAAGATCTAATGGTTCCGTTTCGTGTGAAGCCTGCCTATGTAACAATCGATTGTTTTCGTTCAAATAAATCCTACCTACATAATGAGCTAAACATTTGTTCGATTTATAGTTGGGCCTACCTAAATGATCTTTTCAATAAAATAGAGAATAGGGGCTGGGGCGGGGTGAGAAGGGGGTGTACTATCTGTACGTAATTACCATGAATCCTCTTCCTTGAGTGCATACCAGTTGATTATCTTGAAGTTTCTGAAACAGATACTAACTGGAAATGGTTAATAACACTTCATTAAAAATAAGTTTTCAAACCTTGAGACAGACTGAAACTCACGCGAAAAGAAATTGTTAAACCCTACCTACGTAAAAATCTAAGAATTCTGTAAACCCAAATACATCCTACCTATATAATGAGCTAAGCATTTGACCAATTTATAATTGGGTCTACCTAAATGGTATTTCTAATAAAGTGAGGTTGGGGGGAGGGGGGGGGGGGTACGAAATAGCCCTGAATCCTCTTCTTTGACGACCAAATGATTATCTTGAAGTTTCTGAAACAGATACTAACTCGAAATGGTTAATAACGTTTCATAAAAAGTAAGTTTTCAAGCCTTGGACATTGGATCGATGAGGCTCAGATTATGTTCCATAATTTCTATCCATCTTTTAGTATTACTCCGTGATTTCCATGGTATATTATACTGTCGAGCCTTTGACGTACTCATATTTCTTTAAAGTACTTGAGATTTTATTTCAAATAATTGGAATCACCTGTGGATCTGTAACAATCTCATAGACTAGATTAGTAGCCTTCCCACCCCACCCTCAGAAAAGAAAAGAAAAAAAATTGCAGCTGAAAGAAGATCGTATTTAAAACAGAACAATCATTTTATATCGACACTACAATAACTAGACTGCGGACTTTGATGCATTTATAGAAAATTAAAAGCTGCAAAGTTCTACAGGATGCACTTAATATGAATAAATATACAAATTATTCAAATTATATAGCGCTTTATGATACTTGGTAGGTAAAATAATTCCCTACCAAAGCTCTGCTTTTCTTACTACATTACCAAAAATTCGAATTTGCACAAAAATCCACAGTCTATTAATACCAATATGACAAATCAGTAATTGGACTTTGGCCAAGGTGATACTTTCTTTCACTACCTTTATTAGCATCAGTATTATCAATATTTTATCAAACTTGAAGCTACGACTGTATTTAGTAGGTATTTTAATTATAAAATGAATCTGGCATCACTCTAAGCATAGCGATACCAAGAAAAAAACGAGAGGGAATTTGGTTCCCATAGTTTATTTATTAGTAGTCGGATAATTTTGTACAAGCTATAATAATTTAATGTAAACTCTGTTTAATCAAAAATTCAGAATTGAAAGTAATCACGTTTCACTGCATTTATTCTGTTTTGCTTCTACGAAAACGAAGCAGCAGACGATTACGCGAAAGCAAGGTACAATACCTCTACTATCACCATGGCCAGTCCCAACTGCAGTCAAGAACATATTTCTTGCAAGGATTTTCATGAATATGAACAGATATCGGAAGTGAATTTTTATTTCTACACAAGCAGATCCGAAAAATTGTAACAATTTACTCTACTATAACAAAAATAGTGAAAATAAAAGTACAACGATTGAAGCAAAAATCTAAGAACAAAATTCTGTCAACGAACAGTCACTAGTACTGTGTTTATGAATTGAATGTAAAAATTAGATATATTATACAATCAAAAGATTGCCAAGGTCTACAAACATTAATTGCAACTCTATCATACTATTTTGGCTTGTAAAAATAAATGAAAGAGAAATTCAAAGACCGTAATGTAATATTTCACTATTTAAATGAAATTTTTCAGATGAAACTTGAGGTAATTATACTAGTATGGCTAATCAGATATTCAAGTTTATATCAGTATTTCCAGTAACAGACGATCGAGACAGAAAACGATGCTGAAAGAAAAGAACAATGATTAAGAATAGGTAGCCAGAAGGGCTACCGGCAAGTCCACTCGTTCAAACCGTGAGTGGAAAATTATCTTTCGCAACACTAATTAAACGCGAGTGGTGCTTCAAATATCAATAGCAAAAGGAAACTCTAATACAAAAAAGAAAATGAAATATTAGCAAATTCGCGATTCGACGCAACACTAATAAAACACTGACTCTATACTCTATGCACCAATTATTTAGCAAAACGCAACTCTAAGGGGGATGCAGATGTGATCCTTGGCTGTCGATGATGTGCCACCATCAAGGTGGCTCAGGAACAAGCCACCATCCAGGTGACTCAGGAACATGCCACCATCCAGGTGACTCAGGAACACGCTCCCAGATAGGAGCAATTGGGGAATTGGGTTCGCAATTCTGATTAAAACAAAAAAGAAATAGGTAGCCAGAAGGGCTACCGACAAGTCCACTCGTTCAAACCGCGAGTGGAAAATTATCTTTCGCGACACTAATTAAACGCGAGTGGTGCTTCAAATATCAATACCAAAAGGAAACTCTAATTCAACAGATTAAACTCTAATAAAAAAAGAAAATGAAATGTGAGCAAATTCGCGATTCGACGCAACACTAATAAAATACTGATTCTATGTATACTCTATGCACCAATTATTTAGTAAAACGCATCTCTAAGCGGGGTGGAGAAGGGGTTGCAGCCGTGGCACTTGGCTGCCGATGATATGCCACTGTCCACGTGGTTCAGGAACATGCTCCCAAATAGGAGCAATTGGGCATTTGTGGTCGCAACTCTAATTAAAAACGCGATATTTGTTAAGCGCAACGCTAACTGGAACTCGCGATGCAATTGTCTCGCAGCACTAACATTTAAGAGTGACCCTAACAAAGTAATTCAATAAAGTTAAACTGCAAATTCTCTGAGAATTTAACTGGAAGCTACTATACTATTATCTGAGAAAATTAGATATGATAAGAAATGGGCAAATGCAGTTGCCGCAAGAATTAGAAGCTAGTACAAAACTAAAATCTAAGAAGAACAAAGTTGCAAAGACAAACGCGATATTTCAGTCGCAACGCTAAATCAAACGCGGTTTCTATTTCATCGCAACTCTAAGAAAAACCGTCAAGAGATATATGCGCAAATCTACCTAACAAAAACGCGATATTCATATGTTTCGCAACTCTACTGCAAAACCGAAGAATCGAAGCAATCGCAACTCTACCTAAAAATCCGCGAACTTGACCGCAACTCTAAGAATACGCGAAAATCAAATATCTCGCGACACTAATTCAAAATCCGAGTTTCATCTCTCGCAACTCTAATTCAAGCCGTTCTCAAATTTCGCGCGACTCTAATAAAAACGCGATTTTTGCCCAGGGGTCGTTGGGCCGCAACGGGCCAAGCTGAAAATACTACTACATGCGGCTAAATCAAGCACAGTGACAAAGTAGTAACAGAGAATGACTTTCCATTCTTTTTGAGAATGCAGAGCCATTAGTAGTTGCCCTCTTGAGTGGCAGTTTGCCGGGCCTCTTCGGCCTGTGGCCTCTTCTTTTTTTCGGGCGCGATGCCCGCTGAAACTTAGTCTAAGCTCGAGACTCTATTCGGAAACCAAGGAAAAATATACAAAGGTGAAATAAAAATGTAAAAACGCGGATCTAGATGGAACACCCGTGGACGAATCACGACCAAGTATAATCGTAAAAAATGCCATTGCAGAAAATGGCAAAATTAACGATTAAATTCAAGAATCGTTCTTCGTGCGCACGAGCAGTCTCGAGCCTGAATGCGAATTCGTTTCGGGGCCTAATACGCGACCGCGACCGCGGGTGGAGTTCGAAAAGTCAACGAGCAAAGCCAGAGGCGAACGCATTCTTCGCTCGCGCCCAGCTAAGACTTGACCTTTCAATCTCAGATTTCCTGAAACAGGTTGAACACGCGAAAAAGTGGGCCTACCCGATCAGAGAATGTGTCAACCTGCCCGGCCCTACCTACTTATATTTAACACACACACCAGACGGTAAGTTACCTATCCTACCTGACCCTATATTTAAAAATGGCAAAGCACACACACCAAAAAAGCATACGCTCCACGGTTCTCACACAAACGCCCGGGTGCATGGGCCTACACTAGGGAGGACGTCCCGGGACGCCTCCGACACCCGAGCGCGAGCATACATCAAACACACTCTAAGGTACGTACCATTTTACTGAAATCGACTGACAATGCCTGGGATCTTTGCGTTCTCGCGATAAAAGGCAGATCGACGTTTTAAAAAGTTAATAAACTACCCGCTGTGTCGGCAATATATTTATAATGAGTGGCAATTTATTTCTAAGGAATGGAGAGATATTTGTAAGGAATAGCACAGTTTGTGCAACAATTGGATGTTCAAAGAATACGAATGCGGTACATTCGTGATTGCATTGAACAGTGAAGCTACTAATTACTATTTCAAACGAAACGACGCAAATCCACAGCCTAAGCACACACACAATGCGGAATGTACGTCGTGCACGATACACCAATGCATTGCCAGCCGCCAAAAACACATGATTAGCTTAAAAATTAGGGTCATCATGCCCACCGCCTTTTTCCCAATCAAGTAGCACCTGGGCACGTGAATGGGATCGAGGCAGTGAACACGGAAGGGGTTAAACCTGAAAATCCTCATCTAAAAAAGTGATTAATACATATACATTTTCTAACGGGCTAAGCATTTGATCGATATGGCTTTACTTTATTTGAAATGAAAATTTAATGATTCTACTTTATCCAAAAGTTAACTGAATGACTCTAATTTATTGAAAAAGCAAATCAATGGCTCTACTGTAAAAGGATATTGAAGTAAGTCTACGTTAATTTATTATGCAAGAATTCTGAACAAGAGAAAGGCTCGACAAAATTGAACAAGTTACTTAAAACATCCTCGGGCGTTCCCGTCATCAAGACATTTCGTCTAAAACGCCAGCTTGGTGTTAAGATTGCTGCCTTGACTTCGAGAACTACCCGTCGCGAAATGTCTTCTTGTACATTTTGTTCGATTTATGCGTCGCAAGGAAAAACGAGATACCGATGTCTTTATACGCTAAAGATTCTGGTACGGATATCGAATAAACTCAGTTATTCGATAATTCCGGTACGCAGAGAACAAATTGATACGCGCGGCAAAAGTCGAATACAAGATATACTCATTGTCGCTACCACAGCAATAATAATATGCGTAGATGTTATCATTGTGCAATAGTTACAATTGTGAACGAAGTCGGAGGGTATCCGACTTCAGCACTAAAAACTAACTTCAATATTCATATCATTTCATTTAATATTCAACGTCACTATGCATTTAAAAAGTGAAAATATATTTGGTAAAGATATTTTTCAATTGAAAGGGATTCCTGTTAGTTATCAGGAATAGATATTCTTTTATACTAAATCCCGAATTGAATATTACCAAAATATAAAAAATCGCGTAGTACAAGAAGACCTAGCCTCATCTAATATAAAACAATGAAGTGTTACTACTCATGAGTATATTTGCATATACCCACGGTCACTGTGCTTGGCAAAAATTCTACGTATACAACCAGTCACCCGTGCCGTTTCGGACCTTTCGTCCTGCGACATGATTGAGTGACCGGAGGAACTTGAAATGCCCAATCTTGGGGTACTCACTCTACCCATGCGACGATACTGCAGGATGTCATCAGGGATGCTCCGGGAAGCCACCAGGGATGCCGTGGGAAGTCATCGGGGATGCTCCGGGAAGCCACCATGGATGCTGTGGGAAGTCATCAGGGATGCTGCTGTAACATATTGAAAGAAACCTCATTTGTAACTCATTATCGCAATTCAAGCCTGATAACAAAAATTCAAGACCATTAAAAACCAAAGTATTAATAAACTATGAAGATACTTACGTTGTGGGATGGGGCCGCATTGCCCGATGATCGTCCTGATCACAGCTTGTAGTCGACGCACTCACTGACTCTAATATCGCGCATCATTACTAAATCTAACACTTGTAATCGATGTACTCACTGACTCTAATATCGCGTATCGTTACTAAATCTATCTTCACTCAGAGCGGCTGCGCTCTTAAATCAATGCAAAAGAACATGAACGGATCAAAAGGCACTGACTCTACCGATCGCATTGCGCGCGATCACCAAAAGTTGCCAGCCACCAGAACCATGGAGGAACTGGAAGCCACTGGAAAATAAAAGGAGCGAAATTGGTTACTGATTTGTTCGTACAATTAGTTCTGGATAATGAAAATACAAGACTATTGAAAAAAAAGGTGAAGAAACTATGATAATACTTACGTTGCTGTCTGACGCAGCGTGCCCGATGATCGCCCGATCACAGGAAGCAGGATACATGACTCTAATACCGAAACGATAAAAAGAAACATAGTACTTTCGCGACTGCTTAATATTTAGCATCGGCGAACTCACTGACTCGATACAAGAAAAAACTTGAACGGATCAAACACTGCCTCTACCGATCGCATCGCGGGCGATCGCCAAAATTGTCCAAATACCGACGAACCGAACCCGCTGAAACATAAAAGGAACGAATTTGGTTACTCATTTGTTCTTACAATTAATTCTAGATGATGAAAATGAAAGATTATTAAAAAGAAAAGAAAGGATTAATAAACTATAAAGATACTAACATCATTGACTGGTGCAGCATTGCCCGATGATCGTCCTGATCACTGGAGTAGGTGATGCTAAAAAGGGGGGTGTCAACAGAGAAAATCAACAGAGATTTTGTCTTATTCTTTTGCATCTTAGTTTTTCTTCTCGTCGCCTGTTAAGGAAATACTGATATGTTTTCTATCAAAGCAGAAATAATATTATTATTCAGATTCAAATACTTCTGAGTATTTATGAATCTTTTAACACGCTGTAATTTCATATTCCTATAATGAAGACTGTAGGTAATGCGATACATTTATCAAAACTACACCGTGAATGTTCGTTGTCAAAGTTTCAAACACATTCGTGCGTCTATCAATGAACTATGTCGCGTTAGTACAAATACTCGTAATACTGCTTGTGTAGTAATAAAAACTCGGAAACTATCATGCGTCAGGGTCACAACTACGCGGTACGCGGCTAAAATCCTGAAGCGAAAATACGACTTGACCGTACTTGCGACCGAGCATAGAGATAATATCAGTACCGAGGAAAACAATAACAAAGTTACAAAGCAAATTCGACCGAAATCCAGTGGTACATGAATATTTCAGCTTTTTCCCGTTAAAAACTTTGAGATATTCATTCACTCGTTTGTACCGTTGAATTTACACATCGTTATTCGTGAAATATATATCAGTAATGTATCACTCATTACCAAAGTCCAATTAAAAAGAAACAATACATTTGTAAACGACAAAATTATGTACATAAGTGAATACGTTAACCTTTCTTGTAATACATTACATGTTACCAATTGTCCACCAGAGTATTTTCTCTATTATTATGATGCGCAGGTAGATGCTGCTGCATTATTATAAGTATGTCGCTTGATATCAATCACCCTGTACCAGACCTGTAACAAAAGAAATACAACTTCAAGGAATGGTGTTACAGTAGTTATATTGGACGAAAGCAAACGAAGGGAATGCCGATAAAAGAAAAGGGTAAACGCGTATTAATCGAAGGAGGTTTGTAATAGAATGTATGTGTTCTTTGATTTTCGACAAAACCGAATGCTGGGCCAAACAAAATACAATAAAATCAGGAGAATTGTTCACTTAATTCCAAAAAGTTGCTGTGATTTATTATTTAATCGGAGCTAACGAAAGAAGAGACGCGACCCATCTCGAGCGTGCATCGGCAAAAGAAACTCGAAAAGCTATTTAATCTACTCCAACGATGTCAAAATGACTGATATTTAACCGAGTCTTAGTTAATTGAAACAAGTAAACGAGCGTACAGGGTAGTAGAGTGAAGCCCGAGAATAAATTAGGTAGCGTCGCGTAGGTAAAATGTATTACGCACCGTTTGTTATGACACGTTCGTATGCTACGACCACCGAAGTGTAAAGGACGCGCGCCGCGATCGTTCACCCTGCTCTTGCCCGCGACTCGGATTTCGGAAACGTTCGTATTGTCGAAATTGTCCAAACAGCTGTCGAAATGAATATTTACAAATTTTTTCTTCGCCTAATAGGAGTTACTTGTACACGTTAATGACCACGGTGTTCTGTTATCCTTGCAAAAACTATAACCCGACTTCTGGTTCTCTGAGAAACGCAAAGCTCCACAGAAGAGCTTGGCAACCTTTTCCTCCACCACTATCATGTGTATTCTAAATAGCCATTGTTAGGCGAATTTCAAATATTATAGGAATACATATATCATGATTTATTTTAAATCGATTGTTCCGTAATATCACGATTCTGAATTGTAATTACAGTAAAGTCTAATTAACCCCTTGATTCTCAGTATTACACCGATGCAACATTCATTTTACAACTGCAGTAAATTTTGGTCCCTGCAGTTTTACTGACAGGAAAGTAAATCTCAACGTTCAGATTAAGAGATTAAGAGATTCAAGTACTTCCTCAAGTATTCCCTCCAAAAATTTATTCTACATTTCTTCGTGTCTTTTTCTTGTGTTTCGCAGTAACTGTTTAAAGGTCTGAGCGTTAAAGGATCGACTAATTCAAATGAAAGGCATTCTGTATTAATATGTCTATCTTTTACGAACACAATCTCTGTCCTTGTCTAACAATACCATAATAATTATTGCACCGACCAGATACTACTAAAGACTGTCAGCCTTATGGGAGTTCGCGTGCCAGAGAGCTCTAGAATATATTGCGGTTAAATTAAAAGACTAAAACTAAATTACGGAAAATCTCAGCGGTAACGCAAGTAAATTGGGTGTAGTGTCGTAGGTAACAAATAAATGTAAGTCGCTGGCATTATTCATTCTATAGTAGCGTCGAACATGCGTAATTATACATATTTTATTTTCCAATTTATCACACTCGTATTGTCTTACTTTCTGTAGTAGTTGTACAAACTTTCAAAGTTTATACAAAGTTTCTATTGGATACTGTTTGAGTACTTTGTATATGTAGGAAAAATAAGAGTAGCTAACGCATTTTAAAGAAATGTTAGAATGTAATGAAAATCAATTAGAAAAGTACTAAAACGAATAAAAAGATATTTCATTAATTTCCACGTGAAACTCTATAATAATTTTCTTCGACCAGTTTTCATGGAAAAAAAAAATTTGAAAAACGTGTAGGCCTGCAAACATGACATTAAAAATTTGGCGTACCAAACAACCATAAATTTAAGAGCAGATTTTATTTTGTTGGAAAATTAAAATTATGCAAGGTAGATCGACATAAATACAATTATTCATCCCTTTCTCTGCATTAATAAAAGTTGTACAATTATCCCTCCTATCCCTTTAGCATTAACGTAAACTCGATTTCATAATCCAGGTATAGAGAATCATGTGCTTGGTTAATTATAATTCTGGGATCAGATGCCTTCTATAACTATTAGAAGCAACAAGATAATCTATTTTAAGTAATCATTAAATTATCACCTGCATCTGTGAACTTCAAAAGTTGAATTGATGCAAGATATGATTGGGTTACGAT
Organism: Holcopasites calliopsidis; assembly: GCA_023838395.1. Classification (NCBI taxonomy): domain Eukaryota; kingdom Metazoa; phylum Arthropoda; class Insecta; order Hymenoptera; family Apidae; genus Holcopasites; species Holcopasites calliopsidis. The sequence continues at coordinate 4,539,224 of JALHAQ010000008.1, forward strand.
TAAACATACGAAATCTGTCGCGAAAAAATTCCAGTCATAATACATGGACTTAGTACCGATGATTATTTATTAATCATACTCGACGCACGCTAAATGATCGTTTCACGTGGAACGAAGTTCGTGCGAAATAATAACGCGTCCTGGAACAACAGGCTTCGATACTCTTTCACGATGTACGAGCCGAAAAATCATGGGCTTACAAGGAACAGTCGACACTTTTACGATGCAAAGAATTTTAATCCGAACGGTAAAAAAGCTTCATTTGTCTCATTCGCTCTTTAAACATTCCATCATTAATTATTCTAATGTATATTACCCTATTAGATATTACCACAGTTTACAAACACCCGGATGTTACCTACATCTGCGAGTACATAAAGGATAAATTCTATTTCGCAACGTTGAGCAATAATCGAAAAGACGTGAAAAGCACTTCACACATTCATTTCTTTGCAACGGACGAGGAATTGATCTACAATAATTTTTATAGCGACTTCGGACCCCTTACCATCGCCTGTTTATACAAGTAACTCCCTTCTACACTTCTTTACACTTTAATTGAATATTTTACCCGTCAAAAATTCTTTAACGCTGTTACATTTTTTGTCGTTGTTTACTTTAATCGCGATACTCATTATTTTCTAAACTACTTCCCCTGTTTGTTTTTGATATCATTCGCTCAGGTTCGATTCGTTTAATCAGAAATATTGCTAACAGATACTGTTGCAAAGTGAACAAGAAACTCGAAAGTCCAGGAAACAAACAGAGGCAAATCGTGCATTACACGTCGCAACGAGACCAGAAAAGGGCAAACGCCGCGTTTTTGGTTGCATCTTACGCGGTGCTGTACTTAAACAAATGCCCGAAAGAAGCGTACAATACTCTTTTCATGGGTGGCGATATACCTATAAAACCGTTTCGAGATGCCTCAATGGGGTCTGCGATTTACAACATCCACATGCTAGGTGATGAAACATAATCTCCTGTAAAGATCGAGGCGAATAATTATTTGAAATTGATTAAGTAATTTCGATGGCCCGGTGAAACGGTAGATTGCCTGAACGCGCTTAAAAAGGCAGCTTCGTTCGGCTTTTTTAATTTCGACGATTTCGACGTGGACGAATACGAGAGGTACGAAGATATGAGAAACGGCGCTTTGAATTGGATGGTGCCACAGAAATTTCTGGCTTTCGTTGGACCAAGTACAGAGCCAGGGACACCCTATCATCCGCCCGAGTGTTACATTGATTACTTTTTAAAGAACGGGGTGATTGGTGTGGTCAGATTAAATAAAAAAGTCTACGAAGCATCGAGGTAAATATTTCTTTGTACGTTTATACTACTGTTGCTTCAAATAATTTGATTTACTACTATCGAGAGCCTGGCGATTAATTAATTGACGAGGATAATTTAAAAATAGATTCACAGAAGCAGGGATTCCACATTACGATATGTTCATGCCAGACGGCACGGTACCACCAAGGAGAATACTTAATGAATTTTTAGAACTCAGTGAGAACACTAGCGGGCCAATTGCAGTTCATTGCAAAGTAATTTAGGAAGACAATTCAGCCAAGTATCTTATGCGAATTGCATCTAATCTGTACACATCTTAGGCTGGATTGGGAAGAACGGGTTCATTGATTGCTGCGTATTTAATTAAGCATTACAAAATGACCGCGAGAGAAGCTATAGCCTGGATGAGAATTTGCAGGCCTGGTTCCGTAATCGGACACCAGCAAGCCTGGTTGGAAAATATGGAGAAGAACCTGCTGAATGCTGGCCAACAATATAAGTAATTTATATCTTTTTATAATAAATTACTTTCCGATTTGAAAGGTAAATATCTTAAACCGTATCGGGTTTATTTGAAGTGTAGAGATTGTCATAATTAGTATGATTGCAAGAAGCGTTAGATATTATTACTAATACATTAGTAATACCACATGCATTGAAATTAAACATTTATTTGTAATAGGAAAAGGATTTTCGTGTCATATTTAATTTATTATAAATTAAATTCATAAATTTCAGATCCCAAATTTAATATTTATTAGTAATTTTAATGCGCATACCTTTTTTATGGTGGTTTATCTGTGTTCCAGGCTGAAGTATCACGGCGATCCCACTGTAATACTGCATCACAAGCATGGGATATATTCGATCGCTAATAAGCTCGAGAAGAAAATACATTACACGCCTCTGCAAGAGTATTCAGGTAGGTGTTTCCATTTTCTCCTAAAAATCATAGAAACGTAAATATTTCAAAAAGCGATATATGGGAACGTAGAATTTGTATAAGAAATATCTTCAAACAAAACGTAATACAAGCGGTTCGTTCATCTTCCGCCATTTGCATTGAAGATATGAACGATACAAATAATTATCCGATATTAATAACTATAAAGCCAAGTGTTTTCATTACAGAGTCTAACAAATATGACGATCAGTCAATGGAAAAAAGGAACAAGACGAAGCTTACGAAACTATTAGGTACGTAATACTTTTACTCCTGATACTTTCGTATAGTTTTAACCTCCAAAATGGAAGGTTTGGATTTTGGCGATACGGTATACTTTCGTGCAAAAATATATTATATTTCTCTAAATTTTAACGACTTTTCATGAAAAAATATGTGCGCCTACTTAAAGAATGATATTTAAAAACTCGATTTTGTATATTGGCGTCAAAGTCTTAACTAATCGTTGGCTTCAAAGCGCATTGCATTGACCTTGAAGCGCCACAAGATTTCGATTTATTTCAATAAAAAATGATTCATGCATGTTGTAATGACTCATACGAACCATAAAACAGGCGAAGCTTAGATTTGTTATTGCAGAGCAAGTGTATCTTTCGTCCTAAAAGTAAAATTTGTGAAAAATGTGGAGCGCGAAACTGCGTGCACGAAAGAACACTCCCGCGTCTGGAACAGACCAGAAGGTTGCGCGCGCATCCGAGCTCGATTGTGCATCTTCACACCGATTATGATTCATTTTAAATAAGAAAACAATATTTAATAATATCATTAATATCTCTATGAAGAAAAAAAATTAAGAAGTAATTTATTTGCACGAATACTTTTTTTATTATTTCTTCTATCATAAAAAAATAGTATATATTTGTTTCCCGCTAATTCTGCGTTACATGCAATGTATCGATAGGTGCGCGCGCATCAAATGCAAATCGACATTTAAGTAAAAATGGAAACTAATGTCAAATACAATCATTTACGTCAGCTTATAATAAAAAAAATATAAGGAAGAACCTTAACTGCTGTCCCGAAGTGTTCCCGAAGTTGGGTTAATTCAACTTCATATTTTAGTGTTTATTAATAATAAAATTCAAGAGTGCAACCTCCGCGCCAAGCAATGCATTCATCACGGGTCCTGCGCACGCACCCTGCGCATGCATCCTGCGCAGGCACCTTGCGCGCGCAGCCTATTCCAAGCAGTTCAAATTATAAGTTCGATTGAGAGCACCACGCTCTTTGTTTCGTGCACTTTTTCAATTTATTTTCCATTTTATTTGCTGTCACGGCGAGATTCAGTTGAAGTAAGTCATCATAAAAGTGATTCCTAAGCTCTTAACTTAAAGGTTAATAAATAAAGGCTGAAAGTCAATTGAAAATCTCCAACATTCAAATTGCTACCACAAATTGCGTCATTGAATTAATCTTTTCTTTTTAAGATAAATATGGTAAGATGATACTTATACGGTCCTCCCTTTTATTTTGCAGGAAAATTGCGAAATTTGCGAGGATCAGACGAATCTGAACGATCCTCGCAGAAATGTAGGGGTGCGGAATCGTACGTTATGACGCAGGGCGATAGATTGAACGAGATCAAGATGAACAGGCACAAAGTATCACGAAGCGTGGAGTCACGGCAGAAAAATTACATCACCTACGGATTGGAAGCTCTGCGAAACGCGCGCCGGAGAAAATAAGTAAGTGAGCACGATATAAAAAAAAGAATGTACTACTTTATCGCGGTAAAAGAGGTTATTGTACTAATCCTTACGATTAGAACAGAAATTTAAACCGAGAATCGATAATATTAAAAAATTGGAGGAAAAATGATTCGAAGGAGAATCGTTTTACATAATTGATTTTATAATTCGTTCGATACAAAATGATTCGTTTTGTATAAACTAAATAGAGAGATTTCTCAGGAAAGATTATTAAAAATAATTATATAGAGAATATAACTTCAGAACGTCCGGCTGATGAAAGCCATTGGAGAAATTCTATCCTCCATGTATCTATTTTAAAATAATTTCCACGCAAAGACAGTTTGACATAGTCAAGCCGATAAAACAGGAGGTATTCCATCGAAACAGGATCTTGAGAAACAGGAATCGCCGCGTCCTTTAATTGCACACGCTACTCGGAGTTTCTCAAAGATTTTTCTTGTACAATTATGCGTCGATTAACACTTTTTTTTTATCGATAACGCTACATATTTGCTTCCCCTCGCCTTAAAATCACAAATCTTTGACGCAATGAGATCATTCACAATATTTCATACTTTGAACTTCGAAGGACAAAATCAAAGTATATAGAGGAAGCAGAACGGAGTAATTTACAACAGATTTAGCAGAGTCTTTCGGAACGTTTGTACCATGAGGTTTCGCTAATTCGGTGAACAATGATAAGAATCGCTCTATAGATCTATGCACTCGAAAGTATTAATCAAAGTAATCATCATCGTATTCAGGCATCGCGCGCTCTATCGTACACGCGCTCTGTTAATTATACTATACGATTATTACTCGTTACGGATATTATAATCGCTCAGGATTACCAACTATCGAAGTTTATACGGTACATGAAACATATTCGTAATGCGTTGTACCCTACGATTAGCGGGAGCAATTCGAGAAAGGGTATATTGTACATGATTGTGCAATGTAACATCGAGGTGAAATCGAATTCGTATAGAAAAAAAAAGAAAAAACTTTCCGTGTGGCATAGTAAGCTCTGCAGTAAATTCATAGTGGTGTGATATTCCGTATTACGCAGCTAAAAAAACCATTAAAGACTAAATTCGAATTCTGCGAATACGATTACAATCGATAAGGTATTATTTCAACAGCACAAAAATTGTATTAGAAAATAATCAACTAAGTATCGTTTTTTTTTTAAGCATTTTTATGTGTGTTAATGCAAAGTAATACGTTTGATTGTATCCTCTCCCGAAATTTTGTAGCGTATCACAATAACGAAAATTTAATGGGGGTGTAAAAAAAATACAGGCCAGGGTTTAAAATTCCTCCGGCACTGATAAACAGATCCCATGTTACTGAACTGAATATTTACCGATCACTATAAATTTTCTCCGCGTCGTTCATTATTTGGTTGTCGATAAATTAATCCAATTTTAATTGCAATGATTCCCCTTGGCGATTATACATCGTCAATTTGCATGTCCAAATATTTCTCAATGTTTTTCAATTTTTTTCTCTTCGTCCAATGTCTCAAACACACATTACAAAATTTTGCTTTAAGAAAGATAGATATCTTTTTACTTGCACTAAGCACGTCACTATATTTTATCGTTATTAATTGTTACGGTTGTTACAATTATCATACGTTTTATCGTTAACTATCAAAATTCGTATTATCCTCTGAAACTAGATCCGATTTTTTTTCCATTTTTTATTATCGAGCTCGGATATTACAATATTCATCGCGCACGCAAGACTATCATCTTTTTGTTTTTAGCTATATTTAAAACTTATAACCAAAGGATAAAAACGGTATATTAAATATGATATTGTTGAATATTGCAGACACTTGTACCCCTTTAGTTGATCATATTTTTATCTTTTTTTTTCGTGCTTTTCCCCTTTTTTGTTTTACTTCCTTGACACTTAGGTAGCTCAAGGAAAAAAATGTAAAACGTTAGCAGCAACAATACGTGATATTCAAAATGATATCGCTTGATTTTCTGAGCCTCACATCGCCCCCATTGCCTTTTCTTCAGTAATCACAACATATTTATTTATTCTTACTATTCTTTTTTTTTTACCTAACGCTCTTGCGTTTCAATATTACATTAGTATTAAAAAAAAAGAGTAAGGTACTGTCTCGTAAATACATTCGCGCTATCGATACACTTTCCCCATTTTGCATAGAACAGTCTATTTCGAGGAGATGTTATTATGCAATTACCGACAGTTAAAAACATGCCTGCTTTTTGTTTTTCATTTTTCCATAAAACATCGTTCCATCGGTTTTGCTCTTCAAAAGAGCGCTCTATAATGCACCATATATCGCGCGAGCGATCAGGGTCACACCGCTCTGTACAACGTTACACTCGCAATGTGTTGATTCGCCATTACCTCAACAATCGCGTCGCGTATACCGTAACAAAAAGTGCATCCAAATGGATTCGTCGTGTTCGTTGAAGATGCACGGTTCAAAACTACGGGCCGTGCGCTCGCCTTCAACTGCTCGCTTATTCTATCCCATTTTGTGTACGCAGTGATCTGAAAAAAAGCCCGGAAAAATAAGCAGTCATCCAGATATACTTATCAAACATTTCGCAACTGCTTTCATTTCTTTTTCAAATGCGAGCTTTATTTATGAATAAAGAGTGTAGAATATTTTCAACTTAAGAACTTAAATATGTAAATCGTACCGTAACGGGAGAAGGGGAAACGTCTATGAGCTTTCCCGATTCAGTGGAATTATTTTCTGGCGGAAGAGTCAAAGAAAACTCACAACGATGATACATGTTAAAGTTATAATGCCCTGGGTAATTTGTGTGCAACACAAACTTCTTAACGCATTGGGTTTTGGCATCGAATAGAACATCCTGTGAAGGATAAGAAATATATAGACATATATAATATAGATTATTTATATTGGCAAAGGAACTTACCAGTCCTAAAGTAAAATAGTTATAGAAGAAATCTGAACGTCTTATCTTGGCGCGTTTGTGTGCGTGAGGACTGTGAATACGCATCTTGTCCTCGGCTTTGAAAAACACTCGAGACGGTGCTCCCAAAGCGCTCAACACGTCTTCGCAGGTGTCCCCAAATAGCACCTATAATTGTACGAACTTAAAATTATCGTAAACTTAAGAATTTCTCCCCTGGCTCTAAACATTTTAAAATCTACAGTACGATAAAATCGTAAATTGAATCATAAACTGCTGTACGAAAATCCACCTCTTTGGTCAAGCAGCGTTTCTTCGGTTCCAGTAATACCCTTGTTACAGAACTGCCTTCCGTAAAGAGGTGCAATCTGAGGCCCCGCGTTCGCGTTTTATCCCTTATAACGTCTGCTTTTTCCAGGTACAAATTATTGTGATAGCAAACCTAGAATGATACAGTTATTTAGGATCGATTGTACTCTCGTGCGATTCCATCCTGAACTATAACACCAACAAAAAATAATTACGAGCGGTAGAGGAGGTGGTGGTGCTTTTAAATTGTGCTCATCGCTTCCACCTCCAGCACCCATGTTACCAACGTAAATAGCCGTCTTCGCTACAAGGGGGGAAGTTCCATTTGGAAATTGTAACGATCCCAGTCCGTGCGCGTAGCCAGGTTGAAATTTCGAATCGATGGGGAAGTAAAAGGACAGCCCTCGAAAATTCAACACAAACACCTGAAAATAATCATCTTTGATTCCATCGGGCCTCTTAAGTCTTTATGGTGGTCTTATTCGAAGGAAAAGAAATCGAACTTGTTTGTCGCTATCGTAAACGCCAGGATGAGTCGCCCCGAACGAATGTTCAATCTGCTCGATCGATGGCAGGACCTCTGGGGAATTAAACGGCAGACCGCAGTATTTCAGTTTAACTAGTTTCATATTGTAAATTTCAATTATTTTGAGCCTTTGCACTACTGGGTCAAATATGAGTCGAATTCCATCATGAGGTAAGTTTATTACTAAATCTACGTCTAAAGGATTCTGAAAAACGTAAATTTTGATTTAGTATTAGTTGTCTGATGATGTAGAATGTATCATGAACGGTTGAATGAAACGTATACTCACACTATCACTATAAAGTACTTGTACTCCTCTTATAATGCCCACTTGGGATTGTATTATTGACACGGATTGGGAAAAATGCATACCTGGAATGATAAACATTGTCAAACCGCTCGACTCCTGACTCAAACAGCATAATTTTTCTTTCATCGACCACACGATATGTCCAATATCTACGCATCACTGAATTATTTCATATGATTCTATATTTAAAATATTTATCTCGTACGAGGATTATTTTCCACTTAATTATCGTCTTCTTAAATAACGATCTGAATTTGGCAGCGAAGGCAATACTTGTAAACAATTACATAATAAGCAACAAAATGTTCATAACAAGCACCATTTTCATTGTTTACGCGCGATTGTCAAACGGGCTGTTTACAAATAGAAGAAAATTGCCAAGTGCGAACGTTGATCTGACAGCAACATCGATAACATCAGACAGATGCGAGTAACGAAAGACATCCGCGAACCATCGATGGGATTTTCACGTTTGTTTCGAATAATTCGAACGTCGCAAAATTGTGCGTAATAACGATAGAGCGCGGGTGTTTCGTCACTTGCCTAAAATAAATTCCCACTGCTCGCAGCCGAGGGATCTCTCGGGCACCACCTCGAGTTCCAACATTTTCCACCGGATTTTGCCCGTCGCCTCGTTTCTTTTGTTAATTCAACTAGAACAGACGGTGCAACGCGTCTCCGAATATCATGTGAGAACTGCGCTGTTCCTTTGTCTACGTATATCGCACTATAACTAATCACCAGATAGCCATATTGCTTCCCAAACAATAAACCTCGATACTACTCTCTCACGGCAGGCAAACTGTCACCGAACAGCTGATACGTGCCGTGGAATATGTGAAATTTTATTAGACTACCGACCGTGTATATTACAAGGTGTTTCGATGAAGGAACTTCCCTTTGTAGTGGGTAGATGTCGCAATACTCGGCGGCACAAGCGGATGAGTCAAATACCGCGAGTTTTCGAGTTCAAATTCCTTTGGATCGAGCGAATTCAACTTACAACCGATTCGTGCATGCTTCTCTTTTTTTTTGTCAACCGACTATAAGAATAAATATAATACGATAAGATAATAGATTGAATACAATGCAATAGAAGACGATAATATTAATAATACGTACATAAACTGTTTACACGAATTAAATTACGTTAAACAAGATTGATTTTATAAGATTACTCATTAAACTTTTGCTATGATTCTTATTAATTACGGATTCATTCTAGTTTTTGGTAGTATCTCCTCTTTGTGAAATAATCTACACATTGTTCAATTAAATTATTAACAATTAATTGTTAATTGCAGATGACTGTTATGCAACACTATTATGAAGAAACAGCGAAAGGTTCGAGAATACCACAAAAATTGCAATACTGTTGCCGTAAAACCTTCTCTTCAGTTTATTATTATTATTATTATTATTATTGCTTTTCTCGATTGTACGTTTTACGAAATTATTTTGCATCAACAAAGAAAACTCGGTTTCACAACGCGGCGTACAATAAGAGCGATAGAATTGCATTACGAGATGTCGGGGTTAAAGACCACAGATAATCGAATCTTTATTTCTTATTGACTCGTCGCGGGGGGTTTAGGGATGATAAATGCGTGAAGCAATGTACAATGGAATAATTGGAAATCTTTGAGAAAAATATGATTCGATTTGCGAATGCAAATCGAAGCTTCCATTAATTGAAGCTCGAGAATTTAGCTTGTACTATTATACAAATGAAATTCTTAATTGAACAATTTACAAAGCTTAGTCGTAATTAATTAAAAATCATGAATGAAAATCAAAACGACGCACTGTTCATCATTAATATACTTAAATTAATTACATCGAAGATAATGATTGCACAGGCGGTCAGGATTGAAATCGGAGAACTTTGCCTTTTGAAATCATTGTCGATGTATACGTCGTGCGGTCGTGCCCACCGTGTTATGCAATCAATTGTGATAACCATATCATAGGCCACAGAGTCGAGCCTCCAGATACGTCAGGCCATGCGCGATTTTCTTGCATTACAAAGGACAAAGCCAGAGAGAATCGTCGAGAGGCCCAGAAACCTGATTTCGACTTTTCTGAGATGTCTTCAAACAGTAAACGGAACGTATGGCTTATCACGATACACTTAGGTACAAGATAAATCTAAGATTTATTATCATTTGCATACAATTTTATTGCACGCAATTACCCTCGAGTTTTTCATCATCGAAAGATCCATTCGAAGCAATTGACACGATCGCTTGACACGACAAGGTCCATCGCGCGTTCAACTCTCGCGGTTGGGTCAGGTAGATAAATCTAATCAGCGTCCAATAGTCCAACGCTTCTCGTCATTTTCGACACGCTTTTTTTTCGAGAAATCTCGGAGCATCATCGATGACACTTGACGCGTGTTCATCTGGATTAAAAATGGTGCCAAAACGAAATCGTGCAACTGAAGAGATAAACAATTCAGGACGATGCTCTTACGTTCATCATTAGGATTTTAGTTTCATCTTTCAATCGGTTTAATTATCTTTGTAACGCGTAAACATCAATAGATAATATGATAGAATGGTTAAAGGATAGTGGGCGAAATTTTGCACAGCCTCCGCATTGCTTTCCTAATGATCGCCAGTAATGCCTTATCGATCAATGAGTCAGGGAATGTATCATGGAAAACAAATTGTTTTCGTGTCCCTTGCCGCCCTAATTTCGAGGGAATGACGTTTTGTACCTCCGTTAACGAATTGTTAAGCAATATGAACATCATTCGGGTAACCGTGGAGTTTTCCAAAACGCTCCTTCCTTCGAACACGTCATTGCATCAGTAAACACTCGATTAACGTAATCAATAAATTGTTCCTTACTTTGCTACATTTTAAGAAACAGATTATTAGTGTAGCATTGAAAATAAGCGAGGAAGAGGTTGATCTCAGGTTGAACAAAACAGAAAATTTTCATCAACAAAAAATTAGCAACGTGAGCTATATTATAATGCAAACGCATTATCTCTTCTTAGCTGAACGAGTGATCGGTCACGATCCTTTTATCGTTTCTGCGAGACTCTATTATATTCCGTCTCGTCTGTGCAGTCTGGAAAAGTCTGGAAAATTAATGATTAATTAACCGAACCGGGGTGAAGAAAAATACTAGACGTTGATAAACTCAAACGATATTACCTTGAATAGACACATTATATAGTACTATAAGTAATCATACATTGGATCGTGAACTGTCCGATTGAATGTTTCGGAGAGTAATTTAATTGAATTTATCATAACTCAACTTTTAATATTCTCCAATTATCTGTTTTTTTAAAACCATTTTCATTTTATTTAAAGTGCTAGAATATTACCATTACTTGCTGTACCAAGAGCAACGGACACGTATGTAGAATTAACAGCAAGCCTTACGTGGGAAATTCTAATAACTCGCGTTACCATCGTCCATGAGTCCAGGAAATGAATCACGATTGATTAAAAGCATCGGGGGCCGCAAAAATGCAAACAACGAAGTGGCTCGAGAACTATCGATAAACAATAACGTTTCACGAATAGCGCGTGCTGGAAAGCTTAGATTGGAAAAGCGCAAAACGTGAACGTATGCGTTTCCTTTCTCCAAGCAATCACATATCGGCATTCAAGCAGTCTGACCGTAATCGACATCTCCACGATGTTTTATCTCAGACGAGTCGAGCCAAAGCACAGCGATATTAAAGATATTAAATATTCGAGGAAGTACAATCGAATTATTATTTAGTGTTTACCCAACGTTAACATTGTGGCCTGGTCCGTAGTTCACTGTCTGCCTGCGATAATTCGGGAATCCCGCTTTCCTCGCGATAACGCCACCAATCTATGCCGATATTATTTATGTGTAATAAAAATAGTAATATTTCGATATTTACTGTGCAGCACGTTATTGTCTATCCACAGTACACGTAGCAATCCTTCAGTTATTCATCTCGTCATGGATCATAAAATCATGTCCATCTCTTTAAGATGAACTAGTGACTCAAACTTCCAAATGGCTACGCTTTTAATAACTCTTCAAACAATCATAGACCGAGCTTCCCTCTCATCCATTCATCCCTTAATCACTCTCAGTTCAAGGTTCAGAGCGTCTCCTCGACGATCCCAGGATCAATCGATATCGATACGATCCTCAATCTTATCCGATTTACTTGTTTACCTGCCTACACGATACACCCAAATAAACACGAATCTCAACGCGTGCACCGGCAGATAATAATTACCCGAGCGTGTTGCGCGTCGCGGCTCTCTCGGCGATCGCGCCGCGTGCTAGATAGGCGGAAAGCGAAAGTGTTCGCGCGAAAATAGAAGAGCAAGTGGCGGGTAACGCTTTCAGTATAAAACGACCGGCCGCTGCAACCGATTTCGTCTTTATTACGAGCGTGGGTCGATTAATGGGCCGCCCGTTTGATTTGCTTTTACTTCGAGTGCCCGTGACCAGCCGCGGTTCCGTGTTGCCAATCGTGTGATCGGGTTCATCGATTACTGTTTCCACCTGTTTCGTCGCAACGTGATCCGTGAAGTATCACTGTTCGTGAGGATTACCATTGTGCCTATCGTTGCGACTACCTCTTCATCGATGCGAAGAGATCGATCAGCTGTTTGTGACGTCTTCCTTCTTCCGTCTACTCTGCAGCTGCAATTAAATCGCCACTGCCCAGCCGCCATCGATCGCTAGGGATCCAGATTTCTTCACTTGAATCTCCAGTGGAATCTTTTTCTTCTGTTCTTCTGTGGAGCTTCTCCTCCCGTGGAATTTCTTCTTCTCTTTCTCTATGACATTTCTTCGACTCCTCTTCTGCGGAATTTCTTCGACTCTTCTTCTGTAGAATTTCCTCGTCTCTTCTTCCGCGGAATTCCTTCGTCTCTTCTTCTGTGGAATTTCCTCGTCTCTTCTTCTACGGAATTTCCTCGTCCCTTCTTCTGTGGAATTGAATCACTGAAGGATTAAAGCACTGCAATATCCCGCGGATATTTCTCGTCCCGTTTTCATCGGCAAGTCGAAGAGCCGCGTCTTGAAGTGAACTTGCAAAATCGTTTCGAAGTCCAGCGACGATTTCCAACGCGTCTCGCGTCGTCCCCACTTCGCGCACCGGAAGTGCTCGCGGCCAATCCTCAGGGTGATTTACTTAGGACTCGTGCAGAAACCCCTGACGATCGTATAAAAACGAGCAGCGATGAATATGTCGGCGAGAATCGGTCCGATGCGTTGGTCGAATCTGGCCAGCAACGGTTTCCGGCGCGTCAGGAGTTTCAGCGTGCTCGCCGCTTCCGTTAAGAGAGGATCCTCGGGAGCTTCGTTGAGGAACCTTCATTGCTTGAGATCGGTTAATTCGGTGAACGTCCTGGGAGGGCGAGAATTTGCGATTCTCAGCAGCGAAGCGAACAGGAGGAAGATGCCGCACGCTGTCGACATTTATTATCCACGGTGAGTACCTTTTCTTATTAAAAAAAGAAAAAACTACTTTAGATACAAACATTGTAAGAAGCGGGACCTCAAGAAAATATGTATTTATTGAAGAATTTTTATTTAAATGTTCAATGTAATATAGTATTATTTTTTTTTTTTAGAGAATTTGGATTTAATGAGTTCAATATTCGCCACTTTATTTTAATAAAAATCCTGCCGGTTTTTACACCATGATTTTTTCTTTAACATTGCTTTAAACATTCTTCGCATGCAGTAGGCAAATTGTTTGATATCCCAACATCCATTCACGTGTACTCTCTTAGCACAAAATCAATATTATTCACCGTAATACCATAAAAGAGGCTAAACGCTCGGCTGATACCGTTGAATACCAGAGAAAATTACGACCCCCTGTTTCAAGTACGCTTTGAAAAGCAGATCGTGGTCGCACGAATAAATTTCAGTTGCGTTACACAACAATCTGAAATCGTTCCCCTTTCTATCAAATGACAGCGATATTATTTCGCTGCGCGCGGGCAAAATTCTGAAACGTTAGAACGGTAGCTTAATTAAATATATGTATCGGATTGTTATTGCATAATGTTACCGTAATATCGAATGCAATAGAATCTTACGCAATTTGTATACACTGTTTGTTTACCGTACTATTAATAGTACTTTTCTGAAGAAATAAATTGTATATAGTAAATGTTGACAAGCATTTCTTGCCGTTTATTTCGAATGTTATGTTCTAATGAGTCGTTAATACAAAAAGGTAAATGCTAGCAGATATTAAACCTAAGCAGCAAACTATCGCGCTGCTGGTCGTGGCAAGCGTAAAAAATCTATGTTTTCCCTTCGGCAGGGTTTCTGTCTGATAAAGTGAGAGTCAATCGATCGACACGCTTTTAAGAGATACGCGCTCCACAGAACAACCTGTTACACCACTCCAATATTTCCGATTAGAGTTTTACGCGATAGGAATGGTACTGTATCTCCTTCAGTTTGGAAGATTACGTTTTTTAATTACTGGGCAATTAACTACTTGTATAAGAGAGTATTAAAAAAAGAAAATAGAAGTAGGTAGTACTCTATACATATAAGCACTCTATAAACAAATCTGAAAATATTTATATTATAATAATTACTCGTCAATTATATCCTCCGTCAGTTTTAGCGAGAGCACTTCATTTGTCTGATTCGCGAAATTCGCCCCGCAAGAAAATTTCCTAATTCATCATCAAACAGCAGAATTATCATAGCATGTAAACGGTAAATTCTTCAAACGAAGAACGATTAAGTCGACATTTCTGAGACTTCTTCGCGTGAGTACTCGTTGGTGGTAATTTCATATCGCGTATGTTGAATTGAATATTAATTTATCGAAAGGTTAACGTATGTCGATTGAAATTTGAAACGAATCGAATCCCTTTCATTTTTTTTTTCAGAGTGTCTACACTCGTCACTAAGGTGGCGAAGAATCCCTCCGTTAACGCTTACGAGTACATAGGAAAAACGCCACTGCTAAACGCCCTACCAGAGCCGCTCTCTCCAAAACTTCGTTCGTACGTCGAGGAATGTGCGGCCCTTTGCTGTCCGAGGGATATTTACATTTGCGATGGAAGCGATGCAGAATACGACTACTTGTTGAAGCTTTTGGAAGCAAGTGGAACCATCACTCCTTTGCCGAAATATGAGAATTGGTAAGAGCATCGAAATGAAAGGAAGAAATTATTGATGAGATGATTAAACGATACAAAAGTGCAAGGATTTAAATTTAACAGATTTCCTACAATTTATTCAAGATGAGAATTAAAAAAAAATTCTTTAAATACGTATCTTTCTATTTTACGCATACTTTATTCCAATCAAAAGCATTTTATGGCCAGTACATCTTAATATATAATTGTTTGCCACTTGCAATTAAGAATCTTAGGCAGTTCAGCGTGTAGTATTATTCAATATACTTATTTCTTATTTGCATCATCGCTTCCTTCGGATCGTAGCTGGCTGGCCAGAACAAATCCAGCAGACGTGGCCCGGGTAGAGAAGCGTACGTTCATCAGCACCGAATCCAAACGGGATACAATTCCTACGCCCCGCGATGACGTCACTGGCGAACTGGGCAACTGGATCTCTCCAGCGGACATGGACAAAGCTGTTTTGGAACGTTTTCCCAGATGCATGAAAGGTCGCTCACCACACATTATCTCTAATAAACGAGTACAGTTTATTATTTTCAAACTGACACAGATCAATGAAGTAATACGATTTGAAACGATCGTTTCAGGTCGAACGATGTACGTCATCCCGTTCAGCATGGGCCCAGTAGGATCGCCTTTCTCGAAAATCGGAATAGAAATCACGGATTCTCCGTACGTTGTCTGCTCGATGAGAATAATGACCAGGATGGGGAAGAACGTTCTCGAGAATCTCGGTAACGATGATTTCGTTAAATGCCTGCACTCCGTCGGTGTTCCGAAAACGGAATCCAAGGTGGATGTTAGCCCCTCGTGGCCCTGCGATCCAGAGAGGACTATCATTCTTCATAAACCAGCGAAAAATGAGATCGTTTCCTACGGTAGCGGTTACGGTGGGAATTCTTTGCTGGGTAAAAAGTGTTTCGCCCTCAGGATCGGCTCCACTATCGCCCGGGACGAGGGATGGCTTGCTGAGCACATGCTTGTACGTAACAATATTTCTATACCCTTTTTCCTTTTATGTTCTTCAGAATATATTGAATGCTCAAACGTTTTTGGCGTCGAAATGACTGTCACACGGACAGGCTGTGAAAATTGTTGCTATTCAAGTTTAATCAAAGTGCTACTATTTTCATGCACGTTCATTCTACCTTGATTCTTTTATAGAAATAGTCCGATTTTATTCTATAATTGTATGATGCCAAACTTAAGTATGAAACAAAACAATTTCCCTCTATCGTGCCTAATTGTACCGCTTCTAATTCTTCCATTATTAGACCAAAATTCGTCAGCACATCATATTATATAAATTAGATTATTTGCATTCTTTATTCTATGGTTCCTTAATATTTGTATGTTATTTTACTTGAATATTCTAATTCTACTAATTCCTCATTGACCCGAGAGATTCTGTACCAATTACATACTTTTCCCAGATACTTGGCATCACGAATCCGAAGGGTAAAAAGCGCTACATCGCCGCGGCGTTTCCCAGCGCCTGCGGCAAGACCAACTTGGCCATGATGCAGCCGACCTTGCCCGGTTACAAGATCGAATGCGTGGGTGACGATATCGCTTGGATGCGGTTCGATCGGGACGGCAGGCTTCGCGCGATTAATCCCGAGAACGGTTTCTTCGGGGTGGCGCCTGGCACCAGCTACGCTACGAATCCCAACGCGATGAGGACCATCTTCAGGAACACGATCTTCACCAACGTGGCAGCCACCAGCGACGGGGGTGTCTTCTGGGAGGGTTTGGAGGAAGAGATCGCCGATAGGGTGGATGTACGAATTTACTTTCTCACCCCGTTGTTCGCTCGAAATTAATATTAAATAATGCAAACTTAATCGTACAGCTTGGCTTAAAGGAAATGCAATATTTCGCAGAGAATTGTAGAATCGATTAACCGTATCTTCTGGACCTTTTATTATTGAAAGTATCTTCCAAATTGCCAGATCACCGACTGGCGAGGGAACAGGTGGATCAGAGGATCGAAGACACCCGCAGCGCATCCGAACTCGAGATTCTGCTCCCCGGCGAGACAGTGCCCGATCATCGATCCCGCTTGGGAGGATCCGACCGGCGTCCCCGTCGACGCTATACTCTTCGGTGGCCGAAGGCCGGAAGGCGTTCCTTTGATCTATCAAGCTAGAAATTGGCAGCACGGAGTGTTTATCGGCGCTTCGATGAGGTCCGAGTCCACCGCTGCGGCGGAACACAAGGTTCGTCGTCGTTTAACCATTACTTTTTTTGTTTTTTTTTTTTTAATTAGACGAAATAAAGCAAGATAAGATCAAATTAGAATGGAACGGGGTGTGTTGAAACAAAATCGAATGGAATTAACTAAAATGAAATGACGTGAAATCGTTAAAAAGAAAGAAAGTAATACGATATCTGGCACAATTATCTATAATTAGGGCAAGGTGATCATGCACGATCCATTCGCGATGAGGCCCTTCTTCGGCTACAACTTCGGCCACTATCTCGACCACTGGCTCAGCATGACGCAGGTGAAGAACGCCAAGCTTCCAGCGATATTCCACGTGAACTGGTTCAGAAAGGGCGCGGATGGAAGATACCTCTGGCCGGGATTCGGCGAGAACTCTCGCGTCCTCGACTGGATACTCCGCAGAATAGACGGCGAGGACATTGCCGTCGACTCGGCCGTGGGTCTGCTGCCTAAATTGGAATCGTTCAACTTGAACAATTTAAACGGTAACGTGGACATGGAGGAGTTGCTACGGTTACCAAAGGACTTCTGGCGGAACGAAGCCGAGGAACTTGGGGAGTACTTCGACGCTCAAGTGGGCGGCGATTTGCCCGTTGCGATTCGCGCGGAGCTTGATCGTCTTGCGCGTAACGTCGAACAGCTTTAAGCGAATCGTTTCCGTGTTGAACTCCAAACGAAAGAAAGAATGTAGGAATTCAATTATTTTCCTGGTCCGAATTGGGAGTTTTTGTTTTCTGTATGAATTTTAGAGAATCAGATTGTAAATCGATTCGTGTACAAGTCGGGGATGGGGGTAGTTTCATTTTATTATTGACCGGCTCTTTAGATTTGCTTTTGTTGAACTGCAAAAGTAGTATTACCGTGTAGTCTTTTTTTATTCGAACGTGATCATCATGCTCATCGAGACAGACATTTCCGTGGATGTTTCTTTTTTACAATTATCTTTCATTTTCATTCTTGTTCCCATTATCGGGCAAATGCTACTACGAATGGTTGAAGGAAATTCCTGTATAAGGGGTGTATGCGAGGGGAAACTGTGTGCGAATGAGAATCAAGTAAAAAAAAGGACATATGTATATTTTGGATGCAACTCTTGAAAATAAAAAGTTCTGAACAAAAATATATTACATATTTCTCTGAACTATTTTGTAGGAAAACACGGTATATGATTGGAATGAAACAGAGAAACAGGATATTAAAATCAAACAAGGTATACATATAGTTTTGCTAATCGTATTTACTGATCCAATACTTGAATTTCCTACGTACCCTATACCAATGAAAGACCTCATACACGAGACACTCCAAACTGTACATTCGGATAAATGTTACAAGAATATTGCGATCGTATACGTACAGAGTGAAAATCTTAGAAATGGTTTTGTTCGTGTTGAATGTAATGTTACTTAAAACTTAGACAAAACAAGACAAGATCGGGCTGAAGATTAAACGGATTGTCTATCTCGATCAATGCGTCCTACATGTTACAATCAACCAATAGAGGAATCTATCCTAAGTCGAAATGATATTTTAACAATTCGCTTAAAATTTTCCCAATACAATTGGACGTTCATTTTAATATTTCATTGCCCGTGTGTCAAGTATCGAGAAGTTGTAGAAGACCATATTATCATCTCGAGATTCGCATATGGCATATATGGATATATATTACATAATTGAAAATATATTATGCAATTTAAAAGAATTAACTAATAGGGGAAAAAATATCGCGCGTGTCAAACGCGTGGATTATGCAGCAGAAGGATTTAAATGTTGTCCAACGAGACTTTTAATCTAAACTATTGCACTTTCTCGAATCACTGTTCCTTCTATTTACAACGTTTAATTTTCTCGAGAGAAAATGAAAGTAACAATTTTGGATCGTTGGAAATAGATAAGTCTTATAAAATATTTCATATCACATTCAGGAAATAACAATTTCGAACTAAGGGGATATCTTTTTACGAACTAGATGAAGGTAAAAGAATGATTAAATTTAGCAAGTTAAATAAAATAGAGAATTCAAAATTTAAAAACTTTCATAAATATAATTCGGTATGATTAATTTAATATTGTGATCTTTCAATTGGAATCGACACTATAAGTGATTCTGCAATCGCACAACGTTGTATTTTTGCCTTCATTTGGTTCGTGTAATACAATGATACTATTCCGATAACATGTACCTAATTCCACGAAGTACAATATTAGTTAATATTTAAAACCTCCCCTTTGTTGGTCACGATAATTAAAAAATGGAGAAGCGACTCCGACATACGCGAATTTATTATTTCTATCTTCTACAGTCATGCAATTTTCAAGAAAAAGAAAATCGTATGTCTAAAAGCCTTCTCCATTCGTCACAGAATTGGCTTCCTTCTTCGTCAATAGTTTTCTATATACAAATTCAATTCTACCTTTCTACCATATATCAGTACATTCATTGTCTAACGCCAGTTACATAAGTTCACAAAGAATCACGTAATATACATATATTATACTTTTTATGAGATATCCCTTCCAATTACTAAAATCGATATAACATATTCTGGCATATACTACGAAGACTAGAACATTACATTTTTCATCAGTCCATAGAACTTCAGCACTTTGCAACTTTGCGTCCTCGCATAGGCAATTACTCTGTGTTCCTGATTCTATTTCGTTATTTTCCTTTTGGCATGCGTATTTGTATATTCTAGGTTTCACAGCAACTTGCAATTCGATACACCAGTAAATATACTTTCAGTATAGCCGTTTATGCGTTGCTCAAAATTGAAATTTGAAGAAGACGCGAAGATCTATAAAAGCAACTGATCCGCAATATTAAAATCACGCCTATTGCTATTGAATATAATTGACGATAACATTTAAGAAGTATATCTGAAATTAACAATTTGTGTAAGGCAATAAATATGAGATAGCACGGTTTCAAAGGAGAAATATAAAGAAGAGATAATTTCTGGTTCACCATTCCTCGCATTGAGTCGTTGTATTTGAATAATTGCTTGCTTTAAAAATATAGTGCTAAACTCTTTACACGCCACACGCTAATTAAAAGTGATAGACCTCAATTGCAACTTTCCTAATATCTCACAAATTGAAACAAACACACGGAATTGTGCTAATTCGCCTTATTCCATTCTAGATTGCAGTACATTTCGGAGAAAAATATCTCCGATAGACAGTATTTTATCACTTTACGATAATCCATGAACACATAATCTCTCATCTCAGTGAATATGTTTAATTTCAATGTGCGTAATGAAATAATCGTTCCTCAAATATCTGAGAAGACGAACGTTATGAATTTATTAAAAAAAAACAAAACAAATTTGTGAACTATAAAGTAACGCATCGAACGACACTATTAATCATGTCTCGTGTCTACTTCAGGTCAGTAGAGTCTAGAAAATGTAGCTTCGAAGATAAAAGAGAGCTTCATCAATGATCCGCAGTAGCTTTCTGAAACTTGTCGCGTGCAACGGATTCATATACAATGGCAAGTGTTATTGTAAAACCTTCCGACTAACTGCGCTTCAGTATTTTTCAGTACAGTTGTCCATGAAAATTAATTTCAAACACCATCCCGCGCGTACAGCAGTTCAGAGCCTTTCGAGACATTAAGAAACAGCTGCGTAGTCACCCTTTCCCGTTAAAGTAAAATCTCAGGTACGTACACCTCACCCGTTATTCTGTTTCACCGTTTCTAGCGCGTGTGGTATGCACAATGGACATAGTATCTCCGGCTTCGCCGTCTGGGATAACATTTGCCCTAAGTACTGAGCCGTACACGGAAGAACCAACGATTCCGATGTCAGCAATTCCGCTTCCATTGTCGAGATCACTTCCGTTTTATACTTTGCCAACGGAAAATGATGGCCGCACGTAAAAATCATCTTGTCCCCTTCGGTGCCGAGGAATCGATGCACGGCCTCCGGATCCTGAAAATGTTTAATTTAATAAAATAACCACCGGTGAAATGGTTGCGGAATGAATAGTGAGATCAATTTAATGTACGTTTACGAGTTACCTTAATATGGACAAACGATTTCGAACCATGAACATTAGAGGATACGGTGCTTATTACTCCTTCCATCATTTGCTTTGAAGTATTATTTCCGCTCGAACCTGGATAGCCAGTTAAAGGGGGCCCGTAATGGTGGGCCGTTAAAGAAGACAGTAGTTTGATAAACTCAGGAGCAGGCTGATCTATAATGCAACATTAATTAACTTGCTAGAAAATATAAATTTAAAATCTTGATGCACGTTTCCTTTTTATTTGGACTGCACACCTTGATCGATATGATGCAGTAACATGGAACACACTTGGATGCAGAATTTCACGGAAAACAAATTATTCGCAACGAAGCGCCTCGTTTCTTCTGTATCGTTTTTATTCGCGTCTAAATATTTATCCAGTATCTCTTGGCTGAAAGAAAGATTTAAGTAATGAGGCATTATGATAGAGACATTATCGTTCCATTGACACACCTGTGTAATGATCTTACCAGAACAACAGTAACCCGAGGGGATAAAAGATCGACTGAAGATGCTCCAAAAACACGTTCTCTATACTCTGTATCGGCAAATCGTGTTCGATCCAGAAATCGAGCGCGTCTTGTAATATCTTACACTTCGTCGTGTCCGTCTCGTTTTCCATCTCGTTCAGGAAGAACTTGATCACCCTGATAGCTTCGTTGGTTACGGTGTTCTGCCGAGATCGCGTAATCTTCTTCTCAAAAATCATTCCGTTGCTTTCGGTCATTTGATCAATAGTTTCCTTCGTAGAAGTAGAAGTACGCAGACTTTCTTCATCGGCTTCCGCCTTTTCCTGTTTGCTCTGAAAATCCTTGAAGATAAGATTCTCCATCCATTCCTCCGAGTCGGAGCTAACATCGGAATCGAAATTGTCCTCGAATATACCCAACGGTGGATTCTCGCATTTAATGTCTTTGCACAAGTCCTCCAGTCCACCCTGGCAATCGAACGTGTACAACTCTTGCTGAAGCGTTTGCAAGCTGTTCAATGATTTGCTGGCAGGAATTTTCATTTTGTTCCTTGCCGCGCAATCCTCCACGGAATCCATTAGGTTCTTCTCCACCTGCTTATTGAACAGCTCTGTGTTCCTTTTAACTTGACGAATCGACGAGGATTTCTTATGCAAATCAGAGTCCTCCAAGGATTCGAGTTCCGATCTCTCGTCCAGATTCTCAGACTTTGAGCAGGATTGAAGACTCAGAGCGTGCAGGATTTTCAATTGATACGTAAACGCTTCGGAGATATTATGCTGCAGCATAGCCAGTTTCGAGCAAACTTGATAATTCTCCAATTCGATGCACTGGAATGTAGAATTATACAAATTTCATATTTTCTTTTCCAGCGAAGTTTGTAGAAAGTTTGTTAATTACTAATTGGGCCAACCTTCTCGACGATCCTCGAGGAATCATATAAGCCGCAGAAATATTCTAACGCGTGATGCAGCGTCAGTTCGCCCGGGGATTTCTCGATAACGCTTAAAGGACGAATCGCACCCGCCAACGATGGTATGTCGTAGCTCTGATAACAAATTATAGGGGCTGGGATATTAGGAACTTGACTGGGCACGTCCAAAGCTACGTGCGACGAATGAGGGAGCCGCACAACTCGCTTTTTAATCAGCACAAGCTTGTCGTCGCTGTCTCGAGCGTCTTTCGCGGGCAGACGTCCTAATTGCGCTCTGCTGTTATTGCCCCATGCTAAAACTGTGCCACCTGAAAGAGAATACGTAGAGAATACGTCTAGTTAAAAAGATCTGTACTCTGAAGTACGATCAAACAGAACGCAATGAATATAAACTATATCCTGTTCCTCCACTTATTAAAATACCTGGTTGAATGGCGATTGTATAATCGTATCCGCAATAGACGCCGACAGTTTTAATTACAGGACTGATCTTCTCCCTAAAATCGTTTGTTTCCGATTGACCATCATTTCCGTTTCTCTCCATAGAATTCGATGCTCCACTGTCGAATTCCTGTTCCTCTTCCACCCGTTTATACGCGTTATGCCTAGGCGGTACTTGAGCCAAGATCGATGCAGGATTGTAACACAGCGGTGTCGGGATGAGTACTTCCCTTCTGCTCCCGTTGCCTATCTGCCCATCTAAATTCCTGCCCCACGTGTACAGCGATCCATCCTTCGTCACTAGAGCATTATGATGGCAGCCTGTCGATATCTATTGCAAATAATAAAATCACCAATAATACTTCCTGCAGTAAAGAAATGATAATAAAACGATAATCGTGTTTATCGAGCAATTAAGAATGATGCAGCCGACCTGTATGATATCCCCGTTGACCAAACTGGTATCTACGATAACCGGCTTCAAATGCGTTTGAGCCTCCTCGAGCGATCCAACGTTTACATTCTTCAAGCAAACGTTGTCCGATTGTCTCCTCCTCTGCGTGTCACCGCTGCTTCCAGTCGCTTTTGCTTGTACACTTTTATTTCGCGCACCGCTGTCCAAGGTCTCCTCGTTCGCCTCGGTTTTACACGCTTGATCCGCGCCTTTCTCAAACTCGTCGATATTTTCGAATTGCTTCGCGATACCGTCCCGATGCTCGAGAATACGGGTCCGCTTTTGCGTTTGCGCCTGCAGCCGTAGAACCTGAGGGCTGGCTCCCCATACGTACAATTTGTTCGTGCAACTAACGGCGAGCTGAAAGGATGCGAAATGTTAATTAGTATTCGTAAATATTGCCCACAAAGTTGTAATTAAGCAACGGAACCTTACATTATGAAAATATCCACTTGCGATAAGTGATATTTTCTCCGATAAAGAGACTTTCATTGGCACTGAACTCTTAACGTTACACCCCAGCCCCAGCTGGCCGAAAATGTTGCAGCCAAACGCGTACACGATACCCTCCGTGGACAGGGCAAGTGTGTGTGCATGGCCAGCGCTGATGGAACGGACAACAGTGCCCAATAAACACGTAACTAGCGTCGGGGTGATTTTTTTCTCCGTATTACCATGGCCCAATTGACCATGCACGCCCCAGCCCCAAGTAAAAACTCTGCCATCGGCGGTCAATGCAACGGAATGATACTGGCCGGCCGCTGCGTCAATGATAACTTCCTCCGCTAAATAGGTAACCAATTCGGGGCTTGAACATTGTAAAATCTTTCCCAGACCTAACTGACCGAAGCGACTTGAGCCCCATGCGTAAACGCCGTTATTCGTAACCGCCAATGTGTGGCAATGTCCGCAGGACACACTGAACACTTCGATTTCCATCTTTCGAAAGAAAGTTATGGGCTGAGGGGAACCGTATTTTAATACGGATGGACCAGTACCTAAGGAAAACAGAAATGACATTAATTACAAGGAATAATGTAAACACGTTCACGGTCCGAGCAGAAGGCGTACTTTCCAGGAATTCCACACACGTGGGTCAGCGGACTGTGAACGTGTTAATAACGTTATACAATTCTCGATACAAATATGCTAATATATGTTCATTCGTGTGTCCTCACCTAAACAGCCTTGCACAGAACTTCCCCATATATAAACGTTTCCGTTCCTGATAAGTGCAACGTGGGAGAAGCCAGCGCATAGTAGTCTCCTTTTAAAATCGGCCCCGGAATTGCTACGATTATGCTCCTGTTTCAATCATTATACAAACGTGAGATTGTTTGATAGTAATCGAATGTAGAATAAATTCTGCATACGCTTACCTTTTTATGTACCAGTAATTCAATGTTACACGTGAGAGAGGAGTCTTGATGTAAAACGGATCTCTTGTAAATCAAAGTCAGTAAAATCAATAGAAAAGTTTCTACGATTTCCTCTATTAACGTATCAGCCTCATCCTGCGCGGAGAATGAAAGGATTAATCAATCACGCTTGAATTAACGAGTTCAATGGTTGAAAAATGAATTGTCCCGGTTTACGCACATTTTCCACGAGATCTATAGAATCGCATTGACTAGATTGAGAACTGTGCGACGTAGTTCTGTGCCGCATCCGACATCGCACTATTCTAGGTCTGATCATTGGATTCGTTGGATCGTACAGTGTCACTAATCTCTAAAAGAGACATAATCGAAATATAGAAACACGTGTTTGTACTATCATTACATTAGAAAAATGTTCCGCAGATCGCACCTGAAGTACAAAAATTTGAGAGTCTTGTAGATTATCAAGGATATACGACATATGACTTCTGGCTAGCTCAGGATTTACCAGCATTGCTTGCATCAAATTTGGCTCGCTGATGCATATTAATAAACCATCTGAAACAAAATTAAACGAGTAATAAAGAATTACATGTTCGCTTTGCAAAGTCTTTGAACAGCTTTCTAATGTAATTAATCATTACATGGGGTTGGAGAGTAATTGCTCGAATGGAAAATATGTATTGTCTTCATAAGGATATCCAACATCTGCCCATAGAGACCCTTCTGTGTCGCCAAGTGGTGCAACACTTCCCACAGGCCCGTTTGTCCAGCAATATTAACTGCTAGCAGTTCGTCGTAAAAGGAATTTGTGGATAAGAAATACCTGCGAAGCAAATAGTTATTTTTAAATGACTCGTTCATAAGACTTCCATATCATATTCAACTAAATGCTTACAGGAATTCCTTGTATATAACTTTAGACTTCTGAGTGGAGACTCTAAGCGTTCGTTCGATGAAAGAGAGAACGCATAAGTTGGAAAGATGTATTCTAGCTGCAACTGGTAGCTCGCCGATAGCTGGAGACGCTAAGCAATGCGTGAGACAGCGCAATAAATCCGCTGTGTAGCCAACTGACGCGAATTTTAACATACTCTTCACTATTCTGCACTGGAAGAAATAATCGTGAATGTAAGCATTAAAATGATATCGATTTGCTGCTTCTTCTTCATTCGGCGTCCGCTTACTTTGGATAATTTATAGCAAGCAACTGCACGCGAAAATTCTTTATTGGTCAAAAGTATATCACCAGCTTGCTCTAGTAATTGTTGTGGATTGATGCCGAATACTATGGCTAATTTCGCAGCCCTTTCGAGATCATTGCACTTCAATACAAGCTCCATGAAAATCGATAATATTGGCTTCCTGCAAATAAAGTTACGAAGATTTGTAAGTCCGTCGACGTGATTTATTAATTTAAAAGAAATTTACCTTAAAACAACTTTATACACGGAGTGATTCGTCACAATTGTACAAGTGTCCAAGTGAGGTAAATCAATTCTAATATCATTTATTCCTTTTGGCAACGTGCACTTGTTTTTACTATCTTCCGAAACTGTCGGCGTGCTATTCGTTAAATCGATCGTTCTGTACACAGCGCGGATCACTTCTTTGCTATTCACTAAAGAAAAGTGACCAACAATGCACTCTGGATTAAATTTACAGTTATTGCTCTTACGGGTTTCGGATAATCTGTCTGATATTACATACATTACACGCTGACTGGGGTCAGTGATAAAAAAAAATCGTTGCGTTAACAAAAAATCTCTACAACAATCTAATACTGTATGCGCTGATAATGGTACAGTGGTAAAATTAGGTCCGTATACCTGTAATCGTAAAAATGATTTCTTTAACGCTTGTCACTCATAGTTAATTAAACAAATTAACGAGGTATCTCCTTACGAATAGCTGGCTCGACAGAGAATGGTAGCACGTATACATTTGTTGCCCATCCCTGTCCAATTGTGATATTAGGAAAACTTTCTTCGACATTGCCTCTGGCGTTATCTGATTCTGATTCACTTCTTCTGCAGAAGTGTCCGAATTAACAATTGCGTTCTGACTATTTCGAGTGCTTGTAATATCTGTGAAATTAGCAAAAGCTGGTTGTTAGTTATTTCCAGTGAAATTTAAATGCCATATTCCGTCCTAAATATATACGGACCGTACTGCAAATTTTCTCCCAACGTCTGGCTTTTTGTCTCTATCAATTTTTGTCTAAGTACAGCGAGCTTGTCCATGGACAACTGCTTGAGTCCTTGCAGCCTGGATCTGGTCGAGGCGAATATTCTCGTGTTATCGTAGATGTTATCATTCATGTGCACCGCATTGTACGACTCCCCATTGTCTAAATGATTCAAACAACTGTATGTACGCTGCTCTAAAAGCAATTTCCATTGTCGTCTCGATTGACTCGTGATCAGCAGGGACACGATGTCGTTACTTTGATCGCGACAAAGGTGCAGCGTCTCGATATTGCCCTTGACTTGCGTCACGTTCGTTTGGTGGCCCGTTTCGAGATTTATAAATATAATCTCGCCGTACTCCGTTCCGATAATGCCAATCTCGGCAGGTATTACCGCGCTTTGCCACCATATAATCGCGCTGGGCCTAAAAATTAAAGAAAATTAGAACAACGGAAAATGTTAAATCATAATTCCATTTGATCGAAGATTAAATTGTACTTTGAATGAGACGACTGTGAACTGATCGAGGGAAACGAAGTTATATCATCGCTGGTCCATCTTCTATCCCTCTCGAAATTATCGTCAACGAAGCATAATGTAGGAATTATGTATATCGATCCGTCTATACTAGCAGAGAGCAACCAAGTTCCCGTAAAGTGGAAGCACAGGGCAGAGATTTGTTTATGAGATCCTTGGAACCAAGGTATCCTCTTGATTATCGGAGCGGACGTCGGTTCTTTCTTATAGTATAAAAAGATTTCTGCGTTCCCTGTCGTAAGTGATAAGAATGATCTGTTCTCGTATTCGCAATGAGCACTGTGCAGTATCTCCGTCGCTTTGATTACGCATTGCAACTTGAATAAGCCCTCCTCGATGAAATGATTTGTTGGCTGAAAGCCCTCTGCGCTTATCTCCTCGATCATTATATTTAAAAATATTGTTGAACTTAATACTACCTGAAATATAATGTATCGTGTTAGAAAGTTATTAAACAAATTCTTTGAAAGAACGTAATGCGCAGTAAAGGAGATGAAGTAGATTTTCGACAATTTCAATTTTCGATAGGTATGATATTTTGGAGGATATACACCTTGAAATTTGTTAATTAAAATAATATGTCATAATTTATTTACAGCGAAACATATTGGATTAAATAAGTTCAAGAAAACGCTATAAATTTCTTCGGGATAAAAATATCTTAATCAATGCAATGAACAATTTTAAATAACCGTCAGAAATTATTAAGAATACAGCCCAAGACAAAACGTGAAAAATTTACGTACGAGTTAATGATCATTATGCGTTATTCGCTGTTGCGTGACATGTCGAATAAATTATTTAACAATATACAGGGAGCCGTTATACCTATGTTTATACACTTGTAAAACAATACAGCTGACGAGAGGTGAGGTTCGCTTGTTAAAAAATTCTTGTGCTAAAAATAAATGATCACTAAAGGAACCTGGAGCAAACGTCACATTGCGCATTCCGCTCGAACGTGATATCTTTGTCAGATATAAGAAATGAACAACAATTATTTATTCACGGTGCATCACATTTTTACAATAACACCTCCGTCAAATTTCCAAACGTCAGAATATCAAGGTTAGATAGTCTCGTAATCATCAGCGACACCATAATGAGAAAATAAAAATCCCTAGTTCGAGCACGAGTGTTTCTTAAAATTCTGTCAAGGATGTAAAGTGGCGCCGTCTCGCGTTCGATGTCGCATACTACCCAACTGTGTTCCCAAAATGTTAATTTTAACAATTTTGGCCGAAACCAAACACGAGATGGCGCCACGTGTACCTTTGCCCGAAATCGCAAGTAGTATAAGTCAATCATAAGTAAGACACGTAAATTGGCAGATGTCAGACATACTTTAGTTATGTGCACTTTTTAACTATACACCTTTTGGCGACATTGTTGCTAACTGCGTTCCCAAAATTTTCGCTTTGCAACTTTGTTCTGATTTCAAAAAATCGAATTAAATTTTCTAAAACGGGTTAATTAATTAACAAACATCAATTTACAATTTTAAATACCCATAACTATCGATAGGAAAAATTCAGTATCGATAGTTATAGGTGTTTAAAGTTGTAAGTTGTAGCGTGCAATAAATAATAAACACTTGCATAAATGTATTTTCATCACGATGCCCAGTGGTCCAACTTTGGGAAACTATCGATAGTGTCGACTATCGATATTTCTCTACTACGTCACTAGAAAGTATTGTCATTTGAAGCGCGTATCGATAAAATGGTGGACGGGTAGTGAATATCGACGAATGAGCCGTATGTGCATTAAAGTTTAAAGGATTCATTTAAAGCAAATCGCTGCACCATACGTTCTACGTGTAACACGAAAGGTTAAGAAATGGGTTCGAATAAACGGCACAAGACCGAGAAGACCCGGGACGTTAAGAAGAAGCGTCACCGCAGTCGTTCGCGTAGTTGTACGCCTGAACGCGAGAAATCGGATAAGCACAGGCATCACAAAAAGCATAGAAGGAAAGAGCGCAAGGATTATGACAGCGATGGTTATTATCTGATTCATTCTTTTTTTTAAATCGTACTCAATCGTTGCACACAGACTTCTCCGGTGTTGCGTGTTCGTTTTCGAAATCTATCTACGCGCGCCACTTTGCGAACGTAATTATTTCGCGTCCGAATTAATCGAACTTCTCAATTTAAACCCGTTTACTTTGTCTTTGAAAGTACGGTCGTGTTCCACCCAACCTATGGAAACATACTTTATCAGTTTCAAGTACAAGATTAAATATTTTGGAGGTTGTCGAAGTGAATAATATTTATGTCTCGCAATAGGTACATAAGCGTTTTCTATGATGAGCATACAGTACTTAATATCGGTTAATGCTACGCTCCTTTTTCTTTCAGTCGAAATAATCAACGCGCCTCCACCGCCGAAGATCTCTAAGTCGTCGCATCTGTCGACGCCGCCGCCTCCGGAAATCTCCAAGCAACGCAGTCCGTCGCCGAGCAAAGGCGGCGGAGCCCAGACTTCTCTGTCTATCGAAGAAACTAATAAATTAAGAGCAAAGTTAGGATTAAAGCCATTGGAAGTTGATAGCGCTCCTAAAGATGACCCGAATAAGATTAAAGATGATTTGGGAGAGTTTTATCACAAGCCAGCTCCCGATGTCAACGAAAAGCTGAAGAGCCAGAAACTAAAGGAGAAGATCGGTATTCAGAAGCAGAAGAGAGTAATCGAAGCTAACTTATCCAAAGTAAAACCATTAGGTGAATGCGATTCCGATGATGATACGAAATCGTGGATCAGTAAAACTAGGCGTTTGGAGGAGGAAAAAAGGAAAGCGGAGGAAAGGGTATGTCACGAATCTTTTAGGCATAAATTGCAGGTTGTTCCACGTTTGTAACAAACAGTACATTTCGAAATTTTTTTGTCAAAGGCTAAAATGTTGGATCAATTGGATGAGGAATTCGGAATTGGAAATTTAGTCAAAGAGGAGATACACGCTGCTCGTAATACAGCGTACACCGACAAGAATTTAAAGGGTTTGAAAGTGCAGCATAATATTGTAAGTATATTTACAGTTGCTGCGTTATTTAGACAAATTTAGAATTCATTTAAATTAAGCGGTAATGTTTAAAATTCAACAGGAAAAAATTGAAGAAGGTAAAACAGTTATTTTGACATTAAAAGATCAGGCAGTATTGGACGAAGGCGAGGACGTGCTTGTTAACGTAAATATTACGGACGAAGAGCGCTATGAACGCAACATATTGAATAAGACTAAAAAGCCCGGTTACGATGCGTACGATGAGGATAACTTCGATGAATTCGGCCTCCCGAAGAAAACCATCTTGGACAAGTATGACGAAGAGATCGATGGCGAGAAAAAAGATAACTTCGTATTGGGAGTTAATAATGCGAAAGAAATGAAACAGAAACTTGATTATGTTAAACAACGTTTAGCGAGTAAGCGACTAGAATCGTTACATTTAGCGGAGCCAAAGCTGGCCAGCGAATATTATAATGATGAGGAGCTTGCGAAATTTAAAAAACCAAAGAAAAAGGTGAGTCGGTAAATAAAATATTTGGACGATTCCATGTATTTTATAATATCGAAATTTAATCCCATTACAGATTCGAAAAATTAGGAAAAAATTAAGGGCAGAGGACTTGGTCCCTGAAGATAATGACTATCTTCGAGATCTCGGGAGTAGGCGAGCCAAACGTGGCGAAGATGTAAAGCAAGAAGATGCATTAGATGTGGACGATGTGGGAGGTAATTTTCATATATTTTAATCATAATAATAGTTGAAAGTTGAAATTGCTTGACGTTAATTACAACTATACTGTTTAAAAATTAAGCTCCGGCAGAAGATCTCAGTGGAATTAAACTGGAAGAAGACGACAAAGAGCTGGATATACAATTAACATTAAAGAAAACACAGCGATTGAAAGGATCGCATTTGTCCAGCATCGAAAAGGTTGTTCAAACCATAAAACAAGAGCCGTCGGGATCTGAGGAAAGTCAAGCGGGAAATATCGTTTTGAATTCCACCGCAGAATTCTGCAGGACCTTGGGAGATATTCCTACTTATGGTCTCGCTGGAAACAGAGAGGAAAACGGCCAAGAACTTATGGTATCGATTCTTTTCTTATCGCACTTATTTTCTTAAACATTATTCTTCACTTCTGTGCTTCAAATAAATATAGGACTTTGAAATGGATGGAATCAAAGAGGAACCACAGGTGAACGAAGAGGAAGACGATGGTCGCGGTGCTTGGAACACCGTGCAACTAGGTATTTCTACAATCCGATTAAATAATTTTGCCTTCTACATTTAGTAGAATCTACTTCTTTTTACGAACAGACGAAAGCGCATCAGAGCCAGTGGCGATGGAGGCAGCAATTTTAGATGCGGAGCCATCGCTTGGCCATGGCGTTGGCGGGGCATTGCAACTCGCGATGAGCAAGGGCTACTTGCAAAAGGAAGATAGCAGTAGGCCATCGGCATCGCGATTCGCTCATTTGCAGGCTCAGAATTACTCGATAGAGGACAAGACTTACGGGTATGTATGGAACATAACTATCGTCCGGTGAAAGATGCTTTCTTCTCACGCGTTCGAGAGAGAAACGTGTGTTCAAGAAACATTCTTTTAATCGAACGCATACCAGAACGCTCCCTGTTAGACGAGTCTCTAGTGAATTTCATACTGTTAGTTAACAGTCGTAAATAGAGAGCCCAGATTTCGGTGCTCGGAAAATGGATGATCCGCTACCGCAACAAGAGATTTACTTTGTCGGAGATGATCAGAGGGCCGAGAAGAGAGTAGGATTGAGGTATGTTTATATTATGCGATTCTATTGTTCCGAGCGAGTTTCGTACGAGCGTTCTAGACAAGTCCAAGTATGGAAGCTTCAATTAAATTATAGTGAGATACACAATTTTCTTATTTGCTATGCAATATAATTTTCAACAACGTTGCCTCGTATTATTATTATACACTGTACTTGCATGTTTAACTGTATGACGCATAAAATAACTCGTAGGATAAGAGTCCTATGCGATCTTTATTTAAACATATTGCTACGCGATTTATTAAATATATTTAGAGATCGAAATCTCTTTTGAAGGAAACAAATTTGATCAATGTATGTACAGTTCGCCGAGCCAAAATAACCATTATCGACTTGTTTAGATCCGCGTTGATTTAATCGCATAATGTAATGTATCTTGAAAGAGTAACAGTTTTTTTTTCGTTCACGGTGATGCAATTTTCAAAACACCGAATTCTATGGGCTGGTATAAATCCTTACGCTTATACAAAAATTATTCTATTTAACATTCT
Source organism: Holcopasites calliopsidis (assembly GCA_023838395.1). NCBI lineage: Eukaryota > Metazoa > Arthropoda > Insecta > Hymenoptera > Apidae > Holcopasites > Holcopasites calliopsidis. Next base: position 4,572,359 of record JALHAQ010000008.1, read on the forward strand.
GTGCTCACAGATAATTTCATCCACGATTCTATTTTTTCTTTTTTTTTTTTAGGGACGACGATAAATTCGGCAGAAGGGATCGCTTCAATGGTCCAACGTCGGACTTCAAGGAAAAAGATGGTTTCAAGCCGAATGTTAAATTGGAGTACATAGACGACGATGGCCACGTTTTGAGCGCGAAGGAGGCTTTCCGATACCTATCGCATAAATTCCATGGCAAAGGGCCAGGAAAGAATAAGGTACAAATCTGTTTCAATTTCCTCGAACGTGGCAAAAGGCAAGGACTGAAAGATACTATTATTTTTCGTAGGTTGAGAAACGAATGAAAAAGGCGGAACAGGAAGTTTTGATGAAACGCATGTCGTCTACCGATACGCCTCTGGGCACGCTTAATTTGTTGCAAGCAAAACAGAAGGAAACTCAGTCGCCGTACATAGTGCTAAGTGGTAGCAAACAAATGCAAACGTAAGCAACATTCACAGCATTTCAATCGCATGTCGAAAAAACGTCGTTTTAAATATTTAATACAAATTGTGTTTCGTCTTTCCAGGACTAGCATATCAAAGTCGAAGCACTGAAAGTTTTCAACGTAGCTTTAACAAATGTTGTATATAATATAGACAGAATTAAATCTCGTCGTTGGTACGTTTTGCTTTTTCAATAAGGAAAACGAATAATCGTCGTAAAGTGAGAACAATTGCACATGTTTCCTTTGTTCTGCTGAACTACGTACACGGTAATAAAGTAACATTTGTGAGTTCGCAAAGAGAGTTGAGCTTCTTTGCATGCATCCTCCAATATTCTTTTGCCAGCCACATGAAATTCTTAATTGATGTAATGAAATATCGATAAATCTGAATAATACAACTCTTTATTGTACAGCTTGGAGCTTACATTTATATGGGAACGTGTTACACATTTGATTCTCTCGTGTGATATAACTCAAATATCGTGTTCGTATCTTACAGAAGATTCTTCGAGATTTTATTTACATTATAAATTAGATATGTTAATTCAATACACGAAATAATCGTCGATACAGTTGCCGCAGGGGAAGTTCTTTCAATTTTCTTGTCGCATATAAAACAGTATAAACTCATGTGTTGCGTCGCGTTTTTTTATAATAACAGTACTTACTCTATACACTTACAGTATTTATCGATACTTTTAATCGAATAAATTTACGTGCTATCACAATAAAATTAAGTATGGGGAACAAGCAGTGTCCACGACTTGTATCTTATTATTCCTACCGTCATGAAAGTAGTACGATTCCTATCTGCTAACAGTAACGTGTGCATAAAAACTACAGATATTTAACCGTTAAGGTTCACTTAATTAACAATCACAATTTACGATTAGTTCCTACGTTTCTATATGTACAAACCGCTACTCGGAAGATAGAAATATCAATACTACAAAAGGTTTTCCCTCTAGCGTTTATACTATACAAACGTCTGTTGAACATTCTTCGTTTCCTTTGTTAGTTTCTTTTTTTTTATTTAATACCATGTTATGGCGAGATTAAAACTCTTGTTGGAATACGAGATGTGATGACAATATGATTTATTACCGTAGTCATTTTGAGTATCCTTTGTCAACTATCGGTATTATATATCGTTTATTAAAAGACGATTCTTTCCTGTAAGAAAGGGTGAATGGCAATTAAATATATTTATCACTGATATCACGAGGCTCCTCTTTGTGCAAAAATAGTGTAGTAATACTCGATTCCATGGATCTTACACGATGCACAGTAATCCTATAAAATTACATATTTTATTATAAATAAGATTCCACGAAGATATATATATATTCCAGTATCATTTAAAAGACTTCCCATCTACACACTACTCATATTTTTTTTATGTTGCTTTCTGCTCTTTTTTTTTTTTTTTTTTTTTTTTTTTTTTTTTTTTTTTTTTTTTTTTTTTGAAAGTTTGGCACTTCTCTGATTCGCACAAAGATAATAGGAATTTCTTATAATCGGAAGAAACAATCGCTTCGCTATTATTTAAGAATTATTTAGGAATATTTTCTGGAGTGATGCACTTTCCATAATAAATTTTCGAACAACTTCAAACGTTGCCCAAAACTCAAATTGTCTTGTTAATGTCTAACAAAAATACTATCCTTGGTGATTAATAAAGAAATATGTATGTATGTTAACAAAAATAATACATCATTGATCGAACAAAAAATGTATGCTTTCATTCAGTGTTTATTTCTTAAACGGTAATTCCTATTAATGTTGTAACAACCTAGTGTACACATTTCGATATCTTACAGATATGACTGTTCTATTTACTGGATTCTAAGAAATTTCGTCCTTAACAGTAACACCCCTATGCAATACGCTGAAATAATAATCTTCAATAAATTAGTCCTTACGTAGACGTTTCTGTTTTACAAAAATTCGATAAGAATGGAAGTGTTCCGTGTCACTGTAGTCTCGAACAAATTTCTTCTCACCTGCAGCACGAGTAAATGTTCCATCCGACTCTCTCTCCCTACGATTCAGAATACAATCTACGCGAATTAGGTAATTATTTTTATCGATAGGTACTAATAATTCGCCACATTCGACTCTCTCTAAAGCATTTCACCCCTTACGTTTATACATAAATTCTAATAGATTCAACTAGCTTGACGATCCGCCAACTTTCTACAGATATATTATAAATTGACTCTGTTAATTCTTCGTACGGTATTAAAATCATTGGTATAAGTATCATCAAAAGGGAAGTGCGCGAGTCCCTGCGTCTCGCATCGACAATCCGACTTGAACTATAAACCCTTCGAGCGTCTGATAAAAAGTGAAAAACACGGTCGGTCTTCGTATCAAAAAATTGGCTGTGTATACAAGGGGAACGCATGTGCGAAACGCGGAAGGGAGGCTAAAATATGTGTGTTTATGGTACACAGCGTCGAGCGATCAGTTTTTCGGGTAGACTTTCCTCAAGCTAGTTACCTTCCAAGGTATCTTCCTCGAGCGCAGCATCATCAGCAATTGTTATCTGTTCAAAGTCTCCATATTTTGACTCTGAGCAGCCTTGCTCATGCCTTCCTCTTGGCCGCCGGGACTCGGAAGCCTCGTCGGCTTGATCGACTTCAATTTCGTCGTGCCGCCGTATCGGAAGTTCACGTCGCTGCAAGTGTCCAGAGGATGCACCGTTCCGCCTAGATTCGACGCATCGTCGTTGGTGGTCACTTCGAGCTTGCTGGTCGGCACTTTCCTCACCGATCCCAGCTCGTACGCCGACTTCGACGACTTTAATCTCATCTTCGAGTTCAATGGCAGCGAGATCGATTTCTCCAGATTGGCTGCCTCGATCTTTAAATTATTATCATTCTGCACCACTTGATCGTTGGCCGAGTTCATCGTATCAGTGATTTGGATGTCTATGTTCACGGTCTTCGGATCATTCTCATCGTTCCTGATCGCCTGCTCGCTCGCGTACTCGTTTCGGAGAGCGGCCAGCTGCGCCCGTTGCTTCTGGATATGGTTGTGCGAGTTCGAGAAGAAGGACGAGACCCTCTCCAACTTTGTGGCCAGGTTCGGCTGGCTCAACGTGGATTTCAGAGGATAAGGCGGTTCTACGGCGCTGTTGTTCTTCTGGAAGTGAGATTCTCGGCCCGTTGAGTTGCTTTTTATCATCCCCATCTTGTTGTTGTCCTCGATCACTTTCAGCGGGTAAGATCTGCCAGCTGTGTTTCTACGTTTTTCGGCCAGACTCAATTGGGCGATGATTCGACGGATTTCTCCGGGGAATTCGATGTCTGGACGGGTTTCGGACAATTGTTGAATAAACGCGCCCAAGGTGGTGACGGTCACTTCCAGACTGCGATTTTGGGACTCGAGTTTGAGCAGCGTCGACTGCTGTACAGATCGTGCTGTCTCTAAACGATGCAGATTGCTCATGGTAATCTGCAAGGATAATTTTAATCAGTCAGTTACTTCATTGATATAATATAACGTTTATATTAAAAAGATTGATTTTTATTTCAATCGTACTTCGAGTTGTTCGTTCAGTTGCGCGACCTCTTGCGTCAGTTGCTTGTTAAGCAGCTTGAACTTCTCCAGAGTCTCGATCTGCGGCTTCACCGAAATCATTTCCTCTTGCAACACTTGGTACTCTACTCTGTACTCGTTTAATTGCTTCGTAATCTCTTGATCTGGATAAAATACCCGCTTCATCACGCGGTCCAGGATCTCCTTGTCCACAGCTGGTACACGTGTCTGAAGTTACGGGAAAGATTAACAGACCGTCTGTTCCCTTGGACTTAATTCATAAGAAATAAAACATTATTATTACCTTGAGATATTCCATTATTTCTTCGAAACTGTCGCACGTTAATAACTGATCTTGGTGCTCTTCCAGCAGGGCCATTGAGACTCGAAACAGTACCTCCGTGCTTTCCAGGAAAAGTAAATCTGTAAGAATAAATGTTTCAAATAAACACTTCAAGTCGTGTAGAGATATATTTTTACGGAAACTCGCTGTTTGTTATCCTGCTTGGCTTACCAAAAACTCTAGTTACGAAGCCCAGCGGAAATTGACTGGCGAACAGAGTCAACAGCCAAGGCGCGGCGTATAACGTGGGCGAGACCTCGTGCTTATCGAAGTGATTATAAATCGATGGTAACCTATCGTGCAGTAATCTGGATAATTGGTACAGGTACAATTGTAGTGCCGCCATGTCGGGAAGATACAATTTCCTTAGGCCTCTCCGGAACATCAAGTGCCGCAGGAGAAAAAATGCTTGATCCTCCGACATCTGTCAAAGAACCGGAGAGAACGAATTTTTTTTATTCAACAGATAATAATTTGTATAAGCTGTATTTAAAAATATATATAAAAAAAAACACTCACGTGCAACAGAAGAACACCAGCAACGAAACTGAGCCCCTGGCAATAGCCGACTTCGTGATCCAAAAGCGAGTACGCTTTCAACAAGTTGAACAATGCCAATTGTCCAGGACCGAGGGGCGAACTGAAGTACGGATGATTCGGAAACGTTCGCCCGAGATCTATTAGGATCGCGTGCTGCTGGGACGTGAGTTGCTTCAGAAGCAGATCGTACGGTGTATTATAATTGGGAAAGTCGCGTGTGTCTATGGGCGGTTGCTTCAAGCAAAACTGCTCGGCCAGAAATTGCCAGACCTCTCCTCTTTTTCCTTTTGGCACGCCTGTTTAAATACTCGTTATTATTGAACATTCGATTGACCGATTTAAACATACTTCGCTACATCGCATTTCAGTTTTCTTTTTCAATCGTAATTTTTTTACCTTGTTTAATAGCGTGTAAAAGCATTTGGTTATCACATTTTGTGGAGACCCTCGATTCCTTGCTAACTAAAAGATCCCACACCTCCACCAATTCACGCGCGCAACTGCTAAGTTCGTCGTACTCCAGTTTTATTCTCTTGACGGTCGCTTCCTCTTGGCGTACTGCAAGCAATAGAAATAATTAATCGTGTACGGGAGAATATATATTTTCATTGAACGGAAATGAATATCACCTCTAAGCCTAGCGTTCTCCTTCTCCATTCTGATAAGTATCAGTTGTTGGTTAATCGCCTTCTTCCAGAGATCCCTTAATTCCTGTTTCGTTCTACGCTTGGGAGCCGCTTGAGGTGTTTTAATCATACCAATGTTCCCTGCTTTATCATTCTCCTTCTCGTGATCCTTGCCAGGAGTTACGACGCGATTCAATATTGCCTGCCTCCAGGAGCTGTTCGCCTGTACCGGACTTCCATCCGTCTCGGTCGGCGACATTTTTGGTGAATTCCCTACCTTCAGGAATCTGCGAGCACACAGAAGTTTCTTAATAATAAAGTTTCAAACGATCTGTGCGTTACGTGTAATAAAACGTACATGTCCATCATAGAACTCTTTGGTCCTGTATTCACAGTCAGTTGCTGTTCAGGCGAGACTCTCAAAGACTTGGGTCTGCTAGCGTCGGGGGAAATGTCCGTTACGGAGGACTGTCGCGAATTCTCGGGGCTTTGACTGCCGCTCTTTTGTATCACAGTGTTCAGATGGCTCGGGTCTTTCAGATGCGAGCCAAGTCCAAGGTCGTCCCGCGAACCCTTCCTCTTCATTAGATTATCGAAGCTATTCGTAAGCGAGCGCTTCGCTTTCATGAATATCGTGCTTCCAACGCCCACGCTTAAATACTGATTGAGAAACTCGCTCCTACAAGATAATGTTACAGATAACATTTAACTTTTCTTTCATTTAAAAATAGTAGCGCAGCGATTCTGGCTTTAAAACGAACTCTTACCTATTCTCGGCTGTATCGTGAACATGTCTGGCCTGTTTCGCCTCGCAGTGAACGCGCAACAGCCTCATTAAAAATTGATTCTGCTCCCGCAAAGTCGTCCCCGTGCCGCCGCCGGCCTCGGCGGCTTTGTACTTGCTAACAACAATCTCCTGCTCGTCCTCCGGCAACAGTTCCATCCGCGAGAAGATTATACTCTGCGTTCTCCTGTCATTTTGCCCTAGAACCGCAGCGGGACACGCGAACTCGTTAATCGCACCGCAATTCAGTTGGGAGTCGACGGGGGAAAGCGAGAAGTACAGACGCACTGCTGAATTTACCTTCGACTTCCTGGCACAGCTTGTTGTACCAATACATGGGACAGTGCTCGCACGAAAAGACGGAGTATCGCTCTTTCCTCGGAACTTCGCATGTCCCGACGAACGCTTGCGAAATTGCTGCGACAGATTATGGATTTCTTAAGAACTACTTTAATCGATACATTCTGCGTTTTGTTTCACTTTTGTTCCTTTTGGCAAATTATGCAAAGCTAAGTGCAGCATCGAAGAGAAAGAAGTCCGTCTTACCGGCGACAAGATCATCCGCGACAGACTCAGACTGGCACTTAAAAACGTAGCCGATGAAGCAGTCCACGCTGGTCTCTTTGCAAATGAAACCAAAGTGCTCCGGGTTTCTAATACCCTGCACGCAGCTCGCCACATCCCTCAGCTGCTTGTGAAGCAGCACCTGCTTCCTATCCGGGCTGATCAATCTCAAATCATGTCGGCCTACCTAAAAATTCATCATCAGATCGGGACGCGTTTCGACGTGGACCGGTTGCCAAGAGGTGAATCGAACGGATTTCGAACCTGGAAGAGCATCGTGCGATTGTGCTCATCGCCTCCTCTGGCCATTGAATCCCTCCTGGGGTTCAAAACGCTACCGGTGGACGATGCCCTGTTTCGCATGACTTCCGGCACCTGCACGGAATTGTTGTTCGCAGCATCCCGATTCTCCTCCTGCCCCTCCTTCCCCGTAAGGCTGGTGTTTTGCGGTTTTGGAAACATTTCCACGGACCCGGTGAGGGTCGATGGCACGCCCAAGGCGTTGACGGGGGACACGATGCCGCTGCCGGAGACATTTTCGATACTTCCGGTCTCGCTGGCGCTGGACTCCTGTAACAGAAGTTGATTTCAATGGTTTCAACGACCTCACGGTTTGAAATGCTAACAACTTCTAATGCAAAGGGGAGCTTACCGTGCTGTTTCGCCTGTTATTGGAAGACGTTAAGAGCGACTGACGCTGATACTCGGCGAGGATGTTGCTCGCCGACGATCTCGACTTCTCGAGACCGTGAACGCGAAACCTGACCAGCGCGTCGTCGATAAAGGCTTCCGACACCTTTGGATGCGACACCTTGATTTTCCCGACATAAAGCACCTGGGAGAGGCAAATGGGAATTTCAAAAAATTACAGAGCACCGAACAAAAGGAAACTTCTATCTCCCTTACTATATTTGTCGCAAATGGAAAGTGGAAAAATCACCTCGAAGAAATGGGAAGAGCTCGGTGATATGTCAGCGCCGAGGGACATCAGGCTGGCCGCGCTGCTCTGCGATCTTTGAGGCACATCCCTGCTTTCGAATCGGGACGAGGCTGACTGTTCCTTCATGTCTCTTAGGTATTGCTGCACCTGACGACAAAAGAGGAGCATTGTATCGTAACGTTTCAGGCGGCGTATCATTACAGCATCGAGGCTGCGAATTAATCCTAGTCACGCGATGACGGACGACAATCGTGTTGGCGATCAGTCGTTGCACTCCGCGACACGATTCTCGATACTATTTCTTTTTTTCCGGCAGACAACAGAGATTCCACTGACGATGTGAATTATTGTTAATTTAGTAAGGCAACAGATGAGACGTTTCGAGTTATTTAAAGGATAATAACTTGTTTGGTAGTCAGATGCCTTTATGTAAAATGAATTAATAGAATAGATATTCAAATGCAATTTGAATGAGAGGCTTTTAAATACATACAATATTACATGACACATTTACACAGAGACCTATCGATTTGCATAATTCCGGCTGTTGTTAATACAACAGCGTGGCGGATGTGCATCGGCTTCGCATCACCCATCGTCGGCGCTCTCGCGATGAAAATTTGCACCAGAAATATACCAGCATGTAGCTTCTTAGCTGCACCATTAATATACAAAAACGATTTCGCAAGGAGACGTGCACCAAACGTGGCTCGATGGCCGTGGACCAAAATAAACTCATTTTCAGAGCGCGCACAGGTGCATGGTTTTCTCTTACATCCCCCCTCAACTATTAAATGTTGCAATTTTTTATTCACGTTTGGTTGATATTGTTGCAATTTCTCTAGGCTTCTTTAAAGGGTCGCCACGCAATCAATATTTCCAATCGATTGGCCAATTCTTAAGAACCCTTGTCCTTCTATAATCTAATTCTTGCAGTACATCTTTTCCAATTTATTCATAGAACTTTCTACAATTTTATCTGTCTAATGTCTAATTCTTGAAATCAGACAAATAACCACCCTTGAGAACGCCTAAAAATGTCAATCGAAAAGGGGTGGTAAATTTATTTCTACATATTTAGTTCATATTACTGTAATTCGTATTAATTAATTATTGTAATTCATACGTTCATATCATTGTAATTTCTCCTGGTCCCTTTAAAGTGTCGCCACGCAATCAATATTTCCAATCGATTGGCCAATTCTTAAGACACCCTTCCTTTTGTAATCTAATTGTTGCAGTACGTCTTTTCCAATTTATTCATAGAACTTTCTACAATTTTATCTGTCTAATGTCTAATTCTTGAAATCAGACAAATAACCACCCTTGAGAACGCCTAAAAATATAAATCGAAAAGGGGTGGTAAATTTATTCCTACATATTTAGTTCATACTATTATAATTCGTATTAATTAATATTTCTAATTCATACGTTCATATTATTGTAATTTCAATCAATCTTTCCAATCGATTGGCGAATTCTTAAGACACCCTTCCTTTTACAATCTAATTCTTGCAATACATCTTTTCCAATTTATTCACAGAACTTTGAACAATTTTCTGATGTCAGGCATTAGACATCAGACAAACAACCATCCTCGGGAAACGCCTCTGCATTAAGCCCATCCAAGCGTAACGCAAATCATATTACACTGATCTTCGCGAGCAATCTTGCGCGATGCGTTCCAATTTTTTTGTTTTGCCATTTACGAGCCGCCCAATGACACTCCGAACGAATACGTGTGAATACAGCATGATAAACGAGGAAAAAGGCGAGGAAGTTGGAGAACGAACTGGAGGTATATAGCATATACATATATACACAATTCGAATAACAGAGAAAAAAAAAATTGCAATCGATCATGGTCGACGTTGCAGTCACTGACACGGATAAACAATTTATTATGCAAACTGCAATTGATTACCTGCTTAGCTGTGATTAGCTAGGTATCACTTCTGGGCCGATGCGTATCGATCAGAGGATAATTTGTATCAATTAAAAAAAAAAAGAAAAATGATTATCTGGATGGGAGGTTGTTATCTCGTCGACCGTAAGGGGTCTTCGACAGGGAATCTCGCGCCAGTATAGTTGCTGACACAGAAAGCAGATCGGCGAAAGCGCCACGGGGCTTCCTTTATCCAATTACCGGACGTTCTTGTACTTTTTATCAGACAAGCACAACTTCCCTTCCCCCTTTTGCAAAATATGTACCGCACCGCTGACACTTGATGCCGCTGAACGATTGCGATGAATATTAATTCGGCGTTGAAACGAGGGGAGGAAATTCATTCTGAAATCTGTTCGTCTCCTTTTAGCCTTTCGCTGAATTCGTAGCGTTAACATAGAAGAAATCACATATGAATAAATCGCACGCCGTCGCAAGCGATATTTGCATCTCTATCGAATTGTAAACGGCGACCCGATAGACCGCAATTAACTTCTTTTTATCCGTTCGTTTTTCCTCATTGTGCATCTTAAGCGCATTGTACATAGGAGGACTCTGAAACTGTGTAACGTGCTAGCAATTACGTTACGCAACAAGGTATCTCGCAGCACCGCTGACAGGCATTCAATAAAATGAATTGGAAAAGAGGGTAATTGTTCACAAGAATCCGTTCGTTTCTATAACAAATATTCGTAACGAGTCCCGCTTCACAATTCGTGGATTCGCTCGACTCGGTGCTTGAATCACTGCTGCACCAGCTATAAATACCATCAGGAAGAACCGCGAAATTGCCGCAAGGTCTTCGAAAAGAACACTTCTGCCGCGTCTCTGCGTGCGTATCGTGTTCGCTGGGACGCTGGCATGTATCATGTGAATTCGATCATCCTGCGCGTGCATAAAGTACGCGTGATCACAGAAGGAGCACGGTTTTGCCGTCGCGAGGCCGGGCGATTGAATTCACGTGGAATATTCAATCGAACGTCTCCTCGCGCGCGCGGCCCTGCGAACCATTTGATCGGGTCGCGGTTAAACGGGAGGCGGTATTTCGCAATGCCCATTGCACCCGCGGCAAGGGCGCTCGCATGATCGAACGATCGTGAGAAAAGATCGCGCCGGAGAAATCGTTTCCCGCCTGCTTTTCCACCCGCTCTTCACGGCCGTGTATGAACGAGACTCGCTGTGAACGCGCGCGAACTTCCCGTCGCCGTGAATTGAAAAAGTGCGTCAGAATGGGTGTCGATCATGGCATTCTTTTTTTTTTTAGCAAGTCTGGTACTGTTGGAGAATTCTGTCTTCGTTACCGTTTTCTCATGAATCGAATGGAAAGGGTGAATACCATTTTTATTTGAGGATAAATGATGTTTGGAAAATTATGTTAGGGGAATTGTTTTTCTGAAGCAAGAGCATTCGGGCGAGCCTCGCAAGGATACGAGTTCAATTGCAGAGAACGTCGCAGTTTTTCCTCCAGAGGAGTATCGAAATTTCGGGTTGAAAAGCTTCAGTGTTGTGGCAATGAACTGATTCTTCTTTTACTACTTGAACTCAAAGAACCTATTATTTTTGATTGCACGTTGCAGCGCAGATATTTGATGTTTAATAAACTACCACGTTTGGAGCAAAACCGGGTGCGTGAAATTAACACGTCTGCTGTGGGGGGTATTTACTTGTAATATTTCTTTCGTAAATAAAGTAGAATACATTTCTGTGGAAGCTAAAATAAACTGACAAATTAAATGAGCCAAACCTGTTTATGGAACTATTTATATTGTCTCAAAATTAGCAAGGTGAGTTATTTTAAATGATATCCACAAATACTAACTTATTTTAAATTATGCTAACTTTAAGTTTAACTTATTTTAATTGTATAATTAAAATTATAATAGAACTTAAAATAAAACTTAAATAAAACTAATAAAACTTAAAATATAATTAAACTTATTTTAATTGTATAATTAAAATAAGTTAAATTAAAGTTAGCAAACATTAAAGTTAGCATAATTTAAAACAAGTTAGTATTTGTGGATATCATTTAAAATAACTCTCCTTGCTAACTTTGAGATAATAGAGACAACGGTTTCGTCATTATATTGTATTTTACGTACTTTTGATTAAGTACCGGGTTTTATCCCACATTCCCCTACGTGAAAGTGATATTAATCGTTTGTTCATTGCATTCATATCTGGCGGAATGTTCAATCAGCTTTCACTGAATTATGTTGATCGATCGCTAATTAATATTCCACGCGCCTGCAACGATTCATCACTGCAGGTGTGGGTGCATTGTATTATGTTTATTATATTTTTAGCAACGAGACAAAGGTGTAGCTTGCTCCATAAATGCACTCGTGCCAAAAGGTACATGGTATTCAGGAGTAATTTCTCTCGCGGCATCCTCAGCAATCACGATACTTCATTGACAGGCAACAACAGCCACGGTGTTACGTGAATCAAAATAAGGAGCGACAGGTAATTAACGGAAACTGTGTCGGAACTAATTAAGCATATCTTATGGATTACGATAAACACCAAACCATTCATGTTTCGCGGAGGTAAATTTAATGGAATTACAGACAGGATTATTTTTCGAAAATTATATATAAAACTGTAAATTATTGAAATTCTATAAAAACAATTGGGTTTGCATGTTGCTGCTTCATTTGCTGAAAGTGGATTCAACTCAAGATCATACGTGGCACACGCCTCTACGTGGAAAGAAATTGAAGTTGCTAGATACGTTTTCGTGCCTGCCAGGTGTCGATCATAATTAGATCCTAATTACTATAGCCCGCCTCAATTCGATTTGCCGGTGAAAAGGAGAGCCTGCGTCGTATCGATAGCCGCGGGTACGCGGAAGGTCTTTGATCCTGGTTGACACCGTTTCCATTGAAATGCCGTGGAATGCCTCGCGCGTGTCTGCCAACACCTTTACGGATTAAAATAAGATACCTGGACGACCGAACGCCATAAGAGAACGCGCATGAATTTTGACGAAGTATCGTTGGACCGGCATACAGTTTTAATCAGCGGCGGAACTAATTGTTTGCATTAAAGTATATGCGATTAAAGTATAAAAGTAGTTAACAAAATATTGCTCAAGAAACAAGCATTATTTCTTTTCGATACCAATATTCATTTCGTGTAAAATTTATTTTCCATCAAGGATTGCTATTTGTTATACAATATGGCTGTCGAGGTATGCACGAATTCGCCAAGCGATGTTCAGCATCCAACGCGTCTAATTATATGCAGACAGCTTGTCGCTGCAAACCCTTCCGCGAGTATCTGAGAGCTTTCGCTACTGTTATTTAAATAACACGCTCCGAAGCGGTGGATTCTCTTGACAACAGAACACCGCGGAGCTTCGGAGGAAAAATTCGCCACGATTTCCTCGAATCGTCGGCACGCTTTCTCTCGACTAATTAATTGCAAATCGATCGCTCGGGCATAAAACTGGTTCCAACGTACGTGAACCAACAGGAGGCGTTAGCTTTTTCTCCGCTCGCTATCGTATGTTCCAGCTTGTCACGGGGAACTCGTAGGAATGCCACGGAACCGCGGAAACAGACGATGCTACGTGATCGAAATGCCATAACGTTGGCGCGAGACCAGCAGGCATCTGCGAAATCCGTGCTGGAACTTGGACACGGCGATTTTGAACACCCTGTTTATTGTACGACCGAGAAATCCTACTGGAATCGCGTGGAGAAACACGATGTTTCTATGTTTGACGGGCAGATGCTATTTAGCGACGTACGAGAAGTAGAATTTGCAGAATGCAGGCCGTAGAATGTCGACTGCGGAACGCAGCATGCGGAATGTCGGGCTTAAAAGATGAATTGCGAGATACGTTTTGCAAGATGTATTTATAGGAGCCTTTGGATTGTTGGAAAATTCAAGTTGTATCTTTTAATAAAGATTAGATTGCCCAAACTATTCAAGTAAGAACTAAACGGCTTCATCGTTGTCATTCACTTCTAATTAAAAAAGAAGGGTTTGAGTGCAATTAGTTTCCCAAACTGTTCAGAAGCAACTGCAAAGGACAACGAATGGATGTTGGACTTAAAAGATGAAATATGAAGGACGTTTTGCTGGTTGCATTTGCAGAAGCGTTTGGATTGTTAGGAGATGCTGCATTTTCTAATAAACATTAAAATTGCCAAAACTAGTAAAGCAGAATAAAATATGTGATGCCAAGAAAGTAAATTGTCTTAATAAAGTAACGGAAGCACCAGCTTCAGAATTTGCCATTTACTCCGAAGTAAAAAAAGGGTTTGAGCCTAATAATTAGTTTTCCAAAACGTCCGCCAGAAAGTCGCAGTTCCTGCAAACGTTATCCACGACAAAAGAATAACATCAAACTGAATCGCGACGAGTTTCTCGCCTTTACGTAACTTTCACCGTCGCGTGCAAGGCAGAGGCGAGAATGCAACGAACGGTATTCTTAGTGGCTCGAATAACGACCGGTCCCCGCCAGCGCGTCCGAGGAATATCGCGAAAGAATGAATAGGCGTCCGTGACGGAGAGGCATGTGTGTTTTCGCAAAATAATCAGAACACGGTCAGTAAACGGGTTCCGCTGGCAAACAGCTGGGATTCCGGTGCTCGTCCTAGTAAATTTAGCGGCCCGCTCGGTTCCACGAACTTGAAACGACCGTTTTAACGGGCGGAACGAGAAGAGGAAGGTGGAATCGCCGCCGGGCTAGCGAACTTCCCCTTCCGAAGACTATGCGCGATCCGTCGTAGAAAATGAATAATCCGCGATAAGCCGATAACGACGAATAATGAGCGCGGAGGTTGAAACGACAATAGGTGTATATTCCCAACAGAATATCGATATCGATTCGCACACGGTCATCCGATAACGCTCGGCGGACTGTACGATCCGGTGTGGGACTTTTGAATAAGACTGGATACGCGTCGCTTCGATGGACGCGTGATAAATTATTTCCACTCCGCGGGTATTACTGGCGCGGTAACGGGGAATCGTGCCAGGAATTTCAAGGCGGGAATTTGACTGTGACTTTGGGAAAAATGAAAGATGCTTCGCTGTAATCTTTTCTGCATAATTCAAGCTGTTTGTTATTGTTAAGAATGATTTTTGTTATTGCAGGACAGGCAAGGCTTTGATGGTTTCATGCGCGCCGAAGAGGGATACGCCGAGGATGAATCTACTATAAGGAGTTACGTTGGCACGCCTGCGAGCGTCAGGCGGAGAATTACAGAGATTCCCTTAGAACGTGAAAAGAATGACGAGCCGAAGAAACGGCGAAGAAAGGGAGAAAATTGAGTACATCTATGTCTCTGTCTTATTTCGTGTACAGAAGCGTTTTTCAGACTCACATTTAAATTCCTAATTTGATTAAAAAATGGCGTTTTACATCCAAACCAGTTGCCAAGCGGAAAACTCCAATTTAATCGAAACTTCAAATCGTCCATTGTTTATAAAACCTGTTCTCCACTCATTAAAGCCGAGTCTATGTAATGACCAGGTAATACTCAAGATAAATATCTCCCAACAAGAGCATTAAGGTACCTTTCCGACAAGCATAATGTTTATATAATGCAGGTATTAAATGCATCTTACCACCCGCTTTATTAATTAAATTAATAAGGGGCAGCAAATATTTCCTCCCAGGCGGTCTACAAACAATTCCACCCGCCCCGACAATTTCCGCGCGATCACGCAACAACCTACGTGACGTAAATAAGACACGAAAAACGACGGAACGAGGGAAAAACCCGTTCGAACGGCCTCGAAATAAAAAAAAAAAAAAGAATTGGGCTACGAACGGTTTCCCGATCTACTCACTGTAGGCTTTCTGCCAATAGCGCTTGCATCGCTGTAGGACGTAACCTTCATGTAAGGACTGGAGGCGGACATCGGCACGGTAATCATTTTTCGGCCTTCCGACTCTCTGCCCCTTTTCCATTCGATTCTCTTCGGAAACTGAACTGGAGTCCAGACGCGCGGCGAACACGCGCTGTTTCCCCTCGAATGGCGGTAGATCCGGCACGACTTCGCAGTCACTTCCGGTAGCGCTACTCCTTTCGAAGATCGGCGAACTGGACACTGGAATCGGATTACACTTTTTCCACGAATTTATTATGCCTATCTGGTCTCACTTTAAGCTGCCAGTCGTGGAATGAGTGTAGCAATCACTGGCTCCGAGTTATCGTTGAAAGTTTCGTTTCTTCATTTACGATTCGTGAGGGAATGATTTGGACAGACCCAAGGCCCTTCACGATCACAATCTCCAAATTTCTATGCTAGATTGGCCGCAGTTGGACCATTAAACAAATCATAGTAAAAAGCGGGAGATTTTTCTTTTTCACTATTCTTGTTGTTTGTTTCAAGGTTTTTTTTTCAAAAGGCCGTGTTTCTTCTTCGATACTCATTCACCACGGTCCTTAACTTATTTAATTACGTCATCGAAGTACCTTTCAAGTGTTCCAACTTGTTCGATCACAATTTAATTGTCACTTATTTTTTTTTTTTTTGTTGAAGCAATTCGTAATTCCAACTCGCTGCACCTCGAAGCAACGCTTACACGGCACAGATCTAATCGTGGCTTAGCGTGCAAAGTGCAGGAACTTTTCTAGTTCATCGGGAACGACGTCGTTTTTGGAGCGACGAAACGTTACAGCACACCTTTATCGCCAGACGAACGAACGTCGACTGAAGCGTAGCGCGCCTCGAGGCCTGACGAGACGAATCGATCTTACCACTGCTTGTCGCGGGCTTTCCGGTTACTCCGTTAGATTGTTGTAAAAAAAAAACACTGCTAAAAGGGTCAATATGATCGCCACTTGTATTGCCAAGCATCTATCGATATTAATGTGGACAAATTAATTAGCGTTGATTGCCCCATATTGTTTACCCCTTTCTGACGCTCTTAATTTCTTAGATACTGTTTGCCATTGTGGGGTGGGTTATAAGGTAGAGAATGTATCTTTTGGTAGAACTATGTTTCTTCAACTAATTAATATCTTGGCAATATTAATAACTAAATCAATTTTTATTTTATTTACCCCTTGCTGACATCCTTCATTTCTTAGATGCTGCTTGCCATTGGGGGTGGGTTATAAGGTAGAGAATGTATCTTTTAGTAGAACTATATTTCTTGAACTAATTAATATCTTAGTAATATTAATTACTATCTTAATTTTTATTTTACTCGCCCCTTGCTGACACCCTTCGTTTCTTAAATACTGCGTGCCATTGAGGGGTGGGTTATAAGGTAGAGAATGTATTTTTTGGTAGAACTATGTTTCCTGAACTAATTAATATCTTAGTAATATTAATAACTAAATCAATTTTTATTTTATTTACCCCTCGCTGACACCCTTCATTTCTTAGATACCGCTTGCCATTGTTGGGTGGCACATAAGGGAGAGAATGTGTTTTTTTTCTTTGTAAAACTATATTTCTCTGATTAATTAATACCTTAATTTTTATTTTATTTTTATCCCGAGACTAGATTCAATAAATGCCTCTGCGCATCTTTATTTCACATAAACAGTAAAGTTTGTATGCAATAATGTTGTTTGCCCAACAGCCAGATGTGCCAAGCAAGTGGAAAAGCTTTAAGAATTTACGATTCGTTTATTATCGTTTCAAACATTTATCTGCGACTCACAGGAGAAGATTAATTTATTAACAAACACTGCGATCATCTAAATAGATTACCTTGTGGCAAAACTACTCAAGATGGATCTAATTGCACAAGCGTTTAAGCTTAGATTAAAGAGAATTGCGTTAAAATAAATAATAGTATTCCCAACGTTACAAGAAATCGACTACCTTTTTTCCCCCATTCGTCACAGAACGCAACAATTTCTTGTGCATTTGAATACGAATGGAATTCGCTGTTTTTTTTTTTTTTTATAGATTGTCGTTGTTGCAAAAGAGAATTATCAGTTTGTTCGTTCTAAGCGTACTCTACCATCGTCATTTGCAATTCTAACGATCCCATCGACCCGTGTTTTCATCTCGCGAGCGCGACGGCGCTCGTTCGGTTATCGAGCACGCATCGGCACAATCAGGAAGAGACCGGTGCCTCGTAAAATTTGCCTAGCTTACAAACCGTCGAGAAGGTTCAAGAACAATCTAACGAGATACGCGTTGATTCGCGTTGAAACGCGCAAACACCTGTAAATTATTTCTACGCCTAACCGCGCCAGCGGTGAAAATTGGCAAAAGCGCCAAAGCGCGCCTGTAAACAATTATTTTGTATTTTTAGACGCGTCGATTCGGTGGAGTTTACTGCTGCGGCTATTTCAGTGACTTATCGATGCACCGATGTAAATAAAAAAAGGTGGTGGGCGTCAGAGTTTCAAGCATTTCCTTTTGTAATTATACTTGAGAATAATTATCTAACGATTAATGAATTATTTATTAATTTGAAAATAATTACCTGTAGAGCTTCTTTTCCCTTTATTATTTGACATTGCGAATAGCAACATTTGCGATTGCAAGGTTATGCGTATCATTAAATTAATGCTACTTGTAGAACGCAATTTAAACAATTTAAAGTTGAAATATTCCGTTTTGTTCCCACTCTCTCGCCCAATCGGTTGCGTTTTTACCGAAAAATAACAGATCGGTGGCGCGAAAGAACCGGGTCCGCCAAATTGTATCGCGCGAACTCACGGTATTCTCGTGCCGTTCGATGCAACAACGAGTTTTTCATCCCGGATAATCGCGCCGGTAATTATTACGATGCACTTCCGATCGCGTTCATCCCAAGGTCTTTCCTCCCACCACGAAATCACGACAGACATTTTTTCACGGCCAATAGTGGGGTGCTCGTTAAACGCTAACTCGATTGCTCACGTAATAACCGATCGAGAGTTACCAATTGCTTCCCAATTAAATCGCCTCTTTCCGATCGCCCTTTAAAAGTTTGAAGAGCAGTCATTTAAAGGGTTTGCTTTTATTACTTTTAAGATGCTGCAGTTTCTAAAATGGGCCGAAGCAACACGTTGGAAAGTTTAATGTATGATAATAGGGTGATTTGCCTCAATATGAAATACCACGATATTAAACGATCTTGACATTTCCGTTCATCGACGACACATACAGTCGGTTACTTGAACTAGTGAGCATTGCTTCGAAGTATGAAGCACCTAATGATTTCAAAAACTCGTACGAACTCTCCGCGAATGTATATTCCTAATTAATAATACAATGTAAAGAAAAACTGTCAGCTGAAAGAAATAATCACCGTACGTGTAAAAATGTTTACTATAAACACATTGTACAAAATGAAATAACGGCAGAACGGGCAATAACGTAATTACGAAGGAATTACTGTATTCATGTACTAAAAGTTCGAAAAATTAATTTAAAAAATGTATCTTCTCAATGGAACAAACATTAATTAATCCTCCAAGTATTTAAAGCCGACGCATCGCTGTCAGTAAATATCCTCACTGTTTCCACTGTCATTAATTAACACTAGATTTACAAAACCCGTTAATTTGACCGTTGTGCACTTCTGCAACTTTAAAATGTTTACTCTTTTTTAACCAACTTATATTGCCTTTAATTGATGTAATAATATCTAAACGCATCCTAGTTCATTCCCCCCCCCCCCCCCCCCCCCGGGACTTTACAATTTCAAATATTTGTGCATGATATACCTGCTTTTCTAAAGAGACGTGAATAGATATACGATTGAGGTACAATTAAATCTAAATAGGGTGAGTTGCCCTAATATGACATGCATGCCTAATACCACGATATTAAACATTCCTGACATTTCCATTCATCGGCGACATATACAGTTGGGCACGTTTGTCATTTACTTGAACTAGCGAGCACGTGCCGAAATGAAAAGGAAGCACGTGTTCGTAAAAGAATATTGAAGCGAAATCCATCGTCCGAGTTTTTGAATAGGAACCTATAAACTGATATTATACGTAATAAGGCATTATTAAGGTGTTATTCTTTAAATAAAAATAATTATCAGGCGTATTGTTTATTTATATCCTAATTTCCTTCTTCTAGACAGTAAACTCGATATAATGTGTTATTCGATGTTAGACAAATGCAGTATTTCATATTAGGAAATAAATATTGTCCAAACTTATTTTAAATTTGTCTGTCACCTATCAAAAGAGCATAAATTTTCCTACAGAACCATACTATTGACGTTTGCGCAAAAGGATTTTAAACAGGCAAAAATATGTGCATGAAAAAATAAACAGTATTCCATATCTGGGCAGCTCGGCCTACTTTTCAAAGTGGATTCTGGAGTTTCTAAAATGAGTAGAAGCGACACGTTAGAAAGGTAAATGTATGATAATAAGCATGATAAATAGAATCGTATGGGCGGGTCTTTAAACTGGTTAAAATTTATTGGACTTGCAGATTAGTTAAATACGAACGAATCGAATATGTTTTTACGCGGGGACTGGTAGAAGTAGAATTTAAAAAAGCCGTGAAATTAGTATGACTGCGGTGGCTACCAGTTTCTGCAAACTTTACCGATATGGTGTTGAACAGTTTAGCTGGTACAACCGCGGTAACAGTATCTGCAGCCACTCTGCCGTTGGAATGCAATAAGTATACCAATGCCAATGAACCATGAAAGGTCCTTTCATTACGTTTTCCTATTGTGATTGCGTAATCGTGATAATTGCGTCCGCCAGGATTCCGCGTCCATGGACAATTAAAGAAGGAAAAGAATTTTGATTCCGGATTCCCTCTAAGAAATCACAATCAGGTGGCATTCATTTTGGTCCACAGGATATAACGAAAGAAGAGCATCTTGATAAACCTGAAGCTGAAGTTGAATCGGTCCACAGATTAAAGGCTTCTCACGAATCACGCGGCTTCTCGGCTACTCGAGTAAAAATGAAGTAGACTAACTATCTGCACGTGCGATCTCTAAAGGTTTAGACCCTTAAACGCCAGGCTTTAATTTCAGACTTCGTTTACACAAAGAAAAAAATTGGATAAATTAACCCCATAGTGCGCACAATCGAATTAATTCGAGCGGACGATAACGGCAAAAATGTGCACACGTAAGTTAATTGGAGCGGCGTCGCAATTTGTGTTATCGTTTTGCTTAAAAATAAATGTTTACATTTCGTTTGCTGTTACAATACGGGTAAATATTATACAAAATTCTTCAGACAAACATTTACACAGATGGAAAAAGCGATACAATTGAAGATTCTATTTTAGAAAAGTGTACGTTAAGGGGTTGAAATTCTTTATATATACCTTCACACACACAAAAAAAAATGAATTCAACGTTTCCCTATCACAAGGAAGAGAAGGCGGTATTAATTAATTAATAACCGACAAGAAGCCTAAAATATGGCAGATATTGTGCGCACGGTAGCGTTACAGCGCGAACTTTTTTTTTTCTCTTTTCCGACGAGTAGTCCGTGTGTTGATTGTCGGTCGTCGAGTGCGCGCCATTAGAAGACGGCACTCGACGATGCTTGCTCGGCTTCAAGCGAGGACGTGGCGAAAGAAGAGGGCTTCTAATGCACGCAGAGACAGAGGCGCGCTTCGTGAGAAAATGCCGCGATAATTAGCCGCCGGGGGAAAAATCGGATCCCAAACTGGGACAAGAATTGCCGTCTAATCCACGTATATTAATTTATCGACGAGTAGCCGCTCGTTTGCAGAGATGACGATTTATTAGCAAATTTTTAGCACATTTTAACTGAACGACATGAACGATTTTAGGGAACTACAATTCGAAGATATTCGTTGTAAAGGAAACGACGGTAACGAACACGCAACGGGAAATTTTTAACTACCTCCTCTGCTTATTAGCAGCGGTACAATACTACAGTGTGCAGTACGGTAAGGGCAAAAAGTCAACTGTGCAATTGACCAAGTGGACCGTGTATTACCAAGAAACGTCCTTCGAGTTACGGAACAAATGTCAGCCGTCGTCTCAGATTAAAACGGAGAACCTTGTCGAGATTGGACGTTTGTTAAACAAATTCCTGCCAACGGTGCGGTTGATTAATATAGAAATGTTTTCAATCTCCCGCCTATCGTCGCCGTTAATCAAATTAGTAAAATAGAATTCAACAAAAAATATTGCATCTACTCCTATACACCTCTAAAACCGTAACTAAATTTGCTTTCTTTAGAAATCAATTTGCAATCGATGCACGCACCACGATCTACTCCCGCCGCATTGCCACGTGACCTTCAATTGCAATAAGATCAAACTGACCAATACCAATTCGTTTAATGCATCAAGTCCAATTTAATTCTATCAGACGGGACAATTGCATTTGAACGTTTACGTATCGGTAATCTACAATCGGAATCGTTTATATTTATCATTTTGTTGATAAGTCTACATTTGCTTCGTTTGGTAATACGAGATCTAAGTTCAATGGTGAAACGGCGAGGGTGGCGCTCCTCTCATTTGTGTGCTCTCGTTTTTTTTTTGCATACGCTAAACATATAAATCAATTGGCGACGTTTCAAAGAGGGGGGGGGGGAATAAATATTGTTCGCCGTCGATCAAGCCTTTCGAGAACCAAACGCATCCCCGTCGAGAATAGAACCATGCATACGCGCAGAGGCGTGAGTGCATCGTGCGCGTTACGTAACTGGTGCACGTGTACAACGAGTGCCGATACGGGTGGGAAACGATCGAAAACCCGGTGGTGCTTCGCGTGAGCAGCCGGTTTTTTGGCACCTCTCGGTCCGCTTCGTGTACAATTTCTTGGATCGCTCGGAAAGTCTGACGAGCTTGTTAGAGGGGAATTGAAATGGCCGGGCAGTTATAATCGTTGCGGCAAGACGTTGATTCAAGCATTTCTTTTTTTTTTCTACGAAATGTGGGCGGAAATATAAAAGGGCACTGTCAATTGACATCGGCGGTGGTTGCCCTTTCATGGTACAATTAACGAATCATCAAATATTCAGAAGAATTTCCAAGATTTCGCGTTCGTAAGTTATAATTAAACTGCGGATTTTTATGCATTTATAGGGAATCTGAAAGTGTAAAACTGCACAAAAGGCACCGTG
Source organism: Holcopasites calliopsidis (assembly GCA_023838395.1). Lineage (NCBI taxonomy): Eukaryota > Metazoa > Arthropoda > Insecta > Hymenoptera > Apidae > Holcopasites > Holcopasites calliopsidis. Next base: position 4,595,124 of record JALHAQ010000008.1, read on the forward strand.
ATACAGAAATAAAATATAGAACATATCCAAATTATAGTGCCCTTTTATGATGCCTGGCAGGTGAAATAACTTTCTACCGAAGTTCTACTTTTTCTACTATGTTCTGAAAAATATCAACTTGCATAAAAATCCGCAGTCTAGTTATAATGCATTGATTAACCCTTGAACTTCCAGTGTCGCACCGGTGCAACATTCATTTTCTAAAAGTGCACCGAATTCTGGTAGAGGAAGTGGTCTGAATATGAGCTAGCACTTTTATTTTAAATATTATTGTCAAATTAGTGGAAGATTCTTTAAATGGAAAACTGCAGTGAATATCTACAAAATGTTTGCTATACATTATCATGCTCCAGTAAGCTGAACAAAGATCGCGTTTGTTATAAATTATGTATTTAATATAAAAGTGAAAACGGTCGTGTCTAAAAGTGTGGTCCAAATACGGGCTACCCTTGAAATAATTTAAAAGAAAAGTAAAAACTGCCTACTTTCGGACTGAAATATTTTAAAGCACGTCCGAAGTGCTGCCAAGAAGGTTTAAATGCTGATGGATTATTTATAATAGTTACAAACGTAGACATGCGTTTTCTAAACACCTGCACACTAATTGCGTGTCCACAGATAACACTAAGAGCGCTACACCCAAAGTTCTTTTTTCAAATCTTTAGAGAAAAGTCCCTTGAAAATTGTGTAACTGAAATCCTTTCCGTCTGGGTACTTCCCCTGATGAATTTCACCTCGTAGACCGTATTTAAGCCACTTGTCCAGGGATGCTTAGAACGGTGAAAGTCGTTACTATGCGATTCTACTTATTAAACAATTTATGTTAAGAAAAAGCTTGCGACGTCGGCAATGTTGCGCTCTTGGCAAATTAGCTCTTAGTTCAACAGATTACTGTTAAGAAGATGAAGCAAACACGCCTGTAAAATCTTTTTCCATGATGAAATAAGTCAAATGACACATGTTACAATGCATCGCGTTAACAAAACAAATACTAGCAATTATCTGCTTCCCTCATCTTCCTTTGGCTTCTGAACTATAGTTTCTTATTATTGCCACTAAAGTGGAGCACCTAATACGATCTTAAACTTCAATTAAACCCTGTTTGAACCACCTCTTCTAATTATTAGAATCTAATATATGATCAACCCTTTAACTCCCAGTGTTGCACCGGTGCAACATTCATTTTAGAAACACACCGAATTCTGGTACCTGCGGTTTAACTGATAGGAAAAGTAAAGCTCAACGTTTCAGACTTGGAAATTCACTCCCTCAAGTACTCTCTCAAGTATTTCCTCCAAAAATTTGTCCCATAAAATGATACATTTTACAACACATCGCGTTAACAAAATAAGTACTCGCCATTATCTGCTTCCCTCAATATTCTTTGGTTCTTGAACAATAGTTTCTTATTATTGCCACTAAAGTGGAGCACCTAATACGATCTTAAACTTCAATTAAACCCTGTTTGAACCACCTCCTCTAATTATTAGAATCTAATATATGATCAACCCTTTAACTCCCAGTGTTGCACCGGTGCAACATTCATTTTAGAAACACACCGAATTCTGGTACCTGCGGTTTAACTGAAAGGAAAAGTAAAGCTCAACGTTTCAGACTTGGAAATTCACGTACTCCCTCAAGTACCCTCTCAAGTATTTCCCCCAAAAATTTATTCTGCATCATTACGACATTTCGTTTTCTTGTATTTCGAAATAACGATTTAAGGGCCTTGGGCGTTCAAAGGTTAAAATCAACTTGAATACCAGTCTCCAGAATTTCATTCTGAGCATAAGCGTCGACTTTCATTAAGGAAATCCGCTTTCCCCTTTCCAGGTAAGCAGTCAAATACTGTTACGCGTTTTCTAAGAGTGCTTCTCAAGAAATACCTTGCCGCGTGTCGCCACTAATTTTTTATCATATTTTCTTCTAGTTGCCAGCCATCAATACTAACATACACGCGCGCCGCTTTTATTAAAGAATTTTTTTTTACCAGGCCACGTCGGCAGGCGCGATTTATCGCGGTGCTCTGTAAGTTACCAGCTGGCGCGTAACTTACCACCGAGCAAAATGTGTCACGCGAGATTACACGCTCTTGAGCCTTCTCCGGCTCTGATGAAAATACATATTTTTCATCTTTTTCGCATTCACCAAGGCGCCCCTTCTTTAGCGACGTCGATCACTCGAGGGTGGTCTACCCTGCAATTAGTCAATTGACAACGCTGTTACGTCAAAGAATAATATTGGCACCGGTTCAAATAATCGATGACACGTGTAATCGATGCCCATGGGAAGACTACGGTTTTTCCTGCGAATTCATATTTCTGATAATATAATAAGAGAAGCAGGGCGCGTTGGTAGGAACTCATTTCACCTACCAGCAATTATAGAAAGCACTGCAACTCGGATATTTTGTTTATTTATTCATGGTAAATGCATTTCGTGCAATTTCGCATCTTTAAATTTCCTACAAGCGGCATAAAAATCCGCGGTCTACACGTGAGACTCCAAACTGATCCGGTGCTCGATCGCGTTGTACCGTTATAATCGATCACCGCGGAATCGTCCACAGGCTAATATCTACGAGGAATTGCAGTGTCGCGTAATTGCGATATCGTCTAGCCTGCCAGACATCACGGCTCTACGAATTAGAGCTATTGCTGCAAAGTCTGGACGATAAGCTTCGCAGTAACGAACGATCGGCGTTGACGATCCGATTTCGTCACGGAATCGAGTCGTCCGTTGTCAGCTGTGCCGACACTTGCCCGCGATCTGTGTCGATCAATTGGACAACGTCCATCGGTCTTCAGATTTACATAGCTCAAAGGTTCTCGATCGCTCTCGCGCTCTTTAGATATAACTACAAATCTATGATATCGACGCATCGACGCAATAATTTCATTTCAAATCGCTCCCTCCAGCTTTTGTTTTGTACCGCAGTCGAATCGATCCCGAAGTTAGGCTTCTCAGAGCAAGAAGTGCATGATCGAAATTGATATAAAATCAATGAAATCAATGCGCGAACGCAATAATTTCATTATAAAATCTCTCGCCAGCCTTTTAAATCATTCCGCTTCGATTTACGATCTTCAAATGAACATTACTAAACGACTCGTTCTACGCAAGCTGACTCCAACCTGACGATCCGTCGAGCGTCATTCGAATTAATCCGCGATTAATGCGATCTAGATCCCGCGCGACGTGATACGATCTTAAACGCAGACCCGCGGCGTTTAGTAAGAAATTCATGGTCAACCAGGAGTGTCCCACTTTCAGGCAACATTCAACGCGCGTGCAGTCTTATCTGGCGAACACGTGTGGGCGTATAACGTCGAACGTACCCAGCGATCGCAACGACGCTTGGACGAGGATGCAAGTTCGACGATCGTCGCGCGTATTCGATTCGTGAGAAGAGGCTGAAACCGGTGGATTGAAGATAAACGATGCGAACGACGAGCATCGCACACCGAATCGGAAACAAACTTCACCAATCATGGAATTATAATTTCAATGTTACCTCGTCTCGGACTTATCAATCGTTATCGATAAGGTATTCAGTGAGGGAACTGGCAATTATTTGTTGCATAAGAATCACGGCATAACGAGGAAACAATCACAGCGCACGAATCGACATTATTTCCCTTTCCATTTTTCGTCGATTAACGACAATAAAAGGAAAACTGTATGGACCCGAATCCCCTTGCAATGTGATGTACAATCTGTTATTTGTATAAACAGCGATCCAACAATACGTTCTGGGGCATTCTGGACCCATGCTTAATTATTTATCGATACACCGTGCACAGCGTTGACGTAATGAAGTAATTAGTCGAATTTAACACTAGGTTTACGGAACGCGTCAATTTGACGCGTTTTAGATTTCACGTTGAAAGTTGCAGAAGTCATAAACGTTATTTTTAAGCAGCTTATGTTAACTTTGATTGATGTAATAATATCTACGCACATCCCAGTTCATTTCTCCCAGGGCTTTATAATTTCGAACACTTGTGTATGATATACCTGCTGTAAAGAAAATTCTCATGAATAGGTACACAAAGAGGTCCGTAGGCCTAGTGTTAATGAACCTCCTTTACAATCGGGCTTCGAATAGAAACTGTTCGAATTTATCAATTAGTTCTGATAGAACAGTGACTTTTTGTTTACTGTTAACTTTTCTGTTCTAAGAAAACGGTTATGAAATGATGTGTATTTAATGGAACGTCTATTCCACAAATATACATACGAGGACTTTTCATCTTTCAGGAATCGAAGGAAGCTCTAGTTTAACCATAACAGTTATTCCGTGTTGAAAAAGTAAAAGTTTTCTCAAACAGCATTTACTTGAACATAAAACCCGAAAAGTGTAGATTTCAATGTAAATATACTAGAATATTGGATTGATCAGAGATTTAAAGGACCATTCATCAACTAGTATTAACACTTCATAGCGTTCCTGCTGCACAATTTAACGTGAAACGAGCATTTAGTACTTTGGAAAATGTATTATTCATAAAACTAAACGCCGACCAGTGAACATATAGGTAAATAATGCCTTTCGTGTGTTTCTCCAATTCTTCTCTCAATGTAGAAGTACAATAAATGATTGTCCAAATGTCACAACTTGCTTACTCGTCTACATTTATCCGATTTCCAACTGCTCGAATAATGCGAAGTGAGAGAATAATACAAACATTTCTATGTTACTTTACTAAAGTATCTAAATTAGTTCAAATTTAATTACCAAGTAAAATGCCTGTTAAATATTGTACTTTATTGTTAGCGTCAAAGTATTACCGTGCAAAGTTAACTTGAAACAGGAAAGAAATAATTTACAAGTTAAATGCCTAGCAAATAACTTTTTCCACAGAAAAGTTTACAGTTTCATTCGAGCCCCGTTCACGATTAATCATAATTCGCTCGATCGTGTAACAAGTTAATTTCTATTACCAACGAATCGGCTGAATTGATATTACTCACAAAGCTGACGTCTAGTCCTTGGCGACGCGGCGGTTCCTCAGGATCGTCTCCGACACCGTACTCCTTCCGAAACTATCGGCCGACACTCCTGGGCCCACTTAGCGGGAATGACGTAGAGGCACGATATCACGGGATCACAAGCGGGCGATTCTCGCGAAATTCGCGAACGGCTCTGGTGCCATTCGCGCGACGGGAGCTAATGGCTGCGGGAGACGATACCCGTAACGATCGTTAAGGACAAACTTAATAATAGTAGCCGGATATTTACTATAGATCGCGAGTCGTCCGATTGGCCGGCCCGGAGACGAATTCAATGACTGGCGGCCGCTTCGCGAATATACCCGCGCCGTGCCAAAATCGTCGAACGCGAAGCGCACGGTCGCGATCCACAAAGGCTGCGCGCGATATAACATTGTTGAAGAACGTTAACGCACACCTTGCATACAGATACGTTTGTCTACGCGGCTCTGCGTGGGTGCAACCTGTGCAGGCGCGAGGCAATCACCGTCGCGTGGAGCTTCTTCATCGGTAATTAAGTCCGCGCAGTCTTGGGGACAATTGGACCAAGTTATGCAGAAATCAGCATTTCGAGAAGTGAGTGAATCACATTTAAGATCGTATAATCTTGTGATCTTTATTTTGCCAAAAATCCCACGGCCCTAGGACAGAGGTCTATCATTGCACAGCGCGAGGCAATCACCGTCGCGTGGAGCTTCTTAATCGGTAATTAAGTCCGCGCAATCTTGGGAATTATTGGACCAAGTTATGCAGAAATCAGCATTTTAAACAGTGAGTCGAACACATTTAAGATCGTACAATTTTGTGATCTTTATTTTGCCAAAAATCTCAGGGCTTTAAGACGGGCCCATCGTTGCACAATTATTAAATCTACTAAGCCATAGTTACCTTTTAGGCTTAAATGAGTAATTGAATAATATTAATTCAATGACATCGATGATATTACTCAATATCAAATAAGCCACTAAAGAGCATTATGCAAATGTTGAAACTCCCAAGCCATAGTTTTAGGCTTAAATAAATATATTAATATTTACAATGAGTACTGAAATGAGTAATGACATAGTATTAATTAAATGATGTTAATTATATTATTCGATATTAAAAATGTCACTAAGAAGCATAGTAAAACACGAATAAGAAATGAAGTACGTTGAATAGAAATAAAGCTGTTATTCCTTTAAGGTGTAAAAGCTTCAAACTAAATTTACTCAGTTTCACATCATTTAAAGTTGTCATGTTTTTATATAACTTGGCCCAATTTAACTGCTCAATCATTCGTCGCAATTCATTGATTGGAATTTATTATCCAAATTAGTGTAGCGATGAATATGCAGTTCAAAACTAATGTATTGGGTGAGTGCAACAGCTTTAATGGGTTTGCTACAAATGAACCTTATTTCCTTACTAAAAATAATTTATTTAACAAATTATGTAGCCACCTTTGTTTTCAATAATCTTTCTGCATCATTGTGATAATAATCGCATGCATCTGTCAATAAAACCACTTGATTTGTTTCTTTTTTTTTAATAAAGACGTGGTTTTATCATTAGGTTCAAACTCGCCATGTTTAAATGTAGCAAACCATGCTTCACGGGTTGAATTCCACATAGTAGCCTCTTTAAACGTATTAAAAATGTTTTTTTTTTTTACAGTATTTCTTCCTCCATGGAACTCGTACCATTAACGTTACTCACAAATGGTGTCTATCAATGTCCATTTTTAACTTAAATTTACAGCAAGATAGCTCACACTATCTAACCGACTTTTATTCTGAATAACAACCATCTGTTTTACTAGGGACATGCAATATAATTACTTCAATAACATTGGCAATTATTTTCCACAGAATAATAGCAATCACACCGTTTCAATCAGAACTTTTGCACTCGCCCAATAATTAGGCTGATGAGAATAATTTGGGATATTTAAAAAATTCCCTGACCTCTGTTGCCCTGCACGAGGTTCAAGTGCAATTTTTGTAAATAGAAAAGTAATCTATCGTAAGGACTTAATTTTGGAAGGAATTGAGATTGCTGCGTTGGCCCGAAAAAAAACACCTAATCTTCAGACGCGGATTGTTAAAAGAGTAAACTTTCAATCAATTTGCGGTTTCATACTTTATTTATACATATTATACGCTTTGAGAAAATGATTTTGAAAATTAAAGAATAAAACCGCAAATTGGTTTAATGTTTAGTTTTTTAACAATCCGCATCTGAAAATTAATTTTCTTTTTTCGGGCCGCCACGGTAGTCTAATCCCTTAATTTTGTAAGTTCATAATCTACGGGGTGGTAATTTTTTTGGTAACGTTACCATTGTAATGGTGACGTAAGTGGTCTATTATGCCACTAGGGGTCGTCGAACTCGGCGCATCGCTTTTCACCTGCACATTGCCCAACGGTGCAACGGAAAATTGGATCTGTACGAATAATTTTCGCAAGAGCTTTGCGTTACCCTTATCCACCATCTTTGCGTGAAGTAACATCGGAACGTAAACATTCACTTGCGACGTCGATAAATTATAATGCATGCATTTATTTTTATCACCTCAAACGGTGAGATTTCAGCGTAAACAATGTCGTAACAATGCCTCGAAACGAAGAAAATATAAAAGCGTATTTATCGTATCTTCGCCACTCCATACGTATGCCGGATCGAATTTCGAGGTTTCAGCATTCGCCCATGAAAGATATCATCTTTTCCGTTGATAAGGCGCTGCAGGGGGGAGGAGCAGAAATCATTTACTTTTCCGCCAATTTCGATGAATCGTGGAAACACAATCGTGCTTGCGGTCGTCGGGGAAAAAGATTGCGTTAAGTAACAGCACCGTGGACAAGCGCAACCTTATTACTCGATAAGATATTCTTGCGCCAAGGAACGCGCAACGGCAGGATACCGTGCTGGCGCGAATTTATGCAAAACTACCGTAGAACAGTTTTTACAATAGTTTCCATCGCGACGCAAAATTATATCGCAATCAGCGAACGTCAAAAGAGTTTCCCTTTTTTGTTTACATAACAGCGAGCATTCTGTGCACGGCATAACTTCAGCCGCGACGTAACACATATTCAATTACCTGGACCACGAATATTTTTCGAACAAACAACACAACCATCGTTGACCCACTGAAGTAATATTTTCGGTAAACAAACAATGTCAACATACGTGCTCGCATTCGCGAGGGAATTCCTCGCTGGAATTGACAACGTAACGCAAAGCGGCGTTGTCGGAGAGAGAAGGAATTCCCCGCGATGCGTCGCAGGACCTAACCTAAATCTCGATTCATAGGCTGGGATTTAATCCGTATTCGCACTCACCCCCTTCGATGGCTCGGCGCCAGGATATGTCACCGCCTTCACCCTCCGCTGCGCCTGTTCGGTACAAAATGTCCTAGCATTTAACGTTCACCGACCCACTCCGTCCACGACATCCTCGTCCCGTTCGAACGATCGTTAAATCGGCGAACAAACACGCGGTAATTCGTTCCTACCGAATTGCCCGTCCGCGATCGACTTTTCGTATTCGAGGCAACGCACATCACAACGCGAACCATTCGAACGCGAGCAACGATGTTGGCCGATCACCGTCGCTTTCACGAATGCCACTCGCTTTTGTTTACTCTCTCCAAGCGCCGACAGCAGGTGGCGCACGGAAAAGTGGGGATCCCGTCCTAATTCTTTCCCGGCAGGTATTTAAATGTTAAATACCTGTGCAACAGCAGTTTTTCCTTTCTAAAATAATGAATAGAGTAAATGATGAGTTTGATAGAACAGATGGTTATCCGAATGTTTGGATTTTTTGTTGTTTTTTTTTTTTAGAATAGAGGTAAAGAAAATCATTGAGATACAAATTTGATTGATATTTATTTGCAAGGTATAAGCATCTTGGACATGTAAGGACCGTCGAGTTCGTATCCCATTTTCCTGTAGTAGTTTCTTGTTCCGACACCTGAATAGAAATATGTATGGAATAATTTGTAAAGTATTTAACGTGTTTGAATTTTCTTCTTTTACCTGAGATAACGGCAATTTTGTGAGACCCGTGTTCCTCTTTGGCTATTCTCTCAGCTTCTTCCATCAGTAGCATTCCAAAGCCTTGATGCTGGAACTTTGTGGGATCGCGAGCGTTTACTGGAACAACGCTACCGTACACGTGAAGTTCCCTTACTATCGAGCACTTCTCCTTAAGCTCTGGCCTATAAAACAATGATTTGATCAATGGAAATGCTTTTAATATTTCCTAATAGCTTCTGAGTATTTCGCTGTACCTAAATGTCTCATTGGAACATTTTCTCAATCTCAGTAATCCTATTAATATGTCTTGCGTGGGATCCTCGTAAGACAAGAACGTTTCCCACCCACCATTAGCAACGTAGTCACGTCGTATAAGTTCCACTTCGTACGGTTGCACTTTGTGATGGATTTCTTGGATACCCACTTCTCGAGTTCTGACGTCGCGGCAATCCATTCCCAATTCTTTCATTCTTGCCAGAGCCAACTCGCGGAGATTTCCGTGTTCTACTCCGGAGCTACGTATTTCAAAAAGAAGTTTACGCTAAACGTCATTTATACATGGGAGACGAGGATGGTGTAATCAGTATTACCTGACCAAAGGCATAGGTATATCCCTCTGTACACGGTACACTCTAGTCCAAGGTGGAATTAAAGCCAAAATACGGGCTATGAGATCGATTAAAACGCTCGGTGGATAGCTTTTATACCTTCCAGTTTTCCATAACTCGTACAAGCCCGTACCGCGTATAACTAACGTTGGATATATTTTTAGACCATCTGCTCTGAAAGCTGGGTTCTCGAAAAATTCCTAAAATAAGATTTTCCAATTAAGTATACAAGAAAATAATAGTTCGCATATTATGAAATCGCGACTAACAATAAATTGATTAACGTCTCTCTCAATATCCACGTTTGGTAGATCCGGCATCATATGCGCTATCACTTTAAACCCGGCATCCTTTGATAACTGAAAACTTTCGCATACTGCCCGAACTGTATGTCCTCTATTGGTGTCTCTCGCTACATCTTCGTACACGGATTGAACTCCGATCTCTAAACGAGTACACCTGTGTTAAAATTTGTTTCAACATAAATTCCAAACGATTAAAATCTGCTCTCGTAATTGATTTTAATGTACACCAACCCGTAGCGCAACATATCAGAAAGATGTTTCTTGAGGCAATAATCAGGACGCGTTTCAATAGTAATACCGATGCATTTCGTTCGACTTCTTTCAGAATATTTTACTGCTTCGTCGACATTACTGCTGACGTGACCAGACAGTGCATCGTGTAAATTTCTGATAAAATAGTCTCTGTAGTCTTCTGGCAAGGACATGAAGGTCCCTCCCATAACGATGAATTCTATTTTATCTACACTGTGTCCTAACTGTTTTAGCTGTAACAATACTTTATTATTATTATTTAATCGTGTTTTACTTGCAATGCTATGGGGTAGTTTAACAAATTATGCTGCTTATTTTACCTGTTCCACTCTGTGTCTGGTTTGCAAGAATGGATTATATCTAGCTCGTATAGCTCGCATTGATGTAGGCTCGTAACCGGTGTACGATTGTGTGGAGTATTCAAAATCTGAATCAGGACCGCCTGGACAATATACACATATATTCCCCGTCATATTTATATGCGGACATCTGTGCGGCTTGCACATTACGGCCACGACGGCTATCTAGAAAGATTACACGATCCGTTACATATATTTCATATGCGATTCAATAATTCCAGAACGAATTATAATAAACTGGATTGTATTAAAATACTAACTCCGCTGGCAGTGCGTATAGGTTTCGCTTTTAATTTTGGAACTAATATATTTCTCACATCGGCAGGTACAGCTGCTATGATATCAACCAACCTCGGAGACGCCTCCAAACCATATTTAGACGAAATTCGCGTCTTTAATTTGTTTAAATCGACATCTCTGTGGTCCGTATGCGCTTTCAGTAACTCTCGTATGATTTCTCCGATCGTCATAACCATACGCTCCTCCTTACTCTGTTCGAATTCTATAATCAAATAAACGGTGTTTAATAAAATGGTAACACTGTCTTTTATGTAAATAACCTTCGAAAATAAGCACTGTTTTGAACAAAGTACTGTAGCAGTGGGAATATATTCTTTTTAATAATTGCACTTACCCCTTCTTTTTTTAACCATGGTGACGCGCTGAAATAAATTTTTCAATAATATAAGTGTCCTTTATTTAATATTTTCTTTTGCACTGCGATAATAATTTTGAGAGAATCTCGTTTTGAGGTTAACTTTACTATCGCACGCACTCCACCAATTTGCCGAGGAAATGCACGTTCGCGAAGTGTGATCATCAAACGCGAGATAGCGCAACGTACACGATTTCGGCATTTCGGCAACACGTTCCCAAAATAATGTTTGTAAATGTAATATAAAAATAATGTTTGTAAATGTTTATAATGTAATGTTGTAAGTAATGTTTAACAATGTTTAACGCGTGATCGATAGTAAAAATGAAATGTTGATTGTATTCGATAGTGGTAATCTCAATTATCGATCGTCATTGATACTTCTCTTTCCTTATATTTAAGTAGACGAAAAACTTTTCTGTGCACAAAGCACAAGAAAGTGGAAGGAAGCGTCTTTAGATTAATTATAGGAAAAATGTCCCATCCGTACAGAGGCTTTTCGGCACGGGGATCCCATCAGAGCCATGATAGACATGGTAAATAAGATTAATTTTGACAACTATACAAGTGTCACTGTGACCGCATGTCATTATGTTGCCATCTTATTTTTCCATAATAGCATTCTCCGTGTATCCAGTAATTTTGTCAGAGTTTTAAAACGTCCCGTTACAGCATTTGACGTACTATTTATCGTCTCAATTTTTCCGTAATCGTTCAAAAATAATTATATAGGTTAGATTTTTAGCCCACTATAAGTGAAACAATACGTCCCAGATTAATGGTTTTATATTTTGTGAACGATTTATATTATCCACTTTGACACGGGACAGTTTCAACAAACTTTGCCATGGGTACTTAGAGTGTTTACACTTAGCATAGCGGGTCTGCTCGAACACACTCCTGCATGGACATTATTTGATCTTTAGTTCTACTTTATGTTTAGGAGAGCGTGGCGCACATTCCCAACCAGGAAGTTCGCAATATGAACGAGGTGGACAGGGCAGAGGACGAGAAAGGCCGCCCTGGTTGAAGGGCAAAGAGATAGGCTTATATTATAGAGATTTAGCTAGAGCGAAGCATAAGAAAAGAGAGAGCAGAATCATTAAATTGCCTCTGGATGTTCAAGACAGAATAGAGAACGTATTAGTAAACTGTAAGGGCTTTTACGATAAACTATATGATCAATCATCCTCCAAGGATATATGTACTTCAGTGCAGAATAAATATGTACATATTCAGGACTCGCACTTTAAGAGAAAGTTCTTAAATATTGTGTCGGGTAACATACAGGAAAACATTGCCCAAGCGTTGTTGGTTCGTTCGAGATTAGAAGAGCATGCAGATTTAGATGCTAAGTTCTTGGAGGAGAATAAAGCAAAAGAGAGTTGCCAGGAATACAAGGATATGTTGAAGTTTCGTATGAAATTGCCATCGTATGGGAAGAAGGAAGAGATATTACAATTAGTTAGGGAGAATCAAGTTGTAGTTATAAGCGGGGAAACTGGTAAGATCGTGTTCAAGAACTAGACTCATGTCATTGATTATTTAAATTCATTCAAATTTGATATAATAGATGCGTTTCAGGTTGTGGAAAAACAACGCAGGTCGCGCAGTTTATACTGGACGACCAGATAGAGCAAGGAAACGGTAGCACTACGCGTATCATTTGCACCCAGCCTAGGAGAATCTCGGCCATATCTGTTGCCGAAAGGGTTGCCGCTGAAAGAGCGGAGAGGCTCGGTGTATCCGTTGGATATCAAATCAGGCTCGAGAAGTACGATGATATGCTTCATTCGATTTATCTGACAGAAAAGGATATTAAACTATTTTGCATACATGCAGGGTATTACCAAGAGATCGTGGTAGTATACTGTTCTGCACCACTGGGATGTTGCTACAGTTTTTGCAAGGCGATCCAGCTTTGAAAGATTTCTCTCACATTATACTCGACGAAATTCATGAGAGATCTACCGAAAGTGATTTTATACTTGCCCTGTTGAAACTAATCATCCCGAAAGTACGTTTCATTCGATTAAGAACAATATTACGTATTAGTATCTTTTTATAAGAAATATTGATTCCCCAGAGACCCGACTTGAAAGTGCTTTTAATGAGCGCAACGCTTAATTCGGAAAGATTTTCGAAATATTACAACGAATGCCCGATTATTCACATCCCGGGTTTCACTTACCCCGTGGAAGAGTTTTATTTGGAGGATATTTTATCAATCACAGAGTAAGCTTTCCTTTTTCAGTTAAGAATAGTAGAAAGAAGCATTGCATACTAATCCAAATTACAGGTTTCAATTCCCTCAGGCACCAGCAGCATCGCAAGATTACAGAAAAAATTTCAAAATGCATAAAGAAGAAAGGAAACGGTTGGATGAATTTAACGATTTCATAGGACCACATATACGACAGCTTAGAGCCGAGGCAAGTGTTGTTGCGCTTTTAAATATATCCCGTTTGCTATATTTTTCATTCTTGCAATTGATTGAAACACTATAGAAAAAGTATCCAGAGAAAGTTATCAATCAGTTACGGAATCCAAACAGTGAAAAGTTGGTACTCGATCTCATAGAGGAGCTTGTCGGGCATATTTGCAGAACGGAAGGTCCTGGAGCTATTTTAGTTTTTCTTCCCGGTATGATGGACATCATAAAGCTACATCGAATAATGTTAGGCAGCGGCAGGTACCCACAAAGTAAATACACATAACACGGTATATTGTATAGCCCTTTTTTCTTTGTGATGGGTTGCAAAATTCTAAGAATTTGTAGGTCAATATGTTATCTATCCCCTTCATTCTCGTATGCCCACTGCCGAACAAAAGAAAATATTCCAAGAGCCGCCCAAGGGGGTGCGGAAGATAATAATCGCAACCTCTATAGCCGAAACTTCTATAACCATCGAGGACGTCGTGTACGTCGTTGACTGCGGTAAAACGAAATTTGGTAAATTCGATGTAGAGAAGAATATACAAACTTTAGAGCCCGAGTGGGTATCGTTAGCGAATGCGAAACAGCGAAGAGGTCGAGCGGGCAGGTAGGATATTTAACATTAAAAGAACATTTAAAGTTATAAATAAAAATGAAAGAAGTATACTTATTCTTCAGAGTAAAGCCTGGCGTCTGCTATCATTTGTACTCGAGGGCTAGAGAAATGATGCTCGACCAGTACCCACTGCCAGAAATGTTAAGGCAGAGTTTAGAGGAAGTTATTTTGCAAATAAAAATACTACAGCTAGGAAAGGCGCGAGATTTTCTGGCTAAAGTTATGGATCCGCCGAACGTGAAAGCGATCGACTTATCCCTGGAATTACTCAGGAAACTTACCGCGTTGGACGAGGAGGAGCATTTGACCCCGCTGGGATATCATTTGGCGCAACTGCCACTCGATCCACGAACAGGAAAAATGCTCATATGGGCAGCGTTGTTTTCGTGCGTCGATCCAGTCTTCGCGATCGCAGCGAGTCTAAGCTTCAAAGATGCGTTCTACTGTCCCTTGGGAAAAGAGGATGACGCGAGGAGGAAGAAACTCGAACTCAACATGGATCAATTTAGCGATCACGTCGCGTTAGCCGAGGCGTTATCGAGATTCGAGGTAGCGTACAAGAGAGGATCCGCGGCTGCTTTCTGCAGGAATTATTACCTCTCTTTTAACACACTGAAGCTACTTACGGACATGAAAGCGCAATTCGCCCAACACTTGCACCAAATGAAATTTATGGATTCGAGTAATCCGAGCGACCGAAATGCCAATAAAAACTCCAATAACAAAACGTTGGTGAAAGCGATAGTATGCGCTGGATTGTATCCCAACGTTGCCGTTATAAAGTAAGCGCGGTTCCACGGACGACGAGGAAAAATAATAGAAGAGGAAATACGCGAGTAACTTTATCCGTTTTGCTTGCTTCAGAAACGTTACGGCGAACGGAACTGTTGCCCGGACCGAGGAGGATGGCCGAGTCGCTATACACCCATCGAGCGTGAACTTCAAAGTCAAGAATTATCCTAGCCCGTTTATAACGTATTTCACGAAGCAGAAATCGACGGCGATATTTTTACATGACACTACATGCGTCACCGCGCCGATTCTATTATTTGCTTCGCCAAACATGTGTATAAGTATGCCATTTCTTATTTGATACATATCGCGTGATGCGTTCTCTTATTAGTATATTACATTTCTCTTCTAGAAAAGGAAAAGGGAAGTTTCGTTATCAGCTTACCGAGTTTGCAAGCATTTCCCTGTGACTTGCGAGCCGCGCAACTTATTCAGGTACGGAAATTGAACTATTTAGTAGGGAAGCTACAATTATATATATATATATTTTTTTATTATAGAAACTACAGGAACAATTTAACAATTTGCTAGAGTACAAAATCACGCATCCAGGAACGGTATCGTGGGACAGCTTGGAGGGCGAACTGTTAAAGTAAGTTTCGTGTCCTAGCATTTTTTTTTTTGACTTCTACTTTAAATAAAATGCATAAATGTTATTTGTTTATCGTAGTACGATCATAGATCTAGTTTGTCAGAAGGATGAGGAAATGGGATTCGCAGCTGCCCAAGTGCAAGTTTCCAAAGAGAATGAGCGCGACGACGATTCTTGATTATGGTTTGATACGGTTTTGTAGAGCGTGTAATAATCTTGTTCGAAGGTTCACGTTATATCGAAATAGCATGTGCGACACTTCCTTTAGTGACATTTTTTGTATGTGACCTGCATGGATCGCCAAGAAAAAAAGATGATCAACTTTTGCCACGATTTTAATAGATAGGTACATTATAAATTGTGTAACGTATTTAACAAATAAAATTTTGGACAGCAGCCCAGAAAGACATGAATTTCTCGATGTTAATCTCCAAGTATTATTCGAATAATATGCCACTTGTACGTTTTGCGCGCAGAAAGTGCGGTCTGTAGTTATAGAAGATTACTCATTTTATGCCATAAATGAGTAATGACATCAGTGATGCGGTGCTGTGTTATTGTGCGAATCAGAGACTTCCAAAGGTTACTGAACCGCGGATAATATACCGCAATCGATAGTTTCTACCTTCCGCGCGACTAACATTCATCCTACACGCGAATTTCAATTTTTATTTGCGATCAATTAAAATGTAGAACACGAGGGAAAGTATAAGATGCGAAAGGAGAGCATTTTTGTTAGAACGGCGAATTTGTTGTATAATTTTTTTGTTTTCATTCAGATTAATCTGTATCGAGCGACGCAGCCCAGGAAGGTTGCACCGCAACAAAAGATCCTGACATTCGAGAATAAGTCTCCCCCACCGTTGCGGCGGATGGGCATTCGCGCGTCGCGGGTAAAAATGAGCCCGGGCTCTGGCACGAGCCTGATAGCCACCGCGCGGCGAGCAGCGAACAGGGGCGAGAGAAAGAGAGCGAGCGGAGAAAGATGGTGGCTCGCCAGGGGGAGAGGGACGTTCTGGCAATACACGAGCGAGGCACGTAGCGGCCGATTCAGTCCGCATCCGACTGCCGCGAGTGTCGCGTCACGAAGCTGTGTTCGAACTTCAAGGGGGGGGACACGAGACTCCGATACGAGTCCAGTCCGTCTGATATACGGCGCGTACCCGTGACTTTCTTATTCCGTGCCCGAGCGTGTGCCGCCTCTATCTACCGCTTCTTCCCTCTCGATTGCGTATAGGGGTGAATCGCGAAAAAAACGGTCGAGGAAAAGCCGGCGAAAAATCGGCGCGGCGCATGTATCGTTGTTAGAGGGATAGAGAGAGAGAGAGAGAAAGAGAGAGCGGGTCATTGAACGACCGTGCGAAGGTAGGGAGAGAGAGGAAAATAAGAGAGGGACAGAGAGGGATTTTCGTCGCGACGTATACATACATATACACACACGCGCAAAAGCGAGGAGAATATACGCGCGTGCGCATCGCACGCACACACACACCTATATACAGAAGAGAGAAAGACAACACGGTTGCAGAGCGGCAAGGGAGAGCCAGTGACACCGGGAGGGTCGGGTTTGTTCCTCGCGCAAAACCGCCACCGGAATACATGTATGTATATACGACGTGAGAGTGTCGAGAGCGAAGATCCCGCGGAGATCGCCGATAGTGTGTAGGGGCTTTAAGGAGGGACGAAAAAAAAGGGGTAAAGAATCCGGGTGAAAAGCAATGCGGGTTCATTGACTGCGCCGCGCAATGGCCGCATGCTCGTGGCCGATGCACAGTGCACGGGTGACAGGAGCTACGACGAGGTCGAAGATACCGGCTGCGACCGACATCGTACTCCAGACCTACTGAAGGCTCCTCTCTCGGAGCGGTCCCGAGGATCGCAGCTACGTTGCGGAGCTTCTCGGCGTCATTCAGGTGAGTGCATCAACGCTCTCTAAAGTCCCGAACTCCATTGCTCCTGCTCATAACCCTAAAACCAACGAAATCAGGCTGTTGACCTTCCTACCGATGTTCGAAACAGTATCATTGGATAACGTTGGTACATTAAAGACGACATCGGCTGAAATAAGTATACAGATGAACGTGTTAGAGCATAAAACGAATACACAGAGTTTCTGAATATTCTTGAAAATACTAGGCGGTTGTCGTGGTACGTATTAACTGTGCCACTTAAGAATCCTCGTTCGCGAGATGTCGCGACGCGCTATGGCAGTGGTAACAAACTGACCTAATTCTTCGTTTTTTCCACCGCCGCCACGGTGTGTACGATGATTTTCGTTGCCACCGAACGCCGGAGCAACTCGTTTCGAGCGTGGCTCCGAAACCGTAGTGAACGTGTTTCCAAGAGTATCAAGGGCGTAGGGTCGTTCACTGCGACCGGTGTTTTCACTCGTCCAAAGGTGGTCCCGTGCGTCAATGCCCTATTATAGGAAAACGTTTTCATCCTGAACCATTGGGAGGCCTCCTTTTCCTCTCCAACGCGTTCTTTTCCCATCATCGAAATTCGATGCGCTACCGATGCTTGGCTATGTCGCGAGCTACCAAAGGACATCCGCTGCGTGTTCATAACATCGCGTCCACGGTGAGCAGTGGATAGTCGAACTACGATCCGCCCTGAGTGAAATTCCGTCGCTGTATTCCGAGCGTGGATCTGGCAATGTAAATAACGAATCGCTCGGGGAGTTCGCAAAAATATTCGCTCCGCGCGATAAAGCGTCGCTGGATACTTTCACGTTGGAAATGAATTCCCCTTTGCGCTCGAGGACGAGTAAAACGAAGGACTCTTGCATTGACCTTATCACCAATACCGTCGACCTCAGCTACCTTAGGTGTTACAAACCTCGTGTTTCCGCGATCCCTCTCAATTACTCACGATCCAGTCATTCGTCTTTTTTTTGTTCACATTTAAAAAATATCCTCGACGAGTGGTGATCTCTTAATCGTACAATGTTTGACCCATGCAGCTCCGTCTCGTCCATTAAGTTCACGGACCTTTCTAATTTCGTATCTAATCACCGAAAGCTAGACTTTGCCACAACTCGACAACGTTTTATCATTCCATAGCCCGTTCCATAGAGCGGATTCTTGAACCAAGAATAACTTCACAGTACAGCGTTCGGTCGTAGATTACACTAATTCGAATATAGAGTAGCGGTACGCTTTTTTATTTGTATTTTTTGAAGCGTAAACTATATAACATAATTTCCTAAACGTTTGCGAAATCGGTGTTCAAGGAATTTTAACGATAATGGGATAGAGGACGGTGTCGGTCGGAGACAATTATGACACGCATTTTCGATGACGGTTAATTCGATCGGACGTGTATTTGATTTCCTACGCTCGAAAACACCGATTAGGACGGGGACGGGTGTGTAGCGTTGAAAGGAACAGCTCCGCTTTGGAACGAATCCAACCGGTCGACTTGTCTGTATTCTAATCGAGTAAATCAGGATAAGTATGTGTTTTTGCTCCGCTCGCGCGTCCGATTCTCGTGGTAATTAGCCGCGGTCGGGGGAGCGCGGAGAAAAAATTCAGTCACGACACCCGCGCCAACGTCTCGCCCCGACGCCCGTTCGCGCTGCTTCTCTTTTATTATTTCCCTCTTGCTCCTGCCAAATTACTTTTACCCGCCGCGTTTGTTGTTCGCCTATTCTTATCTCGTACCGCTGCGCGCGCGAGCTAATTCTTTACTCCTTCTGGGCAGAGTTAATTACACAGGAGGAGGCGTTTGCTACAGGATTTACGGAGTTCGGTAGGGAAACGGGGTTCGTTGAATCGTTCGATATTATGTTGCGAATAAATCAAGTAATACGGCGTTTGGTGAAAGTATCATTTAAATCGTACGAAGATGGATTGTTAATTGAAATAAGCTCGTGCCAAAGGGACACTTGGAGGACTTGTTGTCTTTCACGACCCAGTGTAAACGGTAATTTGTTATTTAGTAACGAGACATAGTTCGTACTTGTTTATTACCGTGGGAAGCTTTCTATGATTCCAATGAGTAAAGGTAAAACTTAATAAAGCTTTGGCAATATCTTAAATCAATATTGGTATTCGTAAGAGAGAAGTTTTCCAACGGCAACGTTTCTTTAAAATGTGCTTTCCATTTTTTTCTTCTCGTAAAACTAAGATTGTAGAGACTTTAAGCGGAACTACTTCAACACATTGAAATTTCAAACTCGATTTTCTCGATATCAGGGAAATGTTGCATTCTTTCGTTTCTAGGCGCCTCATGTATGTACAGTAATTAGTTAAAACGTGGCACTTCATAACGATGGAATTGCTTTAGCGAAAGTTCAGACATTCGTTTATTTGTATTATTAGAAACAACTAACAGTTTAGGGCTGTACTATTTTATAGTTAATGTATCTCTGTTTTATGAACCGTTTTTAACTTCCGACTGAAGTCACGATTTTCCTTTTATTTAAATTATCATAAGGACCGCTTATCTCGAAAATAGCGCAAGTCCATTTCTAAAGGAAAAATTGGCAAAAGGACAAATTCCCATACATTTTAATGCGAACGCTTTATTTATATCCTTTTCTCAATTTCTTTTCGATGAACTTGCACAACTGGTAAACGTAAACGGTCCATAGGCAGAAGAAAGAAATGTCTAATTTGATTAATGTCGAATTCACAGTAAGCGCGGTCATCGAATGTGCCTCGCGATATCGACTGGTCGTGTTCATTGATCTCACCGTTTAGCGGACCGAGATCATTGCACCCGTGACACAAAACGTACTACTCGCGATGAGATAATTGTTCTTAATCATCGCGTATATTCTCATTGATAATGCCCGTCGCTATACGTATACATATCTTTCGCTATATCAAAAATTCCAACCGCAGGGGGAAGTGGGGTAAAACCAAGCGGGTCAAACTGGGGGTACCATTGTTTTTCTAAAAATAAGAGCCACGCTATGCAGTCCACGTGTAGTGTTACGTTCAGGCGTGGACCGCGCAACGATATGAGATCAATCGCAGAGCAGAGAGCGTCTCAGTTTTTCCTCCAGAGGAGCTTCAAAATTTCGAGGTGGAAAAGTTTCAGTGTCGCGTCAGTGAAAACCGACTTCCTTTCACCGCTTGAACTCAAAGGACCTATTATGAGCATTACTGAGTTGCATTCTGCAGTCTTTGCACAGTATTTTGGCATTCCGGCCAATTTCTTACTGCACGTTGAAGCGCAGATATGAAATGTTTAGTAAATTACCTCGTTTAGGGCGAAACCGAGTACATGAAATTGGCGCACGTGCCGAGCAGGGCAACAAAGCAATACTTGTGATTTCTCTTGAGTAAATAAAGTGTAAAAGAACTTTCTGTGGAGGCTAGAATACACTAACAAATTAGATAAGCTATAGAACTGTTTATGAAACCCTTTAAACTATGTTAGGATAATTTTAAACAAGTTAGTATTTCTGGGTATCATTTAAAATCATTCTGTTTGCTAAGTTTGAGATAATGGAAACAAAGGTTTCGTCATTATATGATGTTTTACGTACTTTTTAACAAGTAAGTTTTTAACAAAACTCTGTTCTCCAGTTCGGAATGAATTTATTGCCGAACTTGCTCCGGAACTGCCAGCATACGAATCACCGTAACGCGATTAAGTTCGGTAAAACGGTTCTTCTTATTTTGGAGACAGTAATAGAGACTGCTAAGACTCAACTTATTTACTTCAAATAACTTAGTATTCGTGAATGTCATTTGAAGTAACTCCCCTTGCTAATTTTGCGATCAATAGAAACTATAGTTCTGTCATTGTATCATATTTTAGGTATTTTTTTTTTAATCACTCTCCGGTAGAACTTCCAGGAAATCTTATTTATCAGGCAAACGATTTTATAAAAAAAGAAAAACGTCTCATTTTCTGACTCCGTAATATCCAATAAAGATTTCTGGCGGTGGCCAAGTTTATCTTTGCCATTCCAATATCTCGCCAGCAGGAAAAAAAAACTACAGTCACCCCGTTTTACCCTCACAGTCCCCTACCTTTCCCAATGTCTTCGATTTCTATTCCATTGGCGTGCTTTGACGAAACGATCGAACGGACGTGACGTAGTCGGCGTCGCTTTAGCGCCCTCGTGAAATTCGAACGACGTCGCTTAATCGTGGCCGAAGTTGATTCGACTCGACCGGCCTCGGACGCGACTAATTAGGAACGCCTGTCAGGATCCGTTCTGAACACGATACAGCGTAGGAGAAACGTCCGTACGACGGTTCTCTCGCGTGCGCGCCACTCATCTCTGACTAATGTTTAACAGTTGGCGGAGTGAAAATTGGCGCGATGTAAATATGGGACGAGTTCTCGAGCGCGCGCGCCCCGTATATCCGCTCGATTTAATCCGTGTGAAGCTTCGAACGAGCCTCCCGATCCTCGCCGTATTCCCGTTCGCTTCGAGCCTGTAACTTTAAACGATTGAGAGTATTCTTCCCGACCGTGAGACAACGTTAGATCCGCCGATGCGATGGATCACGATTCGATTTACGCATTCGGATGCCCGTTGACCGGGGGAACAGCGCAGCGTCGCTTGTGCTGCGCATTCTCGCAGCAAAAATAGACGACCTATATATGTGTATAAATATGTGTACATATGCATTTCCGTTTGGCGAAGTCCTAGGGGATTTTTTAAAACTCCTCTTCGGAATTGGGCGCTGGACGCTGTAAGCGTTGCAGTCGGGCAAACTTTTTATTTCCGTTCCACGGGGAGCTCCGTTTAATGTATATATTCGAATTACAGTGGATCGATTCGACTCTTTTTTTTTTTAATAATTTTCGCTTTGCGATAACGAGTGAATCACGAATTTCGTCCTCTCAATGGGCGGGCTCGGGTATTTAAAATAAGGGTTGAACTATCTCTGCAATACAAATGAGATTCCTTTGAAAATTTGTAAACTCGCACTGCGATACGCTGCGATGGCTAAGAGCAAGGTCAGTTTAGGCACTTTTGAGATAAATGGAAGATCAGTGTACACAGTGCCTATCTTTGCTCATTCCATGGTCCCAAGCACAGACCTTTGAATCTTTTCTCTCTCAAGACAACTTTCTGAAGCTCGGCTCTGTCCTTCCCGCATTTAACATTCAACTAAAAAGCCATCCTCGTGCTATCCTAACGAAACTATCAAATCGAACGAAATTACAAATAGAACAATTCCAAACCACCCGAACTAAATAAAGTATCTTTCTTCTGTTGCAGGCGAACAGAACTCACCGTCGCCCCTCGAGTTTCAACTATCAAGCTTACGTTATTATCGGTGCCGGTGCTAGCGATAAACGTTTGACCAACATTTTCCAGCGAACTTTCGCCGTCTCGGGCAAATCGCGCGAACGGCCGTCTCTACCAAAGAAAACACTATCGAATAATTGCCCGGAAAAGGTAATCCACTTGAACCGTATCGCGCAGCGAAACGAAATCGATCCACGCCGATCCCACCGATCCTATCCGGGGGGCTTGATGCTCGCGATCGTAAGCTCGGGCGTAAAATCGGCACGGCGTCGCGGGGATCGTTCGCGAAAATGCTCGCCTGTTGACGAACGGCTTACAGGGGCAGTAGCGCGCGGTGGTGAATCGTCGGGCGTGCTCAGGTGGCGGGACTCGGCCGAGGATATATCCCGTTTGTGTTCGACGCCGTGTTCGTCGTCGTCGCGGTGCGTTCCCCGGCCAGTGGTTGTACGGCAGTGAAAGATAAGAAGGCGGGGGCAGCTATAACCGGGAACCGCACGGGTGGACATGATTATTTCAAAGGATCTGTTCCTCTTTGGCGACCAAGATTACCTGCGCCTTCCCAACAACGAGAAGCGGCAGCGACGGGCAATGGGCCGACCGATCATCAATGCTCCCAGGTGAGTGATAACTAGACCCCGGATTTTCTTGCGTTTGTGGAAAATTGAAAGATGCGGTATTGGACCGATTGCGTGGAATTTTGCGTAATGCGAAAAAGAAATACAAAATATCGAAATTATTATGCTTCTTATACAATGTTCTGCAAGTGAAATAATTGTCTGCCAAGGTTCTACTTTTTTTACTACATTTCCGAAGCATGTGAATTCGCACGCAAATCCGATGTCTAGCGGTAACACATTACTCCGTCGTCGTTGTTTTTCATTTTCGGTAGTTTCGACAATAGGCCGAGTTGCCCGAATATGGAATACTGTTTCTTCTTCGTGCACGTATTTTACCAGTTTAAAGTGCTTTTGCACAAACGTCAGTAGTATGGTTCTGTAGGAAATTTTACGCTCTTTTGATAGGTACCAGACAAATTGAAAATAAATCACGGTTTGGATAATATTCATTTACTAATGTGAAATACTGTATTCGTCTAATATCGAATAGCGTATTTATATCGAGTTTACTGTTTAGAAGAAGAAAGGTAGGATATAAACAAGTAACGCGACTGATAATTATTTTCATTTCAAGAATAACAGCTGAATAATACCTTGTTTAATAATATAATCTCTATAATCTCAGTTCAGAGGTTCCTATTTAAAAACTAAGGCGATGGGTTTCGCTTCGATATTCTTTTGCGAACACGTGCTTCCCTTTAATTTCGGCACGTGCTCGCTAGCTCAAGTAAATGACAAACGTGGCCGCCTGTATTTGTCGTCGATGAATGGAAATGCCAGGATTGTTTAATATCGTCGTATTAGGCATGTATGCCATATTAGGGCAACTATTCAGATTTAATTGTACCTTAATCGTGTATCTATTCATATCTCTTCAGAGAAGCAGGTATATCATGCACAAATGTTTGAGATTGTAAAGTCCCGAGGAAAAATTAACTAGGATGCGTTTAGATATTATTACATCAATTAAAGGCAATAGAAGTTGGTTAAGAAAATACAAATATTTTAAAGTTGCAGAAGTATAACTTTAAACATGATATCTGATAGCGGTCAAGTTAACGGGTTTTGTAAATCTAGAGTTAATTAATAACAGGCTGGAAATAGTGAAAATGTCTACTGGCAGCGATGCGTAGGCTTGGAATACTTGGAGGATTAAATAATATTTGTTTTATTCAGAAAATACATTTTTCAATTAATTTTCCGAATTTTTAATACACGAATACAGTAACTGTTTCGCTCTGCTGTTGTTTAATTTTGAAGGATGTGTTATACGGTGATTATTTCGTTACGCTGGTAGTTTTTTATACTATATTATTAATTAGGAATATATTTGCAGAGAATTTATACGCTTTTTCTTTTTCAATCATTAAGTCCTGCATACTTTTAAGTAACTTCTTGCATCAAATAGTGGCGCATTCTTCCAATTATTCCAAGCACCACGCTCGAGAGACACATTTCTTGAATTAAGTATAAATAAGTGAATTTTCATACTAACTTTATCTACACAATCATATAATACCTCAAACGTTTCCAAACGAAAAAAGAAAACTGCATTGAACCCCTTGCTAGTACTAAATTTTAATTAATGTACCGATGGACCCACTGATAATAATATCAAATTCGAAGCAAGCAAAGAGGCAAAGAGAAGGAAAAATAGCAATTAACGTAGCGAGCGCATGCACCAGAGTACTGAATCCCTTATCACCACTGAAATAGCCGATTATCTCTTTCGAAAGCAGCTCCAGCCGTCGCTCGGCCCTTATCTATTCGCGCCGTATAGAAAAAAATATATCATCGACTAATACGTTGTCGGTGGCGTGCCATAAAAAGATGCTCTTGTTTGATGCCTCTGTCTCGACGTCCTCTCTCGCCTCATCGAGTTCAATGATTTCGCGAGTTACGGTTCTCCGTTCTTCCTCTAATTTCCTTCGCGCCTTCAATTTCATCGGACCTCCGCGAGTATTGCTTCCCTACGCGCGCCTCCTTTCTATCCATTTCTATTATCTCCATCAACAAAGGAAAAGGGAGAATATAGAAATAAGTATTACTTTCTCCTTTTTCTTATCTTCCCGTTCTAGAAAATTTATTTACAACGGCCAGTGGTTCGCCATGGCAGATTTAACGTCGGCTTTCTATTATTTGCGCACGTGCTCGTTTGATCAAGCCGTTTGCCCCCGTTGTTCAAGCAACGCTTTTAATCCCAGTTTAATACCGGAGCGTTCGAGCTTTCGAAACGCAAGACTCCGCTTGCTTTCCTAATTGTTTCTCCTCTATTTATGCCTCGTCACGCGCTAATGTGACTCGACGATTCTTGCAAGTGATTTACACAAACTTTGATAGAGTTCCCCGAAGATCTTTTGCGGATCCTTCTTTTTCGTATGGACGAGATTTTGAATTCGGTTTCTTAGGAGCTAGATTTCTGCGAGGATGTCTGCAGATTTCCCAGGGTGCGCTTCATTGGGAATCCTGGATTTTTCAGTGATTCTGAAGCTTAGGATAGTCCTGGGTAGTGTTGCTACGGTAGCACGTAGCTTTACTTGAGCGTCTGCCGATTCTTTTAGGCAATGTCATGCTTTTTAAAAATGACATTTAATGTCATGTAATCTTTGTTGTTTCATTATATATCGATGGACGCGAAAATAGTGATTCTGAATCTTGCGATAGTCCCTGGTAGCGAGACTACGGTAGCACGTAGTGTTGCTCGAGAGTCTGTCGATTTTCATTGACAGTATTATACTTTTTGCAACTATATGCAATGCTATATAATCTCAATTGTTTTATTATATTTCGATGGACGCATTATAGAAATTCTGTGCTATTCTGGAACTTTCTGTAGCAAGTTTTCATTTTCCCGTGGAAACCTTGCAATTCCTATCTGACTCAATACTTTTGCATAATATTATTTTACTATTCATAACTGAACCGAAATTCCATGCTCCTCTACAGATTCCCATTACAATCTCATATCCGCGCGCAACGCAAAACCAACTTTCCCTGGAAATATTACAGTTACATCATTATCCGAATCCGTTTCATTCGACTTTCCACTCCTCGAGTGAAATCGGGGATCCTGATCGCTTTTTGGAAACGAAACCCCCAATTACGGCCTCTCGCGGAATCTCCACCCAGTGTCCGTAGGGATTTCGAAAGAAAAGAAAGTGCGGTTCGTAGCCGGACATCCGTGCTGGACATTACAATTCACAGAAATGATAAGTTCTCAGTCGAGGAGGCACGTTCAACCTCTCTTCTTCGTTTCTGGAGCTGCTTTTCGATGGAGCTTCAATTATTCTTCCTTCCTTGTGCTTAAAAAGTTCAGTTTTCGAAGAGCATACAGCTGATACAGAATGTCTTCGAAAATTGTAAACAAAAAGAAGGGCGGTGATTGGCGGTCAGAGTGCGGTCCTCTTTGATTCCTCGCGGAAGCCAATATAGTGAGTCGAGCTTTGTTTCTGTACAAAACGACGCGACTGATAAAGTAGCGATGTTATCTAGAACCACTGCCCTTATCAGTACTGCTACCATCCCAATCAATGGGTCATTGATATATTAGTTAACTTTCGTAAAAGGCGCTACCGTTGAAGACGTTGAAAACTCTCACGAGAAAATTATAAACAAATACGCTATCCGCGGTTCGTTCCAACGATTCAAGCGAAGGATCAATTCCGCAATACTTCCTCACAAGGTCCATTCTAATAAATGGTAACGCTTCGCAAAATTCCATGAAGGGTTTTTCACATCAATTTTCACCCAAGTTTCTCGTTCGATGGAAAGGATAATGATCGTGATGCAGCAGGAAAGCGTTGGAAATCCGCGATCTTCTATTCATCCGGTTCGAGGCTAACAAATGCACGAAGCCGCCTCCCGTAGGCAAGAGATCCTCCGGCTCGTTCTCTCTCTCTCTCCTGGATCGGCCCACGCCCCTAGTTATCCGCGCGCCGATAAGGAGAACGCG
The DNA here is from genome assembly GCA_023838395.1 of Holcopasites calliopsidis. Taxonomy (NCBI): domain Eukaryota; kingdom Metazoa; phylum Arthropoda; class Insecta; order Hymenoptera; family Apidae; genus Holcopasites; species Holcopasites calliopsidis. The sequence goes on from JALHAQ010000008.1 coordinate 4,622,542, forward strand.
AGCCTGTGCATTTGCACGCGTGTACCCGCAGCCCGGAGAGAGTGGGTCACGCATGGGAAACTGGAACGATTTTATCTCGAGGCGGAAGACTCGATTTTTCTCCGGAGGAGAAACCACCGATTTTTCTTTCAATCGGTTTCTGGGTTAGAGCTGCATCGCCGCCGCGCCTTTCCTCTTTCGCTCGCGATACCTCCACGTAATTGGCATGGGATAGCATGGATAGGGCTGTGCGCATCCCTCTGCGTATGTACACGGTATTCGGATTCGTCTCAAAGATCTTCAAGTAGTTATTGATAAAGCTAGTAGTTATTTGAGAGTCTGCCGATTTTCTGTGGCAATATTATACTTTTTAGCAATTATATTTGATGTTATATAATCTCAGTTGTTTTATTACATTTTGGTGTACGCGAAGATAGTGATTCCGTAGCTTAGGATAGTCCTTGGTAGCGATAGTACGGTAGCACGTTCCGTTACTTGAGAGTCTGTCCATTTTCGGCGGTAAAAATATACCTTCCAACAATTGTATTTAATATCGTATAATCTCAATTCTTTTATTATGTTTCGGTGGACGCAAAATAGAAATTCCGTGATATTCTACAGCTAGGTTACTGGTAAAGCCAGTCCATTGGAACTCGTGTCTTCATAAACAGAATTGAGACTTTCAAGCATTCACAAATTACGGTGCGCGGCATAGAGATAAATCACAGCCAAATGATTCAGTTTTTTCTATCTTATCCGGTAGGTACTGTATCTTAGGAATTCCAGATAGGCACGTCGAGCTATTGAATGGAGATTCCAGTCTTCGTAGCGTCGTAGATCGTCGGACGATTAGAGTAATCAAAGAATGTTATCGATCTCGGTTGAAAATCGTGGAACCCGGAAACTACGAAACCGTTTAAGTGCTTGTCAATTTTCGTCCGACTCTGGCAGACGATTTCTGTACACACCGGACGCAAAGATACCCAACGATTGTCAGCCGAATGATTTCCGTAGCACTTTTTCGACAACTCGCGCAACGCGCGAGACTATTTACAGAAGCGCATCGAGCGTGCATTATCTCACCAGCAGTCTTGCGTCGCGGGATTCAAGTTCAATTCGGTACGGTGCAATGCACTTTGGCCGTGTTCTTCCCTGAGTGGATGGAATGATTCATTCGACGGAATTAGTCAGAGCGGCGAGAGAGAGAGAGAGAGAGAGAGAGAGAGATCGTTGGAAATCTGTGCGATCCAGCGGCTCCTTTTCTTCGAAACCGATGTTCAGATCAATCATATCCCCGTTTCTTCTTAATTGTTTCCTTTTCGATCAGCATAAATTTGATAATTCCATGGTCGAAACATTGATTTTAATAGAGTGCTATTGATGTCCAATGGTATAGTTTTTACATCCACGTAGAAATTATATTTAGTATGCACGAGAATATATATATAAATTGGGGAAAGAATAATAAATATATTAGACCTTTTGGCTAAGTTATTTTGTATGGAAAAACTCTGAGGCATTCGAGTCTGAATATATATGTACCTCGATAAACAAGTTTCGCATATTGCGTATCGAGTTTCCAGTGTGGAAGTACACGCGGTATTAGAAATTGTGTGTAAGCCGCAGTTCGAAAAGTAAATACAGAAAATTTATAAACCATTCTGGAACAGCCGCCACGTTTTATTGTCAAGGAATTTAAGTAAACAGATAGCGTATACAGTCCAATTGCGACAGTATAGCAGTTTATTTTTCCAACAATATTTATTCATCTTCATCTGAAAATATTACTTAAATAATTCTAATAGTCTCTTTAGAATTGCATTAAAAGAATGATAAATTAGAAGTAGAATATTTTCCATACGAAATCGTGGATCTGCAAAGAAACTTAAGGGACAAAAGAGAATCGAAGATCCTTAAATAACAAATGATTTCAGACCAGATTCAATAAATTTCCCCCGAAAAAGTATAATTGCATCCTCGACGAGAGATGGTCGGTTAGTTGGATACATTATTGCGTTATTAAATAATAATTGGAAAAATCATTGAGGAGAAACCCGTTTCCCCGACGGGGGTAAAGGGAAAAGCCATCGACCGGCCTAGGCAAAGTGTTCGCCGCGGAGCGTATTTCGCCTAGGCGCATAAGTGGAACGAGACAGAAAAAAAAGAGCTCGAAGGCCCGGTATTCCAGGCTGGCCGAGACGGTGAGATGAAATCGAGGACGGTGCGCGCAGGCAACCGTGCCATTAAGTAGATTGAATATTACCCTATATTCGGTAGACGCAATCAATAGCCTAGAAAAATGCGCTATTCTCCTTTGCAGTGTAACGCGGCCTTGAATGGCCTATCAGCTTCGCGTCCAATTTACCACGGAATTACGTTTGTCGCGTGTGCCGCGCGCCGCATGCAATTCGTGCACTTCTTCGAGATATCTTACCTTCGATTATACTGCTCTTGCAGGAATGCTTCGAGCCCGGTACCATTGTTTCTTGACTTTCTAAAAATAAGAGCCACGCTATGCAGTCCACGTGTAGTGTTACGTTCAGGTGTAGGACCTCGCAACGATATGAGATCAACCGCAGAGCGGAGAGCGTCTTAGCTTCTCCTCCAGAGAAGTTTCCAAATTTCGAGGTGGAAAAGTTTCAGTGTCGCGTCAGTGAGAACCGATTTTCTTTCACCGCTCGAACTCAAAGAACCTATTATGAGCATTGCTGTGTTGCATTCTGCAGCCTTTGCACCGTATTTTGGCGTCTGGGCCGATTATTATCGCACGTTCGAGTGCAGATTATTTAAAGTTTAATAAATTACCTCGCTTGGGTAAAAACCGGGTACACGAAATTGGCGCACCTGCTGAGAAGGGCAGTGGGACATCCTTTAGTAAATAAAGTAAAATAAAATTTCTGTTGAAGCTAAAATACGCGAATAAACTGGACGAGCTAGAACTGTTTATGAAACTCTTTTTGCATAAACTCTCTTTGTTGATTAAAGTAAGTTAAACTAACTTAGCATAATTTGAAACAAATTAGTATTTGCGAATATCGTTTAAAATAATGCTCTGTGCTAATTTTGAGATAATACAAACAATGCTTTTGTCATTATATCATATTTTACGTATTTCTTTTTAATAATTCCCCGGTAAAACTTTCGGGAAATCTTGTTTATCTATCAGCCAAGCAATTTTACCAACAACCGACTTCCATATTCTGATTCTGTAACGTCCGATAAAGATTTCTGGCGGTCTCCAAATTTATCTTTGCCACTTGATTCTTTGCTGGCAAGAAAAATATATCAAGTACCCTGCTTTGCCCCATATTTTTCTAGGAATGTTAGATGTTTGCTTTACTAATTTGTGATGATTGATTGGGACTTTGATAAAAAAACAGTAGACTGCATTAACTTCAAATTTTCAGTTCCCGATAATAGTTAATTTTATTCCCCGGCATTCTTGAATTTTTTTATTGTTTTATGCTGCCGAGTTTCACGCTTTAATTAGCGTAGTGGTAGGTTTAGGACCAAGGTTATTATTTCATTCGAATTAATCTACAACTGTAGCTGAATTTCCTCCTTTAATCGTGTCAAAAGAAAATCGCCGAACAATAAAACAAGTTATTTTGAGTTGATCATATCTTGGTCTAGTTAATGCTTTGGCCGGATTAAACAGCGTGGAAGCACAGCTCAGGGAGGAACGAACTCGAGGAATGTCGGGTGTGAATGAACTTCTCTCGTTCGCTATGAATGACGAGTGTTTTCGAGTAGCGTATAAGGGTCGGACGGCCGTTTAGGGTTGCGCTTTAGAGGAGGAACCTGCGATCGAATGACTTCCAGGAATACACCTGGAAGCATTAAAGTCACAGCTGTACACCATTACAAAAAGTCGTCGATCAAATTAATGGTAACACGATCGATTGGTAATAACTCCGCGACGATGTGTTCGGTTCGCAGTTCCAATCGAAGTCTGTAGTTTGTACTCGTCGATTAGCAGAGTGGATATCTCGTCGATCTCCAATTATGTATTTATAGAAACATTGAACCTGTTCTCAAACAGTAGTAGCTTTCGAGTTCAAGCTTAGGTGGTCTCTCCCTTCGCGGCAGCTCCTTTCTAAGTGATATGCGCTGATTATAATGAACGCACGGGGCACTGTTTAGTCGTATTTAAATGATAATAAGAATGGTAATTGAATGATTCATGAACGATCAACTTGTGTCGGTCTGTGATTTCCTTGTTAGAAATATTCCACGGTACGCGCTTGTAATTGCCACTTGCGAGCTGGTGGCCAATGAGGCTTTCCAGCATTCGGGGCATTCAATCATTCATTACTTCTACTCGATGCGCAAGTACGCTGTACACGAGTACGCTTATCTGCGGGGGTAACGATTCCAGTAACACTTTATTCGAGTCCCTTGAATGTAGTTTGCTCCTGGAGAAAATTCGTTCGAGGGGCAGAGCTTCAACTCCAAAGAGTTCATTAAACTTGCATCACTGGTTTCGCTGGAATGTGGAAGGATTTTCATGCGGCAGGGATTACGTGGCTGTTCGAAAAGCTGGGAGAAGGTAATAAATCAAAATGCACAATGCAATATTGAATAAAGATATTTCCTTTTATAATAAAAGAAAATCGCTTACCATTGTCCGGTATGCAGATATTTAATTGTAATGACGATTTCGTGGGGTTCTTATTATTTATTGTATTGATGAAATCAGGAACGAAAAACGCGTCTATCTTTGAGGCCACACTCGAAATTCCAAAGGAATGAATTGTCCATCGGGCAGACGATACACCAGAACCAAAATACCTGCTTAAACAACGTCTGCGCTCTCATCGGAAATCGATTTCTCATTATCATGTCTCGTTCGCGAAACTCTGCAGACGCATTGTCCACCTACCCATTCGACTATCAATGAAACTCTGCCCAAAGCTTTGTGCTTTTCACGTACATATTTTTCTCAAACAGTAGCTTCAGAATTTCTCATTAGCAAAATGAACGATAAATTCAGCTTGAAAATTTGCAATCTCCAATTTTGTAAATCATCCCGATAAAATCAATATTCCAAGATAATTCCTCCTTCCCCTCTTTTACAAAACTTTGTGTTCTTCACGTACATACTTTTTGTAATTAGTTACTTCGGCATTTTTCGTTAGTAAAGCGACAGATAATTTTTGAAATCATCTCGATAAAAATAATATTCTAAGATAATTTCTCCTTCCCCCTTTTACCCTCCACTATAATTTTGCATGAAATCAAAAGCGCGCTTCCCTCTATCGTCCAAAGTTAATGGTTCCCAATCAAATCTTCCATTTCCATCAACGAAGCCAAGCCCAGCATTCTGTTTGTTCCCAGCATATCCAGCGGCTTTGTTTACTTGCTTCGCATCCGCGTCGGCCGTTGTTGCATACGCGTTAATGCATATAAATTCGCCGCGATCAGGAGCGTTCTTGAACCTATATTACCCGTTCGTCTCTATTTACCCTGCCGCGATCTCATCGCAATGAGAAGTCTGCTCGCGTATTCGGACAACGTAGCTGGCAACTACACGAACGATTGCAAGCCTTGTATGACCGCCGCAACGTTACATCCACACGAACAGCTCGGATAGCATCATCGGGGATCAAGTTTGTAAGGCAAACGCGCGAGAACCATTATCGAAGATCAGGTTTTGATCGAGATAATAATGGACCGAGTACAGTGATCGCACGAGACGCGCACGCCCGGTCCGCGCCGGAGCTTGCACTGACGATCTTATTTGACCGTGACACGCGTATATTTCACTGGCTGTTATTATGCGTTGCCGTTCTTTAGTCGGGTCAGCCGGGCAAGGCGTCCCGGTTCAGGAAGACGCATCGCGAACTCATTTACGGTTAAGGCTATGATATACGCGTGCTCGTTCCCCGGGATTATTTATGCCCCCGTGCGCGTGCAGGTGTCCGTTGAAAGGAACTCGCCTCCGCGATGGGTGGGTTTGTAGGAGAGGCAATCAGAAAATAAAGATTTGGATAGTTTCTATTAGTGGGAGAAACTTTGGAGTGTTTCACGATATAGGCTGACGCTGTATTGAAATACGGTTTCAGACGTTTCAATTGCCGTCTGCATCGCCTCGGTTTCCGCGCAAGGAAAGTTGCGTAGAGCTGGGGACGATCGCTTTCGGCGAGGGACAACCGTGGAAGGCTGCGGTACCTTGGATTCGTTTCGCCGATGGCCAACGGAGATGACACCGCGCGATTACACGGAATTTTAATAGTTTCGTCAAGCGAGCGAAGGGTACGAGGAACGATCTCTCTCATGAGAGCGACACTGACCCGCTTCTCGAATATGATTCGTCCCGTTAGAGATACATTCGCGGAATGTAACGAGCACGGAGAACTAAATGAAGCAGGTAACGCGAACGCATCGGCGCCGCGGCTAAATCAATTTCCTCCGATCCTCCCAGAAAAATGTACGACATCTAACATTGAAATCCATTTATGCAATGTCAACTAAGGATGTATAAATCGTTAGACTACGAACACAAATAGACCACCAAAAACGACATGAAGACAGGGACACATCTTTTCGGTAGATCAAATTCTGTGAAAAGTATTCTGCTTCGATTAAGAAAAAGAAAGAACAAAGGAGCAAATAGGAAACAGGGAACGGGAGAAGCTAGAATGACGCGGGTCGTCCAGAAACGCGGCGCGCAATTGGCAAAAAGAAAAAAAAAATGTCAGGAGGGGATCCTCGCGAGGGTCCAAGGAGGCACCGAGGCATGGGAATCGCTCGATGAAGAGGCCCGTTCTGAAAATGAATCATTCCCGGCGTGGCCGAGGACGCCCGACCTGCCTCACGCGACTCGTCCCGCTGTCCCTCGAAGAGGGACGGGATACGTTTCCACGGTGCAAAGAGCCGGGAGGACGACGCGGAGAACCATTGAACGCGAGAGTGGCGGAGACGAGCGGAGGCTCTCTTTGGCCCGCACGAATCATTCCCTTCTTAAATCAAATCGAGAGGCAGCGGCGGGAGAGGAATGCGAATGCCTCGTTTAAGACGGATCCGCGTCACGAAACGATGGAGGCACGAAGCTTGGGCCTCGCTGAAAATCACAAGGTGCACTTGAAGAGGAGAAAGGGAGAGAGAGAGAGAGAGAGATCTGTCTTTTGTTCGAGGCGTCTTCTTATTCAGGGAGCAAGTCGAGCCGTGGAAGGAACAAATTTATGATTAATAACTCGTTCGAACGAGGGACGCGTAGCCGGCGACCGGCTTCCCTCGCGTATACCATACACAGGACGTTCCGTAATTGGTGGTGGAAGCGGACAGACGGCGATTGCAACTGAAAGAATGAGCAGAGAATGTAGAATATCATTCTTTCGTTTCAGGCTTCGTTTCCAGGAGAACCGACTTTTAACATTTCCTTGGTCCGCGTGCCTGTTGGCTAATATCTTAATATCTTTACTGACGCTCTCATTAGATGACTGTCGATTCACAATCAACATAGTATTATACACGATAACGTCATCGAGCCTGTAATAACTTTGGATAATTGCTATATCTTTATCATACATGTTGTACAAAGCTGAAGAGGAAGGTAAATTTCATTATTTCGGAAATTGTACAAAATGTTTATCATCGTGTTGGATGCATCATTCCGCTACTGTTTTTTGGTGCTTCATCGAACGACAGAACAATCCTCTGCATTAATTGCTACACCACATGCGGATTGGGCAAACGTTTTAAAATTGATTTCCCTGCAAACGGAGCATCGAATAAACAAATGTTATTCCACGTTTCCCACTTCTTTTGTCGCGTAGAATCATTCCCTGTCTGGTTGTACCATCAATTGCATAGATAGATGCCGGAGGTGGTTCGATGTACGCGAAACGACACCGGTGCAAGGGAACGATATAATAACTCGTACGATTTAATAAATCGTTGTTGGCAAAAGAGTAAATTGGAGGAAGACACTAGAAAAAAGCTTGTTGCATCTCATGTGCTTTGTTTTTGAGAAAACGAGTTCGATGGAATTTGTCGAGAGTTTTGCTTTGGAAAGAGGGTGGCAAACTTTCCCTGTCCACTGAATGTCGCTCTTGTATTTGAATAATTGCACAATGCATGCGGACCAAGCAAATGTTTACTTCTTTTTTCTCTTGCTTCCTCTCGATATCTTGACAAGCTTCCATTAGAATGCGTCTTCCTTTGACTGGTACTATCGTATTTTCGTTTCCGTTGCTATTATAGCTTTTGGATAACAAGATTAATATTGCCAAGCTGTTGTCGCACCTCGAGAACTTTGATCTTGAACAGAAACGGGTTCGAAGGAATTTCTCGAGAGTTTTGGTCTGGAGCGAGGGTAGCAAATTTTCCCTGTACACTGAACTTTGCTCTTGTATTTGGAAACGCGAGTATTTCAGTGTGAGAGCAGATTCGAGTAGAACGGTGACATATGCAATCGGGAGCATTTATTAATACAGGGATCGTTGTTAATGTTGTTTGTGCGACGTTTGTTGGATACTTCTGTTGAAAAGCGTGTTCTATCGGCACAGAGTGGTATTAATACATTCGTTGGTCCGCATTACTGTACCAATAAATCAAAAGCTACCATCGCTCGCTACCTGGACGCATCAAATATTTTCCGCGAGTCTCTTTTCCCAATTGCCCGACGAGCAATTGTTTCCCAACACCTTCCGACTCTGGCAAGCCAGCATCTAACAGTTAACGCGAACACCTTAAACGACAAGCTCGCCGCGTCGCGTTCTCCGGAAAGAAATAGGACTGTGCCAGCAGGGATTCCTCGGGCTCGACGGCGGAGCGGAACGCCTGACCTACCTCACGCGAGCCACGCCGTTCTCTTCTTCCCTTTCATTCTTTCCGTCCCTCCGCCTCGGTCCGTCTCTTTGGCCGAGTGCGGCGGGTTTATTATAGTTATCTATCGCTCGTTGTTACACGACCACGTTGCACGTGCACGCGTCCTCCGCTACGTGTTCCCCTACCCTGGATAGAGGATCCGCGACGAGGGAAGATGCCGGGGACGCGTGCTCGCGGATATCACGCGATGGAAACGGAAGTCACGTTTCACCCTGTGCACTCGAAAGTGTAACTTCGACCGAATTTAGTTGGCGATCGACGTGCCGGCTTGTGCCCGCCTCGCTGTCGATGCGCATCGTCTTTGGAAGTGTTTTAAGCGAGACGCAAACGGATTCCGAGATGAATTTCTGTATGCTATTGATATTTGGAGTAGATGAATTTTTGTGGTGATTAATGATACAAGTTGGGGGTTGACGAATTTCGTTTTATTAATACAGTTTAACCATTAATTAAAATGCATGGCATATCGGGGAATTATGCTACACTCTTGAAGGTAATTGAAATACGTATGGATCGAATTATTTTACACTGGAATAATGCTAGCATTGCTTCACATTAATCCTTGCTTGTTTTATTTAACTCTTAACTAAACCCATCCTGCACAATTACGTTTCCACATTTTATCTTCCTTACTCTCATTATTAATTCCCATCTTCATTATACCTATTATAATTGCATACTTAATAGACACATCTCGCTATAAACCCCTTACAAAATCAGAATAATAAATCCATCTGTATACTAACACCTTCGTTGTACATGCAATGAAATTGTTACATTCTAATTACCTTGTTCTCGTTATTAAATTCCCCCCTCCATTATACTTATTCTAATTAAACATTCAATAAATACATCTTGCTATAAAGCCGCCACAAAATCGGAATAATAAATCCACTTGCATACTAAACACTTTCAGCGACCTCGGATCCAAATAACTATTAACGATGATCCTCCTGATGCACCGCAACGGATTTCTCCGAAACAGAAATGTCACTCGTGCAATTTGCGCGCGGATAATAATCCAATTTCGCTAAGCGAAACAGCCGCGCGATATTCAACGTTCTTGCCTCTATTATTTACGGGTCGATGGTACATCTCTGTCGCGACGCGCTTTCCTCCGACGATCTAGCGATCGCACGCTGCTGGCCGGGCGAACGAGAATGAAATTATGGCGCGAGGAACCGCCGCACGGCTTGCGACGCGATTTACGATATCTCATCGTGCGAGCTGCGCGGTAAATTCGGTGTCCCGCGACTAAAATTGTCCCTTGACGCTATTCGCGCGCGATCTTTAGCTCGTTTGCCGGTCGTGCCGTCGAACTTTCCTCGATTTCACCAGCCCTCAATCTTTGTTGCTTCACAATTTTTCGTAGGTGCGAATTAAAACTGTTTTCGTTCCTTTTTAATTCGTATTGTTTACTTTAATAAAGCATTATCGTTTCCATTGTTGTTCGCCAGTCACGCACACGATCTTCCGCTCATTTGCTGTCGGGCCTTCGAACTTTCCTCAACTTTACCAGCCCTCGACCTTTATTGCTTCGCAATTTTTCGTAGGTACGAATTAAAACACTTTTCGTTCATCGTTAATTCGCATTGTTCCTTTAATAAAGCATTATCGTTTCCATCGTTGTTCGCCAGTTACGCACACGATCCTCTGCTCATTTGTTTGTCGTGCCTTCGAACTTTACTGGATTTTACCAACCCTTGATCGATTGGACAATTTCGCCAAGCACGAAACTAACATTCTTTTTGCTCATATTTAATTCGTATCGTTCCTTTAATGAAGCATCATCGTTCCCATCGCCGTTCACCAGTTTCTCACGCGATACTTGCCTCGTTTCCCATCGTGTCCACGAAGCTTTATCCGATTTCGCCTGTCCCTTATTTCCTTCACAATCCCTCGACGCGCCAAAGTAAAATTCTTCTCGTCCAGTTTAATTCATATCGCTCCCTCAATGAAGCATCATATCGTTACCATTGCCATCGTTCACCGGCTTCGCTCTTTATTCCGCGGGCGTTTGGCATGAACGGGTCGTACATGCGGCAAGAGAGGCGAATGCCAGACGTCAGGGGTCCGGCCGCGGTGCGTAGAGACATCCGATGACCGTATGCAAATCGCATCCTTGACTCGGCGAATGCAAGTACATAACACGGACGATGTACCACTCCGTTAGGCGTTGGTGTATATGTATACCTGCGTCAACGCGGACAATGACCGGCGCCGCGGTCGTCTCTTTCTCCTCTTCTGCTTCATCGGCGGCGTCGTAGTAGTCGTCGTCGTCGGTCCCCAAGAGCCCGAGGAATGGAAGGAAACTTTCTCCCTCGCTCGTCATGTACGAAATATGTCCGGGCAGCTCCTTCTGAAAAGTCGTCGGTCCACGTGTGTCGTTACATTCAGGTACACTTCCAAACGATACGAGATTCATTGCCGAGCAGAGAATGTTACCGTTCTTCCTCCAGAGTGGTTTCAACATTCATTTCGACATTCATACCAAAAACTTCAATTCACATTCTACGTTTTCAGGTCTAAATGAACGACTAAAGATATTTTCGAATGAATGCATTATTTTTGCATCAGCATCATGATCGATCCAGAATTTCCATCATAATCACCATCATGTTAAATGATACGCAGTACAAATTCGAAAAACCGAGAAGAAGTTGTGCAAAACAACGAAACTGGTTAATTCGGGTTCGGTAAACAGGTTGTAGGCCCCATTCTACGCTTTGACAAGTACCAGTCATTTTTGACTGGTAGTGGTATAAGTAGCCATCATAGAAAGTTATTCCGATTTTGAATAAATAAAACAGAAATAAAGTTCATTATATTATTCATTTAGTTATCGCTGCAAAGGTCATTACATAACTGTGGAGAAAAGGATGCAACTTAAAGTAGACGTATAAAAATAAAATTGTAAAACCCGTCATTTTGACTGGTGTGGTAGTTCCACGAGGACCCCCGAGCCACGGATATTTCGCCGTGGCTTTTGCGCGTCGTAACTTTGTCCGGGGCCGAGACTCGCGGACCGTATGGAACGGCGCGTGGAAAGAGAGCCTCTCTCCTTGCTCGTCCTCTTCTACTACTTATTCTTCCCGCGTCGGGTGGCCGAGCGACAAGCGCGACGCTTCTTCGTCCGTTGCCACCGAGACGCTTCCCGAAGGGGTGGTCGCTGGAGGGCGGATAAATGGGGAACGTTGCACCGGTCGATGGCTACCTTTACGCGTGCACAGGCACGCGGGACGTTTGGATTCTTCTTTGAAACGCTTGTCGGGCAATTATTGCGGACGGGAGCGAGGTTTCTGTCGGCCTTCGATTCGGCACTTTCCGCATTGGTAAGAAACGATGTTTCCTGTCGGACCGGAACTCCTCCAAGGTTCGGTCTCGAGAACGATAACCCTTTGACAAACGCATCGCTTTGTAGAGAAGGGCTCGTCGTGCATAGCTTTCGCAACTGCGCCCGGCAAACGCGCGCGCGTCGCTTTATGATAAAATTACACATTATAAATACGTAGGTGCATGAAGTATCGTCGCGGACGCGTTGGTGCGGCGGCTTCTTTTTGTTATCGCTCTTGTTCCCGTCCCAGTTTCTTCGGTCCGATACACGCGGTGCGTTTCAATGCGCTGCCGCGCAATGCACGCGCCGTGCTTTTCAGTCCTGCTCGTTGAAACAATGACGCGATCTGTGCGTCGATAAGTATGCACGTCCGACCGATTATGCACAATATACGGTCGAACACTTCTTTTTTTTTTTCGTCAGCTTCGACGTGTCACAACCGTCTTGCCCGCTCCTCGCCAACGTCACCCCCCTCCCCCCCCCCCTTTTTATCATTCTTCTGCTGCTCGCTGCTTGGAGAACCCGCGACTGGCGCGTGACCGGCACAATCGTTCTTGCAACCGCGATCGGAGCACATTGTTCTTTCCCTGTTCGTTGTTCCACTTGCGGCGCAGCGACTGCAAAGGTGGAACGAAGGGAGGAATTCCCTGTTTCTAATTGAAAACGGTGTTTAAACGTTTAGACGATAGACGAGTAAATAATGGACTCCCCGAAAGAGGGGCAAATAAAGCTTCAAATCGTACATGTTAAGTATCCTGAATTGGCGAACGCTGAAATCAGCGTTTCCCGATCAGGATCCGTCTTTCGTGGAAGGGTGGCCGACACGAAGCGTCGAGAACGGAAGAAAAGTTGAAGAGCCAATCAGTTTTTAACAAAACACTCGCACGGGTAGTACACACTTGGCCAACACCAAACACAAAATTTCAATGTCTCGATCCATCGTTTATTGTAGTTTATTACAAAATCGTTGTTCACGATTTTGTCATCGTTCACCTTTGTTGAATAAGCTAATACATGGTTCAACTGTTTGACGGTCGTACAACAGATCATTTCTCGCATCCCAACCATGTACACGAATTCCAATCATCCTTATTCTCGTAAAGAGCGAACTTACAACACCCGGTGATCCGACCTACACGGAAGGCCGGCGATCGCACCGTAGATGCGCGACGAAACAGTACATGAACGCAGGAAAATTTCACCAGCCACGATTCGATCCCCTCGTCAAACATTCCCTTCGCTCTCTATCCCAACCCTTATCTTCCCCAAAATTAAAGAGAAGCCCTCTCTTTCTCTCTAAAGGTGAAAGCCAAGGAAGCGAACAGAAAGGGTGTAGCAATAAAAATCAGCTCGCGATCTGGGATTTCTTCGATCAAAGGGTGGAGGAGGGGACAGCTTTCGCTTTCCGTTCCCCTATCGCGAAGATCTCGCGCGAAGGGAGTATCCCTTTCGCGGTGGCAGAGGCTCGCGGTAAAGCAAGCGGTCTGTCGAGCAACGGCACGCCGATAGACCGCATAACACGCCGGCCTGTTAGGCTATTTCTGTACGGGCACGAGGCAGTCTCCGGCATGTAAGAGCCTCTACATACATATAGGTATACGGACAGAGAGGTGCAGAAGCGGCCGAGCGTCCCGTCGGACCGAAAGAACTACGGATTCGTCCGCGTCGAGGATGCTGGCTAGAGAGAACCCGCCGATAACGCGAACGAATGATTTTATACATCTTGTTCTTTCTTTTTTCACTGCAATGCGAACGACCGTGTTTGTTCGGGAACGATTTAACTAAAGGTAACGAGCCAACTTTCCACTTCGAAGGTTGCTTTGCTTTCTCTTTGCGCGGTGCAACAAAGTTGTCTGCGAACAGGAACTCAACGCACTTTGGCCACCGGATGGTCCTTAAGTATCTCCTACGAATATAATTGATCAACAAGGTAGTTATTAAACTACTTAGAAACCGAAACGAATTATATGGCAGCTGGATAAATCGTGCTCGAAGCAAAGTCTGTGTTGGGAGAATTATGAATTTTAGGACCCCCCGTCAGTAGGTCGTGCATCAAGCTTGTTTTCAGTCAAAGGCATATACGACTGATTCGTGGAACTGTTCAGGAAATTTATCCGTATCGGGGTTCAGCCTGTTTCAGTAAAGATTTCCACCAAAAAAAATTGGATGCAAGCTTTCGGCCTACTACGAGGCGGATGTGCTGCGCGGTTACTGACCCTTTTATGGGGATAGCAACGGCTAAAGTTTGTATAATGTTTATGCGAGCCTGCAAATGGAGAACGTTCGGACTCGACGATATCAAGTGTTCAGCTTTTGGTATTGAATTATAAGTGCGGTTTGATAGTGGGAATTATTACCAGGAACGCATGTGGAGCTACCGGTGGTCGATGACACACGTATAATAAGTGTGCACCGTGCAGGACTGTAAATAAGTACAGTAAAACAAATTGTACTAAATAATAGAGTTGTTGAGAGAAAACAGTTAACGCAGAGGAGGCGGTTCGAATGGGCTCTAAATGTGGGCTAGTTAAAGTTTAAGATCGTATTAGGTGCTCCACCTTAGTGGCAGTAATAAGAGACTATTGTTCAAGAACCAAAGAATGTTGAGGGAAGCAGATAATGGCTAGTATTTGTTTTGTTAACGTGACGTGTTGCAAAACGTATCACTTTATGGAATTAATTTTTGGAAGAAACACTTGAGAGGGTACATGAATTTCTAAGTCTGAAACATTGAGCTTTTACTTTTCCTAACAGTTAAACCGCAGGTACCAGAACTCGGTGTATTTTTAAAATGAACGTTGCACCGATGCAACAGTCGGAGTTAAAGGGTTGATCATATATTATACTCTAATAATTAGAGGAGGTAGTTCAAACAGGGGCTAATTGAAGTTTAAGATCGTATTAGGTGCTCCACCTTAGTGGCAATAATAAGAAACTATAGTTCAGAAACCAAAGGAAGATGAGGGAAGCAGATAATTGCTAGTACTTGTTTTGTTAACGCGCTGTATTGTAACATGTGTCATTTGACTTGTTTCATCATGGAAAAAGATTTTACAGGCGTGTTTGCTTCTTCTTCTTAACAGTAATCTGTTGAACTAAGAGCTAATTTGCCAAGAGCGCAACATTGCCGACGTCGCAAGCTTTTTCTTAACATAAATTGTTTAATAAATAGAATCGCATAGTAACGACTGTCACCGTTCTAAGCATCCCTGAACAAATGGCCCAAATACGGACTGCAGGGTGAAATTCATCAGGGGAAGTATGCAGGCGGGGAGGATTTCAGTTACACAGTTTTCAAGGGACTTTTCTCTGAGGATTTGAAAAAAGAACTTTCCCCCTGTAGCGCTCTTAGTGTATATCTGTGGACACGCAATTAGTGTGCAGGTGTTAAAAGACGTATATCCACGTTTGTAACTATTATAAATAATCCATCAACCTTTGAGTCTTCTTAGCAGCATTTCGTACATATTTTAAACTGTTTCGTTTCGAAAATATACAATTTTTACTCGTCCCTTAGATTATTTCAAGGATAGGTCATATTTAAAGCACACTTTGGAACATGATCATTTTCACATTCATTCTGAATTCATAATTTATAACAAACTCGATCTTTGCTCAGCTTATTTGAACATTACATTACATATCAAACATGTTGCAAATATTCGCTGTATTGTCACGATAAAAAAAAATCGTCAACTAGCTCGACAATAATGTCCGAGAATAAGAGTTAGACCGCTTCGTCGAACCGCGTTACGATTCTTTCATTACTCCCTGCACGATGAGATCATCGACGCGGAAGTCGAGGAGAGGAACAACGGCCCCTCGCGAAGATGACGAGGATTATGCGAAAGTGTCGCGTAGGGGAAAGCGATAGGATTCAATGGGCACGGCGCGCCGTTTGATAAGATGGCCAATATATGGTGCAATCATGGTGGTTATCGAGTTGTCGGCACACCGCGTTGCACTGACCTTTAAGCGCGGGGTCAATTCTGCCTGGTCCACCGCCGCGCCCCTGTCACGTACCGACGCTGCTAATTTTCTCATAACGCGTGGCAATTGATGCGCCTGCCTCGATCCTGTCACCCTTTCTCTCGCCGATGCCAATTCGAGCCGTCTTGAACGGTGTTAACAATTTTCCCAAACGATCTGGTCAAGTCGAAAGTGTTCGTTCAAGTTAAACGTTGTTAACAGATTGCCAACACGTTTCAACTTAACTCTGACCAGCATTCAAGTTTGAATCGAATCCATTCACATTTCAACTCTTTCGAGTGTAATCTTCTTCGCGATACGCGGAATTTGTTTGTTAAACGAGGACAGCTCGGGAATGAAGCTCGGCTCGAATAAATATTCCCTGCACATCTCGAACGAAATTACCTTACCCGAAAGCGTCGGTGCATATAAATATTCAAACGATCGTGGCTTACAAAATTCTATCCACGAAGGAAAAGCCCTTTCCTCTGCCTGTGCAAGCAATAAACGCAGCTAAATGTATGCACGTGCGCGGCGTTCCGTTATTATATTACCCCGGGTGCAAATGGAATATATTATAAAAATCGACTAAAAAGGATCTGTCAATGAAAAATCCCGAAAAAAAATAAATGTACGTGAATATATAGCAATTGAAAAAAAGAGGATCTCAGAAGTATGGTAAATAATATTGGCTGTATAATAGTGTATACGTTTTGTTTTTATTACGCTTAATTCAAGTACCTTCTTCTCTTCATTTTACCCTCAGAAGTGTTCTAATTATTAATAATTCATTATTCGAAGCCAATAACATCTGCCGATCGCAATCTCTTAAGTGCATTTCATGCGCACGATCTTTCACGCGCATTCGTACGCCCATTAGACGACTAGGTAAGAAGCTACCGTGCCTTTTGCGCGCGCGAGTATCTCGCTGTGCACTCTTACTTTCGACCGGTGTTCGCGCGCGGCGCGCTCGCACACACTCGGCCCATTCTGCACGGAATGCTATTACATTCCGTCACATAGGTCTGCCTCCGAATGTGCGCGCGTTTTATTGCCCGGCGGGATGATTAGCGTGCACGACGTCTATCGAACGACGCGGCCTGGTGAAATGGAATGAGGACGCGGTTCGGCCAGATAAAGCAGCCGCGGCGGGCCCCCTTATCTTCGCTCGCGAAACGCGTCAGCCTGCAACGCTCGCTGGGAGAAATCGTTGCCTTTCCGCTAAAGTTTCGGTGTTCGACTTTGCCGGAGGAAACGACATTTCTCCTTTTTATGGCAACTGAACCGTTTTTCGTGTCAAACATTGCTGTATCGATTAGTGGGACGATGAGACGTTATCTCGGGGGTCCATTGAATGGACAAAGATGAGGAAGTCCGGGATGAACGAGTAACATAAAATAGCCAGGAGGTCGTAATCAATGTATAGTTAATCCACGGTTGTACAATTATTCCTCCATTGAAGTATTAGAATTGCTACCTGTGCATATTGAGAATAATTTTGCGAGCCCTTCGACCCTGAAATGAATCTCGATCAAAGCCGCGGTGGCAGAAAATAGGAGGAAATCCGGTCCTCGCACCGAAAATAGGCCTCGGGATCGATTCCGGCCGGATCGTCGAACTTTCTCGCGGTTCAGGTTCCTCCGGTGCAGCTCGCGCCGCAGCTCGATCGGATCCGGGCCCGGCGTTTCCTTGTGCCCCGTCCCTTACCTCGCGAAGTTGGAGGACGCGAGCGGCGGCCCACGGAAAGGCCCGTACTGTCGGCCCCCCGACATCCCATCCCGCGTTTGCGACCGCGAGAAAGGGGGCAGGGGGGCGAGGGTCTCCGGTTCCCTCAGCCGAGACGTTGCACCGTGCTCCCGTTCGGCCGCACCGATCCCCGCGTGAAAAATGGCGAAAGAAGGAGAGAACGCAGCCGCGCGACGGACCGGCTGTGGAAAGGAGAGCCGAAAAGGAAAGGGCCAGGCGGCGGGCGCAGAAGCGAGTAGCCGCGGCCGGGGGGGAAACGAAAGGAAAGGGCGAGGAGTCTCGCGCGCAGGGAAGGAAAAGGGTTACGCGCGGCAACGTAGAAAGAGAAAGGCGAGCGTCGCGAGAGAGGACAAGAGCGAGAGACGGAAGAAGGCCGAGGTGGGGCTCGGTAGCGAAACGAGCGCGAGAGGGACGTGAGCCGAGGGATCGTTGAACCCTCTCGCTAGTGATCGCAGTCTGCGCACGATGCGCCGCTGCGTGGAGCGCCCGCTGCACCGTGCGTGTGCACGCGCGCGAGCTCCGCCGCCCGAGAGGGAGAGAACGATAAGGACGGATAACCCCGCGGCGGAAGCGAGACGACTGCATTAGGCCGGGGCAGTCAGTAACGATGTCATTAGTTTAGTCAGTCAGCGAGTCAACTATGCGCTCTTTCGCGGCCGCCGGGCCCGGGGCTTTTTACATCGACCCTCCCCACCCCCGAGCTCCTCGCGAGACGGGCATTGTCCGTTGGGTCGGTTAGGGGGGGACATTTATGCCAGCAGCTAACCCGCGTAGTTTCACTTGCGTTTCTGGCCGTACTCCCGAAAGCCGTACGGTGCGGCCAATCGAGTTGAAATTCGGTAGGGTACCATCGGTGGTCAGCGCGGGCCCTCATCAGAACATTTCAGCGCAGCTAATTCACGTATTCGGATGATACAGGACTCTGTATCTAACAAATCTCCAATCTTGTACGAGAATAAAGTTAGGTTCGGACTAATCTCCTAAGGCCCCCCCGAAAGGGGAGGGAGGCTTCCGCTTATGCAGCTACCGGCCGCATACGGCATCTAAGGCTTTTCCAGCGCTCAGTAATCTATTTTACAGGAACATCCGTTATCTTCCAAACGCGTGAATCGCCGGCGGTGAAATTTTATATTTGGGTTACACCCTCGTCCGCCGTGACTCCTACCCCCCCCCCCCCCCCCCAACAAACTCGTCACGATCAGCCACCGGTGCCTTTCGGAAGAATGTCCGCGTTTCCCTTTATCGATAATGATTTCGGCCAGATGTTGGAACGGGTACGCGAGCGATTCGTTTCTCGCGGTGGACACCCCGGCACGCGATGCCCATTGAAATCGTTTAATCGAGTTAGAGCGGCGCGGGGATATAAGCGTTACGTTAGCCGGGCAATTAGAGCCGCCCCGCGGTTAACCCCGCGGTTTCTTAATCGGCCACGTTTTCGTAAATGGGGACGCACGGCTCTTGCGCCCATGCGTAACGTCGTGTCCGTCGCGGGTAAAGGCAGCTTCGGTGTTCTCTGTTCTTTCCAAGCTCGAAGCGACGCCCGTCCACGTCGTCGAACGGGCGCAATGGTAAAACGAACCGACATAAACGAAAAGATGATCGGGGCAATTTTGCCAATTCTTTATTGTAAAACAACCGAATAACGAACGATACGAATCTTTATCGTCGAATTGACACGAGAATGAACGATTGAACATACAAGTTTCGCCGAATACCTCGGATCGGCGTCTCCCCCCCCCCTCCTCCCCCTCCCCCCTCTCTCCCCCGTAATAATAATAACTACGGAGAGAGGAAAACAATCCCCGACACGAACACACGATCCGGCGTTGTGCAACGCGGCAACTGCAGCGCGCTGCACCGCGTCCGACGGGTTGAACGCCGCCGCGCAGGCTTGTGTAGGTGCTAACGCGCGCGAGTGTTCTATACGCGGGTCAACGACTCGGCGAGCGCATTCGCGCGCGCACGCGTTCGCCCTGCGCGAGCGCGGCGCACACATCGGATGCAGCGGCGGGTGTGCGTGTGCAACGATTGCGTCGCGGCCGTGCACGTAGCGTGAACTCGCGTGCGCACACTCGGGGACGCGTGTACACGAGAGCGCGACACATACGCGTCCGCGGGCATTAAATATGTTAATGTATGGCGGGTCTGACTCAATAGCGCGGCCAATATTCCACCGGCGTATCGACCCGGCGCGGCGATACGCGCGATTATTTTTGCACCGACGCCACCCTCGGCAACTTTTCCCTCTCCCCCCCTCGTTAACGAAGGCGATGCACCTGTAGGAATCACGGCCGGGCGACAGGATGCGATCCACAGGAACGCGACACGCCCGCTTGGGAAGCGGGGATCGAAGGAAACCAGCGATTCGTTGAACCGGAAAAGGCTCTGCTCGTCACTGGGGCACCGGGCTCTTGGCACGATGCACGAAACAATGATAAACCCGTTCCCATTGTTGGTCAAGCTCTCTCCGTGAACGCGGCGAGAGCTAGGCGTGTAACTTGCTAGCCGCGCGGCGGGTTCCGTTGCGATTTGCATGTGACGAGGGAACCGTGCCGAAGCGGTGACCCGGCGGGGAAACAAAAGCGCACCGCGGCGCGTGCGAGTAGCCGAAGAAACGAGCCTCGCAATTATTGTCCTCTTATGTAAAGCAAGGGCGACTAATTGCACGTCGCGCTCCGCGGCGTAATCTTCCCTTTCCACGGCGCGGTTGCATCGGATCCGCCTGCGAAACGGTGACACGCTTCGAGAGGTGCGTACCGCGCGTGAGAACGCGGGTTTGCGCAATTCCGGCGGATCGTACAATTCCCGGGACGAAGAAATGAATAGACGTCGTTCTATGTCGCAGGGCCTTCGGAAGGGAATCGCGAGAGGGAAACGGAATCTACAGAGGCCGTGCAAAATTCTTCGCACTGCCTGTGACGATAGAAATTACATATGCGTTCGTCCGTGCGCGTTAACGATGTGGGAAAGCCTGTGGCCTCGATGTAAAATCCGAACGATCGACGAACGTCATTTTTGAAAACTGCAATCGCCAGCCCTTTTGCGCTGTCCTGTTTTCTTATGAGGCAGGACATCAGCGTTGTTTTAATAAGCGTCCTGGTCCCTGGATTTCTATCTGGATCGCAAATGGTCACAGTCCTTTAATCGGTGCACACCAGGCGCCTTTGAGAAGTAGAAAGTTTTATACCGTTCACAGATCTGGTGTTTCGTTAACGATAGGAAATACAGTTAACTGTACTGCCGCTGATAATCTCGTTGATAGTATCTTTGATACGGCAATTTCTTTAGCTTTTATTTCTTGAAAACTCCATCGACTTGCCGCTGTATCTGTTTTCCTCAGCTCGCCAGACGAGTTATCTACTGTGTAACTGTTGCTGCGTACGTTCGCCTCTTATATCACGGCTCATTAACGTGCTTAATTAGTTTACCGGTACAACCGTAGCCGCGGCTGTACAACGCGCGATTCACGTCGCGCCAAGTTTCATTGGCAATTTACAGCGGACGCCTGTGGATAAAGCATTTGGGACTCGCGATCGATTCTCAAATCGAACCCTCGCCGGAAGGGACAGGGAAATGTGGAGTGAAATCGTGTATTTAATGTGATTTTTCTCCTAGCAAAAGATTGAACGGCGAGGAGAAATTTGAACACCGTCTTTGTTGGACAGAAGCAGAAAATGAGAGTGGTTTTTTCTTTTTGAGAAAATTGTTTGGCTGGCGGATAAATAAGATTGCCCGGAAGTGTGCAAGCACTTTACCTTACAGATGTTGGTAAAACCGGGTAATTATTAATACATACCTAACGTATAGGGTGGCGTTGCCCTAATAGGGAATACGTGCTTGATACGAAATACCACGATATTAAAACGATCCTGACAATTCCATTTATCGACGACGAGTGCAGTCGGTTGCGTTAGTCATTCGCTTGAACTAAACAAAATTGAAGGACAAGGGTATGAACAAAAGAATATTGAAGCGAAACCCACTGCATCCGAGCTTTTAAAGAGCTTTTATTCGTTGAGTAAAAGTAATTATCAGACGCGTTACTTATTTACATTCCACTTTCCCTTTTCAAAAGAGTAAGCTCGGTGTAATGTGCTATTCGATACTAGACGAACACTTTCTGTCATTTACTTGAACTAGTGAGCATGTGCCGAAATTAGAAGGAAGCACGTGTTCGCAAATGAATATTGAAGCCAAACCAGTCGTTCGAGTTTTCGAATAGGAACCTTTAAACTGATATTATACGTAACAAGGTGTTATTAAGGTGTTGTTCTTTAAATTAAAATACTTATCAGACGCGTTACCTATTTACATCCTACTTTCCCGCTTCTAAATAGTAAACTCGATATAATGTGCTACTCGGTATTAGCACTAGGTTTACGGGACGCGTCAATTTGATGCGTTTCAGATTTCATGCTTAAAGTTGTAGAAGTCATAAACATTATTTTTAAGCAGCTTATATTAATTTTGATTGATGTAACGATGTCTAAGCACATCCTAGTTCATTTCTCTCCGAGACTTTATAATACCAAACGCTTGTATATGATATACCTGCTTTTTAAACAAATCCCATGAATAAAAGGAAAAGGAAATGGTAAAAGGAAATCAGTTCGCTGACGCAACACTGAAACTTTTCACCTCGAAATCTTGAAACTTCTCTGAAGATTGATCTCATATCGTTGCGATATCTATCCGAACGTAACACTATACGTGGACTGCATATTGCTGTTCTTGTTTTAGAAAAACAATGATACTCGACCTCGCATTTCTTTACAGCTGTTTCCCAGTATGTTGCATCCCCCGTATAATTGATCGATGCAGCGTTATCCTCCTTACCGCAGCCGGTTTTCGTCAAATTAAGACGACTCGTTACACTCTGACCGAACCCTTTTGCCCCGAATATCCCAAGGAAGGTGATTGACCCACGGTGTTGCCTGGCCACTCAACTCTTCTCCTTCCGTCTAACAGTCACGACGTGGTATACTGTTAGTTCGTCAAATTCGTCGGGATACGAGCGTGTCCACGTTACACAAGCCGGTACCACGAAATCGTAAATCGTCCTATCCAACCGCGTAGCCGGGAATGCTATTGCAAGAACTTTTTACGACGTTTCCGAGTGTATGGACCAGCTCTCATTCACCGCCGGGGGAAACTTGCTCCTACGGTCCACTAACGAGCTTAACGTGAATGGGATTTCAGGCTACTTCCGATGGTGCTTCGCGCAAGTGGTGATCCGTTCAATGGTATCGAATAGTAATGAACAATTTTACTTATTTTGCTTTCAGGGGGGGTGGGGATTCAATTCAGTTTTGTTCGACAGAATTTCAAGGCTTTTGTCATGCACTTGTATAATTTTTAATTCTCCCTTCGATTTGCACTTGTGCAATTTGATAGATCTCTCGAGCGTTCCGTCGAGGAATTTTATCGTCGCTCGTCCGTTCAGAAACTCGTTTGTTACTTAACACATTTTCCTTTGCTACGCTTCGAATTTTTCTTCGGCCGATCGGTCGATCATCGACGGGCTCGCGCCTCCTCGGGATCGTGAGTGAATCATTTGAAAACAGGAAGCCCGGGTCGAAAGTAAGCTGACAGTCGAGATCGCTTCGCCTCGGTGAACGTCGAGATCGAAAGAAGAAGGACGCGTCGCGATGTACCACTGAATAGAAAGGACGGAACAGAAGCTTAGCGTAATCTCTGGCCGTGTGGAATGTGTGTACCTAATGATACGAACGCCGCTAACGAAACCCGCCTGGCGGAAGGTCAGTGACCTTTTCAAACACACGGAGCCGCCGGTCAACGATTGGAATCACCGCGGACGAGACACGATCGCGTTCCTCGATGCAATTAAATCACTGCTGTTGCTGGCAAATTACTCCTAACAACGAAGCAATCAATATAAAATAATCGTTATCTATGAAACAACAGTGAAGAATAAAGAGACAAATTTATCTATAGAATCTGTATCAAGCAAACTATCGTCAGTCGTACGAGGCTACTGCAGAGCGAACGACTAAGCGTTCTTTCCAAGTGAAAGCGAGAAACGGAAAAGGACACGATACGTCGCCCGAAATTTGTCCACAGGGTTGCGCGGGATAAGAGTTCCGAACGTTTAGGCGGCGGCACTTCTTTCGAGTCTCCTGGCGGCCGAATCACCCTGTATATACATAGTCGTTTTTAATGAAGGGAGACCGAGCTTAGACTCTGCTGAGCCATCTTGACCAACACGGATCCCGACCCTTAAGTACTATTTACCATTATCTTATTCGCTCCTGTTTATTACGACTACGGTAGGACCCGTGGGCCTTGCATCGTATCGACGGACTCAAGGGTAACACCAGTGGACTTTGCGTCACACTGGTGATTCCGCGGTCGGTCATATCCAACGGCGTCAATTACGCGTTTATTCCGTTCTCGAGATTCGGATTGATCCGGCCGCCGGCCGTAACGATGCAAGCCGTCGCCGTCTAACGCCGAACGGCTGATTGAACCCCACCGGGAAAGACCGGCCGCGGGGGTTACGCGTGCGAGTGCTAACTCCGTGAAAGTCTAACGGGTCAGCGACCCCTCGGCGCGTCGGGACGACGGAGCCGCGGCGGCGCGCGTTCATTTCATTAGACGCCGGCGGATACTTAGCGAGATTAGCATTAGAACGAGACGGGCGCAGCGCTCGCTCTCGAGCCGTTAGCCCGTGGCGGACGCGTTTTTTTTCCGGTAGAGGAAAAGCTCGTCGCGGGAGAACGGCCGCGGTGTATCCGGCCGCGCGCAGACCACGCGTCGCGTCGCCGCGACGCGAATCGATTCGTCTCGACGCGACTTCTGCCGTCGAATTAACGCGTCTCACGTACGTATGAATCACGGTTGGCTGCGGGGATTTTTAGATGGACTCCCAGACGGAAAGCGCGGCTTGGATATTTTTTTTCAGCGATTCGGCATGGAGGAGATACGGGGGGGAAGGTTTTTCATTATCGGGAAGTAATTGCGGGGGAATCTGTGCGAAGGTAATATTGCTCTTGAACATACATGGTTCGGAAGTAAATGATTACTTAGGTCTGTGTTGGATTCTTGCTAATGATAGCAACATTAGTCTTTAATACAAAAATGAATTTAGTTATAGATTAGGAATACGAGTGTAGTTAGAATAAGGTAACATTCTAAAACCTCAGACCCATAGGCCTGAGATAGTTTGTACAAAGGGGCTTGGGTGGAGGGCTGGGTGAAGTTACGATCTCCTTTGTATCTTAAGTATACAACCGACTCTCCGTAGCGCCCTTGCATTCTTTCTGATCACTCTGTGTACGGTTTTCGAAGTAGAAAGACATCCTTCAGAGCCAATTAATAAAAGTTAGTTACTTAAAAGAATAGTATTAATTATTTCATTTAATACCATAATCCGATGGTCTGTTCATTGTAATTCTTAATTAGCCGCCAGTTTGATGAGCTTGGAAATCTTCCTGATTTATAATTTCTCGTACATTCTTCGATATAAGTATGGCGGTGCGATGAAATGAAATGAATGAGAAAGTTAAATTCATTGCGCAGGCGACTTATGTCATTATAGAAGCATTTCATGCGCTTCGCCTTTCAGCTGACTTTATCACAAATAACAGTATAAATAAATTGTGTCTTATTAAAATTAGATCTCTGGCATTTAAAAAGTTGTATTAATTATACAGGCGACTTATGTCATTATAGAAGCATTTTATGCGTCTCGCCTTTCAGCTGCCCTTTATTACAAATAATAGTATAAATAAATTGTGTCTCATTAAAATTAGATCTCTGGCATTCAAAAAGTTGTATTAATTATACCGGCAACTTACGTTGTTATAGTAGCATTTTATTATACATTTTCATAATTGTATTTCTTATACAAATTATACACTTTCCTTTTATCTTTACTACAAATTACAATTTAAATAAATCGTGTATCCCTGGGAAAGTTCTATCATCGGAATTATTGTACGTTATCTTGTACTGTTTCGCGTAATCTCTCCAATCCGTGCGCATCGTTCCACGGATTGATAAGCGGGGCAGGAGATAAAAGAAGATCAGGACCCGATAGGAAGCTCGTGTCCCCGAAACAATCGTTGAAATACCAACTTGCGCGGCTGGTCAGCGACCTCGTCGGACTGTTAGAGACCCGTTCTCTGGTCTAATAGTCACGCTACCACTGTTAGTCATACGGAATAGCTCCCGTTTGCTTTTCCCTTCCACGGTTACTATCCTTTTTGCGCCTTTTCGTTGGCGCGCGTTGCGCGAAAGCTGATTCGATCTCCAGAAAAATGATTTTCATTGAAGTTGTTATCGATACTTGACACATATATTCTAATTAATAAAGCAATTTATTTAATTCAACTGATGCATCTTCATCGGTCGCATTTAATTGCGATCCCGATCTAGTCGTTGAAGTAACTTGTGCTTCTAAAATCGTGATTCGGTGAAACTGTTTGTCGAAGGGCGTCCCTTCTTCTTAACTTTAACACTCGTTTAAGTAACGGCCACTTTCCTCGCGACCGGGGACCGCATAAACCTCCAGCACTCTCCTGTTTTCTTCGCTGCCCGGGACGTTGTGCAAGCGGGCAGCAGCAGAAAACAGAAATGCTCACGTCCGATTTCAGGCAGGTCCGTACACGCGTCTCGTTTGTATTCATGAAATAGAGCATACGACTCGAGTCGTGTACAACCAGTGGCTGTACTGTCCTATTCATGTGGCCGTGCAAAAAGGAGGATGTACTATCGGCCAACGGTGTCGTTATATACCATCGCGCCGGACAATCAAGGCGCGACCGGAATGAACTTTCGCGAATAAATATCAGGCGCCGACGACTGCGTATTCCAGCGGAGATTCTCGAAGCGCGGAAAACGCAGCCGCGGTCGCACGTGAAAGCTGCACACAAGCTCGAAGGACTCAGCGCGCGCGCAACGTGTCGGCGACATCGATCGGAGAGCTACTTTCACCAAGGGTGAATGCCTCCCGACATTATTCTCACCTTTATCCGCGCTCGTGGGCTTTCGAGAGCGGAGAGATGTATATAAGACCGCGTCCATGTGCAGCGTGTTCCGCTACGTGCGGGCAAATATGAAAAGGAGGGGGGGGGGAGTGATTCTATGGGCTAAAATGAGATGAAAAGGATA
This sequence comes from Holcopasites calliopsidis, assembly GCA_023838395.1. Classification (NCBI taxonomy): domain Eukaryota; kingdom Metazoa; phylum Arthropoda; class Insecta; order Hymenoptera; family Apidae; genus Holcopasites; species Holcopasites calliopsidis. The sequence goes on from JALHAQ010000008.1 coordinate 4,649,534, forward strand.
GAATACATTTTTTTTCGGTTCGTTTCAGATGCTCGTTTTCGAGGAAAACTGAATCCGACGATTCGTTGAGCGGCGTGTACAACCTGGGACGACCGGAGATCGTGGTAGAACCCGCTAGAAGATGATGCTTCATGTCAAAATGCGTCGGAGGCGAAGAATCGAATTTCCTCTTACCGCGCTTCGTTTTTAAGCGAATTGAATAACTTCGGAATTCGTCGAGTACGCGATTCGACCACGATTTTCTTGAGAACGAACCGTCGCACGAAAACAGTTTATTATTGTTTCTCAACTGTGTTCGACGTGAGAGGAATCGCTGTCCCGGTTCTACCACAGTTTCCGGTTGCACCGGGTTGCGGCTCCTTAATTACGCGTACGCTCGACGAAATTTCTCGGACTTTTCGATTGCTTTGACAACGAAGCGTGGCGTGAAAAATATTATCCTTTCTTTTCGACGCATTTGGACACGAAGAATCAGCCCGCTCTCGGTTTTGCCGCAATCCGCGTGTTACTTTAGTACACCTGCGATCGATGAACTTTCACCCTCAGCTTTCTCGGAAACGAAACCTCGAACGAATAAGATTGCTTCTATCTTTTCGTCTTATTCTAACTCATAGAATTGTCCCCCACGAGTTCGAGCTATTACAGTCAAACCTGTTGCTCCTTAATAGCTCGAACTCGTCTGTCGTTGAACGTGTGTACGCTGATTTTTCTTCCCCAGGGAACGCTACTGATACTTAGAGATAGCAGATTACCTAATCTATAAGAGATCTTGATTGCGCGGATGAATAATCTGATTGAACTCGCGCCGCAGTTTGTGAAGAAAAGAAAAAAGATAGAAATTTAAATCACAGGATTCCGTACTGGATCCATTTAATTCATTCCCATAGATTCTCCCTTGCTTTCTAATGTGTTCGATAAAGATGCAGAAATGGAGTTTATTCAACGGGAGCAAGCACGATTGCCTCCTTTCTTCTGACTTTAGAATGAAACTATAGAGCAGAGTCGCCTGATTCTTCAGGTTATTTATGATTATTGAGTCTGATATTAAACGTGTTCGACGCGCGAGTTTTCCTTGGAATACGAAAAGCGAATTGGCAAAGTCGAGTCGATTTAGCGCGTAAACACGAATTATAAGCTGAAATAGGAATGCCACTTTCCGCGCATTCTGTGTGTCATTCGAGGAGAATTCGTATGCCGTTTGAATTCGGATTCTTTTATGTACATATACTCTATGCTCGGGGAACGCTGATAATTCTAATTATTAAATCAAATACAACACGAGCGCCCCGTTAGATCCGAGTCTTACGTGGGGATTCTCACGTACGTACCTTCGCCAAACACTGAAACGGGTCCTCGCGCCCTAAATAGTTGTTCAATACCTTCTCTAACGTTCTAACGCTCGTGATTCACACCTGACGTGTGAACGATACATTCACACTTTGTGGGAAGGGTTCGATCGCCACCTGTGATAGCCACGATCACGGCCCAACCATTAACACTTTTGTAGGAATTTTTAGTAACAAAAGAAAAAACATGTGCGATGAAATATCTTTCTTTTTTGTTCATGGCTGAACGAGGGGTAATTTTTCAAACTGTCAAAGGGGTAACTTTTCATTATCTCATACATGTGAAGATGGAATTTATTTGACACAAAGAGAAAACGCGACGGTACAATATTATGGACAAAATCTGGATATCGTGTGTCACATTCGTGAACCGTGGAAAGAGCGATCAGTTCGTGATCGTTTTCTCGTCTCTAATCGACAAACCGCCTCCCTTGACACACTCGCACCCTTTTCCTTACTATCGACAGGACATTCTCGAAACGTGTTGCAAAAACCAAATTCATTTATACCGTACAATTGATAACGTTCTGCCACGTACACACGCACTCTCTCTTTCTCGCGCACACGTACACGCAACTCCGATGCGAGAGCCTCGCGAGTTTTCCCGTGCTCGCATCCTGCATACAGTCTGTTTGTTACAAGAACGTGTACGGCAAAACATTTGCCTGCGATCCCTTTAGGTGGGAAATTCCACTTCAAGCAGGTAACTTGAATGTTCCCCTAAGATCCTTTGCACAAAGAAACCTTCAGTTGTCGATCGAGCTTATTCGTAAAACTACGTATATTCATTATGAGTGGCCACGTACGCATCGCGTTACGAAGCAGTGTTTCTGTCTTCCCATCCTAAAGGATCAAAAATGTCGTACGCGGCTTTTCACGTACGTTTAGCGACGGCTGCTAAATACATGAAGAAATCGAAGACGTTTGTTAATAAGTGGGTGAAACGATATTCGGAGGTCGGAAACGTCGATGACCTGCCAGATCGTGGCACCACGTCAAAGGCAACGAAGAAAGAGGATAAATCGATTTTACGCGAATTCGAGAAGAATCCCCCCGTCTATCGTTACGTAGTGGACAGACAGTTGTCTGTAGAAAGGATTCGAATGTGTCATGTGACGCGATAAGAAGACGATTATTGGCAGATAATGTGAAATTTAGAAGCACAGTAAAGAAAACCGCTACTATCCGAGAAACATGTCACAAAAAGACTCGCTTGGGCGAAGGAAAATTTGAACCGCGACTGGGACAATGTCATTTTTTCGGACGAAACTTCTTTCTGGGCACATAGTTTTATAAGCCATACCTGGCGTACCCACGCCGAGAAACTCGTCCAGCGAACCGTGAAACACCCGGGACAGATGCACGTTCGGGGTTGCTTCTCGAAGCAGGGATTCGGTACTTCGCGCGTATTCACTGGCAATTTAAACGCTGCCAGAATGGTAAAAATCGATCAGAGAGCTTTATTACCATCTGCCCGAGGGTGGTTTACAAGACATCGATGTCGACACTGTACAGCGTGGAAGGAAGAAAATAACATCGATGTACTAGAGTGGCCCTCGCAGTCGCCGGATGCAGACCCAATAGAGAATGTTTGGGGCAATCATGAAGATGAAGCTCGGAGGAAAGAAGCTCAACACGATCGAGCAGCTGGTTCGTCAAATTCGATTGGTATTGAGGTCCTTATCTCGCAATTAGATTAGTGGAAAGTATGCCTGGAAGATGCAAATTAATTATTGATAATGGCGGTGACTGGACATCGTATTAATAATAAAGCATGTTAGTATACATCATAAAGAATTTGTGTATGCTTTTCGAACCCACTTTGAATAGTGTTCGAGTTTTTCCGGACACGCTCTTGCCAAACAGACTGTACATATACATATTTTAGTGCAGCAAGTGTTTGGATTGCATTATGAAATTTAGTATCTATTCATCATTTTACTTGGATACTTATTCATTGCGCGGCTCACATCCGTCAGCCGAACTGGGGCTCGCTTTCGTATTCTGTTATCCTTGGCTCACCCACTTGCAGAGGCAAGCGTGTGCCTTCGCCGTTCCAGCACCGGTCCCCGTCCGTCAAGGCGCGATTCCCATATTAAGGTGTATCCGCGGGGACCTCTGCTTTTCATCGACAGCTTGCTCGAAACTCGTTTGCGTACCGCGCGCAGCGTCCTGTCCCGCACCGCTTCGCAGCGCAATGGGAGCGCCGTATACGTAGAAATGCTGATGCATTGCGATACCGTGTTGCTCGCAATAGCGGCGGGACTCGTTCCGATTCGTGTTCCCGATCGATCGCGTTTCCGCGAGAAACCGAATTGACCAGCGCGACGGCCCGCACGCGGATAAGGAGCGTAATCGCGCCGGGTACAGCGGCCTTTACGCGAGTTACCGGCTCGGCCGGTTAACGGGGTCCTCGCTATTTCTCGCGTCTAAAAGCGAATAGTCCGTATCCCATTTTCGCCCGGGGGCATCGTTTCGCTCAGCCTTCGCCTAGGTCGCTCAGAAATCGCCGCGAACACGCACGCGCATACCCGCCAAGGACGTCTAGAACGATGGGCATTTGCATCGCGGCATTGCACGCGTCTGCACGAAAGTTAATCTCAATTTTGCCGCTCTTCTGATGGCCCGTGGGATGAAGTCTCCTCGCTTCGCAAAGCGGAATAGCGTTAAATACGAAATTATTATGATTAAACAGGGGAGGGGACATTGGAACATGATTTTATATGAAAAATCGGTCCGATTTCATATTTTCGTGCATCATATGCTTCAAGATACTTAAATTATGAATATATAATTCTTTATGATCAATAGGGACATTGAAACATAATTTCACATGAATAATCAGTCTGATTTCATATTTTCTTGCATCATATTCTTCAAGATACTTAAATTATGATTCTTTATCATCGATAGGGACATTGAATCATAATTTTACATTAAAAATCAGTTCGATTTCGTATTTTCTTGCATCATATTCTTCGAGATACTTAAATTATGATTCTTTATTGTCAATAAGGACATTGAAACATAATTTTACATTCAAAATCAGTCCGATTTCATATTTTCATGCATCATATTCTTCAAGATACTTAAATTATGATTCTTTATTATCAAATGGGGACATTGAAACATAATTTTACATTAAAAATTAGTCAAATTTCATATTTTCGTGCACCATATCTTTCAAGATACTTAAATTATGATTCTTTGTTACGATCAATCACAGTTTGGCCGTTCAAATATTTTTCCAATTGGTTGAACGGTGAACAGAGGGATGTTCTCGCTTTGAAGGTGCGTACAGGTGTACGTTTTTCAAGCACGATGGATTAATTTTGATAAGAACCAAAGGAAGTTATACTGTGATTAAGCTTGGTTCGTTAATTGAAACTTTCGAGGAGACTTTCTCATGATGGAGGCAGTGCGTTCAATGAACACAATAAAGAGTCGGAAGGTTAAATTGCCCGAATAAATTTGCGTACGGCAATCTTGACATGGACTGTCCCTGAGACGGCTTGAAATTTCCATAATCGTGCACCACTAGGCGATTTGCATACCGTCGGTGTACCCCGATTTACTGTGAATAATTTGAAAGGACTGGCTGAAAGATAACGCTTCCGCCATGCCTTCGTGAACGAGACGCGAGGAATTGTTCGATAAAAGAATTAAAAAAAAAAAAAACATTAATAGAATTAACGTGGATGATTTCTGAGTAATATCCTTCCAAGCATCCCGGATTATTGGTATTAAATAAACAGTCCACGGCAACGGCGCTTCAATCATTTCTCAATTTATTACAATTACGCAACACTAGCCAATAAGTTGATAAGGATAAAATAAATATTCGCCAAGCGTTTGCCCAAGTAACGACAGATCGATATCCCTCACCGAAAATAATCGGTACCAAGATCACCACCATCGGGCAAACGTTATTTAAACAAAACGAGACGATCCGCTCGTGCATCGACCTGGGCAACGAGGAATCGGAGAGAATGAGAAGAAAAAAAACAGAAAGGAAGCGACGATCCTCCGGGGGTAACGGATCGATTATGCTTGCCGGGGCAGCGCGACGATGATCTACGAGCGTTTTCTGGAAGGTCCGGCAGCGACGATCCTTGGGGCCGGTCCTTGGCGGAGAGGAGGAAGCACGTGGCGAAAGGAGAGGCGCCTCCGACGTTCGAATTAGTTCGAGCGAGTCCTTGACTTTTGGAATGCGGACCACTGGGGTCCAGGTACGTCCAGGTAACCCAGTGCCGCGGCTCGTGCCCGTTTTCTGCGCGACGTGCACGCTCGCTCATACATTCACACACGTCAGGTGCCGCACGCACGCGAGGGGACCCACACGTCTCTGTTTTGTACTGTACAGCCGGCGAACCGAGAGATAAAAGGACCCCGTGCTTCCTCGGGGTGCAGCTTCGGCCGCGCTGCACCTGCTCTTCGGATTTAACAGACTCGATAGCAGATGCACGGTTCAAATAAACCGCGGACAGAAATGTTTTAAGGAGATCGTGCTTGCAAGATGAATCGTTCATTGGCGGCAGACGATGCATGGTCTTACGATTATTGTAATAGCGCGAGGAAATAATACTTATAATGAGAAAGTAGAAGAATTATGCATTCATGAAATTTTTATTCAGCCTATATCATTAATTAAAGAAATTAGATTTTGCAATGTTTCTTTGCGGTGAATTCCGGTTTGATAGTCTTTCATTCATGGTGTTCGGGTGGTAATAGTACAAGGAAGTAATAATTGCGATAAGAAAGTAAAATAGTTCTGATCTACGTTTATGAAATTTTCATTCAACTTGTATCATCGTTAAAGGAACCCTTCGCAACGTTTCTTCGTGGAGATTTTAGTCTAAAATCCTCTATGTAAAAAATCGAACAAGCCAATATTATTCGGCTTTCACAGCTGCAAGCCCGTTTTATTTTTAACAATTTAAACTGGAACGATCGAATGTGCTTTAAATAAGTATTCCTTTCCTCTGTTCCAGGTAAGCGTTTTACGGACAAATGAAGTTATTTCTGCGTCTTCGGCATCGATGATGAGTAAGTCAGAAAATAGATGAATGGTGAATTTGCTTCAATATAAATTCTGACCGTTGTACTTTGAACGAATTGCAACTTCGATCGGTGTACAAGTGTGTAAAAATTCCACTGATTTGGAGAAAGAGAGGGAGAGAGAGAGAGAGTATTCGCGAGGGTTGATTGGTTAACGTCGAGCGTCGGTTTGCCGAAACGCGGTGAAGCTGCATAGCAACTCGTCGCGGACGAGTTCCAGGAAAAAGGATGATTATTTACCTGACCAGGTCAGCGGCATAAGGTGTTGGAAGCTGGCGTCCAGACGCTTGCTATACGATCGGATTCCGTCTGGCATGGATAACCGGACATTCGTTCGAATTCAACGAATGAGTCCTGCTCCTGATTCACGCTCACAGCTCATCTATCCTAAGGGGATGGAAACAAGTATATAGAATTTTCCATCAACTCGGGTATATCATGATTCACCCGATGAAAATGTCCCTTTTAGTGGGCCGCGAAAAAGTACAACGGCACGAAAACGTCGGGAATTAAATTGAACGCCGAAGGACCTATTTAATTGGGGATACCGAACGAAAGGGTCGGGAATAATGACTGCCCGATGGCGGTTCGATATTCGGCCAGGCCATTCCTTAACCCGTTCGAAACGGTAAATGAATGAAAACCGCGCGATCGCTTATAATGAATCAGCTTGTTCGCGAATCTAGTATGCAGAACAGGTCAATAAATACCGTTCAAGGTCGAGCATTTACAACTCCACCGTTGGAACGCAAGGTGTGCTTCGGTGGCTTCTCTTTCTCTCGTTCTCCCATACGTATATACATGTAGACGCGTTTCAGCACCGTGAATCGCGCGGCCAGAACTCTTTTACTACCTTCTTTCTCTTTCGTCCACCGAGAAGAAGAGAGTCGATCGTGACCGTCGTGGCTCGTATAAAAAATGATTGTTCTACCAAGAATTCCCCTTCGTACGATTGCCCCTCGAATTTGGGATTAAATTTTCATTTATGCCCGCTGATTTAGGATGGGGTTGTTATAGGAAATATTTGTAGGTGCTAATAAAAGTTGTCGTAATTCCTTGCAATTTTTATATTGTATTGAATTCATTATATGAAAGTTATGAACAATTGAATAGATCTTAGGAAAATCCATCCCCATCACTGAACAAAAAGCTTTGCAACAGAAGAATCAAACTAATCTTACATTAGCTTCTATTAAAAATTGTTCAAGGAATCTCTTTGAACATTATTCCATAAATATTCCCAAAACTCTGAATTCTCAAATGGCTTAAAATATCTTTTTAATAATCAATTTCCGTTCGTTCCATCTTACAAACTTTATCGAACAATCCACCCCTTTCGCTTAGTAGAAACCTTCGCGAAAGGGAAAAGACTCAAACCAATCTCGCGTTAGTCTTTACTAAGAATCGTCAAAAGCGCTCCCTTTAAATATCACGCCACAAACATTGCCAAAACTCTAAATTTTTAAATAGATTAAAAGGTCTTCCTAATAATCAATGTTCGTTCATTCCATCTTACAAACTTTTTCGAACAATCCACCCCTTTCGCTTAGCGGAAACCTTCGCGAAAGGGAAAAGGCTCAAACCAATCTCGCGTTAGTTTTTACTAAGAATCGTCAAAAGCGCTCCTTTAAATATCACGCTGCAAATATTGCCGAAACTCTAAATTCTAAAATAGATTCAACAAAGGAATCTCCAACAAAGAAACCTTTCGACTTCCCGAAAGCTGCCAAAAGTCTACCAACAACTCCACGACATTCCAGCAGCACTCTGTTCCTCCTCCGCGCGACCAGAAGGTAGGTGTCGCGAAACGAGCGGGCCCACTGGGCCCCAAGGTCCGCTTTCGTTGTTTCTCCCAGCGGTGGCTGGAGTCGCGGCGAACCCGGGGATTCTTTTCTTGTTTTACCGTGCTACCGTTTCGGGCCACGTCATTGCCTCCCGGCCGCATACACACCCGCGCGGGGGGGGGGGTAGTTATCGCGTGCAACGAGAGGGGCCCCACGAACACGCGGGCAAGCACGGCGCATAGACGAGGCGAGGACCGACCTTGCGTTTGTTTTGCATATACACGACACGGCTTTTTGGGCATGGTCGCACGGAACACAACCTTGGCGGGAGCATAAACGAACGTACAGTGGATCGGCAAGGGGGGGGATGAGGGGCCCCCAAGTCACTTTCGGTTTTATCGTCGTATATCCGGCCCCACTGCGACATGCTCGCGCTCCGCTCTTCCATTCGTCCGAGTAAGGCATTCGCGTGGAACAGCAGGATGCTGATTGGCTATTGTCTCGGAAGGGTTAACGACGCTCGAGACCGACTTCATCCCTTCTTGCTGCGGCCGCTTGGAAGCGTAGCGGAATTTCGAGGTGACTCGAATCAATGCCCGTGCAACGATATTAGTCCCTTTTTGATTGGGGAGGGTCGATCGTTGCGGACAATGTTCAATTTAAAAGAACCAACTGATAATCCTGCCCCCCCCTTTTATTTATTAGCCCCTTCTTGATAACGTCTCCCCCGAGACACACCGAATGCAAGGGAGCGTAAGAAAGCGCAAAGCTCCGCGAACGAGAGCGAAAGGGTTGCCCCTTTTTCCAGCGATAGAAACGAAGGCGCACATGGCCCACGGAGCGCGGACGAGGCCACACTGGTCTCCTGGTCGCGAGCTGCAAAGTCGCCGCATCCCGCGACCCTTATCCGCGACCGTTCCGTGCGGCCCGTGCAAATATCGGACAGACGTGGAATTTCGGGTGTACGTATTTTAAGAGACTCATCTGGACGGCCGGAAAGTTCCCAGAAGCTGTTCAAATCTTTACGACGCTTATTCTCTTCAGCCTGCGCGGAGGTGGCAACCGACGTCTTTCCCGCCGTAAAGATACAAAGATAAAGGTCCGGGGTTTCTTTATCTATCGATATCTTTTCGCCCAGCAACGAAGAAAGGAAAGACAGAAAAGATTGGTAGCAATCGTGCGACAGAAGAGAAGAAGTTGCAATTGAAATTTTTCGTTGCAATCGAGCAAGAACTGGGAAATCTCTTCGAAGATTTCTCTTTTAGTTTCTCCGTTAAGGATTGGGAGCAGTCGTGCGAAAAAATAGAGGAAACGAAAATTGTAGTTGTCCATTGCGATCTTTGCCCCTCTGTGCCAGGTATTATTGTCCAAGCAAAAGCTGGGAAATCTCTTTGAAGCTTTCTCTTCTATTTTCTCTCTTGAGGATTGGGGGCAGTCGTGTGAAAAACTAGAGGGAATGAATATTGAAATTACCCATTGCAATCTTTGCCACTCTGGGCCAGGTATCATCGTCCAAGCAAAAGCTGGGAAATCTCTTTGAAATGTTCTCTCTTCATTACCTTTCTTGATAGTTCTCCGTAGTAAACGATTCTCGAGCAAGGGTGCTGAGGAATCTTCTATGTTCGCCACATTTCCCTGCAAGGTCAAAAATCTAAATCACGAACACTTACTTCTTCGGCCTTTCTCTTCCTCTTTCCTTCAGTTTCTCCTAGTTCCCTTATATTATACAGGGCCTTCTCTCTTTTCTCCGATTCTCTTTCTCCATTTTTCCTCAGCGCTGCTAAAGGTGTTTCTTATTCTCTCTCTCTCTCTCTCTCTCTCCCCCCATCGAATGAGCGGTGTTCAAAGATTTCGGTATCCGTGTGTTGCGTGTTTGAGGATCAATAACGGTGGGCCGAGCGGGGATTGTGTATTTGTCGGCGAATATTCGGCAGCCTTGGTAGGCGCTAAAATTCTCACTTTCGGTCTCGTTGAGGTCGGCCCGTCTGCCCCGGCCGAAATTCCGCACACTGATTCACCGAATCGGGGGGGAGCCTGGTGGAGGGAACGGATCTGGGCTAACTGTGATACCGGTGCTATATCGTCGGCTGACCTTGTTTTCGGAGGAGGCGCTCTCTGGTCTGATGCTTGGTAAAGAGGAGCCTCTGGGTTATTTGCAAAACAAATTCAAACGATTTGCTAAAGTTGCTAAGAGTAACGATAATATAATGATCTTCTATTAACTCTTTCGCCGATGAAGCTATCGTATAATAGCGCCGTTTAAAAGACATTGCATTGCAAATGGATACTTGATCAGACATGAAGGAAGCCAAAAAAATAAAAATGTATAAAAGGGGAATGGGAGTGTTCTACTGTGACAACATGAATCTTGTTATCCGAAATACTGTAACAGTAACGTAAACGAAACTCTAATAGTACCATTTGAAAAGAAATCGCAATTTAATGGAAGCTTGGCGATTGTTTCACATCGTGGAACCAAAGAAAAAATAAATAAAAAGGAAATCAGGACAGTTTGAGGTCTCAATATTAATCTTGTTATCCAAAAAATTCTTTTGTTCGCGAATCGCAGATCGGAGTAATTATTGTCCTCGCGTGTCTCTTTTCCCCAAAAATCGTGTGAACAAATCGTGCGAACAACACACGGATATCGAGGTAGCAAAAGAAACGATGCCTGAAAAGAAGGTCAGAAAATTTTATTTTCTCGACACTAATCTTGCTATCCAAAAAAATTATTCTGTTCGCAACTCTCCGGTCGAACTATTGTTTTCGCGTGTCCTTTCCCCAAAAACCGTACGAAAAAAAGACAAGCGCGGATATCGAGGAAGCAGCAGAAAAAATGCCTAAAAAGAAGGTCAGAGAATTCTATTTTCTCGACACTGATTTTGCTATAAAAAAAAATTATTTTGTTCGCAACTCTCCGGTCGAACTATTGTTTTCGCGTGTCCTTTCCCCAAAAACCGTTACGAAAAAAGATAAGCGCGGATATCGAGGAAGCAAAAGAAACAAGTGTATAACAAGAAAATCAGGACATTTTATTTTCTCCACGTTAACCTTGCTATCCGAAAGTTGTATTTTGTTCGCAACTCCCCAATGGGAACAACCATTGTTTTCGCGCGTCCCCGAAATTTTGCGAAACCGTAGGAAAAATAAATAATCGCAGGTCGGTACATCCGCCAGACGGGTTCCCCCGCTGTGTGTGTGTGTGTGTATCTTGACGAATTCGCGAGTTTCGAGTCACGTTTGCCCAACTGTTCGGCGAAGAGGCAGCAACCTAGGCGATAAACGGCTGCTTTGGGATAGGTCGCTCGCGGGGGGGACGCGCAGGCATCGACTTCTTTCCCGGCAACGAATGCCAGATTTTATTGACGGCGAACTTTGTGCCACGCTCGAAAATAAATCCGCCCTGCAGTAAGCAGAAGCAGACGGTGCGCAGTAGTTTGTTCGTTCTTTAAATCTCGCTCGAACGAGATGCTCTCGAATCGAACTGCTTTTTCAGAATGCTCGGGTATTTAATAAAAAAAAAAAATGCCAATGCTCGTTGGATCAATCAGGGCGGCTCGTAAACACTTTTAATCGTAGGCACAGTCGTTTTTATTTTTAAAGCACAGGAAGGTTATTCCCTCTGGGAGAATTCTGCGAAAGAGAAATGCAAAAGCTGTTAAGTATCCTGATTGGCGAATGCTGAAATTAGCGTTTTCCAATCAGGATCCGTCTTTCGTGGAACGGAGACCGACGCGAAGCGTCGTGAAAGGAAAAGAAAATTGTAAAGCTAATCAGTTTTTAACGAAACACTCGCACGGGTAGTACACACTTAGCCAACACTAAACGCAAAACTTCAACGTCTCAATCTATCGTTTATTGTAGGTCATTAAAAAATCGTTGCTCACGATTTTGTCAATTGTTGTTAATACATAGTTGTACTGTTCGACGGTCGTACAACAGATCGTTTCTCACATCCCAACCATGTACACGAATTCGAATCATCCCTATTCTCATAAAGAGCGTAAGGAAGTCGCGAATTCAACGGTACTGAAATCATCTTCAGCCAAAAACTTAGGTGATCCGACCTACACGGAAGGCTCGCCGATCGCGCCGTAGATCCGCGCCGAACACAAAAGCTATTAAGCAAAGTATACATTCGCGGTAAATCAATGTTGCTACAGAAGATTCGTTAGAAGATAAGAAGTGCGGGAATGAAAAATCCCTGGACAAAAGGGAATCTCTTATTTACAATAAAAAGAGTAAGAAGAAGGAAGGGATGCGCGGTAAATAGCCTCGCAAGGAGGAAGCATGTCCCGTTGACCAATCGTATCACGGACGCGAGGTATGGAATGAACCGGAAGAGGCATTAGCCACACGGATGTAGGACGCGAAGGGAAAATAATAGAAGAACCGTGTTCGACGAACGGGTAACGCGCGGTGCCGAAGCGGGCTCTGGTAATGTTTCTTCGTGTTCCCCACGACCTACTTCCGGCCGCAGGAATTCTGCTCCTCGATCGGCGACGCATTGCATTTCCAACGACGGACACGAAATGGAAGTGTACGTGCCACGGGGGACGACCGATTACGCGGCTTATCTGCATTTTCTCCGAGCAAAAAGTCAAAACTGCGCTTGCAAAACTCCGTTTTCTGCACGCGTGAAATTGCTCCGACGGCCGTCGAATGCCAAGGGGCTGTTCCAGGGAAATCGTTGTCCCGAATCACGGACGGTCTAGGCGAACGTTTCGCAGGAAAGATCGGAGCAATTGAAATGTTTCGGATGTTTCAGATTTGGAGTAGACCGATAAGGGTGGATAATTGTTTGAAATGTCAGAGAGCTCGCAGAGGTGGATTATGTAGTGTTGCATGAAAGTTTTAATGGGAGCTGCGTGTGGTGGATGATTGAATAAATCTAGAGGTTCCTTTTACTGATAGCTGGGATTAGTTTTTCACGTTGTCATGTAAAACCGGCTGCGCTAATAACCGAACCAGCGATTCAGTGATTGCAATCGTCCAAACTGATTGAATGAATTAATTAAACCTCTAAGAATCACCGCTTTCGACGGGCAGTCGTAGTTACTAAATTAAAGAACGGACGGTAACGGCGAAATAATAAACGGAAGGGCGAAAGCAAAACGCGGGGATGACAGACGAAGCGCGAATCCTCGTCGCGCGCCGCTTCCGATGTGGGTTGCAACAGCGGGACGTAGGCGCGGCGTTTCTCGTCCCGATCAGATTTCGCAAGCGTGTCACAGGGGATCGGTAAGGACCTCCGCAACGCTCGCCCTGGCGCAACGGCGCATAATAGGACGGACGGGAAAGAGCGGTCAATTAATGCCCGACCGGTTGTTCGACGTATGCACGTTCATCCTGGCCGTCTCCAGGGGTCCGGATGTTCCGCTGGTGTTCCCTCTTTGTCGGCGGTTCCTCGTCGGTCATTCAGCCTCGTCCGCCTCATCGCGAGAGGCAGCGGCGAAGAATTAATTGCCGCGGAGGCCTTGGCGCTCCTCCTCACGGACGCGACGTGGGGCCGATCCTCTTTGTTCGCCTGGACGTGCTTCCCGTATGGATCGGAATATGCGTGCTGCGCGTCTCTGCGTGTGCGGGGGGGAGGGTTCGTCGGGTGCAGAGGAATGCACGCGCGATGCCTCCGCGAGCGGGCCTCGTAAACGGCGAACGATTCGCGGATTATCGACGGTGTGTGCCGCTACCCCGAGGGGTAAAGAGTAATGATTGTCGTCTCGGGTAATCGTGGCCGCAGAGGGAAGCGATCGGCCCTGTGCGAAAACCGGCGAGTGAAAAACGAACGTTTCTCGTTGCCGGAAGAACGATTGGGATTCTTCGAATTCTTATTCTAAGGTAGCCAAAGGATTCTTGTGGCCTCGTTAAACGGGGTAGGCCAGTTCGTGGAGCATGTTCGCGATCGCGTGAAGGGAAAGAGAGAATCGTCTCCTGTCCCTCGGTCGGTGTTGGCGAACGCGGAGCGCGCGTCCACGGAGCCGGCGCGGTCTTGCCGGTCTCCGCATTTAGACGAGGAGAGCAGCCGGTCGTAAACGACGCAGGGGTTCGGCCGTTCGAAGAAATCGGTCCGGCCGGGCTGGATGCAAACGCAGATAAGGATAGAGTCGAATAATCTCGAACCGTCTAGAATTTTGCAGACTCCGCCGTGGCGGGCATTACCCATTCCGATGTTCGAGCATCACCTTCGTCGTTCCAAGAACACGAGGAGCGGCCAGCTGTATTCCCTCGGTTCAGCATCCTCGACTACCTATGCGCGCCCGCCAGCACCGTTCGCCTTCGCATCGCGACATTCTCCGGCGGAACGATTTATTTTTGCCACGGCCGAGAGCGAAAAATCCGCTGAACCGGGACCCGCGGAGGGCATCGTCGAAGCTCTGGGGGCCTTCGGAGGCGACCATCCCTGCGCGATCGTTGAAACGAGCGGGCAGGGGGATCGGAGCGATCCATTGCGAGGCCCTACTCCCATTATAGTCGAACAATGTAACAAATAACCTCATCAGCCTATCTCAGACGCTATTGTGAGGCGTCTTCAACGTTCGTAAGAGAATGCACCTCCGCCGCGTTTGCTTCCTCTGCTTTCCCCCCCCCCCCCCCGGCTTTTTGTACATTTTTCTTCCTCCCTCTCTCTCCCTCTCTCTCTCTCTCTCTCTCTCTCTCTCTCTCTCTCTCTTTCTTTATCCGCGTCTTTTTACTTTCGCCTTGTGCACGATTCCACGCTGACCGGGGAGGACCGAGGGAAGCTGAAAGGCGGCTACGCTGTTGAAAAAGCGAGCCGAAATTGTCCTCGGTGGATCGCGGAGATATCTTCGTAATTCCGTCCGGAGGCAGATTTGCCAAGTGTCCTCGCGTGCGATGGTTAAAGGCGGCCGAGGGGGGAGGATCTTTTTGAAGCCAGACAGGACTCTTTCCTTCCTCCGAGATTAATCCGTGGGACGGTCATTAGGCGGCGGTCGCGCTGGGAAAGCTGGAAATTGGCTGACTAGCGCGGTTAGACCGCTCCTCTTTCCCTTTCGCTGGTGCGACCCTTACTCGGAGGTCTGTTTAAGTTTAACCCTGGCGCGAGTCTCCCTTTTTTCCCTTTCTTTGCCGAGGACGGGGTTTAGAATACCTTGTCTGCGACGGGGGTGTGTTGCGCGTACATATTGCTCTTGTTCTGAAATTTGCTTGCTCTTTGTGGAAAACCGTTTTAATTTTCATTCTCTGTCGCGTTGCTGAATGTTCTATCTTTGCTCATAACAACCCTAACCTTCATTCTGAAACTAAAAGAAATTATACCCAGAGATTAACCCTTTCCTTAATCCCTAATATTAACCCTAGATCCTCATTTTCATTAATACGACTGTTATCCAATTCTTCCTTGCATTCCAATCAACTTTTTCACCCCTGATTCTCGTAATTAAAAAATCACCCCCCCGCCCCCTTTCAGAGCAAGATAGTCTTGTGACCTTTTTAAAAGAGGCTCTTTCCCTAATTCCTAATATTAACCCTAGATCCTCATTTTTATTCATACGACTGTTATCCAATTTTTCCTTGCATCCCAATAAATTTGTCCACCCCTGAGTCTCGTAATAAAATCTCTTACAACCACCCCTCGATTGCAGAACAGATATCACTCCTTTTCCTAATTCTTAATATTAACCTTAGATCCTCATTTTTATTCATACGACTGTTATCCAATTCTTCCTTGCATCCCAATAAATTTGTCCACCCTTGATTCTCGTAATAAAATCTCTTGCAATCACCCACCAATTGCAGAGGAGATATTACCCCTTTTCCTAATCCTTAATATTAACCCTAGATCCTGATTTTCATTCATATGACCGTTATCCAATTCTTGCAACCCAATGAATTTTTCCACTCCTGGTTCTCCTAATTGAAGAAAAAATCTCCTAAAGCCGTCGCCCAATTACCAAGCCCACGGACACCGAAGAAATCTTAATCGCCCATCCATCGCCAACGGTTACTAAACGTTCAGCCTTCGCCACCTCGTCCGATCTTCTGCGACGAAAAGCTCCCGAAAGACTCCCTTGCCGATCCAATATCCCAATCGAACCGCGCCCTAGTCCACGTGTTCCTCTTTCGCATCGACACCGGGCGTCGCGACGCGTCGTCGCTCAGGCAGCCCGGATCACCGTTCCGGCCGGGACCAAGCACACTCGGTCTCACCTTTTGGCACCGGTCCACGAGTGCCGACGGAGGCGCTCGCCAAGCGGACTGGTCCGATCGATTCCACCGCCCACGCGTCGCGATCCGCCACCACCCCCCCCCCCTGCCCCCCAACCCTTTCGCACTATCGGCGACCGTTATCTCGGTTGCAGTCCTTTCCGTCGACCAGCCTCGTCCGACGAGTCGGCACGCAGCCCGGCCGGGATGATCGTGTCCCCCGAGTTTATCGCGCGAATTCTCGCGGGGTCGCCTCGCCTCCTCTCCTTGGATAAATTCTTTTTTACGATCCTCATTATGCGCCCTCGCCGTTGCTGGCCGATCCCGCTAGCTCCGTTTTACAGCCGCGTCCTTCCCGCTTTCGACGATCGTAGATTTGCACGGCGAATCAAAAACGTCGGATCTCGCGCGAATTATACAATATCGTTACGGTTTTCGTTTGGATTCTCGGTTGGAATTGCCCGTTCGAATCCCTTCGCCGCGCTTTCACGGACCTTTCCTTTTGTAAACGGTGTCGCGTTACGTGTTAGGTGATTTTTTTAGGAGTGAGGAGAGGACGGGGGATGGGGTTGATCCAAGTGTCTCTCTCGAAGGGTTCGTTTCGCATGCATGAAACGTACGTGCGCACTCGTCGTTCGTCGGGTGGCAGGCCGCTACTTGAATTCTCTCCAAAAGTCTGTCACTTTCATAATCGCAGAGAAATCATCCTTGATACCGGTCGCACTTTATGGAATGCTTGAAATATTCTCGATCGCCGCTCTCAAATTGGTCGCTCGAGCGACTCGTGCCTGTTCAAATAATTAATTAATAACAACACCGCGGACATTGTTCCCCGGGAACTCACCGCTTGGATAGTTTTCAAAATTTATCCTACCCCTTGCTCTGAATTATTCGACGAGTTCTCCGGACGGAGACGCGGGAAACACCGACCACCGAGTCTCGTTAGTTCGGCTTGTCAAATTAATAAAGCACACGGCCGCGGAACACATATTTCATCCATGCAAGCTCTCTCTCTCTCTCTCTCACTCTCTCTCTCTCTGTTTACGTCTTATTATACTTGCTTCGCGCTTGACGATCTACGTTCGCCGTTCTCGCGACGCCCAAGCACAACTTCCCTTCGAATTCCACCGACTCATCGCCGCGGTGACCCGTGCGGAAACTCCGCCGCGCCGCGGAGCATCCGTCGAAGCAGCCCGAATCTTCGTGAACTGTGCTCATGCAAATCACGTGTCGCTATTTACGATAATGCACGCGCACGTTCGCTATTGTTTTCTCCGTGGTGGCCGACTCCGTGAAGGGAATAAATTGCCGCGGGGAATCGATTCCGAGGCGGTGCCTCTCTCTAAAATTAGCCGGTCGTTTCGGCACAGCGACGATTCTATTTTTATTTTTGGCTTGTTAGTGAAATTAATCTTACGCTACTGCTTAAGATAATAATATTTGATTTATTCAGTGTAGTAACAATATCTTAGTGACTTCAAGCAGAACTCCGTACGGTAGAGAGAATATCTTTCCTGCCCGGCTTTTGCCGGCCCGTTTGTCGAGCAATCGTTTATTCACGGGGAAAGTACTGCGCGTACTTTGTTAATCAAACGGTCACCGCTGTCGCGAAACAATGATTAAGTAGTTACACGAAATCGTGCAAAATAGAAAACCATCGCGAAGGCTTTTTCTCATTTAAAGTGAACAGACAAACCATTCTCCTTGTACAATAATTAAAAAAATGTACCATTCAATATTTCTGAAAAGATTCCGCGGTTTATAGCTTCTTTAGCACTCCCGCGATCGATGAACGTTTAAACTCTGTTTGTCGCTTTTAACGAAACCTCGAACGAAAAAATTCGATGCTATTTACTCGTCTCATTTTAGCCGGTAGAATTGCCTCTTCGATTTTCGCCCGAACGCAGTAGAACGCTCTGTACAGAGAAGCTGTCGCCGATCTGTCTATTCTTTCGCAACGCGATATTGAAAACCGACCCGGGTGCACAGCCATTAACACTTTGCCCCATTGAATCGGCGCGAAACAATGCGACGGGGAAAAGGAAAAAGCATCGCCGCGGAACGTCGGCGTTACGCATTTCGATCGGCGACGACACGCGCCGCGTGCACGCTCCCAGTTTGGAGGGAGCGAGATGCGCTTCCGTGAAGAAATCCATCTTCATCGATCCGTTTGTTGCTGCAACGCGTCAATAATCCATGATACCGATTCACCCTACCCCGTTGCGGAATACATATCTATTTCGCAGTCGAAATTGGACTGCGTTAAATAATTCCGTGGACTGCCCCAAATAGAAGAGATTTGATCGATGAACGACCGAAATACATTCGAAAGGCAGTTTGGTCATCTTTTCGCCAGCGATTCGACTGACACGCTTAATCGTGTTCCGTGGAACAATTGGATGAAATATTCTCTTCATTGGTGGATCACAAACTGAACAAGATAACGTTGAAATTCATAATAAATTACTGAATACAGAAAATTTTCCACCAACTATAGTCGCAGGTGGATAGTATTAAAAACGTGAACAATAATTGCGCAGGAATGTTTGAAATATTCCCTTCATCGGTGGATCACAAGCTTAACAAGATAATGTTAAAATTTATAATACATACTTTAATGAATACAAAAAACTTTCCATCAACTATAATCGCAGGTGTATAGTATTAAAAGCGTGAAGAATAATTGCACAGGCGTTTTCTTCTTCCATACCAAAACATCCTCAGATAAACTAATTGTCGGAGAGGTCGTGGTAAACGGATCGGGCACACGTAAAGCATAACAATTCTATTAATACACAAATTAAATATCGCGCTATCGATTACGTTGTACAATTAGGAATGCGAAACATAACTGAAGAACCGAATAACACAGATAGGCAGGGCCCGAGAGATCGAGTGTGCCACGGAGCGTGCTGAATTCTCGATTCTCTACAATAACGATCGTTCAACAACAAATCACTGCGTCGTTTATCGTGTAAAAGAAACGAAGCTTCTTCGATCTCTGTAGGCTATTCTGCAAAACGCCAAACGCGTCGGATACGCCGGCAACGATCGATCGTTCGCCGAATTGCTACCCGGATCAATAAATCCCACGACGCACGGATCCATCCGACGATCGGCACGCTCGATCGTGTTCCGTCCGTTCGGCTGGTTAATTCGCGGCTGTCCCCACATCGGCGGGTACGCATCTACGCGGGTCGCATCGCGAAATGTGGGACACGACTCGGGTCTAGGCTGAGTTATTCAGATTAATTGTCTTTTAACGTCGTCCAGGCAGAAACGGCCGGTACCAGCGTGAGCGTGGCAATCGCCCAGCCACGGTGTCAGGCCGGCTCTGCGCGACTCGTTTATTTTCATTCGGATCTGTCGCGGCTATTGAGGAAAACGTCGATCGAGGCAAGGGTAAACGCAGATCATATTTATGCCTCGCGGGCCAGCTTTTTGACCCGCCTCCGTTCGCGCGATATCCTCCGATAGTCGACGGTTAAAAGGGCGAACGAACGCCGCCGCAGAGATATCCGCGCTGCTCGCCAGAGATACAGCGGATCGAAAGAGGTATCCCTGCATTAATTCAAGGATTATTTGTATTTCGAACTTGAAAAAAGAAACGATATCCTTTTGTACACTTAACTCTATGCACTCCGAATTATTTCTCAATTCCGCAGCCAATAAGTCCCTAGTATTTCAAGCGTTTTATCTGAAATATACATCAAAGGGCAGTTCCTTGACTGATACTTATTTTAAACAATTCTTTCTTATATTAAACGCAGCGTTAAGTATCCTGATTGGCCTTATGCTGAAATTAACGTTTTCCAATCAGGATCCATCTTTCGTGGAAGGGGGACACGAAGCGTCGAGAAAGGAAGAAAAATTGTAAAGCTAATCAGTTTTCGACAAAACACTCGCACGTGTAGTACACACTTAGCCAACTGACCAAACACAAAACTTCAACGTCTCAATTTATCGTTTATTAAAAAATCGTTGTTCACCATTTTGTCATCGTTCACCTTTGTTGACTAGTTAACCCTTTGCGGTCCAATGTCGAGTGTGGCTCGACACAACGTTTCCAATGCAACGGCAATAATTGCTGACGAAGTTATAGCAGTTTATTAAACGCTGTAACTTCGTGAAAAATGATCGTTCGACAATCCACCTGGGCTCGTCTTCAAGCGTGAGGCCTCAACTTTCTCAACCCTTAGTTCGCTTTTTCTCGAAGATGTTTTACATCGTGTAACAGGTGAGAAAGTAAATAGGCTTTTTCTGTTTGATAACTTTACAGATATTCAAACATCTCTCCGGACAACGAGAAATTTTTCAAATAACTCAACTCACCATGAACTTGAAATCCGAAGCCTCTCCTTTCCAACGATCATCTCAATTTTCACGTATACGATTCTTTGTTGCCGTTTTATCAAGCCGCGAGCGAAAAACGAGATCGCCGGTTGGAGAATGCTTTGAACGATAAGAAATAATTTTGTTTAAACCTCGAAGTTACATTTGACATAGTTATCCGTTCATAAGCTGTTCGTTGTGTTGGTGAGCCCGTAAACGTTTCGCAAAGTGGGCGATACTAAGCAACTAGCGAAATCAGCGCGGACAAGATGAAACGGAACTGTGAGAATCGTACGGACCGCAAAGGGTTAATACATAGTTTCATTGTTTGACGGTCGTACAGCAGATCGTTTCGAAAGAGCGTAAGGAAGTCGCGAATTCAACGGTACTGAAATCATACTTCAGCCAGGAACTTCGAACTCCCGGTGATCCGACCTACACGGAAGGCTCGCGACCGCGCCGTAGATACGCGACAAAACACGCAGTTTTCTCGCAATTTACATTCGTGAAGCTTTTAATTAATTTCTCGGAGACTTCTCAGAATGTCTAATCGCCGGAATCGGATCTCTGTCTACCGGAAGTACGTGATACAAATCTTATCGTGTCTATTAGAGGTATCTGAAGTTCTCCTCGATTCGGCCCGCTCGAGGAGCGGCTAAGGGGAGATTTCGAAGGGTGAAAGTGGTTTCGTCGAAGGTAGCGGGTTGGAACGATGTTAAGGCTGCGACGGAGTTCGCGGAGCCGGTTATTCGTCTACCTCCGCCGTGATTTATCAAGTAATAACAATTTTACAGTCGGTTGAACCGCCGCGTTTAATCGCGCTCGCGCGCGAAACTTTGCCTAGCCGGTTTAAAAACAGAAACGCCGAACGTATTTATGTAAGACTGTAATATTGTAAAACCGCGCTCTTTACCGAGAGCGAAGTCGTATATTATCGAGCGCAATTCGAACGGTACCTATTATGTTCTCGCATTGGCTGGCTGCAGGCGAACTTATCACGGCTGGCGATAAGTCTGCAATTACAAGCCGTGTAAAATCAATCATGAAATACGCGCCACGATTTATTCGACCGATTTTTACTTCACGGGGTCAGACATTAGACAAGCAAACACGGGACAATTCTCGATTCGTTAAATGACAAAGTATCGCTTTACTAGGAATTGTGAATTATTCAAAACGAAATCGACGGACGATGATAATTACCATTGCAAAGATCGGAGAGGGATTTAGAGATATAACGAGCAAAGGTTAAAAAAGGGGGTCGATGCTCGGTCGCAGTCGCGTCGAGAACTCTTCCGCGGTTGGACAAAACGCGGAAGTCCGGAGGGACGGTGCAATCGCGGGGTAAAATGCCGAACATCCGAGCGACCGTGGCTGCGGGTACAACGCGCAAGTTTAATGAATCAAAAGAGAAGTAACGGTCGCGCTCGAATTGCGAACGCTGATTTTTGACATTCCACCACGCTGGACACGTATGACCCACTTTTCCCGCTGTGCGCAGCCCGGCGATATTCGTGCTTCGCCTCCTTCCAGCCGAAATTTATTGCCGTCATGGCGGTGATATTTAGATAATCGGCCGGCGGACGCAGTCGAACGGCCGTCCGATTTCCCTCTGCATTATCGAGAAACGTTTCCAGTATCGCGAAGGGAAAAAGAGAACCAGCAACACGAACCCCATTCTATGCGTTCGTTCCTTTCTTTTGTAATACCGTGGATTGTAGAGTGTAGAATTTTCGAGGAGTTTTCACGACCGGAGAAATAATTGGATTCTCAAGATCGGAAGAATCATGCAATTTCTGTTTCCATTGAAAATCCTCGGAGATATTGTGGATTAGTGTTGCAGTAGTGATTTGATATTTTGAACGGGCGGCCGGATAACGTTCATTTACTTGGAGGCTGCGAAACGGAATTCGTTGGAATGAATTATTCATAGAACGCGTGTTTAAGCGTGAGTGAAATGAAGTAACGGGACCGATAATTATCTCTCTTCGAAGAACGTTAACAATACCATGTTACGTATGATATCGTTTCAAAGATTTCTATTCGCGAACTCGGACGATGGGTTTTCCTTCAACATTATTTTGCTCTCTTATTAAGTTCGGCACACGCTCACTGGTCCAGGTAAACGGCGAACGTAACCGGCCGTATTTGCCGTCGATGAACGGAAACGTTCGGGATTGTTGCGACGCCGGACAATTCAGTAAACTTGTTTTTAAAAAAAAAATCCACTTTATTTCACACCGGGAAGTAGAATACACTATTACCGGACACTGAACCTGGATCAGAGTACTGAATCTCAGATCTCTGATCTTGGGTCTTGCGTCTTAGATCATCCGCGTAGTAACCGGATCCGTTTACATACCCTTGATCGATGACGCCTTGTTCTTCGGCAGCCCTTATCGCCTGGCCTTGCTTAATTACAGGGTGATTCGCCCGCCCAGGAGACTTGGAAGAAGTGCCGCCGCCTAAACGTCTGGAACTCTTATCCCATGCAGTCCCATGGAAAAATTGTGGGCGACATATTTTGTCCTTTCCTGTTCCTCGCTATCACTTGGCATGACTCTGTCGATCGCCAGTTTAGGTTACTGCAGAGCGAACGACTAAGTGTTCTTTCCAAGTGAAAGCGAGAAACGGAAAAGGACGCAATTCGTCGGCCGAAATTTTTCCATGGGACTGCATGAGTTATACTCAGAATGAAAGAATCAGAGTTGCGGAGAGTTAGACAGACAGTAGCACCTTGTTCGGATGCGTTTCTCATCCGTCGAAAATTCGGAATGGTCCAACGTCGTATCCGGGTGCCGTTTAAAGAATACACCCGGTTATTCCCATCGGTGTCGTTTCTTCATCCCGGAGAAAGCAACACTATAAAAGCAGCTCGTCCCGCTGCATGGGATAAGAGTTCCAGACGTTTAGGCGGCGGCACTTCTTTCAAGTCTCCTGGGCGGGCGAATCACCCTGTATCTCTATCGCGGCGGTTCCTTGTTCCGAATCGTCTTCTTCGTATTGTTTCTGAATTGCATCGTGCCCCGTCGTTATCGAGCACGATACGTCGCGAGCGCTGCTCCGTGGATTTGTCCTACCAGGGGGTGGCAAGACCCTGGATACCTTTAGGGGCGCGACGTTTGCTCGCGGCACTGCCCGCCATATGGATCTTGACCAGTCGATTGCAGTGCGCGACGTGCTGCCGATTCTCGTGGAAGAATCAGGTCCCGCGTCGAATGGACCTTTGGCGTTTAGAATCTGAGCCGGCGATGCTCTCGGATGATCATTTCTCTTGATCGCGATCGATCTTTACTTCCCGCGTGTCGAGGTGATTCTGTCTTTGGAAGGAAGTCCGTCGACGACTTCCTCCCTTGTGTACGATGATTGGTCAACACGAGACGGTAATTCTTGCCGATCGACGTACAGGCTCCAGGTCCGCCACACTTCCGGTGCGGCCGAAGCGCGGTATTTCCCGGAAGAAGTTTCGGCCGCAGTGAGAAATTCGTCTGGGACCCGTGGAGTCGGCGTCGCGTACCGTTGCTATACAGTCCGAGACCCTTTGGTAGTCCAGGTTTATGGTATTTGCCGATATTACTGAGGATGGCGAGAGTAATTTAAACGGCGACGTTTTGCCAGCGCGTGAAATGTATTGCTTGCAGACGGCGAGCACGATTTGGACGAAATTCTCTCCCTTAGAAATAATCTATCCCCCGCGGTACGTACCATAAAACCTTGCGAAAATTTCCACGCGCATCGTTCCGTACGACGGAACAGTTTCCTTTCGAGATTCTCCTTCCTGTCCCGTCGCGTTGTTTGATACCGTGTCATGTGATGTTGGGCACGCGTTCCATGCCACGGCGACTCGCCCTATCGTAAGGCGGCAAGAAGAGCAGGGCCTAGGAAGAGGAGGCGTCCTGATATATTGCGGACACCGGTCTCGAAGCCGTGGGGGATGCACGGGGAGGCGTGCGACGCGACGGCTCGGTAGCAGTTATAAGGATTTGTAGGGACAGGTTTCCGACTACCTACGAGCAGCAGCTGTTCGCGTCCTAGCTAACAGGATATTGCAGTAGATCTTCCGAGGCCGTGGATCCTCTTCCACGTGGTCGCCCTCCGCTCGTGTTCGCGCGCGCGGCCGACTTGTGTTGTACACCTACACTCTTCGCGGAGTTACAAGCCTCGCCGCATCCACTGGTGTACCCGGCAACCTACCTACCCACACACGCGAATCCTGCCCGGCTAACACACTGCCACACTAAGAACCGCCATTCCGCCTTGTAACGGTACCATCAGTCCGCGCGCTCCTCTACGCGGCCCTTTCGGCCGTGGAAAGCCGCGAGAGACGGAGAAGCGAAGGGAAAGAGAAAGGCAGAGACTCGGCATGAAAGGGCCGATGCGTAGGATCGGCTTATTTGGCTGCGAGGGGTGGGGGGGGGGGGGGCGTAAAAAGGAGAAACTTGAATACGGACAGGGGAGGGCGGTGCGAAGAGGAGAAACTGCGATATGAACGGAGGGGGTGTAAAAGGGGAACAGGGTGGATCCAGGGGTGGGCACGGATGCGGATGCGAAGGGACTGCGACAAAGGAAGCGAAGTTTAAGGGAAACGGAATAAAGTGTGTATGCGCTCGAGTGAAGAAAGTGAAAGAAGACAGAAAGAAGGTCCTGAGGGGCACGAATCAAATCAGGTGGAACGAAGTAAGAAAGGAGAAGAAAAGGGGGGACTGTGTGGACGAAGAGTGAATGGGGGGATGATGATCCGGAAGTGGATGATCCGCGAAGACTATTCATCGGTTCGAAAAAAAAAGTACCAAAGAAAGGAAGCATGATCCATTCGTAAGGTTCTTCAAAACACACCCCTCAGTACCATCAATATACTATCCCCATCTTAATACCACCCCGATTGCTCTGGCCAAACTCAAAATATTCTATTCTCTAGATTTTAAGAACTATGCAATTTCTTGTCGAAACTCGTGATGGGTTCTACGAATTGATTTTCCAACAACATCTACTATTAAATAAATGTAATCAACGTAATCTGTGATGGGATGATAAAGAAACAATGCATGTGGTTATAGTTATAACATAATCTTTATATTTTATCAGAATATAAAATTGTACACTTATTATAATTGAACATCGAATCAACAACATGAAACTACCCCTCAATGAACAGCATCATGTGAAATTATCGTTGCTTATCATAACTCGTTTAAACAACTTCACTCCCATAATACATTCGTAAAACAATCCCACACAATCAACCCCAACGTACGTGATTGACCCCATCTTAATACCACCCCAATTGCTCTGGCGAAACTCAAAATATTCTCTTCTCAAGATTTTAAGAACCATGCAATTTCTTGTCGAAACTCGTGATGGGTTCTACGAATCGATTCTGCAACAACATCTGCTATTAAATAAATGTAATCCACATCACCGCAATCACTGGCCAAGCCTGTATAACAATACACCCCACCATAAGAACAGCAGATTTCGACTGGAAAATTGTCGAACTTCGAGCCGCTGCAACTTCGTGAAAAGGAATTGTACGATAGTCCGTCTGGGCTCACTTGAAAGTGAAAAAGGCCTCTGCCTTGGCAACCTTCCAGTTGATTGTTTCATCTAAAATCCCTTTTCAACGTAGAAATGGGGGGGGGGGGGGAGAACTAACGCTGCTTTCTCCCGGTTGAAATTTCACAAACGCGCAAACGATTACTACGAAGGACACGTAATTCCTTCTGAGGGGACGTTCGCTTTGAGATGACTTTGCAGAGGGTAGTGTCCCCCTTTTTAAATGACCACTATGACGATAACGCACGATTCTTCTCCGCCGTTTTATCGCCGTTTAAATGAAAAACGTATGGTCGATAATGGGCGGAGTGTATAAACGTTATTCTAGATTTCCTACATAGTTTTTCGCATAGTATCACCCCCTCCGCCCCCCCCCCCCCCCCCCCCCCCGTCCGGTGGTACCGCAATTACGGAACACCTTGTATCATAGAAATGCGGCGGGCAAAGGGGACCGGCGATAAAAACGGGCCGATCAGGGAGGAGCGATGAGGAGAGGACAAACGATAGAAGCCAATGGGTCGCGCGAGCGAATCGATGCGCGAGCTGCGTGCTCGCGTGTGCGTTCGTCGCGAGTACTTTCACACGGAGGTGAACAACACGCCGCGGTATCCAGGCCAGGGGTGGCCAACCACTCCTGTCCCATAGAAGATGCCAACGCTCTCCTCGTCGCATCTGGTCTCGTCTCTCCCAGAGAGGAGCTCCGGCCTCTTTCGTTCTGTCCCGCCGCCTCTGTTCCCAGCTGCGACGAGTTTATACCGCGGTGATGAAACGATCTTAATGAGCGGGCATCGCGGGCTGCTGTGCAGTGTATCGCAGGCAGAGAGGCCCGCGATGGACCAGAGAGAGAGAGAGGGATTCTTCTCGTTCACCGAGACAGGTGACGCTTGAATTGTTTCACTTGGCTTATTGTTAGCAGGATTCTCGAAAGGGAGCGGAGAGAAATCTCTTTGGGTGAGCGGTGGACCAATTCAGGATTCGGGATAATGTTGAACGATCGCGGAAGCCAGGGAAATGTGTAAGAATAGACACGGAGCAGAAATAAAATAAGTACCTGAGAGAATGAAATGATAAAGTGGGAAGTCGGATATTCTAAAACACTATTATTAATTTCATAAGAAAATGGTTGGGCCGTTTTCTGCTTCGTAAATCAGATCAATGAATATCTGAGAAATAAAATAGATAGCTAAGAGAATAAAATAATTAGTAGTTAATAATATAATTCATAATCAGTGATTAAAGCAGTAAGATATAAAGCCATATACTCCAACAGATTATTATTAATTCCATAATCAAAGGGTTGGCCCATTTGCGGTTTTGTAAATGAAATCAATAAATACTTGAGATGCGAAATAAATACATGAGAAAATAAACTGATTAACAGTTAATAATGTAATTCATAATCAGTGATTAAAACAGTAAAATACAAAGCCAGATACTGCAACACACTATTATTAATTCCATAATCAAAGAGTTGGCCCGTTTCCGGTTTTGTAAATAAAATCACTAAATACTTGAGATGCGAAATAAATACACGAAAAAATAAAATAATTAACAGTTAATAATACAATCCGTAATCAATGATTAAAATTAAAATAATAAAATAGAAAATCACTCTGATGCACCATTCTTATTTCCATAATGAAAGGGTTGGCCCGCTTTCTTCTGCATAAATGAAATCGATAAACACCTGAGAGATAAAACAATCGAACCGGATACTCTGATACGCTCTTACTAACTCCATAATCAAAGAGTTCAACCGTTTTCCGCCCCATCCCTTTTCCACCCTCCATGCCACGCAGTTAAAAACGAAGAAACACATTCTGCGCACATTCTCCCATCTTCAGGCGGATCTCTGTTCCCCGACCTGGGACAACGGAGATAAGCCACCGACCTGCACTACGATCTCTGTTCACCTGGTCCTGCAGGGCGGGCGAGGGGGGGCGGCGGGTCGTTATCGTCCGACCATCCTGCGGACGCTCGTCGCGATTCCTCCGACGTTCACGCGCCCAGAGATAGCCGCTCCGCCCGTTCGATCGTTCCGCGTATGGAGCGTCGATCGCGGAATCGTCGAGGCGCAACGCGACACCGAACTTGGGTGGGTCCCAGTGCAACGACCCCCCCCGACACCGTCGAACGTAACGATTCCTTCCTCGAAACTCGACGAGACAAGTCGGGAGAGGGTCGCGAGGCGGGAGCGAGCCGACTCTTTCGTTTCCGCAGAGGTGTCGAAAATTCACCGTAAATCGAGAGCCGCCTTTTATCGGGAACGCGACGAACGGGGGTTGTTCGCCGGCTGCGACGCTCGACTTTCCTCCGTGGCACGCGGCAAATATTGAAGCTCTCTCAGATAACACTTTTGCAGACTGGCTGGCATGCGAGCAAACGTTGACCGAGCAAAAGCGCCACGGATTTTTCGTGCTCTATCTTGTTATGTCACGGTTCAGCCTGTGCTCGCGCAGAGCGAAATAAACCCGACAGATTGATCGGTCAAGTAAATGATGCGTTCAGTCGCCGATGATGCGTGCCCTTTCTACTTTTCGTCTCCGCGCAATTTTTGCCTCGACGCGATTCGCTGGCGATGGGATTATTTCGCATACTTTCCGTCGCCCCTTACAAACGAACGTTGCCTCAGGAACTTCTTCTATTCATTGTTGGGATACAGAAATCGGCAATAATACGCGGCGGGTTCGAGTCGGGACAGAAATCCGCAAGAACTTGGTAACAGACGATCTTAAATATTCGTTCAAAATTGTTAATTTTGAAGTGACCATCGGTCGACCGCCTTTACAATTATACCAAACTCGTTTCGAATAACCAAGAGACAGATATGGAGAAACATTGATCGCCCCGTGGTACTTGGTGCGCGCTGCAACGAAACGAATGTCGTTAGCAGTTACATTTATTTCCCACGGGGCTAGAGGCAGAATCGCAGAAACACCTGTCGTTGCCGCGAACGATCGATGCCGCCGTCCCGCGGGACACGTCCGCTGATAAATGCAGCCAATGATTCGAACAGGGTGCATCCGAGTTAATTAAGATCGACGAAATTAATAACGGAATCGAGCAGCTGACTTTTCTGGCTTTCAACCGATTCTGCTCACCCGGGTTCAACTGGGATGCTTTCTAATTATTAAGAAGTTTATATGTAGTTGAAAATGCAGCATTTCTCTTTTGTGCAACGAGATTCTCTTGTTTATTTTTCATTTAACAATTGGTTATTCAGTTTGGTGTTCAGCCCCCGCTTCTCTTATCTCTTTTTTTGGATAACAATCGGTCAGTTATTTTAAGGGAAATCGAGTTTGTAAAAGTTGAATGGAAATTAAGAGTGCTATTGTCGGCTGGATCGTTCACGAGATATATTTCAGATTTCTGATACCTTTTGGGGGTAAATCAATTCCCCGTCGTTTGCGTTAGATAACACCGTCGCTTCTAATCTACGTTGAATCGCTTTGTGGATATATTCTTGTAAGGTTAACTATTGTAAGATGATTATCGAGCTCGAAAATTTGCCAGCTTCCGGAAGAAGTTCCGACGGAAGTATAATTACAAAAAAAGATTGCGCACTATTATTATCTTGCACCACAATTTCTTCAGGGAATCGTATTTATTTATTTATTATTATTATACGGCAATCAAACGTATTCGCGTGTGACGGTGGTTAACGCCGTCGCAATGTTTGAAGAGCGACGACGTTGATTAATTAACTTAACTTAACCTTCACTTAACGATCGCTTTCTAAAAGTGTGTCCAAAACTTCCAATTTCTTTTTATTGCTGACTTTTAAAATTTATCACGATTATAGGTCACGGCAAACAGTAATTCGACAAATTATTCGCTTAAAGGGTAATTAGAGAACGTTGAAGGAAAACCCCGAGTGTGCTCGTTGCTTTTAAAAAATAACTCCGCGTAGAATAAAATGTCTTGGGATCGAATACTCTCGTTGGATCCCTTTCAAAACTGTTCCTAGCGTTTTCGATAAGCAATCGAAATTAAAGTAATACACTATTTCACAACATAGCCAGTACCTAGACGCAACGAATTTCCCCGGGGTTTAAATTTCTAAGCAGAACATTGTCAAGAGTGTTCTCGGGCTTTTATGTTAAAGGTGTTCAATTTATTTAGCCGCAGACGCTATCGCGAAATTAATTCATAAAACTCATATCACGATTCTCGATAAGATATCGTGCGCGGTGGAGAATGTTCATTATATGTTTGGAATATTCATTAACGTCTCCGTTGAGTAGCGTGTACAATTTAACTGACGGTGCAACATAGTTGGATTGCCAGCACCGCGCTATATCCCGGCCATAAATTTGTATTACACAGACGTGTTGAAACGTTGAATTACGTGGGAGTAGAGACACGGCTCTCGGCCGCGCGCAGTTTCTCAAAAGACACTATTCTCCTAGCATCGAAGAGTAATAGTTCCGAGAGCGAGGAGCGACAGCTGATGGCTCGACCGCCGTTTTCCGACACCACCGCCACTTTCTCCTTAGAACGCCGCGCATCCGTCCAATCCTCTCTCTCTCTCTCTTCCAAACTCATCCAGAAAACCAGACCTCCATCAGCGTTGATTTGCCTCCATCAATCATCCACGAAACACTGAAACCTCGTCTTTATTAAAATTAGGGAGAAACGATTAACTACCCTTCACCCAGTGTTGATTATTTAATAACATATTCGCCCGACAAATTGGGACATGCTTAGCCAAATGAGAAAGTTGAGAACCAATGATATTATTATGATCAAATTAAAATGCACGTCTAACGACAAGATTGTACGAAATAGCATTTATATTTCGTAACACGTAGGATTGAATCGGATCTCGAACAGTGGCGACGAGAGATGAAAGAAAGCAATTAATAATGGAACTCGTTGGAGTGCAATTAAAATGTATGTCGGAAGATCGAATCATGTAATGCGACAGAATTAATATTTTATAACACTTGGAGTTAAATTGGACCGCGAACAGAGGCGGTAAAGGATTAAGGAAGGAAAAGGGCGAATAATAATCCTCCTTGTAACGAAATTGAAATGCATGCCTGAATGAATGTCTTAGAAGGCGGAATTGAATTAGATGCAGCGAAAGATTGAAGATGAGCGAGAAGGACTGCGCGCCCAGCGCTCTATCAAAGGGACGTGACGCGCGGTTTTTCGATGCGCTTCGTGCATCGGTATTATCGCGATGCCGTGACGCGCAAAAAGCCTGAGAATAAAATTCCGACCGCGAACAAAAAGTGGGACGCGTCTACGCGCCGGTCGTCGCGTCGCGGTGCGGCGAACGGCTCGCGGAGGCCTGCACGCATTCGCATCTTTGAATAACCGTACGTCACCAGCGCGGCAGGCGTAATTATCGGCTACGGGAGATTTCACCGATTCCCAGCGAAATGCCCAGCCGTCGCACCGCGTCTCGTTAACTCCACGAGGAAAGCTCGCTTTAACGATCGCCGATTCGGTGTTTGGCGAGCCACTGTTTGCGCAGCTGGGAGTTGAAATAATACGTCGTAGGAAAGGGGTAGAAAAAAGAAAGGTAGTGCAAGGTTCTCTGATAGGGGTAGAATTCAACGTGAGCGTGGAAGACAGGTATTAGCTCATCGCACAGGTGGTGACATTTCTATTTATTCCGAAACTCTTCGTATTTCTTCCTGAAAAGAAATATTTGAATACAGGGCAATAAAAGATTAATTTACCAGCAGGATCTAACCGTCAAACATACTTCAACAAACTGCAAGAAAACAGAGGAGCCAAGAAACCGACTACAAATGCCAAGAGAACTTAAAAATCTATTCAAGAGTGAAGAAAGCCTGATGAAAACAATAGAACTTATAGACAAAGCCGTACTAACGAAGTATAAGACTAACAACCGTGGTCGCTAATAACCAAGTAGTTGATGCGACCTTAAACACACAGAGAAAAAGATTCATTTACATAGTATTTAAAAGTAATACAGTTTGCTAGTTTTCATTCCTTTTTTTATAAAATAAGAACAGAAATCGAGGTTGCAATGATACCATTTAATAAATCAATGCCTGCGCACGTTTCTGTATCGTGCGAGTGAAAACGCCGACGCCTTGACGAATCAATAATCGAACACTTCCATAAAATGAACAGTCTCATTATACTGTCAGATTCAAGATGCAGCACGCGTGCCCTATCACGATTAAACGGTGCGTAAAGACTTTTACATAAACGGTACATTTAATCATAACAAACTCATAATCATAATAAAATTAGAATCGCAATAAGATCATATACTATGAAAACAGTTCGAAGAAATTACTTGTATCAGCCCATTGCCAGCCGATGTCCCATTTTTGGGGCGCACTTTCGAATTTGCTATGACCGAACAGATAATATGCGAAAGATGCAATGTACCGTTGCACAAACTTGTAAATTCTAATTTTGAATAAAATGTTTACATTTCAATAGAAACAACAGCAACTATGGCAAAAATAGTTCCAGCTGATTAGTACGAATACCATTGTACGGTTAATTAAATTTATTTGCTAATTTTGAATTGTGTGGCTGGTAATGGGTTAATAACATTCACAAATTATTGGCTGCATTTAAAAATCATATGCTTTGTTCTTTTTCCTTTGTTTCACTTGGGCTGGCTTTATAGGCGATAGTTATTAAATCATCGGATCGAGTACTATGTTCCATGCAACACTCGCAATCGATTAAGAACGACTATTCTTTTGTTTTTTAATCGGTCGGAAATTATAGACTGCACCGTCGAGGGTCCTCCGCGTATAGGTATTACGATCATCGTCGATTGCTCAGTTAGCGTGAAATTTATGCGAATGAAAAAAAGGAGCTCGTACGCGCGCGTGTGTAACAAGTGTGTGCATAGAAGGAGTGAGAAGTTTCCTGCAATGGTTACTGATCGCACGGGCATCGGGGAAATTTGTGCCGGCAGAAATGTACGCGCAACAACCGCTTGGGCCAACTGCTTTCCGCTTGTAAACGTTGCACTTTAACGGCTTCCGTTGTACGATCGGGCGATTATCGTCGAGTTATTGAGTCGTTTCAGACAGTTTCGGTGATTGCCGCTTGCTTCGCCCGCAATAATCATTATTTTTTCCTTCGTCGATCCGCGCCGGAGATAAGCGAAGGAAAAAACGATGAATAGTTTCATCGGGCGTTTTCCCACTTTATTATTTCTAAACGCATTACAAATTCGTAAACTGGAAAATCCGCTTGATGAACAAACTAAATAACTACTCCTTAATCTGTTTAAAACTTCACAAAGGAATTTAATTATCAAGATAATCTATCATACACTGCAATTAATATCCCATTTGAATTACACTAAGATAAGACACGATATTTCTCTTTACGATTGTCTATTTCTCTATACAAATCGAACGATCCGTTTAAGTAATCTGCTAGCCATTTCCTCTACGATCTACACCGAGAAACAGATATATATAAATAAATATATAAATAGACATAAGTCTATTGGAGCAGCGTCGCAATTTGTGTTATCAATTTTGCTTAAATAGAGATGTTCATATTTCGTTTGCCGTTACGGTAAGGGTAAATATTATACAAAATTCTTCAGACAAACATTTACACGGACGAAGAAAGCGATATAATTGAAGATTCTATTTGAGAAAAGTGCACGTTAAGGGGTTAAATAGAAGTAGAAAAGACGGACAAAAAGTATTCTTAAAAATCTCTATAATAACTATTATCACCCTCCCGTCGCGATATCGAAAAAGAAAAGCCCGAAGAGGAACCAGGTTTCATGGCGAATCGCACCCCTTGGCCCGCACACGCTTACATGGGGGGGTGAAGACGGATTGAAACGCTCGTCGACCAACTGACATTTATTCGGCGGTACGCCGGCCCCTCTCCACCGTAGCCGAGGCACAATCGAATTCGTCGCGGTGCACCGCGGTTTCAACCCGCGAATTCCCAGACTTTCCACAGCTGGAAATGTCAGGAGGCTGTGAAACGTTCGCCGGCGGCGGCGACCTTTGTCGCGCCTCGCCTCACCTCGCGGATATGCACGCCGCTGTCAGAGATAATTGCCGGCTTGAGCTGTGCCCTCCCCCCCCCCCCCCCCCCCCCCCCCCCCCCCCCCGCCTGGCGATCCGAGCTCTAGCAGGACGGGGCTCGAAAATCGATTCTGTACGGTGGGACCTGTGGGACGCGCGGATGGGAGGGTGGTTGTTTTGGAAATTTCGCTGGAAAATAGATGCTTCATTTTTCTCTTTATGCTTTAGAGTATCTACTCGCGTCGAGTTTTACTTTGTACTTTTCGGCCGGGATTTCATTTTTGTTTACCTTGGGAGAGGGGCTCTTGCGATTTCGGCGAAGAATATATTAATTATACAAATTAATATATACAAACTAATCACTGGAGGACCGATAATAGTGGGATTCAAAAATAATTCTACTAAAACACTTTTATTAATGAGATTAACGAGATACAATAATTTATATTTTGTAATTGTTACATTACTGCATTAGTACATCGTTGTTACCTTAACAATCACCATTCGCATCCCGTTTTCCCGACGGTCGAGATATTGTAAAGGAAAAGCTAGATGAAAGACTTCCTTCCGGAAGACGATTGTTGTTCGCGTCGTATAACGCGCCGAAAACTTTGTTCTCGTCTCGAGGTCTGGTCCCTGGAGGTGGTCCGGCGTCGAGCTCGAAACGAGGCGAGTAGAAAAGAGAAATAGGGAGAAGAAGAAGAAAAAAAAAGAAGGATCAGTCGGGCGGCATTCCATTTCGATTACCTTGGCACAGATCCTTTCTTCGGGATCGCTCTGGCCAGACCGTCGTGTCGCATTAAAATTTACCGCGAGCGCGCGAACTCGGTTATGCATAAATAAATGCCGATGCATTCTTTCGGGTCATGTAACTCGTCGATCCCGTCTAATGCACCAGGCCCGATACTTTCTGACACGTTTGAAAAAGGAATTTCCACATCCTGTCCCGCGGCGATTCTGTTGGCTGAAAATAATTCGCGTGGAAGTCTTGCGTATTTCGAGGTGGACCGTTCAGTGTAAATCTAAATACAAAGCAGATCGAAAGGTTCTTTCTATGTTATAAAATGCGGGATCAAAATTGGTGAAGCTCTTGGTGTTTGAAGAATATTTTGATCCCTTCGAATGTACATATTCAGTTATTAATAAAATAGCAGAGACTCGAGGCAAGATGAACCCTTTCCGCGCGTTATTTAAATGTATAAAATATCACACATGAAATCAATGATAAAATGACAAGGATAAATAAATATTGGAAATAATTTCAGAATCTCAGGCAGAGAAGGTTAATGAAAATCCTGAAAGAAATTACACTAAAGTCGAGAAGACTAAATAATTATTATATATACACCCTATAATTGTAAAGAATCCTTTTCACCCTCGATTCACCCAAGCAAAACCCTTTTTCACCCCCAACGCATGGAAATCCAATGCAGTTGAACAGCGAAAGATTGCTGCTTGGCTTGCCAAAAGACAAATATCATTAGGAGACAAGTCTACGACGAGGACCACCCCGTTCCAACCCTCTGTCTCATCGTCATCCACGTTCCATCCCCTTTTGGTCATCGGCAATTATAAAGTGCGCCGCCCCACGGTTTCAGCCGAGATCTAACGGGGTGCAGTCGCGTTCCAGATCCGAAATCTCAGTCGGGGGCGAGGTCGTTGCACCCGCGATCGAAGCGGCGCGAGCGAATTCGTGAGATCGAGGGGGGTTCCTCTCGCAGCGTCCATCCGGCGCGGCGCGAGCTTGCGGAGAAGGGTGACGGGTGGTAGACAGAGGAGGTTGATGCCCGGGTTTTACTTCCTAGTCTACCGGTTCGCCTGTATCGACCGGATAGCGTCCCGACGTCTGTATAGCGTTTGCTCCACTCGCGGCCCTCTGCCCCTTACTCTAGCCAGCAGCCTCTTTCCTCCCTGAATTCCATGCCGGACGGCCGCGGCGTCCGCTGTACTAAGGCATAGGACAGCGACTGGGTTTGATACCCCCAGGATGTCCATGCATTATGATGTTGAATAATATTCTCAGGTGATCGCAAACAGTGTTCACCCTCTGCAGTTTTCTATAATTACCATTTGATGTATTTTTCAAAAATTGATTCAGTATATTATTTTACAGCTGCACAGAATTTGTCTATTTCTGAATAATATTCTCGGATGATTGTAAATAGTGTTCACGCTGTATAATTTCCCATAATTGCTATTCAATGTATTCTTTGAACATTGATTTAGTATAATATTATACAGCTGCATAGAGTTGTTCTATTTCTGAATAATATTCTGAGATGATCGTAAACAGTGTTCAGCCTCTACAGTTTTCTATAATTACCATTTGATGTATTTTTCAAAAATTGATTCAGTATATTATTTTACAGCCGCACAGAATTTGTCTATTTCTGAATAATATTCTCGGGTGATTGTAAATAGTATTCACCCTGTATAATTTCCCATAATTGCAATTCAACGTATTCTTTGATAATTGATTTAGTATAATATTTTACAGCTGCATATAATTCTTCTATTTCTGAATACCATACCGAGATTATTGTCAATAGTATTCATCCTCTACAGTTTCCTATAATTGCGATTTAATTTATTTCTTGAAAATTGATTTAGTATAATATTTCACGGCTGCAGAGAAGTCTTCTATTTCTGAATAACATTCCGTGGTTATTCTAAATAGTGTTCACCCTCTGCAGCTTTCCATAATTGCAATTCATCGTTGCAATTGATTACACAGTTGCGAAATATCTTGAAATCCCAAGCGGGTGTAGTGTCTCGCGTTGCAGAATTCGGCACGCAAGTGGCGAAACGTCGCGTGAGAACCGCCGTCGAAAAACCGAGGACCGGCCGCCGTCGTAATAGCACGGTTGTAACCGGTGCAACATTAACCATCAAACACGGTAATTTACTGAAAACAATCTTCCCGGATGACCGCAACAATGTGGTTAGCCTGGCAGAAAGCTGGACGAAACGCTTCTGACCGCGGTCAATCGTCCCTCCGCGCTCTTTGACGAGCAACGACCGGCGTGCCGCGCCCTTTCGAACAACGCCACTCCCACGGTCTCTCGATTATCCATTTAACCCGTTTCTTCGACGCGTCCGTGGTACCGTGCCGATGCCGCTTGCGAACGCGCCGCGACGCCCGACCGTCCGGCGTTCGTGGAAAGTTGCGCCGTGCCGATCCTTCAAGTACGAGTTTCTCCCGCGAGGGATCAATGATCGACGATCCACGCGTGGAAACGAGTACCACGCTTTTCCATTGACTTTCCACCGACAATATGCGGCGAGTCGCGTCACCGAACGATGGGAGTTGCGACAGAGAATTTTCCGGGAAGTTTTGTGCAACAGAATCTACTGACGGGGAAATAATTTGTATTTTAGTATCGAAGCTTTCGACCCCGCCGAGGTAGCTTCAATGTGACTCATGGCTGAATCAACACTTTCCGCGCTTGGGAATTTTGGGAAACGATTAATTAAAAGGGAAGAACTCGAGCCGCAGAATTTATAAGAGCTGATAGGAGACAGTGTGTGCGGAGTAAACATTTTTACTGCAGTAGGAAAATTCTATGCGGCTGCAAAATATTGTACTAAATCAGTTTGCAGAAAGTACAGTAAATTACAATTATAGGAAACTATAGAGAGTGAACAGTATTTACAATCATCTCAGAGTATTATTTAAAAGAAAGAACAATTTTATGCGGCTCCAAAATATTATACTAAATCAGTTTGTAGAAAGTACAGTAAATTGCAATTATAGGAAACTATAGAGGGTGAATACTATTTACGATCATCTCAGAGTATTATTTAAAAGTAGGACAATTCTGTGCAGCTGCAAAAGATTGCAACGTGATAAAGAGATTGCAATGTGGTAATAGTAATTAGGGGTAAAATAATAGGAATGTGACAGTAGTGTCAGCTTATATGCAGTGTACCTAAATATAATAATTATATCGTATTTTAGTATACCACCACAATTCCATTACTTTGGCTCTGTTTACTATTGAAAAATACAATAACACGTAAATGGCAATGAAGTACGAGAAACGATAGTATTGGAATGAAAATTCATTTAAAACTAATATTTCCTATTTCTTCTTATTTAAGAAAATAACTGACAAATGCTAAATTATCACACGAGAAACACGTTTGCTCAGAGTATCCTAAATGACCCCTCGGCTGTAATTCCGTAATAACTCCGCCTCCTTTTAATTCGTAATTAAATAGAAAATCAAATTGAAATGGGGATGTCGTGAATTTCGTCAGTGCAGCTTTTCGGTTACCCAGTTACGCGATCGTGTCTATGCGCGTCGTATAATCGAATCAAGCATATGCGTCGCGGACGGTATGTATATCGCCGACTGATATCGCGTTTCAATTTACATGCGCTCGATAATATTACCCACCGCGAGATATCGACGCTGTATTTTAATTACCTTTCAACGTCCGTCCGTGGAAATCTCGTTCGCTTTTCGCTGCGGTGCCTCGATTTTTCTATCATTTCCCAACGAAATACACGCCGGGCGACAGGTATCCTTACCTGTTACGTGTCAGCTGGTGAAACCGTTACTTTATACGCGAATTAATAATCTCCAGATAAGCGATCGATGATATAGTTATCGCATACGCAAGAATTTTTCTGTTCCAAAGTATAGAGGCTTAGAAGGCTCTTTATCTTTGTAAAGATAATGCAAAAACATCGATTAATTTGAATATCTGAGGGGGGAAAGGTAGTTCGATTCGAAACGAAGATTGCAATTTATTGTGAAATGTACTTTGATTTATTGAATTCGGTATGAAGGAAGATTGAACTCGATTCTATTAAAACTATTCGAATAGGTATAATTTTACCTTCAATTTGCACTTTTCATAATAAAAATAGAACGTATCAATTGTGAACGGAACTAGAAGAGTAATTCAATCAAGTTTCAAATAAACGACAATTAAAATTACTTATTACAATTGCTCCTAAATATCTTTATTACGTTCACTGTGAATCGTACAATCGATATACCTGCTTTCTAAATATACATATCGAACGCCAAAAGTCATAAGAATAATATAAAAAGCATCCATCTGACTAATCCTTGGCAAACTGGATTGCGCAAACGACGCGACCACGAAACGTTCTCTCATTGTCGCGTTCAGTATGAAAATCGCGGACGGGAACGGCGGCTGGAACCGTTCGGTAATGATAATGGAGGAACTCTTTGGCAAGTGGATACCGGAGCTCGTAAACTTTTATTGCACGAGGGAACTTAAAGGATGTAATCTCGGACCAAATGAAAGGCGCACGCCCACCCGTAACAATTTCACTTTTGCATGTTTTACAAGCGGCCACGAGCTGGCTTCCCGATATTGGATCGCTTAAACGGCCCGGCCCCGCAATTTGGTGTCCCTGCTCGCGAGTCGCGCCTCCTAAACGGCCCGCGAAACAATCCCTCGAGGAAGCTCAGCATGAAAATCCGCCCGTTCATGTTTCCACCGACCGTCCAATTTCTCTTCTCCGTTTCTATGTTTCATTCGCATTTCTATTCCCTATCTTTCGTCTGTATTCTTATATCTATTTTCATTTAGTATTTTGGATTCCGTTTTTCTCCAGTACATATATTTCGTTTTGCATTTCTATTTATATCGTTCCTCTGCAACGTTCACGTCTAATTCCCGTTTCCCGCTGTTCCCCTCAGTTCTCGGCAGACACGACGACTGGCGGATTCGCGCCGCGCGTTCCCCACATCGGTCCCATCGAAACGCGTCTCTCGTCGCGCACGGCTGTCGGGAAACGGAATCGCGGCGCGTTTCCGATAGACAACGGGGCGCATCGGATCGAGCCCGTTAACCCTCTTTTCTGTATGCTTTCGTTAATAACGGGCTCCCCGAGGCCTACGATCGCCGCGGAAGGGTTCGCCACCCCGGGTTCGAATTCACGCGGACGATAGAACGGCTGTTAACTAATCGATTATTCGTTCCCATTTATATATCTTTGGAATATCGCTTCCGCTACCAATTTAAAATTTTACAAACACACGCTACGCCACTAACATACTATCAGGATAGAAAGAAGAATCGCGTTGGATCGATGAAGGGTGTCGGGGTTGAGGGCATCTGGCAGGGTTGAGAGCTGCTGGCGGGCCAGGGTGGCGGCAGAGAGAGAGAGAGAGAGAGAGAAGGAGGCTCGGTATAGTAGCCTGGGTGGCGGGGACCGGATGAAGGGAGGAGGGCCTAGCCGACGCAGGGATGGCAGAGGGCTCAGGTGGAGGGGTCGACGGTGGCGGAGAAAGGTCGGTGAACCCGGGGTCGATATCCGCGCGGCGCGACCGACCAACCTAACATCCACCCCAGACTCTCCCTGCCACCGCCAGCTGATCTCTACCTGATCTCCCCGATTAAATTGCGCGGAGGTGCGCGCTTTTTCTTTCCGGCAACCGCGCCGGGGGCCGCGACCTTGCGGCCATCGAGCCACCGCCGTTCCGCCGACACTTTTTTTTCCCCCCCGACCCCTTCAATTATTTTTATTCCCAGCGAATTTTATCCCCCAACCCGGCGCGGGGGATGCTGATTTTACAGGCGTTTGTAAGTCCGTGTAGTGGGAAACTAGGTATTTAGGGGGGGGGGGGTGGTTTGTTATATGGTTGATTTTGGAGGGGGAATTTTTGGTGGAGTAATGCATTTGGCGGAGACGCCCCTTTTTGAGAAAGCTCTTCCCGCGGAAGAGCGAAGTCGGGCTGTACTTTCTGATGCGCGTGCACAGGTACCTTGAGTCCCGTTCAATCCTCCGTGCGATCTCTAATTTTCTTCACGAAACACCGCTGCTTCATAGACGTTTCTAAATAAGTAGATTGAAGCGCGCCGGGATGAACGACTTACCTTGGAAACGAAATGGAAGAGAAGGGAGCGCATTTGAACAATTATGAATAATAAATATTCATCAGCGTTTGAAGTTTAAGCACTTCAACTACATAAAAGTATCCACTCTAATTGAAGATCATAGCTATGCAAGAAAACGGGATAATCTTCGCGGAAGGGTGAAAGATTGGGGCCCGACGCAGTCGGGAGCAAAGGGCGAGCAGTTCGTTCGGTCGATCCGACGATCACGCAGCCGCATTACGTTTCATTATCGGTGATTGTAAGAATAAATCTTCTGGCGGCGCGGCGTTCCGCTGGTGTCCGGTCGGTCTGGCCCTGGGGCGCGCATAATTTCCTCCATGGAGCGCGTTTAAACGCTTCCTCCCCTGCTGTCTCAGCTTCCAATTCAGTCCGGAACGTCGCTAAAAATATCGATACACCAACCGGGGAACCCTCCTGCTAAACGGCCGGCGATTTCAATGGGACACCTTCTCCTCCATTTCGACGATTTTTTTTTTTTTTTGACCACTGGGCTGGTCCACCAGACAAAGGTAGACGATAAGAATCCTTCGAGTATTAATAATTCGTTCGACTGATTGATGACTGAACTCAATGAAGCTCGAACTATGCATGATTCTTTTTGTATGTTTTTCCATGCCAGGAATAGGGTACCGAACAAATTTTTGTACCCTTACACGCCGTTCATTGTAAAAATGTATGAAAGAACAAGAGAGAGAGAAATCGCTTAACGATAATTCCTTAATGCCAGATTACTTTCACGTGTCATCGAATCCCACATTTCTCTTCGTCGCGGAAAGATCGAACCCGTCGAATGCGTTTCGTGCAATTCCAATCGTGCGCAACGGAATGTTTGACGAAAATGTAGCGAACGAAGAAAGGAAAGGTTCATCGTAACACTTGACGATAATTCTTGGCATTCAATTATTTTGATCTGCCATTCAATTGTTCAATCTCAAAGTTCTCCCCACCATCCTCCCGCCCCCCGTGTCTTTTCGTTCCAGCGGTGGTGGACCCGGCCTTGAGCGGCCGCTCATTTCCCCCGGGGCTGTAGACCGGAAAATCGCGCGACCAACGTGATCCCAGCGTGGAGCGTCGACGAAAAAGAGCCAGCGGCCGCGTATCGGGCGTATCTGCGGCCCGGTGAATAGAGGCGCAGCTCCGTGGATATTTTCTGTGCACGCGTGTCAGGCCGCGTTTTTACATTACGTAGGACGGAAGGTATGTGAGGCCAGTTCTCTCGCCGCGCCAGCCAGCGGATAAATAGATAGCGCCGCCGCGAGAGAGAGAGAGAGAGAGATTGTATCTCCGCGGGTTCGGAGACCCCGTCTCTGACACGCGGTTCCGCACGACTACTGTGTCCGTGCATTTTCTTGCACCACCGATCCGCGTGCACCGTGAACGCGTCCGCGCGAGCGATAAGCAGACATCGCGAGAGGATGATACGGTGCTCGTCAATTTTGGCGGCGAATGTTCCGCAATATCGTTTGCGCGGAACGGATAGAAGTTTCGGAATTTTGACATGCGAACGTTATGTTGGACGACCGACCCCTGGATCTCCAATACAACACCACCCCTGTGTTATCGGTAAGATGTAAGGCCCGCGGGTCCTACCTTAATTACAATAAACAGCAGTGAATAGGTAAATGGTCAACAGTGCTAAGGGTCGGGATCTGTGCTGGTCAAGATGGCTTAGCGAAGGCTAAGGTCGGGGTCTCTCCTTCCATAAAAAACGACTATACATATATTTAGGATGCGAGCGCGGGAAAACTCGCGAGAACTCTTGCATCGGCGTTGCGCGTATGTGTGTGTGTGAGAGAGAGAGTGCGTGTGTACGTGCCAGAACGTGATCAATGTTACGTTATGAATGAATCTGGTTTTTGCAATACGTTTCGACAGTGTTCTGTCGATAGTAAGGAAAAGGGTGCGAGTGTGTGAAGGGAGGCGGTTTGTCGATTAGGGACGAGAAAAC
The DNA here is from genome assembly GCA_023838395.1 of Holcopasites calliopsidis. Classification (NCBI taxonomy): domain Eukaryota; kingdom Metazoa; phylum Arthropoda; class Insecta; order Hymenoptera; family Apidae; genus Holcopasites; species Holcopasites calliopsidis. The sequence continues at coordinate 4,692,603 of JALHAQ010000008.1, forward strand.
GATCACGAACTGATCGCTCTTTCAACGGTTCACGAATGTGACACACGATATCCAGATTTTGTCCATAATATTGTATTGTCTCGTTCTCTCTTTGTATTAAATCAATTCCATCTTTACATATATGTATATACAGGGTGCTCCGCTATTGAACGTGAGTATTTTAAGGGGCGATTGCTGAGGCAATTTTGAACAACTTTTTCCTTTGCCAAAACGGTGGTTAAAGCCACGTTTTTGAATGATCAACGAAAAACGCCGGCGCCAATCGGCCTTAATGATAATGCTCGTCACTTTTTGAGGAAATCGTTTTGCAACATCGTTTGCATGGAATAAATAAAAGTTTAACAGTTTGGGCTTTTAATATGTGAACGACTACGAATCACATTTCCTTATGAATTCTATTAATTTCAATTCGACATTTTTGCTTAATATATGGATATTTAATAATTGAAGGCTACAGATTAATGTTTCTTATGAATTCTGTTAATTGTAATTCGACGTTTATGCTTAATATTCGAATATTGAATGAACAGTGATCGTAGATTAATTTTTCCACTACTTTTCGTTCATTTGAATTCCATATATCCACAGCTGAGTTTCTCGGCATAGCTTCTTCGAAATCTTCAAACGAGCGATTAAATAACGCTGTCAGAGGACGATCAAGAGGAGGGGAAAGACAGTAAGCGACTCGCGAGTTTCTCCAGCTAACCGATCCGCGAGAGGAAAGCGGCGATCATAAGAGGATAAACGCGGTTGAATAAACTATAAATCAGAGCGAATTCAGGCGACCGGTATTATTTATGGTGTTGCTCGATCGGATGCACCGGAGCACCGCGCTTCCTCTACGGTGCGCCATAAATATGATAGCCGTGAAGAATAGGGACGGCCGTAAAATTCAAACGGTCCCGCGGCCACGGTTCCCTCGCTCTCGTTATGGCTGTAATATAGTATCTATTAGCGGAGGAAACTCGTGCAACCCTTTTCGAGCCAGCCCCCGCTGTGTCGGCCAGCATCCGTTGAACCCTTCGATCTCGTTTCTCTTCGTTATCAATTTTCCGAATCGTTAATGTGCACAGGCAAAAAGGTGAAAGCAGATACCATTTTAGTTGTACGAAGAGTGAACGAGAGCTTTTTACGAAAATTCATATTCACCCGTGCGAATTTTACATTTGGATAAAAAGAAAATTCGAATGGAAATCATCTCGAGAGCAGAGAGCGTGTCGACGGTGTTACGTAGTTGAACGAAGAATCGCTGTTGGTTGTTCTTCTTCCTTCTTTTCATTTCCACCCGCGTAAATACCAGAGATGACAGTATTAGTTTCGCGAGACGCGAGAGCGAGCCTCGAATTGCCCTTTACAGGGAAGACTTCGCGAGATCTAACTAAATGAACTGCCAGCGTGACGGTGTACTGAGTGTCCGATCTTACTTTTCATTCCGTATATACGTGCAAGGTGACTCGGCCGTCAGGAGGCTTGAAAGAAGTGCCGCCGCCTAAACGTCTGGAACTCTTATCCCATACAGTCCTGTGTAACAATTGTGGGCGACATATTTTGTCCTTTTCTGTTCCTCTCTAATGACTCTGTCGATCGCCAGTTGTTTAGGTTACTGCAGAGCGATTCGACTATGTATTCTTTCCAAGTGAAAGCGAGAAACGGAAAAGGACACGATACGTCGCCCGAAATTTTTCCATGGGTCCGCATGGGATAAGAGTTCCAGACGTTTAGGCGGTGGCACTTCTTTCGAGTCTCCTGGCGGGCGTATCACCCTGTATATAAGTCCCACTGTATTTGACAGAGAGAGAGAGAGAGAGAGAGAGAGAGAGAGAGAGAGAGAGAGAGAGAGAGAGAGAAAGAGAGAGTTATACTCAGAATGAAAGAATCAGAGTTGCGGAGAGTTACGCAGACAGTAGCAGCCTGTTCGGATGCGTTTCTCATCCGCCGAAAATTCGGAATGGTCCAACGTCGTTGTATCCGGGTGCCGTTTAAAGAATACACGCGGTTATTCCCATCGGTGTCGTTTCTTCATCCCGGAGAAAGCAGCACTATAAAAGCAGTTCGTCCCGCTGCATGGGATAAGAGTTCCAGACATTTAGGCGGCGGCACTTTCAAGTCTCCTGGCGGCCGAATTACCTTGTATGTATAACGCTGATTTCTGGGTTCGGGAGCGTTCTTATCGAGACCCTTTGATCCTTGATCCTGGACGGAGAGGGAGTGTGACACACTGTCCATTACTCAGTGATCGGTACATAAGCGACAGATAGGGGCAAATGTTTATGATGGTTCCTGTCTGACGCATAACAACGGCAAGCTTAACAAACGCCTGTGTCCGCGATTATAGTCTAGCATTGGAAAACTCGAAAGTCTCGTGAGCGGCGGTGCCGGTCGCGCGCGTTTCGAATTCCCCTGGCTAGAACTCGCGCGATACCTGCGGCCGCGATTCGCGTGATCGAGGCTTACGTAAACCATTCACTCGCACGACCAAAATTCCTTCGATCACCGTTGCGATTCGTTACCTTTGCTAACGGTTCTCTTATCTCCGATCGATTTGACTACGTCCAATTTTTTTTTTTTATAGAGCACCGGGTAACGTATTGTAAATAATTTATGCGAAATGGCTCGGCGCCGGGTCTTGCGCTACTTTCGTCTAATTGGAAGGCTCAGAGGCCGGTCGGCGGAAGTGTACGAAAACAGAGATGAATAAGGTTCTTACAATTGAATTGTAAAAACCTGACAATGCTAGTGAAAGTGCGGAGAATTATATTTATTACGAGATTTGATGTAACATAAATTGGAAAACGCATTGACATTCTTAAAGGAAATTGAGCCGTAAGATAACAATACGATATGGCTTATATAAAAAAAAAACACATTGCAGTCGCTAATCTTGATGCAACGCTGATACAATACTGTTCGTACAACCAGCAATAAACCTGTTAAGAAGAGAACGTTGAAATAAGCTGGAATTAACTGCGGCAGAAGCGAAAGAAGATCGTCATGGATCCTTCAAAGTTATCAGGAGAATATGGATCTACAGCTTTAGCTTTATTGTAATTCTTATTTCTTACAATACACACTACAGCCAGCTTAGAAAAATAGTTTACGATACATTCCAATATCACGCTTATTGCCTCATTTCACGAAAAAAAAAAATCAGCCAGTCAATAACTGAAACTCAATCGATGCTACCTTTCTCGACCAGCGCCAAGCGAAAAGGGCCCAAAGCTCGGCCATCCCCAACGGGTGGCGGCTCGCGAGGAAACGCTAACGAGCACTTTTCACCGTGTACAGCCGCCGGCGCAGAAAAGGATTCGCGCTGCTCGCCGCAACACGAAAAGCCAAAGAGAGAGAAAGAGAGAGAGAGAGAGAGAGAGAGCCGACGTTCATGACTCGCACGGGACTTACGCGGCTCGTGATTTAGTCACGTAGCTCGGCTCGTTTAGCCGTGATCGTTAGCGTAACGTGATTCCCGTGTCACGCGGCGTAACGCCCAGCCCCTTCGCGTGTCCCCCCCCTGAAAAACGAGAGGGAAACGACCGCGTTAAGGGCGGCGGCGGTGTGGTCCCCTTGGCTTCGCGACGGTTCGCACTTTCGACGAGCTGATATCTGGAAATTTCTGATATCTGGGATTTCGGGATTTTATTCCGATCCGGAATGGTTTTCCAAGTTGTAATCGGGTAGCTGTGGAAGGGTAGTAGAAAAGCGCGCGGATCTTGGAACTTATCATAATTTCGTGCTTTTCATAAACACGTTTCATTTCTAAGTACAGTTTTTAATTCATCATTACGATTTGCAACACCGATGGCTTCCCTCCCCTATGAAATAAATAAATAGAATACGCAACTGTTACAGTCTCCCGATTCCGTACTCTCCAGCTTCACCGATTCTTCTTCACCGCGCAATCATTCCACGCCCAAGAGAAACGGTAGTCCCCGTTCCACCTTCATCGGCAAGAAAGAGCGGAACGTTTCTCGAGGGGGCGAGGCGAAAGAGATTTCCAGCCCGTGACGCGAAACAACGGAAAGTGCATCGAACCCCGCGGCTGATCGGCGATCACTGGTTTCGTGATAACCGGTAATGAGTCGGATACGTATGGCCGCACGAGTCTCCGCGAGCCGGCTGCCATGAGATTGGGAAATCAGGCGTTCCCGTACGCTCGTGCACGTATATCACGTGCGCCGCGCGAGCATGATAATTCGTGTCGAACGCGTGACTGTACGTACTTGCTTGAGAGACTTATGGCGAACGGGCTCGCCCCGGTGATCGATGTTTATCTAAATCGCTGGCAGATCTCTCTTTCATCGTATTTTCGTGTTTATCCTGTTATTTTCGAATTCGGTTTGATTTAGACACGATTAAGTAAATAGTGCTATCGAAGCGTGTCAATATCAACGATCAATGATAGTGCTCATCATTCTTTTTGGGGCTGGGAACTGTTTTGCAACATCGCTTGAAATGAGTAAAGGCTTAATAGTTTCGACTTTTAATACGTGAACGGCTACGAATTGCTTTTTCTTATGAATTCTATTAAGTTCAATACCACATTTGTGTTTAATGTTTGGATATTTAATTAGTGGTGGTGATCGATGTTTATCTAAATCACTGGTAGATCTTTCTTTCATCGTATTTTCGTGTTTATTCTGTTATTTTCGAATTGGGTTTGATTTAGACATGATTAAATAAATAATGTTATCGAAGCATACCAATATTAATGATCAATGATAGTGTTCGTCATTTTGTTGGGGCAAACTGTTTTGCAACATCGTTCGCGTGAAATGAATAGAAGTTTAACAGTTTAGACTTTTGATACGTGAACGACTAGGAATTGCTTTTTCTTATGAATTCTATTAATTTTAATTCCAGATTCGTGTTTAATGTTTGTATACTTAATCAGTGGTACTGATCGATGTTTATTTAAATCATTGGTAGATCTTCCTTTCGTCGTATTTTCGCGTTTGCATGCATTTTCGTAGATGGAACATTGGTTGAAACGAATCGGGTTTCATTTAGAGACGATTCTTTATTAATTCAAGTAAATGACCATTGATTATATTCGTACTTCTATTATGAAATGCGTCTTTGATCGTTAATTAATGAATATTTTGGTGTGAAACTGTAAAATAGCAAGGTAGAGGTTTATGTTTGTTATGAATCTAAAGTCCGATGAGAAGTCGGTTATTTGTCTTTTGTGATCAAGTGATCATTTTAAATTAATAACTCAGCTGATCAGTTATTTCTTGTCTCCTTTTGTTCCAGGTAAGAACAGCATAAAATCAATTGCACCAACTGCATCAGTTAGAAGTTTAAGTGTACTTCAACGCTGGAGCCGAAAAGTAAAACTTGTACAAGGTACCAATTTATGATTGACTCAATTAATTGAATTTTCCATGAGTGTCGTGAATGAGAACTAAATCGACTGTGTCCAACGAACCCGCAGCTCCCTGCGAGCGATGATACACACGTGGCTTAGGCTGCTTGTGAACGATTAGTAGTACACCGAGATTTCCTTGAAACGAGGCCAAGGCCGTGACCTAATGCAAGGTCGTTGCACCAACGCTTCTTTCTCGTCCCTCCCCTTTTTTCCTTCTCTCTATCCGCAATTTATACTTTTCACTCACTGAAGTTTCACTTTATACATATCGATCTCGCGTGCGACGTACACACTGAAACTACTCGGAGATTGACGAAAAGATCATGAAACGTTACTTTAATTCTAATCACTTTTATAAAGGATTAGTCCAATCAATTTGTAATTGCTAATTTCTCATATTTTATTAGAAGCGTCAGCTCTCCAGTCTCTTAATTCACGAAGGGCCCAGATCTCTATCGTTGACGTTTGATTCTCTTATTAGAAACGATTCTGATCACTTTTAGCAAAAATTAATCCCATCGGTTTCCAATTTTCCTAATTTCCCACGTTCTAATTAAAAACATCAGCTGTCCAGTTTCTTAGTTCTCGAAGGACCCATCGTTCTATCTCCACCGTTCAACTCTCTCGTACACAAATGCTTGATATCGTTCACCGATAAACGCGACTTCCATCATTCCGAATCCTCTCGTTCTCCATTCCCCGTTCTCCAATCCAGCAAACGATTGACCATGCCGTCTCGATTCCCCCGTTCGCCGTGAATGGCGCAGCCGATTCACATTGCCGCCTCGCGGAACGTAGATTCCGCCAATAAATATGCAACGTACACGCACGCGTATCCGCGTGGATCGTGGGTGGTTCTCGCCGCTTTCTTTCGTCCCGTGCATTCTTGAATTGCTCGTACGACGCGCGTATGTGTAAGGGAATGGGATCGGTGTCGTCGACCCGTCATCGAATCAATCGTCCCCGGCTAATTAGCCGCGGCGGAATCCGTGAACGGCACACCGTATACGATCCGACGGCTCCTCCAATCTGCATGATAAAGGATAAAAGAGTGTGTGATCGAACGTCGACAAGCGTCTCGGCTATTGTGTCCGCGTGAGTCATACGATCCTTATCGATTATCGTTCTAATAGCTAACGGAATTAATGAATATTTCGCGACGTCGCCTGCCATTGCCAGTCACTTTGCTCGTGAAAATTCCTTCGATGCTTTCTAATCGATCGCTTAACGACCGTTTGCATTGTCAATTTAATTGTTTCGATCGAGGCGACAGGAAGGAAGATTGTCGCTAACTATATCCCGCTATCTCTTTTCGTTTCTTTATCGAGCATCGAACGTTGGGACGAAATCAATTCTTGTCTCGTTCAATTCGAACAAGATCCGTGGGAGTAATCAGGATCTAGTGCTCGAGAAATGTAAAGAAACGAGAAATCTGTTTACCAGAAAGAGAATAATCTCTCCAGTCGATGGTTGGAAAGTTCAGCGCCCAGTCGAAACATCCCCGCAGAGCGATCTAAGTGCGGACGATTAAAAACAATTCGCGTTCCAAGCGTTGTCCGAAAGGAAGCGGAACGAGGGCGAAATTCGACCGACTCGAGGGCCAATTGGCCGGACGACTCGAGAGCTCGGCGTTCTCCGTCCGGGAGGGAAGAAAAAGAAGGGAACGAACGCCGCGTATTCCGGCGAACGTTTCACTCCCACGACTTCTCCCTTTCCAGCCGGTGTCTGCCGCACGGGTAACGAGGAGCGCGTGCTTGAAAACGCGACCGTAGACCACGGGGAAGACTAGTCTCTCTCGCCTCGCCGTCCCTTTTTCTTTTCTCTCTTTCTCCGTCGACTCCTTCACCTCGTCCTAGCCCAAGGTGGAGGAGGTTGTTGCACCCTCCTCGAGCATTGTGCGTGCGTGCACGAGGGTGCCTGCCCGGCCCCCTCCTGCTCTGTATGCGATCCGTCTCATCTCCCCGCGATCGTTCAATGACACAGCTTCGCGGTGAGAGAGAGAGGCATCGTGGCGGAAGGATTCAGGATTGCGATTCGCGAAACGGCCGATCCTCGGGAAAGAAACTAAGGAAAGCGGGGAAAGTCCTTCAGAGGATAAACTGCTTTTATAGTGTTGCTTTCTCCGGGATGAAGAAACGACACCGATGGGAATAACCGCGTGCATTCTTTAAACGGCACCCGGATACAACGACGTTGGACCATTCCGAATTTTCGGCGGATGACAAACGCATCCGTACAGGCTGCTACTGCCTGTCTAACTCTCCGCAACTCTGATTCTTTCATTCTGAGTATAACTCTCTCTCTCTCTCTCTCTCTCTCTCTCTCTGTCAAATACAGTGGGACTTATATACAGGGTGATATGCCCGCCAGGAGACTCGAAAGAAACGCCGCCGCCTAAACGTCTGGAACTCTTATCCCGTGCAACCCTATGGACAAATTTCGGCCGACATATTTTGTCCTTTTTCTGTTCCCCGCTATCACTTGACACAGCGACTCTGTCGATCGCCAGTTCCTTAGGTTACCGCAGAGCGAACGACCAAGTGTTCTTTCCAAGTGAAAGCGAGAAACAGAAAGGGACACGATACGTCGCCCGAAATTTTTCCATGACACTGCATCTGAATAAGAGTTCCAGACGTTTAGGCGGCGGCACTTTTTTCGAGTCTCCCGGCGGCCGAATCACCCTGTATATATAGTCATTTTGGATGGAGAGGGACCGACCTTAGCCCTTGCTGAGCCATCTTGACCAACACAGATCCTGATCCTTAGTTCTGCTATCCATAGTTGTTTATCGTAATCGTGTCGTGAACTGGAGAACAGAGTTTTATTAAAAACGTATTTATTAAGAAGTGTCCAAAATATAATATAATAATGAAGCCTTTGCTTCTATTGTCACAAAGTGACCAACGAGAGTTATTTTAAATGACATTCAGAAATACTAACTTATTTTAAATTACGCTAACTTAGCTTATGTCAATTATACAGAAACAGTTTCGTACGCAGTTTTAGCCGATTTAGTTTGTTAGTTCATTTTATCTTTGCCACAGACATTTATTTCACATGATGTACTAAAGAAAAATTGCAAGTAAATGCCTCGGTGTCCTCCATCAGCACGTACGGAAATTTCATACACCCGGTCATTGCCCCAAACGAGGTACTTTATTAAAAATTAAATGTCTCAAGCGTGCAACAAAAAGTCCATCGAAACGCCAGAATACTGTGCAAAGATTGCGGAATGCAACTCGGTAATGATCATAACCCTTTGAGGCATAGTGGCTTCATTTGAGTCCGCCTAGTCTTTTATTTTCCCTCAGTCGACTGACACGGTGGCTTCAATTGAAGCAACCCCCTAACTTGTATGCAAATGTACGAAAAACATAATGAAATTGTAATTTTCATTTCCTTACTGTGTATTTGATTGAATTTACTCAATTCCCACGTGAACTTGAGTTCTATGTTCCGTGCCCCAAATGGGATAATAGGTTTTTCAAGTTCACCTGGCAAAAGGAAATCCGTTCACCGACGCAACGCTGAAACTTTTCACCGCGAAATCATTGAACTCCTCTGGAGGAAAAGCTACGACATTCTCTGCCCTGCGATTGATCTCATATCGCTTCGGGGTCCGTATAACGCTACACGCTGGTCTCGCATATTGCAGCTCTTGTTTACGAAGACCGATGGCAACGATGGTGAAAAGGAATTCGACTCGTCGGAGATGAACGGAGCATCGTAAAGAGTAGGGCAGAAACGTGGTTCCGCGGAGCAAGTGTCGAGTCGGAGGGAATCGTTTCAGCAGCTTTATATCGTTCCCTTTTGGCCGGCGCACGTAGCTGCTTAGACGAGTCCGCGTGTACAGCATCGTACTCCGCGAGCTAGAATATAAAGCGTTTTATGGGTCTGTCCGGCCGGGGGCCCCATCCCCGTGCCAGGATTCTCCTAGGCTCGGCGGGGTCCTTGCGCCCATCTACGCCCGGGTGGATCGAGAACGGAACGCCGCCGGGGCGTTCGTTCGTTCGTAGGTCCATAAACGCGTGGAAGCCGCTGTAAATCAGTCCGTTTGCCGCGGGACGAGTCCCGTTCGCAGTTCGTTAGAAAATTACTGCGCTCCCTAAACGGAGATGCGGTTCGTGCCGTTTCGTTCTCGTCTCCCTGCCGAGGCAGCGTGGAAACTTCGTCCCGCGAGGAGGCATGCTGCGGTGACGAGACGACCGGAAGTGGCGCGCAGATTGATCTGCGCTTCTGTTGAAAAATCGCGCTCGAAGAAATTGGAGTTTCTGGTTCCGGTTAGAGCGATCCTTGAGCTGCGAGCGCTGAAACTTTATTTATTAGGTCCACCGAGAAGCTCTGTCCGTTCCGGTTACACCCAGTTTCAACGAGTTCAAAGAAATCGGAATTTTTAGTTTCGATAGAGCGACCCTTGAGCTGTGAGTAGTGAAACTTTATTTATTAGGTCTACCGAAAAGCTCTGTCCGTTCCGGTTACACCCAGCTTCAACAAGCGCGCGCATATTCATACGACGCATATTTGGCTCTCTCTTTTTATCGCTGACAATGCGTACACGTTGACGACGCGGATGAACTAAAACGAAGATGATTCCTGTTAGTATGAAGTGACATTAGGACATTAAATGAGCGACCGTGTATCCACGACTCCTGATCAAGTTCATTTACGCCACTGCATCTTGTACGAATTCCAACGAGGAGGAAATGCTACAGAAGCGGGTAGAAATTTATTGAAAGTGTTTGGTGAGGGTGCAGTTTCTAATGGAACACGTGGAAGATGGTTGAATTGGAGAATTTCAAGCAGGTGATTTTGACCTTTCTGATAATCCGCGCTCCGGGCGATCGTCTTTGATCGACGACGATACCGTCAAGATCATGTTGGTGCGAAATCCTTCTTTTCGAAAAGCGGACAGAACTTTCCGGTGGATCTAAGGTTTATTTCTATCGCAGCAATTTTGGGAGGATGCGATTCCGTTTCATTCGCTTTACCTTTAATCTCGATGCATTCTATTTGCATTTTATCGAAGTTTCGCGCTCGCCGGCGAACCGGCGCGTCGCGACGCATTCTTCCGCGCCGCGTGCAGCGTGCTGCCGCATCACGTGTCCAGAATGTTACTTTCACTCGGCCCTCGGCTCGTTCGCAGCATTTCGCAACCGTCGCAAATCCGTCGCCGATCGGAGGCGCCGGGGAACGGCCGGTTCCGGCGGGTCGATCGCGCGTTTCCCTCGCGGCCCGCCCGCGAAAAGGTCGCCGCTGGCCTGATCGGGGGCGAACCGCTCTTTACGCATGTGATCGCGTTCGCGCCACGCCGCTCGCGATTCTAATTCCGTGCAGTTGCAGCGGGAGGTCGACGACTTTTCGACATTCCCCGCAATTGTGATAACGAACAATCGCGCGTACATTTGGTTGGACACGAACTTATGCGGAGGAAGTAATATTATCTGGCTTAACAACTGGGTTTACGGACCTTCTTGTGCACCTATTCATGGGAATTCTTTGGAAAGCAGGTACATCATGTACAAGCGTTTGGAATTATCAAGCCTTAGGGAAGAATGAAGTAGGATGCGTGCAGATATTCTTGCATCAATCAAAGTTAATATAAGCTGCCAGTTTATGACGTCCACAACTTTAAACGTGAAATGTAAAGCATGTGAAATTGACGCGTTCCGTAAACCCACTGTTAAATTCTCTGCGCGTTTTTTCTATGATTTAAATATTCATTTCGCACGACTTATCTTTTTTGTGCATAATTTTATAGGGGAAGGGTTGATGCCTCCGTGAAGTTCTTTGGAAAAGACTGAGGGGACAGTGAGAATAATGAACTTCTCTCCCCCTGCTTTTTATCTCCAAACTTTTCAACTGTTTACCCTCCCTATTTCGCCCGTCTTCAATAAATCCTCGAAGACGTTCCCCAAAGAGTCGAAACGAGAAACAACCGTCCCGCACTTTTCCGCGGTCTCGCCAGCAGCTGGACAAATACGCGCGTGATCGTTCTTCTACGAGTGCCTCGACCTTCTCCAACGACCGTCACAGCGATCCTCCCTCCTCAGCAACCCCTGCGACGTGATTTACCGAAACCCTCCGCTTGGATTCCACGATACACGGACGTGTATCCCTCGTGACAAAACACCGGTACATCCTTTTGAATCGGAGCATCCCGGGCCACCCTGACCTCCTTCAACGACGCCTGGCCGGAAAGCAACCCCTGCTTAGGGTCTGTCACCCTTGAAACGCGCGGCACCTTCGTCCCTTCTTCGGTGTTTCGCTATCAGTTCCATCAACACGGCAAACACGGACCCTTCTTTCGACCCGTGGGTTCCAGGACAAACACCTTGGCCCCTCGTGTCTCGAACCCTTTCGGAGATTTCGTACAGAGATTTCACCTTGGTTGACGAAAAAGATCCTCGACGCGCGAGATCGTCGGAAGAAGCTGAATCGCTGATACTTTAACATTCGCCAGTTTGATATTTCGTTTAGTTTCTCGTTTGGTACTCGTCTCATTGATTGAATTATAGTTTATAGTTAGAGATAGAACAGTTCCAATTCGACCTCGACCTTTCGTTCTCCTCGCACTGAAAGTCATCAGATTACCAATATTCTACCCCTTGGCCCTTCGTGTACTCGTGCCCTTTCAGAGATTTCGTACAGAGATTTCACCTTGGTTGACGAAAAAGATCCTCGACGCGCGAGATCTTCGGAAGAAACTGAATCGCTGATACTTTGATCGATCGATACTTTAGCATCTGCCAGTTTGATATTTCGTTTAGTTTCTCGTTTATTACTCGTTTCATTGAATTATAATTTATATTTACAGATAGAACAGTCCCAATTCGTCCTCGAGCATTTCTCCTTTCGCGCTGAAAGTTATCAGATTACCGGTATTCCACCCTTTTCCCTGTATCTTAAAACAACTACCCGCCGTCTGGTCCCCGCACAAACGAAACCGGGAACTGTCTCCCTCCCCCCCCCCCCCAACAAAGAGAGGGAATGAAAGCATCTAATATAACCGTAAAAAGCAGAACTGCATCCCAGCCCCTGGGAGCACGGGGCTCGTTCGAGCAAGAGCAGACGCCGTCGCGGATTGCTGTTCGGCTTAACGGGTGCGCAGGGTCAGGAGGGTTGGTAGAAAACGACGCGACGGAACGGCGGAGAAGGAGGAGAGTCGTCGTCGTCGTCGTCGACGATCTCCGAGTCCAGGACGAGAGCAGCGTGGGGAGAGAGAGAGAGAGAGAGAGCGGCGAGAGGCGGTACAGCGCGAGGGAGTGACGTCGGGGTCAATACGCCCGTAATCTCGGTGAAATGCACTTCGGCGCAGCTACTGCCGTTACGCGAACCCCGCCGAGAACGGGGGATGAGAGAGGGGGGGGGGTGGGGCAGAAATAAGTATCCAGCCGGTTCAAAGTTCGCTGGAGGAACTCCGAACGAGAGGAGCGAACTACGAACTAATCGGTGGATTCATTCGAGGGACGAAGATTCATTTCTTCGGGAGTTCGGAAGGGAGGAAACGAGGCTGGGAAAGGGGTTAAATAGTGAACCCTTCGCGCACGAGATGCGCCCCTCGGGCACCGCTGGATGCTGACGCGACAACTCGAAGCAAAGATATAGAACGTAACGTTTAACGAATGTCCGGCTTTGAACTACGGAAGATGCGCGAAATGTTAACCCTTTTAGTGCCAGGGCCGAGTTGACAATTGAAAGACTGAAGACAAACCAAATGAACCGAGGCATGGTGTGGTCTATGCTATTTGCATCGGAGGTTAGAACTAAGTGTAAGCGATCCCACTTGATACTCGGAGGAACAATGTGCCGAACGCAAACAAGCGAGGCCCTTCAAACGAGGCTGAGAGAAAGTCCGCCAGCGCGTAAGTCCTGCACGACGGTCGGCCCGTGGCAGTTTTCGCATAAGGACCCCGCGGTCCGATAGATCGGCCCGCTGGTACTAAAATGGTTGAAGCATAGAAGTTGAACGTGTTACATGGTGCGTTGAGATCGTTTCAAGTTAACCGTAACGAACTCGTGAGATAAGCGGGAGCGCAAAGGGTCCAATCGTTGAAAGGGTTATTGTTAAACACGCGAACACCACCGGCGCACAGCGCGACGAATTACTGACCCAGCTGGGCAAAAAGTCACCTTATTCGTTGCCGTTAACTCCTTGCCTCTCCTGTTGGAAATTATTGGAAACGTTTTCGGACAGCCAATCGCGAATCCACGAGTCAATTTTATTAACGGGCAGTGTGATTAATACTTGCGCAAAGTCAAGCGATCCGCAGGTCTGTTTCGCGCGGTAACGTAGCCCCAGTTTGTGCACCACAAGTAATACTATGCTGTAAAGTCTAGTGATAAAATACTTGTGCGATCTATGGTGAATATCATTCCATAGGCTTACTTGAACGATGTTGGAATATTTTCCGATAAATGTGCGTTTCTTTTTTAATGTCTAATCGCCGTGGAAAATAATATGGTTGCTTTTTGACCCCTGTTTGTATTATACTATGCAGTTTCGAAGGGTAAATGAAGTAAATGAGGCTGGAAGGGTTGCATCGTTAAATTCGTCAGAATTCTGTACGTTGAAACTCCTTTAATTTTATTATTGACACAATCGAATGAGAAGAACGTTTAAGAGCAACATCGAAGATATCAATTCTAATAACACGTCGATTCCAGTCGGTCAACACTACATTTCATTTCTCACCGATGAAAGATTAACGAAATCGATCCTGATCATCCAGTACAGCCGGCGAACGATTCGATCATTCCGTTTTTCCAAATCGCTCGATCTCCCCGCGCGTAGAAATTGCCAGCGAGAACCTAAAAGCGTGTCAACGGCCGGCGGTTTGCCACTTTGAAATTAGAAAGTCGTCCGGCGGTATCAGAGCCGCATAGATTACCGTCGATCCACGATCCGACCTAAGGCAGATTCCTGATCAACGTCTCTGCATAAATCTTCCCCCGTCCCGGATGAAGTTCTCCGGATTCTCGTTTCCACGGCCGGCCCGCCGTGGAAAGGCAGGCGCGCGCGCGCGTTCATCCCAGGCGTTTCGCATCGAAACGCGTGTGTAACGCTACACGCGAGCAGACACTCCCACCTGCAACCTGGTTCTCGCCTCGATTATTTATTTAGAACGTGGACACCTTCGGGTGAAACGCGCGTCCGCGCTCGACGAGAGGGCGTACTCCGACCTGGAGGGATGACGACCGACGGCACGATTCGAGTCCCGTCCCGGAACGCTGGCCGGGAGAAATTCGATGTCTAGCTGCTTGTTTTACCGAGAGATTCGGGTCAGTGGGACTTGTCGGTAGGGACCCCGCGTGATTACGGACGTCGCGGGATGGCTATTGGGTTCCTGTCGTTCACCGTCGCTCGGCTGAGGGGACAATTCTTAAACGATGCTTAGAATACGATTTTATACAGACTTTTTGTGGAGCTGGAAGGATCTATATTTATTTATTTTCTTATTACTTTTGGGGGGGGGGGGGTGAAATAATTTGACAGTAGATATTGTATTGGTTGGAGTATCAATTTCAATCTTTTTTTTCAGCGACAGTACATAAATCAATTACTATTTGAATTTATTGTAATACATAATATTTAATTACTATGATTTTACTTTATTACTATGATTGCTACCATTAACTATCATACCACTCATTACTTTTCACTGTCTCCTTCATTCGCATATTATACAATAGTTATTTCTTACTACTCTTCACATTATCGAAGGATGGAAGAATCCGATGATAGACTCGAGATTATGGAACTTGTGGGCTGGCTATTGGGTGCCTGTCGTTCACCGTGCCTCAGCTGAGTGGACAATTCTTAGACGATGCTTAGAATACGATTTTTTAAACACTTTTTGTGGAGCTGGAAGGATGTATATTTATTTATTTCCTTATTACTTTCGAGGGATAAGATAATGTGATAGTAGATATTGCAAGGGCTCGAGTATCAATTTCAATCCATTAATCCTTTAGCAGTATTTAATTTATTAATAATCGTAGACATTATCATGCTCTATGCTAAACGGTTTTTACTACCATTAATCATTATACTATCTATTATATTTACTAACCTACTTTATTCATCTATTTAACAATTTATATTTGTTAGTATTCTTGGGTCCACATCGTCAAACGATGGTAAAATCGAGTAATAGACTTTTCACTATAACCATCCCGATCTGCCTCCATAAAATTATATCTACTCACAACCGTTCCTTTAAACAGAATCCCCCCCGCCCCACCCGGCTGCATACCTATAATTTCCAAGCCCAGACTTTTCCCAGCATAATCACAAACACAGACTCGCAGACAAGATCGTCGAGCAACGATATTAATAAGAGCGGCGTTGATAGCCGGCTCGTATTTGGTCCTATTTACACAATTCCTTTCTTTCCTTGTCGATTGATGGACAGCGATACCGCATCCTAGTAATAACGCACCGCGCAACCCGGTATTACCTCCATAATAACCGCGCGCGTAACGATTCGGTTTTAACCATTGACAACGGTCTTCCGCCGCATCTCGTTTCGCTTATCTAAACCGCCGTTCACCGGGAGTTAAAGAAATAACAAGAAAAAAAGCATCGAATTAACCGCGAGACGAAAAGGAAACACGCGTATGTAGGCGCGGAAGAGGATGAAACTCGACGAACGAGTTCGCAATGGGGAAAAAGGAGAGTCCGACGATTCAATAAAGCGATCCTGTCTGTCGACGATTAATTGCTCCCGGATAATTTATTTCCGTCACGTGTTTCTAAACAAGCGAACGCGTTTCACGATTGGGAACGGTGAACAACGGGGCGATGCCGAGAATCGAGTTTAGCTGTTCCGCGCAACGACGCGGGTTGCCCATGCAACCTTGATAAATTATTTTCAATCAGCTCGCATAAGGTTTCCGTGTAAATAGAGTGCCGCGGGAACTGGTTACGGTGAAAGCGGCCAGGGGAAAGAGGAAGTCGACGAAGGATACACGCTGTGGATGTTGATAATGTAAAATGATTTTTGCGTTTTTGCGTTCTCGAATTATGTTTAATATCATGAAGCTATGTGGAATCGTTTGCATTGAACAGGGATTATTTAATTGGCCTACTCTTGCGATATTTGCCAGGCCCCTAAAATGCGATACCCGGTATAATGTTTATAATGCAAAACAAACTACAAAATATTCTTATCTCTACTTTTTAATCAATTCAATTAAAAAATGTTACCTCTAATGTTGTTTTCACAAAAATAATCATAGCATCAAATATGTACTGAGTATCATAATAACAATAATCCAATATAATGCAAGATACATATATTTCTTATCTGTAATTCTTAATCAGTCTTCCCCTAATACAATTTAACTGACAAACAATATCTATAAAATATCACCTTTACTTTTCCCTGGGACGGCCACAATTCAGACCGCCCTGTCTAGCATCCCTTTACCGCCTCTATTAATCGCACAACCCTCACCTGGCCAAATTCTGTTCCACGCTCGTTTCCCCACTAATTACAAGTCAAAGAACAAAATCAGTGCCACCGAAGTCCCGTATCCCTTCGACGCACTTCTTCCCCCCGCCCCCATCTTGCGGAAAGAAGAGATAATCGAGGGGTAGTTATAATCACAAATCAAAGAACAAAATCAGTGCCACCGAAATCCCGTATCCCTTCGACGCACTTCCCCCCGCCACCATTTTCCAGAGAGAAGAGATAATCGAGGGGTAGTTATAATTACAAATGAAAGAACAAAATCAGTTCCACTGAAGTCCTACATCCCTTCGACGCACTTCTTCCCCCCGCCACCATCTTCCGGAGAGAAGAGATAATCGAGGGGTAGTTATAATTACAAATGAAAGAACAAAATCAGTTCCACTGAAGTCCTACATCCCTTCGACGCACTTCTTCCCTCCGCCCCCATCTTGCGGAAAGAAGAGATAATCGAAGGGTAGTTATAATTACAAATCAAAGAACAAAATCAGTGCCACCGAAGACCCGTATCCCTTCGACGCACTTCTTCCCCCCGCCCCCATCTTCCGGAGAGAAGAGATAATCGAAGGGTAGTTAGCGCGAGCAGTGACGCGGCTCGTCGCCCGAACTCCGCCGCGTTCAAGGCTGGCCGGGTGCATTCCGCCGTGGCTTTTAACCACTTTCCTGCTCACGTGCGGCCGAGGGGACGGCTCGTGGCTCGCGGGAACTCGACCGGGGAACCTGTTCGGTCGGGTCCTGCCGGTTTCTTGCCATCCTCCACCCCGTCCTTTACTAATATTCCCGATACAATACTTATGCAAAGCGTTGACTCCGCCGCGGGCCTTCGCCGGCCGGCCGTAAACGGCGACGATGATTCCCGTGACAGCGCGGCCGGGGCGCGTTATCGTTTCCCGCGGAGCGGCAGGACAATTGCCGGCCCCTCCCGTCGTTAGGGCCGCCCGTGCCGATCCTCGGCGCTTGAACCTCCGCCACCGTGCTCCGAGGGGTTCTGTTGCTTTTGCGTTCGAACACTCGCCGGATGTTGTTTAACGCGCGGTTGTTTTAAAGCGTCGATTTGTCCGACTGCTTCCCGGTGCGGGACAGTCCCGCGCGGGGACGTTCGAGCGGAGTGGAGGGGTTCCGCGTGTAACGAGGCTAAGGTAGAAAAATGTTATGATGGTCAGGAATGTGTATAATCATTGCACCGATTTTAGTCTAACTGAAGAAAAGATTCAATGGAAAGGTCGGTTAAAAAGTAGCCATCACGCTGTGATACTAATTCTTTAAAAAAAATTCCCAGCAGCGAAACATTTCCAAGCGAAAGTCAAATGATAAATGAATAACCCGTCTTCTAGTAATATTATAATTCCAAATAATTGCTCGCCCGATATTAATGTTATTAAACGATTGAAACGTTGAAGCTTTCATAGCGATTAGTCCATCTTCCTCGTGGTTTTCTTCTTTGGTGATCCTTGCACCGATTTCAGTCTAATTGCAAAAAGGATTGAATAAAAAGTAGTCATTACGCTATGACGATAATTCTTTAAAAACATCCTCAGCAGCTGAAACTTAAAAGCAAACGTCAAATAATAAATAAATAACCCATCTTCTAATAATATTGTAATTCCGAATAATTGCCCGGCCGATATTAGTGTCACTAAAAAACTGAAACGTTGAAACTTTCATAGCGATAAGTGCATCTTCCTCGCGGTTGTCCTCTCCTTTTTGAAGAAGCGCGAACTAGTTTCGTCGGAAACGAGCGGACACGGTTCAGTCGTCGAATATTTAAAGGCGGTCGCGTAATATCGCGGTGAAAATTACATGTCACCGATCCCCGGCTGCAAGTGGAACGCTTTCCGCGAGGACTTTCGAACAGAGGATGGAAACCGGCACGTTTCGAGCCTGGCAGTCGCTAATCGCTAACGAAGATCGGCACGGCTAGAAAGTGCTCCTCTGTCGCCCCGATTCACATCCCATTTCACCAGCGTTTCATCCATGAAACTAACCCAAGAAAGTAATTATAGTAATTAAGAGCAGAGTCACGTCAATAAAATGATTAAACTTTTATAGTAGCAGTCCTCCCTTTTAAATCTTTTCTTACAAGGACTCTTTTCTTAATTCTTCTTTCATTACAGAAATGTAATTACTTATTACTCTTCAACCCGGGGAACCAATAATTCTCCCTCGGTATTTGTCGCGCGCTATCAGCGAGACGAAGCGGAAAATCGTTCGAGGAGGAAGCGTTTCTCTCGTACGATGTTTCCTTCCGATCACGCGATCGCGTTCGGTTATCGCGGCGAGATCGCGATCAGTTCTCCGCGGCACGGTTTCCCGCGGCTCGTTACGGAAAGAGTTAAGCGAGGAAAAGAACAAGCGCGCGGAGAGTGGCGAGGCGAAGAAAGTTCGCGGCTCGTTAATTGAACTTCTGAAGAAGGGAATCGATGGCCGATGGGAGAACCGGTAGTCCCGGGAAAATCGTCGTTGCTTCCAACGAGGTGATTTCCCGTGCGACGATCGCGCGCCGTTCTTGGCGAGTCAACTGGGAAGGGATCGTTGAAATTGTTGCGAGAAAATAGTTGAACGAAAGAGGTGAGGCTCTTGGTAAATTTGATTCGATGTATCGTTCGGGGTCGAGTGAAAGACTTTTCTTGGGGGGACTAGAAAATCGAGATGGGAGAAATGTAAAACAAACACAGAATTGGCAGAGAATTGACGTTGCAGAGAGGAACTAGAAAGATAATGAAAGCTAAAAAAAAAAATAGGCAAAGGTGGCAAGATTAAGATTCTGGAAGATCGAATAATCAGACGGGTACAGTTCCAAGGAAAGATTAAATTTTAATATTAAAAATGGAAAATAAGGTTCTGGAAGATTTAAAAATCAAAGGGGTACAGTTCCGAGGAAAGAATAAATTTCAATATTAAACATGGAAAATAAGCTTCTGCAAGATTGGAAAATTCAAGGGGTACAGTTCCGAGGAAAGAATAAATTTCAATATTAAAAATGGAAAATAAGGTCCTGCAAGATTGAAAAATCAAAAAGGCAAGGTTCCAAGGAGTGAATGAGAGGAAAAATTGTATGAATCATTTAAGGCACTTTTAACACGAGCACTGTCTAGAGCATTAATCTCATCAGTCTAATTTATCTCGTACTGTGTGCCAACGCCATTGCAAGCCGATCCGTGGCAGCAAACCGTCTTGGAAGAGCAAGCACACGCTGGTACCGGCGTCGCAGAAAAATCGGCAACAAGAGGTCGGGGGACGAGAGAGAACCCGGACGCTCGGTAAACCGGCCAATGTCCCACATCAACGTCGCGTCGGAAACAGTATCCACCTAAATCTGCCTATGAAACACTATGAATCCGAGCTAAGACTGGCATCGTCGCCCGATAGCCAAGGAAACGTACGTTCCCCTCTGTATCCCGTTGCAGGTAAACTTGCTTCTAGCCGAGCTATGTTCAGTCAGATAAAACGTATCATACGAAAAGCCTGGAATTATTAACTTGGGGGATTACCTGTTTTTTGATTATTTAGGGATACTTGAATTAGAGATAATTCAAGATTCTCAGAAACGTTCTTTTCTCTGTCCCTTTGCTGGAAACATTGCATTTGGCCAAGCTATGTTCAGTCAGATAAAATGTACAGTATCATACGAAAAGCCTGGAATTATTAATTTGGAGGACTATTTATTTTCTTTTATTCAGGGACACTTAAGTCAAAGACAATTCCATGTAATATCAATATTCAGAAATCGTGGAACAGATATACACTCTTCTAAGTTGTGCGCTTCTCTCTAACTACAAGAAAAATGAAAAAAAAATTGCCCAACAAAAATTACATCGATGGAAAAATGAATTCGAATCAACTTTTAGCAAATTATTTCGTTATCCAAGGAATATAGAAATCGGTCAGCACTCGAACGTACGGTTCCCTGGTATTATACAAAGACGATCAGCTAAATGACAGTAGCAACACCGATTCGTATCGCAAAGTGACCGTTATCGTGCATAATTATTCGACTGCGATTATCACGCAGGAAAGCCGGCCGTGCGGCACCGTTCTATCGACCGTAATCGTTTATTCCTGGGCGGCGCAGAAGTCAGTCAGAGTTCTCTTACGCTCGCGCGACAATAGCAGGGGCAGCAAAAGAGCGGCAGTCTCGTGGATGCAGCTGCGACAGGCTTTGCCTGTTCACGTGCTTGCGGCGACGGGGTGACCGTTGCCTCCTCCAAGCCGGGAGTGCATCGAACGAGGTATCCAGGCTGACACCCACGCCGGAACATTTTCTGGGCCGAAAAATCCGCGGGAGAGCGCCGTTCACTTCCGCGTGGCCTGCCGCTGCGCCGTCCTTTCAGAGAGGTCTCCGGTCAGGCGGAGAGCAAGCGAGCGCGGAGAAGCCGGCGGGTTCCGGGTCGGTTTTTCGCCCTGAAAACGTCGCGATTGTCGAGACCCGGCCTGGGCGAGCCGGGCGTGACCAGTTCTTCATTTTTTCTTTGTCTCCCCCTCTTTCTCTTTCCCTCCTTCCCCGTCGCACAGACTCCGCTTTGCTCTCTTTCGATCCTTTTTCTCTCTACCGTGCGCCAAGTCTTAGTAGCCTCTCTATTGCTGTGTCCGAGATAAGAAGAAGCGTTTTTCCAGACGGTGTAGATCTTCATTTTAATCCGCGTTATGGTGATTCGTATGACGGCAGCTATATGCGGCGGATCTGGCAATAAATTCATTTTCGATTGAAGAGCAGAGTTTTATGAAGAACGTACATATTAAAACGTGTCTGAGATATAATGCTTACGGCGAAACATTTGTTTCTATTATCTCAAACCGAGCTAGGGGTTCTTTTAAATGATATTCACAAATACTGGCTTATTTTAAATTATGCCAACTTATTTTCATTATACGAAAACTGTTCCATAAACGGTTTCAGCTCATTTGGTTTATCAGGTTCTTGAAGTTCAAGTGGTAAAAGGAAGTCGGCTCACTGATCCAACAGTGAAACCTCGTTGAAACTCCTCTGGAGGAAAAACTACGGCATTCTCTGCTCTGCAATTGATCCTATGATGTTGTGAGGTCGATCTGAATGCAACGCTATACGCGAACTGCATATCGCAGCTCTTATTTTAGGAAAACAACGGTACCGGGTTTTATCCTATACTTCCCTATCTTAAACGTTCAAATGATTTCGCCAGCCTTTGGGAGGAACCGAAATCAGATACCTAGTAAAATACCAAACATAATTCACCTCCTATTCCTTTATGCCACCATCCTTCTATTGTCCTACCCATTTTCAGTAAAATTTTCAACAGAGTTTTATTATTAAACAGACTCTTGTTATTAACGTTCGGAGGCTGGGGAGATATATTAATTATTAGTATTAATTCATTTCCTTCGGGTGGAAACGAACTTTTGGCATATCGAGTGTTTGAATCGCTTTTGTCCTTTGGAGGCTTGCATCTTTTAGTAATTTTAAAACAGACTTCACCCCGTTCTGATTTCCTCTGCCACCGCCCTTGTATTATCCTCCCCTTCTTCAGTAAAACTTTCAGCAAATCCTTTCGCCGTCCACAAGACTTTTCATCCTCCATCCTGTAAGCAAATCTTTAATATATTGAATATATCTAAAACAGGATTCATCCTCTTCCGTGTTTCTATGTCACCGCCCTTCCGTCGTCCTCCCATTCTTCAGCAAAGTCTTCATGAATCCCTTCGTCACTTTCCAAGGAATGTTTCGTCTTCCATCCAAGCGAATCTCAGTAACACGCGAACAATGAAAATCTCTAATAATGTTCCTGGCCAGGTAATCATCATCTCGATCCACCAATCCTATTCTCAACTCGATCACCTCCCAAACACACTCCCACCTCCTCCCCTCTGCCGCCGCTTCCACCATTCTTCTCCGGAACCACCACCTAAGCTAAAAACCGATCCCTTCCCTCCCCTTTCTCCGACGGCGGCGCCGGTAACAACGACAACAACAACAACGGCAACAACAAACCGCGAAGAGCCTCAGTGGATCGCGTGGCGCGACAGGAAAAGGTAGGAAGAAGGGAAAGAGGAGGGAAGCGCACGTGAACGCGATCGAGGGAAACACCGATTTCGCCGGTGGAAACGCGGAACGGGTTGCGGCGGATCGATCGGCGTCTAATAGTGCAGTTGCGCGTGGTCCGTCGTCCCTCGCAACGAACGGACGCCTGTCGCATCTCCCGCCGGTGGGTGACCATCCGTCGACGTCGCGTATTATTTACATTGACTCGTGTCGCGCGCGGTTCGCGGATTTCGATCGCCCGACGACGGTTTCCCACCCCGTTGCGTCGCGTTCAATTAACCACGGGTGGTGTACAGGTCGCCGCAGCATCCGTTCCTGGATCTTTCCCCGCGTCGCCTGTAGACATGGTGACTGCCTGCCTCGACGAGAACTCGTACATCAGGGTGCTGCTTTTGGTCGAAAGGTATTTACGCACTCCTCGATCTTCACGGTACACGTTATTCGCGAGCCGAAACACGAGTTCCGAGCGCGTGTGTGTAGCGTGTGTACAAATCTTTGAAGATTATTATTTTTTTTTTTCGAATGGAACGAAAGGGTATTGACACAGAACATTATTATGATAATAGAGAATATAAGAAGAGGAGTAATTCTAGGGAGATATTGGAAATTATATTAATAATTAAGAACGACAGGATTCCAACTTCTTGTCTGTAATCTTTTTTCATGATCGAATTTTAAAGAAATAAAGGAATCCAGGACACATATTCTTATTTACAATTGTTAACGAAATCGATAGTTTCTCTTTCTTTTACTTTGAAGATCATTTTTATTGATGGAACGAAAGGGTATTGATACAGAACATTATTATGATAATAGAGAATGTGAATGGTGTAGTAATTCTAAGGAGATATTAGAAATTGTATTAATAATTAAGAACGACAGGATTCCAACTTCTTGTCTGTAATCTTTTTTCATGATTGAATTTTAAAGAAGTAAAGGAATCCAGGACACGTATTTTTATTTACAATTGTTAACGAAATCGATAGTTTCCCTTTCTTTTACTTTGAAGATCATTTTTATTAATGGAACGAAAGGGTAAATTATATTAATAATTAATAAGGACAGGATTCCAACTTCTTGTCTGTAATCTTTTTTCATGATTGAATTTTAAAGAAGTAAAAGAATCCGGGACACGTATTTTTATTTACAATTGTTAACGAAATCGATAGTTCCCCTTTATTTTATTTCCTAATTTCTCCTCATCGATCAATGTAAACGTTAATCTGGATCGATTTGAATTCGCCGTAATATCGGTGGCTACTTTTTAAATGGTTGTTCGAAAGTCAGTGTCCAATTATACGTTACGCATTTAAAAAGCGGTCTGCGCGGAATTTATTCAGATCGAATTCCGTGGCAAAGGCGACACGGAAAAGCCGTAATCCCGCAGAAGTCGTCCTCTCGACATCCAGCGACGGTTCTCCCTCTCGGTGTTCGATCGTCGGTCATTAATCATTACTGCCCAGGAATATTCTACGAGTGGAAGTCTGGCTCGCGTTAATACGACGACGCCAATAATAAGGCGGACAGACACGAGCGATTAAGAAGGCGCGGCTTCATCTGCTGGCGGGTTTCGCGAGATTAATCCCGACCACGCCATGACCGGAACTGCACGTTCCACGGATGCTGCTGGTAAAAAAAAGAAAAAAGAGATTAATCTAGCCGCTAGCTTAGAAGCCGCTTTGTCCGCCGCTTCTCGCGGGAATAGATTCGCCTAATTATATAACAGCCGTGCGTTTTTAAACGGCACTCGAGTATCCAGTAAAGGGTCGTTTATATATGCATTTATTGATCGAGCAATTTTCGTTCCTCCTTAAAAATCACTTTATCCAACAAGCGAACGGAAACTCGGGCAAGCAACTTTCACAACCATTCTCCGTCTCTTTTTACTAAGAGTTGCAGACTATAAGAACCTCTGTTGCAAGGACTATGATTAAACAACCGGCAATTTCAGTCGCATCCTTGTTCGCATCCTTATAGCGGATCGAATCTCTCTTCGCGAATCTCCGTGCACGCGCGATACAAGCCAGCCGTTAATCGACGACGTGTTTTCTAATCGATGGAAAACAAAGGAGGAAAAAGTGGAACGACGATCCAAAGGAGGAGCGACATCATCGATCCTTCCTTTCCCTCAGCACACTTTTCCTGCCGCAGATTTCGTGTCGCCTGCGCTCCATCGTGTCCCATGTTAAAACGGACTTCCCGGCGATCGTAAAACGATTTTTCTCGCGCCTCCCGGAGGAGATTCCCTTCGCGAGCAATTAAGGGGAAAATTGGGTCGGCTTTGGTCGGCCACGGTGAAAGATAGTTTTCCCCCTTTCCCCTTTCGTCGTTCTAGCCGATAGCTGTTTGATGCGAATAGGCAACGATCATCGTCGTGGCACGGACGATGCACAGCGAACGGTGAGATCGTTGCTCGTGGCGGAACGTTGCTCCGTGAAATCGAAACGCTGAATGCGCTTCTATTAAGGTTATAGGTAATTTTGGTGAAGTGTCGATGATTTTGATGCCATGCCTCATATGTTTCACGCTTTATCGTTTTCGCCCCGCTTAACATCGAGATTAAGGAGGAATTGTTCCTTAGTTATTTACCGACGATTCAGACCACATTGTGGTAGAATAATTTAAGCGTTAATCGCATTCGGATAAAAATGTTTGGAGATCAAACAGTCCTTCGAAAAAGAGGGATTGAAATTTCCTTCTGGTCAAAGGGGGTGAAGGAAGCATAATAATTATTCTGGATAAACGAACCCTGCGAATCGCGAACAATTGATCTTTAAACAGAAAAAGGGCCTGAAGGGAGTAGTATCGAAAGAATTCTGGAGCTTTGTAACAGGTTTTATTTAAAATATGTTTCATGGAACTTTTTAGAAGATAGTCCTCGCGTTGTAAGTTCCTACGAGAAGGAATGAATAAAGATTCTTGAAAATAAGGGTATTGGTTTCAAGAGAACAGTATTTATATTTTTGTTCATCGATATTAATAAAGTTCTCAATCATTGTAACAAGTACCAAATACCATTCAATGAAAAATGCTACAGCAACATTAAATAATTAGGATAGCCTAATTAAGGCATAGAGAGATATTACTCTGTTATTATCCTTGATAAATTCCGTCTTCTGTCGAATACTTCTTATGAGACTATTATATATATTTATGTTACGATTTGCATACCATTAATTAGACACGGATAATATAATATTACACTAATAGACGAAACTAGTATTTCAAAGTTTGATTCCTTTGTTCATCTTATAGAAACTTTTTTAATAAAAAGTTCTTTTCTTTGTCCAATACTTCTTACGAGACGATTCTAATTATTTGTATTATAAATTCCACACTATTTGTTAAATAAACATGACTAACGTGACGATATATTATTGGGAAGAAGGTACTACATTATAATTTGCCCCCTTTATCCGTCCTGCGAAGCATCTGTTTTAACAAATGCTCGAAAGTAACTAGCTTCCACACGGTTACACGTTACATGAAAATACTTCACGCCAGAGAACGAGCAGACGTTGAACCCCCGGGTGGTACCGGTAACTGACGCGGATTAATTACACCGCCGTCGCGGCAAACGGGGTTGTCGCGATTTTTCGATCGCGCCGCGGCGAAATGACTTCTCATCGCTGGCACTCCGTCGCCTTCGATCGCGTTTCATTAGAGGCTGCTGCCCCGCTTATCTCGACGGGGCTCGCGAACCTGACGAAGGCGACGCTTCTCCGTCGGGGACTTAATTACCGCGCCTAGGCGTCCGCCGTTCTCCGCGCGAGAGGCTTTAACTTTCCAATCCTAACTCACGCTCACTCGTTTACGGTTTCTTTTTACCCTCGCCCGGCAATCGCCGTGCCTTCTCCGGGTTTCTCCTTCGATTTTTCTTCCTCGTCAAAATGCAGACGCCGAGGATTCAGAATTTCTCAGGATTCCTTTTTCCTTTGGCATTCGAGGTGCAACTAAATTGTCTTTGTTATTGCGACAGCACTTTGTTATTTTGTGATTACCTCAAGGAACACCATCTTCTTCTCGTTAATTAATAGCGTTACCTATAATTATGTTTGCTTAATCGTTGTTTTTTTTGTTAACGGCCAAAGATTTATTTTTCAGTTTGCTTTATATCGTAGCGATTCATCATGCGGGGGGGATGTGACGGTGCTTCTAGCTCTGCTTCTCACTCCGCGAATGTTGATTCCACGTTCGTGTTCATTACGCGCAATTAGCGGCGGACGTAAGGGAAATTACGAGGTATCAATTATACGAACCGACAGGACCGCGTCTGGCAACGGAAACTCGATTAAACCCCTCGTCTGGTGTCGCGACGAATCCGGAATTCGTCGCGCACGTATAAATCCCACGGATCATCCTCCCAAATTCATCCAAAAAGTCCTCCAGATATATAACAAATGGAAGCTGCAAAAAGCTATCATCGCATTTTATGGTGTTTCGCATACAAATAAATAGGTGTATCATTATCGATTAGATACGATCATTTGTACTGCGAGAGATTATCTTCCACCTCGGCAATAATTATATAATTCAGATGGATCGTTGAAAAATATGATAGATGCAAATTTAATTAAAGTAGCAGCAATTACTTGGATTATTTCTTACTCCTTTTCATTACCATTGTCATTAGTATTTTAGTTTGAACTAGAAAGAAATCCTTCCGTTCTTTCATAGTCCAAATAGTGTGATAGACAAAAATTTAATTGAAGCTGCCATGATTTGTAGCAGCAATTACTTTATTTATTACCTTTCTTCATTACCGTTGTAATTAGTATTTTAGCTTAAAATAAAAAGAAATCCTTCCATCCTATTTTATTCCAAATAGTTATGATAGATCTAAATTTAATTGAAGTAGCAATAATTTTGTAATAATCACTTTATTATTTATTACTTTTTTCATTACCATTGTCATCATTATTTTAACACGCACTAAAGAAAGACAGGATTCCCTCATTCTTTCGTATTCCGTTAACATAAACTGGTCACATGAAACAGCAACTTCTCGGCAAGCGTATGCAAATCAATAGCGAATGATCGGCTCTCAGAGACCCGACCGCGAACCGCAGCCGCACCTCGATTATCGTCTCGCAAAAGTGGCACCGGGCAAATATTATCGCGACGAGAAAAGAAGGAAGAACGGTCCGAAGGGATCTGGGTCGGAATTATTATTATCCGCTTTCCATCCTGCCGTTTACGCGTCGAACGGCCGTGTCACAAAAGGGCCAGCAACAGGTGCGAGTGGATAAAAGCGTGAGACGAATTCCGCGATCGATCGGGCGCGGCTGTTGATGTGCACGCGAAGTGCAAGCTACACCGCGGAGAGAAATCGGCCGAAATCGGGCCAGTCGGTCAATCGGAAGTAACGAACCCTCCGACGACGTATTATTTCGAAAATCATCCGCGAATAGACGCCGGGCCTCTCTTTACAATTAATCGTAGGCATGCGAGAGAGAGAGAGAGAGAGAGAGGGAGAGAGTCTCCCTTGTGTTAGCTTTGCTTTTGTGTTACTTCGTTTAAGATCAACGAATCGTGAAGATTAAACTTCGATTTTAAAGATGGAACTTGGAAAAGTTGCGAAGACATAAAATCGCGGAGATTTATTTAATGATACAAATAAATGGAGAGTTAATTTAAGTTTAAATTATGATACAGTTGTCACTTCGTAAGCTTGCGTCCTTCTTAATGATGCTTTTAATTGTTAGAAATGTTCCTTTGTGTCTGAATGGAACGTGGATGATCGTATTTTATTAAAAAGTGAACATTTTTTTTAAATTCGAAAACAGATACTGCTTCCAAATCAATAATAAAAACAGCCCCTCAAAGGCCTACCCCTCAGAAGAGTCGAACATTATGTAGAAAACAGATAATCCAAATAAAACGTCAAATATTAATTAATTAATCTTCTGTTAATTTTATTTACTGTATGATTTATTTAGATCATTTATTTTCTATTCGATATTTGTAATGGGATGATGAAGATACAGTACATGTGGCTATAGTTATAATCTTTATATTCTATCAGAATACAAAATTCTGCACTTCTTATAATTGCACATCAAATCAACAACACGAAATTATCCCTCAATCAATTGCATCATGTGAAATTATCGTTGCTTATCATAACTCGTTTAAACAACTCTCACTCTCATAATATATTCATAAAACAATCCCACAATATTTGAATCTTCTGAGGGGTGGCTTATGTTACTGTCTTGGTATCAGTATTTTTTAGAGTCTTTAAAAAATGTTAACATAAATGCAAAATAAAACATCATACGGAGAATTGATCGTGCAACAAGTTATCAGAATAGATGCCGAGAAAGTATTAATGTCAATTGATTAATTCT
The DNA here is from genome assembly GCA_023838395.1 of Holcopasites calliopsidis. NCBI lineage: Eukaryota > Metazoa > Arthropoda > Insecta > Hymenoptera > Apidae > Holcopasites > Holcopasites calliopsidis. The sequence goes on from JALHAQ010000008.1 coordinate 4,721,805, forward strand.
CCTTGCAATAAATTGATTACATGATTGATTTTCTGTGTGGTGTTATATTTCCATCATTTAGTTTTTATTGAATATTTGACACTCCTGAGGGGCGGTTTATGTCACTGCTTTAGAGTCAGTAATTTGTTTTAGAATCTCTAAAAGATGTTAACTTGAATTCAAAATAAAACATCATACAGGAAATTGATCGTGCACCGCATTATCATAACAGATGCGGAGAAAGTATTAATGTCAATTAATTAATTCTCCTTGCAATAAATTGATTACATGATTGATTTTCTGTATGATGTTAAGTTTGCATCGTTTAATTTCTATTTAATAGTTGCCACTTCTGAGGCGTCGTTTACGTCATGGCTTTGAAATCAGTATTTTATTAGAGACATTAAGAAATGTTAGCTTTTTAACAAAATATGAACATCCTTCAAACGGCAATCCCAAGGAATCTTTCCTTGCCATTGTCACACTGGAAAGCGAATTGAAGAATGAGGAAGGGAGGCCTCCCCTGTCTTTATCAAACAGTACAGCAAGGGTTGGGCACTTAATCGGGGAGCAGTTTATCAGGTAGACGAGAGACTCGCGGGTACGGCTGCGCTCTGCTCGATAAGCCAGCGTCCTTAATTTCCAATTATCCTGGTTATTAAGGCCGTAGAGAAACTTCGCGGATGCTTCCTTTCACATTGTACGCCCGCCGACTTGTTTGTCGTTCGTTTTAATTGAGCCCCGCTCAGGACACTCCTCTACGTACAGATTAGATCTTCCTTCAATTAACCGATCGGAGGCCGTTCGATCGCTCGTTTCCGTATTTCAGAAGAGCGATCCATTGATTTACAGGAGGGTCAGCAGAGTTTAGACTGGGAAAGGGCTGAATAAGATCTGCTTTTTGTATTAGGAAAATGTGCAAGTATAGTGTCCGTATGTTTCATCAATATTCACACGAAATGGAAAAACGGAAATCAGTTTGATGAATATTGATGCATTTATGCCAAGTTGAATGCAATTTTTAACCACCATCAAGAGTTCTGCACCGATTCCCCATTATTCTGTCCATATAGTCGTTGCAAATGTCGAAACTCAACGTTTCAACGAAAGCACCGGCTTTTCCCGAAATCGGGAAGAATGATCAGCCTCGTTAACGATTTATTCTCTAAACGAACGAACAAGCACCGTGGCGCTCGGCAAAGCGAGAACGCGCGCTTCCCCCATCGAGGAAGCATCGCTGTTGTTTATGCGCATCGACAATGACCATTGTACAGGCGCGCGTGTGCACACGGCATACACGTGCATACGCGCGGAGCCACGTGAACGGACGCATAGGCGACGCGAGGTCAACGGCACGGTTGGAAAACAGCAGTCATCGGTGCGGTACGGCACGTTGCGTGCATCGCGATGCAATTGCATCGCGCTTCTTCGCGCGTTGCTTTATATTCGCGCGTGTGCCACGGGATCGTTCGCAGTATCATCAGGCCAGCTCCGATCGCACCGTTTTTTTTTCTTCACGTCATTTCGTCAGTAGCAGCGAAATGTTGCCATAAAGCAAACGATGCACGAGCGTACCTAGTTAAGAAACAAATTCAAGCTTCGCCGTTGCCCGGAGACTCGTCAGATGTGAGACCGATCGAAAATCTATGGGAGTTATTGAAACGTCGCATTGCATCGGGGATAATAATTAATGTGAATAACGCTTGATTGAGAATATCATGTCTGCATGGCGTGACAATATAGAAATTGCATGAAATTTGTCGAAAAACTGTCAAACGCTCAGGCGTACTCAGGTCGTTATAAATGCGAAAGGAGGCGTGGCCAAATATTGACATATTTATAGTTTTTAATTGTAGAAGCTTTGAAAACGTTGTAATCTGTTGTTAAAGTACGACAATATATTTTGTGATTAAAAGGAAAGGGTATCTATTTTAAGTGCACTTTGAATTCAATTCTTCATCAAACTCCGAATAAGTAGTCATTTCAAAATGTTTATATTAACTTGATCACCCACGGTATGACTTCATATAAAATAGCCGAAAAGTATTGGTTGGCTTCGACAATTCATATTTCGTTATTGAAATCAATTTTACAGTTCGGCCACGAACCACCGCTGATTGATTTATAACGCAACTGGTTAATAATTATTGTATCAAAATGCAACCGGCATCTGTGCTGCTTGTTTTAATTGTGGAATCTTCGAAATCGTTCAAGTGTAACAATATATTTTGTTAGAAGAATGGGTGGCATTTTAAGCGCCCTTACAATTCCATTCTTGATCAAACTCCGTATATGCGGTAATTTCGAAGTGTTCGTATTAATCTGATCGCCAAACATATTTGAGACTTCTTTTAATAGTTCGTCAAGAAAGATAATAAATATATTCCATACCTTATCTGAGGTCTAGCTTTAGTTTGCCTAATGCAGACTGTATTATGCAATGATATAATACAGTATTACATTAAACGATTAAAAGATAATATTCCTACAATGGAGTAAAAGTTAATACAGAGCAATGAATATTGACTCAAAGCCAAAGGATTCTCTGCTCCATTTTTTCTGAAACAATATTTCTCTACCTTAATGAACAACGTAAAAGTTAGGCTGGTTTAGCTTTAGTCTTGGCTAATACAGGTTGTATTGTGCAATAATATATTACATTATTACATTAAACGATTATATCCCAACGGTTGAGTAAAATCCAATGCAATAAATATTGGCTCGGGTCGAAAAGGCTCTTCATGTTCTCTAAAACGATATTTCTTCGCGTTAATCAACTAGAAGGCAAAAGTTAACCATTCGCATTTTTACGCCGGCCACAAACGATTCGCTGTTATCCGCGAAGGGGGGAAAAAGGGGGAAGAAAGAAATCGCGGCTTGGCGGAAAAAATACGAACCCCAGCCGTTGCGATTTATTCGCAATAACACTCGTAACTCGCAGCTACTTTCCGTTTTTTTTTTATCGAGGCTAAGAATACTTGGCCAGGCTGCTTTGTTTGATGTGGCTCGCTTTGAGTCGTGATAACGCGCTGCCCCGTTATCGCCGCGCCAGTCACCGTCACTTTTATTGCAAAAAAAAAAAAAGAAATCTTATTAGCGACAGAATAATTTTAGTCGCGAGAAACGACGGCTTTCGATTACCTCTTTACTTTCTTACTGTCGTTCGAAGATAATCAGATGACAGGGATCCGATAGTTGAATATTTCCAATAATTGAATGCTTCAATGCTTAATGAAAGATAAACAAAATAATGCTGTCAACATTAAGAAGCATCCACCGATCATTAGATGGACGCTGAAAATCGATAACAAATATTTCTACCAATCTTCGGTCGCGAATAAAGTGTGCAAGATTTGATTCCCCAGCGATCGGTCGCTCGGCTCGCGATTAATTCGAAAGGGGATTAAACGTGTAACGTTGGCGAAAAGATGACGCATCAGTGAACACCGTAAACGGCTGCCCACTTGGCGACACCCACGCGCGCGCAAAGGCCCACGTGTTTATGCAAAAATCGCATTTCCCTGCGGCGGGTGAAAAGAGCGATCGCCACCCATGGACAAATCAGGTGTCCCTTCGAGGTGACGTAGCCGTCGTAACCTGTCGCAACGCAAGAATTAACATACCGCGCTGCGTGCGCGATTCATGTGCCGTTTAACCGCACCACGCTGCTGGTAGCTCGACGCAGTGCTGCATATGCAAGTGCTTACGCTCCTCGCTTCTCTTGGGGATGTGGGTGTCGACGGGGGTGTCAGAGAAAAAGACGATGACCGCGACGGTGATGTTATTCGTTAAACGAACGGACCCGCGCAATAAAAGCGTACGACATGCCCGATTTTTCATTCGGTGTACATTTCTCATTGCTTTGTTTCGAATTACCTTTCTGTTCACCCTTAGAACTATGGTACCGTTAAAAATTGCAAATATCCTGACGCATACTCGGGCGTAACTTTCATTAACGCGAAATGTACTCGTGCACGTGTACACACGATTAGATATTTTTTTATATTTAATTAACCCGGGGATAAGGCAAATTATGGCAATCAGTGTTTAATTAATTGCGCGATAGTAATACGTGACAATGAGCGTACGATACTGGATAGGGGGGACGTTGGAGATAGTTTTGGATGGGAGGAAAGTTTGAGGGATTTCTGAATCTTTAATTGCAAGTTCTTATTTAAAAGAAAAAAACGTTTCAAATTCTCGAGTGAATGTCGCGGACGGTTTCTCCACATCGCCTCCCATTGTTCCCGGTCACTCGTTAACGCGCCGCTTTGCGGAACCAGTTCACAGGCTGTAAACGTGAATCCCGGTCAGCTGTATTATTGGGTCATTATTCCGGGTAAACCGTGGGGAAGCGCAAAAAAAAAACGAGGAAAAAGAAAAACGAGGGAGGGGCTACCCCTCGGGAGCGAACAGCGGGAGCGTTCACGCAGATCCACGCAACCGGGATAATTTCACTGGGTTTAATCGATTGGAAAAAAGGAGCGAATCGTTTAAGAAAAATCCCTGACAGTCCCGATTTCCAACCGCGCTTCCACGGTCAAATAAAAGAAATCCGTAATTGTTCTTAATATGTATACAATTCACGTAAGATTCAGAACGATAAAACTTTCAGTCAATTCTTTTACAAACGAATTATTGCAACTAGGCTCAGTAATTTAATTTAAATATTTTTTTAAGCACCCACAAGCTTGTATAAAAATTGTTCGTCACCCAAAAAAAAATGAAGGAAATTATGGAACATCTATTACATGTAGTTTATTTAATTTAAGATCCACAACGATAAATTCCTAATTTAAACTGTTTTCGAAATGCTAATTGCATCAAGAAATCGAAATCAATAATTCGATTTGGATAATACAATTAGACATTCTTCATGGCTCCACAAGCTTGTGTAAAAATTGTTCTTCAACAGAAAAGAAAGGAATGAGGGAAATTATGCAATACTTACTAACTGTAGTAAGTATTATTATTACTCTAATTATTACTCTAAAATCCACAACGACAAATTCGTAATTTGTATTGTTTTCAAAAGAACGATCGGGCCAAGCAAGTAGAGTCAATAATTTAGTTTAAATAACCAGATTAAATATTTCTCAAAGGATCCACAAGCTTCCATAAAACTTATTCTTCAACGAAAACAAAAAAAAAGAGCAAAGCCACTTGTGGCATATTTATTAAATACAATTGATTACTTTAGTCGCAGTCAGTTTCTTGCTAGAAATTCCCAGTAACCCAGAGACCGGGGGACCAATCGATTAACTCGTTGCGCACGGGGAAAAAAAATTTAGCGTGAAAATAAAAAGTGCCGCGCTCGTGTCTTGCCCCTTTTCTGGTCGGTCCGCGTCCAGCGTTGCGGAAAACCGGCGGGGAAAACGAAAGGGAAAGGGTGGCGTTCCGCCTAGGGGTTAACACGGGTCCGGTGGGAAGAAGTGAAAGGGAAACGACGTGGCCACGGACACGTGGACATCCGATTGTTTTCACTTTTCGAGAAGCAAGGGTGGCCGAACTGGGGCAAACGGCCATCGATCTGGAACGAGCACCATCCTTGCCGCGAGTGAAAAATAATCGTGCTGGAAGATTTTAGGAAAATCGGTGGAAAATGGAAAAAAAAAGAAATTTCAGAGCCTGGTAAGTTATAATAAAAATAATAAGGGTGGAACAATTCGAATCTTTTCAGGGAGAAGTTAATAAATAAAAGTTTGTATTAGTTAATATGTAAAAATGACTGAAACGCTTAACACATGGTTAAACAGAAAACTTAACGCTTAAATGTAAAAAAAAAGAAAACATTTCTAGTTGTATTAGATTAAAATCTTTCCATTGCCAATGCAACGATAGTTCCAGTAAAAAAGGGAATCCGTAGCTTCTCGAAAATTAATGAAAAAGAAGGTCTCTCGTGTAGAATCTGTAACACTAAAGGCCGGCAGTTGCTGAATTTGACCAAAAAAATGAAATACTATGGCGGAAAGTAAAAGAGGAAGTAAATAAAGGAGTTCGGTACGTTCGAAAATCCGAAGGGAGCGGCACAGTGTTTCGCGTTCTCTGTGTTGATGGTGTAGCACAGTGTCGGAGGGACGCACGGGCAAAGAAGCCCCGGGATCAGTCGAGCGGACTCGCAGTCGTGGAACAGTGACCCCCTGGACCAGAGATACAGTTATTGCGTTTACTCTCCTCCGTGTCGGTGCATCTGCCAGCGCACACGCGCTCGCGGTTGCATACACGCGCGTACGCGCAAGAGAAAACACACGCCGGTTGCACTCGATCGTCCTCGGTGCGTTGCACCGTGGTGCGCCTGTTAGCGATGGGCGCACAGCGCACGCGATCCTCTTTCGTGCGGAAACTTTTTCAAACGATCGATAACGTCGATAAACGGTTCGGCGAATTTTACATATAAATCAGAATTCTGCGGATTTTGGAGAACCGATAGAATCTCGTACGAAGTATTTTTTAACTAATGAGTTAGTTTTTGTTTCAAGCGAACTACGATACCGGGATCTTTTGAGCGGAGAGAACGAGATATGAGAGATTCAGGAACGAACGATCGAAACTTGTTTGCGTGTGCGTATATTCGCTCCTCTTCGCCCGAAAATTACGACGCTTTGTTTCGCGTGGCCCTGTTTCTTTTCTCTTACACGCCAGAGGGACTTCTTGTCTTTTTTTTTCTTTTTATTCAAGCAAGCTGCATTGGTTCTTCTTCCCATTTCTTTTCTTTGCTGCGCTTTCGGCCAAATACTCGTTCCTCTTGCTCCTCTTCAAACATTAAATGCATACATATTAAAAATCAGATTAGAAATAGGATTAATAGAAATGAAATTGAAATGATGCAAGTTTATTAAGTTTCATCAATTTGGTGGATCAGAGACGCTTCTTCTTCCACTTTTTTTATTCAAGCAAGCTACATTTGTTCTTTCCACTTTTTCATAGCTGTGCTTTTGGCCAAATGTTTCACGATATTGATACGTTCCTCTTGCTCTCGCCCTTCTTGAAAATTAAATGCATACATGCGTATTCAAAATTAAATTGAAGCAAGTATTAGTAAAAGCAACATAAAAACGATGCAAATTTATCAAGCTGATGAAGCTTACCTACTTATATTTAAAAATGCTCCCTTTCTAGATAACCCGTTCATTTATTGAAATTAATAATAAGAAGCGAACTTGTCTAGTCGGCTCAATTACGATACATTAATTTTCCAAGATTCCGCGTTATCCCATTCGAAGCACGAAAACCGTAATTAGTTATTTCCTCTGCTTGGCGACGCGCAGCTAAGGAACAGAGGGATGAGAAGGTGGAGGCAGAGTTGTGCGTCCGATACCGGCAGGCAGCAAATTGCGCGGACTATCGAAATTACACGTGCGGTTGCACGCGTAGCTCGCTAAGAGCCGCGATAACCTCGTTTCGGCTGCAACGAGCGAAACGGGTTTCCTGCAGCCAGGCTTTCGTCGCAGGAAGACTCTTTGCACGCGCACGCTACAACTGTGCAAATCATGAAATGGAAAATCTTTTCCGGGAAATTGCGGTAATCCTTTGAGTTCCCTTTTAACAATTAGGACCAAATAACCACGAGGAATAGAAATACCAAGAGAGAGAGAGAGAGAGACGGGGTGGTCTTAGAGAGGGATGGAGCGTCGGGAGAGCAAAAGCGTTGCAATAAAATGCCTAGGCGCGTCTCACACCGCCGCGGCCCCGCTTATCTGATCGTGAAAGCTGAAATACAACCACCGAATGCTCGTACTTTCTACTACGCCGTTTATTGCGAGCCACTCGCGATAGCGAAGTGATAAAACGTCCCGCTAGAGACAGTGGGGGGGAAAGAGAAAGGGTCGAGGGAGAGAAGAGTCGAGCGCAGCGCGTCCCACTTTCCGAGCGAAAGATACCCGCGAAGATTAGCTCGCACCGGACACAATTTCCAGCTAGGCGAAAAAAGAAAAAAAAAATCGAAAGTGCACGATAAGTTCGATCCGCGGGCCGATACCGATCTCGATGCCACTGTTTGCTCGCGGCAGTCCGGCTTGGAAAATACCCTTCACGGTGTGTACATACTTGATGACGATTTTGGTTAGTGTTTTTCTTCTTTTTTAGCAATTGTTGGGAAAACGAAAGAACGTTCGAAGCCAGGGAAAAAGTGTGACAAGGAGATGAGGAACTTCTGTGAAGTATACACTGTGGAATCGCTACGAGCGTGTTAGAGAAAAGAGCAGGGATAAAGATATTTGTATACGACGCTTATATAGAAATAAGAAAGGAGACCAATAAATAAATGTAAAACAGAAGAAAGATATTAAACCGATCTCATTTTATATAGGCGCACGGTGCATTGGTTTCGCGATCGTTTGCTTATCGACCTAGCAAATTTACGATCCATGTATCATGAAAGGGATCGACGTTTCCGACTTGTTGCGTCGAGCGAGACCGAGTCTGTCCTTTTTTTTTTTTTTCTCAAAGACCACGACATGATTATTCATAGTACGGCGCAAAGAGACCACTCGTGATCCCTCGGATCGCTGTGGTAACCGCGCGTTCGTTCCGATAGCATGCCTACAGGAATTTGCATATCACCGAGGAAATTTATGAACTGGCACCGACGAATCGATCATCTAACCGCGAGCCAACAAACGTTCGTGTTGACGACATTGTTGCGCATACCTGATGTAAACGAGCCGATACTTGGGAATGGATGTGGTTGTTGCACGGCGGAAAGATAGTGCTTTGAGAGATCGCTATTGGACTTTTAGCTCGTGCGAAATTAATCGGGTGATCAAGGACAGTCGCAGAGCAAGGAAAATGGAAATTAATTGGACGATCTATTCGCAGGGCTTCCTCCTGCAATAAATTCTATTGTACTAATAATTTGAAGTGGTAGGAACCAATTTGTTTTAATAGCAAGTGAAAAGTTGCAAGAATAGGTGTTGTATTTTGAATAATCTCAATTAGTTGATTAATGGAATATGTGGAGATTTGCCGAGGAATATTAAAGAGATAGAAAAAGGGGAAACGAGCAAGGAAAATGGAAGTTAATTAGGTAATTTATTCACGGGGTTTCCTCCACCAAGAAATTCTATTATACTAATTTTTATTTAAAGTAGTGGGAATTAATTTTTTCTTTAACGCGAAATGGAAAGGTGGAAGAATATGTTTCATATCTCTAACATATTTAATTGATTACTGAATTGAACATTTGAAGATTCGCTGTCGAATATTAAATAAACAGAGAAACGAGAAACGAGCAAAGAAATGGTAAAACGCAGAATCTACCAGCGAGGCTTTCAAAAAATTTCCATCACAAAAAACGACAGTCCAGCCAAATCGCGTGTGTTGGAGAGTCAACCTTGCACCACAATTGAACCCTCGATCGTGGCGTCACGAGACACCGGGCTCCAATAATTGTAACTTTGAAGTACAATTATTGAAGATCCATCGGTCGTTGCCGGACTATATTTAACTTCATCGAAAGCGCGCGTATACATACGTGTACGCGGTTCACGGTTCAAAATCAGCATTCTTAAACCGTCTTCATCGTTGTCCGCTTGGAGTTACCTTCTAAATTTCACTCGTTCGTATTCCCGCTGGAAAACAGATCCCATGGAAGCGATCGCGAAATGGAAAACACTTTGGCGTGCATGCGTGTGCGCGCGCGCGTGTGTGTGTACGTGCAGGAAAGCCGACACATCGGGCGACAATGTTTCGCGGACATAAATCAGATTGGAGAAAGTTACAACCCCAATTAACCTCTGTGATACGGGATGACTCGTGGCTCTCCAGGGTTCGTTGAACCGATCTCCGAGAAACGCGAGCGGACGCCACGAGCTGAGCGCGGCTGACCGTTTTGGTCCGTTCACCTGATAAGAGAGCCGACCGCCCCCGGATAAATATAAACCGCCTGTCGGCCACTAATACTGCCTTTCGGTATCCGAGTTTCGGTACAGATCCAACTGACCGTGCCACTGATAAGTTCTCGCCGACAAGAAGATTATTTTTAGGCGAAGAGAATCTTACATGGACTCGTACGGCGCTTCGTAGACTTCTGGGTTACTTGAACGGAGTTGTAAGGATGTGCCCCTTTTGCTGGTATTTTTCTGTGGTTCGTTCTGATGTTTATAACGCACAACTGGATTGGTAAAAATGAAACAGTCCTTTGGCTTATCATGTGTATTATTTACATAATACATATTTTCCTTTTACTGATTACAACAGCATTGATATCTTCATAAATCACAATCTTCATGATCTTACAGTTTCTCGAAACATTTACAAATCAAGGTGGCTATTATTTACAATGATAATAACAGCGATGGCAACAATAATGCTATCGATATGAGACAGACAATCTATATATTTATAACCAATGCAACCTCTGTAGCAAGACTACGATTTTTGATTAATCTTGTTCATTAATATTTGTACTTCTCTTATATTTATTCACCATGCTCGTTAATTTATTATGCGTATTACTTATAATACATACTTGAAGCATTGATATTTTCGTAAATCACAACCTTCGTGATCTTACAATTTCTTGAAACATTTACAAATCAAGGTGGTTATTATTTACAATGATAATAACAACGATGGCAACAATAATGCCATCGATATGAAACAGACAATCCTCTATATGTATATCTATAATCAATGCAATCTCTTTAGCAAGACCACGATTCTTTATTAATCTTTTTCATTAACAATATTTATCTTATATTTCTTCAACATGCTCGTTGATCCAAGCACACCGCGATTTTCCATTTCCAATGTTGGACAGATCGTTTCGGCTCGACCTGCCGCTGCTTCACAAAGGCTTCGTTCCACCTTTGAAAACCGTTCCCCACCCCCAGCAAAATCGTTCCACCGAGACGACAACGGGATAAACTTTCCGCCGCTGCGCGTGACAACGAAACGCACCCCGATTCCCTTTCGGTGCACACGCAGCACTTCAAACAGCCACTGTTTACGATGACGTAACCGCTCCGCGAATTTCCCCGTAGCAATCCCATCCCCCCGGTGGCTTCGTCATCTACGAAAATAATGATAAAACTATCCGGTTTCACGCTGGAAGCCTGGGGGCGGGGGGGCATAATGAGGCGCGAGGAAGATTCGAATCGATACCGATCAATCAGATCAATTGTTTGATTGTAGTTTAATTGAGACTGAACGGCGCAATTTCTGCTAAGTTGCGCGTGTGTGCAGTTTTTTTTTTTTTATTGGGGTGATTCGCCGTTTCGCGGAGGGGAGATTCGTTCGTTTCGTCCATGCCGAAGGATCGCGCGATCGTGAAAAGTCCTACGGTTGGTGCATGTTTGGTCTGGCGATGGAACGCGTGCCCGTGTCACGTTCCTCGTCGATATTTCCGGCCGATGACGGGGGAACGCCGACGGTCCCTCTCTTGGAGATGTTTGGCCGAACGCGCGGCGAAAGATTACCCTTTTCGGAGAAATTCTGTTTGTTTCCGATCGCTATTAAGACCGGGTCAGAGAAAAAGTTGACGGAATCGCGGAAGATAGAATTAAGAAAAACGCGTTGGAGACTAAATGAGGATTACTGGCAATCGTAAATGTTAAATGTAATCTCTCAGTTACCATTTAAGCTTGTCTTGCAAATCGGAGGAAGCTCGCCAAGAATCGTTACCTATTGCCGAAGCTTCTGGCAGCTGCACGAGAGCGATGCCCAATATCGTCCGAGCGGAGAAAAAAAAAATAGAATTGAATAATTGTACGTACGCGCAGTCGTTGATAAGGTCGTTCGCCAGGGGAACGACGAAATTCGTCGCTGGTATATTTGCACGCACAGGAGGCGAGTTGAACGAACTCGAGCGGGGTCAATTCGCGGAGGGACCCTGGAACTTCCTTCGACGAGACCTAACCCCGCGAAACCTCGACCCGACACTGACGCGATGAATTATAAAAATGACCGAGGGAAGAAAAAAGAAAGAGGAGAAGAAACGGCCGAGGCTTGCGCGTCGTGACGAATTCTGTGAAGTTCCCTCCGTTCTTCGTGCAGAGCCGCACAGAAGCCAAAACCGATCAGGTCCATAAATATAGGACCGGAGTAGTAATAGGCTCCGTTTAATCGATCCTCGGTCATTGGAAACAGGGCGCGAAGGACCCGTTCAATTTATATTAAGAACTGATGGACTTTATGTACCAAGCCCATTTATAACAAATGCAAAAAAACCCAATGGTAGGGTTGACATGGATAAAGTAGGGTGAGTTGCCCTGATATGGATTATTAATATGAAATACTACTAATATTAGAATTTAATACTATCGAGGGGTCCAATGCAATTTCTTTTTTCATTTGGAGATATTTAAAGTATTACATGGATTGTGCAGATAGAACTAATTTAAAGATTCACTTATTTATACTCAATGTAAAAAACTGTGCTCCTTCATTGTGGTGCTTGAAATAATTGGGAAAACGCGCCACTATTTGATTTCCAGAGTTGCTGAAAAATATGCAGCACTTAAAGAAAAATAGGAGAGTAATAACGTTATGATCTGCTGCATGTTGAAACAATAAAATAGACAAGTTTACGAAATTTGGACTTGGTCAGTTTGGTTTTCGAGTGATCCACTTAATGAACAGAGCTATTGTAGATACATATTTGAAGTCTGGTAGAAATTGGGACGAATCGAGTGTTAATCCGGATCATATTAACTCAACGATAGGATTAATGTGAGTAAAAATAAGCAAAGACGGGGAAAAAAGTGTTGATCAGTTTGGCGTGACTAGTTTAATGAACAGAGCTACTGTAGGCACATATTTGAAGTCTGGTAGAAATTGGGATGAATCAAGTTATGAATTATTACCTACGTGCATACGCCGACGATCGGCTGAAAAATTGATGGAAATTTTAATTTCGCGGTGATCCCTCCTGGCACACGGTTATTCGACGTGACGCGATGAGGATTTATGCGTGATGGAAATTATGATTTAATGCTACCAGCCGTGTTTCGGTGATTTGATTAGACATGATTTATTGTGATAAATGTGATCCACATGTTTCATTCTGTAGATATGTCATTTTTCATTTTTACTTGCCGCAATAGTGATCTAAGTAATAGTAATTCATGTCTCTTTATAATAATTATTAATTCACCCTTTTGTATCAATTTGATAAGGAGCAACCATAAGCTTCGCTCTTTCCTGTCCTAAAAAAGTGAAAAGTTACACGAATCCTCATATAATTTTTGTAAAATCAGGAGGAAAATAGATTTATCCTTTATGAACAAACGTCCCTTGAGGCTCATTCAATTTTTTAAATAGAAATATGATAAATTGTGGTCCACATATTTCATTCTCTTTATAATAATTACTAGCTTACCTTTTGGTACCACCTTGATAATCAGCAACCTTAAACTTCACTCTGTCCTATTTTATAAAAATAAAAAACTACACGAGTTCTCCTATAATTTTTGTAAAATCAGAAGGAAAATAATCAAAGTTATCCTTTATGAAACAAAAAATTCCCTTGAAGCTTATTCAATTTTCTCCAATGCCGCGCCCCGACAAAATCAGGTGTCAATAAAGCATTGAACCCGCTGCTCTTAATTGCTCTTCAATTAATTTATTCAAATCCATAGAACACGCCTGATAAATATTGCGAAACGAATCTTCCCTCTCCTTCCTCGCTGCTGATCACGGACACCCCCGTCACCCCGTCATCTGAACATCTTCCCCCTCGTGCCTCCCTACCGGCTGTATCTCGTGTAACGTATGAGTTCAATGAACCCACGATGACGTGATACTGGCATGTTAGAAACTCGTCAAATATCTGCCTTCATTGTCCAACGAGACCCTCTTTTCAATCGTGTTTTGAACTTTAAGCATTTTTAATTTAACACTTTTCCATTTTAAGAGTTTGTTACTTTACAATTTTCAATGGATCAAACCTGGCATGATCTAAATTTTATATTGCATTTCATAGATTCTGTATGTAATTAATTATGAATTCTTATTTACTTATTCGTTCATTAGAGATCTGTCCACCCTCTTTATGCCCTTTTAATGTAGCCCTTTTTCATTTTAAGAGTTTGTGACTTTAGAATTTTTAATGGATCAAACCTGGCGTGATCTAAATTTTATATCGCATTACGTAGATTCTATATGCAATTAGTAATGACTTCTTATCCAGTAATTTATTAGAGATCTGTTCATCCTCTTCACACCCTTTTAATTTAGCCCTTCTTCACTTCAAGAGTTTGTTATTTTACAATTTTCAGTGGACCAAGCCTGGCGTGATCTAAATTTTATATCGCATTACATAGATTCTGTACGCAATTAGTTATGGCTTCTTATTTATTCATTTATTAGAGATCTGCCCATCCTCTTCCAGCTTTCTTGAAAACAAATCCGATGACGTGTTTGTTAAATTAAATATCCCGAGGACATTGATGTGTTTACGCGGCGCACGATCAAAGACCTGCTATCTAAAAGATTCCAGACTGAAATTCCATCTAGCGCAGGTGCGAAAATCAGTGGCCTGTCCGACGTTTACTAGGAAACTCTCGGATTACCTGCTAACAGCTCTCTCACTATCGCGGATAGAGTCGCGTTTCGCGCGTTTATCTGCTGTCCCATGCCGGCGCTTGTTGTTTAAACGGGATGCTCGAACTTTGACCAATCTCAGAAAGATTCCGCGTACCCAATTATCATTTCAATTTTGTAAATTGTAACGCCCTCGTCGACATAGCGAGTGGAAACTACCAAACACCGGAAGGCCGCTCGGTACGGAGCGTCCGGTCAGGTAGCACCAGCCGTAAAACCCGGTTTCCCCATGGTCCGCGATTTTCCATGAAGTGCCCCGAAGTTCTACGAAAAGGCAGAGAGTTTTACGCACAACTAGTGACCCGTGCGCAAGTAGCGAGCACAGTGGACAACGCTGACTCCTGTACCTTGCCCCGGCAGATCTAGCCTAGTGCAGTACCTCTACTCGCGACTTAACGGAAGTGTTGGCGTTGGACGAAGCACGGCTGACAGAGCTGGCTTCTCCAGCCAGTTACCGCACTTCGAATAAGTCTCTAGTCCCGTTTAAAAATCCGACCACCGGCTTTCGTGCTGCTCCACGACCCGACGCTCCGGACCTCTACCCTAAAGAACCTTTCGCTGTTTACCACCAAGCGACGCGAACGTTCTATACAAAATTAATTTTCCGTTGTCAGATAATTCATTTCCCTCTTCTTCTAAATTAATTTTGCGTGCTTGGATGGATTCATTTCCTCCTTTGCACACTAATCCGCCGTCTCCTATCATCTTTTGGACACCCATTCGAAAGTCCCGTGATTAATTCAACCGGTGCGGTCCAGCGCGAGCGAAGATGTGTTGTTCCCCGGCCACCGTGATTGACGACACGGGTTTATTCACCGCGCGGCTTTCGAACGGCCTTGCAGAAACCGTTTCCCCGTCCCCGGTCATCCGCGTAAAACGTCCAGCTTCTCGACTGAAAGCCGATCCGAACGGATCGAAAGCCGTCCCGCAGCGTTTCTCGCCGTTTCGCGCGGATTTCTATAGGAAATCATTTTCCAGCTAAGAAAAACCCCCCGCGAAAGCGATGGGAACTACTATCGAAAAGTACGAAAATAACTTTTATCTCTGACGAGAATAATCGTCTAATGTCTATAAACTGCAATTTCTCCCCATTTATTGTTAATCGTTTAATTAATGTGTCTGAAGAGCCCGTTGTTCCACAATTTCTTATACATCAATTCTGTCGTGACTTAAATTTTGCGTTGAATTATCTAGATTCTGTATGCAATTAATTATGACTTTTTATTGACGTATTATTGATCGATCCACCTGTTGAAAGCTTTCTTAACAAGAAATCTGACGAATCTGAGACGTGTTTTGTTTTTTTAATGAAACACGTGATCAATGGCCCTCCATCTAAAAAATTCGCTTTTTGAGATTAAGGAATCTAACTAGCCGTAGTGTCTCCATTTTTTCTGATAATAGGAGTGAATTAATAAACGATGAACAGCTAGGAATATTTCATTTGAAATTATTTGCAGTTAAATGAATTAATACAGGAAGAATAGTCTTATAGTTAAAACATTTATCCACCCCACATTAACCCACCCCGACAATCCACCATCAGATTGCACAATTCTTCGATAAACAATTTCTTTCAAACTTTATTTAGTTTAACAATAAAAGTATGAAGAAATATTGGTAATTTGTTAAAATGAAAAGGAGGACCATGCTTTTTAGCTGTATTTATCTCAATGCTATTTGTAAACGTTATACAACAAGATAGTAAACGTTTATTAACAATGACATAATGAATATAGTTAGAAAAAGAACGAGTCCACCTGGATGACTAAAATTAAATCCACACTACTGCTCGGAATTTGTCACTTTTGAAATGATTTGCACGGAAATATTGAATAGATGAATACTCGTGGAATTGTCCTGCGATTAAGTGATTTTTCGCAGAGCACACCCCTCTATAATCCACCACGGGATTATGCCATACCGTTTCTTTAATTAATGCTCTGTCGACAAGTGCACGGTATCTCTAATTAAACTAATTCCCCTTTCCTGTTTCAGGGTGGAAAGCTCAGCGTTGCAGTTGGTATACCCGCTGGATTCTCGTCCGGTGCAGCTGATCTTCCGGGGGTTGCAGGTGGTCAAAGAGAAACGAGCCCTCCTCCGAGATGTCTCGGGCGTTGTTAAACCCGGCGAACTTTTGGCCATCATGGGCCCATCAGGTGAGACGGCCAATTAATAAATTAATAAACTGCCCTCTTTTCTGCAATAGAAATATTGAAACATTTCCACATATAATAATGGAAAAATACCAGCGACTTTTATCGATAAATAGCAGCTTCGCTATTAATCATTACTTTGCAGATGCGCCAAAATCTAATAAATGAAGTTTCATTAATCAATCGAATCTCGAGGATTAATTTTCTTCCTTAAATTGTCACATGAACATTGATGCTTCACATGGCGAAAGAAATGTTTTATGCGTTATCTTATCGATATTCGTGTTGCTTAATAATCACATTAATCTAGATATAACTAGACTTGTATGTTGCTTGAAAAATGTCTATATCACTTTTACCCGTCAGGCTCGCAGTGAATCATTCGCCAGCGATTCCCCGAACGAAAACATCAATCAAAATTAAAACGACGACCGTCGGAGAGAATTAATTAAGCTAGCAGCGTTTAATCGAAATTTCGTGTTTCACTGCGCCGCCCGCTGCGGGTTTTTATCGTTCGTGGAATAAACTCGCAGGACAATGACGACTTGTTTGTCACGCTCCACAATGATCATCCCGATTTCTGGACCAGAGCGGAGCTTCGTCTCGTTTAGGCTAATTGACCGTTTCGTTGCGATCCCCGGCGAATGTTGACGACCCGATCGGGTTTCGGCCCCCACCCCCACCCCCCATTGGACAATTTCCGCGCCTGTTGACGCGTCATACGTTTATTTCGCGGCCTCTCCTACTCCTTTGCCCCTTTCGCGCTCGTGATCCCCTTCGCGTCTATTCGCGAACCCGCTTTTTGCTGCGTTCGCCAACAACGAATCGACCGGGAGTCGACGCTTTCGTCGTTTATCTCTTTCGATCATTTGTTCCGTCTCGATGGAAAGGATATTTGGCAGGATCAAAAGTGTGAATCGTCAAAGTTGTAGGCGATTTCTGTTACCCCTATGCGAGTGCAGAGTTAATTAAAGCAAAAAGAATCTAAACCGTTAATTCAAGTCGAAAGTTGAATGTTTCCTTTTATTCGTTCTAATTCGGTGCTCCTCCTCTGATGATAGTCTAACATTGTTGTTTGTTAACTGTTTACGCAGGTTGCGGTAAAACGACGCTGCTGAACTGCCTGTCCGGTCGCGTCGGCGTGGACGGGGGTGAAATCTGGCTGAACCGCGAAAGGCTGACAAAGAGATGGCGTAGAAGAATCTGTTACGTGCAACAGCAGGACGTTTTCTTTCCGGACCTCACTTTGCGGCAGACCCTCGAGGTGAGCGTCCTTTTAAAGCTTCACAGATCAAATAGTTATGTTACGATATTCACATTTCTGCGTGAAACGGTAACAGTATAGAAACGATCCGATATTCCATACAATTGTGATGAAAAGTATCGTTTCCTCCCAAATATATTGATAACAAGTACACTGCAGATTTTAATGGAAATCTATATTTGTGTGTATGCAGCGAAAAAGAAAAGGGTAGAACATGGGTGGACAGTTTTTGATTTTATTAAGTGTTTCGTGCCGCATCAGCTGCATGGTTGTGACGGTTGCTTGTGATATACTAATTTGTTAAATAAGCCGGATTCCTTGATGAGGCTAGGGTATTGTTTCATCGACCAAGTATTATAAAAAGCACTGCAACGTTAATGTCTGTTCATATTGCGTGCATTCCGCGCGGTCTCGCACCTTTACATTTGCCGCGAATGCGTAAAAATCCGCGGTTCAACGATGGGGAGCTAAATGCAAGTAGCTCGCCGGACCGCGTCCCTCGTGTTGGTCCTTCCCGGCGCGCGAGTAGTGATAGTCAAACATAGTCAGCCGCGCTAGTCGAGCCTACGACGGCGTGCGGCGCGCATAATAGGAAGCGGCCGGTTTTCGCTCCTCGGAGTTTCCTCGTCTTCCTGGAAAGCTCAGGCAGGCCCCTGGCGTGCCAAGATCCGCGCGCGATTTATGAAAGGCCGCGACAGAAAATTAGGAGGACACCTTCGCGTTTCAGCTCGCGCGGAATGCGGGCCAGGAGCCAAACGGCGACGAGTTTCGTCTCGCGGATTCGAAGACTGTTGAAAGTTGTTGCTCCTCAGCTTCGAATTGAACGCCCATGTTTAATCGATTCATCAATCCGATGATTCCATGGAAAACGATAATAATAGTAATAATAAATTGCTGTGGAAGCAAAATATGAGGCAATTGAAATCTGTTTCAAATTCTTTTACAAGAATTCTTGTTTCGTAATGATTGTCTTAGTGTCTTCTACTTTCAACATTTTTATTATTGTTTTATATTGTTGGACAAAGGAACAATACTCTTACATAGATCTAAATAAGTAATTACTTGATAGGATAAGATTGATTAACGAATCCAGGATCATTGGAAATCTTTAAATATATTTCAGCCCAGTTCGTTGATAATGGAAATTGTTTTTATTAATCCTGTAGTACCTAATTAACTGCAAGTCTCTTTAGAAGAACTCTCGTTCTGTAATGATTGTCTTAGTGTCTTCTACTTTCAACATTTTTATTATTGTTTTATATTGTTGGACAAAGGAACAATACGCTTACATAGACCTAATAAGTAATTACTTGATAGGATAAAATTGATTAACGAATCCAGGATCATTGGAAATCTTTAAATATATTTCAGCCCAGTTTGTTCATTATGAAAATAATTGTTTTAATTACTTCTATAGTATTTGAATCCGATGATCCCATGCAGAGACTCTGTTTGAAATTCTTTTAAAGGGATTTTCGTTTTGTAACGATTGTCCCAGTGTTTTCTAAACATTTATGTTATTATTAATTTATATCGTTGGACAAAGGAACAATACTCTTACATACACCCAATAATTAATAACTTGATAGGACAAAATTGCTTAACAAATTCAAAATCATGAAAAATCCTCAAATATAATTTAGCTCAATTTGCTCGTGACGAGATCGCAATTCTTTTAATTAATTCCATAGTACTTAACTAGAAACCTCGACGAAATCGCTGTTAAACGTATCCAAACGAGAAGAAAAATGAAACAAAAGGTGTCGAGCGAGTCTTTGACTCCTGAGAAGCGCATTCCATGAAACGCTCGCTTGTCGCGCGCGCGGCAAGAGAACGAACGGCTCCAACGGGACATTGGCCTCTCGATCGTGGCAAGGGGGACGAAAGTTGCCCCGTGACAAATAGGGGGTGGTAGAAGGAGAGAGAAGGAGTCACGGTGACGTCATAATTCGGTCAGTGAACCTTCCGAACGCGTGTCTTACGCGTTTTCAAAAACGCTCGGCGCCGTCTTTCTCTAAGCGCGCGTAACACGCTTCTAGAGCGACCGACGCTTGCCCTTCCCTCCTCAGCCGCGGCTTCAACTTTCCTCGTGCACTCGTATATTTCTTCCTCGCGCCTTTCCCTCGAGCGTCGCGACGCCGCGCAGTTCTGTCGTCTCGCTCTTATGGACGCGCATTTACGCCGACATCCGACGGTCCTACTCGACGCCGTTGTTTCTCCTTTCATTCGGTTCGCGCTCCTTCGCGACGACGTTCGGCCAGATTTGATAGTTTCTCAGTACCCGATGGTTTCTCGCACTCGCTCACGACGCGCCGTCTTGCGCGCTGCGCCCTTTCGACAAACCGTTTAATCCTTACCTTCCATTTTCCAAGTATTGTTCCATTCCGAAATCTTCGACCCCGTTCTCCGTGACTTTACTGACGCTCCCTCAACTTCCTCCGCCACTTCCCCATCCTGGTCTCCCGCGTTTCGTCATTTCATGCTCGGCCGTCGAACCGTTTCGTTTCACCAATTACCAATTCATTCTTCAGCAAACGCTCGCCCTCGCTAAGCTCGAGGAGAACTGTTCGATCCAAGGATTTTCTAACGACCCGCTCTAAATACCTCGCCTTCTCTCCTCTCTTCGTTTAGTCTCCATTTTCTTTAGATGCGTATCCAGGGAACGGGAAAGATTGAGAAACTCCTGTGGAAACTTTCCCTTTCCACCGTGACGGCCGCGACAGCCGGCACGTCGTCGTCTTTCCGTCGAATAACAGTTTAGCGGAGATGACGTTCACGGCCCCGGGCCCGTGTTCTAGAGCAGCCCAGTTTCCTGCTGGCCGAGTGGCGACCACCGCTATAGCCGCGGCGAAATATCGCGCTCGGCCGCCACTTTCTCTCTCCGCATAACGGATACTCTTGTGTAACGGAGTCTCGGTCGAGAAAATGGTACGTCCATCCGCGTCGCTCGTGGCGCAGGGTGTGCCGATCGCTACGGCGAAATCCCCTTTTAATGCGGCATGCACAAGAGTGCGATACGAGTGAAGTATTAAAAAAATGAAAAAGAAATACGGTGCCTAGAGAGAAATTGAAACGGAACTCGAGAAGCTTTGCGATAGAATCACTTTGCAGGATTTATTTTTACTTTTTCGAGGATATTGTAAAAAATGGGAGGAGGAAGAACGAGCGGCGTAATTAGTGGTGAATTTAATTGAACTTTTGTAATTTAGTTTCGAAAATTATTTCGTTTATTTTGTTTTATTATTTGGATCTTGTAATTTTTCCTTCTTTCTCGTCAGTGTTTGGTTGGCTGTTGAAATTGAATTTGTTCTATCTACAGTGCAAAATAAACGCTGTTAATCACTGTGGCGCAAATTCCTTCCTCCTCTTTTCCTTTCATTATGCTATTTAATAGTTTTCGTTCGAGCAGAATTTCAAACAGGCGGCTAAGAAACAATGGGCCGTCTAATTGGCTGCTCTACGTTGATTTAAATTAACCAACCGCGTCGAAAGTTATTATCACTTGTTTCATATAGTTGCGCGTTCTTTCGTCGATTGATCAAGTGGAACTATTAATCGGACGCGTGATAGAATTTTGAAAGACCACAGTCGGCGGCGTCCAACGTTTCGGTTCGAAGCCTCAAGTGGAAATATCAGGCAAAACGTCCAGCAGCTTACTTTTCAATATTTACAACATTTATTGTAAGCAATAAATGTAGAGAGAAATATTATTTTGCACCGATTAACTGTAATTCATATTATCAGGGGTGGATTTATTAAAAAGGAAAAAGAAAAGAAATAATATAACGAACACTTATATCCTTTGTAATCGTTGCTTGAATTAAAAATAAAAGCAATGAATACGCCTGGATGATTAAAATTCAAGCTATACTACTGAATAGGGGGAAACTGTTTTTTTTTTAACAAGAATACTTATCACTTTAATGATTATAGAAATAAAGCTATCATGGATTCCTTTTTTTTTATTTCTAGAGTTTGGTAAATAACATATGTCTGTAGTAATTCTAGAACAATGATAAGTTACTGTTTGACGATGGAATTGCAAAGGCGTCAGTGGCCCCGTGCGTTTTCCTTCGACCGCGGCACGCCTCGCCTCTCGTGTCCCCGAATTATCGAATGCACGTGAACACGTTTCGAGGTGAGGAAAGTCTCTCCGCGTACTACGTGCAGAGTCGCGCAAGACCTATGGTGGCTCGATTCCTAGCCGTGCTGTCGAACGACAAAGGTGTGGCTCGTTTGCACCGCGACACGGAGCTTCCTCTTTCGATGCACAATTTGCAGTTCCTGCATTATGTAATTCCTCCTCTCTTATCTGTTTCCTGAAACTATTTGCATAAACCGATTTTTTGTTTTTTATATATTCATGAAGTCAGGCCAGTTTCTCAATTTCTACAATTACTGCACCTTCTGTACCTCTTCAATAAAAGAAAAGGTGCAGATGCACAATTTGCAGTTCCTGCATTATGTAATCCCTCTTCTCTTATCTGTTTCCTGAAACTATTTACATAAACCAATTTTCTTTTTAATTCATGAAGTCATTTCTCAATTTCGACAATTATCACACTTTGTGCGCCTCTTCAGTGAAACAAAAAGATACAATCTAAAGGAAATAAGTATGAAGCTAGAGCATGTTATAGAAAACCATTCGCCATCGTTTTCTACCACCTTGCTGCACGTGCGATTCAATTATTGTACAAACTATGAAATCAGTTAATCAGTTTATCAATCAAAGGTATTTATCAGTTTAACAAACAGAAGAAATGTATGTAAACATTAATGAAGAAACAATCCGTGCACCGTGCCCCTACAGATTTTCATTTATTTACACGTACAATTAACATTTTCCACCGGGAAAAGTATAATATTTTACCATTAAGAAAGTACGAACGCAACATTAGAAGAATGAATAAACTCTAGCAGTGATAATTATTTCACAAATCTGGGAGGTTCGAAACAGTTAATCGCGGGGGAAAGTGTGTACGATCATATAATTGAAGCATAAAAAAAGATTTAGTAAGATTTATGAAAAAAAGATTACTTTGATCAAGCGTATAACCTGTTGGCAATATCGCGTCCCGTCAAAGTTTATCCCTTTCTTTCTAATCCGGCAAGAGATGGTTGATCGATCAACGTATAACCACCAACTAATAGAGTGGCAGGTAACGACTTCGCGATCCGAAAAATCGTGACGCCGGTTCTGGCCGGTTTCGCAAGACGCGCCGGGGACCGCTGCGGCACGTTATCGTAATTGATTTAACGATCACGATTACGAGCGGGCCGACGCATCCCCGGGGGTACGTGTCAGATGGTAATAATAGACACAAAGTGGCCTGGATGTTGCGAAACGGAAATGCACGTCCACGCCGCGGGCATTTGCTTACATTGCTGTTTAATGCGTAAACGTAGGCCCCCGCGGTTCGGCTTTAAAAGCCCTCCCCGTAAAGTCCGCCGTGATACCGATCCTTTCACCGTTCGCCCCCTTTCCCATCCCTTCGCCGATTTAACCCGTTGATCTCGATCCGACCCTTCTTCTTGCTTCTATCCTCATTCATCTTGTCGGCTTCCTCTTGGGTTTCAGTACCAGGCGAGGCTCAGGCTTCCGGACACGTTCTCCCACTCGCAGAAGATGCAGTGCGTGGATCATATCATCGAGATCCTCGACCTCGCCGCCTGCCAAGACACCAGTGAGTATATCGATGGATCCATGGATCGTTGGAGATACATGACGCCGTGCACGTACATGCGTACAAGTTATGTATGCACGTGGCAGCCTGCTTTTGCTCAGTACAATGTCCTTAATTTTGTTAATTTCTTCTTTATGATTTTTAAGAAAGGGATTTTCTATAATTTCCTTTTGTTGATGACTTTATTTAAGCATTTTTTTTTAATGAAAGTACAGCTAAAAAGGAGAGAAACAAATGTAATATTAACCGATTATTATTGGTAATAATAATGTCGGTTTTAATTAAGTTTAGGTTCATATTTATTGAACTTAATGTCACGATATTA
Organism: Holcopasites calliopsidis; assembly: GCA_023838395.1. Lineage (NCBI taxonomy): Eukaryota > Metazoa > Arthropoda > Insecta > Hymenoptera > Apidae > Holcopasites > Holcopasites calliopsidis. Next base: position 4,745,754 of record JALHAQ010000008.1, read on the forward strand.
ATAATATTGGTAGATCCATGCAGTGGAATATTTAGAAGTATTTTTTTTTACATTTGGAATATTAGGAAATCAATCAGGATTTACTGTCATTACTTATCGCATTCGTTCATTCGAATTCGCATTATAGAAATTTCTCCACGAAAATTCTGAACAATTTACTCTTCTCTCTAATCTGTTAAATAATATCCCCGAAGATTAAGAATACACTGCTTCCATATCCGGAGGATCAAAGCCTCTTCCACGCGGATCCGCGAAACTGGGACGATCCCGCGCGAGCGGGCGTTTCGCTCGTGTAAACTCGTCGTAATTTGTTTATGAACGCGAACGAGGAGCCCATAACGATTTACGGCTTCCAACTCGGTAAAGAAACGGGAACCGACGGCAACGTGTTCTCCACGCGTGCCGGTAGTCGGTCCTCGTTGTTTGCAGCGATTTTGATTCACGATATTCCCGATCGTAACTCACCTCGCCTTTCGTCGTAAAGCAGGGGCGAAATCGTTTGTTATCGACGCGAGTTACGGCTCGCCTGGATCTTGATCGTCTCGATCATTGCTACGATCTTTTAGAAAGCTTTGATGCCCGTGGAGATATACGCTTGAAAGCTTCGTTTCGATGAAAGTCGGTCGATTGGAGGAAATGAGAAAATTGAATAACATTTGCCGGATACTTTTTTTTTTGCGTTCTTGAGTAATTTATCAATTTGTCGTATTTTCGTGAAATCGTTTCATTTACATTTTCTTTTCTCAAGTTCTCGCTTTTATGTGACGAAGCGATAAAGAATAATTTTCTAAGTGTTCAGAAATGACGCGAAGAAAAATGTATGCGTGTGTGCACTTGCATATCTTTACCCGTCCTCATTTAAATATTTCATGAGCTAACGGCGGAGCATGAGTTCAATATTTATCGATTTTCTATTTAGCTATCTAATACTTACATCTATGTTCGAACAGGAAAGTCAACGACACGTAACGTAATCGTGGTTAAATATTTCCAAACAAGAAACTGGGTCTTGCAAGTAGAAATCGTGCGGTATCGATGCACTTTAAGATCCTAACGGAGGGAAAACTTTCACTTTACACCTTTTTAAAGCTATCTTTTGCAGGAACATTAATATCATTAAAAATTTAAACCATGCAAACATTCAGTCTGTGAACTTTTAAAGATAATTATAAAAATATCTTCAATATGCCTCAGCCCCAAATATTAATTCACCACCTTCAATTGCTTTTTATTTAAAGGGGTGTATTCACCAATTGGAACGTTATATCCACCCCAACTTCCACATAACATTAATATTTTTAGAAACTTAAATTACGCAGAAATTCAACCTGCGAATTTTTAGAAATAATTATAAAAATGTCTTGAATATGCCTCAGCCCCAAATATTAATTCACCACCTTCAATTGCTTTTTATTTAAAGGGGTGCATTCACCAAATGGAACGTTATATCCGCCCCAACTTCTACATAACATTAATATTTCTGAAAACTTAGATTAAGCAGAAATTTAATCTGTGAATATTATTAACTCGCCCCCGTTTAATTGTTCTTTGATTAATGGGGCACATTCGCTTATTGCAGCATCGTTTCCACCCGAAGTCTTGCATATTTACACAGTTAACTTCCCCCGTGAAAGAATTCTCGTACAGCTAGCCGCCTACCAATTGAACGGGAGACACCAAGCTCCAAAGCTCTTAAAATATCGCGCACCTTGCCTCCCAATTATTTCCAGCCGCGTATTTTTAGCCGGTGGCGAGCGTTAGGGTAGCCGTACCCTTCACGGAAAATCGGTTATGTATCGATCAATTAGTGTCAACTAGTTGCGAGATAAGGACGAGATACGAAATTACATTTCTTCCTTTTTTTCTTCTTCTCTGTTTCACAGTCATCGGGGATTACACGAAGCGAGGGCTGTCCGGTGGCGAGAAGAAGAGGACGAGCATAGCCTGCGAATTACTCACCAATCCGTCGCTCATGTTGCTCGACGTAAGGCTTATTCATATTCCTCGCTATAAATAGAAATTGACGTTTGCGTTCGATTCCTTCTGTCCCATTCTGTTTTATCATTTTTATTCAGGCACTGCGCGAAGCGAGTCAAAGATAACAGATGCCTAACAAATAGTTTGAATTCCTAAAAATAATATCGTTGTTTTATCAAGAAAATTCTCTTATACCGACTTTTTATGACAACCTATAATTTCAACGTTAATTTTAACAGCCAGCCACTGAAAATTAACGGCAAACATCTAATCCTATCTGAAATAGCGAGATCCTCTAAAATTTCTGTTTCTTTTTTTTTCTTACAATCTTCATTTACTTTCCAGAGGAATAATTTTAAGTGGAGCTGTATTTATTGTTATAACATGTTTGTCCAGGAACCAACCAGCGGGCTGGACTCGCATTCGGCACAGGCGTTGATTTCACGACTGAAGAAATATGCCGAGCAGGAGGGGAAGAGCATCGTGGTGACGGTGCATCAACCCAGTTCCAGGATGTTCCATAGTTTCAGTAAAATTTTGCTGCTGAGCCGTGGCCAGGTCGCGTATTACGGCCCCACAGCGAATATCGGCAGGTTTTTCTCCACTATCGGGCTCACGCTACTGCCGCACTACAACCCCGCCGATTTTATACGTAAGTCCTCAAATATTGACAAAAAAAAACAAACATCAAATCTTCAGTGAATATGGAACTTAAAAAATCGGTACAATTTATTTCACAATTTAATTCATCTACAAGATGTAAGAAATAATTAAAAGGTTCCCGATCAGGATTAAAGTAATACGTTCCACAGTTTGCTTTTGAATATTGTTAATGAGTGAAATTTATTTCATAATTTCATCCATCTGCAAGACGTAATATATAATTAAAAGGTTCCCGATCAGGATTAAAATAACACGTTTCGCAGTTTCCTTTTGAATATTGTTAATCAGTGAAATATATTTCATAATCAAATCCATTCACAAGATGTAATAAATAATTAAAGGGTTCCCAATCTGCATTAAAAGAACACGTCCCGCTGCCTCCTTTCGAATATTGTTAATCAATGAGGTTTACTTCATAATTTAATCCATCTGCAAGATGTAATAAATAATTAAAAGGTTCCCAATCAGGATTAGAATAACTCGTCTTACGGTTCCATTTCGGATATTGCTAATCAGTGAAATTTATTTCATAATTAAATCCATCCACAAGATGTAATAAATAATTAAAGGGTTCCCAATCAGGATTAAGATAACTCTTCCCATGGTTCCCTTTCGAATATCGTTAATCAGTGAAATTTATTTCCTAACTTAATCCATCTACAAGGTGTAATAAATAATTAAAGGATCACCGGATCAGGATTAAAACGACACGTCTCACGGTTCCCCTTGAAATATTGTTTCAGTGGAGCAAATAAAGGGTCCGGAGGAGGTTCGAGAGCGAATCGTTGCCGCGGCGAGGAACGCGAGACAGGGACCTGACTGCCCGCCGGAACTTCGTTCCGAGTACAATCCAAGCCAGCATCCGCTCTGCGACCATCTGATCCATTATCACGAGCACCACATCAGCCACAACGGTATTGCATAGTTCTTAACCGGTCTAAAGCGTCTGCCGTGTGCACGCCCACGGATTATCGCGGATGTATCAGGCTGGAACGGTTTGTGGTTCCAGTTAAGTAGCTTAAAAACTCCCGGATCGATCTTCGCTAGATGGTGTTTCCAGGTCAACGCGTCCGACGGTGAAATGTCTTGTAGACTGAAGAATTTTCGGCCCTGCTTGGTTCTCTTGATAAACGATCATTAAATTGCGAATAAAAAAAGTTATGTCGCACAATTCTATTATTAATATCTGAGGGAATCTCTATTCGAACTCCCGTTTGATCAATTAAAATTCCCGGACTCAACTATCTCCCCGGCGGGTTAACATAATTTATATATATATGTTGGTAGCACGATTTACGTAATTCATATTTGCCATGCTTATTTTGCGGGGCAACGTGTTCGTTGGCCGCGGGAATGCGAAGCATTGTAATCCGTAATCACGCGTTCGCCGCGGAGATACCGAGTATCTCGCTTGGCCGAATATTTCCTCCGGCGTCGTTTGATTAACGGTTTATAAATGGACGCCGCGGGCAATAACACGGCGATTGTTTTTTCGCCGCGGCGAAGTGTGTCGGGCCGAGGGGATGATTCTTTCGTTCTCCCTGCGCCCCTCCCGCGCGAGGAATCGCGGGCAATCAAAGGTCGAGTCGATCCGTGGAGAGGGATATTAAATGTTGAGAAACCGCGCGTGCTGAATAATCGTTGAATAATTCAGTTTTACTTCGTCCAGGCTCGATTGATTTATTAAATAGTAGAGCATACGGTTCAAATAAGGGTCTAAATACGGGCTAGTTGAAGTTTAAGCACCACAGCTCTACGGTTCAACAAGCAAAGATAGCTGGGGGAAACAGATAACGGCTTGTATTTGCTTTGTTAACGCGATACGTTGTAAAATGTGTCATTTCACTTATTTTACTATCGTAAAAGATTTTACGGGGAATGTCTGTTTCATCGTCTTAACAATAATCCGTCGAACTAGCAGCTAATTCGCCAGGAGCAAATCTTGAAGTATTGCTGATATCGGAAACTTTTTTTAAACATAAATTGTCTAATGAATGGAATCGCACAGTAACGACTGACACCGCTCTAAGCATTCCTGGTCAAGTGCTCCAAATCTGGGCTGCGGGGTGAAATTTATAAGGGATAGTAGCCAGACGAGGAGGATTCGAGTTGCATATTTTACAAGGGGCTTTCCTCTGGAGATCTGGAAGAAGAAGTTTCGGTGCAGCATTCTTAAAAGACATACGCCCACGTTTGCAACTGTTGTAAATAAACTATCGGCATTTAATAACTCTTCTCAGCAGCATTTGGAAATGCTTAAAAATATTTCAGTCGGAAGGTATGCGGTGTTTCCTTTTAGATTATTTCAAGGGTGGCCCATATTTAAACCACACTTTTAAAGACGATCATTTTCACTCTTATTTTAAATACCTATTTGCTAGGAAGCTCGATCTTTGCTCAGCTTATTTGAACGTTATATTATATCACGAACATGCTGCAAATATTCACTGCGGTGTTGCGTTTTAAAAATCTTCCACTGGATCGGCAATAATATTTGAAACAAAGGTGCTAGCCCATATTTGTACCACTTCCTTTATTTAAAAATAGGTGATCGATAGACGGCGGACTTTTATGCAAATTTAAATTCTCGGTAATATAGTAAAAAAGCAGAACTTTGGTAGAGATAATTATTTCACCTACCAGGTATTATAAAACGCACTATACTGTTAACAATTTGTATATTTATTCATATTAAATGCATCCTCTGCAATGATGCACCTTTAAATGTTCTCTAAACGCATAAAAGGCCGCAGTCTAGTGGTCAAGATGAAAAATCATTTAACTCGGATATCATACAACTCCTTCGACTCTGCATTTCAATTTCATTTATTAAAAGGGTTAAACGCACCCTCCTTTCATTTCCTTCCATCCTCGCGCCGTCGTAGAACAATAGGTACATCATTTGACTCGTTTCTCTTCTCGGTCGGTTGTGTCGCACCGCTTTAACCACCGTCCGACTGCTGGCGAACCACCGTTTTGTGGTCGCCGCGTGGCTCAAAAGTGGTCCGTCTGTGTGTTAGGCCTTAGAGAGGGTCGAAGCATCTCTAACCCCTTCATTGTGTCCGTGATTTACAGCGAAGGAAGACGAGGGCCGTACGCTGTGGTTAGACACGCAGAGCCATGCCAGCAGTAGTGCCAGTTCCGCGGACGAAGACTGTGCCTGGCAGTGGCCCACCAGTTTCTGGTCGCAATTCAAAGTGAGTACCAATTTTGCAGACGTTTCCAATGGCCAGGCACGACGAGCCCGCAGTACGCAGAATCTTCGTGCAGCCTGTTAGAATTTCCGCTCTTCGCTACGACTCCCATAGTTTAGAAGATAAAACTGCAATGTATGTAGGTGTTCTAAAAAAATGATGTTACCTGAAAGAAATTGCGGGGTTTAGAAAGTTCTATAAACCTTAATCAAGTCCTCGCATTTCTTATTCCTGATTGCAATATTATTTTATTAACAATTCCAAATAGACGCGGATTGTTTAAATGATGCTACCTGAAAGCAATTGAAGGGTTTAGAATATTCTACAAATCTTAATCAAACCATCACATTTCTTATTCCTGATTGCAATATTATTTTATTAGCAATTCCAAATGGACGCAGATTGTTTAAATGATGCCACCTGAAAGAAATTGCGGGGTTTAGAAACTTCTACAAATCTTACTCAAGTCCTCGTATCTCTTATTCCTGATTGCAATATTATTTTACTAGCAATTCCAAATAGACGCAGATTGTTTAAATGATGCCACCTGAAAGAAATTGCGGGGTTTAGAAACTTCTACAAATCTTAATCAAGTCCTCGCATCCCTTATTCCTGATTGCAATATTATTTTATTAACAATTCCAAATAGACGCGGATTGTTTAAATGATGCTACCTGAAAGAAATTGCGGGGTTTAGAAAATTCTACAAATCTTAATCGAAACATCGCATCTGTTATTCCTCATTGCAATATTATTTTATCAGCAATTCCGAGCATGTAGATCGTTTTAATGCAATCTATTTTTGTTACGTTAATTTCTTTTCTTAATGCAGCTCCTTGTTAATGTTATGTTACGAGAAAGATTTAAAGAATGTTTGGACGGGTCCGATGGCAGTTTTTATTAAGAAAAAGGTGAAAATTGCTCGGCTGGAATTTACGAAGCTGTGGTAGGAGAGCATTTACGCCTCTGAAGGCCGAAGAAATGTATCGTTAAAGAACGAAACGAACCGGACTCGGTTCCGTTATTTCTCGAGAAGTGACGTCAGTTTGGTAATTGAAAACAGAATCGTCACGAGATCGTCCCGGGTGACGCTCCGGTTCTCTTTAACTTTCTGATTTCACTTCCCTTGCCGTGTTGCAGCGTGCCAACTTGCATATACCTTCCATTTACCCGTGCAATCTTTTCTTCTTCAGAACAAAAATTTCCCCGCAAAATACTGACAAATAAGTTAATCACTTTCATAGGGCCTTTATTAATTTCACAAAACTTTATTCCCTCGTGTGATTACATTAGGTACACGATAACGACTAATTCCTGTGGCAAAGAATTCTTTCGCTGCATAATTAAAAGCGTAATCTATATCCATGGGATGATCACGATTAAATGGAGTGCAAACGATCAACGGCGGAAACGATGGTTAGGCAACTTGATATGGACTTGAGGCAACGCGAGGAGATGAAAAAGTTCGATCGCGTCGCGCGTTTAATAGAGCATGCGAGCCGTAATATGAAAATTTAGACGTACGGCCTGGTATGCCTGAGATAATAACGAGGGAAATGGAAATGACATCAGGATTCAAGTTTAAATGCTTGCGTCAAATTCGTATCGCGTGGCAATCGACGTTTATACGCCTCGCTGTAACGCGTTCCAGATAGCATAGGAGATAAATGCTGGAGCACCCATTGTGAGACTTAGCAAAAATATCTTGATGAACGTTCTCTGTAAATAAATTACTTTATCCTGACAGGAAGAACGGTATAAAAAGGAAAAAAAACAGTAACAGTCGTTCTCTTATGATTAATTGGGATATTAATATTTGTAAATTGATATAAATTGCTGCGAATTAAAGTGAGAGTGCAACGTAAGTTGAACAAAGTATTGATTGTGTGCTTAAGATTAATTGGAACACAAGTGTCATTAATTTTTGTAAGAATTATTTATATTGAAGATTTAAACCCAGAATTAAACTGATAATCTGTACAATTTGTAACACCGATTCCAGTGCAATCTTCAGCAACAGCTTTGGTCCAGGGTCAAAGATCTTTGGATCGATCCTGTCGATATGCCGTTTAATTGAGTAATTAACGATACATCGCTCGTTACACGGTTAAACGGCGCGCATACATAGGTGTAATTTAAAGAGGCCTTCGGAGCCAGCATTGTGAAACTTCTGCGTTCTATTTCCTCACGGTCGCTTGATATAATTGAGCTGCACCAAAGAGGTGTAACGAGCAACCTTGCATTGTGACATTGTCCCGCACGGAGGCAGTATTCGTATCGTGTGCTCGCTGCGCGATTAATAACGATACAATCGCGCATGTTGCTCGTTCGCTCGTTTCATTTCCCTCGCGATTTATTTGTCTGGCGAATAAAAAAAAAAGAAAAGAAAACAGAAATTCGTGTCTCACTCTTTTATGTTACAATGATTTAAAAGAAGGGGGATGCAGAAGGACTTTCTTAACGCTTATACATTATACATAATGCCGTATTGATTTTTGATTCCAGGTATTGTCAGAACGAAACTTTCAAGAGGCACGGCCACGAATGCTGTCCCGTTTGAACTGGCTGCAAACCATCGCGCTCGGTTTGCTCGCTGGACTGCTGTGGCTAAGGCTTCCCAGAACCGAAGCAGCACTTCACGACATCCAGGGATGGATGTTCTTCAGCACCACGTATTGGATGCTGTTCGCGCACTTCAGTGCGCTCTCCAGTTGTAAGTCTCTTTTTGTACGGAGTCGCACTTCGCCAATTCGATCAATATTTGATTCCTCGACAATTTATTTTTGTCCTGATACAAAAGGAGAAGCATGATTCTTTATTCAATTTTATGATCAAGGATAAATAAATGCTTCCCTTTGACACGCTGGTACTTCACTTTCTTTTATTCCATTAACTTTGGCGTTTCGATAATTTTGATTCCTCGAAAATTGATTTGTCCTGATACAAAAAGAGAAATATGAATACCCAATTTTATGATTAAGGATAAATAGATTCTTTTCCTTGACAAGCTAGTATTTCACTTTCTCTTATTTCATTAACATTGGCGTTTCGATAAAGTTTGATTCTTCGTAAATTCATTTTGTCCTGGTCCCAAAAGAGAAATATGAGAAAGCTGGTACTCTACGTTTCTTAATTGTTTTACGTTTATTATTTACGTACAGTTTCTTACGTTTTTCTTTTTACGTTTTTTATTATTATTTACGTTTCCTATTGTTCTTTTATTATAATCTATCGCTATCATAATTATTGTCTCTGTTATCTCGCATTATTCTTGAATTCCTCCATTAATTATTCGTTACTGCGACTGCGGTGCTCAACAATTAACTGAAAGTCCCTCTGAAACTCTTAATTCCCTTAATCCTTTCCTCGCTACTTGCTTCTGAACATGATTCACCATCTACATCCGAGTTTTCCGAATGATTCGAAAATGGAAAATAGAGGAGCTAGTTGATAAAAGCTCGCGGACGGAAAGTTCTCAGGTGGTGTCGACGAATGCTTGCGCAACGCCGGCGACAGCCCAGTCAGATATGAGGTAGATTGGTTAATTGAGCGGAGACGACGTGACGCAATGAATCGGCCATTCAGCCGAACCGCGCTTTTTTTTTTATTGCAAAGATTTGCAAAGGACCAGAAGAACGGTCAATCAAGAACGTTAGTATGTAGGTCGTGCCGTGACCCACTTATCACCCGCCACGGTAATCGAGGCCCTTTTGTCCGCTGGGCGCGAATCTTAGAATGACCATGAAGAACCTCGGTCCGGGAATCGGACTATGAAATGATATTAGCGGAAGGGTCGCTTGGTATCCATACTTTCAATTGCTTCTTTATTTGACCGTTCGCTGGCCGCGCTTAATAATTAAAGGCCGCCGTTTAATACTTTGCTATCCATCTAATGACTACTGCCACGAGACTATAAAACCCGACAATTATTTATTGTCCGCGGCTGGATGCAGTTCATTGGCGATTACTCTAAGTGTAAATTTGACCACGGCAATGATCATTTACCCTCCACCCTTATTCGTATAGCTGTTTGATTTCTCCTTTGACGAGTACCAGCTTCTCATTCTGTTCGTTAGCGTCGCGTCTAAATTTCGTCTTCTCACTTTCAGGAATAGCTGCGAGATTAAACACGCGAGCCGAATTTCTGTTTCAGTTCCTCCGGAACGCGAGGTCATCAACAAGGAGCGGCTGTCAGGATCGTATCGGCTCTCGGCCTATTACCTGGCCAAAATGGTCGGCGAGCTACCCCTTACGATTACGCTGCCCGCGGTCTACCATATCATTAGTTACCCGATGTTGGGCTTCCACAGTCCGGCGGTCTTCGTCACTCTGCTGGCGTTCCTGTTACTCAACACTGTCGTCGCACAAGTACGTCCCCCTTTTCTGCATTCTCCATCTTCAATAGGAACTAACGCACCAAGAAATGGCTAGGAAGAAGTTAAATGGCGATGATCAATGTTTGGCACACCAGAGATCTTTTATTGGACCCTACAAAATCAGAGAATGGTGGTCGTCTCTTTTTTTCAATTTATCGTAACAGTAATATGATAACTGGTTCACGGTGCGTATCAATGCATCGCTGCACCAGCAACGGTGGAGTGCTTTCGCGATCGTGGCGAACGATTTTTTTTTGCCACTCGCAAACAGCAAGAATTTTGCGGTTTCCTCTTTTTTTTTTTATTTACTGTCGCCACCCTTCCCCTCTTCGACACTGTCCACCTACGGTTCAGTACTAAGCCATTGCTGCATGAAAGGCAACCGCGATTTACTTTCAAAACCACCTACATGCATATTGACGGAAATGAGCAAACTCTCGCCTTTCACAATATGCCGGTATGTAATATCACTGATCGAATCGTTCGAACATGTGTATTCCATAGCGGCCCTAGGTTCCTGAATCGATATCTTTTTTTTTTTGAAGGAACGAATCTATATCTTCTTTGCAGAAAATAATTTATCAAGTTCCTATATGACGTATAAATAAATCTAATTTTTAATGGAATCCATTGTAGGAGTTGTAAAATTATCAGAGTTGAATTATATATTTCGTCTTTTTTCTTTTTGGAACAGTATTTGATTATTAATATGAATTTTCATTAAATCTAATCTTAAATCTAATTCATAATAGAGTCCATTTTGAGAGTTAATTGTAAAATTGTCAGAGTTGAATTATATATTCGTTTTTTCTTTTTGGAATAGTATTTGATTATTAATATGATTTTCCCTTAAATCTAATCTTAAATCTAATTCTTAATGGAATCCATTGCAGGTAAAATTATCAGTGTTGAATTATATATTTCGCTTGTTCTTTTTAGAATAGTATTTGATTATTAATATGATTTTCCATTAAATCTAGTCTTAAGTCTAATTTTTAATGGAATCCATTGTAAGAATCAATTGTAGGATTATCAGAGTTGAATTATACTTTTCGTTTTCCTTTTCGGAATAGTATCTGGTTTTATTATTGTGATTGTTTATTACATTAGTATCATTATACTTTTTGCCGCTATGTTTTATACGGCCTAAACAGGAATCTTTGTCTTGCTTCTTCTTTCCAGAGCGTGGGATTTTTCGTTGGCGCATGCTGTCTGGACCTTCAAGTTAGTATAACAGCGTCCGCGCTTTACACCCTCGCGACGCAATTACTCGGCGGCTATTTGGCGACGACCGTTCCACCCTGGCTGGCATGGGCCAGATACGCGAGTATGGTGCACTACGCCTACCAAAATATGCAGATCCTGGAGTTTGGCGTCGGCGAGCCTATCGCGTAAGTGGGAAACACGAAGTATTGTATAATTTTATTTATCGCTGTAATTCAAAGGAATATTAACTACAATAAAAACTCCTTCTCTGAACGAAAGCCATCCAAATCTCCAATCGGGTGAAGTAGATGGTAGAATGAAGAGAATGGGAGAGGCTGTATTACTTACACTAGCAAAGAATATTATGTAATTACATAAAAAATGGAATACAATTGCAGGACAAAACGATTAAATAGTAAAATCAAATACTGACATAGCGGGGGGAAAGAAATAAGTACACGATAAGACAATGAAGATTACCTACTGAACGAGAATAATTACCAGAATCATTAGTATAATCATTCCAACGCGTTATCGAGCATAAAATACAGAAAGGCGCGAGAAACGACATAAGTCGCACCATAGATAATATACAAAAAACGAAAACAAGTGAAAAAAACCCAATTACAAGCTCTAAATTTTAATCATCGTCACAGTTTACTTAAACAGTTCCTCCTAATAACAATTTTCCGTCTGACCCGCAGATGCTCGCAGCCAAGCAAGTTCGCCGCGTGCAGGAACGCGACGACGATACCAGTGTCCGCGATCCTGGAGAGCCAAGGCGGCGCCAGGGGATCCGGTCTTCCTCTATGGGCGAACACCGCGATCCTCCTTGCGTTCCTCGTCGTATTCCGCACCCTTGGCTACCTGGTGTTGCGCTACTACCGCGTGCCCAAGTGAACCGGCTGAACGGGAGGCGAACGTTATTTCTACCGCTGCCTGATCCACGACCGGATCTGCCCGAACGACGGACGTCGGGGACGGCGTCGCCGCCCTAACGGGGAACGCGGTCCGCGCGAAACATTGCCCTCCCCCCCGTCGACCCTTCGCTTCGCCACGGCGGCGAGCAAGCCCCGTTGGGCGAAAGTTTATTTTTCCACGAAACTCGGCTCGTTCGATTGGCCGAACACGATCGATAACCGCAGGTGGCGGCCGAAAGATACGAAACGTTCTCGTGGATGCTGCGTTTTGAAACGTATCCGACGAGTAGCCGCGATCATTCGAAATTCTTTTGATCCTGGGAATATTTCATTGATATCCTCTCGACGAGGAGCGGAACGTCTTTTTGTTCGATGAACGGCAGGAATGTTTGGCGACGTTTCGCCAAGGGAATACTGACCGTCTCGTCGCGAAACGATCATTCGCTTCCGGTATTTTTCTCTCTAAAAGCCACCTGCCAGCCACCGATACCGCTATTTTAATCACGATTGCGATTAGCGACTATTTTCTTTATTCACCGTACACGCATCTCGCAGTATAATATGTACGCATAGAATACCTCGGACAGAAGAAGCGACGTAAAGCGAAACGAAGGGGTCGCGCGAGAAGGTGCGGCGGGCACACCGGAGGGCTTCCGGTCGTTCCCCTTAGCGCCGGCGGCGACGAGACACGCGCACGGACGCGTCACCAAGAGACTCGGCGAAGACTATTATACATACACACATAAGATTGTACACGTAGGGACTTTATACGTATAAAATATACATACATATTATATATTCACGCGGAATAAAAGTATGAGCGTGTGAGGGGAAGAATGCAGAAACTCGCGGGCTCTGTTGTTTTAATTTTCTTGCGGCAACAAGGGTATATAATGATAGAACGAATACGTGTGTGAACGTGTGCGCGCGAGGGAAACCACGCCGGTAGGGTTGAAAGGGACGGGAGCGAATGGCGGAAGGGCGAGAGTGGCATTTGTTTCTTTTCATTTTTCGAGCCGACGTCGGGGCGAGCCGACTGAAGGCAGATGTAACGAACACGCTCGCACGACGAGGCGATCTCCTGCGCGCGGAACCAGCGCGGAAGACGCGTGCGCGTGCGGAGAAAGGTAACGAATTCGCTTACGCAAAGGGACAAACAAATAGGCACGACGTTTTTAATCTTAGGAGGATACGAAACGGGAAAAATATGGTCCGCGTTCGAATCCTTTTACTTTTACTACGCTGAATCCACCGCTACCGAGACGATATTCCACCTCCCCGCCCCCTCCTTTAGCTGATAAAGTGGACAAGCTGCCGCTTAATTCTCATCGACCATAATGACCACACTCTACTTCTGACGTGTGTGGTAGTAACTTCTTTCTTATCAAACGGACGCTGTAAGAGCGCGCGAGGGATATCGAGCGAGAGACTACCGTTCGTGTGACGAATATAAATATACGTACACATGTGAATAGGCTGCTGAATCGTCGTGGATTTGTAGAAAGTGGAGGGCGAGGAAAGTGTAGGAAGGGATGAACGAGCGACAGTGGAACGAGTGTGCCGCGCGAGAATGAAGGAAACGAAACGTACGGGGGATCGGACAAGTGAATTGAGAAAAAAGATCTCTGGCGGGGAACGGAGGTACAGACACACGGAGCTTTATAGGAAAATGATGAATAATCGCGCGTCGTGTGTCGCGGACGGAAGCGTGAATAATTGTGTCTCGCAAGGGAACATTTTTGGCACTGTGTGCGGAATATCGTTTAGAATCGATTCAGGGCTGGCTATGCGAACGATTCAGATTGATCTTGTTGAAAAGTTGTTGACCCCCCAGGGGTGATCTATGTGATTTCTTCATTTCTAGAGACGTTAACGCGAAAGGGATCCAAATGAAACGTTTTTAGCGAGCGGTGTATTAAATCATTTGCCAATTTGTGTATATAGAAATTATATATATATATACATATACGGATATATTATATATATATCATAATTATTATTATCGATACTATTATTAATATTATTTTTATTATTATTACGTTATTATCATCGCATGTACATGTGAACCGCGGACTGAACGAGGAGGCACGCGATCTTTTTCTTCTCTCTGTTTTTTTTCCATTCTTGTACGCGTTGACAGAAAAATAGTAACGACACGATAAAAGAAAAAAAAACAATACCACAACGCGAAGGACTGTTAAACTTTCTACACATTCTAGCCAGAGATATCCTCCTTATCATCAAACGATCCGCTTATAAATATGATGCGCCGGCGATCAAGAAAATAGGAAGTAGACCACTAAAGGGGGCGGAGAATCGCAGCGAAAATTCTCTTTTCCCCCCCGGAATCGCATGAGCAAAAGTCACCGAGAGCCGGTGCTCGTTATAGTTAAAGGGTTAGACCAAAAAAAAAAAAAAAAGGGAGAAAAACCTGTGTGTTTCATACTCGGTCAAACGGACTGCGTTTCGATTCCTGTGCGACGAACCGGACGGCTCGCCGAGGGTCGCATCGTGGGCCGTAGGGTCCACGAGTACGCGTTCCGTAGCTTTCCCGGACCGTGCATTCGATTATTATTCGATTTGGGAAACCGTCGCTGGTTCGCCGCCTTGCATATCACCCCGTTCGGTCAGTCCGGCGTCTGCTTCCTCGGAGAAGAACGAGAGACGGCGGGAGACAATGTGCGTATGCGTTGAGAGGAGAGGATTGAAACGAAGGGAGAGGGTACGCGGGTGCTGATCGAACGGTCATCGATTATCAAGGACCCGCGACGGGATTCGTCCGGCGCACGCACGATGCAATATCCACCAAGTGTTCAATTGTGTTCGATGTCGAGAGAGAGAGAGAGAGAGAAAGGGGCGGTAGGGGGTTGAAAAGGACGAGTTTCCTCCCAATGAATTGTAGAGTCTTAAGGGGAGAGTCGAGAGGCGGGACGTGTATCGGGACAAACAACAAGGGGTATACCTATTTAATGTAGCGTTGACGTTTAAACAAAGATTTGGCTGTGTCAATGTCAGTAACAGATTTATTCGTTCTTGACGCTTTCTGTTTTCTCCACTGAAACGATTTATTCGAGCGCGAGAGGAAGGCGGGCGAGGGGAGTGTGAACGAGAGGGAGGGAATGATGGGCGGAAAGAAAAAAAGGAAACAATCGACGAGCAAAATTGGTGAATGCATCGATAAAGGAAAGGGCGAGGAAGGCGCGGCGCGCGTTAATTTAGGAAAGAAAGTGGGATCCGATCGATGAATCGCTTTCCTCGTCCCCGGCTGGATAAATCGCGAAGGAGAAAGACGACGCTTCCTTCATCGTCCCCTGCGATCATTCTGACGAGAATCTTGTTTTTACCACTTACGCGAGCGAATATTATACGAATATGTCACTGCCATGGAGGAAATGCTACGGTCGCAGAGATCTCGATGTGGAAATCGTTTTAGAAATTATGTCAATATGTTCTGTGAGTAATGAGAGGAAGAATGTTAGACTCCGTTTCGTTATGGGAGGGATCATTTTGCGCGTTACTCGTGCCCGATGTTGCGAAACTGTATTTATCTCGATTTAGCGAACGCTAATTACTGTAAGTTTGTAATAAAGTGTTTTTTGAACTACATTCTTAGCGTGTGTCGAACTTAAACAAATTGTGCGTGCTCCGCGCGATGAAATGGATTGTAAGAGAGCTGCATATTGATCGACGGAAATGTATAACGACGGTTTATTTCAATTGATCGGGATCTATGGACAGTGCGCCGCTTGAAATTTGTCCAATTTCAACTCTTGAACGACGAATGACGAAGCATCGTGGCTTTTATATTTTTCCAAAGCGTGTATTACTGCATCTTTACCCGTCGTAGCTGTTTGCCTTCGAAATAATTCATGTTTGCGTATCATTCGTATTAACCGGATTATCATAATTCGAATATTAACACCGCATCGCTATATCTCTTTTATAAATCAAGGAAAATTTGATTCGTTACTCTGTGTAACGCCTTCATCCAAATCGTACGGCTACTTCGTAATTGTTTAAACCGGACATACCACGCGTCCCCGTGTTACTCATTTATCCGCAGAACATATTGAACAAAAAAGAATACCGAGCCAATGGCAACAGACGAATCCCAACAGCGGAAAGACTGTTAAGCGTTCCCGCGTCTCTCGGAGAAATCTAAACGCGAAACTCTGCCGCGAGGAAAACACTTTTCCCCGCGTCTCGCTGCCTCTCCTCGTCGCCTTTTTGTGCCGACTGCATTGCGCCCGCGAGAAACGGGACACGAGCTTTCTCCGACCGGCAAAGGAAAAGCATTTTCCTCGAGGAACGTTTTCCATCTCGACGACAGTAGCGTCCATCCGTTCCCCCCCTATCTTCGGCGTTCTTCGTATCGACGCCTTTCGAGCGAGCTGCATCGCTTTCTCCACTTGTCGGCGGCAAGTAAACGACTCCTTCGAAGACGAGTCTCGACAAGCAGATCCGCGGTGTTAAGCGGGCGAGCGAAATACAGAGAGCAAATACAAGTGATACAGAGAACAATGTAAAAGGTACCGTTAGGGGTAGCACGGGTTGGAGCGAGAGATAGAAAAGAATCGCTGCGCACGTTGCACCAATTAGTGCTGGCAATTGTAATCTAAACAGAGAGAAGCAATTAGTGCTGGCAATTGTAATGTAAACAAAGAGAAACTTGATTGTTGTTACGATCGCATGGACTTTGAACCGCTGCAACTCCGAAGATACGAATTATTTTTTATCCTGTCGAGCCTCGTTAGAAGCGCGATTTCTTCCCCCCTTTGAAACGGCTCTTCGTTGAACTCGATACGACTTCCGGTTCCTGAGATATCGCCGTGCAAAGGAACGGGTAATTCCTCGCTACGCGCCGCGTCACTGACCCGCTGACCGAGTTTCCCACGCAGGTGTCAACAGAGTCAGCGCGTTCTGTCCAATTCCAGGGAAATACGTAAACGATAACAGACGCCGACTCCGCGAATTCTCGCCGATTCCAGGGGAAAATGTAGGTCACGTCGCGACATTTAAACGCTTATATCTCGGAAACTGATTGGGATATCGGAATGGGCCAGACGGCGAATTGAAGGGTACACCCCTCGCTATCTCCTGACATATTTTTGTTTCAAATAAATTCCACATTCCTCTTTCCTGTACTTTCGTTCAAACTTAATCATAAGAAAGAAAGCAAATGATTATTTTCCAAGCGGCGCCTCGAGAAAATTGGCGACGCAAATGTAATCGCCGGCGGCGCGAGCCTTTCTTCTCTAACTTCGGCTGCGACTCCTCGGGAGGCGCACTATGGCCACAATTCTGTACCGTTAGAGCATAACAAAAAAGCCATACGATTCGTGTCGTGTGCGATGTCATTTTAATTGTCATTTAATTTCACGAAGATTAAAGAAACACTAACGGAATCGTGTTCATTGCGCACAGACGATGCACATTGTGTATACAAATCCGCGTGACGACCGTAATCACTCGAGGGAATAGGGATACGCTAAGGGGTACAAATGGGCCTTTCGGAAGCGATCTTCTCAAGGGGCTGTCCGTGCCCCGTCCGTGCCACGGCCAAATATCAGAGACTAGAAACTGTGGCCGTGCCCCAGACGAGCTACTAAAAGAAGAAAACGTAATTGTTCACTCGACCGTAAAGATTTACGATTTCATGCATCTCTCTCTCTCTCTCTCTCTCTCTCTCTCTCTCTCGTTCTCGGCGTGGCGAATTTAGAAAAGAAAGTGGGGATAGCGATTCGGTTCTTTCAGGGCAGAATCCAGTCGGTTCCTTCGGAACACTACTGTATCGGAGACTCGAATCGTTTCTCCGAGCAACGTGTCCTGAACACTTTTATACTCTCATTGTACAGACTCTACACAGCGTCCCGACATTTGTATACGTTTACACATCGCGTTTTGTACAGCGGACAGGACCACCTAGCTATCGACCGTTCACGCGTAGAACGGTGTGAAATTCTTGTATCGTGCAACGTCCGGCAGGCAAATTTCACGTTTTGTAATGGAACGAATATCCGTCGTCATCGAGTGAATAGCGCGAACGTCGTTCTCGCGCGCTTCTCGCATTATGAAACTGTCGAGCAATAAGACTGAGAAACATTTTTTTATACGTAGCGGATCGTGTATTCGGGTTATTCACTCGAGCCTTAACGGGCCCACGCGACGTTCGCGGACCTCGTGATAGAATTAACACGGCCAAACTCTCTCCCGACGGTATCTGTCACGTTTCTTCTTGCTCCGGTGATCGGATGTTTGAAACGGCAGGCGAAGGGTGCGAAGGGGGAAAGTTTCAGCGAAATTAGACTCGAGGCTGTGGATTAGCGGTAATTAATCCAGTACATTGAGACAGTAAGTCTAAACTTGATTTGACACGAGTTCTGCACCGAGCAAAATGTTTAGAGATCCGACGAAGGGGTTCACTTTAAAAGGAATGAATTTAAACGCGCGATGTTGAATGATTTCTAATTAAATAATCGTCCAGCTCCTTTATCATTAATTATTGGTAGACGTCGGATTTCTATGCAAATTCGTATTTTTGAGGATGTAGTAAAAGAAAGTAGAACTTTGGAAGAAAATTATTTCTCTTGCTAGATATTATAAAAAGCATAACGATTATGGATATTTCGTATATTTTCTCAGATTACGCGCATTCTGTCCAATTTTGCATGTTTAAATTTTCCAGAAATGCATACAAATCCGGAGTCTGATTATCGGATAACAAAGCGAACACGGGGACACGATTCAAGTATTTGTCACTGCGCGGAGGAAGATTTCCGTTTCTAAATATAACAGAGAAAAAGAAAGCCTGTGAGAAGTACTTCTGACAAAATGCAAACAAAATGACAGGGGTGGCCTCTTGTATGGCCCCGAGCGAGGGACTAATTTCACAAGGGGCCACAGCATCCCCTTTTCGCAGGGATGAAAATCTTGAGGGGGCCCCGGACGTGATACGAAACGCGCGACTGTTTCGCTTTACAAAAATAGTGCCTTTTCTTTTTACTAAAGACTCTGTTGTTTGTGCCAAGTCGAATTCAAGGTATACATGCGTACACGCAGACACATTTCACGCGCACAGATAGGGATGTGCGTTCGAAAAAGAACGAGGGGTACAGGGACGAAGGGAAACGGTACGAGGGAGGGAAGACGTGGTGTGTATCAAGCAGGGAGGCGATAGAACAGGGGAGAAAGTAACGAGTCGGATGAAAAGACCGAACAGTAAGGGTGGAATCAAAGGGGCGAAGAATTGGAAAGGGGATGCGCTTGGGTCGTCTGCGATTTTTCATGGGGGTTGACGCGGACTGTGGACGTGTTTCTTCGCTGAAACGCGAGACGGTGAATTTCATCGGGGAGCAGCACGAGCTCTTGCGCAATTAATATTCCACTCAGTGATCATACCCGGTTAATTAAAACAAGACAAGCTTAAGGGATGGCTTTCATTTTAACGAATAGCGTTTTCCTTTTCATTGCTTTATACGATTAGGTGTAATACGATACCCCCCGCGCGTTTAACGACAGGGTACATTATTTATACAATTGCACAGAGATTTTCTACAATCCCCGTGGAATGAATTATAGTCGGCATTATCGAACAAGGACGTACGATTCCGCCTCGTAAAATTGGAACGACTGCACGATTCCGTGCGGTCGTGAATTTTTTCTCGAGCTTTGTATTCCAATGGCAAACGCGCGGGTGAAGGAAAATGTAATTGGGATCATTGTGAATATATTAGGAGATTGTGTAATAAAGGTCCGAGATACATTACTGAAGGCTATCGAACGGAGTGTAACAATATTTCGACGAGAAATCCTGCGTCGATCAACGACGAACTCGTGCGAGCAAACAACGGATCTGCGCGATTATTGCCAATAG
The DNA here is from genome assembly GCA_023838395.1 of Holcopasites calliopsidis. Lineage (NCBI taxonomy): Eukaryota > Metazoa > Arthropoda > Insecta > Hymenoptera > Apidae > Holcopasites > Holcopasites calliopsidis. The sequence goes on from JALHAQ010000008.1 coordinate 4,765,963, forward strand.
TAAAAGTACCGTGAAGACGTAAAACAAAAATAATAATATAATATGATACACGGGAGCATACGAGAGACCGGAAAATATCGAAGAAGATGGAGTAAAGAGGACAGAATGGGTCGAATGAGGGATGGAACGGCCAGGAGGGCGCGTTTCGAATAATCCAGGAGAAAAACTGAAGTTGGAGGGAAGTAGGACGATTTTCCGTGTGCCGAGCATGTATGAATGAGGGAGGGAGAAGCAGCACCGCGGGACAAGCGGAAATGAGAAATGCCAAAAAGTGTTCCACTGATAAACGCCACCGTGGATCACCAAATTAATAGCTATCGATAAATAAATGGTAAAATGTAGGGGATCGCGGTTAATGATCGTGTACGTAGAACGTGTGTTAAAGAGACAGGGATGAAAGTGGAGGAAAAGGGTGAAGATGTTAATATATAACTTCGATTATTACCGTTATAGATATACATATGTGGAAGCGTGTATATAAAACAAAGTACACAGAGAACGAGGAGCACACGGGGACACGCGCGGTAGTATATTTATCCATCGCACATTGACTATCGATAATTAGAATACTCCATTCATACACATGTTACACGTATTAGAGGTGCATCAAATCTTATTCTATCAACGTCTGCCCAGTCAGCCAATTTCCATGGAAGAAAAGTCGAGATTGTAAATTGTACATACATGCAGGAACAAGTAAATGATACATATGCATAATACGCTGTACATTGAAATGGATAATGGCACGTCTAACACGATTATCTTCTATCGTTATTCTGATTATTATTACGCGAGATGATATTAGTTAACTGATAGTATTAGAACTGTTGCCCCGCTAAGGGAGGGGCACGTTTCTTCGTAAACATCTACCACCCCCAACGCCCTTTAGGATGAAAATTGTTGTCCATATATGTATAGAAAGAGAGTTGTAACACTTTGCGTTTATTGATCATCGTTAAACAGTTGTCATTCGAATTAGCGATAAGGATTATTATTACTAATTATTACCATTATGATTATTACGCAGTATCATATTGTATTATTACTATTATTATTCTTATTATCGTCAGGGGATTTTCACAGGAAAGTTTTTATTTGTACAGCTCTACTTTGTTAACGCTTCGCATTTGCATGTCCCGGCAGAATATTAGAATTCATTAAACGCTTGATGTTCAGAACTAGAAATTGTCAAATATTTCTAATGATAACGAGTCATTAATCAGAAATTCTTCCGTAATTGCAAAGTATGCTACGATTGAGAGTTTATATAAATTTCGAGCAATATTATTACGCGTTCACGTTATTAAAGATCTCCGTTTTTTTTTCCAAGAATGTAATTTTCACTCAACATCCGATTTCTCAAGCGTCTTGCAATGATATTCGAAACGCATAGAGTACCTTGTTTTATCGATGTTATCACCCCTCATCATCCCGTTATCCGTTTACTTCGAGGCGTGCGTGTGTACGTGTGTTGCTCTACGAGGATAAATCTGATTTGAATCGTGTGAGAAAATCGGATAATCGATTTCGACCAGCAATTCGTGTCGCAAAACAATATGTGCCCCGCTCTTTCGCCTTCTTTTGCAGCATCAAAGCGTTCCGTGTGATTAATTTGTGTTCTCCTTCTTCGATGTAGCAATTCACGGATCCCCCTTTTAAAACATTTCTTTGCGCTAGTTAATTTGTACATAAATTCGGATTTAATCGAACCGACAAGCAAGTTCGATTGTATTCCTTTTTAAATAAGAGAAAATCCTTGTTTAATCTTATCTTTGGGCTGGTTATCCTTCTGCAAAATTGAAATCGAATATTCGATCAGGAGAAGCGCGAAATACTTGGACGTGCCCGGGAGAAGCTTGTGGGGAACTTGCTTCTCGAATGTCGTCGATGTTCTTCGAGCACAGTCCTCCGACGAAACTGTGCAAAACATCGAGCATTCAAATGTTTGCACGCTTTCCTGCATTTGCGTCCCCGATAAATCAGGAACAAATTCGATTGACAAAGGTGGATCGAATTCAGGAAAGTGTACGATCCTTGCTCAAAGCAAATGTTACCATTTTATCGAGCACAATTTGAGCTTGAACGATTATTCATTAAAAGGTGAAATGAAGATGCAATTGAAAATATAATTTGGAAAATGCTAAAGTCGATGGCAATTTTTAATTATAAATTCATTTCGTGTTCCTATACATTGTCATTAATGGAGAAATATCGTTATATTCAGAAGAACTTTACAGAAATTATTCTCAACATTAACGTGCTTCTATTCCCATGGCTTCTTCATTCTTTCTACTGTTTTATAGGATATTTTACAGGTTCAGATTGTGCCCGACCAGCATAGCAGTTGTTAGTAACTAAAAACGCGCTGTTGCATGCCCCAAATGTTCGCTTCTTAATTTATAACGATCGTTGAAGAAGGGGAGAGAAAAAGATCTGGCATGGAAAGATTGTCGAAAAAAGAAGCTGCGTTGATCGAAAGAAAAACAGAATTTATTATACGTAGTTCTTCCTCGAGCGTGGATGTTATTAAGTGGCGTCGCTGGCTGTGCTGTGCAAATTGTTGAATAATAATGTGATACGTAAATGCACACTTATATATATATACGTATAAATACATGAGACATGTGTATGCAATATATACATATATATATATAAATAATCATCGGCGAACGTGGACAAATCTTTTGAAAAAAAAAATGAAGAATAGAATCGCCAACACTGTTATTGCGTGAATCCACGTCTCGACGCGATTTGCAACACATTCGATAATTCCATCGAAGCAATTAGTAAATAAACGATTCGATGATCTATCAGCGTTTTATCTTTGCGATAAAATTGAAGCGAAACCGGCAGGCCGCTCACATTTAAAACGCGCGCTCTTGTTCGATATTCCATTTAAATGAATAAATCGGTCGAACGCGATTCGCGGCCGATTTGCCCTCAATAAACAATTGCACGGACGCGGTAATGAATATAATGCGTCGATCTACATGCGATTTTGTAAAAACTGTGTTCCATCGAATAAGATACGGTCAGTCTTCATTCTTGATCTCTTTGTTCACGTTGCGTTCGTATCATTTCTTGCGCGAGTCAGTGAAACGAAAGGACACCGTAGAGAAATGGAAGAAAGGTTTTAAAAAAAAAAAGAAGAAGGAGAAACTGAAGGCATTTGTGAGCCGAGCAGTCTAGAATATAAAAATTGCTACGAGCAATTCTTCTCGGTGAGATTTCCAATTCGAAATTGGCGCCGCGCAATTCGACTTCGATATATCGCATCGATCATAGATCGTATTAGCGCGGCGGGAATCTTGATGGAATTGGAACGATCAGTCGGGAATTATATTTGTGGCGAAACACAATCCTTAAATCGGTTCGGTTCTCATATTCGCTAGGAGAATCGAACGCGCGTTTAACCGATTAATGTTGAGCTGATAAAGCGCGAATCTTTAGACTCAATTACTAGTTCAAACGTCTCTAGCGCCTCCAGCGAAAAGATTTCGAGAAACGGCGGGAAATTTGAATTCGTACAGCCGCGATCTATCGCAGTGTGCGGAGACACTTGTTTTACCGTGAAGCTATGCGCGTTACAATACTGCGAGGAGGACTATTTTGAACGTTGTACCGTGGACGGAGCTCCGGTGTTTGGTATTAAAGAGTTGCTGGCAACTTGGAGGATCGACAAAGCCGCTGATATTCGATTGCGTCTTTCGATTAGCAAATGTGTCGCGTTTAAGAGTTGATACTGGAGCACCGTCCTCGGAGCGGGTTCATTTATTACCTGTCTGTAGCATCGTCGATTTTTGGTGCATTCGTCGTGTGTGAACAGGCATTATCGTATTAGAAAATACAGGAAAGAATAGGGAAGGATTAAGAGACAAATAATACGCGTGATAGCGCAATTACATACATATGTAGGAGAGAATGGAAAGGAAATAGATTTCGAACGATCATGTTTATTATCCTTTATGAACTGTACGCAATACGAAATTGAGTATACAAAGCAGAGCAGCGAGAACCATTTGTCCTAGTCCTAGTATTCAAACTCATCACCATAATTTATAACCAATTTCAATTTAAATCTAATAAAACAATGTTATAATACCCATTTGATGTTTGATTACTCTTTATACCTATTAAACAGTTCTATGTATACATTTTATTCATTTATGTATTACATTTAATAATATATTAAGTTAATGTAATCACGACCGATCCGCCGATGCAGAACATGCGATGGCACCACGTACATACATTTTCCCGGCAAATGTTTAACTTGTAATCGATAAAACAAACTATCGATAGTTTTCGATAGCTGTGACCATCGATAGAGTTCTCCACCACTAGTAGTCGACTTTAATTAATTCAGATTAATTCAGGTGCAAGGACGGATAGTGCGAGCGTGTAAGAAATCAGCATGGGGAGCACGGAGGTACCGTCTGCTCCGAAGAAATTAAACGAGAACAATGATGTCAACGACGTTTATGGGCCGAACTTAAAGATTCTTCCGTGCAACAATCAAGTGAAGGAATTGCAGACTATATTGCGAGATAAGTAAGTGAAGAAACGAAATGAAATGAACCGACGTATTACAAGTATTACTATCTTTTTTTTTATGTTAAAACGCCGGCACGATGCCAGTCGCGTAATAATCAAATTAATCAATATAGCTCTAACCGTTTATAGAAACACCACGCGGAGCGATTTTAAGTTCTACGCCGACCGTCTGGTAAGTCTTGTTTCCTTCTTTTTTTTTTCCATTTCATTCCACGCTTTCACGAATTGTCATACATTACCGAAGTAATGTTTTAATTCCCGATAAACTTTTCGCTTGAGATTTGCAAATTGTTAAACAAGCGTACGTTTGATAAGTTTCGTTTGCTCGATAAAAAGCGCTGTGTTAATCGTGCTCATGGTACTGCGCTACACGTTACGTTTTTCTGTTTCCCCGATAGAATTTTATAGGAAAATATGTTTGCAGTTCCATTTTTTAATATTTTCCGATTGTCGAAGGAGCGATGTTAATGCCTTTCGGAATATTGTTAGAAAAATTTATTGCACGACAAATTAATCGTACGAAACATTCTTGCAGAATAAATGCAAAGTATTCTGTAAGCTACGTGCAAAGCCATTACATGCTGCATTACGAATTTCTAGATAAGGCTAGTGATAGAAGAGAGCTTAAATCAATTACCGTTTACAAAATGCGTGATAACAACACCGACCAGCGCCAAGTACAATGGTTTAAAATACCAGAAAGGGAACTGCGGGGTGTCCATAGTGAGAAGCGGAGAGGCCATGGAACAGGTGTAGTATTAATTTTATAATAATCTGTAGTTACTGATCAAATTTTACGAATTAGACTGTCCTTTTATAGGGTTTGAGAGACTGCTGTCGTAGCATAAGGATCGGAAAAATATTAGTCGAGAGTGATGTGGACACGCACGAGGCCAAAGTAGTTTATGCAAAATTTCCAGACGACATATCGGAGAGAAAAGTATTGCTAATGTATCCGATAATGAGTAAGTGAGACATTTAATATTCAGCCATGCAATTCAGAGTCATGCATATTAATCTATTCGGAATCAAAGGTACTGGGAATACTGTGATAAAAGCAATTGCTGTTCTGAAAGAACATAATGTATTGGAAGAAAATATCATTCTGTCGAACCTGTTTTGTACACCGATTGCGGCCAAGACTTTAGTCACTGCATTTCCGCAGGTACGTATTTGTCCCTCGTGCAACAAGCTGTTATATATGCTCCTTTTGCCCTATGTGACGCTCGTTAGAGATAAAATACGTTTTATTGTCATAACATTTAATGCAATACTTCTTTCTTATTCCGTTAAACTACATTTGAAGATCGCTGGTCAACTCCGAATCCTCGAATGAAGCAAAAAATTACCTTTTCCAGATGAAGATCTTGACATCGGAGATTCATAGCGTTGCCCCGAATCATTTTGGTCAGAAGTACTTTGGTACGGATTAATTATATTTTATTAGTACAGTATATCATAAGCTAGTATTTACGATAGATGAATTTACGGAAAGTCAATCGCGGAAGGTGACACGTTTATCTAAAACTACGACACCGCATAATATTTTATTACTATTAACGAAACACTAAAGAGAAATTAATATCAGCATCCTGCTTCTAGTATTGCCATCGCTGTTTTCGTATTATAAAATACGAGAATGTATGGGACGTGTTAGTATTTGTAGTATCGAATTAATGTTGAACTTTACTGTCAGCGTCATAATATTTTCGTAAAATGTGTTTCTGAATAGTTAAGCGGCAAAGACTTAATGTATTACGTTTCATTTATTACGTAGTTCTTATCACGAAAAAGGTTGAATGCAATCATGATAAATTGCATATGGTACACAAGCATAATATTTCATAGTCTTTAATTTGTTTATTAATAACTAAATGGTGAAACAGTTGTCGTGTAGTTTCTTAGCTTTGATACTTGGTATTAGCTTACAGATGGCTCGATTCATAATATTAAAGTTTGCGTGCTTTTATTTATATTAGAAAGAAATGTTTTTCATTTTATTAGTAAAAGGACTAGCGAAATAAGCAAGAATGGTGTATGTAGTACAAAAACGCGTGCATAGTACAAACAGAACAGTGTTCGATGATAGGGCTTTGGCAATACTGTATTATTATGCTGTTAAACAAAGTTTCATAGAAGCATTTATCTTTACGTAATTTACAAGCTCGTTTATAGCGTTATATTTAGTGCATTTTTTTACACATGCGATTCACCATTAATTTTAATGGCTTTTAAGTAACGAAAGGAAAGACATTCTTATTTCTTCGACGTCTAAAATAATGTACAAAATATGCAGACAAAAGAGAAGCTTCATCTATGCCATTCACGAGTGCGTGTACATAAATACGCTTTCATGTATAAGTAGCATAAAAACAGTGTATTTAATATTTGTATTTAACAGACAATGCGAACCTTCTGCGGATTGATTTTCCTTACATAATGTAAGACTGTAAGTTATATGTTCTATAATTACTTAAACAGGATAAATCGGTCGTGCACCGATTGATTGATCTTTTCTACATAATATATTAATTAGAGTATTTTTCTATCGTTTAACTCTGTACATTGTAAGCGTTGAATTTCAAAGGTAATGGAATGGGTGTTGCCGCAGAGAAAAAAAAAATGCTTTAAGTAAGCTGCAATATGTCCTCTACAATTATTCGCGAAAATTATAAGGCGTTGAAAAGCGATTACAAAGTTCTTTTTTTTTTCTTTCAACAATTGCGGGGGCTTAATTTTACTTATTATACGCTTTTGCTTTGACGAAAATTATTCCAAAGATTAATTAAGGAGAAAAGGGAAGTAAAGATTTTTTTTGTTTTTAAAATTCATCGGAATAAGAGTGCATGATTTATAGTGTGAAGTACAGAAGTGCCGCTGCGTAATTGCAGCGTGTTAAACGAGTCCCGATACACTTTGGTGTAATTGTCGACAGGAAATATTATAAAATATCGCAGTACATTTTTATTCACAAGCACAATTTTTATTCGATACTTAATGGTATAATTTGCATAATACTTTAGCACTCCTTCTACAGGTGCAAGTAACTATCTTAAGGGAAATTTTCCATTTGAATAGTTGTACAGTTAATGAATAAGAGAAGTATCGAAGAACATCGTTTTTTTCTATACATCTTAAACTGGATTTTATGAATTATATATATATTTGCGTGCAATGTACTATACCACGATTATCTGTTATTGTATTTATCGAAGGACGATCCTCTCATGTCGAACGCAGAGGATTCAAGATTGATTTAAGTTTAATCAAACTCGAATATCGTTTTATTCTTCGGTTTGCGTATTAAACAATGCTATTGTATGCCGCGACAAATATGTATTTTATTGTAAACGTGAAAAAGATCATTACGATGTAATGAATAACATCGGAGAACTTATGTAGCTGCGTTGCTAAACATCTTATTTCGCACCAATAATACGTTTAGCACGGATAATTGCTGCATATCAATTTTTCTTCCAGTTAGATGTTCTAGTCCCGTTCGATTAGTCTCGTATTAATCGATCATTTTAATTATGTTTATTTTAACACATACTAATTGTGTGTGAATGAGTACAAACGTTAGCATAATATTCAGAATGGAATTAAATTTAAACCTTTAAGTGTATACATTGAGATGATGTATTTATATCGTCACTCATCGATGCTAATAATAGCCACCTCATTTTCCATTCTTTCTTGGTGACAAGGATAATATTTACAGTTACTATGTGTTACTAAACATGTTACTAATTTCGCAGTTGATAGAATATGTTAAAATGGGAATTTATCAATCTTATCAGGACTCGTACAGGTCAGCCGTTTCGTGTGGCTGTCGGATGATATATCTAGAGTCGATTATGCAGCTATTACATCTAGCAATCGTCTTTTCGTCTTACGTCTAAATGTTATTTCCTATCATTTCTTTTTACTTGCTTTGTTATTCCGAATGCTTTTTTCGTCTTTTCGTTGATTACATACAAAGTTCAAGCTGCTACGGGCGAACAATTTACCTTGCAACATGCCTGAGAAAAAGCTGCATTACAGTATCTAGAACTGTAATTCTCGTGAACCATATGTGCATTATGTCATTCGAGAGTGTACAGAGATGTCTGTTATTACGAACGATACTTGTACACTTGTCACACTGTAAATCACCGCAGTGTAATGCTGAAACTTTAATAATAATGCTTTCCGCATTCACGATGAATGTACATCAGTGGAAAATCTTGTATATTATGTATACATTGAGAAGTATGAATAAAATTTCACAACGAGCACTAATTTCCTAACACGGACGAACTAAAATAAACAGAATTATGCGAAAACAAAATATACGCTTTATTTTTTTTTTTTTTTATTCATTTCAAGTACAAAATGCTGTTTCGTCTAAGCGTTATTATACTTAATTTAATCATTTGAATGATGGGTTTTCAAAGTTTCGTAAAGGCCGATGTAACATTTGTCAGCGTTTTGTTTGTCTATTACCGCTGTTCCTTTCATTGTCAAAAGTTTATGCAACAAAGCTGACGCTGAATTTTGTGTTCACATCGATAATTATATCCTGATTAGTATTTTTTTTTTCAAAATAGTATATAAGCGGTGCATCTCGCCATTATTTGTGTACATAGAATTTCGTTTTATAGTAGATAATTATCTTAAATAAATACATGAAAAAAAACGTTGACAATTATTGTTTTCAGGCTGTTCTCGTTTCATCGTAGGAGAGGCGACAAACGCGCATGGAAAAGATAGTTGAAGAATTCGCGTTGAGGAAAGTTACTTATTTAGATTCTAATATTTTATGAATAAATTTGAATTGACAATACCTATCAGGGGAGACTAAGAAATACATTTTTAAATGTAACAACCGATGAATGTTTACAACGCTCCCATAAAATAGGCACGGCTACACTTTCAATTGCAGCGAATGCAATTTTTATACTTTGGAAAGTGTATTTCTTAATGGGATGCTCGAAATATTCAAAGACATTAAATGTATTATTTTTATATTAACGTTGATGCCAATCGTGTAATCATCGTTAATAGGAAAAATAAATATTTCTTTTTAGAAAAAAGGAATACGAACGATTGTTAGTAGCTGTTGTGTCATTTCAACGATGTCTTCGTATATACAATTTATGTGTACAAGGGATAACAAAATGCTACGAAGAAGAAATAATATGCATCAGACGATTTATAAAAGTTTACTTACCAAATCGCATGAAAATATTCTTAGCATAAGCCAGGCACGGTCCCAGGTCTGCGAATGTTAATATTAGTAGCATGCATGCTCTCTAGAAAAATCAGTGAATGCGTTAATAATTTGCGATAAAGTTGTATAAGCATAATTATTCGAACAAGTTCGTAAACTTCTATCATGATGTTTATTAGTAAATTTTTATACGCATGTAACAATGATCGGCATGATTCATATACATCATGTAAATGTATATATATATATATATATAAATCGAATGTTCTTGTAAATATATATTTCCAATAGATAATGTTTAAGTTTCTTAACTTTGATATTCATGTCCCTCATGTCCACCTATTGCTCGTACATGTAGCATCGCTACATATCAATAACGAGGTGGACATTTCCATTCGTGTAAAGCTTATTAATCCTCTTTCCTAGCGCAATTTTAATAGCGAATATTCTCGATATCGAAAAGCCGCGGTACGCTATTATTAAAATTAGTCAGGCTTATTATCTCGCGCATGAATATTGTACTACAAACCTCGTTACTTATTTTGCCATCGTAATAAAACATTGTTTGTAACACTCGCGTATAATTTGAAATTTGTTCGCGATTAATACATTGCTATTGTCCGATCAGTAAAATTGAGTGAATTGTAAAACGAGCTACGTCGAATTGGATGAGTGACGTAGCGGTATTGAATGTAATGCAATCGATCCTAATATTTGTAAAAACTTGCAAATAGGCCTTTGATGTTTTTTTTTACATTTCAATCATTTGTATCTGGCAAGTAAACATTTTCAGCATGAGAAAATTCGGCAAGCTGTAGCCATAAGTTACTGCACTTCTGTCTCGGGTTTAGCTCCCTTGGAATATTTATATGAACTACCTTGTAAATATAATCGTATTAAATCGAGTAACAATTTTGCATTATGTAAAACTAAGAAATCTGTCCTAAATTAATCCCAACTTCCCCGAATTATTTAAGGATATGCTCGACCACTAAGAATCATTAGTGCGTACTGTAACAGCCTACTATTAACTAATTTTGTGTCGTCTTTTATAAGAATTGCATTTGATGCAAAACTGAGTGTTGTACTGTCCGAACTTATTCTAACATTACACAACAACGAACCGTGCTCTTAGAGACCTTGTAAAAGGAAAACGAAATAAATCAAGTTAATATAATTTTGAATGAAATCGAAAATATAAATAACTTCCATATTCTAAAAATCTGGAACTCATTGTTATAGCTTTAGCGAGTAATTACGAGAACAGACAATTCTCAATACTGAAAATTTATTACTCCTAGCACATTGTTAAGGCTGTAGATAAAAAGTAAGAGATAACATACAGTACAAACAATGTAAAACCTTCGCGTAAGAAATAAAAAAAAAAAAAGATGAATATTATCTACTGATACGAGGAAGGGTAAAATTCATTATCGTCTAGTCAGACCTATCGAAAATCGGATGGTGAAAACCTGCACGATTGCAAATACAAAATATCTCTATAAAAGTATCGCCCGTATTTTCATTTATACCGTTCCATCAGCAGACTTTCCACGGAAGCAGAAAAAATTATCTTGGCAGTACTTTCACTCAGCCTTAGAAGTGTGATATAAATAGAACTTTTTTGTTTTTATAAAATACCCTTATCGGTGGAGAACCAAGGATGTTAAAGAAATATAAAATGTCCCACTATCATATGGGCCGATTTCACACCTACTCTTCCTTCTCTTGGTCGCCAGATTTTTCGTCGTTTTTATCAACGTTTTCTTCCGTATGCTGCGGGTCTTCCTCGGTGTTCGTTCCACCATCGTGTTCTATAGGTTTTGCTTCGTCTGACTTCTCATTTCCGCTTGGCGAGTTCGTCCTCGCTTCAACACTGATACAACAGAAACGTGAAGCAATTAAATTCTCAATTTTTTATTTTCGTAACAGTTGTATAGGAACTGTGTACTTTTGTTTACATATAGTTCTAGAGATTATCCAATAACGAACGAGGGATTACAAAATGATGCAACCGATGGAACATCTATAGTGCTTACCTCTCTCCCTGCACAGCAGCTGCATCTTTGTCTGTAGAAGGCTAAAACGAATACGTGGTGGTTAGTACGGACAGGGATACAAATTTAGCGCCAAGGACAAAACACCGGCGAATAAACGTAACTGAGACAATTACATATCGAAAGACGCATCTTTTTGAAGTAACATTAAAAAACAGATACAAATAAGTTTAACAACACGGATACATCTCAGGTATTTCTTGTTAATCATCAGAACTGAATTCAATCGGCGACACTTACCTCTCGACTCGTAGTATTTCCATTTTCCTGAATTTCCTTACTTTGATCTAACGTGGCGGTAGTTTCCGCTGCACTAGCAGGTGCCACTTTCAAAAATTCTTCCAATTCGTCCATCTCGTTTGCCAAATCGAAATCTTCATAATCCTGCAGAATGATTCATTATATCCATTTATAGCCCGCAATATTCACCAAATTCAAATTTAGATCTCTAATCTGAGATAAATTTATGACGTTACGTTTCCGATCAATTAGCGTTACTTAAAATATGGTTCGCCATGAATTATAGAGCGATCATTACCCCGCAATATTCATCTTCGTTAAATATTTGTGGAGGTAGGGGATATTTGCTATCTCTTGCGATACCATTCGACTGCATAAATTCCTTTTCCATCTCCTTCCCCGGCTCCGTAATGTCGATCGTCTCGTAGTTTACATTTTTGCTATCTAATATCATCAACACACGCTGCTGCCTCTTCTTCACCTGCAAGAATTGACAAAGCGTAAAATAAATGCTGAGCTAAATAACTTACGAAACGTGAAATGCTAAAACTTAACGTTGCTAGGATCAACATTTGAAAACGTATACAAATCACTGCGGAGGTGAATCGAAGTGAAAATTGAACACGGAATATATAGTAAAAATTCGTATTACGATGAAGGATATGAACAATTATGGAAAATTTCGGTTACCAAGAATCCATGGCTCGATTTTCCACGAATATTCGTGCATGAGCGTTTCTATGGTCGCGAATGTTCTCATCGACGAATATATGAATATGTGCATCACGTTCATTGTCACGCAAAAACGAACCACCCAGTCGTCGACCGAATTGTGCGACCTCCTAGCGTATGCACCCAACGGGAGGAAAACTGTATTTCGTTAGACACGTACGAATCGATCGAGTGCGTAAAAGCTGTCTCGCGTGCCGCGTTTGATAAGTGGCAGTGAGTCGGTGACAGCGGTGATCGTTAATCGACGCCTCGACCGTGAAGTTCCCCGATGTAACCCGATACAACGTGAAATATCGTAAGAACTCGGGTGCCCGGTAAATCTGGCATTCTCCTCGAGTCGCGCACGCATACGCACTCACGCATGGTGCATGCACGATGCACACAGACACATTCTCCCTGGTTCCTCGGACAAAATATCTTTTCGTATCTCGTTGGTCACCGCGGGGTGTTCTCGCACTCACTTCCTTGTTCCCGCTGATGCCCGATATGTAGATCTTAACGACCATCGTTAGCCGCCGCTTTTCCACCGATCGACACTTTCCCACTTCCTTGCCGTTCCGTCGTGTGCGACAGCGGTTCCACGGGGTGATAAACGATCGAGCGAATCGCTACTATAGGCTATCGAAGCCACGGAGATCGGTGACGGTGTGCAGCAACACTGATTTAAGACGCACACGGGCCTGGCCAGTCCGGGATCCAACTGGCTACGTCATTTCAGGCCGGTTTTCGAGCGTTCTCATGCGCGTCCATGCGACATCTTTTTTTCCCCCTACGGCTGCGATGAAATTCCTCGATTCTGTCGCGCGGAGATCTAACGACACGGTAACGGGGTCGGCTGTGCTTATTCGCAAAGATTTTCAGACTGCAGGCAGGATCGTATATCCGCCGCACATACATGTCTGTCTTTTCACCTTTTAGATCATTTTCGTGCTACCAAAATGTTTGGATCTCAATTTCACATTTAAGAACTACTCTAAATCGGTGGAAAGAAGTCTGGTAATGCGTTGGCGGTGTTTGTTTAGGTGATACGCGAGAGAGCGCGTTTATTTTCGTTCATTCTCGCTAACATACGTTTCAAACTGGCGCCATTCAGTCGTGACTTCCGGTGACCGTGGCGCGCGATGGGAATCGGTCTTTATAGCCTTTCCCTCTTTTCCGGTTCTTTTGGAACGTACCTTATATTTGTGCAAAATGGTAAGAATTGTTATTGAAGAATATTTCGTGAATCCCGATAAAATATTTATGAAATCGATCGTGCTGCGTTAATGGCGATCATTGACGAAGTGTTTATACGTATATTGTGTTGCTATTTAATCGTTTCGAAAAAATAGCTTGCATAGAAATAGTGACTTGGTGTTTGCACTTTACAAACAGTTTGTTGTTTAATAGCTGAACAGTTACAGAACTTTATTTCTGGATAAAAAAAATAAAATATCGTGTTTCATTTCATTCGATTTGTGGCTAATAATTTGTTTAAACAAGTTTCAATGAGCATAACCTATACAGTTGCATAACCTATTTGTGTCAACCGAGTATTTTTATAACCTGTCCAAAAGTGTATATTTTATTGCAGCCCTAAATACTTCGACATTGCGAATATTACAATCTACAATCAAATTTTGAAGTAATTGAGTGAGTTTAATTTACAACATTCTTTCGTTCGTATTGATTAGGCGAAACGCACGAAGAAGGTTGGAATCACTGGTAAATATGGTACCCGATATGGTGCCTCTCTCAGGAAGATGGTCAAGAAGATGGAAATTACCCAGCACAGTAAATACACGTGCACATTCTGTGGCAAGGTGAGGAACAAGTTTTATGATTCTAAATATTTTCTAGAAGCCAAATCGCTCAATATTCAGTGCTACTAAATTGTCTTATTATGGAAAACTTTAAAGATTTGTCTCTTTCGTAATAGGACGCGATGAAGCGAAGCGTCGTGGGTATCTGGTCCTGCAAGCGTTGCAAGAGGACAGTGGCCGGTGGCGCCTGGGTTTACTCGACAACGGCTGCTGCGTCCGTTAGGTCCGCAGTTAGGAGATTACGTGAAGTTAAAGAACAGTAATTAAGTACAATAAATATTTCTTAATAATACTTCGACTGATTTATTTTAATCCCTCGATTTTATCGTCGATTAAAACATAGATTTCCAGGTAGATTTAATAAGTTCGAGACGATTGAATGTATAATACATAAGGTATAACTTGATTAAAGCAATATTGCGTGGAATCAAAATAAAAATTATGGATGAGACGAATCGTGTGGAAAATCACAGCACGACGGATGACTTACAATAGAGTAAAACTCTGTTTACAAATCATGATTTTATTATTTTTCATACGTGTGCACTTGCTCGTATTTAACTAAACTTTATCAAGCTTAGAAAGCTAACGAATTATCCACAATTTCTGCTAAAACATCTCTACGGTTACTCAAATAATATATCGATTTAATTAAAAAAGTCAGGTCCTGTACAAAAATAAATACTATTGTCTTGCATGAATAATTAAATGTGTATAATTAAGCTGTAAACGATAATCTGTTGCACCATCACCATTCTTTCGTGTAAACGTAAAATTGAGTATATTCCATGATATACTAAAGTTCTCCTAAATTGGAATTTTAGTGTCGTGTATATATTTTAAATATTATAATAAATGTGGTTTAATGTTTCCTCGTTTAGAGTGACTTGGATCAGTTAATTTTTTCTCGATTTCAAGTATACGTATAACTATCAGTCAACCTTTGGAAACAACAATTTCTCCTTTCGCTAATTCCTTTTTTGTTTCGAGTATGAAAATTGTTTAACTTTAATAGTAATGCAAGGGAAGGGCGCCAGAATCTGATAACAACCATTGTCATTCATTTATAGTCGCAGGAAGCTGCTCTGTTCGCGTTTTACACGTCAATAAATATTGCACTCTAAAATTTCGGCACGCTTCTAATATAGTAGAAGATAAAGGGGGTCCAAATTTATTAAGAGTTATTACTACGTTAGGAATATTGTAAAAACATCTAGCACTTTTTTTCCTTTTAAGAAAAAATACGGAAGACATTCTCTGTCTCGAATCGAAGGTATTTAAAAAGTATACAACAGTACAATGAATAACAGTCGATAGCTTTTCTCATATGCTTAAACGATATCTCGTTAATCTCATATTGCTATGGCGAATTCAGATATAAGTACATTCATTCTTTTAAACGATAATAAAAAAAAAGGTAACAACTAAATCATACGAACGAGATGCAACAAGGAACTGTTAGAGATATCAGTATAAAAAAGATTCAGTGCTCTTCCCTAATTGCTCTAGAAAAATTGTACAGTCCTAAATCGGTAATATTAATAGTTTCACAAGTAACTTCGCTCGCATTCGAAACATTCACTCGGTAGCAGTAGTACGTAGTAGTAGTGATTTCGTTTATATCGTAACATATATCGTACGTACGTTTCATCAGCGCACCGATATATCTTTCAGCCATCCAGCCATTGCACTCATCCCATATTATCAAATATGTCTCTGTCTCTTCTGTATTAACAATTATTTATTTATAACAGTGGTGTGATATGCATTCCTCTCTACCGTTTCCTAGAAAAAAACAAAAGAAATTTCCTCGCGCACACACGATCCTTTCGTATCACTCGTGCAAATACATTCACACGCCCGTATGCATAGCTGTAACTAGCTGTTTCCTTCCTCTCGTTTTTCTTAATCTTCTCTCGTCAACACTTTTGTGTGCATTTATCAATCAAGGCATACCATGAAAAATGGCAGTAAAAATACACGATACTGCTTTTACAGTAACAGTAAATAAATCCTATTTAACTAAAAGCATCAACTTCTGTTTCACAGTTTTGTAAAGAGATGTATAGTCCAATTTCTCTTTACGATCATTATCGATCACGTTCCTTTTCTTTTTCTTTTGTCGATTGCACGACAAATCGCGTGTTACTGGACTCTTTTTACGGGGTATAATACTTATGCTTCCCTCCTCGTTCTCGTTTATGCGTGGAAGTCTCTTGGGCTAATCAGTCCTTTAAGGTAGCATTTAAATAGATCAACAAGTATTACATATTAGATGCTGCACTTGGGAACACCTCGTATTAGCTGGCTTGCCATTTGAATTTACTACGCATAATCCATCTCTGGCCCATATTGTGTGAATCACAAGGCGCTAGGACAGGTTGCATCGAGTCGTTCGAGCGAGGCTTCGACAGACAGTGCCCCGTATTAGTATGCTTAATCATCTTCGTCTACAAAAGAAATAAATGGAATGAGATTATAATCGAGATGTTACAGTAGTAGAAATTAATTGTTTAGATCAATAGATACCTCTTCGTTGTAAACCCATGCTTGATTGCCACCCATACCGTGGCATCTCACTATTTTCACAGGACCTTGGGGACTAGCTGCGTCAAGGCACATATCGTCAGACATAATTTGCTGTCGTTTAGTGTAAGCGAACACCTGTACAGAAAAGTATTATCTCTTTTTTATTTTTATCAAGTCTGATTGATTACTTGACAGAGCTGAAAGATTAAAGAACGATAATCGCAGACCTGATTGCCACCCAATCCATGGCAATAACTAATCCCGACGTTTTCACCCGTCCTTCTACCCATAGTGTCCAAGCAATTTTGCGTCTCAACATTCTGCACATCGCCCAGATAGTAATAATCTAGCGGCATCGGTGATTCCGGATAAATGTTCTCCAGATACCACCGGAAGCTTTTGCAGTTGAGACGTTCCCGTAATTTCACCCTTTCGGATACGTCCCCAACAGGAACGGTACGCGCTCCTAAAAATAAGCAAATCTTTCAAAACAATGATCGATTACTTAATTCGAGTCTATATACACATATAATGGTACAATGTGCTCGCTTGTACGATTGTTCACTGAAAGAGCGGTGTGTAAAAGGTGTGTGTGTGTGTGCGTTAAGAGACAAAGACAATTGCTGTCGCCTTGTGTGCTTGCTCTTGGAAACGATTGTGTCGATGTGCAATTTTCATTTTCCACGACATTTCGAGTGTCGGGAAAGGAAATTTTGGATCGATCGTCGCATTAAATTACAGCCCTTTCTCTCTCTCTCTCTCTCTCGAAGCTGTGCCTAATAATCGCTGTAGCGTTTTCTTCTAAAAATGAATGAGAAGAAGGAATTGTTTCTGTTAGGTCTTTCAACATTAACGGGTATCTGATACGCGGGTAAGTAATTAGCTGGTACCGTTCAAGCATACGACCGTGATATACAACTGATAGAAGCGTGAACCAACAAGCACCCTAAAACCCAAGGGGAACATGCGTGGCAAAGTAAAAGCCGAGAAACACGTGGCAAAGCGAAATACGATTTCTAATCTCTTCTTTTTTTTTTTCAGAAGTGATGCTGGTGTTAGTGCTACCTGGATTAATGTTGTAATAGAAGTACTTCCATTGGTCCAGCCAGACCTCCGCGAGCCGCGCATTGTTGTGGTTCACGATCTTGCTGGTACCACCAGGGAACGTGTACGGTGTCGACTTACGGAATACATGACCGACGTGCGAGCACGTCGCGATTTCCAATGTCCCACCACACATCCATATCTAACCAACTCAGTGTCTGTTAGTATGTTAGCCATGTGACAAATGGTAATTCGTTTAAAACACGAAGAGGGAAAGATTAATAAAAAAAAAAAACAGCTCTACGAGATTAAACATTCGGTATCGACCAGACGGATGCTCGTTCGATCTCCCCCCTCTCTCTTTCTCTGGTACCTATAATTATTACAGTTTATATAAAAGTATCAACGGAGGAAGCAAGCGAAACTCGTTTTGTTAGTCGGCTGGATGGATGAGTGGTTAAGACTGATACCAAACAATATATCGAAGCGCAAACAAATCTATCGTAATTCCTGCAAATCAAATCTCGTTAATTTTAAGAAAATCCCGGTCGCCATTCCGCACACTCACGCATATACAAGAGATTCCGATGAAAAATATACAGTGTTTCTATTTTATCTGGAAACGCGCAGATATCGAAGAAATTATACGAAAGGAATGTTGCGGGGGGATCGACAGCAAAAGGGACGAATCGTACCGTATAATATTATTACAGATCATTCGCAAGCTACAATTGTAAATCTTTTAAATTTTACGTCGAATTGTAGCCGAGGATCTAAGCTTTAATTCGAGCCCTTGTTTATTAAAGACTTCCACCTAGAAGCCGAGAAAAATGCATTTATTTGAAACGCTAATGCTGAAGATTAGTTTCACCGCGAGGTGGTTATAGCGTTGCCGCTGCACCAAACGACAGGGCCGTTTCAAAAGGGCGCAGATGGGGCACGCCAATTTTTCGATGCAATGTTTTCAGCTACCAAGCAGAATCTTTTAATAGACGAGGCGTCTAATTAAAACTCACGAGTCCAAGGAAGATTCTTTCGGATAATTTATGACACATTTACGCGGTTCAAGTGAAAGATACACTGTATAAGTGGTGGTAGTAATACATTTATGTAAGAGCACACGTGTTAATGGAAAACTTCAATCGTGGATGCAATAAAAAAAAAAAATACTTTGGTTAATATTACACTACAAACACGCATAAGATTAAATTTTTAATGGAACGTAAAAGGAGCTGCAGAGCTTAGGGTGTTAATGATTCCAAATTCTAGCTTGTTACAAGTGTTACTTACTGTAACAATGCCGGCGAAATGTTATGAGAACTCGTTTCGTGTCGAAATTAAATGTAAAATAAAAGTGTGCTGTAACATCTCTTATTTTTATAATAGCCATTACAGCATTGTTTGTACCAGATACCCGTCAAGTCTATAAAATAATTACAGTGTGATCCAGGCAAATTTCTACACGACTTCACTTTTTCTGTCATCTCGGACAAAATTCACTTTTCTACCCAAAGGCGAAAAAGAAAAAAAAATGCACGCTTTTCCGGAATGAACCTTGCGAATGGTTAAAATTTAATCGACTATCGGGTATTACAGTTATTGATCGGCGCAGTTGATGTAAAAAAAAAAGGAATACAAAGGAAATGATACACGGTTTTATCTAACCTGGGTTCATGGCATAGTAAAAATCTCTCCACTCATCCATCCAGACTTCGGCCACCCTGGCCGCATTGTGTAGAACTACTTTGCTGACACCACCGGGGAACGTATACGGACTCTTGTCCCGGAACACGTGTCCAACGTGCGAACACGGACTGATCTCTAACGTCCCACCGCATTGCCACACCTACAAGCCACTTATGTCTTCACAAATGAAGAAAATAAAAGTGTCCACCGGAGAGTGTCCTCTATATCTCGAATGTACGCAGACTTGAACTATTTTTACATGATTATTTAAGGAAATCCAAGCCCTTCCATATAAACTCATCTACTTGTTAAATTGTATTTAGCACAAACTAAAGAAATTTTTCAAAGATCCGGCGATAACATTGTTCGATTAATTCCTACATTATTAAAGGTACATTATATTTAGGAAAGGGTAATAACGGGTAATCTTCGACGAAGATGATGGAATTAAATACAGATCAGCTGCAAATATAAAGGAAGAGAAAGATTATTTTTCGGGCGTGAGACATTAATTTCCTCTGGGAATCGCCTGGAAACATCGCAGCCAGTACGATCAGCGTACAGTCTGCATCGAATAAGCTCGTATGATACTGGGTGTTTTATTTGTTATTTGCACGAGCTCCGTGACTTCGTTTCGATTAAAATAATCGGACGGCATGGGGCAAAATGCACTGTGTCATCGATCAATACTCACCCGGAAGCTCATTTCGAGGTTTTCACCGCCCCAAATATCCATACCCTCGTCGTACGCTCCCAACTCGTAAAAATACTCCTTATCGATGGAGAATAATCCACCGGCCATCGTCGGTGTTCTCAGAGGTGCTGTTCTGTCGCCCAGTCTTCTGTCCATTTCCCTTTGCGCCACTCTGTACCTTGATGATTAAAAGATGAAAACATTATGTACATACAACAAATAACAGTATTATTAGTAATGATTAACTCTAAATTTTTCGCTGTTCAAAACATTTCTCTCACTTGTTTTAAAATTTCGCTTTCGACCAAACGTTAGAAAGAATGTTCTCTATTTAATAACAATTACGTACAAATGTTTCCTATTATTTTTTAACAGTTCGATCACATTTTTAACAATCATCTCTGTAAATCGTACTCGGAAGGCTTGCTCCTCCATTTCAAGAGCATCCTGTTCAAATTATCTCATTGAAAGGTGTCCATCACATTCCTATTCAATAGCAGAACTTCGTTCATCAAGTTCACCGAACGCTTACCATCTGAAGTTCAGCTTCCAATTGAAACCGCCCCATGTCATGTCGCTGGCAGGTATATACTCGAAGGTATCGTCGCTGATCACATCGATGATGGGGCAAACGACGGTAGTCCTGTCCTCAGCGATTCTGGAGAGCAAAGGCTCCAGCCAGCCCTCCGTGCACTCGCAATGGGCGTCCAGGAACGTTATGACTTGTCCCTTCACGTGTTTCGCACCCAGCAATCGTGCTCTGATCAGTCCCGATCTCTTCTCGGTACGGTACACGTAAGTTGGGACCGGTAGCGTTTTCACATAGTCCTCTAGGTCCCGTTTCAAGTGCTCTGCGGATAGGGAGTATTTTGTATTAGCAAAGAGACGTCCGGGAACGTAGGGATTAATAAATGATAATTGAAAGGAAGGGAGGCATTGTACCCAGCCGGAGCGAACTAAATACAAACCACTGCGTTACAACTAAATACTTAAATACAGCTGCATCTACCGCAGAGATCCCATGGAAACCGCAAATCTCGGCTCACCTTGCTCGCTCTTATCGTCGACCAGAATGATCTCCTTAAGCAGCGTTCGCGGGGAGCGATTAATGACCGACCACACGGTCCTCAGCAACGTGCTCCAAGCCTCGTTGTGGAACACAATCACTATACTCGTGTCCGGCAGGTATTTGTTATACTTCTTGGTCTTGCAGCCCTCCAGCCGGATGTCTTTCAGCGACCTGTTCAACGAGATCATATCGCTGGCCATCAGATTGAACTGATTCAACTTGAACAGCTCCTGCTGCTTGGCCTCGTCCTCCGGCGAGATGTGCACCGCTGCGCCCAGCTCGCCGGGCATCCCTTTGTTCTCCCTCACAACCCTGGCCGGCCTCCATAGATTCAGCTCCGACTGTTTGTACCGTTTTTTGCTGTGCGGCTGTTGACGGTCTATAGCTTGAATCTGTCCCTCCTCCTCCCTGAACGCCTCCTTCGAGCGAGGAAGGCTCTCCTCGGTCTGTAATTGCTGCTGCTGCTGCTGCTTGCTACTCTCCGTGCATCCCCAGCCGGACCCTCCGATGCAGTCCGAGTAGAGCATCAGAACCATCACGTCCACCAGGAACCATACCAGGGACGTGAGCAGTATCACTTGGCACGTGTGAATGCGGATCTTGGAGCGGAACATGTTGCCACGGGGTCGGTCCACTGCCGCCCTGGGATCATCACCCGATCTTCCGGGTCAGTCGGCGGTGGTGCCAGTGAGAGAAGTTTGTACCTAGCTCGGCTTGATCCTCGGACCACCGTTCGTCACCGATTTTGGTAGCCTACAGTGGAGCAACGGCTTCTTGTACGGCGAATCACATGACTACGATGACTCTGGAGTTTAGCGAACTGCAACAGACGTTGTTTCGATCAAAACGGTGTTGGACCGTTTGGGATAAAGGATTTTTTTCTTAGGAAAGCATTTCTATGGGGGCCAGCAGTGCTCGCTGCAAGAGGTGAAACGAATATTTTATTGCTCAAAGTATTGTGACTGATTTCTCAATTAATTAGAAATAAATAGGGGCACTAATTTGTGGACTTGATAGATTGTTATTCCAAAGGAATATCATTTATTTGCTGTAGCTTAACAAAGAGCTATCAATGCAGCCGCTATGTACAATATTATAGATATTTGTTAACTTCGGCAAATTTCCGATTACTTTTTAGCGTATTATAATACTATTATTAAATATTGCCATCGTTGTTGGGCAAATTATGATTAATCGAATATCTTAAATAATTCGCAGCCCGATAAATATTTTTCCTGTGTCGTCCTTAAGCAAGTCGAGCGTTCTGTCGATTCCCAGCAAGAAAGTATTTACATACCTGCCGGCGAACAATCGAGCCGGAAGTCACGCGAGACCGTTTATTTATCACCTGCATAATACATGGGCCGGCATTTACCATTTATCGATTCGTTTTCAGTGGTTTTCTTTGGCAGAGACACGCGACAAGAAGGGTGCACGAAGAGCGGGACGATAAGTAAAAGTTGCACAGTGGGCACATTCTTGTGTTCCAACGGGCGAAATCGTCTCGTTGCATCGCGCGAAATTTTTATACCAAACGATACGATTGAGACAGAGGAAAACGGCGAGGAGACGATTCGTACCGTATTCCAAATAATAAATATTTTGATCGACATTTGATTGCGGGGCTGACTCGATGCTCGGCCGGCTTTTCTCATGAATGCGAAATATGGAAATATGGAGGGATAAAATTGAAATGAGAAATGGCTAACGTTAAGCCTTTCTGGTAGCAGCAAGGGTCGATGAATACGAAATTATCGATCGTGGAGAGGGATGCAATTTTTGCGTATTATGATAGAGACAAGAAGAAACAAGTGGAGTGAGAGGGAATTATTTATTAGCTCGCAATTGATGTGGTTATTTTAATTTTAATTAGCTGAGGAATGTGTGCGCCGCATTGGAGAATTATGAATGATTTTTTCTTTTACATTCATTAGGTAATACAAAAAGAAGGTATCATATATTATTTAATTGTAAACGATTTTAGAGCAATTTTAGATATTACAAGGACCCTCGAGGCTTTTAGTTAAAAGTATTTAACGACCGAGACGTAATAAAAAAGAAAAAGTGAAGTAATAAACGTATTGCTCATGCCCGCGCCCGATTTTAAAAATCAGGAAATGAATCTCCACTCTTTGAGTACTAGGAAGTAGGGTAAAGAGATGCAGCAGGAGCACAGTTAATTGCTTTCGCAATATTCTGTTTTAAAAAGTGCCGGGGAATGGTGGAGAGGATTTAATAAACATACTGCAGTTCATTGAATCTCTTTCGACAACGATATTGATCAAATTCCTGATAGTTCATAAATTACCATTAAATTCCTGGATAATTAATTTGAATATGCACAGCTCTAAATTAATTTCACTATTAAAAAATTCTGTAACCCTTAAAAAATCGAATATGTACTAAATAAATGTAATCCTTGAATCTTTCAGCAAAGCAAACATTAAAAACGCCGTAATCTTTGACATTCTTTTCCTAGAAAAGTTACTCTTTCTCCAAAGCAAGCGTCGAACCCTCAAGAAAGAGGGAAAAAGAGAAAATTGTTTGAGAAATAAAAGACACCTTAAGTATCCACCAAATAATCTTCTTAAAACGAAACTACCAATCCATTTAAAGTTGTCACAACTAAGATCCCACCGAAAAATGACAGTACTTATTCCTTTCGGAGGGGCGCAAAAGCTCGAAATAAGAAAGGCTTAGCCAAACGAAGGGTGCAGCGAGCGTAAATATTTCTCTTTGTTAAATGCGATCCTCTGTTTAGATCCCAATATCCCTTCTCGCACTAGATTACCCACGTCGTCACACTATGCAAGCTAAATACGTTGCTTCTGCAAACTTGAAAAGCAGGGGAGGAACGATTTCATCCCTCGATCGTGAATAAAAACAATTTTACTCTCGAAGACGGCTGTCGGCGCGAGATAAAAAGGCGCGAGAAGAGGAAATGAATGGAAGTCGGTCGGTGCAATTACTTATACAGTTCGTAAGCTGCTTAAGACAGTCACGAGAGAGTTTCAGCGACCGCAGCAGAGCACAGAAAGTGAGAAGCTCGCTGTCGTTGTCGCGCTGATAATTATGATCGGGGGAGTCGCGGCACAGACCGTGGAAATTCGTGCAAACAAACGCGATGCCAGGTGTACTGCACTGACAAAAAGTTCGTGAGATCAGGGGAAAGTATTCTTCTTTACTGCAAGGGAGAATAGTTTTTATTGCAAGAGAAAATTGTGTTTATTGCTATCTTTTAGCATGGAATTACCTATTGTTTGAAACAATTATACATTTCTTCTTACGCAATCGATGAAATGAAAAGGGACCTCCAAACTTTATTAAAGAAAGATATTGTTTTATTGCAATCTTTCGTTGTTCATTATGAAGTTACTTATGTTGTTTAAAAAGATTATAAATTTCTTTTTACACAATCGATGAGATGAAGAGACTTCCAAACTTTATTAAAAGAAGATACTGTTTTACTGCAATCTTTCGTTGTTCATTATGAAGTTACTTATGTTGTTTAAAAACATTATAAATTCCTTTCTATACAATAGATGAAACGAAAAGGGATTTCCAAGTTATATTAATTGGATCGTTTGGATATTGCACGATTCATCCAATATCGCAGGGAGAAATTCAGTTTCTCCATTGTTATTCCTATTTTCTTTAAATTACAGTCAAGATTGTTTAACGATATTGCAGTGGTTTATAAAATTCCGTTTCAAACAGGAATGGCTCGATACTCGTTCTCAGCAGTGCACATTCTTTGCCATAGCCTAACGAAGACGATCCTGGGAAAATGTTGAACAGACAAAGCGAAGCGAACTGCCTTTGCGCTGATGCTAATTAATTAGCCCCGGGTAAATCATTCACTTTCATCGCGATAGGAGCTTGGAGTGTCGCGAGCAATAACGCCTGATAATTGGTCGCCTCTCTGCGGGAATACATGAAACGGAAACGGTCTCACCAAGCAAATTTGTACTTTTTTTAAATCATCGATCAAGTAGTGTTGAAAAACTGCTAAAATACCTTTAGTATATAATTTAATTTAACACAACTCAACTAATAATTCTGTCTCTTAAGTCTTTAATTACAAATCTCTGGATCATCTTCACAATTACAAATGCTTCAAAGAATCAAGCAAAGGATTACGAGCGTCTCCGCCCTATTAGGCTCCCTCCAAAGAATCCTGCGTCGGAAAATGAGACGAATTCTACTTTTCCCGTGAGAAGGTCCTTGGCAAACTATCGTCGCGAAGTCCGCGACCTATTCAAACTGGTGGATGCTCTGTTTGACGTTCCTCAGCCAGTTGCGTCGAAGTTCGTACGCTTATTGCCCGACGGACTTGGTTGCAGCCCCAAACAGAATCCCCGAAGCGTGTTTTAATCAAACTTCGATCGTACCATCACCGCAATAGCTGTTAGCTATTTCGCGGGGAAACTCGCTTGCGAATGTTAAGAAATTCAGGCAGAAACACGAGAACAAACGATTGATTAGCATCCTAGCATTTTTTGCATTAGCAAAAATTTATAATCTTCAGGGAAAAGATTTCTGGCAATTAAAAAACTTAATTGCAGATTGATTTTATTGATGACAATGAGAATGTATCGACGCTTTTGGAATATGGACGAGAATGCTGAAGAATTTGTAAAAGATTTAGCAAACGAATTTTAATATGGTATTGCAAATAATTAAAAGTGTTCGATTTTATTTAATTCTAATCGACTCGTGTTCGATTCTGACATGGATATAGAAGACAAATACTGTTACAAATGATTTCTCTCTCGGCTTATCTTGTACTTGAAACGTACAATTCAGCTTGTTAGCATATTTCAGAATTAATTACGAAGTTGGAGACACTCATTCGCTTACCGCAAGCATTTGGTCAGCCAAGGAAGGGCGCGAATTATTTCTAACACTGCAGACTTGCTAATGCCGTGCAAATATTTTTAGATTATCCTCAGTCTAGCAAACTGTTACCGTAACTAATTATAAAATGCTGTCAACCGCTTTAATAAAATATAAGTATGTATATTTCTACAAAAACTCAATTTCAATATTTCACTGTCTTCTGAATTTCCCTTCCGACTTCGATCACTTCCAAATTATAAACTTTATTTTAGCAGAATCTCCGATTTCCTTTACAACTTTAATCCCAAACAATGTTTCTTCTCCTCTGAAATGATGAATCCAGTAATATCCGTAAGAGCGCAAGTTTGCTTCTTAAAAATTAATCCAAGGGAACAATTACCATCAACTCTCCCAACTTTCCAATTTTAACCTACGTAAAAACTTTCGCCATCTCTCAATTTCGACACATCCCGGAATCGTGATTCGTCTTCGAACCGTATAACGGTTTTGTAAGATATTTAAAATCACGTCTGAATAAAAGTAAGATCTACCGCGGCATCCAACGATGAATGTCCCACACCTCTCAATTTGGAATCTCCAACGGAAGATATTATATATTTAACCCGAGGCAACACATTTACAATCCCACTTTAAGGATCAAAATCATCGATCGCGCAACATCTGTTTATACTGAATACAAATTAATCGAGAGGTGTGGGAACCGACGTTCCCCTTCCTCGGATCTTCGAAAGTAAATAGAAGAATCCAGCGTGCTCGCAATCGGATGTTGCGACAGAACGGTTAATTATAAAATTAAAATATAATCCGCGCGGATGTATCCCGCGGAGGGTATCGCGTTTCGCAAGAGGGATGGGCTCGAACACGCTGAAACACCAAACCATTTACGAACGCGAATTAGCGGAATACTAATGAGCCAACGCGCAATGTACTTGTGCAAACGAGATACGGAAAGAAACGGGCCGGTTGCTTAACTTTTATCTCGCGAATCTTCTGAAAATGCACGACCGGGCAAGTCCAAGTAACTGAAAGAGGTGGCTAGGACGTTTTTACAAAGAAGAATTAATATTATTTCTAAATATAAAGTAATAAAATATCCACGAAGAGAATTTTATATTTCGTAATGTTTAAGAAATTATCTGATTATCTTTAGATTTCTTTTAGTCATTGGAAAAGGTAGCTGGGACGTTTTAATGAAGGAGAGTTGATATTATTTCTAAATATAAAATAAATATTTGTTTAATATTCAGGAAGAGAATTTTATATTTCGTAATTTTCAAGAAATTATTTGACTTCCTTCAAATTTCTTTTATAAAGTTCAATAAAAGTGAAGTAACAAGAAATCACGTATTACAAGCTGTGATTCACAGCTCAACCCATTATCCAGATAATACTAAAATCATCCAATATGCGCCGGAAGCAAGTGTTCCGTGAGGAGCTTCGTTCAGAAATTGAATTTAACAACACAATTTCCATTTCTCCGTTTCACGGGCGGAGAATGATGGATGGTCGGCCGGTTTTCAGGCAAGTTTCGCACCGGAACAAATCCGGTCGAGAAATTCGCGTGTACTTCTCGCCAAGTGCAGTAACTTTTCCCCGAAAACACGTACAGAACAATTCCGAGAGGCCCGCTGTTACGGATTTTACAGAAGCACCGATTTAACTTTGCTACAACGTCGGCGAAGTTGCCATAACTCTACCCATCGATCTGGATGCGATGTGAAAATAAATGAGAGTAATAAAAGAAGTATCCGAAAGTAGATAAGAAGAAGGAAGATGAATGAAAATCGATTAATTCACCAGTAATCATTATTTTACAAAAATTCCATCTGAATATAAGCCAAATAAAATTAATAGAAGATATTCTTAAACGATGTGAATAATAAATAATGAATAAAAAATGTCTTATGCTTGCGCGCCAAGGATATTTCCCATTACAACGGCGCCTTTATCGAAGCGTGAACAGATTTATTCCGCATTTACAGAACAATGTTCCTTATCGATCTTTCCTGAGAATCATTAGACAAACCCAGGGATTCGCCGTTGTTCGAGAGAGCTAACGGTTCGATACGCGAAAGCCTGGTCCGGCAAATGTAGCGGTGAACCATTTTGCTCCATTCGAGGGCCATTGATTTTCCATCGATGGAAAACCGCATCGGACCCTTGAAGCACTCCGCAGGAAGCCGAAACCCGCACCGTGTTTCTAACGTAATGTCGCCTATTTGTTCCCAACGGGACGCGATAGTATCACGGTGATACTGGTGGTATGTACTTACGTTAAGTACGTGTAGTGAGGTAGGTAACTTCGATTTAGTCGAAGGGGAGCCGATTTTATCTGGTGTACAGAGTATGATTCATCCTAAGTGTCGCAGCTTCTTATCTTGGCCGCGTTGCAGCTATCTTAATCCTTTTTAGATAAGAGTATTGGCAAGGTGTGGCTAAGCGCGATTACTCGGTTTTTTTCTTTAAATAAAATTTACAAAATACTCGTTGAGAAATTAATAAGCCGATCAAAATTATTTACACTCCGGATAAATATTTTCGTCGAAACGTTACGTCTGCACTAATTTGATTTTTAAAGCAAATGGAAGATCGAAGTGCAAATGTGTTTCACAAGAAAACAAATAAATAACTCTTATATCTAGTATTAATTTGCGCAAGTCGAAAGACCAACTCGAATTTAATCTTAATGTAAATTAATAAAAAATCAATCCCATTGCTCAGAATGGAAAGTATTCTCGGCGCAAAAACTCGTCGCAATTTTTACTAACACGAAAACAGCGCGCAACGGAAGCATTTTGAAAACTTTCCTCGCTTTCCTAGATTCATGCAAATGAGCACAGATATACTCTACTATGGAGAACATTTTCGCACAACAGGACGATATTTCCAAATACCTGCAGCACATTGTACATGCTTTTTTCTGCACGAAAATCCATCCAACAGTATCTACAATAGAGCGACCAAAATACCGTAAACAATAATTAAACTAAAATACAATTCCTCATTTGGCCAGAGAAATATATTTAATTAAATTCTCTCCAAGAAAATAATAACAGCCGATTAACTTCCAAACGCAATTCCATAGAAAACAAAAGCAATTTCCTAATTGCTCTATTTATTTCCACGGTGGTAAGCCGTCCACTTCCGGTTCGCCGCCGCACCCAGGGTGCTACGATCGTCGCGCACGCGGCACAAATGAGCCACGAAGCGAGGACGATCCAATAATGCACGTCAGAATTCATTGCGATTCATCCTCTATACAAGTGCGACGCAATTCGCGCCGCGAGTGCAATTAACTCGCGCGAGGATTTAAGATCTCCCTGTCCTGTTGCATTGTTCGACTAGAGAATGAAATGCTTCCGTTGAAAATCGCGGCGCTCGTCGTTCCGCTCGCTCGCTCTCTCCGCGTGAATTTATCTGCACCGTGGAGACGAGTAACTCTCGATTGGAAATGACAAAAGTGAACACTCCGCGGGCGTGAGAGCTCTTTAATTAAAACAGCCTACGCTTTGTTGCCTATATGAGGAAGGTAATTTGAACTTTGAAGTTTGCGTTCATGCGGTGGTCCTGAAGGATGAAATTCGCGCAAGCGGATACAGTAAGCCCCGCAAAGAAGGAGTTGGCTCTGGACCGACCAGTCCCTTGTAACGAGGGAGTCGACTATTCGGCATGACTTTGCGTTATAACGAAACGTTATACTTTAGAGGATAGAATGTGTCCTCTCATTTTAAAACTAAGCGATTCCTGAGCAGGTAAAATCGTATGAATGAAGCACGCTCTTATTCAATAATTCCGTAAAGATTTACGACTTCACGCCACTCTCCTGTTCTCCGATTTCGCGCTCAGCGCCGAAACTTCGGACAAAGAAGTGGGGATAGGGATTTCCTTCTTTTGAAGGCGAAACCAGTTAGTTCTTTGCGGGGCTTACTGTAATATGTGAAGACGGGGGTGTCATGGGAAGGATAAGATTTCTTGCAGTGGCAATGATTATTTGCAGAAGTAGCCGGGATTCATTTTACAATACACTTGTATAAATAAATATTATTCAATCTTGGATATACTGGATGAATTTAATAAAACACTTTTGCTATTATTGATAGCATGTAGAAGGTATTACTCTAGATATGAACAAAAATTTGAGTCACCATGTGCTTCAATGTGTAAATAAGAGAAGTAGTAATAATTACTTCTTTTCCCTCCACCCTTATTTACCCTAGCATTTATTTGCAGAGGTAACTAGGATCTATTTTATAAGAAACTTGTATGAATAAATACTATTAAATCTTGAGAACCGTAGATTCATCTTTGCGCTCTATTAATTTAGGTTAACACTTTTGCTATTATTAATAGTGCAAGATATTAATCTACATGTACATTTCAGTCGCTGTGAAATGCAGTGTGTAAATAAAAAAAAAAACACACTTGATTCCTTCTCTTTCCTCTACCCCATTAAAATTCCATTTGCGTTATCACGAATTGTTGCAAACACTTTAAGTTTTCTTTTGCCGTCAATAAAATGCAAGGCCAATCGCCGCTTCACACTGCAAAAGCTTACAATATCCTTAAGAGCTCGGGCAATTTAAGTGTCTTTAAAAGAAACTAATTTCCTGCTATCGTTGTCATGGGCATTTCCAACTTCTTATTTTTAGCTTTATCGAGATTAATAACGTCGGTAGTACGCGCGTAGGTTACTTCGAATTGTTCCAACGGATCTGGGCAATACAAGCGATATACAATGAGGATCGCAGTGTTACAGGAATACCGTTATTACGCACCGTTTTATACGGGCCACAAAACCGGCATAAAGTTTTCCGGGTAATGGGTGAATGAATTAACAGGGAATCGTACGGGAAACGCGTGGAATATGATTGATGCATATTTTTTCTTTCTTCTTTTGGAACGCTTCGGGGAACAGCTGATGCAGCGTGATATGATGAATAATAAATAAGATACAATTCGATTCGTGTTGTTACCATAACTGTATGAAAAGTCAGGCGAAATGGTGTTCCAATATGGTGTCGAGGAGGACTTCCGGTGCAATTTACTATTGAATAGATATATACCTTTGGAATTTTTTTGATTGTGAATGATGTTGAATTTAGATAATAGTAATAAAATGAAATGCGTAATGGGAATGTCTAAGATGCGCCAATAATGTAATAAGTAAATTTAATACTGGAGGAATTAAAATTCACAGTAAGAATTAAAAGCATACTAAATCAATTATTTATTCCTATATCTCGTCAAAAAATTAGTATTTAGCAGCACACAGCTACCGTATTTCGTCTCAGACTGTTACCTATCTAAATTGTATCACTAGAAAAGCCACGTGGCTCGTTGCAAGCCGCTACCGGAGCAGGTCCAGTGTCGTCAACAATCCTCGTTAAACCAAAGCGAATAATCTTGGAAGGTTTCTCGTGCGGGTGCCTACCAGATAGAGCACCTCGCGCAAACGATGGCTTTCATAAAGCCCGCAAGCGTACACCAATCCGCACGCCTATCTACCATGCAACCAAGGAAGTAAAAAAAAAAAAGTCATTGCGTAGATAATTGCAACGGTGGCGGTACACTTTATCTCGTGCTACCGGCGTGTAACTACATACGTACAATTTTCCACCGCAATAGACTTTTAGCGAAATCGTTTCGGATAATAGCAGCGGCGCGATCAAGCGCGTTCGTATATTGCTTGGATTACAGCTGGCAATTTAGAAGGCGCGTGGACGTTGCGTGTGTAACGTTGCGAAGGCTCGAGGAACTTGGAAACCACCGTTTCAACTTGTGATTCGTGGTTCATTTCGCAGGAGAGCATAACCGAAGGAGTCTGGCGACCCGGTTTTTCGTTTTCCTTCCTCTTTGTCAAACGCGCCGCGTTAATGTACCGTTATCGAAGATTCCTCGTCGTAGAATTCGAGTGGTAGCTAACAACATCGATTGGACTCGGCTCGCGCGTCGTCCGAATTCGAAAATCGCGGCGGATGTAGTGCATAAAGTATGAGGCTGGCCGCCGTTTCACCGCGCTTTGCGCATAATTAACGCGAGACGAACGGGAGAGAGAGGAGACTGGATAAAGAGAGCAGCGGTGTCTCGAAGATAATGTTCAAAACACGGATCTTTCCCCGCCAATTTCTCCCAATTATAACTTTGTCGTATTGATGCTAAAACCTTGTTTAAAACAGGATTTAATTAACAACATTGAAGAAAAGATGGATGCGGTAGAAGCAGTTAAATTAGGTTGGCCTATTTAAACAGGTCGCTTTATTTACTTTTTCAAGATATTTCTGTTTGGTCAGAGAAAACAGAAAGCAGTCTTATCTGCTTTTATATTACCTATAATCTGGAAAGAAGTGCCCAAATACTAGAGATTAACTTATCGGTGATTGGACTGTCAAGGAGATTTGCCTGCAGCCTGGTTAAAATTAGACCTTCGTGTCAATTTCATATAGTAACAATAATTGGGTCATGATTGCTTAATTCGACTCCGAAAGCAAAAGTAAAGCAAACGTATAACAACGTTACTGATGCGTTAAACGTAGGAATCTGCTACGCGTGGTACACCGCCATATTCTTTTTTACTTCCTACACTTGACAATTTTATTCGATTTATAAACGGAACATTGCGCTGCATGCATATCATGCAAACAGCAGCAGGAGTACCGGCTCGGCAGGATTCCACGAATACGGCATGCATCTTCGAATGGAATCTTAGTTCTAACGCGATCGAGATCTTAAGTCGGCCACCGCGCCAACGCGATGGACTCGTTTTTCGTCGCTGCACGAGGGATCCCAGCGGATCGGTACACGTGTCCTTGCAGGTCGAGTAACGTGTCGTCTCGAACCGGTCAATTCGCTCATCAGCAAGCTGCCGAGAGAACCTTTCACTCGTTTTATTAATCACCGCTGAACTATGCTGCTGCATTTACCTATTTCACCATCTACCATTGGAAAAACCGGCTTTTCTCTATGAATAATTCATGCGATGTAGATAAAGGTTATTCTGGGGCCTCGGTAATAGTAGAATTGTTCATAAATGAATGAAATACTGTAATTCCCTCGCGGTTTCGAATGGAATGCATAGAAGGCGCATCGTAACGTACGATGTGGAAGACCTTGAAGGTACAGTAAAAGAAGAACAGGTGTGCCGCATTCCTTTAAACGGTACAGTGACGTAGCCGGTGGAATGAGATCGCTCGCCCTACGCGACTGACGACAATCAGGAATCAGCATCCATGTCGCAGTTCTAGCGGCGGATGGGAGATGCGTAATACGCCAAGAGTAAATTGATACATAATGTATATGAAACGTGTACTTGCATCGTCGCGAGTAAAACAATCTGTGCTCCGTTCGAGACGCGTCTCGACGTCGGGAGTAACACGTATGCAGGGTAGTATGCATGTCCCAAGCAGCACCGTTACGCTGCACACCACATGGTCGCGTGACGCGAGTTAAAAAGACGTTACCTAGTTTAATCCTGGCCGGGAGCGCGTTCTTTCGATCGACGTTTGACTCCAGCCTCCGGGTGGATACAGCCCCGACGTTGTACCGCTTCGGCAACTATGACAAAAACTACGCTCCCGTTCTTGCGCTATGCGATGCACCATAGAAATTCGATGCTGTTTATAGGCACAGTGCGCGATAGCCGGCGTGGAATTCCTCTCGGCGAACCGTCGAGCACGTCACTGTGCGACACAATCCACAGATCTCGGTGTCCGCGATACGAAAACGATTGTGGAACACGGCGAACGGAGCCGAGCGCAGAACTCGGAACGCGCACACGACACGACGTTGGATCCCGGACTGGCCAAGGGACGCCAGGTGCGAGCAGCGGAGGAGCGGTCAAACTTCTCGGCGAATCGCACTCCGCGCGACGGTGGTTCTCCCTGTCGCGTACACGCGGACTGCACGCGTGCACCGTTCACTTCTGCACCGGCGGCGATTGATTAGCGCGAATTTCATTGATACGCACCTCTTATGACCTAGTGACACCTCCAGGCGTGCATCCCGTACGTCGCGCATACGTGTAAATCCGACACTGCTGCAGAGCCACCGAGGGAGAACGGCGTCGAGAGGTTAGGATGTCACGGTGGGGGGACACCTGTTCGCCATTCGTAGCAGCAGCACTTTCTGTCGCTCCGACGGCGTTGCGTGGCCGCGCTTATCGATACTGGCTACGATGCACGCGCAATCGAGAGACGCGGAGTCGAGATTTATCGCGTAAACGAAAACTACGCCGACCCGTTGCGCTCCGTTCACGCTCAAGTCGATCTCATTGATTTCGCTGCGGCGACCCCAACGCCACACTCCGGCCACTCTCCGAACCATTGTGTCGCTTCGGCTCTACTGATAATGAAACACAAAACTACCCTGATGGCCACCCCTAATATAGCCACTACGGCCATAGAAATCATAATATTGATCGGAATCGATTAAAAATAGATCGTCGATTTTATTATTATTCAAACAATTTTAATAAAATCCATTTATAATATTGTAAGGAATAATTGATCAATATTTTGTAAATCGTATCGTAGTTTACAGCTTCACCGTCATTTAACAAGCACCTCTATCAACGTTAAACAATATTTAACAATTAACGAAACGCGAAAATGATACGGGAGCAGCCCAGTGAAAATAATTGACGCGTACAATTGGATATACATTTTATTGGTCCAGCTGTTCAACTACATAGAACTATATTATAAAACTTTTAAAAAATGCTCAACGCTTCATAATGTAGAGACTTTGATCTTTCGTTCTTCATCCCCTTTACCTCTCTCCTTCACGATTAAAACGCAAAGAAGTTACAAGTTTCCCGACGCGTCCGTTTACAAGAAGCTTTCACAAGGAATTACAAGTACATATTTTACGTGCACACGTTCGCGTGTGTGAGTGGTGTGGTACAATACGTTATCAGAGAATTTCTCGAAATACATCTACGAAAAGAGCGGTAACTGCGATACAAGTACACGAAAGAGATTTGCCGCCACGAAGTTTATCGCAATCGCGCAAATACCTCCTATAAAATCTTAACATTCCTTTCTGCCGCTGAAAACTTTCGCCGCAGAACCGGCGGAAGTCGATTCAGAGAGAAGTTTCCTTAACGCCTTTTCATTTACCATTGCATCTCGGGGATCGGTTCGTAGCGTCGCACAATTTTCAACCGCGCACTCAGTTACAAACGCAAAATAGTGGTATACACGAGTAGAAATCGAAAAACTTGATCTAAGCGTGTACAATGGATCGTACAATGATAAATTAATTAGACATACGAAACACGATTTGTCTCCGCCTCCTTTTAACCCCAGTGCTCGAGATTATCCTTCGACCTTGATTGTTTAAAATTTCGGTAATTCGAAACGGTTTTGCAATTTCACCCTGCGAACCACGGTTTTATGTTTGTCCTTGGTAGAAAAATTGTTCATCACCTGAAGATGGGAATTTCGAACTTCGAATTAGCAACGATTTAACAAAAACGTAAATTCGCTCAGCTCCCTCGATACCTAACATTTTGTCTACCTACGGAGAAACATGAAACAAACGAATTATTATACGTTTGAAATCCGCATCCTCTATTTGACTTTCAACACCTGCCACGATTGATCGAAATACGGTAAATTGTCGAAAAGTCCTTGTCAAAGTGTTCAATAAAGATTGTTTTATTAATTAATCCTACAACGTGTGGGTCCTGCTGGTTCGTGTGCTAATAATTCGCTTTTGCGCACATAGAATTACGGTTAAACGCTTGAACGTGGTACACAACTGTGTCGTATATTATTATTCGGTAGTGTTCTATAAAAACTGGCAGTATACAAACAATTCACCACAGAGAGGGTAACAAAGAATTTGTTGGACATCCCACGAATTTCTATGCGTCTCGTTTCATGCGAAATTTCGTTTATCGTTTCTCTAACTAGGCGAAACGTTACAAACTACACAAAATTGTTTCAAGTTCCTGTATTCTTTCCTTATTACAGTTAACATTTATCAATTACTCATTTTCTTTGAAGAAAGATACGTTGGTTATTATTTTATTTGAAAACAAAGCTTGGCAATAGTTGTTCGTATAAATTTCATTTTTATTTGTGCTTCAAAGAATTGTAACGCTTCATTTTTCCCTTACAAAAAGCATGTTTCATTTCGTGGAATAATTAAATATCAGTATCGTTACCAGTCTACATTGCTATGAAAAGAATTCATACCAAAAATTCTGCGACAGAATCGAGTTTTTCGCCGCGCCTGTCCATAACTTTTAATCAACATTCAGGGATTCTTCAAGCACAGTTAAGTGCAATGGGAGGAATTTTTGCAGACGACAATAAACTTGGAACGGAAGTTCGGAGCGCTAGAACTTCGACGATCATTTGCTTCGGATTTTCCGGATCGATACACCCTGTTTAGCCGTGCGAAATTATGTTCTTATTGCGGAGGAGCAGCGTTCAAACTAACGAGGCAACTTTCGAATGGTTCTCAACTTGATTTAAGCGCGTCGAGCGACAGTCAGAACCGGAAGAGACGATATTGCGACCCTTTTGGGGGACCACTTGGCGAAGTGGATATCGTTTGTTGCTTCGGTTAATTTGTTCACCTCGACCCGATAAATGTTTTCGTGTGGTCCTCGTAATTCTTTTCATCGAACAGAATTTTATTTTTCATGGTAGATATTTTGGGGACTCGAAATTCGAGTTCCAGAACCTTGGAAACGTTCAGCGCAACCTGCCGTTCGGAATTGATTTGTTCTTTTAATTTCGATTAAGGAATTTCGTCGCGCAAATGTAGAACACTTAATATTCAGGTACTAATCACTTTACTTTTAACATTCGGTCACACGATTGTTGTTGCATCAAAGTCTTGGAGGTCGGCTTCCATTAAGAACTAGTAGGAATAAAATGTAGGAACCTTTGCCTGGTGTCCTTGCATGATTAAATTAGTTTTCAATCGCATTTTATTTTTGCTTTATAATTTAAGGGTATGCTTAGGTAAGAAAATGTTGTTTAACGAACAACGTGCAGATTACGTTATTCGATTCATTAAAATTGAATAATTTTAACGCGGAGCTGAATCAGTAGAAATTAAGTAATGAATAAATTGTAGTAGAGATTTGTTTAAATAACTTTCCTTTGAAAAATGGTCAATGAAATATTTTTTCTTTCGGAATTACATTGGGCAAAAACTGGATTATTTTTGTTAAATCATTGTTGAATCTCATTTACAACAACCAGACAAAGATTTATATTGACATAACGTGACCACCTTCTTCGTTATAGATCCCTAGATACCAGATCAATTTTTTCAATCGTCATTTCTACCGGATGATTCATTAGATAAATTTTTCATCTAAACGAAAAATTATACAAACTACGATTACAATATTTGTTGCAGGATGAAGCTTCGTTTCTTAAAGTCTATTTCTCTTCCTCTCTCTTTTTTTTTCTGCCCTTAAAAATTAGAAATAGAATAACAATCGTCTCTCTAATAGAGAATAATTGAGCTTTCAGGTATAATATGCACGACTTTTCCACAAGACGAGGAACACTATAATGATATAATGAAATCGCTAGTGTTTCCTTTTTGATTTGTTGATTAATTGTTTAATACTGTATGCGGTACGTTTAATTCTTCCTAAATTGTACTTACTTTCCAGGTTTCTACGTAGTGTATATGAAAACGTAAGCAAAGTCTCTAATGATTAGTGTGACAATCGTGGAGACCAGCTCCATCATTTTCTGTACGTATATCTCTTTAGAAATGTTCATTTTTTCCATGATGTTGATTCTTCTGCTACGTGCTTCCTGTTTTGTTTCCTTTTTAATTTTGATTTTGGTTTTAAGTCTCTAAGTGTTATTCCGTGAACACACACGAGAGGGAGGTACCCAATCATCTTTAACAGTGCAGTATTAATTAAATAATATGAGAATGAAGAAAGTAATTTTAACAAAGAAGAAAATTTCAGTCGTACTAAATAATTGAGCTATTCGTTAACTATTGAATTGGTTAGAAACTCCAATCGAATTCAATAGAATGTTTCTAAAAAACAATACAAGCGTTAAAGAGTAAAGTATGAAGTATAAAAAGAAAATGTTTCAATACGCCTATTAACATTTGATAGAAGGATACCTTCCTCCAAGCAACGTGATAACTAAGAAATCCATAACACGAATAAATATTTTCTAAGTTACTTTGATACCTCAATTACAGATCCGATAGACTATATAAATTCCATTTACATACACCGTAATATCGTCTCGATTTTCATCGGCAACAGGCGAGGAGCATAAAACGCTCTTCATGCTTCATTAACAATTGAAAAGTTTATTCACCCGAATATTCGTCCACCTCCCCCTTCGCTTGTTTGTCGTTTTACCAAACCTGCGTTCAATGAAACTCCGTTTCATTCGAGCAAATGGTGATTCCTCGCGGTCGCGAAGATATCTACATTCTTTCATCGTAAAGTCATTCCCACTGTCTTTGGTTGCAGTCTTCCAGAGAGAGTCTGAGAACAAGCTTTATCTTACTACTCCCTCATTTATATTTCCAAGGATAATCGATTTATCTATATTTTCAACAACATCTTTTCCATCGAACCCACTCCTCTTCACGAAACAAAATTAACAAACAACAACCGTCGAGAATTTCAACCCTAATCATATCCCCCCCCCCCCATCTCAGGGCCTGGCTGTCCTCAACAGCCAACCATCAACAATTATCCCGGTATCATCGTCGATTCCTTTAATTAACATTTCCTTTCGTTCAGACGCTAGTTGTGATCTGTTCGATCACCGTGACGTCACGATGCCGTCGTGGCCGATTCCTATAGGAATCCTGATGGCTCAAACCCTCCGGGACGCTCTTGCTGGGTCGCAGAGGACCGTAGAACTGCGGCTGATAATAATGCTCGGCAGTGTGCATCCTTTCCACCTCCCTCTCGCGAACAGTCTCGTCCACGTCCAAGGGGACGTGCAACGATTGAGATTTCGGCAATCTGGGCCTGGGCGGCGGAGGACAGGCACACGACGGCGGAAGCGTGACATTCGGTAGGTGAGCTCCCGGGGAAAAAGGGGACGATGGCTGTCGACCCCAGCCCACCAGGAAGAGCAAGGCCGCACCGCACAAGGAACTTAACGTGCACGCGTAGTAACCCACCCTCGAGCTGTTCGCGTTCATGTAACCTGCAATTCCGGGGGTTCAGAAGCGGTTAGTTACTGCTAAATAAGAGTGTTGATTGTAAACAGCGATGCACTGGCTGATCGAGGATGTATTGTGCAAATAAAATACTCTGTTGGACCTGCTTGAGTAAATTTCCCTCTTGTTTACAGTTCAGTGAAATATCGATTACTTTACGTCTAAACAATCCATTTAAATAATTTAATTTTGTTTTCAGCAGAATTTACGCAGCAGTCCTTAGGCAGTGCACGTTTTATGTAGCAGAATTGTGACAAATACTCGAGAAAAGGGTTATTGTATTATTATTGAAGAGGATTAACGTATAATGAAATGAAGGTATATTTTTTTAATGCGAGTGTTTGATTATGTATACTTTTGTTCTTCAATGAAACTATCATCTAATTCTGATGAATCAACAATTTACCAGTAAGAGGAACTCCGAGAAGAATAGGTAGAGCCTCCGCGGCCTGCACGAGGGCCCAGGATCGCGCAAAGTGTCTCGCCCTCAATCTTTCGAGGGCCAACATTTTTAGGGAGTAAAGGGCGCCGCCGAGGGACGCTCCGTACAAACCGGAAGCCAGGACCAAGCCGTGGTAGCCCTGCACGCTGCCCAATGCCACCTGAGCTACGGCTGGAAAGAAAATAGTGACAATCCAGCTGTTGACTATTTATTTGCCTCTTATGTAGATACCAATAATTAAAGAATAAACTTTAATTTATCCAAGCACAAGTTTTAAAAATCGAGTTGAAAAGCAAATTCCCACACGAGCATACACATCATTAAACTTTCGCACGCAATCTCCACATTATCCTTTCACCTGGGACACCGTGGTAACTTCCCATCAGAGTTCCGCGACAAGAATGGGATAAATTCGCTTTTATATGCGATGCTAGTACATGGTACCTACGCTGACCGATGAAGATTAATATGAACACTACAAAATTACCACTTGTTCGGAGTTCGATCGAGAATGGAAATTGAAAGTGCGCTTAAAACGATACCTGTTTCCTTTTGTCACACAATATATTGTTACGCTTTTAACAACATTATTGCAACGACTATAAAGCTTTTACTACTAAAAAGAAATATTACATGTGAATCCGTTTATAATGAATAAATTGTAGTAGAGTTTCGTTTAAACGACTTTATCCGAGAAACGGTTAATTGAATACTTTTTTTCCTGCGAAATGATAACGGACAAAGAACTAACAAACACCGTATATCAAATGTCACGTAGTCGTCTTAAAGGGAAGACTGTGGGCCTCAAATTCATGGCAGTTTGAATTACGAAGGAAAATTCCTCAATGC
Organism: Holcopasites calliopsidis; assembly: GCA_023838395.1. Classification (NCBI taxonomy): domain Eukaryota; kingdom Metazoa; phylum Arthropoda; class Insecta; order Hymenoptera; family Apidae; genus Holcopasites; species Holcopasites calliopsidis. The sequence goes on from JALHAQ010000008.1 coordinate 4,806,909, forward strand.
CCGTGGACACGTTTGAATCTGTAAAACCTTGAAACAGGAGAAGTGTCTTCACTTCCCTGCCCGTTGCGCGATGTATAAACATTTCTGAAAAAGAACAAACCTCGAGGCTTCGCGCTCTAAAATCAGCCGAGGCGAATTGTTGAACGATTTTCTTTCGCGGAGTTATTTAACATGTAATATTTCTTTAAATTGTAGAAGCTGTAAAATCGTTGCGACATGTTGCCGAAAGCGTAACAATATATTTTGTGATAAAAAAAAAAGGTATCGTCTGAAGTGTACTTTCAGTTCCATTCTCGATCAAACGCCGAATAATTGTACTCTTCGAAGTATTCATATTAATCTGATCGCTCGCTGCATATTAATCATCATATCCCGCGTGTCAACCGGATACGACTCACCGAAGGGATGAAAACGTCACGCCACCGCTCCTATCCCCGTACCCTTAGAGAAACGCGCGTGGCAGCACGGCGGAAATTGCAAATTCTTTCCGTCGGAGATAGTTTATCTGGCTCCGGTGAATAGAAAGTCTGTGGCGGCGAACTCGATCCAACGGCACCCGGCTTCTGGGATAAGCCGCTTTTTGGTGCTCGCAACTTCTCCTGCCCGCGTTTCTGTATTTATCTCTCGCTTGTCAGCTCCTCTCTCCCTTTCTGTTTTTTTTTATTTTTCTTTTTTCTTTTTTGCTTAAAAACCTACGCGCATTCCACGTTTGCGTGCGCGCACTATTCCGTGTGTTAGCCTCGTCGACGGAAAATACGGTTCCACGCTGATTACGAGTTACGTACGGTCCTCCGGAATTTTTGCTCGCAACGCCCGCGTTTCCACCCCGTCGCCCCGCGGCCGCAACGGCTTGTTCAGCGATTAGTGCAGTTTCGGGGATGGTCTATTCGATTTTATTCGAACCTTCGCGTAATGTTTATTCTGCTGGGATTAGCGTGGACTTTTTTCGCTTGCGAGTGGAAATAATGTTTGCGTGAACAATGAATGGTTGTGAAATAAATTATCATCATCAATGGACGGTTTGTAATTCTTCAAATTTCAAATCCCTTCTTGCATTTTTCCTTCGAATCGATCTATCTAGACGCATCAGTTCTTGGGAAATTTCACAGAGAAATTGTGAAATGTGCACTCTTTCCCTAAATAGATTGAATGATATCGTTTTATTGCAATTAAATTTTGTATTCATCGATCGCCAATAAGATATTTTTCCTTTATTTCGCATAATCTCCCCGTGTCTTGAGATTTCTGGATTTCCATCAGAATCGCCAGATTCAACGAAACGATCCCGTGCAAGCCCACGGTCAATCGTCCGTTCGCGCAGCGCGGGATTAAAATTTCACGACCGAGCGCGCGGCTGTGATAAAATATTCCGTGTACCAACGATCCTGGCCGTTTCGCTACTCTCCGTGATAACCGTGATCGGGAGGGAACCGGCCACTTTCGGATTCCGTTCGGCCGAACGAAACAATACACCAACGGGGAATTAAAAGTGGATACATTTCTCTTGAAACGAACCCCGAACGGTATTCTGTTTGTGAATTTGTGAAATTTCACGCAAGAAGAAATTTCATTGCCGTAACGGCGGAAATTCTTGTTTATCTTGATCAGTTGGCAAATCAGACGTTCGGGGAAGTTCATTCAATTATTGATAATCAATCGGAGAACGGATTTCCCGTCGAGCAAAACTTCACGCCATCCGAGACCGGAAGTCCTCGAGACTCGTTCGATTAGCTTCCCTCGCGTCGAGCCGAAGAGCTTCGGCTCCTAGCGGAGAGTCAGCGGAGTCGAGTTTTCAAGCTGCCTCGGTCTGTCCAGAGAGCAACCCCATTAACGATTGTGCACCGACGCCCCTTTCGCCCGTCGCCGGGACAATATTCGCCTCCGTGGCCAAAGCAAAGAAAGTATTATACAGGGGGCGAGGGGGGGGGGAGGGGGGCAAAGACAGAGGACGGTGGAGGAGCATCGAGGGGGCCGGCTCAGGGAAACAGAATGGAAAGTACTTTGTGCCGGGAGAACCCGATGCCGAGGGTAAGCCGACTGAATGAGGGGCAAAGACGTGTATGTATGCCGTTGACACTCGAAGAGCCTTCAAAAGGGTGATACAGCCGTGGAAGAAGGGGGACGGGGACGGGGGGTTGCCTCTGACCGGGCTGAATGAGGGCTATACGTTTCGAAACCGCCGGACGACGAACCTTCTGGACGTAAGCATAACGTGTGCGATGGTCGACGACGATCGCGGTTACGGGGAACAGAGTTTGTTTTGTACACTGGGTGGTCAGGAAGTACGGCGAAATCATGTGAGGGGTGGGATTACTTATAAGGAGACATGTGGTGTTTAAATTGCTGGATTAATAATTGAAGTTTCCTATCCTTTTTTTTTTATTTTTCATGCAAACATCTTGGAATTATCATTAATGTATGCTTATTTATTGTACGGGCTCTTGATGCCAGAGCAACTTGAACAAATAAATGGAAAATGAATTAAAACGATGCAGTGCTTTATGAACAACGGTTATGCTGAACTTCGTATTTTGCAAAGTTACTGCAAAATATAAATTGAATGAATGCGGTTCCAAACTGATCGTAGCTCATTGTTTTACGTACAATGCACGGCTGCACTCGATCGTATTCTCGTCCCTATTTCTGCCCGAGTAACATTAAGCCAAATGAAATGTTGGGATTACAGTTGATACTGTTTGAGGTTTCCTACTGTGAGACGTATCCTTTAGGAGTTTCGTCGTTTCGCGAACGCTGTAGCTGGTTTTAGCAATGACATCAGAGTTTCAATGCAGTTATATTGTTGTAATTGTTGGGAGAAGTTGGTTCATATCCAAAAGCTCTTCAAATCAATTAACAGTAGCTAAATATCACTGTAAATTGGTCAATCTTCTTCAATTAAGTAAAAATTATTAACTTCACCTAAATTATGCTGCCAACGTGAATGTTAGATCAAGTCTACTAATTTAAAAAAATGACACAGAATTCTCTTTCTAATTCTAGTATTGTTATTTCGTAACTTCAATCTTTTGTTCCTCTTTTGAGACCTACGAAAGCTCTTGCAAACAATTAACAGTAGCAGAGCGCCACTATAAATTAGACAATCTTCTTTAATTAATTAAAAATTATTAACACGAGATAAATTGCTGGCAAAATTAATGTTGAATCAAGTCTGCTAATTTAAAAGAAACGATACAGTATTCTTTTTCTAATTCCAGTATTGCTATTTTGTAATTCCAATCTTCTGTTTCCCTTTTTGAAGATCTACAAAAGCTCTTGCAATCAATTAACAGTAGCAAAATATCACTACAAACTACTCGATCTTCTTTAATAAATTAAAAATCATTAGCTTCAGATATATCGCTGCCAAGATTAATCTTCGACCGAATCAACTAATTAAAAAAAGAATTCATACAAAATTCCTTTTCCAATTCTGATATCCTTATCTCTAGACAGCGGATTTTTATGCATTTATAGAAAAGTTAAGAGTGCAAAATTGTTCAGAATGCACGTAATGTGAAAGAATGTATAAAATATCCAAATTATAGTGCTTTTTATGATACCTGCTAGGTGAAATCATTTTCTACCATAGTTTTACTTCACTAAAATTTGCATAAATTTGCATAAAAATCCGAAGTCTACTTATCTCATAAATTGAATCCTGTGATCCTACTTGAAGTCTGTCGATCGCTCGGTCGAATTACGTAGCCGCACGATTCACACGTACCCGCAATCGCTCTGCTATCTCAGTAGATCCACGGCATAATCCAAACACCCGATGACCACAATAAGGTAACGCGTATTGTATACTGACCCACTCCAAGAAGCGCTGCCTGGCAGAGATATTGCCTGGACACCAGGCACTGGGCAGATGGTCTGGCTGTAACGACTCCCCAAGCTGCACAGCCCAAAGCCGCCGCTAAGCCCAAGCACGTTTGCAAAAGCACCACAGCGCTCGCCTCCAAACCGTCTTTGTGGCCCTGTACAGCCTGTAACCGATGTTTCTCATTAGCAGATTGCCATTGCTATGATGGAAGAAAGTATCAAATGTAGATTGCCTAAAATGGACACTCTTAATAATCTATCATTCACAATCTAGCGTATTCTAAGTATTTCTTAATGCTTTTCTTTTCACATCAAGATATTTGACGAACATGATAGTCTTCGCATAAAAAATTGGACAAACAATTCGATGCTCCTGACGATCTCCGAAGCTTCAAAATTTGGTTGTCAGAGTAAAGACTAACAGCTGACGCGTGTAATAAACGTGTAACGGGCAACGGTCAGCGTATGGTACACAGGGTCAACCGCGACTGCAAGCGTGCAAACCGGTTAACTTTGTCGAAACTTTAGCGGAGGATGAAGTTGCCAACTGTGGCTCGTTGTCCGATCGCTGTTGTTGAGAGCCAAGCATGTTCCTAAAAGTTTGATGATCCTGTCTTGGGATAGGAGATGAGAGGTTGCACTATTATATATAGTTTGCCGTGTCCAATCGCAGTTTAATTACTTCTGCGCATTTAGGATATTACCAAGGAAAAAGAATAGCACAGCAACAACTCTTTCTCACAGGAAAATGTACATAATTATGGACTAGACAGTAGTAGCTTCGAATGCGCAGGGGGTGTTTCGCTACTCCAAGGAAATATTTCAAGGAACGATTTCTGAGGCAATTTCGAACAACTTTCTCCTTTGTCAAAATGTTGGTCAAGGCTTCGTTTGTGAATTATTAACGAAAACCTCTGACCAATAAGAGCGCGCCCTCCGCCGCGAGAGTGTTCAAGACCGCGGTTGATCGCGCGCCATGATTGGTCAGTGTTTTTCGTGAATAATTCACGGAACCAAGCTTCAACGAACATTTTGGCAAAGGAAAAAGTTGTTCAGAATTCCCTCAGCCATCATCGCTTGAAATATTTGCACGAGGTAGCCGGACACGCTGCATAGTAATTAGGGTACTCACGATGTAAAAAGCAGGCGTGTAAAGGCCGAAACCAGCTGCCCCTGCAGCGAGCATCAGCATCCTGACAGGTCGGCTTCCTAGAGGACTCAGATCCACCCAGGGCTGCCTGGGTGCTTTGGACGCGGGCTTTTTCTCCTTCAACTTGCCGCTCCGTTGATTCTTCAAGTGTAACATGGCACGACGCTGCGGATGATAGAGCGACGCGCTTCTGTAAATCAAGCCCAGGAAGAAGGCCAACGAGAGGGCTCCCGTTACGGACTGCATTCCACGCTCCCAGCCGAGCTTCCTGAGAAAACATCATGGTCTTATGGTCATGCAAGTGTTTTACTATGCTACAAATGTTGAGTGATTATTTGGTTGTAAATATTAATGTCTCCATGGGAAAAGTTTAGCGAGGAACTATTTAATTGCTGAAATATTTGTTGTATATTCAAGGGGAAGAATAATTTCTGCAAATAGTACTTGAACTTGAATAATTTTTCTCGACGATTTTATAATGCAATGTTAATTGGTCGAAGCTGATGAAAAAGGTGAAGAAACAGCTGCAGCGAAAATTTGTATTACTCTTATTGACGGATTTCTTTGATCGTAATAATCGATCGCAATAAATGTTTTCACGTGGAAATGTTGTTGAAAACAATATTTGACGGTTGAAGTATTTATTATATGCACATCTGAGGGAAATGCTAGGTTGTGCGAATAGTATTTGAATCTAAATAATTCTTTTTCTTGTCGATCTTAGATTTTCTAATGAATTTATAATATTAATCAAATGAAATTGAGGAAATAGCTGCAGCAAAGATTTTTTATCACAGTTATTTAATTGTTATCTGATTGTAATCGTTAATGTCTCCACGTGGGTTATTGAAAATAATATGCAATTGTTGAAATATTTATTATACATTTGAGGGGGAAGTAAGCATGTAAATAGTATTTGAATCTGAATATTTTTCTTTCTCGGCGATTTTATAATGGAATATTAATGGGTCGCAGTGGAGGAGATGGCTGCAGCGAAAATTTTTATCTCTCATTTCGAAGACCACTTTATAAATGACTACGAGCTGGAACGCCGTATACGCCGACTGACTGCGAGCTTTCGCATTTTACCCGGCAATAAGGGACGAATAAGGATGTTTATTGTCCGTGCCTGACATGCGAGAATGCAGCACGGGAATCAGCGTCTCTTTAACCCATTCCTGCGATATATGCAACGTATGTGAAGGGATGACGTTTATGCTTGCTATGGAGCTTTTTTTAGATTTATGTTTGCCATTTCTGTGACGTGTGTAAAAGTTTAAAACGCCAAGTGTAAGAGTGGGTGAGAAATAAAAGGGAACAAGAATTCTGTAGTTTACTCGGATCGAATAAGTATACTCAAAACAGATGCACTCTTGTCGAAGATTTCACTGGCTAATTAAGCGAAACGAATTCGTGTAAGGATAAGCTGTTTCATATTTTAACTTCTGCAAAGTGTTCTCAGCAGCGATACCCTATCTAGCCAAGACGAGAAGCACAGGTATGCGGTACCGCTGCACTTGTACACGGATAAATAGAAGAGATCAATATCACTTCAAGCTGAGTGGCAACGTAACGACTGGCAAGGAGAACAACCCTATATATGGTCAGACGAGAACCGTATCCACTTAAACTAGCACCATAGTCCTCTGTATGGCGTTCCATGCTGCTCGTGTATAATCAAACAACTGTCGTATCATGCTAAGAATAATAACTAAAGTAATAATAATAAAATTATACTGATAAATAATACTATCAAATTATAATCACAGACAGAAATTATATCCACTTAAACTGGCACCATAGTCCTCTGTATAGCGTTTTATGCTGCTCGTGTACCAACAAACAACTGCCGTATCATTGTCAGTGTAAAATTATAACAATAAAGTCATCATTCAGATCGTAACAATAAAATTATACTGATAAATAATAACATAAACTTAGAATCGCGCTATTATACATATTCTCCCAAGAACAATTTAAAAAAAAAACAGTCTACATCCTTATAAAGAAATCTCTGTTCAAATGACCAAATTATTTTTTCGATATAAATTATCACAAACTGTCTATGCATTTTATCCAAACGACCAAAGTTCTCCAAACTCAACCAGCCTCCTTCGTAGAGCAAGAGTATCGGATTACGGTGTATCATAGCCGTAATAATAGGTGACAAAGGTGTTACGATCGCCGGCTAACACGGATCCGCTATATCACTCGTGTAACACGTGTCGCGTTAATATCGTACTTATACTACTGGCTACCGCGTATTATACGAGAACGCCTACGTTTATTATCATTGTCCCACGGTTACGAGGAACGCAATTAAGTTTTCCCGCGCCCTCGTTTTTACCTCGCGTAATGAATCGCGCCTCTAAATCCGGTTTAGTGCCTATTTCCATTTCTACAGGGCTGCTAGCCTTCGTTATTGTACATACGGTGCTGTAGCTGGCTGTCGTGTAGCGTCCCTATATTGTGAATGCTTCAATCCAGTCTCGTTGGATGTTCAATGGAAACATCTACGGTATATTATCTTTTTTGTTGTTGTTAGATTAGAAGATTTATGGAGTCTAGAGTTGCCTGAGCTATGTTGGATAAGTTATGGTTTGATAGAGTCAGTTATGTTCTGGCTTTTGCACCACTGGGATTCGTGGGTTTCGTGGAATGTAAACGAAGCTGAGGCCGATTTAATGGTAATACACTAACGAGGAGGGAAGCGCTGTTAGCATTATCTTTGAACGAACCCATTGCAGTTTGTACGAATCAAGAGCAACGGCATTACTTTTGAAAATTATAAAACTTTTTAGAATTACCATTATATGCCTTTAATTACTTATCTGTAATATAATATTGGAAGTAACATTTTTATGAGATTATTTAAAAAAATTGCAGTTTCAGTTATTTACACAGTATTATACAGAAATTGATTTCGAGTGAACCAAGCTAGGTGTGTCATCGAATTATATGCATAAAATGATAGATTCCTTTAATTTTATGTTACATGTAAAGTACCTACTCTCAAAGACTCGTTATTTCTACTTAGGATAATTAACAATCAACGTATCACTATATATGAAAATAATAATTTTCTTCAGTCCCTCGAATTTTCTTTAATATTCACAGTACCACGCACGGATCCGAACGCCCACGTACAGTGTTTTCCCCTCTGGCGTTACCAGGGGGGAACAATGCACTGTGCTCTTTTTGCGCAACAATTCCGCATACACTATAAATCTGCCCCCAATCTTTATCTCCGCGGTGTAGCTAGAATCCAGCTCGGTATCAGGGAAAAAAGGGGACATTAATCTGGTAAAAAGAAACCGCGCAGAAGTTAGCCAGGGTTGAAATGATACAACAGTTCTGGCGCGATGCGCTACGCCATCGATCAAACACTGCACCATCGATCAGTGATCAATAGAATTGTGGCGTTTGACGGTCGGTGCAACGTCGATCATAGGTAGGCTCCCGTTCGGGTAGTAAAACAAAGAAATTTCACTTCTTGTGCGGGGAATGGGAAACGAAATCAGATTGAAGCAAATGGATATCGAAAAATGGGAGCAACAAAAAGTTACAATTAGAAGTTAATTGGAAAAGTTTATAGTGTTATGATAAAGATAAGCTACTTATAATATAATCGTGAAGCGTTAAATTATCCATGCGCCACTGTTATTAGAAGAAACAAATCGTTCGATAAAATAAGAAAAAGAAAACAGGAAATGTAACAAGACCGACGAAGTATAAATATTTTCTTCTCAAAGAATACTTTCATTATTATATTTAATAGACAATATTTTTATTCGATTTACTTCAAAGCTCCGAAATAAGCTTCTCTGCTTAAGTACTGTATAATTGTGTTTCACAAAAAAAAAAAAACAATCTAGAATTCTGTGATAATATTAAATTTATCTCGCGCCTTACGTGCGGGTGTTTATCGTATCCCACGACTGTTCCCTCAATCCGTTCCACCGCACATGGAAATACAGTAAATCCGGTGAGCCCTATATACGAAAATCATAAAAAAAAAGCGGAAAGAAACGAAAAATGGAAATATCGGGAATGGAACCAATAACTTACCCCACGGCCTCCCTGTAGAAGACGCTGAAGAGCACTATTCCCACCCCCGCGCCAGCTTGCACGACCATCTCGACGAACTCTCGCCGTTTTCTGAAGTAATGGCCCAGCACCAGGCTGGCAGTTTCCCTCACGAGGCCGGCTCCGGTGCCCAGCACCACGCCGTAGCTGTTACATGTTTGAAAGGGGAATCGTTTCAGTTTCGCCGGCCGCCAGTACCGGGAACGTCTTGACGGGATCGAGGAAAGGTGGTAAAAAAGAAGCCCAGGAAGACGTATTCGACGGGGCTTACGGGAGACGGGCGAATCAGGGTGGACTTTCGACGCGACTGCACGATTTACGGTCGAGCCTTGTTTCAACGATGAAATCGGTAAACGGCGTTGCTCGCTCATCGTTGGGGGCCGGGCAATGTTTCGCACCGTTTATGCACGATTGGTTTAACGATTTCGGAGTGGAATGAGGAAGAGATAAGAGGCGGGGGCCGGGCAAGTTTACTATTCTCTTTTAATTTTGTTCATCCTATTCTTTGTTTCATGAATCATTTTTTCTTAACTAATTTACTTTCGTTGGTCGATCTAAGTGGGAATCGTGCAAACTTAAGTATAATAAGCGAAACGAGTTAACGAGCCAAATAATTAAGAATACATTTCTCACGTTTAATTATATTTTAATTGACATTCTCGCAGGTAAGAATATTTATTTCAATCCCGGGCTGAATTCACAAGTATTGTCCAATTAAATTGTAATTCCCTTCTTCAGATTGCAAACAATTATTCAATACCATTGCAATATTCATTAGCCACAAATATGATTTGTAATTATAACATAGAACTCGTGTAACACTTGAAAAGTGCGGTTTAGTGGAAAATCTCGGTTCGTTCGTCGTGCCGGGTAAACGGCTTATTACTCACCTAAGGAGCACCTGGTGCAGTTCCGCGGCGAACGAGGTGAAGAGCGAGGCCAGTGCCAGCACGAGACCGCCGATCACCGCAGTAAGCCTTGTACTTCCGCGACGACACGCGCCCACGACCAACGGAGCCGATCCACGAGAGACCGCTGTGCTCAAAGCGCCCACCCACGCTGAAACGTTAATTCAATAGTTACTTGGGGACGAACACGCCTGTCACCCCCTGCATTATTTCCCTAGCGACAGTTTACGGAGAAGAGTAACTACTTCCCCTTGAGGGCCGCTTTTCTATCCAACCGTTCTCACTCGGGGGTCGACTTCTTTTCTCGTAACTTCCTTAGAAATTTCGACTCATGAATTTTGTATAAATGTTGAACAGGAAAGGGAAGGGGAAATGTTTTCGATGCAAAGGGATAAAGGGACGAGAGCTTCTGCGCTGCAACCGGGATCCATTTATGGAGCTCCCTGGAAAGATGTTCTTACGAAATGCCGCCTTTTAAACGTAGATGTATTTAAATGTAGAGCAGAGGAAAAGAAGAATATTCCGGTACAATATTTTCGAGGGAAAGGTTATTATACGTCACGCAATTAAAGGAATAAGTTATTAAAAATACCATGCTTTCATGCTGCGACTGGGATCTCCTCGAGAAGTATGTTCTTACAAATTACTGTCTCTTAAACGTGGGCGCATTTAAATGTAGAGCAAAGAAACAGAAGAATGTTCAGATAAGGTATTTGTCAAGAGAGAATTCTTATACATCGAACGATAAAATAAACTTAAGAAAAAATCAAGGAATATTCGTGTATAAAATATAACTTGAAAGATATCATCCTCATCGATCATTGCCAGTTTTATAATATTTAATAAAACATTAATTAATCAAGCGTAGCTCGATTTTTCATTCTCATTCAACTACCCGAACGGAAGGATCGAAAATGCAAAGACTTTCCACGTTGTTACTAGGTAAAAAGCAGAATCGTTGAAGGAACAACGTTTTTTGCATTATTCATCGAGGGTCACGAACGTGCACCTCATAAACCCCTGCGTCCCGCCTCCGCCCCATTTTTCTTTCGGCATCAGCGAAGAACGATGCGGGCGTAACTTGGACAATAATTTTCGTCGGTATTAAACGGCGCATAGAACGCGACGTGTCTCATCGATTTCCAGTTAGGCGGTGAGATATTAGCCCCCCGGCTGATAGCGCTGATAAGCGAGTGGCCCCGATGCAGTCGGAAATTTAACGAACGTACCTACTGCTAGCTCTATATTTCTAGCATTTCGAGTCGTGCTGTGCGGATTCGGGGAATTGGAAAATATTCTATGTCGATGTTGTTATATTAATGTAGATTAATTTATGAAATTAGAAATTGATTGAAATTTTCAAATTAATGGACTTTAATGATTCGTTTTAAAGACTTATTCATTTTGAAAGTAACAAATTTTTATTTCATATTTTAATGTGGAACCCCTTTCAGGTGAGTTTATGTAGTAATAAACAAATTGAGCTAAGTAATAGACTAATCAGCCTTTTGACTGCTAAAAATGTGCTAATTATTATTTCTCAATTAATAAATTAAAGAATAAATTAAAATCCTTCGTTGCTCCATGGTTATTTTAATGCCCTTTTAATTTTTATATTAGTAAATTTTTATGTATTAAACGTGGAATCTCTTTCAGGTAAGTTTATACAACATTAAACTAATTGAACTAATTAAGCATGATCTTTTGAAATTGCAGCCCCTTGACTACCAAAAATGTGCAATTTATTTTATTTCTGAATTTGTAAATTGAACAATCGGGACCATCTTACGATTTACGTGTTATTTATAACAATATCCCTAGGCACCATGCGTAATACTCATCGCGTTAAAGAAACGGAATAAGTAGAAGAGAAACATGACGAGTGTTCTGACTGCGCTCATTAAACTCTTGCCTGGGTCTCCAAACGGAAAAGTCTCCTCGGACACTTTTCCTCGACTTTCCTTCGCAACACTCAACTTTTCGCTCGAGAGGATTCACTCTTCCGTAGATACGCGCGAACACTTCGAGCGGCCTCTCCGCAACTTTTCCACCCTCGAATCTCTACATTTCTAAACACTCGATTCACACTTTCCACGGTGACAATCCTCGTGGCCGTTCCGGTTTTCACTGTGTCGCTGGCGACGAGTTCGAGATACGATAAAAGGAAAATAAGGAGGCCACGGTGGAACACGATCCACTGGAACGGGGACCGGATTAATTAATCACGTAACCGAGTAATTAATCCAAGCACGCCACAATGGGACAGCGTGGGCCGCGGAGCCTGTTCGTGGAACTGACGTTCCCGGCGTATGTATGTTCAACTGATATCTGGTCCATGGACTCTGCACTGCGCAAAGAAATGGTATACGTTTTCTGGGCTGGTTGTAAAATAGACTGACGTTTTCACGAGTCGGGATGACGGGGATGGAATATATTTGTGGCCTGCTGGAAGATTTCTTGTTCGATTTCTTTTACGTAACAGCATCGAAACCAATCTTGTATAGTATACAATAAGGATAAATGAATAGTGTAATATGATGGAACCATAATTAAGAACAAAATAATAATGATAACGAATAATGAATAATGTTATATATAATATTATAATTAGCTGTCGGATTTTTATGCAAGTTCATATTTTTGAGAATGTAGTAAAGAAAAGTAGAACTTTGGTAAAAAGTGATTTCACTTACTAATTATTATAAAAAGAATAATAATTTGGATATTATGAATATTTTTTAAACGGAGTCTAATTATAATATAATGAGTAATATTTAAAATATACTTGTTTTTATCGCAAATTGCAAAGTAAAATTGGTAAGTGCAACTTTAATCACTATTTCTTCTCTCACAGACCCACTCGAAGATATTATACAATAATAAGATGGCAACTCTATTAACATTAATATCCCTAACTTCACCCGAATTTCATAATCGTTTTCGATCCTCGACAAACATCGACCTATTCACTTTATGGATTCGTTCGCAGCGTTCACCTTTCACCCCGAAGCTCGCCAATGTGAACTTCCACTCTCGCGACCGGATCGAGGCGGCATAACGAGCGTCCCGCCTCGCTGACGAAGCACGAATAACAATCGAAAGCGATTGGTTGGTCCCCTTCGCCGAGTCGATTCGAGCTCGCCTCCCAAACTTGCTGCCCGTTCCGAAAATTCCTACGAAGATCAGGCTTCAGCCTCGTCGCCCTTAAACCCCCGAGGTGTTGGCGTTGGAATGAAAGTCGCCCTTCCGTGGCGGAATAATTACTCGGCGACGGCGAACAATTCCGCGAGGGGCGTTCGTCGGCGGTGATTATCATCGGCGAATCGCCGCAGGACGCGGAAGTAATATTTGTCGGGCATTGCCCGAGGATTTCGAGGATTGAGAATATTACACAGGTGGATGCAGCGCGTACGAAGAGGACAGGTCACACTTGTACTTTTAGTCGTAACTCTGCAGCTAGATAACCGGTCTTTAGTCATTCACATCTTTTCCACCACTTTTTATGAATAAATTCATCCCCTTCGTTGCGGATTCAGCTAGATTTCGCAGTCGCTTCGGACACGGTTCGTTGCGAACGGATGAAGTATGCGTATAGAAAAGAGTACAGTAATGCTCGGTTACAAGGCGTACATTTGGGACCAGAACGCGACTTACATCCGTGCATCGCTGTATTCCGTCGTTTGACCGACGGTTGCCGGCAGTTTAGCAGCATTACCGAATCGAAAACTGCATCGTTGGAGGCCTAGAAGTGCGGTGCTGCGAAACAACTGCCAAATCTAGCCGAGTCGACAACGAAAAGGACGAATTCATTAATAAATAGTGGCGCAAAAACGTATAAATCACTGAAGTTGTTTGTTTCTCTAAGTTAGAGTGTTTTTTTGTTGAAGTCTTTGTTTCGCTGCAAACAGACCGATCGTTTCGTTACGCACTGTATTTTAAATATCCAACAGATTTTCCATAATTGTAGATTTCATGCCGAAAAGCTTTGGAAATGGGCGAAGCAGCGTTTCGAAAATGGAATCGCGTTTGCGGTCGATAGAGGCAGATGCTCTATGGAGGGTTGAAATGGACGTGCTTTCGAGGGTGCGATGAATTTCGAGCGAAGGGATTGAAGACTTGTGAACGGGGTGACTGAAAGGTGGAGAAATAGGAATATAAAAGTTTTTTTTTGCTTGACTCGGTCGTGGGATCTCGGGTAAAAATTGTGCATTGAAAAGAAGGAAAATTAATAAAAACTATCTGCCATTTTATTATATTGTGTTTTAGAGAAAAGGGAGAAGAAATGGGAAAATTAAAAAAAAAATCTCAACCGATTTACCCCAGTGTCTTTGCATAGGTTCGCTATTTTCTGCGAAGGGTTGTACCGTTTCGACTGGTTGCTCCAGTTCCCCAATGGCGCTAAAAATGGCCAGACTGCTGAATTATTCTCGGCCGATCGAGTCACTCGGCTTGGTACCTGTTGAAGCAGAAACGTACGATCGTCGAGCTCGCCCAGAAAGCCTTTTCTATCCGCAAACTGGACTATACATATTCTTTTTTATCACACACCACCGTTAAAATGATTCAGAGAAACCAAATCCCATATTACAATAAACCCAGAACAATTTCAATGAAATTACATTCCATTTGAGTTCGAAGTATTTAATTGAAACATATTATTGAACAATAATTATTGTGTATACGCTATCACATTAATAAATACTCATACTACAATAGCTTTACCCGTATTCCTACAATTGTACAAACTCAGCTGTCCAATTTTCGTTGCTTTTCCAATGCGTTTTGTAGCCCTCAAAAGAATTTCCCTAAAACGCTACTTTTAATTCAACATTTCCTTTTCGATTCGATCCTCCCCTCTTTCATCCAACCCTTCCCTTTTAATCCAATCATTCCCCCTTGAATTGTCGGGTTCCCAAGTAATAATTCAGCCTAAACGGCGTGATCGAATATCGATCAGCCAGGCAGGCAATGGAACGATAGCGAAGCAAAGGTTGGACAAAGGTATTTTCCAACCACGTCCATTAGTCGAAAGTTTTGATTGCGGTTCGGCCCGGTCCCCGTTCGTATTCGCGTCGCCTATGCGGCGAACACGTGGCCCACATCCGGCCAGAGCTTTCCCGGAAGTGGAACAAGATTTACCGGCCGCTAAGTTCCCCGTTCACGGAGAAACTTTCGACGATCGCCCGTGGCTATTGTTTCGCGGACCGTCGGGACTTTACACAAATCCGCCCTCGAGATTCGTCGCCGTTTCGTACTTTGCCAGAGAAAGCCCGAAGGGAGAGCGTGATCTCGATCGGGTTACCTGATATGCACAATAGTGCAGAGAGCTTTGGGAAACTTCGGACGTCTCGCAGGAAATCCTTTATACATTTATAATGCTTATCCTTTCACTCATTTAATTGATATAAAATATTAATGATGGCAAGAGAAGCAAGTGATTCGTGTTGCGGACGGAAGTTGAACTAAATTTGGTGATTTTGAAAATGTATAGTGATATTTTGAGTAGCGCAGCTGCGTATCTACAGTTGGCTGAGACATTTATTGTATAAATATGTAAGTATGAAAATGAATTAAAGCACGTATGGGATAAAGTACCTTGTATTAATTTGATCGTTTATTTTGAAAGTGGTGTGCAAGTTCATCAATGATCCTGAGAAAAGCTATTAGTCCAGTTAATTGTCAAAAAGGCAATTTATAAAATAAATATTTACATCTATTTAAACACATAGAAACATAGGAAATATAAATGGACCTCACCTGAACGTTTGAATCGACGCAAACGCAAACATTTCAATAACTCGAAATAAACGGAAATGGACTTGAACCAACTTCAAAATCAACGGTCTATATGTAAATTTGCTTTATAAATAGCCGTTTCGACAATTAACTAGACCAGTACCTTTTTTTAGGATCATGGATGGACTTACACCACTTTCAAAATGAATGAAATTGATTATATAATAATTAATAAAATTGACAAACTTATTATTTTTATTTTAACCGTACACAATTCCATTTTACATATTCAGCTACGTACATACGCGCTTCGCATTCTACTCGTCCAACCTTGTACAGTCGCATTCCGGTCGCTGAACAATACACCGTTCCTATTCCCCCTGTCTGACCACATGAGCTACCTATTCTACTAGCGCGACCACACACGGTCTCTGTTCAGGTTGCTTTGCGCTAAATAATTCTTCCTCTCGTCCTACAGCGAATTGTAACTGCACACACTCCACTCCAACCAGCCACTACAGCATTATTCAAATTTTGCATAAATAAAATCGTCATTCTTCCTATTGCCTTTTCCTTCAATTTCACGATAAAACATCATTTGAAACGTTCACGTCTTTTCTAATACGTTCGATATTATTTCCCATCCATGCGTGACTCTACGCTTATAATACAAGCAAAGCATGCTCAGAGCTGTTGAGCAAAGAGTAAAGAGCTGAACGATACTTCAGCTTATCGCGATGCTGAAGTTTCGCGTGTCTGAAACGTCGCGAAGTTACACGATCGGTTTAATTCGAACATCTCCCCAACGGGACTGGATTAACGAGGATCTTCCAGACTTATTGCCACGCCGTAAATGAAAGTTCGGTTCAGCCCACTTTACGACCGCGGACGATTTAAACCTCCTCGCGGGTAATGCGTATCTTCCCTAGTATCAGATTTATACGAGCCTTTTACTGTCCAATTTCCTCTCACTTCCATTCTTTCCTACAATCGGCAACATGTCGTTCTAGTAAAATAATTCTATACCGAATGGAATGTTTATAATAATTAGATCTGAATATCTAGGATCGGTAAAAATGAGTGGGGACAATATTTCTGTTACATAAATTCGGCTCAAATTAATTATCTTTCAATTCTTATTTCTATTTGTATATTCTTATTCACAATTTATCCGAATTTATCTTCCAAGGAATCCACCCTCTGTTCAACTATTTCCGCCCAACCCTGTCTCCAGCACCGGTTAACTGCTTGCAGCCAAACTTCGAAGCCCCAAGCATTCCATCTGCATGTCTTTCAAAGGGAACGAAAACAACTAGGCAGCCTGCCAAGGCGAAACGTGAACGGCGACACGTCGAATCCTGGATAATGATTATTCCAACTTTCCAGCAACGAGCCGATCGTCGTCTGACTGCACCAAGGAATTATCCGCGGGCTATCCTCGAGATCAAGGGGCTGAATAATTATTTGTCTAGGACAGGCTTCGTGCGGGGGACAGAACATTTGTATCGCCGATCGGGAAATGCAAATTTTGTTTGGCGATCGAAGTTTCGGCATTTTAGTTTATACTTGCAATAATGAAGAAAATTCGAGTTTACGGAATTTCTGGGGCGAATGATTTTTTCTTAATAAAGAGTATATTGGAAAAATACGAATATTGACTATTTATGTGCAGCTTTCAAAGAGAATTTTTCACGGAATTTTGATTTATGTTGAATATTCATTGGACAGTCATAATTTATGTACGCAATGTTTCGAAACATTGGTTACTTCGGCTCCCGTTACGCGAAAATTTATTGCTTCGTAATTTTACAGTAATTTGCAACGGCAAGTAATTTCGGGCTCGTTAAAAAATCATTACGCTTTCGGTTAACGAGGAGTTCTGCAACCTTTCTTCTCTCGCAAGAGAGGAATACTAAACTGAATTCCAAAAAATTAAAACAGACAAGATATTAATCTAGTTTTCATACTGAAACATTTCCCGTTCCGATTATTATTATTATTGTCCGGGCAGCAAGCGCGTTTAGCCCTCGAATCTACGGGATGTTACAACTGGCAGCCGCAAATTTCGGCCCCATTTTCGACGGAATAATCTATTCATAAACACGGAGCACTGTGCGATCCGCGATAATTTATAGGTAATTGATTCTGATATTACGCGCGGTCCGATTGGACGCTTACGAGACTGGTAAATCAATGCTCGTAGATTCAACCACGTAAATTATAGGGGTAAACGTTCTGCCACGACGTTCGCTCGCGTTGAAGCAGCAGATTCTATTGTCAATCGTGGCTCTTGCACTGTTTAATCAGTTCGCACTTTCATTAACACGTTATCCATTCGTGAAGAAAATCAACATTTTCACAGAACTTTTTAAGAGAAATCACACAAAGATTTGCTTCGGAAAGAAATGCATCGGGAAACTTAATTGGAGAAGGACAGCCCTTGAATTAATTATAACTACATGGTTCACGCAATTAAATAATCTTCAAAATACTGTTACTTATCGTTCAAAGATTATCCATGCGAAATTAATTTAGTACTAACATCCGCCATTCCTTTTCAATCTCCACAGGCAATAGTGTTAAACAATTTCCTGCGTACCAAGTAAAATCCAATAATAACAATAATAATTGCAACTCAATTATTCCCATCGGTCTGAATTAAATTTAAACAATTCCAACAAACGTCGGGGCTTCTTAATCGTAAGAACCGCGCACCGCGGATAATGATAGAAGAAAATGAACGCGGGATTTCGTCGTTTCAGCCTCGTTTAATCCATTCGCCCCCGATACCTCGATGGGAGCGACGGATAAGGGGGCAAAAAGTGTTTCGTAGAGCGGGGAGCACAGCAGGGTTGTCGTGGGTGAAGTCTTTGATCTCGAGCGAGGCCGGATCCGGGTCAAGGAAAAAGTTTGTTCCAGTAAAGATTCGCGATAGATGAACATCGAACAGCGGGAGGTGCACTCGTGCGAAGATAAAAGAGACATCGAGTGGTGTCTTCTCGTAGGATGTTGCTATCTTATTTCTCCCTCTGTCGCGTATTGTACGGATGTACAGGTGTTCCTGATTGGAAGCCGATGCCTTGGACAGTCCCCAGTTTTCTAGGCCGAGATGGTTGAGACAAAAGACGAGTGGACTTTTAGGCAGCCGCCCGTTTAAACGATGATAATAGGAATTTCTAAGCGTGACGATGTATCGTTCCGTTTCAGAGATAATTGCAGATCCCGGAAAAATTATACGCAATATAAATTCACAAGTACGAACAAATCTTTTAGATTCAAGGCTTCGGGGTGTGCATTGCTTTGCTTAAAAGATACAGTGAAGCAATTATGGTGAATTAATAGATTTTGAGGGATGACTACTAATTTCCGAACAGTACAAGTAGGTTAAAATCAACACTTCAGGGTATGGATTGGCCTGCTCCAATAATGCAGTGAAGCAATTATAGTAAATTAATAATGATGTGTCGTTCTGTTTGAGGGATAATTACAATCTTCTGAACAATTATAGGCAATATGAATCCACAAGTAGTTTAAAATCAAGGCTTCAGGGTATGGATTGCCCTGCTCCAATAATGCAGTGGAGCAATTATAGTAAATTAATAATGATGTGTCGTTCTGTTTGAGGGGTAATTACAAATTTCTGAATAATTGTACGCAATATGAATCTACAAGTATTTTTCAATCAAGACCTCAGAGTATGGATTGCCCTGCTCCAATAATGCAGTAAAGCAATTATAGTAAATTAATAATGATGTGTCGTTCTGTTTGAGGGATAATTACAAATTTCTGAATAATTGTACGCAATATGAATCTACAAGTATTTTTCAATCAAGACCTCAGAGTATGGATTGCCCTGCTCCAATAATGCAGTAAAGCAATTATAGTAAATTAATAACGATGTGTCGTCCTGTTTGAGGGGTAATTACAAATTTCTGAATATGCAATACGAATCTACAAGTATTTTAAAACCAAGACTTTAGGGTATGGATTGACCAGCTTCAATAATGCAGTGAAGCAATTATAGTACATTAATAATGATATGCTGTTCTGTTTGAGGGATAATTAGAAATTTCTGAACAATTATAAGCAATATGAATCTACGAGTAGTTTAAAATCAAGACTTCAGGGTATGGATTGCCCTGCTTCAATAATGCAGTGAAGCAATTATAGTAAATCAATAATATACTCTTTTCGATATCGAAGACAAATCCCCAGTGCAATTTAATAATAAAAAGAAGAGTAAGGTAATTTCAGTTATAGATAACGTCACATTCCACATCCGATAGGACGAGCTGAAAAAGTCCTGTGGACGTCTTAGTATGAGAGTCTAACGAAGAAACGCGAATGGACGTGAGACTTTGTCCCTTGGTCGGGCATGTTTCGTTGCGAGACGAGAGGTTCGATGACAGGCTTTTACGTCCACCTATTCTACTTGTCTCTATTTCAGAGGAATATCTCAACGAAGACAGCCAGCAGCACCGGTCGGAATACACTCGAGTATCGAACGTGTTCTCCCTCTCAGGCTGAATGAAATTTTTATATAACCGAGTAGAGACAACATTTGTTTAATCTTATGATCATAGCGTAGTCATTATTTTAAATCAGAATTAAATTTACAGCCACATCTTTCAATATCTTGCGGTAATCTATTACGAAAAGACACAATAATCGAAGCGTTGAATATTTCAATTCGAATTCACCGGATTGAACTGAATAATTAGTCTTCATATGTTTCGTGTAGACATTTGACGAATGTGTTCAAGCGAATATTGCAGGAGAAATAAAATCAACAATCTACTCGAATTGGCCGAGGAGAAAGTGAGGTACAATGAAATCTTAAAAAAGGAAATAAACAACTATCATCGTAGGATAGAACCAAGACAGCGGACAGATAAGAAAGCACCGCCGCTGCAGCGCACTGGCGTGATGCACAAGGTACGAAGAGGAAAACTGGCATAAGAAAAGCAATAAGAGCAAAGGGCAGAAAAACTTGAGAAAGCTGCTGCTACAAAAGGAAGAGAAAAATCTGAAGAGGAATGGTAGCAACGAGAGAAACAAAAAAAAAAGGAATGCCAGGCTGTACCATTTAGCAGATTACTTTTCCTCGATCACCTTAATCACTTAATTCTTATTGTTGGTTACTAAACGGCCGTCGTTATCTCCGACCAACTCAAACGTTCCACTAATGTCGTTAAGAGAATAATTGCTAAAATAGTCTCAAGACAATAAGCCCGATCCAAGTAGTTTCTTTTTCTATTCTCGCACAAAAGCTCGAGGATTTACAATAATTTTCCCTATCCATTTCTCCGAAGCTTATCCGGCTGATGTTCAATGGGGGGAAAGTTCGAGTTCCAGGGGGGTGGAGTGGCAAAAAGCGCGAGGCCATTGTCACCGCGAAACGATTCTCCCAACTTTCTCGTCGCATTGTTTTAATTATCGTTACATCTCGTCTCTCTCTCTCTCGTTTCAGAATCTTTGACCCAGATCCACGGTGAATACCGCGTAACGAGCTCACCTCTGGGAAGCTTCTTTCCGCGACACCGCGCGCGTGGAAGCTCGATCCGACCATGCCTCAACGCCGGAAGATGTTGCGCTTGTTGTTGGCGTTCGATTGGTTCGCGATGAGGATGAAGCGGCAAAACACCAATGGAGTGGCACAGAAGAGATAAGGATAAATGTTTTGTAGAGCGTATAATGCATGGAATCAGCTGGTTCGGAGGTATTGTTTGTTGAAGAATTTTTTTAAAATTAATTGCTGCACCAAGAAATCGGCATCTTTTATGAAACAATAGAATGAGAATAATTTTAACACAGGGTTAAATGTTTTATCTGAAGTCTTCCTGAGTTCAATAATTCGCAGTCAAACTGGACCGAAGGATCCTTTCTAATAATATAATATAAATAAATGAATAGAAAGGAAAATGCAAGATCCATGAATTTGAATCGATTGAATGCTATTATTAAATTCCCTTCCATATCCATAACACTGAAACTTCTCTCTGTACCATTCTTATTTAATCCTTAAATGCGACCAACGGCTATCAATAGTCACGCAAATATCTCGAGGGAGCAAATAGTTCTTCGATCTTTCTTTCTGTTCTAATAATTAAACAAGTGACGTATCGATTGAAACCCGCTACGCAATTACACGAAGCCTATATGTACAATATCGTCGGATCGTCGAGTAAGGAAGGCTGGGTGCTTCCGCCTTTTTACACTTCAAAGGAGGCACGCCGCGGATTATGCGTAGCGATAGTAAAATTGTAATGATTATCGAGCGGGATATAACCTGGCCTTGAATCTCTGACCTTCTCAGCCTCGCGCGGATTATTCTTGTGCTTAGCTCGTGCGTTTAATAAATCTATCGGCGCGACTGATAAATCATGGACTGTACAGGGCGTTCCATATGAAGAACATTAAAAAAGATAGAATAGACGAGAACGGATGAAATTTGTTCTGTGTCTTGTAGAAAAAGAAAGGAGGAGAAAAATGGAAGAGGAGAGAGAGAGGCTCGTGTAATAACGAAGGTAAAGGGAGGTGGGCTTAATCGATACACGACGTTAGACAAGGTTGTTAAGTTGGAACAACGCGAGCAACAGGAAACCGGAAGTTTCTGCGAAGAGGATCTGGGAAGGCGAACAAGTTTCCAATTTATATGGGGGCTTATGAATGGAAACAGTTTTCCCATCTGTTTTCAAGCTTAGTTGTCTCTCCCTTTTTTAAGAATGATGATGAAAAAAGTAATGCCTGCTTGTATTTAGTTTTTAATAAGCGTTCTTGCAGGCTGTGTTATTTTTGAAAAACTGAGATTTGGAAAGTCTCGAATCAAAATATGATGAAAACCAGTCCGAGAGTTTATGGAGACTTGCTTTTTCTTCTGGAATTTATCCAAAATAATTGTTAACTGACCAATAATAACAAGTTCCATCACTGTTTTTAAATGACGACGATGAAAAAATAATGCCTGCTTGCAATTAGTTTTCAATTAAGACTACTTGCAGGCTGGAATATTTGATAAAAACTGAGAATTGAAGTAATTGAAACTGGAATGAAAATTTGAAGGAAATCAAGTCGAGAGTTTCCATAAAATCGCTTATCTCGCTTATCCAAAACAATGATTAACTGAACAATGATAAACTACTTTCCCTACAACCCAATCTTTCCTATTTCCTTTCTAACTCCATATACATACTCGCAAAAGTCATTTCGAGGGAACCGCAGGTTCTCGCAAGCGAGCGATCCATCAAAAGAGAATCCAACGGACGCACGACTCGTGTTCCATATCCGCGGTCTTACTTCCGGTACACGTGTCCCTAATTTTGATGAACGAAGAAGGGAACAAACGTCCGGAAAACTGGGTCTATCCCTTGAGTCTCCGAATCCCGTGAACGCCACAACTCCGCGCGCGCTATCAATAGGTAGTATCGTACGTAGCTCGTTGCTGGAAAGAAATCCCTAAAGCTTCGGCTTTCTTGCGCGGCCGCAGGATATATGCTGTCCTTGCAGTCGACGGGAATCAGGCAACGGAAGGATCACGATGAAGCCAGGGGGCTTCCGTTGCTCTGAACGCGTTCCCCGTGATCATACTCTACGATGGTGGAAAATTGTCGGAACAAGTTAGATCGAACGAGTTTTTTATAATATTAATGCGAACCGTGCTTTGAAGTGATGTAGGATTATTATTGTGAAAAGTTGATTTTCCAGATCGTTTATTTTTCATTAACTTTACTAATTGTGCAATTCTTTCGCTGTTCCGCTTGTATTAATAGTCACATCAAATGCAACCATTTACCAATTAGCCTTTCCTACTAAAATTTATTATGCTACAATTAAGCAGCTGTTCTTTCGCAGCAACTTATTTTCAATTGATTTTCTAATCCTTCAATTCTTTCCCTGTATAATTGGTGTAATATTCACATCAAACGCGACTTAGCTCCTCTGTAAAAATTGTTGTCAAGCTTAAAATGATAATAAAACATGCGATTGTATTGTGAGAATAATAATAAAAATATTTCAACCCCGAGTTCGCAACAACTGCGAGTATAATAACTTAATTGATGCAATGGCAAATGCTTTCATTATAAAAATATGGTAGCAAAACGTGATAATAAATTATGTTAAAAAATGAAAAGAGCTTTGGCCAATTTAATTATCCATATCTGACCCGAAAATGATACGGATTTATTAAGAGGTAAACTGAATCGTTGAAATCAGTTCTTTCCTTCCTAATGCAATAAACGAGCAATTTATGTCTCAATAAATCCTTATGATTTTGAGGTCAAACATTGAATAATTGAATTTGCCAAATCTTCGTTCACTCTTCTAAGATAGTTTATTATAGCATTTTGCTGTGATTTCAGCATTTGGATAATCGGAAGCAATCCTTCAAAGTAAACTGACGCACATGTTACAACCCCCTTAGCGTTGTTTATCCACTCAAAAGGCTATGATACGTTGTAGAAATAAGTTCGCGAAGCTGTCTGGCGAATATTACATCTCGGATGAACAACGAAGCGGAGAATCGTCTCGTGTTCGAACGTCGAACACCGTGTCGCCGTTGATCGAAGCTGGCAAGCCACGGCAATGATGTATCTTTATCGCGACTAACGCGATAAAGGCAGCGTTAAAGCGGGTTATCCCTGAAGGCAAGATTGAATTTGTGGATCGGTGAGTTTATTGTGAAAATCGTGGATGCTCGCGTGGATGCTGGGTGCAGAGTTTGCGCGGTTCAGGCTTGTTCCCGATTCGGATTTCGGCAGAAGTTTAGGTGATTAGAGCTGAGGTTGTCGCTTGATTATTATATTTTCTTTGGATTACCAGAGTTCAGCGAGACTGCAATTATTACAGTCTGTGCTCGAAGGTGAACGATTAGATGGGGGGAGGATTTTTTTAGTGGTAAAAACGAATGGATAGAAAAGGAGAGTGAAGAACCGACAGTCGCAAGAAGAGATCAAATTAAAAAGAAGAAATCATCTGCTACGAAATCAGGATTTGTTCTATGTTATATATTAAATTTAATTAAAATTAACAGAAATTTTATATATGTAACATGGAACAAATCCTAATTTCGTAGCAGATGATTTCTTCTTTTTAATTTTATCTCTTCTTGCGACTATCGGTTCTTTACTCTACATGTATATAAAATTTCTCTTAATTTTCATTTAATATTAGCATTGGTTGTATCAAAATTTTATCCTTCAACTGTTGTAAAAAACTTCTACTTTTACCAATAACGCGAAAACTTTTCGCATTTACCCAGACAGATATACTATCAAGTTTTCCACTGCAACGAACAAACATACCAAGATTCAGCAGTGGAATATCACCTTCGAGCAAACAGTGGAATCGAAGGAAATCGGCAGGCTTGTTAGATCGCTCGAAACGCGAGCCTCGAATAAGTTTTGCACTGGTATCCTGCATCCTTAATGGTGTTCCCAAAACTGGATGAATATCCCGATCGCGTGTACCGCATATTACTATCTTGGCCCCGTTCATTAAGGATTCAGCACGCGGCGCATCTGCGGCTGCATATCGAGCTTTAAGTGTCGCGATTCGGCGAACGTTGCCGCAGCCTTTTTTTACAACAAATTATAAATTATTGTTACGGTCGCTTCGCAGCGATTACAGGAGGGGCCATACAGTCCGGGTGGAATATTGTAAACTATAGTAAATTACGGACTATCGAGCTGTAAAAATGTAAAGTGACATTTTAAACTGAAGTATTTTAGTATTAACTATTGAGCCTCTCATTTTATCAAAATGTTTAATTGACTTCACACTAAATATAAAAAAAAAAACTGAAGTATGCCCCGAATGCTTTATAGCAAAACGCAACCCTTCTGCAATTTTAAGCATCGCGAGACAACATCATCCCCTTCATCCCCAAGACGTTCGCCTCCGGAGAAAGCAACCCTTATCCGAGACTTAATCACGTAGACACTGTGCTCCCGTAAGAGCGGAATCCTCGAAATTCTGCTCCGGCGACCATGAAATTCCGCGGCGCAACTCGCTCGACAGCTGCCAGAGCAAAATGTCACGCCGTTCCTACAGAATTTATTATTTATAGACCCCCATATGTATCTAGCTCGTTCTATCTATCCGTCATGTGGAAACCCCGTGGCGATTCGTGACGTTCAATTTCCACCCTCGTTCCCCGGAAAATGAATTTCCCCCTTTGGGTCTCTGGGAATGTCGGCAACAGTATATCCGTGGACCAACGGAATCGATTTTTACTCGATTCATTTGGTCTTTTGGCATTTCTGCGATTTTTTTTCCATTGGTTTTAAGGAGAAACGGGAGATCAAAGAATGGTTTAAAACAGAAACGGGGCGATTAAAGATATATTGAAAGTGGTGTAGTTTTTTGAAGTCTTGAACAAAATTATTACAAAAAAAGTTAGGTTAAAACAATTGAAACAAATCTGCTTGCAATATTTATAAAACTGGAGATTTGAAATGATTGAGTCTGGAATTTTTAAGAAAATCAATCGGAGAGATTCTATAAAAATTACTTTTCCAATAATAATAAGCTCAATTCCTTCTTTTTTTAATAGTAATAGCGGAAAAATAATGGCTGCTTGTAATTAGTCTTTAGTAGAACTGCTTGCAATTTTCAATATTGTTCAAAAACTGAGATTTGAAATGATTGATCCTTTGGTAATTTTTCCGATTTTGTTTATCGGTTTAAAACAGAAATGTGAGGTTTAAAAGTGGCTTGAAACAGACATGGAGTATTTAAAAATGTACTGAAAGTGGGACAGTAGTTTTTTTTTTAAATATTCATCACTGAACAAGATTAATATAAAATACAATAAATTATAATATACAGTTAATATATTATAAAAAGTTAGTTTCAAATAATTGAAATAAAGTTTGGGATCCACTCTCCCACGGCCTGCTATGAGACAAATAATTCCCAGACCGTCTCTCCTCGATGCAGCCTACAAAACTGCAGAGGAACTGTCTCTTCGAGTGTCTCGAAACGCGTACAGCGATCCCGCGTCACTTCAGACAACGTTGAAGAGTAGAAGAATCGTCTTGGGACTTCCTGAGCGGTTCGTCTCGACGAGCCGAGTGCAAAGTTCGACGTGTTCGCGTCTCGATACGATTTTTCGAAACTTCGATCGAAGTAGTGAAGGGTTGAAGGAAATTGTTCACGCGAGTAAACAAAAAAAAAAGACTCGTCGACATTCCTCAACGTGCAATGATTGATTCTGTATTTTAAGCGGCGACCTTTTATCAACGCCGAGAAAGGGTTCATGGGCTCGTTTATTTGTCTCGTCGTGTATCGCTAACTTTATCTTTCGTGTTATGGGGCAGCTTGGATAAATAATACAATATTTAGCCATCATTTTTCCTGGACGTTCAGTGGGATTTAAAAGCGTACCAAAATAGCAGTTTCATCGATCGTTCATTTTCATCGTTGAAGAAAATTATTATGAAATTCTGTCAATTATAATTTATAATTTATATATTATAAAAATTCACTTCGTTAGGACCCCGTCCACTTTCACGTAGCTCGATACATTTGTATTCAAGAGCAAAGATCGATGCGGGGATATAAAAGGGTAAGTCACGCGTTTCATCCTAGAAAGTAGCAGCTTCGAGATTGGGAGAATGTCACGAGGCTGCTTTCACTTTTCGGCTAACGCGGTAATCAAGCCAAGCTTTCCGCTGGCTCAACTTCCGACCTTTCGCCTCACGCGTCGTGGAGGAGATTAAGCGACTCTTAACACTCCGGTGCTTAGGAAAATCGTCAGCAAGATCGGGCTTAATATCCTTTCCGTGATCATTCTCAAGCACCGTTGAATCCCAAAAGACGGGACGTGCTGGTCGTCTCTTTAAACGTGCGAATTTAATTAAGGAACTCCTTTGAAAATGTTAAAAGCGAGTTGAAATAGAATTTATTGAAAGATTTATTTGGAATATTTCTCACATCTTATCGGGGAGTGCTGCTGTGAAAATTGTAAGATGTTGCGCTTGGTTAAAAAATATTACTGCTGGTTTCCTTTTTAATTATTTATCAGCAATGATTGAGAAGATTCTACTACTAAAAATTTCTGTGGACTATTTATCACTCCTGATTGTGAAGGCTTATTGTAGAAATTGTAAAATGTTTGAATTCTTCTAAAAATATTATTGAGGATTCGTGAAATATTATGATTGGTTAAAACGTATTATTACTGTCTTTTAATTATTTGTCAGCACCAATTGAGAGGGTTCTAACTGCAAACATTTGTTCAGAGCAGTTATCATTCCGGATTGAGAAGGCTTATTATAAAAATTGTATGTGGTTATAGTTTCTTCAAAAATATTGTTGAGGACGTGAAATATTCATTTTATTTAAAAAATATTATTGCTGCTTCTTTATTATTTGTGAGAAATAATTGAGAGAACTCCGAGTTAAGGTACAACAGAGACTTAATTATTAAGAAGGCTATTATTAAGAAGGCTATTGCATATAGAATGATTTTTATGCGAATCTTCATACCAGAATATAAAACAGATGGAGAAGAGAAGATTTTCAGGTATGTTCCACTGACACGTGATGAGGGAAGTTCATTCACACTCAACATTCATAAAAGTTCATTCGCTCGGCTGGTATGGAGCTCGACAGTATTTGACTTTCGCAGAATATGTAACTTTCTAAGAGGAATTCGATATTGGACACATGAGTAAACGGTGCGGGTTGGATCTGAGCTAAATGAAAGTTCTTCGGAATCACGTGTGCACTGAACATCAAGAAAGTCGTAAAAATAATGAAAACACACACATCCGAATTATTGAAACATTGAAAGACCTCAAGATTATTTCATCTAAATTGTATCCACCATAATATTTGATAACAGACTTTAAAATAAAATATCGGGTTTCTCTACTGCAAAGAAACATTGATTAATTGTCAAGTTGCGTAACAATAAAAGTAGAATGGAACAAATTAATGTTTATCCTGCCCCTTTATACGTAGATTCCTCTACCAAATCTTTATCAATTAAAAAGAAGCATTTCAATCCCATTTACTCTAACGAGAGATTCCAAACATACCATACAGTGTGCATTAAATAATTTGCTGCAATGCACCTGTAAGCTCGGCAAGAGCAGCCAAGTAATTACTTTTACCTTTAATTTCAAAGCAACTTCCTCTAAAACAGTGTCGAAACTTCAACAAGCGCGCTGGAGAAGACAAACGGACCGGGCACAGCATCAGACCCAGAATCTTTGCCCGAGAAAAAAAAAGGGGGTCACTTTATTTCCATCCACGCATACACGGAACGGTCCTAAATCAATCTACGAGAACTCAATAATTCACCATCTTCGCCAGATGGTTCGAACACTATTGGAGACGCGAACAGCGTCGCGTGGAAGATTGATCGGGCGACCAAGGCGGACGCGTAGAGCGATAGATTAGCCCCGACGCGGCGCGTCGCGACGGACCGTATTGAAAATATCGTAATTCCTGCAGCGGCCGTAGCCATAAATTACACTGCGACCGTGCACGGACGCGGAAACCACGTAAATACACCGATGCGATCGATCGATCGAACTTTTCAAGCCTGTCGCGTCTCTGCTATGATGCATACCAGGTAACGCTAAGTGGAGTAGGTCAACGATAAGCCCGGCGCGGGGCGATTCGTATCCAGGAGTCGAACGATACTGTTCAAATTTTCAATTAGTTTTGGTTGAACTGTAATTTCTCGACTGTTGATTCTTTTGGTCTAAGAAAACAGTTGTAGGATGATGTTCACTTATTGGACCTTTCTTTTCTTATTAAATCTTTAAACTCTTACAGGTTTATTTGGCTAATTATTTATTGGATCTTCTATTCCAGAAGTATTCGTAAAATGAAGAGAATTTCTTCTGAAATGGAAGAAAGCTCTAAATAGTTCAACAATAATAATTACTCTGTTTTCAATTAGTTTTGATATAACTGGCATTTTTTGACTGTTGACTTTTCTGGTCTAAGAAAACAGTTATAGGATGATGTGTACTTATTGGATCTTCTATTCCAGAAATATTCGTACAAGAAGGAAACTTTTGTTTCTCGGGTAATGGAAAAATGTTCTAGCTCAACAATAATAATTATTCTGTTTTGAAAAAGTAAAAGATCTTTCAAGCAGATTTACTGTTGAAAGCGTTAGGGGTTGAAATGGAATCCTTGAAACCTTCAAAAGAATTCGCTGAACACTGAACTATAGTAAACAATGCAAATAGTGCCTTTTGTCTCCTCCAGTTTTTCTCTCAATGTATAAATAATCGTATAACAATTACGACTTGCTTACTCGTCTATATTCATCCTATTTCCAATTCCTTAAATAATTGTGAATGGGAAAATAATATAAACATTTATCTTTTACTTTAAAATGTCTGTTTAATAATATTTGTTCCTCCAGAACTTTTGTCACTCGAACATAAAATAACTGTCAAAACTGCACTTTGTCGACAGAATGATTAATGCGAAATTAGTCATTCAATTGCAAGATATAATTTCAAAGCGAAATGCTTATTAAACAACTTTTCTCTATAAAAGTTTGCAGTTTCGTTCGAACCCTGGCGTCGACTCCTCTCAGCCGGTCCTATCAAACTATTTTCACCCGCTGCCTCTTGGCGACCATTATTTTTCCACGGACCTTAAATAAACTTCGACTTATCGGCGGCCTGAACTCGATATTTTATGTCGCGCGGAAGGAAAAGCCTCGTTTGTAGGCTTCGAGAGTTCGACGGGCCGCTTTTAACACCTGACCTTAATACCCCTTATTTTCTTCGGCCCTGGTTGGCCGTGGTACAGGACTAATGGACGTGTCAAGTTTAGGTGGATGGCTTAAGGGATGCTGATAATGTTGTAGTAAATGCATTTGGAAGAAAAGGAAAAGTTGATTGGCAGATAAATTGTAAACGATTGGTTGAATATTTGTATATCGTTAGCACTATTTGTATTATGATTTATTTTTACTGGTTTATTTAATTCAGGGGTCTGATCAGCATGTTTCATTTTGTAGGAACGATTGAAAATGTATTTTACGCATAGCCTGGAATTTTTGTAAATAATCTTAATACACCATCACTCTTGTAATATGTTATTTAAACAATCAAACTCTTTCGCTGTTCGCAATACAAAACTCCGTGCAATATGCGTTAATCTACTCAAAGATATGCCTTTGCGGTCAAAGTCTAGTAAAGTCATATCAAAGAATATAAAATTAAAATCTCCAAGACTCCTTTTTTGTTTGTTTAATTCGTCTGATGAACGCAGAGTGTAAAACGAACTACGAAATTCAGCGCACGTACCGCTGCCTGATTACATTCAAACCCTTCCTCAATAAAAAAAAAAGGGGGGAAATAACGAGGAAACGAACAGGAATTATTTGAAATTCATCTTGCCAGCCACTATTGAATAAGGACGGTGAGAAAATGCGCGAATCCGCCGATATAAATCTTCAGGAGCTTTTTCCAGCAAAGACTCGAGATTCTTAGTTTGAATTATTCCAAATAGAATAGCTTCGCTCTAGTGTTCCAAGCGTGCACCCTCTGGGGGACCGAGGATCCCTGTCAATGGAGTGGCGGATTCTGCTTGCGTCGCGTTTCGACGGAATAATTCATTCGTGCAAAGAAATGCAGGGGGAAAAGAAGGGGAAGATAATAAAGCTGTGGTGAAAGTGGAAAATGCAGGGTGTTCGACGACAGATGGAAGGAACTTTAAGGGACGATCGCTGAGGGGATTCTGAACAACTTTTTCCTTTGCCAAAATGTTGGTTAAGGCTTCGTTAAAAACGGGGGCCTTAACCAACAATTTGGTAAAGGAAAAACTTGTTCCGAATCGCCTCAGCAATCACCCCTTAACATTTCCCCCACCTGTTGTCGCTTTTTCTTAAACACCCTGTATACAAGGTGTCCCACGAAATTGGGCCAGGTTATAACTGGTAGGACCATGTTCTTTTTTTACGTGCAATGGTCCATGTGCAATGAACAACTGGATTATTTTCTTTTAACGGGACGTACATTTCTTTTTACGCAGATAGATTCCTCTCGCCGTTCCGCGTAGAAAAGTATGGAGGTACAATGGCGAAAAAGTGATTAGTTATCGAGATATTTAAAAAGAGACATTTTTATTGAAGATGATGGTTAAACGCTATGGTATAAATTAAACTAGATGAATGATACTGGAAAGGGCAACGACATAGCCAGACATCGTAACTCTGCAAAGGGAAGGAATTGTAGTAATGGAGAGGAATTTGAATATCCCCATCGATATAGACATTTTTTTTAATATCTCAACAACTAATCATTTGTTATATACACGCGACAATACTTTTTTTACGGAGAATGATGAGAGGAATCTATTACTCTAAAGAGAAATGTTCATTTCCATTAAAAAATAATAATGCAATTGTTTATCGCGCATGCACAATTGGACTTTAAAAAAGAAACATGGTTCTACAGGTGTAGCATTCCTTAAATCATTCACCTTTTGTGGGCAAATTTTTCTGCAACTGCCCTGGTAACGGAGTCATAACCTGGCCCAGCTTCGTGGGACGCCCTTCGGTATAAAAACGTACCCAGATCCATGAGATGCTCCTCGCCGAAACGTCGCACGGCGTGAACGTGAAGAAGCCCGAAAGCGAGTTGCATCCCGGTGGTGAGCAACAGGGCTAGGAAGCCCGCCGCGCAGACGAGCCACCCCCAGCCACCCTCCGGATAGAAATGCGATCGCATGCCGGCGACGTCTATGCCTGAAGGGAAAGATTACCCTTCTTATGAAATTCTCTCGTCCCTCAGTCGAGAGATAGATTGCGATATTTATTGGGAAACAATATTTCGATATGCATCAGGAAATAGTATTTAAATGTTTATTAGGAAATAGTATTTCAATGTTTATCAGGAAATAGTATCCAAATATTGATTGGGAAATAGTACTTCCAAAATAGATATATGGACCAAAAAATCGTACATCAAATGTGAGATGGTTTTTGTAAAGTGGAGGCATCGGGCTATTCAAATTCATGATGATTTGAGCCACGACAAAAATTGATCAATGCAGAAACGTTTTGGTATGACCGATGTAGATTGCCGCGCGATTTTTTCTTCCACGATTTTATGACAGTTCGAATATCATGAGCTTTTCATCGAAGATTGAGTGGCATTTAATTTTCTATTTTAAAATCTTCGACGATTCTCCGTTTTTCCGATAAAAAATACTTCCGTCTCGTTTAACTAAAGAAATAGCGCAAAATATTTTAGGTACCGCAATCCTTTTCCTCAACGAGAACGCTGTAATAATATTTTTCTGAAATATTTGCAGCAGTTTTTCTGAAATATTTTTCATTACCTGGACGACGAAAAGCTGGCACGCAACGATGGAGGCTTCTCAGATCGCCGAGCACCCAATTGTTATTCCCAATCATGCCATCGTGAACGCTGCCCTCCGTGTCCATGTAACGCATTCGAGGATCTGGAATTCAAATAAAACCAATCTTGTAACATTTCAAACAGAAGAACGAAGCGTAATAGCAAAAGCGTAAAGAATAATAAACGCGATAACCAATTTCGCGTAATAAATGCGTAATAAACACATTTCGCAATATATGAAAAAAAGAATGAAGTGTAATGAAAAAGATGTAAAGAATAACTTTTTTTTTTATCTGTGCTTTTTCGACCAGCGCGTATTCGCCGGGCGTCTGATTCTGAATTAAGAAGACTGCACTTGAGGGAATTAATCCCAGGCAGAATAGCCGCCGCCGTTTTTGCGTAATTCGACGATATGTTTGCAGGACTTAATTACACCTAGAACCGATACGCGGACGGGACCAATGAATTTACGTCGTGTCGTTGCCACTGGTTAAGCCGGATGATAAAGATAAACGCTGTTTATTATATATACTCAGCGTCGTTGTTGGAAATGAACCCAGGGCGAAAGCAACGTAGCACAGTTGGGCAAACGTGGAAGCTGATTAAAATAAAGTTTCACGAGCTCGAGAGCACGAATTATAGACATAATGTAAAACTATTTCGCAGAGGGTAGAGAAATATTTTATTTTAATTTTGCATTCATTACCTCGTGCGTATTATTCATATACTCATGAATTATTATGTTACTCATAATTACTGTGTGTGTATTATAAAATTACTGCCGCTGGATTATAACTTTCATCCCCGCATTTATCCTGAATGAATTTCTTCAGGTATATGTTTCTCCCATAAGGAGACGCTGCAAATTTTATGCGAAACAATCGACAGT
Source organism: Holcopasites calliopsidis (assembly GCA_023838395.1). Lineage (NCBI taxonomy): Eukaryota > Metazoa > Arthropoda > Insecta > Hymenoptera > Apidae > Holcopasites > Holcopasites calliopsidis. Next base: position 4,840,842 of record JALHAQ010000008.1, read on the forward strand.
TTCTCTAAGCGGAAAGTTTGCGGACCGAATAATTTGTTAACCCGGTACGAATGAATGCCTCGCAGGAAGTTAATAAAACGTCGAAGCTCATAAATTCTGAGGGCCACGATATTCTTAGTATTTATCACTTCGAGGAATTTACGATCTATTTTATAGGCAACAAACTTCGCGAATTCTAAACTTCTATACTTTATCAGAAACGATGAACGAATAACTTATCACCCTCGTCCAATGTTCTTTTTTTTTTTACTTGTAATAAAATTCATTGCCGGATTAAAATAAAATATCGACGTATCGAACGAAATAAAATATCAAACTGGTTCACAGTTAAGCAGCAAGAATTTGTTCAAATATTATACAAATTTTCGTTCTAACTGAGCAGGTGTAACTCTCACTTCCGGTTCTACAACACGCCTGGCAATGCTGCGTCCACATACTACAGGCCAGGGACGAAACGGGTTGAAAGAAATGAAGAGGAAAAAGAAGAGTGAAAGGGGTTAGATAAAAGTGCTCATGAAAAGATGCCAGTCGAGGGGTTGGCTACCCTCTGGCCGAGGATTCCAGGAAACCGCTGGATGGTTTTCAACCGCATACGCGTTCACGAAAAATCCTGGAAAATATTCTCCATCGACACTTGAACTCTTTCCTTAGAATATACATTCTAAAGAGTAAATCGAATTCGCGAGAGGCTGCCAATTTGTTCGAGACTGAAAATCGTATGAAGGATTGGAAAGCTATTTTCCTATTCTATTAGGGTGAAGTTAAATTATTAAATGCACCATGGGGCATTTTATATAATTGCAAATTGTGGTCCTGGCTAGTTTACAATATTTAAGTAATCCCGTTTATCGTACGGAAGAACTACATAAAATAACATTTAATATGCAATTGGTGTTTTCCATTATTTTCACATGGAAAAAGTCAAGTGTCCCACTGTCCATTCTTATGCTTGCCCGCGTGAACGTCGGCTGTAAATAAAAATAACAAATATTGGAGAAATATTAAGGAAGCGTGACTTAAAGCAACCGTATAAAAGAAAATAGCAAAAGTCTACACGACACGCATTCTTAATGCGAGCTTTTCGCATCGCGTCGCCATCGTTGAAGGTTCCTTCCTGCACCCTTTCCTTCCTCTTCCTCACTCTTAATTACGGCTAGCAACAGCGAAGTTTCCCCGCGAACAGCAAAAGTTCCCCGTAAAATTCGTCTTTAGCCCGCTAATGAAGTTTTAAGGAATTTCAGCGACGCTCGCTGTTTGCATTTCTATTACGCCGCTCTGTCGGCCGCAGAAAATCATCCTTTCCACGGAAGCTTTCACAAAGTGTAAAAATAAAGGAAGAATACTGTCGAGTATGAAGGAGATGCTCCACTGTTTCCTTTTTGTGGAGAAGCAAGCTTCGACTTGGAACAAACAGCTAATACAATTTTATTTATTATCGATCTTATTATTTTTTTCCTTCCTAGTTCTTTCTTCTTTGGGAAGTCCCTGTAAATCTTACGAGCTACACAATTTCATTTTGTATTCTTCCTTGTTTAAGAGAAAGAAGGCAAAAAATCGTGTAATTCATCTGTGATAATAATTAAATAATAGACTCCAGGATCTTCGAACAATTTATACTTAATTACTTTCTCAGTGGAAGTTGAAGTCTCTTGAATTTTTCATTTTTTTTTGCAAACAAACATCTAATAACACAATTCATTATTTTTCTCTTTCCTCTTGTTTCTTTGGAAAACTGTTATAAATCTTAAGATTTGTACTATATTCCATTTTGTATTCTTCCTTTTTGTTAAGAGAGGCAGAAGGTAAAAAATCGTAATAATAATTAATTAGTAGACTCCAGAATCTTCGAGCAATTAATATTTAAGTACTTTCTCAGTGGAAGTTGAAATCTCTTGAATTTTGCATTTTGCATTCAAGAAGAGTTTCTTCAATAAAGGAACAGATTTCTTCAATAATATTCCCTTAGATTATTTAACCCACATTCCTTTCAACTTGATATTTTTACGTTTCTATTTTTTATTTCTGATATTGTTACGTTTTTCTTATTTATTTCTAACATTTGTCTGTCTTCCTCATTTATTTAATTCGCATTCTCTCCACTATTTTCAACGCGAAATAGAAATTTCATTAACACACCGCACTCCAAGCATTAAGGAATGCAAGAAAAGAAATTTACCTGAGCTGCCTAGTCACACAATGAGCGAGGATCGTTCGCAAAGCAGAATCAGCCAAAGGGACGAAAATATTCTTAATTACCCGCGCGAAGAAGATAAGCGGGGGTCTGTTGAAAAAAAAAGGAAATGGAGCTAACTTTCTGAAAAATGAATCAGGAAAGGGTGGCTCCGTTTTAGAAGGGGTCGCAGCAAAAAGTGCTAGACCAGAGAAATTGCCAGGAAAGGGAATTATGATCCTTTCCAGACTGAGCTCCCTCCTCGCTATAACTTATCTCTTTGATGAAAAACACATGAGAAACTGTGCTGTGAATTCGTTAATCTCCTTCCTTTATTTAAACGAAAAACATGTCGTGCATGGGACGAATATATTATTTTAGTTAGTCGGAGGATTCTTTTAATTTTTGGAAAGCCTTTCGTGCAGTTAGAAATATATGAAATTTTAAATAATTTAGATATCGAATAAATCGAATTTTGTGTCTAACTTTTATCACCATAATTTAAATAGTACACTTCTTACTAAATTGTTGAGTAATTTTCATTGACTTCTAAACTAAAGACATATAATTTTACACTGGCAGCAATAAAAAGCTATATGACATAATATTTAAAAAATAATGATAGTAATATTTAAGAACATCTCGAAAGTCTTCTTTGTGGCACTATTTCTCTCCAAACACCGTATCATCCGATTCCGTTCGCCAAGAGTTTCGCGAAACACCGTCCGCGGAGAGGAAACTCCGTCACATACTCTCTTTTCCATTTTTCCACGTCCGGACAAAGAAAAACAGCCGTCCGCGATAGGAACTTTTAGCTGAAGCATATGTGCAGGCTTGACAGCAGATTTGTCAAAAATCGATCGGCAACGAGAAAGCAGATACGAAATACGGGCAGCCTACACGCGAAACCTTCGGGCAGAGAAGAAAAAGCCTGTACGTCGACGGATTCTGAAGGAATCGGATGATTTAGCTGTTCCATCGTGTCTGTCGCGATCAGAGTAGATCGAGGAGAATGTCTCGATCCTGGAAACGGTAGTCTGAATCGTTTTGCTTGGTGGAAAAATTGCGTCTTTCGATTCTATCTATTTTTTAATATATTCTTTTAATTTCACTGCTTACTAGATCGCCTTGGTCAAGTTTAAATTATCAATTTATAGCGTAATTTATTTCTTATTTGTATAAGAGCATAATCGATGAAGATAAATTTTTTTTATGGCAGTTTAACAGTTTGCTGAAATATCGTATTAATACCTACATATTTTATATTTACCATTTTTTTGTAATAAAATGTATATCTATTTGATGTTTAAAGTGATTCATGTCTGAGAATTTGGGAATAGGTTCGAATAAGTGCAATTTACAGGAATCCGTCATTAATTTATATCAAATCGAAAATAATTCTCATTTATCAATCCTAATCCAATGGATAATCCTAACCGGTATCTATGTATATACATATACATACATGTATGTATGTATAATACGAACGAGTCACGGTAATGACTCGAACCGATTCGAAATCAATTCCCACGGGGCTGACCAACACAGCAGAGCGTGGCTGTACAAATACGATTCGTCCAAAAGGTCCGCTTTGCCACGGGCAAAGTGTCCACTGTATTTATCCGCGGGGTCTGTATTTATTCGAGAACTGTGACTCGTTTACGCATCACGGAATGTGTTCGAAGCCTGCGGACAACACGTGCGGTGAATTAGCGCGAATCGCTGTGGCTGGTCATTGGATTTCGTTCGTTTCATGGAACTTATATTCGACAGTCGGATTGAATGGTAATTTATTATTTTATTTCTATATTATTTTTTTAATGATATCGGGGACGATGCTTGGAGAGTTGGGTCAAGATTTTTATTGGAGTATAATAAAATAAATGAGCAGGGTGTTTAAAGCGGAAAATAGAATATTACATGATACTACCTTGTACTAATTAATGTAAGTAATTTTATAACCAATTAAATTATTCTATGACTTGCTTTAACTGAACGTGATCCATATATTAATCTTTGCATTTTATTAATTAATTGGAATAATTCAATATCACGAGCACGGGAGTATTATTCTATCGCTTTTACCAACTCGAAATTACATACATATTAATTTTTGCCTTTTATTAATTAATTGGTCAAATTTAATTTGCACGCCAACTATTCCGGCTTCCCCTTACTGGCTGCCAATTACCCGCGTAATAAGTTGTAACTTATACTCTTGCATGTATAACAGAGGGAAACAAATAAAAGTGGCGGAAGATTACGAAATCGAATTCAGTTGGAGATGGTTATTTCACTCATGGAATCACGCGATAGTAGTAACGTGGATGAGGAATCAAGGCCCTGTTATCAACGTTTCCCCCGAATCGCGGAAGATTACAACGCGGAGAGAACAAATGCTACCCTCGTGCCTCTTGTTTTGTAGCAGCAACGTTAATCCAGCACAGTCTGTGGGCCGATATATCTCTCCGGCTGTCCGATTTATCTGAACTTACTTTCGCCCGAATTGCTACCAGTTTCCCCGGATAACGACGCCGCCGTTACAGTTTATAGACCGAATATTATCGCAGGTACCATCTCGCGTGACGACAATAAACGGGAAAAACATTCTGAAAAAAAAAAGGAACAGATTTCCTTATCTAATGATAATTTAATGATACCTTACAACGCGATGAACGCTTCGCACCAGAGAGATCATAATTTATCAACGCGTTGTAAAATATTCAGATCGCAATGTCGACGGCTGTGTAATTTTACACGCTGAACTATATGCTCTCCCTCCCTCCTGGCCGCTGTTGAATATTGAACAAAGTCGCGAACAACACTACGGGCAGGAAAACAGAGGCATCCAAGATTATGAGAGCAAGTTTACCGCGCGGACCGAAAAGACCAGGCCGTTCTTGTCGCAGCTTTACGAGGAAACTTACGCAATCCCGCTGAAAGATGTACCGGTGAAATCAAATGAAATGCAAAGCACAGCGTGGGCTGGGGTAAATTAAACCGTCCCTCTGCGCCGAGGAAATAAGTGAAAAAAAATTCGATTATGTTGATATTAGTCTCGAGAAATACGTTTTGGGAACATATTGTACATGGTAGTTTGTTAGATTTTGAGAATAATGAGTGGATAGAAGTTTTAAAATTTGTAAGTGGGATTTTAAGTTGATTTCGGAATCTCTGAACTTGGAAGTATAGACCCCCGAACCTCTGAACTTGGCGTGTAGACCCCGAAATCTTTAAACTTGGCGGTGTAGACCTCGGAATCTCTGAACTTGGAGGTGTAGACCCCCGGATCTTTGAACTTGGAGTTGTAGATCCTGGGATCCTTGAACTTGGAGGTGTGAACCTCGATATCTCTGAACTTGGGGGTGTAGACCCAGGAATCTCTGAACTTGGAGGTGTAGACCCCCAAATCTTTGAACTTGGAGGTGTAGACCCCGGAATCTTTGAACTTGGAGGTGTAGTCCCTGGAATCTCTGAACTTGGAGGTATAGACCTCCGAATCTCTGAACTTGGGGGTGTAGACCCAGGGATCTCTGAACTTGGAGGTGTAGACCCCTAAATCCTCCAACTCATGGAACGTCAAACATTGGCTCTTCCAACATTTCCATTTCCGCACCCCGGTTCACCTTACTTTATAGTTCCCAAACGTAATTAATTTAAAGCTAATTGCAACTCACCTCCATGATAAGAATTGCCTCTATGAGGAGTGTAGACCCCGTTCCTTGGCTCTGGACAGTGACTAGGCGTATAATACTGCATAGGATGATGTGCATAATTGCTCGGGGTGCTCGGTATATGTACCGGGTGGCAGTGCATGCACCTTCTCGGTGTCTCCGGTATACCCTAGACAAGAAAAAAACACGTGAAGGAAATAATATGGTAATCTGAAGCGCTCGTGCCCATAATAAGTCGCCACGACATAGGATGGAAATTAAACAGCCCTTGGATATCTATCGACAGGCGAACGTGTTGCCCTTGGAATACCGATTAGGGGATGAGCACTGCTCAGCAATTCGCCACGAAGCGATTGATGGTACGCCACCGTAAAGTGGACGTTGAAACGCGCGACGAACATCGATTTCTGTTTCGGTAATAATTGAATACAGGCGTCGAATAGTAGTATTAACGTGGCGTAGGTATTTGTAAGGTGAATTAAATTGGAGTTAACGATTAATGCCTCACAAATTATTTTTAGAAGAAAAATCAATAACTACTACAATTACCATAAGTTAAAACATGTTTCAAGCTGTAGTAATTTAGTGATTCAAACATTAATTATTTAATCAACCTTTCTCCTCAAAAATATTGTCTTTATCTCACACTAGCCCTAGGAATTTATTAATAATTTTTGCGCATACTTGTGAATCTTTTGGTTACAAGTAATTTTAATTTAGTTAATTTTAATAAGTAATGTTAATAGTAATTAAAACAATAAATTGTCTAATCAATCTTCCTTCTTTAAAATATTCTCCTTATCTCATTCTAGCCCTAGAATTTATTAATAATTTTTTTTTTCTTGCTTTCTTTGGCATCTATTGATTATAACTAATTTTTTTTTGTTACCTGCATCGAATGCTGCGATCGCAGTGATCGTACAGAGCCAGCAGGATGGAGAGAGGGCACGCTGCCACCGAAGCTCATCGCGGAATTTCTGCAGCCACCGGGGGTGGACCAACCCCCGCGCACGCTGGCCGAGGTCCACCCCATAGCGCTGCCGCAGTCGTCCACCAGCATTTTCACTGTGTATACGGCATATCACTGATTCTCTCTCTCTTCATCAGCAAAAATTCTTCTTTCGCAAAGCGGGCCTCAATATTATTTTTCAATGTTATTCTTGCGAATTATTTTCTCAAAGCTCTTCTCAATTTGATCAGCTTCTTCTGTGAATTTTGTAACAAGAAGGGGTTGAATGGTACTTCGAGGATCCTCCGCAAGTGTCATTTTTTGTAATTTATCCTTGCTCGTTCAGCTGGTAAAATCTGAAAACAGACAATCTGGAATGAAGCGTTGGGAAAGTGAAGCGGCGGAGGGGTCTGGCAGCCGATTAGAATTGTAATTAAGCGTGGGAGGATGGGACCGCGAGTGAGATAGAAACGAATGGGGTAGACAGTTGGGATAGATTAAAACTGTATCTTCCGGATGAGTGTTCTACTGGAACGCCAATAGATGTATAGTCCGCGACGTCCTGGTATTTTTCTGCTTTATGGTTTTAGTATTTTTCTCTGTGAGAAATGCCCGATAATGAAAGTTATATTAGGCTGCACGGTGATCAGGAAAATAGCTCGCGTTCAGTTTGGACAGGCAAATAAATTATACAGTTTTTAATCGAAACACTTTGGCCTGTAACGAGAACTAAACTAAAACTAAAAATTGTCTTTCGAATGTGCTTGTTGAAATTAACACTAAATAACGAACGAAATAATTGTATAAGTCTGGCTAATTTTTTCAAATGTCACTACAGCCCTAATTTATTAATTTTTTTTAATGATCCCTTTGCAAACAAATAATCCACCGTTCCCGTTCCCTCTTTCGTCTCATTTCCTTTACAGCGCCGGAAGTAGAGTATTACAACTGGTCGAGGAAGAACCGAGTTGACACAGACCGGCGAACTGCAGCTCGTAGAGAAGATCGAACATCGATGGCCACTTGGAGGGCCGGATAATCCGGCTAGATTGAATCGAACATCGTCGGGAGTGCAACGAAACTCCGGGCTCGGCACTGTCCACGTTCGCTTCTACTGGAAAACATCCTTCGAGAGAGCGTGCGAGGACTTCTAAAGTCGGGCGAAACACGTTATCGTTACCCCCCAATGAAGATAGGGGTAACGAACGAGTGTCGAACAGGAAGTTGGACCGTGCGAAAAGCACGTGCTTCCGCTGCCCACGTGTTGGTATGCATCGCGTGAAAACGTTCCGCGCGGTTGTTTTGCAAATTGACGCGCGTGATGGCTGCACAAGTGGGAATGCGAGGGCCGTAGAACGTGTAAATTGATCGTCGCTAAAATTCTATTTTCGAAAAACGATTTTTATCGAGGAATTATTGTATGGAACGTTTTACTTTGAAAGTTGACGATTCTGAATGGGCTGCAGCGGAAACTGCATTTATAAATGGCAAACAGTGATTTTTCCTTACCAAACAATCAGTTAAATAACAAAATCAATCATTTTAATTTAATTAGAAGTAATTCGAATAATAGAAATAAGTTTAATAAGCACGAAAATGTACAAAACAAAAAAGTTGCAGGACAAATACTTTCGTCTAAACAGTTTCTCTTAGCAGCCCAATAATCGCATAAATAATAAACCCTATGACTTCGATTTAATTAAAAGTATTTCGAATAATAAAAATAATTTGAATAGGCACGAAAATGTTCCAAACAAAAGATATCGCGAGATGGACAAATTTTTTCCTTTAAACAGACTCCTCAATGCGAGAATAAATGTCCATCGTGAAACGGACGAAGGGGGAGCGTCAGTTGGCGCGACAGCTCGCTCCGAAACTGTCATCCGAGGAAGTTTAAATGGTCGGACGGTGAATACCGTGCAACCGCGGATCACAATCACCTACCTGTTCGTTAAATTCATGCACGCGATACAGTTTAAAGGAGGCGTTTCTCCTCGTTAAACGCTGTCTTTCACCCTCGCCATCCGACCCCCGTCAAATATTTGTCCACTTTATTGTCGCGCAGCTCGCGGCAATTACTCGGCGTCAAACGCGTCGCGACCGGAAACTTTCTCGGATTGTTCTTCTCAACTAAAATTTCTTCCTCGATGGGATTTGTACAATTTGTTTGAGACGCCTCGCAGAATGGTGGAAGTTACAGTTGGAGCGAGTTCGAGTTGCGAGCGAAAGAATCGAGCTATTACTTTTTCCGTTACGGAGGAAGTCCTTTGATATTGTTGCAAGACGTTTGCGTTTGTTTGATGAATGATGTTTGTTGCAATTGTTGGGAAAATTACTTATTTATATGTTTCCTAATGATATGTGTGTACAGTTAGTAAAATATTAAACATAGAAATATCTAATTTATTAATTTCTTCTTTTTAATTTATCTAAATTCGATTCTATTAAATTTAATAACGGTTAAAATGTTAATAGCATAGTAGGATATTAATCATTTGCAATTCCAATTGCCCACAGTTTAAATTCGATAAAGCACAAAATATTTTCACTTCTGCTCATAACTCATTCCATTACGTTTTCCCCAGACGTCTAACAGCAATTAAATTTCCATCCTTATTTATCTCGTAAGGTGATCCGCATCTCTAGCAGGGGTAAGCCTTTCTCCATCTAGAAGCCACCCTTCTCCGCCATCCCCTGAAGCAACTGCTAACCCGTGGCAACCCCAGAAGGCGTCTAGGAATAAATCATTTCAACATTCGTGCACGCTTACAGAATCTTCGGTGACAGTCTGATCGGGTTACGGAACCGGAAATGCTCTGTCGAATTTCAAAGGGTGCTGAAGGTAAAGGGTAAAGAGCTGTGAGCTGGCGACGGGAGAAGTTGGAAGCGTCTATTTGTCATTGGTATTGCAAGCCATTAATTTGCTACCAAGAATTACTAGTTGCTTCAGGAGCAACTGGAAATTGCTGGGAGCATTTCTCATAATAATAATAATTAAATAAATAGTTGGAATTGGTATGAGTGCATATATTTATTGTAAAATGAATAACCATTAATTAAATTTTGAGAATTATAGTAACTCTCTTGCCAAATCTACAAATGCACCGCGATTAACTAATTCGGGTAAAAATAAGTCAGCATTGCAAACGTTAAAACAAGAGAATACTGGTTGCTCGAAAACTCCGCTTAAAAAAAATATTATTCCGTCCCTCCAAATGTTCGATTCCTTCAGTTACTCCTCGAAAATATTTGTAAAATAATTTATTCTTTCCCTCGCATAATTAATAAATAAACACAAAAATTCTTCCCTCCATTTTTCTTCGATTTGCCCGCCCTCCTCGCCAAAGTAAAATTTCCATTGAGACGCCTGCACGCCTCTTAAAACGTGTCATACCCCGTGACAGTACAAACTATAAGGCCGTCGAGCCACCCCTTTGAACCTTGGTGTGTTATTGATTTCATCTCGCACACAACGAGAAAGGGAACGCTCCCACCCGTGTCAGCTTTCGTGCTCTCTCTCTCTCTCTCTCTCTCTCTCTCTCTCTCTCTCTCTCTCTCTCTCTCTCTCTCTCTCTCTCTTTGCGTTTCCACGGTGCTTGGTGAAAGCCGCTGGAACATTGCTTTACACCGGACAGTTTTCATTGCAACGTCGACGTCACGGTGAATCGTGTATCTGGGGGAAAAGAATGGAAATTTGGGTACCGACGAGCGGCCAGTGATCAGAGAGGGTAATCGTTGCCTTTTCGAAACTGCACATTCGTCGACAGCCCGCTGAAATTTCCGAATTTCCTGACCGCCGTGATTGTTTAGAGCTATTGCTTTGGCCAGTTGTTTAGGGAGGGCGGGAGGGGTTGTATTCGGTACACGGGGGTGGTTTGGTCGCCCGGTTTCAGCGGGCTTCGGTGGCAGCTTGGATATTGGGAGTGGACGGAATTGGAATTCAATTTATTTAATAGTGGAACTAAATTTAATAGTTGGAATTAAAATGATTCGATACACGACACTGTAATATTAATGTTTATAAGGCGTGTTGTTTACGAAGGTGTGGAGGTAAGAAGGATTATTAAAAACTATTATCGTTTTAAGAATTAATCAAATTATTACAGATATTTTACGTCCATCGCCATGCCATTATTTTTATACTAATCTTACCGTTGTTGAGTTCTAATGTTTACTATCAACTCCTTTTTCACTTAAAATGCAATACGATGATGTTATCGCAACGGCATTTACATGCCAAATCGATTTATTGTCGATACTAATGTTTGATTACAAATGAAGGATATAGTTAAATTCTTTACTACCCCATAGGAAGACTATTAAATTTCCTCCTTACGTCTGTTCATTAATTCCTGAAATGAAGTTTCAGGCATCAGACAGATATCAGAGGCCGAAGATTCCAGTCACTCAAAATCACAGCATAGCTGTGTAGAACGTCGTCAATTACCGTCTCCAGTCTCAAACGTATACTCATCTCTGACTCATTAATCATACGATATTAAGTCCTAGCCTGAGGCATAGATTACTGTGCAGTACGAAGCCTGTCTAACTGGCAAATCTCCCTGAATATACTGCCCTGACAACCATGTAGTTCAGCGAGGACTCATCAACAATAACCATAAACAAGAATAACACTTAAACTATTTCAGTTAATTAAGATTTCTACCGTTAAAAGAATTCGACAAGCCTATCTGTGCATACAAAAAATTTAAAAAAAAACAATGCAGCACCCATCAGGAATTTAATAAACATTATTTTATTCGAAATTAAGTTTCATATTAATTCTGTAAAAAAAATAACATTTTCCCAAACTTCCAAGGCTTTAGATAATAAATTAATTTTGATCTACGTTATACAGAATCACTTCCTACTTTGTGCAATAAATTCGATCAAGTCGATGTGCATATAAAAAAAGGATAAAGAAACGATTCAGCACCGGTCAGGAATTTAATAATTATTATTTCATTCGAAGCTATGCTTCATATTAATTTCTATGAAAAAATAACATTTTCCCAAACTTCCAAGACTCGAGATAATAAATTAATTTTGATCTACGTTATACAGAATCGCTTCCCAATTTGTACAATAAATTCCATCCATTTCTAGACATCGTTTAATTAAAAATTCAGCACCCTGTTTGAAGAGCACCCTGTACCCCGTTCGATGTTGGAAAAATTAATAAGATCGTCGTCTGTTTTTAGAAGATTGGAAGACGGCCTGGACAGTTGGACGTTGTTAAAAGAGGCTTATCGGCTTCGGGGAGATTCCCGGCCGATCGGAAATGCGTCGTCAAACGACGCCTGCAGCAGCCTCGAGATGAAAAGTAAAACGCGTATCGTGTGCTTCGCGGAAGAAATGTTGAACGTTCCCGTTCCCTCTGCGCTCAATCGTTTCTTTGTACCGTGGCAAACAAGGATCAGGTCAGCATTATCATCTGTCATGAACAAGTTGACCAGTGGAGATTCTTTATAAAGGCTAACTGACTCGAAGCTGTTCAAGTGTAACTGTTTCTGCAGTTGGAAGAGCAACTCGTTTACTCGTGACAGGATAAATTTCAAGAATGCAATGAATTGCATACGTTACAAGAAATAATAATATACAAAACTGAATAACTTGTTAATTACATATACGAGGGATGTTTTGCTGCTTCGTGAAAATATTTTAACAGGCCGTTGCTGAGGCGATTCTGAACAACTTTCTCCTTTACCGAAATATTGGTTAAGGCTTCGCTTCTTAATTGTTAACGAAAAAAACTCTGACCAGTCAGGGCGCGCGTAGGGCGAAATATATTAATAATTCAAAAGTGAAGGCTTAACCAACACTTTGGCAAAGGAAAAAGTTGCTCGAAGTCGCGTCAGCAATCGCCCCTTAAAATATTTGCATGAGGTAGCGAAACACCACGTATACGTATTACTATTAAATATAAGTTTGGATATCCAAATGTTTGAACTCAAACGCACGAAACATATAACAATGTTGTATCGGGGTTTCGTGAGCTTTAGCTTAGAAAACGCACGGGCCAAGGGATCGATGGCGAGCCGGAAGTGGTAGCCGCGAAATCGTATGTGTTTCCACGTCGCTGCCTTCCCTGATACAACACGCGGTAAAAGGGGTCGCTGAAAGTGGCGATGTTAAGTGGCCCTCCCCGTGTATTTGCTCGTACATACAAAGGAATTACTTTCTCAAGACTCTTCGCCCTGTCCTCGAGTCATCGCCGTCTGCGCGGAAATGACTCTTGTATCGACATCCTCGACGCTTGCCCTCTCGCCACTCCTTTCTTCGGCTTCCTTTCTTCCCGGACCGAACGGATCGACAGCGGCGCGTCGATCCACTGGCCAGCCGCGCGAATTAGTAAACTCGTGGCTTCTCGAATCTCGAGGAAAACGAGGTGAAACGAAAACGGGTGCGTCGCGGTCGCCGCGCGTGTTCGAAGCGAAACTTTACATAATTGTACATTCATCTTTTTCTTTTCGTAAAAATATTTCGATTTAATGTAACGGTATTTATAATACGTGGATCATCGCTGACTAAGAAATGTTATTTCGAGAAGTGTTTCTCGATGCAAGAACGATAATCAAGGTAGATATTAATTCGTCTTGCAGTGATTTCAATATTTCAAATTTCCATTTGCTACCAGGCGTGGTATAATTTTCAATAATCCCCGGCACGGTTGCAGCGCGAAATTATGACCGCGCCGCGGTGTTAATTAGTAAGTAAACGCTTGATTGCAACGGGAATCCATTTTAATTGAAATCGAGATGGATCCTTTGATTTCGACGTAATCTCTGTCTCGCCCGACTATCTCAAGACCACGCAGAGAACAATGCGCCGCGATCTACGTACCCCAATCGATCAAATCCGAAATATTGTATCTTCCTTCTGCTTATTTGAATGCTAAGCTCGCGAATACGTATACGCGTTCTGCGAATTCCGTGCAATTATTGAATTTAAATAAAAGAGCAGGACTGCAGTGAATATCTTTCCCCAGCGAATGTTTATTCAAACGCGAGGCTTGTTTTTCGCTCGCATATCGATGGCACCCGCGGCCAATTAATCCCGCAGCGGGCCACCGCTTAATTGGACCGGCGGCGTATTCAAACGAGCATTCAGGCTAGAAGCGACAGGCGCTTCGTCCTTTCGGGGAATCGCTAATTAGCTGGTAAACTCGTGGCCGGGCAGCCGCGATATCTTGAGCGTCAAACGCGCCGCGGATTAACCGAACTCGCCGAGGTAGAAACGCACGAGGACGCATTGTCTCGCGTCCTCGTTATCGCCGTGCGACAACCGCACAACACGTTTCCAGCGTTCCGCGCCGAATAGCAATACTGGCGGAACCTGGCTGGATGTCAATTTACGCAAAATCGCAAATAGCTTTTTTTTCTTTTACAGTCTAAAAGTGGGCCGGTCGAGGTTTAAGATCGTGTAGGGTGACAGCAAGAAGTCTGTCCACTGGGATAGTTCCGTAGTTTGTGATGGATTTGAGAAATGGTTGTAATAAAAGTTCAACGACTTCGCGGTGGCAGTGTCACTGGTGTAATTAGTAGCGTTCGTAAGTGGACTCGCAGAGGACATTTGAAGGTCAACTTCGTTTTTTCAAATGGGATCATATATTCTTAACTAGGTAGATCAATTTGTTGTTTCTTCCGAGTAGCAGGTACCTGTGTTATTCAGGTTTTTCTTATTACTTTCCCCTATATTAAGGGTTTTTTGTCGGTTGCCTTCCAGTGCAATTCTGGTGTTTGCTGTATGTTTCATGGGGCGTCCCCTGAGTGTTCTCTCTTGCTGACTGTCGCTGCTCATCTTTGCCACGTATATCCGAGCGAAAAAAAAAGCACTTGCCTAATCAATATTTGAGCGAGGGCAAGTCAGTGGTGTCGATAGACTCAATTTATACATGTAATACTTATATAAACATGCAAAGCTTTATGCTTTTGCTGAGCTTACCATCTCTACCGTGCGATATGCACGAAATCCCCGATCTAACCTCCAGATAGATCAACTTAGCTGGTCATTTTCCATAAAAAAGTATTAAGGCAACATGATCGAAAACTGATTAGTTTCAAAGTGATAGATTTGTTTATAGGTTCCCAGGATATTTAATCAGTGAATTATACCTTTCACGTGTAAACCACTTATATCATTATAATTATACTTATACATAAACACTTAAACTGTTTTATAACGGTGCAAGGAAGCATAACACATTTAGACGAGCACGAATGGACGTACTGCGCGCAACAACTCAAAAGCAACGTATCATTTGTAAACGGAACAGTATCGTAGTAAAGCGTGATCAAATATAACACAAGACGCAATGATAGTATCTAACAAAAAGATGTTTCAACTTTAATCCAGCGGAACTTACCATGTGTGAGACAGAGAAAGATTTTAACGCAGCACTTCTGTGTCCATATTTTCTTTGTCTGACACATGGTAAGTTAAAGTCGAAATATCTCTTAAACCAGTCAATTTTCAACCACATCACCTTAACACTTTTTTTTTTTTATTGAAGATGGCCGGCTAAATAGATCCACCTAATTGCAAATATATCATTCCATTAAAAAAAAAGAAGTCGACCTTCAAATGTCCTTTACGCGTTCATTTACGAAGACGCTAATTACGAAGATCTATCATTGGAAAAGAAAATCCGCAAAGGGTGGAGTAATGTACCCGCTAAATAGGAAAGAGTTAATTGGCCAGATTACACGGGCCCGTAATTCGCACACGTAAATATGCGATGATTACGCATTCGATGATATGGTGCTTGAAACGCTCGCAACATGGCAATCGAACTCATTCCAACGGCCTACGGTACTTAACCGTGCTTCCGATTGATCGCGTATTTGATCAGCTGCAAATCAGCGAGGAATAGAGAAGCATGTTTGCGAACATTCACGCGATCTCGATTTGAAAATGAAGATCTGAGAATATATCAGTGAAATTACAACAATTTGCAATTAAACGAAAGTCTCTTATCATCGATGATTCATGTCAAGTTAAAAGGATATACATTTAATTTTAATTAAAATGATCTCTTTAGTACACTTAAATAAATGTTCTTTTAATGAAAACATTTTGAATACATATTTTACTACTCTACATTAATTCATGAAACTACTTGAATGTAGAGAAACATAGTCGTACTAGCTTTAAAAAAAAAGGTTTGGGACAAATTTTAAACGGTTGCACAACTTATTAACACAACTAAATAATAATTCTCGACCGCACATACGCTTATTAATTTTTCCCCTACGTTTTATCAGCTGTAATTGGAACGGATAAAGAAACTTGTTCAACGTAAAATCCAACGAGCTCGAAATTCGCCGTTGCTTGGCGACAATCCACTTCGCCTCATCGCAATAAAGTTCAACCGAGATTTTTAATACATCATTTACTACTTTATATTAATTCACGCACCTACTTGAATATACGAAAACATAAAAATACTACCTTGAAAAAAAAGGGGTTGAGATAAGTTTTAAACAAAAAATATTGCACTTATTAACATAACTGAACAATAATTTTTGACTCCGCATACGCTTATTAATCTTTTCCCTTCGTTTTGTCAGCTGTAATAGGAACGGAGGACAGAAACTTGTCCAACATAAAATCCAACGAGCTCGAAATTCGCCTCGACAATTCGCATCGCCTCCTCGCAATAAAGTTCAATCGAGCTCGCTGTCCAATAAACCGAGTGGATATCACTTCGTGCCGGCTTATCTTAATTTCCGAGCAAGCCGGAGAAAGAGAGAGAGAGAGAGAGAAAGTGCGTCCGGAGTCGTTTCCACAAACGGAGCAACGAAAAATACTTTCGCTTGTACTCGGTCTCCGGTTCAGTTCCAGGCCTTCTTTATTTTTACTCTCCCCCTCTTTTCCGCAGTGTTCTTGCCCGAGTGCAAGCTTTTAAAGACCATTAACAGCGCGACGGTTTCAGAGGCAGCGATCCCGGTTCACCTAAATCTTTGCTCTATCGACTGGAAACCGCCACCCCTCCCTATCGTCGTTGGTGCATTTACGATCACCAAAGACAAAACATTTTTTTTTTCTCTCTCTCCCTCTCCCCTTCGCTTTCGATCGGCAAACCGCGACGCGTTTTCGTGATTGAATTTTTATCGAGGAAACGATTAGCTTTAGCATTGGTGTACCAAAAAAAGGGGTCGAATGCAATGGAATTAATCTCTGTGCTTACGTGTGTAGAATTGTTTAAATAAAAATGTTCCACCGATTGTCAAATTTTGTTTAATCAAAGGGGAAACGGCGGTGTTGAACAAAGCTGGTGGACGAAATTATAAAACAGCATAAAAATTGCTGTGTCAAGGAGTTGATATTATATTCATCTCGAAGTTACATGTAAATCGAGACCATTTATTTTCAATCAACATCCTATGGAATTGAACGAATATTAACCAGAAATTTGCGATTTAAACGGAAATAATAGAATACAAGTCAATAACGTATGATTTATGTGTAGCTCGCTTTAAGTCATATACGTATGTATATGTTACGAGCCAGGGCTTGGCGAGTTTGGCCAGGAAAAGGTTCTAGGGTTTGTGGTTACACCTGATACTTGGGTAGTAGGTTAACAGGTCAATCTTGAGTGACTGACCGGGGAAGAGGTCCATGTTCCCCCAGGACTGGCCGACGGTTGCGAAGCGTCAGTTAGCCGAGAGTCACGGCAAAGGGAAAGAGTGCGCTTCTCGGGACAGCTGACGTCGTCAGGTAGCCGATAGGCGCAGATGGAAGGATTCCGGATCTCCGGACTATTTGGCGGGTGTGAAGCGCCAAATAGTGTGTGTGGGTGAATGGTGTGTGTTTTCGGACAGCCGACGTACGCGCCGGATAGCCGTATAAACACGGATGGTCAGGTTGATGTTGGGTTTAGGTGAAGGAACTCGTAACGTGCGTACACCACGAGCGGCTATGATGTACTCTGTGGGTCCCGTTCAAATCGAGGATTTTCTATGTATTAGAAGAAGGTATGATGGGACAACGACTTGTGAGAAAAACTATGACTGGTACATTCAGGATAAGAATGGAAGTTACAAAGATTGAGCGGTATCCAATGAATGTACGGGTTCTAAGTATAATAGCTACACGGGGGTTCACCGAAGATTGAAGTATGAAAACCAAACAGTAGCTACGTACTAAAGGAGATATTATATTTGCTCGAATGGGGATTAACCCGATCTTGCAATGTCTGTGCCAACGAACGAAACGAACGCGTGACTAGGACTTAGCTCAATTCGATTGAATTTCGTGGTCCTTATATACTCAAAAATTGGGCTTGTAATTGCGGAAGGGGTGACTGTAGTTGCTCCAGTTTCGTGGGAACGCTGCGGGGGTGGACTTCTGATTTTCCGGATTCTGTTTATTCCTTGTAGGGCTGGCGCCTCCCAGGAATTTGGTCTGTCTCTACCAACGTCTGAGTTTCATTTAGGACTGGTCTCAAGTGTGCAAGCGCGGGCTTGGTCGCATACGCGTCATATGACTATAAACATTTGTAGAAAATTCCAACCGTCGTCCCGGATCACACATTCCCGAACGAATCAAAATTATGAAATAATTTCACCGTGCGCAACATATAATATTAAGTCCTTATCACAGTGATTTTTAGGGTGCCTTGTAAATTCTATTTCACTTTGTAAATTTCGTTTGCCAAGGTTCATCTGCATCCCAACTAACCCAGTACCAACGCTCGCTTGGACAGGATCGCGGCAATTAGTCGAGAATCGGCGGGGTGGGTTCGCGGGCTGTCTCGGAATTAATCCTTAGGGATAATGACGCGCCCCTGCCGTTTGCTCCCTAACTAAAGTGCTGGCCGTTCGACTACGATCTCGCCGGGTGAAAGTTAAGACTCCAAAATGCGACTCTCTCGGAGCCATTGACCCGTCTAAATTATTATACATAATCGTGCGTTACGCATGGAACTATCAGTCACCGCTCTTTAACCACGGCTTTCGCTATTTACACATTGATCGTCCGGTATCGAGGAATCGCCCTGCTGATATTATCGTGACCGAGCGTTGCCTGTTGAATAAAGCTAAATGCATAAAGCAGGCTGTGTAACGCGTGTGCCGTTGTTGCGTTCGTGATTTATATCTGCGCGTATACGTGGCACAGGAACGCTCGCGTTTCCGCAGCCACAACCAGAAATGACATCTGTTACCGTTTTACGCGTTCCACGAACTTCTGTGCTATTCAAACTCTAGTTGTACATTCCTTCTTTTATTTCTGTCTAGTCTCGGGAGGGTGAATTGGCGTCAAGAAAATGCTTGAGTAATTGTAAGTTGTAAAATGGAACTGTAATTACATTAATTGATTTTTATTAAAAATACACAAAATAGAAATCCCTAACTCCAGCAATCATTCATCTACTAAAAAATAAATAAATAAATAAAGCACAGCCATAAAATTAAATTTCCGGCATCAACTTCGATCCACCCTAATCAGATTCTTATTTATTCATTATCCTTTTAACAGGATAACAAGAGTCGCGTTCATCGTTGACCTGCGCCACTAACACTGTACATCCATCGATAACGAATATGATTAACAGCAATGCCGCCATTTAGTTCCACCCTTTATTATCCGAGAATTTCTCGGGCCAGGCAACCGCAACGAAGGCTGTTCGGCGTTTCCGAGTACCCGCAGCTTTTGGATTTCCATTACAATTTGTAACTTCGAACTTTCGAGGATAATACCTCCCACGGTGTATTAACCTTTTACCATTACCGGTCGGTGATTAATAGCAGAGACCGCGAGGCAACGAGATTGCGTTGTGCTGGTAGGAATTAAAACACGCTGACTGCCGATATGATCGATCGTGGAACAAACCCAGTCGGAGCGCATGTCGTATTTGATTTCTTTTCTTCTTAGCTGCTATTTGTCCGTTACTGGAAATATTAACGCATCGAAGAACGCGAAATATTCAATCTACTTTTCTTTTATCTGAAAAATTATGAAAAATTGTTATCGTCAGCTTTTCCCTTATTTTTCTTTTTACAAATTCGGATACAGTTAATATTTTTTACTGCCCTGAATAATATCCTATTCACTACACTGTATACTACCCCAGACATTCATTATGAGATATTCAATCTACTTTTTATTATGCAGAAAATTATGAAAAAGTATTATCGTCGTCCTTTTCGTTATTTTTCTTTTTACAAATTTGAATGCAGTTAATATTTTTCACAGCCCTGAATAATATTCTACGCTGGTGAAAAAATTCAATGCAATCGTTAAAGAAGAAGAAATCGACAGTAAAATGAATTCTTTGAAAGAGTTTCTTTCTTCGAGTTAATTTTCTTTATCTAGCCGTTGATAGAGATTCGTGAGGATAATAGGGTAACGTAATTCACTGGCTCGCCTAATTTCTCTTTGATCAATTAAGGTCGCGTTACTTTGTTTCACTTAATTAGCCTACAACGCGTTAACGCTATCAGCGTCCTGATTCAATTAAACATACATCGCGTCGGGTAATTGGCCTATACGCGTGTGCACAATTCGCTGGAGAAGTCGTATATAAATTTCACGCATCGCTCTTCCGTTAATTCGGTCCGGAACAGTATTCTTCCATCTAAATTGGATTGCATTGCCCGGTAATTAATTTTTTCCCTCCCGTTCAGACGAGCGAACAATTTGTATTTACTTCTCGAGCAGATGTTGCGGAATAAGTAATGCAAATAGTTATTATTCATACAATATACTTGAACCAACATTTTCTTTTACTCGCGTCTTTCATATTATTTATTTACTTTTTCATTTCCACGATTTCTCTCCAATGTACTTAATCATTCTAATCCAATTATCGTCATTACTTTATTCTCTGGCCGACGATAAATGAACTAATCAAGAAGAGGAGGCGTACGAAGAAGAAGTATACTGTTCCATTACAGTAATTATTCAGCAGCATAGAAGCAGCAAACTATTTAGCTCGAGAATTATTGCGAACCGTAACTGAAGTACACGTGCGATTAACTTACACGAATGCAGTAACCTAGATTACGAAAGCAACATTGTTAGGGCCATAATACATTGTCAACAGCAATTAAGTGACGTAATCGGATTTATACAACTATCGTTTCTACCGCCCCAGCATTTAATTCGTTATAAACAATCAGCAATACAACAGAAGTTAGTTACCATGTTAACAAGTCCGTTCGCGACGCAACAACGGAGAATTCCGGTGCTGTTGGAATTTGGCAAATTAAGTTAACCGGTTGTTAAATATCGGGGTTGCCTGTAAAAGATTCTATATCAATTCTTACAAAGTGAAACTGTTAATGAACATTTCAGAATTACTTCAAACGTTGCCGTACAATCTTTTCCTACAGCTTCCGACTTGCAGATTGCTAATTCGCAATTAGTTACACTTGCGATGCTCCTTACGGGACTAATTACGATGGTCAATCCGATTTATCGATCAGTTACCAATGATAGCGGATTACTGTACGATTACGTGATCGATCGCGGGTTTCTATCGCAGCCGTAAACGGTTGGCGATCCTTCAGATTTAAATGTATGATCGCGAGAAATCTCCAGTGGGATCCGCAGTCGATGGGAATAGTGCCGTCAACGCAGCCAAAGATTTATATTCCTCGTTTTCTTTTTCCTTTACTTGAGAAAACGAATAATATAAAAAGGGAAGAAGAAGCGCCACCCTTTTATCTCTCTCTAGGCTACCATTGCCCGTGTACATAGTAAACGAGAGTAGCTACTACGAAGATCAACCTTTGTCCCCGAGATTCGTAGCTGGATTGCGTTAAATGGGGTTGCAACCCTCGTTCCGTAGATCGAACCGCGAACAAATACATCCCTGGCGAAGGCAGCCCCGTTCAAAGGAATCGCTCTCGTAATCTCCGCAGAATCTCCGCGGCTAACGAGACCGGAAATCGGTGACACGACCATCACCGTGCTAGTCGCGTTAATTAATCGCTGTAATTGAACGTTACTCCTAGCCACCGGGGCTATTATCCTACTACCATGGAGGGAAGTTAATCGTTTTGGATCAATTGTGTGTACCTGACAGCAAATCTGATTGCAATAATTCTTGTACGGGGATGTTATCATTTATCATTTTTTATATTATTATTTAAATAATACTACAATCATCGAAGCAGTGGAATTCCCTATCGCGCATAGGAGACACTATTCAATCCAAGCGATCGTAATCCCCTACGATCATCAAAGTCAATTAGCCCCACCAACATCGTTGCCAATTAGTATAGGAAAAGAATCGCCTGGCGTAATCCTCGTGGCATGTCGTCAGCTTAACGGTGGATAATTTATGACGCTAACTAATTACCCTAATTTTCCCTGCCCATCCGAACAGGAACATTCTGAAGGCGATATTTCAACACTGTGCTTTCACTGCCTGGCTATGAGATATCCTCCCTTTTATCTCTTTTTCCTTTTTTTTTTAACATGTAGTAGAGCAAGAAATACACGGTCTTCCTATGAATCGCTGTCGTTGACGGAAATTTATTCCGACACGGTGGAACACGAAGGGTGGTGACGGTAGAGAAATCACTTTACCAGGGACCGCGTTTCGGTGGTTAAAACCTGTGCTAGGCTTCTGCCACGACCCGTCGTTTGCATCGAATGGAAATTAAAGGCGTTACATATTCATGGCTTGTCCACTTCTCGTCCCGTAAATACGTATTCCCTTTTTAGAGGACACCTCGTATATCACTCTGTTCCTTTGATTTTTATTTAATTTCTTTCCTTCTTTTTTCAATTTCCTTGTACGATTTGTTTTATTGCAAAAGTTATTTTTGTCGTGTGTGTGTGTGTGTGTGTATTGCGATTGAATGGGAAGCAAATATGTATGAACGGAGAAAATGGATATAAAAAAAGAGTAAAGATATAGTATTATAATAACTAGAGCTAGGAAAATAAGTAATTTGAAATACTGATAACTTTTCATTAATCTCTTGTTTCATCTTTTTTATTTCTGTAGAATTATTTAGTGGCAAAGGGTATTCGGAGTGAAATATCGAAGACTGTTTTTACAGTAGAGCTCATACGTCCCCTCTATAACACCGTACCAGAGATACATTGGACACTAAGAAATTTACAGCTTTTAGAATACATACTTTGGCAGCATGCCCGACGATATCGCGAGACCGTTTCCGACCGCGCAAAAACTCACTTTGCTAGCCATTAAGTACTCTCACGAGCACTTGCTTAAATCATATTTCCTTCGATTACTACCTCGAGCACGAAATAACAATACAGCAAGCTCTACATTTAAAAAATTTGATCAATTTTGCAACTTGCAGCATTAACAAAGCATAATAATAAAAGCCTTGGAAATATCTTTTTCTATTTCATTGCGTGTATCGCGAGTACACCATCGTATTCATTCATTGAAGGCAGGCCAAGCTATTACAATTACATACACGGTGAATAGGGTAAATTGCTGGATCCCTACTTTCCGCTACTCTCGCGTTCTTTCCTCTTTTCATCGGCCAAGTGGATTAGTCGACCTTGGCCGTTCCACGCCGGTTCGACGTTATTTCTCAACCAGTCGTCGACGTTAATTAACAAAATGCAGGAGAGCTTCCTTTTCGTGGATCGCTCTCGTCCGCCACTTATGGACTCAACGAGTCTTCCCTTTTTTCGTTCGAGAATCTCATTGGCCTGCGTAGCACTTGGTCATTCATGCACGATGGATTGAATGCGGCAGCTTACAATGGAGCTTCCTCGAGCTTTTTGACTATCTAATATTAAAATTCCTCTCCCTCTTTCTTGTTCAAATTTTTATCGACGCCATTCAAGAGTTTGCGTACTGGTACCAATGTTATATTTCATTTATCGACAAGGAGAGAGACTTGGATAATAAATCCTAATAATATCTAAACAGTTTGATTAACAATCTACAGCATCCATAATATATAAACTTATCTGTTAATTTACAATATCCAAACTGCAGCGTTTACTCTCCTTTCTCGTAAATAAATTGTTTAAAGCGCACAGACATTCTAAAACGAATCCTTTTCTAAGTGAAATAATAACTATTTCAGTCCAGAAGTATTGTATTAATCAATCAATTATTAGTTAAGTATTACATGAACGGAATGCTATTCTTTTAAGATTACCTTTCAAGCATCGAATCATAAATATTTCTGTACAAAAAGAAGTAAAGAGAAATTTTTAAATCTGTTTATTTATTCATTGCTTCCAGAAGTCAAGTAGACAGCACACGATGCAGTATTTAATCACACTCGATTAATCCGCATTAATCTCCCCTCCCCTTGGACCGACGGGTCGTTAACAAATCGCTTTGGACACGGTTGGGATCATCAATCCGTCGAAATCACTCGCGGCGACCCTCCCTCTGACAAAGCGTAGGATCGATCAAAGTGCACACGCATGGATCACGCGGCCTGTAATTAACGCGATGCACCCACGGGGGAGGGTCAGTACCCAGCTTCGTGATTCCTTTATGAGCAAACACCGTGTGAATTAGCCGGGCAATTATGGTGCACGGGGCACGTTCGTCGTCGTCGTCGCGATTTATCGACAACGTGCGTGTCGTGCGTAGTGCACGCGGATCCACGGTCCGCTTCGCGATGATGTTTGCAAGGCGAATGCAATTAGAGCAGCCGTGCCGTGATCAGTTTCCAAATTTCGTTGCGAAGCTTGTGATTGAACTGTAATACAACGTTGCACTTGAAACGGCTTTCCTTTAAAACCTTCCTAAATTGCAGGAGTTAATAAAGAATATTTGTCACTAATTAGTAGGTGAATTAAATTCTTTAACAATTGATACTGTGCTTGTAAATGTTTCGCTTCGCTTTAAACTTGAAAATTGTTCACAAACGACATTATACTGAAATACCACGTCGCTTTTGAAACATTTCTTCTTTAACTGTGCCTTAAACGGCAGAAGTTAATGTAAAAATATGTTTCATCAATTAGCAGGTGAATTAAATTCGCTGACAATTGATACTGCGCTTTTAGATCTTTCGTTTCTCTTTAGACTTGGATATTCTTCACGAAGTAATATGCATATGAAATTTAAACGAGAGACACTTTGTCATCCGTTTGTAATTCTTTGTAAGGCGAATGCTATTAGCGCAGCAATGTCGTGATCAGTTTCCAAATTTCGTTCCGAAGCTTCTAGTTCAATTAGAATATCACGTTGCTTTTGAAAGACTTTTTCTGTAACTCTTTCTTAAATTGCAGAAGTTAGTATAAAAATATTTTTCGTTAATTGGTAGGCGAATTAAACCGTTTAATAATCAATACTGTGCCTTTATATCTTACGTTTTTCTTTCAACTTTGTACACTTTGCAATTCTACCAAAATACAAATTGATAACCGTACCCATCCCTCAATAAAAATAAAAGTTCTCTGAGACTGAAATTTTTCCCAGGGCTGATTTACACAACCCTTACAAAACTACCCTTCTATCAAAAGCCATGGTAGACATATAATACACCATAAAATATGCGATAATGTAGCAATATCCAAAGCTTATGAGCATCATCTTCACAAATTCCGAGGACCTTTATTCTCACTGGGAAAAGTGGTTCCAGCAGTCCGATAATAAGTCAGCATCAAACATTAAGATCGATGCGCGATAAAACAACCTGTCATGCGCGGACGATCCACAGAGTTCCCCCTAAAAAAAATTTAATCTCTTCTTCAAGCCTTCACGGCAATCTCAAACACCTTCCACAATTTATTCAACTTGCTTCTAAGAAATCAAACACGTATCAGATCGTGCTTAAATAAATTACGTCTTCGATCGATAAAACTTGCAAACAGTCTGAGCTTGCATTGGCAGTATAGAATATTGATTTCAGTAAAATAGGATTTTATTTTGATTCAGAATTTTGTCGAAATAAAATACAGATTAAAACACTTTAGTCTGTAAGTATTGTAAGAAGAGAAAATATTTGCTAATCCTCTTTTTTTTTAAATTAATTATTTTAACTATGAGGGACAGTCTTACGGCTTTTGTAAATAGAAATCTCGCAAACTGCCGTATCTTACGATAAATATTATAATTACTAATCTTGTATCGAAGTGTATCAATATATCGAGTTTTATTTAAAAAACAGGAGAATGAATCGTGCCTCAGAAATGTTTCCGCAGACTTTCCTTCTGTTTCGGGGTTCGACCGCGTGTGCACGCGATTCGGAAGACTTTCGAGCTCCGCTAGCAAATTTTAACGACCGTGAGAAACGCCGAGCTAAAAGCAAGGAATATCTGGCGAACTTAAATCGCTTTATCTAACGCGGACAGCTTCTTCCGGTCGTTTCACGAGGTCCCGAGGGATTTCGAGTGGCTTTGGAGGACCCGGCTGTGTAGTCCCCTTTTCTCCTTTACCTTTTTCATTTAGAAACTTTGCGTATCGTGTGCTAGACTTGAGAAAATGCTAAACATCCAACGATATTTGATAATAATGAATAATAACAACACTATCCTTTACTATTTTTATTCATATCTATCCTTTTAGTATTTGCTATCATATTTCTCATTCTAGGTTTCTTTCATTCTTGGGCATTCAAAATGATTAACTGCCAACTTTATTTATTCCTTATTACCAGACTATGGACTTTTGTACAAATTCATTGCTTTTCAGAATATAATAAAAGCGGTAGAACTTCAATAAAAAAAAAACTGTTTCACCTATCAGATATTTTATAGGTCTTCGAATTTCCTATGAATGCCTAAAAGTCGGCGATCTACTTACTACTGATAATTTACTTTCCAAGGTTTCTTAAAATAATCGGTAAATAAAATAAGAATCTGCTTCGACCCGATTTCGCTCGTTGGCCCGCCACTCGATTGTGCAAATAACAACCGGTTCGATTGCACGATTAATCGATACGATATTGGAAAAGCGTGGATTATTTCATCAAGGCTCCAAGTCCTTGCTCTCGTGGATACAAAACTAGCTCGCGATTAAAGAATCCTCCTATTGTTTTAAAGGACGGGTCTTCCCAGGCTTCCCTCCAACGAGACCATCGACGACTGAATCGGGTCAGTTGGCTACTTTTGTCTCGCGGGTCTTCGTCGAGGCACAACGTCCACCGTTTTTTCTTTCTCGATTTTTGCAGAAACAATTCGGTCCTTTCACAGGCTCTTTTTCCCCCCCGGTATAACGTTTCTCTTTCCCCCTGTATTCAAGTTATTTTATCGTGGAAGGATAACGTGAACAATTGGCCTCGAGGCAAGGGTAAAGAGAAGTTCTGTGGCGAACCGACACACAATGCTTCGAAACAATTAATATTATTTAAATCAACGAAAAATCAATAATTAGGACATTTTCAATTTCTACCTTGAAATTTCGTTGTGTCTAATCGCGAATTAACTCTCGGGTGGAGAATGTTACGCTACAGAAATTTCCGCGAATTATAATTTTCTTTATAATAATCGTATCAAAGTCTAATTTTATAATTCACGATTATTAGCCGAATGTTGCATGATTGTATAATGTCGATAAACGTTGTTCGACGTTGCTGGACAAAAATTACAGAAACTAGAAGATGCCTGCTTCGAGGAAGGGTCAAACGCAACCGGGCCAACGTAATTAGAACTAATTTACCAAATTAACGCCCGCTCTCGGTTGCTCGTCGAAGTAAATCAATTAGTCGCGGATTTTCTCCTCGCCAATCGAAGAATTTTTCCTTCCACTAAATCCGGAAAATACGCCGAATTGTGTAAACTTGATTGATCTCATTCTTAGCCGTCTTCTCCTTTGATCGCCAACAATGC
Organism: Holcopasites calliopsidis; assembly: GCA_023838395.1. Classification (NCBI taxonomy): domain Eukaryota; kingdom Metazoa; phylum Arthropoda; class Insecta; order Hymenoptera; family Apidae; genus Holcopasites; species Holcopasites calliopsidis. Next base: position 4,868,368 of record JALHAQ010000008.1, read on the forward strand.
TGAGCCGTCGGCGAGGATGAAATTGGTCGATTTTAAATTAGAATAGATGTTCGAGAAAGCGGATTCGCGGCTTCTGCAAGATTGACAGAGGTTTCCATCGATCCGCGGCTAACGGGACGAGTCTCGGGAATTAGTCATGCTCGATGAATAAAAGAAAGCATGGATTAATGAAGGAATCTGCAATTCACGGTACTCGTCTTCGATATAACAGAGGTACGAAGCTAGATCGTACGACGAAGAACGCTGCGAATCGTCTTCTTTTTTTTTAAGTTTTTCCATCCGCTTTCTGGGTTAAACGAAAAGTACAAAATATTGAATGGGAGAAGCAATATTTCACGCGTGGATTACACGCTGAGAAATGTCAAAGGTAGAAAATTAGGAAAAAATTAGATCGATGCAATGAGAACGTCCACGAAATCTAACGGCGAATATCGTTCGATGCACACACAGCCTTCCGTGCGGCGTTGCAATCGAGGAACTTTGATATCACTTCCTTCACTTTCCTCGAATTAAATTCTTCTTTCCGATACATTAACGCCGAAGCTTTTCGCCCAGCCCTTGGGTACGGAAACTCTCGGCCGAACGCGAACTTTAATTTGATACGATGGGAATCCGCGACGAATTTCCGGATACTCGCCGCCCCGTGGTTTCGACACGGCTCGTTTCTATAACAGAGCCGTGAAAGTTGTGAAGTACCTCATCTTTGCATAAATGATTTGCATGGAAAAGCGTTCTTTCAACCTTTGGTTTTAATTTGATACCTCGTTTATTACCAAATTCCTCTCGAGAGTCAATAAAATTGCGGTGGAAAGTTGGAATAAAAGGTGTTCATGATTACTGACGAATTACGATTATAGTAAATTGCTTATATTTTATATCAGATTGTAGCTGAGTATCTAAGCTTTAATTTGAGACCTCATTCATTAACAAATTTTTCTTGAGAGTCAAGAGAACTGCAGTGGGAAATTGGGGTGAACGTTGTCAATCATTACTGATAAATTACATTTACAGTCAATTATTTATGTTTTGCATCAGACAGTAGCTGAGAACCTAGGCTTTAATGTGAGACCACGTTTATTAAAAAATTCTTTTTGAAAGTAGAACAAAACTACAGTGGAAAATTGGAACAAAAGCTGTTAATAACTACTGACGAATTACGAGTACAGCACATTATTTATACTTAATACCAGACTGTAGCTGCGAATCTGAGTCTTAATTTAAGACCTCGTTTATGAAAAAATTTTGCCTTGAGGCTGAGAAAATTGTATTTATTTAATAGGCTAATTGTGATTAATTAACTAGATTAGTTGGATGCTCTCACCGCTAGATGATTATAGCATTGCGCGTCAGCACATTTCAGGGGCGTTTTAGGAATATATCCAAGGATGCATGGCAGTGAAATTTTTTAACAAAACTTTCTCCGCTTCGAAATAAAACTATTCAATAAATAAACAACCTAATTCAATATGTACCTAATTATAACATCAATTGTATAACGGGTCACAAAACCGTACAGTATCATTCCCAACTAAAATTCCCGTGCAAAGTATGAATTATCAAAATATAGAACCATCGTCGACCAGCCAGAAATCACACGCAGCTTATCACGCAATACGTACTACGTTAACCCTTAACCTCCCTCGAACTGACCTAATCACACATGGCAGCGCAGCGAATCGATACCGGGCAAAGCGTCTAGCAAACAAGCGCATACACGCGCGTTACCAAGCACCACTCTTTCAATTTGCATTCTTTCACCGATGTTGGCACGCCGATACGTTCGCAAACAGCGCGTTTCAATCGCAATTTTAAGGAATCGTTCGTGTCCGGCATTGAGCGACTTTCGGGCCTCTTTTATCCACCGCGAACGATTGAGAGGAAAATCGAACAAAGGATAGACGCAAGAGCGATCTTCCTGCGAAAGGATGACGGATCATTTGCACTCTAATCGGGGCGAAGTAACGACGGCACTCGAAACGGTTCCAACAACGCGAGGGGAGATCGTGGAAAATGTTGATCGAAGATCGACCAGGTTTTTCCTACTGCAAACGTGCCGTCGGTTGCTTCTTTTATTCTCTCCGATTGTCGCTTTCCCGATAGTGGACATCGTTGGTGGCAATTTGATTGTAATATTAAATTTATCTAAGTCACAGAAAGATAATTACTTTGCAATTAAAGTGATATTAAATTTATTTTTCATTCTTGTTTGATATTGCTGCTTTCCTTTTTATCCATTTTTGCATCCATGCTGCTGCAGTACGCAGTTTATTATTTTAAATTGACCCATTATTTTTTTGTTCGCATATTAATGGGTTTTTCGCGTTCCGCGTGTAATCTAATGAATTTCCAACGCTGCCGGATAAGCAAGAGCAACGCTAATCGAATAAACGAGTGGAAACCTCCCCGAAGGATGAAACTTTCGCGCGAGCTCAGTGGGGCACAATTTTTTTCTCTCGAGTCTCTCGTCAAATATTCGATATTTAATATCCCTAATGCGTTCGTGGGACGTCGGAACTGTCGTGCTTTAGACATTTCTGCGGAAAAGTGGAACGAATTTGGAAAGACCCTCGTGGGATTCAGATTTTGACGCGTTTCGCGAAACTTCCGTCGAACTGATGCATACGGAAACCAAGAATAGACGTTATTAATTAACGTAAATTAAACACTGACCCATTAATGAAGAATGTATGAGATTGGATTTAACTAAAAATTGGAAAACGCAATATAGCGAATATTTTTATAACTAAAAATACGATTTCATAATGCATCTAAGATTGCAAAATATAATTCCACATTGTTGAATAACAATTGAATGATTAAATACTTATCAAAAAATCTTGCAATAACAAAAGGGGAATGAAGAAAATTTTGTCACGCGGTGCATGACCCGTTTCGTCAAAATTTCGCGGCAGAGCCTCCGCTACGTGCCGGCGTAATGCAACAATTAGGGAATCTAATTTCCCAACCAACCACCACCCCCCCGGGGGCGGCCGCAACAAGCGAAGTGGTGTCAAGGTGCACTAGAGACACTGTGCCAACTTTTCGAGTCGGCGAACTGCTGGGGGGGGGGGGGGGGGGGTATAAGAGAAAATGCAAGAGGTGAGAGAAAAAGAGAAATGAAAAACGAGGACAGAGCCGAGTTTTGGTTAATAATAATTTTTCTGAGCCAGACGACATTTCATGGTTTTCCGGACTTTCAACTTTTGTTTGTTCCACGTTTTAATGTAGCACGAAGTGCATGAAAATACACGGAAACATATACATTATATACAGGGTGATCCATTGAATATTGACATCTTGATTAACGTCACTGTTATTATCCGTATCAAAAAATGTTTCGGATAAAAGTTGTTTGGTTTCAAGGGAATCATCTTTTAATGTTATTGCCTCTTCAATCGATAAACACGAAAAGTACATGCGGAGGTCCAACTTTGTTTTCCTTTTTCGTGGAATCATATTTTTAATTACATAGATCGACTCAGCCCGCGATTTTTCGTAAAAAAGTACTGAAGCAATATGATCGATAACTGATCGGTTTAACAGATATTTCAACTTTAATCTTACCGTATGCAAGACAAAGACAGACGTAAGCCATTGCTATTCTATCATGCTTTCTCTGTCTTACACATGGCAAGTTCTAGGAGATTAAAGTTGCAATATCTGTTAAACCAATCAATTTTCGATCATGTTACCTTAATACTTTTTCTCTAGAAAATGACGATCCGAGTTGATCTATGTATATACTAGTTCCTAAAGGCTTGACATTCCTTTTCAACGTAATGGTAGAGTAAAAACACTATTTTCAGTCTGTTTATTCGATGCAAGATTCTCCTGCCTGTTTTGCAACGTTTATGTTCCATTGTTTTACAAACCCTTGCAAATTCCGGGAGAAATTTGGATCTCGATATTATCTCAATGTGTTGCGCGTGTATTTTGAGCTTCCGTCCGCGAAACTTTTGTATTCCGAGCGGAAAAATGTTATGTAAAACCGCAGAAAGATAACGCGATCAATATCGTCGAACGACGCGAATCAATTTGTTCGAAAAGCCGAACAATTGTATCATAACGAACCTCGACGAAACAATATATTAATGCCAATAATTTGTCTCTTGGTTTCTATAAACTCGTTCAGCGATCAAACACAAATAACGCAATATGAATCGACAAAAAGAGAACCTCGTCAAAACCCGGTGGACGAAACGTTTATCGCAACTTAATTAAAAACGCGGCCTCCAATTTAATAACACCGTCGGGTGGCTATTGCGTAGCTCATGTTTCGATGCAAATTAAAATTCCAGTTTTGGGTACAAATATTCATAATTGCATCGATCAACGAATGGAAAAATAAACGAACGGGAAGAATGAAAAACGTGCTTCTTTTGTTCCATCTTTGTTTTGTTTTTACTGATAAAATGCGAGCGAAAAAATTTAGACGAAAGGTAGGCCGGGCGTAAATCAGAAACAAAGCCAATATTAAAGCCTGGAACACTTTTCGATCTTCGTATTCGAACACAGAGAAGCTCTGTGCAACACGAAGACGCGAAAGGTACACGTGCTTTTACATCCGGCGAGCTTCCGTGATCTGTTGCCCATCTCAATTATCGGGGAAATCTCCTGTTTTTCTTTCGAACTTTACTCTTACAGAAAATATATATTCGAGCTGGCTAAATGTATTTGCTAAGCAATGACGAAAATCAATTCATTGGATGCTACTATTATTAGATACTATAATTATTATTTGGATGAACTCTGTGCCAGATAAAATAAATAGAGAACTTGACGAAATACTAATGTGATATTTGAAGACTGAACTTCGGCGAATAATAATACGGGATTTCGAGATAAAATTATTCGGAATACGATTAAACGTTTAGTAATTTTATGTACATAAAACTTTATTTGACATCTAATATTCGTTTTTCTTTCATTTATTTACTTTTCATTCAGAGCAATGGACTAATGCATTATTAATACATGTATACATATATATAATGTTAAATGTTCCTGAAGTCTAGGCAATTATGACTATTAATTAAATTCGACTGATTGATTGCATATGCTAGATTGTTGGATAATGTCTAATTTGACGTATGTATAATGTAAACGAGTGATTATGCAGAATAATTGGGAGAGAAGCGAATTATGTTTGCTCGTAGCTGATTATGCTTCGAATTTTTCATGTTGACGAGCTGCTTGGACTTTATACATATTTATACTTGTGGGACCCCATGTTCCGCTTACTTGGATCGTAGCCTGAACTATTTATGCGGTGAATGTTTCGCTTGGAATAATTAAGGGATCACCTTAACGTGAGGTATTCAATATTTCAAAAGCCAGGAGAAAAAATAATGCTCATATACTGACTTTGTTCGTTAACTTAAAAAATTCATATTAAAATAATAAAGCCACATAATAAATATTGATCAATATCTATTTTCCTCAAATCGTCAATTTTTTACATCGTTAATTATATAAAAAATCTAAGGTTGAGAGGAGGGCAAGATTACTATCGGAACTTTTATCGGTTATAATATTCTAAAAGCGAAAACGATATTACAATAAATTGCATACTCATAATGGGAATAAATATTTATTTCCCTCAGCTGTTCAGTTTCTTATACCATTAATTATGTTGATTAAAAAATAGAATATTGAAATGGGGACAAGGTTGTTGTTGAAGGTTAAGTTCATTCGAGTACTCACGTTGCAGCTGCTGAAGAATACGATCCCCCTTATCAGAAGAAAACCCTGTTGTCTCTTCATATACTCCCCACAAACGTGTCACCTTGTCCAAGCTCGACGACTGACTTGTTCAGAGCCACAGCTTCGGTCTTCCGTTCCAACAATTTCCATCTCACAATACCGCGCGGAATATTACACAGCACTAGAAACCTTGAAACCGGAAACACCACTTGCTATCGAAAAATCTTCGCGACAAAGCGAGGAGAGGGGGAAAAATACTACAGAATGATGCAGGCGTGAAACGCGCGATCTGAAAGCTGCCCTTGACCCGGGTGTTCGCTGAAACAATTCCCAGCTAATGCGTCGTTCGATTGTTTTTATCTAGCGACTCATTTCCATTGGGGAAGATTCCTGTCTTTGCCCACGAAACTATTTAACACTTAACGAACGGCTTGTCTTGTTTCTGCCTTTCTCGGTCTCCGGGCATTCCTTTTTTCTTTAAATCAACACTATTTTTGATAAAATTTGACAAAGTAATAAAAATACTCTGCGTCAGCATTTTACGCGCGGTAATGAAAGCTCGAGCAAAAACATAAATCTACGTAGCCCCTTCTAGGAGGTTAGAATGGAAAAACGTACATTTACGTGACCCGTCCGTTAAGCGTTAATGAGACTGTTTAAACTCGCCCGCGTTCTCAATTGCAAATCGCAGAATTTTGTAGGAGCTTGAACAGGTCAGCCTTGACCCGTAACAGCGAGTAGCTTTACCCGCGATTTCTTTTCTCTCGCGGGTGGGTAGAACGTGAATCGTACATGGAGTATACGTACGTACGTTTTAAGGGAAAAATTCGTGGGGAGAATAATGGGAAGATATAGTACGGTGTCTGCCCGCGAGATGTGGTTGTTGAAAAAGATTCTCTGGGTTTGGGGTACAGGTGGTTGCACCCTTGTATCATCCATTGTGGAAGATTACACGGATGTTGGATATAGTAAAGGAGTTCGTTTTTTCAGTAAATAATTCTGTAATAATGATTATTAAACTGTTAAATGTAAAGCACTGATTTCACACGGATGGGCAGCACAGTTATGTAGAAAGTGGAGGTGCTTGCAAGATTAAGAGACACGAGGGAAGAATTGTTTATATTGTTTATTCTAAAGCGTTGCTCTGACTACTTCGCACCTGATTTACGACGATTCTACTGGGTAAAGTGACACCACGTGACCAAATGACACCATTTGCCTCAAGAAGTGTTATTATATTATGAATAAAAAAATACATGGCCCCATTAAAAAAAATTAACTTGCCTTTTGTATCTCTCTGTCGACTAGCAGGCGACAATTCTTTATATCATAGAGTAAACCCCCTTTACGTCAAACAACTGTTATAAGAACAATTTTTATGTAACTTCAAGTCCACCCGAGATACTCCATTCGGTTTCCCGTTAAACGAAACGCCCTATATGTGGGCATAACTTCATTGGTGGATTCAGCCCACTAAAATGGGGGGAAAGAAACAGATTTACACAAATCCATGGTATGTTCTTGTTTCCGAGATACAGCCGAATTTCTATGCTTCAATAGTTACTTTGATAAACTGAATAGGTAATGTGGAGATACTTCAGTAAGGTATTATCGAGAGTTGCCTGCAAAGTCGAATACCACCAGGCAACCTTCACGTGTTACTGAAGAGTCAGAACCAGGATGACAAGATGTATAGAAGCTTGTATTCAAGCCAAAAGCAATTTCTCTAAAGGCAGGTAATGGTACAAAAACGTCTATATGTCTAGGAAACAAAGGCATGTGTTTATATGAACTCTTTTCCTTATTTTAGTGTGCTCTATTCACCAGTGAAGTTCTGCCCACATATTCTGAAACACCACGTTAACTAAGTGGTAGTCTTTGTTGCTCCATGGAAATTATAAAGTTTATCATTCTTATTATCATTTAAAGTAGAAGGATTTTGGTATATCTGGATGAGCACCCATTGCAGAAAAATATAGACCTCTACTATTCTGTGGAATTTTATATGTTATTACAGAAAAAGCAATGTCGATTCTGGAAGCAACTCTGAAGTAGCGCACATTGCACGAATGATGGATGTTAAAATCCAATATTCCATAAGTAAAATAATGTTCAGTTTTCTTAAATTGGAGGCAGCTTGGAATCTCAGAAATACATATTACTTGATACGCCAATTGTGCCAAGCATACGAAACAGGAAGGGCCAATCTCTGCCGCCCTAATCAATCCCATTTACAAAACTAAACAAGCTTTCGCAGACGGGCCATAGTGTACGTTTAGCCCCCTGCATCACAGAATACCCAATCAACGAGCAGCAATCTGCACGTCTTCACAATTTCCTGTCGCAAATAAACCCTCGAGTGCAAAGCACAGGTGGTTTCAAGCAACCCAGTGCCGCCCCGATGGAATCAGCCAATATCGACCCTCGAACCAATTACCTACTATCAAAAAGAAAAAAGAATAAACAAATAAGAATCGTGGTTGTACTTCGCGACACTAACCGGACACATTACCACGCTAGATCACATCTCAATACAGAACCGTTTCGGTACGACTTCGTGTTGCGCGGCGCGAGGTGACCCCCCTTCGCGGAGAGGAGAGCCCGATCGACTGGCCGGGGCGAAAGCCGTCGCACGACTGAAACTGCTCTCTGCCCACAGCATCCTGGTTCTTTCCACCCCTCCAACCGCCTAGTCCCGCGCTCTTTCACCCTCTTTCAACATGCACGCGCGGTTCTCCTTATCTTACCACCCCCTCAACTCGACTCTGGCCATGGTATTTAGCCCCACCTACGTTCCCCATCCTCCTGGAATTATCAGTGGATGGATTAAGTAGCAGGGGGTTGAAATGAAAATGGACAATCCTCGGTGATTTTTTTTTTAAATATACATACACAGAGGTGATTAGCTAAGGGATGAATGATAACATTTTCATATTTTGATTAGAGCTTGCTTGGTATAGCGATTTTATTTAGGGTTGAATTTAATGCGGGAAGTAAATTGCCCTTCAAAATTTTATAATGAAAACATGAATTTACGCAGGGACCAGGGTTATTAAATATTAATATTAATTAAGATTCTACAAGCATGTAATCGAAAATGATGAATAACTTTTAAAATAGTACGATTTAAAATAAATCATACGCATAATTTATTTGAATCTTCCCCTAACGCATACATTATGCCCCCCCCCCTTTAAAAGCCAATAACAAATTACTACACATAAATATCCTATAATAATAATAATCCTTGGAATTATTCGCACAACAATCACGTCAATTTCGAATAATAAACTCCCTCACGCATTATACCATTCTTTCGTCCTCGCAATGGTGCGCAATCCAAGTGCCATTGTTCCTACAATCATCCTCTAATTAGAGGGGGAGGTGGGGGGAGGGGAGGGGTGGAAATTGGTACACATTCAGCAGCCGTTGCATAGTTTTACCGAAATCGAACGGGACTAAGTAGTTTCGTTTCTGTAAAACAGACGTAATTAGGGGCGGCTGATATCGGGTTCAGTGCGTACTTGTGAATTTCAAATGATCCCAAGCTTTTGTGCACGGTCCTACTGATATCGAGTGGCACTCGTGCTCGAACGAGAGTTTCGTTTGTCGCCGGGTTGATATCGAAAGTTGCGCAACGGTTCCACCGAATGAATTCCACGCGAAACTGGGACACGCCGCGTATCATTTTTCAAAATTGCCAAACGCGATCAACGCGAATGCACTTAACGATGGAATTGTGGGAAATATCTGAAACGTTCGTACGATCACATTTCTGATACTTGTTTGAGAGAAATAAATTACTATTTATTTGCTTCATTCGCAAGAGTGAATATGATTGTACAAATCTTTCTTCCTTTAATTTGTCAATTAAATATTGTGATCCTATTATTACTATACCACTGGTATAATTGTTCTAATAATTATACTATTATAATTTTGATTAAAAGCTGAATCAAATACACAAGTAATATCCATAAAGAAAAATTAGATTTATTATAAGATAAATTGTATAATAAAAAGGGGGAAATTTATCCAATCTCATTTTTTCTAACAAAATGTTCATATGATCACACTTCGGAAACTTGTTTGACAGAAATGAATTATTATTTACTTCCTTTTATCGGAAGGGTGAAAAGGATTGTCCAAATATTTCTTTCTTAATTCCCTAATGAATACCAACAATTTCACAGTTACACAAAACTATGAAAAGACATGATGATCACTACAGTTTTAATCATAAACTGAATTAAATACCCGAGAGACCTCCATAAACAAAATGATCAAAGACTCCGTTTATTATAGAATAAATTATATAATAAAAAGAAAAGCTTGCCCGATTTCATGTTTCTAATAAAACATTCATATTATCACATATTTCAATATAAATAAATTATTACATGTATCCGCAAATAATATGATCAAAAAGTCTATTTATTACTTCATCCAATCTGATGTTTCTAATAAAGCGGAATCTGGCTAATAACAGAGTTCTGCTATTTTTCGAAACTTCCCAGGTTCACAAGGAACGTTAATAAAAGGGTACCGGGCAATTGTACGGCCGCGATCGGACACTACCAAAACTTATCGCAAGAACTTCCGCTGTGGGAACGATAATTGATTTTCCGCGACACGAATTGCGGTGCTTCGAGGGGGGGTTGTATCGTGGGAGGCCACAATTTTCAGCGAAGCCCCTTCGACGTGCACGGACACGATGGTCGTTCGATGAATGCCCCCGCTGCGCAGCGGGGAACAAAGAGAACTTTTCCGCAAAGTACGCGAGGCGGGTATCGTAGCCGCTCGAAGAATCAGTGGCCATTGTGCGTCACGGCTTCTCCCGTTTCCATTATGGGATAGAACTTCGAGCTTCCCACCGATCATCCAACGCGATCCCACTTTTTTTACGCTCGTACGTCGTCGTTGCGCAATTGAGAATTCTTACTCCTTTCATATCGGAGTGACGTCGATTTTCTATTGCGATTTCTCGGCTTAACTGAACGCTTGGAAAATTGATTTTCCCTGATTAAATGCATGGGAGTTTTATGAAACTTCGTCCCTTGGAATGTTCTTAAGGCTTTGGGCAAAAAATTTGGACAGTTTAAGAAGTTAAGGGAACTTTGAAGGCTTTATTTATTTCTCTGGATACTATAATTCGTTGATACAGAGATTTATAGTGAATGAATTTTATGTGGAGAGGAAATTTCTGTTGGCTTGATTTCATTAAATAATAGGTGCCTGAATGATCGAAGAAATGCTGGAACAAGTGTCCCTAAATGTCCTCCAATGTTGATGAAGCAATTGGTAAGTAACTCTGAGCAAGTAGACGGAAGTCGACTTCCATCCTCCTTATAGAACTTTTAGTACAATCCTATGAAAGCTTGTGGAATCTTTGTAGATGAATTTTCAATGATTATTGATCATGTCAAACGGAATTTCATTTGAATAACAAGCAAGTGAATTAAATCTTTAAATTAGTTTGCAACCCCATACGTATTGATTGTATCTGCGGCAAATTAATAATAAAAGCCTCTACAATCTTTTTCACAGTCATCTCTATCAGTGAAATAGATAAATCATCGCTATGCTGCAACACAATTACCCAAATTCTTTTTTCCTCCCAGATTGACAGATCACGCTTATGAATGTTGCCAAACTGCGGAGGCTGCCCAAGCCCGAAGATCGATGCTCCACGGCTCCAAGTTCGCAATGCGACTTTCCAAGGTCAGGAATTTTGGGAGCCAAAAAAAGTGGCCGGCCAATAGCGGCCTATTTTTCCTAGCCAAAGGTTCTGCTTTTACTGATAAAACATCTACTTGCTTCTTTTTTTCAAACGAAACAGTGCTAGGTAAAGAGTGTAAAATTTTGGAAATGTATGAAGAAGTAGATAAGCATGGAAACGGTGATAGGGTGCCATTAAATATTCATTTATTTCTCGTAACAGCTATGTACACACACATATACATACACGTAGGCGTATATCTAATATGTACGTAAATGCAGAAAGTGGTCCATACTCGAATATGTTTGAGTCTATACAATTCACTCGCTCCCCGTTTAAACTATTCCTCCTTCTAACACGACCAGCTTCCAAACTCAACAATCGCACACGTTGGAAATGAAAAATGCTTGATAGGTAAAAATATTTCCATGGGTTCTCCGACGTTTTCTACCGCTACAATATAATACTCTAATCCTTATGCGATTTCCTACGAACGAAGATTACAAGAGCATCGATTCCGATGACGATTTGCTATCCGATAAATTGAAAACGTTCCCCTGATTAGGCCACGTTACCAGAAAACATTCTACAGTCTACACGGTGTTACCTCTAACGAGAACGCACGATTTTTCAACCACTCGTAGCCATTTGACAAACAAAAGTTTAGGTCGAGAGTATGGGGAGTGCACAATAGGTATCAGTAAAAAAGAATTTTTGAGGTCACCCTGGGTTTTACAAATAGGAACTCATACTTTGTTCTTTTCGCCATATTTAGAGGACATCGAGACGGATTCGAAACAGATATTACATGATATTTTTACTAACACATTACTCGATTTACAGCAATGGAAATGTGAGATAGCTTTCCATCGTATTTGACTTGAAGTTAGTGTAAACATTATTTGACATCGAAGAGATTACTCGTCTCGGTGTCCTCTAAATATGATAAAAAGAAAAAATATGTGTTCCCATTTGTAAAACCTAAGCTGACCATGATTTCGTTCTTCGAAACGGTTTTCGAAATTTTACTTGCTGTTATCTATTATACCATCCATACCCTGAAACTCTTGCTCTAAATTTCTTTGCCAAGCGACTGCGAGTGAAGAAAAGTGCGTCGCGTCAGAGCTAACGCCCTGTACATGTAGATTTACTGAGACTGTCCAAGGCCTCTGTTTGGCACGCAATTTGTCCAAGGAAAAAGGCCAGGTCTAAAGAATGATAGAGAAATTAGAAATTTATAGATAAAATTACTGTGTTTCTGCATTTTTTTTCATGATATAGGTACATCGTTAATTTTATTTTCATTTGAATTGGATAAGAATGATGTATATCCCGCTCTTTTTATTTTTCTGATTCTTTTTTTTTTTAAGAAATAGCACCACGTTTGTTTCACTTCGGCCGGCGTTTAAAAATACTTGTGGATAATCTCGGATAAATCGTTCAAAATGCAAATATCTCTCGCTCTGGATGACAGATTTAAAAGACGCGTTCTGCAAAAATAATTTGTCCTCTCGAACCGTATATAGAAAGCGCACCGACACTCGTACACGCAATCTTGTCCCGTAGAATTCGAAAACTTTCATCTGTGACCCTTACTCCTATTTTTATATCTTTTTATCAGTTTTTCATCGAAATTCGTACATATAATACAAAGTGCGCGTCTACTGATGCTAAGTACAAATATACAGCTGTTCCTTATTTTTTTCGTATTGCATTCGTTAGGGGCAGATTTGATGTATTATTTAAATAGAAATTAAATACAGTTATTTAATTTACCAATTTTCCTCGAATTGAGAAGTCTTATTGCTTGTATTTAAATTAAATTAAACGGAGGATTAAATGGTTCCGATACGATATCAATGGATTTAGTTAAACAGTTTCATATATCTGAAATATGTTTGAAGAGAGAAGCTTTTTTACTTCAAATACGTAACACGTATTTGTCTACTAAAATGACTGATGATTCTTTCGTTCGTGTCACACGTAGACAGTAATGACACTGAGGCTGTGGGCGGAAATAGGAGTAAAAGTATCGAAAAAGCTTCTTAAAAATTCGATAACGTGACTCGAAGTTTGCTTCCCACGTTTATACCTATCTCCTTCTGTGTTGGTATCGAAAGCTGGAGGGGTACACTTTCCATGATTATGGCTAATCATCGAATTCGTACATTTGGTACGGCTTCCACTCCAATTTTTGAAGAGATCTGTATGCACAGTGGCCAATATTCATGATAAAGATATAGTACATTATACATGAAACAGAAAAATTGTGGGGAAAGCTGTAAAACTTTGTTTTCTCTAATATTGAAAACCGACGTAATAATGAGAAGTAAATGATGATTAAATAGCTGTAACTGTTTTACTCACTTTTTCGCGGACTGAATGAATCCAGGAGGCCCGCAGGTGAAAACACACGCGTCTGGGGTACTCTGTGCGACCAATTCCTTTAACGAATCATCGGACACTGTACCGCGTCTGCCTGTCCACGGACTTCCGGCTTGGGAAAGGATGTGCGTGACTTTCAATCTAACGGATTACGATATGTCGTATTAATAATAATAATAACGCAGTATTCATAAGTATGAGTCACTCGTTATGCCCACTTTTTATCTGCGCTGGCTTTCTCAAGCTGTTCAACGTAAAACATGTTGTCCTCGTCCTTGTTAAAATTGATAAGATTTATGGTCTTCCTAGAGCATTAAATAAAATTATTCGAGAAAATAGACTCCTCTTCCTGTCTAAAAGCTAACAAAGTACCGCCGCAAATCAAAACGACACGCAGCATCAAACATTTACCGCAAATAAATCCTCGGCCATGCCAAGAATCTTTTGCAAATCGATTCGAATGTCCGCGGCGTGTAATATGTCAAAGCAAATACTCCTGTAGATATTTAAGGATGAATAAAGACGAAAGTACTGACACAGTACGCCTGGCCAAGGCTCGTTGAATGATGCCAAGCATCGCGGTTAAACCGCTACCAGCCGCGAGCATGTGGACGACGGAGTAACGATCGAAGGATTCTACTACGAAGGCACCTAAAGCATTGCTCAAGAGGAGGGTCTGGCCGATCTGAAGGGCTGTTATGGACGGACTTAAGGCGCCGTTCGGGTATCGCTTTATCATCAGACAGAGGCAGTCCGATTTGTAATTCGGTGCTGCGTCGTCGGGATGAAGGCACGGCGGGACTGGCGTGTACGATCGCGATACTTCCATCCCTAAAAGTAGTTGACAGTTGTAGTAATTATATAATCTCATTGCCGAAGAGAAACCGCAGGTTAAAGTGTTAGATACAACAGAAGTTCGGATTGCGTTTAAGTATTTAATTAATGTAATCATCGTGAGGCTTATAATTCTATACAAAAATAATAGATAATCTATTATTTTTAAAAGCGAAAGAGGAGACTTACCCATCACATTCATTTTAGCTTCCACGTGCCTTCCAATGGGTACCAGCTCCAAAGAATCTTTCGCTCGAAGTACTAACAAATTAACTAACTTTGAGAGTGGCTTGTTCGTCACTACTTCGTACTCTTTATACGTTCTACTGTTCGTATTCGTTTCCCTTGATATCGTTTGACCACCTTGACTCTTCCATATCCCCTTAGTCTTCTTCGTGAACGTGAAATCAACCTATGTAACATAAAGTGTGCCTCTCAAATTTTATATGAAATAATTCCTGAGGGGGACGACTTCCTTGCATCTTTAAAATGGAAAAATATGATGTTATTGTTTTACCTCCATCGTGTCGAAATTTCTAGTGCACAAAGGAGGCCATTCTATGTCTGCACTAAGTTCCACCTGATGCGTGATTATGTCCTTCTCGAAGAATAACTTGAACGCCAGTTTGCTATTGCTAAGCCTGTCTAATTGATAGTAGACTCCCGGATAATCGCGGATCGATTGATAGAATATTGTGATCGAGTTGCACGTTTGCCTCCAATCCATTTTTATGTTTGATAGTCCGCTTTCTGACACATTTTCCTGGCTTATATTCCGACCTAAAAAAATCGCCATGCTTATCCTACGCCACGCGTTCCAATTCTAATCATCGCTGGTTGCACAAACGAGAAATCGATGGCCACTCACTCGTGCAACTCGTTATCAGGTTCAACGTTGCCGACGAACAATTGGTCGTGTTCGGGACAGCGTTTTTCGTCGGCGACGAAACGGTAGAGGTCAGGGAGTCACGGCTGAGCCTTCCTACCACGCATTTCTGAAGGATGCTCTGATAATTCACCCAAGCGTGCACCTGCAACGAACGATCTATGGGTACGTAAACATAATCGTCGATCAACCGGGGATACTCCCAACGATTTAATTGACTTCCACGATTCTTACGCTTTCAAACAATTTTGTCGCGTCTTTGCCAACGCCTCTCATTAACTCGCTGATTCCACCCGGATGGAAGTCCATGTAACGAGTGACGTTGAAGACGATTCCTAAAATCGAATGAGAGGAGGATCATCAGTGGTTCCATAATTGATTCTCTAGGTGGAAGAATTCGTAAAAATTATCATTACGTTTTTGCTCGGGGTAATTATTAAAAAAAAGTTCTTTTCAGAATGATATCCCGCGTTTTTAATAAGGAAGGATACGTGCGATAGCGAAAACGCAATAGCAAATCTCATTTCGTTGGAATTAAAATAGCCATCCGGTGATCGTGACAAGCGTGGAATAAATATTGAACGATTCGACGGTCGCACGATGGACGAGGAAAATAAAATTTAATCCTGCTAATAGCAGATGTTCCTCCCTTCCCAATATCGTCCTCCGCTTCTCGTGACCGTCGCCCCTTTTCTCGTCCGAGGAAAACAATTTTCTATAATTGGTCCACTGGTATCGTCGATTATGGTAATAGGGAAAAAGGAATTTTATTATAACAGAAACTGGTCTGAGGAGGGATCTAAAATTAATTCCAATTAACATCCCTTCGTTGCAAGTTGAAATGGATTCTTTTATACTTATTTCTTCTTCAATGGTCCAAAGACTTTTATCATAGAATCTAGTCGATTCTCGAAGAAATATTTATAGAGGAATGAATTATCATACCTCGAATCGCCATCCAAGCGTCGTTCTGCTTATTATGACTGGCCAGTTCGGTCAAAGTTACAACCCTGGGCACGCCACCGACGCCGGTCAAATCGACGCCAGAATTGCCCAGTCGAATCCAGTCCATCAAACTGTGGCCGGGCGCTAAGGCCGTTTTATTTCGAGGATTTCCTGAAAAATGAACAAAGAAACATTGGCAGAAAGAAGATGAAAACATTGTTCATTTATCGCTACTTTGACGACTAAAAGAAAAATGAAAATGGAATGCGAGGGATTTAAATAGAAATATTGATAGGTAATGAAATTTGGAAATAAATAAAATTAGGTACTTTTATTAATCTTTGGGAAATTTATTTATTTACTTTTTTTTTACTGGAATGATTATAATACTTATAGCAAGTAAAACACTTGCGTTGTGTTTTCCGACGTAGCTTGAAGAGTATCGGAATTGGCATTAACAAGAGAATATCATTTATGTACTGACGGTATAATGCATTATTTTAATTTATTGATTTCTGGCCGCGTGCATGAAACACATGGCACACGTAAGTATCTCTGACAACCCGTGCGTGTCACAGATGTTGGAACATTATAATCAATTCTAATTAAGTCAATCAGACACATCTGATAAAAGAATGAAATAGTCGCTCCTTACTGAACTAATGAAAAAAATAAAACAAAGTGGAGACCCTAAAATAGGCATTCATCGAACGCCTCGATAATAGAACATACGATATATCCTTTTTTTTTCGTTGCTCCATTGTGGAACGAATCGATAAATAGAACGTCCACTTGAAAGTTGCAGAGTTATCTATGTTTTTGTTTACTTTTCAGCAGAAGTTAGAACGAGCTTGGAGAACGCGCGTAAACTCGTTCGGCAGAAACGGCCAGCAAGTATAACTAATAGGGCAATTATCGTTAATTACTGACCGTCCTGAATCTGCAAACCGAGACTCTGCGGTGACCCGTCGCCGTCCACAACGGAAACCAAAGACGCGCCGCAGCATCGTGGCATTTTCTCATCGGAACGTCACGTTCCGTGAACGTTTAACCATCCTCCTGTATAGAAATTGCATTTCGTGAAAAGAAAACAGATCCGAGGCTGTATCTTTCTCGGCTCATTCCCTTACTCCTTTTCAGCGGGTCGTTTCGAAGATCCAAAAAGCTGGGAAACTACCTTTCGGACGTTCCCCGAACGAACGTGGAGGTTCAAAGAGAAACGAATAGTTGATATTTCAGGTGCTCGCATGTACACTTGTTTAGGATTGGAAGAAAAAGGTCTTGCATTATTTGGCTTTGGCACAGCGACGAAAAGATTTGAAAAACAAGCATTTGGAATGAGGGATCTGTCTTTGATTACAGTGCCGAAATAAAAGTGCAGCCTTGTGGAAGAACCTGCCTTTTTTGTTGTGAAAAGCGGGAAGGTGGAAGATTGAAATGTCTGAAACGTAACAGAATTTTATTACTCAAATAGCAATTTATTTTTTAGAATAATGTCATATTCGGAAGAAGTTTTTGTAATAAATCATACGGAAGGAGATAATCAAGTAGCAGATTTTAAATATGTTTCCACGGAATAGAAGGTTTATAATGAAAGACTGGATTTCAATATTCAGTGGTGTACAATTACGCAGTGGCATGGATAGATGCGAATAATTCTGGTCTCGCCTTATCAATGAAGAATTACAAGAGCCAGGAAAACGGCGGGAACGCGTACCTTGATGGCAGAATCGCGTCGACGTGGAAAACCTTCATACAATAATGAAAATCGTTGCCGAACCGAGCCAAACAACGCACACGAGTCGTTGATCGATTCTCTTCTAGCCCAAACAATCGTCACATCCGACACGATCCTTTGTAGTCTCTCCAAGTAAATCTATGCGACCGACACTTTTGAAATACATTAATTAAAAGAAGATTAAAGGCTTCATGTTGTCCATCAGAGAATCATCTTTGAAATCAACAATTCACAGGAAGAATTGAAACTTTTAGCAAAGTCGAGGTCCCAGCAACTTCTTTTTGGTCTACAGAAGAGTGTAATTGATTCGCAGGGTACACAAGTGTTAGCTGTGAAACGAATTCGACTAAACACTGAACTGTGTACTGAGCTTTTTGGGGAAAACGTGGTCGCGAGAGAAATAGCCAGGCGATTAACGTGGATCCGCGTGATCTGATGGACTGGGAGGTACTGCACAGAACACGCGGACTGATATAGCCCTTGGACAGGTAGATCAATATAGAAGCTACGGTGTACCTAACACGCAGGATCTCGACTCTGAGCGCGTGACCGCAAAGATCTCTCGCTCCAAATTTGAATTAGATCCCGAATTTTCGAATGTGCGAAATTCGAATCCATGTTTTCAAACAGTTACAATTGAATTTGAATTCACATTATTATGAGCCTGATGATTAGGGTGCATGAAGAAGAAGCTCTTTCCACGTCTGCTATCTTTATTAATATTCATTAGCAATTCCAATATCAATCAGTCACGGTACTTTCCCCCGTCAGCTGCAACTTTCTCTATTTTCTAATTCCATTGACCGATTGAAAATGAGACGTATCAAAAAACGCGCCATGACTAACTCCTATTTACATACATATACTAAAATTCTTCAATCAAATTAAGCATTTGAAAAAAAAAAGATGATTCCAGTCCTACGCTGCTATTTTCTTCTCCATTCGGTGTGAAGTAAGACCGATCCTCGCTATCGGGACAGGACAGGGGACAAAATGAGATCGCCGATCGGCCCTGCCCTGCCCTATCCTGACCCAATAATGAAAGCCGGCGTTGATCCTGTTGGAATTCGATCGGTTCTCTGCTCACTTGCAAATTGGATATCGTGCGTATTCGAATCGTGCTAGGAGAACAATGCAATGGTGTTTGGCGATAAGGAAATCATTCTGATAAACAGGAGTGGAAAGACGCGGGTAGAACGTAAAAGAGATTCTGGCTTTTAATTGTTAGGCGGTTGAAGATTTGTTCGCAACGGTTTTTAAATGTCTATTGTTATAGAAAAAAAAGTAAGATGTCCTCTCATTGATAGAAACAGAAAATGCAGTTATAAGAAGCGGGAAAATGATTCCTCTTCAGTGAAAAATTCTAAATAATTCCAGGCAAAAATTCTAAACTGATCCGCATATCTTGTGCAACGTCAATGAATAATGCAATAAACCGGAAACAATGTAATGCGGGCTTGAAGCGCAGGATCGACTAGTGCTAATCACAAGAACAATCTTTCATAACATATCTATCGGGATAATTGAAATCCGTTAAAATCTAATTATTTCTATTGCCATCCAAGAAGATCGAAATGTTCCATTTACAATTTTCAATTGCAATAATGTTATAGATACAACAACGGCCGCAGTAATGATAATAATAAAACATCTTGAAATATTTCTTTAAATGCTTTTGCAAACAATTAGAAGCCAGACGAACAGAACAATATTTCAAAGGAGTTAGTACATTAGCTCACCAGTTGCCGAACCCGAAGACGACGATCCGGTTTGATTAAACGATTTCGCTTGTTCCAATTGTTTCAGACGAGTAACGCTATTGTGTACTAATACAGCATTCTTCGCCAATTCGCTCGTCGCCGAAGAAGATTTCACCTCGACCTTCTTCGTCTTTCCTTGAATATTCCCCGCATCGTTCTTCGTCTCCGTTTCATCCCTTCCTTCATCCTGATTTAGACTCTTCTTCATCCTGCCTCGATCCTTCTATTTCTCCTTTCTTGTTACAGCCCTCGTACGAACTATACCATTGCGTTGGTGAAGCGAGTCTGAGGAAAGAGATGAATAACTATCAATACGTATAGCTTGGATTGGACAAGTAACTTTCTGCGAATGAAAATTCAAGGGTTCTATTGTTGGAGAAGTTTCTGTTGGGTCTTTAAATAGGGACGAGATATTGAGTGAGTTTTTTTACATTTGGAGTAGCACAGTTTTTATTTCATTTATGTTAGCGGGGAAATTTAGAGGGGTGTGCAAAGTGGCGATTTTAATGAATAGAAAAGTAAGAGGAAGAAAATTGAAAAAAAAAGGAGTGATGATTATGGTAACAAACAATCGCTATGGATATAAGGAAAAATAACAGTCTAAATGAAACGTGTAATGGAAACGTTTTGTTTAATGCTACTGAAGTTATCAAAAGACCTTGCTTGTACACGATATCGTTAAAAAAGCAGCATTTTGTTATATTCGCCACAATGTAACGCAAAATTTTACCGCGAGTAATGCGTGCGATTGAGAAGTAATCGTTGGAAAAATTTAGAAAGCGAGACACGCAACGTGGAACGAAATATTTGTATCGCTTTCTCTTCCGGTCTCGCGAAGAAGAAAAACAAGTATAACTCTCTATTAGCTATTTTCATTGAGGAACATTCGTGTTTCGCTTAAAATGTACGCAAGAGCATTGAAAGATATTAGCGACCAAATATAATTCAATTCATCGGAGGCTGAATTTAAACGAAATTAATTGAAGAATCCAAAGAACATCGCTTCTTATACGAGAAAAAAAAATATACAATGACACAGGGTAAAAGACTCAACACGACATTATCAGAAATGGGGGCATTGAAAGGAAATGAGACAGTTGAATTGATATCATTGCAATAATCGCAATGGATATTATGAAATCATGAATTGTGTGATAGCGCAGGACATACAGATATTTACACAGGAAGCAAAGGGATCGAATAATCCATGATTGTAAATTAATAAAAAAAGAAACATTTTAATGATACGAACACTTAAAACCAATGGAATATTTTTTTTACAACGAAATAACGTAGAAGACAATATGCTCGGTATGAGTCATTACGTACATTGTAATGACAATTGATGCTAACATGAAAGCAATGTGTGCAATTTAAAGCAGCGCACGTAACAGTGCGACGAGTTTAACATGGTGTAATGAGAATAAAAATTAACAGAGAAACGCATGATGTAAGAAAATTAATTTCTTATTTATTTCGCATAGCTCTTCAAAGTTATAGCAACAATTTACAAATTTATTTAGGTGAATCAGCGACAAAGAGGGGATGCGGATGTAACACACGAATTAGAAAGAATGAGACTCGCTCCCTTGTGAAAATACTAACGAAACAAGGATAATCAAAGTGAGTAATGAGTGCGAGTGAGATAAAAAATGAAACAGCGGTATAGTTGGGTGGGGGAGTCATTCTTCACGTTTTCGGTCTCGACGCTATCCAAAAAGTATCTTATTCTATCATTCATAGTGTTGAAAAAAATCTTGTGATATGATCAAAAGTGATTTAGAGAATCCAGTTGCGTTAACGAAGAACGCGATCATTCTAGCGAAGCAATGCAGCGGTCGGAGCAGCGCGCGCGTGACCTAACCTCAAAAGTGTGATTGTGAGCCGCATGACAGATCGAAAGACGCAAGAGTCAGTCTCACCGCACTGTACTGCTGCGTCGTTAATCCGGCACGAGAGACGGCCAATAATCAAATCACCAAGAATAATCGGCGCTCTTTGTCGAGTGATAAGGGAGCAAGTGGTCACGGAGTGACATTCACCTTGTTGTACACGCGCGCGCACTTGATGCCATGTCCCTCGCCTCCCACTGCCACCCTTCGGTCATCAATGGGCAGCGAACGGATCGCCCTCTAGCGAACGGGCGAAAACTAGCAGTTGGAAGTTTTCAAATTCGCCCGATTTGTTCGAGTGAATTAAACCTTGAAACTGTCATCAGGAGAAACTGAAAAACGTGAAGGAAATGGGGTCAAGCGAAAAGGTAAGAGGCGAGGGAAAAATTCGATGCAAGTTTCGAGACTTGAAAGATTATTTCATAGTTAATTACTTATAAAAGATTGTTTCATAGTTATCTGGCAGACTGGAAAGGTGCAATACATTTTTTCATCGCTTTTCATTCTGTAATAGCACAAACTTTATCGCGATCCATTATTGCACACTGCGCTTTGCAAATGCAATATAAAAATAAGTAAGCTATAATTAACAGAAGCATTCTTACGTATTTAAAAGCTTTCGCCCATATGAAAGCGTACGTAAGCCGCCATTAATCTTTAAAAGTCACGTGCCCTTATAACTTCCCGTCGCGGCCGTCAGGCGCGCTGCTTTTTAGAAACAAATAGAGTTAATAAAGACCAGGTGCTTCGTTCAAACCTTATCGATAAACAGAGTAATTAATCTTCAAACTATGCAAATTGCTTGTTAAATATTCATTAGAAAACATTGGAAGGTTCTAATTGATAAGCACAAAGTATGCGAGTGTTTCCAAATGCATATTATATGGAATTTGCCTGCCCGCGACAATTTCGGTACTTCGCGAAATAACCGATACCGGCCGCGAGGGCATTGTTCCCAACGCTACCTGTCCGCCATCTTGCAACCAATCCCCGTCCCATCAAATATCTCTGCGGCGCATAAAAGGTTGCAATAGCCAGGCGCGGACGAGCCATAGCGGTTGCGCGATATAGAGGTGGGTCGTGAAGTGTGCATGTGCCGCTTGCGAGCGGTGTCAGTCGTGCCGGTGAAAGCGGTGGCGTCACGTGGAGTTATATTGCGCTGCTGTCGATGACTCGGGGTTTAAATCGCTTTTTTTCCAGGAGGTGTCAGAAGACACTGTGACTCGTTCGTCGACTTGGATCGGAGCTACACCATCTGGGCCTATTAGACGAATCGGACTGTAAGTACCTTACAATACACGTTTCTAATCAATTATCGTACTCGATGTATTCCGGTACGCCCGTATCGCAGATTTTACCAGCGTTTGCTTAAAAACATTTCAAGCATTCCCAAGGGTACACCCTTCAGACACGTTCGACGTGTCCCGATCGTAAACCATCCACCGTTAAAACGCTCGGGAGCACCGTTATGCTACAGCTTCGCAATAATGCACCCGTTGCTCCTTAATCAAACGAATTTTTATCGAGCATTCGATAACCGATTCGTTTTCGTGCGACGTTTATCGCCGGATTAAACCGGCATCTCTAAATAGTTGTTTTACGACACAAGGCCCACGTATATTTCACGGCGGAGAGCCGTTTTGCCGGACGGAGAACGGCCGACGTAATCGAGCGATTTGAAATACACCACGTATGATTTCCGGCCCGACAAACACTGCCAAACTCGTATGGTGTGTAGTGCCTCTGTGATAGCCTTGACGAGTAACTCCTCGATTACATCATTGTAGGTCTGTCGCGCAGTGCGGTCTTGATATTGCCCAGCTGCCGGCATCCGCCCGTGTCGGAAGAATTTTCTCGGATGCGAGCCGTTGCGCATCGATGCCCTCTCGAACGATTCCTCAGGGCGTGTAATAATTAATCGATACCGGCATTATCTTATAAAGGCACGCAGCCGGCGAAATTGTATTATTCGTGGCGCAAGGTCTGGCCAATTGAATTGACAACGGTGAGGCGACACATTAGAGGTGTAGGAGATAAAGAACGAACCAGGTAACCGGGACTGTCCTGCGTGGATCGCTTTTAATGTAGCGACGACCCTAACTCGTGGGATCCTTCAATAATTATTCCCACCCGAATTGAAAATAATTCCGATTGCAATTAACTCGGGCCGGTGTATGTTTAATTAACTATTATAGCTGGTTCTATCGATGCATTTAACTACCATTAATTGACATGACGGGAGACAACTTTTTGCGCTAGTTTACTGGAAACAAGCCAATTTTTGCGTTGCGGAGAAATGAAGAATCAAGTCCATGTTAATAAGTATGCCGTTGAGCGTTAACATTTTTTGTTTGCGTCTACTGAATGGTCGACGGTGTCTTCTTTGGACACTCGAGAGACTTGTAACGCGAGCATGCGTGAAATAGCGAGGAAGGATATTTAATTTTTATCGCATAAGAGAAATCGTTAAATTATAATCTACATTGCGGGTTGTTCTTTTTTATGCCGAGCGTATCGTGATTTCCGCGCAACGTGAGTTGTCGTATCTTCTATTTATTTTTTGTACACGCATTCTCAAGATGAATCTTCGAAGAAACGAATCACCGTTGAGCGCGTAATTTTTAAAAATAAGTATTGCCGAATGATGCAAGCAACGAGACGAATCCATTGTTCTTGGAATTGTAAATTTTTTGTTACAGTTTTCGCATGAATGAATGTATATCAGCTTACAGCGGCTATCAACTTGTAGAAGATCAATATTTATCATAGCATGGCAACAGGAATTAAACCGACGACCTTTGATCGTTTGCAGATAAATGTCAATTAAGCGGAAGAATAAAAGGAAAATGCAGTCCACAGGGCAAATACTGAGTGCCGTTCACAGACTGATCGAATTGATCGCCAGGGGATTCTTCTTGTTCGTCGAGTATTTAAAGGGTCCTGCGGAATCTCAACCACCTATAAAGGATCTAACGCTTTTACACAGCGCGACTACGTTGGCATTTAAAATTCGAAATAGACAAGTACGCAACATTCTCTTTCGCCATGTGCATACAAAAGAGAAATGTATTTTGATTTACTTAAATAATCTTCATCCTCGTTTACAGTTAACTTCAGAAGCGGTGGTGCAATCCTACATAGACAGAATAAAAGAAATACAGCCAGTATTAAACTGCGTGGTGGAGGATCGCTTCGAGGAAGCGCTGAAAGAAGCGAAGCGATGCGACGAATTATTAAAATCCCCCGATGCTCCGTCACCTCAAACGTTAGCCGAAGAAAAACCTTTCTTCGGCGTGCCTTTTACGACAAAAGTAAATCGGATCCTATAAAGTATCAGATAAACAAAGTAATTACAATAATTGCTCGATCAGCAATTCAAATACTTTGATCTCTCTCTCGCAGGACTGCATTGGAATTGCTAATATGAAACAAACGGCCGGCCTCTCAGTTCGCGAAAACACTGTGGCAGAACGCGACGCGGAAGTGATCAAGCTAATGAGGGCGGCTGGAGCCATTCCTTTGGCGACGACGAACGTCTCGGAGCTGGCCATGTGGTGGGAAACTTCTAATTGGTTGTACGGCACTACGAAGAATCCATACAATACCAAGCACATCGTTGGAGGGTCCTCCGGTGGCGAAGGCTGCATACAAGCAGCGGCCGGTTCGCCATTGGGAATAGGATCGGACATCGGTGGCTCCATTCGTATGCCGTGCTTCTTCAATGGTATATTCGGCCACAAACCGTCGAAGAATATAGTTTCGAACGACGGACAGTATCCCAGTACTCACAGCGAGGATCAGGATCGATTGCTCGCGATTGGGCCGATGTGCAGATTCGCCCAGGACATGCTGCCCGTCTTAAAAGTTCTCGCGAACAAGAACGCGGACGTGTTGCGTTTGGATGAGAAAGTAGACATCTCGAAGCTCAAGGTATATAGCACGGGATACGCTTTTGTACTTTTAACTCGATGATCGTGTGCATAACGTGACGAGAGTGTTATCGTTTTAATCCAGTTCTATTATATGGAAGACGATGGTGGCCAATTCGTAACGTCCCGCGTCGAACCGGAGATAAAGGAAGCCATGAGGAAGGTGGTCCGTTATCTGGAGAAAGCGTATAAGATCAAAGCTACCAAAGTTAACATTAGTAAAATGAAGAAGAGCATCGCGCTTTGGACTGCGAACATGAGGAACAAAGAAGAGAAAGACTTTACTTATGAATTATCGAACAGGAACGGCCACGTAATTCTGTGGTGGGAGTTCTTGAAGTGGTTAACGTTCATGAGCAATCACACCTTGATAGCACTTTTTACTGCCGCGTTCGAAAGGTTCACGGTGAAATACGGAAGCGAGAAGCATGCTAAACTGATCCAGGAGAGTAGGGACCTTTGTAGAGAATTTCAGGTACGATCTCTGAGGAAATCGTTTATATTTATTATACGATATCAATGAATTCTTATTGTCTCTAAACAATTATTTCTACATTGCAAATTGATAAGCTTCCGTAATGTAACTCATCAGGGTTGGAATTGGCTCCTATCTTCTTCGCCTTCCTTTCTTACTGTCGCATTACGGAACCGTACACTTTATTAAAAATGGACCGTGATTTCTTTCTCGAGTATCTCGTGACAAACGTTCAGACAATATAGTCTGCTTCTTACGGTACCACGTGTTATATCTTAATAAGTAGTTGCAGATTACTACTGTGCATGCAGACTGAAACATTCTTTCGTCCAAATAGTGAAAATTTTCTTTTTAAATCCGTTTTTACCTTGTAGTTTCGTTCGCACGACGAGAAACGAGTGATCGAACGTTGAAGCATGCGCCCAGAGATGTCCGGATTTTCTTTTTTCCCTCCTGCCCTTCTTCCTGCATTCTAATTTAATAAGAAATCATTTTTCATAGGATTTCTTGGGTGACGACGGCGTGTTTCTATATCCAACGCATCCAACTGCAGCTCCGTTGCACCATGAACCACTCATTAAACCATTCAACTTTTCGTACACCGGTATAATTAATGTTTTGGGCTTACCAGCTACCGCTTGCCCTTTAGGTCTGAACAAGCAAGGGCTTCCTATCGGCATACAGGTACGATTATCGTCTACCGAAAGTAATTACACTATTTTTTTTTTTTTTTATACAATTTCTGTTTCAGATCGTCAGTGGTCTAAATCAGGATCGTATAACGCTAGCAGTTGCGGAAGAGTTAGAACGAGGATTTGGAGGCTGGGTACCTCCTGCAATCGTAGCCTGATAAATCTACGGACGATGATCCAGTGTATGATTCGATGCATAAAGATTCTTCTTATTGTACGCGGTCATTAACAATCGAGTAATTCGCCACAGGAAATCGTAAAGGTAAAGTACAAACTCGCATTCAGAAAGTAGATATCCGTGTTGAAATAATTTCCGCAATCCTTATTTCGATGGTGGAGATCGAAATGATTAACAATTTTTACGAATTATTCGGATAGGGTAATGAACGACAAATTTTTCCGTCGGTTTTGACGCAATCGACGTTAAACTAAGTTCCGCTGGACGCGCGGTTTAAATATATGAGAATAACAAGCATACTTTTCGTAATATACAACAGATATAATATATGTATATACACATACGTATATTTATATTTATAAATTTGCATCGAAGGACTCTTTTCTTCCACGAAGGATCATGTTCACGAAACGGATAGTGTTTGTACATACGTAAACTATTATCGTGTATTTGACTACAGTTTTTACATACCTCATCGATAGATCTCTATGTAGAATTTTCTATCTTCATACGAATCGAGAGGGAGAGGGATCGAGTGCGCGAGTATGAGAGGAAAGTGGAATTATACGGTAGCTGGGTGCTTTCGGTAATGTGATAGAGTATTAAAGAGAAGATTTTTACGTTTACAACATATATTAATATGTGTATTAATGTTGAAAATCGTATACATATATATTTTATGTACTAAACAAATAAATTTGTATTCCATTGTTCTACTGTAGGCTCTATTTTACCAATTATTCAATATGCCGATTAAAACAAAGATTGGCGACGTAGTTTCTCCGTTTACGATTTAAATGGAATAGAATTAGGTATTACAGATTATTCTTTATAATTTGTATTTAAGTTATTCTTGATATAAACTGCGCATTCATAAACAAGACATTTTGAATGTTTAAGTACACTTTTATTTAAAAGTACATTCTTATAAGGCATAAAGGAAAATATTCTGTATTCAGACACTCCTATCACAATTAAAGAGCTAAGTACATAATACGTTTCATCGTGTTTGTAACACGAAATTAGAGATCTTCGATTCCACGATACATTTTATATCAATAAATTAATTTAATACATATTTACAATACTAATTACGAACTGTTTGCCATAGAAACCCCTTTC
This sequence comes from Holcopasites calliopsidis, assembly GCA_023838395.1. Classification (NCBI taxonomy): domain Eukaryota; kingdom Metazoa; phylum Arthropoda; class Insecta; order Hymenoptera; family Apidae; genus Holcopasites; species Holcopasites calliopsidis. Next base: position 4,896,626 of record JALHAQ010000008.1, read on the forward strand.
AAAAATATGGGTGGCGTTTGTATGAATTCCATACAGGTATGAATATTTTCGCCCACGCTCGGAATTTTGTGGGCCTTTTAAAAAATCGGTGAATAAAATTACAGTGATAAATAGGATGTAGATATTCGTTCGTAGCAAGTATAATATTTTTGTTTCGCTGTCAGTAACATTAGTATAAGTAGATCCAAATGGTAAAGATTCTTTAAATACTATTGTCAATCTCTGCATCTCGCGCCTGATCCATCACATAAGATTCGCAAACACTTTGACAAAAACGAACTCTCGTCTTTATCACAAAAAAGTAGCTAGAAACTTGATAAACTTGTAAATTCAGTTTCTTATGTATTCTATTCAAATCTAAATAATAGTACATTATTTCGAGCTGAGAGACAGTCTTCGTTTAACAAAAAAAGAACAAAAGCCTCGTTCACGTTTAAATACGTATTAAAAATGATGTATACCGTATCACAATATATTCCTTACGTCCTAAAAATCAGCGCTGCTCAAGCAAATGATCAATGATATTTCAACCTAACAATTCGAAGAGAGATTACGTTATGAGATTCGTTTCTTCCGACGGACTATCGCTCTTTCCCGTTTCGATCAACGGGTGCTCTGATCTATTGTCCAACGAATTATCTTTACTCTCGTCACCGCCCGATCTGTGCGAGATCTCGTACTCGTTCGAGTTGCTCTCGGACGTACCGCCTAACAGATTATCTACTTGTTCTCTGAACCGTTCTTGCTTCTCGTCCAAGTAATCGCTGTTGCCATTGTTCAACATTTTATCCCTGGTCCGACAGTAAGACTCCTCGTCCCCCTTTATCGTTCTACTCTCTCTTCTATCTTCTCTCCTCTCTCCATAGCCATTGGTACGATTCATCAAATTCAATTCCACGTTTGCACCTCCGTTCTTCTTCGACGACTGGTTTCTCGTTGAATTACCGAACGGATTGAAGAACCGCCTTCCGTTCTCTTTACCGAAACCATTGCTGGATCTAGGCGAATCCGTCTCGTTTCTCTCGTGACTCTCCACCTCTTTGGACAGGAATTTTTTATCATAAGACTGGCCCTCGTTCTCGGATTGCTCCTTCTCGTTCTTTAACGCGCTCAGCTCCGCTTCTTTCATCGCGGAATGAATAACTGGCTCGGCCCATAGTCCTGGATTAAATGCCGGCCCCGAGCCGCCCAGCTCCGCTGGCAGGATGTCCGTGGGCAGGTGTTCGTGCAGGGTGCTCAAATTGTTCCCGTGCAAATAAATCTGGAAAAAACGAAATAGAAGCCTCCAGTAGAATATATTTTATAGAAGTATCTAAGATCTATTGTATCTGATATGTTGAATATCCCAAATGTTTGTCTTTTCAAATAATCGTTGGCTTAATGCAAACAGATATTCAAACAAACATCGTAGTGCTTTAAAGCAGCTACTTTGAATTATCTTTTGGTCAATATTTAACGTGCGATGTCTGAAAGCATATGTACGCAAAAACGGTCGAGTTTCTGTGTCAAACGATTACACGCCGAATTATAAATAGCGCGATTACAACAATTGTCTTACGCTTCCCTAATATTCATACCGTTATTCAGCTACGTTATTTACATTATCATGAATTCCATACAATTGATATCATTCCGTATTCGAAGGTTTACCAATATTTTTCAATAAACTGTCCCCTAAAATATTCCGCGTACCTTGTTTCGCGTTTTTTCGTCCAAGAAAGGTTTCACCAGAGCCAACGTGGCTTGTACGTATAGCGGTGCCGACAGGAAGTGTACAGCTTTGAATCTAGCCGGAAATCGTCCTCGAAGAGCAGCTATCAGGTTTCGCAGCGCTGCTGCGCCCAAGGCACCGCCCTGTCTTAAAGAGAATCCGCTCCAATCTACCACCGCCACGAAACCGGATTGCTAGAAAGAAAATGGAAAGAAAAAATATGGAACATATACAGAGCTACGGAGCAGACTGAAGGATCTTTGCTCTTTAAATAATTCCGCGTGATGTGTGCTCGAAGCTTAAAAATACACGATACTCCGTCGTACCTGATTCCTAGGGTCTTGTATGAGAATTTCTAGAACCAAGAAGAGTGCTCGTTGCACTGATAACGCTGGCACTGCGATCGGGTCCCATTGCGAGGCTAATATCACGAGCACGCATCTGCCTTTTCTAGAAATCGATTAAACTGTATTAAAGTATAGTTTAATTAAAATCTTATACACAAGGTGCGACCGAATAACATGTACATGCAAGCTGACACGCGGTGATTCCTTATGAAGAAATAAGAACAAAATATAGAATACAATAAACAATGTCTACACAGCATTTAAACGTTACTGAGTCCAAGAAAAAATGCACAGAAGACTTTTAAGAAACAACATTTTACTTTATCAATTATAATACGCGTTACACGTGACTTGTGAACCGTAACTCAGCTGTAACAGCGTACGTGCGCATCGGATTTTCAAACTCCATTTTGTCGAAAACTAAGCCTTAAATGAAACAGTCTTATTCCATATTTTGCTCTTGTTTTTTTCATATGGAATGACCCCGTGCATGCTTGTACGTGTTATTCGGCCGCCCCCTGTATGAAGTGGTACGGTATAGTAATAGTAAACAGAGTGTTCCATTTTAATCTGCCGAACAGATATTTCAGAAAATACAGAAGTCATACAAAATGTTTTAAACAAAAGTTGTACGGTTTCGAGGCCGACAGATTGTGCCGTCATTTATTTGACCTTGCGATGATCTCGAAGAGCCTCATGAAAGTCGCCCCCAAATTTTTAATCGGAACTCTATATTTTTTTGTTACGTTTAACTCAACAACCGCTTGTGCGAAATCCGTTTGCGAGTAGTGTTTTGAAAACGATTCGATCCCATCTACCAGAATATGCAATAAAAAATATAGGGTTCCAATAAAAAATTTGGGGGTGACTTCCATAGGGCTCTTCAAGGTCATCGCAAGGTCAAATATATGACGGCACTATCTATTCCCCTTGAAACGATACAACTTTTGTTTAAAACATTTCTTCATGTCTTTATCTTAATCAAAGTTAATACAAGTTTCCTTGAAACAAAAAAAAAATAGGTGTGCGGAAACAACTAAGTTAGACCGGAAACCCGTTTGAATGTGAAAAATTCACCTATCGCGCGCAGGAAGCACTCCGGGGATTCCGGCGCGGAGCGCGCGCTGCAAGGCTGGATCCCTCGCTGTTAGATTGCCGAAGATATCCTGTCGATGCGCCACTTGCGCCTGATAAGCGGCTATCAAAGCAGCGGCCTGTTCCGTGCGGTATTTCCGGGCCAGCAGGAAACGTGTAATGTATTCGTCCGTGCAGTGCTTCAAGTCTAGGACGAAGGAGACCCAGGGTCATTGTAATGCCTCGCGTGAAAAAGACACCATCGGCCGGCAGGAAGCCGCTCGAACGCGGATATTACACCGGAAATTCGTGGATCGACGTATGGAAAACGAATTAGACCGGGCTTAATTTACTTGCACGGAATGGGACGGCGGTCTATTGTATCTAACGGGTCGGACCAGGCAACGTGGGTACTACTCTTGGTAAATACATTATTTTGTGAATTTCCCAAAATCATTCTGACTATTATGATGAATACCTGTTAGAACATCGAGTCAAAGTGAAACAGTCCTTACCTACATCCGGCATCTCACGTAAAATCGCTCGGACGGTCTTAATGGCCAATTTCTTGTCTCGCTTCTCGAATCTGACCTCCTCGTCGTAGATACTTCGAGCCAGGGCTGGACTTACGTGTCCTCTCGTGGTGTCCCACATGTACTCGCAGTACTCGGACATCTTGCGGGACCCTACCTCGAGGTGATCAGAAAGCTGTAACAATTAATCGCGATCGAAATGAAGTAATCCTTTAATTACAAATTTTATCGACGAGTTTACATTTGTAATCTAACGTTTAGTAAAACAAGTATCATCGTAGATATGATACAACATTCGCCAGATATGGAGTGTCCTGCGAACAGTTTACATAGACACTCCCATAAGGCCAATGGAAAGCGACGTATCCAACAGAAATTTATCTCTAAATGGTCCTATTTACATTGTAAACGATCGATCAGCTTTACTGAAATTTAACCGGTGCGTCACTTGTACGTGCAATAACGAACGAGTCTATAATGCGTTTTTACATACAAGGAATAATAAATAATTGCAAAAATCCTGAATACTCGTTTCAGCATTGATCAGGTAGTTAATCACAATTTTTTAACACGCAGATACTCGAGCTTTCCTTATACCTTCGCGCTAACATTATTTGCATCAAACATAAGAGATAAGTTGGCTCTTTAATTAATAGAGCATCGAACAAAGCACTGGCGTGCCGCGCGTGAGTCATGTGTAGGTGGACACCGTCGAGTCGCAACACATCTTGCGGGATAACAGTGACCGGTTCGTGTATAACTGCTCATTGGGACTTTTGCTTTGATCTTAAACACTTTGTGTTATCATTCGTGAGCGATTTATTATTTCGATCTCAATTTTTTCGATCCGGGTCGTTCAGTGGCCGATGTGAAATCATATTTTCAAAATGCAACTCGCCTTTTTTAACAAACGTTTATCAGGCTCAATTATATAGGTATCGTAGTGCAAATTGGACGTACATATGTTAATAAACCGTACAATATCTATACTTTATTTACGGAAAGCTGTTTAAATGACGATTTAGTTAAATTATGAGCAATTAGTGCTCAATTTTTAAAATATATCTTTTAATAGCAGAGACGGGGACCACAAATCCTCCAGCTTCGACTGCCTTCAGTTCAAATCTTCTGCAAATTGTTTGGATCAATCGGGAGTACAATTAGGGCACGTGTAAGCACAGTGTCAATTATAATTAAGTACTGGAATCCATGAATGAAGTCGTGGAATATTATATTCTTCTTTTCACAAAATCATAGAAGCACCAGGGAATGTTAAAGTTATCAAAAAGATCGTTGGGCTTATTGCTGCAGCAGTGTACTTTAACACTGTACACGTCTGCTGGCGTACACCATTTTGTCATATGACGTCCTCCAGAATCAACATATAAGGTAAAATCGTATAATACACACATTTGGTTATTTAAAAACAATTATTTTATAAAACACTAATAAACTGTTAAATCTAGTACATTTAAAAAGTAATGTTTTCGACTTACACAGATTATAGATACTTTTTAAACACTTCGTCCAAGACCACACACGTTTCTTTTTTCTACTCTTTTCAATAATTCTCTTCACTACTTCTACAACTCACCAAATAGAATCACAAATCACCGTAGACGTTGCACGAAAAAGAAAATCAATTTGCCTCCCAAAATGTGCAAGAGTTGCCTAATACTTTTCGTAAAAAATTCATAAGCTGAAGAGACAAAGGATACCCGTAGCTCGGGGGAACCTCGTCGCTCGAACGGTCACGAGCGAACGGCGCGGCGCGCAATGAAGTCGCCTGTTGCGATTCGCTCGAAAGTGTTAGAGCATTGGGAAACAAAGGAGCGAGCGAGACTTTCAAGACGAGACGCTAGTTCCATTCGTGAAAGAAGGAGAACGTACACCCGAGGTGTAACGATGGGCCCGAGACACGCCAAGTTGGTTCAAACCTGATTTCAGTTTTATTTTTTTTTTAGAAACATAGAAACTTGCTTTGCCATTTTTAAGAATTTTATAGCCAAAAATGACACATCGATATATTACATTATTGTAATTGATTGGTAACTGCACACGGTTGATCATGATTGATAATTACACAGTAACATCTTGGGTTACTTTTAAAGCAATTTGTATTCGTAATAAAGTCGAAACTATGAAGACTTTGATCGATATAATTAGTGAGGAAGTTAATTAAAAGGTGTAAGAGTGAATACCCATCGCTACATTGATAGAGTTGACCCAAAAATAAAGCGGTGTGGAGTGGAATGGAGAAACGAAAGACAGGTATCGACAGAGAAAAGAAAAAGCTGCGCTGAAATCGAACGCCTGGAAGAAATGATGGTTGCGGTTGAACAGGGATAGAGAAGCAAGAGATAGAAGGGAAAAAGTATCGCGTGGAACAAAAATGAAACATCGACGGACAAGGAAAAAGATGATCGCGTAACTTGAACGGAGGAAGATGGAGGAAGCCGGTTACCGGTGCGGCTGACTCACCGATCGTTCCCCGTTGCTCGCTATCAGGTAAAATCGTTCTCCAAAATATGCGAGCGCGTCGGCTAGTAAAATATACATGTACATTTATAGAAAACTGCGGCAAGTGCATAATAAAATTTAATTATTACGTAATGCTCTACTTCCAACGAAAATTCGATAATACAATATTTTACGTACTTTTACAGAGCCACGCCGTGCGTGTTCACCGATTTTGTAATGCATTTTTACCGACCGGAACGGCTATTTACTCTTCTGTAACGTTGAGGGGGGAAAACTGAGTGGAAATTAATTTTATTCCCTTCTAATTATTTCTCAGTGCTAAGTATTTTTCTTGTTATCTCATGTTAACTTTCATGTTTAAAGTGATAGAAGCCATAAATATTGTTTTTAAGCAACTTACATTAAAACTGTGTTTGATGTAATAATATCTGCACGCATCCCAATTCATTTTCCCTCAGGATTTTATAATTTCAAACACTTGCACATGGTATACCTTCTTTTCTAAAAAGAAAAACCATGAACAGAAAACGCAATCTAGCGTTAAGTAGATATTCAGCTGATCGTAGGTTCATAGAGAATCTCCCAACGATTGGTCTCAGCTTTTTTTGGTGCACACCTGTGCTCTACATTTCCAAGAAAAATCAATCAAGTAAATGCCCTTCATCCGGTCTTCTTCCCAGCCTTCTCTTTCCACTCTTAAAACACCCCCCGGAAATCGTGCATCGATTCTCTCCTTCGACACCGCATTCAGTAAATTACCACACGACCATTGCGTGCATCATCATAAAAAGACTTTTCTTCAAAAGTAAAAATCCTTGCCACGTATGTAATAATTGTCCCAAAGGAAACGAACACTTAACGCTGAATGAAGAAACAGGTTCGCGCTCCTCGCGCTGAGAAGTAGAGGGTTGCAAATCCGTCGACTCATGTAATTATTTAAAATATCACCTCGCGACGTTTTCTTAAACTCGTTCCGCAGCACTTCCCGACGAGAATAGACGAATAAAAGCGTTACGAAACGTCGATTCCGGATGTGTAAAAAGATATGGTAATGGATGCAACAATCTTGGGCATGTAAATAAAATACTGTTGTTTGGTAATTTTGCAATGGTCGTGGTGAGTCACCGTTCGGGGAGAGAGATTGTAAATTGTATAATAAACATGCACGGTGATTAAGGGATTGGAATTGTTACAGACAGAGTAATGCGTAATTGATATTTTAGAAGACTAATTGTAAGTAAAGGACTTTAATATCATATATGCTTGCTAGGAACAAACAAATGATCGAAATGGTATTTTATATCCGATAAGGGAACAAGATCTTGTTTTATGGTTGGAAACCATTCAATTCTTTCATCGATCGATTTTGCCAAGGACGAGGGGCTGGGGTATCATACTTTAGATTATCCACGTGTAATATGGTTGCCAAAAATACAGACGATGTAGCTTGAACAATCTAAATGTTCAAATAAAAAATTGTGCAAATATAAAGTTTCAAGTACATACAATAGAAATAACGTTATTGTTAACAATTCAATTTTCCATTTAAAGAATTACTAATTCAACCCATGGAATCGCTCTAATTATATTACTATAGCGTAAAACATACAAGCATTGAAATTCCTACAATGGCCTCACCCAAACTGCATTTACTAATTTGCATAAAGAATAATAGCGCGTGTGACACTTTGAGAGCTTTCATTTTGTCAATAACACGTGACTGTGGCAAATGCAAGAAGTGTTTATGGATTTTCAAACTGAAATACATATAAATTACGGACTTCTTTTGCGGTGCACCATGCGCTCGCTGCGCCCGAAGGACGAAAAGAGATATGGACAGGTAACGCCGTCCTACATTACGCAACATAACGGTAGAAGCGTAGCCGAGAAGAAGACAGAAGTTACCGGTTTCATTCGGCGGTGTAAAAGGTGGCGGCAACCCATTTTCTCGTCGCTTTTATACACCTTACTCCAATTCGAATACGAACGGCCGCCATTTTGGCTTCGTGAAGCGATGCCGAAAAGTTATATTTTGGTTACTTGGGGAAAAAGTTGGTATCTGATTATAGGTATTGATATTAGTGTAACTCGATAATTAATGTAAAGGATAGCTGATAGAAGCATTAATTTCTCTTCCATCGCTAGTAGAGCGAATCAAAATCGCGGGGATACTATTTAGTCCCAGAAACGAAAAGGAAAGTACATCCCAATTACGTCATTTCCTTCGACTGGAGAAGGGGGAAATAATTATAGCACGGAGAAGGCGTACATAAGTCCAACTTATTACGCTTCGTGTAACTTGGACTGAATAATTAATGCCTGTCGTCTTGGTTAAAAAATGTTAGAACGCGAGCACCTTGCGTTGCAACCAAGCGCAACTTCGTATAAATTGTCCATGAGCTGTACAAAGAGAATAATACATATTCGGAATAAAATAATCAAAGGCTTCAAAAGACGGTATAATTTTAACTACGATTTTAAACAATTACATTTCCAAGGGTCAGCGGACCGTGGCAATGACAAAAAGCCAGCTGCAACAAAAGCTGTTGCATTTCCTGCACGTACACCGGGTCGTACAAGCGTAGCGTATAGGTAGTTACCTGTTCGTGCTGCGTCAACAGTATAGTTTCGTATCGAATTGCCGTGACCACAAATGGCTCACATCAAAGCAAACCACTGCGCAGGGCAAGCGAAGAAATCGCGCACTGTCGTCCATATGCGAGTGCAGAGACCAGGAAAATTATTCTGCGAAATTACGAGAATCGAAAGGCCACAATTCTGCGACGCACCAGGTGAACGTTGACGCACGGCGCGAAACTGCTCGTTCGAAACTGCTGGATACCTGTTTAATCCGCGGACGAGCCCTCTATGGGTTACCGCGCTACTAATAAGATTTGCTTTTATTGACAGGTAAAAATGTTTGCGATTTAATAAATGAGATGCAATATTTGTTAGAGATTCCGGAAGCTGTTGGTTTTAAAAGTATCTAATGATACAAGCATGGATGCGTTACATAATCGCCTAGGATTTCTTTATTCTTGCTGATTGCTGTGTTGTTGCATTCAGATGTTTGTACAGCTTTGGTAAAAAAAAAAGTATAATTTATAAGAAGTATCGTGTGTGAAGGACATTTTATAACAGCGCATGGATATTGTGCATTTAATTGCTTTTTATGTTACTGAATCATTTATAAGACGGGGAAGTTGATTACGTCGATCACTGCGCGAGGGCGCCAGTGGTCCCACAATAAGAAATAAAATGGCTTGACATTTTTATGTAAAGATGTTCCTTTTTTTATAAAGAAATGTATTGTAACATTCAGTTTGAATATTTTCAAGCATTCATTAAAAAATGAAATGTGTTTTTTTACTATGTCTGCTAGATTAAAACGCTATTATATTGATGTAGTTCAGTTACATGCAAATCTAAATGCATACATGTAGAGTACCTAAAACTCCTGCGAATATGAAATGAAGCATGAAACTGGATGCCTGCACATTTACGTGATAAGTAACGTCTCTTCTTCTTTTTTATTGCATAAGGAAGGCAAAGGTCAGTCAGAAACATGATTGTGCACGTTTTTCATCAGCGCTCCCAATACTTAAAAACTTAAATAAAATTATCACGTATTTCAACGCGATCCATTATCCAGTGATTTTTTGTTTGCTGAAAACAGTTAATTTGAGTAATCGTTATCCGCATGAATAATGCAATTGCGACATTGCTTGCAGTGTTATTGAAAAAGCGTAAATAATATTGCAAGTAAACAAAAGCGATTTCGTGCAAAAGCGAGATATTCGGATCAAAGGCCTTTCATTTTTTGCCCAATAAAATTTCAACTAAAAGAGTAACGTTCGAATAACGTTGTTTTGTAACATAATTAGAACAAAATGGCGGACAGACAGTTCTTTCACATATAAACTGCCCGTCTAGACATAACAAACAGTAAAGATGCGATAATGCATTCGAAACGAAATGGAATTCGCTAAACTGGAAATCGGTATCTCGCATCCATTATCAATTACATAAATAAATTTAGCAGACCATCGTTTGCATTATGAATGTTATTAAACTCGAAACGTCCTTTGTAAGTAATTCCAATATCATACTGCAGTTTTTCTACTGCAAAGATTCAAAAACAGAATCAAAAGTATCCCAGTGTCACGCGATCTTAGCAATTGCAAATCTAAATACCATCAGCTAATTTTTAACTGCCAAATTGCAATTCTCCATGTGCAGGAAAGAGTGCCCCGATAACGAACCCCCTCCTACTTCGCGGTGGGCGAATCAGGGAACTGATCCCCGTAGCTTCGATAAATCGTTGCTCCTTGTCAATACGGCGAGGCGTGAACCGCGTTCGCGTTGTCAATCCGTGACCAACTCTTCGCCGACGTTGTTCTCCCGCACCCAGAACAACGACGTTTGCCGTACGTGTTCATGGTATTATCACATCGTGTTTCGTCATTTACAGTCGTAACGTTGCAAAGCAGTGTTATCCGTTCCTTTCGAGTTAAGCCCCACGCCGATCTCGGGGAAACTTAATTTTTTCTGCAATCTACGGGAGCCGCTTAAGGTAAGCTGACCAGAAGATTAGAGATAAGAAGTTTGCGGTTCTATTAGGCGCGCTAGTACTGCATGAAGAGAATGTCCCTTTTCAAAGTGGTTTTGGAATAAAAGATTTTGCATGGATAAAAAGTTGAATATGTGAATCGTGACAGAAGAAGTTGTTGGGGCAAGGATAAAGATAATAAACAGTAAACATGGAAGAATCTTCTTCATTGAATTAATTTCGGTGGAAGCACTATGCTGATGATATTTGTAGATCCGATTGGCGAAATTGAAGACAGTAGGAATGTAAGACGTACTCAAATAATCGTCGATTTTTATATTAGAGATAAAAAGTTATATATTGAAGTTAAAATATTGTGAATTCAATGTAACAATATTTTGAGGACCTGTTTAAATTCGATATATGTATACATCTAATGTACGGATCTAAAGCAGAAATAGGTTGAGTGTTAAATTCTCAGTTAAAAAAAAAATCTATCGGGATGGTACTGCAGTAAATTACTATAAAAATAGATCGTAGTGAATTTCTAAAAAAAGAAATCTATACTTTCAACTCCAAACACCAATAGTATTAATGATTTCTTCTTCTTTTTCGCAATTTTATTTTCGCAATGTTTTTCTATTAGCAATATAATTGCTATGCATAAGCTAGTTTCGAATTGCCGAGTGAAAAGAGCTCAAGTGCATCTTGCGAACTCGACCTGAAAATGTATACTCAATCAAACCTGTTTTCTTCTGAAGCTGCATGTGTAAACGTAGGCATGTATAACTGGAATATACATAACATGCGCGTGTAATACATTGGTCGCATTGGTAATGTTATGTTAATGTAAATTTATTCAAGCGTCCGGAAATGTAGAGAATAAGATTAATTATAGCTCCTTCAATCACTAGGAAATCGAGTAATTGAATATTATGATAGTACCTATCCGCTTCAATAGACTATTCTGTGGACTAAAAGTATTTTGACTTCAATTTATGTCGTGATTTGTTAAAATATTCTGCTCGAAAGTCAAGAAAAATGTTCTGAGAAACTGAAAAACGATCTTCAAGTTTTCTGCAATGCGACGCTATAACCATCTCGCGGTCAAACAGTGAAACAAATTTTATCTTATATATTAGCATTTCAAAGAAACTCGATTTTCTTCGCTTCTAAGTAGAATTTTTTAATAAACGAGGTCTCAAATTAAAGATGGAAAGGTTCAGCTACAAGTCGGTAAAATTCCATAACAATTCCTGTCTTGGTTTATTCGTTACAAACAATCAGTTGTTAGGGAATAGCTATCAAAGATTATTCGTAAAGTGTAATTGAAGATCATTCAACTCGTACAACCAAAGGTTTGTTAGATTCTAAACTTTAATTTAAGACCTCATTTATTAAAAACTTTTATCTGGAAGCTGAGAAAATTGTATTTCTTGGAAACATTAATTTTGACAAGTTGAGTCGATTAGTTCCACGGTTTCACTGCGACGTAGCTATAGTGTTCCATTGCAACAACTTTAAGGGCTAGATACACAGGCTAGATTTGGGCCTAGCTGCTTCAAATAAATAAAGAAAACAATTTTAAGGGCTGTATTAAAAGGCGGCGGATCCCAATGCATGCACTCCCAAATTTTCGATGCAAGTTTCTCGACTTCTAAGCAGAATTGTGCAATAAATGAGGTCATGGATTAAAGCCCAGAGTTTAGAGAACTATGTTGTACATGACTTCTATTCGTGATGATTTCTATTCGTTATTCTTGGTAATCAGTGACATAATAATTCGAGAAGTAATAATTCCTTGATTGAAAATACCATTAAAAAAAAAAACAACAACAGAGCAATCTCCTTTATTGTTTCACACCGAGATGATGTCAACTACAGGTTTGAGCGAAATCATTTGCAGTGAAGCTGTTATTAAGAGTCAAGTAGCTCCAATAAGTGCTGATTATCGTTCAACTGACACGGCATGCCCTTGCAAGAACGTTGTATCTTTAGAGGCAGATTTAAAACTTATATACATATACAGTCTCTTTTCTGATATGATGACTTCTTCTACATAATAAAACCTCGAGAATTTTAGTTTGAACAATTTTAATTGACGTATCGAAAAACCGAAGAAAATCTTTTGCAGGGCTCAAATGGATTGAGCCCTCAATTATGAATAGGATTAGATTTGGGTGTTTCTAAATACTAACATTTGCATTTCAGTGTACAGTAAAGTTTATTATCGTAAATTCATCTTTTGTTCCTGCTTCTTCTTTCTAGCAACGATCGATCGAACATTTGTGATAAGCAAGGCACAGATAAGATATACATATATGTATTTGTAAAACATATATGTACTTGTTATGCTGGATTGTTAGGCAAAAATTTGTAAGCAGGATTACTTAATATTATTTATATACGAAGCCCATTTATAACAAATGCAATATCCCAACGATAGGGTTAATATGAATAAAGAATATTTAATTAAATTATTTAATTAAGTATTTTGCTAAATCACGATTTGCCTCGGGTAAAGTAGATTATATCAACATCTACTTCAATTAGGGGTTGCACGTGAATGCACGTCCTGCTCATGTGATATCGTGTACTTCATTTGCCCCGCAAAACTAAAATAACTTAAAAAAAAAAGGTTCATACAGCATAAAAATAATGCATTGTCGCTACACGTGACTATATCCAGAAAACCGATGTGTATTTAACGATTGTGTACCTGCGACCTACAATTGAACCTAACCTACACTATCATAAACATCAGTTGAAGGGCGGCGCGTACATCCGTAACATTCAGTATCAAAGCAACGTTCGCCGCAATCGGAACCCTAATTTAACGTACTTTTTTCAACAGGATTTCGACAAAATGCAACATCAACTATTTCACACGCTATCGTGCCTACTTTACATTTATTCGTTCTACTTTGGGCTTACGCTCAGGCTGCCTATGGTTGAACGCGCGTTCGCCAAATTCAATGCAGGACAACTGAAATACATGACGTTCTGGAACGTGGTAAGTTTCATTCTCCGATTATAATAAAGCATTTTAATTGTTTTATAAATGCTAGTATTGTGCAGTAATGTAAAAAATTGCGTGAGGTAGAATTAATATAGTGGAGGGCACAGTGCTCGTAAATAACGAAAATGTCTTATTGGAGGCAACATGTGATTGTTGAATACGCTTCATGTATCGTCCTCTCGGTAATATAGTAGATTGTTAGATTATCTAAAAACTTACATTAGCAAATTCTCATCTCCGGCTTAATAAAATGAATCCTGTATCGGTGCATAGTGTTGCACGTTTTACTTTCCCAAGTAAAACACCAATACAATGGCGCTATAGTTGCAGGTAAATATTGTAACTTAAACTCGTTAACATGATTACTTCCACGTGAAACAATTGATTGATATGGCATATTCACTGTTCAGTGATACCGTATAACGTGACATTTCCTATTTAAAAAACAATCGTCTCGCAGTACTCATTTGCACAACAATGTTTCAGCCACTACAATTATATTGTCACTAGCTGTTAGATAATATCCAACATGTTTGAGCCAAGGAAAAGATTATAAGTACCCTAAAGTTACACGCAACACCATACAAATATATATTTTTTTAATGTATAATTTTACGTAATTTCTCGATAAAACTTTTAACGCGACTAATAATATGCTTTTCCAATGTAAATCAAATGGTGTACTGATATTTTGATGATGTATAACGGTCGTGACATTATGTAAAAGAATTACACTCAAGGTAAATTTGTTCCAATAACATCTTATAATCTGTCACCAAAGTATATATCGATATTACACTCTATCCGCAGTCTGTACGTAATCATATTTCTTTTTAATGCAACATGGAAATTAACGAATGTATAAAAACCGTGGTTTCCCATATACGTAATCCCGTCATGAGTGTAAATTTTGCTAGGTATACACCGCGTCTGAATCTACTTGTGTTAGCAGATGCTTATGCATTCTACCTCAACTATACATGTGATAGCATTTTTTTTTTATTATTAATGGGGCATTCAATAATATTTCTCGGCCATCGAATTCTTTGTATTGCAGTTAATAATTTAAATGCAGTAGCGATCATTTTTTCCATTATTTCGGGAACTATTTTCACTTGGGTCACTGTGTATATGTATTAATGCAAATGCGGACGGTAACGAGAAACGAAAAATCACGTAACACGTTACGGCAATAATTTCTCCATAGCCTTCGTCGAGAATTCTTCTACTATTACGCTGTGCGCGCACAATTCGTCCCGGCGAAATGATTTTAAGACTTTTAAGCATCGATTAGAAAGCGTGCGTTTAAAACAGCTTTTTGTAGAATCGCATTTTGTGATGCAACAAAGTAAGGTCGTTGTGGATCCGAAATCGATTCTGAAATTTATCCTTGATCACCTTAAAAAGATCTTAACTATACTCTCATGCATATTTAAACTTAAAAAAAAGGAACTTGAAAAACATTTCGACGGAAACGAGTGCGCATGCGGTCCGCCCTGAAAAAGAGCACCAAGCTCTATTTTTCGTCTCTGTTCTGTTACGGTTCCACAGTGTTTCGCGCCTCTTTTCCTTTGTTCCGTCCTATTTTTGCACCCCCTGTTTATTCACCTCCCCCGAAAGTCAATGGACGCTTCGATTATATAAAAAAAAAGAAATAGTTGCCGCATATAGGTAGAAGCATTTGGCAGTGTGCTGCTGACTCCGATGGTAACAAGTGGTGCTACGCGATACAAGTTCTGCATGTGGTTTACACACCGCCAACCAGTTTTTCGTGCTTCTATGTTACGTTTTCTTCTCCCCCCTTTTTATTACACTGTCCTTGTCCCACCAGTGCGTGCTTATGTGAGCCTTACTTTCTGCTGTCTCTTACCACGAAACCATAAGCCTAGCGCAAACTATTTCACTCTTCCTCGCGGTGTGTTTTCGCCAATCCGGCAGTAAGTTGCGGACTGTTGAGGCGGTCGATACTGTTCGTGCGGTTCGTGTGTGTCACCGAAAAGACCTTTCCCACAGAAACGAGCACGTTTCCCTTGCACGGCACGAGGAATCGTCAATGGGCGCGATATAACTAAAATACTAGTTGGCAAAATCGTCGTGTCGTTGCGTAAATAGACGTAGAACATAAGTAGGCACTCAGTTCATCGGTCCTCCGTGGACGGAAGACCAACCATGACAACGCTGCCTTTAGATTATAAGCTTCGACGTCGACGGTAGTGGCATAGTAATGCTCGTGCATTGTAGGGAACAGTCTTCTTTCAATTGCAGCATCGTGAAACGATTTAAATGGATCCTCCTTTCCGCTTGATATTGCTACATCAATGTGCGACCAAATCAGAGAAAATTCTTTGTTAAAACGAGAAATTTTATGTGACATAAAGCACTGAATTAATAGTAACTCGACGACTCCGTCATTTCGCGGTCCATTGAAAGCGAGAACGACGAAACGGGATTAATGTAACACGCTGAGGCGTAGTGTTAAAATCAATCTGATAGCGCACAATTGTTGTATGTTCCAAATATACTTATTATCGTTCAGATATTATTGATAAAATGTTTCCATTTATCGGTCCTGGAAACATACAAAGTTAATGATCAAGAGATAAGTTAAATGTATTAGTTTTATCGATAGAAGTTTTCTACCTTTGCACTAGCACTGTAGCGCTACCAATCGTGAACCGGAAGTGTTGGCGATACCATTTTCCTATAAAATTGAAGAACGTCTGTACAAAGTGTATATCTATTATTAACTTTATATGTAGCTTTCAGGGGGTCAGTAAACAATATCCTAACAAAATAGAAAAACTTCATTATCTTAACAACTTATCTTTCTAATTGAGAATTTTCATTACCACGTGCAAAGCAAATTGTTTTCCTTTTCTCTCCAAATAATCCTCTTTGCAATCATTTTACCTTTGTATTTATATCTTGCAATTCCACTTTTAGGCCCGTCTCTGCTCATTTTGAATACAACATATCTTCGTAAATACGATCGACGAGCGTTCAATTTAAATACAATAGACCAGTAAATTTATTATTCATGTGTACGAAGGCCGTACGTCCGATTCAATAATGTCCCGTGGTCGGCTAAAGTTTCTAGCAGAGTTGCAGAGTATTCAGAACGTGCACTCACGTAGCGCAACTTCGTTACGTGTAATTTACGTAATCCGAGAGTAAACTTTCTTACCTACTTCGTAAACACGTTGCGACATTTCTTTTGCCTTTTACCTTGCAATATCGCGAACAAGTTTAAACATGAAAGGCCAAATATTTATCATTAAAGCGCCAACTATAAATTCTTATTATTGCGATTAATATTTTATGCGATACAAAAAGAATGGTCCACGATATCTTTCTTAAGTATTAAGTACGTGCCCATTTATATTTCTCCTTATCTGCCTGACTTAACAGGAAAAGCGTCAGTGCCACGAAAAATGGGGGATCCGATATCCCACGATTCCTCGGGTCACCAAACGAACCGGTGAAACGCTCCTTTTTCTGGGAAAGTGCCATAAAACGACGAATGAATATATTATTATCATGCAAACATAATGTGATCGAATCGTTGACCAGTCCATCACCTGTTAAACCGTTTCAGAATACAGGAAATCGTTCGTGAGACACCTGTGAGATGCGGGACAGCCTACTGATCGGATTCCACGTGATCTCGTGCGCGCAGTTCGCATTCTCCGTGTACTATGATTACACGTACGTCGTCATTCCCCGTAGCGTTGGTAAAATGCACGACTCCTTCGGCGGGAAGTTTAAGTTTCTCACATTCTGGGACGCGGTTAGTATCACGCTTGACCTGTCCCCATTTTTGTTTAATTCCATATCTAGTTAGGTTACTCGCGTGATTAGATACAGTGTTACATAATTGCTTCCGGTTGCATAATGATGTACGTCTAATCTGGTTTGATGGGTAAAACGACTTCTATAAACGGCACATGCTACTGTGAGGTATAGAAAAGTCATTTAGCTGAAAACAATCCTTAGTTGTGCGTGATTTAAAGAAAAAGTTATCCTTTCATCCTATTCTTAATTATCATTTTACTCCATCGCAAATTTTGTTGGATCGTGCACGATGGCCCTAATCAGCGATTGCACCGCGTCCTTATTGCGCCATTGCGCAACAGTGAAAACCGTTACAGGAATACGTACTGCATTTGAGCTCGTGCAACTATGAACAATTGGAATTCGCAGCAAATGTAGAACATTCCGCTCGCTGATCGTAGAAAGTGCAATTTTTCACTGGTCATTTGCCTGCCTCCATCGTTTTGCGCTTGTAACCATTTTGTGTCGGTACAGTGCAGCAACGGTCAATTTTAATCGAGCGCCACTCGACATCGTCTCGGTACTATAACATGTGTCATGTCCCATTACCTATGCACGGTCAAGTAATTGTCATCAGCCGACTTGAAGTGCTCTGACATGAGAAATAATAAAATTGCAGTTCTAATATGATTTGCCGGCACAATCTAGATTTCGTCCTATTTAATAAATTACTATTTAGTGATATTTCATCTTAATCCATGTTTTGGAGAAGTTTGATAACGCTCTTTCTGAATAGGACATGATTGCACATGACATGTGCGATGGACGATCGACAGTCACGTGACATAGTGGCGCAAATGAGTCGACCGTGCTCCAATTAGGGCACGCAACACGATGATTATATTAATTGAACATACATATATAGCATACATGCGACGACATAACAAATAGTTCAACCGCTGGTTGATGCAAAGGAAGTGCCGGTTAAAGATACTGCTACCAGATGTGTGTTCGAACAGAGATCCACAATCAAACTCAAGTGGGTTACTAGCTTCAGACGGCACTTCCTTTAGGTCACCCAGCGCTTAAATCACTCTGTACAGTAGATTCTCGATAACAGAGTAAAAATCGGGGCCTCGAGATCCTCAATTATCGTACAGAAAAAGCGCACTTGATAAATACTTGAAGCATCAAAGTCTCCTTTGAGTCAACCAGCGGTTGAATCACCCTTACACTAGCTTCTCGATAAGCGAGTAAAATCCGGGACTCCAAGATCCTCAGTTACCGGATAGAAGGAGCGAACTTCTTAAGCATCTGCTGTATCAAAATCCCGCCTACTTATAAAAATGTGTTGAAGTTTATACGTGTATTAGGGGCTCCGAGGGGACGGAGAGGAAACTTATCCTCAGTTATGTGTAGATCGGAAACCCTCGCTTCTCGAGAATGTACCGTATAATACTATACTAATATAATGTACTAAAAACTACAAATATTAATTTCGCTGACACATTTCGATCAGGATAATCGTCTATCTGTTTCAGATACTACAAGCAGTATTCTTCTTCATCTGCATGCTAAACGACTGGTTTGGCACAAATGCGGTGAATCCCAAGCAACCGCCACTTATACGTAAAATAAAGGATTATGTTCACGCGACCCTCGCTTTCCCGGTCGCCATGGTAAGATACCAGCGCAACGAAAATCGCAAATTTCGTGAGACGGAAAATTAAAAATGTCTTACTATACAGTTCGTAGGAATAACGTTCTGGTCCCTGATGTTCGTGGACCGCGAGTTGGTATTTCCAAGAGCCCTAGATTCTTTCTTCCCGGGATGGTTGAATCATGCGATCCACACCGCGATCGTAATCACCATTCTAATAGAAACGATTCTGGCGCCGCGGAAGTATCCCAAGAGGTCGACTGGCATTACCGGGCTCATGCTCTTCGTACTAGCGTACTTAGTTTGGTGCGTAACAAATAAATTAATTAATAGTTATGCAGGCGTAGAGTATTACGTTTAAGTATTTCATTTTAATCCCCTATTAACTGGCCTAATTCTTTACACCGTCCCAGGCTGTATTCTAAATCAGCACGATTGTTAATCTAAATCATCTTTACAGGTTGATCATAATCTACGCCAAGACTGGCCTCTGGGTGTACCCAGTAATGGAGGTGCTGCCAATGCCACTGCTAGTCCTGTTCTTGGCGATGATGGCAGTCTTTAATCTGTTTCTGTATTTCGTCGGCGAGCGACTGGACAACTTTGTATGGGGTAACGAATACGCTAAACATCAAAAGTCTTATGCCAAGAGCAAATAGCCTGGCCATCGGTGATTATTAGGTGCGCTGACTGCGATCACACATTACTACTCCTCTCCTCTACCCCTCAAGGTGGCGGTGAATAAAACAGCGAAGCAAAACCATTTACCCCAATCCCACTCCGTCATCCTTCCATTTATCTAGAAACATTACAGCATGCACGCGTGTCACGGTCATGGATAAAATAATTTTTATTTAGAAACCTTTAAAAAGAGAACAAGAAATAAGTGCATGCAGAAATGGAGCTCATTAAGAGTGCTCTTAAGGAGAACGAGGCCCTTAAGAACTCGTTCGCCTGAAAAGGGTTCGCGTAGCTTATGATTTGTGTGGCTTTCATTTTACACGGAGAGAAATGGTAAACTAATTGTAACGATAACACCGCGTGCAAGCATGCACACCTGTTCGAAGTAAAAATTTTAATAATGGATGATAGATATTAAGATGAAAGACACGGACAACACGCATACGTATACACGATAAGCGGCAGTTACCTTATGTTTCATAATCTCGTTACGTTTTCGACAAAGAAAAATTGAAAGAAAAATGTAGAAAACAAAAAAAAAAGAATTAAGCAATATACAGAGAGACTGCGAACTGTGATTACGTGCGTGGAACGGATACGGAATGGAATGGGTGTGGAATGGGCGACGACTGATTTCCCGATTAATAAAGTCCGGCTGTGTTTGTGCCGAGTGTAGGGAAAAGATACGTAGCCGAAAGTATTGGACCCGATTTGAAAGCGTAACGACGCGAGGCGGGTCGAGACCAAGAGGAGCATACTTTTGCGGGATCGATCTGTGCAAAGAAATCGTTAACACGTGCACCCGGCCATCGAGGATCCTTGTACCGGCGATGAGAGGAGAACGCAGAGATCGTAGCGAGAAATGTTGTTTGCGGCCGAACGCATTTGTTTGCGAGATCAATCTCTTTCGCATAGCGTACAGGAAAACAAAAATACAACACATTTAGTCGACCAGGAGTACAGGGTTTGTTGATAATTTTTGTTACATTTTTAGACCAACGTTAAATAAAACACATACTCCCAAAAAATGTTCCTGCTGGATTTCCAAAATCGTGAAGCCTATAAGCAGCTCGATATAAACGAAACTACTGGCTGTATGATGCCCATGTGGAAGCTCACGTTAACCGTGAGTAATTTTGGGATAGAGTTGATAGAAAGTTTGCGTTAAATAGTGCCCGAGAGGTATCAGTTATCGATAATGGGTCGACCTTTCGTATAATTACCTGCACGATTATAAAAAAAAAACAAAACATTTTTTAAAGTATCAGAAATATAAAGTGTCGAGCAAGTGTTTTATCCTTCACAAGCGTTATCGTAATTTTTCTAGCCGCATTGCTGCAAAGATTAGTAATATCAGCGTGGAGTGATAAAGTAGCTTGCACGCATGCATGTACATATGCAACAAAAACATTATACGCAATCAAAGTACAGTAGGATGTGTCTACTCGAGAATATTATAACGTACAGAGGGATGTTAGAAATAGGTCGTTTTGTATAGGAATTATATTTATAACACCGCTATAATCGTAGCAAAATTTATTCAATTATTTTTTTACTACATTGCAATCTTGGCCATAATAAAACGTATAAAAATAGTAGTAATGCAATATTAAATGCGAGTCCCTTAAAAATAATACTATTTACAATCGAAGTCATGCTATTGCACCGTTATAAATGTACAGATCGGTAAATAACACGAGTCACGCGTAGTTTTGGCACTGTCAAATTGTCCCGCAGTTCCCTCGTAGGAACATTGTAACCGTAAATTAAAAAAAAAAGAATAAGTAGAATAATTGATTAGGAGATGAAAGACATCTCGGACTTATCCGTTCACGCGGATGTCGTAATTAAAAAAAAAAACTTGTCTTACTTTAAACAGCATGTAACAGAGACTCATGTTACGCAGCAATGTTTTTACTCTTATTCAACTGCGGTGAAATCTGAGTTCCCTTAGAACTGCAGTGCCGGCTATTGATAATCTCGTCTATACTCTGTTTCAGTTCTTCCATTTCCAAAATGTCCAACGGCAGCGACGTTTGCGTGGCCATTTCCCGCGCATTGCCGGACTGGCCTTCCGACTGCATGAGTTTCGTCAATTCAGGGCAACAGGAAGTTATGCTAGACGCTAGATTACCAATGGCAGCCTTCCTGTACGAGTCTTTCATCTCCCCGTCGCCCTTCAATTTAATATCGCTGGTCTCCTGAAATAGATGCTTCAAGATGGTCTCGTCCTGTAGCAAGTATTTACTTCTGCGTCCCTCCCTGCTCCTTCTGTCGCCTTCGTGGCTGTAACTCTTGGAGCTTTTGTTACTCGTCTTGCTTCTGCTGCGTTCTTGCGGTTCCTCCGGTTCCAGCATCTTCATTTCCTCTTCTGGCTGGCTATCGTCGCTGTCGCTGTTTTGATCATCCTTTTCCATATTTCCAGTTTCGATGTCCACATTGTTTCCGGAGTTCCCTTGACGTTGCTTCTCATCGCTGCTCAAGTTCTCGTCGCTGCCACTCTGGCCTGGAAACAGGAACGGTAGGAGCATGCCCGCGTTCTTTCCGTCGAACATTTTCGAATTCAAGCTGCGCTCGTCCAGCCCAGCGCTAGCCGATCGCCGTTTCATGTTCGGTACTTGAATAGCCGGTACTCTTGAGTTGCCGCCTATGGTTAACGCTGATAGTATCTGTGCGCCGAGTTGGCTCTCCTGGGACGTTGTGCTGCCTCGCCTGAACAACGGGCCCACTTTGCTCGATCTGGATTTCCCGAAATCTCGCCGCCGTTTTCCGCGGCGGCCCCGCGAAGTGCTGGCTACTTTCCTCGTTGTCTTCAGCTCGGCTATTTGGACAGAGATCTGAGAGTCCAGAGAGTTCCTCCTGGACTCCACGGACACTCGACGCACGCTAAAGCTGATCTCGGAATCCACAGAGTTCCTTCTGTTGCTGGATACCGAGCCTGTTGTGCCAACCAGCGCTCCTCTACGAGTAACCAATTTTGGCAAGGCTGCCGCCCAGGTCGAACTGAAATCTTGAGACGCTACGGAGTTCAAGTCGAAATTTAGACCGACTGGATCTTCGTGAGTATTGTGGAAGCTGATCGACAATCGACCAGCGTTGTTGAACGTTTTCCGCTTCGCGAACGCTTGGGCAATTACTTTGTGCTTCTTCAATCTGATAGGTTCTTCCGTTTCGCAGTTGAAGGTTCGGCGTAGAAATCTAGACCATGTGTCTATGGTGGAACCGGTCCAAACCCACGATGACATGAGAATACCGGCGAAGAACGGCGCGAGTAAATGTAATTGCATTTTGGCAGCGCTTGGCCGAACGTTCATCTTGCATTCAGAGATGTCCATGTACCTTGTCGTTATTGCGCATATCATATAATTTCTGAAACTCCGATGCCATTCCCAGGAGTGTTGGAATTCGTAGATGTGGCAGTAGAATGTCATCAAAACTGCAGCGAATGTAAAAATCGAAAAGAGGCCCATACGCACGATGGTCTCTCGTATTTTGGCACTTGCTCTCTCCGATATGATTTCTTGGCTACTTATTTTCAGTCGAATCAGAGTAACGAGGCCTGGAAATAATAACGAGAATAACTTAGAAGGCTTGTAATTGAATTGAGATTTATACTTTTAATTCTAGCGGTTAGTAGCGATATTACTTACGAAATGTATTCATCAGGAGAGCATACAGAGAGAGATATATATTATTTCTTATTGCACAGATTGCACGAAATAGAATGTTTAGATGGACGGAGATATAAAACATACCTCTGGACAAGAAATAGCCTCCAACGAGTAAGACGATCGACACAGGGCCAAGCAAGAACCAAGCTCTGACCGCGTGATTGTTATATCCCACGAAACAAATACCAGTAACGCTATTTCCATCGATTTCCCCTAATGCCATGATCGTCACAGTGAGGACAAGGGGTAAGCACCAAGCAATTAAATGAAAGTATGCACCCTTCTTATCGATCCTGTCCTGGATCTTTCCTAACGCCTGAAAACTCATATGCCAGGCATAGGTGAGTATCACGAACCACACCATAGCTGCCATAAGGGAATAATAGACAAGGACAAACACTACCACACAGGACAAATTCTCCCCACTGAAAAGATATTAATGTACAACATTTTTTATGCTAAATTCATACATAGATCACAAACAAATAGAATAATATCGGATTATAGAATTACAAAATACCTCGGTTCGCTCATTCTCGGAGTTCCATCTTTTCTGCACACAATCACTTCTCTGCTTCCTGGGGTAAATTGTACGAGCCACCCGACACACGAAACCATAAAGCAACAGTTAATGTAAAATATAACTAAAGCTGGATATTTGTTTGCGCTTCTCCAGTCAATCAAAAATGTTACCTGAAACATTGTACGCACATAAGACAGAACTATCCAATTATCCAATTATACTGTTCTATTTATACAATATTTTCACTTACAACTGTGAATAAATTGAATGCACCGCAGATGCCCGCAGCCCAAGCGATAAACGAATGGATTTGTTTATGTTCATCCGGAGTAAAAAGTGGGTCGTTGCACTGCGTTCCACAGCCTTCGACCCCTTCAAAAATTGCTAGCGCATTGTCGGTTGGGACCAAGGGCTTCAAGCATTTGCCAGATATATTGAATTTCAATTCTCTGATATCATTTTTGCATAATTTCGGAAATAGCTCTGTATTTTCGCACTTAACAAAGCTTGGCCATATAGTATGATTGAATACTATCCTACAGGGGCCCGAAACCATTTTGCACATCTCTTGCGAAGGTAGCTCCACAGTGTCGTTGGTACATTTCGGCATGAATATGGAGCATAATAGAGGTTGAACGACTGCCCAACACTTTGGCATATGTCTTAATGCTTGTAGTACATGTAATCTTTCCTAAAAAAAAAGAGTGCTATGTTAAGAGTAATTCGTCAAATACAAAAATTAATAATACAATATGAAATGCACGAATTAATAATGAAATAGAAAATACAAAAATTAATAGTAAAATTCGAAATATACGAAAATTAATAGCATAAAGGAAAAGGATCTATGCATTTGATACTGAACTGAATTTTAAACAATGTGGCAGAAAATAAAGCGTTCATCTGTGAGGGGAGGGATATTACCTAGAAGTAACAATAAAGGCAGCAAGTACCTGAGGTGATTTTAAATAGTCTCTGACCTGCAGAGCAGGTATAAGGGTAGGAAAACCAGGAAAAGTGAAAGTGGCTTCAGAGATTTCCCATTTGAAGTGAAATAATTCAGAAGACAAGTAACAGAGTTATACCTCTACAATATCTTGAGTTACATGTTCAGGTATAAGGTCCAATGTGGTAGCGGTATAAGGCAATCTCGTGCCCATGCATGTACTCCTCTGCATTTCCACGCATTTTGCTGGCCTACGGCAATTAGATGGATCGGTTGGCAATTCTCTGATGGGATACCTGTCCAGCAGGTAACTGGAATCCTTAATCCTGTGCCTAGGGCTCAGCTCCAAATCGTGTTTCCATGTTTCGTTTTCGCCGTTCGAATTAGCGGCGAATCCGTGCGTCAACTCGGACGACACTCGATGAAAGATTAGCCAATAACAAATCAGGAGCATCATCTATAAATAAAATTTATCATTAAAAAAGGAAGAGAAGTCAACGTACTGTACAACTCGTAATCGACGCGCGATTTCCCGGCGCGCTATCGGATCGATTAAAAACGTCACGTGTACCGCGCATAAACATTGAACCTATTTTAGGAATAAAAATATACTACCTTCGGACGCTTTTGGTCCAAACTACAGGCCAGTCTTTTCCTTAACGGCCACGGTCTGCCATGGAGAAAGCTCTCCGCCTCGTTCGAACAAAGAGTCTCGCATCTTCTACGCTCGCGACAGCCGCATCCAGCATACGAACACCCGGACCACACACACTACGGGTTCGCTTGCGGGCCACCCACGACGAGACCGATCAACTTGCTCATACCTCTTTCCGGTGTTTGAATGCGGGATCGTAAAGAGCCTAGCAAATACCCCGCCGGCTGCGCGACTATCGATGCTGCGCGGTGCAATCTGCGCATCGCAACCGGGAAATTAAAAAAATGCCGTCCGATGCATAAATTTTAAATAGCTTGTAATCTTTTGTGAATCTTATAGAATTCTTATAGTATCATTAATAGACTATATATTCATGGAATACGTATACATGTGTTTTCTTTTTTATGTATGATAGCAATAGATAACGATCATTTTATGCAACGCGAAATGACGTTCAAATGCTCGAAGGTTTTCGCCAATTATGTGTGAAGAAATACGTATTCGCCTCGAATTAACCTTCCTTAAGAAATCCCAACGATATTTCTTTTAAAGGAAACCATTTCCCATGCTTATTTTTACTCCGGCGTTCCACAATAATCGAGCAAACTGTAATGCAAGACGCGTAAGCCGTTCATTTGCATAATCGATATTACAGACGCATCGCTTTGGAGTGAGACAAGCGAAAAATTTATCGTACTAATGAATGCGACGAAAATAATAGAACAAGATAAGCCGCACGCGCAATTATTTCATAAGTTTTTAAGTTCCAAGTTGTTCGTCAATTATTTTCACCAGTGTCGACCTCTGTCAAGGTTTCCGTCGAGCGCAGGTGTTAAAAGCCCATACAACTTGTCAAACCGTGTAAAGCTTCAGCGGATGGATTATTTTCGTGGATTTTACTGAGCCCGCGGTCGCAATCGTTGATAGGAATTTTATTTCGATAAGGCGCATTAACGTAGCGAGCTTTTTATTACTCCCGTTCGCTCGGCCTTTCCTTATTCCGGTGTAACAGGAAATATGATAATTGCCCCTATAGTTGATTAGGCTGCTGGTGTTGATAATAACATGCTGTTAATTTATGATAAGCCTGTGCCGTTTACGTCTGCACAAACGTTGCTACTAATAGCAGCGGAACGATCCCTCGGCAGTCAGCGAACGGTATTCGATAATAAAGCGATCCAGAAGGCGACAGATGCTTCGTAAAATAACCTGGGAAAATTGATCGCTCCAATTTGATCTCGATTTTCTTTATCTTGGAACACGCGGATAGTAAGGTAGGAATTTTCTAGTTCTCTAATCACAATGCGCGATTTCATTTTGCAATTATTACACGTTAACAGCGCGATATTTTATATTCCATTATTTATTTTCCCAGACAAAATGTTCCAAATTCTTTATCTGGGACTGTATTTCCTGCTCCTCGGGAATTGCATTGGCGATTATCCGGACTGGGACACAAAACAACAAACGGTGTGCCCCGGTTTATATCCCAGGGTATTCACAAGTTATACACCACGGGGAAATCTTACCAGTGGAATATACATTATCCAGCCTCTCTTGGGTGGCATGAAACATTGCGTGGTCGGCTGTTGCTCGAAACCAACGTGCAACGTGGCCTTTATGCATAATAGTACTTGCTACCACGTACAGTGTAAAAATTCTAAGATATGCACGCCTTTGTATAGAAAGGACTTGGCTAACGAGGATCCTCCGAGTATGGTCCTAGTTAAGCCTGTAGAAGAAGATGAAGTATGGAGCGATTTGTTGGATCAAGTTATTGATGATACTGGGTAAGCTTTAGTTGTTTAATTTTGGTAAAGAGCTGTTGTATTGGATACGTAATGAGAAGTAAAATATACTGAGAGTATTAATATAATCATTATTTATTAGGGGTTTTCTCATGGATGAAACGGAAGCAGATCATATCCTCTTTAGCGGAGCCAATGGAATGACTTGTATCGGGCAGCAAAATTGTTTAGAGCATGAAATATGTGTTAAAAGCGGTGATAAATCTGATGTTGGAATTTGTCAATGTTCTATTGGATTTAAACGCAATATCGCGGGTAATTACATCATCAAGCTTCATAAGAAGCAGGGAAACTTATATTTTAATTTCCCTACAATATTTTAATTCGTGTTCCCTGAAAACAGGAATTTGTGCCACGCTGGAAGATATAGAACTTGCTGCAACGCCGCAGGTGAAATCACTAGATGTAAAAGACTCCAGCACATCTGCGAAACCACCATTGAAAAGGCTGCTAGTTTCGGCAGTTTCCAAAGAAGTACGCTTGCCTGACAATGAAGTAACCCTGTCCGCTTATACTGTACCAGCGGAACAGGGGAACGAGCATTACAATTATGTTTGGAGTTTGTTGAGTCAGCCGGACGGTCACACGGGCATTATGACCGATCAGAACCGTATGACTGTTAAATTAAGTAATCTATCAGAGGGATTATATACTTTTAAAGTAACGGTGAACAGTCCGAATGCCTACGGCGAGGCGTACGCGAACGTCAGTGTACTGCCACGTAAGTTCTTCCTGTTTTAAATCGCACTCATTTAATTAATACGAATGTATAACATTACTATCATTTACAGCTAAGAGAATAAATCAGGCGCCGATCGCCATAATTTCACCCGCCTCGCAAGTCGTAAAGTTGCCAAATACCGGAGCCGTGCTGGACGGTTCCTCGAGCAAAGACGACGATCGCGTTATTTCCTATCACTGGGAGTTGCAGCAGGGTCCCATCGGATATCATCCGAATCTCGTCGACACGCCTACTTTACAATTAGACAATCTAGTCCCCGGCAATTATACTTTTAAGTCAGTATCGCGAGCTTTCAGAAATCGTCCTCTCTGATATAATAATTGTTTAACATTTCCAAATTTTTATCCTCAGGCTAACCGTGGAAGACTCCGATCATATTACTAATTCCACGAGCGCGAATATAACGGTATTGAAGGTAATCGATTATCCTCCCAGTGCAAATGCGGGCCAGGATATTATTATATATTTACCGCAAAATACATTGACTCTGAATGGTAATCTGAGCACGGATGATCATGGAATTGCGAGCTGGGAATGGACGAAGAGTCCCTCGGATCAGAACAAAGCGGTGGACATGCAGAACACGAGAACGCCGTATTTACAGCTGTCCAATTTGGAGGAGGGAATGTATACTTTCGTGCTAAAAGTAACAGACGATTCGGAGCAGTCTTCTACGGCGGAGGTCCACGTGTTTGTAAAGCCGCCGACGAATAAACCGCCGAAGGGTAATTGCGACATTTTATTCGTAGCCCAATATTTAATGAAGAAGTATATTTATATTTTGTTATTTCATTTATATCTTGTTTTAATATTTCTTACGATTTTCCATAGCCGATGCGGGTGAAGATATAACTATAGCATTGCCAGAAACAAGAACTGTGCTCGACGGTCGAAAGAGTAAAGACGATATTAAGATTGTGTCTTATCATTGGGAGCAAATGAGGTACCTATCAATTCATTTATTATTTAAATTAATTTATCGTCATATCGTACTAATAAATTGTCTTCAACAGCGGGCCTAGTAATGCAGAATTTTCCGCAGTGAACGAATCAGTTACGAATATAACAAAATTAACGAAAGGCGATTACGAGTTCAGATTAACCGTGATCGACGATAATGGAAATAAAGATTCCGATACAGTTCAAGTCAAAGTTACGCAAAGTATGCACAGAAAACTGTATTACACAATTTCCCTAATTCTCTAATCGCCGCTAACAATAACATTATATTAACAGATAAAAATGCTGCACCGAAAGCAAACGCTGGCGGCGATCAAATTGTTATTGCACCGATAAGTGCACTGGTGATTAATGGATCTCGATCGACCGATGATTTGCGAATCAGCGAATGGATATGGACGAGGGATTCCTCTAGTCTAGCTATAGGTTCTATCGTTCTTGATTCCGATAAATCGCCAGTTTTAATGGTAATTTGATACTAAAAATAGAAAGAAATTGTTTTGCTTATAAGAAGTATCGTTAAACTTCTATATTTCTAGATAACAGATATTGTGCCAGGTAGATACGTTTTTCGATTAAAAGTCCTGGATGATCAGGGACTTAGCAGCGAGGACACCGTATCCGTGATCGTGAAGCCTGGTAAGAAAACAAAAATGGAATAGATCGATAAATGATTTTACCTCGCACACAAAACTTTTAACAATACCGACTTTTTGCAGATCCTCAGTTACTGCACTTGGTCGAACTAACATTGAACATCGGCGCGAATATGTTAACGGTATCGCAAAAGAATTCCTTGGTACTGAAGTTGCAAATGTTATTGCGAGACGAGGCGTCGATCGTCGTGCGAAATTTAAGAGCAGAGCCGCACACAGGCAGAGCTGTTTTAGTTTTCTACGTCGAGAAGAAGGGAGGAAAGGTGACCATGCCTGGACCGGAAGTGGTTAAACGATTGAAAGAAAAATTACGTCAGGATTCAGGACTTCTTCAGCTGTCCGTGGCAAATATCGATACCGCTGTGTGCCAGAATAATTGTTCAGGTAAACATCTTTTGCAAGATATTAGCATTTTAAGGGCGATTTTATTTACGCTATTTTTAACCACAAGGCCACGGAGTTTGCGATCAGGAGACAAGGTTGTGCATGTGCGAGGCATTTTGGATGCAAAATTTGATACAGAAGTACTTCGGGAATGGAGACTCCAATTGCGGTACGTTCAGGGAAATATAATTTGCAATTTATTCGGAAATTAATCTAGAGATCTATTCATTTTAGATTGGAGTATTCTATACGTGATAATAGGATTGCTATCTTTGGTCGTATGTTGGGTCGGTCTTTTGTGGGGGCTTGTTTGCTTGTGCCAGCGAATATGTTCAGGCAAACGGCGTTCGCGAAGCTCCAAAAAGAAACCGCCTCGGTACTCCCTTTTGCAACCAGAACCGGAGGACGATAGCAGTTCCTGTACGACAAATTTTCCTCTGTCTTAAATCGATACGATGTTTTCGTGGAAACTTTATATGATTCTTTTTATAGTTTCGACGCATAAAATGGTATTGTCCGAATCGGACACAGACTCGGACGATGTTCTGTTCGAGCATCGTAAGGCGAAAAATAGCAGCCAAGTGAGAAATGGTAAATCGCGAAACGGCTTTATTAAAGTGAGCTCTAGAGTGAAAACATGAGGTAACACAGACCGCCATTAGTTATCGCCCGAACGAAGTCGTGCATCAAATAAAACGTAATTCGCACGTTTCAGGAATACCTGTAGGACGTAAATAAGATCTCGTTGAACGACGCACATTCGTGTACACGTTTTGGCCAAAGGCAAGCATAAACTAGTCAGTTACAGGGCTGTAATTTTAAGTATGTACCTAACGAGAACAATATTATGGTTTATCGAGGAAATTGCCGTTTGTAAAAAGAGAATCAATGAAGCACTGGGTGTACTTAATTGAGTATCGATTAGAAAGACGCAATAACGTGCGGCCACCATTCCATCTATTCGAAATAATATTAGAACGTATGATTTATCTATATTGTGTGTGTGCGTGTAATACTTGAATTTCTATTCTTTTATTGTGTAATTTGTCGATGCGCCGTCGTTTGTCCACACGCGTGCAGTAATTTAGCACAATGATCGAACCCAGTTTGATTACGGCCTTAGAAAGCATTGGACTTAGTATTTATATATAATAATAATCATTCCTTCTTCTTAAGATATACTTTGTATGTAATACTTGCTCTTCAATATGTACATCGTCGATCTTATTTTTACACCATGTATGGATAAATAATAAAACTTATTGTCCATACAATAAATACAATGGTGATTCATTCGTTTTATCGAAAAATATAGGCGTCGATGTCGATTCTTAATTAATACAAAGACGTGTGGAAATTAAGTAAAGGAAAATAGTTCTGAGTTTAGTACGAGAACGTAAGTCGGCCAGGATTTCGTTTCGCATGCGCCCGTTTTAACGTTATTTTTAACTCGTTACGTTATGGCAAGCACGGTGTAGTGCAAAAGGTATTTGCATCACCCATCGACAAGTTTCCGTGGCAGCTTCTCCATAAACTGGTGAGTTCCCCTCTCTTTTTCTCCTGCACTAAATACATCTATTTAATTACAATTCCATTGTTAAATTAGATCAATCGCTTAGTGGTGTTTATGGATTTTGTTAGACGCTCCAAATACCAGTCTATAAAAAATTGCTGCGGTGAGAAATCGTCGATGGACGACGAAAATGAGAACATTCAGCTTCGTAATAAATACTACGAATTCCCCGAACGAAGAGACAAAGTCGGAGGAGCGTACTCCCTTGTTAACGTAGAACCATTGCGTTTCATTAAAAACGGACGGTAAATATTAATTTTCATTTCCTTTGCGCGGTACTGTAAAATGAGAGTTTTGACTAAAAAATTATTGGTGTGATCTTTACGTTAAATTGCAATGATAAACGTACTTTGATGGATTCTAAAAATAGAAGTAACATCACTAATTTTCTAGCACGAGGAATTGCCTGTCGTCTGCCACGTTAAACGAACGTCTCATACAAATACATCTTTTATTTTTAGCCACGATGAATATTCAAAGATGCCTTTATCACAGAGAAGAAATGTAACAAGCTTTATATATCGATCCTCCGAGTCGCCTTATGGTACAAAAGAGCAAGTGGCTAACGTATGCACGCAGGACGAAGTCTTCCCTTCTCTGAACGTACGAGAAGAGAAAGATTTTGGATGTCCTAGATGCCGTAAAAGGATGCACGAGCCAAGATTACTTCCTTGCTTGCATCCCATATGCTCGCAATGTGTTTCAGAATTGATGAGCAGACGTAAGTGGTCGACAAAATCAAATTAAATACAGCTTTACAAGAGTACAAGTTCCCAAGTTACGCGTTCCCTTCTGTTTGCAGCTGTTCATCATTCTTTGACGGATGCTCCATTGCAAAGCGCGCAATTGGAGAACGGTAATGATAATTACCACGAAGTATGCCCTATGTGCGATTTTCAGCTACCGAATATTAATTCAGCGGTTCCACCGCCTCATTATCTTCTTCAGCATCGTTTGGTGATGAACGCTATACATTCTAGATTCGCGAATCGAGTCCTGTGCGATGTTTGCGCGGATGAAGTTGTTGTACGTATGTGCATCCACTTACGCGCACATCGGATTCCTTTTTATACACCCGAGGGAAATTAACGATAGTGTTTCTAATATTTTTAAAGGCAGTCGTCCAATGTTGTTCGTGTCTTCGCAACTTCTGCTTGGATTGCGGTATGGAACACCAGCGACAAGTCACCATGGAATTGAAGTCTATGAAACATCCGATAAGACCGCTACGGGAAGCTACCAAAGTGCGGCGTACAGCTCTCTGCCAGCAGCATCCCACGCACGCATTGCGTTTTTATTGCATCGCGTGCCAACAGGTTTATGATCTCCATCTCTTGCTGATCTGTATAATAAATTCCTGTGTAATCAATTCTTGGTACGCTGAACTTTTCTTCTCAGGTGACCTGCAAAGAATGCACGTGGAGTAGCCAGCACAGAGGCCACGCGAGCGAAAATGCCGCGGGAGCTGGAAAAAGGGTTGCTCTGCATCTGATGAAAATGTTGCAAAGGGCCAAGATGCTTTTAAACGTGCTCCTGACGCAATACGATCGAAACGCGTTTCTAAATACTACCTTTGATACTGATATGGGAGATACGTCCATCCCGATGGATTTTCGGTACGTTAAATGGGTAATTTTTCTCATTACTTGATTCTTGAATGCTATTTTACTTGCAATTAAAGATTGTTGGGGATTGTCATGTGATGATAAAGCTTTATATATTATCGCTACGAGTATTAGCGTTAAATTAATACAACGAGACTGTCATTTGAGGTACAAACTATACATTCCTATATGATAAGAAGGTTGTACAATTATAGTACAAATTTTAGAAACAAATGCAATCATATTCGATTATATAATTTTGTACTATTCTTTACACATGGAATAAATGGGTTATTTATAAGAATAAAAAGCCGCATCGGTGAAAAAATAAAGTATATTTTAAACCAACGCTATTAAAACAGCAGCTGGTTCATACATTTTTGAAGTGCCAGGCAGCATCCGTAGCGTAAAATCGATCCACAGCAAGACCAGTGTGGTACACCAGGATGCCCTGCATGACCGTGTCCACAACCCTGATATCCACCTTCGATTAAATAATATTAAATGATATAATAGACACTAATGTATATCCAATGCGTCCAAAGAACTGTTATATTACCAGGCATTGTTCCGCCGCAGCCGCAAGTGGTTTCTTTTTTCCCACCGCTCGAGCAAAACGTACAACAATGATAAATACCAGTATGACTAGGTTTAAATATTATTGTACTTGTTCCTTCCTTGGTATTGCCTATAGAAATTAGGAAGAAATAGCAACAATATCCTATTTTTTATTTTCTTGAAGTTTGAATAAATATTTGTCTTACCTAACGGAGCATTAAATACTCCCAGAATAGTTAATCTTTGTATTATTGTGTTAGCAAGACTCAATATTTCTATATCAGAACCATCTGTTAACAATTCGCTCGTGAAGGAAATCGCGTCAAGGAGTTGTCTAGCTTTTTTCAACCTGTTAAATTCTTGAATCCTTTCTTGCGCTTGTCTAGCATAAGATGCAGCTGTATCGGATTTCCTAACTTTTCTTCCATCGCTGTTTGCTTCATTGAAGCACCTAAGTGAATCAAATAATGCATGTTACTTATGAGTATTGTTATAAGTTTCCTGCATTAAGTTTCATGGTATAAATATTGGGTAATTGTCATGTGATGAACATTTAATTAAATTACTTATCTATTAAATATATATTACGATTTAATAATGAAAACGCACTGTCATTTGAGGTTCAATTATATTTTATAAATATAATACATTCTTATAAATTTCTAAATTATTCTCTTACCTAATTGGGTGAATCTTATGTATTGTATGTACGTTATCAAACCTTAATAGTATCACAGAGTAGGTTTGGGCGATACTATTCGATTATTAGGATAGCTAACTTTTCAATTATAATTTCTTCAATACTTAAGCAAGCAATACTACTTCCGACCTGGAGCGTTGAAAAACAAAAATGATTTATTCTTTATATTTTTACAGTTTGTCAGCCTGGTTGGCGCTTCGACGCAATCGATAGTAGTGGTGGAGAAATATCAATAGTCGACACTATCGATAGTTTCCCCTAGTTAGAAAACCGGCCATGGATGCATATCGATAGTGATGAAAATACATTTATGCAAGTATTTATAAACTGTTATGTTACCGCATCAACTTGGCTTTATACTTCGTAGATACGAGCATGACTTGAATATTGTTAATGTGTATTGTTCTTACTGGAAAACTAGAAAATCATACAACAATATTATTTAATTGTCGCTTCAATAGTATCGGTATGTGTGGTGAAGAAATATCGATAGTGGGCGCTATCGATACTTTCCCCTAGTTGGAGCAACGGCCATCGATAGTCATAAATAGTGCTGAAAGTACATTTATACAAACATTATTTATTATTCATTGCACTCTAATAATAACTTACAATTAATAATGCCTATAACTATCTATAGTGGAAACAAAATATCGGTAGTACCATCGATAGTCCTTCGCCAGCATCATCATTATTCAAGATACTTCGCTGAAATACGCGACTGTCTGACTATTCGAAATACGAGAACCGCTATCCCCCCGTTCTTTGTTTGAGGTAGCCGCGCTGAGCGAGAGATCGAAGAACGAGAGAGAGGCGTGAAGTTGTAAATCTTTACGGTCGAGCGAACTACGAGGCGTAATATCCCGTCGACGGTTCCTTGTCTTCATTGTATACTGAAAATATTATTACTCTTACTGATTTTATCAATATTGTTGTGACTTTTAAAATTAATTTTTTTAAATAAATTATTTCTTCTTTTTCTCCACTTTTGTGTGATAGAAACTAGTCTTACCTTCTTATGTTATCTGTGGACTTTCAATCTCTAGAATTTTCTTCAATGCTTCTCCCATTATTATAATTGCTTGATTGTCATTAGCATATTTTTTTACAGTCTCCTCAAGCTTACTCAAATCTTTCTTTTTTTGTTCTAAGCTTAATTCAGATTCATTCGCTATTATTGCTTCTTCGTCTCCTCCATCACCTCCTCCTATATCTATGTGTTCCTTTTTGTCTTCTTCTTCTTCTTCTTCTTCTCCTCCATCTGGCGCAATATCTTCTTCTGCGTGCTCTTCGTAAATTGCTTCTTCTGTGTCCAAATATCTGCATATTTGTATACACTCTTCGGGACTCGTTAGTTCCCCAGTGGCAACATACATAAGTGCACTCATTTCTGAGTGCACAGAAGTATTAATCGGATCTTCTACGCGCTCCTGCAGTAAGATATTCTTCCAGCCGTGTTCGATATGCAGAGATGGAAGATCGGACCACGCCGCATACGTAAAATCGATACATTCTTTAATGTTAAATTTTTTGTAAAATTCAACTATACCATTTTCGTAGCGCAATATGCGTCGCAGAATCTTATTACGATAAACTGATTTCCACGCCGCAATGATGCCCTGATCCATAGGTTGAATGGCGGACGTGGTATTGGGGGGCAAAAAAACGAGTTCGAAATTGTCATCGTCTGAAGTATTGATTTTGTGAGCAGAAAAATTATCGACTAAGAGCAGCACTTTTCCTACTATCCCTTTTTCCAAATGATATTGCCGGACGCTTGCCTTAAACTCCTCATACCAATTGGCAAAAATGGATGTGGTCATCCATGCATTTGTAGACCATTTATATACCACGGGCAGTCTGCCACAACTTTGTAATACCCGTGGGTTCTTAAATTTGTGAATAAATATTGGGGGAAGCTTATGAGACCCATCTGCGTTGGCGCAGAATCCAATGGTCACTCTGTCCTTTTCGATTTTCCAGCCCTCCAACTTTTTTTCGTCGGCAGTGATTAAGCTTTTAGACGTAACCATTTTCCACATGAGACCCGTCTCATCCATGTTGTAAATGTTACACAAATTGAGCTCCTCTTCTTCTATACGTTTTGAAAAAGCTTCTGCAAACGATTTTGCACTCTCCTTATCCGCAGATGCTTTCTCTCCGTGAGCCCGGCCTAGGCGGATGTCATAGCGCTTCTTAAAATTGCGCAACCATCCTGTGCTTCCGGTGAATGAGGAAGATGCATCTTCACTGGACATTTCAACTGCTTTTTCTCGTAATAATAGGTCTGTAATTGGATTTTTCATTGCGCGCTGTTCTAGGAACCACGTATATAATTTATTTTCCAATTCCTCGTTCGACGACTTTCTAAGATTTTTACGCGATAACATTTGCTCTCCAAGATTCCCGAAACTTGAAATAAGTGTTATATCCCGGCGTATGCGATATATGACGTCCTTTGATACACCATACTCGCGACAAAGCGATTCAACTGACACCTCCTGATCTAGTTTTTCAGCGATCGCCATTTTCTGTTTCACCGAGAGGAACACCCTTTTCTTCGTCTGGTTTCCTGCCATTTTTCAAGTTTAAGCAAAACCTGCACTTCGTCACGTACTATCTTAACTGCTCGATCCGCGCTCTCGGAAAGTTGAGTTGATTCTCTTGTGTCTGATGCGATGCGTCGCGATTCCCGGCACGGATTACAGTATTTCGCTGAAATACGCGACTGGCTGACTATTTGAAATACGAGAACCGCTCTCCCCCCTTCTTTGTTTGAAGTAGCCACTCTGAGCGAGAGATCGAAGAACGAGAGAGAGGCATGAAGTCGTAAATCTTTACGGTCGAGCAAACAGTGACGTTATCTAGTAGTCAACGAGCGAGGGGCTTGAGATAGCGGCAAACCATAAAGGCTTCCGTCGAGGTGAAATGTTATACTTTAGAGGATAGAATATGCATGCTCTCTCATTTTAGCACTAAGTCGCTTGCAGCCTTCCTTCCGGAACAGGAAGACAAGATGTTCCGTCCGACGCGGAACAATACGTTGGGAATTTTTGGCAAGGTTTATGGCACGCATCTCGGGAACAGATTATTTTTTAGGCAAATTATTTCTTAGAGTCGCTTGCCATCTGCAAGATGCAAGATTAAAGCCAAGCCGAAATAGTAGACCTATCCGATCCACGGAACGGACCGGTTCCGAGCCAGTCGCCTATTTCGGCGAAGTACTACAGGGTGATTCGCCCGACGGGATACTTGAAAGAAGTGCCGCCGTCTAAACGTCTGGAACTCTTATTCCATGCAGTCCCATGTAAAAATTTCGGGCGACGTATCGTGTCCTTTTCTGAACAATGTTTTTCCGTACGAAAATGCTGGTTAAGGCTTCTTTTTTGAATTATTAACGAAAAACACTGACCAATCAAAGCGTGGGTAGTGCATTTTCGTACCCGAGAACGTTGTTCAGAATCACTTGTGCGATCACCCCTTAAAATAATGACATGCCGTAGCCGAGCACCCTGTGTAGTAATTATAATTACTGATGAAATTAACTTCAAAATGTTGAGTTTTACAACGTATTTAAAAGTCATTTAAATCACAGAGGTTTCAGTTCTAAAAAAAATTGAGTAATAATTATATTCGACTGATTTTTCATGACATAAATCCTACAAAATATTACTAGAAATCTGTAAAGGAAAGGAAGTTGACCAAAAGACTCCGTGGCGCAACGGTAGCGCGTCTGACTCCAGATCAGAAGGTTGCGTGTTCAAATCACGTCGGGGTCAAGGTACCTTTTTTTGTATTTTCTTCTAACAAAATCTTCCCTATAGAATACAAACATATATTTCATTGAAAATCGTATTGTAAATGAAGAGTTGTAATTTCATTTCGTTTGTAGATATGCTAATGGTGAAACCTAACCTTTCTTATGTTTACATCCACTAGCGTCAAGACGACTGGGTACTAGAATGAATACAGTACAAGTGTCTAAATAAATTAAATGCACCGTAGGAATTGCAATTACATAATGTTGTTAGTGTTTTTCTACAGATCTAAAGCAGTGTTCATAAATTTGTAGAGCTGCGATAATATAGCTGCATCCAAGACTCGAGCTCATATCTTTTCACCTTTATATATAACTTAACAAATAGGTTAAACAGGGTTGAGGGAAATGGGTAAAGAAAATGATTCTGATAACACGAAGAAAAGGAGGAAGTCAGTCAGTGGAAACTCCACAGTTTCCCTAAAAGATGGGGACATATATAAGGTAAAACGAATCTGTAACATTAATGCTCCTTCATTTAGTAATATTGCTTCCTATATTTAGGTTATAATTAGTTACGAGGAGAAGGAAGCTATGGAACGTATACCTGAAAATGATTCCGAGAGTTTCTTATCTACCTGTGACAGCATCCGTAAAGCTATGAGTAAAATCGCAAAGTTGAAAGCAAGCGGAGATGCAAATGTTTGTACTTTAACTACAAAAATCAAACATAAATATTCATCTGTTATAAAATAAACTAAATGCATATTTTTCTTTTCAGGCGAAAGAAGAGATACGCGAGCTTCAAATTCAAACGTCATTGGAATTCATTGAGCTGAAAAAATTGAATAGAATGGAGAAATTTCGTACGAAATTTGCAAGAGATTCTCTGATATCATCAAAGAGCAGTGTCGACAGTAGACATTTGCATTTACAGAATCTGTTATACGAAGTGATGCATTTGAAGAAAGAAGTCGTTAAATGTCTTCAGTTCAAGTAATTATTATCTATTTGAAATTTTGCACATGTAATTTTATACGCAAATAATTGATATACAATGTGTATACTTTAATACATAGGTCCAAGGATGAATTAATACAACTTGTCTCGGAGGAAGAATTTTATAAGGAAGCGCCTGAAAGTATTGCCA
Organism: Holcopasites calliopsidis; assembly: GCA_023838395.1. Lineage (NCBI taxonomy): Eukaryota > Metazoa > Arthropoda > Insecta > Hymenoptera > Apidae > Holcopasites > Holcopasites calliopsidis. The sequence continues at coordinate 4,936,139 of JALHAQ010000008.1, forward strand.
GACCAGTAAGTTGCAAATTAACATTAAAACCACTTTGCTTTTAAACTCATAATTGAATACATTTCAGGAATTAACAAAAGATAATCCTCATCAACTGAGGTTAGCTCGCTTAGAGTGGGAACTGACGCAGAGAAAACAATTAGCTGCACTATGCGATGAACTAACGGAAAATAAAAAAGTGGTAGCATTAAGCATAGCCTCCAAACAAACTCGACTAGACAATCTCGCCCCACAACTCCATTCAATACTAGAAGTAATTCTCATTCTTCAAAGTAGTATAACATTTTTTTATCGATACCTGGCTAATGACTCTTTTATTTCAGGCGAGTAAGCCCTTACAAGAAAGTCTCGGTTTGCCACTGGACAAAATTAGACAAGAACATCAAAAAGCAACGCTACTCGCATCGCCTCTATATGTCCTTTATGCAAAAGCATCGGCATACAGGGACGCATATGGTATGTTATTTTTAATTGCCCACTTCTTTCATACATATACTCTATTAATCCCGTACTCTAAATATTCCCTTCACAGACAATTCAATAGTAGTAAAAGTCGAAGGTGACGAGGAAGAAGCAAAGCGTGTGAACAATCAAGACGGATTGCAAGAGTCCGATTCAGATACTGAAACTGTGTCTGAAAGCGTCACAGAAGAAACTCATATACATAAAAAGAGACATCACAGGCTGTCGAAGGAAGCTAGGCAAGAAGAGAAGAAGGCCAAACTTTTGCAGAGACATCCCTTAAACGTGAAGATAGTTATTAAATTAAAAAGTTGGTGTACAAACGAAATTGGTAACTGTAAAACGTAGCGACAGTGTTATAAGATGTTACTTTTTTTTTTAGATGAAACCAAATTAACGTTGCAATTCTTTTATATGATCTATTTAAAAGTTGTAACGGTGGAGTCAAAGCTGAAAACTGAAGGTGCAGTGAGCATGAGCACAGGGTACATCATTATCTTTTTTCTCGATCCATTTTTCGTATGAATATTGCTTATTTCGTTTTTAAATGTACAAAATTTCTCGCAACAGAGATATGCTTGTGTCGGAATCGATTTTGCGCGAACTGTATCCACGAGATCTAGGAGTAGAGAGTCCAAATCCAGCCAATCACTATCAGTTAAGTCGGCACAATTTAGGAGCATTTTCGTCGCTTGGATTAGGAATTCCGTACAAGTGGGCACAGAGAATGGCTGGATTACATTTTATTTCCCCCGACCCCCGGGAACAAAAGGTATTCTATGAGAACAATACACGATACATTAATAAACCGGTTCCAAATAATTTGAATAATTGTACTTTACAGCTTACAAGTTCTGAAATAACGCAAGACAGCGTTGAAAATGTACTGAGAGAAATTAAGAGACGCGTAATAGCGAGATTAGAATTATGCATGGAGATTCGGCAGCTGGAGTCAGGCAATTTACCAGTTTTTACTAATAGCACTGATCCCCTACCACGAAAGTTTAGTGCAGTTTTACAAAGATTTTCGACGATTTCATGGAATCATTATTGCAATAATGTGAATCCTGTTTTTCAAGAGCAAGGACTAGTATCCCCATTGGATATCTTTTACGAAGCTGTACTTCGTCGAGGAAGCAGTAAGATATGAACTTAGCTAATGTAGTAAAAATAACACTGTCCAACACTAATTTTGATCTGCAATACCTATTAGGTGATCCTTGTAGAGTTTATCGTTCTGAATACGAATCCGGGAACGTTTTGTTTGTTTTGAACGTCTACGTATTAATAAATCATATGTATTGATGTAGAAATACTAAAAGCCGAGTGCAGTTCTTAAAACTTCTTAGTAATTCCGGGATTACCGGAATATATCGTTAACGTGTAGCATTTGTTTCAGCTGAACTGATTGCAAGAATAGCGATCAAACCAGATTATCCAAAAATAGCTCCGGTATTTAGTATAACTATACATCCAGTGGTACCTGCATCTGTGGATGTTCTAAGAGACATCGAAAGGGAAGTGAACGTGATGTGGACAAAGCCGCCAGTTTTATCCGCGCAACTCCAACGATTGCGAGCATGCATCGACATTTATCTAGAAACGGAAAGTTTCGTACCAAAAGAGAAAATTTTCTTCCACTCTGTGAAGGGGCGCACTCGAGCCAGACCGTATAAATATTTAGAATTAGGAGGTGGAATATTCATTCATCGCTAACCCGATATAACAAGGAATGAAGGGCACAGACTTTAATGAAGTATAATGAATTCCGTACCATTTACTTGTCCGTTACGATTATTAAAAATACTTATACATACGTACAAACTACATCGATGGCGAAGTAGCTGGATACAATGCTAATATTCCAAAGTCTAAAGTGAGGTATCTTCTCAACTTGTGTCTCAGCTTTTTGTTTTCTACGCAAAGTTTGTTACCTTCCTTTTTCAATAAAATATTGTCCACCCTCGTACGATTGTAATCTTCCCAAAAGTGATTAACTTTGTTACAAAATTCAGGGATCTGAAATAGTGTATGTAAAGTATTGTTAAAATACTATAAAGTCTTTTTATTCATTCTTACGTTAGAACTTGCGAAGTCCGTATAGGTTTCGTTTTGCATAAGGTATTTTCTCAGATTGAAGGATGGTTCCAAATTGGAGCACGTTTTAATTACCTCAAGTATCGCAGAGCCTTTCTCTACAACTTTTTGCAAATGCTGCAGGAAAGTATATCGAAATTTCAAAATACAGGAAAATGTTCGAAGTAAATATTTTTTACCTTCAAGGTCTCGTTACTAGAGACAGACAACTGTTTTAATTGCAAAGCATCCGTCGTTTGACCGCTGGTAAACTCATGCTTAAAACGCATCAGTTTTTCTTTTAAACATGTTTCAGTTTTTTCAAGCTTTGCAATTCGTTCACGCCTCTTTAATGAAAGCACTTCGATATCGTCTTTTAAACATTGTATGGTATTCTGCAGTTGCAAATGTTCCTTCGGGTATCGTAACATAGACATTTGATGAATATCGTCTTGTTCTTTTAAATAGTCGTACTGCTTTTTCTTGCTTTCAATCATAACTTCGTATTCGTTTAATATTTCTTGCATTTGTTTCCAAGCGCTGTCTATCTTTAGGAAACATCGACCCAGGAGGCCCGATGATATCTCACTTTGCTAATATTTAATGGACTTTTAAAGTGACGTAAGTACCTATAACTTTATACTCTTAAATAATTTTTTTACCATGTATTGAATGTTGAAAACGTTAACCGCATTTTGTGTTCTTCTGCTGGAACACGTCCCACTAAAGGCCCTATCTCTCCGAATCACATTGCTTGAAATTTCCTTGCAGCTATGCGCTATTCGATTTTCTAATCGAGTAAATTCCTTTACATTATTTATTACAATATCGTCAAAACTATACGCATCTTGTAATTCTTTCAATCTTCGCTTGTATTTTCCTGTCCGACATTAAATACAAATAATTTTAGAAAAACGGAATAACTAAATTATTAATTCTTTTAAAAAAATGTACCAATTATATTATTGATTAGTATAGCGTGATTTTCCTGAAGTTTCTTGTGATCCTTATCCGCCGCTCTTAATTCTTCGTATAAATAGAAAATTGTTCTATCTTTCATTCGTATGGCTCTGTCGAAACTTGTAGAAATATGCATTAAATTTTCGTGAAGCTCCTTGCATTTTATTTGCCGCAAAACGAATCTCCATTTTTCATTAATTTTCGCAGTATTTAATTTCGAGAATGCCTCTTCGTGTTTCAATTTATTCTAAAATTCCTCGTTCCAGTTAAAATATTGCAGTCTGTATGAGTAATTCAATTTAAGGAATATTTGATTACCTTTGTGAAGATCGCGATTAATTGTTGCTTACGTCTTCTGGTTTCTAACTCGAATTCGGCACGATGTTGCATATAACGTGCGCGCTCCTCTTCGCTCATTCGAGCAAATTTGCTACCTTTAGCTTTTTTTCTTTTCCCCATTTTATTTATGTAAAATCTGGTATTAACTGACGTTTATTTATTATAGTAAAAAGTACTATGCGTTTGATAGAAAATGAATTAACATGTTCACCATTCAATGCAGCCTCAGTTATACGAAGTACTTGCTCATTGTAACGGGCACGTTGGTTCTGTTTGATCAATAGTACTTAAAAGTACTACATGCTATTATGTGCAAATACATAAGCTAGAAAATGTAGTCACAAGGCTACGGTTTCGCAAATTGTAATTTGCATAAAAACGCATTATTTTTGGTATTGTTACGATCAAATACACACAGCATACAAGCAGTGGCCCGTGAAAATATTCGGACACTCTTCAAAACAGAATAACTTTTTTGTAACTGCACCAAACGGCTTAGCGGCTTGGCAAAGTATTATTTTGAGCTTTGCAATTAGTAATCTTGGACAATTTGCAACCAAATTATTTGTTTTCTATTCGATGAACATTTTGAAGTTTATATTCGGCGCCTCTGTTTGAAGAATTAGAAACTATAAACGTATATTAAAATCCCAATTTCGACAATAATTGGAGCTGCCTGGTTCCTGCATTCAACTCTCCATGTAATTGTAATTCGCAAAGGCGGGAAGACAGAGTTCCCTCTGTGGCGGGTACGGAAACTACCAATAAGCTCTTATATGTATTGTACATAATATAATACATAGAGAGCTTGTTATTTTTATTTAACATTTGTATAATACATATATATGCAATGCTTTTCAAAATTGGTTTCTACGCAATAATAATGTTGTCTGCTTCTCGACAAGTATCTCGTTTATATTTATATTATACAATCACAGGTATTTTTAATTAATTTCATATTTTCTTCAGCAAAAGGCGCGCCATTTTGCGACTCGTGCTCCGGCGTAAGCGTGCGTTACAACTCGTTCAAATTTGAATTCCGGACGGCGTTCTTTCATTACATTGCGTTCGGACGCGCTTGTTTCAATCAGTGTTTAAAACGGACAATGTGTTAAGTGTCACTACAAATAAAATAAGTGTAAAATGCACATTTACGCGAGTCCACGTTTTGTTTACAAAATGTATTTGTGACCTGTGGCTGCATTAAATGTAAGTTTGTGAAATAAATACGAAATGTATTACGCGCGGCATGTATAAATTATTTATTATTCCGATTTGCGCTCGCAGCAAATTATCCCATTTGCTGGAAGTAGACGAGTAATTTGTTTAAAAATGTATGATACGCGATATTGATTGTTAATAAGGTCATTATCGTCTGTCAATCTATTCTAACCTCAAATTTTTTAATAACACTTTCAGTGGTTTGTGGCTTTCTTGTGTTGTAAATGAAAGGGATATTAAATATCGACCGACGAAATGGATAAACAAAATGGGGTTGACTTGAACTGTATTGACGAGCCAATGGAGGTTGACGAACAAAATAATAGCGTGCACACGGACGAAGAAGGTGGATTAAAAGTGGACGACGATATATACATACCACCGCCTCTTAAATTAACTAATCAGATCGATATTAATGGTCCCAGACTGATGATCGCTAAGATCGTCAACCAGAATTTTAAAAGTTATGGTGGTGAGCGAGTAATCGGTCCATTCCATAAGGTAAATACCTAAAACTATACAAATTTTATTGTCAATGTGTTCATTCCTGGGCCTGCGACTCAAAACATCCACTGCTACCTTCAGCATACAAGTTACATCAAAATGCCAGCCAATTATTGGATTATTATCATCATGAATGTGCGATGCTGGACTTTACATAGCAATTCATAGCATCACACGTAGGTGATGCCAGTAGCGAACGCATTACTTGTTTCATAACGGACACTTCACTGAACATTTTTTTCATAGTGTTTTTCAGCTATTGTCGGCCCAAACGGTAGTGGCAAGAGCAATGTCATAGACTCCATGCTATTCGTGTTTGGTTATAGAGCTAGTAAGATTAGGTCAAAGAAAATTTCGGTTTTAATACATAACTCAGATCAGTATCCAAATGTTAACAGTTGTACAGTATCTGTGCATTTTCAACAAATTATTGACAAAGTAAGTATCATACCAGATCAACTTATCCTTTCGTATTGTTTCTGTGGAATTTTATAAATTCTCTGTTCTGTTCTAGCCTGGAATGGAGTACGATATTGTGCCAAATAGTGAATTCGTTATATCGCGAACAGCATTTAAGGATAACTCATCGTATTACGAACTTAATAAAAAGAAAGTACAATTCAAAGAAATCTCAAGACTATTGAGGTCTTATGGCGTAGACTTAGATCACAATCGCTTTCTAATTTTACAAGTATGCCATATATTGTTTTTTGAAATTGTTTTGCTTTAAACGAAATTTAATTACATTCAATTGAAATTATAACAGGGAGAAGTTGAGCAAATAGCAATGATGAAGCCTAAAGCACAAAATGAAAATGACACGGGCATGCTTGAGTTCTTAGAAGACATAATCGGGACTGTTCGTTACAGGGAACCATTGCAAAAACTCACAGAAAAAGTAGATCTGTTATCAGAATACAGAGATGAGAAGCTAAATCGTCTCAAAATCGTTGAAAAAGAGAAAGCAGCTCTGGAAGAACCTATGCAAGAGGCCATCCAATACCTGCAGCTGGAAAATGCAATAAAAAAGCTGCAATATCAACTGTATTGTTACCAAAGGTAATTCTTATAAGTTTGAAAAAGTGGTACACATGAATTGTATGGAAATCTTTTTTTAATAGATTTGAAACAACAAAAGAACTTGCACGACAAGAAGATAAGGTTAGTGAACTGGAAAAGGATTTGTCGGACCTTCTGAGCAAAATGAAAGAGATTGAGGATGAGAGAACGCGGAAGAGTAAAGAGATGGCGGAGAAAGGCGCAGCGTGGGATACCTTGCAGAAGCAGAGGGATGAAGTTGCGGGAAAGTTTGATAAAATACGGAAACAGGACGAGTCGTTGCATGCGGAGTTAGTGGAAACGAATAAAAGGCGAAAGGCTAACGCTGCGTCCTTGAAGGCAGTAAGCATTTATCTTTTTAAATAAACAAGAATTATTTTAGAAACGTTGATAACTTGTTAATCAAATGTTTTTTTACAGGAAAAATCTACGTTGGAAGAACAGTCTAGGGTACCAGAGAAGAGTATGAAAGATATCGAAGAATGTGAGAAGCTAATTGAGCAGAAAGTAAAGAAGAAGGAAACAGAGGAAGCGGCACTAGGAAAGTTAATGGCCGAACTAAGCACGAAAACTGAGCCACTGTTAAAGCAACGTTCCACATTTGAAAACGAGCTAATCAGTTTACGGAAGGATGTTGATCAAGCGCAAGCGGCATATGATATCGCGCAATCCGAATTAGAGCTGTACACTTCTGTAGAGACAACAGAGAAGGAAAAGCTGGAAAAGCTAAAACAATCTCTAGAATCCACCGCGGAGAATTTATTAACTCGGAACGAGGAATTACAGAATTTGGTGAAGAAAATTCCTCAGGACGAGAAAGAGTTGGCCAAAGCGCAGCAAGAATTGGAAACAGTAAAAACGCAGGAAATAGAATTTGCGTCGAAATTGAAAAGGATGAGAATTTCGTTTGAGGAGCAGAGATCTTCTATGCAAGCAAATAACTCGAGGAACAGGATTATAGACAGCTTAATGCGCGAGAAAAGGGAAGGCAGGATCCCTGGTGTTTTCGGACGATTGGTATGTAAATTAACAGTTATACTTTACGTTTAATGATAAAATGAATACATGTTCCTCCTATTGAAGTGATTAAGCTATGCCAAAATTATTTCGTATTTAGTAAAAAGAAAAATAACTGTAATCATTGTATCGCTAACTGCGAAGGAATAAGTAAGAGCGGATAACATTCACTATTTCTTAGTCTTATGATTCCATCCTTTCAGATTCTTATTTCCGGGTGATGAACTAGTTTCGCTTATTCAGATGCCGCCTATTAAAATGTTATGGACTTTTGTTCCAACGCAATACGTCATTTGACATTGTACTTTTCTACATTCTATATAATAATACAACACGTTATTTAATGCGCAGGGCGACCTTGGGGCTATAGATGGAAAATACGACGTTGCAATTTCGACAGCCTGCGGACCACTAGACAATATCGTAGTGGACACCGTGGAAACCGCACAAACGTGTATAACGTTTCTCCGGCAAAATGATATAGGACGTGCGACATTTATACCTTTGGAAAAGCAGCAGCGTTTGCTGGAAAGGTGTCAGCAGAAGATCCAAACTCCCGAGAGTGTGCCAAGGCTTTTCGATCTTATACGCGTGGAGGATGAAAGGGTGTTACCAGCATTTTATTATGGGCTGCAAGACACGTTAGTAGCGAATAATTTGGAGCAAGCGACGCGTATCGCGTATGGGCAGAGGCGTTTCAGGGTAGTCACATTGAAAGGTGAATTGATCGAATTATCGGGTACGATGAGCGGAGGTGGAAGGACAGCGTTGAGGGGTAGAATGGGACAGAAAGTTTTGAGAAGCGAGTTGTCCGCAGTAGATATCGAAAAATTGAAGTCAGAATTGGATCAGACCTTCGTAAAGTGCAATCAGCTTAAAAATAGATCTCAGTCACTAGAAAATCAAATTCATACTTTGAGCACGGAGTTGAAAAGTATGAAAGTTACCAAGGAAAAGTTAAATATCGAGGTAAAGACACTGCGGGAACAAGAACCATCGTTGAAAACGCAAATCAAGGTTCAAGAAAAGAAGGTTGCGGAGGCGAAATCGAATCCACAGAAGGTTAAACAGCTGCAAATGGCAATGGACGGTGCTCATTCTACTTTAAAGAAAGTAAAGGAAAAGTCGCAAGCTATCGAAGATCAAGTGATTCGCATAAATAGAGAGATAGACGAACTGTCGGGGAATACTTTGAAGGATCAGCAAAAGAAGATAGCCGCCCTGTCTAAAGTGATCGACACAACTAAAGCTGAAGTGTGTCGATTGCAGGTTGCCATTAAAACGGCCGAGAGGAATGTGAAGAAAATCGGGCAACGGATAGAGAGTTTAGAGAATGATGTACATACTTGCGAGCAAAGACTTCGCGAAATTCAGAAAGAGAAGCAGGAGTTGGAAGAGCAAGGGAGGGAGCTCTTGAAGAAACTCGACGAGCTTTCGGAAGCTTTGTCGGAAAGGGACGAAGCCGTGTCGTCCTTCAAGGAGGAATTGAATGCGTTGCAAGCTAAGGAAAACAAAATGAAGGCTCTTAAAATCGATCTGGATCAGAAGGCGAAGGAGTATAGGGCCGTTCTCAAGGGATTGAACCAGAAAATTCCAGAATTTACAAGGAGGATGGCCGATGTAAAGCTTCAAGCAATACCCGGCGAAACTCTCGAGGAACTGAAAGAATTAACGGAGGAAGAACTAAACGATTTGGACGAAAAAGCTCTTGAAGCTAACATGCACAAGGCTAAGAAGAAGTTGCCCACGGAAATTCCGAACATGCAACTTATCGAGGAGTACAAGGAGAAAGATGCGTTGTATTTAATGCGCGCCGCGGATCTGGAGAAAATAACGACAGCGCGGAATAAAATGCGAGATATTTATGAAACGGCAAGGCGTCGTAGGATTCAAGAGTTTCTTGCAGGTTTCACTATAATCACGGACAAATTGAAGGAGATGTATCAAATGATTACATTGGGAGGCGACGCTGAGTTGGAGTTGGTTGACTCGCTGGATCCCTTTAGTGAGGGAATTGCTTTTAGCGTGAGACCGCCTAAGAAATCGTGGAAGAATATTTGCAATCTCAGCGGTGGCGAGAAAACTTTGAGTTCCCTGGCTCTCGTGTTCGCGTTACATCATTATAAACCGACTCCTTTGTATTTTATGGATGAAATAGATGCTGCTTTGGATTTTAAAAACGTTTCGATTGTTGGAAATTACATTAAGGAGAGAACGAAAAACGCACAATTTATAATCATATCTTTGAGGTCGAATATGTTTGAACTATCGGACTACTTGGTTGGAATATATAAAACGTACAATTGTTCGAAGAGCGTGACAGTCGATTTGAGAAAATATTACGAAAAGAATGGAATCGCTCCGCCGACACAAGTTACTACGAAAGGCACGTATTCGTCGCAGGTGCAAAAATTCTCGGCGCAAAGTCAGAACAAAGAGAACGGCGCGACACAAACTGCAAATAATGTACAGGCAACGAATAAAAATCATGTATCAGATGAACCTTCGGCATACGAGTAAGTGAGATTAATTAATTAATTATTTGAACATTAGAAACTTATAGAATTGTGTATAAAAATTGCACATCTTTTGGTTTCTTAGCTTGCCAGACTTGGCAATATGCCCAACACCAGAAAAGACGCCACTTCATGCTAGGCGTTCGAATGCAAGCAATAGTGCTTCGGATGACGATAGTCCTGGCAGGCCATTAATGAAGAAACGGAAGATGTAACGTGCAAAACATGTGTTCCATAATGTTAATATTCGACTAGTAAAAAGCCCTTAATTATTATACATAGACATAGCATATATCTTTTGATACATAGGGTAACATAAATCCGAGTGATATAAAATTTTATACGCAAACTAGAAATATATTTAAATGATATTTACAAGTCTATACAATGCTATTTTTTGTTATCCATGTATTCATAATTCTTGCACTGCAGCTTCGGTTAACTCCCAGTTTTACACCATTCTTATTCTGTTTAATACTACAGATAATTGCTTCTTATAATCTGTCCTCCATCTGATGTACAGGTTGAATCTGGGAACTGGGACAGGTTACTGCTGCTTTTTTAAGTAAAAATAGAAAACAAATGATACAGGAAAAAATGATTAGGCATAATACCTTCTAACTTAGGCATAATACCTTCTTCCAATGGCCTTATTTTTTATGCGGATGCACCGATGCAACCGCCAGGTGCAATTGCCCTTTATTCTTTCCCATTTTAATCGATCCCTTTTATTATCCTACGTATAAAAATACTAACTCGAGGTGATCGAAATGTCAATACTTCACGAGATATTTGGCATCTTGTGTCAGAAACGTGCTTTATTGCAGTAAGTTCGAATGTTTCACAATTACACTCTAAACATTTTCTAACGCGTTTTTTTTTACATTCTTCATTAGATGTTTTAACGATAACATTTTAAATGGTGCACGATATCAGCACTTCTTACAATATACATTGCTCACTCTTCTTGCTGATGTTCCGTTGCAGCAAAGATTAAAATTAAAATATTTCCCAGTTTCACCCTGTATAAGGCATCGTATTATCTGATATTTTCTTATCAATTACTTTGGTTGATTCATTTCATTTTAGCCATTCCCTAACTTATTTATAAATACTCTTATTAATTATATATGTATTGCTCGTGCATTTAAATATTGTATGGAGTGATTCAACCGCTGTTCGACTCAAAGGAAATGCCGCCCAAAGATCGCCCATGCCCCATATTACTACAGACAAAATGGCGTCAGGTTCCCTCCATAGTACAATGTATCTATGTTTTTGGCTGTCCCGACCTGGCGTTGAAAAAATATAGTACATACAACATAAAGCTATACGGCGCTTTCTTTGCGTTAATCAACGAGTGAAGTTACCCTGCATTTAGGATTTAGAACATTCCGGGTCGACAATAATGACATAATATTCCTCTTTGTAATTATACGATTCAATGTCTAAGGTGTAGAAATGGATTCTTTTTTTACTTTTAGGAGCAATCAAACTTTTATTGAAAAAAGGTGAAAACAGATCATCAAAATAATTCCTGTTATTGTTGCTGATCTCTTACCATTCTTCTGACAGCATCGGGGATAACATCGGAATATTTCGATCTGAATTGCTATACTGATTCATACGTGATCTAGGGCCACGTCTAGAACTTGTTGGGTCCTAGGAATACAAATAAACCTAGTAGTTCTTCTTATGCAGGGTGTCCCAAACTTAAACGACCAAACTGCGAGGTCTTACTTAATCTACAGGCAAATAGATGCAAAAAAATGCTGGTTAAGGCTTCGTTTTTTAATTATTAACGAAAAATATTAACCAATTAGAGCGTGCGTAGGGCTCGCGCTTAGCCGAGAGGAGATTGTAATACGCTCAACCGTGGTCTTGAACACTCTCACGGCTGAGCGTGCGCTGATTGGTTAGTGACTTCGCCAATAATTCATAAATTGCGCTTTAACCAGCATTTTTGTACAGGAAAACGTTTTTCAGAATCACCTCAGCAATCACCCCTGAAATTATTTGCACGCATCAGCCGAACACGCTGTATGCACGCGGATCGAATAAATATAGTCGGGATTCTATGTTACGGAAAACGCGTTGTTACTTACTCTGGAAATTAAAGCCAACAGATTTATTCATTTCATGCAATAATGGAATAACACTTCTATTCGGACTCTTGTTTTCGGCGGACCCTAAGTACGTGCCTATTTTGCCTAATGGTAAACGCGACCTTGCGTGAAACCAATCTGAAAGAGTTCATTTTGACACCAAATAATTACCGTCACCTATTAACTGTTTGCTGTTAAGTGTTGTGCACTTATTAACTTGTTTTGTTAAATGCAACGCTAAATCTATTGGGAATAACAGAGAAATCTAGCAAATAGTAGTATAATGTTTGAGCAGTTATACATATATAATAAAATACAATAAACGTTACTTTATTAACGTGCGCATCACAGCAGGAAAAATGTTTGATTAACTTACACGTTGCTCGTATTTAACGCAAGCAATGTATGTATTAATTCATATCTGTCAGATCTAGCATGAATTAACGAATGCTGTCGAGGGAAATCCCATTGTTTACTTTAAATATTGTTCCGTCCATTAATATTAGATATATATGTAATATATTCCGTAATCGTTATCAGCCGTGGAGTGTAATTTACTTGATAAAGAATCTTCCTTTTAATTCATTCGCCGAGACACGTTGTTTCAGTTTTCCGTCGGAGTCTAACGGAGCAACACATTGAAGACTAATTACGAAGTGGGATTTACAAGGAAAAGGAGCGGTTGCAAGTCGATAAGCGGGGAGAGTGGGCATGCACGATATAAGTTTCATCGAGCAAGTGATTAGAATTTGAACAGTCGGTGTTTGACAGTAGTAGAAATTACGAGCCATGAAGTACGGGGATGTTCCAGGGAATGTAGAAAATGAATCGTCGAAAAGTGCAGGTAAATATCAGTCACCTGTAAGAATCACAAATTAGACCCACATTTACATTTATGGCTACATTTCGTTCAAATAACTTATTCGCATTATCATATTAATCACCCTAATTACTGATTTCATTTCATGACTATTATTCTGGAATTATTTTCGACATTATTTTAGAATTCATAGCGTAAATATGTATGACATGCATTCCATATTCGAGTTCTTTTTTTATGGAAACGATTGAAAGTTACTCAGGACCGGTTGCAGAATTGTTTACTTTTGTTCGGTGATATTCGACGTGATTGTCCAACAGAGGGGAGGGACTAATATGTTTTTCATTCTCTTACGGAACAATCATTAAATTGATCTAAGCTATTCCCTTTATTACGCGCACAAACATGCAATATAAAATATTATTTTCTAACACAATTTCCTAACTTATTTGGATCGAGGTGATAAGTGAGTGTATTGATCTCATTTATAACAACCGATATTATCGCTCAAGTTTTTGATACTCAATCGAGATTAAATTAACGCGCCCAAAACGATTACATCTTTCATTATCGAAACGGAGAAGTAATTTCCAATGTTAATTAATTTAAGAGATACAGTTATTTATCTCTTATTTAATGACTTCGTCATTGTCGTTGGCATTCTATTCTAAGTCCGATGCATATCGAGCAATTTGAAAGGGAACTTCCAAGATGTAGTGAGGTGGGTTTTCATCGTTTAAATCCTTACAACTATGTTATTGATCCTGGGTCTTCTTATTTTGCTACTGCTGTACGCAATGTTAGTGAGGAAACTCACAAACGTTTTGCAGCTATGTCAAACGCCTGATAAATATGTAACGCGCAACATAATACTCTAAATTTGTTTTGCGGTCAGCGGAAAGTTTATAACGCGATGATGTAAATGACAATTTAAATAAAAATTACTACCGTCGTTTCCCATTATGTAAAACGTAAGATATAGGAAAGTGTTTCCGCGTGTGTCACGCATGTTTCTGAATCATTTTTCATCAAATGTCGCCTCAATTAAAATAACGCACTTTGTTTAAAAGTACGGATGGATACGAGTCTTTAGGTTTGTAGTAATGGTCTAGCGATTAAAGTAGGGGGATGTTCTCTAACGTGGTCCAATACAAGATACCTGCGGTCCAATCTAGGGAACTGCTTTCCCAGATTGGACCGTTGACGCTATACCGAAGACGTCTTTTTGTGACCAACTACATAGCATCTTAGTCTTTTGTGCTACATATATGTATCAATTACAAGTCTGACATTATTTTCAAATTAAAAAAAAAAACTGTGAACCCATTCCCGATTTATGGAGGTACTTTCTTAAGTGGTCCAATATAGGGAACTGTCCCCTACATCAGGGGTTACCAAAATGCGGCCCGTGATGTCAGATCATCTGCGACCTTGAATTTATAGAGAGAATTTTCATTTTTACAAAAAAAAAATTATCATATTATAATTAAAAATTGTTCAGTTAAAACCTACCCGTCCCTACATGTTCAACATGATAATTGCCAATATCTCAAAGTAATCGCTATGCATTTTTATTTTGGATTTGGATTCAACAGTTTGGGAACAATAACTATAAAGACATGGTTTACGACTGATTAATACTCCTTCATAAACATCATTAGGTTAAAAATAGGTCAACATCAACTTGACTTGACAACATTAAACAATGTTTATACACTCACAGCCATTTGATAGACAGTGAATGGTCAATTTGTGTTAAGCATAGGTTCGATATTTCTGGGTAAAATTTCCTAATGTAGTATAATAATGCATACCAGAAAGGAATAGGTGAAAGTCCTGTGTACCCAAATGTATGACGAAGTTCGAAATAATTCCACATTATGCAGATATTGAACTTGACACGCATATATCGGCAATGTAAGGCGTATAGGGAACTGATCTAATACTACGTATTGAAGAATAGTTTTGTTTTCCTTTTTATAAAATACGCGATAAGCGATAGCGCGAACGCGACACATGAGTTAACTTGTCGTTATGTAACGCAAGGTAAAGCAATAAGCGGGTGCCCATTGCTTTGTGACGGAAAACAATTTCCAAGATACCCTGCGAAGAAAAGTACTTCTCCCTCGGCATTTTTCGTTTTCTGCTTGTTTTCGGGATTCAAACATATTCTACATGGATTTCAGCTTTCGATAGAACAGCCCAATTGATGTATATCATTTGAGCGCAACGAAAACAAGTGACTCGAGAATCTCCCACGTATGACAATGTTCCTTGCTGTGTTGAAAAAGTGTACACGATGTTATCGAACTGGCTATGCGACAAAAAGAACAATGATTCTATACGGAACATATGAGACAAAGGTGTACGATAATAAATTATCGTATTGAACTTGGTTCTTTCATGAGTCGCGTCTGTTTAATATAAGTATTTTAAATGTGTGTCACTGCAAGCTACTAGCGCGATTCTACGCCCATGAATCAGTGGACATTTGAAAAAGAAGCTTCTCGCTTTTTTTACCCTATTTTATTCTACTCATCATGAGGATAGAAAAGTGTCAAAGGAATCATTTAATGATTATATTCTACCAGTAACGTAAGAGAATATTAGCATAGAACAATGCTAGTATAAAAGAATGCTTGAATAATTAATACTTGGTACTATAAGTATCATTGGATTTGACATGGATGAATTTTTATTTACGGCATTAAGGTAGATCTCGCGTATACAAGAAGGAGATTACAAGCAAGAACGCAAAATAAAGCTTACAGTAGTTGTGTAAGAATGATACACTACGTCTGCTTTAAGAAATTTAAACATAAATGAAAGATCATTCGAATTACTTCAATTTTATTGTATGAATACATTTTTCTTTATCTATAATAATAATAACGTGCGGTGAACAATGCGAAAAACGTGTAGCAATATGCATATGTAAATGTATTCGACGAATTAAAAAAATCGTCTAGATTAAAAGCGAAACATGCTTTGGAAAAGTTGTATCTTTCTGTGGGGTTGCAATGGCAGCGGATAATACAGTAATGTTCTGAAAGAGACGACTGGCTGCTCCCGAGCGAGTTGGTTCTTTCGGTACATTACTGCAGTGCCATTTCATTTTACCCTTTCTAGAAATTAAATGAACTAACTTATACTTACAACCAAAATTCATATTTTTCAGGTGGTTTTGGAGTTAGGCACTTACAGACTCTGCTGCTCTTCTTAGGTATGGTTATTGGATATTGTCTCCGCGTGAGTATGTCGGAAGCTGTCGTCGTGATGTCGAAATCTAGTCACCAATCGTCCGATTCTCAGTTCGAGGTACTTCATAGTATTATACATATTACGGATCAACTGAATGCCTAATGTATTATTAATCAATTCTCGGTTATAACCCTGATAGCCAAGTCAGGCAGGTTAACACGTTGTCCCGGGCAAAATCGAGAGGAGTTTCGCCGTCGATTTGCAATCACATTAAAAGCCTAATGGCGATCGACTTTTCACAGCGTACGTTGTATCGAACTAGCGGCTCGTGATTTTGGGGTTATTAGTGGGTATGAAAGAAGACGTTCTCTTATGTTTTCCTACGGCTTTGAGAAAAGGTCGTCAGTTCGATAACCCTGATTCGAACCAACGAAAAGCTGCGAAAAATTAATCGCCATTAGGCTTTTACGGTGGCGCTGCATGCCGACGACGAAACGTAGCTTGATTTTAGTCGTTGTTGCTGCCATTATTCTCGCTAATGGCAACCTAGTGGCTATTAAAGAATGCACCGAAACTGATGGTGTAGGTATCGATGTACAATAGTTTATAACCGCACTTAGAAGTTAAAATTAATCTTATAGGCTGACGTATTTGTAGACCTCATTGTATATGTATAAAAAAACTTCAGGCTTTGTTGCTATAATCGTGTTGTTAATACCTTTCAATTGCATTTTTGAAGATGTACCTAAAAATTTATAAAATCTTTTAATATATTTACATGTGTAAATTTCTTCTTGGCAAAATTTCACATAAAAATGAATAAAACTGTCGTATTTTAAATATGTGTAATATGTCACATAAGCAAAGTTCTTAAAGTTGTTCGAATTAAAAAAAAAGATCGTTCTCAGTTCAATACAATGTTAACTAAATAGGTGTGTGAGTCTTATTGAAATATATAAATGCGCATTATTTTCCGTGTATATATATAGATTAAATACTTCATATTTCTCTATCTATTTACATAGATTAAAACCAGGCACTTATTACACCTTATCAACTATTTCTGTGTTGTTATCAGTTATTGCAATCGGGCGATAAAAGATGTCCAATCACTGTAGGAACTTTGAGTTTTTCCAGCTATTAGGTCTAGTATTTAGTACTAGTCAATCCGTGTATGATTTTTCTTTCTGAAGATATGCTGTCCTTGATTTTGAAAAAGCGGATACGCAATCCTATTTCCTATATGAAATGCGCATTCCACGTTAATAAAGCGTAAATTTTCATTTTTATGAAATATTCGTGAAAGCATATTCGTGATGGGTAATAATTTCATGAAATACAGTCACAAAATTTGCTGTCCATATCTATAAAACTTAATTTTGGATATTGACATTTTGATTGTCATTATTTGAATAAATAAAATTACCAGAGTTGCGCCACAACTAAAACCTGTCGCAATAGATGGAAGCTATGTTCTTGCCTTCAGTTAATGAAACTGGTAGCCCTACGTTAACTTATTAGCTAAAAGCTGTGATGCATATTGCGTTTGAGATGCAAGCGAATTGAAATAAAACATTTTTTTCTAACATAACGGTACATTTGCCACCCTTGGCTTCTGTGAGACCTTTGTTCCTCGTGACGAGTACTACGCGCTGCAATAATAAAAAAATTTGGCCTTGAAAATCATGCTCAAGCTCAAGGTTGTAGTTTCTTTGTCTAACAGATCTCCAGCGATCCGAATATTCACCAGTTACTGGGTAGTCACCTCCCAAAGTCACGACGTCAAAGTCACAAGTAACTTTAGTGCACAGAGTTTGCGGGGGTTGAAAAGGGTGTTGGTTAATGGGAGGTAGACGAAGGAATGCGAACGCATCTTCGCATGTATCGTATGGCTAAATTTAATAAGGCATACGAGTAAACAAGTGCAAGTAAAGGATGAACATGAAACAGTTGCGTTCCACTTCCGATTTTGTGAGTATTTCGTCGATTTAACTTGAAACTTCGATATTTTGTACATACACGAAATTACACATACATACTGTGTTTCTTGTGTGATTACTGAAATACCTTATCAAACGTCGCGTCATACTATACAATGATGGAGGTGCATTATCTATCACTTTCATTCAAAGTGTAGGTATTATTATTATGAATAAATGCAAAACAGTATGATTCATTATGAAAAATGTATCGTGTGATTCTAGTTAAAGGACCTAACATGATTTGGATCTTGCTGCAAGAGAAGTACTTTTGAAATGTTTATTATTGATTTTATATTGTCTTTTTGATGTGGGTGAGATTTTATCAATTGTTTTTTGTAGTTCATTATCACAAATGAGTAAAGAAACGTCCACAACCTTAAGGTGAACACTCTGTATGTGCTATACGTAACGCAAAATGAATTACATAATCTCTAGCAAATTATCTGGTAATTATTTAGTAGTTGGGCCTCCTCACTGATTTCGGCGACTTTGAAATGTGTTCTTAGGGTCATCATTCTGAACGACTTTCCCATAAACATGTTACTGCTGCTCAACTTTGGTTTACGAGATATTTGTAAAAATACGTTCAACACTATACATCATATTTTCACCTTTTGTGATAAATTAAAAAGTGGCATTAGTATCGCAATCTTCCATTATTTCAACAAATAATTCGCTAAATGGCTTTGATCCTGAATGCCGGCACTCTGTATGCTTTATTACTTGGCATATGTTGGCCGACTCTGTATAAGGAGGTGAGAAAACCGCTCCGCAAAAAATTGCGGCACGATAAAATCGACAAATGTTTCGCTATGAGAAAAATGTTACAAGAATGATGCTTTGCTTCCGCCGCATTATATTATTATGCTGCAATGTCGAACAGTTTATAGTTTATGGGAAGAACATGAAAATGCTATGCACACGTAACAACTTAAGATACGTTCATGCATTGCGTAGATTTATTGCACAATGCGTATTTCCTAGTATATGTATACGGATCTACAGTAATACATATGACAAATAACTGAAAAAGTTTGGTCGTTCGTGTGTGTGTCATTGTTTAAACAATCGCATGTATGCAGATAGTAGCTCATTGTTTATTGTTTGTTCATTAAATAACAAATTCCACATTTTTCTTTATCCATTCATTGTCTTCCAAGGCATTAAATTTAATTTAAAGTGATATTTAAATCCTTCAAACTGTTGGTGCCAAGTATTCGTGCATAATGGGTATCATCTCAAAAGCGACTGAACCTTTTTTGGTCTCCGCATACAATGCAGAGTTATATTTCAATTATTAAATGGGGCTACCAGATATTTCAAGCTAGAAATATATTGCGATATATAACACAAAGCGTTTCATGTCTCACTCTTGCATATATTTGAAGCAATGATTGTCTTTCCAACTTTCGATAAATTATAAAATTAGTATTAAGTTTCCAATATTACAGTTCCAGTTACTGGTACTTTATGAAACAATTCTTTGCGTTACTCATTTCTGCACAACAATCTTTGTCTGAATTAAAAATAAATTTCGAATGAGTCACTTCCCTCGATTAGGAAGAATTCGATTATTCACCCGCGTACAATTCTTCATGTAGGACGACCGTTTCAGATATACTAATTTTACTCATCATTGTTTTCTTTTAAGTGGAATTATTAATACTATTAACATTTTTGTCAGAAATGTACGCGACGAACGTTACTTGGCACGTCCCATTATTTGTGTACTGTACATCGGACTGGAGTTGGTATTGTTAGACAATTACCGATATTGTAGTGTATTTTTTTAGTTTGGAAAGTAGATTTCGCAAAAAGTTAGTTGCGATAGTTAACAAGTTTAATAGACATTTTTATTTTATCCGTGAACATTCACATCCAGGAGATTAAAACAGTTTTCGATAATTGTGTTACTGGGAAGAAAGATAAAGATGACGTCACGTCGCGTCGTCAGATACGCGGGGGGTAGCATCCGTACTGTCAAATCGTTATACATGTGCACATGTATGCGGTCCTCGTTAGCTAAAACTTAGCTGCGCTGAGAAGCCCTGATGAAACATGTCCTTAGGCGACCACTGGTCCCCAAGAATAGCACAGGTTTCCACTTCAAATATTTTCGGTGGCCATCAATAATACACAGGTATCGGGTGGTTGACATCTAACATCCTGGGAGAAGTGTACCAGAAATAAGTCTCTTAAATTCCGTTTATATCTCACACGGAAAGGAAAGCCGTTGAAAAACTTCTGTTTCGTAGCTACATACGCACGAAACTTGAGGTCACAGAAATTCTAACTTTATACATTTCTAAGCTAATTCTTATGATCAAAATCAAGTGAATGATGTACCTATAATAAGATTAATTTTATCTTCGTGGCGGATATTATAACATTATTATATTAATATTATATTTATTATAATATTATGACATTGTATTGTATAATTCTACCGTTATGGTGCATTTAATTTAACCTACTTTCCATTTTATTAACTATATTTAACTAGCTAACAGTTACATATTCTAATTTATCATTTTGTCTACTAGATATTTGTTCTTTTCTTGTTCTTCTTTAATAAGAAAGTTATGAATGTTTAAGTTCTGTCAACAATATCAATGCATTTGACCAATAAAATTATTAATTTGTCATGAAACCACCTGCCACGTCGGCATAATTGATTCAATTTTACAACAGGTGTATTTATATTATTACGCATGCAGATACAAATTTTTAAAGTAAAATTACACAATTAGTAGGATAAAATCGAAATTATGAATCAATTTTTATCGAGCTCATTGTTTTACTATGATACTAGCTCATTTTGGTTATTAGCTTTTTTTTTACTATAATTAACTGGTTTAAATATAATTTTGCTGTTGTAATTAGGTCTTCGATTGGAATTCAACCGAGAAGTCAACAATTCTGAGTTCCTTTTTTTGGGGTTACACAGTCATGCAAATACCAAGCGGTTACATAGCAGGAGTTTGGAGCGGACAGAAGTTACTCAGCCTTGGAATACTACTTTGCGGAGTTCTGAACGTTCTGACGCCGACGGTTGCTCATTATGGGGGTTACATCGCTGTTTGCATTTGTAGGGTAGGCATGGGTCTCTGCCAGAGTTGCCTTTTACCATGCACCCATACCCTCCTTTCTAAGTGGGCGCCTCCGTCTGAACGAGCACGACTTGGTGAGAATTGCTATAAATCTCCTATAACCACTGTATTGTATGTAAATTGAGGTCAAAATTTTTTGATTTCTTGAACGTCCTCAACCAAAATATTTCTTACGAGTCACCCTTTATGCCAATACATTATACATATGCACATGTAATACATGTATGATTATTGGGAGAGCTATAGAATGTCATAAACTTGATCATGCATTAAAATGCATGCATTCGCGTATGTATATGTATATTAAACACTTGACACTGAAGAAGTGAATTAATAGAAACATGAACGGATAAGAAGGTGAAACCTTAGCCGCTGGCCTACAAAGTATACGCATGCCGCATGACGGCTTAAGATTACCTTATACCTACCACTTTTCCTGACCTATTGAGAGCTACAAAGTCGAGCAACGGCGTTCGAGAAAACGCTTCTTATCCACTCATATTGTCCACTTTTGATACCGACCGGAGGGTTAATATGGGAGAGATTACTGTAGTATAGCCTACTGCCGCAGTAGATAAATTGGGCATAAACTATTAATCGGTATGAAAGAGAGTACACAAACTAAGCACAGTTCTGTGTACAACTCACGGGGGATAGTCGGTGGTGGTGCAATGCATCGAGCGCAAAGCGTCTCACCTGAACTGGTTTATTTTCTTTATGGGCCCATGCAGACATGTACTCGCCACAAAAAACTTGTTCACTTTGTACCATCTATTTACTGTTTAATTTGCTGTTTAACTTAACTTATCCCTTTGACAGATTATCGCGATTGAGACTCAAGCAGAGCGTCAAATTTCGGACGGTTCTGGCCGAGGGAGACACGCGACAGCGCGTCGAAATTGTTTAGTCTATTATCGATATTTAATTAGAAAAGTTCCTGAGATGTAACGCTCATTTTGAAAAAAATGGCATTGGGGCAATGCTGTATTGCTTTTTCGAAAATCGAACGGGAAAATTTTGTGTACTGTCTTTTTATTGCATGCTTTTAGAGCATGTGTACTACTTTTTGCAGGATGAGCGATAAAACTGAATTACAAAAATAAAGAATAACTGTTAAATTGTTTTTATGAGAAACTAATGCTTTTACAACCGTGAAAATGTTTCTTTTTTCATGTACACTGCATTTTGGTGGAAAAATTGCTCACCAAATAACAAAGTATATTTCAGTTAAAGTTGAATTACAATTTACAGCTGAAGCCAATACAGTTTAAGAAACAGGACTATGTTGTTCGTTTCAGGAACATTTGCTTATGCTGGAGCACAGTTCGGTACCGTGATTTGCTTCCCGATTTCTGGGCTACTGGCAGCATCCAGTATTGGTTGGCCATCTATATTTTACTTGTTTGGTGCATTAGCAATTGTTTGGAGTGTTGTATTTTTCATTATTGGTTCGGACAGTCCGTCGAAACACCCACGAATATCCGATAAAGAAAAGGAATACATATTGAATAGCTTTAAAAGCACTGATGACAAAGGAACGGCCGATAAGGATGCGGTAAGTGACTTTTCTTCTACATATAACTATCATATGTACATATATTTTCTTATAATAATTATTATCTATATTTTCTTCCTCTACATTTAAAGATCTTGCAATTAGTGTTTCAGTATTCGACACGAATAGATACATATAAGTACATAATTTTCTGCCTGAATGAAAAGTCGCTTTTATCTACTATAAATACTTGGTCTTTTGCTAGTAACATTGTTAAGAACATTGTTTAGCATAATTATAAAACCCAACCAGTACAATAGAAGCGTTGGCGAGCAATTTTTTAATTAGCGCATTACAAAGCACATTTACGTTAGGTTTACCACATGAATAGACTTTCCTCCGCTGTTTCTAAATGCCATTTAAGTGACGCAAATACATTATACTACATTGCTACATATATTAAACATTGCATTCTGATATTCAACGATATGCAACAGCAATTCGATCAGTATAATATTCATTCAGTGGCATGACAAGCAGAAGCCATGACCCCGATTTCCTATTATGCCTACATCAACTTCTTCTTTTCCTTATTTCATTTTTTACGTGCGCTTATGCAACTATTCCAACATGCGCGTAGATAGTTTGAACCTTATATTTTGCATATTATTATTAGCAAGGGGAAAGATGATCGACACAGTTTAACGTCCTTATGTCATTTCCTAAACCAGTGGTTTTCAAGCTTTTGTAGTTCGAGACTTATTTTTGAAGACAATACTTTTTCCGACCAACTCGTTTGTAATGCATACTTTAAAAAGGTAGGAGGTTGAATGAAAAGCATGACTTCAGACATTTTTATTTGAACTCTAACTGAATCGACTTCCAATTGAGGTACATACCTAGAACCAATGAGATACAAGTGACATGCATACTTCTGAAATCGAGAAAATCGAGTTTGAAATCCTAATGTATGAAAAGAATTTCACATAAAGTCTATGAAAATGAAGTTCTACAGGGTGTTTCTTTACCCCATGTTGATATTTTAAGGTATGATTCTATAGGCCAAAATAAAGCAAAAATCAAGAGTGACAATTTTGTATTTGAGGCTTTGCTAACAAGATACCGATGTTTAAAAAGACGGGCACCGAACGCCTGCCGGTAGGCGATCTGACGCGCAATGGTGCGAGTCGGACAGCCGCGTTCAGTGGCAGTTATTCCCTACATGAAGGAGAAACCATGACCTATTGCAGCGCGTAATCCGACACCCAAAAGGCACACGTGTCACGGTGTACAGCATTCAACCTGCTTACTTGTAAAAATCCATCTAAATCTATAATACGCAATATTGTTCTTAAACATCACATAATAAACCCAAGATGTATTGTATGGGGTAGTATAGGGTAGCAGGTCAACCTAGGCTGGTTGACCTAAATAGAGGTCCGTGTTTTCAGAGGACTCGCCGGCGGGTGTGAAGCGCCTCTTTATTATGGATATCAATATTAATTTACTCATCCGATTCACAGAAATCTTTGTTCAACAATAGACACATACGAACAATGTACTTGTTGCTTATAATAAATTATACTGCAGCATATGAGATAATAAATCACTAGCACCCCTTTAGCTCGAATCTATTTCAATTATTTGCTTAGCAGGAAATTTTTCTAGCTTTAAAAACATGATACTTTTATACAATGCTGGATTACTTAAATTATTACAACATAATATTTAACGATTCAGCCAACTACTTCTGTACTCAACGCAAAAGCTTCAAAAATGTCACTTGCATCTCTTTGGTTTTAAGTGCCACAATTGGAGAAGATAGTAGTTCGCCTGCGAATAGCAGAAACCACATGAGCTAGACGAAATGCAAGAGTAATTATCTTGTACGATGTAAAATTTGTTTTGATATTCGATAATTACCCATGTGTGTAGAGTTGAAAGGCTGAGCAAACACATTATTGCATGTTGTTAATTAATATTTAATATGCGTATTATTAACGATGTATAACGTGTATAATTCTCATGTTTACCAAAGGCGATGAAAACACCATGGAAAGCCATTTTCACTTCGGTGCCGATGTGGGCTCTTATAGTAGCGCATTGTGGACAAAATTGGGGCTACTGGACTCTTATCACTGAGCTGCCAAGTTATATGGATGCAGTTTTAAAATTCAATTTCGAGGAGGTTAGTCAGTGTTTATGGTTTTTTTGCTTGCCAGAAATTATAAGCGTATACAATGGTTATTGGTAGTAGAGGCTAGCGAGTGTTAGACTCCAATGAGACACGTGTATGAATTGTACAAGAAAGATAACATTACATAGTTGGATATTAGCGCCTTCAAATATTCTATCAGCGATAAAAGATTCCTATTCTTTGTCCCAGCAAAGAGTAAATCCACGTGCGATCGAGTTTTCAACCGATCTGAGTAGCTCCCGCTACAGCGGACGAAGCAGGTAAAAAGTGTAAGCAGGCGATCAGCCAGAGAAAAGAGACGAACCCGTGCGCGAAACTGTCTTAGCTGGGACAGAGAATATATGAATTTATTTTTGCCTTATCAAAGCTATGTCCTACTACTGCCTATACATATTTCTTGTAAGCTGCTCATTCGCATTCCTCGCCTTAACAAATTTGTTTATGAGGCCTTAGTTTATAAAGCTTTTCTCGCATATGGCATTCAAATACTTGAAATATTGTGTCATCGTTAAAGAATTTGGAAAGAGTTCGACCATGAAAACTAATGCGGGGATAACTTATCATTTTCGCTGAAAGATTAGATCGATGAGTTAATTAGTAAGTATTATAAATTGTACGACTTATGATATTTGTTTAACGCTCAGGTACTTAGTTTGGCTAGCTATGATTTAATCACACACATTACAATTAGTTCATTATCGGGTAGTTTATGCTTTAAGATTAAAGGTTTGTTTCAATGTCATTAATACGATTCTGATAATGTGGTAATCTACCTTAATTAGCAATACATATGTACGGTAAGTGAAACCATGCGTGCAAGTAGAGCAATTTATACGTAACAATTAGCTTCTGCATTAGCAACATGTAATTACATTGTAGTGACAAAAGCAAGCAATTTTCTGTATTAAAAGTTGGACATGAAAAGGCGAATACAGCGGATTGTTTGTCTTATCCAGCTGCCTCTATGCTCTTTGCATTATATTAAAAAGGGAAGGAGGAGCTATACCTTTGGTGGAATACTGTGGTTCAAAGCTTGCGGTGGAAATGGTCATTTATGAATCAGCAATATACATATATTGCCAACTAGCCTTTTGTATTTTCGAACGCTTGCAGCTGGTAGCTTTATTACAGAGTCATCACAGAGTGGTTAACAATTTTCTACATATACATCATACGAAGTCATGTGAAGGCTTTATGAACAGGTTGCACATGTATTTCAAAGGTGATGCAACTCAAAAAAAATATTTTCCATGAAAAGCAAAGGACTGCCTCTTAACTGACAAAAGAATTCTAGTCTTTTGCTTTTTCTAAGAACGTACTTTCATGAGTTGCGTCATTTCTGGAATATGTACATGAACGAGTTATCAGATAGGTCGGTTTGTCAAGAGTAGTCATTACAATCACACGAAAGTAATATACTCTAACACGTCACAGTACCTACATAATATTAGGAATCTGATAACACATATGATATGATTATGTAAAATACTTACCAGGATTTCTTATTACAAACGACTGAAAACTTATTTAATATCACTTCGTTTTTTTTTGTTCCAATAAGGTTGCAATTCCCATGCGGTAACTATCTACCACTGTATTCTTGCCATATTGTACAGGATGTCCCGTAACTCGTTGTGAAAATTTGATCGCCATTTGCCTTTCAATGTGGCGCTGCATATCGACGAGGAAACTCGGACTCATTTTGGCCGGTGGCTATTAGGGATATACTCGTATGCTAATGGTCAACTATAGAAAAGTTTAAAGATGAATTATGCAAAAGCAGTACTTTTTAACTTATTTTCGTTAAAAAAAATGTCACTATTCAACTCACCTTTCAGAAACTTTTATGGTCTTTCAGTCGCAATAACACCTTCGCATTCAGCGACGGACTTCCAACCGAAGTTCAAATGTAAACATGATTGTTCTTTGATTAATGCAAAATATATTTCGCAATTTCGGGTTGATTTTGTTACTTACTTGTTGAGATATTCCGGTATTCCATATTAGGTACAATTACCTTTATTGCGTTTAAAATATCTTTTTCTTTTCTCACTTTTATTTAGTAAGAAAGCTTTTTGTTGCACAGCCTATTTCGAAATTAATCTCTATAAAAATGATTTACTATATATAAAAAATTAATGCAATAGTGCATTATGCTCTTTGCCCTCTTTGAATAGCAAGAATTACAATTTGGTAAAGCAGTGCACAATTTGTCAACTTAGCTTCCGTTGATTTCAGTCAATAATAATTACATAAATACATTATAATAGCTATGTCCGTTTATCTATTTCCGTACAAATGCTTTATTTCGGGCGATGCACTCAGATATTTCTGTCTTTTCAGAACGGCTTCATGTCAGCTCTCCCTTATTTGGTCATGTGGATTTTAAGCTTCCCAGCGTGTTGGTTGGCCGACTACGCTTTGAAAAAGGGCGTCAAAAGAGCGGTGACCAGAAAGGTTTGCAATACCATTGCACACTGGGGGCCAGCGGTGGCATTAATCTGCCTTGCCACGATGCCTGTGCACAATGCCACCGTCGCAGTGGCCATCCTCGTCGTAGCTGTAGGGCTAAATGCCGGCTCTTTATGCGGCTTTCAAATAAATCACATCGATCTTAGCCCGAACTTCGCTGGAACGATGATGTCCATCACCAACTGTATCGCATCTGTAATTGCGATAATCGCGCCATTGATATGCAGCGTGATCGTTCAGGACCTGGTAATTTATCCAAAATAGTTATGTAACCGGAAATATTCTGTCGTTTTTTCGCTACCATAAATACCGACGTAAAAATTTGACCCTTTCAAAGGCTATGCTTTTTATAAAAATGCTGGGTTATTATAAGCTTCTTCCCCTTTGAGAAAATGTGATCGAGTGTAAGGGTAGTTCTTTTGGTTTAACATTTACTATTCGCATCCTGAATGAAATCTGTAAGGAATGCTGGTCTGATTGGTCAGATTCTATTAGAGCCGCCGTATTCGAAAGCAAAATTGACAAAGAAAATGTACGTAACCTGCCAGGTTCGAGCTTCTGGTGTTACACGTGCGGAGCGTTACGTACCCGCCTTACCCCTGTGCCGCCTTAGTGGACTTCATTCTGGACGCGAATATGTAGTTTTTGATTTTTACATTAAGTGCATATTTCTCTTTGGAAACTAGAAAACGACAGAACTTTCTGACACATCTAATGGTTATACTTCGACAAACTATATGGTCATTATATTAATATTTTTTTTCAGACGAATGTAACGCAATGGAATATGGTGTTCTACTTGTCCGCTGCAATTTATTTTGTAGGAAATTTAGTTTTCCTCATTTATGGCAAAGCTGAAATTCAACCGTGGAACGATCCTGAGAACGCAAACGTTCGAGAACAAAGGGGGAAAGAATTTGCAATGGCGTGAATGTTGAAAAAGGTATACGCATTATCATTATGTGTATCAGTATGGTTACGGATATCTGTGAGAAAAATTAGAATAAGGAACATCGAATACGTTTCACAAACAATACTCTCCGTTAAGTAAAAGGAGCAGTAAATGAAACGTAGTTTCCTAGCCGAGATGGCACCTTATGCATTCGAAAATTTTGACTATCAAACACTATCAAAGAACACTAGGAATAATGTAAAAAGGCTGTGCGCTACAGAAACAAATTAGGTATTTTTCTCCATAGAACAGTCTCAGTACCAGAATCATGTGCTACATGATGATTTTACCACCATTCTAGTCGTAACTAACGTAACAGTTTCCATCCAACGCCTTTTGAAAACAGTTTTTGCAATAGAGCGTGTCCCGTAATTCATAGAAAAGTTGTATATGGGAGATTCCTTAGACGATACTGAACAACTTTTTCCTTTGGCAAAATGTCGTCTGATTCTTTGTTTTTAAGTTATTAACGAAAAACACTGGCCGCTCGGACCGCGCGTGGAATCAGCGCTCAGGGACGAAATGTCCCGTCACGCTAGATGGTGGCGTTTGGGCGGTGCCCCGATCCAAACGCGTCGGTATAGCGTCGTATTCACAAATAACGAATAACTCGACATTATTCTTCATTGCATTGGTTCAGTATTCGATACAAGTTCTGCTCCCTACTATACCGATGCTTTTGGATGGGGGCACCGGCCGAATATTGCCAGCGCGACGCGACATTTTGTTCCTAATAATTAAAAAACAAAGCCTCGAACGACATTTTTCCAAAGGAAGAAGTTGTTCAGTGTCGCCTTAGGAATCCCCCGTATCCGGCACTTCTATGAGTTATGAGACACCCTGTATACTTTGAGGGGAATACAGTAGTCTCCTTTTTAATTGGCTCCTATGGAACCGCACCTCTTGCTGGATAAACGAGTGGCCGGTTGATCCGAAAACGTATGCCAAACATCATTCTTCGCTTATTGTACATTAGTTAAAAACATACATAATGTTTATTATTTACATGTATTTAAATGTAGATATAACACACTGTAATGTACAATATAAGGACATAAATATATAATCTATTTTAAACACTTATTTACATGTGAAATCGTATCATAAGGACTTCAGAGCTGGACCTCGCAATACAAACAACAAAGGAAAGCAGTGGTCATTTAACTATTCGCCAGAACTTCAAGTACTACATTTACTCACATGAAAATTCACTAAATTCAAACGTATCAATATTTTCAACTGTCCAAGTTGTTTATTTTACGAGCCAGGGCTTAGCGAGTGTAGCCGGAAAAGTGGTTAAGGATAAGTTTTGTTAATTAGAAAGGCCTTCGTAACTTCGTGTACACCACGGGCGGCTATGATGTACTAATTTGTGGGTTTGCTCTAATTAAGGATCTCTTGATGAATGAGGTAACAGAGAAATGGATATTTACTATAAAACAAGACGATGTACTCTTCATTTAAATTGTTCCAATCAAGTTTGAACAAGAAACTAAATTATATCTCAGCAGTAGACTAAGTGCTGCATCGTAAAGAAGAAATAAGAGGTTAGAGGTGTTCGAAAGCAATTGGTCCGATCTTGCTAAGATATGAACACAGTCACTTCAAGAGGAGGACTCTTATATGTACAAGCAATTCCTCGTTCAGCCAACCCGGTTTTCACGCACTGGGAGATTCCGGGTGCCCTCGTCGAAACTAGTTCCAGAATGGCCCGAATCTCCCCGCTTTCACGGTCCTTATACACTACAAAAATGGGCACCCAAATTAGAGAAGGAGTACAGGGCATTGATCCTTCACGTGTGTGCACTGCAAGGGTGTCATCACAATTATCGGGAATTTAGTTATCTATTTTAAATTAGTTATCAATTTAGTTATCTATTATTGTATGAGGCGCCTGGAGTTCAGTTTATTTGTTCAAATAAAAGCTTTCTGGGAAACTGTAGGTGCAGTGGCGGTTACAACGTGTTAAACATGGAGTATAACTTATCTCTCGCGCGCTCAGTCGAGGAAAGGTTGTGATACACTCAACCGCGGCATTGAACATCCTTGCGACTGATACGCGCTCTACGTACTTCTTGATTGGTCAGCGTTGTTCACTAATCATTCAAAAACTTTAACTGCCATTTTGGCAAAGGAGAAAGTTGTTCAGAATGACCTCAGCAATCATTCCTTAAGATATTTGCATGAGGTAGCGAAACTCGCCCTATATTAAATTCTAATTAATAGTAATAATTGCTATTACTACGTGCTGAAAAAAGGTACATGCAGTTTGAATCGTTTTTATAGAAGTTTAATGTTAAATACTAATAAAACTTAAATCTACATTAGCGATTAGTACGTCATTATAACATAATCACAATTGGGTCTTTCTTTTGCAAGTGCCACAATGCTTTGATGAATTGTTAATTGAAACCATTAACAACAGCGCAATAGAAATTTTCAATAGTATTGGCTACACATGCAATTTGATGAAAATAGCGTGTGCGCGGTACTAGTCAAATTCCCTTAACCCATTTTCACCCAAGGATTTGTCATTGTAAATTCGCCACATGGGCAGTAACAGATTCAAGCAACTTGTACGCAAAATTGATGAAACGCATAGCAAGAATGGAAATGTGACAAAGAGGATATTAATGTATACATATATGTATACATATAGAGGATATTAATATAGTTTCTATTCGAAAACAAGCTTGATGGGAGCAAAAATACTCTTCTTATAATTACACTTCAAAGCAGTAAGGTAAATAAGGTAAGGTTCGTGTACTTCCATACAGGGTGCCCGTAGAATAGTTCGACTCATTCCGACTCACCGTAGAGCGGGAAATAGGAGATTCTTGAGGCAATACTAAACAATTTTTTCCTTTGGCAAAATTTCGTCTGAGGCTTTGTTTTTGAATCATTAATGAAAAACAACACTGACCACTCAGAGCGCGCGTAGAGCCCGCGCTTAGTGGCGGAATGTCGCGTTGCGCTGGATGGTACCGTTCGGCCGGTGCCCCGATCCAAACGCGTCGGTGTAGCAGGGAGCACAAGTTGTACCGAATGCCAAATCAATGCAATGAAGAATAATGTCGAATTATTCGTTATTCGTGAATAACGAATGAAAACACTATACCGATGCTTTTGGATCGGGACACCGCCCGAACGTCACCCTCTAGTGCAACGCGACATGCCGTCCCTGAGCGCGAGCTCTGCGCGTACTCTGAGTGGCCAGTGCTCTTCGTTAATAACTCAAAAACAACGCTTCAGACGACATTTTGCCAAAGAAAAAAGTTGTTCAGCATCGCCTCAGAAATCTCCCATATCCGGCTCTTCTATGAGTTACCGGACACCCTGTACAATACAACACACTCTCTAATAGGACTGTGAGGCCAGTTTCTATTCGGGAACAAGCTTGATGGGGAAACAATACTTTTCTTGTGATTAGGATTGAAAACAGTACAGTTTCTGATGTCGACAAGCTCCGCCGCAATTGCAGTTCCATTTGAACTCACATTGGTTGCAGTTTTCCCTGAATACCACACCCAGCGAGATAGCATTCTTGTTCATCTTGTAGAAAGCTGCCTCGCTTTTCCGCGAGCTTTTACCCTTTAGTTCATCGTTTATAAATGACCATATTGACGGTTCATTGTGCATTTTATGCAAAACAATCTTTAGTACGATAGGGATACTAATTATAGGAATAATGATAAAACTTTAGCGAACTTAGAGTAAGCATAGATAGGAGGGGAACGACTGAGAATGGAAACTGCTTTGACAAACTGAATTGCAAACAAACGGCAGTCTTGAACCAGTCTTAAATCTTAGATGGCAAGTGAAGTTTAATTGCAACAATAATTTGGTGTTCAAATAAAGGTTAATAAACAGATTTTAGATCGAAATCATTTGAATTGAGTTGCACGTGCGATCAATATTAAATATTATTAGACAATAAAATACCATAAAACGCTGTGTCATTCGACCTTAATCTGGCCTCCGAGCTGGATATATTTTAGCAAGAGTATCAGCATTCGTATCGAAATATTTTGCCCCGTCAGTAATGATTAATTCGTCACAGAACGAAAACTCTGATTTGTACTTCAGGCTTAACAGTGTAATTGTTGATTATTTATCTGTAACCAAAGTATCCCCTACTCGATCGGTTTTCCTTGGACCTCCTCCTCCTCCTCGAAAGTCTATTTCTCAAACGCAAGCGATAGAATCGTCAGTTTATTTGCAATTTTTGCGAACCTTACATAATAATATTCAGTTACATCGTTGCAGTAGCATATAAAGCAATACCCGTGTGTTTTCCAGTTAGATAAAGGAGAAAAGTGATAATACGCTGCGGCGTGCGTACACATGCAGAGCGTGCAAGTTGAAGCATAAAGAAGAGTGGGAGGAACCCTTTTCGGTGATGGACTATAAAACCACGATCGACCGATTGATGGATCGTAGTGTCTTTTTTGCGATTTACTTAGGCACTCCACTACCCTGTCCGGCTTATTCTGTGCGCGGTCCACCAATCTTTTTAATATGACACACGCCCATGCCGCCAAACGAGTTTCCATCATCTCCATCTCGGGGCGGATGCGGATACCAGCATGTAAACCAAAAGGTATTTATCCAAAAAAAAACAGGATTTCCGAACTCGACCGTGTTTCATTTGATCGATTATAACTGCAATCGACCTGCTTCTAAATAGTATTATTTATTTATTATACAATTATTAGTAATCTGGAAAGGAAAACAGTTTTCTTTTTTCCTTCATATTTTTCGGTACGTACAGATATTATGAGTCTTCAATTCGATCAACGTTCAATGACATTTTAGAAGAAATAAACACGTTCAACACGTGCTCGTTGCCAGAGCTTTGCTTTACACTTGTGATTTCGATAACGGTGTCTCGGAAAAATATGATAAAAATGCGCACATCCAATAATGAAGTCGATCATTACAGTAGATAATGAACGAAAATCAGATTTTGATTTACTTACATTAATCAAAGATAAGCTTTATTTGTGCCTTGTGCAAAGATTAGTGACGCATGTCCTCGTTTAAAATCGTGCGTCTCACGTGCTTGGACTCTCCCACTCGTGCAGTCATTTTTTTCTATCTGTTAAGATATTTAATTTTCCAGGAATGTTTTTGCCCCCCCCCCCTCCTCCTTTTCTCGATCCGCCAGAAAACTGTTTTCAATTGAATCTTCCTTAAACAATTGGTTGTACATAGTAGGTAGCAGATATAAAAATGGTTTTACTACACTTCGAATATTTAGTAAATTGACACAATAAATATTACTACTACCCTGATAGCTGTTCAGACAAGATTTTGCTAAGGGTTGCCATAAAGTTTTGTTGACAAAGTGGCTACAAATTCGATGCAGTATTTGATATATTCCATGATGATAATAAATTGACAATAAAAATATAGCGGAGCCTGTTGGAAGGAGTTGCGAGCAATTGGCGGTTACGTTATATTGCAACTGTTGCTTTCAAATGGTCGCAGATTGGCGTGCAATTGATTAATAACAGTACCAGATTTCGCGTTTGCCACAGATCAAATAATTTGTTACGACCTCTTGGCGTTCGCCGAGTTTCCAGCATTTTGCTATCGCTCTTCATCAACCCTAATGCGGTGTTCGAGTCTCTTTTGACACATGGTGTTCTCATTTATTTGACAACTGTAGCGGTTACGAGAGAACTATTATGAAATTATGGTTATTAATATACTTGTTTATCTTTCTTGCCTGCACTTTACTTTGGGGGACCAATAATTATGGGCTTTTTTTACATAATGTGATAGTTTTCGGCGAATTGAACTTAACAATGCAAGTTTTAAATTTAGGAATCCACTAATTCAAAAGTTATGCCTATGTAAGGTTGAACATTTGAGTATACTTTACAGTTAGCAAACGTCATATTAGCTTCTTTCCTACTTGACCGATCCACCGCTAACTTTATGTAAAACAGCCTAAAAGTTATTATAAACGGACATTCATATGCTTTTGCATAAAAATAGTTACGTTAGGTTGCATATTTTTCATGAATGCCCACGTGGATAGAGTCACTTGCTTTGTAGCAAACGTAATGTAACAAGTACAATCTTCTGTTTCTCAGAACTTTTGAATTAGCGAATTGCTAAACTTAAAACTCGCATTTTTAGAAAATTATCAGATTATGTAAAAAAAAGTCATAATTGTTGGTCCCCTAAAGTAAAGCGAACCCTCTATCTTTTCCATTAATCCCTCTTCTGTTCTGTATTAAAGATCCCTCTCTGGAGATACATACGCGTACGTAATGAATAGTCGCTAAACTCTCTTGGCAATATTCATTAAACAGTGAGGACGATTCGGGACATAATGTATTTTGTGTAACGTGCATAGCATAGGTACGCAGACGTTGCGAATCGCTTTGAATTTCAATGCGTGACGCGAACAACTCAGTCAATGTCAGATTTCTCGCGATGTCCTAGAAATGTGAAATGAACGAATCGCTCGTCCGCATTCCCCGCATTACTCGATCGTGGTATGCAAGAAATATAGAATGCAACTGCTCATCTCGAGTAGACTGATAAGTGTTCTTATAAGTAGTGTCCAACACCTCAGTAAACTCTATCGTCTGATTAGACGATAAACACGCTATCGAATAACTACACGTTTCAACTACAACCAACTACAGCCACGCATTTTGTACAGAGAGCATTGTTGAAACGATTCTCAGCTGAAAGAAATACAGGGTGTTCATTTGAAAACTTCACGTCCAATTATCTCGAAAACTAGGCATTGTAGAAATAGATATTTGAAACAAAAGTTTCACAGTTTCGCGGGGGAGATCCGACTATACCACTCGTTGTTTTTTTTTGTAACAAGTTTCAAGTTCATTTAAAGATCAACCTGGTTTTTTCAAACGGCAATAACATTTTGTGTTTATAGATTTTTATTGTACGAAGAAGAAAAGAAGAAACATTTTTGTATCAGACTTCATATTAAATTATTTAAATAGAAAGAGGCTTCTTTTTGTGTCACTCTTTTTGAAGGTTTAAAAATATAAGTTGAGCTCCAAATGAACTTCAAAACCACTGCAAAAACCAACGAGTGGTATAGTCGGAATCCCCCTGCGAAACTGTGAAACTTTTGTTTCAAATATGTCTTTAAATGAACACCCTGTACATTGCGTGTTATACCTAAAAGACATTTCAATTGGTCAAATGAAAAGCTGTCGAAAATAGCCGCCACACTGAATTCCCCCGTAAAAAAGCCGAATGGAACATAACATGATTTAATTAACAAAATCTTATTTCTAAAATGAAAACGTGCGCGTGATGTAATACTCACGTGCAAGCACTACATATTAAGTAATTACGGTGTTACATTTTCAAAACATTTAGCTTGAACTTACATAGGTAGTTTCCAAACATCGTTCTACACATATTTTTTATTACTGTGATTTACATAATGCACAATGCCAGTGGAACATCACGTTTCACAGAAGCTTCTTCGTAGGAATCCCTAACCTAACCTAAACATCGTTCTACACATATATTTTTGTTACCGCGATATACATAAGATATAAGGTACAATGCCAGTGGAACATCACGTATCATAGAAGCTTCTTCGTAGGAATTCGAATGTTAAAATTGGCCTTGGGTGAAGTCATTGATTTTGTCATACTGATTCCCTACTTCAAGAGTAAAAATGTAGATCGTTACGAGCACTAAAATCAGCAAAATCAGCTATTAGTTTCTTTAAATAAAGGTTTACGTTTAATACTATATTCTACACCGACAGGTTCTATTATCACTCTGATATCGCAGATCAGTAGAAGCTGAGACAGTTTTATCCTTGTGTAACAATAATAGCACGTAAACTAATTATATGGTTCCGTAAGTACGTAGCTCGTGCGATTTTATACTAGATACAAGATTCAAGTAATCCAAACTTTGTACAACCATGATTTAATTTAAGGGAAAGTTACCGCTCCTTTCTATAACTCTGTACCAATACATTGCTTTAGTACATACATGATGTTTCGATACCTCATGCAAATATTTTAAGGGATGATTGCTGAGCCGATTCTGAATAACTTTTTCCTTTGCCAAAATTATGGTTAAAGCTTCATTTTAAAGCTTCACCAACCAATGATTGGTCAATGTTTTTCGTTAATATTTCAAAAAGGAAGCCTCAACCAACATTTTTACAAAAGGAAAAAGTTGTACAAAATTTCGTCAATAATCGCTTCTTAAAACATTTGTATGAAGTAGCGAAACACCCTGTATACATATAAAAAATTGCAGATGGAAGAGAGAGAAGGGGAGAGAGAAAGGGATGGAATAAAAAAACTAAGCTACAGAGGATGATGAATAATAAATAAGACTGTTTTTTAGGTTGGGAATTACTGACACACACATTAGCAGTTCGACCATACCACTCAGAAGACCCTGAGACAAATTTTTAACATTGGAGGAAATCTTTTCCTCGTCTCTGTTGATTGATTGCTCTCGATAAATCTGTAGAATTGTTACATTATTTATCGTCGCGGTATATCTCCCTTGCTGCCTATCTTCGTAAATCGTTGATGTGTCTCGGAGCTATAGTTGTCAATTCAATACACGATGTCTGTAACATCAATCATTGTTGAGAAACACCTTGAGCACGTCTTACAATGTGGATCGATGCTTTTCCGTGTTGGAAAATCCAAACTCGTCCTTTCGTTACTTTATCCATGTTGGATTTTTCCGATTCGATTAGTTCTTTATACTGCTCAGTCATATGTATAGCTCACTCATTTCATACAGCAGAAGCTACTTTATCGTAACATACGTCATCAAAACGTTCTCTCACGAACATTCTCTATGAAAATATAAAATACTCTATGTATATGTATGCTCATTGCGTTTTTTCCTTTCATAGGATATCTATTCATAATGATGAAGTTTTAAGTTTGACAGCTGCTCTGTACAGCAAATCTTCAATGTAAACAAAGTGTGTATATATTGGAAAGGAAACTTTTTTGAGTCCGGTCATTTCTGAAATACATGTGCGATTATTATTTCAATAAATATATTACTTTTTAGTGTTCCACATATTGCACTATAAATGTTTGAATGACACGACAGTAACAATAACAATCTGAATCATCCAGACAGAATCTTTTCGCGTCGATAAAAATCGCATATCTTCAGTGGCAATTCCAGGTCATGTATACATGAGCAAACTAGTTGTACGTATGTACCTTGACTTCTTGATAACGTCTGTTTATTGTTTAATCTTTTAACCGGGGAAGAC
Source organism: Holcopasites calliopsidis (assembly GCA_023838395.1). Taxonomy (NCBI): domain Eukaryota; kingdom Metazoa; phylum Arthropoda; class Insecta; order Hymenoptera; family Apidae; genus Holcopasites; species Holcopasites calliopsidis. The sequence continues at coordinate 4,973,895 of JALHAQ010000008.1, forward strand.
GAATTATCCCGTTATGAACGTTGCCAATATTTTAGATATTATTAAGGAGATTCAGACAACTATTATTTGCACCATTCGAGATGCCGTCCAATCAATTTACGGCCCCCACTTGCAGCTACACACTCTGTCATTATTGTTTGGGTCTTTCACTTCCTAAGACTGTCGCGATTTTGGAAAAATCGAGATAGAAAGAGATGAAACCTATGTATGTTCATATGTGACATTATCCACATGTTTGTCACTGCTACGATACATAATTTTTACTGTAGACACGCATAGTGCTCGAAATATAATGTTAAAATATGTTACTTATTACAAATGTAAGCGAAAACAACATCTGGGTACTACTGTATATGTATACAATTTTATGCGACAGTAGGTCAGAAAGCCTTACCCCCGCAATAATAGAAATCCTACTATGCATATACCGTAGTGTGTGGCGTCTGACGTCGTAAATCTAAAGGGATCCTAGCCCCTTCGCCCTTCTCCGTACAGGCTACGGCCACAATATAAGAATAACCAGTAGTGGCACTCCATGTCAGTCCCTTTGATCTTGGTATCCGAGGTCACGTGACAGGGGACCATGTGTTGGCGTAGTAGCGCGGTATGTTGTGATTGGTTGTTGCTACGCTATAAAATGACGCTGCGTTGCGTGGATGCGCACGAGGAAAATGTAGATGCTATGGAGGGAAATTGACGCCGTCTTGCCAGTAGTAAAATGGGGCATGCGCTGTAGTATTTTTCGGACACGATTTTGAGGGAGCGTCGCTACTGATTGTTCCTATACTATGCTACGGCAGCGTCAGACTTTGACAGGTAGAGATGAGTAGAGCCAGCGAAGCGCTCCTCTTACCCATGTGCCGACTCAAGAGACTTCGTTCTGGACGCGAATAGTAGATTGTAGTGCGTGCATGCACGGAGGCGCTCGAATTCCTACGACAACTGAGAAATAAGACGAGCTGCGTAAATGGAGGCAATTAAATATTTCAAGCACGCAGGCGGCTTAAGACCAACTCTAATAAGGTGGATGTGAATTCCGCGTTGACAATAATATGGTGTTTCCAAAAATCATACTTTCTCGAATTGATTCTTCTTCTCCATGTGAGCTTTACGTCAGGTCAACTGCGAGGTCATTGGCGACGGATTTGTACTTGGTTATTATATACAATTGAATACATTCATTTCTTTGAGGAAGTTGATGCGGCCCTTAATGTGGGTCTGAGCATAGGTGTATATATGCATAGGTGTATTACAAGCAATAGGGATAATTTTAAAGGCGACCAAAAAAAATTTAATCAATAAATAAGTAATTTGTACTGCATCTGCAACCTTTTGAACAGGGGTAGTACCGTCGTCATTCTATTATTTAAATGTCAATGATTTGCTCATCTGACACGCAGCTAAATGTTGTTTTTGTCAATCATTTTATTTTTAATTTGCAGCATGGTTTGGATGCAGACATACACAGACCCTCTTGATGGCCCTGGGCTTCCTTTGCTGCTATGCCATTAGGGTGACAACGTCGGTGACGTTAGAAGCAATGACCAACGCAGCCAGCGCCAATCCTGATTTCATAGTATGTTATTATTTTTTTTTGTTACTCTTCATTCGTTTGCCCTATGTCTCAAGTCTTAGGATATTTGTGACGTGCTACTATGTCCTATTACAAAGCTACTGTGGAATAGAAAGTGTCAGTGGAATAAAATAAATCCACCATTTAAGGATCGATTAACCCGCAGAAGATTCGAGGGTATTTTGATGAAATCATGTCTGATAAGAGATCGCAGAACATTCTTTTATTTATGCGAAAGAAATTCTGGAAGTTCTCTGGATCCTCGACAGCAAGCTCTCGTATAAGGTCGTTCGAGACGCCAAGTTCCTGTCTCCGCTGAACCTATTTCCGTACCCAACATTTTTTCTTTCATTTCGATTTGGTTTCTTCAATTTTATAATTTACGATTTCGGAAATAACTTCGATCGCTACTGTGATTATCTCGTTCATCGCCATTTTAAAAAATAACTAGATGTCGTGACATTAAAATTGTGTCGTGATTATGAAATGGTGAAACAATGTCATGACAGCTACTGTCGCGTGAAAACGTACGTTCAGGAACGCAAATATGTATACTTCTCAGAATCACACGCAACTCACACAACACAAAACCACGCAACACGCACTTCTTTCACACTAAACATCCATTAGTTGTTTCTCACTTTCCATTCATACCCGAAGTTCGGTCACCCAGGCGGTGCTCCAGTATCTTCTAGACTGTACTGTAAACGAAGAGGCGTCGCACTTTTAAACATCCGTCACCTAGTATCGCACTAACAAGTTTAGTCACTATTTTATAATAGATATATAGCCTAGGGAAACAATTAAAATGATTTTCATTCCATATGTGTGGTTTTACGATTAGTTGCTCCATTAAATAATATAAAATACTGATCCTTAATAGCCACTAGGTTGCTATTGGCAAGATTAATGGTAGCAACACTGGTCAAAATCGAGCCGAGTTCGGATAGCGAAATTGGATACCACAGGTCATAATAATGTATTAATCAGTAGCATCAGCTGTATTAATGAGGAATGAATTGCAAGTTGCATGGAGCGTTTAAGTTTATAAGCCCCCTGTAAATGAAACAATTATTTGTTCGAAATACGTAATGACTGTGAGCCATGTTAAAAATCAGTCTTAATTGGAACGGTACTACAGCAATTGATATTCAAGGTGTTTAACGTCTTCGTGATTTCCATAACACAGAAAAACAAACCTTCATAGTTAATTGTTGGTTCTTCACATGTATGTCTGTCAAGGTTTCTTCAAGGTCTCCAGGGTTCTCAAATTTAATCTATACAATTGCAGTAATTCAAATTCACCACCTTCTGGACATTCGATTATCTTTTAACTATATTTCTTGATAATCGAGTCTTAATTAACTTATATTGGATAACACTTACATAGAACGAATTAATTAACATTAATTAACATACAATTCATTTATTGAAATATTTTGTTTTTATTTCGTTAGCAACCGAAAATAAATACCTATAATTTTCTTAAAAATTAAGCGGAACACAAAATCTTTTTCACTGAAAGCACCGCATAGTGTAAATGCATGTTTTATCAGATAAAGGAGCAATATAAAAATGTATTGGACAATGTCCCAAAAGCTAAAAATAATGAAAAAGCAAATTAATTTTCTTCTTTGTGCATTCCAATTGCAATCAAATGTTTCCATTTCGTGCAACTATACATTTATCAAATGAAAGATTATGTCATGTATTTATTGTTTTCTGTTAAATACTATTTAGTTTCGAAAAACGAAGGGCAATTGTTATAATACGATGGAGATGTTTTTACTGGCAATTAATTGTTCTAACAAATAGTACAACATACACTACCCTGATGCATAGAAAATGTGTACCAGAATGCATCTGGATTTTTAGATTTACTGTAGTGTTAGTTGTTCGGTCATTGACCGTCACAAAACCTGCTAACGTATGTTCAATGAGAAACACTAGTTACTAGTGGTCTAGTCAGGAATAAAAGTCTGTACTTCTTCCAATGCAGGAATTTTCATGGGACAACTCGGTTAAAGACATAATTCAAAGTTCCTTCTTCTGGGGATACATATGGACGCAAATTATTGGCAGCATAGTGGCGCAACGTTGGGGTGCGCACAAGTTGTTCTCATTGGCGCAATTTGTTTGCGGATTGGTAACGCTTTCCATTCCCGCACTTGCCCAGTATTGTGGATGGGAAGCAGTGTGTGCCGCCCGAGTAATCGCCGGCTTATCTCAAGGAACTGTCCTTCCTAGTCTCCACACGTTGCTCTCGAAATGGGCTCCCATGGAAGAAAGAGGGAGGATGGGTAAGTACTAATAGAAGCATTTAGCAATTATAAAGATGGACGAGCTTTCGTCCGATCTGCGTAGCTCCCCTGTGGTAGACAGAGAAGGAGACAAACAGTGAAACAGAGAAAGACATAGGCGCTATGCGCGAAGCAAGCCTATTCCTATTCTGGACAGAGAATAGTGTTAAAATTGCCCTTCTAGACAGAACGCTATTACGCTTTCCTCGCATTTGCTAAAAAAAAATCTGCTCCAATTGGAATAGTTTTCTCAAGTGTTTTACGTTCCGCAACCTGAGCACGTTGAATCAGATTCTGCAGTTAGGCACTACTGCGGCCTCCAAGATGGAACAGAGTAAAATAAAATTTTACTTTCAAAATTTTTACTTTTTTAACTGTAATTTTAAAAATGTTAATTTTAAACAGTAAAATAAAATAAAATTTTCTGTGCTATGTTTCTTTCTATGCATTGTACACCAATGGGGTTTACTCCCGCTTATTATTAAATAAATATTAAAGCCCTTTGCACGAATTTAAAAGTACAGGATAATCCATTTAAAAGTGTTACGTACTTCCAAAATTTGTAAGTACATACATTCGCACATATAGTATACGTAAAAAATCTGACCGAATAAAAAAAGACTGCCCAAAAGAGCAGGGGAAATATTCACGAGACGAGTATTTTTTCCTGCTGATACACCTGTTCAGTTTTATTTTATATGATACAGTTGCATTCATATTTATTTGTAATATATAATGATTTAATGAATATGGTAGAGATACAAAAATAAGAACCAACGTGTCACACACGTGCTCGACGAGAGACACAAACCGCGAGAATGCCTCATGCGCAACTTAGAGAGCATGGACGCCCGAAATCAGAGGCGTAGCTTCTGGTGAAAATTAAATATCTTTAATTTTCAACGAATACCAAACTGGAGATACTTTCTCCAACAGCTAATATCTTCTTACTTAATACACTTCAAAATCTAGTCATTAATTTCTTCGTGCAAGACAATAAAAAACAGTTGATTTCTTTGAAAGTCCCGAGCCGCTCCAATATTTTGGGCGGCAGTGTACGATGATTAAATTATAATGATAAATTGAATTATTTTGTTCTAGTAATTAATGAATACATCTTCCCCGTTTGTTGCATGTCTTTAGCAACGTTTGTTTACGCGGGAGGCTGGATCGGAAATGTAATTTGTTTGCAAAGTACGGGACTACTATCGGCTTCCGCTTTGGGCTGGCCTAGCTGTTTCTACGTCTGGGGCGGCGTCACTATTGCTTCCGGCATCCTGTTTTTCCTCGCTGGCAAAGAATCACCAAGCGAACATCCTACTATACCTCAAGATGAAAAGCACTATATCGAGACTAGTCTTGGGATAATGGAAACGGAGGAGGTAAGAATATTTATAAATTTGATTAGTTGACTCTACGTAGGAAACTTAATTGCGTGGTTTACCATAAGGATGTTATTTGATCATTATGTATCGTTTATTATAATGATGAAATTTGTTCCCTACACTTTATTTAAATACAGATAATTTGTACTGATGACAGTACTATTCGCGTCGAGAATGAAATCTTCCGTAAGGAACGAATTCGAACCAATTAGATATCTACATCCCTCGCGATATGTATATCCCTCGCGTATATTGACAAAGAAAGTATACAGCCACGAGCAGCGGTGGTTTCTTTCTGGCAAAATGGCGACCGAATGGAAGAGTTTCTCGCCACCTAATCTCTATATCGCCCCAGTCGCGTGAAATACAAATACATTTGAATCGTAAACCAAATTATTCGCTATAGTTATAAATAATTTAAAGATTGAAAATTAATTCATTTCCATAAAATTGTTCATAAATTTACGTAACATCTATTAACTTCTAAGATTCAAAAGTGTTAGATTTCAAACTTTTACCAACATTATTACTCACAGGACGTAAGTAAGAACGATGTAAAGAAAACTGAATGTAACCAGGCGAAATTGAATGGAATTGTGGATTTGCCTAGCCGGATTTCTGTCGTATATCGGGCAATGCACACGTATGCGTCATGACTTTTTCTATGAAAAACGGTTTATTTGTCGTCCAAATGCATATAAAACGTCAAAGGTAGCACAAACGGATGCATTTTATAAAAACATATTAACGAGATAGTTTCCGATTTTCATGTTCGAAACGAACGTGTTATTTCCAGGGAAGGATCCAAAGAAAATTTTCTTGTTTGCCATTTAAAAACAAGAGAAATAGAAGACTAAATGCTATACGATTAAATCAGACTAACATTAGAATATTTTTTCAGAAAGTACCGACTCCGTGGATAAAGATATTAACTAGTTTCCCAATGTGGGCTCTCCTCATAACTCAATCCGCTCAGAACTGGGGCTTTTGGATGCTCTTGACGAAGATTCCTTCGTACATCGGATCTGTCTTCAATTTTGATATCACACGAGTAAGTAATAGATATAAAACGTGTAGTTGAATAACATTTTCTACGCCTCGCCTTTTTCGAACTCTGAAGAAAACAGCCTTTGCTATTGGAACCTGGACCAAATTTCTGTATAATTTTGGCGGCAGATTAGATCTTCATTCAAGTCGTTTCACCTATGTCCTTTCGAAGACTTCTGATGTGTTCAATATACTTGAAAAAGGCTACTTTCTTTCATAAATTGGCGCACCCAGTAGATACTCTTGATATTCCTGCATCTGTTCTTTTTCTTTTTAGAATGGCATTACAAGTTCGCTACCATACCTAACGGCATGGATCCTCAGTTTCCCGATCAGCTACGTGTCCGACCTTCTGATCAGACGAAACATCGTAACAGTTCAAGCATCGAGAAAAATTTGTAACACGATAGGCCAATGGGTTCCGGCAGTTGCTTTAATTGGTCTCGGATATGTTAACAAGGACGAGCATGAAGTAGCAGTGTTACTCTTAGTAGTCGCTGTTGCTTCTAACGTTGCTGTTTATTGTGGACACAATGTCAACCATATGGATCTCAGTCCAAACTTCGCCGGTCCTTTGATGGGCATTACGAATACAGTGGCAAATGTTTGCAGTATTTTAGCTCCACTAACCGCCTCCGTTATCGTCAAGGACGCGGTATGTATAATAAACTTTTCCAGACTTCAAACAATTTACATCTTAATAGAAGATATCACATTTTAATTGAGAGTACATTTTTTTAACAACATATTACATATTTTGTAAGTGCACATTTCTGAACAACGTATACTTATCAATCAGTACCATATATGTACATGCAGGGTGTCCCGTAACTCATAGAAGACGCGGATATAGGAGATTCCTGAGGCGATATTGAGCAACTTTTTCCTTTGGCAAACTGTCGTTTGATGCTTTGTTTTTGAGTTATTAACGAAAAACACTGGACACTTAGAGCGCGCGCAGAGCCCGCGCTCAGAGGCGGAATGTCGCGTCGGGCTGGATGGTAAATGTCAAATTATTCGTTATTCGTGAATAACGAATAAAAATGCTAGAAACAAAGCCTCAACATTTTGCCAAAGGAAAAAGTTATTCAGTATTGCTTCAAGAATCTCCCATATCCGGTTCTTCTATGAGTTATGACATCTTGTATACATATTGGTGTTAAGTTCACACGTTTTCTTGCCATCAAAGCAAATGAAAATAATCTCAACATTTTAAAATGTTTTGTTAATTTTCTAGACGAACGTGGAACAATGGAGAAATATCTTCGTTTTATCGGCAGTTATATATTTCGTTGGAAATCTCATGTTCGTCCTGTTCGGTACATCGAAAATTCAAGCATGGAACGATCCCGTGGAGAAAAAGAAAGAAGTCGGAATGAACTCGGTGATGGAAACATCGATGGAAAACGGATACGCGCAAAAAGTAAAGGACGTTAATAACATGGGCACGGAAAAGAATGTATGATATTATCATGACATCGAAGAGACCTATAATCATTAGAATGTATCATAAATGCTGTGATTGATGAATGTATGACTGCCATGATTGTATTTGCGAGTGCATATGGAGAAGCGTGTTGCGTATATAAATATTTATATGTATGTGTTCTATTTGATATTTATTGTAAACTCATAAAGTAGTATAATAGGTTGCACGTAAATCTTTGGAGAAAATTCCATTACAAAAATATTGATGACATTATTACGCGTGCATTTAGTCTGTTTTTGGATGTTGCGTCGGTACTGATTTACAAATTGTTCGTGCGAGATATATTGTACATAAAACTGTTACTAACAATGTGGTGTAAGTAACTACAGGTAACATAGTCGTATTGCCAATAGGTGTTTTCCATACATCGTCCGTATCCTAGATGAATAATGTAAATATTAAAGTATATTTCGACCTGTGAAGCTACTAATTGCAATTATTATTCCCGCATTGCAATGTATTACGTACCATCTTGTATGGTACTTCCCTCCATTTAGCTACAAGTTCTACGCAAGGAGAACACAAATCAAGCTTTGAAATTCTGTGTTCTTTGATTCTTTCTGTACAGCCTAGCAACAACGTAGGTTTTGGTAAGGTAATATTTACGTACTTATCATTTTCATTCGCGTATTGATAACGTTGATGTATCGAAAATTGCAAAGTACAGTTCGTATGTAATAGTGGAGAGCACACCGTTACATTTTGAGTTTGCGCTTTTTCAGCGAATAATTCGATATCAGTTTCCCCAGCGGAACATGCTGTGTTCTGAAATAGGTGGTCAGCAAATGGGAAATATTATTAGAAGTTACAAACAACTGAAACGGAAAGAAAGATATCGCATATAGTAAATATAAAACGTAGGTTTCACAATTATCTTACGATCCCGAGTCTTCTGAGATTCGATAAATCATTAACGTTGACATATAAAGTGGATGGAAGTTGCAAGTAAATGGCAGCATAACATCCTTTTACAAGATTATCAAATTGTATTTGATAGATTAAGTTCCTGTAAGTGGAACCATTTTTTAAAAATGTATTAAAATACTTCCGATAATTTGATAAACTTGCAGTGCTTAAATCTCTATTATCCAACTATCATAATGACGTGCGTATTTTCAGTGCTAAATGTGTATAAATTCTTGAATTTTGGCGTTTAGTCGGTTTTTTAATACTATGCATTGTAAGAGCTTATGAAGGTCAGGGTGATAAACAATGTATGTAAATCAATTTAGCAAATTATAACATATATATTTCGGACAATAAACAAAAATTTGATTTACAAAAGTATTCGGCCAAAACTATTATCTTGAAAAAATTATAATATAAACGAATATTATTCATGAAAATAAAAGAATAAATTAAGATTTAGTAGAATAACCTCTAGAATCAATAACTGCCTGCATTCTTCTGGGCATAGATTTCAAAAAACTATTTAATGTATCAGGAGTAATGTTTTGCCATTTTTGGCAAAGAGTGTTATACAATTAAGTAATATTTAGAAATTTTTCATTTTTTATAGGTAGTTTCAAATGTTCCCAAAGATGTTTTATTGGATCCGAACTTTGCGATGGTCACTTAAGAACGTTCACATTATTTACACGAATCCAATTTTTCACGGCATGAGAGGCGTGTTTTGGATCATTATCATATTGGAATATCCAATTTTCGTCCATGATTTCCTTTGCATGAAGCAACATGTCTGTCTTTAATATTTCTACGTACTGTTCCTTCTTCATTATACCTTTAATTTGCCGCAATGGACCAAAGCCATGACTGAAAAAGCACCTCCAAACCATAATGCTTCTTCCTCCATGCTTTATTGTGGAAATTTGATAACGCATGTTAGATCTTTGACCCTTTGGTCAACGTACCCACTGAATTCCATCAGATTCAAATAATTTAAATTTACTTTCATCGCTGAAAAGCATATTGGCAGACGTCGTATTTGCCTGTCCTGTCTAATTGAGGTCTTTTTGGACGGCCAGACTTGAATTTATTTTCTAAGTGTCCTCGTTCTTGAAATCGCTTTTGAATGCAGTACACAGTTTGTTTTGCGATATTAAAGCGTCGGGAAACGTCAGATATGGATTCACCATTTTGTAAAGCACTTATAACCTGTTCCTTCATATATTTCGGTAAACTTTATCCTCGCAAAATCTTCGTAAGAATAGAATAAAAGCACAAAAAAGGATTTAACAAATATATCAATATTAAAAAAAAAATTCCACGCATAAATGAAACGTCCGAATACTTTTGCCCAAGCAAATTCGAATAAACAATATTACCGCTTGCACTAATTTTGGCAATCTTTTTACCCGTTTCCTCATTGTTTCTGTGGAAATCTCTTTCCACGTTTCTTGCAAACATTTCTATAAATTCTTTTGCGATGTTGGGCAGTGCTCATGCACTTTTCTGTCCAATTCATCCCATAATTTTTCAATGGGGTTGAGATCCGGGGATTGTGATTGCCATTGCATAATTTTTAGTGCATTTTCTCTCTCTCTCTCTTTCTAATGTCTCTAAATAGCTTTACATAATTTAATTGTGCTTTTAGGATCATTGTCCTGCATAAATATAAAGTTTGATCCTATTAACCTCCTATCGGAAGGCACAACGTGTTCAATTAAAATGTTTAAATACTGTTCCATGCGTAATATGCCGTCTATATTGACTATATCACCCACCATATTTTTACCAAGCAACCCTACACAATATCCGAACTACGCACATGTTTCACCGTAACGCACTACACAATCATCTAAGAGTTTTTCGTTAGATCTTCTGCGAACGAACTGACGTCTTTTAATAACACGTTTTCCCATTCTGAGATGGTCCAACCTTTGTGTTCTTTTGCCCAATTAAATCGTTTTTTCCTATTTATTGGTCCTAAAAGTGGTTTTTTAATAGCCAGACATCCACGGAGACCAACATTCACTAGCCGCCGTTTGACCGTAGCCACGCTGATGGGATCTTGCCTTGTCCTATTAACTTCGGCAGTGATTTCCGATGCAGTAAAACGTCTATTACGTTTACTTATAGTTTCGATAAATTGGTATTCGGATTTTGTAGTTTTTTCTGATCGTCCTGTCCTTTTTTTTTATGGGCAATCTTTACTTATTGCATACTTTTTAATAGTGTCATATACTGTTGACTTCACAATTTTCTGACGCAGTGCAATTTCTCTAACTGAATATCCTTCTTCCACAAGTGTAAGGACACTGGCACGTTTTTGTACCGATAATTCTCGTTTCGAATTCATATCTTCATAGAAAAGAAGCTACAGTCGAACTAAAGCGAAGCTGGCCAGTGCATAGCGTTACCTCCATTCTTATGTCTATTGAGAGAACATACACGTATCATCAACAGTTTACAAACACTTAATACGTATGGAAGAACTCTCTGAACTCGTTCTGCACCATAGAGACGAAACAAAGTGGAATTTGAGATTCCTTTAAGCTTCGAGATCGTTCCATTAGATTTTGTATTTCTGTACAGGAATTTTATTTCTGCATACTCATTACATAATTTGTACATAAAAATTAATTCTATTATACTATGATACCTCAAAAAAGATAACAATAATAATTACAATTGATATAGCCGTTCTAAATACCTTTCGTACAAAGTTAAACTATGTTTTATAGAACAAAAGCAAGTGTCCGGATACTTTTGAGCGGTAGCGTACTTGAGCTAGCTTTCAACTAATAGAAAACAAAACACAGAGTGGCCTTCTCCTACCAACGATGTCACAGTGTAGGGAAACAAAAACATTTCTGTCCGAATTCATTTGTCCGGTACTGTATCTCACGAAGTATTGACATTTCGATGACCTTGGGTTAGTACTTTTATACGTAGAATAATAAAAGGAATTGATTGGTTTAATTAAAAAAATCAGTTGCATTAAAGAATAAAGTGCAATTGCACCTGGCCAATGCATCGGTGCATCCACATAAAAAATAAGATTGGCAGAAGTGAGTACGTATTATGGTTAATGATTTTTTCCTCTATCATTTTTTCTATTTGTACTTAAAAAAGGGCAGGAACCAGTACCAGTTCCCAGATCCACCCTATACATATAGTAGGCTATGCAACAACGAACACATTACAATGAGTGCACAATGCAGTGAATAGTTTCTTATCGTTATAATTGGAATGTTATTTTGACCAAATATGGTGCAATGATTGTAGGAAAATGTAATTGGCGGTTCTAGTGTTGAAGAACCGACGGAGCTAATCAATAATAACAAATGTGAATAGCAGCATTAAAGTGTGACTCGTCAGCTTTAGCTATTGTTGGTGAAATTACATATCTAGTTATTAGTTTGGTTTATTAATTTGATTACTTTTCCTTTAGTAGCAAAGTTCCTGTATTGTAATTCTGTTATGCAAATACAGCCCGAATCAGCAAAATAGAGTACGTAAGTCAATTAGCTTAGATAATAGGATTATCATTCCAATTGTGAGTTTTATTCAAACGTATTTGGCAAATGGATACTACGTTTATGAATTCTTAACTGCCTGTGAGCAGCTGTTGATCGTTTTCAGATGGATAAGCAAGAGTACTTTGGACACATCTTTTGGAGAAAACTCTCAAATGGACACGTATCTTAACAAATGAATATTGGGTTTGATATTTACTTGAATATGTATGCTAAAATGCTGAAATACCATAATAAACGAATTCACATTACCTTATTGTATTAAGTTTTAGTTGTAAATTTTAATTAATTTTACGTAAACATATACCTTGATAACCAAGCTGTTCAAACAAGATTTTGCCAAAGCTTGCTACAAAGCTTTGTTGACGAAGTAGCTGTAAATTCGATACAGTATTTGATATACTCGATAATGTTAGTAAACTGTCAATAAAAATATAGCAGATTCTGTTGAAATAGGTTGCGAACAAATTGGCGGTTAGATTACATTACAACTGTTGATTTCAAATGGCTGTCGATTTGCACGCGTCTGGTTCGACCTGACTAGCTGCGTATGCATCGATCACGTATATGTAAATGACTTAGTTAATTGTATTTGTATTTCACAACAGTTAAGCGTTAATTTTCGGTAATCTATAAACTAACCTCTTTTTATCGACAAAAATCTTAAATCGTATGAGCTATACGGTAAGATTGGATAATAGAGATTTTTCACTGTACCTGATTGATCACATCTAACCTATGAAATCCTGTTCCCAGTATTTTCAATGATACATCTGCACTCAGTGCCTCGCAACTTATTACACTGTGAAGAATCAGCATAGAAGATAAAGCAATTTGTGCGAAACATTGTCTGACACGGCTTGACATCATGTTTTTAAACAACAATCCCCGGTATTTAAACCGATTTGTATTTACATGGCGCCATGCACCTCATACACAATCAAACAATAGTCCAATTCCAGGTAAGGTCGGTAGGTGTCACTAGTTTGTCAACTAATCATGTTCAAATAATTGGAAGCGTGCAGTACAAGTAAAACTGATTAATTAGAAGGTTTAAACTTTAAATACAAGTCACTAGGCTCTTGAAATTTTCATGTCCAGTATTCCAGGTCCATATTAATTACATATACTATGCTAATGTGAAGTTCAATTTAGATTTATACATTCATCGAAAGACTTGCTAATATAATTTTAGCTTTTATAAAATAGCAGAAGGATATTAATTGATAAAATACAAATTATTATAATAGATATTTGTTATATGAAATGTTAAAAATTAGCGAGACTAATGGCAGCAACACCAGCCCAAGACCAAACCAAGGTTAGCCGTCGAATATGTATACAGCGTCACATTAACTTGGCTCAACTTTAGCCGGTACAACGTGTTGACCTGCCGGACTGGGCTATCAGGGTCCTTACTGATAACTTTACATATATGTATATAAATGATCACATTATAGGGTCATTCCATACCGAATAGATCACTTTTTGACGTCGACATCAGGGATTTTGTTGTAACAGAAATATATTGTAGTTCCATGTGAAATTAGGGGGGGGGGGGCGGGTTTAAGTCATCATTTAGCTTTCTTCGAAATTGTTTAAAAAATACGGACCTTTGAATTTTGCAATTTTGTTTGTCATTTTGGGGAAAACAGGTTGTGCTTCTGAATTTTTGTCTGGTAAACTACTCAACCGATTGACATCTCTTTTTTATTTTAATCTACAAGGTTCGATCTATCACAGTGCATTTTTTGTTTTTTGGGACAAGTAATTTTTCATTATGAAAATTGGAAACAAAGTCTGTTATTGCAAATTTCTCCATGAAGGCCATCACGTGTTTAAATTTTCAAAACAAATATTTTCATATTCCTTGAAGTTTTAGCTACAAAATAAGCCCTTGATCAGAATGGACACTTGAAAATTAACGTTATAATGAGCTTTAAAAGGCCCGGCGTGCCCCCGTTTCGGGTAAGCGGGCCGCACGCTAGCCGCGACTTCTGCTTACGGTCGGCTGCCTGTACCGCTCGCGCCGCATAATACCTTCAATAAAATGTAAAAACAATATCGACAAGATTAGTATACGACTAAATGATCCTACTCGCAGTTAAAGAAGAGTCTTTAATCTGTGGAATATGAATGTTATATACATATATGAATAATATAATAAGCTTAAGAATTATTCGAAATTAGCCATTCTGCCCTAATTGATTTACAACATTTATTAAACGTATTGGCTATTAAGTAGTGTTGATATTATAATAAAACGATACATTTCAAACACCGTGTCTACTAAATGCAGGGGGTATTAGAGGTCGAGCTATTATTATATTCTGTCTGCTTAGAAAAAGTATGGTAGCGAGGAACACGAAATTGGAAAAGGCATTCAGTTTAGTTATTTCTATGAAAATAGTAAGGAATTAACCGAACCCAATAGTAGATAATGTCCCTGATTGTCAAGTTTGTCCAGACAAAACCTTGTAGCGGTCAAAGTCAAGCAACACTTGTATAGTCAACATTAAGCGCCAAATTCGCAGCCGGATGGCAACCATTGATTAAGCAAATGGCAACTGCGAATTTGGCGCCGGACATTGACTATCCAACGTCCCTGATAGCTAAGCTTGAACAGCTTCAAACAAGATATTGCCAAAGTCGCTACAAATTCGATACAGTATTTGATATGTTCAATGATGTTAATAAATGAACAACAAAAATATAGCGGAGTCTGTTGAAATAAGTTGCGAGAAAATTGGCGGTTACGTTATATTACAATTGTTGCTGTCAAATGGCTGTAGATTGACACGCAACTGGTTCGACCTGACTATCTGGGTTGTTCGACTTTTGCGAGTGTTGTTGCGAACTGGCTACCGATTGGCAACCAACTGGCTAGTAGGGTGTGTATGCAGAATAGTTAAAATATTGTTCAATATATAAATACAACTATAATCGATTTAGTTTCTAACATTTATATTTTATGTATATACATATATAACTTTTATATATAATATTATACATATCTTATCTAATTTGACAAAATTTTACCGATCGTTTTATTTAGTACTTTCTCCCATTTTACATTTCTCATTATTCACTTTGTCATCATACATATTATTATAAGGCACCTTGGGCGGACGTGACGTCATATTATGCACGCATACGTTTGTATGTAGGAATGCAGGAAAGATATGGGCAAAAGAAGGGAAGAAAAGCGGGAGGCTGTGATTTGGTTAGCTACGGGCAAGCTGAGGCTACTGTGTTGTCGCTGAGAAACGAAAATAGCCACTGTTAGCCCCAGAACGCTACAGAAAGGAGGTGGCAAAGCAAGAATTAAAGTACAAGACGATGAAGGTGGGACAAGAAAAGCCAAAATGAAACGAATGAGGGTGGTGCTCTGCCGGAACCTGGAGTGAAATTAGGTTCTGCCAGTAGACGTTATGTAACCCCTATGTGGCTTTAAAATACGCTCTTCATAATAGGGGTCTAAAAAATTAATTCGATGTCTCTCTTTTTCCGATTCATAATTGCAAATGAAGTTAAATTATTGCATATTAGTATTTAATAATCGCTGCGCTATTATTAAAACTTGTTTGGCGCTGAACAAAATATTTAATGTTAGCTACATCATATAGTTACGTTACATTTAATTGTTCAGGAAAAACAATACACTGGTGAGAATCGATTGAATACTTCTATTTCGAAATTAATTATTTTCAGGACATTATTACATAATTAATTAATGTTTCCTCACAGAATTGCCCAGGCATTTCCTTTACAAGTCCCAAGCAATGTTTGGTATACTTTATACGGCTTATAATTATGCTCTGACTTGTAATTGTTATTATTACCGAACTCTGCATTAGCTCTCATACTTCTGCGCAATAAGACTCGGCACTTAAACCTGGACTACTCAGTTTATAATTCCACAAGTGGACGTTGTCATTCCTTTGTTTGGTAGCAATATTCGTAGAATCAAATCATGGTTGTCTGCATGTTATCAACTGCACTCTCTCTCTCTATTCTACCCGTTATCGTCACTTATTCCCAGTGGCACCTGAACCACATTTGAAGTTGGCTTTTACCAATAAGTTAGTCAATGGTCCTGGTGCTCCCGAAGATTTCGCCAAAGCAACCGACCCAGACATTTTCCAGACTAAAGATAGTTGTGGAGCGTCACTTCCTCTATTACATGCTAGGTTTTTATCTGCCAGTTCACTTTCTTAGCACCTTGAAGAGCCCTGCCTTTCTCGCGGGACATGACGTTATTTCCGGCTTGGCCGCTCTAGGTTAGAAGTCATGGATGGTAAGTAATAGACTTCTTCATTTATTAAGTAAAGTCTACTCATTAATTAAGTTTATAAAAATCTTATTTCGATGAGCGAAGTAATTCATATTATCCAATTGTTTAGACTTGGGCGAATAGTATCGATAAAGTCAAATCCTTGTAAAGAAGGGCTGTACTAAATTCAATAATTCCCGGACTTATGACATTTCTAGTTAGTTCCCCCCTTCGTGCAAACTGTTGGTATTCGAAATATGCATAAGGTTTGGAATGAATCCACTGTCTCCCGTTGTTCCCAACGCGCGCCGCGTAAGTAAAATCTGCATATCGTCAGAAATTTGGCGCCCAGCGTTGGGTATTGTCACATGTTTGGCACTTATGCGGGGTATCATTACTTATTCGGCGCCAATGTATGACATACTCACATTGCTCTCATCAGCGACTATCATCTTCAAACAAGTACAAATATAGACATGGGAAATGTTATAAAGTTTTTCAAACTACGATGGTGTAACATAACAGTAATGTGTAGACTGCGGATGTTCATGCTAGGCCACATGGAAAATATCTGTAATACGGTTTCGGGCTTGATAATGCATTGCACACGGTAGGGTGTCTCCAAAATCGTGGTACTACCCAAAATGGGGTGACCCCTAATGCAAAAATAAGCCAGACATGAAGAGCACAACTTTTTCATACGACACTTCGTTGTCAGGAAAATCGAGTTTGAATATTCGTTAAGTACATAGGTACTTAAGTAGCCATAATCTGCTTAGTTCAGCTGAAAACTGGCTTCCCTCGAACTCCATTTTCTTGAGAACAAAGCGTCATATTGTAGTTACTCAAATTGTAGTTACTTCGTTACACTTGCACTTAACGAATACTCAAACTTGATTTTCTCTAAAGTGATTCGCCATATGAAAAAATAGACTCTTTTTCAATTCGGCTTATGTTTATATAAGGTGTAGCCTTACAGGTTGCACCACGATTCTAAAAACCCCAATAACTGAAAAAGTTCTACAAGTCTAGTACCCTTTGAAAGAAACTTTTACAAAATTAATATAAGAAAACGGAACAACTTCATTTAAGGAAGCTGAAAACTATAGGTGCTTTATCTTCCTTCCGTGCGGGGTGGATGTTCTTTTATTTATAAAAAATGTTTCGAAATAGTGTTTCACGGAGCATTGGCTGCGAGCTATTGAAACAAGTGGGTCGGCACTGGTTGGCGCTCATTCCATTTCGACGAGACGTAATGCAACACCAGTGTTCCTCTTGTCCCGCAGCCAAATTGTTTTCCGTTTAGTACTTACAGCAGTTCCCTGCTCAATCGCAATATTATGAACGTGTATTTTTTTTCCATGCTTCATTTTTTTCGGTAACATATGGACGAATCAGTAAAACTCCATTCACTAGGATATTTTTTACTGTATGCATAGGGTTACAATGATTTTTAATCACCAAACCGAGACGTGTACAAAAAGGGTTAGGAAGAAAAATAGAAAGAAGAAAGGGATGCTTTTATTATACTAATTAAAAAAAATATAACATGAATGATACAATTAAAGTACATATAAGCAACAATCTGTTTCAGCGCCAAAGTGTATTATTTGTAGATGAAATTTTTTATAAAAATGTTTCATTATTCTTAGTTGTGTATAGAATTCTGTACGCTTTACAACTGTATCTGTAAGAAAAATATAAAAAAGCGGGACGTGCTTCTTAACCGACCGGGACATCGGAACAGGGGTTAAAAAATGGGACTGTCCCAGTTAAACCTAAACCTATGGTAACCATATTTGGACTCCAAAATCAGAGTGTATTAAGTCACAATTTTCAGGCTTCGGACTAGGTTTTTAAGTTGTAAAATAATTTAGAAGAAATGGATGTAATTCAGCAGGGAGAAACTGAGTAAAAGTAATAATTATTCGCATCTGATCTTTGACTGACAGGTCTTTGAATTGTTCATTTAATTATTGTCGATGATTAAAGATCTCCTACTGAATATGTAAACAAATCTTATATTTTAACACTCATTGCTCCAAGATTAATACACATATAATATTAGAGTATGCGTACTGGACAACTCCAGATAAATCTTTCAATTTCAGGATGTTGAAAAATGACGCCACATTATTTTTATATTTACTGATATATTATTACTGCACAAACACAAATACCAGAAGCTAAAAAAGAAATCAATTTGCATCTTAAGCAAATTGTGAGGCACACCTAACGATATACGCTAATACAATATTCGCCAATCGGCAAGAAATGCGTACCTCTTCCATTACATGCAAGCAACCAGTAACAACAAAAAAAGAAATGGACAGGCTTAATGCAGGTAACCCCTTCGAGAGCATAGAATATGTTAACAGCTGTCGCCAGTGCCGAGGAAATCATTTACACTTTGCACAGATATAAGAGCGCATAATTGCGATTTCGACATTTTGAACGAAAGTAATCACAAGACACTTCCAGCACAGTGTAGGAATAATTAGTAGCGGCACTCCATGTCGGTCCTTTTGGTGTTCGAGGTTACGTGACAGGCGGCCATGTTCTTGGTGCAGTAGCGCGCGTTGTTCTAATTGGTTGTTGCTACGCTTTAAAATGACACTGTGTGGCATAGGTGCGCAAGAGAAACACATATTATTTGTATCATCCGAGATGCCGAGCTCCACCCGATCCTCCACAAACTGAACAACACAGGGGCAAGGGGCTAAGCCTTTTGCGCCTCCTAATGCCACCCAGTCGCCTCGATGCTTGCGTTGTAGCAGTCATAAACATATACGTAATGCCACAGTTGCATAATAAATACATAGGTTTCATCTCTTTCTATCTCGACTTTTCCGTTTACTGCTACGTAACGCGGCAGTCTTAGGAGGTAACAGACCAATAATGGCAGCGTGTTACTGCAAGTGGGACCAGTAATTTCATTGGACGGCATCCCAGATGGTAGAAATAATAGATGCTATGCGGAGAAACTGACGCCATCTTGTCAGTAGTAATATGGGCATGCGGTGTAGCATTTCTCACACTCGATTTTGAGGGAGTGTCGCTACTGATTATTCCTATACTGTGTATCCAGTCACATCCCCCGTACTCTGAGCGCTGTAATTCTCAAGCGTCAGCTAGCGGTATTTTTGTTTATTTAATTTCCAGCGTTACACGTTTCCTTCACATCTTTCGCATTAAACTTTTTGCAGTGAAACGAGCCATGTAACGTATTCTATGTTAAAATGCAGGGAAGAATGTTAGTAATACAAAAAAGAACAAAAATGACAGGGCATACCTGTAGACCTCTCACGGCACACAGCACCGATTGCAAATTTTAGTTCCAATATATTGACATGTTTTGTTCTTGAACGTCGTTGAATAATGAATATGAAAGTGTTTTGAAATGACACTTTAGGAAAGTAAACACAGTTAATTGTATGCAGGCACGAAGCTATTATTAACTAAGCACAATTTAATGTTACAAATCAACTTCTACTTCTCAAATTATTGTTTCCACGCACACGTATGACGTTTAGTTTAGGAAGCTTCCGGCGTCGACAGAAGCCAATTTCACAGTGTACCACGTTATTAATCATAGTCTACACACATATGTATATTGATGTACGCAGTAATGTCTAGTAAGCTGTTTGTAATTGGTATAACGTTTATGTAATTGTTGGACGGTTGGATAATTTATACAGAAACTTGTAAGAATTAATGACACTACTGATGATATTTTAAGAGCAACTCACAAAATTGAAAAGTATTAACTTACTTTTAATTCTAAGATTTCAATCTTTAATAATAATGTATTCGTCAACTTAAAATTAAATCAAAGAAAAGAATAATTTTGAGAATACTTAAATCCATGAAGAGCGCGGTAAAAAAGTTTGTATGTTATACCAATACCAATGTCAGCATCAATATTTACGCATTTTGTTTGTATAATAATTATACATAGGTATTTAATAGAATACATGGTATTCGGCTACTGCATGTAAATACTTTAAGAGGTGGTTACTGATGTGATTCTAAACAACATTTTCCTGTGCGAAAATGCTGGTTGGGGCTCCGTTTTTGAATTATTAATTTATTACATATAACAAAGTGTTTATTGACAAACTTTGTATAACATTCTTCTCTTGCTTTTGCCTGTGGATTGAGACTTCGCAATTTGGCCGTTTAAGTTTTGGACAGCCTGTATAGGAGGGGCTACTATTTTTCTTTGTATGCCTGGAACTCAAAAAGTTCTAAATGCGCCCCTGAATAAAAATTCATCTTATTTCAATGAGAAATGCCTTTCAGTCCTTTCAGTTTTAATCCGAAAGCAGCACATGCAGCTATGGAACATATCGTCGTTATAGTGATAAAATGTATTAAGTAACATTTTCGTGTAAGCGAGTTACAAAGGCCCTCGAACTTATTTTATAATTTACATTTTTATATTCTTTAAATAAAATATTCGAACATAACAAGTTATTTATATGTATATGCTGTCTATACTGTCTAGGAAAATTGTGTTTGTTAAATTATTGTATTAAACTTCATAGTACCTGTTTAAAATCTCATACACTCATATTAAATACTGGATGAGATATAGTTATATCCCAACGCTCCTTTTCAAAACAATAAACATACATATTACATCATACTAATGTGCAAAACATATTTTTAAAATGCGATAACGATATACATATAACTAACAAAAACGTAAACACGATGCTTGGGGTACATCTGTACCCCGTTCGGTACTATTAATGTTGACAAATTTTAGGAACAAAGGAAAATAGCGAAAATGTAGTTAACTAATTTTATTTCTATTACAATGATGCACAAAAACAATTCGATATGTAAGATTTGAACATCTGATTCACAATAGAAGAGGACTTAAGTAATATGAATGAAAATATAACACACTGCACAAGCTCTCAGGTGAATCATGAAAAATATATTAGCGGAGCCTTGATCTTTAGAGTTTCTTTCTGACGATAACATGAAATAAGAAAAGGCGGAGTTCGGTAAGAGAAGCAAGAAGGAAATGGACTGTGATAGTGTAAGTTACGAATAGAAAGTTGAGTTTCGAAAGACCGAGGTTTTCCAGGAAAAGCCAGGGAAATGTAGAAATATTTCATTATTACGTTGTTCTATGTAATTTTGCGAGCGAGCCAAATTCGAGTTCAGAAAGATGACTCAAACCTCAAGGCTCCGGCTCCGTTCACTTCGCTTTACTTCGTTCGGTCGACGTTGGCCCGATTTATCTCCGGCCAATCCCGAAATAATCTTAGATACGGTCTCTCCTCCTCTTACCTCAACGTCTGTCTTCTAAGACCTCGCCTCCTCTTTCTCGTCTTCTTCAACATCGTGTTGTCCGCATTCGTACGACCGACTTTAACGTAATAATAGGTACATCATGGAATTTCAATACAATGAATCACATGCCTTCACTTTTCATAATACGCCCCTGCTTCATTTTTTCATGTAGCATGTTTATATGTTGACCCCAATCATATATAGTACAGTTTTTAAAATGCTATCATTTTTTTATGATAGTTCAGGACACATTGCTTCTCGGTGCGCATTCTCTGAACCGGATAAGTGTAGACCCACGTGTGGACGAGGTTTCGACCGATCTGCACAGCTCCCACTACAGCAGCAACTTAATGTTTGACTGATGTTTGCTAGAAATTCACTGATCATCCCAAAATTCAATAACTTACCAAATAAACTGAACACATCAGAATAAACCAAAATGTACTAGAAATTCATTCAACATCACAAAATTCAGTAATTTACTAAATAAACTTAATACGCCTGAATATATCAAAGCATACTAGTAATTCACTGAACGTATGTTGTCAACATTAACAAATGTTTCGAAAAAGTCAATCGAGAGACCGATACTTCCGGAGGCTTCAAAGGTGAAAGATACTTTAATTAAAGACCTTTATAACTGAAGCTTAAATTACTGAAAGCTTCTATTTAATATTTTCTGAATAATATTAGTTATTATGGATGTTTCAAGTTGTGAGGTGTTGCAGAATGGAGGGCTGATAACAAGGAAGCACAAACGTAAAAATGTCTCGTTTAGTACACATACTATGCCTATGAGTTTTTTTGTTAACGCATTTATCGTATTCGTAAGGTGTGTAAATGAAATTAGAGCTGCCTTACTTAACTAAATTAATAAACGAATGAATTCGTTTCTCCTGTATGTAATTCGAACAAACGAATGAGCTCGTTCACCCCCTACTTCCAAAAATTCGTGCTCGTATGTCCAAAGGAATGTTAATTTGGGCTTGAATTTTGCCGAAGTGGGGGGCAAACGAGTATTCCTTCGTTTGGTCTAAACACGTTCTGCGTGACGGGGGGTTCGTGCGCGGACGTGTCAATGACATTTAAAAATCATTCAGCGTACGCGAAGAGGAAGTTTATTTCAGTACATAAGGTGGTTTATGCAGATGCGTTTCCATTAACGATACTTACCAGCAGTTCAATACTAATTTAGTTATTCAACAATGTACAATTGCGTTAACCCTTTCGTAACCAATAAGACATTCCATTAAGTTTTCAGATTATTGCTGATACAGCAGACTGTGTTTTTTTCGACACACATGTTTCGCTTGAGCACTTGAACTGTGTGTGACGGGGTCAAACTGCGTTTTTCGACTTGAAATTATTTTAATGTTCATTAAAAACGCTTCAAAGCGTTTTGTGTGGTATCCACTCCTGCTTTGATAAACATAAGAATTCAATTTTAACATGCTTAAACAGCCATTTACATAAACAAACCAGTTTTTCTAGGTATATCTGTTATAAAAATTCTCGCAAGTATTGTTTTCCAATTCGTGGCGCTAGAAATTTCTGCAAGACTTTTCAGAAATTATTAAATGTTGAATGAAAACGATTACCGGGTGACCACATTCATCCTGAAAGCCCTGCCGTCCAATAGCAACGTGCAAATCAAGAGGAATATTATTTGAGTGTTCTATCTTCAGGAAATATAAATATATACAGGCTGTTCGGCTACTGCATGGCAATATTTTAAGGGGTGATGTTTGAAGTGATTCCGAACAATGTATTCCTGAACGAAAATGCCGGTTAAGGCTTCGTTTTTCAATTACTAACAAAAAACACAGGTCAATCAGAGATCGTGGTACGCTAAATCGCGGCCGTGAGCGTCCTCTCGGCCGAGCACATGCTTTAATCGGTCAGTGTTTTTCGTTAATAATTACAAAACGAAGTCTCAACCAGCATTTTCGTGCAGGAACACGTCCACAATCACTTCAGCAATCACCCTTCAAAATATTGACATGTAGCCGAACACGTTCTATACTAAATTGTAACTGTATGCCAGGTGCCAGGTATATCAATCTCTTGATAGACATTTAATTTAAGACTGTACACGCTGATAATTGTACCATTGTGACATCTCCACCCCTATACACCTGTGTAAATAAATGTAATCCTTGTAGCCGCTAATGATCTAGTTGTTAACGCGACCTTTATAAATAAATAATAGTAAAGGACGAATGTCAATTCAGCACCAATTATAAAAATTCTATGTTTTGTACTATACTGAATGAACAAAAAAGTATTAGACAGAAAGTATTACAATCACAAATGGGTGTTAATTTAACGCTATCTGTTATTGTGTGAAGGATCCTACGATACGAGAAACAGCATCCCCTTTTTAGATTATTTTAGGTTTATATTTCATCATTTGGTATTCAACACCCCTAGATCTTACGCACATTGTAATGTATGTATGTATGTATGTATGTACATGACATTTATTTTGTTTTATAATTAATTAAGCTCTTCCAATGTTCATAATATTTACGCATAGACCTATAGCTAGTCTCGTAGACAAAATGGGTCACGTGACAGTATCCCTGGTAGCTAAGCTGTTCGGACAAGATTTTACCAAAGCCTGTTACAACGTTTTGTTGGCAAAGTGGTTGCGAATTCGATACATTATTTGATACTTTCGATGACGTTAATAAATTGACAACAAAAATATAGCGGAGCCTGTTGAAATAAGTTGCGAGCAAATTGGCGATTAGGTTATATTACAAATGTTGCCGTCAAATGGCTGTCGATTGGCACGTAACTGGTTCGACCTGGCTATCAGGGATGTAAGTAATATCATTTCTGGAAATAGAGAATTAATTCGCAGAGAAGGGATGCAGTATGTTTTTACATCGACTTTTGATCACTCGTAGATTTTTTATTTTTGCATGTATTGGTTTTACATTATAGGTGGCCGGCAATAAACATCAGTAAGGCATCCACCGGCGTCACAATCTTATTTTACCGAGCAGTTGCGCAACCAATCTATTTTCACACATTCCAAATTCCGCTACCGTCTACGTATTCATAGTATTTTCTATCTGGTCTAAGACAATGCTGCTATAGTAATTTGCGGTAAACGTCCTGTACATTCAGCTAACTTCCAAGATAATCAAATGCATTAATAATTTCGTACATTTCTTTCACTTATCTTTCCGTTTTCTTAGAAGGGCGTTTCTTGTATTTTGATAATATAATGATAAATGACATAATAGAATATAATGATTTTAGCCAAAATGTTTTATCAGTCTATCCAATAAAATTTGCGTTCCTGCAAAAATAATAAATAATTGATACTATATTCAATTTTGCACAATATTCTAAAGACATTATTGTTATCCAACACTTATTTATTATTCCATAGTTTTCTATACATATCTATACACTCTGTGCTCCAACTATCTGTGCAATATAGCCCCGACATTGTAGTGCAGCGGAAAGGATGAAAAATCAGTTTTTCCGAGAACGAAGGTCTACTTTCTTCACGGCTATGCTATGATTCCGGGAAGACGTTGTGTGTGCTTGTATTCAATATGTGAATTATTCGTCACATTTCTACGATCAACTTCAATCTAATACATATGCGATGAAAATATTTGCACTCAAAAGAATTGGTTATTATTCGTGTGCACGTAAGGGAATCGGAGTGCACGAAGGTTATTGCTGGACGGATACTAAAGCGTATGTTTACCTTATACCGTTTGCTGTGTCTGACTATAGAACGACCATAACTACTAGTTACAGCCGCACATGTAGTATTCGAGCATTCAAAGGAAAACTTTTGAATCGTAAGTTGCAAAATAGAAGCGCAGTTTTATGACTTGCATAAATGTAATAAAAGTGATAATTGTTTATTCTAAACAAAGCATTAATCTATGAACTGTTTAAAAGAAATTAACTAGTCATTTGTATTGTGAATATTTTGCACGTGACGATTTATTCAGAAATCCTTCACATTTGCAACTCCCGATTACATTTTTCATAAAAATACACTACCAACTTTGAGTTTTTTAAAATGTTTTTGTTTGTTCATTTGATAGTTTCAGAGCTATGCAACTGCTTTCGCATGTAAAAAATAATCAGGGGCCGCAATTCTTGCAGCTAAGAACACAGAATATAGTTAGAATTACAGTTACATGAAAAGGCAATTTTTGCCATACATTGGAGCTGACGGGTTTTCGTACCAAGCCCTTCAATTGTATTGTGAATTAAGTTTTACAAAAGTTAAATGACATTACATTTCGAGAGTCCTGCTTTTAATACCAATTCTTCCAAAACTCTTTATTATTCTTAATTCAAAATACTCCCTTTAAGATAATGGTAAAATAATATAACAAAAACTATTTTCAATACGATTGCTATTATTGTTAATCAAGTGGACACAAGATAAAGTTTATTATATGTTACCGCATGTTACTTTTACTACATGTTAATGAATTTCCGAAGTAATGAACTAATCATCATAAAGAACTGTTTAAGTTAGGATAGAATTATTAGTAATATCTAATGAGTGTCCTTTGGACACAGTTCGACTATAGTTAAAATAAACTCACTGGTTGGCTATATCTTTAAAGTTTGTTTGAAACATCAGAAACACTGAAGACACAATAAAATGAACGTTCTATCAGTTTCAGCCCCTTGTGAATTGTTTTAATAAATATGTTGTTTTTAATAAAAGCATCTTCGTTCTGTTGTCTTCCGTATGCCCATTTGTAAGGCGTATTTCCTTTTAGATGTTTCTGGAATTAAAACTTGTGTCCAGTAAGTGTAAAAATATTAAATTTGCAGCATTTGACACATTAATATTATCCATGTAAAATGTTCAATAATACGTCATTTGTTGAAATGAAAACTCCTCATGTAGTTATTACTAATACAATTGTAAGCAATAGTAGTAACAATTTTATATTATAGATACGTTACGTCAGGAACATAATAATTGCGTTTCACATGTGCGAAGCAACTTATTCATGTAATATTATGCTTCGAATAAGTCAGCCGACGCAGAAACAACAGTTTCCATTTACAGATTCTAGGTCAAGCTTTCCCCCGCGTGGCTTGTAGGATGGCTGGGGTATTTCTTCGCTTATAATTTCACGGATCTTCCCAAAGTGAGCATTTCATTCGTGCATATGCACAAGTAAAAGGGTTAGCTATACTTCAATTATCTTTACACTTTGTTACGAACTTTGAAAATTTCAATGGGATAGAAGTGATTTTAGTAGCGAGGAGAAAGCTAATAACATTTTACATACCACTATCGCTTCTGTAGTGTTTAATGTTATAGGATTACGAAGAATCTATATTAAGGAGTTTGTAAACTTGAACAAGATTTCAAACGCGGTTCTTCATTAACAAATGAGTGAAGAAATTTTACACATTACCTCTTTAAAATAAGAGATTATCACTGATAGTAAAATGCTACTGTTCATTTTGTGGTCTTTATAAAAGTAAAAGTGGAGAAGTCTGCAGAGTTTTTGTTCATGAAAATACAATAAAATACATGAACATTCAGGAATTAATATCTCGTAGCTAAATCATGATGCGTATTCATATCCTCGATGTTTAACATTTAAGATATTAGAAAGACCTGGCAGAGGTGAAAGACCATTCGGCAGGGCTGATTAAACAACAGATAAAACAGAAAATTGCTTACTTACTCAAATAAAATGTTGCTATGAAATGCCTAATGTTTACTGCATATTTCAGGAGAAAAAGAATGTTCCTTACCGCGGAATAAACAAGCAGGAAAATTGTCACTTTTCCTTCGGTACATGTTCAGATTATCAAGGAACTGGGAAATCGGCTTGATTTATTCGAACGTGTCCGCAGCAGCTATCATCGAGCACGTGCGTCTTCCACGTGTACCAGTGATCTTGATGTATACCAAAAAGTTGGTGGTTGCAGCGGACAGGGACGTCCTACTCGTACACGGAAGCCGGGCACGAAGTGCTTTCACCTCAGGGGGATTCCTTTACAAAGAAACGGGATCAGGACTTTAAGGACGAAGCTCGAGGCTGGTCCGCGTGCGGGAAGAGAGGAAGGAAATGAACATGCCAGAAAACGAGCCCGCTGAAGGTAATTCCCTGTCTGTTTCCCTTAAACTTCTATTTTCATCTCACTCGGCCGATCGAGGCGGCTGTAGCTTTCCGCGGCCACCCCTTGTCACACTTTTGGTATCATCTCCACCTAAAAAGGTAGATTGGCCCAAGAACTAACGCGATTTCTTATTGGACCAGAGAAGCATCCAATCCTCAGGCTCGTTATATTCTAGGATCACGTTGCACGCGCTTATATTGGGAGCCCCCGCTCGTTTCCCCGACAGAACGGCTCTCTAACGTAAGTGCAGAACGTCGGTGCTCGATCTGATTGTTAGCTTTTTTTTTCTCTCTTTTCTTTCGATTAACATTAACAACGTCGGCGCCCCTCGAACGGTGAAGGAAACGGGAGACGCGTACGTAGGGAAGTATAAAAGGGCGAATGGAAGACTCCTAAAAGGAGTAGAGAATACAAAGAGAGCAAGGAAATCGTGACTGTGAGAACAGCCTGGGGAATTATTATCAGGACTTGTTGATTCCCAGCCTGGGCCGATTTCGCAGTGTCAAGTGATCTTTTCAATCTCGCAGACCGACCCCCTTTGCTAAGGACTCGTTAGGTAAAATACGAAGTGCGGTTCATCGTTTCGGTAATCATTTCTCCTCTGAAATAGAGGAACGGTTGTGGATACCACCGTTCGGATCACGTCAGTGACTTCTCCAGCAGGAAAGCCTCAATCGTGTGACTGACATCGTCTTCGAGGTGCAATCCTTATCTTATTGCTAAGGAACTGATATCGTCTCGAGGCAGGAACAATCTTGTGCGCGCTCCTCCTTCTGGTGTACGGAACAGTGCTCTTCCTTCCCCCCCTCGAGTTCTCACCGCATCCTCCTCGTTCTTGGCACGCGCAATCGTGAACAGGGGCGCAACAGTGGGGCTCTCCGGGTAGCGCGAGTTTGAACTGCCGCGGCCGGTGACGTCATTGGTGATCACGTCCGGAAGCTAGTGCGACATTACGGTGTTTTCAAACGGGAGGAGACCCTTCCGGGTGGCCATTTTCTCATTTTTACATCGTGCAATACAAGGCGATTTTTATTCCCTGTCTCGACAACTCTGCCATCGTTTGCGGATCGACATAGTGCGACACGTAGAAGTTACAAGTTCCATTGAAATTGCGAGGAATAAGTTTGCAATACCCTATTCTCATACTTTTCCTACGCCTGAAAAACGTATCATTTCCAATTGCTCGCGATAATCATTTTTCCCCTAGGCTCAGAGATTCCCTTCGTTAATCTTTTCCACCGGATTAGCAAACCTGTTCATTTGTCGAAGAAAAGTGATTCTTCATACGCGTGAACCTTGGATGGAATTAAAAACATCGAGGTGTTGTGCGCGCCATCTTATTTCCGTTGTGCAGTACTAAAAGCACATTGCTTTTTTTGGACGGGCTCAAAGTATGGTGTCTCGTTTCAATGACTAGATTGATTCCCTATTTTTAACCGAGACTTTTAACCCGCTTCATTCTACACGGATATTTGCTGGATATCTTCTGTCGGTTTTACCCCACAAAAGGATGGACGTCGTCACTTCCCTTGGATTGATACCTCGTTTTCTCTTACGTCTGAACTGAAATCCGTTTCCCTCGATCGCTTTTTATTTTTAGTTCCCATCGTGCTCGAGCTTCTTCTGTTTCTCCTTTTTTGAATGTTTCCACGTATGAATGTAGTTTCGCGCAAGCGTTGGCTTCTTCCATTCGTCCGTTTCGCTTAGATCCCTCATTGAAATGAATAAAACGAGGGAACGCATAAAATGGTTGTAAACAATATACATTGTACATTGCAAGTTAATTAGGGAAATTAATCTGTAATTTTATGATCTCCCTTTTTCTTATTCTCTTTGTTACATTAGACTTTACTGCTGCGTAATTTCCTGTTAGTTACCGAGGCACAATGTTGTTACGCAATATGCATGTAGCAGCTAACTACGTACTAGGAGTTTCAACAATTTAAAATAGAATTTTCTTATTTTTTCAAACCTTTGCAAAGATCGTTAAGAAGAAAACAAATTTTGAAATTAAATATATTTCAATTTTTTTATACGAAAGAAGTGGAAACGCGTAAAATGCTAAGGAGCTAACATGATAATAAATAAGTGACAATGTTTATGACACCGATTTATGTTAAAATTTGAATATCATGCAGTTGAACGTATTCTTCGAATTAATTCTTTATTGTGTTTAGATTAAATAAGCAATTGACGGTATTACTTAAAAAGATTGAAATACGCTACAAAAATAATTAAAAACTATTTAATTTGACAAACATTCGAAATAACTCCAAGGTTCCAATAATTATCACCAAGCTTAATTAGTGTTACTATTTTTCAAATTGGGCGTTGTTTACATTTACAAATACCGAACCACTATAATGTCAGTAGATAGAAAAAAAGAGAACAAATATTTGAACAATTTTATTCATTGAAGGGTTGAATGCAAGAGTAACGTGACTCCATTTTTAAACTAATTTTACAGGATCTAAAAAACCTGTTTAAAATATATAAAAAATATCAATTTTGATAAAAATTGAAGCTGCTAGGCTGTTGTATCCAACCCCTCAACTTCTAAATTTACAGTAACCGAGCACAAACTAACCATAAAAATGCTTTCAAACACTGTCAATAAGATTCATTTCCTTTTAAGTACAGTTTCGCGTAAAAAATAATTTCGGGAGGAGCATGTTTAACGAATGGTGGCTGCTTTTAGCGCCACAGTGGCAGCGGCGATGCACTCCGCGTGGTGGTAGCCTAATAATAACAGGGCTGATTGTTTGTAAAATAGGGCCGCCCAGAACGTGCCGCCAGAAGTAGTCCGTCCGCCGCCGAGATCTCCGAGGAACGAGAATAAGAGCGAAGAAACGAACTGACTAGGAAGTTTCTTCCCACCCTGCGATACGTGGGAAAACGACGACGTAGAAGGCACGTAGACCTTACTGGGAGCGAGAGGAGAACGCTAAAGCAGAGATTCGATATCATCTTGGTGAAGGAGAAATAAGCAAAGATGCCGAAGCCGAAGCCACAAGAAGGAGAGGATCCCGATCCAACCCCGTACCTCTTCGTCTCCCTTGAGCAGAAGAGAATCGATCAGACGAAACCGTACGATGCGAAAAAGGCTTGCTGGGTGCCCGACGAGAAGGAGGGCTACCTTCTTGGTGAAATCAAGGCAACCAAGGGTGATGTCGTTAGCGTTGGATTGCCTGGCGGCGAGGTGATTTATTTTTTTCCACTTTCTGAACTCCCCCTACCATATTCAAGCTCTTTGGATTTCTGTCAACATTTCTAACGAGAGGCAATCCATTTTTCCTTCCGCGAATGTTTTCGAACTACTTAAAATAGCGTTATACTTAAATCTCGCATTTTAAGTAAAATCAATTAACCGGTATCTTAACTAATGAAGGTTTTTAAGCTTCGCGGATCGAGGAATCCATGTCTGCGTAGTTTACAATTTTTGTCGATTTCAATTGAACATTGAGCGGCTCGTGCGTGGTAAATAATTTGAGAATCGAAATGACATGACGTTGCTTCCCCTGTCGTACTTTTTTCTCCGTCGCCTAAAATGGACAGGGACGTGGCACCGGTACGGCAGAGGGCAACCTATGTGTAAAAAAGAAAGCAAAATGCCAGAGTTTCGTCGTATCGGCCTCTATTTTTGGAGGAGGTTAAAAACTGATCGGTAACTCTTAGTGTTTGCTATCACCCAACATTCCATCATACGATTGGCCCGCTTCTCTTTTTGTACGATACAAAAATAAACTGCGACGGAAAACACCGTGGCTGGGAAAATGGATCCCACTCATGACCCTTTCGATCAGTTCAAAATGCAAGTCATATCTTTTAAATTAATAATTCCATTCATTATATTATTCGTCGCTCATGTTTAAAAAATGTTCATTATTTAGTTCGAATCAAATATTGTGGAATAACAAGTTCTTTGAAAAGTACTTCAATTTTGATTTAATTGACCGAGATGTTCTAAGGAGCTTGGGCATAATATAAATAGACAGGGGCGTGTCTAACATACGTATCTCTCTCCGGCTTTTTCTCTGCATTTTTCGCGATCGGTGGCAACGGTTATTTTTGCTCGGAGCCGGAACATAACTAGAAAATGCCACGGTTCTACATGTTGGATTACATAATGGTTCAGCAAACCCTGGCTTCTCTTCGTCAACCGATGCTGAAATGCTATTGTTAGCACCGGCGCAACCATTGGTAATAATAAATGGAAACGTCACTTCACGAAACGCGGGTCGAAATATTAATAGAACACCGAGAGGGAAGCGCAGAGGGAGAGAGAGAGAGAGAGAGAGAGAGAGAGAGAGAGAGAGAGAGAGAGAGAGAGACATGTATGAATATGTGTATGGAACCGAATAAGATTAAGTGATCGAAAAGTGCATTTGCATTTTTTTAAAAGTTACATGCCTCGAAAGGAATACTTTTGATAAATTATTATTTTTATTAAAATGTTAGCTCTAACAGCCCAGATAGCCAACCTAATCGCCAAATTGCTCGCAACTTGTTTCAACAGACGCGGCTATATTTTTGTTGTCGA
Organism: Holcopasites calliopsidis; assembly: GCA_023838395.1. Lineage (NCBI taxonomy): Eukaryota > Metazoa > Arthropoda > Insecta > Hymenoptera > Apidae > Holcopasites > Holcopasites calliopsidis. The sequence goes on from JALHAQ010000008.1 coordinate 5,006,386, forward strand.
TTCATTAACATCATAAAATATATCAAATACTGTATCGAATTTGTAGCCACTTTGTCAACAGAACTTTATAGCAAGCTTTGGCAAAACCTTGTCTGGACAGCTTGGCTATCTGGGAGTACGCTGCATTTAGTCGAGCTCGCATCATACGTAGCATAGTTTATTCCTATTTCATTTTATGTAGGAAATTATGTATTCCAATCTTAATTGACATTAGTCAAATAGTATGGCTATTGATGTGACAGATATTATTCGAAAAAATGTGAAACGCAAAATACTTTTCCTTGAGAAATTTTTGAGGGGTTTGAAGGGAAGTCGTATTGTAAGATACAATAGAATCGAGCGAAATTTACGAAAAGACATGCCCGTGCAGACGAAGCAATTCCACAAGAACCAGCTGTCCCAAGTGAACCCGCCGAAATTCGAGAAAATGGAAGACATGGTCGACATGACATTCCTAAACGTGCCGTCGGTGTTACACAACTTGAAACAGCGTTACTATAGCAACCTTATATACGTAAGTGTGTATTATTCTGCTATCACTAACGAACGCATCTTTTTTTCCGCCGAGACAGACCAAGGACTTCAAAAAGGATCAGCTGCAACAAGTAAACCCGCCGAAATATGAGAAATGCGAAGATATGTCAAACTTGACTTATCTCAACGATGCTTCGGTCCTTCACAACTTGAAGCAACGTTACTACGCTAAACTTATCTACGTAAGACTCTTCTTGCTCGGGAAAATTGCTTATCCCGGTGATTTCCAACGTTTTGAGTTTCATCCCTTTTTACGGACAACACTGTGCAACAAATTTCAACTTTTTTTTTGCAATATACATTAGGTGGCCCTCGTAGAATTTAGCGCCCTAAATAGGAATCCTGCACGTGATGCAGCAATTCTGCTTCGGGATTCGTATTCAGAACGATGAACTCTATAAGGATCACCTAATGCGTATCGCAGATCAAAATTCGTTTTGGACAGTGTAGTCAACGCGGGAAACGTTGGACAAAGCACTAGGACGTGCCACCGCGTTTTTCACGAGCTCTTGCCCCGCGGTTCTGCTTTAAACTGTTCTTTGGATAAAATTGCATGTCAGAATCTGGGGACATTGCCCAGAGTTCTGATAAATTACATATCTACACACCTGAATTTTATCCACTACACATCCATGATGCTACGTACCTTCATGGATCTTTTAATCCTGAAGTATCTTTTCCTAAGCGCATGAAGTTTGTTAGTATGAAGACGTCGGCTGAGAAAACACTTGGACGTGTAGCGACGTTCTTCGTCATCTTTTTTATTGCTATCGTTATTTTCTGCTTTTTCAAGAAAAGTGAAAAGAACGAGAGGGACTGATTCTACTAGGTCTCCGTTTACGATTGCCGTGACATCGATACCACGCAGATACGTGTGCGACGGAAGTCTTGTCTCAGGACACAAGCACTTGTCGTTGTTTTGTTTACATTTTCAGCTAACATTTGCTGTATACATGTACCTATATGCATGCTTTCAGTTCGAAGATCAGTGTTGTCGATTTTGCAATGGACACAGAAAGCTACTTTGTTCTTGATTCGTATATTATAGTATACATTACAGTTGCAACAATTTGCATATGCATATGTGTTGATAATTCGATACCATTGATTTTCAGTTGATGTAAGATCCAAATTCTAACTCGTCATGCACTACAAATAAATATATCCATATGTGTCAAAAAATTCTAAAACTAAAATATGAAGCACAAGTTCAGTGCGCCATTTTAGAGTGAAAGCTGTCAGAAAAGTGTTGACGAGTTTGAATATGTCTGTATTGTTTTATGTATTTTAAAGAATATTTATCATGTGTGACGTTCTCTGGTAAAAAAGTCCTCGTGTTTTTTTATAAGCAAAAGCATACTTTTTGCAATGAGGTCAATGCTAATCTCTTAGAACAATTACTGACTTCACAATTCGCTATTAAAGTCACGTATATAATAAAAGTAGAGGATTATTTATCACATTAATAGAAATTGTGGAATACCATAAATGACAAAATCGACCACCAGATTTTAAGATGTAAATGGGGTGTTTCCTTCTGTTTTCTTCCCAAAAGGAAATCTGCTGAAAACAAGACAAACCCCTATGGAATGCATAACTGAAGATGTATTTCTCACGAACATTCGTATTCGCATGTTAATCTTTTTTTTACCAGAACAGATCGCATGTCCAACTCTCTGTTATCAACTTTGTCGCTACATATTTTAATGAAGCTTTCTTGCTGGGATATTTTTGTCTACAACGATTACTTGTTGTTTCCAGACCTACTCTGGCCTTTTCTGTGTAGCCATTAACCCCTACAAAAGATTCCCCGTATACACCCAAAGGTGCGCCAAATTGTACCGAGGTAAAAGGCGTAATGAAGTGCCACCGCACATTTTCGCCATTTCTGATGGAGCATACGTCAACATGCTTACCAGTAAGTATATTACGGTTGTAGAAATAATTGCTCCTCTTTTCTTAGCAAAACGAAGTGTCCAAGTGAATAGAAACATCTCTGTCTTACAAGGAAACATACCGAAGTGACAACCACCAGTTTCGATGAAATTTAAATATGATGTGGTTCTCATAAAAATATTTGACACGTATTTCTTTTATCGGCAATCGCGCATGTTAAAGGGGTGAAAATCGCCCCCAAAGTTGAAGTTGCTAAGTCGCTTTCGACGAATATGTCAAAAACTGCAAGAGATAGAGCAGCTGTGTAAATAGATGAAATTTGTATTTCATAACGACGAATTTAATGCGCGATTGCCGATGAAAGAATACGTGTCAAATATTTTTATGAGACCCACATCATCTTTTAATTTCATCAAAATCGGTGATTGTCACTTCGGCATGTTCCCTTGTTAGATCAGTTCAATATTTGGACAAGGCTCTTCTAAATCCAAAAATTATGGAGCTTTCTAAACTTTGCGCGTTTATGCGACGCTATTGTTTCCTTCTTACTCATTAATTTACGTTGGTAAGAAACTAAATTTTGTTGCGAGATACGTTAAGCGGGAGAGCCGCATCGAAGAATGCTAAAGGATAGAAAATTTCACTGCTACACTTTCCTTTACAGACAGTGAAAATCAATCTATGTTGATCACTGGTGAGTCTGGTGCCGGAAAAACTGAGAACACGAAGAAGGTAATTGCGTACTTCGCCACTGTCGGTGCCTCGACCAAGAAGGCTGACGATGCCAACCAGAAAAAGGGTTCCCTCGAAGATCAGGTCGTCCAGACTAACCCTGTCCTGGAAGCGTTCGGTAATGCCAAGACCGTCCGTAACGACAACTCTTCGCGTTTCGTAAGTTTACTTTACCATATTTCGATTAGAAAGTATAATTAAATCCTTGCAGTAATTTGTATAACTTATTGAACCTGATACTCTTGCTGTACATTTCCACCTTGCATTATTGTTACCGCCATAAAATTTTAATCAAAACCTTTGCGTTTTTCTGTTATCGAACAGGGTAAATTCATCCGTATTCACTTCGGTCCCTCTGGAAAACTGGCTGGTGCTGATATCGAGACCTGTAAGTCCCTATACAATTGTTTTAACAAATTATCGTGTATATAAGTGCGATTGCACTTTGCAAGCTGCACAGAGCTGCCTGGGGCTTGTTAAACAACGTAAAACTTTGCAATTTTTCTCTATCTTTAATAGCAACGGAGTTGTAGTTCATCCTATGTAAACAAATTAATTTGGATAGAAACGCAGTTGGCTTCGATCGTTAATGCTGTATTTATAATATGTTTAGTTTGCTCTTACTTCCTCTTGCATCATTTGTAAATATATATACATTTACGCATATATGTATACATGTCGTGCATCGTACGGATACAGCTGCATCACAACTTATTTTTGGGTTATAATAACCTAATCAAACCAAATACTAAACGCGCACAATAATTTCATATTAATTTTATAACATTTCCCACATTTCGTTTTTCTGAACACGCTTATCTTCTCTCGTGTAGATCTATTGGAGAAGGCTCGTGTCATCTCGCAGCAAGCTCTGGAACGTTCCTACCACATTTTCTACCAGATGATGTCCGGATCTGTTCCTGGCTTGAAGGGTAAGCCCATTCACTTCATAACTTGGCGGTTACACTATACACAAACATAAGTTACCTATAATTTAGTTACGCAAAGTAGATTTTTAAGCAGCTGTCTATGCGGCGAGTCGAAGATTATCTTTAGGACAAAAAAATAATTTCTGGTTTTTTAAATTATTTCTCTTTATAAGGAGTTACATGTTTACACATAGCTACGTTTCATACTACAGTTTAGAAAAGCCATCGGAATCGCAAGGCTCCAGATAAGAACGGAATGTGCAAACTTATACTTTCAGCCTACCGAAGTTAACGTGAATCTCGAATTAGGTAAAACAGTTTGCGTTGCCTGTAGGTACCAATACCGTTGCAGGACAAATCCTTTCATCGAAACCCAATCCTTTCCTACTTCTCCCTGTACTCCATTTCGAACCGAAAGCATAAAAGTAAAAAGAAGCAAAAGCGTCAGATTGCAGCAGGATGTGAGAATCATCAACAGGCGTACAATTTGAATCGCATGACGTACAACACGGCACATGGACCGTTACGGAGTCGTCCTTTCCTTTTCTGCCGGATTTCTCACTTGTCTGATCCTTATTCCATGTAGAAATGTGCTGCCTCTCGGACAACATCCACGATTACTACTTCGTCTCTCAGGGCAAGACCACGATCCCAAACGTTGACGACGGCGAGGAGTGTGGTTTGACCGACGTAAGAACCTGACGTACAATGCCAGGGCTACGCATCCCTCACTTGACCCCTTCATCCTGCCCCCGTTGCTACACCTGCCGCCGACTCTCTTTATGGCTTCTTATTTTGTCATTTCCTTCTTTGGTTTCTCATGCCCAGTTTCTCTTGAGTTTCTTTGGTTGTTCGTTGTTTGTAGAACTAGGGTGGACAGAGTATATAATTTTGATGTTTACGAACGAGAGAAGTACCAAGGCTCCCCTTTTTCAGTCCATTTCTGCTCTTTGAGTAATGTTTGCGTTTTCAATACATTGCACGTGAGGACACAGTCAATGGCAGCGTTGGTACTTCTCCAGAATTAGACTCCTGTGTTACCCTACAAGAAGGTCCTCCTCCAGAACGGGACTTCTCCAAATTTTTCATTGAATATCCTACAGTCAGGACAAAAAAAAAGTGTTAAAACGGTATTTCGGAGAGCTGTACCGCATATTGTCCTGAATAATGTGATCACCCTCTAGAACTATGCATACATTCCTAAATTGTCAAGCGTTTTCTGTGGACAAATTTTTAGTACATCTGCCGAAATGCATTTCTGATTAGTAACGAACGGGAGACTTTGTGAAATAGGAAGACAATTTGGGAAACGTATTCTCAGAAACAACTGCTATAGGACAAGTTGTTCAATTTAATTCCAATACTCGACTAGGCGATTTTTTTTTTGACGAAATCGTCCGGTTTAATTAGAAGATCACGTATATAATTTGAAGCTTGTAGATACATTCCGAAGGAAAGCCACTAAGAAACATGGCACCCTCACTTGTGGTTAATACACCCGCATGTTTTTGTTTTCTTTTTGACCGTCTGTAGAAATGTTGCTGCTGTCCAACAACATCCACGACTACTACTTTGTGTCGCAAGGCAAGACGACAATCCCTGGTCTTGATGACGGCGAAGAACTTTTAATTACCGATGTAAGTGCTTCCCTGTGACCGGTCAAGCACTGTTTTCCACTGTTTCCGGGATTGAATCGTTCGTTTGGCATAAGAGAATGACGCAGAATTGATCTTGTCTTTTAGAATGAGATTTTGGTAAAAGTAAATGCAATTAACGTCACAATTTCTGTCCATATGATTGAGAAATAGAGGAAAATTGCAAGTTGCTGGCATTTTGTTGCGTTTCGTATGTTAAACACGAACGATTTTGTCCTGAAAATAGTTACTCACGCCTTTTATACTTCTTCATGTACAGTACTAGTAATCTACTTTTTTCTAGGGAAGCGAGACACTCTATTCGAGCTTCCTGTCGTTATTGTCTGTGGTTTTAAGCAATAGTGACATTTGCGCCAAGATTTCTGTCTGCCCTGTATTCTATCTCTTGCTCTTTCTATCTCTGTCTCTCTGTCTATCTATTTCAGCTCATCAGTGCCTTATCTTTAAAATGTAACCAATTCATATTCTCTTTAACAGCATACACGATATCGTTGTCAGCAAGAACGGCCGCAGCAGGAGACCTATCGTTCTTTCGCTTTTAATTCTCTTATCTATTCTCGCCCTCGATGTTCTTTACTTCTTTCTCTTTTCCTCCTATCTCTTCTCTCTATTGCTATTCTTCTTTCAGCCTCTTCTTTCAGCCTGTCGCAAATCATTTGCCCGTTTTTCCTCTTTCACGCGCAACTTGCGATTGCTCGCGATTGTGACTGAATATCGGTAGAATTTAAAGTAACTAATACATTAGTCGAGACTATCGAAAATTGTGGGCAATCGCAAGTAGTAGTGTCAGTGCTACGGCGCTCGTAAAGCAGGCAGCTTAAGAATCAAACAAAATAATGCAGAATTAACCCTGCTGAGCAACCGGATCGGGGACTATTGGTACATTAGCCAGGGTAAGACCAGAATTCCGGGAGTCAACGACGCCGCGGACATGGAAGAGACGGACGTAAGTCCAGCTCCAGGGTGCAACAGAAACCTCGGCGAACTTTCGATCACCTTGCCGACGACTTTGAATCAGGAACGTACTATTCGCTCCCAGAACAAAGTCTCCTGTAAGGAATGCGGGTCTGATTGGTCAACATCCATTAGAGCCGAATTCGAAGCAGTTAGATATTTGCATCGCTCACGTATATTGATAAAGAAAGTGTACGTAATCTATCATGTCCGAGCTTCTGGCGTACACGCGGGGAACGCTGCGTGCGCTTCTTACCCCTGTGCCGTCTCAGTAGACTTCATTCTGGAGGCGAATAGTACAAGTTCTTCGAACAAAACTTCCTCTTGCTTACCCACTTTCCGTTTCGACGAGGGTAAGCTACTAGAGAGCAAGGTGATGGAGACGTTGGGCCGAGGTTTTCACCACCCCCTCGCGCCCCGCCTGCGAAAGCTTCCTGCCGCCGCAATCGGGGCGCGGGGAGATTGGGGGAGAAAGCTTTCATTCGAAGTAGTTTGACTCGAGATGAAGAAAGTCGAGCCCCCAGCGTACCCGCTCCCCGATCAGCTCCGACTCACTTGTCACTCCTACTGCGCCAGCGCTTTGTCTCTCGTCCGTAGCTGCTGGAAAAGAACAAACCAAGTCTTCATCGATCGAAATCGATTCCTGGATCGAGTCGTTCATCTGCAAGAAATTGTCGAATCCTGCAAAATGGGAATAGAATTCCTTGAGAGTTCCCTTCACTTTTGATGCGAGAAAGTCCATTCACCAAAAGATTTTCTTTTTAAGGAACATGGTTTACTTAATAAGATTCTCGCAGACTGTTTAGGAAGTATGAACATCGGATAATTCCGAACCGAAGCTGGGTCGAACTATAAACTGTTTTCTTCGAAATGCTTCGCAGATATGTGTATGTTGTCCAACAACATATACGACTATACCAACGTATCTCAAGGAAAAATCACGATCCCCAACGTCGACGACGGAGAGGAATGTACACTAACGGACGTAAGTCCTCGCAACATAGATTCGGGAACTGATAGCATTCCCCCTACATAATTGTCCGTTCTGTCATTCAATCTTCCATGTCTAGTCTTTTCATGAACGTAGAGACCTCTCCCCTCTTTGTAAATGACGAAGTGAATGATTCCCTAGTTGAATCTCTGTTCTACCGTAGATAAAGTCATGAAATAGTAACGAATTTTAGTCGATTTACCTTGGACTCTATATTTTGCTTTTCGTTAACCCTTTCGTTACGGCAGTCCGCTCGGCCGGAGAACCGCTACAAGACGCAACACCGCGCCAAAAGAGTGCACATTGTGCGTCGGCAGTCTTCGGTGTTCGAGCTTACGTTGATCACATGGCGGAAGACACAAGACAGTGCAACAGTTCGGGAATGATTTTTTATTATAACGCTTTCTTATCCTAACAATATTTTATTTAATCCGAACACTGTCGGATTGGAGAAACAGAAAAAGCTCGCCTCGATAGCCAAAATATGTCACGTATGTTCGAAAAATACTTTTAGTATGATTAATCCAATACGGATCAATAAAATCGAAAGATATTCTACAGATATAGCAGGATTCGTTACCAACTATAGTTGGCGCCTGGTGCATACAGGTCGTCGCGTGGGTGCCGACTATAATCCGCGCTCGTAACAAAAGGGTTAAATGTAATTAACTTCCTCAATTTCTTGAGTTTCTGTAGACCGAACACAACATTGGCCAAGTACATTCTCAAATCTCCTCAAACTTTTATGCTGTACGAGCGAAAGTGAATTCAAAAGAAACTAGTACAAACCTGATTTTCATATATTCATGTCAATACGATTTCTGAGACTTTTCGTTACTATTTATAATTGGGACCCCATGTACATAAAACTTGCTCCCAACTACCTCCACCCCCAACACAACATTACCCATTTTCAATTTTTGAATCTAGTGCATCCAGTTTTTATACGTGGACACACTCATGAAACGTCCCCAAGAACAATAGTTTGTTTCCTTTCACTTTAGCCACGAATGTCACTTTGGAGACGACATGTGGGTTGACCACGATAAGCATCGTCAACGTTTGTCCACGTTTGGTATGCAAGTACCGAAACGTCCGATTTTAAACTACCCTGTCGAATGCTCCGGTGTTCACGAAAGAGAAATTCCTTGGTAGTTTGCTCAGCGTGAAACCCTGGTAGATGCAAGAGATCCAACCCTGTTGTTGACCTCCTCGTACCAAAGACGGCCACGAGTTAAAACTGCTCGGTGGTTGAAGGACGGTCAGTAACCGACCTCCGGGTGGCGGTTCGTTTCCGGCTTCGGTGTCGAAACAGAGCCGAAATCGAAGTGGGTAATAATGGCGTACCTGGAGGTGTCGAATCTTTTCGGGAACCTCCATCAGATAATTTACTGTAAAATCAACTGTGGGTCCTTATTTTTCTTCAACGAAGGAGACATTCGCAAATGCGATAAAAACCGAAAGGAGCGTCAATTCTCCTTCGTGGTCTTCTTCCATTTTTCTCTTTGATCCACTTTTTTCTCTCTTGTGTCAATTTTTCCACTTGTTTTTGATTTTTGTCGGACACATAAGCGTATGCTCAGGAAGAAACAACTTTGCTACATCATACAAGCTATGCTTCTGCTTTTTAATATTTTTTGTTCATAAATGTAAGCTTATTTTTTGTAGCTTTATCGTTTTAAACTTTCATCGGCTTTTGCGTAAAAGATATCGCTTGAAGCATGAGGATTTTGCGAAGGGATTATCGATCATAGTTAGTATCTATTGGTAGTTTCTTCGCACAAATCATCGACCAAACATCCACCTTCAGGCTTTATTTCTGCCACCATGTGTATTGTCCTTGTGCGAGCCTACTAACAACTTTCCATAATCTTCCGGATAGAAACGCTGCTCCCGTATCAGAAGTACCGTATCCAATTTATATCAATCAATAGAATTGTTTTTGTGGGGTCAGACTTCTGATACGGAAACCCAAATGGCGGGTTCTAATTGTACCTTTTTAAATGTAGCAAGCCTTCGATGTGTTGGGCTTCACGCAAGAGGAGAAGAACGACATCTACAAGATCACCGCCGCTGTCATGCACATGGGAGGCATGAAATTCAAACAGAGGGGTCGTGAAGAACAGGCCGAAGCCGATGGAACTGAGGTACTTATCCCAATACATATCTGGATAAAGTAAATTCTGTAATTTCTGTTTTTGTATCTTTCCTGTTTCGAAACCCCATTGCTTAGTTCCTTTTGATCTCTTCTCCGCCACTTAAAGTTCTTATACATTGCCACTTATGTGGGCGGTTAACTACGCGCTGGAGTAATATTCTTGCAAACGTGATTTCGAACGGAGATTATTGTTAACATAATGATGCTGCACGCTTCTCTTCTTTAGCTATTGATCACAAAGAAATGATTTTCACTCCCGCAGGAAGGTGAACGCGTCGCCAAATTGCTTGGCTGCGACTGTGCCGACCTTTACAAGAACTTGTTGAAACCAAGGATTAAAGTCGGTAACGAGTTCGTGACACAAGGTCGTAACAAAGACCAAGTAGCGTACTCCGTGGGTGCCATGTCGAAGGCCATGTTCGATAGGCTGTTCAAGTGGTTGGTCAAGAAGTGTAACGAGACATTGGACACGAAACAAAAAAGGCAGCACTTCATTGGTGTACTGGATATTGCTGGTTTTGAGATCTTCGACGTAAGTTTCTTTAAATATATTACACACGATACACAAAATCAAACACAAAATTATTGTTGGCGATTTTGTTAAACAGGGTGTTTCACTACCTCATGCAAATATTTTAAACGGTGATTGTTGAGGCGATTCTGAATAACTTTTTCCTTTATCAAAATATTAGTTAAGGCTTCGTTTTTGAATTGTTAACGAAAAACACTGACCCATCAGAGCACGCGTATAGTTCTTTCGGCTGAGCGCGCGCTCTGATTGATCAGTGTTTTTCGTTAATAATTTAAAAGCGAAGCCTTAACCAACAATTTAGCAAAGAAAAAAGTTGTTCAGAATCGCATCAGCAATAACTCCTTAAAATTCTTGCATGAGGTAGCGAAACACCCTGTATAAAGCTATATGTACACCAGTAGTGCTCACTATTTAATCCCTTTGATATCACTTTTCAAATCCTTCAAAGATTTCTATAATGACTTTCCATTGTTTATAAGTCTGAACAATTTGAAATGAATAAATTTGTTTATATTTTTATACGTTTCTACTTTTGCCTTGAGCATAAAATATGTTCGGTTTTTGTTCTGTACAATTACATTTCGATACATAACATAAATCCATTAAGAAGTGCTTATAGCATTTACAAGTCGCCAACAAAATTTATAAATAAACATACACCAATACACATTTACCTATTTCGACATACATACTTTCAGTAACATAACGATGACAACAGGTGACTCAATTTTTCTAACAAATCACGCAACTCGACACCTTACTTAATGGTCATATAGTTGATAGAGTTTCCTGTTGCGCATTGTGATGAAAAATTGTGATAAAAGATACTTCCGAAACTACAGCTCAACACTTATCAAACGTACAATATCACGTTACTTCTGATGGGAAAAAAAGATCCATGTCAGATGTTCGAAAGATTCTTCCCCCAAAGTATTTTTCCAGGTCGCGTGAAAATTCGTTTCTCTTTTACCTGTTTTGACCGTCGATTACCGAAAACACATATGTAATATCATTTCGATCTTCAGTACAATGGTTTCGAGCAACTGTGTATCAACTTTACCAACGAGAAATTACAACAATTCTTCAACCATCACATGTTTGTCCTCGAACAAGAGGAATATAAAAAAGAGGGTATCGTCTGGCAATTTATTGACTTCGGAATGGACTTGGCTGCTTGTATCGAGCTGATCGAGAAGGTAGCCCCTAGTAAATGCGTCAAAGACATCGTTTGTCTTTGATAGATTGCTCCCTTTACTGTTCTTTCGTTTGATTTAGACACGATTGCTCATCCCCCAATAATCTCACTAGGAGATTAGTCCTCGAGTTTTTCTAGGTTACGTGTTTATTTCAACATATGAATGCTCCTTCCCCGAAAATCTGAATAGCAGATTAGTCCCCGAGTGTCTCTAGTGGCAACGTGGTGTCGCCTCTTTCGAAAATGTGTTCATTTCAATTATTCTTTACTAATGTTCTTTTGAGAACTTCTCTATTACATTCCAACCATGTCTTGTTATGCACATTTTTTCCCTAGATGTCATTTTCGCTACTTCTACCTTGTGATATTTTTTTATACATAGTCGCACGAAACTCCTTTTCGGTAGTCTATCATCTGGAACCTGTTATACTTAAAAAAACCAACACGTTTCAGAATGGTCCAACGAATTGTTACTTCATTTTTAATTCCTTTTTTACTTGGAGCGAACGTCTTCGTGAACGTGAGGTGTCTTCCATTTGTTTTCTTTCCCAAACAGCGCATGTCTGAACAAATCTTTCAATGTGTCTACATAGAGCATGATAACTCTAAGTTTTATTGTATTAGTAAATACGCCATAAGCGTATAGTTTTAACTTATATTTCACCGTTGCTGGTGTATTTACGAAAAGAGTACTGGTAAGCAATTGACGGATTCATGGTGGAGATTAGCGTTGTCGTTATTGTTCTGTCGTTATTCCATTGGTGTCTCCCAGTATCGCCATCACAATTTCGTCGAAAAGAATAAAAACAGTGGACTTCAGGCTGAGTAGAATGTACTTGGTGATCCATGGTAGTTGATTAACCTTTTGAATATACATACACCCTTTTTAACTGTCCATTAAGGAACAGGACAGTGCCTTCGTCGGGAAAATCGTCTGAAGGTAGTTTGGTACCAGTAGTTGTTGGAAGTAGACTAATACGTTGAAGGTTTAGTTGTTAAGTGTTGTAGAGAATCGTTTACGAAGAAAAGGTGCAACGAAACACATATGCACAAAACAAAGGAGAGATCGTACTACGCTTCTTCTAACATAGAGTAGCACCTTAAAGATCCTTCGTGTTCTGATATTTGCATCCCTGTACCACAGTACTTTTTTGAAGGAGGTAGATTTGGAAAGTAATTTATTATGCTGAATGAAACGATGATGCGAATGTTTGAACACGGTACATAAATAACAGTAGTGTACAATTTGTAAATTGCTACGTATAAACTCAGGGAATCTCCCTTGAGACCAAGTATTTGTACAAACTGTTGTACCTAACAGGTCAATTGACAACTAAACTTCCAGTAGATAAATCAATGTTACAAAATCTAGAATTGTAGTTCCCTATGTCTGAATTATTTTACAATTTGATAGCGATTGCTTTACAATGAAAAATCAGAGAGAACACTTTGACCAATATCTATGTTTAGAAAGCATTAGGTATGAAAGATTTGTCGAATGACCTGTCGAAGGATTACCCAATACCCCGACCTGAAGTAGCTGGTGTTCGTAGACAAGAATGACCAGAAGCAAAGGGTAAAGCTTAGAGTAGTAGCGTATGAAGTAGCCCCCTCCAGGGAAATAAAGACAGAAACACAGAAAAATGGTACAGTTGTACAGCCTGACAAAACAGAAAAGCATGCCTGATTATTGCTCGAACAGTTCAACAGCTTCGAGCAGCTGTGCATCAACTTCACCAATGAGAAGCTCCAACAATTCTTCAATCACCACATGTTCGTCCTCGAACAAGAAGAATACACGAAGGAGGGCATTCAGTGGGAATTCATAGACTTTGGCATGGACCTCCTCGCGTGTATTGAACTGATCGAGAAGGTACAAAAGACAATTGAATCGATCGAATGGCAAAGGACCAAACGACGGATCCAGCCATAACGAAAGGAAAACGAGAGTGCAGCAAAAGGATCCACGAGCGAACCTGTTGGATCCTTAACAAAACGCAAAACTTAACGCTTTTTACGCCAAACTGCTAATAGCAATTGTCCACTGTTTTCTTTGGTTGGTCGCAAAACACTACTTGTGTTCTGTTTTGTAATTTTGTATTGTCCGTCTTTTTTCAGTCCGTTTGGTTTCACGTTTCAGTGAACGGCAAGCAGATTTTCGACTCGCTTAGGCGTTTTACCTCATTTTTCATGTTTTTTACAGCCAAATCCCATAACATCGTTAGTTGTTACATAAAAATTCATCCTTTTATTTGAAGGGGCCAAAAAGTGTTTTTGTTGGTTCATTTTCATCTTTTCATCTTTTATAACGAAAATGTGAAAACATAGGTGCGGAATGATAATATTTTATACTGGATTTCTTTCCTCACATTCTAACAACTTTTGCCCCAGATACCTTGTGAAATAGGATTCTGTCGTTTTCACCATACTTGGTTACATGCCTTGCTGTATCTACTTGACTCGAGACACCGCGTCTTATGTTTCTTTCACCTAAGCCATTCCTAACCTGATACGATTTCATATAATTTTGAATTACTTGTTCCAATTTGTTCTTGGAAGCCCTTTGGTGCTTTTGTAATTTTATACTTTTAGTATTTTCACACGAATACAACGAAACAAAAAATTACCTCGACGAACAATAACACTCCAATGAAGACTACAAAGGCAACAACAAACACTAATCAAGCCACTCATACCAGGCATAACAAATTGATCTAACTTTACTTATCTCTCTTTTTTCACTTGTTTTTTCTGTTCTACCCCTGTGTGTCTCTTTCTCTCTCTCTCTATCTCTTTCTTTCAACCCCGTGTCTCTCCTGGTCCCATCTCATCCGACACGCTGTCATCCTCTGCTGCGCGCGTTGTGCTGCAAACGCAACAGTACAACGGCTTTGAGCAACTCTGCATCAACTTCACCAACGAGAAACTGCAACAATTCTTCAATCACCATATGTTCGTACTCGAACAAGAGGAGTACAAGAAAGAAGGCATCGATTGGGAGTTCATTGACTTCGGCATGGACTTGGCCGCTTGTATCGAACTGATCGAGAAGGTATTCCCACAGTTTTCTTTGAGAAGCGAAAGAAAGTCACCGAAAATACCGAAAAAATGAAAAAACTGAAGAAACAATCAAGGAATTGATCGAAGGAAGTGATTATGGCTGTTTGCCTAAAGCTTTTGGCCGAAAAAGGGATCAGAACCTCTCTGGTTGGTCGGCAGTGTTGTGGTCGTAGATTAGCCAACAGTTATCACACATATCAACGACGGAGCGCTTATTTCGTTGTTACAGTATTTTGCGATATTTATGTTTAGTCCTACACATTGTCGTATCCATTGCAAACGAAGGTACTCGTTACTTCTACCGTACCGTTGTTCGTGTCTCTTCATCCTGCTTCACCCTGTCTCGTTTGTCTCTCTTCATTTTCCCCAACAACGGCATTAATGGCATGCCCGTTATCGACTCTCGCTCTTCGATGTCATCACAATCTCCCATTATGAGGGGCCAGATTCCACGATGCGAATATTCAATACGAACCGTGCTCCTATAGGATAACGACCGTACTTTTGGTCGCAAGCCATTGATTAACAAACAAGTTGGTGTTGACTGTACAAAATTTCCTGTAAAACGTACTGTGTAACGTAAAATCAAAGTTTATCGATGTACGACCGATAAACTTTTACTTTCACTCCTCATGTTAGTATCGGTTCACACATTCAGCGCGTGACCAAAATGTAGTCCTACTGTTGACGTTTCGTAAAAGCGTATGCAAGGAAATATCTTTTTGTCCCTTGCGCTTTTGCGCTGTCCCATTCGCGCTGAATGTGTTAATCAGTTCACACTTGTGAATGTTTGTCACCCAATGAAACCTCTTCTAGGTATGCTTCAAAATTGGAATGCAAAAAGTCTATGACGCACTTATTGAACTAGCGCTCTACCTATGTATCTGCGAGAACATCCAACATTGAAGCAGCCTAACGTAGAGTGAGATCCTTACGAAAACATAAAGTATAACTTATGTCGCCGTGTTGATACAAACATCCCCGACCTGTTCCTGCAAAAGGACGAAGAAACCGTCTTAAAAGGAACCCCAACAAAAAATAACGAAACATTTCGTACAAGCAGCATTAACGACAGCTGTCTTTTACCTCTGTTTCTCTGTTGCTTTTCCCCTCCCTGGACTCGAGCAGTTCAACAGCTTCGAGCAACTCTGCATCAACTTCACCAACGAAAAGCTTCAACAATTCTTCAATCACCACATGTTCATTCTCGAACAAGAAGAGTACACGCATGAAGGAATCGAGTGGACATTCATTGACTTCGGCATGGACCTTCAGCAAACGATTGATCTGATCGAGAAGGTATTGTTGTGCTATCGCATGAAAGCAGCTGGAACGAAGCATCGGCAGTGGATAGTCGTGGAGAAAACAGCTCGCAATCGGGCGAAAACGTCGTCAGCATGTTAATGTGGTCGATTGCTTTCATTTATTGCAGGGTCAGGCTAATCGTTCTCGCAGGCCCATCTTTTTTATCGCTTCGCTCATCTTGCTTCTCTTACCTTGGAATTAGGTCGACTTGTGGCATTCATCGTGGCGAATTTCAAGTTGTTCCACAAATGTGCAAACCGGGATTGGATGAAAAAGCTTGCTGTATTGCACTGTTTGTATGCTTACTGCAACTGTCATATCTCATAAAGCCAAATGCTTTTAAGTTAGCCTCTCAAAGTAGGGACTGCAAATACTGAGATCTTCGAGTGAAAAGAATGAAGCTTACTATTAGGTATTCTCAGATCTGGTATGAACTCAAAGATCACGACCAACTGAATTGGGAAGGTAAAGACTCGAACGCAAGTTTGAGTACTCTAATGAACAACAGCAACAGTTACCAAAATAGTGACTTAATCTTTCACGCTTGCAAGCTTTCTTTGTGTTTTTTTTATCGCTCCTGCAATCAACCGCATGTGTTTTTCTTGTGCATTTAGTGTCAAAAATGTAAGTCTAGCGATGTGAATTCCTTGATTGGTCCTTGCAAGAAAATTAATTTTGCAAGCAACTTAATTGAAACTGTTTGATAAAACCTGAGTCAATCCATGAGGGCTAACGACAAACCACCAGCTTCTGTGTTCTCAGAGATCTTTCAACGAATTTACATCGCGGTGTGCTAGCAACTTCTACGATCTATAAGCATTCACTGCAGATATTTGTGTTTCAATTATTTGCATTGATCTTTTTAGAATCGTAGAAGTTCAGTTTGATACAGAGTGATGCATGGTCATCACTCATTGCCAAACGGAGTGCAATTGTAATAAGTGATAATCAGAATCGAGAGTAGCGTTACAGTAAGGAAAAGCCCAGCGAACAGCTAAAACAATTGGCTAATTTTGTGAATAACTTTGTATCATTAAAGAAGAGAATTCGGGTCTGCCCAGTGTGCTTCATGAAAATTACAGTTTTGTATCATCGTTAAAATCACTAAAAGCTATCTAAACAGTGATACGTTTAAAAGGAAAACGCTACTCTCGGGGACGTGGAACAAAAGGGCACTAGCTAATTCGTTTCTATACATTCGAAAACAGCCCATGGGTATCCTGTCCATCCTTGAAGAAGAATCTATGTTCCCGAAAGCCACCGACAAGACCTTCGAGGAGAAGTTGAACAACAACCACCTTGGCAAGAGTCCTAACTACTTGAAACCCAAACCGCCGAAACCGGGCCAGCAACCAGCTCACTTCGCTATTGGCCATTATGCCGGAAACGTACGGCGATACTTTATCACTTCTCGCTCAGTTTACTTTCAACCAACGCAAACAAGGCTAATAAGACAAAAATCAATAACAGGTACCGTACAATATCACCGGTTGGTTGGAGAAGAACAAGGACCCGTTGAACGACACCGTGGTCGATCAATTCAAGAAGTCGACCAACAAACTGTTGGTCGAGATTTTCGCTGATCATCCTGGACAGTCTGGAGACGCTGGT
This sequence comes from Holcopasites calliopsidis, assembly GCA_023838395.1. Taxonomy (NCBI): domain Eukaryota; kingdom Metazoa; phylum Arthropoda; class Insecta; order Hymenoptera; family Apidae; genus Holcopasites; species Holcopasites calliopsidis. The sequence continues at coordinate 5,023,938 of JALHAQ010000008.1, forward strand.
GGCGGCGGTGGTGGCAAAGGTGGACGTGGTAAGAAGGGAGGTGGTTTCTCCACGGTGTCATCTTCCTACAAGGAACAACTGAACAACCTGATGACCACTCTGAGAGCCACCCAACCTCATTTCGTCCGTTGTATCATCCCCAACGAGATGAAGCAGCCGGGTGTCATCGACTCTCATCTTGTCATGCACCAGCTGACCTGTAACGGTGTGCTTGAAGGCATCCGTATTTGCCGTAAAGGTTTCCCCAACAGAATGGTCTATCCTGACTTCAAACTGCGGTAAGAATTCACATTCCGTTTCATTCACACACATCAACATTAATTTCTTCAAATACACTGTTGGCCAAAAGTATCCCCATCCCACTTTGAAACAAAATAGCTTTTCTAAATTGCACCGAACGCCTTGAGGTTTTGCAAGAAGATAGAAGGATTAGTTCACTAGATATTCTGTTTTTACCGTTTTGAAGAAATCGGTTTTTCGAAATTACAACAAGAAAGAATAGTGGAAATTATTTTGTTTTACTTTTTTGTCTGAGCTTATAATGAAAATAAAAACGAAGCATTTTATAGATTTAAGATAGATATATGTGTCCCGAAAATTTTATCCGAATCGGTTAACGTTGTTGTGAGATATAAACGTTTAATAATCACAGCAAACAGACGAAAATCGCAGAAATCACCTTATGTTGCGATCTGTAAACATTTATATCTCACTACAGCGTTAACTGATTTGAATGGATTTTCAGGACACGTATACACAGGACACATATATTCAGAACACAGGACACATTATGTATAACTCAAATCTATAAAATGCATTTTTAAAATTTTCATTATAAGCCCAGCCGAGAAAGTTGGAAAATGACCGCCACTATTTTTTTCTTGTAATTTCGAAATTTCCGATTTTTTCAAAACGATAAAAGTATGATATGTAGAAAATTAATTCTTCTACCTTCTTGCAAAACCTCAACCCCTTCGGTTCAATTATAGAACCTTATTCTGTTTTAAGGGGAGGATGGGGATACTTTTGGCCCACAGTGTATATTCAAACAAGTCTCTATTGTCAATACGAACTATCAGAGTTATTGTAAAATACTTTTACTTTAAATTATAATTTCAATGCACAGTTCTGAAAACATTAGCTCGCAACTATCGAATTTTGTGTAAAAATAATGTCCAGTTTTGCCAACCGACAATAGAAGGTTGATTATTTTCTTTACGCTTTTTTTTAGAACGGTAGTTATACATTATTTTTAGTATTATTTTAAAAACAGTTTTAATTATCAATTTCGGTGAATTTGCGAAGGGAAGGCAATAAATGGGAAGACGAGCAACGTTCGCATATTAATGAGACAATTATAACATAATTCTTTTGTATTGTGGCCGTACAGTTACATGATCTTAGCGCCGGCCGCGATGGCCGCTGAGTCGGACCCAAAGAAGGCCGCTCAAAAATGTTTCGATGAAATCGGCCTTGATCCAGATAGCTACAGGATTGGTCATACTAAGGCTAGTTGCACCCCCCCAGAAAGAATTGAATTTTTCTTGGATTTTGTTCCTCGTTTCACCCACCGTAGAATGTTATCAAGAGAAAATTTTTAATCAAAAGTGTCCCTGTAGTAAAAAGGATACACGTCTGACTTCGCTCGTATCTCATCGGTGAAAACCTTTCAATCTCCTCCAATTTTGTTTTCGATAATCGTTCCTTTATTTATGTTTTAGTTCAGTTTATTTTTCAGTTGCTATTTTATTTTGAATTTCATTATTTACATTATTACTATAGTATAAGGATAACCAGTAGCGGCGCTCCGTGTCAGTCCCTTTTATGTTGGTATCCGAGATCACGTGACAGGCGGCCATGCTGCTATGCTAAAAAATGGCGCTGCATGGCGTGGATGCGCACGAGGACAACGTAGATGCTACGGAGACCTTGTCAGTAGTGCCATTGGTTATTCCTAAACTGTGATATTGCCCATTTAAGTCTTCCGAATTTTACATTCATATGCCTCGGTTATTCCTTTTGCCAAGCAATTTGCCGAATGATGATCGAGCGTCTTCAGAAATATCCTATTCTCCGTTTATTGAACCCATGGAAGTGTCCCATGTCACTTATGCCCCCTGACCCGCTCGTTAAATGCACGAATTACGTTAAGAATCAGAAAGCGTGTTTATTAGTGACCTTGCCCCCTGAATTGCACCCCCTACAACCCCAATTAGAAACTCGAAGTCCATAGGTGGGTAATGAATAGGACCGTGTGTGGTATACGTATGCACGTAGGTAGCAAGCCTTGTGTGGCTCCTAGAAATTGTCAAAGATTTTATGAGAGGTAATGTGTCAAAAGAAGCGGAACCGGAGCAGAACACAATCCTACACAAGCATAGAATCATTCACACATCAGGAATCTGTTTTGACCCCGTACTAATAGTGTCCGATCACCTGTTTTTTCTTGCCTTGCGAACCCATCACCATTAGGTACAAGATTCTGGCGCCGCAAGCTGTCGAGCAGGTGGGTAACGACCCGAAGAAAGCTGCAGCGGCGATTTTGGAGGCGTCTGGACTCGATGCCGAGCAATACCGTCTTGGACACACCAAGGCACGTTCCCCTTCGCGATCTGCTCGTCACGCGATTATCTTTACTGTGCATAACGGGCTTCACGTGATTCCGCGAATTTCGTCGATTTGTGATTCGCGCACACAGCGTAAGCTTGACGAAATATGATCAATCAAAAGTATGTCTGTGAAGAAAAATTGGCGCATGTCCATTGGAGTAGAATTTGTGCTTTTGGCACAGATTTCTGATTACCAGCCACTTCAGTAAACTATTACTTAAGTGTCCGTTAACAATATAATATATCGAATTTTAGAGCCGAAATTTATTTTTATGATGAAAAGTTCGGTTCAGTCTTAAGGTTGCAAAATTAGTACACTGATCGGTTTTAGCCATTGAACTTTTTCATTGAAAAGATACTTTTGGACTGCAGTCTGCTGCGCTGTGTGCACCGACAGATCAAACGTTTTTTTCGCAGGAATTTCAGTTGCACTGTCAATAACCGAAGCTGCCTGGCATAAGTGCAACAAGTGTCGATGTGTCTAACAAACGAGGACGTTAAAATATGTCATGATTGATGAAAAATCATAAACGCCTAATCCCCTATGAGTGCTACAGACTTCTAAAATAGAAGTGCAGTCCTGTTGACTTTCATTAAAACATAAATCTTCGAAATGAAGAAATAATGACATATAACTAAATATTTCAATAACAACTGGATGCAGTTGAATTTTAGAAGTCTGCAGAAATGTAGTTCGTATGAGAAAACGTACAGGACAGACCTCATACGATCCTTCATATACCTGTTTTAGAATTGTTTAAAAACGTATGACCTACGTGAGATGAACCACACGACGTATCTCATGTTACACCCTCCATCCCAATACTAGTAATTTAACTATTACCTCAACTGTACATTTTTAACCATGCGTGGTAATTTTTATTTGTTGTGCCCAACCTACCCATAAAACCAACCAACGCAGATACAAAATTCTGTGTGCGAATGCCATCAAAGAGCCTTGCGACCCGAAAAAGGGAACCCAGCTGATTCTGGACGCGATCAATCTGGATCCAGAGATATATCGCATGGGTAACACCAAGGTACTAGACGCCATTGGTTTATTATTAGAAATGCTGCCATGTAACGCGGAAGAAAACGCTTCCCTCACGTCGCAAGCATTTAACCCTTTCCTTTCTAAAAAATTTCAACATATGAGAAAAGGGTAATTCTACGGACTAAAATAAAAGGAAAGCCAAGAGTGACAAAATTGCAATTGGGGCTTTGTTAATGAGTTATTAGCCATCAAATATCGGTCCAAACGCGCTTGAATGTAGGCAACCTGACGCACAACGCCGACTGCTTGGGCGACTGGCCAGTAACTTAAGCGGTCAGCGCGGTACGTCAAGTAACGTACATTCAGGAGTCACTCGACCATTAATAACTGATTAACGAAGCCTTAAAAGCAATTTTTCCACTTTTGATTTTCCTCTTATTTTCACCCACAGAGTCACCCCATATGTAATCGAACACTCTGCATATTGCAGCTTCCCTATTAAGAGAGTGTCATCTTTTTCTAACTCCAACCATTCCAAAGGAATTTCTTATTGACAAATTAGCAAATTACGAACACAAGGAAAGCAATGGGTTATCGAAGCTTGATCACACAGCAGCAATACACATATGTTAATACAGCAAAGTCTTATCAGGCACATTTTCTTTCTTTTGGCACCCACAAGGTAATTTTTGTTCTGCTTATTAATGATCTAGGTTAACTGTGCTTGCTCGCTTGTGATTCGCATATACAATATATTCTGCATGGTATTTTCATCCTCTACATCGTACAGTTACTTTGGTTATCTCGGTTCGAAAACATTCGAAAACTCTGTTTTATTTAATTTTATGATAAACTTTATTGATAATAATTTTGCAATCTCTCCACGCTGTGAAGCGTGGACCGTCGTGCGTTGGATCATCGAAAATTCGCAATGGTACTCGCGCTTTGCCCATTTTCTTGCGGAAGTTTGTCGCTGAAGATAACCAAAGTAATTGAAGGGAAGCTTTGAAAGAGCGAGGACTAATTGAAACTTTCTCCCGTTCTGCCACCTTAAAAAACAACAGGTATTCTTCCGTGCCGGAGTCCTGGGTCAGATGGAAGAGTTCCGTGACGAGCGGCTCAGCAAGATCGTGTCCTGGATGCAGGCCTACATCAGAGGTTACTTGACCAGAAAGGACTACAAGAAACTCCAGGAGCAACGTCTGGCTTTGGTCGTTGTCCAGAGGAACTTGAGGAAGTACCTGCAACTTCGCACGTGGCCATGGTGGAAACTGTGGCAGAAAGTCAAGCCTCTTCTCAACGTCACCCGTATCGAAGACGAGCTTGCTGTGAGTATTGTCGACAAGTATTTATTTCTTTTTCAGAAAACACACATTTTATATTCCTTTTCCTATAAAAGTATGGTCTTCATTTCTTGAAAAGAGCATTTATTACTAATTGCTGTCAAAAAATAATTAGTAGTGTTTTATAAATTTTTAATTACAGTCCAATTGCAAACTGTTGCAATAGAAGAAATTCCTCTTTCATACTTTTCATTTCTACCATTACTTCTTTTAACATCCGTAGCATCATACTATTGTTTTCTGCCTTTTCGTCTCCTTTTGTTGCGCCTATATATTCCTCGAACCTATCTTTGTCTAAATTTTGCTTCCTTTTTGTATCCATTCCCTCAACCTCTGTAGACAAATGCCTTACTTATATCTTTTATACCCTACAAATCTTTATCGTGCATACACTTTCTATAATTCTGTGTGCACAATTCTTTACAAAATTCCTATCCTCTCCTTTCCACCCCCTCGTATAATAATTCAATAACAACCGTTCCACAGTTAACACTCCATACACCTGATCAAGCCCCTATTGCATTATAATAAATTTGAACAATTCGGACAGTAGTTATTTTTCAGCAATGAGTATTATTCTGTATTTTCTAATTCATAACTACCCAACCGATTTCGAATAGTATAAATAGTTTATTTTGTTTAACGTACCTTTTCAGTACAATTGTACTTTCTAATTTTCACCGTCAAAGTTTCAATCCATACTCTCAGTATTTTTGCATAGCATTTCTCCATTTTATAAATGCAAAGCAAAGTACGTATCCACTTTCCTTGTCACCATATTTTTTTTATCGTACTGGTGTTTTCATCGATTTTCTAGATTATTAAATATGTTATAATGTACGCGTCCTCAATTAACATTGGCTATTCAAAGTGTTCTCCAGCAAAAGCTCGAACGCGAAATTCGCAACCGTGATTATTTGATTCTAATAATAATTCTATGTTTACAAGTTCTTCTGGATATTCTTTATTAAATTGCCATTCTACATTCAAGAACCTATTGCTTTTCTAAAGATCTTTCGCTGGTTTCTGTACCAGCCTCCTCCGCGGTAATTTATGAGGCGCCAAATGTAACTTTGTGCTTCGCCTTAAAATTAGTTTCTCCGCGTACCAGGACTTGATCTGTCCGATTTCCAGAAACCTAAACTGCCGCCGCCACATTTATTTTTCAAAGAAGAATCAACGACCCTCGATTTTTAAAGAAATTGTTATGCGAGCACTGTGGAATATTATAGCAGAGGAAAACACAAAATTCTATGATTTTTGTTCATCTGAATAGATTCTCAACCCCTTAAAAATATGGCAAATGTATAAAAATAGGCAATTACAGATCTTTGAGTTTAAAGTATCGAATTCAACTAGTTAAATTATATTATTAGATAGGGGAAAATGTTTAAAAAGCACATATTTGCAATTGTTAGTACAACATACTTTCGGGGATGAATGAAATAATTTTAGAATATTCTGCACGTAGGAAGCAAGCAAAGATAGAAAATAGTCTTGGAATATTAAACGAACGCAGGTGAAAATTAAATGAAACATTGGTGCTCTGCAAATATAACATTGGAATGCTTGCGCTAAATTTAAATGGAGCCTGATGCAATATAAATAATGGATAAAATATTTTCGTAATGTTTGATGCATGAAAATTTGCAACATGAAAGGATCGAAGTTGTACTACCTCATATTTTTTAATAACTTATAAATAGTTCTTCAACCAAATTCGATATATTCTTTAGGATTATAATCTACTCTCGCACTTTCTTGCTTTTTTTATTCATAATTTAGAGCCTTCGCGGAAAACTTTCATCCATATAATATTGCAAATAAAAGAGAGATTCGATTTTTCAACGCGATATATTCTGATAAGTTTTTAAAGTCACGAGTAGCTGATTTCATCATCGACTTTGTGTAATCGGTTATTCATACCGTCTAATTTCGTCTTAGATACACATACGCACGTTATATTTAGCAGAATTTTATTTCAGGAGGATATTATTAGTACTTTGATTCTGAAAATAACATGATAAATTGTTATTACATTTACCAGACATAAATGGTCATCTGCCAGTTAAATGAAATAATTCACTTTATTATACCCGTAATACACATAAGTTGATCACAATGTATTAGAAACAAATTTGCAGGATTATCGTGCAACTTAAAAATTACAATGCAGAAAATTTAAAAGTGTAGACAAGTTGAAAAACTCTTAACTGTATTAGTGCAAGAACTATTGAATATTTAGAAAGCGGTTCGATCGTCTCTAACGCGATCAACCCGGCTCAACGTCGATATCAGACTAATCGAGGGATAATCCCAGTGCTCCACGGGCTCGACTAAAATATAGTAGTCCAAATCGGATTCGATCGAAAATAGTAGCATCAGCTATAAATGATATTACCACAGTATAAATCTAACCGCGCTGGCGCAGTAAAACGATCTTACCCCCCTTCGTGGTTGCTTCGCTCATTCCCACGTACGGGAAAAGTCCAGCGCTATAGATTGCTCCCGTGGGACTAAGGGGACCGATCGGCGTTGCACAGCCTGAAGCGTAAAAGGAGACTGGAGCATAACCGATCGGTGCTCTGCTGGAACGGCTTCTAATTTCGTCGATCCCCCCCCTCGCTGGTTTGTCATAGTAGCCTCTTCTGGTTGCACACGTATAAGTCCCTCCTTCATCATCGAGATCGGTTATAAATATTTTTCTGCGATGAATATCGCCTGGAGTGGGGGCGGTGATTCTTCGCGAAGAGGGATTTTGGGTAGAAAAGTTGGGCCTCTGGTAAACCGCGGATCAGTTGGATTCGCGAACTCGCGCCGACCTCTTCGAAAAAAAACACCCTCCTTTATCGAACAGTGGCAGCCCTTTCTCGCACGACCGATATAACACTAACGTGATCGAACAATCCCTTCGTCAATTTTTGTAACCGAACAGAAGCATCGTGGAATCTCCTCCGATAGAAGCGCTTTATAGATTCTGCGAGTCGTTTTCGCGTTCGTCGAGTGCTTCTCGCTGGAGACCTGTGAATCGAAATAAAGAATGGGTGACACGTTGGTTGAGGACCCGAACGCCGCGGTGAGCGGACAAAAGGTCAACGGTGATGTGGAATCGCAATTGCAGGCGCTCGAGGAGAAAGCGAGGAAGGCTCAGGAAGCCTTCGAGAGGGAAGAGAAGCTGCGCAAGGAGCTTGAGGAGCAGAACGGGAAGCTCCTCACGGAAAGGAACGCCCTGCAACGGCAACTAGATGGCGAGAAAGGCTCTCTCTCGGAGTACATGGAGAAGTCGCTCAAATTGGCTGCCCAGAAGGCTGATCTCGAGTCGCAACTTCAGGTACGTTCCAATTTCTACTCATTTTTCAAGAAAATCAGAATTGCTGTAGATCCTGCGAATGCGAGACTTTCTTAACTGGAATTACATTCGTTTACGAATTCTCGGAGATCGGACGATAATTTAGAGGTTGAGAGTAACGACCACTCTGGTAAAGAATGGAAGCATTAAGTGACCAACGTTTTTCACTTTAAGCACACTTTTGCATTTCCTTCCAATTCTACGATAAGGCTTTTCAGATACATGGTATAGCGTAAGCGGAATCCAAATGAATTAAAAATATTATTAGACTAGTCGTTAATTAAAAGACTTTCATTTTCGGGACAAAAGTTCATAGAGCAGAAAGTAGTTCAATTGGCACGATTCATCGATAACGAAATCCATTACGCGATGATGAATGTACGTCCTCCACGAATCGAAGCATGAATCAGGCAGGCAAACGATAATTATACCTGCAAGATTGGGTGGCGAAACGAAGAGGAATGGGGTTACACATGTCTCCTTAACATACTAAAAATCAATCGGGGGCATAACTAGGTGCTATCCAAATAATTATTCTCATCTTCATAAGAAATGTTGGGACTTTAGCGAAAAAATAAATTTGAGGAACGTTGCAACATATTTTTTGAAGAAACGTTAATGTTTCCAAAGTTTAACGTATTCCAAAGTTCCACAGAAAATATAACTTATTTTCTGTGAAAAAGACTCTTAATGTCACTAATAATTTGAACCAAAAGAGGGAGAGGCTAAAAAGCTTCTTTTTTCAATATTCCAATTGCTCAGATAAATTTCCAAACCAAATAACGCTGTTCTAAGTAGAAGTACAGTTCGAAAATATAACTTTAAACTCCAGAATAGAAAAGCGGCAAGGACGAAATATTTCAAATGTAAACATATTTCTACGGCAATATTTGCAAGAGCTTAAAATCCGACACTTACTAACCGATCATAATTTAGAGTAAACCTGGCTCGAGTTACAGAAAACGATGCACCTGGCATCACTTGATGCATCGTCGTTTCGTAAGCACAGGCATTAAGTAGCAGGGGGCGCGTCATTAGTCAGACGCATCTGACCACCGCTCATTGCGTGCTATTTTTCTTCCACGACGAGTCATCCGGTATCATTTCGCTCGTTTCTGCATACGTTCTAAAATTATGGTTGCTGCCCACCATGCGGGGCGAGGAATGCTCGTCATTTCATCGTGCTTTTTTTCCACCCCAACCCACGTCTTTGCTGTTACTGCCTTTCTGCAAAAGATCGTGGCAGGCTAGTCAGTTCAGTCGTTTCATCACAAATTTTTTTTCTGTTTCAATTTTAAGCGTAGATTTTCTAGCACTTTTTTCCTCGGAAAAGTAATTGCTGAGAAATGCAACTAAAGTTTACGTAATCGTAATGATATGATAGCAGGAGACAACTTGAGACATTATCAAGTTAGGATTTGCCCAATGGGAAAGGAAAGTCTCGATGCCCGGTGTTAAAGCTAAAATAGAGCTGCAGAATTCGGTTTTAGCATCGCCATTCCTGCCGTACCTTGTCTGGCACCGGTGGCCACGTGTCTGATCGGAAATATTTGGCGAAACTAATCTTTCGCAAAGGAATCTGGATAACGATAAATCTCGTCGTGTAATATAAAAGAAATGTCAAGAATTCCAAGGGGAACAAGATTAGTTCCAGAATATCAAACTATTTTTGACGGCCGCCTTTTAAACGACTGGCTAACTCATGCTTTATGTCAACACCGGCCGCGAACACGTTTTTTGCAGGTTAAATTTAGAATCACACCCCACACACGCTGGAGCAGGCATTTTTGCGTTGACGAAATGTGATAGCTCTTTTAGTGCCATCGTTTTCCTGATGGCTTAACAAATTTACAAGTTTTTGGATTTTTCTAAATACAATATAATGAAAACAAGCGGTAAATAATTCAAGGTAAACGAAATTCACAACGTAATTACATCTTTAATATCTTCTAGTACTTTGCCACTTTGCAAGAACGGTGCTTAAGAATAATTATTCGAAAAATTTATATTGAAATAAAAATGGTGTACAGTAGAAACCGTCTAACAATTTTGTAATGAGTACAAAAATGTTATCGTGCCAAAAAAGGGATAAATGTGAGTTAAAAGTCGATGCAGAAGCAAGAAGGAACCAAAACTCTGCTCGAAACGAACCTATCGCATTCGGTTCGCAATAAAAGTAAACGGCGAGGATTCCTATTAAAAGCTCGTGCATTGATTTTATCGCAGCGAATTCGAACTCGGCCAAAATATTCGTGATTACAGCAAGTATGAAAGGAAGTGGCGCTATATAAGGGTAGCAGCGAAGGAAGCGGCAGAAGGCGAAAAGAAAGCGTTTAAATCGACTTAAGATACCTGGGGCGGAGAGGGACGTTGACTGCCACTTCGCCCCTACTTTGCCGCGGCCAAATTTAGCTCGCGCTGATCCTAGATTCCAGGTTATTAAAAGTAGGCGTGGTTGGGTGCTGGAATAGCCGAGAAAACGAAGGAGGTAACAGGTGTATGGTGTATTTATACGTTGATACACTTATACCCGTCATCGCGTACCACCTCGTTTGTTCGCGTTTACTCCAGCAGCTTGCTACTATTGACGCGCTCGCACACTTATACCCGTGCGTTTCCAGTGCGCGATTGGAACTACTTGGACGTTTACATACCAACTAAGAAAACGTTGGACGCATGTTCGAATCGAAGCGAAGCCTAACTTTTCTGTTAGGTCAAGTGCTTCAAGTTTATTGCCGTAAGAGATGGGAAACGTGCCCTAATAGCCACTATGTTGCCATTAGCGAGAATAATGGCAACAACACCGGCCCAAATTAAATATAATTTTATTTCGGTATCGTGGACAGAAAACAATTATTGCAAACTTTCATTATATTGATGATTGGAGCAATTGAACAAAAAACATTAGCGTTAGTATTTAGCAAATACTATACTGAATTTGTAACGATTTTGCCAATAAAGCTTTGTAGCATGCTTTGGCAGAATCTTGTCTGAACAGTTTGGCTATCAGAGTACTTGAGTGTTGGTAATGTTATAATTATAAATAATTAGTGAAGAGCTAAGATCACTGACTATCTAAATTATAAATATTAGGAAGAATTCCTATTTTAATGAAAGCTCGATACCTCGCAGCTTCATAGTGTCTTTCGACTTGCAGTTGACAGGACGCCAAGGTGTTAATGCCCTGCGCTTCTATTAATCATCTGTAATAGTTCAACAAAATTGTTATAAAATGCTTTTTAGCAATGTCAAGAAACGTGCAGTAGCAAGTGAACATAATGCATTCCAAACAATAGCAAGTTGACACAATTGGATTTAAATGCATTAAATTGTTAGAACTTGAAGTTTGAAAGTCTATCGATAAAGATACTTTACAAAACACGCGAAACATTCCTTTTAAAATAAAATTGTAATCTGATAAAATTGTTGCACGACGAATTCGCGAAGTTTTAAGAAACTGATTAATGATTGCCTCAAGAAGATAAAAAATGTGATACTAAACAACATATAAATTGATTTCTGCCAACTGGAGGCTATACTTGAAAAAAAGTGTGGCCTGTATTAGAAAGATCAGTTGTAAGCCTTAATCAATAGTATTGAGTTAGAGAAGTCTCGTATTTTGCGCACGAACCGTAACAAAGAGCTCAATAACAATAGTAGAAGCTCAAAATAAGTTGAGCAAATCGAAAATAGTAAGCGTATTGCTAATTTTATTTTTCGTCCATTGCAGGATCTCAATGACAGATTCAAAGAAGAGGAAGACGCGAGAAACAATCTCTTCCAGAACAAGAAGAAACTCGAACAGGAAGTAGCTGGATTAAAGAAAGACATCGAAGACCTCGAGCTTAACCTTCAAAAGGCTGAGCAAGACAAAGCAACGAAGGACCACCAGATCCGCAACTTGAACGACGAGATTGCTCATCAAGACGAGCTGATCAACAAATTGAATAAAGAGAAGAAGAACCAGAGCGAAGTGAACCAGAAGACTGGCGAAGAACTTCAAGCTGCCGAAGACAAAGTCAACCACTTGAACAAAGTGAAGGTCAAACTGGAGCAAACTCTCGATGAACTGGAAGACTCTCTGGAACGCGAAAAGAAATCACGGTTGGTAGCTCTTTGGAATATCCAGTTTGTAACGTGCGCCAGCAGTCGCTTAAGTTTCCTTCAGAGTTCCTAGCCTACCAACTAAGTTATTTTGCGGCTCAACTCTAATTCGATGTCACAGTTAAAACGTTCTGCTTGACTTTACAGAGCCGACGTAGAGAAATCTAAACGAAAGGTGGAGGGAGACCTGAAACTCACACAGGAAGCCGTTGCGGACCTCGAGAGGAACAAGAAGGAGCTCGAACAAACCATCCAACGCAAGGACAAGGAACTGTCGTCTTTGACTGCCAAACTTGAGGACGAGCAATCCTTAGTAGGCAAACTGCAGAAACAGATCAAGGAACTGCAAGCCCGCATTGAGGAGCTCGAAGAGGAGGTAAGTCTTTGAGCTGTCCTGCTAAAGTAAATATTATCACAGGCAAAGAAAGGAAACCATGGCGGAATTTCAAATGAATTTTCCCACGACTTCAGATCGAGGCTGAGCGCGGATCCCGTGTCAAGGCTGAGAAACAGCGCAGCGATTTGGCACGAGAACTCGAAGAACTTGGCGAGCGTCTCGAAGAAGCTGGTGGCGCTACCTCCGCCCAAATCGAACTCAACAAGAAGAGAGAAGCCGAGCTTAGCAAGCTTCGCAGAGACCTCGAGGAGGCCAACATTCAACACGAGGCCACTCTTGCTAGCTTGCGCAAGAAGCACAACGATGCTGTTGCCGAAATGGGAGAACAAATCGACACACTTAACAAACTTAAGGCTAGGTAAGAGATGCAAGCTTTACCGTTCGTAGGTTCCTTGAAAAAAAATCAGACCGTTGAAAGAATAGGAACATAGTCCTTCCATTGCAATTTCGCCTTTCTAGTCCAAGTTTTTGTGCGATATTTGAGGCATTGTACATAAAATGAATTTACAAAGAAGTATTAGAAACTTGTATACATAGTATCGGAGATATAATGAAATGTTTCTAATAGAGCCGAAAAGGGTCGTCATGATATCCATGCTGAACTGAACAATTCTCGCGCCACAACGGATCAGGTTGCCAGGGAGAAGGTACATTCAAACCGTGAGAATGTGCATCCCGCGAATTTTTCAGACCCGTTTTCAAATCTACATGTCGCTCGTCCGTTTTCTTTCCTCTTGAATGCTCTCAGTTGGGTCTACATATGTTCTTGCACGGAATCAGAATTATTGTCCAGTTACACCTGAATTGTCCCAAGGAATTGTATACGGTGTTTCATTAACGATCTCAGTTCTAAGAAAGCAAATACACCAATCTCCCTCTTAACATTGCGAATCATGTCGTATGTTACATTTAATTACGGTCATAATGTGCAATTCTATTCTCATTCTAATCTGTCCAAATTGTGTCCCAAGTACTGATTACCCACTCTTCACATCTGTTTCCATGAAAATTAGGGTTGAAAAGGAGAAGGTTCAATACTTCAGTGAATTGAACGACATGCGCGCGTCCGTTGACCAACTAAGCAACGAGAAGGTAAGATGTTTCATCCGGGAAACCATCATGATCCAACAAACTAATGCAATTAACAAGCTTTATCAGACAGCTGTCGCAGCGATCCAGGAAACAGGAACAGGAGGCTTCGTAATTCTCGTGAAAGTTCCTACACGTAATTTGTGTCGTTGGAAACTGTGCCCAGCTTGCAATGCTTGCTCCCCGTGTGTATCTCCCTGTTTGCAGTGTATTCGAACATTCACTTTTGGACAATCTATTAATTGCTGGGGAAATTTGTGAAAATCGGCATTTTCCAACGTTATTCGCTCACTGCAGTAAACTGTTAGCCTTGCTTATTTGTTTAGCTCAAGTATCTTTGAAACTTCGAAAAGATAGCTAACATTTCCAAAAGTGAATCAACCGAAGGAGAATAGGATGGAGCGATGACTTTAAATGAAATTTGTAAAACAGGCTGCCCAAGAGAAGATCGTGAAACAATTGCAACACCAACTGAACGAAACCCAAGGCAAATTGGAAGAGGTGAACCGCACTCTGAACGACTTCGATGCCGCCAAGAAGAAGCTGTCGATCGAGAACAGCGACCTGCTCCGCCAACTGGAGGAAGCCGAATCTCAAGTAAGCCAGCTGTCCAAGATCAAGATCTCGCTCACCACGCAGCTCGAGGACACGAAACGATTGGCCGACGAGGAATCCAGGGAACGCGCTACCCTCCTTGGCAAATTCCGCAATCTGGAACACGACCTGGACAACATTCGGGAACAAGTCGAGGAGGAAGCAGAAGGCAAGGCGGATCTCCAGAGGCAACTCAGCAAGGCGAACGCAGAGGCACAGTTGTGGCGCACGAAATACGAGTCCGAGGGTGTCGCCAGAGCCGAAGAGCTCGAGGAAGCCAAGAGGAAACTCCAGGCACGACTGGCCGAGGCGGAGGAAACGATCGAGTCCCTCAACCAAAAGGTCATCGCCCTCGAGAAGACGAAACAGAGACTGGCCACGGAAGTGGAGGACCTCCAGATCGAAGTCGACCGCGCTACTGCCATTGCCAACGCTGCGGAGAAGAAACAGAAGGCCTTCGACAAGATCATTGGCGAATGGAAGCTCAAGGTCGACGACCTTGCTGCCGAACTCGACGCCAGCCAAAAGGAATGCCGCAACTACAGCACAGAACTGTTCAGGCTCCGAGGTACTTTCATCCTTCTTGAAATTCAGATAAATCTCTTTAATAAAAAGCGTCTTTTCTTTTCCTCTTCTCTACCACTCATGTATTAACCTGTTCACTTCCTACATTCGGACAGGTGCATACGAAGAAGGCCAGGAACAACTGGAGGCAGTACGTCGCGAGAACAAGAATCTTGCCGACGAGGTGAAAGATCTGTTGGACCAGATTGGCGAGGGTGGACGCAACATTCACGAGATCGAGAAGGCCAGGAAGCGCCTGGAGGCTGAGAAGGATGAACTTCAAGCTGCTCTGGAAGAGGCCGAAGCCGCTTTGGAACAGGAGGAGAACAAAGTATTACGCAGCCAACTTGAACTCAGCCAGGTCAGACAAGAAATCGACCGACGCATCCAGGAGAAGGAAGAGGAATTCGAAAACACCAGAAAGAACCACCAGCGTGCTCTCGACTCTATGCAGGCTTCCCTTGAAGCTGAAGCTAAGGTTAGTAAAAGAATTCTGTCAGAGTATAAGGCCGTCCGGGAACTAAACACACGGTTCACGTAATTTACAGGGTAAAGCTGAGGCGCTACGCATGAAGAAGAAACTCGAGGCTGACATCAACGAGTTGGAGATCGCTCTGGACCATGCAAACAAGGCCAACGCTGAAGCTCAGAAGAACATCAAGAGATACCAACAGCAATTGAAGGATGTGCAGACCGCGTTGGAAGAGGAACAGCGAGCACGCGACGAAGCTAGGGAACTTCTTGGAATCTCGGAACGCCGAGCGAACGCCCTTCAAAACGAACTCGAAGAAAGCCGCACTCTCCTCGAACAGGCAGACCGTGGACGTCGCCAAGCCGAACAGGAATTGGCCGACTGCCATGAACAGCTCAACGAACTGGGTGCTCAGAACGCTTCCATCTCTGCTGCCAAGAGGAAACTCGAGGCCGAACTCCAGACCCTCCACGTAAGTATTTAATTCATCTCGCACTTCTTTCTTCCATTAAAAACAAATCTGGGAGAGCAGTGAAACTAATGGCTCCCATTTTTCTTTCTAGTCCGATTTGGATGAACTGCTGAACGAAGCCAAGAACTCCGAGGAGAAGGCGAAGAAGGCTATGGTCGATGCCGCCAGACTGGCTGACGAACTCAGAGCTGAACAAGATCACGCTCAGACACAAGAGAAACTCCGCAAGGCTCTCGAGACCCAGATCAAGGAACTCCAGGTGCGTCTGGATGAGGCTGAGGCGAACGCCCTGAAGGGTGGCAAGAAGGCTATCCAGAAACTGGAACAACGTGTCCGTGAATTGGAGAACGAGCTCGATGGAGAACAGAGGAGACACGCTGATGCGCAGAAGAATCTCCGCAAATCTGAGCGTCGCATTAAGGAACTTAGCTTCCAGGTATGAATTATGTACTTCAACAGCAACTTCATCTCACAAATTTATTATAGAAACTTGATCTGTACTAATCACCTGAAAACTCATTAGGCTGATGAAGACCGCAAGAATCACGAACGCATGCAAGACCTGGTCGACAAACTGCAACAGAAGATCAAGACGTACAAGAGGCAGATCGAAGAAGCTGAAGAAATTGCCGCTCTGAATCTCGCCAAATTCCGCAAAGCACAGCAAGAACTCGAGGAAGCCGAGGAGAGGGCGGACCTCGCTGAACAGGCAATCACCAAGTTCCGTACTAAGGGACGTGGAGGCAGTGCTGCGCGTGCACTGAGCCCAGCGGTAAGTTCATAATACTAGATAGTGAGTGCTCTGGAAAGTTACTGGTACGATGCTGCAATTGAGCACTGGGAAATTAAAAACACGCTAAAACATAGAAGACAAGTAGACAAGGGGATAGCTTTCACAGTAACAGGTACACCTTTTTAGAACAATGTTTTTGAGTGTCCTACACGAAATATTCCGAGGCAGAATCATCAAAATATTATAGCGTATCGCTAGAGAAGACTGGTTAGTTAAAACCGACGTTGAATTTCGGGTAACGAAAGAGCATATAAAAGAAATGGGAGGAGTAGTTTCCGCGCAACGCAAGAAAAGGAGGGATTACGTGAATGATCTCTAATTCTAAGTCTGTATGTCCCTGTATAGCCCCAACAGAAGGCCCGTAAGGCGCCCTCCGCAATGGAGTAAAGAGCACCGCGCCGGTCCATGTAAGTTGTGCACGTGTCATAAGCACGTGTGTGTGTCGTAAAGACGGAAAAGAGAATAGCAATCGCAAAAGAGCAATTGTATAGAATCAGAATTGTTTCAACTCCCTGTCCGTCATTCGTCAATGTCTTTTTTCTTTTGAACCTGTGTGAAAAGCTGATAACACGTCCGGGGGCATACTTCGAGAGCACAGAGCTTGGTCCTAGTTGATTAACGTTGTGTACTTACCTATCCCAAGAAATTCATGATAGCTCACGAAACGTATCCCTAGAGAATTAGGCTAGACGAATCATTGCTTTGTTCATGACTAGAATTAGTTACACATACCCGTGAGTAGACTCATTCACGTTTGCCTTTGTATGCGACACAAGTAAACATGACCATCAAAGTAACGGCATTTATTACCTTTCTAATTTCGAATCGCTGAACATACAGACCTATCATTCATATTAAATCATTGAAATAATTAGCAAGTGAGGTTTTCACGACCCTCGATGAATTCCTCGATATCACCACTCAATTTCACTAGCTATTTTCTCAGATGACTCTGCGAATTGAATGAAAAGGACACAGAGAACGTGTCCCTGTATCCCTGAACATACTTTTTTCTACGTGTACAATACCAGTTAAGGATGGGATCAAGTTGGGATTGGCTTGGGAGAATGGCAAACCATGATAATTATTCTTTTTATAATGATGATGTTATAAATATGAAATGAGTAGCATCGGATATCATTGTAAAAATCAAATTAGACTTTAATCTAGGGAAGACAAAAACGGTTATAATCTACTTTCTAGGTGCCATACTTAATACGTGTCTCGTAACTAGCTGTGATAAAAAAAATGAAATGTACGATACTACTTGAATGCAGTCTCAAACTTGATCCCCTCGTCAAAACTCGACCAATGTTTTCCTTATGTAGCTCGATTGGTTCGGGAACTTAGCAGTGTGTAGTGTCCAAAACGTACCATGAGTGGACACTGCTTACGAGCAAATTCGGTGACCTGTCAGTAACTACCAAATTCATAGAAATCATAGACATGATTTATTAAGATCATTCTTTTTTTTTAATATTTCAGCCACACCGACCTGCGTTCAAACCCCAATTCGATGGTTCCGTATTCCCGCCACGCTTCGACCTGCAGCCCGATGGTGAACTGTAAAGAATCAATGCGACCAACTTACTCGTTAGAAACTCGATCGTTAAAAACAGCTTAAGAAAACGAATGAATTGATCGCAGCCAGCGAACTTTCATCGTGTCATCTCACCGAATAAACTCATCCCATTGTCTTCATACCCAATATACACATCTTTACGCTGAAATACAGAAAGTATCCTAACGATCTTTACTTTCGTTGACACGAGATAGTCCGTGCTTGGTCACCTTGCTAGTTTTAAGATGAAAGCGGAAAAGGAACAAACATTTTTGATCATTTGGGCTTTGCATAAATAGAAATGTTTATAACTAATTGCCGAGAAATAGAATCTGGAATAGCATATGACGAAGGGGCATACGGTAGCCTTCACCACTCGCGCTGACGGTCGAGGAAAGAGAGAGTGAAAGAATGAGAGTGGGAGAGCAAGAGAGAAAACGAGAGAAAGGAAAAGTGCGAGCGGTCGAAACCAAAGACGAAGAGCCAGTCGAAAATTTCAACATTGTACTATCGACACACGGTAGAAAGAAGAAATACACGAATACTGGCATACGCGCGAATCAAGCGGACGAATCAATAAATAAAATAACGTACACACACTATACAGATCAGAGCGACAAAGTAAAAAAGGAGCGAGATTACACGTTACTATGAAAACGAGCAACAGAAATTTAACGCTAGTCGCGGATTTGAACGGCGGCGCGCATTATTGTCATCCAAATGGTAATCCTATCCTATAAACTTAATTGTAATTTATAAAGAGAGCCGAAGTATGTATTTATTAAAATAAATAAGCAATAAATAAAATTAAGAGTCAAATGTGGCGTTTATTAAAACTCTCTTTTTTCAAATGATACATTCACCCGTGTGACCCTTTAATACTTTTAGAAAATTAGTTTCGAAAACTCTGAGGCAACATACACACCATCAAGCACCCTGATAGTCAAGTCAGGCAGGTCTCAAGGAAGATGTTCTCCTATGTTCTACTCCGGCTTTGAGAAAAAGCCACTAGATCGACACCCCTGATCCAAACGGTTAAGGATGGCTGCGCGTTGGCAACCAACAAAACGCTATCAGTTGATCGCCATTTAGGTTGCAATGTGCCGCTACATGTCGACAGCCAGACTCGGCTTAACTTTGGCCAATACAACGTGTTGACCCACCTGACTTGGCTAACAAGGTAATTACTTTCTACATTTCTGTCCACCGCTGTTCAAACCGCAGCGAGTTTCTTCGTTTTATCTAAAATTCTTCTTCGGTTGCGTACGTAAGATCTGCTTAAATTGCCCTTTTATAAGCTCCCACTGCGATAGCTTTCCCTTGCCGATTCCGAATTCTTTACACGTTTCTTCGAAAGCTTTCATGCATAATGGTAGATAACAGTGATCCACTATCGGCAACAGATGATGAAGACCGTGCAATCCAAAGTTAGTTAGAACCAAGAAGTCAAAATCATCGATCACGTGTCGTTCCCTCACAGCATCCAACTCCAGCAAACCCCAATCGAGATCGTCCCTAGAAAATATTTTTCGCATGCTTAGAAATATCCGCTAAGTATCATTATGAAGCTCCATATTTCAAATAAATATCTTATTTTGAATAATTCAATATATTGGTCAGATTGCAAACCAATTGCAGCAAAACGATGCCAACTGCATTTAAATGTTGGTGGTCGTTCATTTGTTTTTATTATTCATATTTTTGTTTATATACTGCTTATATGCTACAAGAATAGAGCAAATATTACTGTTTACAACGGCCCATGGTATGGCACCTTTGAATGATTAAGAAGTAATAAATAAATCATCCCTTGAAAATGCAGAACTCTGTTTTTGTGGAATATTTAGAAAACGGTAAGAGACATCGAAGAGAAGTTTAAACAAAAGTTGCATCTTTTTCTTACATCTACAAAACTGGGTAAATAGCCCGTGCAACCAAACTTAACTTCTCAAGGAGTGATTTGTTGACCACCTAAAATCGCATTATGTCACGAACAATAAATAGTTAAAGTCACGATATTTTATTACAAACATACCTGTATATGTCGCCATCGTGAAAAATGTCGGGATGATGATGGGCTGCATTAAAACCAATGAAGGAAAATACAAAACTGGCTGCCATGATAATAAGTAACCAAATTTTCACAGCCGCCAGAAAGTTTGTCGTGAAAAAGGACATCAATATGGGAAGGAAAAAAGGTACCGCGTCCCGAAATTCAAATCTTTTGAATTCGTAGAAAACAGAATAATACCTGAAATAAATATAATTTCATGAATAAGTCGCTACACTGTATGTATGTGCATTAAGTTTTGAATTGTGCCCCAATATGTACAATCTTTTTATAGTAAGACATATTAGAAGTCTAATTTTTATTCAACGAATACAATAATTACTTTTTTTTAATTGGAAAATAAATACTTATTTTTAGTATACGAATTTGCAATATTATCTGAAAGCTTCAAACAGAAGAAAGCCGTTGTTTTTACTACTAGGAACATAAACAAGTGATTTCAATAGCTTGTTGGGCAAAAAGTTTGGTTGCATGCGCAGAAAAAATGGGTGGCACCAAAGATAGGTGCATTTTGGCCCTGAGGTGTATTTATTCGGGTGAGACTAAAAAAGCTGAAATGCAAGGAGAAACTTGTAGACGTCTATGGGAATTGTGGCGTTACAAATGTTTCTTCATGTCACAAGAAGAGGAATAACAAACCAGAAGCATCGTACAAACCTCTTGACTGCTTGTTCGTAAAAGATCAAAGCCCAAAGTAAAGGACTTATAAGTTGACTCCCCAAACTGGAACCCAAAGTTTTCTTGTCATTTGGTAGCCACTTGACATATGGCTCGATCGCGTAAATTTCAAAGTCCCAAAGTGTATTAGGATAAATATGATGGCTCATTGCGTGAGTTATCCGCCATTCCTTCGATGACATTAAGCTCAAATCGAAGTAGTACATTCGAAAAGTATCCCTCATGTGTAAATAGTTGTGCCCGGTGATCGTTGTCCAGGCGAGAAAAATTCCTAATAACAGTAATATATTCGGTTCATGCCTCAATCCAAACGCCTCGGTATAGCAGAGAGCAAAAATTGTATCGAATACCGAATCAATGCAATGAAGAATAATGTCGAATTATTCGTTACTCGAGAATAACGAATAAAAACACTATATCGACGCGTTTGAATGGGGGCACTGGCCGAGCGTCACCACTCAGCGCTACGCGACATTCCGCCCCTGAGCTCGGGCTCTACGCCGCTCTGAGGGGCCAGTGTTTTTCGTTGATAATTCAAAAACAAAAGCTCAAACAACATTTTGTGAAAGGAAAAAGTTGTTCAGTATCGCCTTAAGAGTCTCCCATATCCAGCTCTCCTATTAGTTACGGGACACCCGGCATACTAATATTAACTAACATTTACCATCCAGAAAAAAAATTAAATAAATCACTAAATGTAATTCGACAAAATATGATGGATAATCTCGTGCTAATATTTTGCGTGTACTATTATTCAATTATGAAAATCGTGACCACTGCAGGCATACAATTCCTCATATAGAAGCGTAAGTTAAGGATTTTACTAACCAGCGAACATGATGAGCGAATAATAATGCGTGTAGGCTGCTGCAAGGCTTAGAAGAACGGCGGTAGTAACAAGAAAATCGGCTATAAGTTTCGACTTCGTAGATGGTCGGTGGAAATCGACATCCTTCAAAGCCTCCAACGCACGCCTTTTGAAAGTATGGTAGAAACCATTTTGACTGAACGTCAAGGGTACTGCTCGCGGTTTTGTTGCCTCACGCATGAAATACTTTGGAAGAAGTTTCGCGGCTTTGTCGGTTAAATGATGGGACTGAAAAATATGCATATCATTTAAAATAACCCGAATGTTTTTGAACATAAATTATTTACAGTGGGAATAGCGCAAATGCACGATAGCAATGTGTAATTGACAAACAGGACATTTTTTATCATGCATCGTCCTATCATGCGTCCTGTCATTATTGGTTGGGTCTGTCACCTCCTAAGACTGCCGCGTGACGTAAATAGTGAAAAGGAAAAATTGAAATAAAAAGGGATGAAATGATTGCGAGCGACGCAGTGAATATAGTTTCGCAATACACTAGCTTAATAGTAGCTGCAGAATATGCATCATAAGTATCGCATGTTTTTATTATACTGGGTGTCTAAAAAGGTTAGGACAAAACTTATATTACGTATTACTGAGGACAAATAGATGGAGAAATTTCGCATAAACTTATGAAAATGCATTATTGAAAAGATATATGCTTTTAAAGATATTTGTGATTTTAGTGTAGGAGTTATAAGAGATGTTCGAAAATTCCTCCCCCTGCAAGAATGCAGACTTCCATTCGTCGAATTAGTGATTACCAAACTCTTTCAAATATTCCAACTGTATTGGAAATAATAGTAAATGCATTTTGAACACATTTCTAAAGTTCATCTTCTGTTTCTATCGTATTTTTATAAATCATTTTGCCGGTAAATTTCTAAATGCTTATATCTTCCAAATAAAACATTTTCGAACATAAGTTTATATGAACTTTTTTCATTTATTTAACCTCAGTAATACATAGTATAAGTTTGATCCCAACCTCTTTGGATACCTTGTACATATGACATTACGCCTATGCAGCCTGAGTGATACAACGCAAGCGTGCGGGACGACTGGGTGGTATTAGGAGGAGCAAAAGACCTAGGTACCCCCTTGCCCTTATGTCTTCCAGTTTGTTGGAGCTTCGGTGGAGCTCGGCATTTTGAATGAAACAAATGATAGATTCATGCGAGTTACCTCGAAAAGTTCGGTGATGTCGGTACCCTTGGTAAGGCGAATCCATTCGGCACCACCCGGATGATATTTTGCGAAGTCTTCCAGATCATATAAATTATTTTTTATTCTCCATAAACCCTCCGCGCCGTCTATTTGCCTCCTTCCTTCCAGAAAAGCGTACGGTGTTTTGAATATAGCATTTCTCGCGGGAAAACTGTCAAGGCCTGGTATCGAACTTTCTAGCTTCTGCATGGTTCGGTGCCCCTTAATGTTCTCTACAACATGATATTCACAACAAGAATTCCTATCAAATATTACGAAATGCAATGTGAACCTTATCAGTACCGAAATGAACTGAGTCTGGATTTGTAAACATATTTTGCAATGCATTCGGCATTACAAAGATTCGCCAGAGTTTAATATCTGTTTTGTTAACAACATGGAATGTACATATTGTAATATTGAATGCGCTTTTCATCCCCATTACTTCTTATCGGTACAATAAATGTCCCAATATTCTAAAAGTTAAGAATTCCAAAATAATAGGAATACTTTTGTTTGCTAAATTAAACATTAAATGTGATTATATGATAAATTTTTGAAACTTATTGATCTATATTTTATCCCCTCCATTTTTATTTGTGGTATAAAAATTTAAGGTGATTAAAAAAGTAGCGTTGTGGATAAAATTTAGTTTTCATATTTTCTATCTGAATACTGCATTCAAGCATTTTTATCTATTTTATAAGTAAAGATACAACAAAGTTTTGCAATAAATGCTTTGTTACAGAGCTATAAACAAATATTGTATGAGCAATATAGGTAAAGATGCGTTTTCCATAATAGTACACCGAAGGTCGGCTGTATTTATGCGGTCTGTGTACATACATGTTTCTTATAAAACAATTTCTTATAAAGAATTAAAATGTGCCCTGATTGTCAAGTCCGTCAAGCCAACACGGTGTACCAGTCGAAGTTGAGCCAAGTTTGGCCGTCGACATGCAGTGCCACATTAAAGCCTAAATAGCGATCAACTTATCGCAACGTACGTTGTATCGAACTGGCGGATCTCGATTTTGGGGTTCGTGCCAAGAGAAATTCGTTCAAATGAAGTAGGCATGAAAAAAGCTGTTCTCCTATGTTCTCCTACAGCTTTGAGAAAAAGCTGTCAGTTCGATAGCCCTGATCCAAGCAGTTGAAGATGGCTGCGTGTTGGAAAGCAACAGAACGCGGTGAAAAGTGGATCGCCATTTAAACTTGACTCAATTTTGGCCGGTGTTACTGCCATTAGTCTCGCTAGTGGCAACCTAGTGGCTATTAGGGTTAATATGAATGACAGATTGGTTTCTACTTAATAACAATCCTATTTAATTTATCATACAGTATATGTTTTTCCTGTTTTAACTGGGCGGTCAAGGTAATATGTACCTTTTGAGGTTATTAGCGACCACATTGTTATATACCGATAATAGTCAGTACCTATCACTTGTTTACTTCATGGTATTTAAGTATCCACTTTGACAACGAAAAACTGCATTGTTTTAGTGTGATAATATACTTTCCACGTCGACTGTATACACGTATTTACATAATAAGCATCCATATTTAAAAATTGTTTTGTTTTCAGCCGTTTTGTAAAATATTCGCAAATTTGCATCTTCTTAAATAATTAACATGTAACAGTAATATGTTTGCTTCTGTGATACCCGAAGCTTGACAACAGCAACGAATAACATTTTCATTTATTTTTCCATACATTTGTTATTACTTGTTTTTGGTATTTATCATGCACTGGCTGTACTTTCATGTACTTTTGTAAAAACGCAGTACAAGTACTAAAAGCTCAAATCAAATATCGGGCGTACACAAACAAGTGATTGCGTATGCATCGGAGCGCAATTTTGTTATTATCGCAATTAAGAAACATTAATATTGCTTACATTTGAATCGATATGCATTTCATTGTCACCTGTTTCGCGGAGTCATTTGTATAATGTTCTAAATTTTAATGAATGAGGGTGCAATAAATGAACATTTCGTTTATACTATCATCGTTGAGAGGGAAATTGTAGGAGAATTAAAGGCTTTGCGGATGTAATAAAAAAGGCAAGTAACGTTAATTTGTGCTTTAATTGCCTTATTATACTTTTATACTTCCGATTGGAGTCAGTAAATATAAATGGAATGGATGCATTGAAGAAAATTCAAATGCTTGACAAAAGTAATATTTTAACAATTTGGAGTTTTATTATTCTTTGTATTTTCTGTTATTTTTTCAACTATTTTCCCATAAATGGAAAAACAATTAAATATAAAAATTTTTAAGCGCACAGATCTGTCCAAAATGCAAATTTCTAAGATCATGTGTCTATTAATATTTAAAAATATTTAAAGATGAAAATGCAATTTGTATGGAACTAACTGAAATATCGAAAAATGAGTCGAAATTGATTAAAGCGATGTAATGCTAATGTATATTACTGGAACGAAACTGCGCGTTATTGCAAACTTAAATAGATCGTATTATCTGACCGTACCCAAGAAGCCGGTGATAATATAATTTTTATTCAGTTACTCATACTTTTCAGAACTGAACCAATTGAATATAGAAAAAACTTTCCTTCATAGATGCTTTGACACGTAATTAACTATAACTTCAGGAAGGATTTAATCTGTTAACTAATTCATTAATTAACTATTTTTAAATGCTTAATGTAAACGCTCTTCGTATTTTATAATGCACAAAGTATAGTTAACTATGCAATAGATAGTTTGATAAGCTTTGTTATAACAAAAAAAAAAGAAAAAACAAAATAATCAACTAATTTGTGAACACACAAGTTACGTTATCAGTTAGTTTAAACATAAACAAGACTTTAAAATAATTTATAATGAAATGCTCGCATAGTAGATACATATTTTTGTTTTTTCCCTAATCATTGTAGTAAACAAAGGCAACTGATATGAGTTGTGCAACATGAAATATTTGCAAACAGTAATCGCAACTCGTGAGAGAACTATCTTATTCCGACATACGAAATGAGATCAAGTATATCAATTGAAATTGTTTTCTCTACGAGTATAAACATCGGGGGATTTCTTGTCTGATTATAAAAATACTTATCTTAGACTACACTTATTGCAAGTGTAGATATACACTCACTTCCTTTTTGCTTCGAAGCCATGATTTTCTAATTTGATTGATACATTTATCAATTAGACCGTTTATTTTGAAAGTGATGTGAGTCCAGGTTTCAAAAAAATTGCGAAAAAGATATAAATAAAAAGACCATATTAAAATATACGGAAATTTGTCCTTTTCTCAATTTTTGTTTAAAAATGGGCTTACGCCACTTTTAAAATAGACGGCTCAATTTTTGTTTAACGCTGATAATAATTTCTGCTGATAGTGAGTTTGTTTTGATACTTTATGTAAACAACGTATGAAAGCGGAACTTTCTGAAGAGAAGCATCATCCGTACAATAAACTCGAAGCGATAAAAACAGTTATCTAAATTATATCCCAATTTTAACTGTTCATAACCTCGTTAGAACTAATAACACTGTATCTAACGATATATTTTTTTTTCAAATCTTCGTACTGCTAGAATTATCTTAGCTTGAATAACAATATCTTGGATTTGTAATGTTCAAAAGATCAATACTCTACTTTATTTGTATATCTATACAGGATGTTTCTCTACTTATATAGTAGAAACTTATATGTAGATTGTAATTGAATTTCAATTTCATCCAGTTTTATACTAACTGGTATATATATTGACAGTAATTCAACAGCAAAAAGTGATTGATAGAAGAGTAAAATTGATTTGAGCACGTGTATCATCTAAACAAACCGTGTTTGGAGGTGTCGATCACTACAAGAAAAGTACTTGAAGTAATAGCACTAATTAAAACCGAACCTTACCGCGTCGCTGGTCGTACGACTTTAATGGAAGAATTGGAAGAGCGATTCTTTATATACGTAAAAAGAGCATTTGCTGGCCAGAGTCTGGATGAGGTATGTGTACTCTGACCCCGAAATGATAGCCAATCCGGCAGACGATAACTGACTTATGCGTTGTTACATTAAGCCCTCCTCTACACTGGGAGACATTGTCCGTAGACACGTATTCGCGGACAGCTAGAAAGGGTTGTTCGCTGACAACGGGAGTCCGTAAAATATACATGCCTTACACAATTGATTTCGTTTAAACAAGCGGTTAAGATTAACCTTTGAATAGTCAGCTATTTTCTGATTTTATTTAGTAACTTGCAGATTGCAAGAGCTAAGCTCCACAAGCCGCGACAGCAATTTCAATCTACGCTTTAGGTATATAGTAACGTTCCGAAACAAGCAACTCGCTCAGAACAGGTCACTTGCTTATTACAGATCAGGTATGCTATTCGGTTGGCTTCCTTCTCGGACGAAAAGTGGCAGAAGTGGGGGACGAGTAAGAGCGATATTATTCTTCGAAAAAGGACAAAATATGCTGCGCACACTTGAAACAAAGAAGAGGGTATAGAGAGTTACTTATTTCAAGCCAGATATCAGTTGCTTGTTACAGGTCAGTACTGTACTGCAATACAGGGTGTCCCATAACTCATAGAAGAGCCGGACATGGGAGATTCCTGAGGCTATACTGAGCAGCTTTTCCTTTAGTAAAATATCGTTCGAGGCTTTGTTTTTGAAATATTAACGAAAAATACGTTGACGCTTCGGCCGGCGCCTCGATTCAAACGCGCCGGTATAGCAGAGAGCAAAGCTGTATCGAATACCAAATCAATGCAATGAAGAATAATAATGTTCAATTATTCGGCATTCGAGAATAACGAGCTAAAAACGCTAAACCGACGCGTTTGAACAAGTTCCACTCACTACTAGATTGCAACATCCATTAAACAAAATAAGTCGTGGATCCGACATAGGACAAGGGATCTGTCTTTGATCACTTTCTTCTACGCATTTCGACTAATCAGCTTAACAGCAGCTTTCCGTCATTATTGATTATACTCCCCAATTATTACCAAATTGCTCCTACCTGCATTGTATACAAGTGATTATAATTTCTGCCCGTAGTATATGCAAAATTATTTCTACATACGTACCGGTAAACGTGAACCATGAATTGTCCTGTATGTAATTTTAAAGATCATTTAAAGTAACAACTATTATTGAGGTTTATTTATAACATACACAAATAGAGAAATAGCTAAGTATTTATTATACAATAGTATATTTAAGTAGTCATTACAATTTATTTCCTTTATCTCTCCGCTTCTGCAATTTAAACATTCTTAAATATAAACAAAATCATTCATACATATTATCTTCGTGTAATTTACAAATAAACATCAGTCCAATATCTATTTCCAAAATTAAATCACTTACAATTTACGGTCTTCTTTAGCCGTTGCATGTAATAATAATTTCCTATCCTTCTACGCATGAACACTTCTGTACCACTAACAATAAGCACTAAGCATCTAATTATATCAATTACGGAAGAATTGGGATGAACAGGATATTTTCGTTTAGGACAATATAGCAAAAAAAAGAGCTGAAGGACTCAGTCGTGTATCAATGGTACCTTGTAAGCGCTACCAGCGATGCAATGTACGCAGTTGACCATGTATTATTATTGCAATAAGATAAAAATATTTTCGATTTGTGCAATGTACGCAGTTGACCATGCATTATTATTGCAATAAGATAAAAATATTTTCGATTTGTGGAGAAATTCCGAAACCTTTACATAATTCAATTTCCCCTCCAATACGTGTCCCTTTCATCCCTCCTTTTCTCTCCATAACATTCGAATCCCGTTAAGTCACCAGGCCGCTCTGGACCGCAAAAAAGCAATGTTTTGAAACGCTGCGAAAAGTTGATCGCCATTAGGTGTTTAATGTGACGCTTCATGTCGACGGCGAAACTAGTCTCAATTTTGGCCGGATCAACGTGTTGACGTGCCCCACTTGGCTATCAGGGGTACTTTAATCTACCAACTAATTGAAAGATTATAAAAAAGACAATTTTCCTTCTGAAGTCACAATAAAATTATTTATAGATCTTAACGTCAAAATATCTTACGCACACGAGAAAAGATCACGCGGCATGCATACGGAAATCAGTTGTGTGATACTTAATTCGAGGAAAACCGCGTGCGACATTCGCTTGCTTCCACTATTTCGTAATGTTATCTAAGCAATATTGCTTCCGCCCTATATTTATGTCAAAGCGTAAATGTTCTCCGAAATGCATTCTGGATATGTGAAGATGGATTTTACTCGCTGTCTGCCTTATTCTACGCGCGAAGCTTATCAGATAAATGTTTTCGCAAGAAACGGTACCGCAGCTATCAGGATAGAAATCAGTCCAGGGCTATGTATGCAACTGGAACTCACAGACTTTACTGAAGGAACTGATTTCGCTTCTGACGGAGGAGTACGCGGTGTAGTAGTCGTAGTAGTTGGAGGTGGAGTCATCGAGCATACGGTGTCTTTTATAGCTTCTTTAGCAGATCCCGTAAGTATTCTAAAGTTGTAGTCCTCGGGGTCCAAGTGTGCGTACATGAAAGAGGGCAAACGATCCGAAAGTACCCAAATGTTACCATTTTGGTCAATCTGAAACAAAAGAAAATTGAAGGTCCAGATCGTTAACAGGAAGGCAAGTATAAAGCTGAGCCTCCACTGAAGCAACAACGAGAAGCATTTCATCTTTTCTTGCTGCAGCATGGCCCCAAAATGTAAAAGAAAAACGACGGCAAGTACTTAGTGGAGCTGTCATATTTTCGATTTCGATCATTTTTAGATACGTTATGGAAATCATAATTTCGAACAGCTTTTCCTTTTCATGAAAGTATTGAATTTTCTTAGTTTTCGAGACATCCGCAAAAAGCTGTCGGTGTCTCCACAGTCTACAGTGAGTTCTGCTCATAATTTTCTGTCCGTGCTGGCTCATGCGTGCCGGCCGCCGTCCGACAGCCCACAGTGGGACCAAACGCTCATTTTTGTGTAAAAATCAAAGCACTTTTGAGAGAAATAACATACTAGGATGATTTTTTTTTAATTACAGCTGGGACATTGCAATATATGGGGAAAATGTAGAAAAAGAATTGCAAACATGATTTGACCCCTAAAATTTATGTAAAAGTCAATATTTTTGACGAAAACTTCGGTTTGCCTGTTGTAATTTGTGGTTGAATCCTTTCATTGACTTGTTACATATCGTTTCTCGTACATTCTGACAGGCTGAATTCAAATCTGCTCGCAGAACTTTAAGGAAAATTAAATTCAAATTAACAAATTACTAATCGTGATGCTTTTGGTTCACATGCTTTTACGACACTTCACTTTAAATATTGCATTGTATTTATTCAGACGAAGCCAACAAAAAATAGAATACATAAATACAAACGATAATAATAGAATGTCCGATGCGTAAGCGAAGCTTCGGTGCATGCCGAATGGACATTGCCTGTATCTCAGCGGCTGAAGCTCAGCTTCTACCGTAAGCGGGAGTAGCAGCGATACATTAAACGGTTATCTCACATAATTTGAAATAGGCAAGTATTCGATTATTTTGCAATGCTAAAATAGTACTTTTTAACTTACTTTCGCTAAAAAAAACTTCACTATTTACAGATCTTACGATATTATAAAGATATTTGCTAAGATATTACGATGTTCCATATTAAATACAGTTACAAATGAAAAAAAAATAGGAATGGTTCAATGATTTTTTTAGCGTATGCCTCTTATTTGAGGTAAACTGTGCTATATTCGATGGGGATTTAATTTGACAAAAGTTCTCACCTTTAAATCATTGGGGAAGACCATTGTGATGTTGTTCATGTAAATGAAAGCTTGTTGTTGAATTACGAATGTGTTTTGCGGCTTCCAGCACGCGACAGCGTTCAAGTTAGTCAGCGCGTAAAACAGAACGCCGGTGGTCGGTTCCAAAAAGCTCACACTGCTTTGACCATTATGTCCACGAGAGCCAAGAATATGAAATTCTTTGAAATTATCTGCAATTCAGAAGTGAAAACTATGGTTAGTGTATTTTAAAGCTACCTCACGTTATTAACAAACACATTTAATAACGGAAACTATGCCGTTGATTTCCCAAAAGTAAGAAAACGCTGATGCAAGACATTGTAAGAAGTAGTTTATAACATCGACCTGCAAGGTCATACATATATATATGAACTAAAATCTTTCTGCACCAGTAGTTGCATTCACTTAAAACTGCAACTTTCGCTTTCGTTATTCCATGTATAATTAAAGCAAATATCGTCGTTGTAGAGGGGAAATTCTTTAACTGACATTTTCGTGTAAATGACTTGCAGAAGCTTTTGTACTTCGAAATAATTAAAATTTCAATATTGACAAAATAAAATATTCGAATATAGCCAATCATTTATACATTTTTCCTGCCTGTACCTACTGATTGTGAGTTCTGAGTACTACTATTTAATACAATTATGTTTGTTACATTATTATCTTATAAAGATTAAAACATTGAATATAAAAGGGCGTGGCGAAAATGTAATTATGTATGTAATTAGTAATGTATGTAATGTGCATGTACGTAATTAATAATCACTGCACGATTGTCATACAGATAAGCGCAACAATTCTCAATTGTTAATAAATATGCGTGCCGCGCTAAATCTCGAGAGATAATAAACCAACGATATTTAATAGGGAAGGCTTGAATGTTCTGATAATAAGTTAACTAAATTTTCCGCGATTCGCAAAGACTGATAGCACACAAATTGTTTATAATGTCATTTGGACGGTATCGGAAGGTCATAAATGTTTCAGCTCACTATCAAATACTTTTCCTAGCGTGACATTACGAGATGTACAAACAACATAAAGATAAATTGATAGACCGCTGACATAATATTGATGAGAAATACATATTATATTGCTTCACGTCATAAAGTCATGCTTCTTGGTATTCCATTTTTCCTTATCATCCCTGATAGACAAGCTGTTCAAACAAGATTTTGCCAAAGCTTGCTACAGAGTTCTCTTGACAAAGTGGCCACAAATTCGATACAGTATTTGATATATACGATGATGTTAATAAATTGACAACAAAAATATAGCGGAGCCTGTTGAAATAAGTTTCGAGCAAATTGGCGGTTAGGTTATATTACAACTGTTGCCGTCAAATGACTGTGGATTGGCATGCAACTGGTTGGATCTGCCTATCTGAGATCACTTTTACAATTTACCCTCATAGCCAAGCCAAGCAGGTCAACATTTTGTACGACATCAGCTGATCGCCATATAGGTTTTAATTCGGCGCTGCATGTCGAAGGCGAAACACAGCTCGATTTTGGCCGGTGTTGCTGCTATTAGTCTCGCTAATAGCAACGTAGTGGCTATTAAGGTATCAAGACTCTCAGAAATAGAATTAATCGTTATTTAATGATTCAAGCTTGCTGCTTTATTTTTAAGGTTCTCATGAAAGAAGATATTAAACTCGCAATTTTAAGGAAGATAATTCGTCATTATCGATTTTAATTACACTATACACGGATTAAACATGCACACACAGACCCACATGACAACTTTTCATTCAAATTTTGATAAAACGGCAACAAAAAAAGTGTCCCAACTCGAAATCGCGTCATGGTACGAGCGAGAAATAAGTTTATGTTATACACAACCTGTTCTACTTACACGCAAAATTTCATCCACTCCCAACTTTACTTGTTAATAAAATAAAGGTAAATGAAAGGTGGGCAGTAAATTAGGAGTAAAAGATCTCATTGTTTGTCTGGGAGAACTTCGCTGACCTGCAGAAACGGCGCGTGCTGGATCCCGCAGTAACCTTGTGCTAACTGAAAACTCCATAGTACTGGAAAGGGGGTGGAAATACATGGTGCTATATCCATCGCCAGTCGGTGCAAGGCTCATTCCGAACAAACCATCAGTCCATTGGAACGAAATCCCCGATACATTGAATGCTCCACCCTGCGCAACGTTTTAATTCAGAAATTAATGGCACATACAGGGTGATCCACTAAATATTGACATCTCGATTTCCGTCACTATTATTACCCATATCAAAAAATGTTTCAGATAAAAGTTGAATGGCTTCAACTGGTTCATATTTTGATGTTATTGATTTTTCCGCGGGTGAACACGTAAATGTCATGTGTTTTGTAAAGGTCAACATTGCTTTTTTTTTAATAGAATCATATATTTTGAATTACATAGACCCACTCAGCTCGCCAATTCACATAAAAGAGAATTCAGTTAAACTAATCGAAAACTGGCCGGCTTAAAAGATATTTCAACTTCAATATAGTAGAACTTACCACGTGTAAGACAAGGAAAGACGTAAGGCAGTACTCTTTTGTTGATGTTTTCTTTGTCCTACGCATAGTAAGATCTACTAGATTAAAGTTGAAATACAAAATTCGAATTTCATTTACACTTGTGCGCTTCTAAACACTTTGGGACATGCGTCATCGAATCATATTTACTTTTCTTTCTGTTCATTCTAGTTGTAAAATAATGAGGGAGGACATTATTTTAAAACCTAGGCAAAAAGTATCGCAAAAACGATTCTTATACTTTTCTGTGTTTTATTGATGGACGAGTTCTGCTAATTGATCCACTACAAAAAGAATTATTCAACATCTTGAGTTGTGGCTAATTATCAAAATAGATATTATTAATTGGTATAAAATACGTTGGACAGTAAAGTTTCTATGTTCACAGAAAGCCACAGGAACATAGTGGTCCACCTAATATGTACATACACTATGAAACACTAAATAATGAAAAGTAAAACCAAAAAGGCGCAACAAATCCAATTTTTGTCATTCAAAACAATTGCAGTATCTTTTAAGGGGACATTCTATAGTCTCGGTCACAAAAAAGTCGATTTTTTTTATTATTCAGTTGAAAAGTATTAACCTTTCAGAATATGTTGCAGAATATGGTGTCACCTACATGTGCACATGCAACTACTAATTCAGCTCATGACCGATAAATTGTAGTGCTTGTTTTGCGAGATACAACAAGGGGCGATATTAGGAGCTTGAGTCGTATTACCATATACTAACCTGAGGATCTGGATGAAAGAAGTGATGTTTAACGAGCCACGATTTGTCCGACATCCATGAATAGACCACGAGGCCTGGGCCACCTAAATCACCCAGATAGGCATATGTATCCTCGCAGGAATAGTCCTCGACAGCAATATTTGCAAACAGGGAATCGGGTGTCTTCTGGTCTTCAGGTATGACGAGTTTCCTCAGCAGCCGATCGTTCGTCAAATCATAAACGAGCAACGCGGGTGGTGCTTGCTGTTCCGGACTATCTAGGATATCGGTAAATCCGGTATCGAGGACCCAGAGCCTTTCACACCGATCTGCACGTATTCTAAACGTAGATATAATCTCAGGTACAACTTCTGCTTTATATCGGTGTGCCTCCCAAGATGGGTAAGGAATCAAAGTGGGCGATTCCCGAGTATCTGAAAAAATGACGGTGTCACGTGACGGAGGTCTGAACTTAGTTTTATCCTTACATGTAAATTGGAAATCCTCACTTATCGAGCATCTACTGCAAGTGCACGTTTCTTCAAAACAATTTCTGAATATCTTAGAGCATACACAATGCACGACATTCGCTCGTGGCGAATGAGATGAAGACATGTTTATGTAAATCGCTAAGGATCGCACAATTCATAAATCAAACTTACCGTTCCTGTAAAAGTAGTTTAAACTAGCAACAACGCCACGCCTCCACCTGGGCACGGTAACAAAGATTCTGTCGCTTGTGACTTCAAGGCCAAGCGGAAGATTATCCTCCTGCTTATGTCCTGGGAAGAGAAGCTTGGTATCGTTGCTCGGCCATTCGTACTCAAGCTGTTTCCACTGGTAAGCTACATGAAGCTTGTCTTCGCCAACGACGACTTTCAAAATGCAACATTGGAGTAAAACGTTGAAAAGAAGAAGAATCGATCTGGTCTGCATCCTTTTCCTGATTTCTTATTTTTTGTATGGAATTACTGCGACGATCGATACGTTTGTTCTGCAAATAAACATTACGAATGAATTATTCAATACTATATATTTTAATTATTATACAGGGTGTTCCGCTATCTCGTGCCAATGTTTTAAGGAGCAATTGCTGAGGCAAGTTTGTACAACATTTTCTTTGCTGAAATGTTGGATAATTTCCGAGATCAAACGCAATAGTTTATTAAAATGTCCTTTTTATCAACACAATATAATTTTTTCCGTCGAGAATTGATAAACTTATGATATCTTCGAGCAATAACAAAGTTGGTTTTAAAAGACAGAAATTACGTATGAATCAACCCAATGTATATGTAAATGCATGCGTAAAGGAAAAGTCCGATAATTGGAATGTCCTTATTTCCATTTCGCTTTCCTTCACTGCGCTACAGAACATTATCGAGACCTGTGCATTCACGTAACTCCTGCCGCACTAAGCGTATTAACGAATTTCACAAACGACCTCATTTGTTTGCTGTGATTCACCGAATACCGCAACAATAGAACGCATGTTCATTAATAATTCGTGATCACGCAGTTAGATTCGCTCACCTATTCAACTTCTTCAACTATTCATTTACGCACACAATACGCATTGTAACTGCATTCTATCGTCATCGGAAATAACAGTATTTATAACTCGTACCTACAGAGGTATTCAGAGGTATTAAATATTTATTACCAATACTGGATTTAATTATACAACTCAAAATGCTACATTGTGCAATCCTTATGTTAGCCATACCCTGATACCAAATCAAGCAGGACAACACGTTGCCCCAGTCAAAATTGAGCTAAGTTTCGCCGTTTACATGCAGCGCCACATTAAAACCTAAATGTCGATCAACTGTTCGCAGTGTACGTTGTATCGAACTGACGGCACGCAATTTTGCAGTTCGCGCAAAAAGAAATTCGTTCAAGTGAAGTGGATATACAAGAGACGTTCTCCTATGTTCTCCTATGGCTTTGTGAAAAAGTCGCTAGTTTGATACCCTTGATTCAAACGGTTAAAGATGGCTGCGTGTTGAGAACCAACGAAACGTTGCGAGAACTTGATCGCCATTTAGGTTTTAATGTGGTGCTGCATGTCGACGGCCAAACTGCATAAATAATGGTAACCTAGTATCTAGTGGCTTTTAGGGTAATTAAAGGAAGATTTTGGGAGATAAAAGATAAATAATTCATTTATCTTTGTTAGACTATCACGCCAATATTTATATTGTCAACTTATCGATGCATAATTTATCGTCGCAGTACACCACCATGTTTCTAATTATCTTTCATTGATGTGGCCCATAATGAAGAGTATATTTACACAAGTTTACGTAAGTTACATACAATATTTATTTATGTATTTCCTACGAATTTTTGCTGCGCATTCATTAAAAATATAAAAGGTAAGCTTCGGTTAAAAGAAACTTGCGGAGAAAAGACCCATTTAGTACGAATTCGCTAAAATATCTTATCGTTTGTTCCCAAGTGTAATTATCACGATTGATGCCAGTAACCGAAGATTCATTATAATAAACGGAAAACATTAAACTGATTTTATATAGTGCTTCAGGTCCAAGTGATCATGATAGTCGAATGATTAGATTATCCGTGATTATAATAACTGGATCCCACTGTAGTATGTCTTTTAATTTTTTTTTATTATATTTATTACGCATTACTTACTGCAAAAAAACTAGGTACGCAAATGTGTTTTGGCCCACTGCATTTTCTATGTTAGATCAACAAAAATTAGCCTTCGTATCTCATGCGCAGTAAAAAGAAAACTTGCTAATATAATGCAGTAAGTGATTCAGCTGATACCGCATCATTGCCATTCAATATGGTCTTAAGCGAAATCGTGCACTCAAACACATGTCTACGTTGTGTCGTAAGTAGCAGGAAGACATACCCGCGGTAACCTGTCGACCTTCGCATTTTGAAGGCCTTCTGAAACACCATTCTTGGAAAATTATCATTCAATGTTCGATATGACTCATACGAGTATAGTCATATATGTATTACGAATTCTAATACGTTAGTAAGAACAGATACTTGAGTGTTATTGAGATTTCTTTACTGTTGGTATTAAAATCAAAAAGTAAGAATTATTGCTCCGAAATTAATGTAATAACACTTTTGCATAGTACATAACGCTTTTTACTGAGGTACACTAACGTAAGAAAACGTACAGAACGAAGCTATAAAGTAATTCGGAGGAAGAATCCACGGGTTTTTAATGAAATTTCTAAAAAATTTAATACACATATTTGTATGAAATCAACAAACGTTATTTGTTATCTATATCATATACTATGAGATGGATACTACTAAATTAACATACACCGAATGGTAACTCGTAAAAAACAATAATTTTTCTGATATCGTACAGAATCTGGGGTAAGGTGCCTATACATTTGCAATACAGGATGTCCCGTAACCCATAGAAGAGCCGGGTATGGAAGATTCTTGAGGCGATACTGAACAACCCCTTCTATTGTCAAAATGTCGTTTGAGGCTTTGTCTTTGAATTATGAAATTATTAAATAAACGCGTTATTCACGAATAACGAATAATTCGACATTATTCTTCATTGCATTGATTCAGTATTCGATACAACTTTTGCTTCCTGCTATACCAAAGCATTTGGATCGCGGCACCGGCAGAACGTCACCATTCAGCGCGATGCGGCATTTCGTCCCTGAGCGTGGGATCTACGCGTGCTACGAGAGGCCAGTGTTTTTCGTCAATAATTCAACAACAAAGCCTCAAACGATATTTTGCCAAAGGAAAACGTTGTTCAGTGTTCCGTTTGCAGTAATTGAACAGGACGATTTTTATGAATCTTTTGTAAGGTTCATGCAACATAAACAATCCGCATTAAGCTGAAGGTGCAGCGAGAATTTCTCCACAAACGATTACAATAGATATCGTGTAAATCGGAGCCATTGTGAGTGTAGCTTACATAAATCATTTTAGGTAACACATTTTCACAGTGTGATGAAACTTGGGAATAGAAACAGTGTCTGTACAATGAAAATGTCAAATATAAATGTATACCGTGGAAGGAAAGTTGTTCGAGCGTCGAAGAAACTCGATTAACGCATTCACGGCACATGACGCATACGTATGCGTCATGGAGTCGTGGCACCTAACTAAACAATATTTTTATTGAAAAAAGGCTCTTCCGGATGAAGAGATATGCTTTCGTACGCCTCTTTAATATTGCATTTATTATGAATACGTTTGAACCGTTTTCAGTTTTGACCTTTATCGACTTGTTATAGCTATTTCTGCACTGGTCCATGTAAGCTACATTTTTTCGCCCACCGCGAACGTGTATAATGTAAGTTAGTCGTTAATTAATTATGTAATCAGACTTTTAGCACACCAAACCCTGAATACAGTTTGCCCAGAAAATTGACAACTTTTTGTTGCAAATATCTCACTGCCTTACATTAAATTGCACATTATTTATAAATCTGTTGCGAAAGGTTTTTAGTAAATACAATATTGTGAATTGACGAATACCCACATCTGCCGTATTTTTAAGATGCTTAAAATAAATACATACACGATGCACTCGTTTCTAAGATTAAACGATACATCTCTTTGAATATTCTGAGAACTCGTTACGTTTCTGCCGTAGGGAAATTATTCTAATAAGGCACAATAAGTAATAAACGAAAGCTTCTACTTTTACTGCGATCATACTTTCTATCGAGCAGGCTAAACAACCAGACTGTACAAAAGTGGGTCAACAATCTCACTGACATTACGATAAGGTAAGAAGCATCGGAACTCTAGATATCCTATAATAAAACAAAATTTAATACGCTTTGCGATTAGTCGAACTTATTTGAAGGTATGTATATTAAATAGCAATCATTTTTTCACTACAGCTAACTGGATTGAAAACCGCATGGAAAAACAAACGTGAAGTAAAATAATTAAAAAAGGATATCTGTACCAAATAGTGGCAAATAAATATCGCCCTCCGAAAATATTGATTGACAATTTAAAAACATGTAAAACTGTTCATTTAAACATCGCGCACAAGTAGTAAACATAATATAAAAATAAAAAACTTTGTTTTTAAAAATAGCTGAATATTATTGAGAGCACTGTTTACGTAAAAAAAAATAATACTGGGCCCCCAAAATGCATATTTATATGCGTGTTGTTATTTGAATGCATAGAGATAGCATTTTACATCCACCCAATATTCAACTTTTCGTTATTAAAGTATCATTTCGACTGTTTCCCTCGATAAATGAAGCATTCTTGGGAGGGACTCAGTAGCATTCTTCGAAGCAGAGAATTTTTATCTCCCACATGCGTAATTGAATAATTTGTCATTAATATATTTCTGTATTTATATGTACTCGTCCAATCTCCATCAGTATTGCGGATATACAAAGGTCCTAAATTATCGGTATACAAATGAATGAAATTGCAATTTACTTGTCCGACCCCGTCTTCGATTCAACCAATCGTAATAAAAGACGCGAATTTAATAAAAAGAAGTGCAAGCAACGCAGGACACCACCATTTCTAAATGAACCGTCGGTACAAATAGTCAATGTATTTTAGCTTTACACGCGAAATAGAATGGTACAAAGTTATTTACTCAAGCAAATTTTACCGAGATCCAGGCACGAAGTATCGAAGTATGCGGTATCCTATGACGTGACTGATGTGATGGTTTCGGGGGCACACTTTAGTTGTTCACTTTACTCATTTCTTCTTGACCAATTACCTGGCGTTCCGCTTAGAAGGCGCCGCGCGAAGTACTATCGCGGTAGGCACACGCGACAAACTGAGAATTCGCCGAGAGGCGTTCTCCAGTGGTACCGTTCGGATACCGTTCAAGGCTTCGCCGGGTACTGATCCGCTCGACAGACTTGTTAAAATACCGTGATTCGTCGTTCTCCGGTAACCCATAACGTTGTTACGTAGCAGAATAGAACGATGAGGAAACCATGCTAATACAACCGGGAATTATTTATTTGATCATAGTCATAAGACCTGATCCGGTTTACGAATTAAACCGGCTGGTGTGGATGTGAAAGTAAGTTTCACTAATGGCCAGAGTTTTCAAAAAAAGGAAGGCGAGATTAGAGTGTCCGAGACTCGTTTTAAGAAACACCGAAAAAGTTTACAAGTTTCATTTAACCCTTCCGCTACGAAAGCCGCATACACTTAAATACGTCTTCAGACATCCAGAAATTGTTTATCATAAACGTATTTGACCGCTCTATAGAACACTGTTGATTAAAGTAATCATTTATACAGGATCTTTCCAAAATCATGGTACCACCCGAAACAAGGCGATTCTCCATGTATAAAAATAAGCTAAAAATAAGCCAAAAATAAAGAATAAAATTTCATCATACGACGTTTCGTTTTCGAAAAAATCCGGGCTTGAGTATACATTAAGTGCCGTGCAATCGCAATCTGGCACAACCGGACGATGGGCGTGATTCCTCGTGTAAAAATATGCCAAAAATAAACAACAAAATTTGATCGTACGACGCTTTGTTTTCGAGAAAATCGGGTTTGAATATTCGTAAAGCACGCGGGTAGCTAAGTAACCGCCATTTGCTTAGATCAGTCGAAAACTGATTTCCTTCAACCTCGATTTTCTTAAGAACGAAACGTCGTATGAAGAAATTATAATCTTTCGTTTCGGCTTACTTTTACGTGACGGATTACTCTCCTTCGGGTCGGGTCATGATTTTTAAAAGACCCTATATAAATTGTCTTAGCAAAGTATTATGTGTTTATAGTAGCAATTATTCTACTATGGGCATTAGGAAAAACTACTGCTTTTTTCAAGTTAGCCTAGTGAAAGGGGTTTACTACGTTTCTATACTTTGAACTTTCCTTTGTAAGGAAAAAAGACATGAATTTTCAGTCTGGAAAAAGTGATAGACCCCACGCACAGCCGCAGAATCAGATTAAAGTCTCGGTTAACCGGTCGAATCAACCGCGGAAACCGCAAAACTTCAAAGTTCGTTGACCAACGATGTAATCTCATGTCCTACTTGTACAATAATAACAGCCGTAACGAAGTTCGCAGGATTAAACGATTGAACGTTTTTAGTTCAATCCGTGAGCGAGAAACGGATAACATGATAGAATCTGAATAGTCTACATCAGTGGTGTACAACTTTTTAGCTTCTCTGGGCCACATTGGAAGAAGGCGAGTTGTTTTAGGCCACACATAAAATACACTAACACTAACGATAGCTGATGAGCAAAAAGTCGTTCAATATATATGTAACATATTTAAATAATTTTAACTTCATTAATTCATGAATTTTTTATTATAAGGATAACAGACAAGACAGCAACTTAAAATTGGTGAGATGTTTGACATTGTTTTTGAGACACTAATGCTTCGATATTTGGTTTCGATGGAAGTAGTTGCAATTCTCAGTGAGTCGTCAAGGTGCTCATCAGATATTTTGTAGTATTATTAACGGTATTTTTAATCGCAACCTCAAAAAGTTTGTAAGTTTATGATCTTTTGTTGGACTGCATTTATAGCCGTCCTGGAACGCTTGTTGGACAAGCCTGGACAAACCTACATCTTCATATACGCGTGTATGTATAGGTAGAATGTATACAGTCGAGATGGTATACTTTTTTTCCACTGATTAAAATAATTAAGTATGTTTCTACGTTATGCCCAAACTTTTACTGTCACTTTTATTTATGGATATGCCTCGAAAGGCATCTAAAACGCAGCTAAATATATGCATGCAAATATTGAGAACTCATGAATATCTTCTCATTCCGTTTCACAGGGAAAAACCAGATGTGTAATTATATTCTGCTTACATCTACATGGTGTTTCGCTTTATGTGGACAAAAATGAAAGAGCCTATTTTAGCCCATACCATCACCCCTTTCATTTTTCAATATTTTAAGCGGTGATTGCTGAGGCAATTTTGAACAACCTTTTCCTTTGCCAAAACGGTGGTTAAAGCTTCGTTTTTGAATTATTAATGAAATACGCTGACCAAACAGAGCGCGCGCTCTTCATTAATCATTCAAAAACGAGTTGTTCTGATTGTTGAATTGCAAAAGGAAATTGTTCAAAATTGCCTCAGCAATCGCTCCTTAAAATATTGACATGCAGTAGCAGAACGCCCTGTATGTTTTGGAACCGTTTATTATTTAACCTCCTTTATGATACACGAAATTTCTTGCAGATAATAAATTATTAAAGTACAAATTCTACTTGTTAAATGTTTTTAACTTGCTGTTTTGGCAAAAATGTAGTTGGCCTGATAGCCAAGTCTGGCAGACAACACGCTGTACCAGGCAAAGATGAGCCAATTTTGGCCGTCGACATGCAGCACCACATTAAAACCTTAATGGCGATCAACTTTTCATAGCGTACGTTGTATCGAACTGGCGACTCGTGATTTTGCGGTTCGTGCAAACAGAAATTCGTCCAAGTAAAGTGGGTATGAAAGAAGACGTTCTCCTATGTTCTACGACCTTGAGAAAATCCGCCAATTCGATAGCCCTGATTCAAACAGTTAAAGTCGGTTGCGTTTTGTCAACCAACAAGACGCTGCGATCAGTAGATCGCCATTTAGGTTTTAATGTGGCGCTGCATGTCGACGGCCAAACTCGGTTCGATTTTGGCCGGTGTTGCTGCCATTAATCTCGCTAACGACAACCTAGTGGCTATTAGAGTGATACGTTTTATCTGCGTAATAAAGGAATTGATAAATATACCTCGTATTAATTTATTACTTAATTGCTACTTACCTTCGGTTCATAAATTATAAAAACAGACAAACATTTAAGTACCATTTCAGTTCAATAATAGAGTATAAAAACGTTAACGAGTTACGCATTAATTTCACACCACGAAAAACATCCTGAGCGTAATTTACTCTGTTAAAAAGCCTCGCTTTGATATTATCCTCATATTATAAAGAAAAGTATAATAAGATACAAAAATTACTAATCCAGGTTCTTGTTCAACAACTCTAACATCCGAATTCTTCATTGATCTTATACTTCTTATGTGAAACTCGAGAGTTTCGAATCGCATAAAAAGTGCAAAGTTTCGAATTCTTGAGACCCGAAACTTTTTTGGATTCTGAGGGTTTCGAGATTTCAATGTCTTGAGAAACCCATATCTAGTTCTGATTGTTATTTCATTCGCTGCACATTATCAAATTTTTAAGATTCTCCTCTTTAAATTATAGTAAAAAGGATTAACAAGATAAAATTTAACACAGTATGTGGAATTATCACTAATTTGACATACGTTATCCATAAAATTTAGCAACAAACATTCATTAACACCAATTTATTCAACAAGTACTACTAATTGTATAGTAAATAGAAAAAAAACCTGTTAGAAATAATAAGGAAATATTGCGATAAGTAGTAGAAAATACGACGTGGAAGTTTTCCCACGTGTTACAAAGAAAAAGAGGGTAATCTGAATTAGAACACGAAGTGTGAAAAGGAAATCTTAATTGTAAACTGATTTATCAGTCGGTTGGTTCACTTCCCTTTGACGTAAAATCTAGGTGAAAGTTTTTAGAACGGCCTAAACCCAAGATTGTATGCAAAGCATCTTCGTATACAATTGCTCTTCTCCGTGAGACTTCTCTGTTATTTATACTTTGATCGAGCATCGATTAACGACCTACGCGAATTACAGTTGTCCTATCTTCTTTCTTAATGTACACAGCAAATTCTGCTACTGTACTACACTATACGCTATTATACTGTACTATAGACAAATGGTAGAAACGATATTAATTATTTCAGATTGTTATAAGCGTACGATAAACATGAAGAAATAGAATATGCAGCAAGATACAAAAAATAGTAATAGTAATAAAAACGAACCTAATAGTCGCTAGGTTACCGTTAGCGAGACTAAGGGCAGCAACGCCTGCCATCATCGAGCTGAGTATTTCGCCGTCAACATGCAGCACCACATTAAAACCTAAATGGCGATCTACTGATCGCAGGGTTTGATGGTTGCCAGAATACAA
This sequence comes from Holcopasites calliopsidis, assembly GCA_023838395.1. Classification (NCBI taxonomy): domain Eukaryota; kingdom Metazoa; phylum Arthropoda; class Insecta; order Hymenoptera; family Apidae; genus Holcopasites; species Holcopasites calliopsidis. The sequence goes on from JALHAQ010000008.1 coordinate 5,068,142, forward strand.
CCAACTTTAGCTGCTTGAATCAGATCTATTGAACTGGCGGCTTTTTCTCAAAGCCAATGAGAACATCTTCTTTCGGATCCACTTCACTTGGACAAATTTCTCTTTGCACAAACCCCAAAATCGCGAGCTGCCAGTTTGGTACAACGTACGCTGTGAACAGTTGATCGCCATTTAGATTTGAATGTGGCGCTTCATGTCGACGGCCAAACTTGGTTCAACCTCAACCGGTACAACGTGTCGACCGGCCTGACTTCGCTATCAGAGGACTTATAATCAGTCAAAATTGAACATTTCGTTGAAACTGCCAGATTGCATAATTGATTCGAAAATATCAAAACTATTAAAAGTGGTTACGACACATTTAAGAAAAATGAAAACCATCGAATGCATTCAATAAATGAAAAGAACATATATTTATAACAGAAGAAAGCTGAGCTTCAAAAAGTTAAGATGTAGAAACCAGAAGCATATCTACTGAACCTATTCATAATAGGAGAAGGAGTTTTGCCTGTAGTAGACTGGAAAATTTAACGCTGTAGGCTGTAGGTGCAATCGTGGCTTCTTCAGCATGCATTTTTATAGCCTTTCGAGTCGTGCAATCGCTCTCTAAAGCCGGTACTAAGTTCCTCTTAGCAGGTCTGTCTAGGCATAGAGTTGACTGGGCTGTTGCGCGATTTCGAGGTCGATTGGGTACACTGTATTATGTCGGGTGCTTTCACTTTCGCGATCGTGTACATTGCGGATGGTTTTACATGACAACGTGGTATGCGCAGCTACATTATCCTCTTTTAGAACAACGCGCGAAAATAATTATATTACGCCACTAAAATGGTTGAAATTATTGCAATATCAAATTCGTTAAACCGCAACTAGCTTCCTTGAGATCAATGCGAATCAACGACTCTTTCATTAAATACATTAATAAAAAAAGAGCGTAAAAAAGCGTTGTTCGTCTTTATATTTATGCATCCACTGTAAGTATACGAATTAACTTGAAAGAAATATGATTTTGTCTTAAAATCGTAGATAACAATAACTATTGACGAATTGAAAAAAGAACCGAGATAATATACATGAAAATATAATACCTTTTATAAACATATGTAAAAATCATATTAAAATATTAGTGCACGGGTATAGTGCCTATAAAAAGATTGAAAAGATTTAAGATTTAATCTAATTAAATTGACCCAAATGAACTCACACAAATAAGTTCCGCCAATATAATATATGAACGTCACACCTACCGTAAATAAAGTCCAAGTTTAAAATTGTGCGCAGATTTTCGACGTCCTGCGAAGGAAATTATGCAGGGATAAAGGAAACAGATCTGGGATAACGCGATCAACATCATCAACCTCGATACGTAAAAAAAACATCTTGAGTAAAGGAATGATTTATAAAGATTCTTGAAGAGAGTGATGATCTCAATCGTGGTACCGCATAGTCAATTTTTTTTTTATCAAACAACTGTCGTTTATTGATTGCATTTTAACGAGATACAGATGTACGTATCACCTTTTCTCTCTATTTTTTTTTTCTTCGACAATATTGTCCATTCTACTCAGGCGCAGTCGGCTGAAAACAATAATGCTGTAGAAAAGTAGAGGCTACTGCTAGTTTCTGTAAGCGGTTCGTGCAGGAATAAAGTGCAACCTAAAACTCGATTTCAATATTTGCGTCGTACAAATGTATAGCAATAAATAAATTCGAAGGTAAACAAAGATATACAGAGCGTCCCAACAAAACGCAAACACCCAAATGTCTCTGCCGCTTCTTCCGACACGAGAAAATGTTTTAAGACATAATTTGAATAACTTTGAACCATTATAACAATTTGTATACCCAAAATACCAAAGTAATTTATATAAATAGAAGTTTAGTTCTTCCTTAGTTGCATATTGTGACTGATATTGTATTCGGAAACGCATAGTACTCGCTGAAGTTGAACATATCTGAGCTATTAAGAAAATGTGACCCAATTTCAAAGCAGCATCAGAGTATACACTCAATTGAAAAAATGCTTCATTTAGATTAATGAATGCTAAATGTGGCACTTCCAGTCGTATCTACCAGTACATTATCGATTAATCTACAATTGTATATGATTATAAAAGTTACACCTGTTGATTACAATTTGATTCCCTCAATATGTGCCTCCAAGGCCGGACTTATCGATTCCGCCGTACCTTAATCTTCTATAATAGATTTTTCTCCAACCGCATCTGCATCTCCTACGCGTTAACTCGTATATTCGACGAATTCCTCACACTCTCCATTCTCACCAGATTGAACTCCTTCTGCTTTGTACGAGTTTTCAAAACTGATATCGAAGCTCAAGGCACCGTGGAAAAGACAAAGTGAACTGCAACAGGTGTTTGACGCGATCGGAGAAAACGATTTCTAGAAAGTACGCGAGGCATGGCATAACCGATGGGTTCGGTGTAGCAATGGAAGAGGGGTTTTTCTTCGAAGAAAGTGGAAGCCAAATTTAGGTTAATTGATCGAATTTTTGTAAATCTCAATGAGATTTATTTTTTTTAGCACCTGGAATTCTATTGTGTTTTCCCTAACCAAAGTTTCCAAGCAATAACTGGTAATGCCGTTCTGTCCCTTGACCTCTAACCCTTGTCCCTGTAGCCCAAAAGCAAATTCACCCGCTGAGAATCATAGTAATCAAAGTTTGCTAGGAACTAATGGTGTATTTACGCTCCCAGTAATTATCAATATGATATCATAACATAAACTTGGACCATGGCGACGCGGAAAAATAGTTGATTAAATACAATGCCTAAAGAGATCCCCAAATACGACTTTGAAATAAAAAAAGTTATAAAAGATGGCACGAATCGTGTCCTTTTTCAGGCCCATACTGTGAAATAAGTCATTAAAATCCCGCTCAGCGACGGTACAAGTGCCTCCGAGCATAGGAATCTTTCTTGCATTGTACTTCTTGTTCGAAGATACTCTAATTATGTCTTACACATTTTCCCATGAAAGCCGAAAACAGAAGAGATACGTAGATGCTCGGGTTTTGCCGAGACACCCAGTATATACCTATTAAAACAACCATCAGCTGAAAACTTAGTCTAATTTAACCTAGTAATTGAATCCTTTACTGAATTTCGTATGAAAAGGTTTAAATACTGCCGCGTGACAATCAAATCTGCATACCATAATCTACAATAAAGAGACCAAGTCTAGAAACAATATTACACACACAAAGTAGGTAGGAAGTTGTCGTGGTGAAAAATAAAAAGTCAGTAATACATATGTACTGTCGTTTTAAAGGTAGCACTTGATTTCCGGCGACACGAGCCGCTGTATAAAGGTATTAGAAATGATAAAGAGCCACCGTGTTACCGGTTCCTCGAGCAAAGCGATCCCCACGAACGAATCGTGCATCCGCTGTCACCACGTGGAAAGACATTATTAGCGTAAAAAAAAAAAAGGAACAGGATAATGAAAGGTCCTTGCGCAACGTAAGATACAGATGTATCGGTATACACACAGAGCCAGCTAAGCATTCTACGAAAGATCGAAATGTTGAACGAGAAAAATACACGCTTTCACTCCTTTTCATCATTTTCGATGTTCGAATGAGTTAATAAAAACGACACATTTATACTTTTAATCGCCATCAATCGACAGATAGTTTAAATAATTAACGAATGAACTACAACTCGTTTTATTGCTAAAGGGATAATTACCAAGAACAAAGTAATTGTCGTAAAAGATCTCGGGGACAGTTTTCTCGTTCCAACAATCCGAACGATCGAGTCGGTTAACACAATTTACCCGCGAATCATTATCCATTACGATTGATATTGTTTCTCGGTCCAGCCACGCGTCCGTGCAGCCAAGGTAATGATACTTCCCAAATCATATTGTCCCTACCTTATTCGTACCATTTCAAAGTGAAAATATTACTATCAAATTAGGGTAAAGCACAAGTATTATACTCCCGACCACCAATTCAAGAGAGTACCGCGATACTGTTCGAACTCGCCCGAATCTTCCCACCTGTCCCGAAGTCCGGTTTTCCCGTCCTCAGGCGAGATTGCGGACCTCTAACTGTAGGAGACAAATCGAATAAATGGCTGGGAATGTAACAAGTACCTCGGCTTTGGGACGGTAGGTCCAAACAATCGCCTGCCTTCAGGCAAGGGACCGATAAGGTCCAACAGCGGTCAGAGCTGTGATTGGTTGAAACAATATTGGCTGTGGCCCGCCATTCTGGGAGAAAATTTATCAATCTCTTGCTCGTCAAAGAGAGAATCAAGCGAATGAAAGAGTAAATCAAACGGAATACGTTACGTGCGTTTCGTTTCTCATGATGCGCATCGACTGAAGAAACCAGTTCCCAGAACGGCAGACTATGCCCAATCTTTCGAGCTTTCCACAGAACGTCTTTATTCGGAACAAGTTGGTAATGTGACACTCAATAAATAACAGAACTTCTACATGTCCAATTCTGTCATCAGATTGTCCTGCCGAATCTCGGAACGAATGAAGCGCGCGTTCGAGAAACAATGTCCGGTCATGTGTTCCGCGCTAAAATTCCATCGGCCTTAAATAGTAATATAGACGCCAATCACCATCCGGCTCCGATAAAAAACTAGAGCAGCGGAAAGACGCGATTCGGAAAGACAATCCCTGAAAATGAAGTATATATCCATAACGATTGCGTAGTTTCACTAGGTACGTACGGCGCGGTTTGCTGTTTCGTTATTTTTCTTTTTTTTCTCTCGAAGTAATGACAGAAGTCGAGTGAAAGAATAGACAAACAGGGTGCCTACTGAGGTCAACCTTCGGGGCGAGAAACACGGAATGCTGCACGAGGACTCGTGTTCTCACGGCCAGAACGGCCGTGTTACAATTAAGTATATACAATTCGTGAATCTCGTCAACATACAATTAAACGGAAAATATCTCTCATGGCTTTTAGTTTGCAGCCTCCTCTTGCACCGTCTTCGCCACACTTTCGCAATACGTTTACGTGCCGACTTCCGTTTCTCTGAAAGCATGAAACGTATGAAAAGTCCAAGTCCTAGCGGTCAATGTCTCCGAAATAAAAATTCGTTCATCGCCAACCTAGGACACAATGATTCTACTACAAGTTACACGATTAATCCTTTCTCGTTTCGTAACTAATCGCAGATTATAATTATAGAGAACGCGATATGTTAAATTGTGTATGGATCTACAGTATCGTTGCGTGAATTTTGTCTTACTATCAATAGACACCCTGAGGAAATAAGAAGGCGATAGAAAAGAGTAAATAATGGAACAGTAATGGGGAAAGACGAAGAGAAAGGTCATAGGAATTCATCTTGATGATAAGGTTCTGCCGATAATAGAGCTTAGCGCATGAAATTACAGCGCCACTTCTGGGGAGGATCTGAACGGTAAATATACATAATAAACAATATGCCTTGTGACCAAGAAAATGATCAAAACACTCCACGATCGGAGCGTTGATCATTTGGTAGAGGGTAAAGTAAAGAAAACTGCGTGAGTCGAGTGTAGAGAGAGAGCCGATGTCGATTTTCCTGAGCACCCTCTGTACTTACCACTCACTCATGCGTCGTCAACACGTTCCTTGCAAAGGAAGAGGGCTTTCTCAGATCGAACCGATCACTTCTGCTTCGATTCTAATAAATTACGATTCAAACAATTCGTGATCATTTCAGCAATAGACAAATAGATTAGTATATACTACAATTTGATGACTAGAATAACCTGTAGTTGTACATTTTATTTAAAAAGAAACTAAATATTTGTCGCGTTCACATGTACTGTCCACGGCTGACAAGATGTCCCGTAGAGAGAATGGTCAAATCGTAAGTTTCACGCGCATCTTCGGTTCTAATGAACTATTGGCTAAAGCGGTCATGCGCATCAACCAAAAAAAGTGGATGAGACGAATCGAAACTGAGTTGTCTAAGTCAAAAGTACGCTCGGTGCCAGCCCACTAGACTTCTTGTCAGCATAGACAATATGCATACACATACCCTGATAGCCAAGCTGTTCAGGCAAGATTTGACCAAAGCTTGCTACAAAGTTTTGTTGACAAAGTGGCCACAAATTCGATACAATATTTGATATATTCGTTTATGCTAATAAATCGAGTTGAAATAAGTTGCGGGCAAATCGGCGGTTAGATTATATTACGACTGTTACTGTCAAATGGCTGTCTACTGGCGCGCAACTGGTTCCACATGGCTACCGGGGTATGTGCGTACTCGACAAATATTCATTTTTCTCCTAAATAAAACCTCCTATAAATGGTGTTACTCCTGATTTATTTTTTGATTCATGTAAGTAATTGCAATATGCAATGCATATAAATGGGTCAAAGATCCGGACACGGATAGAATTTTGAAGTCCATCCTCCGTTCTCAAGAAATGTACACGGAGCGGCAAAAATGTATTACGACAGATTTTTGTTGCTCCTTGTAAGTTTACTGATAACATGGAGGTTAGACTTAAAAACTGTTTCAGTATGCGAATCTTTTTCTGGCCGACTGCATATATAAAATGTTCATACCGAACGCCTATTATGGAAACATCAAAATTTGTCCGGTTACATAGTAACACGACCTTAGTTTAAAAAATCGAGAATGATTTATGGTCCAGAAGTTGATCGACTCGATCCGGAACGTTAACAAAATAAAAGTTGTGACAAACTAACCTGCGGCAACAGAATGTTCACACTGCAGCTTACGCTATAGAGCAGAAGGATCGAATGACACGTCTGATATGTTACTAACAAGCATATAGAGATCAAAATTGTCACACGGTTAATACGTTACACTCGATAAAAATGAATAAAATGATTTTGTTAAAAAGAATAAATACTTAATTGAAGTATGCACTCTTTCCAGCTGCAGGGTGAATCGTCACCTTTCCGCGATCGCGTCTCTCCAAGAGAACACTGGTGCAGAGGCTGAGAAACAGCGCGTGGAAACGGTCTACCGTGAAACAAAAGTACAACCCAAGATATATCGTATAGGAATTTGCTCTACCTCGACTCGTCAGCCGAAAGGTGTACACCTCCCAGAGCCGATGTTCTTATCGATCGCATCACGATGAGCAACGTAAAATTGCTTACGTACGACGACAACAATCAAATATTCGTATCAGCAGCTTACCGACTTCTCTACGCGAAAGCTTTCGTGCTCATACAGCCATCAACAACACGGTACCATTATCCTCTTTAGTAACTAAACTTTCAATACAGCAGGTACTCGAATGATAAAGTAACAACAAATAAGTGGTGTTAATTTGAAAAGTCATACCCTTCTTATCGAGCCTTCTAGGCGAACAACAAAATTAAATTTCACAGCAAAAAAAAAGGAAAAAAAAAAGACAAATTTCGTTGCTCACCTGGCATGACAGGCTCCCTCGGGAAGAAATTACGTTGCAATGCTGAATATCGCGCGACCACAGACCACATGTAAAAAGTGATTAAAATTGCTTATCCAATTTTACTAGCGGAAAAGACCCGAACGACTGACCGTTTCCACTGCACCTGGTAAACCCTCTCAGGCACTGACGTGACGTGTTTCTTTCATTGCAAATGGTATAATTAAAAAAAAAAACAAAGATTTTGCTAACTTCGTGTAAACTTCGTAGGAGAGGATGCGTCAAGTGCAGCCACGGCCGAGCAATGAAGCGTTGCTCACGCGAGCTAACGTTTTACGCGTGCTTTTTTTCCTCTTCTTCAGGTCCGGACCCTAATAAAATTTAGGGGCGGGCCCAGAGCACGAAGTGCAGTGGCGGGGTGGGCCCGTCCATCGGAGGTGATCATCTGAAGCGTGGGTGCATCATCGGGGCCAACATCGGTGCACCAGGGAAACCCATTGGAGTCGCAAATGCCGGATGCATCGCGCCCGGCGGCAACGCTCCTATCATCCCTGCAAAGGACAACAAACTTTGAATCAAACATATTCCGGACAATCTTTTCCCCCGCTTTTCATATTTCTTTCAACAATCTGGAAAAATAATCTTCTCATGTACTTACGTCGCAAGAGTATTCAAGCGTTAAAAATGATAAATACACGTGCGACCTGAATGCACGTAATGCTCCTCCCTTTGCATTCTTCTTTCTTTTATTCAATAAATATTTCGCAGGTTCTTTTTGTAGAACACGCAATCGTTCAGCAGAAGTACAACTTGCAAAATGATTGCGTAATTTTTAAAGAAAATTCCACTTTCTGAAGCTCCTGAACGAGAAGTTGCCCGACAGCCGATCGATGACTTTTTCTCGTGTAACATTTGTGAAAATAATATCCCCTTTCATACCAAGTTACCGAAATAAGATGACGACGTCTTTGTTATTTCAAAATACTTCAATGTTGTAAGTAAGAGTAACAGAAGAAACAAAAATAAGTTCGTAGAAATCAATAATTGAATGGGTGCCTAGAAAAAAGGCGTATGCTAGATTTCATAAAATTTAGAGGACAGCGTAAAAACAATTCACTCGCCGTTCCCCGCAGCGTTTTCTACATTATATTCTATACACTTTTGCATAGAATTCAATTTCTGAAAAATTTGTAATATACGCCCTTCTTCCAGACACTCGTTCAACTGAGATTCAATCGAACATATTTGTGTTCCGTTCTCCTGAAAACTAATGAAGTAAAACAAACTCGAGACCCCTTGCTGCCAGTCCACTTATGTCTACCTAGCACTTCATTACTGCGAATCGCCAAACTACATATGGAGTTGAACCCAGCATGCAATGTGCCGCATATGCAATACCAGTCACAACAAACTCACAAAGATGGGACCACGCAAAAATGTCACACACCATACAAACAGGACTCGTTTAAGCCTGCATAAACTTTTGAACGTGAGCAAATCTCTCGGCTGTCAGTCGATCTTCCTGGACGCTGCCCCAAAAGAACTTCCACGAATAAAAGTTTATTGAATAACAACATGAATGAATAGTGTTTCTTCCTTATTCAGACTTTCTGATAGTTGCAGAGGGCTTCGATAACAGTGAAAGAATAAAATCGGACTGCTACTCCCAATTGTTTTCTGATCTATTTCCGGGGATATATCGACTATGATTCCCTCATTCGTAAATGTTAAATTTGTACCATTAAATGTATACAAGAAACAGCTGCAACTGCGAGTATATATGAGTAGTTATTTAATGAGGAATCTTTTACTTACTGTGGATCGACTTGAAATATCTAAAATTATTCGTGTAACACAAAAGGTAGGCTATGGTGTGTGGGAGATACATTACGTTCGTTCTCGTTGCAATTTTTTCTCTTCCATAATACACACCACCACAACATAAAGAACTGACAATAGCAAATAGTAATCCCTTCCCCCTTTTTTTCTCTTCAGAGGTTCTTAAAGCACAGATAATTGGAGACTGTAGCAAAAAAGTAGAATAACATACTGGCAAATGGATATTTTACTGTTTGGAGATAAGCAGCAACGATGAAAATCAAAAGTTTTGCGAAGTTTATGCAAAGAAGGAAGGGACAATTGTCATTGAACGTCTCTATGCCAGTTTCCTTGTTTTCTCTTCTCTTTCTTTGCCATTTTTTGTTTGTATTTAGAATGACAACTTCGAACGACTGTCAGTACCGTGCCCAATAAGCAGTTTCCTCGCTACTGTATCACAACACCAGGACTTCAAGCTATACAAGTAATATGAATAGGTAGGATGGCATCTTGGTTCGACGAGGTAATGGCAAGTGAATCGTAAGAAGAGTGTGGTTAAGTTGAATAGTGAATAGAACAGCTAAAGGACCAGAAAATAAAAGGATGCTTTATGAACCAGCCGAGCGGCCGAGAATCGAATCAATTTCGCAATAGAGCTTTTACCATTAAAAAAAAAAATGTCTACCACTATATATATAAAACATCGCGACCTCATTGGAAAGCAGGTATGCATTTGTTTATATACCACGGTTATAAAAAAAGATATAAGTCTAGCGTAATCGTAATTCCGATACCGGGTACTCTAGTTTCGAGAAGAGGCATTTCACGTCCAAAGGGTCGTGATGTGTCCAAAATCAAAGTGTGGCTGTCCGGCGCTGGAGGAATCGGAACGGATGGAATATCGTTGGCCGCTCGACCCACCTGCCCAGTGACAATAATATAAATATACAGAAATATATACAGGTGTATTAATGTGACAATGACGATAATAATAATAATAACATTAATAATAATATTAACTAATAACAACAATAATAAATATAACAATATATATAAAAAGAGAGATAGATAGGTATGTCACCGCATGCTAATTGCTAAGGACCAACCTTGTTGCGCTTGTATAAAACACGGTTTTAGTAACCAGACTGGGTTCGTTCAACACTCACCAAGGAGTGACCGGGCACCCTGCAAACGCACCGTTAAAACATAAACGTACAAGACACGCCGTTGTGGGTACCGGCGCGTACGGATGAATCCTGTGCGTGCTAGCATCTGAACAGTCACATGATAATTTGTCCCTTTCCGTTTTAGTACTTTCGTAATTGAATTTCTTTCACGTATGCCTTGGCAAAGTTCACCTCTCCCCAAGTCTAATGTCACTCTCATTCATCCAATAAGTCTAACTTGCTGCTGGGTAGGGGGCAGGGGGCAAGGGTTGCGTAATGAAGGATGAAGTGCAAAGGCATAATACTGCACATGTCACGTGGAAAACATCGTTTCAACGACTATTTCTACGGGTCAGAGCACATGAAATATTCAAGCTTTCAGGGCAAACTTATTGTCCGAAGTTATCTCTCTAATCGAGAAACGTGTAAGTCTGCTTTCCAAATACAATAAAGATCTTTTTACAGTTAAGTAATCAAATATACTGTACATGAAGAAAATTGATTATGTGTGGAATATAGAACGCACATACCGATCCTAAAATTGTACAAATTGTCAATATGTACCATTTTTACTCTATTCGAAACAATGAAATGGCAATCCATCAAAGAAATATTAATATGTACGTGAGCAGAAATGAACCTTTCCAGAATATCGAAAAAGGGATTCTACTCAATTGGGTACAGCAAAATTGTATCACAAATCGTCTCAATCCATCTTCGATAGTTCGGAATAAGTTACTGGAATGGGCACATCAAAAAAAAAAAAAAAAAGAAAAGGAATATTTACGTTGATCAGTATGTCCTCATTGAACGCAGCGTTTAAAGGTCTAGAGACTTACCTGGTGGAAGGCCCATGGGGGGCGGTCGCATCATGTTACCTCCATGAATCAGAGCAGGTGCAGCTAGAGTCATAGTAGGCCGCATAAGCGGTGCCATCAGGGCGACGGAACTAACAGGCATCGCCGCGGAAGCGGGTACCATCACCGCTTGCGGAGGTCTCTGAAATCTCTGCTGCTGTTGAAGCGCATTCAACGCGGCCTGCTGCCGCTGCTGTTGGTCCTGAAACGCAGCAGCTGCATTAGCGGCAGCAGCTTGTTGTTGTTGTTGCTGTTGCTGATGCTGTTGTTGCAGCGCAGCAGCTTGTTGGTTAGCTTCGGCTTGCGCTGTTCGACTTTCCTCGTTTTGTCGGCGTTGATATTTCGGAAGTCTCGCCCTGATTTCCTCCTAAATCACGCAATTTTTATTTTTGCTTTCTGCCGGTATGACTCGTAAGTAAACAATGATTCACGTACCAGGCTAAGGTCTTCCGGTGGATGAATGATTTTAATGGCAGCGCTGGTGGTTGCTATAAGATTGACTTTTTGTTCACCCCCAACGTTATTACTAGCGGTGGTATTACTGTCCGCGTTACTATACGCAGGGAATGTGGGCTTGACTGGTCCTATGGAGCCACCAGCCACGGATGTGATTGGTTTGAAATCTGTGCCCAGAGGGGACGTCACAGCCGTGGATGTGGCTGTTGAGACTGCAGCGGCACTTGGAAACAATGGCCGTGGCGGTGGTATGGACGCAGCTGATACTGGTGGCTGCATACCCGGAGGCATGCCTGGCATCCCAGGCATCATACTAAAAGAACAAAGCCTGTTACTGCATTATACAGCCCCTGGACTTCCTCTGATATTTATAAATTGAAGAACATTAGATTGTATTTACCTAACTCGCATTAAATTAATATCAGATATTTAACTCTTCTTTCACGTTGACTGGTTTTAGAAGAATAAATTATACATACCCAGGACCCATGAAAGGTGGACCTACAGGACCCATAGGCCCCATCATATGGTGCATAGGTGGTGGGAACTGTCCCATTGGTGGCATACCAGGATGAGCTGCAATACCTGGCATTACGCCTGGCATCATGCTGGAACCTGTGGGCATCGCTCCTGGCGCAGAACCCAGCAAACCTTCCGGTTTCGTTTTCTTTCTCACGGGTTCGTCTTCACCAGAACTCGGCGAACCGGGTCTGCCTCCGTTCCTTTGCCTTTCGTGCTCTTTCGCGTCGTTCGGTGGTATACCTTCCATACCATAAATTTCTATTTCAATATTGCTACGATTTGGCAAAGAATTGGGTACTTTATCTATTGCTTCTTTATGTACCTAGAAGAAAGCAACAAATATTTTTTTTATCAACTATTTTTAAACGTGTGTACTATTGCGTGAAAATCTACCAACATTACCTGCATACAATGTATACTAAGCCCTGGTCCTGTGTAAAGCTTTTTATGACATATATGACATTTGAAATGCTTCGCTTTCTGGTGCTGAATGAGAATTTTCTCATCTTCGAACTCTCTGTTACAATACCTTCGTAAATTAGCTAAGGAAACTTACAGGATATCCAAGATATGTGTGTGATAAAAAATTAGTAAATAGATTTACTGAAGAATTGCTTAACATTCATATGGGATACAATACGCGTAAGTCATTCATAAAACCCAAACTCCTATCAAAATGATACTTTTTAAGGTTTTAAGGTACAGATGATGCGTGCATTATTATTTCCATCTATTTGAGCGATATTGATACCTTATTTTCGTATCAATATGTTAGGTGTGGCACCAGACCCTTTCCATTCGTGTTTAGACTACGATTTAATTTAAAGATTTTAATTCCTTGGAATATTTAACTAGTCGAACACCACTATTCTCTGTTCCAGCTAAGAGTAAACCTCTTTCGCACATGGGACCATCCTTTTTCCTGTTTACCACCTGCATATAGTTTCTACCTACTTTGTCCATTGTAATGATAGTTGCGAAGATCGGTCGATAAGTCATCGCCACACAGGTTTACTCTTCTTTGGAATATAGAATAGATGCCCATCCGCAATGGATTTCTGATACAAAATAAGCAACTTACAATCCTTTCATCTTTATTAGGAGGTATATACCACATATTCTGCCTGCGTGAGAATAACATCGCTCCCACACATTTTTCCTCTCTTGTCACTATCGATACGAGAATAAAGCCAATTGAATAACATACCTGATCCATAATAAGCAAATGGCTGATCCTGCGAGAGTTACTTGTTTCAGAACAAACTTTATTATGTATTCATCTAAAATTGACGCTTTGCACAAATCATTTAGAAATTTTGGAAATGCTGAGAGAATGGCAATGCTTTCATTGATCTTAATGTTTGTCAAAATATATTATATGTAAGAGAAAGAATAATTCATTACATATCAGCTTTTAACACACATGCCCATCATTTTTATATTTGTATCGCTACTGTACCATTAAAAGCAACTTTAACTACATACATTGCAGCATACAAAGATTCATATATTATTTGTACTCTTATATCCTTGAAGATAAGTAGCAGCTTACCTAAAGATTTCGAAACATTCGTTTCAGCATATACTCCAAAAGCATAGAATTGTGCAACATATTTTGTTTGGTATCGTTAATATAATGAAAGTAATATAGTAGAATATAGTTGGTAACGAATTATCGATTACTCGCGAAATCAGCGACTGTAACCCGTCGTACACTTTTACTTAATGCGTCAACTTTTCTAATTTGTTCCAGTGATAAAGAGCAACGGCACTCGTATTATAAAATAAAACATAGAGGCACAGATGCAACGTGAATGGTAACACGATTTGAAATACTTTTTAATTGTCCGATTACAAAAGCAATGTAATCGGTTGTACTCCGATTTGTGTTCTAAAAATACAGTTACGTAAAGTATCCCATAATAAAGAGTATTTGGAAAAAGGATACCAGCACCAGGGCCTGGACTGCTTCTTCTTCTTGCGACCCATATTTTCTTATCACGGTTTACTAGTCCAAAATTAACAAAAATATGTCAATAAACGCTTCACGCCTACGTAACGAGGATCGGAATAGTCGGAGCCGTGAATAACTGCACTGCACACACACGTAGAACCAATGATGCAAAATGGCGACTGCATCTCTTCCGTGTTTGACGGAAGAAATAGTAACCAATATTGCTGTACGAAAATCACTAGCGTTACCAACTAAATTTCCCTATCGACTCTATGATGGATAAAAAAGGCATTACAAACTACATTAACATCCCAGATAGCCAGGTCGTACCAGTCGCATGCCAATCGATAGCCACTTGACAGCAAGAGTTGTAATATAACCTAACAGCCAATTTGCTCGCAACTTATTTCAACAGACTTCACTATATTTTTATTGTCAATTTATTAACATCTTCGAACACAGCAAATACTGTATCGAATTTGTTGCCTTTTTGTAACAAAATTTTGTAGCAAGCTTTGGCAAAATCTTATCTGGGCAGCTTGGTATCAGGGTAAATACATGTATACATGTATGCTCAGCTAACCATTTGCGTAGAAACTGCATACATTCTTTCCTAATTTAGAATATATTATTTCAATGCTTATTTAAGAACAGCGAGTTTTTACTCTATATTGCATTCATTTAGATATAAAAATTATTTAAAAATTTGAAAACTCGTTTATTTTGTACATTACATAGTCTGTATTAGACATAACTGTTTTAAAATGCTTCGACTTTTAATACAGTTTTAAAATGTATGCATAATTTATTTTTATTAAATACCTTTTATATAAAAAAGTGTACATAAATATTTACACAAATGCAAAGAATTGTTCTATCAGAATATAATCTAGCTGCACAAAATTATTCTACAAATCTAAAACCTAATGCTATAAATAAAGAAACAATAGGAGGATAAATTATACATATATACGAATTTACGTATATATATTACGTATATACATATATATTTACGTATATATATTAACGTAAAAAATACTAATACAGGCATTATCACCTACAATCACATTTCACGTTCGCGTAAAATTTAAAAATAAAATTTAAAAGATAATCTCAAAACGGCAATCGCTTCAATATAATGTTAACGTTAAAAAGTAAAAACGCAGTACTGTTTTACCAACAATGATAGACCTACGCTAGCTGCAAATTCTTTGCTTCAATGGAAGATCACTTTCTGAACCGCTGGATTCATTAGTAGCACCAATTTCATCATCCGACAAAGAATAGTCCTTCTTTTCTACTCTGGATCTCTGTGATTCTTTAGGCTGCAATTGAATAGATTCCACTAATTATTTCGCTGAACCTTTGCTAATAGTTTCATGAGGAAATTTGACCAGAATCACAAAAACTAAATTCAGTCAATAATACCTTTGGCCAACTTTTGGCAGGTCTCTTGGATGTGCTGTTTTTTGGAACGTATTTGTCGGCAACTCCTTCGACTCGCCGAATGTCGAAGTCTTGATCTACTTTAGTCACAGTTTGTAATCTCTGTTCCTCCGAAGTTACGTATAAATCATTTGGTCGATGATAACTATTATGTACCTCGTATGCTCTTTTACTGCAAAATAAAGCTGCGCATACTGTACATTTTATCAAGTCATCAGGAACAGCTTCTCTTTCTTCCTGTTTATTACAAAAAAGGAACATGTTTGAATACAATACAACTATAGCAAGACCCACTCGGGTAATATTTACTTGAGTATGAGCTCTCTCCAGATGCTGCTGCAAATTGAATTTTATGATGTATTCAGCCCCGCACAGATGACAATAGTATACGCTCAGAGCATCGTTCATCGAATTTACCCTGATTTTATTGCTGGGTGGTGGCGTCGCTATTGGTTGAAACAAATGTACCATCCTATAAAGCAAGATATTAAATACCAATTGAAGATACTTAATATTATGTTACGATCGAACAAAACTTACGACCTTTTATGTATAGAACGATAATGATAGTCCAGCGCTTTTTCATTATAAAACAATACATCGCACTCCTCGCATGTTTTATGTTGCTCTGTCTTCTCGCTTTCTGATGAATCGTGAGATGCCTGATGATTATCCCTATGTGTCTATTACATAATAAACCTTTAAAAATTAAATAAAGTACATGTAGCATGTAAAAATAGAACGTACTTTTAGTGGAAATTGCATCCCACAGTAATGACAATAGAATTTTGTCGGAGAATTCGGATGGACTTTAAATCTATGTCGTATCGTTGCAGTAATCGACTCGAATGCTTGTCCACACATATCGCATTCGGTATCAGCATTCTTGTTGGTTTTTACTGGTCTGCCACGAGTATCTATTTCTTTGTTAGCGTGCTTCCTATATAGACAATATTTGATATCTTACTTACAATACAATTTCCTATGTCTAAGACATTATTTCAAAACTTCATCATATTTTCTGGAAGTAAATGATTAAGAAGTCGTTAGACAGAATATCGAAAATTTTTCTTTTAAAACGCATAATAGTTTTGTTTCCTTTTTTTCTTTTGGCTCGCTCTTGATGTTTCACTCCTACATGAAACATATACCTTTACTGATTGAACGAAAGTCTTTATTTGAATATGAAAGATTTCAAAAAGTCAAACATAAATATAAGCAAATATGTGAATAATTCATTTGCTATTGTTGCGCTATAATATTAAGTCAATATTGGAAAGATGTAGTACAAAACAAATGAACGTAAAACCAACATTTTCTATAAATTATGTATTTATTAAAGCTTTTAAATTTTAACACGAAAAAAAGTCGAAACTTATAAACAAAAAAAGGAACCGTAAATTTTCGTATGCTCCAACAATTTGAAAGATGAATTTCAATAATAAACGTAATCTGAAAACTAAATGTTGTATTATAGTACATAATCGCAAAATGTAGTTTTCGCAAGTATAAAATTTATCACAACTATGCCGATAAATTATTTGTCTCATATTTATTTTATAATTTAAACATTTATTACATGAAATTGGTTGAAAAAGATCAATATATTCAGATCAAGTATAAAGAATTTCATATATGTATAAAAATTAATTTAATACTTCACTAATTGTTTACAGTAAAGCTCCTTATAATATAAAAAAATTCCTTTGTAATAAATTTGAATGATAACACATTTTTGTTATTAAGCATTCGAATAGTATAATTTTCCCTATTACTACTCACTAGTTTTTGCATTACTAGTTATTAATTTTTATTATTTATTGTTAATGTTTTAATCTTTAATAAGCAAACTTGCAGATTAAAGCCAAAGCGGAAAAGCAAAAAAATAGCGCGAATAATATACCCTATCGGTAACGTAGCTGAATGTTATGCGTGCGATGTTAATCTGTTTTTAAAACTTGTTCGCTTATATATATCCTATCCTGATTAATATGGATTATATTGTACATATATTCAAGTTAGGAGAAAATGATAGGTTATATGTATAAAAATGTTGTTGTTTTATGCGTTGCTAGCTTGGTTATGAACAGATCAAAGGAATAGTTTCTTTCAATACCTAAAATGAGCCTGCAAGGCTTCCTTGGATTCTAATTTTGAGTCACACAGAACGCAATTGTGCTGCGCTTTAGCACTCATTTAGGCGCCAATTCTTATTTCGAAAAAACATTAGAAATTTACCGGACGGCTTTGCGCCAGGTAGACATGACATACAAATCTCTCACGGTTTATAATTTGATTGTAATGATTATATTTAATCGATCACCATTTCTAATAATGGAACATTTCCCCATTCAAATCATTAATGTTTTTTCAGCATGCACTTCGTCTGTTCGTAGTTGGATGTCAAAAATTTCATACAACTCACGTTCGCGTAGAAAAATCAATTTCCGGCCATTTTGGTGGATTGAAAGTCGCGCCATCTATCACATGCAAATGTAAAGTGAATAAAAAAGATTCATTTTCCTAATTGGAGTTGTGCGGAATATAATTTTAATTTTTAAAGCTATAACACCATTCAGAAAGAAAATGGAACTTTTTTCACCAAATCTAATCACGAGCATATACAGGGTGTTTCGCTACTATAATAATTTAAAAATGAAGTTTTAGTCAACATTTCAGCAAAGGAAGAAGTTGTTTAGAATCGCCCCAGCAGTCATCCCTTAAAAGATTGTCATGAGGTAGCGAAACACCATGTATAATTTTACCCATATTTATCTGTATACATATATAGGGTGTTCGGCTGCATGTGGACAAAAATGAAAGGGGCAATTCTATGGGCTAAAATAAAATAGCATTATTTAATCTCGATAATAAAGTACATACAAAATTCCCCATTTCGAAGTTTAATTCCTTGAAGCAAAGCAATATATCAACATTTCCAATTATCCAAATTTCCGAATATTCATTAAAATATTGATGAAGTACGTAGCAACGCTTAGTAGTGCATAACGATATAAATAGGTGGTAAAATGACCACCATAGAAAAGAAAAGTAACACCTATAATACAATTACCTTTTGCCTAATTTCCAATATTTAATGGTATCATTATTTAATTATAATCATTAAAAAATATATCTCAGTACTTAAAGCTATGATATAATACAGGATACATTAAACTTTATCCTTCTGTAACATTTTTTATTTCCTTGATATATGTTATATCTTTTTAATACTTATATTGCAGCAAATTACATAAAAAAAGATTATAAAAGAGAAATGGGCCAACTAGGGTTTAAAATATAAAACAATCAACATAAAAGTAAAATTTCTAAGAAGAGTATAAAAAATATAAAAGTATAATTCCTATAATTTGTTATATATCGAATTTGAAATAATATTAGTATGCATCAGATAATCTTATTGACAATTGTAATTCTTTACGTAATTTCTTTTCCTATACTGCATATAGCAAAACACTAAGGATTTATGCATTTTTCTACAACCCTGGAAGACTAATTAATATTGAGCACATTTTGTTCGATACAAAATTAAATACTAATTCTGTATTAAATATCGTATCTAAGCTAACGCAAATTAAATTTCTCGGGCCCTGGCGGTGAACTTTAATGCATAAACTACTCAAGTATTTAAAGAGACTACCAAAAGCGTCTGCAGAATATTTTAAATTATTTCAGTAGTGTCTTTTACTCTTTCGTGCAGTGATACATACACAATCCCAAAAGTAATATTCATAATAAATCATGAATGTTAAGTACTTTGTATTTTGCATATTTTCGCGATCTTGTTGTTCACTTTCCATTTTTGTTTATTTCTGTGTTAATTGCTTGAGTGCCAGAGCACTCTGCATAATAAACCATCTTCAAAACCATTGGCCCTCAAACAATTGAAATAGAACGTTTGCATAATAGTTTACGAACATAAAAAATAATAACAACTCTAAAGTGTTGTAAAAACTTACATTTCGAAAGCTGAGACCTTCGTACTACTTCCTCACTCTAAAGTATTTGAAACGATTCAGGAGAAATCATATGTACAGAGTGATATTTGTTAAATGCAGCTTGGAATTCGAGATACTCAATCGCAACACTGCTTCTGATTGTGGGTGAAATATTGTCGAATATCGTCAATTCATTGCAATTCCTGATACAATGTTGGCGGCGGGTGCCCGTCCGTTACACCTTGAGCTGCCAACTCGGCCAGTGTTCTTTCGAGGTAACTCGTGTCGGGGTAACCATGACCGCTCGCCGATGGTCCCAGTTCAGTCTTGTGATGAATTTCATTCCACGTTACTACATCTTCTCGCCCAGTAGTCACCGAACGCCCGATAGTGAATGTCAGTCTTCGTTCGAACGCGATCTGCAGCAGCCTTAGAACTCTGCGTCCCAGACTATTGTCTGGAAGATAACATACACGGGGAAAGCCCACGGCATAGTAGGCTTGGCCGGGATTGGGATGTTCGTTCCCTTGAATTCCTGATGGAATGCTGGAAGTAAGTTTACACTTATTACAGTAAATATTTTCCGAATTAAATGAGTTTGTTAACTTAAAAATTTACACTCGTAAACAATTATTACAATTATTGTAACGACAAATTGATTTACGTACTCGTAAGTTATTTGAATTGTATTTGTATTCGGAAAACCGGGTAACGCCCTCGGTATTCTAGTCCAGTTCATAGTTCCAGGAGGTTGGTTTCCCCTCTTTTCTCCGTAAATTAAACGACAAACTGGACACTGGATGTACATAGGAGGTTGCTGACAACTGAGCATAGCATTCAAGCATGCTAAATGTAAACGGTGCTTGCAGCGCGTGAGTTCTACGGTTAACAGTTCGGGCATACCAAGACACACGGGACACGAATCAGAATTATCGCTCTCCACAACTTTTACGTATTGCGAGAGAACATCCGATTCGGTATCTACACGTAAAGTCAAAAGGAGGAAATCAAAATCGCTTCGAACATATTACGCGAAACGGTAAAAGTATAAAGAAAGGGTGACGATAAATTACCTAAAATGGAATTTTTGAATCCATCGTCACTACCTACGCTACTGTCCAACAAATCTACAGGGTTTTCGTGACTCAAATATGTGGAAACAGTATCCACGCTCGGCCTTCTACCACTTTTCGTGCTACTAGAATCCACATCCAGCGCGCTGTCCCATGTTTTCCTTTTTTGTCCAGACTCGACAGTCGTCACCGAATTATTTTCTACTCCATGCTTGTTGCTAAATATGTTAAAGTTACTCAAAATAACACGAGCAATATTTGATGGTCCTGTATCTCCATTTTTACCCTAACAAGAACAAATTAATGGAGTTAGGAACAAAATCTTAAACTACAGAAAAATTACATGTAAAATTACATTCCTACCTTCTTGCTGTTCTTCTTTGTACTTCCCGAGGACGATTTTTTATGGGCTACTTTACTGTTTGAACTTTTAACAACTGCAGCAGCTGGCTTTTTCTCTGCATTTATTTGTAATTCTTCTAATGCCACTTTAACTAAAGGGTAAGGCGCTTGCTGAATTCGTCGTATAGGTCTTACATATCCAGTGCAGCAACGCACTTGAGTTAGATTACAGAAGTTTATGATATAAGGGAATCCTAGATAGGTCTTAGAGACATCAATGGTTTTTTCACCCTGAAATGAGCAAATCAATGCTACTTTTAAAAATCTAAATTTTCTAAAAGTAAAATTAATTTAATGTGACGAGCAGTTGTGCGAGAGTGTGCGCATTTTGAAGGTACTGAATGCGCATCGAGTCATCGACAACGGATGCTTGCCCTGAATACAACAAAGCGTTGTCCATTGAAGCACCATGGCTTCCTCGTGGGAAAAATGCGAGAGTAGATGCGTCGAGAGAGATGTAAATGTAGCAAATGTATTTAATAAGCATCCTGAGCAAAACCACATTATAGGAGCGTTAAGTTGGGTTATTCCCTCCTACAGTAATGATTTATAAAGAGTATTTGTAAGCTTACTCTAGCCCATGCTTCTTCTATGAGGCATTGTACTTCCATATCATAAGTATACCAGTCATCTGTGTCGCCAGCCCATTCCCACTTCGATCCCTTCCCAGCAGGAGAAGTAGGAAGGTAAAATTTCCTCCGAACGTTGTGCGTTTCGTCTCCATCCTCGCTACACTGCGTTTTCTTTTTCAAGTTTATGTAGTACCTATTTCAAATAGTAAAAACGGTATCATGAAATTGCGGTTGAACTTTTCTTTTTCTAAACTCAATTTCAATCAGAGGAGAAATATGACTAATTTCAGTTACAAGAGTTACATCAAAGGTATAAAATATAAACAAATAGAAGGCCTGCACTTTACTTTGGGGGACCAAAAAGTAATGCAAGTTTTAAGTTTAGGAATTTTTAGATTCGACTCGTCGAAAACTATCAGATTATGTAAAAAAAAGTCCTTAATTTTTTGTCCCTTAAAGTAAAGTGAGCCCAAATAGAATTGTCCAAGAATTTCTCATAATATGAAACAAACCTATCTAAATTTGGGTCTGCATCATGGAGAAAGACGCGGGTGAGTTTTTTGCAATGCGCTCTCTCGAGATGTTGCGATACCGCAGGGCTGTATGGTCTCCATCGTCCGTGACGATTTTCCCACTCCCACACAACAACGGCATGACCGTGTTCTTGCCCCTGAGCGTTCATCTTCCTACTCAAGAATTTCACACGCACACGCAACACACACTCGTGCAGCGAGAACGTGGGAACATTTTCAACCCTTCCACGTTCAATCTAATTCACCTTGCTGCGGATATACATTACACGCGTATTTACGTTCAGCACTCTGCGTCCTTGTATATTTATGAAAAAAGAACGTTAATCTTCGATCATTGCATTTGCATGAATGCAGGAACAAAGAATTGAAATACTGTGCAACACTGAACTTTCAGGATGCACTGAAAGATAAGACGTCAACAGCAACTTCGCATCGTTCTAGTTCTGCTCATTCTGTTCACAGCACGGTTGACTATGGATTGGCAACTCTCGCTAAAAATGTGGTCTATCTGCAGCGCCAAAGGTGGCTAGAGCCACAACTAAATGTTAAGGAGGGAACCCAGGGTTCCACTTGAAATTATGTATAGGTCGCACGAACTTATGCAAGACTTTCAGTGGTCGGTGACTAATATTTGAGTCACTACCACACATATTTAGTTTCTTGTTGCGAAAGATTAAACATGTATAACCATATCTCAAAGACTAGCCACCAGCTACTGAAACCTGCCTAAAACATGCAATTTATAATTATTAGATGTACATATATACAAATGTAAGAAATATAAACATTTTATGTATTTTTAGGTACGATAGGTAGAAGCTTTCAAAAGCAGGATCACTTGAAAACAAGCCAAAGCTGTGGAGAGATCTGTCAAAACTCCTGACTCTAACTCCGAGCCAGACTTCCTTTCCTTCGACCTCTGATTTTGCCTTCGATTCTCAATGTACTGGGAACGGACACGTAACAGAATCGTCCTGCATGATTTACATGCCTATAGATAACAAAATTCAGAAATTTTTAATGCATTTACTTTATATGCATAGAAGCATTCATTTTGTCCGAGTAGATTACGGAGAAAATAAGTATCGGCACCAATGCGATGTAAATACCTGAAGTCCGTGTAAGCCTGCGCTCCGAGAGATCGAGATATCGATTTTCAATTTTAACAAAATGGAATTTAAAAAGGCGCGCCATAAAATTAGCGCACATGCTGACTGTAGTGCTGAATTAATTCATTTTGAATTACATTTTAATGCTTTTGTACTATAATTTGTAATATTATTAACGTGAAGGTAAAAAATGAATAGTGCTATGTTTTATTAAAATAGTTTGAACATGATCGCAATATGATTACCCTTTACACATACCTTGTTTATGACACTAATTCTTTTTTATGACATCTTGCAATAGTATATTATTAGACAAAAATGTCATTTCGATAGATATGTATGCACAATTAATATTTACATAACCTGTAGAAAAATCTATACATATATATCTATGACGCCAAACGAGTTCTGGAACATCGGAGTATCGTGTGCGAAATTTACGCGATTTATGATATTATTTGACACTGCGTTATTTCTACAAAGAATCGCGGAGGATTTACTGATCTCACAATAATGTACTAAGAAATCAGAAAGAAACTGACAAATACTACGCGCATTACACCTTTTTCATACCATTGTGCTGCGGAGATTCTTCCGAGATTCGATCGAAATGGACACATGAACACGATCGTACATCGCTAATTGTAAACGGATTTACGAAATTAGTAAAACATTAATTATCTGCTTTGCGATTCATTAATCATCGCAAACAAAATGTGTAGGGCTATTAAAAGCATTTATTCCGTGTACTGAAACGTAGGTTAGATACGGTAGTTTTTTAAATAAACTTTCAACTTATACAAACATTTCCGGGACATGGATGTGGAAAAAGTTGCTGTGTTCGCCAGTGTAGGTTTCGCGATAGCTGTCGCAGCATTTGTTCTGTGGGGGCCATCTCCTAAGCCCAGGAAAAAAGGTACAGCGTAAGGTCTACAATTGTCAAAGGATTCCACAGAGATACTGTTTCACAAGCTTTACGTCATTGCTTTTCCAGGAAAAGTCATTGGAATCAATAATCTGGGGTACACTTGCTTTTTGAATTCTCTTTTACAAGCTTTGGCTGCATGTCCGACTTTGATCGGATGGTTAAAGAAACAGCAGGAGAAAAATGAGAAAGTTAATTTTATTCCAACTCTCCTTTCCGTATTTGAAAGTAAGTCACAATTTAGAGAAAAATATTGCTTATTTTATAATTTTTTATAAACAGTCAAGTTTAGATAAACGATCGGCACTTTTGCAATTATTATTAATACGTTAAGTCCATTAGGGACAGGCATTAAACTTTCCGTTCAGGCTACGTCATACCTTAGGGAAGCAGAATCAGCTCTGTATTTCATGAGTTAACTACAGGATCATTTGCTCATTGGTTGTATCAAACGCAATGATGCTTAAACAGCCTGCAGCAGAAATGCTGTACCAGCTTATGCGATTTTTCATAGATCATCAGCTGTGGCATAAGAGTTGACTGAAGTAAAACATGTTACATTCTCATTCAGGCAGCTATTTTTGCTGCAGTGGTTATCAATGGCACAGGGGCAATATCGAGTTCTTAAGTACATATAAGAGCTATTTGACTAATCGCATAAATCGATACAATTACCCCCTACTATGTATAAGGTCTATAAAACTTTTCAACAAGATGCAATTTCATCAATTTCGTCCAATTAGAAGTTAATGGATATTCCGAGGACCTGTATGGCGATGTAACACCGATCGAAATAATTTCATCGCTAGGTAACGAATGGAAATTCACACCTGGCCATCAGGATGTACACGAACTGTTCCATATTGTTCTTAGCGCATTGCAAACAGAAATTCAACCTGGAAGTAGGGTATGTTTCACAATCAATTGTCATTTAAGATTAACCGTAATTTATCAAAAAATATAGAATCGTATTTATAACATGTAGAATGCTTTTAGAATACCCTGATACATGTGAGATATTAACTTTTATAATATATTCTCCAATTGTTAATTTAAGGGTCCTGACTACTTTGGCTGACCGAAAATTAGGCACACATCTGGAATTTTGTTTGTGGGATTAATTTATTAATATCTTAAGAATATTTTGAAATTTTTTGACGTCGAAGTGTCAGATGTACGAGGAGCTACAAGATCGTCAGCAAGGGTGCCTCGAAATATTTCTTCTACATGGTTGCCATGATTCTTGCTGTCCCTGTAGTCTGAGACATAGAGCCAACAAGATTTTTTTTTAGGCGATCTTACTTTCGATCCGCCACTGTAGTCAGGATCCTTAATTGTTGTACCTATAACTATGGATGACAGTAAGAAAAGTATACCAATAATGATAATTTCAGAAGGGTTGCTTGTCCGACGCGTTACCGCAAAGTCCAACAATAGTATCAGATGCAAAGAAAGTGGGTGATCCCTTAACAATTAGAAGCGTATCTTGCAACGATATTGTATCAGCTAACAAAACCACTAGCATTCCGAATGGGTTTGACAGAAACTGTAATAGTCACGTAATCTCTTCAACGGAATCTATGTCGAGTATACCTACAGTGTATAATAAACCGGGTATGATTCTTGCTAGATCTTCGGAACTACTTTCGAAGAATGCAGGAATCGGAAAGAATAAAGAACTTTGTAAACCATGGAGCTCTTTGTGCGCAATGCCATTATCCAACGCTCCATCGATATCCGTCGAAGTGCATCCATTTTCAGGATTGTTAACTAGTCAATTACAGTGCAGCTGTTGTAAATGGAAGGTTTGCTCTCTGTTTTGTCTATGATACATTATATTAAATTATTCG
The DNA here is from genome assembly GCA_023838395.1 of Holcopasites calliopsidis. Lineage (NCBI taxonomy): Eukaryota > Metazoa > Arthropoda > Insecta > Hymenoptera > Apidae > Holcopasites > Holcopasites calliopsidis. The sequence goes on from JALHAQ010000008.1 coordinate 5,094,152, forward strand.
AGACTAAATAAACATTCTTTTTACAGTCTGCTGTTCGTTACGACAAACTCGAAACGGTATCTCTGCCCCTGCCTGCTCTCGGGCCATTCATCAAAGCACACCATACGTTGGAGGAATTATTAACGCGTTTCGTAACGAGCGAAGTTGTTCAAGATGTACTATGCGACGGATGCGGAATGCGCTGTTTAGCCACGAAAACGCTAACCCTGGGAAAACTACCTAAATGTTTATGCTTGCATATATCGAGAACTACATGGAGCTCTTCGGGAATACCGATTAAGAGAGACGATCCCATTAAGTTTCCCGAAATATTAATATTGGATCCTTACACTTTTACAGAAACGAAAAAGCGAAATGCCAGGGTACAAAATTGAATATTTCGTAATAAATATATAATCGTTTATCACAACTTTAAAATAAAATATGTATTAATAGGGGGACCCCGAAGCAACATTAATACTTTGTAATCGACCAACGCTTCAACCTAAACACAAGTATCAATTACGTGCCATCGTGGAACATCGCGGACCTGTTGATTCCGGGCATTTTGTCTGCTACAGACGCGGAAACAAAAGCAATCAATGGTTGTATACGTCGGATAACGTAGTTGAAAACATCTCCTTGGTCGAGGCCTTATGCGCCACGCCATATCTTCTATTTTACGAGCGTATAAACAGCATGTAAAGATAAGTAGTAATGAATTTAGTACCCCTAACAAATTTAGAAAGACCCAATATATGTATTGATAAAATTTGATTACGGTGGAGTTTAAGAGACTGAGTGTTTTTTAGTAGTAGCTTTCGTATGTCTCCGTTGCAAAGCAACAGGAATTATCGTACTCGATTTGTTAAATTTCTATAAATTATGTACTGCATTCAGCATTTCCTATTATTAAGCATCATTTTTCTAAAAAATGGTGCTTTAAAATATAGCAGTAAAATCTTCTCTGATCGACTTTGAATGGTAGACCGCGATTCTGTTCGAACAAAGCAAAATCCTTAATTGTACGTTTTAAGCAATAGCGTATACTGTATAACTAAAATAATCGCCAGTATTTAAATATGAATATACTTTAAGAGTCCTGTAGTTGTAGCTTATAGGAGACTAAAGTAATTATTCGAAAATTACTCGAAGAACTTCATAAACTACAACGGGGAAAAGACTTTACACCGTGCCAAACTATTCGAGCTTTTTTTTGTATGCCAAGTAAATTGTTTTTAATAGAACTGGAGCTTAAAAGTTCGTTTTAAGATATGTACCGATGTATTCCGAATAAAATATACTTATAAGTAGTTTAGAAGCGGATAGGAAGTTGTACATTTATATGTTTCAGTCGATGTGTTTTAACTTTCGATCATTTAATTATTGCAACTTCGTGCGGATTTAGTGGTAATACTTAAAATAGAACAACTTGTGCCATTCAGTTTTACCAAGTCTGTCGATCATGATTACTTTATATATGTAATTTTGTGAAGCATTTCATTTTACACTTTTAATAAATAAAAGACATTGTTTTTATACAGATATAATAAAATAATTATGATTGCAGGGTAGTAAAACTAATTTTAATCGTCGCAATATTCGTAGGGGAGTCCAAACATAGAGTTAAAATTAAATAAGGCTTACTTAATAGAATTCATTTGTTTATTATAAGAATTAATTTACGATACTAGTAAAAATAAAATGTTGATGCATCCTATGCGTTTAAAGCCTTCAAAATTCCTGTGGAAGAATGTATTACAAAGTGTAGCATGTGCGAAAAATATATCGCATTGTCAGCGTTAGAAATTGACGGAATAAAGGTACGCGTAGAGCCCGCGCTCAGGGACGAAATGCTGCGACGCTTTGTATGGTGATGTTCGGCTGGTGCCCTGATCCATACGCGTCGGTATAGCGTTTTTATTCGTTATTCACGAATAACGAATAATTCAACATTATTCTTCATTGCATTGATTCGGTATTCGATACAACTTTTGCTCCGTGCTATACCGACGCGTTTGGGTCAGGACACCACCAAACACGCCGCGGCATTTTATCATCAAACGACATTTTTCCAAAGGAAAAAGTTGTTCAGTATCACATCAGGAATCTCCCATATTTGGCTTTTCTACGAGTTACTGGACACCCTGTATATGGCGACATTTATCTGAAACCGTTGTTCATATGATCATATGATAACGTAGCGTTATATGATAATGTAAGAAGCGCCGCCTATAAACTATCCGGAGAAACATCAATCGTATCCGAATAGCATTTTGCGTCATTTTGCGTACGATATTTTGGTGTGATTGAGGAGTGAGTGCTGTGAATGTCAGAACACTGCGACAATAAGCAAAATGTCAAGATTTTAAACCAAAGTCAAGAAGCGCGACTGTAATGTTAGAGCGCGATATAATTTGTAAAACAACGATAGCGGATGTGTAAAGTAAATGTGAGGGGAAATAAATTTGTAGGTTATAACAGCACCTGTAAACTTTTGTAAATAGCTCTCGAAATTTACTGCGTCATATTCTATTCTTTACTATACATTTATTAAAATGCCTCATTTCGTAAGCACTAAGGACGAAAGCGTAAGTACACAAGTTGGAGAAGTTTCGTTGCCGCGAAAAACCTGGTAACGTGTTCTCACATTTTTTAAACTAATTTTGTTATTGTTCGATAGGTGCAAGACATGAACGACGTAGCTTCAGATTTCGAATGTCTGAAAGTATCCGCTTTGAAAAAAGCCTGTCGCATATCCGGAGAAGTAGATAGAATTACGATTGGCCCTGATTCGAAGGCAGAGAACACAAATGAAAACGAGAAATCTGAGAATATAGAAAACGAGCAAAATTCTTGCAACATTTTGCTTCCGCAGAAAGCTGTTCGTTCGCAAAATATGACATCTATGCAAAATGGTGTCACATTCTCGATGAAAAAAATTCTTTTGGAAAGCGAGTTACAAAGAAAGGAAGAAGTCCGGGTAATGCAGATACATCTCAATTCTAGATAGGCGAATAAAGTTTGTAGAAGTTCCTGAAACTAGATTTTCATTCGCATGGTTTACAAAGGCCAAACACAAAAGAAATTTTAATAAGGAATGAAAAATCACAGTAGATATAATTTCTTGTTTTTTTTTTCTTTGTAGAAAGAAATTGAGCGACACTGGCAGCAGATGAATGAAAATGGGAAAGCCATAAAGGAATACATGGCGATCTCACGTTTGCACATGGCCAAAGAACGTGAACGTAAAAGTAAAGAAAATTATGCGTATATGCTAGCAGAGGAGAGAAGGGCAGAACAGGAAGAGATACGCAAAAGGAATGAACGACAGAAAGAAGTTGAAGAGTATAGAAAAAGGATAAAGGAGAAGGGAGAATTGATGAAAAATATAATGAATATGAAAAATATATACAGCATGAAATATCGCGATCTTATAATGGTTTCCGAGAATTGCAAGGACAAAAACTCTGTTGCTATTTTGTTATCTTCTTATGCTGCTAAATTGGACGAGATGCGCCATCAAGTAAAGATGATAGATGAAAAAATTAAGGTAAGAGATAGCAAAAAAAGAAATCGCAACATGTATCTAAAAAGATGTATATTTGCAGGCAGGTGAAATAATAGCTGCCGATTTAAGTATTATAGAAAATATCGTGCAGCAAAGTGACGAAGTGTTATGCATGTTTAAATCAGAAGTAGGTGAGTTGCCCTTTGTGTTTTTTCTTCCGTTTTTATAGTCCCCGCTTCCACTGAATTCGTAATATCTTATATTTAGATTTTCTTATGGATTTCAGATAGAATAAATGCCCAGTATGAAGTAAATGCAGCTACAGCTAATAATGCAGTCAATTCTCATGCACAAGCGAAAGTTCAGGAACAACATGTTTTGAGTACTCAAATAGTTTGTGAGGTGCCTCTTCCTGAGCAAATAAGTACCAGCGATACACAAAATAATAATATGGACAATTATGTAATAGTCGAGGAGAGACAGGAGTGTTTACCGACAGAAAACACAACTTCTCCGGATATTCCACAGGAAACTCCAGCCATTGCTGTGGAAACAAGTGTGTCGACAGCTGTTTCGGATACAGGTGGGATAAATATGCGATGTGAATTGATTTACAATTATAAATCGATTATAAATACTTTCAGACCACCTAAGTGAATATGTTGACAAGGAATCGTTACAGATATACATAAGCAACCAAAAGATTTTGACAGACTATGTAAAACACTTCAGTGAGTTTTCGGAGTCTGCAGTTACGAAGAAATTTCGATTCGAATGCCAGAAGGCGATAAATATACCAGTAAATGCTATCTCTGGCATTAACGAGCAACACTTGAAGGACAAGTATGAAAGATTACACAATCTACTCATTGGAAGGTCCGCTCCGAATGTGAACGAACATCCACACGGGCCAGCTTTTTGCAAGGATACATTGGCTAAAAAAATAGTTGTATGTAGCCTTCACCAATTCTGTTATATCAAACATTTTAAACTGTTTGGTATTTTATATGTTATTCATTGTAACAGAGCCAAGGTGAAACACTTGTTTCGAGCAAACCAAAGATGGCATTTCCAATTGCTGCGGTAGTTGTAGCCCTTTGGAACGATCATCCCGACTTTGGCGATCTACTGTTAATACACTTCCGCAACGTTTGCCCGTTTACGATTCCCGTTTTCCTGCCGAGACTAGTGGGGCAATCCAACGAAGACTATTACAAATCGGTGGGTTACAAATATGCCGAGGACGGTACAGCCGAGGAGCTCGATAAATATTTGAAGAGAATGTCTGGCCTGATGAGACTATACGTTGCGATCATTATCACGCCTCAGAGAAGGGGAATCACTAAAAGTCATCCGCACGGGCTTCAAAATGCGTGGCGATGGCTGGCCGCCGTGTTAAATATTGGTAATTGTATAAACATCTACAAATATGTGATATGCGAAAAACTTTGGTGTGAACCCTAACCTAATTTTAAAAATCTCGGATTTAAAAATCTAACAGGCTCTGTTGACATAACTTGGGAGTAAATTGGCAGCTAGATTATGTTACAGTTGTTGCTGCCAATTAGCTGCCGATTGGCACGCATCTGGGTCGACTTAGCTATCTGGACAATTTGCAGACATCCAAACTCCTTATCAATTTTTGATACTTTTATACTTCTTCTTATCAAGGCGTTGAGAGTTTCAAATTACGAAAACAGTGCAAGGTTTCGAATTCTCGAAAGTTTCTTGGGTTTTGAGATCTCAACGTTCCGAGAAGCCAAAATTGTATCGAATTTTTTGTAATACGTGTAATTGTTTCAGAACCGAGAAAGGAAGTAACCGATCTTTGCGCGACCCTTTTACTGGATATGCTAGAAGTTGCTGGGAACGTCTTGTGGATGGCTTATCCAAAGCAGTTTCGTAAATTGTTAATGTTACTGTCGGAAGAATATTATCCACGTATGAAGAATGTGGGATCCATCGGCGGTGGCCCGTTGTCACGACTTGAAGAATTTTTAAGGAATTGTTTAGTGAGAGGTTCTATACCACCACCCGATGGTCAGCTTCCTCCACATTTCTGGTGATTCCGATGCTGCTGATTAGTTTCTTCGAACCACATTGTGTACCTTATACATTTTTTTTATGATGTCGATATTGGCGAATCATTATCGGACGACTTGGTATCATTTTTTTGTAGTCTTTTTTTTTGTTGTACGCGCCCCAGCTCTACTGCGGGGCAGTTGCACGTGGGAATAGTATTTTAAACCTGATTGTATATATTGGAAAAGTTTGAATATTATATTTATTGAATTTTTTTATGTGTGAAAGAATAAAAAAATGCAAACGGGTATAAAATAATAAGTGATTTATATGTGTAATTATATGTACGCCTATAAGTAATCCGACAAGTGCAGTCTTTAGTAGTACGGTACGCTCGTAACTGCAGATTTCACTTCGCCAAGTTCGTACAGTTCCGCGCAGTTCTTCGTAAAGCCCTTCACACCGAAAGGAGCGAACCTGTCTAGCCATTCTTTCTCTTTGTCCATGTTTAACAAGTAAGCTGTGATTTTTTTTACGAGAACGTCTGTAAATGAGAAAACGTAAAGTGTATGATTCATTGTAAAAGGAAATTAAAGCATGAAAAAAAAACGATATGGGATGTTTTCTTTAGTATTGTTAAAGTTTTTATGTGTGTAAGTACCTGGTAGTGTTTTCTTTGCCATGATGCGATAAGGTGGCAGAGGGCCCAAGCTTGTTAAGATATGAAGCGAATCGATACCCGGTAATAAATTTTTATGGCATTTAATAACAGATGACTCTAAAATCCCGACCTCTGCTTGCTTTCCTGCGACCATTTGTAGAGTAGCAACATGTGTATCGGCGTCTATAAATGTACAGTTCCCATTATTACTCTTATAGAAGATTGGAAATATTAAATTGGATTTTATGAATTTTATACAGACCGAGGGTGTTGCCGAAAAAGGCTGGGCTTTCACCTTTGGTGCGCAAGTAATTAAATAACAACGCTGCGGCACCCATTTGCTTCTTTCGATCTGGGAGGGAACATCTGTGCCCGCGGAGATCCATGATGTCCTGCGAAAGTGCCCTTAGACTAACTAGCTCTAATTTGTAGACGCAACTTATGAAGCTTTGTTATTTACCTCTACGTGTGGTGCGCGGTCTGCAGTCACGATAATGTCGGCATAGATGCACGGAGAATTGTTTTTATTAAGATGGTGCTCAAAGAGGAACGTTACGGGCAAGAGATCGCCATCTGTCCAATCTTCGCTTGCTGGTAAAATAGCTGCAAGTACGAATTATCAATATTCATATTAAAAACATAGATAAATACTGCGCAAAGGCGAAATTGGGGATATCCGCAAATTATGGATATTGCAACGCACCAATGTCCGCTACTTCCTTTGCGACCGGTCTACCGCTTCGAGGCTCGTATAACAACACCACTGCCTTTTCAGTAGCGACTTCGATTGCTTCTACTAGCACCTCGAATAGTTTAATTGGCAGCGACGGTACGAGATGCGTTGTTAAAACAAGCGGACGTTCGTTTAAAAGCGGCGTTGACAAAGGAGGACATTTTCGTGGGACGGGAACGTTCGAAGGCTTCTGAACCCCCTGAAAATAGATAATATAATACTGGTTAATTATTTATGTTATCTAATACATACTTGCGCAAGCTGGATGTTACAGGAACATGCAAAATGATAAGTTGAAAGTTTGTCCGAACGCGACGTTGAGTTGTAGTGGCCAAAGCCGAGCAAACTTTGCGAAAAGTTGATTGCCATTTGGTGCGAATTTGGCGCCCCATGTCGACTATCCAATATTGTTCGACTTTGGTCGCTACAACGTCTTGTCCGAACAGACTTGGTTGATCAGGGAAACTACGATAAAAAGTAAGTAATACAACGTTATTTGGCTTTTACGAGTGTTGCTGCTGATTGGCACCCAACTGGTTCTTCGGGTACTGTAAAATGGCAGTGCGATTCTTTTTTTAACTGAGTCCTTTTCGTAATTTTAAATAAAAATATGGGTAAACTTACAGATTGACCGCTACCTTTTCGGTCTCGATGATTTTTTGTTTAATACGTTGTAGAAATTACCAATCTGAACAACTCTTCCCTCTTGCAACAATATCGGACTCCGTTAGTTTCCCAGATATTCGCAAAAAACTTTCGTTACCAATATGCAGGGTGTCCCGTAACTCATAGAAGAGTCAGATCTGGGAGATTTCTGAGGCGATACCGAACAACTTTTTCCTTTGGTAAAATGTCGTTTGAGGCTTGGTTTTTTAATTATTAACCGAAAGCACTGGCCACTCAGAGCGGACATAGAGCCCGCGCTCTGGGACGGATGTCGCGTCGCTCTGGATGGTGACATTCGGCCGCTGCCCTAATCCAAACGCATCGGTATAGCGTTTTTATTCGTTATTCACGCATAACAAATAATTCGACATTATTCTTCATTGCATTGATTCGGTGTTCGATACAACTTTTGCTCCCTGCGACATTTTTCCAAAGGAAAGAGCTGTTAAAAATCCCGTCTTTTGCTCTTCTATGACTTACGGGGCACCCTGCAGTGAATAGTGAAATCTGCCTATCTGCCAACGTACGCATGTGGCATGGTTGCCGGCTGCCACAAGGCGGCCAGATATTATTGCCTGGTCCAAACCTAACTCTTATCTTTTGTTTAATACGACATCTCCTTTAAAAAATGGGCCTTGATCGTACAATCTTGAAATATCGAAAACATAACTTTGAAAACATTATTTTTTGGCATTTACTTTTCTCTTTAAGGCTTAAAGTGCTTATGGTTTATGCAGTACTATTTTTGCTTTCACAATTTTCCGGTAAATGTTTCATATGTTATATTATAGGAACAAAATGTTACTAAATAGGTATTTAGGTATGTCCAAAGCCGCCTGATAAAGTTTTATTCAGCAGTTGGAGGATCTTTTTCGTTTTTAATGTTTAATAATGTACTAAGATAAATGAATAATTAAGATTAAGATTTAATAATTTGTTTAAGAGGGAATGGAGATTAACGTCGCTAATTAACAGAATAGGCTGGTCATATTGAATGCAATATAATAACACTTACGGATTTTTCAGCAATAGGAATCATTTTGCATTTTGCTACAGTAGCTGGACCAGCAGCAACATCGTCGGAATCTTTAGACGATTTAGCAGTCTCATCGGAACGTTTTGTTGGTTTATCTTCCATTTTCGATTGCTGCACTTTCGTTTCGTTACTTTTCGGCTGCAAGGCTTTTGGTTTGGAACGTTCAAATTTTGAATCTGCTAAATTTTCACTTTGTACTTGCATCATCTCCTGTTTTTCATTCTCTTTCGGATTGTCCTTTTCCACCTTTATTTTACAGCTTCCAATTGTTTTACTGCTTTCAATGGATGTGCTTGTGATAGGCGTTGGCTTTTTCACCGCTAGTGGACAAGTCTTTGGTTCAGACTGCATTTCCCCTTGAACTGATTTATCTTTTGGTCTTTCCTTCGTAGACAACATTCTGTCGTTTGGATTTGACGGGATTTGCAATTCTGTCTTTCAAGCTGACAACAGGAAAAGTTAAGAAATTAAAACTTTGTGCATATCAAATCATTGCGCATTTATACAAGGTGTTCGGCTACTGCATGTCAATATTTTAAGGGGCGATTGCTGAAGTGATTCTGAACAACGTTTTCCTGTACGAAAATGTTGATTAAGGCTTTGTTAATAATCCAAAAACGAAGCCGTAACTAGCATTTTCGTACAGGAAAACGTTGTTCAGAGTCGCTACAACAAACACCCCTTAGTATATTAATATGCAGTAGCCGAACGTCCTGCATTTTTATTTCCTACTTGCTTCTCATTTATATAGTGTTTATAAAATCGCCGCACAATCAGAAAGGAGATTGATTTCTCATGTAAAAGCGAGTCGAGAATAAAGAATAAAATTTTTTCATTGGCACCACGATTTTGAAGACATGCCTGTATATTTTATGGCAGGGTATACTGTATTAAAACTGTAACATATGCTTGATATTAAACATTGCAGTCCGAAGTAGGTAAATTGCATTAGGCAAAACATAGTACAACATAATGAAATGTGCTAAATACAATGCATATATAGAGTGTTTGGCTACATGTAGGCAAAAATAAAAGGGATGGTTCTATGGGCTAATACAAGAAAAAATAGAAAACATTTTTTATTGGTATAACCGGAAATTATGGTAAAACCGGAGAGGGTGATTCTTCTTCCAAAAAAAATAAGTTGAAAATCAAGAATAACATCTTTTCATACGGCGTTTCGTTCTCAAGAATTGAGTTTGAAGGAAGCCAGGTTCAGCAGATTGCGGCTACTTGAGTACAGACGTACTTAACGAATATTCAAATTCAATTTTCTTGAAAACGAAACCTCAAATGAAAAAAAGCTTATTGTACTGTTCTGTCCTATTTTAGTCCACAGAATCATCTCCCTCATGTATTTCTATAACTTTTATTCATTATGATTTAAGTTACAACATAATATAACACTTCTTTCATTATTGACACCCGCAAATAAACTAAAACGATTGATCGATTAAATTAATGAAAAATGCCGTATATGAAACATTGTATGAAATAAGTTATATGTTTTTACAATCTTTTAATGACATCCCTGCTTTTTAAACTTTCTCAGAAAATAGTCTATAACAGAATAATTATTATGCAAGAATATTCGTTGTCTATCTATCATATTTAGAGAATCTAGCATTACTCCCTCATAGAAAAGCTGCACCTGTATCAAACTTTTGTAGAAGTAATTTTATTCCGCTCCTAATTAAGGAGCTTTTCTGTATAAATATGTTACATATTGGAGATGTTAAGGATGTACGTATGTAACGGGCGTATCGGCAGAATGATAAGACGGTACTTTCCGTATCATTATGTCTAGACATGACTGATAAACACTGACACGCGATATTACATGCGAATTATATCTAGAGAAAGTCTACAAATCTCTATCTGATTTATGTAAGACATTAATAAAACGTGCAATAATGAGTCACGAGATATTAATACTTCTATCTACAGTCTGCTACTTACGCATTATTTTATTCTACACTGCTATATTGAAGTACAGTAAGACGAAACTGCTGATATACCGTTACATGAATTACGTTTCATTATTTATGCATACAAATAAATCTAATTGTAATTGTATAAACTATAGTCACGCAATAAACGTCGCAACCGTATTTGTACGTACAATATACAATTAAACATTAATAAATTACTTGTTGGTAATTTTATTTGAGTACCTAAGACCTACTCTATTAGTTAAAGAAAAGTAAGTGAAAGCATTTTTACCAGGAATCGGCTTCGTTGATAACGCAAAGAATGTTCAGTTAAATGCAAAAGTCAATTATTCATGTTTATAATACTCGTTACAGTTGTTAAAGAAGCGGCGCTAAATATGAAACCAAACGAGAAAATAGTGTAGAAGATACGAATGTCCGAAGTCCGGACTATAAATCCAATTCACTATCTACTCAATTGTTTTCAGTTTCAAATATTACATTGGAAGGAAATTATATGGAAATAACTTTAAAAAAAATCAAGTAATTAAAGATTACCGTGCTACCCAATAAGTTCGCGCATCCTTTGTGCAGACTACTTTTGTCAAAGGTATTTCATATCGATTAATCGATTACATGCTCGGTCTGGCGAACAATCAATACAAATACATACATACAAATTTGCTTCTGCTAGATTAATTGGCAGGGGGTTGAAACATTCCTTATCGCATCCGGATGGTTGTAGATTGTACAGGGCGTCCCGTAACTCATAGAAAAGCCAGATATGAGAGATTTCTGAGGCGATACCGAACAACTTTTTCTAGCAATCTGTCTTCTTCTACAGTTCTTTTTTCTAGCAATCTGTCTTCTTCTACAGAGCATTTGATGCCACAATTATTTACATTAGCTCAACATACAACTGTTTACATGAAATTTTGTATACTAAATTTTGAAACAGAATTGAATGCGTAAAACGAGAGGTACTAATTTGTCTAATCGGAAAATTTTGTTGGGTTGAATTTATTATGAGAGAAAGACTGGATGAACCAGTTGCATTGAATGAAATGGACAGCGCTTAGAGCTTTACCCAAATTAAAAATAAAATAAGAAATATCTCGGTAACTATTAATTTTTTACCCCGTATATCTTAATAGTTTTTCACTCAGAACTCAGCACTTTTTCGAATCGCGTGGTTACATATTATACGTTACGATAAAAAAGTCAAGGTCACCTTCATATAGTAGAAAAGAAGAGGAATATGAAAAAACTAATTATTACGCCGCGTACTCGTCTCGACACCAAACAACGTTTATTTGAAATATTTTTTTATACGTCAAATAGCTTTCAGGTAAATTTAGGTGGTACAGTTAAATGATATTTTAAATAATTTATGTATGTTTTGTATTTTACTATATTACCACTATGCTATATGTATAAATATATATTACTACTTTACTATATTAGAAATAACTTCTACACTTTCGAATCCAAACGGTACGTCCCGATTAAGTGCAATCTCATCTTCATTAGCGTCTGTTCTTAATTAGTAACTAAAAGTAAGATGATTGACTTCCAATGTGTTGATTTCTGCATAATTCAAAGACGAGAAGTTTGGTACTCTTTCATGGAAGCGTCGATGTCAATTAACGCTGCTTTATAAATAGAAACGATTCTTTAAATGATAATACATTTTCCTATATAACTAGGCCGTTGTTTTACATCATTTGTTAGTAAAATGTTTTGTATGTCTAAAAATTGTGTGTGGGTATATTTATTACAAAATGTATATAAAAAGGCCAAATATTTAACCAGTAGTACCTTATTTTATGTTAATTTGTAGGGTTCTTTAAACAAATTTCCCTAATAGCCATTAGGTTGCAATTAGCGAAACTAATGGCAGCAACATCAGCCAAGATCGAATCAAGTTTGGCCGTCGACATGCAGCGCCACATTAAAACCTAAATGGCGATCAACTTAAATAACGGGTACCGCCGGATACTTTTGTGATAAATTGTACTTATACAAATAAAAAGAAATAATGTAAAAGATATGTTCTGTTATATTGTTCAATTATTAATTGGTACCACGTAGAAAATAAATGAAAAATTCTCCAATACAAAGACAGCACACAGTTTTTTTAAGTTTCCATACAATTTATAGTTATTTGTACATTGAACTTAAATGATCGATAAATTTTCAGGGCGATGTTATAAAACAGTACTGGCCGTGTCAGTGTCAACATATTAATAATAAAACTAATGAGGTTCTAAACTAACGAGAGTACCAACTAATACAAACAATGGCCTAAACATTCGAAATTTAAAGGATACTCATTTTCTTTTCCAAAAATGAAACTACATATTTAATTGCACTATCATATTTAAAGTTTTGAAATGGGCCATGTAAATTGGAAATTATAAATGCCAAATATATGATTTTACGATGATAATATAATTGTATCATTAGACAAGTTTTCTCGAAACACATATCGTGCGAAACCAAATAATTTCTCCGAAATTCACCTAATCCATTATCAGCAGTCATTAGCATATCCATTTCGATATCATTATGTTCGCAGGTCACGCGAATAAATGGTCACGGTTTTAGAAATTTTCCGCACCAGTCGAATACTGTCATATCCAAGGCAAGATTGACGAGTAATATAAATATGATTACCCGTCGACGTTATTCGATTAAATATTTTATTAACCTCGGCAATATAATGCAATAATTATTGCGTACTAATAAGTAGCGTATTAATACGCTGCAGTACTGTAACAATGAAATATTTTTATACGGTAATAGGGTTTTAACTTACTTTCTTCTGTACCCCTGTCGCATAGGACGCACAGTATCGAGGCGACGGTTTCAAATGAAATGACAACAAATGGAATGTTACTCGGAACGAAGAGGTTTGTGCAATGAACGTTTTGCCTGGTACGTATTCCCGGATAATCTTCAGTCGATCGCCGCGTGATGGCTGCGTGTTCCAGTGTAACATGTAATGGCATTTTACTACAGGTTCCAGTGATACCGGTCGAAGGTCGAGAGCATCCTTCTTGTACTCTTCTGTACAGATTCAAAATGCATGAATTATGAGTTATTGGACGATAGAAGGGGCTAATAAAATGGAAAACTACATTAAGAAAGTGTTTCTACATCGATATTTTATAAAAAAGGTCATCATGATAAGCGACTGCCTACTACATGTTATCTTCGACTTCTACTGTCTTTAGCCAAGCTAACTCCTACCGTATCACAAGTATTCTTCCCGTAATTATCTCTACAAGTTCACTCATAGTGTCACACTCACTCCACATACCTTTGCGCCCCCTAACCATGTCTACTACATTGCATCATAAGTGCCTTATTAGTAGTAAATCCTTTTCAAGATTATCAAATATAAAGAAACTCGAACACTTTCCCTTATCTCCTTAATATGTATCCAATGTGCGTCGATAACTAAAACTCAATAATTTTTGCCTTTTGATAGTATGGACTGTATAGGAAGTTCCCTATACAATTCATTTATGGCTATAGACAATTGTATTATTTAAGCATTTCGCTCTGAATTAGTATGATGCTTCCAGGATCTTTGATTCTGTTGCAGGATTCGTGCAGTATAACTATTGATCGCGGTTTTGAACAATCACGAGGTAGCGGGCGGACTCTACGCGCGCCCGGATTAGTCAGTGTTTTTCGTTAACAATTCAAAAACGAAGCCTTAAACAAAGGACAATCAAGGACAATTTTGCACGGGCTTTTTTTACAATGTCCATCGATCTGAAGGTGTAGAATCACGCTGTGGTGGTCGTTACATAAGTTTCTTTACACCCTGTACATACATACATAAGGAATTATCTATTGGAACTTGTTAAATTTTTAGTCTGTGTCAATATATGAAGTTTTAAGCCGAAAGAGCTGATGTAACTAATTTTATGATTGCTGTTAATCCTTGTAGACGCATACATCGTGGCCGTAATACTTTAGCAAATCGTTGCATTCAGCGAGTGTTACAAACGGACGAAAGTCCCACCGACCAATTAAATCACGGTCGATGAAGACTTCATCCGGACACACCACTCTTGTCATGTCTACCTTCGAAGATTCAGGTCTAAACAGTCCTTCTCTAAAAAATAATCGCCTCCATTGTTAATAAAGAAATTAATGAAATTGTAATTAGTTTATCAAACATGCTGTTGTTACATAAGTTTGTAGGCAACTCGACAAATACTTGCAACAATGCAGGTTTAAGAACCTTTAACGTAAACCAACGACTACCCACAGAAATTCGTATTTTGCTTCGAAAATAATTAATAACTGGCGCAGTCGATTTTAAACCCGAGTTTCGGACTGTCCCTGATGAATTATTTTGGGTTGTTAAGCTTATATCGCCATAAACGTTGAATCAGTATAATTCCTTACGAATTATTTATAAACAAATTATGTTGTCCATAAGGGAGATTTCACCTTCGAACAAGAAGTTTAGATCGTTCCCCTGATATCCTTCGGTATAACAAATTATTAAGGTGTATCGTTTAGGTAGTGAAAAATTTATTTCGATCGCTCGATCCGAAATTCTTATTATTTAAAACCAGATTTAAACGCCACGATTGCTATCTGCAAAGGAAATCACGGCCAGTCCGCAAAGAGTTAAAAAAAAAGGATGTCAGTTCTTCAAATATATTGCAACGTTATACGTACATGATGGAATATAATTGGTGAAAAACTACTTACAATTATTTTTATGGCAACATATCTTCCCTCGAGTAATATCCTACTGTTGTTTGGATTGCCTACAGGAGCGCATCCTGCTAAAAAGTGATCTGCGTACGATTGTATGATGGCCTCCTTCACACTTCCGCCTTCAGCCGTGTAAGTAGAAAACGTGCTTCACAGTTCTCGGAATAACGTTCAGGTAAGTCACGAGTATAGATGTTACTACGTACTGACGTCAGTCGACGAATTCCTGACTTCCGAGCGACAGGACATCGTATTTCCCTTTTCGAATTGAGATTTTCCAATTTGTACATATCCAAAATCTTTGTACCATATTTCTCCTCCTTGCACTTCTTTTCTTCCAATTTTCGTATAGATTTTCCCAGGTTTTTTGCCTTCTCTCTCTCTCTCTCTCTCTCTCTCTCTCTCTCTCTCTCTCTCTCTCTCTGCCTTTGAAGTCGTATCCGGTGCAGATGAATCACGGCAACTTCGCGCGATACCGTCTGGATTTTTAGCAAAAAACTTGCGCTCACGGTGTGTCGTCATCGGCATTATGCTTATCGTAACTCATGAATTCACGTGTTACGTAAATTCTAGCACGATTCGCGCATCTTTAACCAATTAGCGAGCTTCGTTTTTATCGTGCCGCCACGGTTCACGGAGAAGTCATTGACAAGAATTACCGACGAATTACTTTTTTTATCATTTTGCGACGGATAAACTTGCCAATGAGACGGAATCTAGCTAGCATCGAAGACAGACGCGCGACCTGCACTTGTGCAGATGCTTATGAAAACATGTTTACAAAGTTCAAATTCGAAGAATATTAGTAAGTTTGCGGTACGTCACGCAAATGTATATTTCTATCAAAAATAAATGAAACAATGGGGCTACGGTGGGAATTTCTATCGACATTGGTGCCTGCACTGTCATCATAGCATCAAAAATATATTCTGCTAAATGATATGTGCATCAGGTGTTCACGCTATTATTGACCGATGTTTTTCTTGTAAATAGTGAGTTTGTGGGGAAGCTAGAGGATGATAATAAAGCTGTACTATTGCTGTTAGTACGCAGTATGCCTGACTTAAAAGACATGATAAAAAGTAGTAATAATACTGATTTGGATTGCATGCGATATAACGTTTAGTCCACTATATTAATTCTTTCAACTGTATAGAATAAGTTAACAACATATGTTGTACACTTTTTCGTTGATATCTTTTAATGAAATTATAACTGAATATAAACATGCGGGTAATGAATCCAATGATATTTATCGGAATATTATTGAAATACTCTAGAAAAGCAGGAAATTTTATGCGTATTTTTTGCATCACGCGACCGTTGTACTGAAAGTCATTACTAAAATGCATAATATCCCTAATAGCCACTAGCTTGCGAGTTTCGCCGTCGACATACAGCATCACATCAAAAACCTAATGGCGATCAACTGATCGCAGCGTTTTGCTGGTTGCCAAAACGCAACCAACTTTAGCTCTTTGAATCAGGGCTCTTGAACTGGCGGCTTTTTCTCAAGGTCGTAGAAGGTCTTCAATCGTTTATACTTCAAAACACAAGTTACAAATAACTTCATATTTCTCAATATCATTTGTCATCAAAGCTTACTGATTTATTATAGAGTCCAAGAATAGAATTGGGAGATGCGTTTAGGAGAAAAACAGGGGGATGGTGAAAATTGATACTAGTTCTCGGTTGCCCAATCTCTTTGCTTTGTCAAGCAGATCGCCGCCGAGTCAGAGCTTTTCCTAGGAGCGGCTGCCCGGAGTTTCCGCGTTCCAGGATCGCACTCGATTCTACAGCAACAGGACGAGAGAATGCTCCGCATACCGACCGTGGCTGCATTCCAACGTTATTCAACTGCTAACGCAATTGTCTGTTCCCGTTTCGGCTCGATCTTCACGCATTTCTTTCGAGCTCAGAGCAGTGTGCCAGAAACAATGTAGGAAGCGTTTCAAAGTGTTTACGTCATGTGTACTCTGCTTATGGTTACCTCTATATTATCTTTGATAGTTTGTGATTGAATTTTATACAAATATTCCTCAACTTTCAATTTTCATATAATAAACATGAGCAGAAATAAACTTTTCTTGAGATATCAAATGCTAAATAAAAAATATATTGTAAGTGCATACAATTTACTGTAAAAATATAAGTCAACTTAATGTTCTTCGTCTATTCGTTACATTCATTCAAGTTTAACTTTCTTTACTTGAATTTTAAACTTTTTCTATGTTTCTGTACACAGTACGTGTATCATATTTCAAACAGCTAAGGTGTTCGTGAAATGTGCATGCGAAGTTTGATACTTCTGTAATAATTTTAACATCGCCGATTTTGCAATGCACGGCTAGTATTTTGGATAAAATTTCCATGTCAGCAAGAATGAATCGGATCGTAGCGCTGCACGGAAACAAGTCATCACCGTTGGAAATTGCCAACCGCATTAAAACCGAATTTACCAGGTCAATGACATCTCAAGGTAACTCAAGTGGTAAAATGCATATTTAGATGTACATACATGTACTTCTATATTTGTTACTTTACATTTTCGTGGCGGTGTAGTCAGTTGGCCAGCTCGTTCTCTCTTTTTATAGGAGGCATTGAAGGAAAAAGTTACCTTATAGTTACTTTATAAAGAACCACCAACAACACCAGAAGGAATGCGACAGAGGATAGTAGATGCATGCTTAACGACCAATGTAGACACCACAGAAAGAACTAAGCAGGCATTTCCTAACCTTCACGTGAGTGTATTGCTGCTAGTGGACACCATTTTGAGCATCGATTCAGTAAAGGTAAATGATTTTTTTTAAATGTTTCTTTGGCTTAGATGAAGAAGAAATACTTTTAATGGCGCTTTTAATGGGTGTAAACAAATGTAGGTTTACCTATAAAAAGACTGAAGGCGACTTTGATAATTGTGAAATAAGGGTTGACAACAAATTTGGTACAATCATCTTAAAGCTTTCCTTGAACCATGTTATTTTAGCTACAAAAAATTTCTGATCGAAGCGCTAACAGAATAATCTAACCTGATCATTCTTCGTGGTCCACCCTGTATACCTCTGTATTTGTTACTTTGCGTTTACCTTTATTTTTAATTACAAGGAGATATTATGCACCGGTAATCACTGGAATTTTACGTTATGATGAAACATTGATCTCCAAAAAAGTTATGCGTCACAAGTGCACTGCTGCATAATTTACTATTAAAATTGCGAATCCTCCCAACACTTCAACTTCAGTGTTTTGTATAATTACCAAAGCATCGATCTATGCCATAAATTGCATTGTCATGCGCTTCGCGAGCAATATTGTATTTAGTATGTGGCTGCAAGCATATAATTAATTATATTGCTTAAAAATCTTGCATAATCTGTAAGAGCTTCGATTCTACAACAGTGAATACAGTACAAATCTATTTTTTGCGGAAAGTACTCATTTCGCTCAGAACTGTTAGGTTCTTAAACATTATATGAGAAAAATGCGCAGTTGAGTAACAGTCATCCTTCGAATGATTTCAAAATGTTTGCATGCTATTCCGCAACGTAATTTTAAACTGACGTTCCCATTTATCGTAAAATATTATTAAAAAATGTAGCTTCGATTGATGCTAAAGCACAAATGTACATCAAACTGAAATTAATGTTTATTAATTAATATGGTCCCAGATTTCCAATGGAAAACAATACCATTCAGATTTACGATTATCTCAAGGCCAATTGATTCCATCACTCATAGCCAAGCTGTTCAGACAAGATTTTACCAAAGCTTGCTACAAAGTTCTGTTAACAAAGCGGCTACAAATTCGGTACAGTATTTGATATATTCGATTATGTTAATAAATTGACAACAAAAATATAGCGGAGTCTGTTGAAATAAGTTGCGAGCAAGTTGTCGGCTAGGTTATATTGCAACTGTTGGCTGTCGATTGGCACGCAACAGGTTCTACCTGGCTAGCGGGGATTGTATTCTTTTTATATGAGTTTGAAAATTAAATAAAAATACGGTATCCAATGGTTTGATTGCAATATTTATTATATAATGCCATTTCATCGGTACAGCATTACACGTTAGCCTAACCAAAAGTACAACTGCTATTCGACATGCTGATATTCACTTTTTTCTTTTGCTCGAACCGGCATATTAATAAATTGGCGACAAGGCATGAACTTTGCTCTTATGTGTCCGCGAATCAGTTTAGAAGACGTCGAAGATTAAAAGCGTCGCGCGTGCAGCGGACAATCGGCTTTCGTAGCCCGGATGCGGGGAGGATGTGAAAGAGCTGAAGTAGAACGTGTCCGCACGAGCAACTGGCACGGATTTCGATTACGCTGCGATTCCGTAAGAATATACTGTGCACGGTGGAACCGATTCGCGCGAGCGTACTGACTCGCGCTGTTCGCTCGGAAAAATGTCGCGCACGAGGCAGTGCTAAATAATGTCAGCGTAAAAATTAGAATCGCCGAGTGACGTGCGCTTTATTGGAACAAGTGTTCCTGCCGAATCTGGCGTGTCACGATAATAAGTCGAGCAAATTGCCGCCGGCCGTTCCTCGTACGTTTCCAAGTACCGACAACTTCCCGTTACATAAATCCGACAACCTCTCATGCCACTTTAAAGGGATCTGCTCCTATTAAATATTTCAAGTGCATGCGATGTAAGAGGGCATTGCACACAATTTGCATGTTAGCAAAGAGTGTTATCGTTGGAAGGAAACAATTGCAATGTGTAGGAAAAATTGAATATACAATACTTATCTCGATGATACGACCACATTAGCCACGTGGACGGGTAGTGTCAGGTTACTGGTACCCGAAACTGTTAAACTTTAAGAAATAACAATTGCACATGAAGCGGCGGGCAGGAGCCGAATCGGTCACGTGAAACGAAGATTCGAGCACAGGCGTACGTAACTGGTAACTGGATAAAGTTGTGCAATTCCGAACGTCGTCCGACGGCCGCGCAGTGGGAACCGGCAAGTAGGTCACTGTCATGCCCCGCGGAGGATCGCGAAGAGGAAGTCGCGAGCAGATACTGTGTCTCCATCTCGGCCACGATCGGCACGCTGGCCACGAACTTCACGTTACGGTGCGTTGGAGACAACTGGCCAGCCAGGAGCCAACCGGCCAAGATTTTGCTATTCCTCCTCTGGAGTCCACCGTTGCCTCGATTTGCCTTGTCTTGCCTTGCCAACGTCATCGTACGCGATCGTACCGCGTCTGACGTCATTCCAACAATTCAAAGAGCGTCAGCAATGGCGTAACTTCGGCAAGCTGAATACGAACCGTTTATACTGAAAATGGTTTAAATCCATTAAAAAAAACAAAGTTTAACATGAACTTTTTATTTATAAACAACTTATTATGTAAATCTAAATGTATATGTTTGTTTTAATCAATTCAAGTTTCATTGACAAATGGTATTGCAGAGTAATTTATTTTGGAAGCGGTGTAAGTCCATCCGTGACCCTGAAAAAAGGTATTGGTCTATTTACTTGTCAAGAAGACTACTTATGAAATAAATTTACATATATTTAAAAACATAGAGACGTGGCAAAAATAGATCTCACCTGAATTTTTGAAACGTCACAAACGCAAACATTTCAATATCTCAAATAAACGGAAATGGACTTACACCACTTTCAAAATGGACGGTCCAAATATCGCCAGGATGATCTAGGCATTTGAATGGTCTTTGATCAGACGAAATTTTGATCTCCTAAATCGTCCCTAAGTTATTGAAAGTGTAATAATTAATAACTAACTGCATGACTAGAGTGTCATGTATGTACAGGATGATCCACTCACTAGTAGACACAAAGGAAAGGACAAGAGACGACGCAGCTACAACGCAGCGGGTGCTTTAAGTTTTCGACTTTCAACGGGAAAATTGCGTATGAACATTGACCCATTTCCCGAAGAGGACATGTTCAGCATTTCTTATAAGAAGATGGATTGGTAAATATAAAATAAAAAAATACAAAAACCCATGGCTATGGTTCCTTATTTGTCTTAAATGATTTCAAGATCTTTTGAAGTTCAAAGTGTTATACCTCTTTGAACTCGTCTTCACATGAGCCACAATATTCTAAAGCCAAAAATATGTAATACCATTTAACAAATGAAGGTGACGTTGATATTTTTATCGCAAACAAACTTTTTGAGGATTTTTTGCGACTTGTAGCCGGCTGAAAACTGTACAACCTTCATTTAACCACTCTTTCGTAAGACTACTGGAAGTGCTTGAAAAAACGTAGCGAGTATTGCGTGGGCCCCATGTATTCTCAAACTTGCTGCTTGAAGAGTCATTACCGGAAAAACCGTTTATCAGAGTGGCTTGCAAAAGCGTTCTGCTATTTTCTAGTCGTATTATGTCAAAGTTACGATTCCGAATTAGCAAGTTATAAAAGAAAGCAAATTGAATGAAATATAGTATTGCATTTTATGCATTGTAGAGTATCTGCAATAGCGTTTCATCAAAGAGTGATGTTATGCCATAAATTGTATGGTTTCAATGGTTCTGAGTTGCTCTAGCATCTACGAATGAAGATTTACTGTGACATTGCGTTATGTTCCCAGGAATTTATGCGTAAGAATACTACACGTGCCTTATGTCTATGCCTTAATGTCACACTCTATGCTACAAATGTGACATGTTATTGCATATGCGGTACTTAAACGTTTCTCTCAATGAGTTGTTCAGAAATCAGACTGATTAACGCTGCTTTTTATAGTTTTTCCAAATTTAGTACCACAGCACACGTTTTTGGCGCTTAACTTTTCATAAATAAGATCAATTGCTTTAGTAATTCTTTTACTACTGTAAAATGGTAACAATTCTTTATTGTAGCAGAGCAGGAAATAAAAGGAATATTTATAACAACCTATTGGGGTTTGTTTCGTTCATTAAGATAAAGATTCGTTTTTTGATTTCTTAGATTTTCCAAATTCGAAGTATAAATTGTTTAAAGTCGAAGTTAAATAATAGAAATACTTTCTAATAATGACTGAAAAATTTTGATGTGATAATGGATCGGCTTTCCTTATATGGACTGTTTACTTTGAAAGTGGTCCAAGTCTATTTTCTTTTGTTTTATGATATTGAAATATTTGCGTTTGCATCGACTGAAAAATTCAGATGAATCTTATTTATCTTCTCCACGTCTCTATGTGTCCAAATATATGTAAACTTGTTTTATAGATAGTCTTTTTGACAATTAACTACATATCATGGATGGACCTACATCGCTTTCAAAATAAATGACTGTGCAATTCCATTTACAGCGAAATTTAAATTCATTATAACAAAAAAATAAATTTAGATTTACATAATAAGTTGTTTATAAATAAAAAGTTTACATTAAAATATATGAAAGTTTGCCCTTTTCTCAATTTTTGTTGGAAAATGAACTTACACTACTTTTATGTAAACGTAAATTTAAGCTGACATAGTTCGCATTTCCGCGCAAACTGAAAAGGAACGAGGGAAGAATTGCAATATGAGGAAACGCTGGTGAACGTATCGTAAAGTGGAATTGCGTATGGGACTCGTTATCGGCCCGATTGTATCCGGTTGTCCGTCTATCCGGCTATTGGAGCAGCGGTATCGAAATATGTCAACGTCACGGTTGGCGATGGTATTCCGGTCGGCGTTGGCAGCACTGTTAGGTCGGTTAACCTGGCCCAGAAGTTAAGCCGGAACTACTCTGCGGCGGAATCAATGACCTTGGCACGAGTAATGCCAGGACATGCGGCCGTTCGCAAGGAAGAAAGTTCCGTTCGCCTCTGTTGCGCTATAGAGTGGAATCCGGAATTCCATACTCGCAGCCATGTAATACTTTTCATTTGAGACAAGGGATGTGACTGACAGAGATTTACTAAATATTGGGTACTAGGGAAGTGGATAGTACAAAATCTTGCTTTATTATACAAAATTATTAACCCTGCCTAAAATAATATTCAGGGACTGTTATACAATATAAATAATAAAATACTGTATCTCCGGAAACCTATCACGCCCGATTACTTTGAAATTTTACAAATAACTTAGTTTTATATGAAAACAATATTTGCGACGTAAGGCGGTCAATAGCTCCAGTCAGTGGCGTGGCGTCGTTCAATTTCGAATAATAGCCTTCTGCTTATTGTGAAATTGATGCGAGCAGATGAAAAACAACTGGCGAAGATCCATTTTATTATTAGAAAACATAAAAAACATATATGCAGGAAACTAATGATAGTATGGGGTATGGATTTCTCGAAGTCTCGAAACTCTTCAAATTCAACAGTGACCAACTGCACTTTCTTCGCGATTTGTAACGCTCAGAAGTTACAGAAGAAGTATAAAATCAATGAAGAGTTCGTATATTACAGTTTTTGAACAAGAGTCTGGGTTAGAAATTTTTTTATATACAGGGTGTTCGGTTACATGAGGGCAAAAATGAAATGGGTGATTCTATGGGCTAAAACAAGACGAAAAAATACAATAAGTTTTTTTCATTTAGAGGTTTCGTTTTTGAGAAAATTGAATTCTAAAATTCATTAGGTGCACGTGTACTAACGAAGCTACAACCTGGTACAACCGGAAATTCTGGTAACACCGGAAAGTAAATGATTCTTCATGTCAAAATGCGTCGAAAATAAAGAATGCAACTTTTTCATTCCACGCTCCGCTTCCAAGAAAATTGAATTTCAAAATTCGTTAAGTGTACGCGTACTCAAGCAGCCACAATCTGCTGAAACTGGCTTCCTTCAATCTTCTTCAATTTCTCTTCCTCAATTTTCTTCCGAACGAAACGCCGTATGAAAACATTTTATTATTGATTTTTAACTTAGGTCGACATGAAGAATCACCCTCTCTGTGGTTTTGCGGTGATTTCCGGTTGTACAAGGTTGTAGATTCTTTAGAACATCTGTAATCGATGAATTTTCAAACTCAATTTCCTCGAAAACGAAACCGCAAACGAATAAAGTTTATTCTACTTTTTCGTCGTATTTTAGCCCATAGGAGTACCCTTTCATTTTTGCCCATACATAGCCGAACATTCTGTATCATGTCTTTGTATTTTGTTTAATTGTGATCAACAAAGATTGCTGGAAAAATGTTGACTTTAGTTCTTAAAACGAGTTATTCTTCATACAAAACAAAATCATTAGTTCAGGTTCCGAGAGTTTTGACTTTCGAAACATTACAGTTTCCGATTCGAGTTTCGGAAATATAAAAAGATTGGAGCGCTGATTCGGTAACGTTGAAAATGACAATAAAATGTTAAAACATTTTCCAAAAAATTTCGAATCTTAACTTTGAAATTCCCAAAAATCTTTCTAGTAAATATCACATTTATGTAAAATGAAACTATCTTTAAAATTTCTCTCAAATCAGATATAACGAGTTTTTGAGAATTGGGCCAATATATTTCCCGGTTTAAGTTGTGCACCGCAATAGCCACTTTGTGTTTGACGTGGCCACGTGACGAAACGTAAAACAGTTGTAAGAAACCAGTAAAATGTGCAGCGATTTACTAATTTGATAAATATAGAACAGTTAGCAATCTTTGGTGACTATGACGAAAATTTGTTGTGTATGTGGCAAACGCGAATGTTCATATAAATGCCCTGTTTGCAGAGAACCTTAGTAAGTATTTGACAGGTTATGTTTACTATTACCGGGTTTTTTAGTACAGGGGCCCACCCAAATAGAAGCCCAACTCAGCCGCTATTTGTGTGGCTGTTTCCAAATAAAGGCCTCTCAAATAAATAATTTATAGAGATAAATATTAAAGATAAGTAATATATAATATATAAGTATAAATAATGTATAAATAATAAAGGGGTCTTATTTCGCGGACAAAATGGGAAACCTAATCTACCATTTCTAAAACAATTTGAATTAAGAAGATAATCTTAATCTTTTAATTCAGTTACAGCAATAAATGTTGTTGTCATTATGTGTTAGCTGTTCAACAGATTGCTGCAAAGAACACAAAAGGAGTAATTGCCAACCACCGGATCCTCAGCAGAATGAAGCTACCAGCGATATAAAAGAGAGTACCAAATATGACTTTCCAACAGAGGACACAGTACCCATTGTAAAATTGGGGGAGTTGCGCCATAGTAAAGAATTAAAAAATTGCTTAAGAAATCCACATGTTAGAAGTATCATGAAGGTGATTTTGACGGACAAAAATCCAACAAAAGCGATTGCACTAGCTATGACTGAACCAATATTTATGGAAATGGCAGATGCATGCTTGAAAGTCGTAGAACCTCCCATTAATGATAAATCATGTTGATGTATGTAGAAGTAAATGGCCTACATTATTATATGCATTGTGAAATATACTGTATATGTATGACTTGCTAAAAATGAGTGCAATGAGATGTTGTATACTTTAATGTATTTTAAGATTTTTACAACTTTGTTGGATCTTAAAGCAGCTTGCATTTTCTACTTTCGTCTTACTTATTACACTCATATTAAAAGAAATATCTCATCGACCTTACAATAAACCCTCCAGTTTATACGGCGAAAGATTTGAGCGTAACTAGGCAGAAGCAATCACAAAAACGTATAAATTATATAAATACGTCGGATTTTTCCGCACCTAGGCAGAATTTTTAATTAAATTCGTATATGATAGATTAATATTCTAATACTCTAGGCTATAATTTAAAAAGTTCTACTTGGGTGTCGAAAAAAATTGCACTGAGAAATCGGGGCGTCCTGCACTCTTTCCATGTCCCTTTAACACGTTCGGTGCGGAGTCAATACATGTATTGAGTTGCTATCCGCCGTACACTTACCACTTCACACCCACCCCCTGGATTCATCATCGCCGTAATCGGCTTTTACTAATTACTGCTTTGTTTCTACATTTCTTAGCGTTTCTATTATGCTCGTTCCCGGGAAGAGCTGAATAATGGCCGCTATTTCACAAGATTAAACAAAATGAAATCTACTGACAATATACTATTCCCGACATTACTGTTCGTCACTCTTGTTCCGATCCTTCCACATTGAATACTGGTAAACACAATACAAAAACGGGCAGACATTACAAAGGTGGACTAAATTTTATTTTTACGATAGCTGCCCGCCTGACGTTCGGGGACAAATTGGACTATGTTCTGAATGTTTCCAAGACAACCACGGTTCTTAATTTTTAAAAATTGTGTTTAAATATTTTCAAAATGTGTATTTTTTATATTGTGTATTGTATAGTTGATGTTTTTTATTGTATTTTGCATTATGTACTGTAGCGGACAAAAGTTTAAAACGATGATTTGTAAACCGGATTACAAACACTTTATACGCATGTTGTTCTTCTATTCGGTTTGTCCCTTTGGAATAGCACAGCTGTATGTTTGACCTTCGTAACCTCAGACCGTCAGTTGTTAAATACAAACAATGTAGGAGTTACAACAGTTAGTTACCGCTTAGCACTTGTAAGCAGTGAACATTAGTTTAAGACGATCTGTGTGAAACGTGATTATGAGTACAGTGTTTTTGAACATTTTGATTCTGGAATGTCAAAATCATTGTTTAGTGTGCCTTTTATTGCTTAAAATTCATTTAGGTAAGAACAGACTATGGGTAAATCAAAGAATTTACTTGAAAACGAAAGGGAACAAATCGTAAGGCTGCGAAAGCAAAGTAAAGCCTTCACCGAAATAGCAAATATAGTGAGCAGGTCAGAAACGGCTTGTAAGCAAGCTTGGTATAAATTTTTAAAGACAGGCATGTATTGCGATCAACCGAAAAACGAAAGACCACCGGAAACAACGCCGAAAATGGATCGCCGGATTCATCGATTGAGCGAAAAGGATCGTTTTCGTAGTGCAAATAATATTGCTGCGGAAATAAACTATGAAAATGATACACAAATTAGTGCTAGAACTGTTAGGAGAAGATTAGAAGACTTTTAACTTAACAGGACCAAAACCCCAAACGAAACCACTGCTGAGTTCCAGGAATCGAGAAAGACGACTTGCATTTGCTAAAGCTCATAAGCATTGGACAAGTGAAAATTGGCAAAAGGTATTGTTTTCAGACGAATCGAAATACAATTGTGTCTGTTCTGACGGGATACGGTACGTTAGACGTTGAATTGGCAAAAGTTTGAAAACACAGTGCGTTTTAAAAACTCTTAAACATGGTGGTGGAAACGTTATGGTGCGGGCGTGTTTTTCTCGAGGCGGCCTTGGTCCGATATGTCGTATTAATGAAATCATGGACCGTTTTCAATACATGGACATACTTAAGAAAACAATGTTGCCTTTTGCACGCAACAATATGAGTCATGATTTCATTTTTCAAAATGATAATGAACCGAAGCACACGGCTCGGGTTGTGAAACAGTTTTTTCAAGAAGAAAATATTACCGTGCTTTTTCAACACCTAAGAAGAATGCTTTAATGAATGAGTAATAAATAAGAATTATATGAACTTAAATGCGAAAATTTGTGTACAAAACGTTTATTACAAATTCGATGTAGTTTTTAAAATATTAAACATAAATATACACACAAATAGGTGGGTAATAACAGACGTATGTACTTCAAAAAGATGACTATAGATTGATAATGGTATTGGCAGTATTTTCGAACAAAGAAGGATTATATGCGAAGAAGCAGGAAATAACTGAACCGTTTTTGTACAACGTGTAGGGAAAACAATTCTGTTTGAGAAGACCCCAACAAAAGTAATGAAATATCAAAAGAGGATTAGAACCTTGTATAGTGGGAGTAATAAGGCGAAATATAGTTTTCAAGATTCGCTGGCAGTTCTGTCCCGTCCAATTCCAGCTGAAGAGAATGATATCTCTTCCTAACGAGATAAGCTGCCATTTTTGGTTGTCTGTCCCGTGTGAATATCCCTTTTTTATTGCCACCTACTCTAGTGTAAGCTACAAACATATTTAATATAATTAATGCAGATAAATTTATGCTTCTTTGTAATGGATATGAAAGCTTTCACATACTCTGAGCTGTTCGGAAATCAGCAAAGTTCCAGATAAATTCACCAATAAAGAAACCCTCGTTTCTTAGGTGGTCGAACGCTTTAAAATGCTTGGATAATACTTCCTTTTGATATTCTTCACTCCACACATATTCAGGTAGCTAAAATTAGATGATAATATACTTCACTCAATTTCAATTTCGGCTGACGACGACCTTTCAGGTGATCAAGATTAAAAATCAGTGATAATATTATAATAATTAGTCTCGCTAATGGCAACCTAGTGGCTATTAGGAATACTTATTGGAAGTAACTTTGACATTTTTGGATCTAACATTTGTAATATTCCGTGTCTTCCTATTTAAATAATGTAACATTTAGCATATTATTCGTCAGCTTGCACCATGAAAGATATTAAACTATAGAAGATTAGGAGATGCAATTGCTCTCGGCTCGCCTGGATCGCTATAATTACTCAATAGTTTACCTCGTGTAATCCGGGCATAGTATCAGCTCCGTACTCGGACATAAGCACAGGCTTATTATATTTTCTATGCCATGCCTCGGCCTCTCCTATAACTCTGCTCGTTATTGTATCAAGCCGACCCGGGTTATTGTACCACGCGTTATAACGATTAAAGCTAATCACGTCAAGGTGTTCGCCTGCTTTATCTTCCTAGAGGAGAATTGTCCGGCTTTTATTAACAATTCCATGTCGTATTAACAATTTATTTCTCGGATAGAATGTTCCACGTATTGCTATACATATTTTTGGACCATCGTTAGTTTTATAAGACCTTATGCAAATCGGTGGTCGACACTCTGGAATTTTTCTTTGCACTCACTTCTGACAAATCTCTTACCATTTTTTGGAATAGCGATGAAGAAATTTTTCATGTTGAAGACGCTTTCAAACGCCTTGCCTGAATGTTTCACTTTCACGTGGGGTTAAAGAAGCCCATTCTTTCATGCTCTCCTTTGCAATTATAATAAGAGCGTAATATATCTTCAGTATAATATTTAAACGCATACTCGCGATTGTATCGAGAATGAATTTAGATAGTAATTGAATTTAATTCAAGACAAGTAATTGAAGAATTACAAGAATGCCTTTAACTATAAACAACTTGCCAATAAACAATATAATGATTTAGTGGAACATTCTATACTACCGAAGGATATCAATTTGATATGCTTTTTTATATTATAAAATCTTGTAAAATGTACCTGGACTGATCGAGCCAAGGCAATAGTAACAGGCCTCGTAGGATCAAGTGCTTTCGTGTGATGAGCAACCTGTTTAAAGTATTCGCCAGCTTCTGGGAGCTGTGTTCTAGGTTCGTTAGCGATTGACCACATGATCACCGATGGCCGATTCTTGTCTCTTCTTACAAGTTCCGATAACGAATCCTTATGACGAGAAAGGAGAATCGGCGAAAAGTTTTCCGTGTCCACCGATGGGCATTCATCGATAATGAGGAAGCCTAACCTTTGAAGAATATATAAAGTAGACAATTTGTTAGAATTGGCAGGTATAAGTGTTGAATTGTCTTTATAAGAACGTTCAATGATAATAGTAGTATATTATGTGTTTGAAAAGGTTCATATTGGGTGTCATTATCTGAAATGTAAATTATTATACTATTTTCTTCTCTCGCCAAATAATACTTAATACATACTTTCAACAGTACTTTAGGTTTACCTTTAAAATAATACATTAATGTACTTATACAGAGTGCCATGTGACTAATAGAAGAGCCGGATATGGGAGATAACTGAGGTAATACTGAGCAAATTTCTCCTGTGGTAAAATGTCGTTTGAGCTTTTGTTTTTGAATTGTTAACGAAAAACACTGGTCACACATGTACACCTTTTGTGGTACATGTAATAGTTTTTACGTAATCGTGGTCGAAAGACAAATTGTTGCTACCGCCCTCGGTCTACCTGACTATAATAAACGAGGAAAGGTTACTCTTCTTTTGATTTGTGTTCAATCGATCAGATTCTCTGTGCGGGTATGAAATAATTTACTATGCACAATTACTATGTACTAGTTGCTACAAGTGTAGCAGCTCAAAACACTAATCGGAATAACCCTTACCGATCCGCCACGTCCAGTACTTCGTCGCTATAAGGATAATGACTGGTTCTGTAGGCATTCGCGCCGACCCACTGCAACAATTCATGGTCTCTGGCGACAGTGACCAAGTCTAGGCCGCGTCCCCTTAGGATGGAATCCTCGTGTCTGCCAAATCCCCGCATGTACACGGGTTTATCGTTAAGTAGCAAACTGGTATTCGACCAGCTCAGCGTTCTGATACCGATCGGGAGCCTGTAGACGTCTACATTGCTGTCATTCATTACGGACAATGTGACCTTGGAATTTGTAATGCGATTGTTAGTTAAGTTCGACATGTAATTTCCTATTTCTTTATTTAGTGCATGCAATGTTCGAAATGCAACAACATGGTGCTATACAATTTCGAGATATGCTTCTATAATTTCCGAAATTTAATGTAATTATCATTTAGTTTGTGGAAAACAAATTTCGTTTGTCTAATGTTTATATATTAAAAGTTATATTCAATGCAAATTTTTTAAATCTATTTTAAACAAAGTCATGGCATCGTTACACAAAATGGCTTCCACCAAGGTTTCACTATCAGGGCTATCAGGGTACTTCTAGGTAAAGTAAAATAGAAGGAATAAAGAAGTGTAATACCTCCAAGGTGTACAGGTATCCGGGATCGGAACTCATACTCCTAGGCCACCAAAGGCTAGGTAATGGTACTTTTAGCGTACCAGAAAATCCGTACATAGGTTCTTTAACTGCTAAAGTATTTTCAGCGTTCAGGAGAACCACTCTACAGATAGGAATTTCATGCTGCAGCAAGCCAGCTGGTTGAATGATATATTTTACGATACCAACGTCACCATTCAGGCCTGTCCTTACGGTGATGTCTTCAACATACACACGCGGCTTTGTATGCAGCAAAACCGGCCTGCAATTGGAAGATGCTCTATTAACATTTTAACTCTATGCAAGAGAGTAGAACCATCACTATCCGAAGATTTTGTATCCGAAATTTCTACTATCCAATCATTCTATTATCTGAATTATATTTACCAATGATTCGAAGTATTTATTACTCTGAAAAATTAAATTAAACTACTATTGCGATTGTAAACGTAGGACGTTTATATTTACTTATAATCTTAAGCCTACTCAATAGTATTTTTGATGATAACTATATATGTAGGTATATGCGATTTAGCAGAAGATAAGGATCTGCTGCTTGCAAACAATTTTATAAATATTACATTTCCATTCTATCTTATCCTTTGCAATTATTTCTTTTTCAATACAGAATAATAGCTGAAGTTAAATGGGCCGAAGTTAAAATAGAATTAAAATCGAGTGTGACAAAATTGCGTTTAAACTTCGTTAATGAGTTGTTAACAGTTCTAAAATGGTCCAAAGACCCCTGAATGCAGACAATTCGTTGTGACGCGTAGAAAATAATAATAGTGGTGTCCGGTTTCACCCAGGTACCGGAGTTGGGCAAATTTTATTCTGAATGACGAATAGTGAATAACGAATGAAAACGCCACATTTATTCGTAAATAACGAATATCAATTTTATTCGGCCAGAGCTTATTCATTAGTCACGAAGAAATATTGACTTGTTATTTAATTCCAATTTATTCAAATACGATTTCATTCGATCTTTTATTCGACTAAATAACGAATAAATGTAACGTCCGCCACCTACCGACGGCTGCAAGAGCGGATCATAATCTTTTTCTTTACCACGGACCCGTACATACACATACAGTATAGAAGTGGTGTGATACTTTTATTCGTCTGTTCAGTCGACTACTTCTTTATTCGAATACAAAATTATTCGTTATTGTCAACTATTTTTCTTTTATTCGAACGTTTTATTCGCAAATTATTCGAACAAGAATTTGTTCATCGGAATTCATTCAGAAACTTATTCGAACAATGCCCAACTCTGCCAGGTATAGGGTGTAAAGAAATTATACGTATGTAACGATCACCACAGCGTGATTCTACGCCTTCGGATCGGTGGACATTTGTGGAAAAAAGCCTGTGCAAAATTGTCCTTGATCTTGAAAATGAAGGTTAAAATTTCTTTATATAATTTCTTTACATCCTGTACATATCCGGTTTCGGCTGGGTAACCTCCGTCTGTGTGCAGTCGCCCAAGCAGGCCACGCGACGGTCCGCGTTGAATTGCCTATACTTTTTTAATTGTTAATAGCTTATTAACGTAGCTTCAAATGCTTAATAAGCCGAAAAGGAACCAATAGAACAACTGCTCTGCATTGGACGCTGTATGCAGTTACTTTTTTAACGTCAGTCATATCTTTAATGTTCGTTATGAATAACGCAATGTAAAAAAAATAATAATTATATTTAAGTCATGCAAATATTTACCTACCTGTGTATGCCGGCATAGTTGAAGAAATCGAAGGTGTAAGTCTGCACGTGTGCCGTGCCATTATCAACAGCTGTATCAACTATTCTTCCTTGCGGGACACTCGTTTGAAGCAGAGTATTATCGACGGCGACAGTTATGCGATTTTTGCCGCCGTAAACCAAATATGAAGACACTTCAGCTTCAAATGGAAGATTACCCATTTCATGATTCGTGACTAAACCACCGTTCATCCACTGAAATGTTAAGAGAAATAAAACGATTTCTTGAACCCGACATGGCGTATTTGTATCTATAGGGTACTTCGCCACCTCGAGCAAATACTTTAAGGGGTGATTGCTGAGGCGATTCTGAACAACTTTTTCCTTCGCCAAAATCTTGGTTCAATCTTCGTTTTTGAACCCGGCCCAGCCGGGAGAAGTTCGTGATACGCTCAACCGCGGCCTTGAACATTCTCGGTGTTGAACGCTCGCTCTACGCGCGCTCTGACTGGCTAGTCCTTTCCATTAATAATTTAAGGAAGAAGCCTTAACCAACATTTTGGCAAAGGAAAAAGTTGTTCAAAATTGCCCAAGCAATCGCTCGTTAAAATATTTGCTTGAAGTAGCGAAACACCCTGTATATCATATAAAGCACAGACATGTAGTGAAACTTTATTATTTATTTATTACAAAATATTAATTATGGTCGTTATACATATATGCACATTAATTTTTATTGTGCTTAACTTAAAGTATTGAAACAAAGACGCGAATCTGGTAATTGCTTTAGAAAGGGGTACAGCCAGAAATTAAGCCAAACCCTTTAACTCCATTAAGAAATATTATTGAAGCAATAGTTATAAGATGCAGTAAGTGTGAATTGTAGTAAGAGATCTGAAGAAACTTTTAAGAGAGACGCTTACCACTTGTGCGAGATAATTGACAGAACCAAATCTAACGAAGACTCTTTGATCTCGCCATGAGAGAGGCACGAAGAACGTTCGCTGATACCAAACAGCCCCTACGTGATCTCTGAGTTCGCTGGAAGTTGTGATGTCGTTGTACGACGATGGAACAGGCATTTGCATCACCTTACCTACCTACATCAAACGATACACTTACATACAGGGTGTTCCGCAACTCATAAAAGAGTCCAACTTTTTGCTTTGGCAGAATGCCGTTTGAGGCTTTGTTCTTGAATTATTAGCAGAAAACATTGGCCACTCAGAGACACGCGTAAAGCCCGCTCTCAGGGACGGGATGTCGCGTCGCGCTGAATGGTGACGTTTGGGAGATGCCCCGATCCAAAGGCGCCGATATAGCGTTTTTATTCGTTATTCACGAATAACGAATAATTCCTCATTATTCTTCATTGCATTGATTCGGTATTCGATACAACTTTTGTTCCATGCTATACCTACACGTTTACAATAGATCCGGGCACCGGCCGAACGTCGCCATCCAGCTCGACGCGACAATCCGTCCCAGAGCGCGGGCTCTACGCGCGCTTTGAGTGGCCAATGTTTTCCGTTAATAATTCAAGAACAAAGCCTCAAATGACATTTTGCTAAAGGAAAAGGTTGTTCGGTATCGCCTCAGGAATATCCCATGTTCGGCTCTTCTATGAGTTACGAGGTACTCTGTATAGCTGTGCACCTACGTACATGTCTCCAGATCCAGAATGTACATATGTATAAAAGAGATTATAAAGGAAAGCAAATCAAATGTGCACATATTTTTAAGATACGAGTTTAATACCATTTTTACGCATTGGTCAGCACACATTAGAGTCCTGGTATATGAATATTTATATCTTACAATTTGGGGAGTATAATAGTTAAGTAATGGTTTGAATTAATACGATTAAAGGCTAATAATAATTGTTACTTGAAATGATTGAAGCTTGATGAATTTTGTATTTTATGATACCTTTGACAGATCCTCGGCGAACCATGCTTCTCTATAGGCCTTCAGCGAGTCTACTGATGGAGAGATAACGAAATCCCACATTCCATCTAGAGATTTCACCTTAATGTAAAATTGGTTAATTTGTGTTAACTGTTCAATGAATTAATCATTGTGTGGACTGCACTTCGTTATTACGTGAATTAGTTTGTTTCGAAATACAAATTGCGGTAACAATAAAAAGTACTTGAAAAAAAATTATATTAAGAGATTGAAATCTTTTGGCATCTTTTGTGTTATCTAACTATATCGCTCCTCTAATTATTTGAGTGCTTTGATTTGAGATAAATTCCACTTAATTACCTCTCTAGATTCACTTTCCCGTGGATAAAGCATCCCGGGAAGTGGTGTTGGAGCTTCTTCCGGAGGCAAACGTGAATATTCAGGACCAGTCTCTGCGGCCATGGCCGTGCAACTTAAAAGGACAACGAAGCACCACATTTCTGGGCGATTTTCCTGAAACAGAGCGGGCCAATAAAATTGTCGAAAGATCCATTATCCTGTTTTTGGTCGCCTTTTGGCAACCAACGAAACGCTGCGAAAAGTTGATCGCCATTAGGCTTTCAATGTGGCGCTGTCTGTCGATACCGAGTCTCGGCACCATTTTGGCCGGTGTTACTGCCATTAGTCTAGCTAATGGTAACCTTGTGGCTATTATGGAAGGTATAAATATTGCCTTGTTTTCACAAGTTGAGATCACACGGCGTAGCATATGAAACCATAATTGCGCTTGTTCAGTACGCAGGTATAATCATATCAATAAGTACAGCATCTCCCTATCTGGCGCCCAAAACAGTACTCTCAATACCCGAATCAGTGGGAGGAAAGTATGAGGGTGTGGATAAACGAATTTTCGGATAATAGAGCACTCGTGATCCTTTCATCGTTGTTGATACATTTTGATTAAAAGAATGCGAATAATATTCATTTTATATTAACCAGAAATAAGAAATAATACCAAACCTTGTTAATGGTTCGCAACCTGTTTAACAAAATGAAGTTGTGTACTTTTTTCGATTGTTATACTTTCTCAATGCATTATTTTTTAGGGGTTTCAAATTTCTTCATTTTTCTGTTTACATTCCATTCCCATGCTTAAGATAATTCCTTTAACCTTGCATTCTTTTATATTGATATTGCAATCGCTGTTCCTTGGCAATGCAGGTGGTTAAGGAATGTATAAAATATTTCTTGGAAGTAATTATGTTTATCTCTCACTTCTTCGCCATCATTTCATTGCTTTGACAATTACTACTCAAGTACGCTTTGTATTAAATTAAGCATATCTTAGGCTTACTGTAAAGGTGGCAAATTTTTCTGTACGGTCATGTAAAATATTGAATTACATAACCGTGAACTGAATTACACGATATTCGGCTACTACATGTCAATATTTTAAGGGGTGATTGCTGAGATGATTGTGAGCAACGTTTTTATGTACGAAAATGCTGGTTAAGACTTCGTTTCCGAATTATTAACGAAAAACACTGACTAATCAGAGCGAAAGTGTGCAAGACCGCGGCCGAGAAAAATGTGTCCAGAATCACCTGAGCAGTTACTCCTTTTCGGCTCTCGAGGTAGTTATGGGAAACCGTGTATAAACATTTTCGAAAAAAATGAACTCAGGACTGAGAAAGTAGAGACTTTGCGTTTCAAAATGAGCTCAAGTAAGTTATTATATATTAATTTCTCCATGCTTTAACGTTGATTTCATTGAACAAAATGCATTCCCCCAAATTTTGCCGCCCATTAAAATCAGATGTACCATATTAGGTGCAGTTGCCCTACCTACTAATTGTAAATGAAATTTGAAAGACAATCGAATATATGTATAGCGACTCTTTAATATAATGTAAAAGGAGGTGTAGTTGATGTATAGAGTGCCGTCTCGATTCACGGCAATTTCGGCTTCCTGGCACGGTGCCCTCCTACGAGAGCAGACTTCCCTTCCCAAAGCATCAAATCGTTTCCTCGTGTCGCACATGGTACACTGTCCCTAATTCTTCGAATAGACACCGCGAGAATTTAACAATTGCTGCTATCTATAGCGGCGGGAATGGTATTCTCGCGGACGGTATCGATAATTCCGTGACGAGACTGCACATTTCGCGAATTCCACTTTTGATTTGCTACTGTTGAAGCCTCAGCTTTCGATCTAATCTGGGAAAAGGTTTCAAGCTAAGTGCTTACTCTGTCCTCTGTGACACTCGAGGCTGGTACTGAGATCGGATATTGCCGGAAAGGAGCCTCGGTTGATTACAATTTTTTAAACAACAAACGAGAAGCTTTAAATATGCAAATAACCCCTTCACTTTTTATGCCGTTCACTTCGCATAATGCATCGGTGCATTATAGACTCACGAATATGTCTTAAAATGGGGCTTATTAAATAAAACATGCGTTCACATGTATTTCATTTACCATGTCTTTACACGTATTTCTATACGGAACTCCTTTAAGCATGCATTTATTTTCTTTTAATAAATAAAGGCTTAATTGTTGTGGCTTGGTCGATGGCAACGAAATTTGCACCGAATGATAATCGAGTTAAGTCCAATTCCAGCAGTTATCGCTCCATTTAAATTTGTAGGGGCCCTTGTACCATTATACTTGATACGAACGCCGATATCGTGTGACAGAACGGTAGAGAACGGTGGCAACATGCCATCAATGACACAAATATTATTTAGCCATGCAAATGAAGGAACGAATTGTGTTACTTCCGGTATGATGCAATAATTACCGTAGTAACCCTTAAGCAGGTATTGGGACAATCTGACTCAAAATCGACCAGGAAATATTTTTTTCTTACTTACTAATCTGCCTATTGGACCAAGAACAGTTAAAATGTATTGTTAATGATATGTTCTCTGACAGCCAGATCGAACCTGTTCCGTGCCAATCGTCAGCCAACAATTGTCATATAACTTAGCTGCCAATTGGTTCGCAATTTATTTTAACAGACTCCGCTATATTTTTGTTGCCAATTTATTAACATCATCGAATATATCAAATACCGTATCGAATTTGTAGGCACATTGTCATCAAAACTTTGTAGCAGGCTTTAATAACGTGGCGTTTCCGTAAAGATAGTGTTATTTCCTTAAAAAACCGTTTAAACTGGTTACTTTACTTTATTAACTCAGTCATGAAAATAATGTAAAAAGCTTTCCTGGGCTTATAAATCATGTTAGGTTAACTAACAGGAGTATTTAACAGGTGAGAACCTCGACGCATACCAGTATCAGTGCGTCCTCAGACCCCTGATGAAGCTAACTGCAATGTTGGCGAAACGTCGGAACGAAATTTTCTGTAGACACGGTTTACACCCGGAAGCCTTAAACAACAATGGTTGGTTAGGTTATGTTAAAAACCCGTTTAGACTAGGTATTTTACTTCATTAACTCAGCCATCGAAATAGTGTAAAAAGCTTTTTTAAGCTTACAGTTCATGTTAGTATCTTTTTGGTTCATTGTTATAAAAGTTACAAGCTTATCGACTGATAATGTTTTTTGATCGTTCGATAATCTACTTGATCAATGTATTCGCTTATCAAATCTTCTGATCAATGTATGCTCCCATTTATCATTTACCAAGGACTTTCCAAATTTGCGAGGACGTATAGCAATTTTACACACCAGAGACAAGAAAAGTTTGAGAAAGCTTTGAATATACTCGACAATGTAAGACGATGATTTTCCGCAGTTTATTTGATTAGTTACTTCGATTCACCAATTATCATCAGCTTAGCAAGACAAATTACTTTACCCTTACAATTAGATACATACATTAATAAACTCCATCTTCCATCGGAACAGCAAAAAGACCAGCATATATCTTGTTAAAAAATCACTACTCTGTAGTTCAGTGAATTAGACTGCGCTTTACAATCGTCTCAGTCGATTCCTGGATGTCCGTCAATTTAATTGATAACACGATGCAAAGACACACCAGCAGCTAAAGTTCTCCGATTAAATGCCATTGGTTATCAGTCGCTTCCATTGACTAAACAACTAGTACAAGTAATTGCTCGAGGCAAATCTATAATTAGATTCCATTTGAAACAAAAGTCGATATTACTAGCCAAACGCAAAAAATACATGTACATATGCGTTCATTGTTTTAAATATCTTTATTTTTATTTATTTCGAGTATGACTTACTGTTTGTTGCGTTTTGAATTTAACATTTTGACTCAGCGTGTTGACTCACAGTGGGAAGAAGTAACGAAACTACAACCTGGTACAGCTGGAAATTGTAGCAAAACCCAAAAGAAGATAATTCTTCATGTCAGAAGGCGTCGAAAAGACAGAATAACATTTTTTCATACTACGCTTAGTTTTCAAGAAAATTGAATTTCGAAGTTCGTTACGTATGCGTGTACTCAAGTAGCCGCAATCTGCTAAAACTGATTTCCTTTAGGCTCAATTTTCTTGAGAACGATGCGTCGTATGAAAACATTTTACTATTGATTTTCACCCTCTTTCCGGTTTTACCACGATTTCCGGTTGCACCAGATTGTAGGTTCTTTAGTACACCTACAATCGATGAATTTTCAAACTCAATTCTTTCGAAATCGAAACTTCAAACGAAAAAAATTTATTGTACGTTTTCGTCTTATTTTAGTCCATAGAATTGTCTCTTTTATTTTTTCCCACATGCAGCCGAACACCCTGTATGTACTTCCTTATACTTCCTCCGGATCCGAAAAGGATAAGAAATCACAAACGAGTCGATTCGACTGTTTTGGTAGTTGCAACATGTCGATAAAGTTTGTGATTCTGTGAACGCGTCGTGACACATACGGATAGTGATCTCTTCATAAACATTGTACAAAATTCGCATGGAGTTCAAAGGTTCGTTAGGATGAGTCGGGCAAAGATCCGCGCGCTGCAAAGGCACGTGCTCGTTAAGGAGGGGCAAAGTCGTTCCTACCAAATTCCTGTTCTCTTACACAGCGAGTCTATGAACCCACCAAGTCGTGTCGCGCGGAGGTCAACGAAACGGTTTGCAGTCGAAGGCACAACTGTCAGCACGGGCGACTTTCAAACTTCACTACCGGGGTAAGAAGAAGAGAAGCGTCGGTTTCCACGTCTTGCAAACTCTTCCCAACTCACTTGTGCAGTTTTCAAGTTGAAAGGTTTGCCGAACAAAGCAGTCGCGTCGCTGGTACGCGCCGGATTGTTTGCTCGAATCGCGCCGCTGATTTCCTTACGAACGCGGAAAGCAAGAGTTGCCGGTGGTTTTCCGTGTTTCCGGCCCGCGGTTAGCGCAGCATCGCGACCTGGCGCCGTTCCAAACTCGCCACGTTCTCTCCCGTCGAGATCTTACACGGTACTAGGGCAGGGAATCGCGCGTACCTATCCCATCGGAATACGATGCGCCTCGCCAGCCCGCTCTTATATACCAGGTGTTCGCTATCAACCGCCGCGTACCTTCCACGAGCCGCGTGTTTCTTGATTCAGCGATATGGTTAAAGAGGGCATTTGGCATATGTGGAAACAAGTTTTGTTTGCGTTAGAGTTAATGATCGGATATACGGTGGATTTTGGTTACAATGATGGCTTGGAACTATGCGGTCGAATCTCAGAAAGGTGTGGATTTTCACTTAATTCAGGGGTTCCCGAAGTTTTACCTAGGTGTGTCAAATTGCAAATTGCAAAATATTTAGGTGGGTCGAAAAAAAGTGGTATGGGAATATGTGTTCAAATCGATAAATAGTTAGACACAATGGAAAGATTTATACTAAATTTTCAACATGATCGTTCTTCATTTATGTCAATAACTACTTTTTATTGCAAAGTGTTTATTAACACATTTTAAAAATAACTAAATAATTTCAAGTAAGAAAAATAATAATAAATGTGCCCGGATAATATTGTATATACAACTTATATAATATCAAGATATATTGCATATTAGTATTTCTTTAACTGAATAATTTTTAATTATTATATGATAAAATTTATTTTTTTTTTGTAAATTTATATTACTGCTTAAAAGTTTGGGGCAACTTACTTCCACTTTAAATGAAATCATCTGCTTTTTTTATTTATGAAGAATTGTTTTACTATGAATGTTCATTTTATTTTTTAAACATGTACTACTACTGTGATAGATATTTTCTACATATTTACTACAACTGTGATAGATATTTTCTTATACATGAAAATCATATTTACATTTGAATCAGAGTTGGGCATTTTTCGAATGAATCTTCACTCGAATAAGTTTCCGAACGAATTTGGACGAATAAATTCTTCTTCTTATTCGAATAATCTGCGAATAAAAAGTTCGAATAAAAGGAAATTCGTCGACAATAACGAATAATTTTGTATTTGAATAATTTCTTATTCGAATAAAGAAGTACCCGATTAAACAATGGTGACCTGAAGATCGCCTTGTGCTGTCCTTGCCACTTGGAAGTATGTCGCTGAATGCGAACGTATCGTTGTGTTTGAAAGCGTTAAAAAGTTTTACAGTGGCGAGTTATATCGTGGAATCTTTTGATGAAAATAAGTTGAAAAGTATTACTTTCGCATAATACATCCTTAAGCATGTTTGTTTTCAAGTTTTCAAAAGAGTTTACCGTAAAATTAATTTTCTTCTTACTATAATCATTCTTTTTCTGTCGAAATACGTATGTACCTAATATGGAACGTGTATGGTAGTACATTATGCTTTTAGTTTTTACCATTACAGTAGAACCTCCAGTATCTGAAGTATGTATAACTGTTTGGATAAAAGAATTTTCGCATAGTAGAACGTTAACTTTTATCACCATTTTAAGCGTGTACTCAGAAGAAAATTATATAATAATATAAGAAAATAAGATGTGGGTAATATAAATGTAAAATCAATGTAATATCGACATAATACTTTTCACAGTTATGGGTCCCATACCTTGTTTGCTGCCAAATTGCAACTTTTTTTTAACACATTAACCTGTATTGCATTACATCCCTAATAGTCACTAGGTTGCCATTAGCGAGACTAATGGCAGCAACACCGGCCAAAATGGTGCCGAGTTTCGCTGTCGACAGGCAAAATGCAAAATGATTCCTATTGCTGAAAAATCCGTAAGTGTTATTATATTGCATTTAATATGACCAGCCTATTCCGTTAATTAGCGATGTTAATCTCCATTCCCTCTTAAACAAATTCTTGGTACATTACTAAACATTTAAAAGCAGCCGAACACCCTGTACATGCACTGCCTGTTCAAATTTTTACATTATCCATAGCGGTAAAATTCATTAACATTTTCATGTATGTATAGTGATTTACAGACATTTCCTTGTATTATTTTTTGTAATTAAAGTTTCGATATACACGAAACAAAATATTGGAGTATAGCATTTATCATGAATGTAGTAACTAACAATTCTATGTATGTATGTGTATCCTGCCTGTACGGTCTGGTAAAAAACTGTCTCTTAAATTATTTGTTAAATTAGAAATACTAGAAGCAGAAGGAAATCACGAAGATGTATAGTATAGTTAATGGATTTTACCTCTATAACGACGCCATCTGCATAAACATCGGTTGTCCACTAATCACTCACGAATCACGCGACGATTTGCACTGTTGATTCCACAACTTTTAGCCCGAGGCACGACTGGCTACAGGTAGGTTAACTTGGGACAACCGTAAATTAGTATTCCGTGTAAACAAAGATTAGTTCGTTGACTCTAGCGAGTTTCCGGGCTTGTGGCACGACACTTGCTCCTGCCATGCTGTTGCTAAGATTGCGCTATCGCGATGACACTGTTTGAATTTTTTGCATGAACATGCTTGAACGTTTTATCGTGCATACAAGACGTTTCCTATACACATACGTATTCTCGTTACACATTGCAATTCACGCAAGATAAGCAACTCGGGTTTCTTGCAAAAGTGTCAGTGCACATTTTTGCACGTATGAATAATATAAGGTAACGGCACTGCCATTGGTAATTATAGCGATGCAAGCTTGTGTCAGAGAAACTCTGCCATTTTAATCAGAAAAAATTCACAAGTACATTAGTGAAAGTCTCACCCCAAAAAATTTCAAAGCAAAATAGTTTCATCGTTGCATTAGCATTCTCTCACCAATATGTTTATTTTGATCTTGCCGATTGTGGTACCCTCTTTTTCTTTCACTCGTAGCGTCCTCCGTACGTTTGGCAAGGAGAATCGAGTATGAGATAAGCGACAGGCGCGGGCCTTTCGGACCGAGGGGCAAAGAGGTAAAAGTGGTGCGGATGATTTCTGCTCACATAGCGCGCAGATCGTTTCGTGCACATATCGAACTTTTACCGTATTGGGTAATTTGCGCTAGTGCAACTAATACTGCACTCTTGGGAAATAAGTGATTCTAATAACGCTTTGTATACATGAAG
Organism: Holcopasites calliopsidis; assembly: GCA_023838395.1. NCBI lineage: Eukaryota > Metazoa > Arthropoda > Insecta > Hymenoptera > Apidae > Holcopasites > Holcopasites calliopsidis. The sequence continues at coordinate 5,137,185 of JALHAQ010000008.1, forward strand.
CAAACCTATAACACAGTAGGCTGACAACGAGATCGCGGTTTGGATACAACACGGTATAAAAGTGGCACAATTTTAATGTAGCACGACAAGATAAACGTAGACTACTTTCATATAGAATCGAAGTTTCGTACTTTAGAAAAGCTTCAGCCGAATTTACAGAGGACTCCGTATACAAGAAAAATATGTTACAGTACATTCTCGAACAGTGAATCGATCGGTATGTTTCGGGGCCAAAGAGACGAAGAGGAAACGGTGGTGGGTTTAATTTATCTTCATTTACATGCAGATTGGAAATCCTCGCTTACCGAGAATCTAATGTAGGCGCGTCTGAGTTACATTTTTATTATTTTATTACACTTTACACATTTTCTATACCGTAGGCAGTAAATTCAATTCGAATTGATACAGTCTGAAACTATAATAAACAAGCCAATTACATAAACAAATTGCAGGAAACATCAGGGTCTCTACAAATATTAATCTTCAGCCTAAAATTTCAAAAAAAAAAACGCTACATCTTCAGTTCGTAATGTGAAAAACACAAGGACCAACAGACAATCAATTCAACAGATTCGTAATCTTTACAAATTATAATATCCATGCTAAGCAATTGTAAGCAATCTTTGAAACTGTTTCGATAAAAAGCAACCCATGAAATAAAGTGATATATCTCTTTATTACTCTTTACTACTCCAAGGACAGAATAATTTTAGAAGATGCACGTGACCTTAAGTAGTCAATTAAAAGAGGACATTATTATAAAAAAACGAACTGAATAATATTTTAAGAATCGGATCTATAATTGCAATATTAGATAGTTTCTTCATGGTTTCTCAGGATTTCATTTCTCGGTGGTTAATTAGTTACGCTTTACGATTCGCCGTAATAAAGAAACAGTTTTTATTGCACAATTTAACTGCAAATAGAAAAATTGTAAACCTATTTTACCAACTTCTGGTGACAATAGTTTCCATAAAAGCGCGTCTAAAACATATCCTTTACACCGCCGGGAGTAGCTCACAAGTTTAATATATTGTTATATGGTGTTCTGCGATATTAAACTATTGAAAATTAACTTGGCTATATGTCACAAATTTTAATAAACCAGACAGGTTTTAAAATTTAGAGTACAGGGTAATGGAGAAAACTGTATACAACACTTCGTTACCAATAGTAGGAGCATGGAAACAAAGAATTTCCACTTGTTCTTCACTTGGATAGTTAGAAATCCGTGAACTTTCTTACGTTTCGGGTAATTATAATAAACAGTAGAAATATAATAGCAAGAAAAGACCATTATTATGAATTTTTAAGATTATTGGGTGCATTGCAAAATTGTTTGCTTAGGGCAAATCCAACGAACATTTTTATGAGTATTTGCAATGGAAAACTACTGACGCAGCTCTATCAAGTGAGGATATTAAATAAATACGTAAGGTATTGATAAATAAGTTGTCACTAATAAACACCTTCCATTATCTCTTTCATAATTCTTCAATTTGCAAACAAAATGGAATAAAGATTTACATTTAGTCCTAGATTATAGTAGATTAATTATTTTTTCTTCGTACATTGTATTTGTTCACAATGTATTTCTGCGAAACATCTAACAGTAAGAGGTAGGGCGAAGTAGCCTAATATGAGGACCCAGCTTATCTCTACTACGGAGAACTGTAAAGTGTCGCAGCAATGCTTCTTCGTTTCGTAATTAACTGTATATCAGTCGTTTTGCCCGCACATAGGCGTCGAAATCGATTGAGCATCTTGAGCAACGTATTTGTGAAATAGATTGCAGACATTTTTTAAACCGGTACGATTAAATTGCAGTAGTACCTCTAGTAAGTATCTCCAAAATAGTAAAAGTGTATATTCATTTCCGCAAATACCGTTGTATAGTAGATGCAATGGAGATTAAGTTCCTATTTTCGAGATGCAATGAACTTTCTATTAGATCGCCATTTTATGCACGGGGCTTACTCGAGAATATGTAACTGCTTTCTTTCAACTATACGAAAAAGAATTGCAGCAAACTTTGAAACGCACAGGTTGCACAACGTTGATGAAACGAAAATTACTGTAGTGCTTTATAAGAGATGTATCAGGGCGCAGAAGAAACAGATTCTGTATGCCCAATGTGTAAAAAAGACAGAAAGTTTTCATTTTATTAAGAAGGAACGAAGTCTTTCTTTACTGTAGTTTTCCACTATGCTGGAAAGTAATACATATCTTACTTTTAAAACGTGTATCGAATTTTGTTAAAAGTGTTCTTAGACGAGAGTTATGGTGTTTTGACAATCATTTTACGTATTTACCTCATTATTGAACATGCATGTACTTTAATATGCATTGAAAAATGATCTGCATACTAGAGAGTAATGAAATTTTTAGGCGTAGTAGGTTTGCATTAATAGTAGGAGCTCACGCTCAATTTGCGATGACATGGGGTTCAAGTTAATTGGTAAAAAGGCGATTGACCTGCGGTAGACAGAGAGACAGAGGTCACCATCCTTCGGAACAATCAGTGACTTCCGGTGTGCCGCGTCTGTCCATGAATCATTTTGATATTCCTATATCAATGTTTTTGTTCGTCTCTTTATTCCAATCATTCACCATTTTTTACGCAAGTATGACGTACAATAACAATTTTTTATGCAGCTAGCCTTGAATTTTGACCCAGCCAAATGTTCGATTACGTACTCTGCTGGATAAGTCACATCAATACATTTTATTACTGGTCATTTTAGGCATCGAAGACGATTGACAATTACTTACTTACTAAGAATTGTAGGTCACAAACTTTGTAACTAATTACACTGTGCAACAAAAAATCCTTTTTCTGTTTCGCAATAACCACTGGGTGATCCTTTGTAAGATCCTATAACCCTTGTAGAGTTTACCCTACTAAATATGAATCCGACATATTTTCGAAAAATACGAGTTTTTGTAAAAACATGCGATTTTGGCAAAAAACATATACGTGAAAACTAAAAACGGTAGAAAGTACATTTTGGTCTTGAAAGATAGATTAGAGTCTCCCGAATAAAATGATGTATAACTTTGTAATATTTTCTGATTCTGAACGCTGATCATTGGCAATGAAAGTTTAAAATACAGCCGATGCGCGTACTTTCCAGTCATTACTTTTGCATTTTGAGGAAAAGTTAGATATCTGACATGAGGTATCTGACATGAGAAGCTACTTCACGGTATCGAATTCTGTATGCATTTCTGAAGAAGAAACTGTCCAGAGAATCTGTCGGAATAGTTTTTAATTCGGACAGAGCGAGAAAATGTGCACCGGTAGCCTGTTGACGACGCTTTGCCGCCATGCTACCATTGCTCGGGTACGTCCACTTGCCAGGGCCGTAGCTACGACTAATCAACGCGGTGTCGGCCCTTTTTTAAACTTTGTTTGCCACTGACGAGTATTCAAAATCACAAAATACTGTAAGTTATACACCATTGTATTCGGGAGACTCTCCTCTACCTTTGAAGACCAAGATGAACTTTCTATCGTTTTTAGTTTTCACGTATTTTTTTTTTGCCAAAAATCGCATGTTTTTACAAAAACTTGTATTTTTCAAAAACTGTGCATGATAGAGCAATTCTGCTTCCGGATTCGTGTTTATTTCCTTTTTCGCTGCGTGCAGTTTGACGCACTAGTTACGCGGCATAACAGATTAGTGCAGAAGCAATAGCTGATCGTTTTTCTTTACAATTTCGGCACATTCGTCCGGAAAGTGGAAGCTTTATAATTGTCGGGTTAGCGCTAGAGTTCGCCGCAGTTTCGGTGCCGTACTTCCGGCAGAACACCCACTCGCCTTCAGCAGGATGAATTCATCGCGTATCTCGTGGCCTAACGCACTTTTATCTCGCGGGAAACGACTGGTCGTTGGCCCACGTTATTCTTCTCAGATATTGATATTGATACAGCCGTCCCGCTATTGTGTTGCCGACCATAAAATGTTCCTTCATACTTACTTACTCTTTCATTTTCCTCTTTCACCAATACAACAGTCGATTTTGCCCTTGTTAATCGCACGAATCCCTCGGCTCAGTTTTACTCAACCAATGCGTTATAACTTGTATGGCGTAACATGCTATCCATTTGTCATCTTAAAGTGCGTGATTTTGGTGGTAAAATATCATTTAAAATAGGATTCACGTATTTAGCCATCTACGTGTAATGGCGGGTATCCGAATTAACTCTGTCACGCTTAATCATTTTGTATTTCTAACGGTGTAAAGAAAAAAACGCGCCAGGAGAAAGGTATTGTGTTCCAGTGGGTCAACTGAACTGGGTAGTTGAAGGTCACCTTAAGGTCATATCTCTTGCAGTTTTGTAGACAGTAACATATATTTTTTAATGGTATGAGTTATCTTCTTGTTTGCCATGAGGAAAATGGCATCGATCAAAATACAACCATGTTGCATTTTACAAATAAAAAAATAATTACGACTGTTAGAGTTAATTGGGGCACTCAGCGCATTTCTTTTCGGAACATAAATATAAATAGGAGCTTGACATATGGAAAACTTATAGAAGTCTATCAAATGAAGAATACATGTGCCCATTTTATGTAACATGTGTAAATATCTTGGAAACTATAGGACATACATGGTGTATAGTATTGTGACAATACCCGTCCTGATTGATTTGTTACAAACAATTAATTTTTAGGAAATGTGATGAAGATTATTCGTAATCCACAACTGTAAATCATTTAAATGTTATACCGGATTATATCCGAGACGTTCAGCTTCAATTCGAACCCTTATTTGTGAAAAAATTGTCCTTAGAAGCAGAGAAAATTGCATTTGTTTGAAATCCTAATGTTGACGATTAACTCCATCCTCTCGCTGCTAGATGGTTATGGTGTTTCGCACCACCGAACTACAGGGCTGACTTAAGGATACGGAGGAATTGGTGTATATCACCACATTTTTTCAAAAAGCAATTTGTTTTTTAGGATGGATAACGTGTCTGTCAGGACAATCCTCGTAGCTTCAGTTTCATTAATTTTTGTACTCTTATCCGTGAAACAATAACATTTGAAGAGCACAAGATCAACCGTACAGCGATAAAACATGCCCCAAGGTCCGCGAAACTAAAATGGAGAACATAATGGGGTCAGCCTCCTCCGTAAACTTCAAACGTAGATAATAACTTTCCATCGACCTAGCCTCTAAGTTTCAGCAAATATCCATTACCGCAAGCAAATTTCGATTAAAACGAAGTATGTAAACGTTTTCAAAGTTGCACACATATTGAAGTGCAATAGTACAGTTACAAATAATTTTATACAGCAAAATTAACTTTGCATTATTTTTGAGAAAATACGTAATTTAGGGAAATACAAATTAATTTTGATAGGAACAGTAAATTTTATCCGTTTGTTACCGTATTGAATGTGAAACTTAATGTATAGGGACAAAGAGGGAGGTAAATTAAGATTGAAGTGTTTTGTTAATAGAAACTGACCTTCGCCAAAGATAACTTTTAAAGACCATTTATGTAGCTACAAATGAGAGGATAGTGAAAGATTGCAGTTATCGAGGCCGAGCCAGTGGAATTCAATAGCCCCGGCTTTTGTGGAGTTCAAGTTGAATAACTCAAATTGTTGTCTTCTGTTATGTCTCCATTAGGAAACGTGGCTAAATGTTAGTTACAATTGTAATCAATAAGTATAGAGGTCTTGTTCTTCACGATATTTGCAAGGAATCACGTCGTATTAGGTCGTATTATGAAAGTGTAATAGAACTTGCTCAACAAATTTTGTACAGGCCACCCTTTAGCGGCATGGTGCTTCGAGAGCACAGTTATAATGTGGCATGGTAAAAAAATTGCGGAATGTCCTCCTATACCAGGAATAAGGAACAGGTCGACCGCGATCGACCGATTTATTTATTTCCTTCAAAATAATCTCCAAGGAACTCAATACAACGATTACATCGATCACATAATTGTTTAAAGGAGTTTAAAAATTGTTCTGCTTTAGTTTCTTTTAACTGCCTGGTAACGATCTGTTGAATGTCAAGCACAATTTAGAATCGAAATGTACCCCGACTACCAAATTATTAACAAAAGATATCAGCTACGCATAAATGACATGTGTCGTTGGCGTTGCGATAAAATTATTATTCCTATACATTTTCTTTATGAAACTTAGAAGTAAAACTTAGCGGATTTATTTATTCCATATAGCAATGACGAACACCCGAAGGCGGACTCCTCTCTATTCTGGGCCCTAGGCACTTGCCTATTTTGCCTACGTGGCCCTGTGTTTTATGGTCTCACAGTTTATTATGAGTATTTAATTATTAGCTGCACAGGCGATCCTTTTGCATCACCGTATACTCCGAGAAAACGGTTTCCATATGACAGTACGAATTGACCGTGTTATGTGGGGGTTGCCCGGACAGTCTTTCACCAAACAGAGACAGCGACAATGTCGGCAGAAAGTGGGGGTGTGTGGTGGGTCTTCGAAGGAAAGCAGCGTCAGTCGCGCGGCACGCGGCGCACTGTACGCGTTAGGGTTTTTCGTGTCGTTCTTCCTTCGGTGCACAAAACGCTGCCCTCCGTTCGGTTCGGAGCTGTCGCACAGTGTGTTTGTGAACGCGATCAATTTTCATACTGACTCGGTAAGAATCGCACATTTTAATACGGTATTAAAAGGCTGCACCTCCAGCTTCATTAAAGTGTAAAACGAAGCTCGTCGTTTCGCTGCACGCAGTGCATTCACGCGTGCTTTTGTGACTTCTTACTGATCGCAGTATCGGGGTGATAGGTTTCGAAGATAGACTTATACCGGGGCCAAATTCTCCCTCGGTCGGTTATACGTGATTGTGAGTTGTGTGCGACCAGCGAAACCGTAGAAGAGGCCTCGCGCAGCTTGAGAAATTGCTGTCGAGATAAATTAACGCGTTACGAAAGGTTTCTCGTATTCCTTCTTGCTCCGCTTCTGCTAGAATTATTCGCTGCTCGCCCGGAATTGTACCCTTTGTGACGCACGTGCTTCCATTTTATCGTGATAGAATCCAGCTTGGTAGGTGGCTAAAAAACCGCTCGGCTGCCTCCACTGGAACTTATTCGTCTCCCGTGACTTTGACCTCTAGGATTCCTCTCCCTGTGGCTGACTTGCGTCACTTCTACTGCCAGTGATACCAATCAAATTAAAGTATGCTAGTTTGGAGCCCAAAAGAAATGCAACTTTTTATATCGTCTGGCAATTTTAAAAATGCAACTCTTAATGCACTAATTCAAAAGTTATGGCAAGAAGAAGATTGTACTTGTTACGTTAGAGTTGACTGCGATCCTAGAGCACCGAAAAAATATAGCCAAACCCAGCTTAATTATACCACGCCATTATTAGGATCGCAGCTGCATGTAAATGCATGTGCTTTTTCATTTCGAGCCACTTTTAAGCAGTTTTAAGTAAGCTAATCGGTGGATCGACAAGGTAGATCGAGGCATTCGAATGCTCACACGTGTGGACCAATCAAGTTAAGGATAGAAACTAATATGACATTACACTGATCTGTATAGTACGCTAAAACGATTGACACAGGTACAACTTTTGAATTAGTGGATTAACTTAAACTTTAAACTACTGGGTGATGTAAAAAAAGTGCGTCATTCTTGGTTCCCCGAAGTAAAGTTCAGTCAAGATTGTAATATTGTTACCACTATTGAAGATTGACAATATTTGCAAGGAATAGCGATTTTTTTCCCGGAGATTCACCTCAGTAGTCTAATCACCCGTTACTTCTTTTGAAAGCTAGTATATTCGTGAGCGAACCTAGCGCTGCGCTCCAACTGTCAACCGCCGCGTCACTAGTGCCGGAATGGTAATTTGTTATTCTTTGGCCGTCGCGTCGCGGAGGCATTTCCGCTTGCGCCGGTTTCGCGCCAATGTGTGTTCAAAGTTAATCCTAATTACTCTGCAAGCGAATAGTTTTATGTTCGCGAAGAAGTAGGAACCACTAGCTTTTTTCTCACTTTGTTCGCATTCTGTGTAGCGAGAGTTTGTGATACTTTTTACCACGTGGGTAAAGGAAAATGCGCTTTACAGCTACCGTAGAAGGGATTTGTGTCATAGATCAGATTATGCCAAAAAGGAATGTGCAATGGTTGGCTTCTAAGTATTCTTGGAATTTTGCTTTATGACAAAAAGAGCGCTGTCTTGCCGGGGTTTAATTTTAGCTTTCTGGAAGTAAAGAAAAATTAATCGCTGCGCCGCGGTGCGGCGTCCCTCCCGGACGAACACCAACGGCGATCCACCAATCCGGATTGAACAGAATGTTATCGTGCACATATGTACTCCAGTTCTTGTTCTATCAGTTCTATCTTTAATCCTGTGATCTTTTGCTTTCTATTATTATGTGTCTATTAATGAATTGCGATTTAATCCACAGTGTGTCGTAATAGTTTTCAAATATTGCCGTGCGTAAACTGAAATAATTTAGTGATAAAATTAGTAAAAAGCTGCGTATATACGAAATATCAAATAATATAAAATTTAAAGAAAAAGGGGAATGCGTGTACGAATATGTACTTTCACAACCCTTTAGTGACAAATTCAGTAACAAATTCTTGACCTACTTCCTGTAGATATAATGCATATCGAGTAATATTTGCATGAACGTCCTCTCTCTTGTTAGAAGTATTTGCATTTCAGCGACACTGTTATGCAAAAGATCAACGACTCGTTTATCATTGAAAGCTCCATTTTGCCGCAAGCTATCCCAATGCGATACTTTGCCCAGTGTAAACTGAAATATCGCGACGAAATGATAAATATACCCGGGTTCGTTAAAATAAATCCACGCAAATATATTGAATCACGAAACCGTCATGAATTCGATTAACTGAAAATAAATCAGCTTTTGTAATGTGTATCGTTAAGGCAACCGAGTCGGGAGCATGCGCGATTCATTTACCACGATTGCGCCACTATTTTCTATCCGCGCTTCCTGTGGTTGTTCGCTGCCACCTACTACTCACTTCCAAGCAGGCGCCCGTTCGAAAAACAAAGAAGAATCTATTCATGTTGAACGACAATTTCTCACGAGATTATTTCTCGCCAACGAAACGCCGCACAGTGGTCTCGATCGAGAAATGTAATGACATTCTTGTATAATTTTAGAACCATGAAATATATAAAAAAAACTTTTCAACATAATGTTACTTTATCTTAAATAAAGAACCCTGATTTTGCAGAATTTATACCTTTTTTTCTAAAAAATTTTACAAAAACGACTACAAAAGGAACTAAAAATCAGAAAGAAGTCAGAGGTCGTTCTACCTTTAAACTCCCATGCATTTTGCTCTTCGAGTGCCTTCAATGAATAACGAAAATTAAATTTTTATATTTTACATATCTACCTCATGAAATTTATTTTAATAGACTCATGATATTTTTCCAATTAAAATGATACCAAACACGACTAGTATTTGCATTGATTTTATTTGGGTTCACTGCAATTTAGTTTCGTCTATATTATTTATACTTATTCTTAATTTTTTTTTATAGTCATTATCATTGCTAAGCTCTTCAAATACAGAACAATTTAAGACGTACATGTGCGTGACATAATTTAGATAAAAGCCTTCAGCCTGCTTAATCTTTTAAAATAAATTTTATGAAGTAAATATGTAAGATATGTATACAAATTTTAATTTCCGTTATTCGATGACTCATTGTATGCGTCGCTCCGCCAGTTCGGATCGCTAGAGCCAACACGAACGCGTAGCTCGCTCGCCATTATCTCGCCCATTTATAGAGGGGCCGCTTTCGAGACGGCCAAGAGTTTCGAGTCGGTCGAGGGATTCGAAACAGGTTCAAAGCGATTCGAATCTGACGGTCTGCAAAAACTTCGGATCGTATTGAAGCTTCGATTCGAAGTCCCATCACTAGTCCCTTGATTTCGACGAAAAATCTCGAGGGCCGTTGAATTTGGGCCAAAGGGGAGCTGCCCCCTAATCTTATTAACGAATACACTTTGTGGGTCACTGACTGTGTCTGGTTCACTTTATCTGCGGCATCCACCGTGGCGCGAGGATCGTGTCAATGGTCTGACGCGTTCGATGACGCGACGTCTGTGTAAGGCGTTGAAAGAAGAAGTCGATTGTGCAACGTGCTCCCTCTTTTTTCTAGGGACATTGTGAGAAAGGATTCGTTGACGATCGACTGCGAGGAATCGAAACTAGCGGCAAGGAAACGGTGGAAGGAGCGCGCTTCGAGGATCGGCCAAGATTAAAACGACGGGCCGCGCTGGAAAAAGAAGGCGGCGCTACAGGCGAAGGAAAAAGACGAGGAAAAACGCGCCGCGCGAGGACCGCTCGTCGAACGTGTTCGTTGAACGTACCGGAAATCCACACGTGCCCGAGATTCTCGGACATTCCTAGAATCGTCCTAAGACTACGGAAGTCACGATCATGATACATCGCGAACCGGTACAGTCGACAAGCTGCAGCAAACTGGAAATGTATCACGCACTTTTCACGACTTTTCAACTGTCCTACCGATCGCCGATTTGAAAAGTGAGTGGACGCTGACGCATGTTTGTGCACATCAGCCTCATCTCTTTTTTTTCCAATTTGAAGTTAGCACACTTCGGGCTTAACTGATTACAGGAAGGACTACTAACACTATTGCCACACTATTAACACTACCGTTGGGGTAAAAAACGCTTGCTATTTCTTATAGTTCTTTATGCATTTTTTGCTTTCTAAATGGCACTCGCTAAATATAAATATTGCATAACTTATTTCTGTAGCCACTAAAATTAATTTAAGTCATATCTTAATACTTAATACTCATAGCACGATTAATACTCATATTGGATAATTGTCTTTTTTTTATTACTTCAATATTTGTGCAAGTTTCCCTCGTTCTCTGATACATCGCTTGTTAAACATTCACATTTGTTTCCCTAAAACAGTTAGGCAGGCAAATATAATATTGCGCAACATAATACGCGAGCAGTTACATACGCGAGATTCTATACACATTATTCCCAATTTCTGTAACGAAAGTCTTATTATCGACTCATAGCTCTATGCGAAGCGAAGTCTGGAAATGGTCAACTTTCTGGGACAATACTGCGCCCGAATTCCAGACACTAGGGCTACTCTACCAACCACGTGTGCAAAGGTTTCAGACCCGCGAGTTCATTGCAGCCTCCCACCGCAAATATTTAAACTGGGTGTCTGTCTTTTGTGCAGCACTATCCTCGTGATGCTGAAAACTGTTTCCTAGCGTAGTCTAACGTATTTTATAAATATTTTTTGCAGTATCAAATATGGTTTTCCGTTGTATATGTTATGTGTTTATGTTTGAGGATGTTTGTGGGAGTATTTTCGGAAGTTCCCATTTTATTTCGGATTGAAGGTATTCGAGTCGTTAATGACGAGGGACGAAGCGACAAAAAGCGTGTTTCCAATTTTTACCACAAACTTATCTTGAATCGTGACAAATCATCTTTGGACCGTAGTAGTACGATTGCTTCTGCGATTTCATTCGAATGACGTCAAATCGTATGATAGATACCTTGTACAATTTGTAACACAGCTAGGAATGACAATGGAAAAAGTTGTTCAAAATTGCCTCAGCTGTCGCTCCTTAAAACATTTGCACGAGGTAGCGAAAAACACTGTATAGGGTACATGTATTAAAGTCATACCATGTCCTAAACAATACCGTTTACAGATGCAAGCAGCAATGGAAATCACGAGCTAGGTCAGGCGAATAAAGTAAAATCTACCTAAGTACACGCGTACCTAACGAATATTCAAACTCGATTTTCTCGAAAGTGAAGCCCCGTATGAAAAAAACTATATTCCTTGTTTTCGACTAGATTTTATGTGAGGAATCATCCCCTCGCCAGTTGTAGCACGATTTCCCAAACACCCTGTATCGTTCACATATTGTTCACAGCTTATAATCGTTTGATTTTCTCAACATTTTCTTTCGTACAATTTTTACACAAATGGTGTAGAAATCCTTCCAGTGACCCTATCTCCTTTCTGATACTCGTGCTAATTTTAATGCTCAACTAATGCTGCCTTTCCTAATTTCTAATAAAAATGCAGTAGAAATGTGATCGAGTGTCTGTTCCGAAAGCTTCCGCAAACACTGCGAGCTACGGATAAGCGAACTTTTCCCCTGGATGCGCGGGGATTTTCCAGCGTGGCTACAGAATGTAAATTGTCTTAGGTCGGCGGATGGACGTGGTAGCAGCTGGAAAGTCCGAACCCGGAGGAAAGTACGAAGTGGGAATCCGTCGTCATCGGCGTCGGCGTCGAAGGAACGCCGAGTTGACGGAAGTCGGTGGATTCGCGCGAAGGAAGCGTGAGCGGAAGAAGAGTGGGACTCGCGGACAGGTCGGAGGGGGATCGCTCGAGGCGGGAACAGCGAAAAAGTGCACGTCTTGTGTCATCGAGTAAGCCGCGATTCCCCTAAGAAGGTCGTCTCGAATACGTCCGTGTTCATTCCCGTGTCTCTGCTATTGGTGCTTCGTGCTGATTAACTTCGGTTCATTTCTTCCTCGCGTCCAACCGACCCCCCTTTTCGACCCCTCGCGAGGCGAAACGCGAATGCTCCATCCAGCCCCGGTTTGAATTTGTTCGACGACGTCGCAAGTGCAACTGCCAAGTGCTTATTTTATACAGTGGATAAAGGGTTCAACTTTTTAGTCAATTTGCGGACCATAGTGCACTTCCTGGTACATGCAAGTGAGAAAAAGGTGCTAGTTGTATTGGTACGGAGAAATTTGTGCTTGCAAGATGATACTGCTTCGGACGATCCTGATAGTGCTCTTCACTGTGATGGCGACAGGAGCCCCGCGGTCTTCGGTTATCTACGCGGATGACAAAGTGGTGAGTGAACAATTATTGCAATTTATTCTCACCCTTGAACAGTCTTCCCCCAGTTGCATTGTGGACCCCGGAAGGCCAAAGCTGTTGCAATCATTGATGCATTTAGCTTCGCTAGGCCTCATTGGAAGAAGAGGAGTTGTTTGGGTCATATAACTAACACTAACGATGAATGATGAGCAAAAAAGACGTAGAATATATGTAGTAATATTATGTAGAATATACGTCAAATAGACGTAGAATGTATAGCTAACATATTTTAGTAATTTAAACTTCATTAATTCATGAATTTTTTATTATAAAAGTAAAAGACAAGACAGATTTGGATCGGTGAAGGTAGTCGCAATCTAATAAAGTTTGTAAGCTTATGGTTTTTTTTGGGCCGCATTTATAGCCGTCCGCGGGGTGGACAAGTCTGCTTTAAGGTCAGTCCAAGGGGCGGCCATTTTGAGTCCTTTAAAGAAAAGTAATTACAATATCCAATTCGCTTGTTTAAAACCCTTACACAGGAAAATCACATTATTTCATAAGGGAAAACAGGAGAATGGGAGGTTAGATGTATGGTTGAGGACAGCAGAAAAGAAAAGGCGGACAAAAGAAGGAAGACAGATAACATGGGGTAGTGAGTAAGAGAGAATGAGTGCATGAGATAAGCGTAGAATTTTTCCGATTCAAGTTCATCTCACAGCTGGTGAAGTAAATGACTTCATACAATCATTAACTTTTTGATACAGAAATGCATTGTTGGAGGCATGGACGAGGTATTTTAAAAAATAAGACTTTATAAACACTCGTTGACTTAACCTTGGGCTTTCGGAGGTTATCGGATATTTCTCGATGTCTTGCGTTAAGTTAACAATTAATATCAATTGAACTAATATTAATATTAGCTATGCATCCAGACAAAACCTACGGATAAATTGGAATTTTGAATTTTGCATTACAAAAACGTTACTATATTTGAACTTCCCTTGTTTGATGTGTACAGTAGAGTACCTGAGTTGTTCCTCGTTTCTTAAATATGTGGTGGCTCTGAAAGGGCTTACAAATTTATTATTTAAGTTTTTACAAGTCATTAAGCTTATTATTTCTATCATTTTGAATTTGTCATCTTTATAGCCACGTGGTCGCATTAATAATTAATAAATGTGAAAAAAATCATACCACATCATAGCCCCAATGTTCTATTAACTATCTGTGTAAAATTTTTGTTGGGTGAAGTAAAACAACTTTTATACAGATAGTTAATTGAACATTTGGGCCATGATGTGGTATGATCTTTCACATCAATTAATTAAATACATATATGAAAAGGGACCTTTTACCACGTTTGGCAGGCAACTGCCCCACTGTGCAACGTTGATATTTTTCTTTTGCTGATCGCTCTTTATTGAATGTCGAGTGCCGGATTAATATGTATCATATAAAATTTCACCCTGTATAGGTCGAATTAATTTGTGTCTGAACTTTTCGCAATTTCACCTCCGTGTAAGATCTTTGTCATGTTACTGATCTTGGTGGCTTCTCCACGCATATACATACGTGCAGTATTTAATAGCAAATGGACTTTCATAAACCCTCGAAACCTATGCAGGACTAAAGAGAGCGTCCCTTGGTAGTAATGCGTCCTCGTGTTTCAGTAATAAAACGGTATTACAACTTTGCCCTTCTGTGCCATATGTTTCCCCTTTTACGTGACAATTACCAGTTTTAATTTAGTACGATCCTTTGTACTCTCCTGCATATGAGAAAATACGTGGCGTTTTAAGTATATACTGATAAATATGAAAATTGAAAAATAATAATAACAGTAATAATAATAACAACAATAATAATAATAATAGTAATAGTATGTATTTTCTTCAGCCTCAAAGCCAAGAATTGCACTCGGTTTGCATATATTTACTACTCGTTCACACTTTCCCTCTCATTCCAACTCATCCACTCACATCCTGACATTCTCTATTAACTAGCTACCCTATGTGTCACACCTTTTCCTTATTGCTACTACTATCTTTGGGAGAAATAATAAAAGACAGTTGTTTCTTTTCTTCTAAACTTTTGATAGACTATGGACCTTCTATAAATAGATCCTTTAGACAAATTAAACGAGTATTGGGGAACATACTTCATCTAGTTCTCACTCATACTCCTTGCTTATTCTGTAAAAAAATTAGCTAAGGTTAAACAATGTTTTCTTCCATTGACAGTTTTCTTCCACTAAAGAAAAATGAATTTTGGATACCACATAACTATGTTTCATGTCCTAAGTGTTCTTTTTCACAGTCTTTCCTTATCGTGTTACAAAACGATTAGTATTCCATATGCATGCATATAAAAATCTGCGTTTTGTATTTCTAAAACGCAATCAGTGAAACGCAAAATGCTTGACAGTAGGGTTACGAACATTAATGAATTGTGGTGATTAATCTCGTTCCATGCAAGTACTATTCGCGTCCAGAAAGAAGTCTCTTGAGTCGTCACAGGGGCAAGAAGAGCGTTTCGCTGGCTCCACCCATTCCTCCCTTTGACACGGCCGTAGTCCCTACCACAATATAATGAACAAATGTACAAATAAAAAATGCTACGGAGGGAAACTGATGCCATCTTGTTAGTAGTGACACGGGGCTTGCGCTGTAGCATTTCTCTGACACGATTTTGAGCAAGTGGCGCTATTCCTATATTGTGCCCCTACGGAGAAGCTCGAAGGGGCTACGGCCCGTTCAGATTTGCGACGGTCGCACCTCACGCACTACGGTATATGCATAGTTGGATTTCTGTAATTGCGGGGGTAAGGTTTTCTGACCTACCGTCGTATAAAATTACATATACGGAGATCCTTACTGTAGTACCACGATGTGGTTGTTTTCGCCTATATTTGTAACAAGTAACTTACTTCAGCAATATACATGTATTTGGAGTAATACGTGTTTCTACAGTAAAAATTGTGTATGTGACCGTATATCGGGACCCATGACCGTTAGTTATGCTGTCGAATCTAAATGACTGGAAGCGCAGCTCAAGATCGAGATTTGTCATTATCGTGTGTAGCCTACTGTAAAAAAGGGCATTGCTAAAAGAAAAAGAGGTCCGAGAATCTGAGGTATAAAAGAACCCTAACAGTGAGAGAATACTAATTCGAGGGTGGAACTTTCTTGTTCTGTACCTTTGTTCAATGAAACTTTTACTAATCTATTTGTGATAATTTGGAATATACATACATATTTTGCTTCTTGACCCGCGCCAATAGCATTTAAGTTCACATACTATAATGCAACACAAACTCCTTCGTGTTTGGTTTCATTGTAATTAGAAAAATGTAAATACGTTAGTAAAAGTTTCATAAGAAAAAAGTTTTATCGTTGCATTAGCACTCTCTTACCGATGCTTCTTTTGTCGCTCAGTTCTTGGACCTCCTCTTTCTCACATGCTGTGTCTTTTTCTACTCACTTTCTTTGCCAATTTAGCCAATGTGCACCACCGCTTTAGCCAATAGCTTGCTAGATTCAAAAATACTTGAGGAGCGAGGCGTGTTCCTTCAACTCTGACCAATTAGACCAGCATTCCTTTCAGACTTCTTTCTGAACACGAATAGTACAAAATGAACTTTATTATTACAGCAATTGTAAAGCAGAAAGATTTGTTTTTGACGGTCTTATTGAAATATTCAAGTTTATTATCCCAAGCATTGTGCGATCAAGCTTGATCCTGATTACGGTAAATGGCTTCAGCCCTCGTATAGCATGTTCCAGCTCACATACTTCTGCGTGCGCATAATCTGAAACGCGTGTGTACATGGCATTATTTTGCGCGAGTGTCACGAACAGAGCTGGTTCACGTATGTGTAACGGGATGACTAAGAACCAGGGTCGATTCCGTGTGCGAAAGTCGCGTATATTGACTGTATGCTTTCGGACTAGCGCTTGCGTCGTAAAACCCCTTCATCCTGGGCAAATTACTCGCTTCTTTACCTCTGATGTACTTATTATAACATCTTACGAGACAGTCATTTTCAATTAATATTATTGCAGGGAAAAATCCACGAAGGACGCCACGCTTTTTGTTTAAGAGTCAACAAGAAATTTGGTCTCGTGTGGTTTAAAACGTTTTATTTCTAATTGCAATAATCCATTGCTGTAGGGCAGACCGGGGGTAAAAGTTCCGATTTTGAGAAAATATATAAAAATAACTAGAAAATAATGTAGCTGTTCTCTTTATTGTTGATTAATTCATTGTTAACTTTATTACACCTACTTACTTCATACCGATTGAGAGCATAATGTTTATCCCTTTTAATTTGTTAAACATAACTATCGGAACAACGTACCCGCGGAACTTCTAGCCCCGCTCTCTCCTACCATAAAAAACAAAAGTAGATTGAAATTTTTTATATTTGAAATAAGAAAAACTGAAAAAAATTACAGATTGATAAAGTGGCGTCTGTTCCACGTCTTGCAGGAGAGACGCCACATACAATAGCTTTCCTTTCTTTGCTTTCTTTCTTGTTTGAACATAACCAGTAACGTTGAGGT
This sequence comes from Holcopasites calliopsidis, assembly GCA_023838395.1. Lineage (NCBI taxonomy): Eukaryota > Metazoa > Arthropoda > Insecta > Hymenoptera > Apidae > Holcopasites > Holcopasites calliopsidis. The sequence continues at coordinate 5,154,594 of JALHAQ010000008.1, forward strand.
CCCAATCCAGTTTCGTTCGTTCGCTGACGGTCTTCTAGGGGTTCGTCTGCCTCATGCTTTGATATTTTCCATTTCTGTACTTTTTCTATGGCCAGCTTTGAATTACCCTCAATCCACTGTCTTCATGTAACATTATACTTACGAATATATTTCCTCGGCATTCTCAAATGAAAAAAATACAATCATTGCACCACCTGCCACTTTATGTAGTTTCCCTGCTTATTTCATGGCAAACATGTCACCTGCACAAAAAAGACTCTGGAAATACATAATACCAAAAATTTTTCTTTAATTAATTAATAAGAAAGCACAATGAACAACAAAATGGTAGTACAAGGTAGTCAGTAAATCAAGTCAAACACTTTGTTGTTATTAGTTAAGTCGAAGTGTGGCGAAGAAATATTGAGAGACAATGGGATGGGCCAATACCTGGAGGGGATTAAGTGCTTTTGCCCCTGTGTCCTCCAGTTAGCCAGTGATTCGACAACTTACAATCATCGCAGTATACTTATTTTTCCTAACCATGTGATATGCAGATGTCCTATCACAACTTACATAAAGCAGTTGTTCCATTTTAACATAATATGCATCTTTTGTTTCATTGAGAAATATTACTCCTTCCATTAAGTGGAACGCTCTTGTTTAGTTCTATCATCTCTAGATACCAAGATGTTGCTACAAGTGTGTTATTGTTCGTTAAAATCGAAATTAGTATTCAAAAAGCATGATTAACAGTTTTATTCAGATTTCAACATATTTTATTAAAATATATACTAATTATTATATATATGTTCTCGTATTCATTCTCATATTTTCCTCTGCATCTTGTAAAAGAAATTCACTGCTACCAAAAAAGGTGAGAGATTGCAACGGGTTACATTCTCTGCATAACGTTTGCTTTCGCCACGTTCGCGGCTCCTTCTCTTCTTTCTTACCTTCCTGGGATAAAAAAATTACATTTACGTTTCGGTGGCCCACAGACGTTTTATGCAGGCACTTTTAAGAATAAAAGAAAGTCTTGGGTGTGAAATGAATGCAATTATTTAACAGAACTAAATTATATAATCACAAATTATGATATCGCAAAAGAACATTTAATTCGTTGAATGATCATAATGATATAACAATTGGAGATATTCGTTCGTATCCTGAAAAGTTTGTCAACAGAAGAACGTGTGTATCTTCGAGAATGTTTCGTGTAAATTTCTCTAATTCATTGAATTAACTTGCCCGTAACGCTTATCGCGATGGTGCACGAATTAAATGTGAGGCAGCCATTTATAACGATGCAATGGTGACGTGATAAATGCATCACGATTTGGTCGATAACGTCGAATAGTGAGTCGTGTGAAGCAACCTTAATAGGCGTCGTGAACCCCGCTAAGGAGAGTGTGGATTTTATCAGCCGAGGCCTTCGGCGTTACTTCGAAACCATTAAGCCGGGCATTTATATGCAATCGGGGTCGTTAACTGCAGGAAGCGCCGGCGCGTACACAGAATGCCTCGGCTGTGTGTCAAGATGTGACATACGCAATTCTGTTCCTTACTATAGGCGTCTCCTCAACGCCTAGCACGCGTATTGGACGTTTTAGGCCCGTTTCGAACGAGTAGACTTTCCCACGCCCTTCACTGAACACAGAATTACTACGTGTAAATATTATTCGGACATGTAGACTATGGGTGCCCATAGGGTAAGCTCGGAAGAGACGCCACGCTTGCAATATCTTCCAATCGGTGAAAAAGAATCACATTTACCTCGGCTTATATAACTGCTTGTGTTCCTGAGAAAAATGAACGCCGAGCAGGACGTTGCTTGACGTGTCGTGTCTGAGGATCATTAAAATAACAACTGCCCCAAAAAATTAATGTTACAATGTTATGTGTAAAATTAATGCCTATTACAAGCGTAACGGAAGAAAAACAACGTAACTTACTATTTTGTTGTTCAATGTGGTTTCTTATTAATTAGTTAAAGACGTATTTCCCATAAAATAAGCAGAGACGGCACATAAAGCGATAAGTGGCATAACGAACGACTTTGCTTCATTTAAGAATGCCGAGGAAATATATTCGTAAAAGTAACGTTGCAGGGAGACAGTGTGTTGAGGATAATATAAAGCTGGCTATAGAAAAAGTACAGAAATGGAAAATATCAAAGCATGAGGCAGATGGGCCCCTGGAAGAACGTTAGCGAACGAACGAAACTGGTTTGGGACCTTCAGTGTTAATATTTTTCATATTTCATGAAAAACGATATTTCTTCGCCACACTTTGACTTAACTAATAATAAAAAAGCGTCTTGAAACATTTCTTATTTGCTACCTGATAAATCTCATCTATATCAAGATGTTCTAAAAACCAATGGAGAAACTAGGCATGCACGCAGTTCACGTGGAGATTAACGTGCGCATGAATGGCATCGTTTCATCCGTGCACAAACATTGCGAGAATGATGGCAATTGGTGACGTAAAGACCGCGTTGCGTACTAAAAAAGGAGCAAGTTATGGTGATTAACGTTAGCTTGCCGGCAGAGAAAGTTTCGCGCACGTGCGTACAGTCGTGTGGGTATAGGATACACTCAAGTCTGTACACAAGCAAGGCGTCTAGACGCTAATCAAGGGAGGGCACGTGTGTGTCGCAGTTTCGTTTTGTTCTGTTCATTCTGAGCTTGGGAGGCGCTGGGAAAAGTTCCCGGCGGGACGTCTAAAAGAAAATGTGTCGCCTTTCCAGTTAAGTAATCAGTCTATGTTATTTTAATTAAGGAATGCTGTAAATGGAAGAAATTATGTTTTATGAGAATCAACAATGTATCAATTTTGTTAAGTTAGATTACTTTTCCATATTAACATTTCTTTGCGTTCGATCCTCTGCTGTGACAGTTTCGGGTAGAATTAAATGTTATCGTTATTATTATCTACCTGTACCGACAAGCGAGTGAGAGAGAGAGCTGGAGACACAAGGAATTCCACTGACGAATAATTACGGCAAATGAGGGATCGTGCGGCTGGAAATGAAACAAAGTTCTCTCGCAATTACGGTTGACCCTCAGAGCTTAATGCAATTTCCTTCGGTGAGTGTAATTGGTATAGGTGCACGACACATTTGCACTTCCACAAGCACAGCTGAACAATCCGTGTGCTTCGTACCTACTTTCGAGCAAATAGGCCAAAAAGATATTGTCAGTCAGCCTTTTCAGGTAGTCCAATGCATCGCTTGCAATCTTCAAGTTTCTTTGTAGTGTTACTAGCATTGTATTTTTTTTCAGCTAGTTTGGAAAACCTTTTTTTTTTTCTGTGTCGATGCTAATAGTCTTAACTGATGGGCTTCTGCCCCCCCCCCCCCACAAAGTTCTCCGCTCCTCGTATGTCCAAGTGCTTCTTTACTGAATAAGCAAAGTTCATCCACGATGAGTTAGCGAGATTCAAAGCGCATTTCCCTCGCTTGGGCAAGCAGTGAATCGTGTGCAAGATCAAGATACTGTCATGCGTGATCCGATGACGAACGTGGAGCGAAAGAATAGCCCTGGATCTCTGTATATTCGATCCGTGCAAAACGACCAAGCTGGCGTAATTAGTAACACATGTGGCGACCGAACCCCGCCCATCGATACAACGCCGCGCCGCCGAGAGAAAACTTCCTCGGCCTGTAGTGCTACGAAAACGGAGCATGTAGCCCGAATCGTTCCGAAATCGATCGTACGGCTCTCGTTTCATAACTAGGGAAAGCTATTCTGGAAGACTGCAGCTCCATTAGATGCTGAAAGAAGCTCGTGTGGTTTTTAGTACGAAATTAAAGTAATCGAACTTTTTTTCGAAAATTCGTTTCAACACATTCGCACTTTATACAGTACTGTCTCTTTGTATGGCAATCTCGTAACTACTCTGTAAGTGGCAAACTCTATCCCCACTCAAAAAGAGGCTTTCCTCGGCAGCAGTCCCCAATCTATACAGACGAATCAACCGACGATTCAGGCCTCCTTTGAAATGAAGCCGCGGTTGGCATTTAAACGCGATCCATTGTGGTGCGATAAGCGATGCTTTAAAAATCTATTTTCTATAACTTCAATCTTTTTTGCATGAAATATTTTCTAACGCATTGATGGGGGTTTTCAGATCAAAATGATACCAAATACGGTGATTTCGCTGCAACTTTAACCCTTTGCATTCCGAATTAGTTTTCAATTTTGTTGCCAATAACTCCTTAGTACTTTAAGTGATTTATTTGAATTTTACTTCAGAGGACAGTTCCTTGACTGGTACTTGTTTGAAACAATTCTTTTTATTAATTATATTAAATACAGCTCTCGAGCTTTGTTGCAATTTATATTTGTGGAACTCCTAAATGTATGATAAAATATAATGCATATTTAAATTGGCAAATTAAGAATGTTGTGTCACACTCGACAAAGGAGTGCAAAGGATTAAGTTAGAGTAACGATAAGTAATAATGTATTGAACATAAGCAAAGTTAACAGCACTCTCTCCCCCTCTCTCTCTTCAAAATAAAAATTATAATAATGCATAACATAGCATATATAATACATCATAAAAATAAGCAATAAATATACAAATTTTTAATAAAAAACACAACTCTTTAAACAGCGCTCTTTAAACATTTTAGAGATTCTTGCACAAATTGTGGCATATTTCAAGCAAGGTATTTTAACATGTACTCGGTGAATGTGCCCGAACTAACTAATCAATTGAGTTGGTAAATATAATTCAAACAATGCCGTGTTTGGTCTTATATTAATCGAAAGAACCTCGCCAATATATTAAACAAATTATCAGACCCAGAAAAGTAAAATTTAAAAAGTTATTTTGTTATATTACATACATATTGCCATATACATTTAATTAAAGAACATATACGGATGGTAATACTTTTATTGAAACTCCATTTCCATATTTGGAAATGTCTATTACCGATACTCATTCTTGCGTAAGACAGGCCCCGATTTAAATTGGAATGCCTAAGGCTCACAAAGCTCTAGACGTGGTCCTGCTTATTTCTTCTCCACTTGTTCATAGAGCCTTTCAATTAATGAAACTAATTGTACAAGTCCGAATTTGTCGTGTCGCAGAATTAATGTGTAGGGTACATACTAATAAACTAGCAGTTAGAAAAAAATGGCAGAACCTGGCGCGCCATGCAAAAGCATTACATAATTTAATATTGGCTCCGAAGGATGTGGCTTAATTAGCAACCGACGCGATAGTGGTAACCACTGCTCTCCATGTCTCTAAATGCTCTCGTTGAATTGTTTATGCTTGCATTAGTGAAGCTTTTCAATAGAATTTCTCCTTCTCCGTTTGGAATTATTCGGTTCATATGAAAACTTATATTACCTACATTTTTAATCTTATTAAAAACAATGCTATGCATGTATCCTGTAAACAAAATATTCATTGCTAATTTCTTTCACAGTTTCTAAATTCACTTTTCCAACGATCGACAAAGCAGATATTTTTTGAAAATGTGCATATTTTACTTATTATTTATTGTCACTAATTATTACTCCCCTGATATGCAAGCTTCAGATAAGATTTTGCCAAAGCTTGCTACAAAGTTCTGTTGACAAAGTGGCTACAAATCCAATGCAATATTTGATATATTCGATGATGTTAATAAATTGACAATAAAAATATAGCGGAGTCTGTTGAAATAAGTTGCGAGAACCTTTTTTGGAGTATTTCTGTCCCATTATTGACAACAGGGGAAACGCCAGAATGATTAATGTAAACGAAGCATGGTATACCATGTTCTTTTTTCTATCTCTTTTCGTCGCTAACTATCTCGATAATGCCATTCCGTATCGTGTCCTCGTTCCACCCCGGCACGATTGATTAGGGTATTTTTTGGTGGTCGATGACGTCATTCTCCGTCCGCCCTCAACGGCGCCACTAATACTCCTACCCCATGTACGGTCCTATCGAAAAGCCTTATCCACACGCGTATATTCTATTAGGTGTATGCAAAAGTTTTTTTCTCAGTTTTCTTTTATTTATACATAACACATGCATTAAAAGTTAGTGTTCAGCGCTATAGGGGAAGTAGCATCACTCTTGAAGCAGCAATATAGGCGAATCAAGTACAATAATACTTTACACAATTATTGTTGGACAAGGAACTTATTAGCACTTATCAGAAAAGTTAAAAACTTAATATAATTTAATGATTCCTTATTGGGACTCTTGTTCAATACGTTACACAATTATTGTAGGACAAGAAACTTACTAACACTTCTCGTCTTATTAGGAGTCTTCTGCAATATTTCCCTCAATGACCATTACTGACGATTATACAGTTGTTATTGTTAAGTCATATTCAGCAAGACTTTGTGATTGTACTATCAGGTTATCTGGTACATCACTTTCATTAGCGACAGGATGCTTATTTATAATTATCACATCGTTTTAACGAAGATGAGCTTTGATAATTTCAGGTATATGTCAGAGATTTGAATTACGGTGCATATATACATAACATATAATAACAACTGCTCCGGAAAACATGAAAATACGATTGGAAAATACTTTATCCCCTCCCTCTTCTTGTACTTACGAACTCTTCACCCCTGCAGTGAATTTTATGACTCACATTCGTTTCTAGAACAGAAGCATAGAAACACTATCCTGTGTTATCCATTTTCCATTCCCAGTAACAAGCTTGCCCAAAGTTTGCCACAAGTTTGCTGTTTTCTTTCCGGTCAAATCCTGCGGCACCAATTTTTCCAGTTCCGATGTTTTTCGAATATATTTCAAATGACGATAATGCAGATACAATATTTGCAGCTGAAAAATCCAATATTTTGGGAAGTACACATCGCTCAGTTGCTGCAACAATCGCATAACTCTAAATCCGCGGTACTCGAGTTGTCGGTATCAAAATGATAACTCTTGCTTCCAGTTTTATTACTGGAAGGGCGCAATTAAGTATGAAGATGTTATTACACCCATTTAGCATGTCAATATAATATTTTTACAAAATTATAATTATTGAACCCATTTAAAATTATAGTCATTTAATTCTCATACGCTCTGCAGAAACCGTTACACAAAAGACCCTAGGGCGACATCTTACCAATTCTCATTCTAAACTTTAATTATTAACGTTGTTATTGAGGCAAAGTAAAGATATTGCAGTTCTTTGAAACAGAAAATGGTCGGGTTTTTATCCGAGGAGACTTTGAGTGTTGAAATATTCAGAGATATTGTCAAGGAAATCATGATTTTCGGATTATGATAAGTCGAGTGATATGTTTGATAAGGATCATTCAGTTACACACGTCAACCATTATTAGCTGCAGTCATTGTAAATGCACGTTGGCAGAATCCTGCGAATTCCCCATTCCGTTTCTCTGTTCTGTAGCTTTATTTCACCGGCTTATTTATCGCGCTCTCAATTTCATGTGCTCGGCATGTTTCCCCTTTTTCCCATTCGCAGTCCCTCTACGTTTCTCTGTATTTTTCTCTCCTCGACCTCTGTCTTCGTTCATCCTGTCTACTGCTCATCGCATTCTCCCTTTTCATTCCCCTTGCGTGCACTCCGTCGCTGCCCTCTACCTTCTGGCATACGTAGCTGCGTATTCCAACGCGTACGCGTTATTTCGCTGGCCCTTTCTTTCGCCGTGGTTCGCGTTCAGCGTAACAATTATTTACAGAACGGCTGGAAGCGTGTTGCGGAGTTGTCACAGCCGGCTTTTCAGGCTCGAGCACAAATTTGTTTAAGTCGCCCCCTCACAGGGATACCTTATGGCGCTGGAAGACACTGGTAGATAATGCCTAGTAAAACAAAGGTGCCCTGCGTGCTGCAGCTGCAGCTCCTCGATACGCACCGCTCCATGTGAGAGAACTAGGCACACGTGGATATATTGAGGCGACAATTCGCGCTGTAGGACCTCGATTAACCGGCTTAATCGAGAAACAGAGAGAATTTACATTCTGGGACCTGAAGAAGAATTAAGTATTAAGAATAATTTCTTCTTAAGCGCTCAGAGATAACTCAAAACTATATCACTCTTCTTATAATTAATTTTCGAATCATGAACCACGATTCTATGGTCCATTAATTGAGATGAATCAGTAAAGGGGCATAGTGTCAGTGATACAACGGTCTACAGTCCATCGTCACAGTATAAAAATAACCAGTAGCGGCACTCTGTGTCGGTCCCTTTGATGTTGGTATCCGAGGTCACATGACTGGCAGCCATGTTGTTGGTGCAGTAGCGCGCGATGTTCTGATTGGTTGTTGCTAGGCTACAAAATGACGCTGCGTGTCATGGATGCACACGAGGAAAACATTGATGCTATGGAGAGAAACTGACGCCAATATTGTCAGTGGTAATATGGGGCACGCGTTGTAGCATTTCTCGCTTCTTAAATCATAATCGGCAAAATCGCTTCTTAAAACATTTGCATGAGGTAGCGAAACACCCTGTATATGTAACACAAAAGACTGATGTGTAGTTGGTCACAAAAAAAAAATGTTTTCGGAACAGCGTGAATGGTCCAATTTAGGAAACCAGTTTCCTAGATTGGATCGCAGATATCTTATATTGGATCGCGTCTATTTTTCAATTTTTTCAATAAGAATTTTCATAAAATTTACATAAATTCTATTAAAAAAAAATGAAAATAGAACACTGAGAATCAGTTTACTGATGTTTCTTGTAGCCGCTTTGTCCTTCACATTTTTTCGTTCAGTTTTCCATATTTTCTACGCTATAACATTTTTACGCTTAAGAAAAAGAGGCTGCACGCGTCGAATCGGCCCAACTTAAGATCCATTACATGGTCCAATTAATGAAGTTAACTTAATTTTGACATTTATGTATAATAAACAAAAGCTTGAGTAAATATCATACGAATGCTATGGTAACATTAAAGATATGTCTGCTCTTAAAAAATTACACCCATTGTAATTTGGAGGCAGAATTATATCAGTCGATATCAAAATGAAACATTCATCAATCTGCAATTATTACTCATTCTGGAGTGTTTTGTTTCCGTGCTATTGCTAAACAACATGTCAACTATAATCCTGTGCAAAGAAATGTAGCCTAAGTTAAGTGATGCGTGAATGAAGACGGTGGTCCATTTTAAGCGCCGGTCCAAGTTAGGGAACTTTCCACTACTATGACAATTTGAAAACAAAACACTAGAATAATTGTAAATGCAGCGTGGCACGAAAGATGTGCTACGACTTACGACCTGAATATATCGTGGCAGCTAGCATACGTGCAGTCCGATGGTCAAAAAGAAAGAGTTTCTCCTCTTCGAGCCGCCCTGCAGGAATGTCCTCGCTCTCTGGTGACGTATCACAGAGAAGTCTCACAGGGTCTCTTTGAGACCACCCCTTGCGGATGAAACTTTAGTTCAGCACCAGCGTACAGGAAAACTTGTGGAATGATGAGGATACTTTTATGCAGCTCTTCTTGTTTCCACTCTGGAAAATATAATGAAAAAGTAGTTATAGAAATGTCGTGTCAAGACTCTTTAACTTCCTGAATTTTTTGAATCTTTCTGAGTTTGAATAATTAAACTTGCTCGAACTGTAATTTCAATATATATCTTTTGTCGAGCCCATGTTTACTAGAAGCAGCAGAACAGATCCCTTTTATGCAGAAAATCACCTATTAGTATCACAAAATCTAAGAAAGCAATGTGTCTTCAATATGGATGTATCAAGCTTTTATTAGCTCTGTACATTTTTTGAAAAGTGTGTTGGAATTACGGTTTGACTGGAAACTTTCGACCGCCACTGTACATACATACATACGACTGTGATGCATTGGAATTTTTTTTCTAGTAGAATTGCGGTTTTCACAAACACCAGAGCACGTCGGAGTGAATGAATGAAACCGGATCTGTCCTGAGTCACAGTTGACCAATTTGCCCGCAATTATTTGCGGACGTGCGTGCTTCATGGTTTCGCTTTTTTCTCCATGCGGAGTTTCATCGATTTCAAACGTGCCGCAACCGCAATGGGACGAAAAATCTGTCACGGGTTACGCGATTTAGCATTTATAACTGTATGTAATTACAATATTTAGCATAAAGAAATACTTACGCAAACACAACTAGATGCAGTAATTCGGTCATTAATTCTGCAGAATGTTTTATCTAGAAATAATCTTAAGTGTTTACGTTGTGGAAATGATTTCCTGTGAAAGAAACGTAAGCCACCTTTGATTGACTCCACTATATTCTTGAACGTCAGTACATGGACCATTTCTTGTGAAAGTGGTGTAACTCCACTTTTCAAAAAAATTAAGGAAAGAACAAATTTCCATATATTTAATGTGAACTTTGTATTTATAATCAACTTATTATGGAGATCTCAATTTATTTATTTATTTTAATCAATTCAAATATCCTTGACAAATGGAATTGCAGAGTCATTTATTTTGAAAGTGGTGTAACTCTGAGTAACCAGTGTTTTTCGCTAATAATTCAAAAACAGAGCCTCAAACGACATTTTGCCAAAAGAAAATGTTGTTTAGCATCGTCTCAGGTATCTCCCATATCCGGCTTTTCCATGAGTTATGGGACACCCTGTGTATTTGGGTCTACGTTGGTATATTTTGCTCGTTTCTAGGCGTATTCCTGTATAGTTGGACATCGGCGTATGGTATGGAAATCCTTACACTAGCTACAAAAGCCATTAAAAAAAAACTATAATTTCTAATTAAAAATTTAATTTGCCTTTGTAAGCTTAGAAATAACGTTTTGTTTTTACTGAAAAACATACATTTTCGAGTTATATTTGTTTTAAAATGCTCGTGCGGGATGTTCAATGACAAATAGATTGTTTCCCACGTATTATTAATCTTTGACCAACTATTTACCATTAATGACAACATTAAAAAGAATTTAAACCTCGAAGACGTGTCACGTCTTCGTGTTTCTTCTTTTATGGACTCTTTCAAGAAGGATACGTCTAGAATAGAAAAGATTTCTTTTTCCAGATTGAATTTGATTCTACGTGAATCATCGGTTCTCCCATATACATAACTATCGAAGGCTTCGTGGAAATATTCTTCGCAACTGTTTCTATCTGGCTCGCTAGTTGATTTTTCCTTCCTTACAGAAACCTTTACTTGTTCCAAGATATTCGTAGAATGTATTCGTCATCGCATTGGTGAATTGGAGGTATTTCATTTTTTTCATACTGGGAAGTTCATTCGAAAAGTTGCGTTGATTCACTGAAATTCCGCTTAATTTCTCACTGTGTTAGACCTTTTATCATTTCTTCGCCTATTCAGGTTCTTATAACAGTACCCTAGCATTTTCTAGTATATTCCAAGGTTTTATTCCAAGTCAGTAGTTTAACACCTTTGTAATGTTCCACCTTATACTTAAATTAACCAATTCTTAAATTAATTGGTGCAAAACATTACAAAGGGATCTCACAAGTTTCACAGCTTTAAAGGTATCATTAACAAGAGCTACCAAGCTCTTTTTTTTTCTTTTTTTGATCTCGACATTTTAGAATTACTTTGAATTTGAGAAACTGCACTTATTTGAATAACGATAACAAGGCATGCATACGGATAGCATCAATAGATTGATGGCTGAGTAGGTACCAAATTAAAAAATAATAGTTACAAATGGAAGCTTTTGTAAGTCGTGAGCAGAATCGTTGAATAGTACTTTAAAATTGATTAGACAACGACGACTTGTACGTCAAGTAATTTCATCACGGCGACTGTGACAAGTCACTTGACTTCCAGTGGCTGGTGGCTCGATCAACTGCTACGATTAGTCACCGAGTTCGACTTAACGGTAAATTAAAGGGTCCAGGTCCTATTGACGGCAGTAAATGTCTCGCCAAGAATACATTTGACCCAGGAAGACATGTTGCTTAATGTTACTGCCATTGGACAACAGAAATCAGCGAGAAAAACAGTTTTGAAACATTTTGATCAAGGTATATCGAACGTAATAGCTTCCTGCATATGCCAAAACCATGAGCACAAGAATTTCCACTTTTGGGCAAAGAAGTGTGCTTGTGTAAAGTTACTTTATAGTTAAATTTTAATGTGAAATGAAAATAGGTATTTAAGGGACACTTTCACAAATTTTGTTATCCAGAATTATCTAGGTATACAGAAGGGCGGAGGGGGGAATTTAAGAAATGCGACAAATGAAACTTGGTTGGTTTCTAGGGGCGACACAATGCGATGTAACAAATTTTCTTATAAGTGGACGCCTAGGGGAAACATAAAAAACAACCCTGTATGTTTTTTAATGAAGTGGATTTTTCATTTACATTCTGATAGAGCGTTTCGCAACGAATGTAATTACTGGACTGCGGATTTGTATGCATTTATAGGAAATCTGAAGATGCTAAATTGCACAAATGCACGTAATATGAAAAGATATCCGAATATCGGAGACTAGAAGCTGTGGCCCGGAGGGGGCACGGAGAGCCTCTTGAAAAGGTCGCCTTCAAGAGATTACAAAGAGCATTTTCTGTATACGAGGAATACAATCCTTTTAGTGTTTGTTTAACCTTGATGAAACAAAGTTTAATGAATCCCTGAAATTCTTGCAATCAAAATGACATCAAACATGACACAAATCGCATAGCTCTTTGTTAGGTTGTAATAGTACGGTCAGTCTCTACTTTTGCTCGAAGAGCACGTCGAAACTCGGAAACGGCACGGACACGGTTCGGACATGGCTCGATTGTGTATAAATGGACCTTTAAACATCTGAAGCTCCGTATACTCATCGGCGTCCAGAGCATTTCTCTCTGTCCCTCGTGACTAGACAGATCCCTTTTTGATTGCATCAGTAGAAATATTTCTCTGACGTTCGGGCATGATCGCAATAGTTTCTGGGCCGCGAGCATACCCAGAAAGCCAGTGACTCCGGTTAGAACGCAGCGATCGGAGTACTCTCATCCGATGTTTGCTTCTTCTCGATGGACACCTGGTACCAAGCATACTTCATGCTATGCACGTTCTTATTCCTCAAAGTATTCAACTAACGAATAATTTAAACATGCTTACGGACATCGTATTACCAGTAGCACCCGCAGCACGCGAACAATGAATGCGATCAGAGTAACTAGTTAACTATACTGAAATGTAGCAAGGAATAGTATTGATTTTTTGAATGTCTATAATTTCTGGACTTTTATACTCCGCAATTTGTACAGTTTTCTTGAAAACTATAATTTAGGAAAGGTGTTCGGCCATCTATTTTCGAAGTGGAACGTAACGTTAGAGGAACTGTAAAATGTAATGGGGCTGCTGAAGTGTGTTTGTATCATAGCTCTAACAGCTTTATCTAAACGAAAGCTGTTCTGTTGCTCAGAAGCTATTTTTACTTTTTGCAGTCAGAATACGTTAATTCTCACGTGTAGATCCTGCTATACTTAAGTCTCACGAGTGCTGCTATGCGGAAAAATTTCCGTCGCGTTTACTTTATTCTTTCTCTTCGAAACCGTAGATTTTCTATCTGACTCATTTCCCAGATGAAGCTGTTAATATTGTGGTGAATCAGTATAGTAGTCTTGCATACGCTACTCCATATAAAGTTTCGTAGGTGTTTCAGTGGTGGATCAATAGGTGATGTAGCTTTTCCATTTATCTGCCAACCAAATGATTATTGTTTATTGGTTATGCATAATCTTCAACATGTTGTTGCCTGTTGGTTGCAATAGTTTTCCTTTTTGGCCTCCATCATTGGAACAGTGGCTCGATTTAAAGACACTATACCAATACTTATTTATGACGAAGGCGAAGTGCTAGATGCGTTCTGTTCTTTAAATATGGGAGAATGAACCTGCAAAGAGTTTCTATTCATCATAGGAAGGAAGAATATTCTGTCAAAGCATACTTCACTGTCTCCAATGTCAGCTAATTTATTTGCTAATGGTTTAGTAAAATTGTTGGATATTTTAATTTAATTATAGACTCAATATAGATGTGCATCGGACTTCCGGCTGGGGCTAGCACGTGGACCGTCCGTCCTTACTTGTCGGTTCCGGTGTGGTTACCATGTGAAACTTTCCGATCTCATATTCTAAGAGCTATAATATAAAGTACAAGTGCAATATTACATACAAAGCTTCATAATAGTTCGTATATTATGCGATCGCAGTACATAGTATCTACCATTCTAAGTCGTTGTAATAGCCTGCACAATTATATTACGAATCAATTCTACGAACAATTTTGCTACTCTCATTTTTACCAGGGCATGTAAATAGGAGTACAGGAGGGGTAAAAGTTACACATATGGGAACGCATTTGTGGACATGGAATTACATATTGACTTGTCTCGTAAGACTGGAAACTGAGAGTCCTTCTTCAGACCTACGTCGGATCGAGATATCGCATTGGTGAAACAGAAGTCCGGTGACCCGATGCACGCCGTTGCTGGAATAAGTTTCAGCTAAATATAGGTCGACGTAAATTTAGATTCCTCCGACGAGGTTGACGACTAGCGTCGGTCTACAACTTCGGGGCAGGAATTCGTTGAATCGGCTTCCTTCAGAAGCTTCAATGAATCGTGCCTCTATTAACCCCCCGCGGTCGAGTAGCTTTTTACCACTCGAACATCCAAAATGTACTCCCATGATCTATAGCATCTCCTGTGAAAATCACTTGCAACGATAGGACCAAGTGTACTTTCTGCAAGTTCATCGCAGTTTTGCCAAATATTAAGAAGGAAAACCAATTCTCCAAAACTATTTAGTTTAAAATGAAAATAATTTAACTGCAGAAGTGGAAGGTTCTAGAAAGAGGAGTTTTCTTATGTAAATACTTCTTTAACTTTTTAAATCCGGAAAAAATGTACAGGTTGTATCGCTACCTCAGGCAAATATTTTAAGGGATGATTTCTGAGGCGATCCTGTACAACGTTTTCCTTTGCCAAAATGTTAGTTAAGGCTTCGTTTATGAATTATTAATTCGCGCGCTCTGATTGGTTAGCGTTTTTCGTCAATAATTCAAAAACAAAGCTTTAACCAACATTTTGGCAAAGGAAAAAATTGTTCAGAATCGCATCAGCAATCATCCCTTAAAACATTCGCATGAGGTAGCGACACATCCTGTACATTTTTTTTTTCCCGGATTTAAAAGGTTAAATACGTCTTTCAATGGTACACAAGTATTATTATTAGACTGCGCATTTTTATGCAAACTCAAATTTTTGGTAGTATAATAAAAAAGCAGAGCTTTGATAGGGAATTATTTCGCCCACTAGGTACTATAGAATGCACTATAATTTGAATAATTTGAATATTTATTCATATTAAGTGCATCCTGTGCAATTTTGCACCTTTAAAGTTTCTATAAATGTATAAAAGTCTGCAGTGTAAGCATTACGTGTGTTGTCAATTATGGGTAGTTGGAACTGTCGAAAATACAACTTACAAAAACAATATGACAAAGAAGATTTTACAACCCCTTTCATAAACCAGAATGATATAGCAAGCAAAGAGTCAAACTTTCATTGTTTATATATCATTGCACCTATTTTCCCCATTGTCAGTTCAAAGGCTAAGCACATGTTATAAATAAAATACGGAATAGCGACTTGCTACAAGTTGCATGACATGCATATATGTTCTTATAAGCTAGGAGGCATGTGGTTACGTTGTATTAGATGCTGGAACTTAGCTAAGAGCATTGCGGATAAACCGTGTGAAATCGCATGTGCCTGGAAATGTTGGTCCGTGCAGCAAATTTATGGCGGAATTTACGTTCGTAGGTAACAGAAATGCCATATTTAGCTGCGAAAATGTGACATCGTAGGTCTTCATCATTTCTCAATCCGAGGATATAAATTAACTCTGTTACAGATACAGCCTCGTGAAAATTCATTTTTAATTCATATTTCTTCAAGTGTTATCCGTTTCTTTATCTCGTAATATGTTTTTGAATAAAGAGTTTATATTTTGTTGTACAACATTGGGTTCCGACCCAAGGAGAATATTTCTAATATTCTCAGATGATCACGTAAATTCTCATTCAGACTATCTTTAATTAGGAACTTAGATCGAGGCTCAGTACACTTAGGGCAGTTTAAAAGAATGTGCTCCGCTTGGAAATAAAATCAACAGATGTTTAATGGTTACATTTTAGTGGCGCTTGTTCGTTATATGTATAAGAAATAGTTACCCGGTTTTATATTGCAAAACGTACTTTGCAATATGATGTTACACGTTTCAACAGGGAGACAGATTAACGCGACGTTTAGCAAGCGAATAGCACAGTTTACATTCTACTTACCGTTTGTTGCTCCATGAAATTACATATGAAGTATGCCCAGTTACTGCAAGCAAACACCTCTACTCTGTCCTGTAGTTCATTGTTCAGAAAGTTCCTGTTTACTCTTACCACTAACAGAATCAGGAACTGTCCGCAAACTATTTATTCGTCGTTCCCTGTGCCGATTTGTTTCAACCAGGAACTGAAATTGAAACAGGAAGAGGGATCAATATTCTACGTTCTCCGGAACTATGGGTACGATTGCAATGTAATCCTGAACGAAAATTCACGCTGCAATCTAGCCCAACCCTCCTTTTTCTATATGTTCTATACTTTGAACAGTCTAATATGGACACTTTTTATCGCTAGAACGATCAAATGTCTTGCGGTTTCGTGGGTTTCTCGGCGACAAGGAAAATAAACATGGCTAGCGGTGAAGACTGTCGAGAAGAACAAGGAAGAGTAAAGGGAAATAGGAATGTGTGAGATACAAAGTCCTACGCATGCAACGGCAATTGACAATTCGTAATACAACAAACTAACTTTTTAAATGTTACTTTTCTGGGACTGGTAATTTATTCAATATATTGGCGAGGTTCTCTCGATTAATATAAGACCAAATACGGCATTATTTGGATTATATTTACCAACTTAGTTGATTAATTAGCCCAGGCATGTTCACTGAGTATATGTTAAAATACCTTGTTCGATATATGCTGCAATTTGTGCAAGAATCACTAAAATGTTTTAAAAGCACCGTGTTGTATTTTTTATAAAATTCTTTATATTTAATGTTTATTTTTATGATGTATTATGTATGTTCTATTATGCATGATTATATAATTATTTATCAATAGTTCGTAAATTAAATCGTTTTGAATGAATATTTAATTTTTATTTTAGATACACATTTTCTTCGACCTATCCGAATTAAAAACCGTTCCGACAGTTTTTCTGGACTGTTTCTTCCTCAGAAATGCATGCAGATTCTGATACCGTGAAGCGACTTGATGCCGAAAACTTTATAGGTTGCTTTCGGTGCATCCTTCTATACAAGTTTGCTTGCTTGTTTTTGGGCTTGGTCACTGTGGCAATTGTTTAATCTTGTCTTGTATTTTTTATATAGTTGTGTATTTTTCTTTTGTTATAGATTATAAGACATAATCTATAACCTACAATACATAATGTTCAGATCTTTATTTCGTCATTGCTCGCGTACCAAGGCGCATTTACTACTGTTCTAAGTGTGATAGTTTTTGCAATGCTTCTAACATGTTACTAACTGCGAACCATAATATGTAGTCCGCTAGGCAGAAGTAATTGAGGAATTATTTTAATTTATAATTGTATGCGGCAATTATCGAGCTTGCTCGAAAGGAACCCGAAGACAATATTTTCTAGGGCTCGAAATTGAGTGCATGCGTATTTCGATTCGAATTCGCGAACAGTCTAGCTTCGGTTGTATCGTAACGAAACCAGAGTGCAAGATTTATCGTCGGCCATTAATTTCTGCCCGCCTGCACCGGGTTCGGTAATGTCCGAATCGGCAGGAACGTTTCCGGAATGAAATGAGAAATTTCCGACGGTTCGACGGAAGATAAGTATCGATTAGCAAGCACGTTGCTGGTTAGAATACAGTTCGTTCATTCATCTGTTGTGGGGCCTCGCGAACAAAAAAAAAAAGACAAAGACCAACAAATCGAAAGGAGAAAAACATATACGAGTTGCTTTTCGATGAAGACAGCAAGGCGGACAGGGTTGAAGAATGGTTTTGGAGTTTATCATTCGTTGTTATGATGGAAAATGTTTGTACCGGAAATCCTGCGATGGGACCATTTTCGAGGCAGCATTTCCATGTACTTGGCCGTTTATTTGTTTAAATTTTGAATTGAACGTGACACCCGAAACGGATGAAACACGGATCGGGAACGCGGCGGATATTCGTCGACGGTTTACAGACCGGAAGGAAAGCCTCGTGAAAAATTGTCGTGCCAAACGCACAATTTATACTGCCTTTTACTCATGCAGTTTCTCACCGTCCCATGGGCTTCTTGTACATTTTGCGCCACGAGTTTAATGTAACCCTTTGAATCCGAGCAATGTATACGCAGGGTGTTCAACAACAGGTAAGAGAAATTTTATGGAGGCGATTGCTGTGGCGACTCTGAACAACAATTTTTCCTTTGCTAAAATGTTAATCAAAGCTTCGTTTTTGAATTATTCACGAAGAACACTGACCAATCAAGGCGCATTGAAATCAGTGAGCTCATTCTCCATCTATATAATTAATAATTACCAACCTTCTTCACCAACAGCGTAATCACGTTTGTAAATTCTGTACATACACCGAGGTGGTACAAACACATAAAATTGCTGAAACCAGTGGGAAAAGCAGAATATTTTAATTGAAATCGTGCACTTAGTTCGAAGTTTGCAAAAGATATGAGAAAGTGCAAAAGTAAACTAAACTTGTTATTTTACATTGTCTCATCTTTAAATGTTTAGAAGAAATTCGACAACTCATTCTAGTTTTAGTCATCAACTGTGATGATTTCATGGTGATCTTACTGCTACGACGTGACATCGATAAAAAAATAAAAACGTGTGAAACATTGCCTTTGTTTAATACTGAGACTAATCTAAACTGACTCAATCATTAGAAAATGTAAATTAATCATTGTTAGCAGTTGCAGATTACTAACACACTTTAAGATTTTAATGATGAATTTTTTAAGTCGAAGGAGTGTCCTTTGCATTTTCACTGCTTATTTATTGCGGAATAGTTTTAATATCACATAATAAATAAATAAATAAACAAATAAATAAATAAAATACAAACAAACCATTTTGCTCAATTTAATTATATTTAACTAGACGTTCGCATCGTACCCTGTGAAACCAATCAGGCGCATGATCTGGTCGCGGGGCAACTACCTGGTTAATGTGTGTCGACCGAACTGCCTCACTGGTCACCGGATTGCTAATTAGTTGTCTATTTCAATCACGTTTCGCACCCCGAAACGTGTCCCACGGCTTGGCTGCCTGGTAGCGACCAGAAAATTGCACCTGCGGTATTGGCTGTGCGTTCTGAAATTATCGCGAAAGCGGTTTTAGTGGTGGTTCAACGATAACGACCGACACACAGCTTATTAGACAATGTTAGGAGAGAACAAAACTTTGTCAAAATCAAAATACTAATTTCGCAGTAATTATACTAAAAAAACAAAAGTTTAATGTTCTTTTTGTAAATTCAAAATTTCCATTTAAAATTAGACTGCACTCCTTTTCAACACTTTATTTAAGTCTTTGGCTGCGAGTTCCAAAAATATACCGTGGTCAAGCTGGCCGGAACAATGATTGTGTTCTAAATAAAAGGTGTTTCACTTTTTGATACAGCTGTTTCACGTTCTATTTATAGCAAAAATTGTAGCAGCAGCGTAACCGATTTTTCTTATCGTTATTAAAATGTCGTTAATGCATAAGAATTTTACATAGTATAATCAACGAACACAATGTTTGTTATAATAGTTATCAAAGAAAAAAGATGTATTCATTTATTATGTACCCAAAAATTGTTAGGTTGAACACTGAAATTTCTTACTTTTTCTAATACCGAAATGTCTGTATTTTTATTAAAGATTTGAACAAAAGGTTGGACTCGTAGTTAAAAAACCATTAAACTAAACTTAACCACTAATGTCGGAGGAGCTGGCAGTAATGAAAATTGTTTATCGAATCAACTTTTGGAATTTGCATTGCTGTCATGGCTGACGATATCCGCTGCCGATTCCACTGGGCGGCTTCCGGTTACGCAAGACGTTTAGGGGTCTGTCGAATGGCCAACGGAAAACGAGACGTGTCCAGAATAACATTGAATGCAACTCAATAACATTGGGGAAGGGAAAATTGAATTTAACCAGTCCTCCGTGCAGCGTGCATACACCTCTTGCTTGGCTACACATCCAACTCCTTTCCAAGAAGATTTCTAACGAAGTTGGGTTAAAGTGTTTTGGCAAATCGTAGTACTTACAACGGCAACAAGAATCGTGTTTCTAAATTCAGCTACAGAACCCAGTGAGACTGCTGGTTTTACCAAATTCAAGATGGCAGCGCGCAGAAGAGACTTAAGACTTTAGGTCAGGCTTGTCCAACTCGCGGCGCGCAAGCGGGCCCAGGACGGCTATAAATGGGGTCCAACAAAATATCATAAGTAGACTGCGGATTTTTATGCAAATTCATATTTTTCAGAATATAGTAAAAATAGTAGGACCTCAGTAGAAAATTATTTCACTTGTGAGATATTTTAAAAAGCACTATAATTTTGATATTTTACATATTTTTTCATATTAAGTGCATTTTGTGCAATTCAGCATCATCGAATTTCCTATAAATGCATAAAAATCCTGAGTCTAATCATAAGCTTACAAACTTGATGAGATTGCGACTAAAAATACCATTAATAATACTACAAAATATCTGATGCGCACCTTGCGAACTCACTGAGAATTGCAACTACTTCCATTCAAGCATTAGTGTCTCCAGAACAATGTCATACATATCGCTAATGTCAAGTTGCTGTCTTGTCTTTTACCTTTATAAGAAAAACATTCATGAATTAATGAGGTTTAAGTTAAGCTTTTTAAGTTTAAGTTTAAATTACTGAAACATGTTAACTATATGTTCTATGTCTCTTTGCTCATCAGCTATCGCTGGTGGTAGTGTATTTTATGTGTGGCCCAAAACAACATGTCTTCTTCCAGTGCGGCCCAGGGAAACTAAAGGTCGGGCACCCAGGTTTAGGCAGTAGGCGTAGTTAATCTTGGACGAGGAAGGTGTCCGCCGTATGGCTCCAGTTTCGGCAGTTAATTACCATTTAACCCCGGGACATATATCTCAGCTGGGTTCGGCTAAGTTCGCTCTGAAGCTACAGTTAACGGGAAGAGGGAGGGCGGTTAGTAGGCTAAAGTAAATGGCTGGAGGTGAAAAGCTAGCAAAGTGAAGAACTGGAACGTACTCAGAGCTTTAGAGTGTTCCGGACCGAACACAATGGACCGCTGCGATGTCTTCCAGTTAGCTGTCGCCTGCTCTTCAATTAAGCCGAGCTTCGTCCAGTCTAATTACCTCCGCGTTTAGCCGGATACGCGACTGTGCAACGCGAGACTGGCCTCATGGCTAGAGGATTCGCACTTTTATTATATACAGCCCTTGTGCACGTTTGTTTATCTCGGCAAACATTCCAGAATCTGACTTTTAAAGTAGCTTTCACGGGGTAAACAACGAACAGACAGTTTGCCTCTTTTAGACGAGTAAGTGAAAAGTTTTAGTGAAAAGGTCGTAACCATCGTAATTATTTCATTTAGCAACCACGTAATATTTTGTAATCGTATTTTTAATTCGACATTATATTTCTTTCATCTTTTGTTCCAACATTCTTCATACATCCTTATATGTACGGTGAAAGGAATCGACTAATGTCTAGGAGTAATGCGAAAAGGATATGAACTAGCAAGGGGAATAACTTACGGCAGGTTCGAAAGAAAGCTAAAACTGTCAAGGAAAATTTCGTTTTACTTTCTGTGTCTTATCTAGTAACGAAGGGGAGCAATAAAACGGTTAGCAAGGGCGCAGGCAGGCCGGAAACCGGGTCAACGAGGTCAAGTGTCCGGCGGATCGGGGTGACCCTTGTTAAAAGACTTTAATTCTAGAAATTACGGCTCACAAATGCAACAGTACCAAACGTGCACAATTGCGGTTCAACTGAAGCCTCCCTTCCTGGTATGGGCTTCTTTGTCTCTCCTTTTCGTCCTCCGATGGTGACATAACGGAGAGTGCTTATTAACGATATCAGAGTTATGAATTTGTGTCATTATTCCTGGGAAGCAGACACATACGTTTCCATTAAGGAAATCATTTCGAAAGATTGGTGAAGATTTATCGGTAGCATTATACTTTCCTAGAACTCGATTAAACGCTACTTGATAGTCAATAAACTGGCGTGTTGGATAGAATGCAAATCGGCTGGAAAACTGTGCACAGAGAGAAGTCACCTGGAATGCAGGTCTGATTGGTCAGAATTCGGCTCTAGCGAACTATTGACTAAAGCGCTCGCACACATTGACAAACAAAAGGTCGAAATTTTGTATAATGTTGAGGATGGGGACAGCGGGACCGGCCAATTGTTTCTTACGGAACAAGTATACTATTCGGTTAACTAAATTCGGCTTAACTTTGTCCTCGAACTAAGCGATTCCGGAGCACCTTCTGCTGAAAAATGTCACTGTTCACTCGACCGTAAAGATTCACTTCAAGTTGTCAAAAAATAAGAGCGTGTGTGACACAGAATTAGTGAAAAGGAGCGTGCTTCATTCATAGAATGAAAGGACATGCCATGTTGTATTGTTCTCTAAAGTACAACGTTTCATCTCTACGGAAGCCTTTATGGTCTGCCGCAATCTCGAGCCCTTCGCTCGTTGACCGTGTTCGCTCTCATTCCGTTCGATCAAAGTCAAGCCTAATAGCATATCTGTTCCGAGAGAAACGACTTGCCGACCCCGAGCGAGACGGCTGTTTCGGAACATTACTATGGTCCCTCCTTCTTCCTCGCTGAAGCGAAAAGGTCGCAGAATCTCCGTTATATCTTTCGAAGGCGATATCGTGGCTTATGCCGTGGATGCAATTGGCGTCGAATAGTTGAATGCCACGGCACGTTTACAAAAGAGATTGTCGCTGTTGATGTTAAAGGGATTTGCAAACGATGAGCGTCGCCAACCGGCTATGCGCGAGACGCCTGTTTTTCTCTTCGCTTTTATCCCCTCCTTTTTCGTCCGAGCACTTTTTCCCTTTCAATTGCTCTTTTTGTCGCACGGCAACGATTGTGTGCCGTGGCTACAAACGAGCAAGGATCCCCGATGAATGGTCTTACGACAGAAGGCAGAAGAAGATGAATGGATCAATTGTTTTCGAATGTTCACGTTGCTATTCCTCGGTTTGATTCTCTCCTTTTGCGTTTCGCGCTTTTTGCTTTGTTGGATAATTACTTTCTACTGCGATGCAGTTTAATCCATGATTGATTTTCCACCCTGAGCACTTGCATTCGTTGAAAATAAGACGCTTCGCTAAACATTTAGCACGTGAAATCATGTTAATTGCTCACTCTTCTATGTGTCTTTGAGGACTGCTTTTGCAGAAAAGTTTTGCGTACTTCGCATACTTACCACTTTAGCCGTTTTAAAGCAAACCTGGTAAAAAGATCATTCACTTTCAGACTAATTCCAGCAATTCGCACAATTAATGATTTCTGTGTACGAAAACTTTACATTATTCTTCGAAATTGATTAAATTCATTCAGTTACGCCGGGCGAAAGTAAGAAGTAATGATTGTTAATGTTTCTAGTGGTCATTTATTTTCTACCGACCTCATACCTTTAATTACTGCACGATATTGTATTTTCAATCTCCAATGTTCAAGTTGAAATTAAATCTCGGCAGAGTATTGTCTTGCGTATTTGCAAATCATTGCCGATAACTAACTATACTATCGATTCCACGTGATACTGCAAATTTTATTTAAATGACCTTGCTCCCAGACTCGTTTCCTCTATGGTTTCTTGAAAAGTCAGCAAACTCGTCGCGAAAAGCTATCAGCTTGCTCTGTCGAAGCGTCACCCTTCTTCTCGACGCGACGTCTCTTTGATAAGTGAACCGAACGCGTAGGCTTTCGCGTAGGACATTCCAAATATATTTTCGTTGTTCATCAAATAAACTAAATTTTAGTTACATGTTAGCCTTATCGTTGTAATTAACAATATTTGACCTGAAAGACTCCTTTAGGAGGAACTATCTTGTTAAGGAAATACTGTTATTATACTATCTTTTTACAGTTAGGAGTGGCTATCGTTAAATGCGAGATTTGCATCAGTACTTCGTAACGTACTCAGAAACATCTTGCAACGATTTTCTGAACAGCGGCAGCGATTATTTGCGTCGTATCATCTTCCGGCGTAACTATCAGTCAGTAATTTTCATTTTATCTCTCATGTCGTAATCGTCTTCTGATAAGGCTTCAGACTCGTAGGTGGATTTAGGACTCCCGCAGAACATTGAAACGTTATTCTAGGATGCTAGGTGAAATTCCGGAATGATTACTCTTATCATTATGACTACCGCAGTAACCGTTCCAGCACACAAAAGCGGAATAGTGAATTTTGCAGAGCGGAAAATGTTCGTCGAGAGAGAACAAAGGCACAAAGGATAAAACGGTTTTATTTCTACCATTTTGCTTATCAGTACTCGGGATGCTGCACGTTCTTGCTGATTTGAGAATAGTTAAAAGAATTCGTTCGAAATGCACTTTATAAATTACAGCTTATTTTGAAGTTGAATTCCGAATAAAAAATTTCGAAACAAAAAGCTGAAATCGAATTGCGTGTGAATTCTTTACGAATGAATTGTTTGGTCGAATATTTGTTAAATAATATTCCATTTGTGTAATAGTCCATAGTATATAAAGTATACAGGTTGTTTCGCTACCTCATGGAAATATTTTATGGAACGATTGCTGAGGCAATTCTGAACCACTTTTTCCTTCGCCAGAATGTTGGTTAAGGCTTCGTTTTTGAATTATTAACGGAAAACACTGACCAATGAGAGCATGCATAGAGCGCGCACTCAGTCGCGAGAGTGTTCAAGACCGCCGTCGGGGGCACGCTCTACGCGTGCTTTGATTGGTAAGTGTTTTTCGCTAATAGCTCAAAAACGAAGCCTTAACCAACATTTCGGCAAAGGAAAAAGGTGTTCAGAATCGCCATAGGAATCACCCCTTCAAATATTTACATGAAGTAGAGATACACGCTGTATAATTTCTTTACCGAATATGAAATACTTTATTGTAACTTTAGCTTTTAAAGATTACAATTCGCATTTCACATGATTTTTGTATAAACGACAATACTGGCCATGAAGCTGGAAATTGAGTAACAAAGCATTTGGAAGACAACATAATTTACAAATTGAGAAACATTGTTCTGCACGCGTGTTTCTGACAAGCTTAGCCAGTCTTGTATTCCGATTATTCCTCCATTTATATTCGAGACTTGCGCTCATGTTCCTTTCACCTTTTCCTTTTCAGCAAAATTATCTTATGAGATTCGGATATCTACCCCAGACGGATCTAGAGACCGGAAATCTTAGGACGGACGATCAGCTCAGGGACGCCATTAAAAATTTACAGGTGAGTGAAATATTTTGAGGATGGTGTCGATCCTGGAAAGCTTGCCGTTCGTGCGCGTATCGAATACGAAATGCAGTTTCGCAGACGGAGGTAAATTAGATAACGTTGTACGAAGTCAAAGTAAAAAGCATTATTGGCATTTAGCCTTTCCAGTATTGACTTCCTTTTTTAATCTTAAAATTTTGAATAACAATAAATGAAATTCGTAGTTGCATATTGTGACTGTGACTTTCTACGGTAACTTATGAATAAAGCAAACAACAATTAACAATAAGTACGATAAGACTGGCAGCCCAGTATTAAATTGCAAGTGCTACGATTTCGTTCTGATAAATGTGCCTCATCATTAATAACACTGTGCAACAAGTTTGAATTTTTTTACTGTATGTAAAAACATTGAACATTGCATAGAACATTTATTTCATAAAGAATATACAAAAGTTCGCTGTACAAGTGACTGTGGCACGCAAGAAACGACGAAGTTAGTTTTTTATTTTTTTAACTATGGCGCACCGCACCGAAACATCTGAAGAAAATTCAGTATAATAGTATCAATAATATGTATGTAACATATGTAATATGTTACATTCTTAGACACATGTAGAGATATTTTTCTTCATTATTTGCGTTTTTTATTTTTCATAGCTTGGTTTTTCAACTTAAAAATCTGACAAAATTCTATGATGTGTGTCTGGTTAACTGAAGGGCTTCTGATTTTTCTCAAAATTTTTCATACACGCAAATGAGAGAAATTGAGCAAAAACCTGATTTTGTGGATGGACAGAGAAAATATCCGTCGGTAACGCATTCACGACGCTTTGCGTATACCAGATTGTCAGGGACGTACTCACGCATGATCGACGCCGAATGGGGCTGCTTCAATGGGTACCCGTTTTCTAACAATTTATGTTCCATTTCGTTCATATATTCTTCTAATAATCCTGGGATTATAAAGAACTCTTACGAACTGCACTCATCTTTAGTATTTCTACATCCATACATATGATTTATTAAGACGTAGTCGTTCAAAACAGACAAAACTTTTTATGAATTCACAAAATTGTGGAAGAAAGATTCGTATGCAGGACGATAGACTCGGCAATGGGTATTGTAGATCAAAATTTATGTTAGACAGTGTAATCCCTCTGAGGAAATCTCATTAAAGATGACAAGTGTGTCCCTCTATCCTATCCATGTGTTGACTTACGATATGTCAACTGGCATTAAAGGAATATGACTGGAAGAATTCTCTGAGGACGTTGACCAGCAAATCCCTATGGCACGACAATCCTGCAGAACGATACATAATTCAGAACGAATGAACGACATGTTATCGGAAATGGCAATGTCCTACTTCCTTTCAAGTATGCTTAACTGTGAAGTCCCGATAAAAGTACCTCTTATCTGCAACAAATTCGCTGTAGCCAGAAGATTCTCTATACCGTGCCTCGAAAGCAATGCAAACATGCCATTCCACGTTATTGCATATACAATGTGCCCACTTTATCTGGAAACATGCATCTCGGAAATTTCGGTTCATACGAGAAAAATGTTTCGGGTGAATATTGCACATATAATGCCAAAGTGGGTATATCACGCTAATATTTATTTTACATTTGGTAAAGTAACAAGAAATCCTACTGTGATCTGTTTGTTGAACATCGTCCATTGTATTCTAGACTTTAATTTCGGGCCACGTCTATTAAAAAATTCTGCTTAAGAGTCGGAAAACTGTATAGAAAATTTGGGGAGATGTGCAGCCGTTCCACCTTCTCTTTAAGGCGATCCTGTAGTTTTAGGTGCCACGAAACGCCATAACCATCTAGCGGTGAAACCATGGAACTAATCGTCAATATTGCCCTTTCGAACAACTATAATTTTCTCGACTTCAAAGCAGAATTTTTTAATAAATAAGGGATCAAATAAGAGCTAAGGAGTCTCAGGTACAAAGCACTACAGTTCCGTAACAATTTCCGTTCTATTTTATTTGTTATGAACAGTTGTTATGCAATCGTTAACGATTATATGTAAGCTCCAAGTGAAAATGATTGGATGTTATACCAAATTATAACTGGTATAGTTCTCTTACTACACATTTTTATATGATCATTAGTTTTCAAGATACATATTTAAACGTTTCTATATGAAACGATACACTGTACATCATTTCTTTTTTTACTTCATGGAACGATGCTTGCAGCCCGTAAGGACGACCTCGCAAAAGTAAAGGAGTGCCTAACCTTTGAAAGGGATATCTTTTTTAATACATATACGTGCAATACTTTCACCCGGGTAAAACGCGAAATTTTGAATCCCAGTAGGGAGGCTTAAGCCTGTATTGATTGCGAGATTAGATTGCTGGTAGCGTTTGAGTGGAACCGTGTTTCCATTTCGTTTGAACGATCCCGCGATCGATTCGTTGGAACAATGTAATTGTAGCGGATACAAAAAAACGAGAGAAGAGAACGGAGAAAAACGAAGGTAAATCCACAATTGGGAAAAAGCGACGCGCTCTGTTCGTCTGGCGAGGATTTACATGAAAATCGAGCTCGTTAAAAGCAAACGGGTATAGACGTTCGCCGGGGTCACGCTATCCCCTACAATACCTCTGACAGTCTATCATCGAAATATGAGGCTTTGACTTTCCATGGAAATTTCCCTGCAGTTTCTGTTTTATTTTTTGTTCCGGCAATATGGAAATTTCCCTTGACAAATATTTATGGTGTCACAAAAGAAACGCGATACACAGTTCGATCATAAATTAGCAACATTGCAGGGTGAACATATTTATTCTTAAGAAGTACTTTCGGCTGCATTTTATTCTTTGTCTATCGGACAAAATATGGCACCTGCCCTATAGCGAAAAGAGTAAATATTAGTAGAACTGATCAGTATTAATGTGCATACTTCAATACTGAAAATTAACGAGAATTAAGCTAAGTGCAGACCTCCGTCACGTGACATGATGTTACGCGTTTTCACGTGTCATCGTGGAAGTGTGAGCCGGCATATTTCCACTGGTTTAAATCTGTTGGCGACACAGTGCTGGCACATTACACATTCACGGCGTACCACGCATCGACAGGTGCACGGGTCGTCCTTTGTTTCACAGTGTGTTACATTTCTAGTGTCATGTGCATAGGACATATCGCCCTATACTGCGCTGATATCTGAAGAGCCAGGTGCCGTCTTTCACAGGCGCATCTGGTCTTCGCCAAGGCAGTGGTGTATTCTTATTAATTAATGGTCCCACGTAACACTTTTCACGATTTTTCAAGTACATGCGATAATCTGACAAAAAATATTTTAAACATAGGTTGATCCGTTTTCGATTGGCCATAGATTATCGCAAGTACTTGAAAAATCGTGAAAAGTGTTACGTGGCACACCCTGTACATGATACCCTCCACCATTCGTGTACTAAGTTACCGTGGCCCGGCTGCTGCCAGCGATGGTACAAAAGGGTCTTGTACAAACACATGCTGCTGTTGCAGAGCGTGATACATATGTGAACACCAACCGCTATGGCACGTGTAATGCTGCCACACGTGGAATCATACGATGGCACGTGACTTGATGAAGATCTGAGCGTAGCTTTACCTACTAATGTTCAAAATGAGAATGCGAAGTTAGGAGAAGTTCGTTCTGTTTGTCCTCCAGGGAATCGCTATCCAATTGGTAAAATTCGTTGCCAAAAGAACCGCTTGCGGCCGAGAAGAAGTAGAATATTATATGTATATGCAGCGACAGAAAAGTTGGCCGTTTCTTGTCAGGAAAATAAAAATAGCAAGTTCTGCGGCTCAGATAGCTCCCCTGAAAAGTCGAGTACTCTCTCGCTGGTGGAGAACGGCGAGGCAAAGAGAACAGTCGAGTTGTCGCGTCCTGTTGAACCGCGGGGAAGGAACTTTGCCACAGCATTTCGACGGTCTCGCGCTGTTGGTTGGAAGTACAGTTCTCCGCAAGTTTTTCTAGGGAACCACTTCAATCTGCGACACGAATACGCTTACTTTGAATTTCGTGCTTTTGTGCAGATATTATAAATTTTCCGTAGGATTTGTGCAATTACTCCTTCACTCGTTTCTTTTCTTCTTTTTATTCATGACTTCTCTAATGATTCTTGCGCTATAAACGTTTCTCAATCATCGATAAATCTGTTTTCTTGCATTATCGATGTTTCCATAAATCATTAGGCATTTCGTATCGGTCCTCGATTTATGATTTTCTTTTACAGATGAGTGCTGAGGATATAGCACTCTGATCTTCGTCCTGTATAATGATACAAATGAGAAATAGTGAAACGTACAAGTTTGTATTAATAAATATTGTTACTTGTAAGTTGAGGTCAATTATAGCTCTGTTAACATTTGCCACTTTTCTTGTCAGAAATTCGGCGGCGTTTCCGTAACTGGTGAAATCGACGAAGCCACAATGAAGCTAATGAGGCTTCCGCGGTGCGGACTTCCAGATAAACCGGACCCCAGGTACACTAGAGTGAGGCATAAACGGTACACAATCCATGGACAGCAGTGGCCACATCGGAATCTGACTTGGAGGTACGTAGTGGCTTGATATTTCCCACACTTCTGTCCTTTTTATTAACAAAATTCAGATGTAAAGGCGCAAGGATGCAAACTTGTAGTATTTCTTTTGACGAAAGAATATCGATGAGAAAGAAACTTTAAAGAGAAACAGTAATTTTACTGTTTCAATCAATTCAATTAATTCCTCCTAATGGCATACATAACTTGGTTAAAAAACTTGATGCATCAGTAAGATTAATTAAAAGCTATTTACGTCCTTCATGTCCTCGTTATGAGACTGAAATTCATTAAAAGACACTTTCATATAAAAGTGAATGACAAAAGTTTCTGTGTTCTTTATACAGGGTGTTTTGCTATCTCATGTAAATATTTTAAGAGGCGATTGCTGGGGCGATCTTGAACAACTTTTTCCCTTGCCAAATGATGGTTAAGGCTTCGTTTTTTTAATTATTAACCAGAAACACTCCAATCAGAGCGCGCATAGAGCGCGCCCCCGACGGTGGTCTTGAACATTTCTGCGGCTAACGCACGCCCTGATTGGTCAGTGTTTTTCGTTAATAATTCAGAGACAAAGCCTTAACCAACATTTTGGCAAAGGAGAAAGTTGTTCAAAATTACCTCAGCAATCGCTCCTTAAAATATTTGCACAAGGTAGCGAGAAACCTTGTATAATACAATCTTTCACAATCACAAAGTAATATAATCAAGTACAACAAGTCATTAATGTATCGTGAGTGAGTTGTCTAGTAAAATTGTGTTTGTTAAATTATTATATTAGAACGTTTGAAAATGATATAGGGGTCGGTAATACGGACGCGGGAAAATCTCGGACATAGTTATATGCACTTGTACTACGCATCCCCCATTTTCGGGCCATGTTTTTTCGAATGCTTTTACCATATTTAGCGCCAAGGAAACAGTCAGGGCGGAAAGTCGCGCACAATTACAGAGCTAAGTGTCGTAAAATATATTCGATTCCTTTCTTATTCTCCTTAAGATACACTTTTGGCACTAGCATTGTAGCGTTTGTTCAAGTTTCAACATTATTGCTTTGTCATCGATGCAGCACTAATTTTGGTGCCACAGTTTCATCTGAATCCAAAAAGGCATTACGGGAAGACTTATGTGCAGACCCATTTTTATAGCATATCCCAGTTTAAAATACACTTTCGAACGCTATTAGTTTCTCCGAAAATGTTCCTCCCGTTCCGCAGTTATTTTCGTGAAATCGTTGCAGCTTTTCTTCTTTTTCACATGTCCCACTTTCGTAAATCCTTGTACACAGAATTATCCGCTAATTTGGTCGTGTTGAATGTTTTCGCTGTAGCTAGAACTGAAAATTCCAGCCATCAGCAAATAGCAGATTATTTACAATTAAGTATTAAAAAATATGTCTGTGGCATCGTAATCTGGAAAAATACGATTTTTTTAAATGTATACTTCCTCATAGCAGTTATGCCTCTCGAAGAAACACTTCATTCATTACAAACGACGAGACATCCGCTTTCCTTTATGGCAAAAGTACTAATTCCAGCCTTACAAAATATAATGATTTTTTCCCAAATTGGAGTCTTTGGATGGCATGCCAAATTTCCCATTTTAGTTCGAATAATAAAACACTTGACTGGGGTTTTCTTAATCTCAATACTATTCAGCGTTTTTCGCCTGCAGAATGAAGTGTTGTCTAGTTACATTTTTTTTAACATGATCACAATAGCGAAAATACGTCTGTCGTCAGAAGTGAAAAGCAGGCACGTCAGCGGAAACCGTTTCAGGATAATAATCCTGTGCACGTGTATCAGCTACGTGTTGAAGAAGCAGGACGTCTGGCCCACTAATTGCCCAACGCTGCGTTACGTGGACCCCGAGATTCTCTACGAATAAAATTCTCGGCGGACGCATCGTTAACTGCGCGGAAATGCCATTGACATTGTTGGTCTCCGGCCAACAGCGAACTCGCGTCTGCCGGCTTGTCCGTTTGCCAGTCGGCGAGAACGTGCTTCCCTTTCTGCGTTTCGTGAGGGATGTTGACGCGGTTGCAATCGTGCGAACGAGCAAATGTGAAAATTGCGCTGATTCGCGACACGTGCAGAATCCGCAGGGACCACTGTGTCTATAGCCTTCTACCTTTAGTCACTGTCTTCGCCTTTATATTCTAGTGGGTGACTACAGTGGTGACTACAATGGTGTCGAGTTCTAAATTCTCATATGGGGTTAGCCAATGTCATGCCATGCCACTGAATGATGTCTTCAGCCCTCTACCTCTAGTCATTATCCTCGAATCTGTGTTCTACTGGGTGACTGCAGTGGTGACCAGAATGGTGTCGAGTCCTAAATTCTTATTTTGAGTTGTCCAATTATGTCATATCACGCTATCGAATAATGCTGTCCGAGATTTGAATTAGATTTGTTCCTTCTGTGTATCCGTGTACACATATTTGGTATGATTGTGGGCGTGGCGCATTTGCTGGATTTTGTAATCTTGATACGGAGAAATGATAGGGTCACAGTGTATACCTACTTAATTCAGGGCAATGTCTGCATAAGGGTCGGGGTATTATCCCATCTTGAGACTCCAGTGTTCCAACAGATAAAAATCAGAATACTGCAATAGCCATCTTGTATTTTATCTTGGATGCCGAACCACTTGGAACGGATAAAAGTTTGGTTTGTAATACTTAAAAAAATAATTGAAAATTGATTTAATTGACAAGAGGAGATAAAAAGAATGAGATATATCGAACTTCTTCTTTCTGCTGATAACACTAAAGAAAGCTACCATTCGAACAACTCGACTCCTTGCGAAATCAAATGAATTGCACGTGTGTTAAATACAATTATCGTCGCGTATAGTACGAGGAAAATGCTGTTAGTCGCGCTAATTGAGAAGCAAACGATTACAAATCGAATTATTTGCCATTGCGAGAATTGGACGTGTAACACGGAAACTCACGGCAGCACGAGCAAATCTTGTTATCCGATCGCATGAAAAAAAAGAGGATAGACAGAAAAATTTAATTGAAGGGAGACAACTCGGGCGCAATTAATTTAATTATCGTGGACTCGTTACCGCCCTCTCGTCCGTACAGAGGGAAAGTCAAGGCTGCGAACTTTTCCAACGATGAAACGGCTGACTTGAAAAGAAGAGAAAATCCGATGGAAGAGAAGACGGTCGGAATTCATTTACAATTGCATCCTTGTCGAGGTTCATAAACTACTGTTGAATAATTGAACAAATTAATGATCGGATGATATGTGACAATTTTTTGGCGAAGTTACGAAACGTCTTTATCGCTGCCATGAAGCTTAAATGGGCCCAATCCCGTAGCAAGCAACAGTATTTTGATTTCATATAAAACAATAATTTCTTCATAATGACAAAAGTACAAATCGAAAACATTTCTAATATTGTGATTCTTAATGAGTGTATACCGTTAAGTAATTTTGTTTGAAGAAAACATTAGGTGTATCTGCTGAAGTCGTTTTATTTTCGGTTTAAATGGATATTTATATGCATGGGATGGAGTTTCAAAATAAAGATTTCGTTTGAAAAGTACATTGAAGGTAAGCCGGCCTATAAAATTCTACAGAAACTAGTACTTTTTTAAACAATCTGCATTTCTTCGTAATATCTCATTCTGAAATTTCTGACTGAATTCGCGGGACAAATTTAAACCAATCGATATTGTAGTTTTCTGCTGTCGCGTTAAGTACCTATAGCCGGTAGTGCGAGTTCTAAGGTACCGATTCTACGCAATATCGAAGCGTGGTGCCCTCTGGAAGCCCATCTTGTCGAACACTGAACAACTCCCATTGGATTCAAAATACATATAAATTCTAAATATCGATATTATGTTTTTTCCCCAGAACATAAATGGTGATTAGGCCATTGGAAGCTGTTGTGCCGACGGCAAATAAATTTGTGCACGTGTTTAGCGTAGTAATAGGGGCAGATATAAATAATGTAAGGTTCGTTAATATTTAGGGGTTCTAATTAGCGGCAGCAAGGGGTGAGACATCGTTCGCCTTAATTGCGTGCCTTAACGACCAGACCCTGCCGCACCCTGCGTTGTACGAAAATTTCGCGGTAATTTCGTCGAGACGTCGAGCGGGATGATAGTCCTCGAGAATTTTAAGCTTCCTCTGCAATGAGAAGAGGAGAGTTAATCAACGCTTGTCAGTAAAATGTCCGGGAGCAAACGATTTCTCTCAATTAGAAGGTTTCGCAAACATCGATTCGATTCGACTTCACAGGGGGATACTTTCCATTTGGTAGTTTAATGAAGTTTTGTTAAGCATGAGACTGGTCGTGATTTTTCGAAAAAAAAAAAAGTGAACACGACGTGGACTGAGAAACCGGGGCAACCGAGTTTCCTCCACAGAACGGACTACTGCTAATTCTGAAAGGTAGTCAAGAGCGACAAAAAAGTTCGAGCATCGTCTAGAACGAGGTGAGAAGCTGGCACGCTTTAGAGGACGCGGAACAACCTACCAGCAACCCTTTTTACCACCCCGCGTGCGGCTTCTTCGTTTCCTTTCTGTGCGCTGCGCTCAGGCGACGGCCAAAATGCGATCTCGAATATTAACCCGGCGAAGTAATCTCTCCTGGTAATTTGGGTCAGTGTCGTCTAATTTTTCTTACCAGTCCTTTGGAACCAGGAGCTTTTTACCAGAACCCCCTGTAGGAGAACAAAATAACGTTAAGTATAAGCGTGTATAGACTGCGAGAGAAACTCAGAAAGCATTTGAACAGTTTTTCAGCGATATTCTATTCTGGTGTGGTACTTGGAGCTTTTGTTAATCGATGCTACTAATACGTTGAAATAAATTAATAAGAGATTGAATAGGTTATTTTTATAGTAATTTGATTTGCTTTTTTTTCAAAGCATTGTTTCAAGCATTTTTGTGCTGATATAAATTGTTCTTAATATAGAATTTTATTATCGCCATGTCAAATATTTTGTAGAAGGAATGCATTGGGAATTAAAGTTGCAGAAATTTTAATTATTTTCATGGTATTCGGGCATATTAGATGTGTGCATAATTAAACCATAAGGACCCTAAAGACTTGAAATGAAATGCTCCAGTAAATGGAGGGGAGTTACTTACATGAAGGAGAAAAAAAAGGGAAAATGTACTACTCAGAGCAATAACTGGTCGAAAAATGTTTGAGCTTTCTGTCTATTAAAGCTTTTCGTAAATGCTAATAGGTTGATTTAATAATTGTATCGATTTCCATGGCGCGACGGGGCCACCATCAAAGAAACGAGGATTTCTGATTGAGTTTCTTCGTCATTAGAGCGATCGACGATTGCCTCGTTAGGTTAATGGATACATTAAATGTTAACGCGATTGTCAGAAATAATTTTAGGAATATAATTGTATCGCGATGCCATCAGGATGAGAGTCGAGTAATTAATTGGCAATATTAATACAGCTAATACGATCTTGTCACTTGCATTTTAATTCTCAAAGTCACTTTAAATTTAGATGTGGGGCGTGGCTGTATTTGTTTAAATAATTTGAATTCTGTCCTTTACATAAAATAAGAACAAAAATAGACATTAGCAAAACATAAAATAAGAATTAAATGCCACTTAATGACGACAACTCTTACAAAGTCGTTTTCCACAAATCTGTTCATCAACGTTAGCAAAGGAAGCGCAGGACGCGTCTTAAGCTAAGCTTAGACCTCCGTCACATGACACGTTGTTACGCGGTTTCACATATCGCGGTTCACGTGTGTTAAATCCGTTGGCGACGCACTGTTGACACGTCACACATGCACGGCATGCATCCATTGACACGTATACGAGCCGTCCCCAATTTCAGGGTTGTGCTACATTTCTAGTATCACGTGCATAGGACATATCGAAGTATTCTCCGCTGCTATCTCAATGGCCAGGCGTCACCTTTCTCAGGCGCAACTGGTTTTCGCCAAGGCAGTGGTACATCCCTTTACACTGTTAGAGTGTTTAGAATTAAAAGCTTGACAAACACTGTTCAGACTGTTGTTGTGTTACGAGTTATCACGTTATTTCACATGACGCTCCAAAGGTGGGAACCGGCATGTTTCCATTGCTTTAAATCTGTTGTTACGTCACACATTCACGGAATTCGTACATTGCCACGTATCAAAGCCGTTTGACGATTTCATGGCCTGCCAGTTTCCCGATGGTACGTGTGTCACACAGGCAAATCCAACCACTTGGAGAATTTCTACAACGTTACGGTCGGAATAATGCATTGGCCTGCAGAGTTTGCCATTATCGTAATAAAAATTTATTCGTATAACATTTGGAATAAAATTTTATTCGGATAATATTTAGAATACATTCTTGGAATTAAACTTTGTTCGACTGCAAAGAATATCACTCATTCGGGTATAATGATTTTAATATTATATTCTGTATAATATAAATTTTGGAAATGTTAAGGAATCTTTAGCACGAGAAATAAATAATAACATCATGTTATTTAATACATTGTTTAAATAAATGCAACTTTCTACGATTATTTTGTATATGTTTAATACCTTTCGAGATATCTAAACAAATGCCATTTGTACCATTAACTTCGGGTATGATTTTCATCCCTTCAATATGTTCGTTTACGCATAAAAAATATATTTTATATTTTAATCGGAACTATCTTTCCCCAAAATTGTATAAAAACCTGCGTCTTCCCTTTCGAGACAAACTCTTACTAATTAAAGGGGTCGAGGCGTGTCTATATGAATAACCCTCCACCACTCGTGGGCTAAGTTACCGTGGCCCGGCTAGTGCCAGGGATGGCAGAAAAGGGTCTTGTTCATACTGCTGTTGCGTAACGTGATACAAATGTGAACAGCACCCGCTATGTCACGTACAATGCTGCCTAAAGTAGAATCGTGCGTTGACACATGACCTGACCAAGGTCTTTATTCTCTTTTTCAAGATTCCTCTGAAAAATATCAGTGGTTTTACTCTTTCCACGGAACATTTCCTCGAGACACGGCTGATAAGACACTCGGACGATATCTTGCTTTATGGCCACGGAGAGCCTTCGACGATCTCCTTTTTATTAGCTGAATCGTTAGAAAAGTAATCTGTAGGCCTAAGGTTAGATCTCTTAGGACCGGGAGGAAAATCGAGAGCAGCATATCGTGTTCCCGTATCTCAGCTTGTTTCTCGCATTGTCTACTGTAAGACAGCAACGGTATCGACCCGTGCCTCTCGCTGGAATCTCGATGCCCCTTAATCCTTTGTACTTTGATGCTCCATCCAGTGGAATGAACGTTATTGCATGATGTAACAGCGTCCTGTTCTTCAGTGAATCCTGTTCTTTTGCTTTACTTTCATTACTATTGGAATCTCTTGGCGAATGAATCAAAGCAGGATCAACATTGAATACAATTACGTTTTTCTACGCGTTGAACGAAATACTCTTGCAAAGAATTAACCCATTCCGTGTCGTGCTCTACTGATCAAAGGGTACTTACGTTTTCGACCAATCTACCGTGTCGATTCCCATGCAAACGGAGACGGATCAGGAAGGAGAGAATAGATGAGACCGAATCTCCGGGTTTTCCAATTTTCGATCGGGCAATGTGTCGTCGTGCCAGGTAACGCAAACAACCCGGAGGACAATGGGGCACCATGACAGCCAGCCGAGCGACGGTTCCTTTGTTTGAAATCATGGAGATCACTGGCGGCACAATAGCGGCCAATCATGTGTCCCGATCGAGAGACGTGATCCCGTGTGCTGGACACGAGATCGCTTCTCACCGGGTCCTCGGGGGTGTCCCACCCCCGGTCTCTTCGGCTTGCGTCTCCCGTCGCTTAATTGCCAGAAACAATGGAATTATTGTACCGGTACCGGGAATAAAAGGGGCGGGATGAATGAAACGGGAAAGGAGAGGGACGTCGAAGAACAGAAGAGCAAAGTAGGCTCGTGTCAATTTTCATACCCCTTTCGCGCCCTTCATTCGGAAGGGTTGTGTATGAATGTACGTTCAATGCGCGTTGCGTAATGTCACCAGCGCGTCACTGGCGGACTAGGTAACTGGTGTACTCCCTTGGGATCGACCCACAGATTGCCTTGTTTATTTCATCCCCTATCGGGGACTGGACGTCCAGATACTCGAACTAGGTGACACACTCTTTTATTCTATCTCGCACAGCCTCAATACTGTGACGCAATTGATTATGTCCTACAGATATAACAAAATAGCTGACTTTTACTTTAGTTTGCGAAAGTCGATTTAGTTAAGGATCACATGAGTATTAGGGTAACTGTATCTAACATGGGATATTCTTGCGAAAGGCACTGGTGGTCGATCGTGGCGAAATTTGGTGGGTGTCCTGAGGGATGAGGGTGGACTCGAAATATAAATGTTCAGCGGCGGTAATTTACGCGTTTGGAAGATACAGGTGTTCCTATAAAGTATATTACTAATGCGAGGGTGTCCTTGAGTTTGAAAGTGTTAAAAATCTTTCGAGAGGCGAGTTAAATATAGAAATTTCTTAGCGCAAATTGTGCAAAAGAGTATTAATTCTGCATAATTTATCCTGAAATATATTTCATTTCGAGTGTCCATTCTCAAGGTCATTTTTTTCGAGATTTCAAAACTATCGAAGTTTTTTAAAATGGAATTACGTTTTTTTTATACGGCGATAAGATAGTTATGGCCAAGGCGAGTTCAAGGACCTATTATATTGTGACCTTCACGTGACCTGAAGTACGAAAAATGTATAAAACTTGGATCACCGGTGTAAATGGTGAAATAACTGTGATTACGTGATTAATGAGGGGAAGTATAGTCGCTACTTTATTTCCATTTGTACTCCCTCTTCCCCGACCGTTTAGCATTGGAAAACCTCGTTGCACTTCCTTTCGAACCGTCTTCCGTTTTTAGTCCGATAATTATTTCGCGATTAAATAAGCAGGCCTCCGTCAAGTGCTCCGCAAATGCAGCATTTTTCCACAGACGAAAAATGAGAATCGAAAGCTCAAGGCCGCGCCACGGCTTGGGGATCCTTAATGCTCGGCACCCGTTATCGCTTTACGGACTGAGGAAACGATTTCCGTAAGAGCGCACCCCATTCCATCTGCTGGAAAATGATTTCCGTTCGCGGTTCTTTGCACAGGAGGTCGGACTTTTGGCAGAAAGTAAGATACACAGAAGGTCGGCGGTTCGAGATAAACACGCTGAAAGACGGATGCGAATCAC
Organism: Holcopasites calliopsidis; assembly: GCA_023838395.1. Classification (NCBI taxonomy): domain Eukaryota; kingdom Metazoa; phylum Arthropoda; class Insecta; order Hymenoptera; family Apidae; genus Holcopasites; species Holcopasites calliopsidis. Next base: position 5,193,804 of record JALHAQ010000008.1, read on the forward strand.
TGTGACGCTGGGAAAACTGTTTCCCACGATGTTCGTCGTTGGCGAAATTTCTGGCCCGCCTCATTTCCTGGTACGATGTTTCAATATGCGTTCCTTTGAATTCACCGGAAGCGGAATGTTAGTGTTTTACTGAAATTTGACACGCCAGCATGTACCTATTCAGTACAGAAATTCGGCTTCTTGGAAACTTTCAATAAATTATAAACTCTTGATGATTGAACAAAAATTTGAAGACTCGTCTCATTTTTAAAAGCTGGCATTTGATATTATTGTAACGCGGGTTGCTAATGCATGGCGACAGTGTACTGATGCCCCCTTTTTCAACTCTCATGTGTAACGTCTTTTACATAGCAGGGATGGCTATATTGTCGTTTAGAAACAAGTATGACAAAAAATTATAATATTATGCTTTCTATTGTGAGATGAATTCAGTTCTAACGGTAAAGTTTAAAACGCAGAAGAAAAAATGTTCGCACATGGAGGACAATATTGAAGCAGGAAGAAGAGCTGGGATAACTGCTCGGTTAGTTGGGCTGTTCCAAATAATATTGAAACATTAAAACCGGTGAATTCTCGTGTGGGCATTTTTCATAGCGATATAGGGAGACGTTAAAGGGGAGAAAAGCTCAGCGAAGGAGGATGTCCGTTCCATATTTAAAGGGTTGAAGCTAGCAGTGATAGCTTGCGATTTCTATTTCTTAACGAAGGTAAGGATCACTTTCGGACTAATTACGAGGCCGGCGATCCGTAACGAGCTGCTTTAAATGCACGCTGTCCTCTGCTACCGTACATTTTGCAATTTTAATTATTCATTCCACCCCGTAACGAGTTCTTCACCCTTGTCCATCCAACCCCCATTTAATTTCGCTTAATCCGGCAAGTACATGCAAACGAGAAACTGGTATTTCATCGCGTTCGCGATCGGTCGGTCGGTGCTTTGTCCTCTGTGCTTCAATCGATCCCAGTAGTTCTTACACTCAAACGCGTTGCGCGACGATCTTCAAAGCGAACCAGCGTGTTCCCGTTGTGTTGAACAAATATTCGCATTACCTTTTCCGAACATGTTCGTTCAATACTGACACGTTTCTTTCTTGTTTGCGCGTGCTTAAAGCTACGCTCAGACTGCTGACACGATACGTGTAAACGCATGATTCCACGTTAGGCAGCATTACACGTGACATAGCGGGGAATGTTCACATTTGTATCACGTTCCGCAACAGCAGTACGTATAAGCACTCCGAGGCCCATTTTCTGTCATCGCTGGTACTAGCTGCGACACAGTAACTTAGCCCACGAGTGTTGCGCATTATTATTTTAAAGCACTATACGTAGGATATCCATGTAAACTTTGAAAACATGCAAAGCAAGAAATATGTGTAGTTTTTAACTCCTGTAGTTGCAAAACACATTTGCATCAAAGTTTTTCTACTTAAATCATTTTCTATAGAAATATGCACGAGACCTTCACAAGTTGGTAATAATGCTTTAAACACGTTGACGGCGGTTTCGCAAACAGTGTCTCGCAATCAGTTTTTCGTTGCGTTACAGTAATGTCCCGAAACAACCGACTGTCTTCTGGCTCGAAAGAACCGAAACGTTATCCCCACTTCTTTGTTTGTAGTCGTCGTGCTGAGCAAGAGATTCCACAACGAGAGAGAGGTGTGAAGTTGTAAATCTTTACCGTCGAGTGAAGAGTAATGACGCTTTTTAGTAGAAGGACGTCCGGAATCTCATAGTGTTCAGCGAAGTCTTTATGGTTTGCCGCAATCCCGAGCCCCTCGCTCGTTGACCGTTGTCGTCCCGTCCGAGGACAAAGTCAAGCTGAGTGGTGTACCTGTTCCGAAAGAGACGACTGGCCTATCCCGAGCAAGTCGGTTCTTTCAGAAAATTACTGTACACGGATTTCGTGTTCTACAGGACTCTGCTGTATTTGCATAGGCCAGGCTTGGAAATAATTGATCGTTTAAGGCACATAACTTCTCCGCGACCCCGAAAGGTACATGCAATTCTATATCATTTGACTTTCCGTAGAGAACTCGGAGGTGCGATAAATTCCGCTCTTCCTTTCCTCCGTCGCGTTGTTCCTCGTCGCCTGTGGCCGTTTTAGAATATAGCTCCCCTACCGAATGATTTATCAAGTTTGCCGCGTGACCTGTCAGAAACTGAGAACGTCCCTCACCTGTTTGTATCTGGCGAAAGCAATGCCGCTTATCCGCAAAACATTTCTACGATCTCAAAAGCAATTAAGATGGAAAATTATTCGTGCTTACGTGTCTTGCTTGTTAAGATATTGGGTCGAATTATCTTTACAACAATTTGGAATTAAAAAATCGTTAGATTTCAAAGGCCACATGCATAAAAAGGTTTCATTCGATTCCACTGTAGATATGCTCGCAAATTGGGAACGCGCTCGCCGGCGCGGCTGCTGAAAGCTCTTTTTCTTGTCATATGGTTGAGCATACATACACGGGTAGATGAAAAGTAGCCTCTTCGGCACACTGCTGCACGTAGAGTGAAGTGATTTAAGTTGCTTCATTTTCTTTACCATGAGCTGTAACTTAACACATTCGCGGCCGGCAAATTCTTTCCATTTTTAACACTGAGTACCGACGAAAATAATGAAATTCTGAAGCTGGTTGCTGCATTCAGAAACAAAAATTGCAGGACGTGAATTCACGTCAGTGGCAATCGGGAATAGAATTTAAAATGACGTGAACTCACGTCAGCGGCAATAATCAGGAATAAAACTTGAAAAGACGTGAACTCATGTCAGCGGTCGCGATTATGTTAAGGAAGGAAAAATCTGCTGCCTCTGCGATTTCCAGTTATTAAATCTTCTCAAACGTTACGCTCATGCAATTGCAATTACATTTCTGAAGAGTAAATTGGAGTTCTATCTTTTTCTCGCCAATTGTATCTTCAAATCAAAAATTCGTTATTTGAATGGCATGAACGATTCATGGATTATTCATTCTTACGTGAAAGTCAGAATTTATTGTAGGATGTTACAGGATTTGTTGCAAGTTGTAGAGTCTGCCGTGGATAACGGTTTACCATAAGAGTATGACATACCAGAATAACGTAAGGAACGGAATATCTTTGAAAGAATTCGTAGCCAATCAAGCGTAGTCTTAATTAATCTTACTTTATTCCACTTACTGTTTTTCTTGTCGGTTCTTTCCTCGAGAAGAAGGGCCGGCCTACATCGCGACCTCGGTGCAATTGCAACTGAAGCCTCGTTGCATGGGGCCACAGTGGCTCTTTCAAAACCTTCAACCTGCACCTGGTCTCTCCTCGAGTGGTCTCGAACCACGAACATAATGCAACACGGTGTATCGTTGCAAAGACCTACTGCCTGTAATACGTACTCCCCTTGCATCTGCTGCTTCCCCTTAATTATATTGCGGCTAGATGCGCACTTATCTGCTGAGAGCTAGCAAGATCCCACTTATCAATGGCATTCGCGACGGGACATTATTTTCTACCATCGAATTAGAAATCGTTTAAAGAATTGGGAACGGTTAGTGATCCTCGTTCGACTATATTGAACTCTTATCACAGAGTAAACGGAGTGTTTACTAAGAAGTTCGTACGGTTTTTAACTTGTAGGTAGAAAGTGTTGAAAGTTGAAGATACGCTTGGGGCGCTCGCTCTCGCGGATTGTGTATCTCGTCGTGCACGTCTGTTAAGCTAAGTTCAGACCTGCGTCACGTGACATGGTGTTATGCGTTTTCACGTATTATCTTATAAATGCGATCCGCCATATTTCTATTGCTTTAAATCTGTTGTCACGTCACACGATTTCATGCATTGTCACGTGTCGAATCCGTTTCACGATTTCACGGCCTACCACAGTTTCCCAATGATACGCGTTTCACACAAGCAAATCCATCCACTTGGAGAATTTGTACTACGTTGCGGTAATAAAATTTATTCATATAACATTTGGAATACAATTTTATTCCGATAATATTTAGAATCCATTCTTGGAATTAAATTTTGTTCGAATGCAAAGTGTATCATTCACTGAGGTTTAATCATTTTGATGTAATGTTCTGCATAATATAAATTTCTTAAATTTTAATGAACCTTTAGCACGAAAAATTAATAATAACATCATGTTATTATCACATGATCGCCGCTAAACTCTAAATCTTGTTACGGCCTTCGTGTATTGTTCCGTGAGGGCACAATTGACACAATGAACTGATACGGCGCATGAGAAGTTATTTCTTAATTATATTACGAAATAAAAGTTTTGCATTTATAGTACACGGTACAGTATCCTTCGGACATTTAAAAAATCGTTCGAAAAAGTTGAAGCTTTATGGAGCTAGCAGCATTTTGATACAGAATGTTTCACCATCTCATGCAAACATTTTAAGGGATGATTGCTGAGGCGATTCCGAACAACCTTTTCCTTTGAAGAAAATCATGGTTAAAGCTTCGTTTTTGAATCATTAACGAAAGACACTGATCAGTCAGAGCGCGCGTTCAGCCGTGGAAGTGTTCAAGGCCGCAGTTGAGCATATCATGGACTTCTCTTGGCTGAGCGGGCGCTATACGAGTGCCCTTATTGGTCAGTGTTTTTCGTTAATAATTAAAAATCGAAGCTTTATCCAACATTTTGACAAAGGAAAAGGTTGGTCAAAATTGCCTCAGTAATCGCTTCATAAAACATTTGCATGAGGCAGCGACACACCCTGCATAATAAAATAAGGTGTTGCTCAATGTTCTTTATTATAAGGTTAATCAAAATGCTATTTTGTTTTATACGCATAAGAAAAGTTACATTTATTTTCGCATAGCATGGCTGCCTTACCCAATTTCCTCTGTCCTCGGCAAGTGAAAGCAGTGACAAACGTATGTGCGTACAGTGTGAAACAACTTTTCGCATTACAGACTGCATCACTAGTTTGATACGATTCACACTCAGCGATGTAATCTAGAATATTGCTCCATTGTGCGGCGCACGTCGCAAAAATGTCTGAAAATGGAATTTTTCTGTAAGAAAAAAAAAGTAGCCGTGGGAGGGCTAGATGAAATGGCTGCTTGAAAAGTTTCTACCCTGTTCATATGGCCGAAGAATGCTGTGAAAGAGATTCCTACGAGTGGGATGCAGCTCCATTTTGGCCTGCTCCATGTCGCATTTCTACGCGAAAAATCTGTTATTCGTGCGTTCTTGAACACTCGAGGTTGTGCATACGTTCTACACGCGCCCGGTTTTCCGTTAATAATTAAAAAACGAAGCCTTAACCAATATTTTGGCAAAGGAAAAACTTTTTTCCTGTATTTACCTACCGAAGAGGAGAACTTCGTAACAGATTTTTCGCTGTTGAAGAGGGCGTCGCACATGGATAGGTTGACGCTTTGGTCTGGCTCTGGCGAATAAAACATAGAGTAATTGTAGATAGCTTTTTATCTATCGTCGCAGAACTGATATGGGATACATGTGATGAAAACGTGCGTATGAACACCTCCTTCCTCCTATCTATTTCCGGCGTGATAATTTTCCGTTTTCCGCCATGATGCTGTGCTCTTTTTGCACATTTCCACGTTGCCGCCACTTTCCTCTGAATAGTTAATAGTACCACCATAATAATGTTCTCTGAAAACTTATTCAGTGTCAACTGTAGTATTCATCTCCTCTTAGCCCTAACCGGGAAATTTGAATCAGTTTGCCTCGAAATCGAGACAAACGATACGAAATAGGCCATTTCATCTGAAATTGGATGTACTTCCGTAAATTAGACAGCACGGTTCAATTGAAAGGGGCGTGAATTTGCGGGGAAACATGCCCCTGTTCGCGTTCTGAAATCAGCGGAACGAAACCGGTGCATATCGTAAGGTGGAGCGGGTCAAAACCATGGCAGCTTTTAATTGCTGCGTGTTGTGGCTCGCATATGGTCGACGCCCGTTTCGTTCCCTTTTGATAAGGAACAATTATTGGCGATAGTCAGTGACGCCCCTCGTAGGACGCCCGCTCAAATATACCGGGTGTCTCGAGTGCTCGGCGTGTACCATCGGACGGGAAACAATGGGCTCTCTTACTCGCCCCTGCTGCCGTCCTGCGGTTCTTTGTGCCAAAAAAGCGGGCTATATGCACCGTTGCACCCGACCTTCCGCGCACCTACAATGCTCAGGGACAACGTTGACTCAGGACCGTACATTAATAGTAGGCAAAATGGACATGTGCTTAGGGCCCGCGTAACAGTGCCGTTACCACATTAAACAACTAAATAAATATATGTCCGCTGGCTTTAATTTATAAAAATTGAAGAACCTATTGCAACAATAATACTTTTATTGCAACGCCATTGTCATATTCGGGTAATACCTTCTGCCAACAAATTGTCCTACTCATTCTTATTTATATAAGAAGGGCCCCGATTTCCATTTGTATGCCCAGGGCCCAAAAAGATTAACTACTGAAGACATGATTTTACGTAATTCTACTAAAATAGTTAATTACGACAATTGTACCTGTACAATTGTACAACCTGTATCCGCATTTATCAGTAGGCAAAATAGCGGCCCGTATAGTGGTGTCATTACTACACTAAATAAATAAATCCGCTGGCCTTAGTTAATAAAAATTCAGAAATATATTACAATAATAACACTTTTATTGCAACGCCATTGTCATGTTTGGGTAGCATCTTTTATCAATATGTTGTCCTATTCATTCTTATTTATATAAGAAGGGTCCCGATGCGTATGCCTACGGCTCAAAGACTTCTAGACGCGGCCCTGCGCCAACTCATTCCTCTTCCCTTCCAGCAGCACCCCTGCGGTGATTTTCTCGGTTTAATTTGTCGCGCGCGAAAAAACGTGCTGCCTGGTCAATGAAATTTTCGAAATTCACGGGATCGCGTGTTGAATTGCTAATCGGTCCAGAACACGGACGATTTTCTCGCCCGTGCATTCCGCGGAAGCAGTTTGAAAGCTATTCTGAATACTTTGCTTCCAACGGAGTAAAAATTTGGACCGTTTATTTTGAAAGTGGTATAAGTCAATTTTTCGAAAAAAGATTGAGAAAAGGACAAATTTCTATACACTTTAATGTGAACTGTTTATTTACAAACAACTTCTTGTGCAATTGTAAATTTGTTTGACGAAAATGAAATTGACGAAAATCGCATTTCCTTCTTATATAAATAACAATGAGTAGGACAATTGGTTGACGAAAGTTATTTCCCAAATATGACAATGGCGTGGCAATACAAATATTATTATTGTAATGTACTTTTCAATTTGTATAAATTAAGGCCAACGGATTTGTTTATTTAATGTAGCGATAGCACCATTATGCGGGCCCTAGGCACGTTCCTACTTTTTCTACTACTAAACATGACCCTGGTAGCCGTAGAAGATTGTAGTTGAAAAAAGTTAAGCGATAAGGACAAGTCGAACGATCACTTAAAATTCCAGGGGCTGTTTTTTCAAAATCCTGCGCCCCGTAATATCCGTACAGCGAATATCGTCGCGTCTGCGCGTAGCCCTACCCCCACTGGAGATCCAAGTACTCGGAGCCAGCGTAGTCGGGCTTCGCTTCAGTATTCCGCCGCGTCTTCTCTCGTGAATGATGTGCTTCCGCTCTCGTGGTAACGAGAGGTACTCTGGCTGCGCGAAGTCTGTGAAAGGACCAAGTCCTGGATGAACGCCGAGGATCAGATCGTCTGGCGATTCATGGCAAGTTTTACATTCGATTTTGCTTTTTACACTTGCCGCTTTCGTCCATATAGGATCACCACTTTTGCTGATCTTTTTGTGACTCTGTCATGGCCCCGGTTATCATGCAGACGTCCATACGCTTCTTATACAGGAATTATATGAGATCCTTAAAAATACAAATGCCAAATGCAATTATCCGCTGTGTACTTTTAAGTTTGTCCCCGAACGTGAATTTGAAAATGGCCCCATCTTTGCATGGGTTTTCGATGGGGTCAAAGCCGCGGCGGAGATTGGCAGCTTTGGGGAACGCGGTTGATTACTGAGCTCGGTTCAGATCGACGACAGATTACGTTCAAATTTGCGCCCCCGCCGTCAGCTGTGCTGATTAATAGCGCGCTGTCGTTCCGAGTTGAGTTTCCAACAATAAGACTCTTTAAAAAAGAAGATGAATGGGAAAAGGATTTTAAAATGTCTGGATCATGAAAAGAATAATTGAATTTTTATAAGTATAATTGTGATCATTCTTTCGAGATATAAGGATATTAAGAAAAATAAGAAGCGGAAACAACAAATTTATTATTTTATAATATTTGACACCAATTACTTCTGTTCCCCGGAAACGTAAAAAAATCTATTGTTTTTCTTTTTCCGAAGGAATTTGCGGAGACATTGTCAACAGTTCAAATCATTATTGTAGCATTGCCTGTCTACAATACATTTTTTTGTGTTTATTAAAAACGTGTCATAGAATACTTTTAGTGCCTGCACAAGAAATAACATTTAGTGACCCAGTCTGTAGAAAGCGATTATACAAAAACAAGAAAAAAAGAAAATAAGAAATATTGAAAAGTTATTCGTTCGAGAAAAATTCATAAATATTTCGTAAACTCAAATACAAATGTAGGACCGAGTTACTTTTTCCTAATTAATGCAGAGGTGTATTAAACGAAGTCGAGAAACAATTAGGTGAAATGTTTGGATAATTGTTGCACCAATGTTAATTAACGAAAGTATACAGAACAACATTCCCATAACTATATTATATTCACCATAATAACACTGAAGACTGCTTCGTTATAAAGTAGTAGGATGCCGAATGCGTTCGTTTCGCAACAAATGCCAATAGTAGGTATTTGTCTATTGGATATTTGTTGCACGCTGTTTGGCAGTTTCTGCATTCCTCTTCCAAAGCTGTTGCAGATTGCCTCGCTTTTTTTAACAACAGAAATGCTCCAGTTTAAAAACTATGGAGCGTACAGTTAACAGGAACGAGTATATCCAATGTTTTTTTTACATTTGTTGTTTAATCACAACCCCAAGTTGTCCAAGAAAAATTTTTTCCTCTCCGGGAAAGGCAAACTTTATGCAAATAATTTGCTACGCTTTGGACGAATTAATACTAAATAATCTAATAAAATAAATGTATAAAAATAATTAGTACTAATTATCGAAGCGAACATGATTAGTTGGTCTGAAATACGTTTGACAAAAGTGAAGCTTCTGCGTTGACAGAAAAGTGAGCAAACTGTATCTGACAACCTAATACAGTATTTATCTGTAATAATCAGCCGACTTCTTTGTTTAAAGTTACCGAATAGGAGCGAGCTTCATTTATAGAATGAGGGGGCATGTCATATTCTATCCTCTAAAGAATAACATTTCACCTCAACCGAACCCTTTATGGTTTGTCACTATCTCGAGCCCCTCGAGTCGTTGACCGTGTTCGCTCTCGTCCCGTTCGAAGACAATGTCAAATCAGTATATTCGAGCGTAATAAACAATTGACCCGCCGGATTAGTATATTTGATCTGTAAGAAACGTTTGAGTCCCAGAGGCTTTTAGAAAAAGAAACAATGCTAAAAGTAAGTAAAAAATTAATCTTGTATTTCTATTATATAGTCAGTATTTACGTGCGTCAGCAAAGTTGAGCGCGCGACTTCCAACAGTCAGTTGTCCATAGCGTTCGGAATGTGCTGGGACTTTTCGACACAAAATCTGAAGAGCGCGATCGCGCTGCTTGGGACTCAAACGGATAAGCAGCTCGAGCGAGTTGCTTGTTTCAAAACATTACAGTAATCCTTAAAACATTAAACCTGTACAAAGTGCAGCGATGCACACTTGTTTGCAGAAACTTTGCGAACTTTCTCGAGAGTAACGCAAACAGTAAGAAAGTGCCGGAGAAATACTTGACACGACATTACACCTTGCGCGCAAAATCACGTAAATTGTAAAGTTTCCGCGAGAAGACTTCTGCCGTTCGAAAGCTTCGGGGAAATATCACGTTCGAAAAGTGTATGCGCGAAAGAAGTTGGCAAGGGTCCTCGAGAATCCAGCGGCGGAGACTTTCCGAATATCGAGCAGCTCCGAATTTGCCCGCGAGGAGACGAAAAGATCAACGAGTTATGGAAAGCGAAATGTGCCAGACGACTTCCGCCGACTTTGGTTACTTGTCTGTATTCTTCGTCCCTTATTAAAATGTGGATAATCGTGTTTCTTGTTTCATGGTTCAACGGTTTTATTTTAAAAACAAATGAAACAGCGGCGGGAGTGATATAGCCCGGTGATATTTTCTAAATTATACCGCGTTTAACATATTCTTTTTGCTGAAACGACGCGTTTGTTTTACAATTTCGTTGGGTATTTGAAACCCATCAGTCAATGTTTGCATGCAATTATAGACCTTTTCAGTATGTAACTGTGATGAAACGGTAAACGAATGAATAACCAAGCAGCGCGTACTTCATCCGTTTTTCAGTTTAATTACATTTACGAAAGTTTGTTCACAATTGGCTGCAGCTTTGCCCAATATTCGCTATTCGACAAGAATTTATTTGTTGTTTTGAAATTCTCCACAAAATAAAAAGAGGCTTTAATCCTCCATACCCCAATTTCTTGCCAAGCTCGAAAGAATTGTAAATTGTTCCTTGTGTGAAAAGAATTATAAAGGAATAAATAATTAGTAATTGAATTTCATAATGGATGATAGGCTACGACGAATACATTGGTCGCAATTGAATGATTCAACTGCTAAATGCTGCAGTAAATTATTCAAAAATATACAGGGTGTCCCATGACTCATGTAAAGCCGGATGTGGGAGATTTCGTAGCGATACTGAACAACTCTTTCAAATGGCAAAATATCGTTTGAGGCCTTGTTTTTGAATTATTAACGAAAAGCACTGACCACTCAGCGTGCGCGCAGAGAACGCGCTCAGAGACGGTATGCTGCGTCGCGCTGGATGGTGACATTCGGCTGGTGCCCCGATTCAAACGCGTCGGTATAGCAGGGAGAAAAAGTTATATCGAATACCGAATGAATGCAATGGAAGACAATGTCGAATTATTCGTTATTCGTAAATAACGAACAAAAACGCTATATCAAGACCTTTGGATCGGGGCACCGACCGAAAATTACCATCCAGCGCGACCCGACATTCCGCCCCTGAGCGCGAGCTCCACGCACGCTCCGAGTGGCCAGTCTTTTTCGTTAATAACTCAAAAACATAGCCTCAAACGGCATTTTGCAAAAGGAAAAATTTGTTCGGTATCACCTCAGGAATCTCCCATATCTGTTTCTTCTAGGAGTTACGGGACACTGTGTAGATACCGAGTATGTGATTTCCAAATTGCATAGTTTTACAGAGGATTAATTACTCACAAGCGAATTATTCTATTCCACATTTTCGATCTTTTCTCGTTAGAAAGATTTACAGAACAATAAACGCGCGAGATGAAAATTGCCAATGATTGAAAAATGTGGAACAATCTGGTTATCTGTCAGAAGGAATCCGTTTCAGTCGGATCTCACGTAAAAACGATGTGTATAGTCCCATCCGTTTCCCCGGGAGACCTTTTTTCCAACTTCCCCCCAGGGCTGAATAAAAATGTTCCATCGAGTGTGTTACTCACCCTTTTTGCTTTTATGCTTTCTAATTGACACGCGTACGCGCAATATTCGCTCGTATAAGCTTTCCATCGTCTTTTTCGTCGTTCCTTTTCGACCGGCCGTGCCTTAATTTTCCCATGGATAGGCGAGGGTTACACCGTTGAAATTGCAGTCCTGTAAAGGCACCGCGCTGGTCCGAGCAAACGAGGAAATGCGTGGAAACACGGCCATGGTCCAGCTTGTTTTCCTAATTTTATTCAACGACCGGTAGCTGGGCTTCTCTGCAACGTTCCATGCGTGTTGCGAAGACTATAAACTTCAGACTCTGTGTTTTGGTAAAGAGAATAACACCTTGCCTTGAAATATTTTGCATCGCGTGCGTAGCACTGGTTTCTGTACCATCTTTCCTTTTTCGTTTTCAATTTTTTCTTCTGTTGACACGCTGTTAATAAATGAACGGTCTATTTTGAAAGTGGTGTAAGTCTACTTTTTAGAAAAAAATCGAGAAAAGGATAAATTTCCATATATTTTAATGTGAACTTTTTACTTATAAACAACTTATTATGTAAATCTAAATTTATTTGTTTGTTTTATTCAATTTGAATTTCGTGGATAAATGAAATTGCAGAGTCGCTTATTTTGAAAGTGGTGTAAGTCCATCCATGATTCTGAAAAAACGTATTGGTTTAGTTAAGTGTCAAAAAGACTATTTATAAAATAAATTTATATAACCCTGTCGTTACGGCAATCCGCTCCGCTGGAGTGACGACACTGAATGCGGCGCCGTTTTCCGTAAAGGCTACTAAGGTGACGTGATCGAAAACTGATTAGTTTATGAGATATTTGAACTTTAATTTAGAAGAATATACCATGTGCAAAACAAAGAAAGACGTGAGACAATACTCAACGAACAGCCTACTGATGAGCTTTGATTAAGTCTCAGTATAAAAAATGCCTTTAACAAACGCAATGAAACGTTTACCCGACACGGATATAGAAAACACTACACTATTTTGTATGTAACAAAACTTGCAATTCTTCAGAAGTGCATACATACATAGCTATTGCTATTGCAACAGATTCTATCTAAAATCTGCATTAGATGCGCGTGCTACTCGTTGAGAAACGTAAATATGCAAAGGAAACATCAGGCGCAGTGGACAGTAAATTTTGACGACAGCTAATTTTTATGTGGTAGATACTGATATTTGCCTTTGTTTGTTACCCAAGATAACTCCTATCTAGATTCAATAATTCGCCGCTATTTTACAACCACATTTCCGCACTAATGGTAGCAATTTATCTTCCGCTGTATTGTACCAATTAGTTACAATTAAAAGTAGCTAAAAGGGCAACTATTTTCATATCAAGCCGTTCGCAGAAGACATTCTGAGATACGAAAAGTTCCAATATATTACGTATATGTAAATTCAAAATGTTCTAAGTAATGATAATAAGCGGCCAACAGTTATTGAAGATTTCTGAGTTTTACAACTACTCACACTCTTGCTAACGGCTCGTTAAAAATCGAACAAAATACAAAAGATGTTAATAAATCGGAGTATATACAAGGTGTATATACAAGCTATCTCATGGAAGTGTTTTAAGAAGCGATTGCTGAGACAATTTCGAACAACTCTTTCCTTTGCCAAGCCCTCCCTCAAAGATTCATAGTCCTACAGTCCCTTTGCTCAGCACATATTCCCCCAGTCCGGTCATTCTTCACATCCACACGTGAAATATTCCCAACTTAATATACCAACATAGTTTCCATAATCAGCCGATCGCCCAGAATTGGATATTTCTTCTGATTTCTAAATCGACGTGTGCATATTGGCCATATCGATATTCATAAGTGCGCTGTCGGTTGTCTTTCGAGGGGCACGATGAAAAGTGTCGAGTGGCGCTTTCGCCTGTGGAAAATCGTATTTCGCCAGTGGTGATTCAGCTACCACTTGGAAAAATGCTTGCCGTTATAAGGCGTTGCTTCTCGGGGAAGACGTTACCAGACGTCCTATAAATACCGCTTTCTCAAAGCGGAAATCTGAACGAAATAACTGAAGTTCGCGACGAAACAGAAAATCGTCATCGAGCAGCGGCGCGTTTACCATCTCCTTTCGTAATGGAAAGAGTAATAAAAAATAATAATCCTGACTGGTAGAAAATTAATTTCACCAATGATAGAAAATTAATTTCATCAATGATAGAAAATTAATTCTTGTGTTTTAGGTAAGTGGGGAAGTTGCGCAAACACTTGCAGAATCTTGTATGAAGCAGCAGGCCCTTTCCATGCTTGAGGTAAGTGAGCAAAAAGAAAAATGCGTTTCGAAAGGAAGTATGCAAGGAATTGGTGCAATTTGAATAACACAATGCGTACTATTTTATAATTTTCATTTCACTACCGAAAAAGAAAACACTATTTTTATCCAATTATCATATTTGCTTGACGTTAATAACAACATAGTAGATTTAATTAAGAATTCAAGCACGCAACTGGAATGAAAAGAAATTATCGCAGCGACGAAGCCAACTGCGCGTATTTAAGAAAACGCAATTTGAAATTTTATTCAAATCTGCAATCCTTTCAGCTGATTTTTCAATCATGCTCCGCGATTAAGAGTGCCGTTACTTTTGAATGAATTCATTAACGAAAACAAAGTTAGGAGACAGCGGTGTTAATGAATATTTAAATATACACATTTTAAGCGCATGATTGCGTGAATCATTTTCAAATCGAAAAAAAGTTATCCACGGGGAAGCTTGTGCGCGTTTTCCTTCATGCTGGTAGCAGAAAAAAAAATGGTATGAATGCGTGAATCGGAGATCGGGCTTCGTTCCGGCGGTTTCGAATTCATCTATTCAGAAAGATGCATAGCTATTTTCAGGACGACGGATCCGCTGCTATTCTGCCGTTTTTTTTTTGCGAAGCTACACATGGCGATATGATTACGAAACGTTGCCACAAATGAGCTATTCGGATGCGATCGATCAGCCGTAACTGACCTAAATACCACGAGTTCCTAATATATCACTTGATACACCGACAATTTCCGGAAATTGTTGCATCTTCTGAGTTCTTAAACTAGTGTGATTGCAAGACTGCCAAAATTGAGGAATGCATTTTTTTTCAATAGAATTAACATTAAAACAGGGAAAGTTAATATACATATATTCGTATGTTAAAAACGAACTGTGCAAAAGTATCTTGGCTATCATGTACACTTTAAAACGGAAAGTCGATAAAGGCTTCGCTGAACGCTAAGCGATCCCGTAGAATCTCTCGCCCAGCGCGGCGACTTCAAACAAAGAAGTGGGGATAGCGATTCGGTTCCTTCGAGCCAGAAGCCAGTCGGTTGTTTTGGAACATTACTGTATTTGCTGAGACATTGTAGTGCGCCATATTAGGCGGTATACCTTATTAGGTACAATGACCCCATAAACAGGAATGGATTTTCCGAAAAGTTTTGAAAGTTTTATTTCTGTTCACGCATGGAAAGCCTTATTACACGTTACAGTCATCAGTTTGCCGAAACTTTGACGAATAATCGAAAGCACCGCGATGGAGCCGGGAGTTTTCAAAGAACGAAAGTCAATCCCGAGGAGGAATTCCATTAAAACTCGTCAGCTATCACCGAAGAGGTCAAAGTTCGAACGCCGCTCGATAATCCTGTAAAGAGTGGGGAAACGAGAATCGGAGGTACGCTTGTGTATCTTCGGGGCTGTCGAGCGGCTACTGAATTTAGACGAACTAATCTGCAAAGAGTTTCGCCGCGAAACCAAAGTAAAGTTGAAGCCCATCGTTTCTTGGGAAAGGGTGGGTCGATATCCACCTTGCTGATCTAGCTTGCAGTGTGAAATGTTCGGCGAATAAGGGACGAAATGAAACCCGACTTTCTTTGGGGTTAAGGGCTAGAGTTTGACACTTTGAGAGTAGTTGCGAGAGTGCCATATTGCCATATAGAGAGACCATGCTGTACACATTTTATTCGGCTGAAGCATCAATTTAATTCGTTCGTTTTTTTTTTATTTCTGTAATCTTTATCGTTCCTTTGTTTTCAATTCTGTTTTACCTAATCTAAGAAAGAAATCTACAAAATCTGGGAAAGTGAAATTCCATACTTTTCGTGTTGTTGCAATACATACTTTTCAACCACGTAAACGTAACACTACGGCGAAAAATTGCAAACCGGAGAAAAAGAACCACGTGGCTCTACAGGCATAAAAATGTTATTCCGCATTGATACGTAGTACAGATAATTGCCTAAATAGCAATCAATTAACCCTTTTAATCAACCGGCTATTTTGATCGGTTCAGCGTTTCGATCATCTTTTTCGATTTAACCGGCGTCGTTTTTCGTTTCGTTTATTGCCAGCTAATTGATTAACGACTTCATATAATGGGCGCAGTGTATGTCTCTGCGATCGCAAATCGATCAAAAAGTTTGCTGCTCTTGATCAGTAATAAAATTGTTCAATCCCGAATATGAGTTTCAAATGCGAGATGTTAATCAAAATTCGTATTGTCTACCAGTACTTAAATGCGTTCGGTAGTCTGTTATCGTTCAGTTGAAGAGGATTGCAATTTTTATGGAAAAGCGTTGAGAGTGAATAAATCTTCGTTCCGTAAAAAATGGAACGAGAATCGAAGTACGAGTGTTATGTGAAAGTTTTGTAGAGCGATATATTACAGTCGACGCTTCATCAATTACTTGGCTCAATCGATCTTACCCTCCTTCTATTTCTCATCGATAAATTGCTATCGTACTGTTATTAATCCTTCCTGGAAACAAGATCTGATAGAGCACACGCACTGATAGGATTCTGTTGATGCAGTCTACTACGAACGTCCATTGATCAAAACATTTCTGTATCGTTCCTGCATTATTAGATATCATGAAAATACATTTAAACGTTCCGCTTGATTAAATGTGCTCTAGAATATTGTATTAAAAGGGAGTATTCTCTCGTTTTTGGACCAGAAATTGATTTTTTTTTACGTATTCGTTTTCTGCGACCTTTTTGGAAGTAACTTGTGGATGATTTCCGAGAGTTTAAAAAATGCGGAAGTTATAGAAGTTTAAATTCGAGTAATTAGGATAGTCTATTTATTCGTGAATAACGAATAAAAATGATATACCGACGCGTTTGGATTGGGGCACCGGCCGAACGTCACCATCCAGCACGACGCGATACTTCTTCCCTGAGCTTGTGCCCTACGCTCGTCCTGATTGGCCAGTGGTTTTCGTTAATGATTAAAAAACGAAGCCTTAACTTAACCAACATTTTGCCAATGGAAAAAGTCGTTCAGAATCGCCTCAGCAATCGCTCTTTAAAACATTTGCATGAAGTAGCGAAACACCCTGTACACTTAACGCTATAAAAAAAAATTAATTGGGCAAATATAAAGTATTTTCTATAGATGAAGCAAAAAGTAAGGTAAACAAAAAAATATAAAATGTTGCAGTACAAAAAGCAATCTAATAACAATCAGTAAACGCAATTTCTAGTGTTTCATAGTTGAAATTGAATACCGTTCAAGCATGAATACTTTTTACGGCGGGTGTAAATCTTCTGTGAGCTGTTCGTCTCTTTCTGCCGTTTCTTCCCACAAAGAAGGTATTACCGGCGGATAGAATGCCCGTCGCGTCTTTCAGAAGCTCTTTCCACGGGGGAGAAATAATTACGAGTGCGCTGTATCGGTGTAGGAAGGAGATATTAACAAACAGACGTGTTTCCGCCCCCCCCCCTCCCCGTTCGTTTTTTATCCTCGATATCCGATCTCGTTTATCGAATAAAGTAACGCTCCTTTTCTTATTTTCCCTGATGCTCGTATTAATCCGTCGTATTTGTTGTTCGCTTAATAAACGCACATCATCGTAACAGATTACATATTATACTAATGTAAGACGTAATTGAACCATTAGAAAATTACTCAACCATGTCTTGTATTATTAATTAACATATTGCCCTATTAAATTGATAAATACTTAAACAAATTCGATTATAATCTTTTTCGGCAGACTTACCAAAAATATATTTACATGGATTCAGTTACACCACAAATTATTCGTCCGCGAACGTTACACAAAGTACAAATTTCATTTGCCCCTCTAGAGCACTTCAAGGCCGATTAAATATCGTTGCGAATCAAATGAAAACGTGCACGGTAAGCAACCCTTAAACAATGCGTCGAATTTAATTCCGTCTATTATTCTAACAACCGAAACCTAGTGCGCAATCGTAGCTTTCGATTCTCACAACGACGTTAAAGCGGAGCGAGTTTTCGTCGCGAAAATTCTACCTACTAACAAGAGTTTAAAACGTCACGCCGCTTTTCCCTTGAATTCCCGGCAAACTCCCGCCCCTTTATCTCTGCCAATTCGTACACGCTCGCGGTAATTCTGTTAAGCGCAATTTTCGCGCTCGACGCGCGCCGTTTCGAGGCCTGTTAATCGTTTTATTAAAACCATTATGTACTATTTAGTCGCTCTTGGTCATTTATGGTAGCTGCTGTAACGAAGGATGCGACGCTGCGGTTCTTCTGCAAATCATGTTTATTTCGCTGCATTGCAAGCGTAAAATTTATGGCTTCCCAAAATTGTATTGTCGCGGAAGTTTCCGTCCTACGTTGTAGAATTTACAAAAGTTAGAAGGGCTTCGTAGGGGAACTAGCAATAATTATCGGCGTGCACAGAACAGACTATAGACTGTCCAGAATAAGAATACACCCGAGTTTGGACGTGTTTTCGACGGTTCTGCGCAGATCTACGTCTGCTTACCGATTTGACACTCGTGATTGCTCAAAACGCTGCCGCTGTCAATGAACGACAAAAGCACTTGAGTGTCGAATTATAGGCACGGGCCCAGAGCGTAGTGTATATACACGGTAATCGTTTTCAGAACGTTGTGCTACAATGTCGCGATGCAAGAATGCATTGCAACAGTCGTGTGAAGTGAAAAATCCCCTAAAACTATAAACGAGGTCAAACAGGGCACATAAGTGTTCTTGCGTGTCTTGTCCACTCTCGAAATGAGTCCCACAAGTTATGATGCCCGCTGTATATAGTGTATTTTAGTGGATGAGGGAATCATCCTCGGCAGCCACGAATATTGGCCCTTAGGTCGCTAGATTCCCCTTTCTTGACGAACATTTGTCATGACCAAGGGAGAATCCATGTCTGCCGGGTTTATTAAGGGTTCAAAGGATGGACATCCACCAATTTATTGCAAATCGTGAATTCATAGATTGTGTAAACTGCAAGCGATGATGTATCCATGATACTTTGTTGGTAACTTAGGACCTGGAGGGAAGTAGGTTCCATTGGTTACAGCGCCATAAGTCTAGCTATTTGAACGCAATCATACAGCCGGATCACACGCATTTTTGTAGTTGGCTGAATTCGTGATATCCAGCAGGCTGAACTTACAGCAAAGATAGGGTGCTCGTATTCCTTAACTCTGTGCAGGCCAAATGCCATATTACCAAAAACGTGTAGTATACAAACTTAAACCATTTTATAGCTGTGCACCATGCACTCTCGAGGATCCGCGAAATGATTGAAGCCAGGAACGGCGAGGTTCCTGGAGTTTTACAGCGTAGCGAGAATGAAGTGCACACGTGTCAGATGACAAGGAGTATGTTCTTGCGGGTAGACGACCTAATTAGTTGAAAGCCTACGTTAGCCGCGGAGCTGTGAAGGGTCGTCTGCCAGTCGAGGGCTTTCAATTTAATTTACTCGTTCGTTATTGCGTGCCTTCGGCAGGCTACGCTGTGGCCAGCCTGTTCCAACCTCGCTCTTTCCAGCTAGGCGACTATCTGCTTTAACGCGGCACCTTCTCGCGACTTCCATGCGCTCGTGTGACCATCAATTTAGACGCCTCTCGTATGCCACTTCACGCCGAGCCTTCAATAGCGGGTCTCCATTAGACCTACGCCTCTCTCGCCTTCCGACGGCTGATTCGATTGCCTTCTACCGAACCTTATGAGGCGCACTATAAGTACATACAAATCGTAAGTTCAATTTGGTAGTTGTGAACTTGTATGTTAGCGATAGCGTATTTTAAGAGGCATCGAAGGCAGATAGCTCGCCTTTCGGACGCCTATGATAGGCTCTTGATCCGCCTAGGGAAACGTAGTTCAGGCATCCGGCGATGGTCAGGCGATTCAATGTGGAGTCACTTGGTCATCAGATGTCACCGGACACATGTTTTAAAAAGTGGCTTGGGGGTGGCAAACAACTCGACGATGCCTTTGCTTATTGTTTCTGAGGTACTGGCCACGAAATCTGTGTTGGACCACACGGTACTTACCCCAGGCCTTTCTTGGAGTCTAGATCGCTTTTTGTAGGATCGAGCTAACGCTTATACAAAACATGTAACATGTACATCTTTTCCACATCGATATACGTATATATTTTTCAATCTTGGTATTATTATTGAGGTGACGATATTTATTGAGAGTTAGCCCAAGGCGGCCATTTACAAAGAGGCCCTCCTTGAAACCAATACTTGCGAAAATTTTACTCTCTCCTTTCAACTTACTTTCTTATGAGAAATTGGCCCCTTAATAGTTATTCGTTAATAATAGAAAACAAAAGACATAATCATGTATTTTATCTGTGATTGTGCGTAACTGGGTCCCGGGCCCAGAGTACATTAGTAAAGGGGAACAAAGTGTGAACAACCACACAACAGTTAATTTTTTTTGCATACTTGAATCAGCGGTCAAAATAATATAATAGTGGTCAAAACCGAGGGTCCGGAACGACTTTGTAACATTTTAACTAGAACATTGAAACATTGTTCAAGGAAACATTGAAGTGGATGCCTGCTTGTTCGCGCAAGCTTTAAGATATAGGATTAATATCATTTTTATATGACTATATTAAAGACTAGACGATTTAAAAGGAGATAATTTTTACCATTGAAGAAAGTGAAAATTTTGGAACGAGGGAAAATATTGTTGTTCTTTTTTAACTGCACTTACATTCTGGGACCTCTTAAAGGGTTTTCGGGGTCTACTTCGAATGGATCGAAGCGCTGTTGCGAAGAAACGGGCACTAGTGAAAACATAATTTGTACATGAGGCAATAGTGTGAACAATCTTTCAATACGTTTTGGCAACTAAGCCTTTCTTGCGTTCATGCTGTCAAATTCTAGATTACATTTACCGACTGATCTGTATTTTCGTCGACGCTGATTGTAACCTAACCTAAATGAATTAAAATTACCATGAACGCCCCTAACGTAAAATCGTTGAACTATTATTGTGTCAAAACAAGTCAAAATACATTTTTCGTTTTACGCATTCAAGAACCATTAAATTGACGCAAATCGCATTTCCGCGATATTGTTCCAGTTCAAGAAAGAATGGTCTGGTGTGATGTCGGTGAAAAAGCTATTAAATCGTGAGATATTTGCAAAATGTCACTTCAGGTGACTTCTGGCAGCCATCTTGCTAGTTTACAACAGCGTCTGTCTCGTGCTTACAGTTTCCTATTTGACATTTTTCTCAACGTACACATATAGTGTTTATTTGAGTTTAAACGGCCCAGACTACCCTGTGGTGAAGTCTACCCGTGGGCGCTGCACCCGCGAAAAATTCATTTATGCAAGTATCGAGACGAAGAACGAGAAACGCGAAAACGATTATCTCTCTCACTCATCGCGTATACGTGAATGATCTTCGTTCCTTGTGTGAACGCACGCACACAGCTCACAGTACAAGTAGTCTGCCCCCTTAATAATTATATAACTAGCCAATGTAGTGCACAGCTGTTCGCAAGGAAATCATTGTATCGTTTTACAGAAGGCTTCGATACAACGCCTATTCAAATGGGGAAAATTGCAAGGTGTCTTAAGAATGTTCTCGAATCACGGAAGAGAGGCGTTCCGTACGCCCGTCTCCACGTAATTCTTGCCTTCCCTTCTGATCGTTAGTCGCGTCTAGATATTTTGCAAGCTCTCGAAAGGGCGGTCGTGTGTGAGGGCAATCACCCTTAAACCTCCCAAGACTGGCGAGACCCCTTTAACGAGTATTACGTTAATTACGGCCGCTGCTATAGAGATCATTAAACTCTTCTATGCCGATGCAAGCCGGTTTCGCGTGACTAACGAATTCTTTTCCTCGGCGTCTCGACTGTCGATCACGCAGCCCTTTCTTTTCAATCGTCTCCTAAATTGAAGAACCCGAATGCAACTGAAAATCCGTTTTTAATCTTGACTTTGCAGATACATGAAACTCTACATATTAAAATTAGATTTTCACATTTTAGCATAAAACATTTGTCATTATAGCGATGTGTTAAATCAAGGGAAAGAAAAACAGCTGAAAAGAATGCTAAGCCAATCGTCGCAACGTGTTTAACACGAAATAAAAGCGAGTCCCTAGAATTGTTAGCACCATTCAGAGGGCCGCCCCTTATAGTTCGCTAAGACACAGCGACGAGTTGACAGACTGATTTAAATAAGCGTGAAAAGGATCAGGACGGAACAGCATTAATTAAAATTCATCGACGTGTGTAGCAGGACTAGACGGCAGTCTTGTTTCAGTGAAATGAGCCAGCCTGGCGCACGCATCCCCCGGCTGACATTTCTAAGGGTTCTACAGGAGTCTCCTTTCCTCGCTGTCCCACCCCCCTCCCCTTTTTTTTCATGTCGCTGGGTGCGGCGACGGTGTTGCATTTCGTGATCAACGAGGAGCACTTTTGGTGCTCGAAGGGGAGACACCGAGAGTACCCTTTCAGTCAGACTGAGTAGACCGCGGTGATATCGTGCTGGACGAGGAAACACCCTCGCCGCGCCGCGACGCTGAAAGTCGACACCTCGTGGAGGCGCGAAGACAGACTTTGCGGGGCTTTTGTAACGAACGAAACTGGGCACCCATGAGATTCGGTGTGATGTGCCACCCCGTTAATTGGGGAAAGTCTTCGACTATCGTGTTTGTGCGTTTTTCCTGATTAAAATGACACCTAACACAATATAATCCGTGCAGGTATATAAATTTTGTTATCCTAAGTAAAAAATGACAACAGCAGTCAAAGCTGGAGATGTCCGCAAGTCGAGCGATCATATAAATAGATCATCGTTGGTAGATAAAAGTGAAATGAATCTACGATCAAATATTCCTTTGCATGTTTCGAGGAAGAACGCGCCTTAGCCGGCTCGCCGCGTAATTCGTTTGAACCGTGCTTTTTAGAGAAGCATTTCCGACGAAACGTTCTTTCGCGGCTTCTATTATCCTCGGTCTTGCTATCTTCAGACAAGGCGTGGACAAATACGCGTTGACCCTTTTCTTCTCTGACTCTTGCCCTC
This sequence comes from Holcopasites calliopsidis, assembly GCA_023838395.1. Lineage (NCBI taxonomy): Eukaryota > Metazoa > Arthropoda > Insecta > Hymenoptera > Apidae > Holcopasites > Holcopasites calliopsidis. The sequence continues at coordinate 5,216,677 of JALHAQ010000008.1, forward strand.
CTTTTAACTCCCGTGCTTTGGCCCCGTTTGTCCGTTTCCCGTACGTACCGTTTTATTTCGTTACCGCGAAATCGATTTTCTGCACGCTCCTTGGCATTTGTGATTTTATCTCCTCGTAGCATCCTTTGCGGGATTCAACGGACAAAATGTATTCAAATTCTCGGTCGCTCTACTTGCTTCTATTTGCCTGCAATTGGCGAAGCGAAACGGGAATGGCAGAGGTTTGGGAATAATTTATTCCAGGATGTTCGGTGCAACGTTTGCGAAACCGTGCTGAGACCGTCAATTATAGATTATCGACTAATTATAATTATATTTCGATCGCTACAAATTTTTAATTATCAGCCGCTGTACGTACGATCTTAATTAAATTCGCGAGCAATTAATAGGCGTGAGCACACGTGGAAGTATTAATTTTCCGCATTGCAATAGTATTGCTAAATTTAAATATATTGGTGTAGTCATTTCGAAAGGAGAAATAAAATGCAATATGCTCTTTTCAGACTCGAGAATACAAATAATTAAATTAGAAAACAGAAGAAGACAGTTTATTTAGCAGAACATATAAAGTAATTGCTGATTACTTCAATTCATATTCTATTATTTGTGCACTTTTTCTTTTTTTTTGTATCTCCCTTATCAGCCATGCTATCTTAAGGATTCAGCAATTAGTAACGCAATATACACGATAACGTTGAAAAGTGTTTCTACGCTATTCTATCAGGAATTGAATCCGTACCCTACCAGCGGAAATACCCTTTGAAACTGTCAGTTCGAAAGAAGGTAGCAATCAAACTTTAATCCCTTCCCAATTAACTTCCTTGATTACATATTCTTCCATTGCTCATTTATCGGTGAAGAGAGGAAACGTTGGCCAATCGCAGGACGCCAAAATTTCATTTCCTTGTTCTTATAATCCAACTATTCCGGCATCATTGTCTTCGGTGGCTTCGTTTCGCTTCTTCGTCTTCCGACGACGTTCGATTATGCCGTTCTCCCAGGAGCTGCAATTCGCTAATTCCCTTACCCTCTGCCCCCCCGCTTGGTACGTTCGTTACTCTGTTCGCTAGACGCTCCACAAAATTCAGTTGCATTTCCTGCGGCGGAAATTACAACGGAATACTTGTTCGTTCGGTTGTTCGATGGGCGTTCACGCATGAAGCGTGAATCGAGCAGATCAGTCTTGCAGAATACATATGTATATTATATACAGGGTGCGTCGTAAATACGTGCCCATATTTTAGAGGCGTATTAAAATAAGTGGAAAGCGTTTTGGGATTGAATATGTGTCCTACACACCTTAGCTTACGAGTTATATGAATGATTAACCCTTGAAATACGACGCCCTCGAAATTAGAAATATCCTCGGTGTACAAAACAGTTGGATAAGGTAGCCAAATATAAGACCCAATACTTTTAATAAAGTTCGATACACGTTTCAAAAGTAAGATATATATAGGGTGTCCTGTAACTCATAGCAAAGCCGGATATGGGAGACTCCTGAGACGATACCGAACAACTTTTTCAAAGGAAAAAGTTATTCAGTATCGCGGCAGAAATTTCCCATATCCGGCACTTTCTATGAATTACGGGACACCCTGCATAATATGAATGAACATTCAACACTACACGCAAGAGCAAGCTCAACCATCGTTAATTTATTAGAATGCCGAATATTGTAAAGAGAAATGGCCCCAACCGGTTTCAGAGGAAGTAAGTTATCAAATTGCTCAAGCGTTGACGTAATAGCTGAAATTTCCACAAATAAATGTCATCAAAGCGTTGGGGGATTTCTAGGATTTCTTCATTTTACCGAGCCCGGTGAAGCAGATTTTCAGGCAATTTACCGAGCCACGGGTATTGTACCGCGATCATTATTACACCCGGTGGACTCGCAAGATCGATACTTTCATCGCGAAAAGCGCATTTGGAGCAGCTGATAGAGATTTACATAAAGCTCAGGCGAGATAATGACGCGGATGGCGTGGAATTTTCAATCCCGCCGGCTGCCTCTCGCGGTAATTGGGAAATTCATTCAATGCGCGTCTTTGCGGAGTTCTGCCAAGTCTCAACTAACTATGTGTCAAATGGGGAAATAGTTGGATTGCTTATTTACATTTCCATCCGCCTATGTCAGACGGCAAGACGAGTTTCCTTTGTTAAAGTGCGGAATAAATCCGATTTGTCTCCAGTTTCAGATGAGCTGGAGGTCATAGTGATTCATAAGGAAACCATTTTTGGAATCCATCAGCATGGATTGAAGTGAATTTTCCATACGCAACGTTAATGAAAAAATGCAAGTAGTGGAGAACTATTTAGAAGCTAGTTTCCATGTGCGATGTTCATAAGCACCGAACAGAGTAAACAGTTTTGTATATTTTACTTTTTTTACACTTTGTTAGCGTTAGCACACAATAATTTTCCCAACAACATTATATATATAGGTCACATTTCGAACAATGTAATAAGTACAGATTTGAATCTCCTGCGATTTGGGAGAATTGGCAAATAAGGTTGAAAACGTAAGGAGAGATTTAGCGACAAACTTTTCCAATCAGCTAAATATTTGTAAATTCTTCACTGGTTTGTTAGAAAGCGAACGGATGCTGTTTCGCAAAATCAGGAACTTCTAATTAAGAGTGCAACTCAATTTTATGAAAGGTTAGAATGTTGCAAAGTCGGACAGAAATATCAGTTTGTAAGGAGCGATACATAATTAATAATAATGTCATTAGTAAATAGTACTGTCATTAATGAATAATAGTGTGATTAATAATTGAAAATAAATTAATACTTTTGGCGAGCATCATTTTATACCATTTCGTGGAAAGCCAAGAGCACCAAAAGCTACAGGGTTGAAAGAGGTGGAGCACACTTCAGAGGATACAACGTAGGAAACACGAAGTAACGGAGATTGGACATCGGAGAGCCATTTCGAAAATAGCGGTCACGTGGACTCACTCAACCTGGGTGTGATGCTTGCCTGTATATCAGACCCTAGCGGTCATCACAACCTTTTTGAGTGAGCGAATGCGACCGTTTTATCCGTCGTGTCGACCATGAAAGAGCAGCTCAAGAGGCGGAATCGGCGGTCAGGTCATTTCGGAATTGTTCAAGAAGCAGTCGGACTGAAGGTGCGAGGAAATATCTTAGCGATTACGAGAACTGGGTTTCCACTTCCCACTAGCAGGAGTCGTCAAGGATGACTGTAGTTGATTTTATACTCTTCCTAGGAATGCCTCTTGACATGAATATCTATGCATATATCTATTCTTAGTGCCTTCCACGCTCACCCACGCAATTACAGTAAAAGTTCGATATGTGTGAGAAGATTGGGATCCAAGTCTAGCACACGGCGTGCAGTGGAAATGATTTCTGATTGGATACGCATGCTGTCAGGGCGTGCCCACAGTTCGGTAGCATTTGTCTATTATATTGAACGTCAATATAGAAAGGGAAAGCAAATAGAAAGGGGTCCGCGGATCGGAGGGTAGATAAGAAACATATCGATGAGAGAACACTAATGCAACGATGAAACTTTTTTGAAATGAAACTTCCACTAACGTAAGGGGCAAAGAGGAACAAGTGGTCGGGATGACTTCTCACATATCGTGCAGATAGTTTCGCGCACATATCGAACTTTTACTGTACATTCTGTCTTTGGAGCCCAGATGCGTATGTACATTAATATCGTCGAATGAAATTTGTTCGTGGAACACTGAAAATTCTGGCATAGAGATCCCCTGCTCCCCGCCGTGTAATTTTACAGATTACTATTTCAATCTTACAGATTGGCAATAACGTGATTGAACAAATGTTGAACGGATAGAATCTAGAAATACTGACAACGCGCCAAAATCTTAGCTCTAATAGAGATGGAGCAAACCGACTTTTGCCGATATTGTTCAGCAAAGAGATTTATCGTGAGCGAAAGATTATGTAATTTCAAGCAGACAAATATCCAAAAATGTCCGCAATACGAAATATGGCCTGTCAATATTCAGAAACAATAAAACAATTAACATTCCATGGATTCCCGAGACGGAAAGGCTCGTGGTAAGTGGTACGCCGAAGAACGGTTTGCGTCAAAAGATCAAGTACTCGAAATAAGTGTCAATTACGTTGCGCAATGCGGCACGATTAAACGTCTCTAAATGTTTTCTAAATCGCAACGCTACGATGCGATGCGGTAAAGTTTAAAGGGATGGTTGAAACGGAACAGCATTAAGCTAAGTTAATACTTCCGTCACGTGACATGTTACGCGTTTTCACGTGTCATTGTAGAACAATAGCAAAACAAAATCGAACATTTTTTATTGCACTGTATAGCCAATCGAAAACTGATCAACTTTTGTTCAAATCCCAAGTACTTGAAAAATCGTGATAAGTGTTACGTACGTGATAAGTGATAAGTGTTACGTAGGAACACCCTGTATATGTTTAATGTTTTCCAAGATATTTAAACAAATACAGTTTGTACCCTTAACTTCGAGAATGATCTCCATCCCTTCAATATGTACGCTTGCATATAAAAAGTATGGGTTTCATATATTTATCAGAACTATTTCTCTTCGAAATTGTATAAAAACCTGTGTCTTCCCGTTCGATGCAATCTGTTATTAATTAAAGGGGTTGAGACGTATCTGTATGACCCCCCCCCACTCTTGGGCTAAGTTATCGTGGCCCAGCTGGTGCCAGCAATGACAGAAAAGGGTCCTCGGAGTGCATATACATAGTGCTGCTGCGGAACGTGATAAAAATGTGAAATAAACCAAATGAACCACACGCTCTGTCACGTGTCATGCTGCCTAATGACACGTGACGTGACGAAGGTCTGAGCGCAGCTTTACCTTCGCCGACACATTTTATTGCGACTCTATTCTAACCACGTTATAGATGAGCGCACGATCGGTCCAGTTGCACTTGTTCCATTTCACAGGATGCGCTCGCGCATAAACCACGTCATTTAACATTATCGCGTGTTTATCGCAGCAACAACGCGTAAACTTGCGCAGCGCGTTGATATATCAGAATAAACAGCGGAAAGAGCCATAGGCTGACAAATTGTTAAACTAGAACATAGATTGTTAAATGTTGCGTACGCGGGTTTGCAACGCAATCCTTAACACAATAGCAATGTGGGAACTTGTTTCAAAATGCAATAAGAAAAACAATGTTCATAGCAACTGGATGAAACTTGTGAAAAATACTTTAGAGGGCAATGGAATCTGGGCGAGCGTCAGAGCACAATTTGCAACAAATGCATGGAATATCAATTAGCCGTTGAAACGAAGTCCGATAGCCGTCGTGAAGTCATCGCCAGTCGTCATTGAATAGAGTGTCGTCAATTGGCTGGATCAATCGGCCTCGAACCCTCGCCTCGCGGTAGCGGACGTACGGCCGCCAATCGGCTCGACTGGAATTGCCAATTTACTCGAACACGTGATACCTAATTTTTCTCCCTACTGAATATACTTCGGCTCATTGCAAAGCGATATTACGGGTTACGCATCCTGAATGTCCCGCGTCGATTTTAAGTCGACACCAATCAGTAGTCCGACGGCAGCCCTTTTTGATAAATTCTTATAAGAATTCATTAACTGCCACACGCACATTATAATGTGTGGCAGTTAATACGAAAACGGGAGACCGTACAGTGTAGCGGAATAATATTTCTTCTTCATAAAATGCATCCACTTACGCTACTTATAACGTTCTATAAGGGTCTTGAATGAAAATAAATCGTTTTTCATAGACAGAAGTCATGACGTATCCGTGTGCTTCAGCCGATATACGATGGGAATCCGGTTAAGCAAACCAACAATTCCGTTCAATTTCTCCTGACTGCATTCAGTTTTCTTGACATCGTGTGTTGGTAAAGGCTTCAAATCTAGCACCTCTCTGGAAACTTAAAAACTAATAGGATTGTGTATCCGTTGAATGATATTAGCGATATTCAAAACAAGTAACTAAAATTATTAACAACAATAGCATAAGGCAAGAAAAACAGCAGATTACATTGACAAACGCGAAAAAAGGCTGCAGAAAGAATGAAAATGGTCAAAACTAAAAGCAGCTTGAACGTCACCTGTGCGAATGTGTTAAACGTTTCCATTAAAAGTAATTGAGCCGACGACAAAACTGTGAAGTAGAATTAAATTGTTGTAGTTGGATTGTACAAATAAAGTAAGAAGGGACTACAAGACGCAGCGATTGCGCGAGTCGATCATTAAAGATCTCGCCCTTATACTTATAGATCCGTGATTAATTAGTCAGTTACTCGAAGGCAGATGGCCACGTATCCCCAAGGGACATCTTTGTGTTGATCTGGTGTAGAGACAAACGCGGCCAATATGATCTCATTGAAGCCTATTATGGACGTGGACAGTGTCCTTCTGTGTGGTCGAATTGGCTTGAACGATGCTCGATCGATGGCATACCGATAAGAACAAGAAGTTAATTGATTCGCATCCAAGGGCAGAACGTCTTTGTCTTCCAGTCGGTTGAATAAATTGGGTCACGATCCCCTTCAGAAGAAAACTTCTGCCTGTAAAAAGAGCGGGATAGCTCATGGACACATACCAGATTCTTCTTCTACTCGACTATCGGTTCCAACTTTGTTTTTCCGTTTCTCCTAGTCAACTTCGGGACGAATTCATTCACCTACATTCTGTTCCTCTTTAAAGGTTATTCAAGGTCATTTACAATTGTTTGAATTCTGTTCTGTGTACGGCCATTTAAAGAAACCAAAGTCACTGCGAGGTCGCGAAAACGCTACCACCTAAAATCTAAACCAAACTAACGGACATCCTAAAGGCGTCCACCTTGAAACACAGCAAATATTATATGAAATATTTTTTTGGAGCTCGCTAGGATAATGGGCTAGGGTAACAAAATTCGCATACCTGCACGAATTAGTGTCGCGCTGCGCTCCCAAACGTGCAACATTAATCCGTGCATTACTGTATAGTCTAAACTATGTCGTGTTCGGTCTCATTTTAATCAGAAAAATCTGGCAAATATGCTAGTGAAAGTTTCATTAAGAAATAGTGAAAAGTCAAAACAATAAAAGTCCAAGAAGTGATCGGCACGTTACGCGAGCGACACATATCGTACAGGAGAAGTGATTTTTCATTGGTAAGCACGTGGCAAAACGCACGCCATTGGATACGCACACAAAGAGAACACAGTCCACGCGGATTTGTTACTGAAATAAGGAAAGTTTCGCATTACTGCATTAAAAAGAAAACGACTGAGTACAAAACAATTTTCACCGCTGGAAACAGTGAATTTATTATAAGGCATTCTTTCTTTAAAAGGCAAAATTTCTTTAAAAGAGTGTATTTAACATCTGGATCTAAGATCCAAACATGTATAGTTTCGTGATAATGATAACGCATTTATTAGGAATTGCCGGCTATTAGTATCTAAAATTAAGTTTTCTTCCTTGCCTTTTTTTTATAAATCAAAAAGCTCAAGTTGCAGCGTTTTCCTAGATTTAGTTTATTTATAAATCAATACACTTCGTCTCCGTACGTTGTACAATCAATACTCGTTCCAAATTTGCTTCGCCGCGGTTGTTGCCACTACTTTCGTTTCCTTGACACGTTCACTTATCTATAGGTAAAAAGAATATATAAATTCCGTGTCTTATTGGCAGCAATTAAACAATCCGGGATTGGCACGAAACTATGCCAAAGGAGCAGCGAGGAGGAAACGAGAGCGTAGTTAGCCGAATTCTTTTCGCTTAGTTCAGGCGGTGGCGAGCTGAAGGACTTTGAAGTGATTTTAAGTTGCGGACGCGTTCCAAACTAGTTGAACGCGATACTCTAAACCACTTTGAGATGTCCGTTGCTGGCAAACGTGCCTTTTCCAATGCCAAAGACCCTTGTCAATGTTTGGACGTCTCCCAGAAGTGAACTGAAATTTTCCGTTTGTCATTCTGTAGATAGATGCGCGCTTGCAATATAGAGTTCGACAGCGGCGTGTGTTTATGATAGTTGCACCCTCTCCGATGTTGCAAACTACTTCTACAACACGTCTATGTGGATAAAAAACATGGTTCCATTGAAATAAGCAAGGGCGCCAAGAAAAAAGCAAGATGGATTGGAAAGACACTATGTTTTACCTGAAATACATTTTTTTCACAACGGACAAATAGTTCAGGGGATCATCGTAGCCATGTTCGGTATTTCTTACACCAAAAGGTTTTACCCTAAAAGAGGTAAAACCTCCCGTAAATAGGTTGTTTGCCGGCGTGCAAGTGCTCTATACGCATTGCGTACAGAGTATTAGCTGTAAAGCTCGAGATAGCTACGTACACGTGTCGTCTTCTGGGTCGCGTTTACCACTGGGCGAAATAGGAGGGGCATGCATAGAGGAGTGTGTCATTGCTGCATGAAATAGACAAATCCGCTGCCTTTTAAATTTAATTGAAAAATTTATAACAGGAATAATACTTTTGTTGCAACGTCATTGTCATATCCGAAGGTCTCTATTGCTGTCACTCATTCTTGTTTGTGCAAGAAGGGCCTCGATTTTCATTGGAATGCCCAGGGCCCAAAAGTTGGACGCGACCCTGATCGCCTTTGCCTTTCTGGCGAAACAATTGCTTTTCCAAACTGTTTAACGACACGTCGACAGAGTGTAGATTCCGCTTTCAATTACGTAGCCGTATATCGACTTGGCCTAACCGTTCGATTGCCTAGACTGCGCGTCGATACGTTATCAAACCACTCCCACCAAGCCAGAATTGGGTTCCGCGTTCACCTATACGTTGACGCGATTATAGGAGAAATTGGATGCAATAATGGATAATGACTGCGCGGCTAACGCCTCGCAGAGAATTTAGAATTTTCCGGGTTGGCCGATAATTCGAATTAGGCGTCGATTGTCATCTTCCTTATTTTTGCATGAGAAACACCCTGCATAATATGTTTTTAGTCTTACGACGAAAACGAAACATCGCGTCGCGTCGTGCTCGTTCCGAACATAGAACTTATCCTGTCAGGGAACCGAGATAAGACACTATGCAAAAAGAGATGATTCTATGAGCTAAAATAAGGCAAGAAAATAGAATAAATATTTCTTGTTTAAGGTTTCGTTTTCGAGAAAATTGAGTTTGGAAATTCATTGAGTGCACGTGTACTAACGAAACTACAACCTGGTACAACCAGAAATTATGGTAGAACCAGAAAAAAGATGATCCTCCAGGCCAAAGTGTGTCGAAAACAAAGAATACAATTTTTTTATATCAAGTTTCGTTCGAAATACTAAGTGGCAGACTCCCTGTACCGTGAGCTGTCTGCGTGCGCTCGCACAAACAACGAAAATCGTACCCGTATACGCAATGAGCGAGAGTGGCAATCGGTTTCGCATTTTTCGTTCTTCCTCGCCATACTTGCATAAACGAATTTTTTAATTTTCGCCCGAAAAAGTCACTTTCCAGACCACTCAGCATTGTTAACACGATTTTTCGGACATTTCCTATGATCTGGCGAAGAACTGTTTCCAACAAAAATTGATCAGCACTATCCTTTCCACAAATTTCAATATAAAAAATTTCCAGGGGTAACTTTTTTAGCATTTAAGAAAAGAATTTGTCTCCTTTGACATTTTTCCCTACCATACAAAAATAAACGAGATATTTGGGATTCTCAAGTTAGGTGGGGCAGTCTATATGTATACTGATCGTCTGAACTCTACGTTACAATCAGTTCTTATGGATATTTCAATTAATAAGAATTTTGGCGACTCCTAATCGATCCTAATTAGTCCCCATTGGATGCGAGGAGAATTAATGAAGCTCACAAAACGTAAAGCCGTGTAATCGTCCGAAATTCATGCTCGCCGCAGCGGCAACAGGAGCAACGGACTATAAAACCATCAGGAGTAACGATAATACGAAGCGTCGCGTCGAGGCAAGTTAGATACAATTTAATGCCTCGTCCTGGAAACGGTCTAAACCGGACCGGGTTATACCGCGGAAATTCCTGGAATTTATAATATTATTCGAGAGAAAATTCCAGATATTCATCGTAGGTATCTATGGCCGGTACTTGTTTTCCATATTGCAACCGAGCACATTCGTGGCGGCTGTTGAAAATGTTGCCAAGACCTGGCATTTATTTCTCGAGGAAATTGTCCCTCGGCGAAATTTCTCTCTTAACCGGCATTCTAACTTGCACACGGCGCGCTTGCTGCGCGAAGCTTGCCGTGAAAAATCACGCTCTGCGACGAAAACAGCTGGAATTATTGGATTGCAGGAAAATCGCCTGGCTGCTTCTTGACTTGTTCTAGTTTCTTCCCCCTTTGCTATTTCTGCTTTGCTCTCCAGAAGCTGCGTCCGATTTTCATGCAAGTGTCTTCACACAAGTGGAATTGCTTCTCTAATTTTTGTTGCGAAATTGCAATTCCTGACACAGCGAGAGATTTCTCTGTAGTAAAGAGAGTTGAACAAATAGCAAATTGCTCGCAAATTGAAACCTACATATTGGCACATACTTTATTTCTTGAATATGTCGGAACCTGGAAATTGATTACAGTTATCATCCAAGTGGGAATGTAAACTAAGAGCTTGTTTGCAATGTCTTGCGCAGTACAGTAATGTTCTCGAGAGAGTCGCTTTTTACGGAACAAGTATACTATTCGGCTTGACTTCGTCTTCGAACGGGACGGAAACGAACGCGGTCAACGAGAGAGGGGCTCGAGATAGCGACAAACCGTAAAGGCTTCCGCCGAGATGAAATGTTATACTTTAGAACAGGCGTTGGCAAACTTTTTTTTGGAAAGGGCCAGATTGTAAAAATTTTCGGCACCGCCGGGCCCGTTTCTTAAATTCGAAGATATTTGCATGGTGCAATTCTACTCCATAGATCAACAAGAAAAGGATTTAATATTTTTTTATTAGGAAGCGATATTTTCACATAATATTTATACACAATTTATTTACTTTGCGGGCTGGATTGAAAACAGACGGCGGGTCGAGTTTGGCCCACAGGCCGCTGTTTGCCGACACCTGCTTTAGAGGATAGAGTATAACAAGCCCTCTCGTTTTAACACTAAGCGATTCCGGAGCATATTCTACTAAAAAAACGTCACTGTTCACTCGACCGTAAAGATTTACGATTTCACGCCTTACTCTCTCGTTTTGGAATCTCCTGCTGAGCGCAGTGACTTCAAACAAAGAAATGGGGATAGCGATTCGGTTCTTTCGAGGCAGAAGCCAGTCGCTTCTTATGGAACATTTCTGTCCTCCAAGAAAAAGAGATCGGCAAACCAGATACATTCCAAACTATGTCGTGTTTACACGATAAATTAAATACACTAGTGAAACTTTCATTAACAAAAAGTCAAAAATAAATCTCATCGTTGAATTAGTATTGTCTCACACATACGCACTGACTCAGCTTGGCAGATGTTATGTGCTTTATCTACTACTGCAGGTCTGAGAATCGTAGGGTAGATAAGAAACATATAGATGAGAGAATAATAATGCAAGCATGAAACTTGCTCTATTTCAGTAACATTTCAATAAGGGAATAAAAAGATCTGCACGCTATGTGCACGTCAGAAGACAGTGCGGGCTGCCTCCTCTTTGTGTGCGTATTCCTACGCGTGTATCGAATCACGCGCGTTTTGCCACGTGCGTATCAATAAAAAATCATTTCCACTGTACGCTATGTGTTAGACTTTGGTCCCGACCTCCGCGCACATATCGAACATTTACTGCAGCAAGTCAATTGAGTAAGAGCAGCTGCCGTCGAGGAATCGAATCAGAATCATTAGACGAATTCGTTAAATGATCGCAAGAATCACCGTACAAGATAGGGACAGCGTCGCAGCGCGACGCCTCTTAGGGCGCCTCAGGAAATTCGAACGGCGCCGTGATTTCCCGCTTTCGTAGCTGAAGCCCCAAGGCGCTCGTCTGGTTAATTAGGGCTCGTCAATTACCTGGCGACACGTGCATCAACATAGGCTCCACGCATTCCAATATATTCTCAGCCAACGTTCACAGTCAATTCTGTAAAACACACTTAAGGTAGACTTAAGTGATTAACTAGCACGAAAATGCTTATCTTTCAAGATTAGTCGAAACGGTAGTATTACTTAACATCACTTAACAATTGAAACTTTAAAGAATTTAAGTAAATTAACTAAATTAAGTATTAACTTGAATTCTTTTTAATTTGTTTTAAATGTTAACTTAGATTCTTTAAATTTTCAATTGTTAAGTAAAGGGAAGCATGTTCCTTCAATTCCCTAGAGAAAGGAGGATCAGTAACACGAGAATCAAATTGCTGAGGAAAGGAGAAAAACGTATAATTAATCGAAAGACGATAGAAGAAACCGGATATGGTTGTCAGATTTGTTTACTCTGATTTTTCTACAAGTTATACCTACCAGGAAATTCCAGGATGCATTTCTATCCCCAAACCTATTAAATTCTTAGGGCAAGGTGTAGATCAGTTGCTAAAATGAGGACAAAGTTATTGCAAAATACATAAAAAGCTTCATCAGTAGTTACATTTACTTGTGTGTGCTTATTCTTTGTAAATTTCCAAGGAGCTATGTGACGACGTTCAAAATAAACCAACACATGCGCATAAACGCATCTCTGTGTAGCGTAAAGCAATCGGCAAAGCGAAGCAGCAACAAATTCATGCGGGCGAGTGAAAAATGTCACCTCGACGCGGGAAAAAATAAAACTCGATGAATCTCTGTCTTTGGAGGACAACTGCAGCAGATGAAAAACTGGGCGGCTGGATTCTGTAAAAAAAATCAAGGAGAAGGTCAGAAAAGCGGAAGGTGCATAATGTGAAGTGACGCGTGAGCTTGGCACGCGGCGAGGAAGCAGCTTGGCGTCTTCCCGTTTCAGCCCGTACGCCTCCCATCTGTCTCACCGCGTCTCCGGTTGCACGTTCTTTATTCAAGAGTCTCGATGGCGTTCACCCTTTGGTATCTTTTGTTTGGATGCCCTTGCCCTTGCCCAGGCGCGCCCTCCGGCAGCGTCTCTGCGAGAGAACCCTCAGGGGAAGTGGCTGCACCACCCTCTCGACGCGCGGCGCATCGGCGTGCGTGCATACAGATGGAACGTCTTGCATTTCCACGAGTGCGTTCAAGGGTGCAGCTTGTGGCGACGAGGGGGAGCCAGAGCCTCTCACTTGGCCGAAAAGCAGACGGTGACCTGACGAAGAGAGACGGGGAGGGATGTTATTGTAAAGCGATGACATGGCAGCTTTTTGATAAACGAGGAACCCCGAGGATGCTCCTTTGCGTTTCCATTTTCGAACTTCACCTTTCTTTTACTGCACTTTGACGTATTCGAGAGTCGGCCGCTTAACCCTTGGGGATATGCGAGGAATCGCTGGGTCCTCGATGAGCAGCTCCTTTCTAGTCAAGGGGATAGGAAGTGTGCGCCGAACGTTAAAGATGCTGCCTTAATCGTGCGGCTGAATGTATGCAATAAATGTGCATTTTTAACAAATTTCAACTTTTCAAACGTCAGCTGTCTTCGTTAATCTTTGGGGTGGTTGCACACAGTGCGAGGCAATCTAAGCAGAGAGATAGACTCCAAAACAGACGCGACAGAGGCTTCTTGTTCATAACCTGATACTGCCTCGCCATGAGGATAGCTGTTGGTTTTAGCCGAGATCACAAGCCCCTAGCAACAAGATACTTAAGGTCCTATACAGAAATGAGCCAGGCGATAGGGAGAGGCTTCGATTGAGGCAACCTTGCCTTGGTTATGTCGCGAGCTGAACTGCCAGCCTCATACTGAGCGTATTATCCCCCCTTAAGTGGCCCATACACGATGAGTAGTTAGTAATTTGCCATTTCTTTTTTCATGCAAAGTATTCGATCCTGTCTATAAGTATCCATACACTTGCAGGAACTTCCTGATATCGTTTAAACATCTTACGAATGTAGTTGGGGATTTATTATGTGGTCCTACAAAGTTGATATTGGCCCTGGGCCATATAAGTAATAAACCATTGAGGTCCCACCTAAACACACACAACCTTTCATCCTTGGGGTTCCATGGAAATATACGAACCTTAGTCATCCGTAGTTCAAGTATCTCGCAGAGCTTGCCCTTTCCATCCCTATTCCACCATTCAGGAGTATTGTATCCTATTTTATAGAAAATTTTCTATGTTCTTGACTGTTACTTAGTTGTAATAATTCCCAGGCAGAAGTAGACAATTACCCACTGACTGTCGCTTCCTAATCCAGTGGATTTTTGACACGTACTGGGAAGAGTCAGGCACTTGGATTGCACGTGGCCCCCAGGAACGTCTAATTTCTGCGATCATCAATTACCTTTCGGGCCCAGATTTCTAATTGTCGCGTCTGATAACAGATTTCTTTTCCGACGAAGGCTGCACGGTTACTAACATCAGTCCATCCGTTCTCCCACTACCAGTGGAGTTTGCTCTTCTTTCATCGCAAGAACAGCATAAAGACGGTAGAGTCAAATAAGTATAGGGGGGATAGGTCTTCAGGGACCAGCGTAGGTCCGTTGCGACGCGTCCGCGGACGTGTCTCGGGACAAGTCTCCTCGTGTACGAGCCGCTTTAGAGACGTAGCGTGGTTATCAGTATTCTGTCTGCTTTACACGAGCTTGCTGTAAACATTCGGTTTAAGTCGATATCGGTCATTGCGGTGGTCGGTCCAAAGTTCTTGTCGGTGGAGTCCAGTGCCAGCGAGGTCTGGTGTCGGTGACATTTGGTGGCAGTTAATTGTCGGCGATTCCCATGGGGCCCCTCGTTCTTCACTCACCCCTGAATAATCTATCGATGAAAATGTGCAATGGAAACGTGAATACGAGGCAATGTGAATTCACGGACGTGTTTCGAGACTAGTTTGATCGTACACGGGGCACATTAGAGGACTGACAAAGCTCCTTTGGGGCTTTATACAAGTCCTCGAACTCCTAACAACATGTGCGTCGTTTACGTGCATCAATTTTTAGAAAGTGAAACTTACTATTTTTATGAAAAAATTCCGGTCCTCTAAAGGTTAATAAATTACAGAGCGATAGTTTTTTACAGACCTTCTTATTCATACAACTGACAATTTTTCTTTTAATTTCAGGTAAGTTACCAATTCCTGGCGAAGGGAACCTATCATAAAGCAATCGGCCTTTCCTCGTAGCAAGGAGTGCACGTCCAAGTACATTCCCAGGGGTTTAGTAGGCAAATATTATCTCAGTAAGGTAAGATGGCAGTGAATTGAAACTAACGGCACATTTACTTCGAATGGAGGTTCCATTATCACGAAATGAATCGAGTCATCGTTTTTTTCCCCCGTGGTCGTCACGGGCTTTGAGTCTCCAGCCATTTCCCGGCCGCTTTTGCAGCCACACGTTCCCGATAGCAGTAACTAAAGCCATTGCTGACTTTTAATATGTTCCTCTAATGGTCCTTTCACGGGCGCTTAATCCGATTTCGCGTTTTTTACGCGACACTCGAGTCTCACCTATGCGCTCTCGAACGGTTAATTGCGCTAATTGAACGAGATTCCATCGGACTGCTGTACGTCGTTTTTAACCCCTCCGCCACGTAACTTCCGCGTTACAAAACCGATTAAAAGTGTTCCTTCTATCGAGAACTCTGGTAAAAATGGGCCAGCACAAGGATGGTCCGCACGTCTCGAATCGATTTTCAACGCCGCACAGTGGGGCGACCGTATAGTGATGTTCGACATTGGGGAGAAAAATAGAAGTTGAAATTTTAGAATTTGAGTGTTTTCACGAAACTATGAACCTTTCTCTATTATGCTCTGCAGTATTTTTGCATTTTGCAGCATTATTTGTCCCATGGTATCCAATATTAAATATTATGGTAAAAGTTTATCTCTTTTATTTTGCATGCTAATGCCTTTATTTTGCGACTTTACCTGAAAAACGTGTTGCAACACATAATGGTCCTTTTCTACTAATTCCAAAATGAGCAGAAAAGAATGTTAATTGGACAGCGGCAATTTGTTACAATTTTGTTACAGTTTCGTGATTACATACGCGAATTCTTAAATTTGAACTTTTATGTTTTCCCCAATGTCCAACACTACTATACGGTCGACCCACTGTGCGCCGACGCGTCGCGACGCCCTTTCATGAAAAGTGCTGAACGAACTGCATTAATGAATGCATTTTTTGGTATTGTTTCTGTTTAGCATCAGATTGAAAATACGTTATTCATACTTTCAACCTACATACTTTCTTGTAATAATGGCTTCGGCATATTCCCGCTAAATGAACAAAATAATACATATGAAAATGAAGGAAAGCGAAAAATTCAATTATCGAGCTGTCTGCTGTTCCGACAACGCGTTTCTGCATTTTCCGCGCACACTGGGAACTTCACTCGGATGTTATTTTTCCGTCTTTGCGAACAAAATAATAAGCCTCTGCGATTTTTCTCCGACACGCTGATCAATTGAATTAAAAATTGGTGACGCGCATTCTGCGTGGGAAAACTTGCTCGCAGTTACTTTCGCAATCGTTCAGCAAGTCTCGATAATCGTTAATTTCGCACGTTTGTTGCTTTCTTCGATGAAACTCCGGCGAACGAACGCGCTTCGCTGCGCGGCGTCGTTAAATTAATTATTCGCCCATGGAATTTAATAGTCAAAGTTTCCGAACGAGCATTGTTCCGGCGGGAAAATCGATTTCCGTAATCCTTTCGTACTTCCCACACTTATTTATATAATCCAATTTCGTCGAAGCCGGCGAACGAGAAGCGATGCTCTGTCGTCCAACCGCTTTTAAGCTCTAATGCAAATTGAAAAGAAAAAGGAAAAGGAAAATGATGAGTGCATCTCAACTTTACTACTTAAGCTCGCGATTAAAGGCTCGCTCTTGCCACAGCTTCGCAAATGTGTGATGTCAGCGGTTTCAATTCATTCTCAAGCCGCGCTATTAACTGGGAGCGAAAGATGCAATTCCGGGAAGAGCTGAAAACCAGTGGTCGATTTGGTCTAAAACTCAGCCAAGTTTTATAAATATTTGCGAGGATTTAAAGAATACAGTAAAAGTTCGATATGTAATGGTTTTTGATTGTATTTTTTCGATCGTCAAAAAGGAAAACAACAAATAGAAAGGGGTCCGCGCTTCGGTGGCCCGATAAGAAACATATCGGCGAGAGAACACTAATACAACGATGAAACTTTTTTGGAAAGAAACCTTCACTGACGTATTTGTGTGTCTTTTATGATTAAAATGACATCAAACACGATATAGTTTGTAACACATTTGGTCGTTTTGTAATCTAAGATTGGTGCGGCCAACATAGTTCGGAACATAGAGTAATGCACGGATAAACGTCGCCGGTTTGGGATCAGAGCGCGAGACCAATCCGTGTAGGTATACGAATTTTTTTATCCTAAGTAAGAAACGACAACATCAGTCAAAGCTAGAGAGGTCCGCGAGTCGGGCGATCATACGGTGCTCGGAAGCACTTTGGTGCAAATAACGCTCGACATTCAAGCGTGCAGAATTCGCGACATTCATTCGTGCATCACTGTAAATATCTATGCCATGTTTAGTCTCATTTGAAAAAAGAAAAACCTGACAAATGCGCTAATAAAAGTTTCCTTAAGAAAAAGTCAAAAGTCAAAATAGTAAAAGTCCGAAAAAGTGATCTGCATGTTGTGCAAGCAACGCATATCGTACAGGAGAAGTAATTTTTCATTGGTACGCACGTGGCAAAACGCACGCGATTGGATGCACGCGTAGGAATACGCACACAAAGAGGAGCAAGCCGCGACATACAGAAAGTTTCATCCTTGCATTAGTATTCTCTCACCTATATGTTACTTATCTACTCTACGATTCTCGGACTTGCAGTAGTAGATAAAGTACGTAACATCTACCAGGCTGAATCAGTGTGTATATGTGCGACAATACTAATTCAACGATGAGATTTATTTTTGACTTTTTGTTAATGAAAGTTTCACTAGCGTATTTAATTTATCGTGTAAACACGACATAGTTTGGAATGTATCTGGTTTGCCGATCTCTTTTTCTTGGAGACCAAGGGGCAAAGAGGAAAAAATGGGATGACTCCTTCTCGCGTATCGTGCAGATCGTTTCGCGAACATATCGAACTTTTACTATAATTGCTTTACGCCTGTTTTACTTTTACAATTAAAAAAAAAACAATTTTTATGTCGACATAAAGATGAATAATATTGATTAATGTGTAGATACTATTGAGTCAACATATGGTAATGAGAAATGTAGTTTCTTGGTTTTCGAAATACGCTGACATAACCATTGCATCGGCAGTTTATTCAATTTTTGTATCAACTCGATAGAAAAATAACGCATCTTCATTGAAGCGCGATCTGTTTGGATAAACAAAAGCGCGATCCAAGTTTTAAGAGATGAAAATAATGTGAAATCGAAGTGTGCAATTGCGGTTGAAGATTTTATTTTTGCAGGAGAGGGAAAACAGGCGCCGCAATTTATTCGTTTAGGCGACGTATTTGTTCTCCCGACTTTTCTATCGCGCTTTTCTTCCTTTCAACTGAACTTGTTTATTTCCTCGAGAAAAACATGTATCAGTACTCGAGACCCGGTAACTTTGAAACACGGCCGACTTCGCTTCCGTCTTGGGAACTTGCAACATTTTTCTTTAGGAGAAGCGTAGTGTTCTTGGCAGAAATTGGTCTTGTGATAAGATCAACCATCGTATAATTCATCTTAGTTTGTAAGGATAGTCTGATATTGGAACATTCTACGTTTAAAAATGCTCGTCATCCCAATATAAAATAGCAGTTTTTTATCTCATGGCATACGCAAATTAGTTAATTAAATTCTGTGGCACAGTAGAAAAGAACATACACGATGACCCAACCTTTCTTTCGCGAAACTTTACCAGCATATTCTGTAAGTAAAAATACGGAAGAAATGTTGTATAAGCATGGGCTCTTAAATATTCTATTAAAAAGATATATTAGGTTGGTAAATATGAAATGTCGTTTTCACAAATGAAACTTTAACTGCACGTGCTATCGTCGAATCATCACATACTTGATCAAAGTACGGCAATGTTCCGAAACAGCCGTCTCGCTCGTGGTCGGCAAGTCGTTTGTTGCAGAACAAGGTATGTATATAAATGGTTCTTTCGGCTGACCACCAAACCCCGGAGAAACAACATTTAATATGCGCGGACCTGATAAAATAGTAGGGAAATGTGGTAATGATAACATTGCAGAAATTCATTGTTTCGTCATGTCAGTTTCGAACGCCAATACCTGAAACGCATGCGATTCTAATATTTGTACCAGCGCTATAAAGGTTTGTCCTAAATCACGAAAGTATTGTCAATTGTTCCTCTGCAGAAAAATTAATCTGCGTTTTCGCGAGATCCGATCGGAGCTTCGGTACGCAACGACCTGTCATTCGCTGGGTTCATCAGTTTGCGCATCGATCACTCTATCTACTTGGCCATCCATTCCATTTATCTAGGCGATTGTCTGTCCATCACTCTCGATCAATTTATCATTTGTTTCGTCAACTGCTGCATCGAGGAGGGACCCGATTGCCTACTATCCCATCTACTTCACAACCATCTTCCTGTGTTAGGTAATGGAGTTCAAAATTCTTTGCGGAATTCGCACACTTCCTTAAAGGATGTGAATTACAATCTCGTGACTGAGCGCGCGCGCTCTGATTGATAAACGTTTTTCGTTGATAATTAAAAAACGAAGCCGTAACCAACATTTTGTCAAAAGAAAAAGTTGTTCAGAATCGCCTCAGTGGTCGCTCCTTGAAATACTTGCATGAGGTAGCGCAACGCTCTGTATGTGAAAAATCATAGATGAACATAACCGCATTTTGGTTAAAAATTGGGTCTTCATCGTGGTGAAGATTATTATCAGGCGATGTCCGCTTTTCGGCCAGTTAAACTGTTCGAAACGCGGTGACATCGATTCAACCTCCACCGCGGTCATCGGGCACGCATTTCAGCATGAACGAGCCAGATTTCGTAAACCGAGTTCTGGCTCTACGTGGAAACTGACCAAATCGGTCAGTTAGCAAGCTTCGATCGGGCTTTCCGGAAACTCTGCTGGGAAATTCCAATTGGCGAAAGACGGATTTATGGTCGATGCGCGCCACTAAATTTGCCTTTCCCTTGAGTTTTACAAACAAAGGGGACCAGAGCGTGCGTCTCTCACTCTCCTCATTGGTCAGTGTTTTTCTTTAATAATTCAGAAACCAAGGTTTAACCAACATTTTGGCAAAGAAAAATTGTCTTGGTTATGGATCCGTGAAATATGTGCATGCGGTAGCGAAACGCCCTATATTAGTGCCAGAAGAATTTCGTATCTACTTACACCCTTCAAATTCTCTGCAATCCTCACTGTATGTGCTACCTGCGATGTAGAATCGATGTCTTCATACAAAATTTTCTGATTGGTTGAAATGTTGAAGTACTACCTTTGGCAATGCTGCAGGCATGTGGTTGATTTACGATAGTGTCCCAAGTAGGGTCGAAACGTACGATCTTATTCGTAAGAAAACAGAATTTACTAAACTTTTTTATTACTCTAGAACTTGTGTTCCACCGATATGTCTCTGACTATCGATTCCTAAAGATTACCGAAATGATAAAATATTACTTGGAGTGTAGACTTTATTTAGCAAGATTTTTCTTTAATTATAACCGAAAATAATATTAAAGAAACTTTTAACTGTATGAATTGTGATTAAACAAATGAATACACAAAGGAATAATATCAGTCGAGTACAAAAATAAATATGCAAGTGAATAAAGTGCTGAAGTAAGATCAATTTTAAGATATTTAGAATTACCTACATAGTTGGAATAACTGTACTTACTCGTGAATAATCAGTTACAATAACTGTCGATAATAGTAATAATTCGACTTGATACCAGCTCATAATCCTGCTCGACTGCCTTCAATAACTGGGACGGTACGTAATCCCTCGGTTCATTCATACTTTTACTTATACAATCGGTCCTTATAGGTTGTGTTCGATCAGCTACAATCAAGTTTCAGCGAAACTGGAAAGGAAATAAAAAGAGGAGGAGCGTGCACGTGGCACGAACGTGTCCGAATTTTCCGATACCAGTCGAGCAAGCATCGAAAGATTAATTCGTGGGGTCAGGAAAATACCGTCGACGGAATCATCGATCGACCCAGCCAGTGGGGAGAATACCCCGACTGGATTTTTCGTGGATTTATTTACCCCTGACAATAGATACGCCGAGGAAGCCAGCTCCGGAAGCGATATTTCGTCGCTGTTCCCGTTCGCAGAACGATACCTCTCATACAAAACGACAAGACACTACGCTCCGTCGAAAATAATGAGTAAATAGTGAATAATGGTTCGAATAATCTTTAGTAGCTTTCCTTCAGTATTTACGTTAGGTCACATGCGTCTTTTCGCAATAAATAAAGCACGTATGTACTTAGGAGATCCCATTTAGCTGGGCCATCTTGTAGATTTCGAGTATGTTCTTTCCTTTTTTTATATAAATGAATATTTAACGTGGCCTGCTACTTCTCTGACCAATTGTACGCGAAGGATACTTTTGCGTAGTCCTTACAAGTTCATTCGGTCCTTTTAGGCTACGTCACCAAAGACGGGGGCGGGGTTGATCTATGCCTTCATCGCTAATATCTCCCCCAGCTCTGGCTTCAATCCAATTGAGGCATTTAAGCTTGAACTTTCTGTGTTAAAAGAAAAACAAGGGGTAAGGAACGAAGAGCGAAGGGCCACCTAAACGATATATAGAATTTCCTCCTGAATGGTCTCGAACAGTCAATTGATTTTGGACGGACCTACTTGCTTCCAGTTTTCCAAATGGCGGCTTAAGGTAGATTGCGACGTACTTAGTTTCTCTGCCAACATCCCGCCCCGTTGTCTGACGTCAGTTGCGTTCCATTAGTGCCTTTAAAATGTCAGCATCGTCGTCGAAGTTCGAAAGCAACTTAAGCTTGGTTAAAGTTTCTCTGATAACTTTAAAACTAAACTTGGCCAATCGATTTCACACTGCGTTGTGCCTGTTAGATGGCCTCTTCAGTTCAAACCGCAACGCTGTTTCCTTTGGATCACTGGATTTTATGTAAAAATGTTGTACATTAAACCTTCTTTATACACACTTTTTGCTAGAGAATTATGCTTTTATGATTATCAAAGCAGTCCTCACTTCTTTAAAGAAATTATGTGAGACAAAAACCTTTACTGATCCCTACAATAAAAGAGAAGTGAGAAAGTAAATCAGGCCTTCCCGTCACCCGATATATTAATTTTCATTTTAGTAATGCAGTAATGCGAGAAATATTATCTGTAACGTTGCCGCGTAATAGACTGTAAGAGAATGCGCCCTCATGAGCCAATGTGCTAATTAATTCTACATGCCACCCCATTCGCGATTCGTGACCGGCATCCGCTTACCCGTTCATTATGGAGCCAGCGTAAACATAGACGAGAAGTTCTGCCGTGAAAAAGCATCGCGTGTTCGTTAACTCCCTCGCAAACATCGTGGACGAAGTTTTCAAAAGGTAGCGGAGGACTATAGAGGAGTTTGAGCAACGGAGGCTAATCTAACCCTAACCTAACGCGTTGCACCGGCGTCTTTCCATATTGGTGTTATTAACTTTTACGGTACGGACTACACTTGCGATACGAGTCTGTATTTTAATTGCGCTAATACTCCTTGCTACTTTATCCGCCTACTTTATCCGAATTTGCTGTTATCATTTGCTTCAACTCCGTGACAGTCGTTGCAGTTGTAACAAACGCAAAGAAAATTTAAACTTCCAACTCGTAACGAAAGATTTCATTCGAACGTAGACTTGGCTTTTATTACAACGGTTGTCGATCGTGTAGCAATACTTTTCTGGACTGAACTAAGCCAATCGAAGGATGTTCGGTGGGTTTTTAAAGTTTGCAGAATGGTGGAATAGGGATGGTATAGGGTAAGCTCCACGAGATACTTGAACTACGGATGGACTAAGGTTCGTATATTTCCATGGAACCCCAAGCATGAAAGGTTGTGTGTGTTTAGGTGGGATCTCAATGGTTTATTACTTATATGGCCCAGAGCCAATATCAACTTTGTAGGACCACATAATAAATCCCCAACTACATTCGTAAGATGTTTAAACGATATCAGGAAGTTCCTGCAAGTGTATGGATACTTATAGACACTTTCGAATACTTTGCATGACAAAAGAAATGGCAAATTACTAACTAAACAAGATTATATTAGCATGAACTTCCCGGGGAGATCGGAAGATGGTAGTTTGTGTGTCGCGTAAATTGCGTATAATGGATCATCTGTATGCACGATGAACGTGGCCTTTGTCAAGAGCAGGCTTTGTCGAAAGCAGGGTTCGGCGCTGGCAGTGCTCGGTATTCTGGTCCGTGGCTGTCACGGACCGGTTCACTCGATCCTGCAGGATTGCGCGAGTGTCGAAACTCCTCGTTGACACCGAAGCGAGACGGAGCGAAGGCACAGAGCGTTGAATGCCACTCGGTTACGGGATGGCTCTCTATAATCTGTCGATCACACGAGTTCCAGGCTAAAGCTTCGAGAGCTTTTTAGCTGCAACTCGAGTGATTGGATTCGCGATCGAGAGAACATGAATGGCAAAAGGGAGACGGCTACCGAGAGCTGGAGGGAAAATTTTCATCCGACAGAGTACCGCCTCTACGCGCTCGTGAAATCATCTAAATGAAATAAGACAAATTTTACGAAACTGCCAAGCAAAGTTGGGCATTGTTCGAATAAGTTTCCGAATGAATTTCGACGAATAAATTCTTATTCGAATAATCCGCGAATTAAAAGTTGGATTGAAAGGAAATTGGTCGGCAATAACGAATAATTTTGTGTCGTCGGTAGTTGGCGGGCGTCACATTTATTCGTGGTTTAGTCGAATAAAAGATCGAATAAAATCGTATTCGATTAAATGGGTTTGAATAACAGCCGATATTTATTCGTGACTAACGAATAAATTCTCGCCAAATAAAATTGTTATTTGTTATTTAAAACTAAATGTGGCGTTGTCATTCGTTATTCTTTATTCGTCATTCAGAATAAAATTTGCCCAACTCTGCTGTCGAGGCGGTAAAACAATCCGGTTCGACGGTGTCAGTCAGTTATGAGAATTCGCTTTACGATTAGGACTGATATCGATTTCGACACGCATTCGGCTTTAATAGCGTTCACTCTAGAACTCTTCGGTTGTAAATCTCTCCTACACAAGAATACTAACTTGCATTAAACGTTCTTCACGCGACGCAGTAAGAATTCTTCGGAACTTACTTTCATTTGTAACTGAAATTATAGTTTGACCGAAAACTTTTAACAGCCATTGTATGTACATATGCGAGCAAAGCTGAAACGTTTAGCCAATACGCCGTAGGAACTGTACGAAGAATTTCACAATGTGTTATCTGCGCATTGTAATGGCAACTCGATACTGTTTGAACAAACAGTTTAGAAATTCGACTAAAAAAGCACTGCGTAGCAAGATTAATGTGGTTACGAACGCTGATTGTGAATAAGGAGATAAATGCGTTTATAAGTATGAATATCAAAGATATGAACGCACTCGACTACGTTACAAACCTCCTACTATTCGCGTCCAAAGTTAAGTCTCCTGTAAGGAATACGGCTCTGATTAGTCAGATTCCATTGCAGCCGAGTTCGAACCGATTAGATATGGGCTTCTTTACGAAAAAAAAACGGTACTAGGCACGATATCATTTTGAACTAAAATGTAAATGTCGGTAAAACAACCGTTCCTTCCAACTCGAGGCCCCATCGTTCTTAGACTTTGGTCGAAGCTTGAAACAATTCGCAACATTTCTAAAACAAAAGTACAGGAGCTGCGGATTGAAATATAGTAAATGTTCAATGAGCAAATGTTATTAGTGCGAAAACCGCACAAGCTTATCGGACAACTAATAGCAGCGCAACAAGCAGCATACATATTGCAGTTGTCACAATGATTCATGCTTAAGGTCTGGAGAATGCTGTGTCTGTCGCACTGTTTCATAAAGCCTCGATTGATTAAATGGCGTTGCGTACCAGCATATTCTACATAATATTAAGTCGCCCCATCAGCTGTGGTGTTTTTGACGCTAACTTTATTTTACGATTTTAATTGCTAATATGAAAAGTAAGATTTTCTTGGAGCCGGTGTTTTCACCCCTTGGATCGTTTCTCAGCAGGAAACAAAGGTTGTTCCGTTATTAGCATCGCATGACCTATATTCCCACGTTCCTATTATTTTTATGTGGAAGTCCAAGACGGCGCACCAAAATTGATTGGTATAGGTCCACATTGGTGCTATGATCGAAGGTATCCCACCTAACTTGAACGTCCCAAATATCTCGCTTATTTTTTAGGATATGGAAAAATGACAGGAGAAAAGTATTTGGTTTGAAGGGGCAAACGTAATGCTGGACAAACAAGTTCTCTAAAGGTTACTTTTTTCGAGATTTCTAAACCATCGAAGTTTTCTCAAATGGGACTACATATTTTTGGTATGCCGATACAATAGCTAAGGCTAAAGCAAGTCGAACGACCTATGATGACATGAGCTTCACGTCACCTTGAGTACAAAAAATTCACAGAACTTGAATTGTTGATGTAAATGGTACAATCATCATTGGATGATTAACGAGGAAAAATTTATTTCAAAATATCGATGTAAACAGTGCAACATGAAGATTCTGAAAGCATGAATTAATATCAAGCCTTCCTTGCCTAATATTGTGTAAGAAATAGTGGTTGAAATATACAGTTTTGTTTGAAATGTTTCGTTCTTGAATGCAATGACAAAATTAACAGAATGTGAGAAGTAGAAGAAAACAACTCTTTTGAAGGAAGCGTTTTAAACGGCTGGTCATGACTGTGCAATAATAAAAATCTTTTTCTCTCACTTAAAAGCTGTGGAAATTGCACGAACTGCAAGGAAGATTGTCTACCTTCTGGACTATTAGCCCAGGCTCTTTCAATTAGTCGGGAACTTTTGAAATCCCTTTTCTTTACGTTAACGAGTTCGAAACCTAAAAGCATCTCTGGATCGCATTTTTCTCCAAATACACTCATTACAAAAATTCGATAACTTGTTACGAAAGAACTTTTTAATATTTCGTTAAAAACATAAAAATGACGTTACATGTTTGAGGATAATCGTGAAATTAAAATTTCTGATTTTATAAACTCGTGGAGAATAATTTTTTATTTGAATCCCTATTTAACCTCTATCGCAAATTCACTTCAATTAACAAAAAAAAAAGAAAAGAATCATTTGAAGATAGAAATCACACTGTACAGGGAAACTCAAATATTGGATACACACGCGTGTAATAACAATGGCTTTCCATTTTCCCCTTTTATACTCGACCTATAGTTTAACCGTCGCATTTGTAAGTGACGCCTTGGTTGTTGCAATTGCCAGCACGATGCTCTCAAATTAAAGGCCACGAATAAAACTAACGACCAAGAAGTGCAAAAGTTGGACGCGCAAGTCACAGCTATCCCTCCCTTTTACGCAAAGTGTAGTGAGAAGAGTGCTGTGAAATTTTCTATGGAACGCATAGTCCTGCTAAATATTTTGTCTCTGACAAAAACGTCTTTAGGCAACAAATAAATTAAAACATTGGATGATCCATCAAATTATGATGGTGCATTCATGTTAATAAGTAGATATACAAAGAATGAAGTTTCAAGCATACAGGGTGTCTCGTAACTCATAGAAGTGCCGGATATGAAAGATTCCTGAGGCGATACCGAACAACTTTTTCCTTTGACAAAATGTTGTTTGAGGCTTTGTCTTTGAATTATTAACGAAAAACACTGGCCACTCAGAACGCGCGCAGAATCCGCGCTTAGGGACGAATTGTCGCGTTGCGCTGGATGGTGATGTACGACCGGTACCCCGATTCAAACGCGTCGATATAGTTGAGGGCAAAAGTTGTACCGAATGTCGAATTATTCGTTGTTCGTGAGTATCATCGATCGGGGGCACCGGCTGAACGTCGTTTAGCTTCGTAGTTAATTATAAGGTGCGACATCAAGTTAATTATTGGCCTCTGCACAAGAATTGCGTAAAGTGCTAAAGCGTCTTAATCCCACGGTAAACTTAATAATGATGAGATTAATTTCACGTGCAGCTTTTCCTTTAAGCTTACTTACAAACTGTTATGCTTCAAAGCAAGTGCAGGTCATAATAATTTGTGCCTTAATTGAATTTATTGAATTAATTATTCTCAATTATGATAAAGATTTATTATTATAATGGCACGTGAAATAATCTCCAGGGAGATAATTTATAATTTATTTTATAGTGGAAGCGTAATGGTTACGGAAGATTCTTCTGTTGCTTTAATCCTTATTATACAGTATCATTAATTGAACAAATTCGCTTAATTTAGTATAAAAATATTGAGATTCCATCATGTATACATTTTTGTACTTTATTCATTTATTTATTAGATTTATTATAAGTTGGTTTTGATACGGTTTCCGTGCTCCTTTTCGCTCTAGAAAATATCACGACTATATGTAGAAAGGCAACTTTGCTCTGCATAGAATCTCCCTTTAAAAGGCATCTCTAAGGCACGGAAGCTTTCCGATGACTTGTTTCCAACGATCCCCCTAAGATGTAGGGCACCGTAAAGTCTTGATAATCCGAAGTAAAGAGCGGCGTGGTTGGCTCAATTTAAAAGGAACTCGACTTAAATGGGCTGAGATTGCTGTGAAATATGTGTAGTCTTATCGCTAAATTTTTTCTTTTTGATATGTTACGCTGCTTTCGTAGAAAAGACAAATTTATTGAGAATGCCCTATATCGCACTCGGCATACCTACTTATTAAAACTGCAACAACACTAGTTCCTGCGTTTCTTGCTCTCTCAAATATTAAAGATGGTTCTCCCTTCCCTTATAGTGCTTTTTAAGTTCAGTCCATTCTACCGCAATATATCTCTGAAATATTTAACGCGATTTTTCTGTACATGATGTTTGAGATTGAAGTACGTATCTTTTTAAATATAAGGTATGTGCGTCAGAGACTGCAGAATACTATATTCTTTTAGACACCGCAGTAGATAGGAGCAACGAAACGAGCATAGCTGTCTGGCGGTGAAATGTGGAAATCGTCACATTAGCGTTTCAAAGGAGTGTACGTTTCTCAGCTTCGAGACAGAATTTTTTAATAAACAAGGGCCCAGAATAAAGCTGAACGTTTAGGTAGGCAAAAATGTAACAGGATGATATTAAAGATTGTAAGCTACAATCGAAAGTAATTTAAATGTTATACCAAATTAGAACTGAAAATCTAAACTTTAATTTGCGCCCCTATTTAATTAAAAGGTGAAGTTGTAGATCAACCGTTCCTCCACCGATTTCGATCATTTTTAAATATGTTATAGAAAACATCATTCAGAATAACTTTTTCTTTTAGCAAAATAGTCGGACTCGTTTAATTTCCGAGATATTCTCTAAAAACTTCCGTTTTTACCACTTTGCCTTCTGCCTCTACCCAATATCACCTCAGGAATCTCACATTTCCGGCTCATACACCTTTTACGTTCCACCCTGTATAGCCTAACGTAGTCTTATTACTCTCATGCAAATGAATTTCAATTTTTAATAAATTTTCAGCAGTGCGTCAGTAATTTGTTTATTTACATTTGTAAAGAGACCGACGGCTGATAGATGGAAGGGGTGTCGGTTATGCTCGTGTTTATGTCACGGGGAAAAACGATTGGGCAGAGTTCACTGTATATGTAACGAAAGATTTTTGCGAATATCTCGAAAGCTAAGAGCCCGACATTTTTGATAAAAGAAAAAGTTGTGTAAAACGATGATCTGTACAATATATTTAAAAATCATCGGAATTGGCGAGAGAGCGGTTAATCTACAAGTTCACACATTAAAAATTCTGTTTCCATATCGAAAAAATTGTCGAAAAAAGCCGCCGATGAAGACGCTTCGTTCCATTGTTTCGCCGTTAAATGACCATAGAGTTTCATGGCTCTTAACTAGAAGGCCATCTACAAAAGGGGTTGAAGGACTGCCCGGACACCCGATTTTGCAATGAAATACTCCCAACTTCCAAGCAGAATTGAAAAACTTCAAATTGATGATGAAATAGAAAAAGTGCTTGGCATATAATGAGCGTAATAAAGTGAAGGGAAATAGTTTCAGAAATCCCGTACCATGCTTCAATCTTAATTCGGCAATTTTCGTGAATATTAAATCCTGTCCTCAAAATAACTGAAGTTTGTGTCGCAAAATGGTACTCGCATGTCCCGTAGTAACGTAGAACGACAGCAATTTTAATACCAGGTACAGTAACGGTTTGAAACTAGTTGCTTTCAAGAGAACGAGAGAATTTCTGTGGTTCCAGCATTTTAACTTTTCCTCTTGCAATGTAATTATTCCCAGTAAACATTATTAGCGTTTTTTCATTGATTATCATAATACCTTTAAAAACGCGTTTTCAATTTAGGGTAATAATCATGTAAAAGAAGCATTTTAATAATTGATGAAACAGGTGGGTTTGTAAAAAGTAGTATCGTGAACACAATTTGTAATAACCTGTACATAAAATACTGGGAATATATGGTGATTACTATTTTGCCCCACATGGTATTACGAGACTCGCACAGAAAATACTGCCAGAGTGTTATTTCACGTTGCACGATTTTCACAAGAATTATGTATTTATATACAGTTAGTCACGAAAGTATTGGGCCACGTTAAATATTTTTGTTCGTAAAATTTATGCAAAACGGTAAATACCACTAAAACACCAAATGAATCGAAATCTTTTGTTAATATCGGTGGGAAGGATATCTTAATACGATTATGAAGCGTTATTTTTAAACAATTGTAGTGAGAATGAACGATAAATGGATGAACTTCCTGAATTTATGTTCGGTGGTCGGATACATTTCTTACCAAGTGTATCCGATCAAGGAACAAATTTAATTACGTACCACCCTAATAGCCACTAGGTTGCCATTAGCCTCTCTAATTTTGTACCGATCTACGCATTAGCCTCGCTAATAGCAGCAACACCGATCAAAATCGAGCCCTTGGCCGTTGATTTTGCCTTCAATTCTAAATGTACTGAGAACGGATATATAACAGGATTATCCTGCATGATTTGCATGTCTATAGATAACAAAATTCAGAAATTTTAAGTACATTCACTTTATATGTATAAAGGCAATAGTTTTATTATATTAGTTCAGAAAACATACCTGCTGTATGTGTGAATAGTCCCTAATGCATTCATTCTCTCAATGTAGCTTCTGAAGAAAAAGCAATACCTTATTACTTCAGAAAACATACTTACTGCATCTGCAAAATAATCGGTTATCTTTCTCAATGTTCCTCTATGTTGCTCGATCAGAGATCTCTTAAGATGCGCATTGGTACTAAACTGGAGTCGGAGTCGTACCATCATAATGTAACCATGCTCTAGACTCGTTAAACCATGAGCACAGTGCTAAAGATGGCTGAAGTAAGAAGCTTATAGAAGCTCTGACCACTCTTTTCCTTAAGAGTTGCATATCCATAGTGATCCGTGATGGTGATCAACATTCTGCAGCGTTCTGTTGGTTCCTCACACGCAGCCATCTTTAACCGTTTGAATCAGGGCTATCAAGCTAGCGGCTTTTTCTTGGATCCGTAGAAGAACATAGGAGAAGGGCTTCTTTCACACCCACTTCACTTGGACGAATTTCTCTTGGCGCGAGTCCTTAATGGAATAATTACGCACTCTTTTGGTTTCTAGTACATTTTTAATTCAATTTATACATCATACCTTTGATGTCCTTGCACTGTTCTTCTTTTGCTTTTCTATTTACTGCACAGCATGCGATCTGTATAATCAAGTGAGTGCAGAATTTGCGAAAAGTACAGAAAGAAAAGCAAAAATCGCGCTAGCCAGAGCAGAAAATTAATATCGCGGCGTGATATATTGTTTCATTTTCTACTTTATTTGCTTCGCTGCAGTTCGCGCAAGCTCGTGAACGATCATTTTTTGTTTCGCAGCACATTGGAAAATAAATTGAAGCAGTAGTGCCTAGATACATACGTAACAATATTTGTACAAATATTTATACATAAAGTGTGTAGAATTGAACGAAACATAGCGGTCTCTCGCCTTTTATTTGATAGCGCGAAGGTTTCCTATTTCACCGCCGGTAGCGAGCAATAAATATTTTCACTGCAATGACCGTAAGTTACGAGCGTGGGAAAAATAAAACGTCCCAGGTAACGTTGCTTCGTGCAATTTATGAGTAATTCAAAAAGATCGGAGAAATCGCAATGCAGATAATCGCGATTCTATTAAGAAGGATTCTTTGATTCCAACAAGTGCACCAAATGTTTTCGTTGAAGTAGCCCATTTTGTCGTCGGCAGCTCCATCAACGACGTTGAATCTCCTTGAATGAACGGTCGAAAACATCATTCGCGTGGTTAACACAGGCAGCAATGTCAGTGAAACCACAAAGCGTTCCTTCATTATGATTTATGGGAAATGTCGGAGGAGCCAAAATGAAGAAGAAATACACTGAAAGGCGGTCAAAAGGGTAAATGATTTAATAGCAGATAACTGTTAGTGCATTAATAAATTCATTAATCCCACTCTTCACTGTTCTCAAATAATTCATTAAAATTCATTCCTTTTAATTTATCCCTTACTACCATCAAAAACGAGGTACAAATTTTACGTGAGTCGAGCGAAAGATGAAATCAAGGAAAATAATGAAGAGCGCGTATGCGTCTACACAAACTTGATCAAAGGAATGTGTCGTCAAAGTTTTATATAACGAGTCTTTGAAACGAGCTTGCAAGATGCGATCGGTGTAAACACGAAAAGTACAGCTCAGTGTTGCAACTTTCCGTCGCACTGTGTCTTCTCGCGTATACAGGGTGTTTTATAATAAAATCCAGATATGTTTCAGACAGAAGTTGGATTAACAATTGAATTAAGCGTCAATTAACATCTTCGTAAGTGGACGTGTGGATGTTTCAAGGTCAACTGTGTTTTCTGAAATGGAATCATGTAAATATTTTTTGTACCATAAACTGATTCAACTCGTCATTCTCTATACAAATGTAATAAAGCAGTTGCGCCGTAAAACCAATAGTTTGTTTAATTGAAATAAAATACAATTCAATTAGCGAGCAAGGGTTTACGTAACACTTTAAGAAACTCATAAAAGTAATGTGAACGTAACATCGTCGTCTTCCATTTTATCGCTTTCCCCAATTTACTGAAGTCGTCTTTGGCACTAATTTTCCTGAAACAAGCTACGCGTTGTCGTCGCTCGTTTTCATCTAATTTTCCCGCGAGACAACGTTCACGAATAACATTTTGTTCGCGATTTAGCGATCGCAGGGGTAGAAGGACGCGGTCTCTAGGCGCTTCAAACTGCAGAGCTGCATAACTAGGTATCCGCATCGCCCGCGGGCCTCCGCCTCAGCTTTTTAGCCTTTCATCCTCGTCCTAGTGCGCGGAAAGGGCGAAACGACCTTTCGAGATTCGCCAGGACGCGCCGCACAGGTGTTCAGGCGAGAAAGGCGAATAAAGCCGGTTCACTTCGGTGAATGAAAGCTCTTCCCCACTTCTCCATTCTGTTGGCACAGTCTCCTTCCGGCTAACCCAGAAGCTTTTTGCCAACTTCTTCTAATTAGTCTTCGATGAATCGATCTTTACGTGCTTTAATTAGCGCTTGCATCACGCGTACTTCTCCCTTCCGCTGCTTTGTGAGTAACCTCCATGTAGATGCCAAGCCTCTAAAGATAATAGTCCTACGAAAATGCATTACTCATCCATATACTGATTTTTATCCATCAAATAGGTTGCCCAGTCAAATAGCTGGTTTTAGTCTCCAAACACGAGATTCATTCATCAGACATTTGCGTTGTGCCCCGAGACGCAAGTCTCGGAACTGGAGCGGAATGTTTGGCTTGGTTGGATTCGTGAGCGGTTAAAGGATAGGAATCCATCAGGCGATCTTCAATAGCACTTAGTTTATTGTAGCTTTTTTGAATTTGACAGACGTAACTTATTAAACGATATGTATTTGACAATGATTGGTGCACGAAAGAGCGGGGGCAGCGCTTTGCTTCTTTAGAGCCAGAGCCAATCGGTTCTTCCAGAACCATTACTGTAGAGTACATCATACTTAGCACTAGAACTGCCATGCTGATCAAAATGACCCGTTTCTAATCTCTTTTACCTCCTTCATTTAGCTACTCGCACTTCTTGCTTTCTCAATAGAGATTTTTATATTTCAATAATATTATATTCACTTTCAGTTGACAAGTTATTAATATTAATAATAATATACAAAAATTTTACTTTGCATCACTATCTTTTCTCAAGACCAACGGTCCTAGTGTCAGAAAAGGGAGGTAACAGTAAAAGTTTCATGTAAAATCGTAATTGTCCAAAACTCGAGAAAAGCTTAAATGCGAAAGCGAAAACGTTATCGACAAGTCGTCTCCAACAATACGATTATAGCCGTTTATGTTTAACGCCTGATGGAAATGTTCCACGCGATAAATTGTTTGTGCCGCGGTTTAACCGGCCACCGAGCTAAATGAGGGGATTATTGCCGTTGATGAAGAGCTACGCTGATTGTGGAAATTACGTTGCGCGATTACCTCTTTCAATTGTTCTCGCCTTTAACGAGCACCTGAATTTATTCAATTTTATTTAAAAGCGTCGCTTGAGGGATTAATAAACTTGAAAATTTCCTGATTACCCAACTACATTTACGACAGCAGTATTTCTGTATTGTTACAAAATACTCCGTAAAAACAAATTTCTGTGCATGTGAGATTACCATTTCGACAATTGAAATAAACAAAATTGTATTCTGGGTAACGCATTGCATTTTAAACAATCTAATTATCGCAGATTTACATTAACCCTTACATTTAGACCGTTTATTCTGAAAGTGCTATGAGATCATTTTTCAAAAAAAAAAGTTGAGAAAAAGACAAATTTCTATATATTTTAATGTGAACTTTTTACTTAAAAACAAACTTATTATGTATATCTAAATTTATTTGGTTGTTTTAATCAATCTTAATTTCGTTGATAAATAGAATTGCAAAGTCATTTATTTTGAAAGTGGTGTAACTCCATCCATGATCCTGAAAAAAGGTATTGGTCTAATTAATGACCAAAAAGACTATTTATAAAGTAAATTTACATATATTTAAACACCCAGAGACGTGGAAAAGATAAATAGACCTCATCTGAATTTTTGAATCGATGCAAACGCAAACATTTCAATATCTTAAAACAAAAGAAAATGGACTTACACCACTTTCAAAGTAAACGGTTCATTTGTCGCAAAAATGTGTTAACGTAAGAGGATTTGCAAAGATTAAAAATACGGTTATTATTCAGTTGCATTAATCTTTCATTCCTGTTTCAGAAATTAATGGGTATGCACTTGCTCGTAATCTCACCATCAGCTAAATTGCCGTTCGATCGACCAGTCATGCTTTTCTATCGCAGTTTATCAGAGAAATGTTCGAAGAACATCCATTTTTTTTTAATTAGCTTAACGATCGAGACGATGTGTCCTACGACGCAATGTTTGCCACGTGATAGGTCGATCCGTCTATAAGGCAAACAGTCTACAGTCTACATCGTGTAATCCTTTTAGGTGCTCCGGGCATAGCCTGTTTGCGCGCTCTTGAAACGTCCTAGTTTAAAAGCCGGATGACATTAATTATCCTGGAGGTGGGGGGTTGCAGATTAAAGTGTCGCTTTAAATGCTGCGCGGGCGGTATTGCGATCCTCACGGGATATCGAGTTTCTGTCGATTAAAAGTAGCACACAATGCAGGACGAACCAATCATATTTAATTGATTCATCCATCCTGCGCGAAAATATTTCTTTTAAAAGGGATTATCAAACGTTAACTACAGGGTGTTTCGCTAAATCATGCAAACATTTCAAGGAGCGATGGCGAAGGCAATTTTGAACAACCTCTTTCTTTGCCAAAATCTTGGTCAAGGCGTCGTTTTTGAATTATTAACGAAAAACGCTGACCAATCACAGTGCGCGTAGAGCGCACGCTGAGTCGAGGGAAGATCGCGATACGCTCAACCGCGGCCTTGAACACTCGCGGCTGAACGCGCGTCCTAGTTGGTCAGAGTTTTTCGTTAATAATTTAAAAACGAAGCTTTGGCCACTATTTTAGTAAAGAAAAAAGTTGTTCAGAATCGCCTCGGCAATCATCTCTCAAAATATTTGCATCAAGTAGCGAAATACCTTGTATATTCTTACGTAAATTGGATTATTGAGCTTTAGTCATTCGTTAGTGGAAGAGGATTGACGGCGAAAATTCATCGAGTATACGCGTAAATAAGGAGCTACAACCTGATACAACCAGAAACTTCGGTAAAACTGGAAAAAGGGTGATTCTTCATGTCAAAATTTGTCTTCTTTCGAGTTTTAGATTGTATTCGTTTTAGTTTTCAGATTGCAGCTTCGTTAGTACACATGCACCCAATGAATTTTCGAACTAAATATTCTCGAAAACGAAACCAATGTCTTCTATCTTTTTGTCTTATTTTAGCCCACACAATAACTCCTGTATATGCGTATTGTACAACTGTAATTTTTGCGAATGACAATGGAAGAGTGCTAGAAAAGAGGAACAAGAGTTACATTCTTCTACCCAAACTTATTTTCCAAGCAAAATTCATTTTAATACTTTCGACAGCTTCCGTGACGTAAATGTTCAATGACGAACCAGGCAGACGGAAATAAAAAATGCAAAGGCAAAATTGGAACGATTTTATTGTCATGAAATGTGCACAAAAATATTGTTCAGTCTGTCACGTTTATTAAAAAAAAAAAAACATGTAACGTTGGTATGAAGCGAAATTTAAAATTAAAATTGCTTGCCGCACTCCAATACACCAGAGTTTTGAACAATATGATCGTTTTTTTCCTCTACGGTAATGAACACCAAAGTTTTTATATTTCAAAGCGATACTTTATACGATAGTTTGCAAATAAAACGCTTTCCTGTATTGTTTTGCTAGAAATGAATTTTTACCGCTACTAACGATAAACAATATTCTTTAAAAAAATCTTTGTTAAGTATCTGTCTATTAAATACGTTAAAGAACAGACGGAATTATTATTTGAAATGAATGAATTAAATAATAAGTTAGTATCTTTTTAAATAGTGAGGTTTATTTCTCCCTGCCGCCGCAGTTCCGCTCCAGGGCAAGTAATCTTGTACCCATTTCTCGCCATACAAATTAATCTTGTCGGTTGGCAAGAGTGTTAACTGGTTGGCAATTTTTATGATGCAATCTTTTTACATTAATTTAAATTTTCACCCAACATTGAAGATGTGTTTCCTGCCAATTTCTTTGACTACGCTCATTTTTCTTAGTTTTAAATATTCTATTAATGAAATATTAATAGAAGATGCAGGTCGATAGGCAAAACTTGAATCTTATAACAAGAGTTTCCTAGTACAGTCTCTAGTAGTCTCTAGTATAACAAAACTTCTCTAGAGAAAGTGACCAAAATGATCAACAACAGCTGCATAAAACAAAAAGAAATGCAGCTTACATTGACAAATGTGAGGAACAGCTAAGAAAAAGCCAAGAATGGTTAAAAGTGAAAACGGCTTGAACGTACAGATAGCCAATTTGATACCGAAGACGTATGCAAAGGCCCAACCCTTTATCTGGAAGGGTCTTCTTCGAGCAAAAAATTTATTCAATGAGGAGTCACCACGCACACGTATGCGTCACTCAACACGACCTGTTAACAACTTGCACGTCTATTGTGCTGAAAATCGTACAGCGACGTACGCTTCAGACAATGGCGAGCTAGAAATTCGAAGTAGCGGCAAATCTGCTTACCAATTATAAATACAGAAATTCGCCGACAGTATATTACAGTAGATCGCTACATTACAGTATTGTCTGTGCCCTGGCAATAGTTTCTATACATACAATAATCCGATTTGTGTCGGGAGTTTCCTTCGAGTCTCAACGAGATTCAAATGCATAGTACACTACTCATTGACTTGTTAGTGCTACTTAGGATTTCCTTCATTTGAGTAGAACTTCAAATACAAGTAATTAAAAATTGATACTTATGGAACAAATTAAATTCCATTGATTCAGTGCTACTTACAAGGAACCATCCCGAAGTGTAAATTGCCGATTTTGATGTACCGTCACGAGCAGCGACGGTTTCCTTCCGGCAAAATGGCAGCCGAATGGAATAGTCTCTTGCTACCTGGTCACTATACCGTCCAGTCAAATTCTTCGCTTTCGTTATTAAAATTTACAGATTAAAAGTTAATACGTTTTTGTGGACTTGCTAATAAATTCATCAGGGCACCAGAAAGCGTCTAGTGTTAGTGCAAACTATGGGTATTGGATACGTGCTAGAATTTTTTATTATACTACAGGAACACCCTGTAGATCTTTAATTTCCGATAAACGTTCATTTCCTGAGTGTCCACCTGATCAACTGTGCACACATTTCATATAAACAAATTTCAAAAGCCTATTAGATTTGCAGCCCGCGTAGCATTGAATTTTACAGCAGGCTGCGCCGGAAAGTGTGTTCCTTCCGTAGCCACTGATTTTCCGCGAGAACGAAATTACAGCAATTTCGTAGAATTTCCGCGTTTCGGGCTGCTACAACATTTCCCTTATTCCTTTCGTTTCCACTCGAGAATAATTTACCTAATTTCCTAAGACCTCGCCCGGTCGTTCAGCGATTGAATCGTCTTCCTTTCATCGTCTCCCGGCGGAAACATTTTCTCCGGTTTGCTGGCGCAGTTATCGGATCGAACCGGCTTCTAGAAGGGCCGATAAAGCGTACAAAAGCGTCGCTTGTGACAAGAATCGATTTTCACCGGATTCCTAACGATCCCCCTTTCTTTTTGTTGCAGCCTCAGAACCGAGCAACCGAGTGGTCTAGACACGGGCGGCGTGCGTCTGGAGCTGAGCAGGGCCCTCGATCTATGGGCGCGGAACTCGAAGCTCACCTTCCAGGAAGTGAACAGCGATAGAGCGGACATCTTGGTTTACTTTCATCGGTGAGCTTTTATTTCAACACTAAACCTACCAACACTTTATGTGTACCTATTCCTACCGCGACCGGTCAAATGCCCGGTCTTTAAAACAACATACAATATTTCCTGTAGAATGAATCGTTAAAGTAAAAGAACTCAGGCTGCATGTTGCAGTTACACTTTGCAACTCTTTTCAAATAAAGTTAATAAACAGAATGCCGAAAGAGCCCCAAATAAATAATTAAACTTATGTCGGTGGGGCGGTTCTTCTCAGTGAATTGAACATTCCGTTGAACTCTTTGAGGTGAGTTTTCTTTACATTTTAGTCGTAGTATCGTGTACCTGGAAAGACTCGTTTCATTTTGTCCAGCGACAATATTCTCCTGGTGCAAAGCGGCCTCGAACTTTGTGGAAAGTTCGAGCGTGTCACAGTTTTCTGCTTTTTAGTACTTTTTCTGGTCACCAGATGGTATATTTATGCTTTCCACGGGGATGAAGCGGTTCGCTCGAATGGCGGTTTTTTAAAAGTAAACCTTTCTCGTTTTAATCGTACTCTGATAAATCTCCCGATAACAAGGAGCCCCACGAATCGTGCCATTGATCCTCCTTGGCCGCTCGTATTATTTCTCCCCCTTTGTTTTCTTCTCAGCCCTTGACAGAGAGCTCAGAATTATCATGATCCGCGTCAGCAACATCGATACTGCTGGGTTGATACCTCAATGGAAACATAAATTGGATAGAATGGTTTTGACCAAGCCCGTGCAGGATAAACCAATCGTTTCACAGTGGCAGAAACGTTTTTTACGAATGAAAGCTGTAACAGCATAGATAACGACTTCATTATCCTGCAATTAAATTCCCATCCGCCGATAGAATGAAGCTGGTTTGCATACGACTCCAAGCAAAATCGCATTGAAGCCCTCGCTGGTAAAGGGAACAAAATGGGGTACTATTGAAATTTTCAGTCTCTGCGTTCTCGCTGATTCTGATACGGACATTAATTTCGCGACTCCCCTCATAAGCAAAGGTTTTGTCTCGCTAACACTGTTAATAAAATTAACACTGAAACCACCTATAGTATTGTTAATCTTTTAAAATAGTGCTTGCTGTTATGCCAACTGCGTTGCTGAAAGGTACTGCGAGAAACACCTGATTTCAAAAAACTGCCATAAATAGGGAGATATACAGGGTGTTTTGCTATCTAATGCAAATATTTTAAGAAACGTTTACTCAGGCAATTTTGAACAACTTTTTCCTTTGCAAAAATATGGGCCAAAGCTTTGTTTTCGAATTAGTAACGAAAAACACTGACCAGTCAAGTCACGCATTTATCGCGCGCTCAGCCGCGAGAGTGCTCAACGCCACGATTCAACGTATCACGATCTTCTCTCGGCTGACCGCGCGCCCCACGCGCGCTCTGATTGGTCAGTATTTTTTGTTAATAATTCGAAAAGGAAGCTTTGACCAACATTTTTGCAAAGGAAAAAGTTGTTCGGAATCGCCTCAATAATCACCCCTTAAAATATTTGCCTGAGATAGCGAAACACTCGGTATTTCTTAGGTTTTTCTGATTCAAATGAGTCGAAACACTACATACATAGTTTGAAATATATTTGACTTCTTGGCCCGCCCCAATCTTAGATTACAAAACGACCAAGCGTGTTCCAAACTATGTCGTGTTTGGTGTCATTTTAATCAGAAAGAAACTCACAAATGCGTTAGTGAAAGTTTAATTCCAATAAAGTTAAAAAAACAAAGTAGTTTCATCGTTGCATTAGTGTTGCCTCACCAATATGTTGATCTTGCCGATTGTTGGACCTCTTTTCCTTTCACCCGCTGCGTCTCCGTGCGTTCGGCAAGGGGAATCGTCTATGAGATAAGCATCAGTGGTGGATCTTGGTGACCGAGGGGCAAGGAGGAAAAAGTGTGCATACTGCTGTCTAAGTTCCCCTGTATCAATGCTTCTCAATATTTGCCTCCGTGCTAAACTTCCTCTTTATCCGATCGCGATGAATTTCACCATGGTTTATATCGTACCAGAGCAAATTTATAGACCTTGAAGGTGAGGAAGCACAGAGTGCTTAAAAAATCATCGTTTTGATACCTATTTCAAAATGGAAAATGATAAATAATGAAATACACTATCAATGTTAATTAATTTTGCTATTCGTAGATACTCCTTATATTTTTCAAATACGTAGTTTCAATGCGTATTATAGTGAAAATATTAGGAGAACAATGGAATATATGATATTTCAAAACGTATACGTGCAGTATTTCTCCGAAACGCACTGGCTTGACTGGTTGAAACGTTGCTTGGATCGATTTCCATTCATTTCTTCGCTATTCTCTTTCAGAGGCTATCATGGCGACGGATATCCATTCGATGGCAGGGGCCAGATCCTGGCACACGCGTTCTTTCCTGGCAGGGATCGCGGGGGAGACGTTCACTTTGACGAGGAAGAAATATGGTTGTTGCAGGACGACAACAACGAAGAAGGTAAGGACAAAGACGTATGTAAAACGCATCAGGCGCATCTTTTAGCCTTTCCGCTCTCCTAGGGGAAATGAAAGCAGTGAAGAAACTGTTGAAAATAGTAGTTTTTTTTACTTTTCTTACAAAATGTGTTTTTTTAGTTATGCCACTTTTGGAATACATATGCAATATAAACAATTAATTGGGGAGACATACTTCCGTGTTTAATATTTAAAAAAATGTTTCTTGTTAAATTCATAATCTCCATATCATTGCCGAAAGAACCGAAAATTCAAAAGAAAAATGAAAGTGCTTCTTTCGCATATATTTTCTTTGTGCAAACATATATCATAATACACTTTGTGGTTTATAAAAAAAAACAACGAAAACTGGTAATGTTATAATATCAGCTCATCAAT
Organism: Holcopasites calliopsidis; assembly: GCA_023838395.1. Taxonomy (NCBI): domain Eukaryota; kingdom Metazoa; phylum Arthropoda; class Insecta; order Hymenoptera; family Apidae; genus Holcopasites; species Holcopasites calliopsidis. Next base: position 5,257,667 of record JALHAQ010000008.1, read on the forward strand.
AATTACTCTCACTCTGTAATTATTTAATAGCATTAATTTAACATTAAACACTGTACGCGATTTGTTTTATTTTAAATCCTTCTTCTCTATAGATGCACATAAACCACATATATTCTAATATTCTAAATTGATTTTATTAAACAACATTTGCCATATTTTAGATACATGATTTGTGTCAACATTCTCATGAAATTTTTACTTTAAAGCGTTATACTCGATGAATAAATTCGGTTTAAATTTAGAATAAAATATATGAAATGCTTCTCTGCATTCCATCGAGCTTTTGAATTGGAAAATACGGAGGCTGAAAGATTTTAATTCGCATTATACGACGCAATCGACGGCCCAGCTTTAACAATGAAATTTTAAGCGAACGTCCCGAACTTCTGCAAATATTCGCGTAAAAATTCTCCGCAGACCAGGTTGCATTTCCCTCGCCCAAGCGATTCAGCTCCTGAAATTGAAACTGGGATTTTGCGGCAACGCTGGTAGAGAGCGTATAGCGAGAGAAAGTTCAGGGGGACTCACAAATGGAAAGAAAAGATTCCTGAAAACGAGAAATTCTCGCAAGGGTGATCGAGCCTTTTCTCACTCCTTGGCGATTCGCCAATTCGGTCAGCCCGTAACTGGGAGAAGAAATAGGGGAACCACGATGAAAACATTCCTTCTTTATAGTTACTACGCTGCCATATTTCGTTATCCTGACTCCACACAAGCGCTAAAGCTGTGCTCAGACCTTCGTCACGTCACGTTGTCATTGTCACGTCAGGCGGCATTACACGTGACATAACCGGTGGTGTTCACATTTGTATCGTGTTCCGCACGAGTTGATTATACCTGAATGAGTGATATACTTTGCATTCGAACAAGAATGTATTCTAAATATTATTGGAATAAAATTTTATTCCAATTTTTATCACAATAATGCCAAACTCTGCAGCCATTATTTCGACATCAAAATAGTACAAATTCTCCAAAATGTTACAATTAGAGGTAGATGTTTAAGACATCAATCCTGGAAAACTGAAAAATTACTAAAAAATATATTTACAGTGACCGAATTGGAATACCTATTTATTTCAGTAGACATTATGTTAAACCTACTACCAAAGTATTTCTTTAAATAGGCTAGAATTGAACCGATTAAGATATTTAACCAGTCTAATTGTTACTTATTCAGCTCATTAGCTGAAGCCGTAACTATCTTATATTAACTTCTCTGAACTTACTTTTCGCAGTAAAACTTTTTCCAACATTTTATGAAGAACACTTTTAGAAAAGTAATTCAGCGTACAACTTTTCCTCATCAGAATTCAGAGATCAGTTTTAATTTCTCGCTCAATCATTTGTATGAAATCCCTTATAAAAATACACAACACATTGCACGCAAGATAGTAACATTTATTGTACCAATCAAACAAGGAAACAAGTTTATTATTAGTTAATATTATTAGACAAAGTGGGGCTAACTTAATAAAAAATTAGATAGAAACTACATTGAAAAAATTTAGACATAAATTAAATTATAGCTATAATGGTTTGTCTCTTTTTCGTAGATTATACTAAAAGTATTATATCGAATTATGAAACTAGAGTTTTGAAAAATCATGAAGGAATGTTGGCATTTGTGAAGGGATTTACTGAAATGGAAGATGATTTGGATATTAACTCGTTTCTCAAGCTCCAAGGGTTCAATCTAGCGAAACTTTAATTCGTGCTAAAGACCTAAATTTGAGACCCAACTCAAACACGAAACTTTACCCAAAATTGAACCCTCTGCCGCATCTGTAATTTAATACCACACCGATACCTACGTTGATCCCGAAATATAACGCCACCTTCGTTGCTAGGTTAAAATGAAATCTAATCACTACACAGAGTCTGTAAATTCGTACTGTTTAAAACAATTACTGAGCGATAATTAAATAAAAACATACGCTAGTGAAAGAAAACCATAGTAGCTACAAAGATTAAGAATACAGGGTGTCCCGTAACTCATAGAAGAGTCGGATATGGGAGATACTTGAGGCGATGCGGAAGAACTTTTTCCTTTGGCAAAAGGCGCTTTGAGTGGCCAACGTTTTTCGCTAATAATTCAAAAGCAAAGCCTCAAACGACATTTTGCCAAAGGAAAAGGTTGTCCCGTATCGTGCCAGGGATCTCCCAAAACCGACTTGTCTACGAGTCACGGGACACCCTGTATTCCTACACTTTCTAGCTACTATGGTTTTTTTTCAATAGCGTATTCATGAGCATATGTTTTTATTGGGCCACTCGTGATCTGTAGCATTTTCAGTTGCATTTTTCTACACCGTTGGACGCAAAGCGAAGGTAATTGAGCAGTCAACAAACAATCGAGTGAAATAATTAATGAACTACTTTAGCGCAATCAAGAATCTAACGCTGTTGAAGCTGCACTTATTCGGCGTTTAATCAAGGAGTAAGCTTCGCTGTGGCTTGAAACTCGAAACTAAGTATCTGTTATCGGAATCCATTTCCCTCTTGTTAATCTGGCTTCCCCTTAATTACTTCATTGCTAATTGCTGAAATTAGAGTCAATGAATATTTGATCATCGTGCCGTTGCTAAGTGTACATTGTTTATATCAAGACACAGAGATTGCGCTCTGCACTGATTAGTTACACGTTATGGGATAAACCCAAACTATTCTTCGATTAAGTAAATTATTTGCCTTCGTGCAATACATTTGAGAAAACTGACAAAACAGTGTTAAACATTTTTCAAGTGGTCTCAACTTATTTACAAAACGAGATATTCCATTGTAAGATTATATTGGTCGCAAACACGAAATTGTCTAATAAACTGATCTATGCATGTTTTTTTTGGAGAATTTTTCAATTATATGAATGCAAACGAATAGAGTAAAATTGAAAATATTGCACATGGAAAGTATTTAATCATTTTAAAAAGCCGACTTTTACTTCGCCTTTTTTTCTCTTTTTACTATTTCTACCTACAAAATACAAAATAGGACAGTATTAGTTAATAAAAAAGACTAAAATATCGCGAAACCAGATCATTATTCCACGTATTCTACAATAACTTAATAAATAAAAAAAAAAACTAGTACCGTGCAAGTAACAAAACTGTGTTTTTTCCTGCAACGTCTCCCGCTTCAATATACAGATGTACATGTATTCTACACATCATTATGGTATGCGTTCATTTCCATGGAAAATGAAAATCCAACTTACAGATGTTGAATAAATTTCCAAATAGAAGGACACGTTTGAAGTATAATGTTTCCTTTCTTTTGGAAAAACTTTCTCATGAATATGAGAGGCCAAGCTGTGTACGTATATTTGATTTTCTATGGTCTGCTCTTCACTCTTTTACACAGTGGTTTATTCAGCTTTCAGCGTACAGTATATTTTAGATATACTCGGTGCACCGCGAATGCGAAAATATTTGCGAATGCAACGAATATGACAAAAAGAAAACAATTACACGCGAGCGATAAAAACTGTTTGCCAAATAAAATAAACAAAGTTGGTTAATGAAAGCATAACTTGGGTTAAACTCGGAAGCAACTTTCTTCCTTAACTCATGCTGCTTGTCTGAATTCATTCTGTTGCATTGATTTCAGGCAAAATGAAAACTACTTGCTTAAACCCTAACTGGCGAATTAGTACCGGAGTTGGCTAATTCGTTTAGGTGCAACTAAATATCCTGAAATTATATTCCTCGTTTTAAAAAATTCCTCTGCGGTATCGTTACTAATATTTAATTGTTAATAATGAAAATCATGTACAAAATTCGAGGCGTTCCCGCAGTACATTTTGATTGTTCAAAAAGTAGATCAATGTGCTTATTTACACGTACCACAAAAAATCCACTGAAGTATTTTATCCTTTTTATTATGTTCGTCAGCACGCAAATAATACGAATGTACCATCTAATTATCGTATTTTTGATTGCAGATGAAAAATATTTATTGCTTATAGAAACATTGATATGAAAAAGAAACGTGTATAAAATTTCGAAAAAAAAACTTTATTCAGCGTTGTTTGGATCAAAGAAATCGACTGTTCCACAAAGAAAAGATCGCCAAATGTAATAAAAACATGAATATGGATGTGTAACTTAAACGAAAAACGATTTCGCAGATCTATCGAACGAAAACGCAACTTTTAATCCCACATGCAAAACCTGAAATTTTGTATAAATATTCATTGGTCCAACCTATTAACTTTGCCGTATTTCGTTGGCGCTTAATCTGGACTTCAAGGGAGGAAACACTCTTTTTGTCCGAGCTACCCTTCTCATTTATACACGTACACCGGTTAAAAGACGAAAGATAGAGGAAAATGCTTCAAACAAAAGTGTTACTGTCTTCAATGGGCAACATATTAGTGACAACAAATTGTCGAAAAAGTCATTTCTTCGAAGTATACGATTGCATACGCGCGTTTCTACATACGGAAGTATGATGCTTATTGTTGATGTTTGTAACAGGCTTGAGCATACTTCGTTTGCACTAGAGAGAAACAGAGAGAAAAGAAAAAGAACCATGGTACATCAAAGGGGAAGCGTAATGAAGAGAGAAAGGACTGCAACTTCGCTGTGACAGGGCTGCGACCGGGCTGAGACTAAGCTGTGACCAGGCTGCGACCGGGCTGCGACAAGGCTGTGACCAGGCTGTTGACAGGGCTGTGACCAGGCTGTTGACAAAACTGTGACCGGACTGCGATCCGGCTGTGACCGGGCCGGTTTCTACGAGGTCACAGCCTGGTCGCAGCCCTTTCTGTCTTTATTACGCTTCCTCTTTTATATACCATGGTTCCTCTTCTTTTCTCTCCGCTGCAAACGAAATATGCTCGGTATAAACGGCATACATGTATAAAGGAGAAAGATGGCTCAGACAAAAGGGGTGTTTTCTCTCTTAGAGTCAAGATCAAGCACCAACGAATAATTATATAAAATTTCAGCAAAATCAACGTATGTCACTTACCGACCGTTCCTTGTTAGACAACATAAAATATGTTTCTCGAATGTTCGTCGAACACGTCAAGAAATCGAAAGGGATAACCGGCATTGGTCACCAACTGTTTCCTGCATCTGGGATTATTACTCGCGGACCAGTTTCGATAGATCCTGGGTGCAGTTTCGATTGGCCTCGTTAATAATTCCGGCTTAGCTCTCGTTCTCTGCTGGCGTTGTACAGTTTCCATTAGCATAGTCATAATCACACTGCGTACACCGACACCATCGAAAGCCCGCTTATTAATAGCGCTGCTTGCATATTCAAATTGCTCATTTCCGTAACTTTGTCAAGTTGGCAAGTTGATAAAACAAAAACTAATTACAAACTCGTCCTTTAGCTTAGAAGGAAGCATTCATTTCATAGTCCTTTTAAACATTTTTGTGGTCTGAATATTTTTACCGAGATGCTCTTAACATCCCTGTAAATACCTTCACTGAAAATAAAAAATATTTTGCAAATGAGGATACATCTTTGCAATGTAAACTGCGTCATATTAGTATGTTGCATCTTGTTATCCTTCATGCAGTGTCAGCTGTTGCATGCAAATTTGTATCAACATGCAAGATAGCGTAGAATTATGTACGTTCAAAGCGCATAATCTAGTGAAACATATATAAAGAATATTCAAAATGTCTTTCATAATACAGCATTTAATAATTTGTACTTGCAGTCAATTATTAATAGACGCTACATAACATTCACCTCAATTCATTTCTTACAATGAGAAACATTTGTTATTTTAAAAGACATATTCACTTCCCCGTCGATTTAGTCATATTTCAACAAAAGCTTTTCGTGTCATGTCATGAACAATAAGAAAGCTCTAGTTTAAAAATTCGAAAAAGAGACATGCTGACAAAGGCTGTGCAAACATACGCAGGATCTTTCCGAGTTCCTAGTATTAACCGAAAGGAAGTTGTTCCCCGTGCAAAAATAAGCCGAGAATAAAGAATAACATTTTTTCATGAAACGCTTCGCTCCCAAGAAAATTGTGCTTGACGGAAGCCATTTATTGGGTGAACTAGAAAAATTACCGCTACTCGAGCACACTCTATTTATTCGAACTCAATTATTTCGAAAACTAAGCGTCGTACGAAGAAATGTTACTCTTTATTTTCGACATATTTTTATACGAATAGTCACCCCCTCCCGGCTTGTACCACGTTTTCGCAAACAACTTGTACATATAGTTGCCACCCTTAGCCGCTTTATGAGTTAGTATTCAAGAATAACTTCGGGATTAGCATGTATTCAATTTTATAAATACATTTTATGTACATGCAGGTATTATAGTGTGATAAATTTCCAGAAACCTGTACATAATATCTTAAGTTTCGGTTCATTGCACACTAAAGTGATAGATTATACAGGGTGTTTCGCTACCTCGTGCAAATAATTTAAGGAGCGATTACTGAGGCCATTCTGAACAACTTTTTCCTTCGCCAAAATGTTGGTTAAGGCTTCGCTTTCGAATTATTAACGAAAAACATTGACCAATCAGCGGCGTTCAGCGATCAGCGAGACTCTTCAAGGCCGCGATTGAGCGTATCACGATCTTCTCGTGGCTCTGATTAGTCAGTGTTTTTCGTTAATAATACAAAAACGAAGCCTTAACCAATATTTTGGCAAAAAAAAAAGTTGTTCAAAATTGCCTCGACAATTGCTCCTTAAAACACTTGCATGAGGTAGCGAAACATCTTGTATGTGATTATAAACTATTTAAATCCTTTAATTTTATTTTAGTGGTTTTATAACATATTCGCTAATTCGATTCTTTCAAGCCGATTATCCGAAAAATCGTTTATCAGAACGGCTTTGCCTCTCTATTACTTGGAGCAATCGATATTCTGCTATACTTGAACCATTGTGTGAGATTAATTTTAACATTAATCCTGAGGCGTGGCCGTTGTTCCATGATTTGCGCCAAACGTAGCTGCAATAAATTGGTGTTGTTGCTAAGTTCTGGGGTAGAGAAACGGAATGCCTTTATGGGCAACATTCTGCGGCATTGGTGTCAGTTATGAATTGCTAATACCATAGCTGACACATCCCTTCGGGAGCCGCGGGACGATTGCAAACGATGAGAAACCGGAACATTGCGATTTGCAAATCCATTGGAAAATTAGCATGCCCCGAGTATGGTCTTGACAGGGCTGAATTCTGACACGCTGTGCCAGATTTTCTGTCCAATCGACTCATTGGTACATTCCTTATCGCTCATGGCGCTCCACTAACTTTATGCGTCTTAAATGTCTGCTGTGTTAACCTATGGAGAAAGAGGAAGATGCAGGAGTTTATAGTCTAAACCGGCACACGCTATGGTTGCACACAAGGAAGCTCAACTTCCTGTTTTTAGGACTGGATTGTGAAAATGTCGCTGGTATTAAAAGCCGCCAGATCTCATCCGAGGAGAGATTCACTAATCATCCATTACCGAATCCAATAAAGGTTCGATACGTGCGAGAAGATCGGGTTCCAAGTCTGCCACATAGCGTGCAGTGGAAATTAGTTTTGATTGGATACGCACGCTGTCGGAGCGTGTCCACAGTTCAACAAATAGAAAGAGGTCCGTGGATTGGTTCGTAGATAAGGTACATATTGGTGAGAGAACACTAATGCAATGATGGAACTTTTTCGTTTTTAACTTTTTTGGAATGAAACGGTCATTAATACAACAAAATTAACCCTCCACCGCGAGGGGAAAACCTCAGCAAAAAAATAGAAGAAATCTCATTAAATGCTATGAACAACGTTCATACAACCGGCGGCAGCTTTATATCCTTAAAGTCTTTGGCGACTCGTAAAAAACGCTAGAACTATTCAATGAAGCATAAACTGACGAAAGCAGTGGTAACTCAAGGCTGCTTGAGCAAACGGTGTCCAAACGATCTATCTTTCTCGCAGTTTTTATTTCTCCTCCGGGACGAGTATTTCTCAGCCCTTTCTTTTATTCTCATCGAAGCAGCTTGTAGGAGGATGCGAATACGTCTACGTCTAACGTCTACGATGACACGTTAAAATGCGTAACAACGTGTCACGTGACGGAGGTCTGAACTTAGCTTAAAAGTATACGGTCGGGACAATGACGAGCCTGTCGTTATAAAGAGGCGTGATCTGGAATGTTACATTAATTTTCAGGGACCAGCCTTTTCGCGGTGGCCGCGCACGAATTCGGCCACTCTCTTGGCTTGGCGCACAGCTCCGTTCCCGGAGCTCTCATGTATCCATGGTACCAGGGATTGAGCTCTAATTACGAGTTGCCGGAGGACGACAGACACGGGATTCAGCAGATGTACGGTGAGTGAGTTTGCATATTCGATAACTGCGCTGGAATGTAATAATTGCACTACTTTACGCCTGCTCATACCAATTTGAGGGATGACGTTACCCTCTCCCGCCCTTTTCGCGCAATAGAATTTCGCGCAAACCAAGTCGCCGGAATATTCTATTGTTTTCATTTTTAATAGAAAATTTAAAACGTCGCGGTAATTACTAATACAATTTTTTATCGACGGGATTAAGCACAGTAAATACGAATGCATCTAAGTGAAATTCTGAACTCTAGTAAACGAAGAAAGAAACTAATGTGTCAGTGCTTACAATTTAACTCGATGAACAGTGTTGACACAGGCTGTAGGAAACGTGCTTACTAATATAAAGCAAGGAAGGAAACAAGAAAGGCTTGATATTAGTCCATCCTGGCAGAATCTGTATGCTGCCCTGTTTTCATCAATATTTTAAAATACATTTCCCTTCATCAATTATCTAGTCACTGTTATTTCACCATTTACATCGGCAATCCAAGTTTTATGAGTTTTTGTACTTAAGGTCACGTGAAGGTTATAATATCATAGGTCGTTGGACTCGCCCTGACCTTAGCGATAATATCACCATATAAAAAATATGTAGTCAATTTAAAAACACTTAGACGATTATGAAATCTCGAAAAAATGAACTTGAGAAGATATTTGGGGTGCTCAAGTTAAGTGGGACACCTTGTATTTTACAACAGATTTTGGAAACACTTTATATAAATCATCATTTCGTTCCACATTTAAATCCAATTATTGTGGCTGCCATTGCATAATTTTAAGCTCACCAGTGTCTAATATCTTTATAGTCAAACGCGAAATAAAAGCAATAATTACAATCATATACATATGAAAACTTCGAATAATTGAAACGACGATTATGGAGCGTAGTGTATTCCAGCCGAGTCAACAAGGCTGTATCCCTTTGCGTAAAAAATATGCAAGGCATTGTCCGTTCAGGAGTAGCACACGTAGCGTAGCATACGCGTCCGCGGGAAAATCAGAAAATGCGAGCAAACAGTGTTCACGGGAGATAATTGAAGTGTGAAATATAGATGGGCAGTCGACGAAATTCACGGTAAATCGAGAAAACAATTTCGCGGGATAATCGCGGCGGCATGGCGGGGATGTTAGAAAGATGTATCCGCGGTTAGTAACAACAGGGTGAAATGAAACGTGAATAAAATATAAAGAACGGCTACCCTTTTCTTTGCTCCTAGCGGAATGCGACCCGCACGTTCGAGTGATTTAGTGTACCGGAAAGCTTTGCAGTCTCCCGGAGGATTGCAATCGCATTCCATCCGCCCTCTCCGTCTCTGTTTTGTCCTCCACACGCGCCTCCTTCCACCATCCCCTTGCCATTTAAACGCACTTGTCCGTTTCTCCCTCTTACGGGGGCCAATTCCTTTTTCTGTTTCTGAACTGTACGATTTTATTCGGCCTCGTGGTTTTCCGCCCGTTCGCAGTATTCTCTACTTCATGCATTTTTCTTTTCATCTTTCCTTTGCATCCTTCATTTTTCTTGTTTATCGTTCACACTTTTCTCTATGTGCACGTGCTATATGCACGTCAGAAATTCGCGCGGACTGTCTCCTATTTGTGTACGTATCCAATCGCGTGCGTTTTGCCACGTGCGTACCAATCAAAAATCACTTCTCCTGTACGGTACATGTCGCTCGCATAACGTGCAGATCACTTCTCGACTTTTTACTGTTTTGACTTTTGACGTTTTCTTAATGAAACTTTCGCTAGCGTATTTGTCAGGTTTTTATGATTCAAATGAGACCAAACATGGAAATATACAGTGATGCGCGGATAAATGTCGCACGTTTGGAACCGGAGAACGACACTAATCCGTGCAGGTGTACGAATCTGTTTCCTGTAAGTAAGAAAGGATAACAGCAGTCAGAGAGGAAGAGGTCCAAAAGTCGAGCGATGATACGGAGGTCGAAGGTACTTCGGAGAGAACGGCGCTCGTCATTCAAGCCTGCAGATTTCGCGACATTCATCTGTTCATCACTGTATCTGGTTACATGGCCCGCCCCAATCTTAAATTACAAAACGACCAAGCCGGTTTCAAACTATGTCATGTTTGGTGTCATTTTAATCAGAAAGAAACTCACAAATATGTTAGCGGAGGGTTCATTCCGAAAAACCTAAAAACAAAAAAGTTTCATTGTTGCATTTGTGTTCTCTCACCGATACGTTTCTTTTGATCTTGCCGATTGTTGGACCTCTTTTTCCTTCACTCGCTGCATCCGCGCATTCGGCAAGGGGAATGGAGTATGAGATAAGCATCAGGAGCGGGCTTTGGGGACCGAGGGTCAAAGAGGAAAAAGTGGTGGGTTGTCTTCTGCTCACATAGCGTGCAGATCGTTTCGTGCACATATCAAACTTTTACTGTATGTAGTTGATTAATAAATAAAAGCGCAATAATAAATTTCATCGCATCCATTGAATTTTTGTAGAAATCACAAAAACATAAGCTCGCGATTATCTCGTAAGTAGCACTTGGAATATTTAATTTCTTGAGGAAAACTGGCAGCATTTAACGTCATCTTTTATATTGTTGAACGATGAAACTGTTTGAATTTCAGAACTGCTCTGATGTCAATTGTCATCTTGACCCAGTTTGACAAATTTTACTTCCTTTAAAAAGTTGTATGAAGAAACGGTCTACGGGGCAAACACAAAGTACTGGTGCAGATTTCTGGTTACATGTTGTTCATTTCTTTTTCTTTTTAGCAGTTCGTTTTATTGTATGGAGTCGAAAGTTGTCTCGCTGAAAATGAATCCCATTGCAAGTTATTAAAGCCGCTCATTTTTTTTCTCAAAAACGGTACATGCAATCTGTTCCATTGTTCGCTGCATATCGTGTCTTTAATGATCCCATTTTGCTTTGAAGCCGCACAATAGGCAGTGCCCTGAATGCAACCTATGTACGATAAACGTGTAAAATTCTCTGTAAGTGAATAATAGGTTTCGCAATTAAAAAAATAACTGGTTTATTTCAGGAAACTTTATGACGCTGATAATTGTTGCGAGGGATCTATTTTCAATGCATAGCCGCGATCTTAAAACGGCTACCAATCATGTACAAGGATTGGCTCCGTAAATAAAACTGTCAGAAAAAATTAAAATACAATTTTTACATTGTATCGCAGAAAATTTATTGCAAATTTACTGCAAATAAATTTTTTTTGTACTTTATTGTCTTTTTCTGGAAATATTTTACTTCAGATCACATTAAATCATTTTGACCCAGAATTACTTGATCGTGGTACGTTTGCAAATTTCGTAAGTTAATTAAATTTTGCAGTTTCCGAGTCCATATCTCTCGAAAGATTCTTGTGCAGCTCAGCATCTGCGAAAGTTCACCCCCTACTGATTCTTTCCAGATACAATACATATTTTATCGTTCTTCTACCTTGATCTCTTTTTCTCACGTCGTACGTTCGCACTCTGGCGTTGGCGGTTAATAAGTCAGGCAGGTGAACACATTGTATCGGACGAAGTTGATTCATTTTGATCCTTCTTAATTTGAACATTGACCTTTTTAAGTATAAACAAGAAAACAACAAAAACAAAATAAAAAATGGGTGATTAATAAAATGTAGTAAAATTGCAGTGAAGAATTTGCTCTTCTTTGCACATTTTTGCAATCTTTGCACCTTTAACGTTGGCCATTTTTAAGCGTAGCAAAGTAAGTCTTTATTAAAAAAAAAATCGCTGTGAAATAGGGATCCTTTCTGCTTTCAACGTCGAACCATTCTTGCTGCAATTTCGTTATATAGACCGGAGCATATTTACGATAGAACTGATAGTCGCCATAAAAAGAACGATCATCGCGTGAGAAGAGAACTAGTGTGCATTTGCACCATTCGTTGCAGATACACTGCATACGGAATATCCAATGCGACACGCGGGTCAGATATAAAAATCGTTGTACTTTTATTTCCAACAAAAGCGCATGACGACGTGTCACCTTTGTCACAATATTTATGGCTTCTACTACTTGACGCGAAAGCATGCGAAATTCGAGTGCGACAAAAACAAGCTACTGAATACGAGACTTGAATCCCGATTTTTTAAATGATCATGATCATGAATGGCCTAACTAATTGCACAGGTTTTAACTCGTAATTTACAGTCTATCCGAAACTCGAAGGACAAAGATTGCGCGGCGACTCAACATTATCATGTATCGTTGAAATTGCAGAATTATTTTTACTGCAGTATTACAAAATACAGAAGAATAGCAAAAATTTAAAGTAGTCACTTGACATTTCGTCCGGACGCAATGCTTTTCTTTCCAGACTCGGACTTTGCGCTCCTTCTTGACGTTTGCTTTCAGGAAAATAGAGAGAGAGGAAGAAGTAAAGCAAATCTCCAGATGCGTCCTCTCTTTACTTACACTCTGTCAGAGGGAAATCTCGTTCATTTGTATCGTGACGCGATACTGAATACGCGTTCCTCTGAGAACGCTTTACTTCCTGCCTTAATTACCTCCGCCTTCCGGCTACCCTTTCCTTCCTCAGAGATCCATAGTTTTTTCCCTCCTTGGAATTTCCTTTCCTCCGACAAGGCGCGCTATTTAATCGAAAGTTCCATCCTAGTTTTACCATTGGGATGCTCGTGTTTCTTTTATCGTTTCGCGCTTCTCCTTTTGCCAACCTGTAGTAAGCCAAAGTAATGTAAGCCAAGTAGTAAGTAGTAACAAAGAATTGTTAGAAAAAGAAGGTCCTGCATGGTCGTGGTGGAAGGATTGTAAATTTATTTCTAACTTGCAGCAGAAGAACATCGAGGAAGTTCGATAAGTCGAAAATTCAAAGAAATTTGAAGCTCTGCATAAATGTAGTTCATGTGATTCTAATAACAATCGGACCTAAGGGTGACAACACCCCCTACAAGGAAAGCTTGCTCTTCGTATTATCCTTAACTAGCTGCATGTACCCGGCGTTGCTCGGACTTAATTGAAAACACAAATCTGAAAACCATTGAGACACTTTTTATTTCTTTGAAAACTCATACTTTTTTTGTTTAAGGGAGAATATGTGAAAAATCAACCTTCCTCACATATTTCCCTTTAAAATTATTGGGAAGAAATATATCTATCTATTTATCTTTTTCTTTTTTTTCTATCCATCTACAGGGTGTCATTTAACTTGACAGTCATTTAACGAAAAACGCTGGCCACTCAGTGCGCGCGTAGACGCGCGTAGACCCCGCACTCAGGGACGGCATGTCGCGTGCTCCGATCCACAAATAAGGAATAATTCGACATTATCCTTCATTACATTGATTCGGTATTCAATACAGCTTTTGCTCCCTGCCATATCGACGCGTTTGGATCGGGGCATCGGCCGATCGCCACCATCCTGCGCAACGCGACGTTCGTCCCTGAGCGCGGGCTGTACGCGCGCTCTGAGTGGCCAGTGTTTTTCGTTAATAATTCAAAAACAAAGCCTCCAACGACATTATGCCAAAGGAAAAAGTTGTTCGGTATCACCTCGCGAATCTTCCATATCCCACTCTTCAATGAGTTACGGGACACCCTGTATAGTTAGTGAAGGGAGAAGACAGCGGCAATAAACGTGATGCATAATACATCGAGGCGCGCAAAGTATACATCATGCGCAGCGCCGTGCTATCTACATTATTGCATTATTCAGAAACGGCGTGTGTCCCAGAATCGAATGATAATTAATATTCGCGAGGGAGCCACCAATTAGCGGAATCTGTACGCGGCTTGGGTGAGAACCGAAACGGGCCAGAGGAACGAATAAATGGGGAACAAGAACGCGAGTCATGCACACTGCCGAATCTAATCTCAACCCTTTAACGGCGGCTGTAATTAAAATGGCGAGTTCCGATAATTAGCCACGCTGTTGTTACTCCCGAATTTCCAAATGTTCCTTGCTTAGAATCAATTGTGACTTCGAAGATGCTTGGCCCATCTATCTTCAATTTATCAGACACGCTAATGAGTAACCCACTAATTCCTTGCCAGTTTTATTGAAAGTTTCAGAAATATTGGTTTCTGTATTGCGACGAAATGGCTTGAGAATTGTATGTCAAGAAATTTTTGGCATTCCAAGAAGGCATAAAATGATCTGAAAAATGATAACCAACTGATTCACGAATGGATTATGTTACAAAATTTCTTGAAAACGTAAAGTTATCCGGAAAATGGCAGCAATAAATTGCTTCAGGAATGTATTATTGCACGATGAATAATTAATTAGACAATTAAATTTAACATACACAGGGGAATAATGTTTTATGTAAGAGTACGTAACAAACTTGCATTTCCAGTTTAAGTGGAGATCTAAATTTGCCCGAAGTAATTATAATTTTAAGCTTTCTATTGAAGAATATTGATTTTACTACGCTTGATCACACTTGAAGGCGTCACTGTGGAGATAATTTAATCTGAATGTATATTCATTGCACGAGGAATGAAAGTAAGGGTCTTCTTCTTCTTAAAGGAAAATTCTATGAAAGACATGATAAATTGATTCGATTATTCTCTATGGAATAAATTCTCCTTTCGTTCCAACGTATTGGAAATGAATTCATAGCTGAAGCATCTTCGAGGGATAATAGACCGTCAGATTTCTAAATAACTTTCCAATAAAGTAACGTCTGACTCATCGCGCTCTTTATTTCAATTCTATCAACTTCTGCAAAACGATTCAATTAATTCACTTGTACTTATTAACCAGGATGTTAACGGACTCTTTGTCAAATACTTACCTGAATCGGCAAACGTACAAAAACAAAAACGGAAATGAAGAATTGTATTATTGAGCATATGCAATAGAATAGAGAGCTGGTTGGTCACTGATTGGTCAGCGTTCTCCGTTAATAATTCAAAAGCGAAGCCTTAACCAGCACTTTCGCACAGAAAAACGTTGTTCAGAATCACCTCAGCAATCGCCCCTTAAAACATTGACATGCAGTAGCCAAACACCCTGTATAGCGTACAGTGTGTATGTACACGGTATAGCTTTCGAAAATGAAATAACCACAGGCAGTAGGGAAAATGTAAATATGGTACAAAAATGGTGTGTAAAGCTTTAAACAGAGCTTTTCTCAAACCAACGTTTTGTAATTACCCTCCGTGACGCTGTACTCACGGTACTTACAGTTACATAATTACAACTTTCAAAAGTAAAATGCTAAGAAGGGTATCCTATACGAGAATATTGATAGCTTTTAACCCAACTGTGATTTGTTATATTTCTTTCATCTCTCTTCTTACCTTCGCAGTAGGGAAGATTTTAGATTCATATTTATATTTATAGTATGCTTACCTTCGTCTGACGTTTGAAGTTTGTCGGTTCAAGTTTTTATTGTACACGTTTTTATCATTATAGCGTGATACTTTAGGCCGGGACTAGTACCGTGGTACATGGCGTCGCGACCATTTAGATAGCCTTCAGTAAGACAAGTACAAAAACGTATGGAAATAGATTTAAATAATAAAATAAGTAAAATACAACAAACGCAAACAAAAATTTGCCTCTTGTACCTTTGAGGCGCCGGCCAAACGTGACACGACATTCCGTCCCTGAGCGCGGGCTCTATGCGCGCTCTGAGCAGCCAGTGTTTTCCGTTAATAATTCAAAAACAAAGCCTCAAACGACATTTTGCCGAAGGAAAAAGTTATTCAGCCTCGCCACAGGAAGCTCCCGTATCCGGCTCCTCTACGAGTTACGGGTCACTCTGTATGTATGAAGCAGAGTTTCAAACTCCATTTTCTCGAAATCGAGCCCCAAACGGAACAATGTTACTGTACATTTGTTTCCTTATCCTTACATATGTGCCAATATCCCTGAAGAGGTTAAAGGAAGGCAAAATGATTGTGTTCCAGGTGCACCGGAAGAGAAGTTGTGGGCCAATCTACCAGGTGGTCCACCGCCTCCGGAACGACCTACGACACCCCGAACTACAACGACAACCGTCGGAACGACCTACAGACCATGGAGAACGCGACCGACAAGGCCGAATCACTATCCAACCGACGACCGGCCCAGACACCCTGACCGTTACCCTCAAAGGCCGGATTACAGAACAGAAAGGCCACCGGAGAGGCCAGAGAGACCGGAAAGGCCGGAGAGACCGGAGGATCGACCTCAGAAGCCTCACAAACCTCATAGGCATCACACGACCTCTACAACTACCACGACTACAACCATGCGGACGCCAACTACGCAAAGGCCGAGGCATCGATGGACACCGCCGAGTCCCAAGAACGACGTACCGGATAAATGTGACACCAGCTACGACGCCATCAGCATTATTCGCAGGGAAATATTTGTCTTCAAAGGACGGGTAAGTGTCGAGTAGCTCGTAACAACTTCTGCGTGCACAATGATGTGCAGCAATAGTTCCCAACGGGGTCAGTACCGCCCACCGGTGGGCATTGAAGAGGACCAACCGTCAAGTTCTGAGAAGATGAACCCGCTTCAAAGATAGTGAAATGGAGTAGAACAAAATGCCACATGTGTGGTTGAATAAGTCTATGAGGAAATACCTAAATATTATCTTTGAACTTTACTAAAAAAAAAAAACGCTTATTTTTGTTCTCAGCCAATACATATTCCTTAATATACCTTATACTTTAGAACTACTGAACTTACCTCTTTGCTTTGGACAAAACATATGTGAAAGAATCAGACGCAATATCTTGCTTTTAAAGTAAGAGAATAAAGTAGAGGATAGACTAATATAAATGAAACAACACGACTGCAATTTGATCTAATAATCACGCTTTTTTCAGTATCTGTGGAGAATCGGCGACCACGGATTATACGAGGGATATCCTGCGGAAATTACACGTTTGTTTAATCTGCCTGAGGGCATTGATCACGTGGACGCAGTTTACGAAAGGCCAGACAAGAAAATAGTATTCTTCATCGGGAAGAAGTACTACGTTTTCAACGCGAACAATCTGGAACCTGGTTATCCAAAACCATTGACCAGACTAGGATTACCCGAATCATTGGAGAAGATCGATGGCGCCATGATTTGGGGACACAATGGAAAAACTTATTTCTTCAGTGGATCTATGTATTGGAGGTACGAAAGAAAAATCTTCATGTTATAAAGTACTAGGCATCAAAAAATTGTTGAGCTGGATCAAATTTTGTAACAACTAAACATTATAGCAAAGAAGGAAGTAGTTTATTATAAGAAACGTAGAATTAAACCTTTTCTACTCTTTTATTTGGAATGTTCAAAATGGCGTAAGCCATGCAGGGTGTTTCGCTACCTCCTGCAGATATTTTAAAGAGCGATTGCTGAGGCAACTTTAAACAACTTTTTCCTTTGCCAAAATGTCGTTTTGAGGCTTCGTATATATATTTATAAGTCGTAACTTACTAATTCATCATGTCATCTTTATTTTAAAAATCATATATTTATACATGAATAGAATAGTTAAATCTCTTTTTCCATTGACTCAATGCATAGAATATTTATAATTGCTTCGGCAGTTTGCGATACACATTTATAATATTCAGTGTATCAGCAATAAAAATATTCGTTGACAGTTCCGTTGTACTTTTCGAGAAATTAATATTGAACAAACTAAGTTTCTTCTTTTATATATTCAATCTTTGTGAGTTACCTTATTTCTAGACTTCTTGATAACGATAACAATGTTCACGCAGGTTCGACGAATCCGTAAACTACGTGGAGCTCGACTATCCAAGGGACATAAGCATGTTCGCTGGTGTTGGGAACGATATCGACGCTGTTTTCCAGTGGAAAAACGGTATTTGCACGTTGTTATCCTCATGAAACGTACATGCAATCTCCGAGTAAATTAATAACAGTTCAAATATTTTACTATACTTCTCAGGCAAAACGTACTTCTTCAAAGGAAAAGGATTCTGGGAATTCGACGATCTGAGGATGAAGGTCGCTCACGAGAAGCAAAAGTTATCAGCACCGGTTTGGATGGGTTGCCCGCGAGAATTGGAAACCAACGACGTCGAGAATTATCCAAGAAAGTCGAAAATCATGGCTGCGAGCGACGCGTCGACACTGTCGGCACATTTCCTCGGCCTACTTTTTATAGCATATTTTAATAAATATTTGTAAACTGTGATATTTATGTAAGGCCGCGTACGAACGTGAGCGTATATTTGTACGTGAACACGCGCTCCAGTTTGAACGCGGCCAAATTTTAATGCACTTCCCTTATACCGATTATATACAATAAAGTAATTTTTAAATGACTTTTGCCGACGGAACATTAAGAATAAACAGCAACTTGTCCTGACTTGTAAATTTTCTACCTACTCTAAACATATATCATTCCCTAGCAGAGGAGATGAATACAGATTACGATTTAATGGCATTACTTAAAGAACACTTACATTTTAAGCCAAATACTAAAGCTACATTATTTTTGAGAAAAAACTTCGTATCATATCATCATTTAACAAAAGCATACTCAACAAAAACATGTACATTTATTGGACCAACTTTAAACGATATGTTAACAGAATCTCTTTACAATTTTTACAATCTTTCCTCGGCGTGTGGATAAACGAACTCTTGCTTCATTCCCATGGTACAGCGTTTTAGACGTTTCATTTGAGCAACGAAATATCGCGACTACGGTGCATTCGGGAAAGCGTAACCGTTACAACATATGATTTATCGTAAGGCTCGAACTTCCCTACGAGCGTAAATTATTTTGAATTTCACCATAGCACGCGATTCCTAACTGTGAATCTTCGCTTCCTCGCAATATATTTCACATTCTATAATGCTTCGTTGAACGTGTTATGTTTTTCTCCTGATGCTAGAGGTGCAAGTGCGGTGGCGAATATGGGTCCCAAGGATTGAGTAGTCTCAATGTAGTTTGAACAATAGTGTCTACTTCTGCCATTCCACCGATTCCAACATCGCCGCACATCAGAGTCTTGGAAATGCAAGTGACTTCCTTATACCCCCAAGATTTCAACAGGGCTACCTATAACAAATTAAAGTGATGAAAATTAAATGCTTGGTATAATAACACTGTCCAAAACGAATTTTGATATGCAATATCCAATAGGTGATCCTTGTAGAGTTTATCGCCCTGAATACAAATCCAAAGGTAGAATTGCTGTATCACGTACGGTTTTTGAAAAACACGAGTTTAGACAGAAATAAGAAATTGGAAGTAAGAACCACAATCCACTGTTGACCTTGCGCTATATGTGCTAAATCCAATGCGAATTTATTAGAATATCCATTCAAATAGAACATTGCAAAAGAAACATTGGATTATACCTGCGGCGCTGTAACAGGATGTTCCCACATTTTCGTATTCATAGCTGGACAAAAGACTAATGGTTTTAAAGGGTCCCAAGCACGTGCTACGCAGGTTAATATATTATCGCATATGCCACTGGCCATTTTGCCAAGGGTATTGGCGTCCAATGGTGCAATCAAGAACAAGTCTGCCCATTTAACCAGATCGATATGTAGCACCGGATCACCTCTGTCTTGCCAAGCAGCCCACTCCACTGTATCCGATAAAACTTGAATCCCTGGAGGCAGCTCCGCCTCTTTTAAAAAATGCTTGGCCTTTTCTGTAACCACCACTCTTACTTCCAAATTATTCTTCCACAGCTTCTCTACCAACTGTGGCAATTTAATTGTGGCGACACTACCCGTGCAGCCGATCAAGACCTTCTTCCTAGAGGCGGATGCCATCTCGATATACCTTCTCTTGCCTTTTCAATTATTCTTCAATATATAAAATGTGATGCTGCTATATCATTACTGTTGGTACACACAACAGGTTCAGCTCACAGAGGGAAAACGGATGCGTTTTAAATGCTTTAGGCCATCTAAGGCAGGATGCCACAATTAGCGGGGAATTACGAGCAGTGATATTTTATAACGATTTTTCTTCCCGTTGAAGCTCTGTATTTTAGATGCTATTATTTCTAACGAGTTGTTTTAAATGCTCGGCGATTCGTTACCAAGTCTTTTCACCGCACTGGAACCACTTGAATTCGACTGAATGTTGACAAAACTCGGAGTTAACAATGTCGAGTCATCGGACGATGGTCATTTTTGACAAACGTATGCATATACATATTATTTGTAATATTTCGAAACACAAATGGTACGGTTGTATATATTTACATACATTTAGAGCCCGTGAAACTTTTTTTTAGAGGTAAAACCAGGATGAGCAGCAAGAAAGTTCACAAGAACCAGCCAAGCGATAAGAGCGGCGATCTACAACGTCGCAACAATCGATTAGTAGTAAATCGTTGTTATGTCTCCTTGACCTGATCAGCGTAACCAAGAGTGGACCAGTCTTCCCGTGCCATTAAATCGTTATCCATCCGGCATGCAAGATAATCCTTGGCCGCGTCACGACACATCGAAGTCTCGTTCTTATGCTCATACAAACAACGCATATACTTGAGCATGAGCCTCTTGCAGGCACCTTCGTGGTCCAGTGGAAAGCTACCCTTTTCCGGGGGCACGGGTGTAAATACCTTCTGAGAGAATGTGTACGATGTCATCACTACGACTGATTGTGTTCATGTAGAATACACAGCGAATCAAAATATGGGATAAATCATTCAAGAAATACTTCGCAAACGAATCCGTTACGAAACAGAAATCATGCCACAACCGCCATTGGAATACAACCTATGAATGTGCAACTCTTAAGAAAAGGATAGTCAAAGATAAGGTTCTGACCCCAGCCACCTTTAGCGCTGTGCAACAAAAACGCTCATGGTTCAGTGAGTCTAGTGCATAGTTGCTTTATGGTGGTGCGTCTCCAGTTCAGTGATATGTGTAGGACGATTTTTTCGCGCATGTGTGCGTTTGCAGTAACGTGCCTATATGTACAGTGGCGCAATTAGTAGGCGCTGTGTTATTGGCGGGAAAGCAGCGGAAGCATCCATTCACGAGACGGACGTATTACGAATTTTGGGTACGTTATATTTAAGTATATGCATATAATGGCAGTTAATATTGGAGAAGCTATAAAGAAACGTAGTGTACGTAGCTCCCAACATACTTGGCTAGATGAAGACATTTTTAAATGTGGTTAGCTCTTTCTCCAGTAGAAAATAAAACGCCTTGTATTTAAGAAGCAGATTTAATTAAACATTCACAGACGGTCAGACATATTAAAAGTATAAACACACACGTGTTATACATTTATTTGTCGCAATCAAATCATAACAAACTTTGCAAAATTATGTAAGGTGATAAAGGTACCCCATTTTATCAAAACTTGTACTATACTGATTTCAAAATCGCCCTGCATGCACGAGAAAACAGGTTCCATTCTTATCACTGCTTCAGAATCGGGTTTGAGGTTGATACGTCGATAAAGAAAAGCAATCGACAATCGAAGCGATTGGAAACATAAATATTTTTAGAACTGGTTGCAAACTGCAGACCGATATCGATTTCTATCGATAACTTTCGATAGTGGTGACCATCGATAATTATCGATAGTCTTGCACCACTAATCCCTACTCTTTGTCACTGCATTCAAATTTAGGAATTAAAGAGCATGGATCTTACATGTCCATGAGATAGAGAACCACGAGGTTTATATAAAGTTATACAATTGCGCGCATTATCAGTAAGAAAAAATGGAAGAAAGTAATCCATTAGAACAAGCAGAGGAGGAAAGTTTGAAAAAAATAGCATGGAAGGATTTGGTAAGTTCAAAAACTTCTGTTAAACATTTATGAGTCTATCCTAACCTAATTTAAGAGCTTGTTTCATGTGTTTCATTTTGAATGTCTTTTACATTTCTAAGAGCTTCTGTAACGCAATATGAATTTAATAGCCTGCATAAAATGCATATTTCTAAATGATTATGATAACCATTGTTCATTGTAATTTACTTTTGTATACAAGAATGAAATGTTTTAGTGATTAGGTTATACATACATAAGCTTGTAGAAATATAAATATTGTTACTAAATCAGTTCTTCGAAGCATAGCAAAATTATAAACAATGTGGACAGAAATTAACCCTGCCTTACTAAAACTGATACGAATTCATTAAAAAAAACAAAAACCGCAAAGACATTCACTATTCTCTTAATATAACATACAATTTTATAATGTTATTTCTGTTACTTTTTAAGAAACAGTTGACATTTCGTGGTCGTAGTAGGTGAGGTTAATACTATGTCACCTACTATCAATATCTGCATACATGCAAACTCAAAATTATCAATTATATTTAATAAATATTAAAAACTTATAGGGTATCGTGGATACATTATGTAAAGCGTGCGAAGATTTAAAATGGAAGGCGCCTACGAAAATTCAATGCGAGGCCATTCCATTGGCATTAGAAGGTACATTTGAAATGCATACATAGAAAATATAGCCTGCGTAATTGGAGAAATGAATATAAACTTGGAAAACAAATTTGAAATTTATTAGGTAAAGATATAATAGGATTGGCAGAAACTGGTTCTGGAAAAACAGCTGCATTTGCTCTCCCTATATTGCAAGCACTGTTGGAAAATCCACAAAGATATTTTGCACTGATTTTAACACCTACCAGAGAGTTGGCGTTTCAAATATCGGAACAGTTCGAAGCTTTGGGTAACAAACAGTCTTTTCTATCATTTTATATAAAAATAGTGTGATCCATTTGCATCATCGTATACATAGTTTTATTATATTTTAGGATCAAGTATTGGTGTAAAATGTGCAGTAATTGTAGGGGGAATGGACATGGTGTCCCAAGCATTAGTGCTGGCAAAGAAACCGCATATTCTAATTGCAACTCCAGGTAGACTGGTTGATCACTTGGAGAACACTAAAGGTTTCAATTTGCGATCGTTAAAGTTCTTGGTATGCGATATTAGTCTTCTAATTATGTATATTAAAAACGAAATCGATCTATACATTATTTTCATTCTGAAAGGTAATGGACGAAGCAGATCGAATATTGAACATGGACTTCGAGGTTGAAGTAGATAAAATTCTGAGAGTAATTCCTAAGGAACGGAGGACACTGTTGTTCTCCGCGACAATGACTAAAAAGGTACAAAAACTACAACGGGCATCCTTACGGAATCCCGTCAAAGTGGAAGTTTCGACAAAATATCAAACTGTCGACAAGCTGCAGCAATATTACATATTCATACCAGTCAAATTCAAGGTACGAGATGTTGCCGCATCGTCAACTTTTATGAAATACCACTTTTTCTTTACGACAAAAATTCACGTTGCAGGATGTGTATCTTGTACACATTTTGAACGAATTAGCGGGTAACAGTTTCATGATATTTTGTGCAACATGCAACAACACGGTCAGGACTGCTCTCCTTTTGAGAAATTTAGGCTTCACCGCAGTTCCTCTGCACGGGCAGATGTCTCAGAACAAGAGAATCGCTGCGCTTACTAAGTTCAAGGCGAAAAATCGGTCTATACTTATCTCCACAGACGTTGCCAGCAGGTAAATGTACCTGCTACCTTCGTTTACTCATTATACGGGTATTGTCCTTAATTTGAGATGTTTTTATCTCTTGTTTGCAGAGGTCTCGATATTCCGCACGTAGATATTGTAATTAATTTTGATATACCTACGCATAGTAAGGATTACATACACAGGGTCGGGCGCACCGCGCGTGCTGGCCGTTCTGGTCGCTCCATCACATTTGTTACGCAGTACGACGTAGAATTGTATCAAAGGATAGAGCAATTGATATCGAAACAGCTACCGTTGTACCCCACGCAGGAGGACGAAGTGATGGTGCTCCAAGAAAGAGTTGCCGAGGCGCAGCGCATTGTCAAAATGGTAAATTCATTTATTTTTCGTGATAGAATCAGAACTCAAGTATTGGTAAATGTTATTTCAGGAAATGAAAGACATCGAGGATAGTAAAAAGATGGGAAAAAGAAAGAAACGCCAAGATGATAACGAAGACGACGATACGGAGCAATCGATGGGAGTAAGGAAAAGGATAAAGGGGAAAAACAAAGGGAAAGGGAAAAAGGGTTAATTTTTTAGCCGTTTTACAAATAGAGAAACAGATAATAGAAAAATTCAAGGTAATATTCGTTTTTATTTGCATCATCATTCATTATTTTTTTATAAATCAAATCACCATTCCCCTCATATGTATCTATTCGAAATTCACAGTCTGCATCGCGATCCTTAGTTTACAAAACAATAATTACTCAGATTTACGACATTCAAGCATTTATCTTTACTGAGCTGCCAAGAGTGGATCCCTTTGACTACAGATGCATGAATTGTTATTACAAAGTTTCATTTTGTAAGCACTTATTTAGCGGGAAAACTTAACTATCGTGTTTGCAAGGTTGTAAAATAAGATTCAGTGTATCGAAAGAATAGTGAGACTTGTGTAAAATGCAAAAGTGTAATACACAGCACTCTGTTGCGAAATCTTCAATTTCCTTTCAAGCCTTTATAGAAAAGCGGAAAACTAGCGTTGTCCGGCACCTCGTAATACGAAATACCTTGGGAACAATATTCGGTTTGAATTTTACGATGACAGTGCAACATCTATTCAACTGTATAAAGTAACAACAAATTATTATTACTTTTTTTCTACGTATCATCTCCTTTATGCATTGCTGCGAAACGATTCTCAACGAACGTGCAGCACAGAAAGATTAAATGCAGCGATAAAGTGAAAAAATTACTCGATTCAACACATCTAGTTGCGATGCATGCTAAGTAAAATGCTGTGACATAAACTGCAGTTCTTATTGTTCTAATTTTCATTAATAACAAGCGTGACTCCTTCGATACACAGTAAAATATTGAACACTATTTGAAGTGTCGTTGACATCGGATGATATGATTAAGCGTGTCGCAAAACTTTTGCAGCCACATTTAAATCTGAAAGACATTCTGCAACTTGTAAATCAACTACGTAAATCATTTACTCTGCGATATCGTTTCTTAGTAAAACGGGAGCATTCGTTTATCGAATATTGCCTCCGAAGAAAATGAAGAAAAGGACATAAAAACCGCTAGTCACCATGCAAATACAGCATTGTGGTAGTCTTCGCAATTTCATTCGTAACAAGAGTATCCGTTCAGAACATATCTACCCTGTGTTCGATAGGTTTAATCACCGTCCTAACGCTAAGTTTGTTGTCCAGGTGAGAAGTATTAGCTGTTTCCTTCGAGTATCATTATCGAATATGTCTAATCTCGTTGTCGAAGACTTTTGTAGTTCTTAACACGCGTGCAGGCGAACGCTTTACTCTCTGAAGCAAAAAACAACTTGTCTGAAATTACTTATTCAAATGCCGATACTGCAATAGGGGACATCGAAGTTTATTGAAAAGATGAAGAAATATACACATATGTACATGTCAAGCTATCAAGATTGTTTCTCTTCTTTTTTTTCGTCAGAGATGCTCCGCTTTTGCTAGTATCGACAATTTATAATAAACAAGTTCGTACAATGTGACGTTCTTTCTCATTCGTTCTCTATTCGATTAAGTTGTAAATACATATGCACAATGATTATCACGAATCGTCGTTCGACGAACACAGTACGTTGCGCGTAACAGTTGCTGAAGGGAAAACGAACGTTCCTGAATCGCTAGGACAAAGGGTGAAAAAGTAGCTGCTCTAAATACATTTGAAAACCCGTTGTCATCGGGAATGACAAAGGTTCGCGTTTCGTACTTAAATTTATCCAGAACATGTCTACGAGTAGCCTGGCACGAGGGCAGAAATCTGATGGATGGAATATTCTGAATGCATGGTGCCAGAAAGAGATGTGACAGAAATCGAAACAACTTAGGTTTCATTTAAATGAGAAATAAAATATATTCCATAATATTATTATTCACTATTTCTACACATTCTGTACAGTAATTCAATTTAAGGGTTTTATACCTCAATATACTTTATACAAAAAGGCTACTTATAATCTAACATTAAGACATACCATAGCATGAGCGCCCTCCACCTTGCCGCCAAACGGCAGATGGGCCGCACGCATGTTTGTACTGGTATTACAGAGTCAGTCGCCAGCGAGTATAACTTCTTCCTCTTCTGTATCACACACCGCACACTAAATATTAAAAGTGTGTCTCTGGTGCTAATCCGTATCATCATTTTATTTCCTCTCATTTTCTGTCCCCGATTAACTTACTCCATTCGTTCGAATAGTTGCATCTGTTCTTTTCTTTTTTGTATTCTTTCGATTTCGTATTTTGCTTTTCTCGAAAAGGAATATATGGGGGAGATTACCGCCGCAACGTCAAAATATAATGAAGTATCTTCATTGCCTGCTATGCACGAGTGTATCTTTCTTTTTTTTTCATTGACTTTTTTTCCCGAGATGCTCTTTACCAATAAATAAAATTATATTTTGTGAAAATATAGAATTGTAAAAAATAAAATCTGTCTTTTCGATTTTCGATAATACCGGTACAGAAATAGTGCATTTCGGAGACTCCACGAACAACGGGATTGTTAATTCAGATCTCTGTCCTCTAAGTACTTGTACTCAAATGTAAAACCTTCTTTTTTCCTCTGTCCCCATTTCTCGTAATCAAAATAAATGTAGGTTCCCTGGAAAGTGACAATTTCACATAGAAGTCTTTCGCTAATATCCGTTAGCGAAGCAATGTTTTATACAACGAACCTGCTCGTATTCTTCGTTGATCACTTTCGGTTCTTCGTGCCTCTGAAACCACATCATATACTTGGTATGAAACCTCCAGCTTTGTTTCTTCAGAGCTTTTGCGGCCAGATACTGGCCTTTAGAACCTTCCATGTAATAAAATATGAAGAATAGCGTCTCTGTCGAGAGACGCTGGAAGAACTCCACGGTATCAGAATGGGGAAGTTGGACCTGGCGCGTGAAAAATGCGGATGAATAAAAACGGTGCTTTAAAGAACGAATAATGGCGGTACCGAAGCAATGATACCTGTTGATAGTATGGAGGCGTCGGGCATAAATTTCTGGGCAAATACGATCGCAAACGTTCAGAGTCAGATGGATGGGGCATGTGGTAGTAAGCGGCCTCCATCATCTGGAATTGCAGCTGGTGCTCTTTTTGAAGAGGTACCGGGCCGAGCGGCGCAACGCCAAGCAGAGGAGGAATGTGCGCTTCCGAGGTGGCATTGCTATTATTACTGGTCGCCTTAGCACTGTCAAAGATGTTTCTGTTCGACTCGGACGGCGGTATTTCCAGACCTGCTCGGACAATTACTTGTTGGGCTATAGATTTCAAAGAGGACATGCCGTCAGGAAGCTTAGGGATGAGACCGTTGGCAGTGGATGGCGCTGGCGAGCAGGAGTTTGCAGGCAGAGGTGAAGACCTACTGCTGACTGAGGACTGTGGCGAAGAAGATGGTGGGATCGGCGTTGTCATTTCGGTTTCGCTGTTGTTATGATTCTGTTGATTGTGCATGACATGCGTCGTCTGTATCGGCGCCGGATTATTGTGCTGCTGCGAGATCGTTTGCGGCACGTTCGAAGCAACGCTGGACGTGGACGACGACGACAGCAAACCATTCTCGCTGCTGTGAGCTGCAAATTTAATAAAATGATAACCATTCTTTCGAAAACGCCTGCGCGAAGCCCCGAAACGAACATACCAGATGTTTTACTAGAGGTAGAATGGATGGTTTGCGAATTGCTATGCGAAGCGGCTACCGTGGCGAAATTGCCAGCGTTAGTCGTAGCGACGTGATTACTCGTAGAACTAGGCGAGCTATGGCTAGGTGTCATGGGAATGGTCTTGCTCGGAGTGCTGCTCGACAGTAGATTCGATTTCATGGTGGCAGTGCTTCCCGTTGTTGGAATGCTCGCCTGTGAATTTAATAACGGCCTGACCGCGGTGGGCTTCACAGGCTGAAACTAAAGTGTCCAATACTTATCCCTTTACAATTGTCGAAGCGTTTTTTGCCCGTGAATTCATAGAAAATCACGCACCTTTATTTTTTTGTCATTCTCCGTAGAACTATCGCTCGAATGGTTTTGCATCGTGGTATTCATGAGAGGTATGGGCGAAGGTATAGGCGAAGTAGCAGAATTAATCGAGGTCGGTGTACCTCCAGTCTCATTACTATTGTTGCTGTCTGTAGTCGCTGACGAGGGAACAGCAACGTTAGACAATTCCATTTCCTCGAGACCGATAATATCATCGTAAATATATTCATTTTCCTCAAAGTCAGGTTCCTGTGAGGATTCAATATAATACTCTACATCATCCTTTATCCTTTTAATCTGCGAAAAATGATTAGAAGGAAGATTAAACAACTGTAACCCTGTATTACAAATAAGTTGAAATGATCAGATTTTGATTAATAATGATCAGATGCCCCTACTGGTGAACTTACAGTGTTAACTTCAACAGACATATTGTCCAACATGCGCAACAATGTTTCCAATTTACAGATATGGTAACGATGTTTATCAAGCTTTGCTTTTAACTCGTCCATCCTATCCTGCTTATCTTTATCTAACCTTTTTTTCTTTCCTGCGAGTAACGACTCTATCTCGGATTCAAACGTATCCAGCTACATTAAAATCAACCCGTTATATAGTTTTTGCAAGACAAATAGTTTGACGTCTGTTTAAGCATCGCCTCCGATTCCATACCTGGAGATTTAAAGCGTCTATGGAATTCGCAAGCCAATTGCTAACCTCTTCCCTTTCTTTTTGAGCTGGATCAAGCTTTTGAGCTGCACCTAGTCCTTCCTTCGAGTACGCTTTCGTTTTCGTTTCTCTTTCCACAACTTTAAACCTTTCCATTTGCTGAAAGTGAGCGTATTACATTTTAGTAGATACTGCGCAACAGTTGATCTATCCTCGAATCTTTATCAAAACATGCTTACAGTTTCTATTAACTTCCTATATTCAAGAAGCGTGCTCTTATCCTTAATCTCGCCTGACGCGAGCCAGGTTTTAATCTGATCGCGTAACCTCTGAAGCTTTTTGATTTCCTTCTTGAGGTCCGCCTCATACTTCTCCTTCTGATTGCTGTTCGTAGCATTGTGAACCTTTTGCCAAATGTCTTCGAACGTTTCTACACCCTCTGTTACTTTTTTAAGGCACCGATCTATTTCACCTGTAAAGTAAAAGTTGCGAGTTAATCAATGAGTAGTTAAAATGGACAAAGGCACTATATAATGCATATAGAATGCATCTTTCTTTTAATGCTATAACGCATATATTCCTATCTAACGCGAAATCCTACGAAATGCTTCATCTCTGGTTCGCAATTGAACATATCAACTTAATCTAACATAAAGACGCAACATATAACAATGACGCTAATATCCCAGCAGGTAAAATTATACAAAGGACGGATACAACAGAAAATGCTACGATCTAATGAAATCTTTCAACTGAAACTTTCTATAAAGCTGTTAATAAGAGTATAATAAACTTGATGACAGTTTATCGAAACAGTTTAATAGGCAGCTCATGCAGAAAAGTTTACGCAGCGTTGAATGGTTCACATGTGACGTATCTCTCACTGTTGTGTACGCACTGTGCAAGCAAATCCCCATGCTATTTTAAAGGTTATGCTGACACAAAGAAGCAATATCAGACGGCAATAAATACAGTTTGCAGGAGAAACGAGCAACTTGTGCGAGAGGAACGTACGAAAAGTAGAACAGTGTACAATGGTTTATCATGCCTTGACAACCTGTACCAACTGTCAGGTACAGAAGCTTGCATGCGAGTCGATAACAGGAGTTTATGCGTTTACTACCAGTCGTAAATACGAACGTTTAAGCCGGCTGGATAGCGCAGAAGATGGTAGATCGAAAGCCAAGTTGCAGTAGTGCGGGGCCACAACAAAATTTCTAAATGTAAACATGCTGGAAACGGTTTTTCGTCTCACCTTGCAACTTTCTCGTCGCAGCCATGGCTATGTAAACATGTGATACAATAATTCATGCATAGTCTAGACGTAATGGAAAAAATACGAAACAATTTTCCGGAACAAATAGTCGCTGGACTATTATTCCCCGTATAATATGGGAGGCTCGGCCACAAGATGGCTTCCGTTTTCAAATGACAACGTCCGACCGTCCGTGAACGAGATGCGATGCGCTGTTCGTTTCGTTTTTCCGCCGATCTTTTAATCTTGACAGTGTACGATATGCGCTACGTATGGTCGAGAATCGACAGCACATAAAAATACACAAAAAGTGATAGCATCAACAAATGATATATATGAAATACTGAATAAATGAGATGGTGTATTATGCATTGGCGCATTCACACATTCTACCTAACGCACATACTTAACACGTCTGCGTTCGTAAACCAATCGAAATTTGCTTGAAACATCTGCCGCATTTACAACACAACTTCGACGGGAATATTTTGCGCGTTTTTAGAATTACCCCATACATAAGTTCTTCGATTATACATATGTAGTTGTAGTAATAAAGCTTTGGAAAATAATGAGAAAATTGTACGTCCTATTTCTTGTATACAGAAGTGGTTTGAATGTTTTAATGCAATTCCCAGTAACATACAAAAACAACATCACAATTTTTTTACTAGACCAAATTTGGTTAAACAATTACAATGAAAAGAGTGTTAACAATAAAAACTATGATTTACTGTCTGTCATACATGTAAACAAGTTTTTAGGAACATAAAGGTTTGAAGATTTCTCATTCTTGAAAAATTGAAAGCAATGAGATACGAAACAAATTTTTATTTCCTCCAATACATTTTCTTAGTTCGCCTTGCACTATTTATTAACATCGCACGCATTTGACATATATTTGCATTAAACAATAATTCGTCCCGAATTGACAACCATACAATTTTGTCAATAATCTTTACATCCATCACAACTTCGACCAAACATAAGATACAAGTGCCCGCGAATCACTCTGGATCGGCAACTCTGACCAAAAATGTGGTCTGCCTGCAGCGCCAAAGGTGGCTGGACTCACAAGTAAATGTTAAAGAGGGAAACCAGGGTCCACTTGAATTTATGTATGAACCGTACAAACTTATGCAATACATTTGGTGACTACTGACTAAGATTTGAGACACGACCGCACATATTTAGTTTCTGGTTGTAAAAGATAAAATACATATGACCATATCTCAAATACTAGCCACCAGCCACTGAAAGTCTTGCCGAAACCATGGAATTTATAATCATTTTATAAACAAATGTA
Source organism: Holcopasites calliopsidis (assembly GCA_023838395.1). NCBI lineage: Eukaryota > Metazoa > Arthropoda > Insecta > Hymenoptera > Apidae > Holcopasites > Holcopasites calliopsidis. The sequence goes on from JALHAQ010000008.1 coordinate 5,289,152, forward strand.
CAATAATGATCTTTATAAGCGCACAGAATAAAATGTAGTAGCAAACGTATGAGAAGAACAAACATTTTGTGAATTTTTAGGTACGATAGGTAGAAGCTTTTCAAAGGCACACTGACTTAAAAACAAGCCAAAGCTGTGAAGTCACCAGTTAAAATTACTGACTCCAACTCCGAGTCAGACTCCCTTTTCTTCGATCTCTGATTTTGCCTTCAATTCTAAATGTACTGAGAACGGATATATAACAGGATTATCCTACATGATTTGCATGTCCATAGATAACAAAATGCAGAATTTTAAATACATTTACTTTATATGTATGTATAAAGGCAATAGTTCCCACTGTATTCATTTTGTTCGCGTAGATTTTGAAGAAAGTCAATACCATATTAGTTCAGAAAACATACTTGTTGCATTAGTGAAGAGTCCTTAATGTATTCATTCTCTCAATGTAGCTTCTGGAGAAAAATCAGTACCTTATTACTTCAAGAAACATACTTACTGTATCTGCAAAATAATCAGTTATTTTATTATTAGCACATTAGTACTATATGTATATATATATTCCATATATGTATTTTATTACTTCCTAGCGTGATTTTATGTTATGCTGTGCTACATTAGAAACTTTGAACAATAATACTTTCCATTGTCAGCACGTTATCATAATTCTCTCTCTCCCTCTCTCCATAACGAATACACAATAAATAAATATTCATTCACTCGGATATCACGCACGGCTATGCTTTCACCAAAAATGAAAAAGAGACGAAACATTCGCACTTGCAGCGCTTGCGACTACTTGTAATATTCCTTAGAAGAATGCTGAAATAATTGAGAAAAGGATAAAGCTAGTAGAGAAACGAAAATTTCGATTTCAACGTATGAATGAAACTGTATAAATTAATAATGCAATAATTTAACCGTATGAAACTTTACGCGAATGAGCTTCCTTTTCTACAACTATCCACTCTATTTGTTGTACAAAATGCACATTTAATCGCACCGTGTTCGTGGATTAAATTCTGTCGATTTCCCCAATTTCTTTGTTCCGCTTCACGAGAACGCGTCCTACTATTTCAGAGAGATACAGCTTAGATTATTTTTAAAGCTACAATAAACCTTTAAAAAAAAAGATACTTGTTTTTGTATCGAAATTGGGTAACTCAATTCTATTTCAATGTCTCGCAAACAGATTTTTCATAATCTATAGTACACGCATTCCGCGTTATCGTGTAGTGTAGCTTCTCGATGAGATCTACAATGTTCTCTTACATTTTCACCTTTCGTTCACGTGGAATACTAACATCGCACATTTACAAAACGTTGAAGATTAAATATGATTAACTATTTATCTGTCTCGCTACCGGCTACGTCGTTGACATTTGGAGGAAAGAGTTCAATTGCTAAATTCCACGTTACTCGTGGCTACATTTTAGAATTGAGTCGAAATTGCGTTGTATATGTATAGTGTATTGATTGTTCTTGGTGGTGTTGTTCGTTTAATTATACTCGCGTCTTGTGTCCCGAACGATTGTACAAAGAATCGATATGCAGAAACCAACTTAACGCGATGGTCTGTCGCGTGTAAACATGAAATACAATGAGTGTGACCAAATCGATGTACAAATCGCTTCACTTAGGCTCCGAACATCTTAAGCGATTTCGCGTTTAGGGTAACGCAACGTTTATCGCGTTTCTATTACATTCCAGTCGATAACGTGACGGGGGGTGAAAGATACGTGACTCTCTTACATAAACGTTATATATTAATTAGTACACATTGTCGCTGGGACAAAAGTGGTGCCAGCCACTTCTACTTTACATCACAACCAAGGAATCTAAAAAACTCGACGCCTCTAGTTTCTTTCCTCACGCACGATCGATCTCATTCTTCGTCAACCACCCTTCATACTTATAGAAGAAACGAGGAAAAAATATATATGTATATATAACAACATGAAACTAAACACAGAAGCAGGTACTCTAAGAGTTAATCGTGTACCGTACTACCAACAGATACAGATTTGATCACAAAGAGAGACAAAGGCTATAACGATAGTAATTGCTAGTACGCTTCGTCAGAATGCCCAAAAATCGCGTGCACATATGCTTCGTCGAGAAGTAACGCGCTTTAACACATGAGAGTCCGCGTGATATCGAAAGCAAAAATCATTACACCGTACACGTAACTCTTTCAATAATCCGTACTAGTTTTTCACCGTACTATCGACGCTAACAAATTTACACGTATGCTATTCGAAAATATACAAATCCTTACGATCGCTATGCGAAAACTGCGGCTTCCTCGTATTTCGATCAAGGAAACGGGTCAATCATCGTTTGATTCGTCCTCGAAATCAAGAGGAAAAAGAGTAAATCGTCGTCGTTTCAAAGTATCATTCGCCCCCTGCCATATACGTTTCTTCGCTTTTCTTTTTCTTTTATTCCGCTATAATTCTTGATACTCGTCGATGCACGTATTTATGCGTGATGTTTGTGTACGTGTGTGAACTTTCTCGCCATTTATATACTTTGCACAACGGGCACTATTTATAATATGTACAAGAAATTAATGTGAAATTAATATACACATACGTATATATGGTCTACGGATATACATAATAATTAGATTGACGTGTGACTGGACACAATATTTAACACGTATATATAAACAGTACCCTTTCCTCTCGCGCTTTCATTCAACAACCGATTACTTTTAAAGCTAGCTGTAACAATACTAACGTAAATAAACAATTAGCAAGACTTTAACATATGTATACGAGCATTTACTGTCGAACCGCGAAAAATCAACGACATATTTCAATAAAATTAATTCGTAAATACATTTATATATATATGCATGTATACGTACGTGTACATATATACAAATATATAATAATAGCATCTGGTCCAATAAACGTTAAGTATTCGTGTGTAAATAATCAATCGTTTGTTACATATGTACAAATTATTATAGCTTGCAAACACAACTGAAATATGACTCAACGTTGATTATTGTCGATCTTCATCGTGTCGCCGGGCACTAATAATTTACCGACATTAGCTATCATGTAGCAATCGTGTCATCTCGTCTTACCTCCTGCTGCGGAGAAATCTAGCCGCGGCACGACGAGCGTAGGAATCTCTTCGACTACGCGCGGTCGGGACGAATAATCGATCGAACAAGCGTAACAATAAACCGAATATAATATAAATCCTACGTAATCTCAATCGGTACAGAACGTATATCGTAGCGCCGGAGCAAACGTAACAACATGCACGGTTTAATAATAATACTAATTACTCTGCAAGCGACCGAGGGATACAATCACAATTTACCGTGTCCCGGTATGGCCTACGGTATTTAATCTTTCCACATAATACGACACACAAATCTTCCTCCAAGTACCTACTACTGTTGTACAGAACGCGTACAACTCTGTATATATTTTATATATGTAGAAGAGAGTCGCTAAATGGCAGTAGGGAATCAGATAAATCGGCGATGATACTTCGTGATAGCGCCAAACATCTTCTCCTCTCTTCCTCTCTCAAGCACCAGCGAATCCGTACACCTCTAATACTCTAATCTCGAAATCGCCACTGGCGCAAAGCGGTGGATTATTAAACGTCGAGCACCGATCCGTCTTGCCGTATCTTATGTTCTCGTCCATCCATATCGCTTGCCCGTCTCTAGAAACGATAAGCTGATCATGTTTTATCGCGTACCCACGTATCGGGATACGAGTTACGTAAAAGCAACGCGATCGGAATGCAACATTTTTGGGAGTTCCTCCGACGGGGTGGCGTCGATTGCATCGATTCTGCTGCTACGAGAATAAAAATCCATCTTACCCTCCGCCGATCGTTATCATTTTGGAATCGGCCGCCATGAACAGCTCGGCCGAATGATGGACCTTAGAATCGTTGTGCGAAGAGTCCATGCCCACCCAGGGATACTTTGCTCGTTCCGGGTACAAGCTGAAGAGAAACGTTTCACCCGTTCCGAAATAGGCTTGCCTTTGCCCCTTGTCGTTCTTCAGATTGCGCTCGCACCATCTCGTGGAACAGTAGGCACCGAACACCTTTTGAACGGATAAGAGAGGAACAAAGAGAAGAAGAAACATTAATCGAATATCATTTCGCGGCTACGCGGCGTGTAATTCTATGCGGCAAGACAATTACCTCATTGTTACACGTTTTAATCATCAACAGGGTTGGCTCGTGTTGTTCCACCCTTACGTAGAACGTTGTCAGAGAACAACCGTGCTCTTCCGTGGTGTACAGTAGTATAGGCTGATACATGGTGATTCGCATTGGCAGCCAGGACCATAATGTGAACAACTGCCACAAAATAGATTCAGATAAATTAATATATATATATACATGTTTATATGTTATCGTCGATATGGGCGATGATAAAATAATAAATGTGCAAACATCAGTTTCGTATAGTAAATGTCTAATCGTTTAAGTATACAGCAAACTAACGATAAATCACAGCAGCGCATCATGCGATTCACTGAAACAAAAATTAATACAACGGGTGATATATTGAAGCCGAATGTAAAAAGGAAATGTAACAAAACAGAGCCAATATCGTTTGAACGAACTAATATCGTTCACACTTTCGTGTCGGATTCGTATGCATCGTTTTTATAATATATTTATTATATTAGTCTTGAAGCAACGATGTGAATTAGTTTGGAATTAAAATTCATCATCACCGTATGCAGTGATTTCGTCATTCTCTTTTTTTTTTTTAACGACCCAGAAAATCAATTAGGGTAGAATTCAAACAGAAGCGGTAAAAATCAAATATGCTTGCAAAGGATGCGGAAACTCATTCATCATGCAAATGGCAAGAGCAATAATCGTTCAAATACAAAAAAAAAAGACATAGGCTGCATCATACATTTCGACTTCGCGTGAATTAAAAAGGCTGTGATAGTGGGAGCTCGATGAAGGGATGCAAACGTGATGATAAAGGATCGGCGAGCAACGAATATGTAATTTGTACATTTCTACGAGTGCATCGTGAATTTACTTTGTTTTATTATCGAATATCGTACACGCTACTTGCATCGAGCAACGACAACGAAAAAACATGACAAGAGATACAACGATACAGAAGAGAAAGGAACTCCGTGGAAAGTAACTACGGATGCATGGAAATCAAATGAGTACGCATGCCGAATTAACGGAGAATGATATAAAACAAAATTGAACGCACAAGTTCATACGTAAGGAATACCAGACAGTGCACTGCTCTACTCAATAAATCAGGCAATACACCTAACGGTCCAACGTGTATACACTCCGCAAGCCTGAACCTCTGGCAAACAAGGAGATACAACAGAGAAACGGCAACGAAAAATCGCGACTACCAAAAGCCGACCTTTTAACCGATAATTGCTTAAACATTACTTGTACCTTGAACACGAGTAACAAACGAAATCTCATTTGTACATCGGTTCTGGCCCTTTCCCGTCCAAGTAACTTATCAAAGAGGATCATCGACCGCCGCCGTACGAAACGGGGTATTGAAACGTATCTCGCACACTCTCGAGCTAGTATCTTTTTGCCGATAGTAGCCAAAGATGGGGATAATACGGTGCAGACCGAGCGAACCTATTTTAATACTTTTTACTTCAAGCCGACTGTGTGTAAAAACACCGATAAAGACAATATCGACATGCCACAAAGAGGCCACCAGCGAGCTACGGTGAAAAACTCTGCTACACTGCCGTACATAAGGTCTCGCGTTCCTTTCTCGTTTTCACGCGCCGTTCAGTTACGGGCGAGTAAAGTACTTACATCAGGCATGTCTAGAATCTGGGAGCATATGCTTTGTATGGGATAAACGCCCATTGATAGAGCACGCGGTCCAGGACTGTGTGCACCCTACACACCACCCATGACCGTATTAAAATCCATCGTCATTCCGGGTTAAGCAGCATGACACAAGATACAACACAGAGAACCGTCAGTTACATTTTTTTTTTTGTTGTCGCACGGCTTCCGATCGTCGTTTACGCATCGAAAACATGGGCAAATGAATCTTATACGAGAGACACTGGTTAAAATCATCCGAGACACAGAGCATAGTGGTGAACGGTCTACATAGTAAGTGACTGTACATCTCTCATTTCTCGTCATACGCGAGTACAACACAGAATGCATGGATAAGACGCTCGAATCCCACCACTGTTCACCTGTGTAACCGATCTCGAAAAGAAAGAGACAGGAATTAAAATAAATGATACGATTCATGTGCTAACGAAAGGCTTGAAACTAAATTCGTATATGTAGAAGAATAAAAATCATTCATTCCGAAATGCGCGCTGTTCGATTCCTTGTTCTATAACTATCGCAAGACTGAGTAGTGTATGAGGAATTTTGAAACTGCAGTATAGATTGGAGTGTATGAAGCACGCTGGCTGCGTATTCACTGATCGAAACTGATGCAAAATTACGGACTCGATACCACTTGGACGGATTCTCCTTCGATTGTTCTTTCTTTTTTTTTTCTCCGAGAAATTACGCGGTTTATCAACCATCCTATCGATCAATGACAAGCAAAACACATCTCGTGTAGCCCACCAGTAACAGTCACCATCTATATATTGTTGAGAGTATACATTTATATGTTCTTCCGTTGTTACATTCGGCGTGTAAAAATTGCGAAACACCGAAAGCCAGTGTGAAGATCTGAACGAGTAATAAGACGTGTTATTCTTTATCGGAAGAATTCTTTTCGTTATTTCTGCGAGATGGATAGACGGTAACAGCGACAAAGCTGGCACGATGAGTGGTAACAAATGGGGGTGAGCATGAATGAGTGTAACAGGTAATAAGTATATATGTAGTTGAGGAACATAGGGCAGAGCACATGAAACTAAACAACACATTTCCCAAAAAGATAATTATACGATACCCTGTCTTTGTATGTGTCTTCACACTCTTTCTGAAAACAAAGTGAATCATTTGAGCAGCTTTCGCATTGTTCACGCTTTCGGATACCCTAAAAAGACTATCGCTTAATTCGACGATCCTCGAATGAAAGAAAGAAAAAAAAAACATGTCTACATTGTTCCACCGGAAGAGACATTAATTACGTACTAAAACGACACTAAACCCTTGCAACCTGCGGGGAACTTCTTGACGAGTATAACAGGAGACATTCGCAACACTTAAAATCAATATAATAATGGGCTCACATATATGTACATTATACAGCTTTGCAAATATCAAGATTTCGTATCCCGAATCGTACTCGGGGAACGTACACATGCGAGTATCCAGGACGAAAATGTACATTGAACAGCGTGTACAAGTTGTATAAGAATGGGCCAAATAGAACCACCGATTGGATAGAACGGAATAAAGTCTCGGCATTTACGTGAGTCCATAATTGAGAATAATTAAGAAGATCGATTTGAAGGGAAACAGGAATAAGGGCAACATACTTCTCTTATTGTAAGCGTGTGCGACATCATCTGAATGTTGACCTGAGACTGGCTCGTCGGCAGATTGTCCGTGGATCGCGATCTAGCCAGTGATCTTGATCCCGTCAGGACGCTTCGACTCTTCAGAGCCATTTCTGTGCGCAAGAACACCCTTGATATGTATGCTGAGCTGAGTCCGCGTATTCCAAATGCTGTACGTAAAAATTTCGCCGGCGTTACCTGCAATCGCGTGAAACATTCATGTAAAATTACCGCTCGGTTTGGAAGATTTATATGTTCATTAGTTCACCGTTCGGTGGAACGCATAAATGTAAATATCGACGGGCCAAAGTGTTAAAGAATGTTGGCACACCCACCGGTATCTGCCTGCAGAACTTGGACAGAGTAGCGTCAATGCCGTTCTTCGAAATCTCGTTCATCCACTCAGAGTTTTGCAACGACGAATGTTTGTAGAATAATAGAACTATAGCCATTGCTGCTCGATAGAAAACCTGGGGGAGGGCAACAATTCCGAAGTTTATCAAAACGAATCGCAACTGCGAGGAGCCAAGTTCCTGTTTCGCAAAAATATGCAAAATATTTCCGGTCCGCGTGAAACGTTAAAAGGAGATTGATCAGCGGGCAAAAATGCACGCGGCATAAGCGATATTTCTCGCTGGCACGCGATCAACAACTCTCGATTTACCATTCGTACTGCAATTCCTGGAAGACCGTTCCGTATTATCCTCCCGTTGAATCGAAGCCAAATATAACGCATTTTTAATCCGCCATGAAAGGGCGCGCGATAAAAGGAGAGCGCAAAGCGTCTGAATGCTTCACGTTAATTCCATTCAGCCCGGATACTGACCTTGATTCCTTCGTGTAGAAAACAGTCCATAACTCTGACTAGATGTTGGAAAGGAAGAAGCTGCAGAATCCACCAGATCCAGTCCATATAGATTCTCTCTGCTCGCGAGCCGGAGCAGTGCCTCGCTAAATGTACCGCGGCTGATTTCTTCAAAGGAAAATTGTTTCATTAATTCGCAGGAAAAGATGGAGATGAACTTTTTTAACAATGATACGGAGAGATCAATGGAAACGATATCGCTGAAAGGTGTGCTTCAATGAAGACCAAAGATCTTTCGCATTCATGATCGGGCTAAGCATGAGAAAACTCATGATTCATCCTTCAAGCCTTAAAGACTAGTCACGCTCAGTTCGCGACACCGTTCTGACTTGCTCGACGTTAAATTCGCTTGCGCGCATCTAGTTGCATCTACAAGAACGCTATTTATTGGAAAGAGCCGTTAGAAACAAAAAAAAAAATAGAGTCCGCGGATAGGATTGCAGTCTTTCCGTTAAACATTGTGCATGTAACGTAAGAACGCGTACGATCCCGAAGCCAAACAAGCTTGAGCGGAACGTGATTCATCTTGGGCAAACATGTTATGCCCTTAATGTTACGTACCACGTGCTTCTTAGTGATTTGCTCGACGGTTTTCCAGGTAACCTCGTAGAGTAGCTTGGTCTGCGTAATGAACATCTTGTCTTTAGCGGCCACCAAGCTGGCCATGCAATGATAACACTCCTCCTCTGCAACACAGATGGAGAACCTGTAATCTGACGAGCATTTCATGATTCCGGTCTATTAATAAAACTGGGACTCGGTCCAACCGTGTGTCCTAACACATCTTAATTTATGCGATCGGGCAAGAAATTCGACTTGCAGCACGCGACGCGAGCTTTCATTATTGCGCCCTGCCGGGGGGTGAAGCGAATGGGGAAGAATCTTCTTGGAAAGCACCACCGCCCCCATATTTGTCCTGTATCGGTATGGCCCGGTTGATCCCGGGACCGAATTGTCCTTTCATTTATTTATAACGCTCACCTGGCATGAAGTGAAGAAGAAGAGCCGTGATGGGGTAAAGGGAAGGGCTGTAGGTGATATCGGGACAAGCGTATCCCAGGACGGACACTACCCTGTCCGCGACGCTCCTGCCTTTCCTCGTCAGGTGGTACGACAGGCAATGATTGCTGTCCACGAACGGTGGTAGCATGATTGATTTTTCCGGCAGCTCTGTAAACAAGTCATTTGGAGCATCGCTGCTAAAACGGATCACGCTGGAGAATCGTTTGATTTTCGAGGGCGCACGAATTTCTTCATTCCTTCCCGCGCTTCAACAGAGGTGTCGTGTATTATACAATTGTTTCATAAATAAATACACGTCCGCGTGAAACGAAACGAGTACACGAATCGCGGGGACTCGTTAAACAGCGTCGGGTAAATCACGCAATCTTAAAATTAGCTTATGACGTCGGGAATAATGCTCTCCTGCACGCGCGAAAGTGATTTGCTAAATAAAAAGTCAACATTCTTATTTATTCTTTCGCTCGAAATTTTGTTCATACATCTGCAACATCGTACAGGTTTCAGGTAAACGTTTCCAAGCGATTTCGCCACGGTTCAATCCTATCGATTTCTACCGTCAAAGACTGGGAGATCAAATTTTTGCTCAGCGTATTTGGCATGTCGAATAAAATCGCAAATTGCAATCAGCTTTAATTGTTTCCGTATTGAAAGAGGAGCCACAGCTGTGCGAACATTGTCGGACACTTTGAAACCCTCGTGTTTTCACTTGGCCCAAAGAAAAGCCGTTCCCGTGTTTAAACATCGATGAATGCTGATCGTTTTGGACGAGCGTGCAATTGTAAACGCGTGGCTAATGCGTTGTGATGAAACCCCCTGTTAATGGCGGTGCAATAACTCTGTTTTTCACTGCGTGACTCCTCGTCGAACGCATCCAGCCAAGCACAAGTGTATTTATAAATTCTGTATAAAATTGCACTCGCAAGTGTTGCGGATTTATAAAATAATGGAAGTGAAATACGAATGATGAGAATGAAATGAATAATATACAAGCTCTTTACTTGATTTCTTGCATCCAGCATTTCTGTTCTAATTTGATTCGCTTGGAAACTGTGCGACGAAGCAATTTCTCTGTACTTCTAAGATAATTATAGAACATTCCCCGATTATATCTAGTAAGGAAAAAAAAAGTTCTGAATCCACTTAAACCTCAGGCGGTAGGGTTAAATACGCGTTGCGTAATAGTTACGTTCCGGACAAAGAAACCGGATCAATCCTACTCGATTTTGCGTTAGAACAGTTTACCGCCGAATCGCCATTAATAAGAAAAATGAGACGCTTCGAAAGTTTTTGCGCTGGAAGAAATACAGAAACGATTTCGACATTAGTTTAGTATTAAATATCATTCTGAGCAAAAGCCAGGAATGCAGATTTTAATAAAACAAGGAGTAAATGAAACATTGTAACTCTTGCAATCGCACGTTTCACGAGACTCCAATAATGCACGTGCGTGTAGGTTACTATTAGAATAATAAATAACTATGCGGAACATCGTATTAGTCGCAGAGAAATGTAACAAGTTCGTATGCATATTTGTGGCTTTAATGTATACATCAATGTCCACCGTCCAATTGTATGCATTTCAATATTTTTACTACCCGCAATTAATTAAAAGTTCTACTAATCTTTCATGTATTAGTAAATGGACTTCCACTAAAAGAATGATTGAAAGCTTTAAACGTGAAGATTGCCTCGTTCGATATTTCAATCAAGTTGATACAACAACAGCGCAAAATCATCATCATCATCATCATGCAAATAAAATCAACCCTTTTCATAAAGATATTCGTTTATGCGCGACAAACCTGTGGTGCCAAACACCTGATTGACCATGTCCCAGTAGAATCCGTCGAGCATGTTCTTCCCGTGTGCATGCTGGTTGCAAAGGGCCGGCCACAGCTGCGCCCTGATCCCGTTGTTCAATGGCCACGCGTTGTCCCTTATGATCAGCTTAGCCTCCCTCTTTCTGCCCGCCTGGAGGAGCGCGTTCACCTCGTTGAAGGTCTTCAGCGCTTGCTTCTTGCTGGTAGGCGACTCCGCTTGTATGACGATGTTCGTCGTGTCGACGTGCGGCGGGAACGCCTCGTCCATGTCGACGTTCGCCTCCTCCTCGAGTACCGACAACATATTCGGCGGATTGTCCGTCGAGGAGGGTGTCTGCGTGACTAACATCGCGACTACGGCGCGAGATTCCTCATCGTTTCGCCACGTCCCCCGTACCCTCTGTGCCGCGAAACTTACGTCATGTCCTGGGACGTTTCAATTTTCATCTGGAAAACGGGAAATAGAACGGGGATAGTTCTTTAGGTCGATCTGGAAGAAAAAGTGGGGGGTCGTTTCATCCCCTCGAGTGTTCGGTCCGTACGCGGCGTCCTGGGTTATCTGTTTTCTTTTTTTTTTTTTTTTTAAATTGATCCACGCTCTTGGGAAAGAAAGACAGGGTACCTCGTCGGATCCCGCTAACGAATGGCTGAACAGTAAGGGTGTATTCTATAACAATTCGATCTACTCAGGGTGCTCTTTGTATCCGATTTACGAAAAACCCAGGAGAGACGGGGACCTTTTTGTGCAATTTACGATCGTGAATAGGACGAGAGTTTCCTTTGAATCGACCCCGCGGCATTGAGAAATAGCGCATTCTACAAATACACACAGGAGTTGGCGAACAATAGGATGTTTTCGAGTTCGATCTACGATCAGGGGAAAACAGGGCAGTCTTTGAGCGTATCTACTTTCACGGAAAAGCAGGGGACGTTCTTTGAATCGATCCTAGGATTCGTGAAAAGCTAGGAGGGTATTCTATAAATCTATTCATGGTCATATGGGACAGGTTAGATCAGAAATTAATATAGAAGCATGCTTGCGAGGCGTTCGAAGAAGAAATGTGCAAAGTTGCAGTCAAATGTTTCGGGCTTGTATTATGTATAGAACGTTCGTGCAATAATCATCGGAAAGATTTTTTTCGTGTGGCCCGCTTTCGTTGCAGGAGGATAAACGCTCGAAACTGTTGCAAAACAAAATATAATATTTAAATGTAATCGAAAAAGTGCGGGGCTAATCGGACGATAACACGTACTCATTATCTGGTCTCAATTACATGTTCAGCTATCGTATTGTCGAATTCCTTCATTACTCGTGGCTGCGCGGCACGACTGTTTCTCGACGCGGGTTCAAGATCCAACAACGGTACGCATGCATACGCTCCTTTAAGAATCTTCCGTAAACAGTCCCGTAATAACCGTGACTGTACGCGAAACGTGTCATCGCGTTGGGTCGCGGTGCATTTAATCGGCGCGGTCATCCGGCCAGAAAGATTGGACGAATAAAGCCAACGGGGGAAGAATCATCCGAGCCAACGCGTCTTTCGCGTAAACGCGTGCGAATAATACACCGCTTTTCGATTCGCCACGGCACGTTGGCCACTCCGCGACCGAAATCAATTGTCCTCTGTAAAGATGCCAGCACAAACAAGACGCGCGACCGAGCGTCACTTCTTGTATTTCTAGACGATGATAATACGCCCGTTCGTGCCGCGGCCTAAGGAATCGTTGCACTTTACATACGCGAACGTCGAGAGATGCGTGCATCGGCTACCGAAAAAAAGAAAAAAAAAACGGTGCCGCAATTATTTTAGCCGCGAAAATTCCTGAGGCGCGCAGAAGAGAAAGAAAAAGAAAACTGAGCGATGACGAAGTTCCGATTCGCTTGGAGTTAACGAGTTCGCGATCAGACAATGACCTCGCCGACGACGTGTTTCTAAAGGAGCCAGTCGGCAGGAGACAATGGATCTATAATATCGCCTATAATTAGCCCCCGTTGAAGCTGCCTTTAATAATAAGCGACGGCGGCCAGATGCGAAACCGCCGGCGACTTAACGGTTATTAATAAAATGCGCGAGTTATCTCGCGGCCGCAAACACGGCGTTCAATGCTTATCAACACAGCAATGCGCGGCTCGGGAAACATTGCCTGTACACAATTACTCGTAGATAGACCGCTCGGCAGATAAAGCCTTTTACGATGACGCTCGTATACGCGGCTCGGAGGCTGTGCGGCGAACGGAATTCCCTTATCAAACGACACGGGCTAACCCTATCCGTACGGAACGTGGAATTAACCTCGGTAAACAGATGACTGATGGTAAACAAACGGGTTAAAAATATTTAAAGCCGTGTAAGAATATCGTGTTTGATACACGATTACTCAGGTGAGGCTGGGGATTATTGTGCGCGACATTCGTCACATTAATATGTCTAATAGCGTTTCCTTCACGATTCATCTAGAGACGCGATGAAATATAAAAATAGGCAATTACCATTTGCCTTTTCGTGACAGAAGAGGGTATAAGAAAATCTGAATAGAAGCAGGTGGTATATGTATAGCCATTCATCCAGGAAAACTGTTACTCGCAGCGTCAAAACAATGTGCGATTACAATTTCCAATAACTAATCAAAGTCCACGCTTGGCAGAATCGAGACGTACATTTACCACCAGACAAAGGCCATTCTATTGTGCGTGCATTTGAATAATTCAAGTGTGACAATTAATCGGCCATGCATCTCCGAATCTAATTCTGATCCGCAAAAGGAGGTCCTCGTTTGACGCCGGGCGATTAATAATAACGAGATGCGAAGCTGCAAAGTCTGTCCCCTTGCGAGCAGACATCTATTAATACCAGAGAGCAAGACGTTTCGTTGTTATCCGAGCCTGGGATACTCTGAACGAAACCGGACAATATTCGCGGATCGGTTTGATTCGCGGCGAGAGGCCACGTGGAAGTTGGTGCACGAAGATCCGCGGTTCGCTGCCGCAGATAAATATTATTGCAACTCCGTAGCAGCGCTAGAACCACTCGATAGTATAAATATATCAGCAAAGAGAGATAGAGACAGGGGAGGCAAACACGCGAACGCGCCAACGTTGCATTGTTGGATACGCTAAGCAAAACAAGATCGCGCCTAGTGTCGGCGTAATGACTGACAAATTTCCATGATTTCATTAAGCCATCGTGCGCGATGTTCCATGTCTTACGGTGCAACGTAGGTGTACGCACGCGACCGCGATGAAATCTCCCTTTCGATTGTCCGATGATCGTTCACGTCGGAGCGCGACAATTATTATTGCACGGGACACAATTGTCGACGCTGATCGGAGTACTTAATTAGACTATGCGCGCTGCTGTTGTCGCACGCAGTGACACATCCCTCGTCGGGCTAGCCGCACCGATTCCGGTGAATCTCTATTTGCCAAGTGAATAATACCCGACTGAGAATAATAATGAACTGCGCGCGACAACGAGATCAACGTTACGTGTCCCGTTTGACTCTTTTTCCTTTACACGAGGCGTAGAAGAGAACTGTGTTGCGAATTTTTCTTTAAGCTTTCCTCTGAAGCTTCTCAGGTTGTACAAGAATTTCTTTCCTCCATTCCCGTCGAGTGTTCGTGTACTTTAGAAAAATCGTATCTCTGTAATTCCTATCTTTCCCAGATTAGTGCCCTTGCACAACCTCGGTTCTTTAAACATTCGTAAGATCGATAAAAGGGATGCTATCGACAATGCATATCCGTACTTGTCGAATTATAAATGTATGAAATCTTTATTTCACGCTTCTTATAGATGATTGTACCCTAATCGCCAACTCTTATACGGCGGCTTCCTGCTATCCGCTCTGATTTACATTTATCTGTGCATTTCAGGCACAAGATTATGCCTGCGAAGGATAAGCTATATTACAGTCGTGAACAGAGAGAAGGATTAGTGATTCATACGAATTTTACAATGCAATCCGGCAACCTACGAAAAGCTTTCGACCTTTGTGTCCAAACTATGTTACTAACTCCGGACGGAGTGCAGGCATTTTGAACTTTAATAGAAAGTATTTTCTCTGGTTCATTGGAGAGTCTTGCACAGAAATGTATGGTGGTGTTGTCATCATTTAACTCCCTTCCACATTTGTCGCATCCGTCCACGCAGGCATAGAGAGGAGGCGACAGAGCGAGTTCAAATAATAATTAAAATCTTTATATTTGCACGGTGAAAAAGGAGTGTATGATTTTCTTTTCATACTTCGTTGACGAATCGGTCATTTTCCTTCGAGAAAGTTGTACCAAGTCGTAAATAGGCGTGCGATAATCGCTGGGAGAAAGGTCCGTCCGAGCCAGTTGATAAGAGAGGATTTGTCGTTGCAACTCTTTTCGGGGAACGTGTAAGCACCTCATGCCGTGTACGGTCTTATCGTGGAGGAATTATCGCGAGATCGGCCGAGTAGTTTCTAGAGAATCATTCTTTTTAACACCGAGTTCATTCTAATATATTTCTGGCGTACTAAAAATTACGTGCAATATGAATGAACCACGACTGCCCGATGAAGCTATTTTAAGCAACAGAAAACCCCCGCGCACGTACCGATGGAGGAGATCCGTTTTAATCGTCGTTATTTATAACATTCTGTACGTATTCTAATGTTAGCGTGAGTACAGTAGAATTTATATTAACTTTCATCACGCTTGGTACATCGACGAAAGTAAAAATAACTTTCAAACGGACTTAGATCCGCGAATTTAGATACGGAACAAGTGATTTCGTTTTATTTTTTTTTAGCGAAGGCGAATTTTCTGTAAAATATTCATCGGATGTTAATATGTATTACATTGAAATAAAGCGATTCAAAGACTATCTTAAAACGGATGGGCAATTTCTTATAAGCCCCACCAGCGGTTAAATGACAGTGTTCAATTAGCGTACTTGGTATCGTAATTGCGAAGGAACATTTCCTAAACGACGTCGAGCACGAGGCAATGGGAGACTGTCACGGAAAATTAATGATAACCGGTTTCGCAACAGCCGGGAGATGGTCCAATCGATCATGAATCCGTACACCGTTTATCATCGATTCTTCCGATCGGGCCCGCCTCTCTATTCGTAACCCGTATAGTATCAAAACCCTCGCGCGCCCTATGCTATTGCAATTCTATTCAATGATAACGAGATAAGCAATTCTATCTTACACAGAGCGAATGCAACGCGTAGAAAGCATTCGTTTCACGATGTTAAGCGAGCGCTGACGAGAAATTTCGCGATCGCCGTCGAGTGCCGAATATACGTACGCGGCACGCTAATATCATCGTGTAGCCTTGATTCCAACGAGCCATCAGAGTTATCATTTTATTCCCCTTCGGGATCCGCGCTGCATAATTCGTGGCTCGCCGAACGCACGATCTCCGTCTCTCTCTCGAAACGGCCAGGCAGAAACCGCGATTAATTTTTTGCGCGCGAATCGTAACACGCCGCCCCGGGGTAATGGTATCGACGCTTTTTTGCTATCGAAATCTTGAGGAAGGAATTTCAATAGACAGTCGAATATACGAGAGGTTGTTTTATGCGTGTAACAGAAATAACGTACGTAGCAATGTTTAGTGTCGATCAAAGTAACGGCGAACTTGATTAGTATTTTCGAACGCATATTTTTGATCGCAGATAACATTTATTTCAATGAAAGGATCCATTGTAAATTCGTGTTTCAAGAGAAGAAAAAGGGCTCCTCGAGGTTCTTGTGCAACTGTTTCAAGCCTGGAATTTATCGGTATATTTCTTTTGAAACGCTATTTTTATAGATAGACAGAGGGCTGTACTAATATTGTATTTTTAACATCATCGAGAATCCTCTAGAATAAATATCTCATCATTTAATAGCTCGTTTCAAACGATCTGCTTTACCTTTGAAAGCAATAAGCTTATTCGAAATGTACGCGCATAACATTGCCGTTGCATAAAGTAGATTGGCTACCGCGGATATTCGGCTGCTAAACATTGCACGATCATTTTCGAGGCAGACGCGGGTCAATTAGCTCTAAGCTAATCTCATTATGCCTGCGCGATATTATCAAGCGCAACAATAAGTCGGGCTATCTCGTACGATTAGCGATAATGTCCAGCAGCCGTTGCCGTTCGGAAACTGTCGTCGCCACGATTCCCTAATTGCCAGTGTTCTAGAATCATTGAGCTCGTCGGCTGCAACACGTCGCCGAACGGAGACACTGCAATTACTTCATTAGCGGGGATTAACGAGTAATTCTCGTGCCAATCGTGAACGTTTCGTTGGGCCCCTCCGAACTGTCCATTGCAGAAAACCGATGGTACACGGTGTACATATGTATTATATTTAGGCTCGGTTCGATTTGTCCTCGCGATGCCTGCGCGATAGGTCACCGAACCCAGTTCTAAGTTCATTATCACTTCGGACAACGCTAAAGAGAGACGGCGTTGACTCTGTACATCACGTTAATGTCTAATCATTAATTATTCCTCTCATGACTATTTCCCTCGCGCTGCTGCAGTTATTAACGGGCAACAGTGATAGGAATACACTTAACACGTTACGTACTATATTTAACACAGCGATATCCAACTCGAAGCAAGGGATATATACACGTCCAGCAAAGAATATTACGAGATATCCAAATAAATATTCGATTAAGAATTATCCAAGTTGTCCATCGAGCAACGCTAATCAATCGTACAGAGAAAGAAAACGATCGTCTCCACCCCTAACTAAAAATAAAGCTCGAGAACTCCATAATAATGAATATCTTCCCACGAATCATTTCGATCACGCTGCACAATTTCCATTTAGAGGGAAAGGGTTGTTCGCTATCTCGATGGAAAAGAAAAATTGGATCAAACGAGGCAAAAGAAGTAATCAAGAAAAAAGGAGGGGAAGATGAACATCCTCAATGTTCAGAGATAAATCAGTGTCAATCGGTTCAATCACTGATATCGATCAACCGGTTTGAATCGAACACGAATCTGCAATGGGGAGCCGGGGGAACGAGGAGATGTCGAATGATTTACCGAAGCCGCAAGAGATGAATGAAAATCCTGGAACAAAGGTCTTGGGATAATTGGTTCGAGCTCGTCGGAAGCAACGAAACTGCTGCTCGAAGTCTCTCTCCTTTAGCGGGATCATGCAGCTGACGAAGACTCGCTTCTCGATGGCATCGGTCCAAATCACATGACACCAGGTGCGCAAGCTATATCCAAGCAATTTTTTTTTCCTCTCTGTCTCACGCGACACCGCGCTATTTTAACGAGATGCATCCGTCTGTTATAGGCGTTGCGGTTATTTTCACGCTTTTCACATGCCCCAGTGTGTAGATACCTCTCGTCACAGTCGACGAGCATCCTTTTCGTCTCTCGCGAAAAGCGGTGAAAGGCGGAGAAAAGTTACGGTGCTCGATTACATTTATGATCTCTGCCCATTGCAGCGTGTATCATTCTTTAATTATTTATTTTGGGAAAGTAAGAGTATCTGGCCCAGTTTATTCTGAAACACTCCGTAGGTTTTACCTATTCCTTCGAGCAATTTCTACAAGACAATTCTCTCCGCAAACCGAACAATCTGCTGGTCAATTTCTTTAAGAAGAAAGCAACAAACTAGATTGACTAAAGTCAATTATTTCTAGCTCGATCAGACGTTGCTGGTTTTCGGTGTCGATGATCGATTACACGGGTTGCCGATCAGCTGATCCCTCGATAACCAGTCAGCTGTTTATCTTGGATCGCTTTTTGCCGTGTAATCGGCGACCACCTTGCTGGTTTAATGGATTTTTCATCGAAGGTCACGCGCGTATAGGTTTCGCGAATGCGTTACGTTCACGGGGCGATCGCGGATTGCACGGTGTCTAGTGAAATGCAGCAAAATCATTACGCAACAATTCATGTTATCTAAGTACCGTGCTCTTGCAATTTCATCATTCATACACGCTTGCTATTCTCTACGCTCACCAACCTGCAAAGTTCAGGAAAGAAAATGAAGAAAGGGAACAGAATGCAAAGAAAATTAGAAAATCATCTCTTAGTGGAGCGGAAATAACAACAGCGCTCATCCCGCTTTTTCCGGAAGCGGTATGCAATTACACGTTAATTGATTTATAATGCGATATTTCCAATGAGTGGGCACGTATGCGCAAGTAGCTGTAAAGGAAACACAGTGGAAGCGTAATCGCAGCGTGAAAGTAGATGCGTTCTCGTTAACAATCTATTGGAAAGCAAACACACTGGTTGTAACAAATCTCGCGTTCTTTTATGTATACGATATTACATGTTTTAATTTTTTTTTTTTTAATGCTAATTCATAATTTAATTGGGCGTTAGATATTAAGGCCGCGAGCTTTGCAAGGAACAGTTGCGGTTTCTATCGATGAAATCGTATCGCCTATAATGCCAAGTGTACATACTCGCAATGATCGTATCCTGGCATTTGGAGAAATCGATGGGAACTTACAACGAAATCATAATAATTTCATAATGCACGATACCATAACTTCATAGGCGCGCACGTAGATGCATCGAGGCTTTTCGCGTGGAAAACATGCTTTACATATTCATTGGACTCTGTCGTAAGTAAATTTAAATCTATCCCGTACTTTTCTTAGACTCTTCTTCAAAGGAAACGTTACTTTTTCTTTTCCATTCCAATGTCGAACTGTTCGTTTCTATAGTACTCCGTGTTACCTTTATATCAATCCGAGATCCAATAAAGAAATGAGATCGCCAATGAAGTCAGTTCCTTTTTATCGATCGGTATAGCTACGACATTAATTATGCTCTCCTTCTAGCGCAATCACCGAAAGGAATTAAATCAACGGAGCAAAGTGTCTTGAATATTTATCGCTTCCGAGACGTTTGTCAACAACGGTAAGGAATTACAATTTCATCGCAGACCTCTCCTTTTAAATGGAACAATATAGCAGAATCGAATTCTATCTCTTGCGTGTTCAGTGGATCAGGTACTACCGTCGACGATATTTTCTGCGGACTAAGGCGATTCAATCGTGTCACGTGAATTTACCAGCGGAATTTCTGTTTCAGCAGTTTTCACGCTCGCACGGATTACTACACTCCAGACGCTTCGGAGTGCTTGGCTTTGTCCGTTGAATATTCAAAAGCTTGGCTCCGTTCGAATATCCCGTTTCCACGGGGGAAACTCGCGACATTTGGGTCAACGATTTGGCTCAAACTTTGCGCCCGGTTAATGCACACCGTGTACAATAATACCCGCCGACGCCGAAGTCGTGTTTCATCGGGCTTACACACTCGTGGCCACTTTTCCGCTCGAAGCCAATAGAAGTTCTATGCATCACGGAATCCGACCGATACTGGAGACAGAATGCTCAAAAGCTTTCATTAAGAAGAAAACCCTGTTACGTAGAGCTGAACGCGAAGAGACTCTGATCAGTATCGATTTCATCGCGTGCTTCTAGCCCCGTTTCAGCCCTCAGCCTTACGGTAAAACGCATCGCTGCTTTGAAAAGGGTGGCGTAGAAGAACGGGAGAAAAGAAAAGGGCGGTGTATAATCGAATTTGCACGGGAGAGCAAGCTCTAAGCCGCTGGAAAAAGAAAAACAACATCCGCCCACATCGAGGAACACCTGGCGAATACCCTTTAATCGGATACATCGATACCAAACGATCCTGCCGCCTTTCGGGAATAAACAAATTTCACGTTTCGAATCGCTTTTTCGGAGATCATGGGGAGGCGGTGCTATTTAATCTCGAATCTGGCAAATAACGAGAGGATGTAAATATAGCCGATCGGTATATAACAAGATTGTTTTCACGATAAAGCGTATGTCAGGCGAATTAATTGATCGTGAAGTGACTCGTTCAATGTGAATCCAGTTCTCTGCCTTTTCGCAACAAAATATGATAACAGTCATGTAAATAACACGTAAGACATTACGTTATCTCTATCAATCGAACGTATCGCCTTATAATTCGCTAACGAGCGCGTAACCATTACGAAGAGTCTCGTCGATGTTTGATACGAGCTTTGTTTTCCGTTGCTGTTTAACATGCGACGGAAATCGAGGAAGTCGAAGAGCGAAGTGTGACTTTACGTTTTTCACGTACGTGTACAGGCGTTCCAGTAATGACACTGCGAGAGGGCGAATCAGGTCAGCTCGGGTACGGAATAATTTATCCGCATGCACCGATACATCCTACTCATTTCATGTTTTTTTCACTGGATACTTTATACATACATACATACAGCTGCGATCGACGGCGAGCACGTTGCGGTTTCGAACTGCATTCTAGCCTTTCGTGTAGGGACGGAAATAAACGACAGGGGTATGTAACGCGCGTAAAAATAGCGATAATTGCGGTGGTATTCAATGACGGATGAAACATCGAATCTTTCGTTTGAATCTAATAAACGGTACTCGTCCCGCTCTATATTTTCCCTCAGATTCATTCTTGCTTCGATCCACCGTGATTATACTTTTGCTTTCCTTTCTAGAACGTCGTCCGCGTCATTATCCTTTCCACAATTGCTCTGCCGTTAGCGTCTTCGGCGGTCGATATAATCGAACGCGAACCGCTGCTGGCAAAACAAATTTCTATCCAGATTTCCCAAAAAGGAGAATCAACTTCAATCTCAATCTATCGTCGCAATAAAACTTTCCCCGTTACTCATAGCCGACGTTTCTCCATCCCAATTCTATATCACGCACGAGTAACTTCCTCCCTTCAATGTAAAACAAATTATCCACTGCGAGATCACTGCGAGATTACTGCGCGCCGCTTCACGAAAATAAATACCCGTGTACCGCTTGAAGAATACACACTCGCCCATCGTAAAGTAACAAATTGCCCCGTCGTGGAACACATGTTTCCCAGAAAGAAGAGCTATAAAAAAAGGAGCCAACGCCGGTAGTGCAATATCCGGCACCAATAATTGTATTACACACTCGGGCACAGTTTCGCGGGGAATTATTTTTTCATCGAAATACGATGTACATAAGTGTGCGCATACCTTGCGACGCTAAAGCTCTTCAAGTTTCAAGGTCTTTCCCACCGAACTTAATTGCTTTCACGAACCGGTTGACAGTGCACATTAAATATAAACTATTTTCCGGAACGAATGCCAATTAAAAAGTATTCGCGCGTCGAGCAGTTTGGACTACAATTTCAAACGAAAGCGCAGTCATTATTAAAAATTATCTCCATTTATGGACACCCTTAGTGTACCACAGGATCGAGATTAATCCCTAATTAGGTAGAGGACTCCAACTTCCAATGCGTATATTATTCAATAAAAAAAAAAATGCGTGACTCTAAAAAGGCCCAAAAATCTCAGTGAATTTCCAACTAATCTAATTTCTAATCGAACTTCTAATCTCCGGATCGCATGCACCCTTCCTTGCCCGAGTTCTACGAACTTCTAAAGGCCGTATCTATAATTCAGCCGCGTATTTAGCGAGACCGTTTCGGGACACGGTTCACGTTCAAAAAATTCGTCTATACATATTCGCTTGGCGACACGTCGGGTACGTGTAGAAACTTCCGGTTCGAGATAGAACGCGTTGCTCGCAACCGATGCTAAAAGACGACGGTGGACGAGGTAAACCACCCTATCATCGCTGGCAGCCGACCAACGATTGGCTCATATGTTTATTAACGCACGATGGAAGAATGTAACGTGCATCTAAACGATTTCATAACGCAACCGCACCGAGGAGAGCCTTCGTGCCGCGGATGCTGATACGTCTCCGAGGATTCGTTTACATGGGTTCTTCTTGATCGCTCGTTCGCATATTCAAATATCCGATCGATCGCGTAAACCCCAAGGTTTCCACGGTATCGTCCATTCATTAATAGTCCGATCGGCGAGATGTATTTATTCATTTTTTCTTTTAATTTTCGGTTCATCCCAACGGAAACGTTTAAATAACACGTGCGTCGATAAACATTCTCGAGTGGTATACAGAGTATTATCCGCATTTTATGAAACATAAGGACGTGCACATTCTTACGACTGTTTGATAGCCGACTGAAAAACAAGCAAATTACCGTGGGCTTTAAACGTTCGACGCTCCATTACTCGACCAGAACGTGTAGTTAAAAAGTATTAGTAAGATGGAATATAATTGTTTCTTCTTTTTCGTTTTTAGATACGATATCGACAAAAGTGAAATGCCAATTCGGTTAGAACACGAGTGAACCATCGACGACAAGATTATCGTTCCGCGTTGGCCACGGACGAGCGATTCCGCGAAATCCTCAACTTTGCACAATCGCGAACTGAGAGATAGATGAAGTTTCGATAGCTTGTTTTACACGCGGCTTCGTTAATTCGGTATTCAATTGAATTATCGGATTGATCGGCTATCCGCTTCGAGCAATGCTGATTGCATCTCTTAATTCCAAGGGAAGAAAATGGGAGGAAAGTTTATGCTTTTCCTGCGGGCGGTGTTCGAGGTAACAAACCTTCTATCTTTAATTTGTTATCGCTAAAAATAATCGTAGCTATTCGAGGCAAGAGATATATTTCGGTGACGCATCGCTCGCTTCTCGCGGTTTTATCACGGCGAGGTTGACATTTAAATATCAGATCTGTGCGATTACAATTAAAAGAGTTATTGATGGCATCGCGTTTTTTTTTTTTAATTAATCCGTTATCCATCAGATTGCGCACGTTACCGCGTGTAAATCGTATCGCGCAACAGATTTACAATCGATCTGTCCCGGCTTCTGCTACATTATAACCACGACACGACTTGCTCGAGCGTGGAATAATAACGCGTATGGAAATAGATAAGTCTTCCATTCGATGCCAGTTTGCAAACACGCTTCAAGCCTGTTACACGCGTGGTAATTAAGAAACAAAAGGAGTCTGCGCGTGTGCTCCCGTAACTAGTGTCACGATTTACTTATCCATTCTCATATTACGCTGCAGAACGATCGCGAACGCGTTCTCGCGGATTTACGAAGCGCGTCCCGATCGCCGAGGCAAGTAAAACGTTTCCGAAGTGGAGCATTCTTTCAGCCGGTTAACGAAGCGAAACGAAAAGGAGAATTGAAAGATCACAATTGCTATTACCCTCAGGCGGAAAGTTTAATCACGCCGCGGCGGAGTCGTCAAATAGGGCGGCCCAGGAGGACCGATAGGAAGCGGGTAAAAGATCGTCCGATAGGAAACCGTGGGGAACCGTTCAATTGGCGAGATTAGCGAGTTGAGATAAGAATTTAGCGAATAATCGTCGGGAGTCCTGGACGAGCCGGCGAGATCGGAGTTTCGATTCGCCTCGCTTCGTTCTACCTATACACGAAAGTCCCTGAAACGAGAACTGGCTACTTCCGAGCAATAAAGTCCAATGCCGTAATCATCGTGATTTAACGACACCGACCCAAGCGTGCCGGACGAAAGATGGGTCTTCGCGCGAATCGTTCTTATTTCTTTCTTTTAACAAACATTTTCCTTCTCAAACGACGCGCGATGCAACATCGCGGACGATAAGGTTCAACGATTAAATGTCGCTGGGGTTGAACGTTACTGGCCTTCCCTGTTGCGTTCGGAGATGTCCGCGAGCAACCGTAACGGAGTATCCGTACCGCGTGAGACACCGGATAAACTGAAACGTTTAGCAACGTGGTACGAGGGATTAGCCTTATTGCGTTGATCGGTAGGAATTATTGCGTACTTCACCGTACGGGGATTAGTGGGGGGGTTTTATTGACGTTTCATGGGTGGATTTTCGAGGGTCGCGGCTTTCGCGAAGATGTTCTAACAAGTACCGTGTCCGCTATTGTTGTATACTTATTATTACTATCCAGAGAAGACATAGCTCTTTTACGGTAGTTTAATGTCGAACAATTTTTTAGCGGACCCGACCAAAGGCTGGGATATACTGCAGATTCGTGTAACGGCACGTACTGGTGCAACAGATTATTTACGCGTTATCGGCACTATTGTTATACTTCGTTGCCGGTACTTCCATGGAAATTGAAGTGCAAATGAGTTCGACAAACATGGCAAATAGGCGAGACGGTACGCTTGTACCGAGCCTGCGTAGGTACAGAGTATCGAGAAGCATTGCGGTGTATTCACGCAGTTTGGCAGAGTCGTTGTTTCCTTCTTATTATTTTAATTCGGCAAGGGACATTCCTATAAAGATCGTAGAATATTTCGCCAAGCGTCGACGCTCCCAGCGCGGGATCGCTGTGCGGTGCGGAAAATCACTTGCGCAACGATCAAAGCGGGAGCAACGAAAAGAAAACAATTACGGACGCGACAAATAACGGATGTGCACACGAACTGTTATTGCGCGCCGTAATAACGTGCAGAAACGCGGCTATTATCGTTGCTTTCCTTGCCCGCTCGAAGTAACCGCAACGCGAACTATATTGAAACGTGAAGAGATAATGAGAATCGTTTAAATACGCGATAAGTGATAGAGCCAGCTACCCCGGCCGCGCAGCAACTATCGTGTACAAGCTGGCGTACAAGAACTCGGTCATTCATACTCGGGCGATCGTTATCGTGCACCGGCGTGTCGGCGTTTCCCCGCAAATACGATGCACGAAGGTGTGTACAGGACAAAAGAGGAGCGTTTAAAAAAAGAGAAACATAGAAAACACGGCAAAGTGCATTGTAACCGCGATGGAAATTATTCATGCACGCGGGTTCGTTACGTTGAGAAAGCTTTTCCTCTAATTCGCCGGGAATTATTCCTCCGGTAACGAGTTCCGCGATCCTTGATATCTTAATAATAAC
Organism: Holcopasites calliopsidis; assembly: GCA_023838395.1. Lineage (NCBI taxonomy): Eukaryota > Metazoa > Arthropoda > Insecta > Hymenoptera > Apidae > Holcopasites > Holcopasites calliopsidis. The sequence continues at coordinate 5,315,083 of JALHAQ010000008.1, forward strand.
ACGCTGATAGGATAAATAATTCAGCGATTCTGATTGCAAAAAAAAAGTAAGCGGAAGGAATACATTTAAGCATGCTTTAGAAGAAGTTGAACTTTTGCTCTCCGTTTTTTTTTTTCTTTAACCAAACTGCGACCGAATCTCTCCGATCGTCGTAAAAGTTTATTTTTAATTTTCCCTACACAACTCGTAGCATATTCTCTATGGAATCTTGAGGTCGACGAATTTTCCCGTTCAAAGTTTGGTACAGTTCCAAATTTAAGCTAGCCTTTTTTTTATTAAAAGTACACGTTGCATCGAATTTTATTCAAGCCCGGAGGATCATCGTATCCTGAATATTAATTTCGAAGGGAAATAACATATCTTCGAAGGGACTCCGGAAGGGACGATAGACGGGATGACCTAAAACTCCTCCACCCCGTATAACACGATCATATACGCCGCTGCTTTTCTTTTTAAGAAGCAATCTAACGTCTTATGCAGGAAGATCGCCGGTATATATTTTTTCAAAGCAAGAAGCCTAACAAAATACGTGATAAAGCTTTCCTTCGGCCGTTGTCGCGAAAAGGAAGATACTACGGTGCGATAAATATAGATCGGAGACTTTTAATCTTTTTTTAACCGTTACGTATATATAATTAGAGAAACAACGCGGGTTATCAATGCCCCGGCGTTATTTAGATCATGTTCAAGGCAGCAAATGTCGAAGCACGTGTTTCGCATGACCTGGAGTAAATCATTCCACCAAGGCTAGGCTGTGGCTCGACGCGAGAAGTTCGCGCTCAGAAGTCGATGACTCGGGTGTATTCGAAACTTGGATCTATCCGTGATTAAATATTCAAATGCAATTGTCATTGCGCTGGATATGATAAAGTAAATGCGTAGAAGGGGGACTGTATGTATTCATTCCGTTTTTATCCGAGAACATTCTCCTTGGCCACGGCGCGAAAATAAACGAATGTCTGGGATTTAAATATCCGTTCGAATGTGTAAATTTACCTTGCGCCGCGTTGTATCACGTGCCGCGCCTCCGCGATAAGTAATCGTTAAATAATACCTGCGAACATTCTGTATTGAATTCTCTCAACTCGATCGTCCGCGACGCGTGGAGCTTTCGATGGTATCGTGCAGATAGAAAGCTGTCGACGCAAGAGATACTACACGGAGAATTAATTAGTATTGGAGTAGTATCTTGTACATAGCCGTGATTAAGGGAAACAGAGAATTCATCGTGTTGTAATTCGCGGAATATGTTGGCACGTATAAAACGTCGGGTTTGGTAAGAACCTCTTGGCGCGATCGGTCGATGATTCCAACTTTACAATTGGAGTGTTATTTTAGCTATGTATTAAACAATAACGTTTTTGAGATCCGAAGGAACCAACAGGGAATCGGCGGATTACTTAAGTTTGTAAGACTACACTGTGGATCGATAAATTATCCACGGCTCGATGGAAACAGGGGTAGAATCCAATTAAAAGTAATCTGCTTCACAAAGTAGCAAAGAGGTCTCTCGCATTCTTCACCTTTCAATAATCAATGGCCAATATTTCTACATAATATTTTGGTATCACAAAGAGCGGTAGCGGTCGTACAATAAAATTAAAACTGAATCAGTGCAAATGAAGTTCGAATAAAGAAACTGGCTGAGGGCAGCCTTGAAATATTCACAGTAAATGATTAGGAAAGGTACATGTATTCAGTTTCGCTGCTATGCGTTTTCTATGTGATCGAAGAAACTTCAACATAAGTCTTGCTCTATCTCCGATAGTTTAGGAAATAACTACGCATAGGTGTTTACACCTGCGGATGCATAAAGTATTTATATCCGTTCGCGTGAACGATTGCATTATTGTCCCGCGCGAGCGGCTCTACTGTATACCGAATTAAATGCGACACGCTAATGTTCCGAATTAACGCGCACCCGCAGAATTTGAGCTATTGCGAGTCGCTAATCCAAACGTGTAGGATTGCGCGTCGAGTTATTTATCGTTCCCTCTCTTTCGTTCATTTCTTTCGGATATTTCCATCGCGGAATGAATTAATCGTGGCCATAATCGTAATCCAACTACGGATATACGAATTACAAACGCCGTGAACGCGGACCGTGTATAACTCGCGCTCCTTGAAGAATTTTTGCCATCTGAAAATAGACTAATTGACTTATGTAATTCGACGAAACTCAGCCCCCGCGATTTTCCAACGGAGCTGCACACGATTTGTTGGATATAACGTATCGACTTGGCTCCTGGAGGGTATCGTTGATCACGAACGGATTCGTCGCGAACCCCTTTGGCGAAGCGGCGGATGCAGCCGAGCGACTGATTCGCGACCAGCATCCGGCGCTAATCTAATACGCGCTCTCTATGCCGAAGCGATCCGGGATTGAAAGGTTCGCCTAGATTTCAGCGGGCGGACAACGTCGATTCTCGTGCGGCCAAGGCTGGGAGGATCCCGCTCGACGAACGCGCACCGACGTTTATCGCACGTTCCTTAATCGTCCTGGCGAATGTCCGCGAATGCGTACAACAGGAGGGAGAATTTCGTAATCGAGCGTCTCGCAAGGGAAATCGTTCGCCGCACCGAAAGAGCGTGTCTCTCTCGATGCGAGGGAAATTGGTGCAGGGCGGAGCCTAGAGCTTTCGTGCTCCAAAAAGCGCAGGCGAATATCGCTTCCTCCGGGCTACCGGCCCTCCTCTGATCAATATTAATACGTGACACCGGCCGTGAGGGCGAAACTGTTAAGCCAACCGCGCGGAGCCAGTGTGTGTGCGTGCGTGTGCCCTGGCAGTACAGGATGCAAAGAATAAAAAAAAATGATCAACGGAAAAGGACGGGACCATGAATTATCGAAAGCAAAGCTCAATTATGGTCCGAAAAGGCGCACGAGATAGACGACGACACTGTGCAAACGATGAAGCGAAACGGGGAAAGAATGCAAGGTTCACCGAGTGCGAGAAAAGGAAGAGGACATGCCGTTGATATAAATGTGTACTTACCGCCAATCTAGGGACGTCCACAGTCTGGTCGGTGCAGCCCAGCTCGATCGTTGATTCGCGACAGTACAGGCCCCTGTTTCTCGCCCTAGCGTGCAGCATGCAACACCTTTGTATCACCGTGGACCGGTCCACGGTACGTCATCGATAAAATCGTTCGCGAGTAAAAATCACGGCCGACTTACTGTCATAACGATTCCGAAGGGCGCGGAGATCAGGGCTGAGTGGCACTCTATTCACTCACGCGCACGCACTTTTCTTGTTGACTTGCAATGCTTTAGCGATGCTCCCTATACGTGTACGGATCACAACGGTTGTATAATCGCCACTGTCGTCTACTGTCACGTATATCCCCGTGTTGCAAACTTGCTAGCTCGCTCCTCGAGTGGCACGCGTATCCGTCACTGTCGAACGGAACACTCGAAATTGTTAGCGTACAGGTATCGGTATAAGCGGAATCGCTACGAAACAACTCGAGCCAGCACGTATGACCGCGATACATCCGTGTATCCCATTCTTTCAAGACCAACTGCGGGATCGCGATTTCTGGGTCCGCGATACTGCCAGTGGTGCCCCCGTATGGCGAGCGACAGCAGGGAGTATGCGGAAGATAGAGGGTCAACCGGACGTCTGGTTGCGACAGTTCTCATGTAGCGATACGAAGATCATAATCATTTTGTCCAAGTTTCATCAGCAGCAATTTCTGAAAAGACAGAGGATAATATTATTGCATATATTGCTTTATAAAATATAAAGTAGCACATATTTTGTGCTTATTTTTCATTTCATTTTTGCGTATGCCTTAATCAGTAGTACCAAGATGATAGTTTAAAACCCCGAATGTGTTAGAACTTTTAGTTTTGTCACATTGTCACTATTGGGTCGGCAAAGTAAGACACTGCGTAGAGGCGGGAACGGATCAGGGGAACCACCCCATTTGAAATTGCTACAAAAGCATCTGATAAAGAAGGTCTAATACAACTTTAATTGTCTACTTTAAAGAAACTTCAAGACTACGAATAAATTTAAAATGGTTCGCCAATAAGGTGCATTTAATGTGTTCATTTATTGTTGTAGAATTGCTTAAAATATACTTGGCTCTAACACATTTTTATTTCACTTTCCTTCGTACACCTATTACAAAAGAAGCGATAACAATCGATCGAAAATGTGTTACGCATATGAAAAATGTTCAACATACTTAACAATAGTTACAGACGAAGGGAACGAAAGAAAAATATATTTTTCTTTTTGCTGAATCTGTAATTAATATTCGTGGGTACGTATATTATAATCGTGCGTGAATCTTTTAAACAACGCGTGTTGCGGCGGAGTAAGAAAAATATGCATAGAAAAATATGATCAGCCACGTAATAAATCGCACAATTAAACGCGTGAGCACAGTGTTACGTTTATATTTTATCATCTCGAATATAGCTGTCGGAATTTTCTTTCTTGTCGCGGGTAAATACTTGAAAAGGGACTTCGATTACAATGGTTATCATAGTAATAATTGTTCGCTTACAAATGATATGCTCAGTGAGTTGTGTTTTGTTCTCCTTTATGATTCGCACGTATTACGCGTGCACTTATCTTTCATTTTGCGGTAATAGTGTTCTACACATGTACAGAGTCTTACAGATGAGACACACATAATATAAATAGCATTCGATATTCTTTCGTTTTGTATTATTTGTTTTTCTTTTTTTTTTTTAATCAGTGGAGATATAATAAATTTCGATTCGCAATTGCAACTTTTTCTCGTATGAATTACCGAAAGATTCATCCCTTAAACGATTGTAACGTTTACAGCGTTTGGTCTCAGTCTTCTACATTAGAAACTACGAAATAAATTAGATACACTATTTAAAAATGGACTTACTATCACCTACTTGCTTTTAGTTATACTATTAGCTGAACATTTATTTAAGGGGTGAATCATGTAATTGTAATGCACCACTTTCGCAATGAATGTTCAAGCTTGCAGTTACGATAATTATGCAATTTGTTGTATATGTAAAGCAGCAATAAAATATGCAAGGAATGCATCTCCGAAAATCTAATTTAATACATTTAGATCGCCCGAAATTGGTTCTCTTATTCTCGATTCCTTGAAACGTTCATTAAAAAATATAACTTTTGATTGTTCGCAATTCTGATCGGGAGAAATTAATTCGGGAAATATTGAACATGTTTGATTGCTATGCACTTTTGATTACTCGTATTATATCTTTAAAATCTGTTTTAATCGTGGATCGAAAGTGACGCAAGGACCTTTTTCCAATTGTTTGTGTTATAAAACTCTATTGATAGTTACCATTAAAGATTGTTTACAAAATAAATCGATCTCCATTTGAAAACTCCTGCTTCGTTTATTCCATGAATGATTATCAGTGGATTGCGTTAAGTATACTACTATTACAGCATTATTAATACATTTATAATAATTTCGGCGTACAATGTTTCTTTTCGTTCGATAAAACCCGCTTAATCACCCGCGTCTCATGCTGCTGAACAAACAAACAAATTACATCATCGTTTAAAGAGTCGGATTAAAATCGATATTATTTCGAATCAAACAGCGGTTGGCCTTTGGAATTCTTCTTCCGGCAAATTGTTCAAATTACTGCCCCTTTTAAACAGTAATACGTCCTCTCGTGGATATGTCCGTTTTGTAGTGGCGATAATTAAATACTTAAATCGATGCATTCCGAATACGCATCCATCGAAGTATCAATGATCCACGCGAATTTATCAATTATTATCGGTGATTTGTAATACTTACCATTGTATCTATTTAAAATGTTTAAATACACATATACTTTTTCTTGCTCATAAGAGATCGGTAACACATTAATTAGTAATTATTACTTGCTTGATGCTTATCGATATTCGCTAAGGATATTACTTGCTCCTCCCCCTCGTTGGAACAACGCACTCGAAACATCCCTTACTCGAATTCGGCGAGAGTTATTTGACGCAAATGATTCCAGACGCGCAAAGAAATGTTCCCCCGATACGTACTTCATTAGCTTCACGAAGAATCGTTTGAACTTTTGATCCGAGCTTTATAATTCGTTCGCCTTTCTCTCTGATGAAAATATAGATTAAGAGACAGACCAAATTTTCACGTGATATATGTATATGTATATATATGTATGTACAATGTATCGTTGCAACAACAAATAGCCCTCGCCATGGAAGTATCGATGCACATAATAATTAAAGTTTGCCACAAACATTTCGCGACAAATAAATCCTTGCATTGTAAGAGTAACAGCAATTGCTTTAGAGTCCATCTCCGCTTATAGACTGTTTCCTCGAAAGCTAGTACATACCTACGTTCAGCAAAAGATAGAAAAAACATTTCGCAATATTTTCCTCTATGCTAATCTATACTTGTTGCTGGCTAATCGGAGTCCAAACAGTTTACTTACATAGATTAATCTATTCATTTCGAACAATTAATGTCATCGATAATAAGATAAATTTGATAGCAGGAATTGTTGAGATATTAAACGTATGAGTACGTGATCTGAATGCTCGTGAACGTTACAAACGCGATGTAGTAAAACGATGAATTAGAAGTATGAATTCGACAGTCTATTAAACTAATTATTTGCTTTCACGAGTGTAGAACTCGCGGACTGTATGAAATGCAGCGCAACACTTGAATTCGCCTGGCCACAGATTTTCTATAACTGTGCCCGTTATCGCGACGAGAAATATAAGAGAAGAAATCTTCAAAAATATCTCATTATCAATCTAACTTCCAAGTCAACTCATTTTCTCCAGTTTGTTCGCCTATAGGCAATATAGCCTATCGTTTTTTGTTTGCTTGTTTTTTTTTTTACCTAATAAACTGACCAAGTCTAAGTTTTTCGTTGCATATTCACTGTGGTTTGTCTCACTCATCGGTTTTTGCTAGCGTTAGCGTTTATACCTTAAATTATATAAATACGCTTGTACACCTACGCGAAATTTATACAAGGAAATCCAATGTCGACGGTGGCTCGAAGAAGAAATGCAATCGAAAATAGACGCTTCGGCGATTAATGCGATAATAATTGCGTCACTGTTTTTTTAAATACACCTTCAAGCGAGTCATTTTCAAAAATGATTCACTAACGGAATCTCGAGAAGCGGAGGTGATTTTGTATTGCATGTACGTACATATTGTATCGGGAATTAGGAGGACGATGATGTGACGTATAAAATGATAAACGACGTAATTAATTTTGAGGGAAACATGACGATGGTTGTATTAAAGAAAATACAAAAAAAAAAATCAAAGTGAAGCATGGCAGCGGGTTTCCTAAAATTATGCAGTAAAGGGAGTGTGACAATGCCCGTTTACCGCACAATCTTAAATAACCAGATACAATGTTTCAGCCTGTGTAGTTTCTCCGATTGATTGAAGAGAATAACAAGATCATGCTCCCGGTCATTATGCGAGAATGTAACGTAGCATCACAATGATTTCGTTAAACTTAAAGACCGTACGGGTTCAACAGTTACGATGTGCGTAAAATTAATGTAAAGATAATACACTGCCGTATATACAAATATGTGAATAATAAACGGACACTCGCGTACGTACAAGAAATTATCGATACGATCAAACTATTTACAACGTGAATAAAATTCCTCTCCCGGTGGATCAGAGGAATCGTTTTTATACGAATACATCCACTATCGAACAGAAATATTGTTTCACGCTCGCGTGTAATTTTATGCTATAAATAAGATTGCGACTTTATCGTCGTGTAGTTATACTTGTTTCGTGTACTATTGGCTCAACGGGGTATGCTTGCTCTAAATGGCCTTAAGAAAAAAAAAATTGCAGTTCATCCTGCTGTTGTCTTTCCCCATTCGTGATTCATATTGAAAGCTACGTTACGTGTGTATATATTTGGTGCACGTTCTGAAATTGACAACTGTTCATCAAGTTTTTCTATAGGATATGCGATAGCAAACTTCTACCTACACCTCGCGGCTAAATCGCAGCTGTATCATCTTTCCTCGGTGTCTAATGATGTATAAGTAAATTTAATCAGCGGCATGTTTCATAGACCGACGCCAACTATCAACAGCTTAGGCCTTTCTTTTTTGCTTAAAGTGAATAAACGTTTCGCGATTGGATACGATCGCGCCTAGAACATATTTAACATGCAGATGAGAGTTTGTTCGAATATCTCAAAAGCCCAATGTGTTTTGTATACAAGACATTCATATACTACTAAACGTGAGACCAGAGAAACGTTAATAGGCAGATATATTCATTCACTCTATATAATGTGAGGCACACAAACAGCCATATATCATTACAGCGGTATCACCTGTCTCGACGAAATAATAATAAGAAAAGAACCTCAATGAACTCCATTAATTTCCGATTGCGTTCACTCTTTGTAGGAATGTATCGTGAAAGTAAGTGTCTTTCACGTTCATCGTTGAAGACTATTTTACAAAGTATCGTAAAATTCCGGTGGCAGAACAAAAAAATATATGTATCAAAGATATTCAGAATAAACGGTAAAAAGTACAAGGATGACGTTAATAAAATTGTCAATTTTCGATTCTCCTCCACGAACATCGTGGTTCTCCTCGCACTTAAATTTATCTACACACCTCTCCACCTCTAATTAGGTAACCACTCGACTTTAAAGCTGAAAGCTTGGATACCTATTTTAGCAAGTTCCCAACAAAAAGTGTTCTCTAGAACCATATACAATAGTATACGTAACAGTTACGCTCAGTCGTGCCAAGTCGCGTCCACAGAAGCGCGTTTCATCGTTCGCCGCTTACCGAGACTACGATGGCTCTACATTTAATCAACGTAATTGGTGTTTATCCTTGCGAAGTCAACGGACATTGTTCCGTTGACGTTTGAAACGTTTCACTATCTACGATAAAGCTATTACGACGGACGTTTATTACATACATATGTATATAATATATATATATATATATCTAAATAAGTTAAAGAAAAAAACAAAGAATGAATGACACCTACTACTTTTTACACGTCGCTGATATAAGGCAAATAAATAAATAGTATTTTATAGATATACACATAGAATATAGTTAATGTGTACGTATGTCTGTGTGTGTGGGGTTTCGTTACTTCATGCTACATACGCGAAAGCATCGTTACAGCTGCATTGTTTTAAGTATACATTGCGTAGGTTCAAACACGATCCCTTCTTTCCCTTCCTAATATTACGACCAAAAAAAAAAGAAAAAGGAAAAAAGGCTACAAAAATACATTGAGACACGATGATTGATCCTAGCCAATTCGTAAAGTCTCTCTAAAACGCGTTTTCGATTCAATCGATTTTCATTTTCAATTTGATCTAAGATGGGTTTCAACACTGATTGAATATTAAAACTTTCCATAAATTAAAATACAACCTCACAGAGGCTGTTGAAATGGGATAGGCATGGCTAACCCCTTCACCGCTCCCGTAGCGTTGTATCATTTTTTCTTTGTTCGGCTTGTAATTAAGCAAACTTACCTAAATACACCATAAATACAAACGTTCTACAATTCACTGGTTCAGCCTTTCGATTTCGATACACAGGCAGTGAAAGGGTTAGATGTATTCTAGTTCTGCGACTGCGCTTTCTTTCCACCCCGCGGTTTTATGCTCTCCGATATCTGCCACATCGCCTCCTCACAGAGGAAATCGCTAAAATTGTTGAAGAACGTTATTATCCGTTCATGCTTCTTGAATGAGTACGTCCTGCAACAAAAGTTAGGAGAGGAAAACGATTCAGCAACAGCATTGGCATACATATAAACGATGCCTCAACAAAGGGAAGGGATCTTACCCTTTCTTGAACCTCTTCATATTTTCAACGATGTTAAACTGCTGCCACCTTTTCGAAAAGTTTATAGTGCCATCCGGTAATAGATCACTATTTCCAATGTGTACGAATGTAAGATCTTGTAACACTAATCCGCTAGAAATTTCAGGAAAAAAAAAAGAATAATTCGACGGGTGCCTTGAGATGATGTGTTTAAACATTTCTTGGTATAAACGAATCACTTTACTCACATGTACGGGATGCAGGGCGGTTGTGTTTCTGCCAGAGCTTGCCTGTAAGCCCTAAAACTGCTGGAACTATCTATAAGAGCACAATACTCCTTCAAGCCCTCCGTAATGTGTTTCTGCCATTCGAGCCTTCTAATCGGCGCGCTGTCCAGTGCGGAAAGCAAGGCTAAGTAGCTATTAAAATTATTTATCTTCCTAAGGTGTTTCATTATCTTAATGAATTTAACCACGTATTTTTCCCTATCCTTCGCCTCGTTCTCCAATCTATGCTCCAGTATCCGGGACCTGGCCCAATACGACATTTTATTAAAGTGCTCCGTAAACCTGGTCAGATTCGGGCTTCGCTCCTCGTTCTGTTCCTGGGCCCAGATCAGCACTTCCGGTATCTCGATTTTCATAAACAGATCCGCGTCCAACAGTGTCATCTGTTCGGCAATTTGCTCGCTCTTGAAATCAAGAAGGGAAGCCTGTTTCGTTGTCACGCTCAATGAAGAGAGAATCGGCTGGGCTGATTGCAACTGTTTCGTCGCGTGTTTTTCTAAAATTTTCACACGGAGGGCTTTTGCCATCGTAAGATCTCCGCTGCATACCAACTGTTGCACGAACTCCATCAACGTTTGCAACAGAGTGTCGTTGAGATCCGAAATGCTGAAGGGATTCGTATGTTTCATCATTTAATTGCTACTTTTAATGGGTGGGAAGATGGTGTGTTATCTTACGTTAAATCGCTCACGACTCGAACTAATAAGGAGAAAGCCTCGCGCGCTGCCCTTTGTCTAACAACGTCGGCCGAACAGGAAAATCGCTGATGCCGCCTGTGTAATTTCTGGATTAATTCCAACGGTTGCATGAAGGTTCTGTATGTAGTTAAAAACGCCTCCTGATACAAGAAATCTGAAATTTAAAAAAGCGGACGAATGCATCAGTTTTTTTATCATCACCTTTCACAGAAATTGTAATAAATTTATAATAAAGCGTAATATCTCGAGAATATTTATATTTGATCAGATTTCTCCCACTAACCTGACTCCTTCTCGTCTACGAAGCATGAAAATACACGTACAATCAATATAGCCTTCGAGAAATATTTTACAATCGCATCATCTATATTATACAATCTAGAAACTATCTTACCATGTTTATTAGCTTTGGTAGCGTGAATCAATAACGCATCGGGATGACCCCCTCTTATATCCGGCCCTTCCTCGTCGGGTTTCTTGAAAACTAAATACTTGCTAATGTCCAGTTCGTCCAAGATGCTATCGTCCTGATCAACGTCCATCAGTTCCAAAGTGCTATCATCGACCGATATCGACGATAAGGCATTGCTCGCGGGTCTCGAGGATGGCAATATCGCCTCTGAAGGAACGTTGCTCTGTGACAGAAATATTCATCGATTTAGCAACGCTGCGTTAAGATAAATTAATATCTACACGATTTAAAAATCAAAATTACCAATTTCACCGGAGTGGCAGGTGTTAGTTCCTTCTTATCGTGAATCAGACTGGATTCTTCTACTTTGACTGGGGTTGACGTTACGATCGGGTCCACCGAGTGTATACTTTGCATGCTGATGGTCGGCTTTGGCGAAATCGGCGGAGGTGTGGCGTTCGATTTAATGGAACGGGATCTCTTTGGTGGCAATGCTGGCGGGAGACTAGAATTGTTCGTCACTTCTGTTATCGTTGGTGTCATTGTTACGGGGGTACTGGAAGTGAAACAGACGCAATCGTTTGAGGTTTCCGTTTCGGAAAAAGTTCGTGCTTCAAATCCAGAGGAATCGAAATTTATTTCTGGACAGGCTGTATTATGGAAAAATAGAACTTGTAATTGAATTACGTACTTCGAACTATCGTGCAACGTGGTCATTGTATGTGCCATGAAGGAACATGACTGTGTCGTGGTAAGGGCCATTTCATGTTGTTGCCATTCCGCTTGCATTGAATTATAAGCTGCCACTGAATGGCGGGTCCCAAGACCAGAGATGAAGTCATTGTTACTGTGGGAACAATTCCCAAACATCTCCATGTACGCCATTACTGAAATAGATACGAGCAATTTTACATAATCCTAATTTATCTAAACGAACGTAAGACGCTTATCATGAAGTAATATAAAAGTGAATAAAAAAAACATGATCTCGTGATACGTGTAATCCATATACGTATGATAAATACAAGCATGATTCATGTTACGATAAAATATCAAAGCACAGGTGTGTAGATATATATGTATATATATAAAATACAGAAAGAAACACTGATGCACAAGCATGTGTTATACTTCGACACACGTAATTATAGAAAAAGTTATCGTATTGCACAATTGGTATAGAGACTCACTAGAATACGTGTGGAATCTTTTGAATAACATTTTCTCAAAGATCGATTATACTCATTCACTTTTTTTTTTGTTTTAATGAACTTGTTTAGTCGAAGGGAATATCACAATACAGTGGAGAGAATGAAAAATGATTTTTCACGCAGAATCGTGGAAACTGAGACTGAAGCTCGGTTGGCCGAGGACTAAAGTCAAAGAAGCGCAAGTGTTAACTGGCTATTAGTAAGAAAAGGTCAATTTAATTAGTGAAACCATTTCGACGCCCACATAAGTGGTTGAAGATTAGTCTCTCCGGTTAATTACATTCGTAATTGATAATGGGGTGTTAATGAAAATGTAGCAGCAAAATGTATTCAATTCATGTGCCCAAATAAACGTATAAACTTCGATAATTAAAATAAAAACAAGAGCAAATAGAAAGCGATAAAACATCGAGAATTCTAAAATCTGTACGTAGCAAAATGAATATTATACGTCCTACGTTCAGTACCACGTTGAATGAAAATACTACGCCATGAGAAAAAAGCTGATAGTACGAGCAAAATTATTCAAGCGCGGCGTGTCAAATGAATAAATTCGGTGTCGATCGAAGATCATTTCATTAAACCGAGCCCGGAAAAAGATAACGATTAACATGCCGCAAAAAAGCCAGGAGCCTATGTGTATAATAGTAATTAATGCGGTGAGACGAAGGGTTCCAACTTAGCGTGAACGTGTTTGCTGAGGAATAGCTGATTTGTGTGGGCAGGATTCCCACTTACCAGAATATGCCACTGATTGGAACACTGGGGGATACAAAATATTGTATCAGTTAAAAAAACCTACTACGTCGAAAGAATTTGGAACGTCTACTCTACAATATGGTCTAGGTGTAATTTCTAGCATATGTTTCTTCAATTTCGAACAATTCTAATATACGTTGTAATCAACGTATTTTTAGATAAAACAAATAGTCTAACAGCAATGAAGCAATGGTAATATATTTGAAAATATTTCCCTGCCTTATTGCTGCTTTTTTCTTCTATAAATCATCGTTAACTTACTGTGCCTTTTTTTAAGTGGTAGCGGAGGGGGTTTGCTGGCATCCGGACTATCGCCGTTGCTGGTGTGTAAACTACAGGTTGATAAATGCTCGTTTTCAGGTACATTGTCGTACTGCGATGGCTGACGCTCTTTCCTTCGTTTTGATCGTTTTTCTGGTAACGCGGGCGGCACGCCATTGGCGTCAGAAGAGATCGATTCCATCTCCTATATCGAATCGAAGTTTGTCAATAAGATATTTAATAATTATTTGATTCATTTAACAGAGGCATGCATTACACGATAAATGCATCAGTAAGCGTTGCAACGAGAAAGAAAAATAGTAACACGACACACAACACCCACATTTACCAGTTTCTCTAGCATCGCAGGATCTCCACTTCCAAACATATTCGTCGTGCTGATGGTACTCTTCGAGGTGGTCATTGTTTTCTGCGTGAAAATGGACCCGGCACTGTCCGAGGACAGTTTCGTTTGCGAGAACGACTGTTGCGAATTAAACGTCTGGGAATTATAACTAATGCCGCTCTGCTGGGACGATCTCTTCGACGTTAAACTGGACGCGGTGTAACTTTGCGACGAGCTTCGTTGTGAGTGCATCGATATGAAACCGGATTCCTGGGTTTGCGTCGACAGTCGTTCCATTTTTCCTTCCATACCTGCAACGTAATAACGACGATAAAATTAATAAGAAATCGTTGACAAATGTCATCGAACAAATTTGTATAACTCAAAACTGAACGTGGCCGAAGGAAATCGCAAGAAAATTCCTCTAACTGCCTTACAAAAGAAGGTTTTTACGATATCCCAATTCCAATTAGTGGACATGGCAAATTTTTGTACGATTCCCCCTGTGTAGTAAATTTCAGAGAACGTGTCTAGAGAAAGAATTTCAGCCTGTTGCTCTGTCTCGAATGAGAATCCATACGATACTGTTTATTCATGTAAGTCGGAAGGTCTGACGCCTACGTTACCTGCTCCACTAAGCTATTCGAGGAGTTCTTGCGTAATTTTGGCTCTTACATTTCTTTTTCCCCGAGTTTTATAAATGTGCTACCGTCACGAGTATCGCGCGAAGCAAAAGTAGCAGGGAAGCGATTTTGTATTACCTACCGGTGAATGGATTAAGCATTTCTTGCGGAGTTTGCTGACCCAACAGCATGGTACTCGGTATATTCGTCTCGGAGCCGTCCCAACAACTACAGTTTGAACCACCATTAACTTGCATGCCTGTAAATGTGGAAGAATTCTAGACATTTCTGTTATAACGATATCGAAGAATCCTTTTGATAAAAAAAAAATACGAATGTTTTTACACCTCTTTGAAAATCTATTCTTTACTGCATTATCGATGTCTTAAAATATTGACAAGTATTTATGTGGTATATATAATGAAATTTTTAATTACTCTTACACCGCACGCTTTTTTAATAGCTTGCACATGGAATTGTTTCACTAGAAGTTATTTCTCTGGAAATGTCTCGAAGTAATATTGCGTATATGCTGAGTCTTCTACTGCAAGACTGGCTCGATGATTAAGACAAGTAGAGTTAAGTATTATTTCGCTGACTAAGCCCTGTCCACGCAGCAGTCTTCTCGACACATATGGGTATAAACTTGTACAATTCCTTCGTGGCCATACTAAATTGTACTCGCTTTCGTTGTTGCGATTATTTGAATAAATCAATACACTAATCAATCAACTTGAACTCACTCCACAAAAATAAAAAATGATCGGTTTTCCTTAAATATCTGCTGAAGAAATAATTACCCTGAATAGTAGCCATCAGACTGAGATCCATACTATCGTTCAGAGACTCGTCGTTTGGTCCCATGATCGCCCTGATCTCATCCTCGTCGCGTGAATGATTCAGGGCCGAATCCAGACTGCCGGCAGACGCGCTTAAAAGTGACGACGAATCCTCTGGCGATCGACTTCGCAAAGAAACCCCGTCAAGACTAGATGCTAAAAGGCCATCGGTCTCGTCGAGCAACTGTTGCGCCCGCGTCCGCCGTTTCGGAGGCAACGGTGGCGGTGTTCCCGACGAACTGTTCTCCTCCGACAGACATATGTTCGTCCTGAAACGAACCCATTACGCACCGTCTCTCCACCTTCTTTTTCTTTGGTTCTAAGTAACATTCGCTTTCTTTTTTTTTTTGCTTTTAAATAAAAATTCACAGCTCGATCACTAATACCATGCAGGAGAATTACATGCATCGTTACTGCGTGTTACCACTTAGGAAGCTTAAGGGGACTCTACCTCTCAGGGAGTGGCGGCTTTGGGGGCGGACTAGAATCCCTTAAAATCGACTCTGAACTATGCGAACTACGGACCAGACTAGTAGTCGCGGCGGTCTGCTCTAAAATCTGCCTTTCCCTCGGGGTTAACGGGATATCGGGTAAAGAGTTTCTTTGCGGCGTCAATTCTGATCCATAACCGGACGTTCTGAAAAACATGATTTCAATGGTTCATCGTCAATTTCTGCACGCTCCCGACGACGCGATTCAACAGCGTTCGCGGCGAAAGTATCGGAACGACATCATCGAGAGGAGACTTTACACATAATTCCTAGGAAATTGCATTCGTTGTACCTATTACTAGCCGTGACGGGGGCGGGCTTTTGTCTGTTGGCGATTTTCTCGTTCGCCAGGGCCACCAGATTTTTCACAGCTTCCTCGACTAATCCTATGATGTGCGTCACGTTCTCGGTGTCCAACGCGGATGATTGATCGCCGTGCAGCAACACGTCGTCGCAGAGCTTTAACAATTGCGCTAAGGCCTGGTACACCTGGTTCGTCGCTGATCCCAGTGTCGAGCTGTGTTAAGAAACATCAGATACTTGATACTTTTCGCCGTTCCGTTGAATAATTGCCGCGACACGTTTGCGACGATCGTTAGAACGGTGGAAACGAATGCGACTTACCTGTTCTCGTAGAGGAGGTAGGACTTGAGTACGGTGTGTATCGTGGTGACAGTGTCGAGGACGATGGTGCCGTTGCCCGGAAGCATCTCGAGCTTCTTCTTCGACACGACGTCCCTGAAATGGAGCAGTGCCAGCTGCACCTGTCGCACGTGGATGTGCAGGTCGCGAAGGGGATTCTTGTCGAGGGTGGTCGAGGAGTCCGTACAGCTCGGAGCGCTTTTGTCCCGTGGCGTTCGCGGCGAGGAGGGCGAGGCAGCCCTTGTGGCCGCCCCGCTACCACCGCCGCCGCTTCCGCTACCTGGAGAACGCATCTGGGAGAGCTTCTCCAGGAAGTCCTCCTTGAAGGAGCGCGCACGACGCGCAAGCTTACCGCCGCGCGCCTTCCCGCCGGAGCGTTCCTCGACTTCTGCGGAAAGAAACGCGAAACGGATTTTGTTAAGCTTTACGAACGTATCACCATAGAAACATCGCGCGACGCATAAACACTCGCTTCCTCTTTTCTCTCATCAATCCAGGAAACGGACGCACACTCCGGCCGATAAAATTTGCAAGAGGAATTTTTTAACGACGAACGCATTACGCCGTACAAATGTTCCAGGGAAAACAGAATACTTGGACGAGCGAGCACCCGCTGTTCCGACTGTCGAGAGTATTAAAATATTTTTTCCCTCTGCCTCTTATCCTCTTTTCAACCCCCTACGGCCTAGCCGATTATTCGGCTTCGGAATATCCTGCTCTCTCCATATAATGCTAGACTCGCGATGTTCGCACACGATGTAAACGTTGCTGGATCGTATTGATCGTATTTGACTTCCTCCTCGCGTACACATGTTCGTCGATTCAGTGCGGGATTCGCGATCCAGTTGAAATCCGAATGTGTCGCTTGTCACTGTGAATGCGAGATCGGGATTGGTGACTTCAACACGCAGAACTGGAGTATTTTTTTAACCAAAAAGAGAAATAGGAGTGTATAATTCTTTTTTCGTGACGACCAGAGTTGTAATTCTGCCGCAGATAGTAGTTTGTCTCCGTGCTTTGCTTTTCTTTAAATAAAACTGTTCGAGCTCAATTTCTGTGGTGGTGGAATAACAATTGGTAGTTGGAGTACATTCCCTGCTTTTTCTTCTTCAAACAGAAATTTACTGTGACACAAATCCATTTGCACAACCATCCCCCTGAAACATTTTCCAAAGCGAACCACTGCCGCCTCGCTTCATCGAATCTGTCCGCAACGCATCCCTTCGATTAATAACTCCGCGCTCGAATCATTAGCAAGCTATTTGGTCGGGAGAGTACGCGTTAGAACAGGGGTGGAGCAGTCATCTGTGGTGGTTGCGTTTCGCAATGGGGGTGGGAAACGCAAGCGACCCGGCCCAAAGCACCCTCTGCACCAGGCGTGTGTGTGTGTGTGTGTACGCACGTCAGTAAATCAAGTTCCATTCACGAATTCCGATTGAGACCTCAATCAGACATGATTTGCGCTAAAGGCACGGTTTGGATGGCTGACAGAGATAATAGAAAACATAGGGATACCGGTGAATAAGGACAGCAGGAGAGAGAGAGGAAACGCACGAAGGACCATTGAGGGATGCAAATTGCCGTCATTGACTGTATTCACGGAACACGTTCGATTCCCATACGTCGGTTCATGGGTGTCGCGGTGGTGGATGCTGGCTGCTACCCTCGCGGTTTGTAAATAACCACCTGGTGAACAGCACCCGATCCTCGAGGACTTTTCCAGCGGATGCTGGATCGAACGTGACTCTGTCACTCGTGAATTTTATTCCTGGCGGAGAAGATCGTCCACGGAGGATGAGGGAACGTTTCTGAATGTTCGAACGTTGTAGGGGTGTGATTCTTGGATTGAAATTGTAATTAAAATGCAACTGTTTCATTAACGCTACACAGTGCAACTCGGTGATCCTTACGTAAATGCAATTGCAGCAAGTACAAAGGAACGGTACAAGTTTTTCACCGCCATTTAGCGATTTACTCTGCACCAAATAGCAGCCGTCATCTGGCCGCGACGTTACAAATTAACGGCCCAAGACTAGCTAGAATAAAACACGCTTGATAAAGTACGGTAACGAGTTTCAGTCGCTCCTCAGTACGCAGAGGTTGTAGTCGAGTTCGAAACCACATATTACCAATGTTCTAAATTCTCCTAATTACTTAAAATGTTTGTCACGTAATGCTATTCGAAGAACAGAGGGAGGAATAAAAAAAAGGGGGGGAGTAAATAAAAAGAGCTTAGATTTTAGTGTATTATTGTAACATCCAATTTGTACTTTGTGAGCCCAAAACTTTATGAAATTCAACTTTAATATCGTGAAAAACCACCTCGCGTTCCCTGCACGACCACAGGTGAACCATCCCTTCCTCGCTCGTTGCCTCTGCCGTTAATAACGGGCAGATTATCGGCGTACGCGATCGCCGGCGCCACACGTGAAATTAATAACCAGCACAGATCCAATGCTATCACACGCACGCACACGTGGGAACAGCTTTCTATTAACGCTGTGCACCACGCGTGCACGCGTCGCGGATCTCGTCGCGAGCCGTTAGAGCACGGGAGCGGGTTGGTCGTCTTTTCATCGTTATCGCGACGATGCAGCGTGCTCGAGAATGCAACGGCCGCGATAACTTTCCACGCGTGTCCCTTTAATCGTGCCACTGTCGACCGTTCATCAGCGCGAAAGCCTCTGGCCGTCTCGAACGCACGGCGCCGAGCCTCGTTTCGATGGAAAACGCAAATGCGTGGGGCTAGGGCGGGCCGTTCTATGTGTATCGAATCGTGAATCGAGATGCGTCCGTTTCTGATTGTAATCGTGCATCATTTCGAGCGCCGGATGATTCTCGATGCAGCTCGACCTGGATGGTTCGAATCAACAGCTGCACGCTGACGGAGGGATTTTTGGCGCGCCGACTGATAAGAGAGCAGGATGAAAATCATGTACTTGATTTTTCGACGCTGAAACGATTTTCATGATTTTATTTTCCGTCTTGACCGAGAAGTTTCTATATTCTGCGGGGATTAATTAGAATTCCATTACGTTGATTAAAAACGGAGTTTGCGGAACCGAATTTTACGAACTGTGGCTCGTTTGGGAGGTCTGGGCGATAGGTTTGTTTCGTTTGGAAAAATGACAACGAGCAGGGACGTTCCCGCGAGAGTTCGTCGGATCGTTTGATTGCTCGACGCTGGTTCGTTAGAGGATTTAATGGCTCGCTTTGCGAAAGCCCTCCACCACAAAGGCGAGGCTGAATCGAACATGAACCAGTGGATTTTATTTCTCTTCCCATTTTCCTCTGGTTTTGCAGCTTCCTATTACATCGTTCCTCTGAGTGACCATTTTTGCTGGATAGTTTTTGGTACACAAAAGATACATTGGTCCACGATCAAAATAAAATCTACAATCATCTCAAAAGATAGCGCAGCTGAAGCATTAACTTATATCATTCGGAATAGCTTCTGCCGGAAGCGAATCATAAATATCCCCGTCAACAGCGAAGCACCCTAACCATCTGTACCAGGTATTCTACTCCCATTTATCGTGCAACGCTCGCCCTTATCGCCGACAACAATTTCGCGAAACGATATCGACGTCCGCACACAACTGTGGCACCGCGTATCGATTCACCGGAGCCGCAGCTCGCCCTTCTAATCAAGAAACCGGCTTGAAAATCGTTCGCGATACACGCAGAGAGCAACTCGATAACGTTCGGTCTGCATGCGGCCGTAATGCGAGGAACAAAACGGCCGCGCAGGACGTCTGAGGGAGTCTATACGCCGTCGAGGAAAGCAACGAACGAAACGGAACGAAGGAGAGGGGAAAACAGGACCGCGGGGGTGGAAAGGGAGAGGAATAAAAAGAAGAAAAAAAGGTGCGTTCGTGCGGGGAAATGGCGTGCACAGACAGGTAGAATATCGCGACGCAGAGGGTGGAACACATGTGCGACGCACAGGACACTGCATCGGTTATCGTGGTCTGCGGTTATCGGATACGCGATTTCACGGTGGATCGTGCCTAATACCGAAATGCGGATTTTCCGGGTATTTCGCGACGGAACCGCAGGAAATCAGGATCATCCTCCGGTCCGGTGGAGAACGGTCTATTAATCAATCGTTTCGCGGTGACGGCGACTCAATATCATCCGGCTATTTCGGCGACCGCGATTTATTGTAATAACGTGGATGGAATACCCCGTTTATTATACTACCGGCTGAACGGTCTGCAGTAATGGTGTGTTTGTAAGATTCTTAAAACGTATCTTTCGCGTATCCTTTAATGTCGTGATACTTCGTTTACCAAGCATTAAATTGATGATAAATATCTAACAACCCCTCATCACGATCGTTCGCATTTCGCGAACTGCCTCTGTCGTTCATCCCGTGTATCGAGCTGGCATACGAGAAGGGAAATTATCTACGGCACACAACGGTGATAAGTCCCTGACGCCGGGTCGTGTTTGTCGAATGCATTTTCGTGCAGTTGCATCACGCGCGTGATGCGTCTAAGGGAACAATAGACAATCTTGCCCGAACCGCTTGAGAAAATCCACGTGGCGTTCCCAGCTGAATAATAATCGGTTAATTTTCCGGGGTACGCGTGTCCTAAAGGCACGCTGATCAGTTTGCATGATGCATTCCGTGAGCCACCCCGAAATAACCACAAGGTTGTTGCACCGCCCTGCGATACGCGACGACGACGACGACGACGACGACTATGCGTTCAGACTACGAAAAACGCGCTAGACGAAGCCTCTCGAGTTTCATGGTTTCAATTGCCTTTGAATCTCGGGTATGGGGAATATTCGGCGACTAGGAATAGCGGTATGCTATCTATCTGCCTACTATGTGCGCTGCAGTGTATTCTCGAGGGGTTGGAACCGGTGGGGGGTTGTATTGTCGAGGCGGATGAACATTCGGACGAGCGCGTTCTAGGATGCGGTGGTAATTTAGGGTGCGAGAATTTCAAATGAATGTGGTTTGGAGAGGATTAGGGGGTGTGTTTTTGTTATGTAAGCGAACATTTCATGGAGCTTGTTGATCGGCTTACAAACTGCGAATCATACTTCTACATTTTTTAATGGACGTGGGAATGGGGAGGGTTGATAGTGTAATTTAATACGGGAGAGAGAAGGGGGATGATTCCAGCCTAATATTTGAAGGTGAAAGGGATGATTGTAATTTAATATTGGAAGCAAGGGGTGATTGTAATCGAATATTCGAAGAGGGTATATCAGTTCGACGTCAAAATAGAATGTGTATATCAACCATGGAACAGATTTTCATGCCGCGTCGCACAACGTCGACAAAATATGAAGGATCGTGGCCGAAGCTTAAAGAGCTTTCGAAATAGCTTAAACGCCGAAAGAGGATTATTCCAAGATGGTGGCTTCGGACAACGAACTAAATTTAGTAAGCGAGCCCGAAACCGACGGCCAAAACACGGTGAAACACCGTGAAACGCTTCGCCGGAGACGAGGATCCTTCTGGTTTCCAGACAATCAAGCTGCATCGTTGCCGTTGCGCTACGGGAAGGGTGAATTTCCACGGAAGTAACAAAAGGGGTGGGTATATGTAGGAATTTTCCAACCCTTTCCATTCTTCATCGTTTCCATGCAATCAGATTTATAAATGCGGAAACAAGTTCTTGTTCATATTTTAGAATGATTCATTTATTTAGGAAAGCAGTAATTAGCACATTTGAAGTGGAGCTCCAATTATTTTCTAAGAAACGTTGTGACGATGGTAAACAAATATATGAATCATCAAATTGATTATTAATGAACACTTTAAACTCCACGAAACAGAGGACGTCTGCTTCGATAAAATAAATGAAATTGCAAATAAATTGCAATTTAAATGTGAATTTGTTGCACAGCAATTTCTACGTAAATTACTACAGCATTTAAGCTGTTAAAAATCCATGACTGCTGTCGTCTCCATGAAATCCATGAATGATTTATCACGGCGTGGCCCATCAAGGTAATCACACTTATTACACAGAATATTAATGGGCTTCGTGTAATTCCGATCGGTCGTTTAATCATACGCTACTCTGCCACCGGTCCACGCACGGATCCCGGATCAACAAATTCCCGGAGTAATTTGTTAACAGGTTAAATTCTATGCAACTACTATCAGCAATGGAAACGACCGATTGCTCGATCCCCCTCTCGCTTTGTTCCTCTGTCTCTCTCGGTTTTGCTCGCAGCGATGCAATTACGGGACTTTAATGTTCACGGAATACCACGGGCCGTTTCCAGCTGGGAATTTCATGGTTCGATGGTGATATTAGCGGACACGAGATTGCTGGCGTAGGAGAGGGTGTGTGTGTGTGTGTGTATGTCGCTGGGGTAATGTCGTTCTCTGAATTAAGAAATCAAATCGACAACTTTCTTTTCCATTAATGGATTTTTAAATACTGTGTCCCTAACACATTCTCACTATACTCGACCCAGAAAACTTAACTTTATTAAAACAAGTCGAAATGGAAAAAGATGCAGCATCCTATCGATAATTCACCCGCATTAAACATTTCCATGGAATAATATGTGTATTCCAAACAAAATTGAACGTATTCGAATAAATTACAGTTCACATCGATCGCTAATTTCCTTTGCATGCGAACCTCGTGACCAGGCATTTCTATCTTCGTTCAATTTTTCATCGAACGATTCATTAAATACTCACGGGAACGTCTGTTGCAATTACGTTAATCTGTCGCGTGCTACCGGACAATGACGCTTGAAACGCGGCCTGCGTTAATTGTAATGAGACACGGACGCACGAAAGCCCGATTTTGATTTGCAGTGCCCCATACTTTGGTAGCCTGCACGTTCTACGCGCGGTTATTTATACTCGGAAATTAAACCATTGATTAATTGGATCGGTCTTGTACCGTCAAAGCAACGAAATGCATCGCCCATGTAATACAAACAAAGTTATCAACGTTCTAGTGCCAATTCAATATGAATGTTTGATAAAGAAATGAATTACACGTGGCACATGCATCGATAAATAATGTAAATCAAAGTTTTTGCGAATTTGGAGCAGAAGAGAGAACGATATTGATGAGATATATTCGTAATAAAAGCACCGATTATTTGCTATTAAAATAAACTAAACTAAAGTGTTTATTTCAAATTGGAATGTTGTCGATAGCTGTCCCACTGAATTTTACCCTGAGCGTCCGAGTATTAAACTAATGCAAACGCATTAAGGCTGGAAAATTAAGGGAAAATCGACGGGCAAAATCCATGAGGAGCTTTCTAAATATCGCTACATGCACAAACTCTGCGCCTCTCATTTGAAAAGCCTGTGGAAAAGTGGCTCGCAAAATGCGGACGAGAAGTGCACTCGGTGTAAGTGTGGAAGAACGCGAGTTGCCTGACTGCTTGCTTTCTGAATTCGAGCATTATGCACTTCTCCGTGGATTCGCGAATGTTCACGATCTTTCCTTCGATTTCCCACGAAACGAAAATCCTGTCTACCATACGACAAACTCACACCAAACAAAAAACTGATTAAAACATTCTTACTTAAAGTTTTGTTTTCATTTTACTAGCGCTATAAAGAACAGGGAATCCTCTACTCTTTCCACAGATGAACGTAAATGTAAACATCAACATCAAGCCAGAAATGTTGTAAAATACACGCAAGTCAATTAAACACTATTCAATGTAAACCGTATCTGGCAAAGCCGGGTTTCGCCGCCAGTCTTACAATAAAAATTTGTTTTGTGTCGATTTTGTTATACCACGTTCAATGAAAGATGACACGATATCCAATTTGTGTCTATAATAACGCGAAGAAAATTCATAAATGGTAATGGGAGATGCTGTACGCAGCTCCTGCCAGTCCACGTGAACTCGTTCGCGCTTCGTTCCCGCGTAATCGAATCATTTAAAGCATCGTTTCGAGGCAAAATAACGCGGATCCCCGTGATTTCGCCTCGCACACAACCGGGTGCTTTCGTTGCTTTCATCCGGACCCTGGAGAACTCGGGAGATACCTGTAACGCGCAGACTACGCGGAATACCGCCGGCCTCTCCGCTCGTAATCAAATAAGACTCTGCAAACAAGAATCCAATTTCCACTCGTTCCGGCCCTGCTCTATCTACCGACGCTTTCTTTCGTGTAACACGCCGAATTGGTGGAAAGAATAAAGGGACAGGAAAAAGGGGCGGGGATAGCTATTACATCGCGTGCAAAGAAAGCACTAGGACTAATTTAAATATAAGTAGTCAGAGTAATTTGGAATTAGAGGCGATGCTACTCTCGCCAGAATTAATACATTTACTCGCAAATACCAAGAGGGTTAAAAAAAATATTTGTTCCTGGTCTGAACGCGTGTTTCCCCGAGTTGCTTTTTCGTTCACGTGTCTGGGAAGTACCCCGGAGTAATAAATTGTTCTCGCATTTATCCACGTGTTAACGATTGACATATTAGTGTAACGCGTGTGTTGAGCATGTGTTACGCCAAGAGCGGGATGCCGAGCAGGGTAATGAGGTGCAGAGCACTTTCTGCTTCAAAGTGCGTTTGAAAAACAACTTTCTTTCACCTAGCAACTAGCGCACGCGTGATAAATGTACGATTTCGGGATACTGGAAGTGGAGATTTTTGGTTTCACAGTCTGAGCGTATTCTTCTCAATTTTTAGCACTGACTATATTAATTAAGGACGAAGAACAACGAGCCAGCCAGCTGATCGATCTAAATTAAAAGTCACGCGAAGCAGCGATGAAAATAAAGTCTGATAAAATGCTCGTCAAAAAAAAAAAAAACGAAACAAGAAAATCCATTTTATCTGTGCGCAAGGTCTCGGACTGGAAGCATCGTTTCGCTTAATTAATTAGGAGCTCTCGTTGCCCACAGACCCCGGCATTACGGTTGCTTCAATCTTTGACACGATACTCGAGGAACACCGACACGATTTTTCGTTTACTTCGTCCAACGAGAAATTAGGCTATGGAGTTACGGACCAGGTATCCTATTTCGAGTTTCTAACACTTTACAAATGACTTAGTTCCAAAAAAAGAAACTTCGATGGTTCCTTAGAAAATGATTATCACCGAGGAATATTTGAAGCCTCGGCTATTTTTAAAAATACATTACGATAACGTACAATAAGATATGATAATGTGCATGACTAAAAAATGTGTAAAAGATTGCACGACTTATCAATGTTCTACTAGATTCGTATTTTTCCTATAAAATGTAGCAAATAAAATAATTTAATTTCTTGCTGCTGTGTAAGATATTATGTCCGTTGGAAAATATTTTTATCGATGAGAAACCGGGAGACGATCGCGTAATCGTCGATTCGAGATTCCTTCATATTAGACAGCACATGCAAGTCGAAAATAAAAATGTTAACATACTCGATGAGTTAAGCCCGACCTTCGTACTGCTATTTATTAAATCGGCTGCCCGCCTACTTTCGTGCACTTGCTATGATCTCATCCCTGAATTCCTTCTATGGCATGTTTTATCGTATAGTACATTCACGGTAATAAGCTTTCGAGCTTAATGAATATCAATAGTATTGGGGCATTCCTATGCGATTACGAACGATAGCACGTACGTACAAATGTATGAAAAATATTGTCGATGAAAATGATCTGACCAAACTTCAATGATGGACACGATTTTTTTAAATGCACAGTTCTCTTTAACTCTTTGCCTTGCAACGATTGACACTGGTGTTACAGATTACATACCTAGCTGTATAAACTGTTAAAATGATTACTGCTTTTCATCAAAAAGATCATTCTTCTCATTAATATGCAGCTTTGCAAGTAGCAAGTAGTTTTATAAATTTGCAGGAATTATAACACAATTTTTCAGCAGCATGGAAATAAGTAAATTTGAATAATGGCTCTCCTTTAACGAGGAAATAAGCATTACGTAATACTTCATTATCGCATTTGCACTCGACTGTTGATTATTTGTTTGTTCATTATTCCATTACCTTGGACACACGACTGTCACTTACATAATTATTCCTCGAAAAGAAAATAATTTCACGGTACAAGAACAAGGTTTTGCGAACAGAGCAAATGAGTTATTCGTTGAAATTGCGAAGGTGTGTTTACAATTTTTTACGGTATACAGATTGTACTTAATTATCAACATTTTATCCTGGCCGATAAATACCTATTGCTACTATTTACCTATTGCTACGTCGACTATGACTCTGAAAATTTCTCCCTGAACAATTCGAACCGACTCCAAATAAAAATCCCATTATCAATCATCCGCCTCGACGAACCACAAACCACGCGTATCTAGACGAGTCCTGTGGCAGAATGCGGACATAACAATATTCCTTCCTACAGCCTCGCGCCTCTGCGTTTCAACCGCAGAGGAACACGGTGGGTACACGCCCGATTAAATGACTCACGGCCCATCGTTTCATATGCACAGAATGCACATGCATTACAAGGAAGCGGAAAGGTTTCATTAACTTCCATCGACTCACTGGCAACGCTTCGTCAATGATTTATCGTTAAGCGACGAAAACGCTAAGTCGCGAAGGCTCTGGCTGGTCCGGGTGCGCCGTTACTGTCGCCAAGTTATTAATAAACACCATCCTGTCATTGCCACCGTGCAACCATGATTGATCCACCGTTCACGTCGACTCGACGCGCGTCTTTGAAATTCAAATGGCGTTTAAGGAAAAAAGAAGAAAAAACGGGGGTAAGAACTGAGCGTGATCGGCCGGTCCTAATTCGATACTCCATTCAATCAGAATATACATATAGCGATTACATCTTACTGGGACCATTTGTACCAATCGCATCGAAATGGCATTTGAATCGTTTGGTTCGATTTCTTACGTTCCATAATGCGACCGCACTTTAAAGAAACTACTCGGAAAGGCTTCCTCTTACCTTGCCTCTAATCTCAGGAATATCTCGAGTCTCTTGTCCAATGACCTGCACCGCCTTCGAGGAACCTTCTTCAATCGCGTTTACGTTTCGTTCGGATAGCAATGCGAAATGCTCATTCTTGATAGCTGAGAGCCTTCGGTGCAGCGCTTAATTCTAAATTCCACTCTAAGCCACACTGGATTTAATATTAGCTTGTGGCAATGTCACGAACATCATTGATCACAATGCACCCACTGTGAGGGTCGGCTTTCTTTTTCTCTTACTCCAGACCGGTCACTCGCTGAAGACGGCATAGACGCGAGCGAGTAACGCCGACCGAGATTTCTGTCGCGTACAGTCAGTTTCGGGCGGAAGTCGCGGATTTCCCTGCCTCGAACCGGACACGTTGACAAACCGGGAGAGGAACGAGCGGTAAACGGGACGAGAAGACACCGGAGAGAGGAACGAAACGACGTGTATGTCCGGAGCGCGTGGCGTGTGCGCGTCGACTGCTAACTAAGTTCACCCGACGAGCATCGAGGTACGTCTCTTGTTCCCCTCTTTGTCGCGCTGCTATGTTCTCTCTCGTACCTGCTTATCTCCGTTTCTATCGTCTCGTTCTCTGTTCCCTTCCTTTTACTATTCCGTGTATCCCAAAAGATTTTTCGGTTCTATGTAGTTCCCTATTTTATTTCTCTGTTCAACTCCTACTTCGAATGGTCTTAGGTGTTTCTGGCGGTGGCCAACTTTTGGTTTCAGTCGAGGGATCTTCGACCTCTTTTCCCTATGCTAGGTGAAACTTCCGGGACATTTAATATATTAATTTGAATTTTTGTTAAAAATTTTGGGCCGAGGGGGTGATTTGTTTAGAGTAGCTTTACTCACGCGTCTCCTTAATTACAATTGTTTTTTGTTTCATTAAATAAAACAATGATTTAAATGGGATGCAGTAGTAGCATAATGATATTTATTATTATTCAATCTCTAGTTTTTTCTATATTAAAAATTACCAGGCAGCGCAGAAGGTTTCGTCGACCGTTCTCGCAGTGGAAATCGAAAACAGATTTTCTCACCCTTCTCGTAGGCGGGAAACTTGGCTCCCTTCTCCCTTTTTTTGACATTCGATCCTAGAACGTGACTCCACAGCTTTTCCTTTGAAGCGAACAATGTGTGACTGTCCAAGAAACAATTTTCTTCTACCGTAAAGCCTATTACTATTTTGTTTTCACTACTATTATTCCTTCCAAAGTCTTCCAATTTTAAAATTGGACACGTTCTCTTCGGAGGTCTCGAAAGAATTGCTACATCAATTCCTCTCCTTGACATTTAATTTACTTACAAGAACGGTTCGACCAAGAATTTCTTGAGAGCGATAAGAATCTGCCAATGAAATAAAACCCAAGGTAGCTTTATTTAAAACGATTACTGGAACTTGTCCATGAAACGATGAAACCGTCCAATATTTTTCTCCCCTTCCCTCTCTCTCTCGCTCTCACTCTGAATTCTTTCGACCGTTTTTGTGTGCTATTTCCTCGGCCAGTTCGTAGTTCGGTGTAATCATAAAATTCTGGATGGAACAAGTGGGACGACCGTAAAAAAGAACGCAATCCGCATGCATTTCGACTTGCAGTACCATCCGATTGGTTGAAATTTGTTGAATACCTTATACATATGTACGTCGGATACTCGTTTTCGTACAATGCTGTCCGCTGCATCCTTTTGCCCCGGCCTCTGGTGTTTTCCAGTGGATCGATAAAATACGGTAATGCACATGCGATAAATCGTCACAATTAAATGATCTTAATGGGTTCGGTCATTAACGCATTAAGCGTCATACGCGAAACGACCAATGAAAAATATCACCACCCCTTGTTTTAATCTCAACACTGCCAGTCTCGCCCAATCGCAAATTCTTCCCTGACAAGAATGGTATAATAGAAACACTTTAATGACTTCCCGAAGTGTCCGAAGACTCGCAATATCGGTTGAGACGTCGTTCTGAGGAGCTCGTGGCCGCGATTTGCGTATTAATGGTGCTCCGCCGAGGTATCGCCGTCATGATTTTCCGCGGGTGATAAACGTATTTTACGGCCACGATCCACGGTGGTTACTCCGTCGTTGCAATTAACGGTAAAACGCCGGTGCACCCCCAGATGCGAGTGCTCGCCGTTTCGATACGAAGCAAGCTACCGCGAGTAAATAAAAAGTTAATGGCAAGGCGAACGGGACGGAAAATTGTTTCCATTTCTGCCAGCCGCGCCACAAGCAAGATCGCGGCCAAACATTTTCCAAAGGGGTATCTGCCAGGGGACGTTTAATTGCGAGAGGGAGACTGCAGGAATTAGTAAAATGTACTTCTGTGCGAGTGAATGCGTTTTTTTTCAGGTATTCCAGATATTTCCTGGCATTTTTCGTGGTGCAATAGGTACATTAATTCGGTGGCGTGAAATACGAGAAAACGCTTGCTAAATGATAACGAATTTCAATTTTATATCGTTCTGTTTCGGGGATGAGATCTTTCGCCTAAATTTGTCAAAAATAAAATGGACAAAGGTCATGGTAAAATCGAGACTTTTCGATTATTAACAGCCAATGAATCGGAATTCCTCTCTTTTTAATGGCCAATAAATACTCGCACCGGCGACAGGTAATATTCAAATTGAATCTCTCTTGTGCAGCTCTTTCCTTCTCGCACATGCAAAGTGGGTAATTGTTTTTTCAAAAGCGCCCCCAGTTACGGTCTCAGCCAATCTATCTTCGAAGGCGGCAGGAACGTAAATGATCGTCCAGGGCGTTTTACAGGACAAAAGAAACGAGAGAACGGCGTCGGGGAACTTTTAATCGAAAAACTTCAAACAATGAGACCTCCATGCTTTTAACAATCGTAAGTCCAATCCAATGCTGGCACTCTGAAATTTCTTAAACGTTTTATTCCACTGCTTGGCTGATCGAATTCGCAACTTTCCGCTGATGATCATTGATCGATTGGACATCAACAGTGCTGCACCGATGAAACTATTTATATTATACAAACTTACAATCAACTCGTTACATCAATCCTTGTGAAAAAGCGATCTGTATTATAAAATTATCCGACCCACTCACGATCATCAAACCTCGTTCTAACCATAATACCAAACTTCAGACCAACCCATTGGGTCGTTAAACATCAATAGCTGGATGCCACTTATCCGCGCTGTTAATTACGTTGAAAATTAATTAGTCCAGTGTCGTAGTAATCTCCGCGGTGATAAATAACAACAAGGGATGACGGAAGCGCGGGCAGAAACGGGAAGACGAGAGGAAACATAAATTCTCCCTGGAAAAATATCCCCGAGCACGGTGTATCGGGCATTCGTAAGCGAAAAATACCACCGGGCGTGGAACCGTGGTCTTACCGAAGAGATAGAAAGAGGCGAGCATGGAAGAAAAATGTTGTCGTAAAACCAGCGTAATGAACACGGGGGACCGAGGCGAGAAGACACGTGCGGGGGTGGTACAAAAAGAAAGGGCACGCTACTTTTTTCTGGGGTTCGTTGCGCCGCATATATCGCGGACGATATTATCCGTTTCCGATAAAAGCGCTCCTCAGAGGCGAGGAGGATACACGTATGTCCTTTTTGTACTTTTTCTCGCGACGAAAAGCGCACGGGTTCGGTTCGCTCGCGGTTCTCCTCGTTCTCTACACTTTTTCTTTCGGAAAGCTCAATAACCCGGCGGGGCGTGGGTCGCTTGTTTAACGGAATTGATCGTTTTGCCAAACAGATCAGTGGAAACTGTTCGTGAACGGGGAGGAACGCCGTTCAACACACTGGAACGCTGCGATATTTCGAAAGAACGACGCGGACCTGTTCTTCTAGCAAGCACTAAAGAAAAAATTAAAAAGGAACTGTACAATTTGTTCGAACCTTGAAACTAGAATAAACTGAACTTCCTACGACCGGCGTTGAACGCCTTTTGATGCCGCGTTTTCAATTCGCGGAATGAAACTACCCCTTGTACCCTTCCAAGCCAATCGCGCGACAAATGTTGCGGCCGCGAGCTTTTGAACGAGCTTTCATGGCTTTTCCGGAGGGCGAACGCCGCGCCGAGACTTGTTTGCGCAAGCACGCAAACCCGCTTTGTCGGAAATACCATGCTGAAACGTTTCTGAATCGCGGTCGGGGTGCAGCGAACAGAGGCAGAAGGAGAGTGTGCTTTAACGTTCTGAAGTGTCAGAGTCAAAAAGCGGCAGCCTCCAACGGTTTTTCACGTCTCAAAGAAACACACGATCGTCGACGCGATAGGGACGATGGAACTGTGCTATGTTCGTTTCGCAGTCTAGACTAGACGGGGCAGAGTGAGACTTTTGCGTAGCGAAATGCCATGTTGGCGATTTTTTATGTTGGAAATAAAATTGATTTATTTCTTTCCAAAGCAATTTTCAGTTCTTTCCGTTATCACTGCGAAGTGACTGCGAAATTGTGTAAAGCTAATATTTTCCCTTTGAGACGCAAAACAATATTAACCAAACGTCGTTGAGAATTCCGGGGCACTCCGTCAACTTTTCTGTCGTACGAGGAGCGCAGAATTGCTTCAAGATATTCCCGGCTAAAAATATAGACATGCTGCGTCTCTTTGAACATGTAAAACAAATTACGGAGTGGCCCTACGTGAACGGTGATGCAGCCGAGTTAAGCGAGTAACGGGAAACAAAGGGAGCACGAGGTCCGATTTCCGGGCTGAAGCCGGAAACAAAGGAAATGAACGAAACCTGTTTAATATTAAATCCAGATCCAAACGGGACGGCGATTTAACGTCGTTAATTAGCGCATGTTCCAGTGTCTCGAGTAGGTACGATACTCGAGGAATCGATACCAGATGCTTCGTGCTGTTACACCGGAACGGGCTAAATTGGATCGAACAGAAGACGTCCACAGATTCGCCTTATTTGCGGGAAACAATAACTGGTTCGATCGAACGAGATCACTCCGATCGAGCTGAGGAAGTAATATAATTGGCCGGCCGAAGAAAGCGTAACTGTGTGATGATAATTGCACTTGAATCTATTACTTCACACTGACATGAAGATATCAGTAATACTTTTAAACGATACATACTCCTGGATCACGGAGATAATTTCCCAAAACTTCTACACCAATCGTTGAAAAAATTGCTTTCGCGACGAAACAAAATCTCCGAATCAGAAGCAATAGCAAACATCCCCGGATTCGCAAACTCCCATTGACGCTCGTTAACTTCTAAATGAATCAATCCCTAATAAATACATTCGCCATATCCCATCGGACGGCTAAACAGCCCAGACTCCCACTTGATTCAACAACTATTCATCCCTTCATCGAGGCATCCTCCAAACAATAGCCCTCCTACAATAACAGCCCTCGTCGAATCAACGCGAACCCCAAATCGAACGTCCCGTCATTGTGATCCAGCGAACTCCTAACAGAATCTACTCGATTCCTCAAACAGAGAAAAGCATCGAGCCGTTCGCAACGCGATGGAACGCACACTTCTATCCGCAACATTTAATAGCCAGGTTCGATTGTATATGCGCAAAAGGAGCACGTGGGACGAATACGGGGTGGGGGTGAGTCAGGCTTTTAGAATGCAGCTCGTTCGGCAAATTATTTATGCTTCGATATGCACCTACCCACAATTCACGGGGCACTTCGTTCAACGAAAAGCCATTACCGGTTGTATATCGGCTTGGAAGGTGGTGCACCAGGTAGCTGGGCGGAACGAGGGATGCTTACGGGTACCGAACACGACATCGTTCGAAAAAATATATTACTCCCGAGGTACGATGTAGTTGCTCGTTTGGTATCACTATTCCGTGGAAAAATGTGCTAGACTAATGTTTTTAATTTACGACCGAACGCTTTCCAAGGAGCGTTAGGGGGCGGTTCTCGTTTAACAACAGTAGAGAAAATGCCTTTTTATTTACGTGGATTTTCTGATGTATGAAGAAAGATTTCGGAGGTGTGTATACCTTGAACTAACGACAAGGGTGAACAAAAACTCGATATTTTGATTACGCAATATTATGTTCAGAACTTCCTAACAATAGGTTACAAAGGTGGCAGACTTTTAATTCGCTGGTAATAATAGAATATTTCAGAAACAATTAGAATAACTAATGAAGACTATTATCATCGTCAGTACTTTCACGTGCACCAACCTAATACCATTCTTCCGCAATTTATTATTCCGTTCAATCTCTACCTGAAATCCCACAGCAAAAACGATCATTCCCATATCCCTATCTCGTGTTCCACGAACAAAAGGGGAAGGAAGGAAAACCCGTTTCGATTATTCCGCTAATCGTTGAAACCGTTCCCATCAAAGGGAATGCACGAGTAGCTTTTAATGAAAAGGAGAAGAAGGGAAAAGTAGGCGTTTTTTCATGGCGCCTGCAGTTAATGCTACCGCGGATCGGTTTAATAACGTCGAGGAGCAGACGCTTCCCTTTGGCCTCGTGTTTTCTTGACTTGGTAAAACGTCCGAGACGGCACGGCACCGAGTTAGAGAAGGCTATCTTGCTAATTAATGCAGTTTTAGTTGCACAGTTAGAGGAGCAGTGAGACTGGAAGATCTCCTTTGGGCGAAACGATGCGCCTACCCCTTACTCGTTAGCCATCCTATTTCGGCTGATTTTACCCCAGACTCCTGTTTTCACCAGTTTGTCTGATAATGACTTTAGGAGGACTATCTTTTAGCATCGCGTGATTATTCGCCTCGAAATCGAGCTGTATACTTGCTTAATTATTCGCTGAAAACTGCTGCCAAAGTGTGCACACCCTTATCAACATAAATCTCGTGTGAAAACATTTACTTTGATTTCTTTGACGACTCTCGTTAATGAATGGTAATCCGATTATATAATTAATTAGGCCTTAGAATCGTCACGCCTTAATTAATTAAAGTGACATCCAACTGCATGTATGCACATGTCCTCCAATTTTGATACTGATTACATGATTTCCAATTTTGTTTGCCTCACAGTGAAAGAGTTAATATCCAAAATCGAAATCAAAAAGCTTTTTCAATTTTTCAGCCACCAACAAAATGAAAAGCAATTACTTCATCCCTAAATACTCTTCAAAAACCATCGTTCATCCATCAACAGCACGAATCACATCGGCCAGCCGATAAATTCATCGTTCCACGCAAAACGAGGGTTGTGCAATCAGAAAATCGGTGCGTCAATCGTTGCGCTGTTTATTCACTTTTTCCCCCAGCACGTTTTAAAAACCGGTCCGCGGATACGGCGTCGCGCTTGAATTGCAGAAATTATGCAAATCCAGCGGGGGACCGGGCACCCCTGGGGGTCACTGTCATTACCAATCGCCGTATAAATATGCACGCGAGTAACGCGTACACCCACGCGAGACGCGGTTTCATGGTAGCGACGCAATGTTCCAGGACAGCAGTCAGCACGTGCGAATGTTAGCTATGTCCCCCGTTTCGTATCGATCGGCTCGCCGACGGCCGTGGAATTTGTTCGATTATCGAGAATTCGCGACAACATACTGATGATTGAGTTTTGGAGATTAAGAATGATGTGAAAAAAGGTTAATGTCATCAAATCATCCGCCGCAAATATCGACAAAAAAAGGGAAAAATTTATAGAGAAAGAAAAGTCATATCGGACAGAATCCACGAATTAAATTCCTCGCCACGTGCCACGCGGATTGGACGGCATGGCAGCTGGTCCCCGGAGCAATTAATCGACAGGTTCTCGTCGCCAAATTAGTGCGTCGCCACGAACGAACGGGGTGCACGATTGTTTATCGCAATTTTTTGCCGAGCCGCACGTTCCCCGCGTTCCATCCACGCGAGACAGAGGGACGACCGCGTCTGTCTGTGGTAATTAATCTCATTAGCAGCGATGGAGGAACTGCGGACTAATGAGATGCCAGCGCACGATCTTGCCGCGACGACACGCGTTCCCTGATATTTTTCTTTCGCGCCCCTTTGATACAGATTCCCCGTGGACCACCGCTACCCCGCCCGACGTGTTCACCGACATTTTTTAACGAGCAACACCACGCCGTTCATTTCGCCACCGAGCCGCATAATTCCTCTTTTTTCCTTTTTCTCGCCTCTGCCTGCTCTCTCTTTTGTGGACCTTGTGGGAGAAAGTTGTAATTAGTCCCTACGTCAAATGATTGCTCGAATGTTCTCCGAAAAAAGAAATTCCTTGAAGACGAGTAAACAATGATCGTTGATCAGATACGAAAAAGAGCCAAATCGGTTTATATGTACATGCCTTCTGTGTGTATCGAAGTTTCGGGTCGTATGTTCGGAGGAGGAATCAACTTTTCCCATGGCTCGCTTTATCAGCGTCTACGACGTCGCGTTCTGCATGCCGCGGAGCGAAATTCACTTGGCTGAAAATTCTTGCCTGAATGGGAATCGACAGCCGAAGAAGCGTGCACGCGTAACATCGGGGAAAAAAGAGGGAACGGCAGGAGGAAAGGTAAAAGGAAGAGGAGGCAGGAAGGGAATAAAGGGAGTGAAAGAGCGGGAATTGGCGGAAAGTACACAGAGGCACTCTTCTTTTTTTTCATTTCTTTTTACCGCCACCATGGTCCTTCCGTTCCCTTTCCCTTGACGAGGAATTTTGCATTTCCTCAGCCCTCGAACAGCGAGCCAAGATCTGGCAGGCTGCGATATACAGGGTGGAGCGATAACTATTACCACTTGGAATCGCTGGGTCTTTTATCGCGCTGCGAAATAGCTCGGACGAAACGTGAATACGATTAAACTACCCAGGAATTTTTTTATTCTTTTATCTCGCCCTTTTTGTGCTCGTTAATTCGTTAATGGCTCGATCGTGGACGGGGGGAACGCGATGTTCAGTCTGGCGAGTGAAAGCCTTGGTAATCTGAATGCTTGGTTTTTGTGTGGCCGTTGCATGCGACTGAAAATCGATTTATTTCATTATAACAGTAAAAAGATAAACGTTGCTTCGTCACAATTTTTCCCTGTACCATTACAACAGACCCGTAACAGCATACACTACTTCACTCGCATACCTCTCGAAAAGCGATACCTTAAACATTTCCCTCCAGTAAATTTTCTCGGTGCAATAACGGCACATCGAACGAATAGGAGTACATACGTATTTCGAGAACGCCACTGTTCCACCCAGTATGTGCAACACATATGTATGTAGTACTCCCGGCAACGTCCCACCCTCGCAGCCCCGCGAGCGACCTGTCGAAGCCGTCCCCAATGTCACGTTCCTGGACCGAGAACACCCCCGGCGGGTTGGCGCGTGAATGCACTTTGCCAGGCGAAATATTCTCCTCTTCTTCGTTTGAAATTTATCGGGGCGACGACGTTAAGCCCCTTTCCGTGCGGAAAGCGGATTTCTTGTCATCTTTGGCGGCGGTACCGGGGAGAAAAACCCTTTCCGCGTTGTAAAGAGTTTCGCGTCGACCCGTGTCTTATGAGATTTACCGGCGAAAACTTTTCGAACAAGTACGTCGACCTGGCGCGAGCGTGAAATTCCGTTCCACGGGAGCACAGCGTGCATTAAACGACCGAATTCTTCGTTTCGACCCTCCGCGGGGCTCCGTCCCCAGGGCGCGAGAGGTTTGATCGTGAACAGCATCTGGCATTGTCTGCGAACTTTATTCCGATCGAAGACTTTCGGCGATTAGTTTCTGCTTCGGGGAAATATCGGGACGAATGCGTGGAATACCGTAAAGCGCGGATAAATTCGAGCATGATGTTAATTATTAGTTTTAAATTACGTGAACTTCGATGAAGTAGTGCAAACATTTTAGGAAATTTGACGGCAACAAATTTATATCCCAGAATTGCGCGAGTGGTGGTCCTGGAATCTCGTTCTCGAATAGTTTGGAACCTTTTATCTATCGAGGATCGATGGTACTAAAAGGGGTGGCTAACCCCCGGAGCAAGAGAGATTGAGAACTCTCACGAAGAGAACTCTCGTGTAACGTCTTGGTTAAGTAGTGGTTTACACCCTCCGGCATGCGTAGGGCCACCCTCGTAAAACAAGCTTGTCCTCCTACAATTCTACTTGACGCGTTAAATGCCCGTGGACCGGAAAAACAAGTGATTTATGCATGCCGCGTGAACAACAAATCGCTATCGACTGGAATAAATTTATAACCCTAAAATAAGACGCTCCCTTGCTGATTGTCCGGGGATATATAAAATTCACAAATGATTAAAATGGGCGATTCTGTGATTTAGTCAATAATGACAATCGACGACAAAAGAAACTCGAGTCTTTTTCCGTCCATTCGCGATTATGATTTGAAACAATAATTTCTATTCATGAGGGTTTTGACTGCAACGAGCTCTATGGATGCAGATTACACCGTCGGGAGCAGATTCATTTTCAGAAAGAGAGAAGATAAACACGAACGCTAGGGAAGCGCCTTGATAAACTTTCTCTTCTTACTCTTATTAGCCATGAATACAAATTAACTAATCTACAATATTATATAAATTTGAAGATGCATAATTTGAAATGCGATTTCTCAATCAACTGTACTACTTTTTTTTTACTTTGGCAGCACTGTAAAGAACCGAGAATCCTCTACTCTTCTCAAACATAAACACAAACAATATCAAGCCAGAATTGTGGTTTAAAAAGAGATCTTGTAAAATACAAACAAGATAATTAAACGCTGTTTAATGTAAACTGTATCTGGAAAAGCCAGGTGTTTCACCGCTGGCCCGATATAAAAGTGCAGACACTGTTATCGTACTTTTATAATAAAGATAATTGTTGTAATTACGAAATCACTCGAGGACATTCCGCTATTTTTGTAAAAAGAATTGAAATTGGAAGAATTACAAATTAATTTCCCTACACATTCCAACAGTAATTGCAATAATCGAACGCACTCAAAGCTTCATCCTGACCGTAGCTCGAATCCTATCCTTCACGTGCTGAATTCGATCAAACAGACGCGCGAGTAGTCGCGCGAACCGCAAATAATGGTGCCGTCTCCCAAAACAAATTTCGGCCAGTTCAGTTTAATTTTCGGCCGGACAAACTTTATCGCTGCACTAATTACCACGCGAATCGTGCTTCATGTTTATTAATGTTAACCCGCGACTGTGCGTTCGCTGGCTGCGTAAACGTTGCGGTTCCATGATAATCACCGAATCCGCGTATTTATGAACGTGTCCCGGGAAATTTCTCCTATCGAAGGGACCGGGTTTCGCGACGGACTGACAGCGGCTGGCTGCCGGATATTGCTGCAGGCAAACGCGTCGGTATGCGCGGAGTCTGCTTTCCGGTGGTTGCTGGTGACAGTGACTGATGATGTTTGGACATTTTCAAGCCAGAAAAGAACTTAAATTTCTTGGAACCAGTCGACGTACATGTATATCGAATTAATATGAAACTTCACTCTCGCTTGAGTCTCCCGCTACGATTATTGCACAATGAATGCACAATAAATTTAACGCGAAGCAGGTTAGTTGCCGCACCGCCAAGATAGGTATCAAAGAACGCAATGTCTGTTTCCTAAGATTAAGATCAGTTATATGTAAGTACTAGGGACGTTTCAATCGTGGAACACAGAGAAAACACAGCAATTTCCAGCTCGCTGCTAGCCCGGAGGGAAATCACTAGCTTGTGTATACGTTATGCAGAGTACGCGGGGGTGGAGAACACGATAGTGTCTATCCGTATACACCATGGTAACAGGGAGGTGTTAATAGCTGGAGGTGGGCACCGACGGTGCTTAATATGATTGACAACACGAATGGATAATTAACAAGCGAGTCGCTTTCACGTGCAGCGCGCACCGTCGTCTGAAGGGGAGGAACATTTACTGCGGCCAGACTCGCTTCTGTAACGCAGTTATCCTAAGTTTAACTACTCTAACAGATATTTGAAGAGCGTCGAATGGAGTTTGGACGCGGGTCTAAAAAATATACGACGGTGATGTTAACAGATTCGAGGCCACGTGGATTATCAATGACCAAATTCTCGAATCAGGCACGTTTTATGAAAATGGATATTTTTCTCATCAAATACTCCAGGCCCGAATTCTCCACTGTGAATGAAAAAATCCAAAGAATTCTCAAAGATTTCTCATAATACATGCACCAGCGGTTAAACCAGACTACAGCTAAAGACTGGCCCGCGCAGGGAGAAAGTCGTCGAGCGAAAGTCGTACGACCGAATTTTCCTCGGCCAACAAAGGACTTCGCGAAGCGGAACACACCCCGTTTTAACCGCGATGAGGGTGCCCGTTTCAACCCGTTCGGCCAAGCACAACACGGAACATATCATGCCCTTAACCTGAATGTTTCTTTCAAATTACCTTTCAAGCTGCAGGTCGATATGGAAGCAGAAAGGGTCCGGGCGTGATTGGTCACGGCCAGCAGCAAAGGTGTGGCCGTGATGAAGCTCTTCGACTTCGGCACGAACTTCTTCTGCACCGCGTAACTACGCGTGCGTCGCCGGAAGATCGGCGAGTCGAGGAAACTGTCGTCGTACTGCGGCATCTTAAGAGGCTGTGCCGGAGAACCACGATCGATCCTCGTAACACGGATTACGATTACGAAAAATCCCGTCACACTTGTACGGCAATCTCGCCGTACTTCTGCGCGATTTTCGGAAGGCAATCTTTGGTTTCCATTTCACACGTACACTGGACGCATATTTTGGAGTGAACAATTAGAACGGGACATCACTGATACGAACATTCTATTTCCCAGAAATTAACGCACTATTTTCTGTAGGCACTGTACGTAATACTGAGCGATAATAGTACTAATAATTTGTATTTATCGATGATCGCTATCAGCCGGCGTAAAAGTCGTACGTTTCTTCGCCATCGGCGCACATGGAATAATTGCACATGATCCCACGAAAGATATATTTAGCAAGTGACCGCGAGTTCACGCTGCAAACAGATAACTTCGAGTGACAATACACTTGTTTTCCGAACTTTAATTCTACGCTGACTGGCGCATAATTAACGACTCGTGATACAATTCTACGAAGTCGTCATGGGTGAAATAACGAACGATCGGTCGGAGTAATTTACGGAATGAGATAATCGTCAACTTTGTGCTTACCCATGACAAAGTCAGATATAGAAAGGCTCTGGAAGATTTTATTTCTCGATTCTTGCTCCGATTAGATGGAGAAGAAATTGCGCAATTCTAATGGAATCGCAGGTCTTGTTTTAAAAGAATCCAATGGAACTTCAATGGAATGTTTCGAATGTCAAGGCATTGCATGCGTTCCTCCACTCGCACTACAGAAAGTAGGTCAAGAAATGTTGCCTCCAATTTATCTTCAACAAATAAGACGTTTATCGACCGAGATGCGGAGCAAGAGAATCGTAATCGATCATAGAATTGCATAGCTAGGAAAGCTCAGATATTTCGGCTGTGCTGATCCGATGACAGTACGCCTAAATATACGTGCGATGATACATTTACCGGCCTCGAGTACTATACCAAAGTAGAATACCGAGGCACGTTCGGCTTCCAGGATGTCTATTTTAATGCAACGGATGTTCCGCTACGATTTCTTGACGCTTCCTAGTCCTCCACGGGCGCTCGTAAATATAGCAATCGATACCCTCGTTTGTTCTCAAAGAAAACATTTTATAATTCCAGAGATTACAGATCAAATTTGTTACAAGAGAATTCCATTCAGCGAAGGGGTCGTAAGTTCGACCAGGATTCAATTTAAGGCTTGTGCTCAGGGATAAAAAAATGCATCGACCGAAGAACGAGGAGAGTACAGGCAATGGCCAAGATCCTCGAAGGTTCCATCAGTTTTCACGACAAACGATCCGCGATTACTGGAGCGAGAAGCCGACCTCTACCACCGCTTTCGACCACCGATCGCGGTTCCATCCATCGTTTTTTACTGCTTTCCGAACGACGTGTATGATTCGATACGAGACTAGGAGGTCACTCGTGTAACTCGTTTCACGCCGGGTTGAGCACAAGAACCACGTTCTACTGGCTTGTTTGCCTTTCGCTAAAATTATCGACTTTTCTGGCAATATTTATACACACGGAGCCGCGACTTCAACCCTTTGTCGGAGAAGTGAAACGTGGCTCGATGGTTCGGGGAAATAAGTGTGAAACGAGCGACAAAATAAATAGAAAGTATGATAGTTATACGGGATAGACAAAATATGATATAAATTATCCGGTTGCGATTAAAAGCTGCGATAACCTCGACGAGCCGTTTTCATTGTTTAGCATACACTTCGCCGGCCTGGTAATCATGCAAATTCACCGAAATTTCACGGAGGGCCGAGATTTCCTGATTAATAATAATTAGCAGTGATGAACTCGCGA
Source organism: Holcopasites calliopsidis (assembly GCA_023838395.1). Lineage (NCBI taxonomy): Eukaryota > Metazoa > Arthropoda > Insecta > Hymenoptera > Apidae > Holcopasites > Holcopasites calliopsidis. The sequence goes on from JALHAQ010000008.1 coordinate 5,356,646, forward strand.
CCCAGTTATGCTCAACTTCCTGTCGCGCCCAAAGCGGCTCGTTATTTTCGGAGTTCGATGGACCACCGCGTGGTCCGAGGGATTTCCTCGTTCTCGCGTTTATACTCGGATATCAAGATCGCGTTGTTTTCTCATCGCGGAAACAACGGGAGAAGACGGACGGGGGGTCGACATAGTCAACATTAACGCGAGTCCGCGTCAATGAATCCGGACACTGCTGTGGCGACTTCACCTCCGAAAATAAAATTGGTCGAGCCAAGTATGCAGTGTGAATAAATTTTACCTCGCGATCAAACCTTGCTCCCTATTACAAATACAAAATAATTGCCAACGTTACGTATCATCTTCGATAGCAGAGCGTAGCTCATGCGGATTAAAACGCAGGTCGACCGGCTCCTACTCCGCTAACCAATCGGGCCTTGATCACTTATTACGCAGCAGCATCTATGCTCCGTTTGCTCCAGATTGTCCGGCGCGTCGCGATCTAGGTCGTCGAGAGCATCGCGGGGATCTTTTAATCGCGGATTTGCGGAAAATTACGATCGATCCGACGAAACGAAAGGGAAGAAGCATACGCGTTCGGCGAATTAATCGTGCCGGCTCGACGATACCAATTAATCTGGACGTTGTTTGCGGGAATACGTCGATTGCGTGCGCGTCTCCGAATGTGTTGCAACATTTTCGTGAATGTGTCCTGAGCAAGCGAGATCTTTCTGTGCTAAAAATTTGTGTGAAACTGCGTTAAATTAGAAGACACATCTTCTATTAATTTTATCCTTCAATCTGTACAAACTTCATCGTTCGCCTATTAAGAACGAAGCACCTGGTCGTTTTCCATCCTGGCATTTAAACGATGAACAACGAGCCCAAGATGGAGTAACTCCGCTTGAATGCTAGCTTGATTCACTTTATTGAAACGATTGTCCACAAGTCACTTAATAAAATCCCAACACTGATTCATCGTAATCCTCTAAACTGTCCACCGTAACACACAGTTAAAATTCTCACCACAACGCTCACGCCTGACGGGTTAAGCAAAAGCTTGAATACACACAAATCGTCCACGACCTCCAATCGATCCCGCGACACAGGGATGGATGATCGCGAAAAGTTTCGCTGTTGCTTTCCGACTGGACGTTCAACAGCAGAACAACGTCTAGACACGTTCGTCAGCGTCGTCTACGAGAGGGCAGAGAGCGTAAATCTGGTCCGCGGATCGTGTTCCAAACAGGTCTGTCTTTAACGCCAGAGTCAGTGGCGTGTTACACGCGAATCACGGAGGTGAACCGTCGTCGCTGCTCGTGGGACTGTCCACCGCAGGACCGCCCGGTAATATCTCTGACTTTGGCCGGGAAAGAAGGCTTGTCTATTTTAACGGGTCAGAGAGAGGAACGCTGGCCAGCAAAAGTCTGCCTCTAAGGCGAAGTAAGACAAAGCTGATACAAAGAAGAGGAGGGTATGCGCGGGAACAAGATAGATATAGCGAGAGGGTTAACAGAGGAGAGGGACAAAAGATCTCTAACACATAGGCAGACTCTCCTACACCCATTCTTTATTTCAACGAGCAGAAATAAAGAGAGAAAGAGAGAGAGAGAGAGAGAGAGAGAGAGAGAGAGAGAGAGAGAGAAGGGTGGAGGAGGAGATCGAGAAGCGGAGGTGGAGGCAAAATTTATTTGCGGACCCCTTACAGCACTGTGTCAGTGCGCGACTGCCAGAAGAACTACTTTTCTTTCCATTCTTTTCCCATTCTTATCTTCCTTTTGCACCTTGCTCCTCGTTTGAACAATGCGATGGGCATTGTCATTGCCAATGCACCGTAGATTGGATTGGCTCGCGTAAGAGAACAACAGCGATGATTTCATTTTCTTTCAACCTAGACCTTCCGACCTCCATGCGATGAGCAAAGAACACGTTTGATAGTGTTTAGCTTCTTGTTCTGTTTCGTCGATTTTCAGTTTCGAGGAAATAATTTGAAACGGTTGATGGACGGGAAATGTGGAATCATTGGAAAGGAGTAACTCTAGATGTTTGCAAAATGCATTCGTCAACTTACGTTCTCGGAAGATGAATCCCACAATCATTTCGTCTTATTTAACGAGACTCTGACCAGCCAATTCCTCTCGATTTCCACGATCCGTGCAACTGCACCGTGTCTCGCGAATTCGCTCGCAAATAAGAACAATATCCCGACAAGCTCGCGACTATCTCTATTCGCGCAGATACTCTACGATAAGGGAGCGATGATAACGATGACTAATTTTCCAAGGAGAGTAGGGACGCGTTCCAATGAGAGATTCGCTCCGAGGAAAAATCAAGCCAACGAGGGGGAATGCTTTGGATCAAGGGCTGAATTGGGATCAAGCGTAACACGTGCGTCCCCGGGATTTCGCGCGTGAACCACCCTCTAATCCGTGTAGGTGGCTGCGTTTGCCTGGCGAAACGTGAAAACAGATGCATATTCATGAGTCGTTTGGCGGGCGCACCCTTCTGTTCCTGACACACTGCATCGCCGCTTGATACAATGATCTTCAACATTTGCCCACGGCCTTGCGTGGACACGGGATAGGGGCGAGGAACAGCAACGTATGAAGCGCTATTTATGACGAATTGTCTGGCGAACGCAGCGAGGGCTCCCACGTTTCATGGACAAAAGCTTATTGGAAAGTTGAGTGGCGTGGTTCTAACGTTTGCTACGAGAATCTTCTTACTTTCCGATTCATAGATGCAAACAGGATCGCGGTTCGAGGGAAGTTTATGCGAAAGTTTCAGTGGTGAAGTACACTTTACGTACAATGGGGTTGCGTTACCCGTGCAGAGGAGACCCCTTTTTATACTCCCGATACAATTTATCCCCGCGCGGCCGACCGTCAGTCACGTTTTTCCCTCATACACGTGGCTACGAGCGATCGCAAATGTTTCCCCTTTTAAAGCAACGCGTGCATGGACATGCAAAGTTTACTTCGATTCGGTCGAATAGTAATTAAATCTGAAAGCCCTCCACCGGTACGATGCATCGCGAAATCAAGAAGCACAAAGAGACGAATGGAATATGTCTCAAATGCTTTGTGTAACAGCATAAAAGTTTCAACAAAAATAATCAAGCACCTTTCACCACGGATAGCCTATATTTCCCTCTGTCCCATTTTCATCGGGGAGGTCCAATTCGACCAAGAAGAGATCCAGCGGAGAAGCCGTAACATATAAAGCGACCGTACTTGAACAAAGCTTATATCCCAGATACAATGTCTACGAAGTAGAAAAGGTACACAAGCAGTCTATAGAGCAGAACCACAGAACACGCAGAATTTAATCCTATTTCGATCTGGCGCGCGTTTTCATCCCTCTGTTCCCCTCGTCGACATTCCCTTTTCTTTCGTCGAACGAAGTCGTCGAATCTGTTCCGCAGCCCGTGTTGTGGACCTTTGCGTGGCGCGCCGTACAATTATTTCAATGAACCCAGCCCGGCTAGCTGGAAATTTAATGAGAATTCGCTTTTCACAAGGAATTCCCCGGACGAAAGCGCGGATTTATTATTGACCGAGTTCTCGGCGTCGTTTGACCGACCAGCGACACAATTTTTCTTCCACCCCCGTGTTTCTCCATTTCACGGTGGTGCTAACTAATTTATGAACAATTTTATCCCGTTTCACCGGGAAGAAAGTCGATCATCGACCTGCGATAGAAGCGTTAAAGAATGCAACAGGAAGTTAAACGTTTAGCTCGTAAAAACCGTGTACTATTTTCGACGACTTGCAGCGTTGTTGAAAGTGTATCAAAAGTTCGGTAATCGATAATGACTACGGGTTTTTCGTCGGTATCTTTTCGTATGTGTCACGTACGTACAACGGGGATACAGTTTTCAGGGCCGAAACGCTGGCAGAACAAGGTGGACAAGCTATGATTTCAAGCGGCAACAAATCAACCGGCATTAAACACAATTACCAGCGACAGATGACGTAGAGTAGCGGGCTAGTTGTTACTCGTTATCCGACAAATTGATCAAACTGCCATTGCTTAAGTGTATCTGTCCATCACCGGCCCTACGAGGTCGAACATATCAGCTCCGATAAGTCGCACCTGTTATTATAATAAGAAAATAAAGCCTCGAATGCTACGAGTCTGTTCTACACGATTCGAATTAACCTTTGTTCGTGGAAAATAAATTGAAATATCGATCCGGTCAGATTTGTCCGCATTGCAAAGCAATTAATTAGTGCTGCCAATCGCAAAGACAACAATCGAGACTAACAATAAGAAATCGCTGCGGTGAGTCGTGAATGGGAGCTCCAAATCGGGGGAAGAAAGCGCAACCTCGGCCCTTCGAGCATTTAATACAGTCCTCCAGTGAAAATGCTGTCGCGCTAATGTCGGGGTAAGTCTTTGTTTGGAGGGTGCGAACGCGAGCCAGAAAACTCGTGACACAGGCAGCTGTTCGAATTACATTGGGCTTGCCCCTGGCGCGTGGACGGTTTATTGACACACTCTCCAGGCGACCGAGTATTATTACCGGCGTCGTGCATTCTACACGATACCTATAGCCGCTTTTCAAGAAAGAAGCCGACAGACTCGGGCATCAGGATGAACCTCGATTCCACAGAGCGAGGGAGGGAGAATATCAACAATGCTACGACCTTTCCTAGTCCTCCCTCCATTCTTCGCGCGGTCTTTCTTTTCGCATCGGCTAGCACCGATGCAGAACTTTCAAAGGCAAACCATATCGGAGCAGTTGTCGGAAAACTATAACCGCCTCGCTCCAAATGCAAACATCTTTCCCTGTCCGCGGAACTTAAATTTCCCAAGTTGGAGCTACTCGCATCAGTCAATGATCTCAAAGAAGAGGTTGCGGACACTGGTTTTACGAAGCGGTTATCTTTCCTCTACGATTGGCATTCGCCGAGCGTGACGTTTCGTCGGAAGGTGCATTGTGCATCTTCAAGATGCTCGCTAAGATTGTTAAGTAGAAAACGTGTATCTGTTGCGATGGCGCGATATAAAGTAAGGAAAAGGGAGAGATAGAGACACGATAGGAGAGGCGTGCTTTTACGCTTCGAGCAACACACATATGCTTTTGACGTTTCGCGTCCGGTAGCGTCCAGGATCGCTTTGCTAAGCATTTCAATTATCACGGCATTCGCGCGAGTGCCGTTCGATGATCTTAGACTATGAGAAAATTCTCAAGATATGTTCGTTCGTTCTGTACGCGGGAAGAACTTGTCTGAGAAACGGGAAAAAAGAACGGTGACGACGGCCGGGTTCCGTCGTTGTTACAGGACCACCGTATACGTTCTCTTTGATCGCGGGTCATAAGTACAAATATCACTTACCCGCATGCTTCTCCGACTTCGGCGTGGAGGCCATCGCTAGCCGGTAGTATGTCCTCTCGAAGCACGACACTATCTCACCATTTCCACAAATGACCGCATCGTAAACTACACGCCAGTGGCTGCCGCGGCGTTTTCAGTCTGATGTAAACCCTACGTGCACCGCTACATCTTCGTTTGTCAGCCATCTTTCGGGGCGCGAGCGCGCGAACTGCCATCGCACGACCGAAGTTTGAACAACGATCAGGATCGAGCCAATATGGCGGACCGACTGTCAATCGAGTGACATTTCACTCAATTTCTCTCCAAAAGAAGGATGCTCTCGGACGACTGACTTTCACGAGCGAAACATGTCCTGCGGACACGTTCGCCCGAGAGCGTAAACCGCGACGCTGGTTAATCCACCACGTTAATCGACACCCACGAGTACCCCAGTGTGAAAATTAATCGGAAGAGTGGCGGCGCAGCGGCTTGCTTTACTACGCTGGTATAGTGGCATACAAAAGTCGACGTCCCAACGACGATAGCACGGTACAGTCTGTAGCAGAAAATAGTTCGCCAACATTATTGTAAGCGTGCAGGAGTGAGTACCGAGCAACGACCGAGAATGAATAACAAAAAACTACGTGTATGTCCTAAACATTGAATTACTCTTTAAAGAATAAAGCGTTGGGCGAACAAATATTTTTTTCTTTGTTTACGCCTTCTGAGATCAGTACAGAATACAATTGTAGACCTGTTTAGTAAGTGTAATACACGAGTTTATTTGATGACAGCCCAAAATGGGGAACTCCGGTTTGAAACAACATTATGAAACAGCCAAGAAAACTGGGACGTTAAAGTTGTCGCAGGGAAAACTCGACGAGTTCCCGCAAAATCTACGGGCCCTGGCGCCAGTTTTACGCACGCTGGATTTATCCGAAAACAAATTTATTCAAATCCCGGATGAGATCGGAAACTTTACATTGCTAAAGCAACTGAACCTTAGTCATAATAAGCTGACCGCTTTGCCAGAAGCTCTTGGAGAATTGACCAAGCTAGAAGGTTTAAACGTAAGCTCGAACCAATTAAAGAGCATTCCATGGTCTTTATCGAAATTAACAAGATTAAAGCAGGTCAACCTATCGGATAATCGGATAACCGAATTTCCCCCAATGTTTTGCGATCTAAAATTTTTGGATGTGCTAGATTTATCAAAGAATCGAATCACGACGATTCCCGACGCGGCTGGAGCGTTACATGTGGTTGAACTTAACCTCAATCAGAATCAGATATCGACTATATCTGAGAAATTAGCGGAATGTTCGCGTTTGAAAACATTAAGACTCGAAGAAAACTGTTTGCAACTGAGTGCAATTCCTAGCAAAATTTTAAAGGACTCGAAGGTTTCCGTTCTATCGGCAGAAGGAAATTTGTTCGAGATGAAACAATTCGCCAATCTCGATGGTTACGATAGTTACATGGAAAGATATACAGCAGTGAAGAAAAAGATGTTCTAAGGAGGCATTATCCTCTTGTCTATTTATTACAAAGTCTGTTATAGATAATAATTATTATAGAACTATTTTACAACATCGAGAAAATGCCGCATCGTGTTCGCGCAATTATACCATACTTGATACCTGGTTTCATGTAATTGCACAAAATAAAGTTTTAACCATCCGCGAGGTAGTGTTTTTAATACGTTCGCGAATGCTCTTAATACTGTACTCGATAAACGATATCAAAATAAAATACTAGTCTGGTACAGTATTTCATGCTGGAACATGCAGCATAAATAATGTTTATTGAAGACGCGAATTATAAAACGGTGCCTTTGTACTCTGGATTGCAGTATTGTTCTCGCAAAAATAATTTTTGCACGTGATTTTGGCGGCAACAAATGTAAAATGCGTTTTACGGCAAATTCCTTATTATATTTCCTTGGAGCCGAATTTCATATTCAAAATTAAAATCACAATTGTTCTAAATACGAAATGTTCTTGCCAAACATTTTAAATAAGTATGTGTTAAAAGATGACCCTTACACAACAAAAACACGTTTCAAGCATTTTCAAAATAACTGTACACGTTGTATAAGAATCACTCTTCCACAAAACAAATTTGATAAAAATAAATTGTGTGTTTATTTTTAACTTGCATTATTCATCTATCTTCTTAAATTTATCCACAGAATACTGATATTTTCACGTGAAATGTAGTGAAAATTTGCTTACCATCTCGAGTAAAAAACAAATGATCTTTTGCATCGCAAAATGGCGTCTGGTGTTTGCTTTCTCAACAGGAAGGGCCGCTGAAATTAAATAAAAAAAGAAATCTACAGGTGAGTTACGAGCAGTAAAAAAAAGTTACACGCTTCAACTTCCAAGTTTGCAACCCTTCACTTGCGAATACGTGAGTAGCTTAACTACTACCTCGTTAGGAATGAGAGATTTGTATTCCACTCTTTTGCTGACTGGACAATTACAGCTAATTTTAGAGCGCATTCAATATTCGATCGCGAGATAATATGCGAATAACCAAAGATCGAGATACGATGATTCTTTTGTATGCTTATGTATTGTGCAGCGGTTTAAGTCCCGAAAAGAAATGATTGTTCATTCATGACTCAAATTCGGAATCGAATTACGAATTTATATTTGACTTGCAAATTAATCACAAAAAGTAGCAGCAATTGTAACTTTTTAATGATCGATAAAGTTGGAAGCAATGCAGAAGAATAACATTTTTAAGCAACTTATTGTCATTACCAGTATTAGAATTGTGTTTCAAATTGATCAACGTTAAGCATAATTTTGAACTATTTAAAGTGCAGCAAAACTTATGCAGGCCTAGGGCACAGCCGACGAGAATCTTATGCATGGGATACGTACTACTTTAATCGTTGAAAAATTTTAAAGATTCAACTATATAGTCATTGCCAAAACTTGCTCTACATTAAAAAATTAATTTAGACATTTATCATTTTTATGATATAATTAAATCTTTATCTACATTATTTGCAATTGTTTATATTATACCTACACCACAATGGGCCGTCCAACTAACGATCATGACCGTACATCGAGATTCAAGTGCCCCGCACCGTATCGTTCCAGATATTTTGCACAAACTCCGAAATACAATAGTAGACGCATAATTTGTAAAATATTCGGTGCAACTCTTTGTATAAACATCTTGTGTAAATGATTCTTCATAATTAAAATCACTCACAGCATGTTGCAAAACCATTTGCGGTTATGTGAGAAATTTCATTGTGACTTTTTACAGTTACAACGCTGATGATATGCGTGTACGAAAGCGGTAATTAGAATATTCATAAGTTGCGTCTTCGTTTTACATGGCTTTGCTTTCCGTGCTACACCTTTTAGGCAGAAGTGCAACGGGAGAAATGGGTGTCCCTCTTTCGCTAGACATCCCTACGGGGAGCACTGCCACTGCGGCAGCTGAATTGACCAGCGTAGTCCCTAGCAAGTGTTTCCCCGAACATGGCGGACGGTGCTTATTCGAATTTTCAAGGGACACAATGAAAGTGCACCGAGTTCGCGGCGGTGATGTCCGTGACTAAGGGCGTGTGGTGATCCTGAGGGTGGCCGACGTGGATACCCGGACGCCGCCGTGATCGATACGGTTGCATGCGTGCCGGCGTGTCGTCGTCCTAACTCCACGGGATAGGGTTTTGCCGCGCCGCGATTCTGTGCCTCGGAGCGACCGACCGTGGCAGGGCCCCCATGCTTGTAAATGGCTGACGGGAATCGGAAAATGAGGCCCGAACGTCGCGCGTGATTCCACGGCTAAGACGCTGAGGTACGACATACAAAAAGGTGTACGGGGATCGAATGCTATTCGCGCGGTCTTCTATCCTTAAAAACAGCACCACCGGGTCCAAGCACCGCCCGGCGCTTACGAGCTGTCCCGGGGGGGTTGCTCGTGTCCACCGTATCGCCACAGTGTCTTTGTCAATTGATCGACCCTTAGGGCTCTTGTGTTTCTTTTTCCGACCAGCGTGCATATCTCGATGTCCCCCGATATCTGCCATTAGCTTGCAAAAATATTCGCGAGAGTGTGGCTGCTCGTGCTCGACGTTTCGTCTTGTTTAGAGGCAGCATTTGTAGGTGCTCTCGTTCGTTAACGAGAGTGAGAGCGCGCCGACTGGTTTTTAATGAGATGCCGATCATATGGTCGTTATTTCTTTCGCAGGTATTCGCGATACCTTTCTCGATTCTCGTAACGTACTTATCGCCGCTCGTAATGGACACGTACATAAATGAATAATTTGCCGGACGAGCATCTATTTCACACATTTGCGTGGACCAAGCATTATGTGTACGTGCAAGAGTTTATTTTCTTGTCCGTTCTGGACGAACAATTTTGAAAAGAGATTTCGCGTTAACACGCGGTTCTTCACACAAAACATCGAGCCTCTTTCTGAATAAGATTATTCTTTCAAGTATTTTCTATCTAACTACCTTATTTGTTTAATCGAGGTTTAATTGTGATTGTACATTTCGTGCTTAGAACTTCGAAATTTAATCCAAGTACATGTGAAAATTATTACACAATAATCTCGTGTAATCTGCATTCGTGTAGATTTGTTATTAATTTAAAAGTTGTACAGTGTAGATAGAAAGCATTTTAAAAAGCATGCTTTCATGATTAAAATGTAGTCAATGAGCTATTGTTTGTAATACAGTTCAGCTTATATAAGTAACACCTTTGTTATCATAACAGTTGAATCTCATTTGGTTATAGAAACAGGGTAGAAAATGTCAGAGCCAGAAGAAAGTCTGGCAGCGCCGGATAGTACTACGAGAGAACAGAAGTTGGGTTTCTCTCACGGGGATGATGTTCTTCTTCAACACAAAGATGGAAAATTTTATCTTGGAACAGTTGTTGAGGTATATTCGCACATTGTTCAGAAGTAGTTGGTTGTATATCGGTTCGCGATCAGATTAAACGGTCAGAATGTTTATTATAATACAGGTGGATTTGGCAAGGGAGAAATGCCTTGTCAAATTTATGGATAACACCTCGGCATGGTCGTCGGTTAAGGAGTTGACAAAGCTTTCGATGCCAGAGTCAGATGTTATGTGTGTACTGTGTAAGAAATCTCAGCCCAAGACTGATAATGACATTATAGTTTGCGACAAATGTGGTCGTGGTTACCACCAACTTTGTCATCAGGTATACATTCAAATGGAAGGCTTATAGTATTTATTGTCACTTTATAAAGTGCGCAAAGTATAGTGGGGTACATGAGAAACATTTTCTTTTAGCCTCAGATATCGAAGGAAGAAACCGCAACAGAGGCTCATTGGATGTGCAAAAGATGCGTAGATAGTCAACCACGGACGCGTGAAGTTATAGAGCCAAAAACTTCTATGGTAAAGGCAAGTATTAGAAAAGTTTGCAGTGGAAGGGACCAACCTCAGCCGCCACCGGATGATATGACAAAGTTGCCGTACGATGTAAGTGGCTGGAACAAATTAATTTTTAAATAATTAATTAAACGTGTAATGTAGCAGAATGAAGGGTTGATCCATTTGTTACAGCCTAACATGTTAAATTGGGACGCGCATCATAGAGTAAACGCTGAACAGATTTATTGTTACTGCGGTCTTAATGGTGAATGGTATACACAAATGTTGCAATGCGCTCGTTGCAAGCAATGGTTTCATGAAAAATGTGTCAGTTGTTTAACTTATCCTTTATACAGTGGTGATAGGTGAGAATGAAGCATTCAGTTTTTAATGAAATCAGATATCATCATGGGTGCTCCGTATGTTAATTAACACCGATAATCGATACTATTTATAGGTTTTACGTATTTGTTTGTTCAATGTGCAATTATGGCAAGGAATTCGTACGGCGACTGGAATTGAAATGGGTAGATCTGGTGCACCTGATGTTGTACAATTTGACTGTGTACAATGCTAAAAAGTATTATGATTTGGACACCGTTATTGTACCTTATGCCAATGATAATTGGAATACTTTGCAGCTTCCACCACGGGTAAAGATCTACAATACATTTCACAAACGTAAAATTTCTGCATATCAGACTGTTTCGTAAAGTCCCGTTTCGGAATTTGTTACCGCCAGATCAGGGACGTCAGTGCTCAAATACGCAGGGAATCTATACTAGCAATATTGACGAATAACAGGAACCGGTTCAAATGTGGCAGAGAAATAAAGAAACGAACGACGATATGGGGTCTCAGAGTTAGGCTACCACCACCGTGTCCAATTGTTAATCTTCCAGCAACTGGTGTGATAGACGATTCCGTGTTACGTAGATGCTGGGGTGCTAATAAAAGACTGCAATACCTTCCACCACCTACGGGGTTAGTTACTACAATATCCTCGTAATTATTTGTCCATTGAAACAGCTAAAAGAGTGACGATCGTGAAAACATTTGTTTCAGACCGATATCTTTACCGGAAAGTACAAAACAGTTGACTGCGTTGAAACAAAGCACGGCAGAAAATTTAGAAATTCCTGTAAACCCATCGGACGTGGTGATGCGTGGAACGATTTATCAAAACTCGGAAGCGGAACAAAGCTCGTGTCCCAGTCCGAGCCCACCGAGCCAGTCCACGCAGTCTTTGCGAGAGAGGTAAATAAATTTACGAGATATATGTAATACAAATAAAGTACAATTTATTGAATGAATTGGTTCTTCTTTCATTGTTGCAGATATAGCGGAGGTGGTTTCGTCAAGAAATCTTTCCCATTCCCGAAACTCAGTTTACAAAGAAGAAGACGTCTAATGGCGTTAGGTAGTTCTCGCGAAAGGATGCTACGCAAGCATAAGAAACGGGAGAAAGGCGATGGTGCTTTGAGTAAGGCTCAAGGTGTCCGGGAAGCTAGATACAGGAAAGCGAGGAAATTACTCAAGAATGCTATAGCAAAGGTAATAGCATCTAACGAATATATAATTACGTTAAATGCTTAGCACATAAGGAAAAATTACAATCGACGTGCTCCTCTTATGTTACAGAGTAAATCTCGAAATTCGGAAACATCCGATTTACCACCAACACCGCCAACGTCAGTTTCTGGTCCGCCTACACCGCCAGCTACTGCCTCGGGTATATCTGAACTATCCGTGCCGAGTTCCGTAGAATTGATGCATCCATTACCACCGTCAACGCCCGCCGATACTAGTGGGGACGAAACTAGCTCGAGAGGAACCTTGGACTCGTTCATTCCACCGCCAAAAGATTTCGAGGGCAAGAACAATCCCTTCAGAAACCTCAGCGACTTGTTGGGTACGCCTGGCAATCTGAATCAAACGAATTCGAGCACCCCGTCACCGTACAATCAATGCCCGATCACGTTACCCCTGCCGCTGACCCCGGTTATATCACAGCCGCCGGTGGTGCGGCCAGCCAAAAGACAGTTATCGGAGAAAGACATTATCATAGACAGAAACGGGCAGGTAAAGCGTAGACGCCAGCATCGAAGGGGCCGACCGTCGCAGCAGCAGATACAACAACAGTATCAGCAGACCGCTAGTAAGACCGCGGCCATCCTGCCGGCGCGTAATAACGAAGTTAAAAGTGAATTTGCAAGGAATTTAAGAAGTTCGTTTAACGGTGCCTCGAGCAGTGCTAGTAGTCAAATTGGAAATTGTGTCGATTATGCCTTAAACGGGAGAAGACTGAGACAGCGTCAGAGCAATGAGAAACTACCGCCCCCGGATCCGCAGCCGCAGAAGAAGGGTAGCGTGCCCACGTCCCCAAAGTGCTCGCCCGTGAAGCAAAGTGCGCCCGACATATCCCTGGACGACTTGAAGTCATCGGTGAACATATACTTCGGGGCGGCTAACAGGATCGCCGCTGGTGAGAAGTTCGTCATCAGGGCGAAGAGGATAGGGCCGAACGGTCAGACTCAATATTTAATCGAGTGGGAGGGACTCAACACTTAACAATAAATCAATCCGTTTATGATTAATAAACGTATCGCAATCGTATACAATTTCTGTTGAAACGTCGAGCAAGCGCAGCGCACAGTGTCGTGCTGCTAGATCTATTTTCTTTTTTTTTTGTCTTTTCAATTTGTTTCGGAACCACGCGGCGTCCGGGACGAATACGATCGGTGACAAATTGATCTGTGTCACATGCACTGCCATTCGTTACATATGTTTATGTAATAAGTATGTATTAATTGGTGTACGATGTGTGACTGTTCTTGCAAATGTAAGTTTAATTTCGGTCAATCGACAAGTTTCGAGGGTCTTGTGAAGGCGCAGTTTCAAGCAACAGCGCCGACAAACTTCATTGCTGGACAATGAATTTGTTGCGCCGTTTTCTTACTTTCCTTTTCCTTTTCTTAAATTAAGGGAAAACATCGGGCTCGCTGCTTCTGTTTCGTTCCTCCATACGAGAGAAACGCGAACAAAGTTCTCTTTCCTATTTCTTTCGATCGATTCACACTGTATTTACATTCAAAATGTACCGTCCATGATTAGCTTCGACGCCTAAAAATTCACTTTAACGTTTGTATAACTATTTTAATACAAAAGAAGAAAAAAAAAGTACAGGGGTAGTAGACGCGTAAGGGAAACATTTACAAGAACAATCAGATACATTGCTTTATGAAGTGTACATATTGTAGCATAGTAGTCTCGCAGTAAAAACTAAAATCGAATGAATGTAAAGCCAATTGTAAAAGCAAGGGGAATCGTTTGCGCCGTGTTTTACATTCATTAGAGATTGGCCAATCGCTCCATTTGATTTTTGTTTTTGTTTTTTTTTCATGAGTCACGGAGCAGACCATGATCACGACGAGAAGAAAAGAGATACGCGAATTGAAACTGCTGGTTGTTCCTCTCGCTTGAGCTAACGCGCTAACGAACGTTAATGGGTGAGCGCGTTTAAGGGATAAAACGAGGAGGATGAACAAAGAGAAAGAGAGCAGACATTCTGCAAAAAGGCTATTTTTCAATACAATCGTAGAGATAGACATTCACTTCCGTAGCTTCATTCTCTTGAGTCGCTGCTCTAAATCTCTGCGCGCGAAATGACAATATGAATAAAAAAAAAAAGGAAGACAAGTCAAAGGCCTTCGTTTCACTGGATCATCGTTCGCTACGCTTGCACTACTCCCGTCTACCAATGCGTTAATCGTAGTCGCCAACGATGCAATAACACGATTAGAGAAATCCTAGACACATCGCGAAAACGATTCAAGAAGATGAAGATACGGTTCTGGCATTGCTCATTATTATACAAGACTAAGAGGGGAAAAAGGCATACCTGTTTCGTAGTAAGGTACAATTTAGTGTGTCGCAGAGCTGAGCATGCAAGTGATTGGCCAAAAGTTATCCGTGCGAAAGGTGGTAACGTTGTAAATTTCTCTGTGCGTTCTATCGAAGGAGAGAGACGGAGAGATCATTTCGAGCTCGACACCTAGCGAATCTTTATAGGCTCTTGTTATATTAAAAAAATTAAAAAGAAAGAAAAAGGAAATCCAGGAAGAAATGCAGGGCATGGAAAATGATGAATATCCGCAAGTGAAAAATCGTTTGCGCTCGGAGGTAAACATTCGAGAAACTTTTGTAGAATATTTCGCAGGACGAGTTTCAAGCGAGCATCGACACGACTTGGATTAAAACGAAGTTAACAAAGAATATTCGTACAAAATCATTTACGTCAAGTTCGATCCAGATTTTGATCGGTGTAGCACAGAGTCTGTGGTCGGGGCTTGCTAAATAAGCGTACGTCCGAAGGGAAAATGTTCAAACGAGCCTGGCGAAGGTCTCGGAATCGAAAGAGCTTGCAATTAAGGAAAGTCGATGAAATTTATTTATCCGTTCCATTGCTCTCAGTTTGCACGATTAGAAAGGGACATTTCATTATTTTAATTCAATTGGAAGTGTATTATTATTCCAGCGTTCCGTAACGAATGATTTAGGAAAGGTGATTATAGCTCTTTCCTAATTAGTCTTTCTTTAGATACCAAAAGTGCAGAGAATCTGTAAAGCGTGTTCGCGGCCTGTTCTTTCACGACATTCGAATACGTCGTTCGAAGGGAATATAAAGGAAAAGCAAGCGGCCCTCCCATGTTCAATATTTAATATCGATATCCCAATACTTGATCGTGGCCAAAACATATTTCTTTCAAGACGAATAGTTATATTACTGTATGGCATTACCGAACAAAGAACCCACACTGCAGTTAGGATAGCTCTGTCAGCATTTATTACTGACGTTCGCGGAACAAATTATTTATTATCATCGGCACAGTATTAACGATAAATATTGAACGTCCGGGGGTTGTTTCGAGAATCGCGACGAATCTTCCCTGAAATATCTGGATGCAAGAATTGCGCGAGTCGTTCATATGATTAGACAGATTTACCTAAGATAGGTATTTTTAAGCGCTATTTATTTAATCTACTACGAGTAACGATCTTCTTTTTTTTTCGCAATGTGACTCCTTTAGAGAGCTTCAGCCAAACGATCTTCTGCCAAACATCAAGCACACACTGTCGTTTCTCATCACACATATGTACATTGTCTTGTATCGTTAATCTTCTCCTTTTCTTTTCGAATTCCTCGCTTAATTATCCTCGAATGGTAGGGAACAAGAAATGTGTTCAAACATGCTCAGACTGAAAATAGCTAACTTACATGCCACAAGAAACATTCTCGGAATGGTCTCGCGATAATAGAGATGAAAAGCACGAAATACCTCTTTTTCACTGCGCGTGACACTGCGCTCTCTAAAGGAAGCGTGTAACACAGGTAGATATTGGACGAAGACACTGCCAAACATTTCTATGTTATAATTTAAATAAACAACGTTAGTCAGTACTGCGCTATGATAACGTTAATTTCTTCGTTAGACGAACGTTCTTGCGTATCCTCTTTTTCTCATTCCTCTTTCGTTCTTCCGTTTTCTTCGCGGTTCCACGATGAAGAACCGGAAAACGGTGATGGGAGCTAAAGTACAACTTGCGCCGTTTTTTCTTTCCAAACGTTCGCGAGAGAAGGGAAAAAAAGGAACGCGGCTGGTCGTGGATTTTTCGCAGCGAGCGATCGGGTTCTGCGGAAGATCCAACGATCGGCTAGCATTTCTCTCCTCGATCAGTGTCATCGATGCTTCGTGATCATTTTTTCTTCATCGTTTCTCATGTACATTTAAGTAGCTTGTGTAACGGAAAGAAACGATCCTAGAGTCGACGCTTGTATCGGTGGGCGAACTTATTAATTAAGCTCGCCACTTAATTCTACGTTGCGTCACCTTGTGTATTGTTCAACGATCTTTCAGTTGTCCTACTTTTTCCTCTTTTTGTTACACTCTCGCCGTCTATTTTGTAAGCTTCATAGAAGGGCTACCGTTTTTCGTACAGCACGACGATCCGTTTCGTTTGGCTCTCCCCTTACGCCTGGCTCCGGATCGAATCGACGATCGTGAGGCTGTTAAGTCGACTCTAATATATTCGGTTCACTTATCTTCCATAACAAAAAAAAAACTGTGCAAGTAGGAATACCTTTCTCGCTAAGAGTTCTCGTGAAAATCAAAAGTGTGCCACTTGCAGTGTTAATTACAAGGAATCGCAAACTCGAAGAATCGCGTACGATTCTGTAAAGCTTTCCGAGAGTATTCTACATTCACAGTCCTTCGCGTCTTCATCGATTTGATCCAGAGTGGAGGCGCGTGAACGGTTCGAAGGTGACGATGCGACGGAAATGAAATCCCGGGGAACTCCCGCAAGCGGGTTTCGCTTCGAAAGAATGATTCTCTGTACAAAGTCAGAGGGTGGCCGCTTCGAAACCGAAGCGGCGAAAGGAATGCTCGTACGTTTCACACGATTCAGAAAACCGATCTTTTCGCGTAGCACTGTTACCGTGCTGGATCGATGAAACGCGACCCAACAGAACGAAGATGTACTGCCAGTAAAGTAATGTAAATTTCCCCAATTCAGATACAACTGCCCCCTCCTCTGTCCACGTTTTCTTTTTTTTTGTTTTCTTTTTTAACGCAGATATTCCGCGAGTACGCGAGAAATATGCATAACTCTAATGTACGCTGCGTGAGAAGTTTGTAACGCGCGACCGTAGACGGAAATGCAGTCGCGGAGGAGCATCATCCCTCTTCGAGGCACTTCCGGGGAACGCATCGTCCCGTTGGACACCGCTCGCTTTCGCAGCGAAATGTATTATTATCTGTGATCCGTGGAGAATGGTCCGGATTTACCGAACGACGCGGTCACGGGCATACGTAGCAGCCTATTTGTGCGAAATGTGATCGAGGAAAAATTATTAGCACTTTACACGCCACGAGGATCAAGGGTAATTAGAGAATGGTATCTGTAAATATCCATTGTTGAAATCATTTTTATACGAGTAAATTGTTTATAGCCACGGAGCGTATATATTTAATAAAACGTGTTGTTTTTAACAAGAGGGATCCTCGATTTTAAGCTGGGACGAGCTGTACAATCTCTCACGAATGTTGTACAGGATTTTGACTGCGCGAGACGAAAAGTTTCTCTGTATTTATTTAGCTTTAATATATCGCGTATTATTATTGCAGGCACGATTCGTCAATTTTCTTTCATTGTTTCATTAGTGTTAATAGGAAAATCTCTATTTTCATTTAATGCATATCATTGGAAGGATCTCCTTTACAGAAGGGGGGGGGGGGGAATCTACTTATTATTATATTAATTTCTGTATAGCGTCATTTATTTATTTCACTGAAAGCCATTCGTTTTCATCAATGTCCGAGCTCTGTTTCTCAACTTCCTGTACGCGTAGCAGGAATCTACCTTGTAGAAAACACCTCGAGCAGTGAAAGTTCACCCAAAACAGGTGCCAACGAATTGCTAATAATTTTTCTGAGACACCCCACTAGCATTCGATTTATCGCAAAACTAAGCGATCCAGAGGAGATGAAAGTTCGTTGCGCGGAGAGGGATGATCATAAATGAATGAGAAAATCGGAGAGGGTGTGACCTGACAGAATGTATGTATGCTTGATTGTGTGTGACGCGTGATCGTAGACTGAGCGAAAATTGCAGGAAAGGAAATTAATTAGCGATCTCTTGGCACAAACGATGTAAGTTAAATCGAAAGAAAAATTCAAAACGAAAGATATCGTGGTGGAGCCATTCGAACCCGACATTCTTCTGTGTGATAATTAAAATGCTTCGTGCAAGGATCCCTTGATTACATGTTGCGTACATTTCCATTCTTAACATTAACCAAGTAGTTAGATACAGGAGGAGAGAGAGAGAGAGAGAGAGAGAGAGAGTTTGTATATAAGTACACCGCCTGCACTTTGTACGAATATTGCGATCGTCGTTGTTCAACGATCCTTTTGTTTCCTTTCGTCGTTTAATAAAGTGAATTCTCCATGAATTCTTCAATTTAATTCCCCGAGTTACTTCTGGATTTACAGGTAAAATTAATATTGATCGCAGATGTTCAATGTTTATTGTCCATTCAATGTTTGAGATGGCAGTTCTACTGATTGTTACAAATAATAAACTATTATTTGATAGTACTCTACATTATCATTATTCATCCTTATGTTATATAATCAAATAATTTTCCTAAGGAGTTCTTTTGCTGTCTCGCTTTACTGTAATTTGTACATATCAAATTTATTAAATAAATCTCCAATAAAAGAAATTTATCTTGTTATTTTCTAACACCTGTCCACCCCTCGGAAATCCTGCACCGCTTCCTTAAGCGAGAGATAACGTGGAGGAAGTTTAATTGCACAATTCCGAAGCGTGAATCTTGTAAAAAGAAGTGCCGAGCACACATAATTTGCGAGGATTTCATGAATTCCTGGAATTTGACGTCATTTCCAAGAATTTCCGAAGACTGGATTGTGCGGAATCCCTTGTGCTCGAAATCGCTAACTTGTGTCAGGAGAACATAATAAGCGAGGCCTTTCATTTCACCAATTCCTGGAACGTGACGTCATTTTCAAGAAATTCCCAAGACTGGCTTGTGCGGAGTCCCTTTTGCTCGAAATCGCCAATTTGTATTAGGAGAACATGATAAGCTAGGAGGTCTTTCATTTCACCAATTCCTGGAACGTGACGTCATTTTCAAGAAATTCCCAAGACTGGATTGTGCGGAATCCCTTTTGCTCGAAATCGCCAATTTGTATTAGGAGAACATGATAAGCTAGGAGGTCTTTCATTTGACCAATTCCTGGAACGTGATGTTATTTCCAAGAATTTTCCAGAACTTTTACGGAATCCCAAATGCTCGAAATCGCCAATTTGTATTAGGAGAACATGATAAGCTAGGAGGTCTTTCATTTCACCAATTCCTGGAACGTGACGTCATTTCCAAGAATTTCCCAAGACTGGATGTGCGGAATCTCTTGTGCTCGAAATCGCCAATTTGTATTAGGAGAACATGATAAGCTAGGAGGTCTTTCATTTGACCAATTCCTAGAACGTGACGTCATTTCCAAGAATTTCCCAAGACTGGATGTGCGGAATCCCTTGTGCTCGAAATCGCCAATTTGTATTAGGAGAACATGATAAGCTAGGAGGTCTTTCATTTGGCCAATTCCTGGAACGTGACGTCATTTTCAAGAATTTCCCAGAACTTGCTTTTATGGAATCCCAAGTGCTCGAAATCACCAATTTGTATTAGGAGAACATGATAAGCTAGGAGGTCTTTCATTTGACCAATTCCTGGAACGTGACGTCATTTTCAAGAAATTCCCAAGACTGGATTGTGCGGAATCCCTTTTGCTCGAAATCGCCAATTTGTATTAGGAGAACATGATAAGCTAGGAGGTCTTTCATTTCACCAATTCCTGGAACGTGACGTCATTTCCCAGAAATTCCCAAGACTGGATTGTCCGGAATCCCTTTTGCTCGAAATCGCCAATTTGTATTAGGAGAACATGATAAGCTAGGAGGTCTTTCATTTCACCAATTCCTGGAACGTGACGTCATTTCCCAGAAATTCCCAAGACTGGATTGTGCGGAATCCCTTTTGCTCGAAATCGACAATTTGTATTAGGAGAACATGATAAGCTAGGAGGTCTTTCATTTCACCAATTCCTGGAACGTGATGTTATTTCCAAGAATTTTCCAGAACTTTTACGGAATCCCAAATGCTCGAAATCGCCAATTTGTATTAGGAGAACATGATAAGCTAGGAGGTCTTTCATTTCACCAATTCCTGGAACGTGACGTCATTTCCAAGAAATTCCCAAGACTGGATTGTGCGGAATCCCTTTTGCTCGAAATCGACAATTTGTATTAGGAGAACATGATAAGCTAGGAGGTCTTTCATTTGACCAATTCCTGGAACGTGACGTCATTTCCAAGAATTTCCCAAGACTGGATGTGCGGAATCCCTTGTGCTCGAAATCGCCAATTTGTATTAGGAGAACATGATAAGCTAGGAGGTCTTTCATTTGACCAATTCCTGGAACGTGATGTCATTTCCAAGAATTTCCCAGAACTTGCTTTTACGGAATCCCAAGTGCTCGAAATCGCAAATTTGTATTAGGAGAACATGATATGCGAGGAGGTCTATCATTTCACCAATTCGTGGAATTTCACGTCATTTTCCAGGAAATTTCGGGAACTTAAATTCTAGCAAAGGATTTGGATTGGATCATTTTCGGAGTAATAAAAATGAAAGAAGCAACCGAATTTCTTTGACTGAACATTTATTGAAACATTTTAACGATGTACATATTACAAAAATGATGATATTTAAGTTTAACAGCTATTGCTTATAAACTATTCTTATAAATTCAATTGCATTACATCTTACGATAATTAAATAATAATTAAAGTTATAAATTGAATAACAATACAGATCTAAATAAGTTACATAAATGTTTTATGAACTAATATACTTAAAAACTATGTATAAATTAATGTAGGAGATAATTTATAATTAAAGTTTGTACAAATTGTACAACTGCAATTTAATATAATACGTGCTAAAGTAATGTATTCAGATAATATATGTACATGCATATTTCGTTAAGTTACGTCTTCTCCTTATTCACGATGAAGCGCATAGTCCAACTTCTTGTCCGAGAAACCTGCACACACAAGGGAATATATTATACGCAGCTATACATTTGTTCCAGTGAAAAATGTAAGAAATGAAATTATAATAGAAGGCAGTAGTCGTAAAGAGATATAAACTTCAAGTGCTCTAATTCTCTAATTTAACTTTAATCCTCGGCTCCTAGCTGGAGGGTGGAGGATTAAAAGTCCTGGCAAATACTACTTGAGCAAGCTGATGGGTCCAATATTTATAATGAGAGTGAACAGGGCAAAACACGTACAGAAAGAACAGCTAAGTTTATTCTGGATATTTTCAAAGTTTTTTTATTTTTTATTGCTATAATACAATTTGATTGTTGTGTAAAATCTGTTGTAATATACTAAAAAAAAAAGAAAAAGATCTATGCTTACATTATTAAGGAGTAAAACGCGGAAGCATAGCACAATAGAACAGAACAACAACCCTATTGTGAATGTTAGATTATCTTTATTATTACATTCGTTTAAAAGACATAACTTATTTATAAAAAAATATGAGGATTGTGGTACCGGAAGTGAGGGGACGTGGAGACGGGACAGAGGCGGGATATAATTAGGATCGAACAAAATCCTTAGTTTTGCGGAATAGTTAATACTAATAAAACTCAGTACTTTTTACAAGTTACAAGGAATAACAAGATCTATCATAATAATTGGGAGTTCTTTTTCTCTAACTTATCGTAGATAACTGTAAATTGGAGCGTTCAACTTAAAGGGACCTGTCGTCCCTTCTGTTCCTTTAATTAACACAGAGAGAAAGCGGTGTGTCACCAGAGCTGATGCTGTTTAATTTTGAACACATTCGACCATAGGCTTCTCCTTTCTACACACTACATTTGTTCAACAATCTCCGATTCACGTACGACATCTCTGCGTGCCAATTACACAGTTTCCAATGCTCTTCTACGGATCGCGCCGATCGAGAAATATCCATCACTTCTCGCAACAATGATCTATCAAAATATTCTATTCGCGCATCATCATTATCTGAGCTCGTATCGGATCTTTTACAATATACTATTATAAAAAGAAAAATATTAACATATCTCTTGATATTTTCGTCGTTCGCTATTTGGCAGACTTTTCGTGGCTTTAACAAATACAAAGGCAGTCGCGCGAAGATACACCTCAATACGTTAGAAATGTTTCTATGTATACATATACATATACCATATATATATACTTTTTTTATATATATATAAATAAAAGAATGTTTCTCCTTAGGAGCATTACAGGTTCCGCGAAAGTACATCATCGAAATTGCGTTGGACCCTCGTGTATCTAATGTCTCGAAGAAAGAAGCTCCATCACACCGTAACGTGTAATTCAGAATTGCATCGAGGAACAACGGTGTGCATTGATCGATCCCTCCATGCAACAGTCAATTACACAAACGCACGCGCTCGCACAAAAAAAATATATATATATTTATATATATATATATTTGTATCTCCCCTTCTCTTCTATGATTCATATAGTAATACGATATTAAAAAAAAAAAGGAAACGTTATTACTGCATGCGGCATATCGCTTTACGTAATTATCAAATAATCTAGCTTACACATAATATAAAAAATATGTAAAAACAGTTTTGTACAAAATCGAGAGAAAAGACAATTACATTAAAAAGCATAGTGTTCGATAGTACGTTAGATGAGCGGGACAGAGATGACGAAGAACAGAGAGCATGGATAGAAGAAGAGTATTTACAAATTTCCTCTTTGGAAAACGAGAAAAAGCTTAGGCGAGAATAAAGGTTTCGATTCGAGTATGATTACTGCGTGTCATTTGAATAAATTCGCGTCACCGGTGAACGATATTGCATAGAAACGCGCTCTCTCGACGATAATTGCCTATTTTCTCTCGCAACAATCTACGATTTAAACCCTTATCCTATTATGCGTACATACCACCACAGATTACCAGTCACGTTGTCGATTACGCGTACGTTCTCTTCCCTTTTTGTTTTCACCTACAAGAAGAACGCTCTCCCTCTCGTTTTGACTTTGGCAGATGAGAGATCAGCGAATCGTCTTACCGCCCGTATCCGTGCTTCATTTAATTTAGTCCAGAGCAATCTCTATTCGTTCGCGCGTACACTTTCACCAGGCCGGTTCGTTAATAGGAAACGATTCGACAGAGACTGGGGAACGCGAGACGCGTCCCCGCGTTCGAGGTCTTCGACGGAGATGGAATATAAGAGGGGATATAAGAAGATGCTAACAAAGAACGATAGAACAAAGAAAAGGTACAGAGAAATAGGCTCGTTCGAATGGAATGTCTGCGTATGGAACGATTCGTTCACGGGGTGAAGACGAATTCTCTGAGGCTCCCGTCGACCGTACAGAAAGTTACTGCTGCCGTTCGTATCTTACATTTAATAGTATGATGCCTCGCGGTAGATCGATAATAAAAATCGGTGTTGAAGGCCCATTTTGGAAACGCTGCGATGTCTCATCAAGCATATAATTTAATTAGATCTATCTACGTAAGAAATTCTTATACCCTACGACGCTCGAAGGCACGGTTCTCGATTTTTTACTCTCACGCGAAACATCCGCTGCCTCTACGTAATACGTTTCACGCGCGTGTTGCGTGTACCGGTGTCGAATATAGCTTTTCGCGAGACGAACGAAAAGATCTGACACCCGTAGGAACACGATCGTCCGTGTCTCGTCCGTGAAAAGTGTTTGGCCGTTGTACGTTTAAATAGAATATTACATATTACACATGATCAGCGTGGTTCTTCATCGAACACACTCGCGGGCAGCGTGAACGAATCTCTGTGTTCCATGTTGTCCTATGTACAATACTATTGTCGATAGCAAGGTCTCGTTCCTTAATATAATAATTAAAAAAAAAAACGAAAAAGAAAAAAGAAGAGTGTCCATCGGGGCTTCATCACACTGTGGCAAGTCGAAGGCACCATTGTTCATTGAGCTTTGATGCTATTACATTACGATCACGCATCGAAGAGAAAGGCACAATCGTTTCAACCACCCACGTAAACGGCGTATGGTGTCCCCCCCCGTCCGAAGAGCAGAGATGTCTCTCCCCTTTGCATACATATACATAATTATTTCTATTTATCTTCATAAATATCTCTCTATATATATATATACGCATACTTGTAATAGTGTACGCATTCGCTGACGTTCAACGGTCGGCGCGAAAACGTTACACCTCGCGATCTCGCTGAACGGTCGCGGTCGATCTCACCAAAAGGGAGGGAGATAGAGAGAGAGAGGGAGAGAGATACGATCGTTCAACGAAACATCAGCGAGCATCGCCCTCAAACTCGTCGAGCTAATCACAGAGTTCACGTGTTTGCCTAAAATGATCACGGGTGTTACGACTTGCTCGCGCGAGCAAGAGAGCATCTCCGCCTTCATATGTAGATCGCCTCGGAGCCCTTGTTACTTTGGTGAGGGGCACCGGCGCCGTACGCGTTCGGGGACGCCATGCACTCGGACCAGTCGCTGTTGGAGTGCGGCGAACTCGAGGACCAGTGTCCCGGGCTGTCCGGCGACGGCGTCGGGAAGCTTTCGGGCGCTTGCATCAGATGCTGAGGCGTCACGTCCGGTCCGGAATGATGGGAGGGTGGCGTCAAGTACTGATAGTACTGTTGCGTTTGCTGCTGAGCCTGCGGCTGCTGCGTCTGCTGCTGCGCCTGTTGGTGCTGTTGCTGTTGCTGCTGCTGCTGCTGCTGCTGCTGCTGATGCTGCTGGATCTGTTGCTGCGTCTGCTGCATCTGCGGCTGTTGCTGGCTCGACGAGTACGGGAGGGTCTCGAAGTCGAAGCCCACCGGAGGCATGCCGCCGTGCTTCTGATGCGTCGCCTGTCTCATAGCGGCGATATGGGTGGGCGAGGTGGGCAAGGAGGGCCTGTTCTTCGCCGGCGACGGCGAGCCCATGTAGCTCGCCTGCGGCGAGAGCGTCATGTTCGACTGCACCGAGTGCGGCGGCGATTGGTTGCTGTAGGGCGGCGATAACGTGTTCACCATCCCTTGCGCCTGCCGCTGATGGGGCGCTAACAGTTGGTCGTGAAAGTTCGGCAAGCCGTAGCTCGTCGTGAACGTGTCCAGCCCCAACTGTTGAAGGCCCTGCATCGATTGCCCCTTTATGCAGTCCTCGTAGGGCGGTGGCTGTTTCGCCGTCGCCGTGTGACCCACTAACGGCAACGCGTTGCTGTACAGGCTCGCGCTGTCGTACGGGCTCGGCAGGTTCCCCTCAGCACCCTCTGCCCCTTGAGGAATCTCCTGGTTCGGTGGCTGAGCGCCGCGCTTCGTCGGCGGCTTCTTCACCGACGGTTTTCGCCTCACCACTACCACTCCTCCCTCCGATTCGGGGCTGTTGGGGTTCCCCGTTGCCCCCGCCTTCGGCCGCTTCTTCGACTTGCTTTGCTTCGGCGCGGAACCGATGACCGTGGGATGCGTGATGAGTTGCGGATGGTTCGGCGATCCTGGAGGAACGAACGATTACAGACACTGGGTATAGTGGACTATTGTCAAATACGTATGGACATTTCGAATAAAGGTGAAACTTACCCATGAGAGGACCGTTTGGTATCACGGTGACCATCTGCGGCGATCTGGGCACGTGCTCGTCCAACAATCTCACGATGTCGTGGTGCAATCTCTCGCTGGCTACATCCCTCGGTAACCGGTCCATGTGATCGGTGATCTCCCTATTGGCGAACGTGTCGAGCAACGCTTTGCAGGCTTCGAAGCTGCCTTCCCTGGCGGCAAGGAACAACGGCGTCTCGTCCTTGTCGTCTTGTGCGTCCCTGTTCGCGCCGTGGACGAGGAGTATATTCACGGCGTCGACGTTGTTAACAGCCGCGGCCCAATGGAGCGCCGTCTTGCCGCTGTTATCAGCGGCGTTGATGTCAGCGTCCGCGTTAATTAGATCCTCCACCATGCCCTCGGTGGCGAGACGCGCGGCCAGGATCAACGGGGTGGTCCCGTCGTGCATGCGAGCGTTCAGATTCGTCGCTCTGTTCCGCAACAGTATCTGGAACACTCCCATGGCGTCGGCGGCCACCGCGGAATGAAGAGGCGTTCTGCCGGTATTGTCTTGGGAGTTCGCGTCGGCCCCAGCGTCCAGGAGCCTCTTGGCCGCGTCGGCCCTGGCGTACCTGGCCGCCAAATGCAGGGAGGTCTCGCCGCTCTTGTCCGTGGTAGCGTTCAAGTCGGCGCCCTGCGCGACCAGATCGGCGATAACAGCCGCCGTGCCGTCGCTCTCGTCTTCCTCCTCCCCGGTGTCCAATCCGCCGCCTCGAACGGCCGCGACCATCAACGGCGTCATACCGCACGGTCCTCTGGCGTCCACGTCCTGACCGTGCTCGAGGCTGGGCGGCGTCAACACACCGGCGTCCGGTCTACGTATCTCCGCAGCGTCCAGGTGTTGCTGGGTCCACATTCGAGGCTCCGTTTCCTCGTAATCGGTGATGGCGGTGTGATCGCTGGCGTATCCAGGCTCTATAGCTCTCATCCTCTTCGAGGGCGGCAGATCCGACTCGTCGTCCGACCATTGCTGCGCCCTTCCGTTCCCCACATCGAGATCCATACAGTTCACCGAGGGTTGTTTGTTCAGATTCCGCATCTCTTGGCCGTCCGGCCCTCTTCTACGCGATCTACGACGCTGCCCGCTTCCGCTGCTGGTACGGAGGAAGCCCTCCGGGAACCAGGTGACACCCACCGCCCGTTTCCTTTGGGCGGTGACCAGCACGCCGACCAACATCCCCCCGAGGACCACGATCACGACCCCGATGAAGACGTACTTGTAATTCGTCGGGCTGTCCGGATATTCGGGACCCTGAGGGCCGACAACGCCTCGGACTTGCTCTATGGGGAAATTTCGGGACAGAGAGTGCTTGGACGCGGTAGCAGCCAGGTATTCCGCTGCTTCGTTCGCGGATGGGAAGCACACCGCCCCCTGCGTCACGGTACACTTCCTATTGTCTATCTCCAAGTAGGCGACCACTCCGCTCGGAGTGTTGGTGTAGATCGTGGTCGGTCGGCCGAAGATGCTGGTTTGCATACCGGGATCCCTTTCCCTTTTCCACGGGTAAATCATATCGTTGCCCAGCTCGTCCTGCTTCACCCTCAAAGTGGTCCTCAACTCGTGGCCAATGTCCCGGAGGAAGGCTACCACGTTCGAGCGGAACGTTTGCATGTCCATTCTTACCACCACGGAGATCACACCTTCCGCCAGCGACGGTGGTTCCCTGTCGCAGTCGAGACCGTCCCAGTTGCACTCCTCGTTGTTGCATCCGTAATCGCAGTGACCGTTGGCGTAGTGCTTGCGACAGTAAGCGTCGTAGATGGGACTGGAAAGATAGAAGTATAAATTAGGAACAATGATTAACGAAAGAAAATGTCAACGCGATTGCGTTTAAACGTGTCGCGATCACTCACTTGCACGGGGCCAACTTTCTCTCGCAGTCCCTTCCATCGAACAGACACTGAGCGTTGTTACAAACTTCGTCGCAGACGTCGTTCATGAAAACGTCCCAGCAGTTGATAGGGGCCGTGCAGTTTCGCCAGGGATTGATCCCCAATGAACAGTCGTTCCCATCGAAGTTGCAGGCGTATTTATTACACTCCTCGTCGCAGTGATGATTACCGGACTTCTCCTCGCATCTGTTCTCGATGCACTTCTTCCTCTCCATTTCCAGATCCAGATCGTACGCGTTCATCGTTCTCTGAACGTTCGAGTTCGGATTCCCGAAGACGCCGCCGCTGTAACTCGGATCGTAGATCTCGCAGTTCTTCCCGGTCCATTTGGGCGGACAATCGCACGCGTAATCTCCGAGGAGATTCTTGCAAATAGCGTTGGCCTGCTGGCAAGGGTTGCTGGCGCACTCATCCCTGGCGTCTATCTCGCAGTGGGTCCCGGTCGTTCCCGGAGGACAGTAGCATCTGTATCCAAGCTCTGTCTCCGCCGCTCTGCAGGTACCGCCGTTCAAGCAGGGTTCCCTGTCGCAGTAGGAACCGGCGAACTCGCAGTTGCTCCCGTAGTAGTCGGTCGGGCAGAGGCAAGTGTGACCGGCCTGTTTCGCCGTGCAGACCCCGCCGTTCTGGCAAGGCGAGCTGTCGCAGAAGTTCACCTTCACCTCGCAGTGGCGTCCCATGTAGCCGGGCTTGCAGTTGCAGTGGTAGTTGTTGATCAGCTGCACGCAGTCCTGCGTTCCCGGCGTGGTGCACGGATTGGACAGACATTCGTTGATGTCCCCCTCGCATCTGGGCCCGACGAAGCCCGGCGGACACTTGCACTCGAAGCCTCCGACCTTGTCGATACACGTTCCGTTGTTGTGGCACGTGCCGACAGCGCAGTCGTCCACGTTCAGCTCGCAGATGAAGCCGAGAGTGCCGGGTGGACAGGAGCAACTGAAGTTGCTGATAAGATCGTGGCATGTTCCGCCGTTCTGACAGGGATTCGGCCGGCAGTCGTCCACGTTCAGCTCGCAGTTCTGCCCCTGGAAGCCTTTCGTGCACTGGCACTGATAGGACCCGACGAGGTCCCTGCAAGTGGCGCCGTTTTGGCAGGGAGCAGAATCGCATTCGTTCACTTCCTCCTGGCAATAGGACCCGGTGTACCCCTCCAGACAGTGACAGCGATGACTGTTGCCGATATCCTCGCAGGTGCCATTGTTGCAAAGGCTCTTCTCCGGCACCCCCTTCCTAATGGCCGCATCTTTGCAGGAGACCATCTCGACGTCGCACACTTTGCCGGTCCAACCGGGCGAACAGTTGCAGTGGTATTTATTCTTATGCTGGACGCAGGTAGCCTGATTCTCGCACGGGCTATCAGCGCACCAGTCCACGTACTGATCGCATCTGGCACCGGTGTAACCGTAGGGACAGTGGCAAGTGTAATACTGAACATGATCGTGGCAGGTCGCCCCGTTTAGGCAGGGCGAGCTGTCGCACTCGTTGATCCGATACTGACAGTTCGAGCCGGTGTAGCCAGGCTTGCATACGCAGGTATAGTTGTTGATCCCGTCTATGCATTTGCCGTCGTTCATGCAGCTACTGTCCGTACAGTCCTCGTCGTTCGTCTGACAATTTATACCGGAGAATCCGAGCTGGCACTGACAGGTGTAGGAGTTCACGTACTCCTTGCAGATAGCACCGTTCTGACAGGGCTGTGACAGACACTCGTCGACGTCGATCTCGCAGTGTTTCCCGCTGAAACCGTCCACGCAGAGGCAGGTGTAGTCGCCGATTCCGTCCAGGCACGTGCCGCCGTTTTGGCAAGGGACTGCAAATAATGATAAATTCATTTTCATCGACGCTTCCACGCGATCGTAACGAAATTGTGATTACTCTATTTATACACTTACACGAAGCGCAATCGTCGGTGTTGATGATACAATCGCGTCCCTCGTATCCCTTCGCGCAGATGCATTGATAGGAGCCGTTGGTGTTCCTGCAGGTCGCGCCGTTTCTGCACGGCGACGTCATGACGCATTCGTCGACGTCCTCGTCGCAGAGCCTGCCGGTGTAGCCGACGGTGCATGTGCAGGCGAAATCGAGGAAGTTCGAGGACGGTGAGCATTTCGCGCCGTGAAGACATCTGCGATCGAACAGTGCAAAAATATCAACGCCGTTCTAAATAAATAATACACTTCTCTCAACTCCATCGAAGCAAAAAAAAAAAAAATATCCGAACGCATACTTGTTAGGGGAACAGGGGTCCAGTTTGTCCTCGCAGTTCCTCCCTGTATGAGGCAGCTCGCAGACGCACTTGTAGTCGTTCACCAGATCGATGCAGGAGCCGCCGTTCTGGCACGGATTGTTCGCGCAATCGTCGATGTTCGTCTCGCAATTGATGCCGGCGTAACCGGGCAGGCATTTGCAGTTGTACCCGTTGATGTGATCCTTGCAGGTGCCGCCGTGCTGGCAGGGATTCGAGCCGCACTCGTCGATGTTCGCGTCGCACCTCTTGCCCCCGTAGCCGGGCAGACAGTGGCAGATAAATTGGTTCACGCCGTCCTCGCATGTGCCGCCGTTCACGCAGGGGTTGCTGGCGCACTCGTCCACGTCGCTCAAGCATCTCGCGTCGTAGTAGCCGCGAGGACACTCGCACCGGAAGCCGTTTATCAGGTCGATGCATCGTCCACCGTTGGCGCAGGGGTTGCTGGCGCACTCGTTGATGTCCGTCTCGCAGTGCTGCCCGGTGAAACCTGGCTCGCACTCGCAGGAGTACCTGAAAGGGAACGCACCGTGACCGTACTACGAAGATGAGACGGATCCATTTCTTTTTCTGACAAATCGGATTATTCTGCTACGAGGCAGAGTTTATACGAAACGTCCTTCCATAAGTTCGCCAGTGTCAGTAGATAATGAAAGAAACAACGGCATACCTGTTGATACCGTCGATGCATCTCGCCCCGTTCCTACACGGATTGCTGTAGCATTCGTTGACGTTCACCTCGCAATTCGTCCCCGACGTGCCGGGCCTGCAGATGCACTGGTACCCGTTGATACGATCCTCGCATCGTCCACCGAACTGGCAAGGGTTGCTCTCGCACTCGTCGATCTGCGACTGGCACAGCTTCCCCGTGAAGCCCGGGAAACAGTTGCAAGTGAAGCTGTTCTCCCCGTCGATGCAAGTCCCGCTGTGGCATGGATTCGATTGACAGTCGTTGATGTTCGTCTCGCACGAGGCGCCCGTGAATCCCGGCGGACAGTCGCAGGTGTACTTGGCTATGGAGTCCTGGCAGGTACCGCCGTTCTTGCACGGCGACGAGGCGCAGTCGTCTATGTTGATCTGGCAATGGGAACCACCGAAACCGTTCGCGCAGGTGCACTTGAACGAGTTGATCAGATCGGTGCACACGCCGCCGTTCAGGCACGGTTTCGCCGCGCATTCGTCGATGTCGATCTCGCACTGGGTCCCGGTGAATCCTGGAAATATTGCAAGCAGACTTAATTAGAAGCTGTGGACTCCGCGATTCGGAAGAAATCAAGCACGATTCACATCGTCCGGGCATCGCTAAGGAGAAATCCTAAGCACTGGATGCTTCGGAGCAAATGGACCGAACAAGCATTATTTTACGACCCCTTATAAGCCGTTCAACGGTAAACGGCCGGCAATCGCGTAATCATAGCAATCCCAGCGAATTAAGTTTTTGCTCTCGTTGCGCACGAAGGGGCGAGCGTTTTGAACCGATAAAGCGTTTTGATACGTATCGAGAGAGATTCAATTATGCCGGTGATTCAGGAAGCCCTAACCGAGACACGGAAGCGTGTTCGTTGCTTCTACCAAAGTGAATAGATTCCATCGGAAACATTCAACGTGTCCTTACTCTATATTTAAGACAACAGGCAAGAAATGATGTCTAATTAGAAATGAAATCTATACAATCATTTTCCATTGGTTTTAGAATATTTAACAACTCCACGGGATGTTAATAACTACGTAACAAGCATCGAATGTTCGAGCAATATCAGGCGGTTCAGCGATAATTATTCTTCCCAGTAGCAACAGTTTCTTGTATCAATGTTCATGTATCATTACATTTCGCGATCGCGCCTGAATAATTTCCAAGATCTTTCGCGAACCTGTGCCAGTAATTATCTGGGATCAACAACAGGTAAGATACCTCGTTTGATTCGGTTGCTTCGAAGACCTAACGGTATCCGGCGCGTGCAGTTTTAACGCGAAACGATGATCGAGAACTCCTTTATTTGCCACGGTAAAAATAATCCACGAAATTGCAAACATCCTCTGCGAGGCGGATAAAGTCGTCGGCCCGGGTGACCAGGGCAATTAGCCTCAATTAGACGCGGCGAGAGAGGAAGCGGGAGATCCAGACGAACCATCTGGGTGTTCGGTGTTAATCGCTGCTTCTGATCGATCGATATACTCCGCACTTTTTTTCCCTTCCGGAATCTTTGCCTGTCGATCGCCGATGGACGCGCACAGACGATCGAGACAATTATCTGTTGTAATTAGAACCGGTCGACGATTATCGCGGTTTCGGCGAAGATTGGGTTGACGCCGACGACGGCACTGATGATTGAAGTTCTTTAGATGCCGCGGGTTTGCGATCGAATAAGTTATTTGGCAAACGGCAGAGCGTACGAATTTTCTTGCTCGCGAATAATTGGAATACTGTTAAATGGAGATACCGACGAGGGGAATAATGGTAGGAAAGTAGTTCGCCAGAAAGTGCCGGCAAGCATCGTCCACTTTGGATTCGACCGTAGCGGTGTTCGTTTAATTAGAGAACTAATTTAGAAGAATACGTGGCAGGGAATTCAGTAATGAACACCGAGCACGACTGTGGATACGTTGGCCGTGTATGGCAGACTTCTCAATGGGAGAAAGTTATCGGCCGGCTGTGGCTTGGCCTTCCGCGTTGCAAAGGTTCGGCGAATGGCAAATGTTATTCGTGTTCTTCAGGAGAGATTGCCACAAATTTCTATATTAATCCCAAATCTGGAATGTTAATTATATCAATTGTATCCATTTGAAAATGAACAGCGGAACGATTACTTGGCCGTTTGCCCTCGGAAGTATCGACGCCAATCGTCAACCGGATGACGCACGGATCTTCACCGTATTCGCATTCACTTAATATTTCTCCACCACTTTTTTCCCATTCAGACAATGATACGGCTAATTCGCTTGTGAATGCACGTACGCCGCAACGAATCCCCGTCGTTTCCTTTACGAGTCCTTCAGGGTATTCGCGCAAAGAGTCTCCGAGCGTCGATAAAAATGCAATAATCAAATGGAAATTATAAAGAGATTGACATAAAACATTTCTTCCATTTTTCACTGAATACTGTGATTCACGACATTCTTGTAGATTTCCATAGAGAAAAGTGAAAAATTGTACCGACCGTGCTTCTATCGGCGTTGAAACACCTTCCACGGTATTTCCATACGAATACGCCCGCAAGAAACACGTATCCTTTGAATTATTAAAGACGCTCCCGGACCGACGAGGCGGGGCTGTAGGGGAAGAAACATTTTTCAGCGCCGAGTTAACACGCCATTGTCTTTCACAACGATTTTCATTTCATGTCGGTTTCCCCGTGTCTCTAACAGCAGGGTAGAAATGGAAAAATTCATGCGACGTCATGACTCTTAACATTTTCGATAGGCGAGCATCTCGATCTCTCGTTCCCTTTTCCTTCGTCGTAGATCGCTCGACGCCCCCAGCTTTCAAAATCCTTCTTTCATTTCTCCCCGGTTGAAACGCTGTTAATTATAGCTCGGATCTAATGGGCAAGCTTAGGCTTAATTTAATGACGCGTTTGCAGGCGATAAGAAGGAGCAGATTCCTCGGCGAGAAAGCGCGGGGAGCGGTGACTGATCGCGAAAAGAAGATAAACGTATAATTTAGATCGAGGCGAGGTGTAATCAATTGGAAAGGGTTTAATCGTCGAGCCATCGTCCGCGTCGAATTTTTCTTTCTCAGTTTCTCGAAACCTGTTCCGAAATGAAACGATCGAGACGGATGTGTCGTAACAAGACAATCTTGTTTCCAATCTTCCGCGAAGTGCAGACAAGTCGAATAGCGATAACCGAGTTTGACCTCGACACTGGGAGAACAATGATGATTCGTCTTCGGGGACTCCGCGTAGGAGAGCATGCTGTCCGATCACGTGTGCCTGAAGAATGATGAAGATGATGACTGGCTTCCACGTTCCCTGAAGCTTGGTCCTGGGATTAGGTTCCCGTGATACGGCCACGAATCAGGCAGAAATCGAACCCGGGCTAACGGTATCGACGTTCGAGAAACAATGCGAACGTTATTCCTAGTGGTATCCCGGGGAATCGGTTTTGCTCGATGGGACAAAATTAAAGGGAAAATTCGAAGGAGGGTATCGATCGTGACGCATCGTGCATCGCTTTTAATTCGTGCCGATGATTTCCTCGTATCGATTTCCGTATAAACTCAGTTTCATCCTGTCGCGAAACAAGAGTAGGGAGAGCATGATTGTAAAAATCTGGCGAACGCAGTTTGGCGAGAATAGCAGAGAATCCGATCCGAACCGGTCGTTCGTCGTGTCTAGCGCTTGGCAACTCCCACGTTTGGCCAGGCGTGTTCGGATAATTGTAATCTATTGCCTCGCCAGTGTTTTCTCGAGGCAGCCTACGCGCATTGATAAACTATGCGAAAGCCAACACACACATGGTTCGCGGATGCAGCATCCATCCTCCTCCGTACCTCTCTTCTTTCGCATCGAGAATGCCCCTCTCTCTCTCTCTCTCTCTCTCTCTCTCTCTCTCTCGCCTGTCCTCGTCTTTCCCTTTCCTCCTTGACCCTCTGCCTTCGACGCTTTTAACGTTTAGATCGCTTAACGATCGTGAACGCGTGTGGGGAATATACGTGTGTGTTGTGGCTGCGATGAAACGTGAGCAGAGATTGCGCGTTTTGGCCAATTTAAAGTTCGAGTTAAGCGGACGTTTTATTTACGCGGATCGCGCGGAAATTCTGTTGAATCGACATCGAGTGCAACTTGGACGAGACTCGTTTCCTGAAATCGGAGTGTCCGCAAAGGCTTTCCGCGCTAACAGAGATCGTACTATCGAATGAGTGAATAAATTGTATGCATGATCGAATAAATAAATCAAAGCCGAGATATCGATTTTCTAATTTAAACGAGCAGCTCTTGTACCACCGCTTCCTACATAGCGCTCCGAGTCACGTTGAATATGTATCGGTTGATTACGAGGCGGACGAACGGCGACTTCAAACACGCCGCTCAACATTCGAACGATGCAGCTGGCGCTATTAATTATTACCAGTAAATTCGTGTCGCGAACGGAAAATTGTGGATCCCTCGAAACGTTTCCTGTAACCACCATCGGGGATCGAACATCTCGGAGCTCGTTCATTCCGTGCATCCCTCCGCTGCTTCGACATCGCCGCGGCGATTCACTTTTCCTCGAGGGAACATAGGAGGGAGGAACGGTTTGAAACGTGGAATATCGGCGAGGAGCAAAAGGAGAACGCGCGAGAGGCGATCCGACTTCTTCTGGAAAGCCGCGTTCGACGCCGACCAATTTGACGACGCCCATCGGGCGCATCGTTGGCATTACCGTGCGGTCGCGGGATCCTTTGAGGGATCCTACGTGATCCTCGAATCGAGGGAGACTCGCGCTTGTACCGATTCGAATCGAGACGTGGAAGGCTGGTTTCGTTTACACGAATCGCGAGGCCGATCGAATCGCTCGTTTGTAAAGATGATGACTTCATTCGACGTATTTAGCTCGATCCCGCGGCAGTCTCGTGACTACTTCGGGCTTCGAACGGTTCGCCGCTGGATCCACTCGTTTCGCTTAATGCTGGAAAAAACGATCGCGTCACGGAATCCAAGCGTTAACGAGAAACTCTTCCCCGAGCACCCCCGGTCAGCCTCGCTTCTTGTCTCGTTTGGGGAAATTCACGACGGCCTCTTATGGCGCGGCACGAAGATCGAAACGCAGGCAGGAATCGCCCCCGGCGGAATTTTTAACGAGGCGGTTCTCCGGTTTTAAACAGCAATGAAAGGAAACCGTGAATCTGGTTCCTGGTTCCTCGGGTAATTTACGGTTGCACGATTTCATGGAGGAGTCTGAAGATCGTTTTCCGCCTTTATCGTGCGATCATATACGCCACGTTCAATGTAATACACGGAGAGATATTTTACGTTGCACCTCGCGATATCTCATAATTGAATAAATCTCGATTACCAATTCTTAAAATCTTGCGTCCTCGCTTATTATTAGAAACTCCCCACCGACAAGTTCCATCGCGATTCCTGAACGTCGAACCGATTCCCACCGGGTCCAATCGGATCCAACGATAATTCGCATCCCCGACAGAATCGCCTGCAACGTTCAAACTGACCAAAGAACCAACGATGCCCGACGTGTTCTTCTCTCTTTCCGTCTCTCAATCAGCGCAATTCGAGCAACGGCCGTGTACCCTCGTAATGCAACCGGCACGGGCAATAAGACGACCGTTTCGAGCGTTTCAGAGCGTTGGCCTGGCGAACGCTTCGGGGTCGGAGGTCGAGCGGCGCGGAAGATAGACCGAAGAGGACAGTGATCACCTGCGCGAGGCCGGATGATTTTCGCGATTAACCGCCGCGGAGCCGGGCACTGGCTACCTGAGAGGTCTGACGCTGTCCACTTCGATCGTCCCCCGTGATGAAGCTAATAATGCCGGACGACGTAATGACGAGTCGCGTCGGCGGCTGGGTTTGTTCACCGAATCGAATGAAAAAGAGGGGCTCTCTCTATCATCAAGAAAATGAAGGGACTCGCGACAACGGACGGCTGTTTCCCCGTCGCTGCGCTGGCGTACCAACTTCATTAGGCGAAAGTCTAATTCATAAATTAATGCGCGATGAATAAACCCCATTTTCACGGAAATGAATGGATTCGTTGTGAATGTGCTTCTTGCTCTGTTTCTAATGTGCAGTCACAAATTGAAATGGAAGAAAGGTTCAAGATTGATGGCCCTTCGTAGATTCATTTTGATTCATGCTTCTATGAGCTGAAGTACCGCGCTTTTTATAAGTCATTGCATACTTGGAGCCATAATGAATTTTACTCTGCTGGCTTCTTCAACGATTCCTTAGACTTTAAAAAAAAAAAAGAAAGAAACTTGAGACGCTTTAGTTTCCCTTGCCCGTATAGAAGGCATAAACCAAACTTGAGCAATGTTTCGCTTGACAAAAACTAATGGATCATAAATTTCATTTACGAAGTCGTCACGCCAGTCCATCAATATGGTATCCGTTTACCAAAAATATCGAACCACGCACGAGCATCCACAAAGTACAATTACTCATACCGTTAACTACCATCGCGTCAAGAGACAAATTGAAAGGCTTGCTCTTTTTACCTGTATCATCGCATAAATCATTCCCACCCCTGGCGGCTGGCGATTCGCGGCTAAACAGAAATCATCGAGGAGAAGCCTGCAGCGGTACAACCGTGCGTTTCTTCAGCCGCGTAATCCTCGGCACGTCGGACCGACGACGATCATAGAAAACGCGTACCGCGGCGAGCTGCATGCGAAAATCACTGCGATACCCACGCCTTTCCTTCCGATAAAAAGCACGCCCCGCGAGCCGCCGTGTATCTGGCGAAGCTAACTGTAAATCCCTGCGAACCTCTCCCCAAAGACTCCCCGACGGGAATATCCTTTCGTCTGGATCGAAGCATCCGCGAGACGGGATGCTTGAACTTTGCGCAGAGGACCCGGACGCGTTAATATGAGCATCGCTCGTCGTGATAACGGTCGACTAAGTAGCTAGCCGCGCGCGTAGAGAGGAGCGACGAAAATCCGACGACCTCACGGTCCGTTCGAACCGCGCCTTCCGCGGCGGGGGGAAAAAAGAAAAAGAATGCGCGGAATTAGAAAAGTCTCCGATTGGAAAGGGTCTTCTCGGCTTCCGCGGCCAGAGAAACCCCACCCTGGCGCGTCCGAGAGGATAACTGTAAATCCTAGATAGCCGAGGGCGGGGCGCGAGGATGATTCGCCGGAAGGAGGAGAAAAATTCCGGAAGCTCCGACCGGCTCGTAAAGGCGATTGCGTTTCTGCCATCGCCGCTGGAATTCTCCGTTGAATTCCTCCTATTCATTGCCTGCGACGCATCTGAATTTTCTAACCGTTCCACCTTGCCACTAAGGATGCTGTAAGGAAATCGCTTCTCTCCCCGTTGCCGTGCTTCTCTGTGATCGGCCGCCGATTCCGGACGGTCGCGAGAACGATTATGGACGCTCGAGCTCCTGGCGAGAGGCGTAAAATGACCTACGACTCATCGACAGCATGCAAAATTTCGGCCGAAAAATTTGCCGTTACCTGAAATCCGCCAACAAGATATAAATTACGGCTTCCTCGATCACGTACCAATTACGAGCGTTATTCGTGAAACCTCTCGCGAACTCTGACCCCCCGAGATGACCACGACCTGCTGTATAATCCTTTAGCTCGCACCGCTCAAATTACCTCTCGCCGATCGGTTGCGATCCATTGAGGGAAGGAACGAACCTTGAAACTGGTCCACGAACGTCGGTTATGCTTAATCGTTGAGCAAAGAGCACGTGGAATATGGGAAAAAGGGACGAGTCCCTTGTGCGCGTCCTGCTTATCGGAATAAATAATTGCCGGTATAATCGCGAACGAAGAAACTCGATTATTATTGATACTACTAAACCGCACAATGCAATTTACGTTGCGCGTTACCTTTGAACCCATCTACGCTTCGACGACTCCTGAACGAACCTTCCATCCATCCACGAACCCCGCCAAACAAAAAGCCTCGCAATATTCGAAGCGAAGAAAGCGCATAAAACGCGATCAAGGGAATGCCATAAACTATATCGTTTTCCCTGGAAGCATTAGCCCGATACCGCGGCGCATATAACCGGGCTGTATTCATTAATCAAGCGATAATGTCCGACGTTCAAATCGATCCAATCAAGATCACCGCGTTCAAGGAGCCGGATGATTGTTTGCACCGCGCGCAATCAACCGGATTATGCAAATTCAGCCGAGTTCCTTTTTTTTTTTTCATCGCCACGCTTGAAACTAATTATCGCGGCACGCCGCGATCGAGCGAGGCGCAGCTTCTTGCACGGCTTTACGATTATTGCCGTTCCTTAATTTCAGCTCGTAACGGCCCCGCGAATCGCGCACACTTTCGTCTCGAGCTTCTGACGGAACTGCCGCGGATTGCATTTTCTAATGTTGCGACGAACAACATCGCGCGATTCGTCGAGGATGCGTTTTTACCCGTTGCAATTTTTCTGTTAAGGGTCGCGCTGTCCAACTGATTTGTCGCTTGCAACGTTATCTGATTATCGAGCGATCCTGATTATCAGAATGATCGTGCTCATCCTTGAACGGATAGTTCACGGAACTCGGAAGCGACGCGATGCATTTTATATTACGTTCTCGGGCGGTACTGGAATATTATATGGAAATGAGCTTTCGTACAGTTTTTGTTTCCTGTCGTTTGATTCTTGCCTCTAGTTTAACGAGCTTTTAATACTTTACCGTTAAACGTTTAACCCTGCGTTCTGCTTCAGCAGTTTAAGTATTCTCACAGGCGATTAATAATCTGTGTATCTTAATTTATGTATTAATTTATGCATTTCACATTTTATTATACGACCTCGTAATTTCCAAAGTGCACCGAATCGAATGGAATTATTTCTAAAACTCTCTGAGCTTTTGCAATGATATTTCGCCTACATTTGTCACGTTGAAATTCATAGCGCGTCGGAGTTTCATATTGTCAATACACCGGGTGTCGCCGTCCATTATCCATTATCGTCACTTTTCCAACTTCTGCCAGCGCTGTTCGCCGTCCATTACAGACGTAGCGTGCTTCGATTAACAAGTTTCCACCGAGACGTTGTCCGCCTTTCGCCTTGCATCCCGTTCCTCTTCGTGCGCAGGTGAACAGGAAACCTGACGCTAAGAGCCACGTGGGCAATCGACAGATTTACGACGCGTTTCCGGGAGATAAGATAGGTTTTCGCAAAAATCGTTCTCCCTCGGAGTCACGCAACGTTGATGATCAAGAAGGGCTAACGAGATGCCTAAAGCTTTGCCAACTTTTTCTACCTCCGACGATTGTAATCTATTTAGCTGTATGATTTTCATTTAATCACGAAAGCGGTCGACGAATCAAGAGATATCAACCTTGCTAAACGCTATAATAAATACGCACCGAATTCAGCTTTAATTGCATCTCGCGATTTCGAATCCGTAATGCATATCTTGAGACGTACGAATTCCAGCGGAGTCGAATAAAATTTGCATACTGCGAGAGATGCTTGCCGAACAGGATCGAATACGACCGCTCCGTTAATTTGAGATGAATAATATTTTCGCGAGCCGCTGATTACCAAGCTGGCCTCGCGCATTGAAATCTCGAAACTATCCGTTGCTTGACCTCTCAGTATCGCGACTTTCTGGAGCGACGGCGGAGACGCGCATACGAGAAAAGCAACATTCAATCTC
Organism: Holcopasites calliopsidis; assembly: GCA_023838395.1. Taxonomy (NCBI): domain Eukaryota; kingdom Metazoa; phylum Arthropoda; class Insecta; order Hymenoptera; family Apidae; genus Holcopasites; species Holcopasites calliopsidis. Next base: position 5,397,016 of record JALHAQ010000008.1, read on the forward strand.
AACCCGAAATTTTGCAACCTACTGCTCCTTGCACGGGTGATCGGTTGCCCGTTCGATTTATGCGTCCTCGTAAACGAATTACCGACGGGGAACACCTACTTTCCAATTTCACCACAAGAAATAAACCCGAGTGAAAATTGAAAAAAGAAACGGTGGTTCCAATTAATGAGACGTGAGACGGCAGAGTGTGTGTCGTGCGACACGCAAAGTGGACCTTCTTCGGCCACGAGGATTCAGTGGATACCGTCGGCTAACGATGAAACATCGATCGGCAACGACGACGAAGATCGGAAGCGATCCGACCAGGATACTGCGTGCGTGCGTAATATTCATTAGAATCCGCAGCCTCTCGCCGGGGAGCTGATGAACCGGCTACCACACGACCGACCAGCAGAAACGAGAGGACTTGACTTTTTCCGAAGCGGCAAAACGGGAGGATCTAAAGACGGCGAGGCCGATCGGCGGCCAGTGGTCGCACGTTTCCGTGAAACCAGGCACAATTTAAGAGGAAACGGATAGGAATTTGACCGATGAAACTTATTCGACGATGCTCTACGCGATTCGTTCATCGTTCCTGCCGCGAGTGAACTCCGCAAGGTTTATCTGTTTCGGTGAAACGTACTCGCGTGGGGCATGAAGCGCGTAATACCTGGTGAACTCGAAAAGAACACAAGCGTTCGAGGAAAGAAACCTCGGCGGTCGGAGCAGCATTCTCCAGTGATTACCCGGCGGCTCGTAAACAAGCGCAATTGATTACGCGCATAAAACAATAATAATCGCTAGCGGGTCGCGCGTTTCCTTTGCAACGCTTTTAATTGCAGCCGCATAATACACCGTCGAACTTGGCCCGCGCGTGTATACGTTCGCCGCTTAAATATCCGCGAACGTTAATCACGCGCGCTACTCCCACACACAACTGAATGGCCTGTGGCTGAGAAAAAAGAAAGCACCGGGTGTAGTACAAGACGGTTGCATAAGAACTATCCGTATTTCTCATGGATATAAGGCATACATTCGGTCGCCGGTGGTGCTTTCGCCTGGCTCCACACTCCCGGACACGCGGAGAGCTACCTCGCGAGCCGTTCCTACGGTTACACATATGCAACAGATCTCCGCGCGTCGACCGTGCCACACCCAGGTCACAACACCGTCTCCGCGGCGTTTTTCACCGTCTCAGACCGCTGCTGATACGCTATCTCTCCTCTCGCCGTTCGCGGTCTCGAATCTTGCCGGCAACGGAGAACCGGAGGAAGGTTCCTCGATTTCTGGTTCTAACCCCAACTCGGAAACCGATCTTTTTTCGCCTACAAGATGTACAGAGAGTATTTCTCCCCGTTTAACCACGATTCCAACGATTCAGGCGAGGAACGATCACCGCCAGAAGGAATCGGCGAAACGCGTCCCAGTCCCATAGCCTCAGTTTCACGGCTGATTTATCGCCCCGACTCTTATTGGTAATTGTTCGGGGCGTGGCGATCCGCGTGTTACCAGCATCTCGTCGATCTCCCACGCGTGAACGCCATCGATTTATCAAGAGAGATACATGTATACATATATCCGCGATGGATTCGACGCGACGTCGCCCGAGATCCAGGGCTTAATTTCAATGAAACGGCAGTCACGTTCCAGCGGCTGCGTTCGAGTCACCGTAGCCGCGAAATATAAAAGCGTCTCGGAGAGGACGGACGCGAGACGCTTACCAAATCGAAGGAGCGCGCGCGAAACGCGCGGAGGAAAGAGTGCCGGTAGACAGTGGGAAAGTTCGAGAGCGAACTGCGTGAACCGACTCACGGCTCACGAGGAATTTCAGCGAATTCCGGAACGAACCCACCGTGGGAGGTTGTGAATGAGCGACCTTTCAGATTGTCACTCTGCGCTTGAACGGAGATTTGTGGTCGTCGCGGAAGCGCCCGTAATGGGAATAAATTTTCCGGTGACTGCGATTTATGGGCTTTTCGACTCCGGGATTTTAATTGCTCCGTAGAATGATTGGGCGAAAAATGGGGAACGTTATTACAGATGGAGGAGGAAACGCGTTAAACTTGCCGAGCAAAATTAGAGAAAATGAAATCAATCGACTTTGGGATATTATTTTTTGCTACGTGATTGTATTTGGAGAGAATTTTTCAGATAACATTGGAAACTGTTCGACGTTCAATGTAACGCGAGCAGAGTTCAAGTACGAAGCTGCTAGTTAGAACCGCTAAGAGAGCTCGAAGCGTATGTTCTTCGACGTTCGCTGTTTAAACTGCTCTATCCATGAAGACTAATCTAACATACCATATTGCACAACGATCCGCAAGCATGGGCGTGAGAATGTCAATGAATTTTTCCATGGCTATCTAAATTTTGAACCACGGTCTAATAGTGGCGGAACATGCGTAAACGTATGCGACAACAAGTACAGTATACTTCGCGAAATCACATATCAATATCGTTCAGTAATGATCTACAAAATAAACGAGGTTTCATGCAAAAATAAAGATTGGTTTCACTTGTTCCAAATTAATTTCCAATTAGACCTTCGATCTGATGCGTAAAAAGTGTCTTAAGACTTGGATCTCTCAAGGGAAGGGTAGAATTCTCAGCGTTACATTATCAGAAGCAGCGAGCTTCAAACGATACGATTCTCGGTCAGCATTATCTATTTCGCTCGCATCGGCCACTTTCTCGCGAATCCGTCGGATCGTAAATAGTTCTTTTGCAAGCGACTCCCGCGAAGGATAAACTTTACCACGGCTCTACCGTTTCGTCTCGCGCGCATTTCACACATTCGAGCAAAGGGAAAAGAGGCGATCGCGTGTTTCGTCTCTGTTCCACATCCATTCCGCAGCCTGAATCTCATAGAAACGATATCAAAGCGCTTGTAACGAGCGTTAATACCGCGTGGCGTGCCTGCTCTTAACGACGCTCGGCGGAGAGGGGATTTCGCAGGATCAACGTTATCTCCGGCTGTTAGGATACTCCTTATCCGCTCATAACGAAGAAGGATGGGCGTGTGCTTTTCTCGTCAGGATTTACCGTGGCCGCGCGTGCGTTGCGAAATTTATACGCGGTCGTTCTTTGGTTCGTTCCGCGATGCATCGTTGTTCGAGCTGTAACGGTGTTCACTTTGAAACCATTTCATCCTTTCTTTTTTTCATTTTGATTTCCGCCAAGCGCGATTACGCGATATTAGTTAAAACTGCTGTATGTTCGAATGGAGGCGAACTAAATCCGGAAACTAACTAAATATCGGTGCAATACCATTTCTATCCTCACGACTCTGTCCTCCTACACGCGAACCACTCTCTATGCAACGCTCTCTGCACTTTCACGCGAATCCCCGTTACAACCTTGCCCGATCCGGCCCGAGGAACAAAGAACACCTACCACCCGTTTAATATTCCGGAACGAAAACCGCCTCGGCAAACGATTCCAACGATTTCCACCGCTTCCTACCAGTGAGCCAGATACAATTAAACATTCCTGAATATTTTCTCGCCCATATTTAATACAAGAAATGTTCTTGAATAGAGACACGACGAACATTCGCGTAAGCGAATATCCGCAGCTGTAAGAGTAAATTAACGCGAACGATGATTCCTGTCGAACAAGAAAGATATTTATAACCCAGAGCCCATTAGAATCTTCGAAACGAGACGAGGTAGCGTTCTCTATGCTCTCTCTCTCTCTCTCTCTCTCCCTCCAGCATCTCGGCAGCTGTTTCGCGAGCAAGTGGAGCAAGCGCGGATGCAAATCCGTCGGTGCCGCGATAAGAAACCGAGCCGTTCCTCCGTCCTCTCTCCGTTCTGGTGAACGAGAGAAGCTGGGTGTGGTCGAGGGTATCGCGCGCGCGCGGATGCAAGAGAGTGCATCGCGAGCACGCTTCGCAACCTCTGCACGAGCCTCGGAGGTGTGCTGCGCCACGCTTAGAGACCTCTTGCTCCCTCGTCTAAGGCTAACGGTTTCACCGGTGTACACATCTCTTCACCGTGGCCGCGCAGCCACCGATGGACAGGCGAGCCCGGCCATCTGGAATCTCGATTGACCGCGTGTGGCCGCGCCGCTGTCCCCGAGCGGATCGAACCCCGATGCGTCGCTGATTGTTCCCGGCTTAATGGCATCGACGGGAGCGCGGACTTTTGTTCACTGGCAAGGAGAAACTTGAGAAACAGTCGAGACGCTTCGGGGAAACGCGCGATTTTACGTACACGGGTCGATCAGACATGGAAAAGCGGAATACGATGATCGATTCATCATCGGTGAGCTAAAAGGTGGAAAGCTTCGGGCTCTTTGTTATTCGTTCTGCGGTGGTTCACTTTGGCGAAAAATTCTGAAGACACACCTAACAGGTTAATAGGGATAATAGGTTGAGACTCTTAGGCAACGGTATAACACTGTCGCCGCGCGATAGGCTGAATTAACCAGTCCGCACCGCAGCTATTAATTTATTACACGCTCTCCTCGAACCGAGCCAGCCCCCCCCCCCCCCTCGTAATCCCATCGCCAGGAGATAGAAGATAATGCCAGCCGCGGTTTTATAAATAGTCGCTGATATTATTTGAAGTCGTTCGCGGGATAACCACGACGAACCACGTGCAACGCGCAACAGCGACGACAGAAAATAGTAGCAATTACGCCGTACATGGCGCGATCGTATTTTCTCTCGTAAATCCCGGTCCTCCGGTGCCGACTAATGGCATAGTTCAACATCCAGACGGAACAGCTGCAACTCGTATCGACTCGAACGTTTTTCCGTTTCTTTTTTTTTTTCGACCAAGGAAAATGCACTCTGTGTTCCGCTGCTTCAAAACTGACAGGTTCTATCGTTAAATAAATCTGGAAATATCCAGAAGAAGCACCCTGGGACTTTACTTAGACTGGAAGTGTAGTAAATTGAGTATAGATAATGGTGAGACGCTTCTTGTCTTGTCAAAACGAAGGAAGCAAGAAAGGAAATTGAAAATTAGCTGCGCCGCGTACTTTCGAGACGCACCGCGAAGAGTTACGGTTTTTTTTTCTTTTAGTTGAGAAAAAAAAAAGAATCTCGATACGGCCAGGGGGGTTTGCACGAGTGATTCATAACCGAGGACGCAAGATAGTTCAAGAAGACCCCACATTAAACCAGACCTGTCGGCAGCGTCGGCAACAAATCACCGGCCGGCCGAATCCTTTTGATTCTTTTAACGCGCCGGACACGTCCGATGAGCCAAAATGACTATCTGCTCCATCGTTCGACCGTGCCCTGACAGCGCCTCTCAACCCGGTAACGAGCTACGGTGCGGCTCTGCTATACACCAATCTGACCTGGACTGTCTCGTCCACTCGTATGATACAAGATACACTCTTGTTTTTAATCTCGCCGCATTAACGCTGCTCTTAATGGTGCGAACCGACGCTTTATGACGCCCGATACTTTATAAACTCTTATCATTACCGATCAGCCACGTCGAGGGGATCCAAGAGTAGTTGCAGCTGAGAAACGCTGAATGGTACCGGGAGGCCCGCGGATCGGCGAGGGCTTCGAAACACGGGCAAAAAGGGTCGCGAGCGAAGAAAGGTGGACAGAGCAACGGGGGAAAAAAGCCAGCAGCGGAATAAAAAGAACGCACGGAGAAGAGGCGGGAACGATGACGAATGGGAAAATAGAGAAGCGGAGGGGCGGTCTAATCCAATTAGATCGGAATCCAAAGTTTAATCAACACAGCGCACAGCACGTAGACGACGACACTGTTCGAAATGTTCTTCGAGCGGGTCCGGTCGAACCATAATTGGCCGCTCTTGCGCGATCTTATCGAGAAAATCAAACACGAATCATCCCTTTCACGATGACGCCGCCGCGCGATCTGTACCGTTATCCTGCTTCGTTTCTCGATCGCCGAACGGATCGTCGATCGGATCGATCTCGAGATAACGGCTTTCGAATCGTCCTAAACTATCGTAGCTCGATGCGGCTCGCGTAACGCGGGTGCCGAGTCCTGGATTTCGGCTTCATCTCTCAATGGGATCGTAGGTCGGACTCATCGACGATATCGTTCCGCGAAACGTTGATCGGACCGAGGACGAACAAGAAACGACTCTAATATCATTTCGTAGAAAACAAATAATCCTTTTAATTCGGTAAAAATCAGCGAAACATCAGCTGAGTAAAAGAGCACCGCGTCTCCGGGTTGATATTCGATATATCAAGTTTACTCAAATTAGGCTGCGAATACCATCAACGGTTTGAATTAATTAGTCGCGATCGAGCGTCGCGCGCTCGCTGCGATACGGGACGTGCGTCGCTATACATATAGGTGTTTGCAATTTAAAGTAGCCACGGGTTGTCCGTGAACACACACAGGAGGCTAGAGGTCTGGCCGTGTATAATTGGCCCAGGCGTCGACTCGGTCCAGCAGTCGATTATGAAGTCGGATCGGGGGCAAAAGGTGGTTAAAGTTGATTTACTCGCTCCACGGTTGCGTTCTGGCACGCTCCTTTGCATCGTAATCAAGCCGACGAGACGAGTACGAGCGCTACGCGTTAAGCTTCGTTTCATCGACGGCATTTAAACCACCGCGCGCCGGGAGCGCGAATTGTAAAAGCGAGCTGCTTCGATTGAAATTCAGGATCTCTCTCTTCTCCACTGACCCGTTCGCGGGTTTAACGATGGTCGAATAGCAGACTGCGGAATTCTGACACATCCGACCGACGCTATTTTCCAAACACATAGAAGGCACAAAGGTGAACAGAGAGTCGATCCTCGGGCCTAAGCGTTCGTTTCATCGTAAACTTGACGGAACGAGAATGACGCGTACACATCGCGGCAATGATTGCTGCACTGGGCGTGCATCTTCGGGTCAACACGATGTTAATGACTTATGTAAGTTACGTTACGCGGGGGAAGAACGGGTTTGACGCCATAGGCTTCGAGGTGGATGCAACACGCGAGCGGAAAATTCTTCGGTTCTGGCGGAACCGCCGAGAGATCCACGACTTTATGTACCTTGGCTTCGTAACGACGAAAGGTGGAACATACTATTATCCGATCAACAGCGAGATTAATTACGGATAACTTCGAAAATGAGCGCGGACGAGATTATTCATCTCCAGCAAGCTTTAGGAACATCGTAGATAGTCTGACCTTCTGTGTAGAATGTGCTTGTCCGGTGTACAATATTCCGATTGTGAAAATGCGACTTACCTGTAACAGAAAGAAAGGATCGGGTTAAACAAATTTGTACAGAGCGAATCGAGTACTTTTAACTTGGAATCGCAATGGAATGGCGTGGCAGTACGTTGCGCGCAGGAAGCTGTGTAAAGCGAAATATCTATGAAGAATTAAGAATCGTAACGAAGAAACTTTAACATTTGTCTGTAACATTGCTCTTCGAATCGGTCTCCGGCAGTAGTCACGAGCTCCATGGGAGCACTGAACGCGGGCGTAAAGGCTGTCCATCGAGAAGCCTGTTGCCTGTCGCGAGTTTGAAGAAAACAGTAAAGGGTCGGGTAAATCGAGGAGAGCAGAGGCCACGACGGTGTACTGCTAATCGTCGATTAGAAACGGCGGCCGTCCAGTGGCGGAAAGAATGCCGTCTTCGAGGGGAAACAAGCCAGATGGACAGAACGATAAAGATGTTTATTGGCGTGGCCTGTTCGCGACCGATCGATGCAACACGCGTGCCACATAAATTCGTGTGACTCGCCGCGCAGCAAATGAGCGGAATCCGCTCGTTTCGCTCTGCAGCTCTTGATTGGCTCCTCTCGAAACGGGAGCTTGGCCGTTGATTTAGCGTGGAACACGCGGCGAGCGACTCGAACGAACGGTGTTAGCAGAAGGGGAAATCGGATAAAATTATTGCTTGGCATGTTTCACTTATATTTCGAGCGCAACCAGTTGATTCCGTTTACTCCTTGTAATCCTAAAGAGCCTCACTTCCCAGCCGCTGCTTCGACGCTTTCTCACGCGGCGCTTCTGAAAATCCGCGCAAGAAGGGAATTACCCAGGCGACAAGGAAGACAACTCGAAATTGCCTACAGAGGAGATCTTTTTGCGTAATGCGGCTCGTTAGAAGGACCGGTGGACTGATTGAGTGCATCAGTACCGCCCGTACTGATGAGAGCGCGATTGAAAACAGTGGATGATCCGCCGTCTCTAATGAGCCACGGTTCCGCGATCCCGGTCAACGAGATCATCGTCCGATTTCACCAGTCGGCTCGAACCGCACGATCCCGTTTACTCCATCGATCCATCCGACCTCCGCTCTCCGCGGAAACGCATTCTCGATCGTGACATCGCCGCCCGGATTCTATTCGTTCGTGGATTATTTTCGGGGGACAAGAGTACACTAGTTCCTGGACGGAGAACTGGAGAGGTAACGCTTTGGACAGGTGGACGCTGGATCGTAATGAAGGTTCAACGTCCATCGAGATAGACACGTCGGCGGAACCGATCGATTACGTCGTGAACAATGACGCGATGCGTCGACGCGAGATGCGGCGAATTGAGATATCTCTGCACGTGTGCGACCTTACTTTAGGCCTTTGCGATCTTCGCGGAAATTCCTGAGAGCCCGAGGAAAAGGGACAGCTGCAGAATCTCTACGCTCGGAAGTCAACAACAACGATCTACGACGGTATGTAGGGTAGCAATGCCATTTTATCCGCGTGCAAGCAGCGGGAATAGCGGTACCAGCGATCCAGTCCAGCCAGCAACAGCGCCCAGTCCTCGTAGAAGAGGCCGAAGGTCGCATTGGACATGAACACGCCCGAGTACGACCCACCTTGGTCCTACTCCTCTCCCGTGCAACACGTACCTCTTTCATCCTTTCTTATCTCTTTCGGTCCAGCCTCCTCCGATCCTTCCCTCTACCCGATACTTCCCTTTTTTCCCCCCCTGTCGTCGTCCACGCGGCCGCACAGTTCTCGATTACTAGATTCCATCGTTTTCTTATCCCCGTCGTACATGGATAGAGCCGCCGGTAATTAAGTTAACTGTCCAACTCTGAAATCGGACTCGGAACGGTTCCGTTGGCGGACACGTGAGCCGCGCTTGGACGCGGATATACCGCAACGCCCGGGATCGTGAACGGGGTGTGTGCTTACGTGGCTGATTGCGGCGTCCACGATAATTAGGTAGCGGACCATGAAAACACGGATCATCGCATCGATCGGATCGCGCGGTCGCTGAGGAACGCGAGAACGCGCTGGACAGCTTCGCGTGTGCGCTCGGCCGACTTGGCGGCCGGAGTCCGATGCACCTTGATTGCTTTTGCGATTTTTCCTCAAGCCTAGGTTGCGGGTGTAGCGGTGCGATGCGTGTGTGTGGAGTATCAATAATTTATTGCTGCAAACTGTGATAACTGTTTATGTATTCACTCATTTCGTCTGTATTTAATAAACTCGTTTGTGAAATTGAACAAATCAACTTATACTGCATCGACACCTACATGCTCCGAATCGAAGCCAGCAATACATTTCTCAACCGCAACTGGACCAGCCTCCGCTAAAAAGGTAAAGTACGAACGCGAACTTTCGTTCGTTCATCACGGAAGCAGGGAGGAGAGAGATAGAGAGAGCAAAGGGAGGCGTGAAAGTTGCACGATTGTCTTGCACGTGGTAAAAAGATCCCGTTACGTTCCATCACACGATAATAGGTGGATAAAAGGAATTCGGTGGACTTATCGAATGGAACGGACCTCGAGGAGATAGAGGAAGTACGCGCAGAGGAAGCTGAAGTATCTTACCCCTCTTTTTTTTTTTTATGGTGTCCGAACGGACGTAGCGCTTTCCATTACAGTTATCGAAGCGTTTTACTGCCGTGGTATGCAGGGGATAGGTGTCGGGAGATCGTTGTGTTTCTCCGACTCGCGTTTTACGAGCCTGGCTCCACCCGCGTGGGTGTTTGGCGCGTTGACAATGGCACCCGAGAGCACGAGTTGTAATTCCGAGAATTGTCCTCCTTTGAATTATCCTCGGGGAGAAACGATGGTAATGCTCAAACATCGCGGACTCGCGTCCCTTCATTTCGATTTGCCGCTACGATCGTTATAACCGAGAATCCGCTCTCCGATTAAATCACAACGCCTGTATAGTCGAATCATTGTTCGCGGCGTGTGATGCAAAAATAGTCTGTATGTTTTATATTTTCAGGCGAGATCGAACGATCGATCGTGTCGGATTGAAATAAATTGTTGGTTGCGAGCAAAGTGAAATGGCGATCGGCCCGACGCTGGCCCGAAGGGGGGCAAAGCTGGAGGATCCGTAGATCGCTTGATCAGTGATCAAAGGTCGTTTAAGAAGGAGCAGAAGGCTGGAGAGCTATCATCGACGCTTGGACAAGGGAACACGATGTCTTCTAATACGCCTCAAATTCCGCAAGTTCAAAACGCTTATAGCTCTGCAACACTGTTAAGGTAATAGGTCTTTCCTCTACGGCGGAACGTGCTCTGTTGGACTGCTCTTCCATTCCCGAGGCCTTTCACACCGTAATATCTATACGAGGAACAATCTTTTCAACTACCACCAACGATCGTGTATCGCTCCGCGCACGCACGATCACCTTCAGAAGCGAAGAAAAGCGAACGGAACGTTCGGGGAAGTTTGTCCAAAGTGAAAGGAAAGACAAAACTGCACCTGCAGTATTCGAAACTTAATGAATGATGTCTAAGGTCGATTTTTCGCCACGATTCAGAGGTTCAACGAAGTTCAGAGGAAGGAAGAGTCACGTAAAAGGGAGAAGTGACCTGACCCGACCCCCGGAAAGGCGGTGCACCTTCGCCAAAACCAATCAAGCACGGTTCGGAATGCCGTTTTGCTCTCCGGGGTCTTCGACTTCCATTTGCGGGATGAACCCCCGGAGGAGAGAGCCTCTTTCGCGTTTCTCTTCCTTCGATATGTGTTTCGCTGTGCAATACGCTCGCCGTTCGTACGCCTGATACTCCTCGACTCCGGTTACCCAAGCACGCCTCTGTTCACACTCTATTTTCTGTCCGAGTGGGGGCAATTTAGCCTTAATTGAGATTCTACCGAACCGCGTCCTTGATGGGTTCATCTAGATCCCCCGGCGGCGTATCATCGCGCTGCATCACGGATGAATGATATTTTCTCTTTCAGATCGCGTGCACTGGTGAGACTTTTTTTTTCCTCTAGACTCTTGTTGGAAAGAAACTTGCTTTTCATTCGATGCCAGGCTCGATCTTTTGGTACTGGAAGTTTATGGCGCTGCTTTAGGAAGAATTCAAATGCTTGAACTTACGAATCTGCGAAATGACCCAGGCATTAAACGAAAATTCAACAGTCCTTGAATAACAAGGAGCATGCTGTAATAGAAACTCTGGGCTTGATTATTCAAAGTGGGAGACGCGAGGTAATCGACTTCTTTCGCAAGATTCGCACAGTGGGAGGTCCTGATAAGTACTCTCGGCATAAATCAATGAAATCAACCGATTTGAATTTGCCAAATATTTCGGTTCTATACTCCTGATGTAAAAAGTAAAATCGCAAACTAATAAAGAAGGGGGTCTCGAGATCGTTCCAGAAAAGTAAAGGTACATTTAAGAAAAAAGAAACTCCCAACAATTCCCTTTCACATTCTTTACGCTTCAAACGCGATTAAGGATCGAATAAATTCATTAACGCTTCCTGCGTGATAAGCAATTTCCTATTGCGAACCAGGAAGGTAGCCGAAGAATTTCGATCTGAAACGCATCAGGGTAAAAGACGAAGAAAAGCGAGATGAAACGAAACAATTTCACGAGGACAAGTTCCAGCCTCGTTGGCTCGCTTTTTCGAGAAACATTCGGTTTCGGGGGGGAGGGATCGCGAACGAACGGGACGTGGGGGCAATTAAATAATTGGCTCATTAAAGAGGCGGCTCGTTTCACGATCGTTCCGATGCGCTTTCGAGAGAAATGTCGTCGCGAGGAAACGATTCCGGCAAACGAGCAGATAAAGCGAACGACCGACGAGAGCCGTATCTCGCGGAGTCAATTAGTCAGAGAACGATAAATCGATCGGTGTGCCCGATATGTATGCCGAATTCACGGCTGGTACCTTTCAGTAAAAAAAAAAAACAAAAACGAGGAAGCTGTGACGAGCTAATCGTCAGGTTTCGTGTAATTCCGTTTGAAATTGCGCGCACGAGCATTTACTTCAATTGTACTTCATGTTTCTCCAGTATCCACCAGACTAAGGCAGACATAGGAATCAGCTAGCAGGAAAGGGTTAATCGCGACGCTTCTTGGGTCAACGATAATTCCCCCGGGATAGCAGTCGTATCAATGATCGATCGTTTGCATCTCGACTCGCTACCGGCAATCCTCCGCATTTCCAGGAACGAGCGTGCGCGTGACGAGCGATCGGTTACATTACCGATCGCTGGATGATGATCGTTAATTAATCGATTCCCCGAATAATGGAAGTCACGGTACATTGGCAGCTGACGAACGACCACGCCTCGTCCGCGATCAAGGGAGGACAACTCCGGCCTCTTTCGAGCATTGCGCCGCGATCCGGTGATAATGATCGGTTGATTAAGCCGGCCTGACCCCCGCGTTGCCCTATGGACGTCCACTGGAACGCCATACGTGCTCGATGAAACGGTGAACTCTCCTGGCATTGAGCGGTTTATTATGAATCACGCGGCCCTCTCGACTAACCATTTGCCGGAGCGAAAGTATGTAGCTATAAAATCGTTTCCAATCGCTTTAAACGACCCGATCACGAGATTCCTCTGGAACGCGTTGGGTTGAGTGTTTTTCCGGACTTTCGAAAGTATCGTAAGTTCTAGGCTGCGACAGTAAGCTCGGTCGAGTCTTTCATTCGTTACGAACCGGCATCACTTCCAAATAAATCCACGCAACGGAAGCGGCGTTACCCCTTCGTTCCATGGGTCAATATGGGTAGACACTATGTTTCCCTATTTACGGTGGTCGAGGGGCGGTCCACGCCATAAAGCATTCACTTTATGAAAGCACGCGAAGCACCGTACGCACCGTCCACGCAACACCGTTCGCCTACGCCGCGCAGGGTTCGGCGAGGGCCGAAAAGCAGCGGGTTTCTTCGTCGGCGGCGCACCGCCGACCCCCGGAGGGCATGATTTATGAAGAGGCCCGCTAATTACCATGAGGCCGACCCGGATACACAAGCAGATATCACAGATATTGATTCAATTATCGAGATTAATGGCCGCAGGATTGTGACGACGACGGTGTGGAGCCGGTGATTTATCACGAGGGCAGCGCAAAGAGGAACCCCACCGCCGACGCCGACGTCGTCCGCGTCGTCGCCCGAGGAATCACCATTACCGTCGTATCATCGCGTCAGCTATACACACAGGTCATTAGCGACACATTGTTTTCTTTCATAGAACATTTCATCCGCCATACTGTGTCACTCCTCGCGCGACATTCCAATCACGAGGAAAAAAAGAGTCAACTGTCCGGCATTCTTTCATCAAAGTAAAAGCCCCGGCATTTGAAAGGGGAACGCTAAACTCGTTCGCTCTTTCCGCATGCGAAGAGTTGAACGAACGAGTTCAAGCGTATCTTCAGAAGCTCGGCTCACCGGGTATCGAATAATTGCTCTTCGATTCCTTGCAGCGAGGGAATAACACGCGCGAGAGAGGAGAACGCGGTGGCGCGAGAAGGCCCAGAAAGGGGAGTCCGAGATAACGAGAAAATGAGGGTAAGGCGAGGGAAACGTAAAAGGTAATTAGTCGGGCTGGTAATGAGGATCCGGTTTTTTCCCGGTGGCTCGGATCGTAGCGCTCTTCTTCTCATTAGCGCTAACGTGCCCGCGGTTCGACTTCGTTAGCCTGGACTTTTCGGACGTTGCGACTCCTTTTTCCCTCGTGCGCGAGTTATTATCGTCCCGAATCGCGAGTACCGTTCGCGTCGTGAGAATAACGCGTTTCATCGATATTCGTATTCGTGGTCAATCGACGTCGTTCGAGACCTCATGCTCTTTTTTTTTTGCGAGATGCTTCTCGTTTCCTGCATAAACTGCATACACCTGGATACTTGAGTTTAGTATCTACGGACAGGACGTGCGAATATTATAATTTTCTGCAATTTAGGGATTTTTGTCAGTTGGCCATTTCCTCCTGCCTCCGCTTTCTCCCTCTCTCTCTCTCTTCCTTCCTTTTCTTTTGTAAGGTCTCGGAAACCCAAAGCACCCATTCGGTCGCACTATAAAAGAGAGTGTCGGCCGATCATCTGACAGCTGTTCAAAAAAAAAATGTGCATTCGGTGTGGCCACGGATTTAGGTTACAATAAGGATTGGCAAAAAATGTGCTATAAAAAATCAAAGGCCCAGCATCGTCGTGTATACCAATCGTCCAATATTGCCTCGTTAACATACCCTGATAATGTTAATCTATACTGATTCTGCGGCAAGTTGGGTAGGAAATGAATAGAGGCTGATTAAATGCATACTGCACATTCATGTTGCAAGAGGTGCATTGCGGAGAAACCAAACGCGATTATATAGAGGGTCGTCGCGTGGAATAGATATCCGGGAAATATGCTGGTAAGCGTCTGTCTTTATAAGAGTAATTTTTTCAACGCCGCACTTTTTTCTGGAGACATTCAAAGCAGTGTATCACGAATCACGTTGCTATCATTTAGATTCTTTTATTCTGAGATTAGGATGAATGCCGCTTTTATCCACGTAGAACCGGAATTAAGGTTGATCCTTTTATTTCGCCAAGTATAATGGAAATTTTACTTTCCGATTTATCCCGATGTTTTTCATTACCGTCGAAAGATGAAATAAAAAGGCGGCCGGAATTAAATATGCGCGGCGATAAACGCGTTAACGAGTACGCGATACCGGTGCCGCGTTTAATCCTGAAACGGAGATCAACACGCACGCACACAGCGTGCACGCAGAAAATTTCCTCGTGAAACGTTTACGGTAATACCCCTTGGACACTTTTAATCACCTCTCTGTCACACTTACGGGGTGCACTACCGTATTAAGGTGGACCGAAAAGAAGCGGAGGGGCGATCACGATAGCGCGTCGTACCTTTCTCGAATTCCTGCCGCGGCAGGGAGGGAAAAAAGGTCGGTGGATCCTCTGCGACAAACGTTCAATAATTTTAACGAGCCACCGTAGCGAAACTCCTTCTACCCGACTTGGCCGAGATCCACCTCCGTAACTTTAATTGGTACCCGAATATTTGCATGCCGATTCGTCGACCCCCTCCGTCTCTCAGTCGCTCCCTTTTCCTTCCCTATCTCCCGCCTTTCCTTTTTCTCCTTTCTTTCAATCACGTCGATCATGTTCCGCGCCTCCTTTTTCGTTTTCTCGCGGCGCGTTCGGCTGGTCACGATAACGTTCCAGGCATTTCGACGCAACGAATAATTTGTAGAGTGTCGTTTACGGTGTCGAGCACGACGTGCCGCTTCGATTATTCCTTGTCGCGCGTCGAATGTGCCGATTAGCCACTCGGCACACGATGAATCCGTTCCCTTCCTCTTCCGTTCCGGCGAATCGGCGACCTTTTATTACTGTTCTTCCGACACAGTTTACTTGGCGGTGGTTTCTTAATACACCGTGTCTTGGATCTTCAGCGGGTTTACGATTAAACTTATTTCTGTTATCGGCCAAAGATGATAGCACCTCTCGCAGAAATTCAGCATTTCAATGAAATCTGCCGTCGTGGAACATTCGCCATCGACTTTCGTTAAAGACCGTCGGCAGTTAATTCTCAGTACGACACGTCCGAAGATATTTTTCCAAGCGTCCCTCATCCCTCCGCGTTTCACCGCGCCGCGGGCAAACAATCTCGAGCGGCGGATCGCGAGAAATATCGCGGGATCGCGTTCATCACGAAAATCCACGTTTCCCCGCGAGCGGGGTATCAATTTCGAGCGTGGCCGATACGTTCGACCGGTTCCCCTGCCGGCTAACTGGCTTGTTTTCTCGGGGTCACGAGGGAGTAAATAAATTCAGCGAATCATTTCTCCGGGTTGGAAGGGCCGACGGTGACCGGTACGGGCGTTGTTTAGCGTCGTTGCTATATTCCGGAGAGGCCGCGGTAGCCCCGGGACATCACGAGCTGAAAAGCACGCTCTCTTCCCTTACAGTCTTTCGCTTCTTCTCTTTGCTCCGTTCGCCGTTGCCTCGCACGCCTTCGTTCCCTGTGCGTTTCTCGTTTCAATCGCTCGCATAAGGCTGCACGGTTTATTCGCGTGCGCCTTGCATTGGAAATCCTTTTTCTTTCTTTTTCGTTTGAAGTGCTATTATCGCTGATGCTGGGGAGTTTATGGAAATTGGAGGGTCGGTTTAGGCATAGTCTCGACGACCGTACCGCGTTTCTATTGTCGCTTATGAAAACCGTGGAGTTTGGGGTACCAGGTGAAACGATCACATTCGAGTAATTTTTACGATCAACAGACGGATCACACGAAAACGAGATTCCGCGGTTCGTCACGAGCAGACAGTGAACCGAACTCGCGGGATCCTTGTTGAACGGCTATCGATCCTTGAATCGGCGTCGATCTCGCCGCGAGCCAGAGGGATCTCGGCACCCGTCAAAACTCCATAAACGATCCGACTCTGTAGCGCTACTAAACCGGAATTCAAGCGAACCACCCGATACGATCTCGCGAATCCGCGCGAACGCCACGATACTGGCGATTCCTGGACTGAAAGAAAAAAACGGGGAAGCGCACGATGGAAGAGGCGAAGCTAGGCCGATCAATCGAAGGGCATTCTGCTTATTGATCTCAAAGCTTCAAACTAGCAAGTTCAGTGAGATGTTCTTGTACATGGGTGTTTCGAGAAGGGGTGGGAACAGTATTAGTGATCCAGGGACAGTTTCGAAAGCTTAGGGTAGAAGAAATTACGCAGCCTACGAGCGTTCCACGAGCAAGTACGGTTCAAATGGTAATCGAACTAATTTCGTATTCCTCGGCCTGTCGTCGTCGTATTACGATAATGTTGCCTAGGTACCGTTTCACGAGAAAATCTCTAACAACGCGTAATGAGAATAATCACTGGGTTCGCTGATTGGTTGATTTTTAAATCTTCCCGAAAGCCTGTGCAACAGACTCTCGGCAACCCCGTGAAAGCGCTAATTGTATCAAGCAAAATTATAGACCATACAATTCATGAGTAATAACAAGATCATCTGTTTTTCTCTCACTTCCCTTCTTCCGCGATAGTAATTAGTGTCACGAGCAAGAACAAACACCTCGACGGCCATCCGTGATCCTCTTATTTTGGGGACAGGAAGCGAAGTTGGATGAGGCCAGAGATAACAAGAGAAGCTCAACGTTGCCGACAAAAGCAGCCCCTTTCACCGCGGGACCGGCCACTTTTTGCCCGGGTCACGTACCTTTCTTAACGCGCCGCATTATTGCGTGCCCCTTCGCGAACGAACCGGTGCATCGGTGACCGCCGCTCGATTATATACCGGTTTCTTCCTTGGCGTTGCGCGAACAGGATAAGGATCTTCGGCACTCGCCCTCGTGCCGGTATCGTACGCGCCCATCTCCGTCGGGGGATGCATTTATTTGCTCGAAAAATTGATCCTTCCCAAACGGAGTTTGCATCTATTGAATGGATTATGTAGTATCCAATCCCTATGCATTAATTAATTGTGCCGAACCCGGAAGAGCCGTTCATTCTAAATTCTCTACCCTAGATTGTAAAATAACTCTGTGGTGGCTTTTTTTGGAATTTAATACGCAGGAAGGAGCTGACGGACTTCCGCGAAGATCATGCAACCGTCCACGGTCCGAGAGGGGGTGAAACGCGAGGCAAATAGTCGAAATACGAGAGAAACGGGGTGGTCGACGAGGGCGGCATAGAAAGTCGACGCCATCACGCGATTACGACGTTTACGAATGATTCGGGGATGATGCTTTGGTAGGTAGATTAAGGCCACCGGAGTTGAAACGCGATATCGCTGTTGCATTCTGTCTGAGAATTCCAGATAACGATGCTGCGGACAATGTTGAAGAGAATGGGCCTCCGCGACCGCGAATCGTTTCGACCTCGAGAGCTAAAAGCAGTAAAGAGCGTTCGTTTCGAGTCTCGCCCCGTCTCTTGGAGGTTTCCTCTTGAATGGCGGCTTTACTGCAGAGAAGCTCATTGTTCGCGAATGCAATAAGATCGTGCATTATCAAGTTTCTGCTTGGAACGTTTAAAGATAGAGCAAGATCGATGAACCTTGTTCTTCGTTGGAATCTCAATAATAATTAAAAGATTTTGTTTGATTACGACGCAAGAAACGATCGAGCAGCAACTATTCCTTATCCGAAGAATTTAAATCGAGGATCTAAATTGAAAATTCGAGAAACTCAATAATGCGTCTTGTTTCAGGAACGAAGGATTCGTCTTGTCTCGAATAATTTACCGTGAAACCTCTCGCTTGTTTCAGAGTACGTTTCCCTGCTGCACGAGCACGCTCCAAAATGAGACTCGTTTCGAGCAACGAGATGACCGCAATCCTTTCGCCGCTCGAGATGCTATCGATCCGGAATAGCGTTGATCCGCGGTGTGGCCTGCCACCATGGTGGCTCATTAAAAGTCCACACTCGTGGTTCGAACGGAGCACAGTTCGACGGACCGTGTGTGCTATCTATCGTGTACCGTCCGTGTCGGAACAAACTCGCGATGTGCAACTACAACCATGACCGGAAGAGTAGACCGTTCTTATAATATTGAATATTCTGACGCGCCTCTTCTTTCATCCTCCGAGAAATACCATGAGCTCTCCTTCCTCCGTCGAGCAATAAAGAAACTACAAATTGCAGATTAAAAGCTACGACTGCGCGAAGCGGGCATTTCGATTATTCGAGAGGGAGCGGTGGAACGTTAAGAACCGGTGTTCCCCGTTCCGCGGGCATCGTTGCAACATATTTGCCCCATCGCGATGCATCGTTTCGTATCGATAAAATTGGAACGAGATCGGGATCCACCGCTCTGTGGATAAGCTTAAATTCTAACGAGCCCGCGTCCCGATTCAGTTGGCGACCGCGTGATCCCTGATCCATACGGAGGCAAATTAAGATCGTCCCGAGATCGAGTTCCAGCTTGCCGCACGGGCAACGACGCGACCGTTCCGCTCGCGAACCGGTGGAAATTCTTTGCGTTACGAGCCACGGGGGAACGGAGTTCAGGTAACGCGAGTTACTTCGAGTCGCAGATGCTTCTCCCTGAATGTCTGCTCAACATTGGACGGTCGTGCATGTTGCTCAACGATTAAACGAGAGACAGTAGCAAAACACGCGGTGCCACCTTTCCTGCGAGACGAAGCGGGAACTGTAGCATAGTGTTTGCACAAGCTTCGCGGTGGAGGCGCGCCGGAATCCGAAAATGTGGATTGGTAAAAAGCTCGCGCCGGGTGCGAAAGGCGACTTCACAGTCTTACCTCCGGCTGTCGATCGACTTTGATCAAGGAAGCTCACCACCTTAGATTTTTGTGGATCGCAGAAGGCAACCCATGTTCCTTCGTTGAAATAAAAACGGGACGAGCGATAGCTTCTTAACGAGGGGAGATTATCGGGTGTCATTCCTTTTTCACACGACAGATCGAATACTCGCGAGCAAGGCGCGTCTGAAAGTGGCTGACAATGACGGCGTGTATCCCGGTCGGGTCGCACGAGGAGAATAATAGGCGGACATCTCGTCGCTCGTTTCCGTGAACTTCTATCTGTATCGGGCTACCGGGAAAAGATAGCGGCGGAATGCCTACCTGATCTTCCTCGCGTCCAGCTCGCCGTTCTCGAGAGCTTTTGTCCAGCGTGCTCGTTAACGTCGCGACGAAATTGCACGTGGAACAACGCTGGTCGGCGCGGGGAACTGGAGCTTAAAACATTGTTGATAGCTTTGATAAACCGAGCGACGAAGATTTGGTGATTCTCTGAAATCGGGCGAACGCGTTCTGGTTGAACGGATGGGTTGGAAGAATGAATTCTGGAAATATTAATCCCACCGCGACATCGGTGGAGATCTCTGCGTCGGAGGTAGCGGACGGTTCGCGGAAAGATCGTACTCGATGGCTGCCCACCGAAAAGGAAATACTCTCGATCGGGAGGTCGGAGCATCGGGGCCGAGGATTATCGACCACGAAATCTGCATAGGCAAAAGTCGTGAACCATTAAAGTCATCGGCTTGAAGGGGATTTTACGGCGACCATAAACCATTTCGAGCCGCCAGGCCTGGGCGTTCGTATTACGCAAGGATTAGAATCAGGATGCGGCACCGAGGAGAGCAGGTGTTCTCCGGGTTCGCGCCAAAACGCAAGAGGATTCTTTCCACCGGGAATCCGCGAATGTAAAGATACTCTTCGCCACAAAAGGACGCGATATCCTCGGGAAATGGAAGAAAAAGGAACGAGCAGTTCCTCAGCAATATCAATCTACGAATGCCTCTAACGTGCCTAGCGGACGCGAATTGATTTCCGACCACCGCGAACGGAAGCCCGGAGCAACGCGCAGCGCGGACACGAGAGGGAGGGGACCGAGGAGCGAACGATCTGCTGCTGGAAATAATCGCGACGGCAAAGTGAATCGATCGCCGCTAAACGCGGTAAAACCGGTGTGCCAGGGTAATTCGACAAAAAGTGCTCGGATCGGGAAAAAAAAGAAGAAGGCGATCGAGATCGGTCCGAATCGAGAGGGTTTAGCCATCGAGAAAACTGTTTCGCCGCAGATCGCCTCCGCTCGAAGGACGAGCGGAGCGGCAAAAAGAGGGAGCGAAGAAGCGTCAGAGGAAACGAAGGCGGCGCACGCGAGATCTGAAAAGGGGAGGAAGAAGATGGTGGATGGAGGCGAGAACGAGAAGCGATCTGCAAAGGAAATCGAATATCGTTGTTTCCTACGCTCGCCGGGGGGATTCGATCGTGGCCCGATACTCGCCGCGGCTCGCGGCGTGAATCCCGCCTGATTTATATTTCCAGGAAATAAAGGGGTGATTTAGCGGTGCCGGCGATGCTATTGTAAATCGACGTGCACAGGTGCTTCCGGCTTTTTGGCCGGGCGAAACGACCGAAGTGGCTACCGCGGACGGTGCCCAAACAAAACTATCGACGGGCCGGTCCTTTTCGCCACGCAACGCGACGGATGGGAAAGCGGAGCGACACGTATTCGCACAATCGCGATAATGAATCGTAAGAGGAGCATTACGTCTGTTACGCGACCGGCTTATTGCTGTGGAGCCGTGTCGCGGGCAGCTAGTGATGGATCGAAATTATCTGGGATAGAGCGATTTCACGGAGGAAATTGACGGTGCCCGCAAGAAGTTCCGGAGTAATTTAAATTCGTAGGAGACCGATGAAACGAGATCCTCTGATTCGAAAATCATTTTTCGGAGCGTTCCGAGACTGTTCTCTGGACGATGTAAGTACTTCTCCGGGATTTGATTGTGTCTTATTAAATGCGGCTTAATAAATTTCATATTCATTGGAGAATCGATTACCGACTTACGGGCTGACTTCCTGTGCGCAATGTCACGGATCGGTGATTCCTCGTTGCTCGAGGATGACAGAGAAATTGAACTTACCTGAAACACAAAAAAGATAATCGTCCATTAATAGTGGGCAATCTAATGGTTACGTCTATTTCGATAAGTACCTCTTCCTCCGTTCAATGAACGCTCGAGCATTGCCTTATAAACGTTCGATTGCATTGAAGTTTGGAATTTAAATCCAAACTTATTTACGTCACTTTGAGTAACTCTTTTTCTGAATTTTACTTCGATCTATTAATCTATTTTCTAATAATCGATTATCTAAAGGTGACGGAGTTGCAACGTTACGAATAACCCAACTGTAGATCTAATAATAATTTCCATGATACTCTGTACGATAAGGAAACTCATGGTTTGATACGGAGATTCGTTCAACGAACGATCCTTGCCGCGGGTAAAGCGAGAAGATGACTGCTGGGTGGGCTGGTTGCATCGACGGGCCGAGGCTGCTCGCGATTTTCAACGCTCCAGCTCGATGCCCCCTGTTACCGCCACACCGAACATCACCGGGAGAATTATGAGCCCGATATCAGCGTACATTATCGTTCAAAAGTACTCGCAAAGATCAAATACGGAAATACGAAACTCTAACAATTTCAATCGATTACAGTTTGCACAATAGCCAATCAATTTTCTCTCTTCCGTTCGCCGCGTTGAATAGCTACGAAGTAAAGGGACGATCCAACGAAAAAGGAGTTCGCGTTTTACACGCAAAGTGGCATTGTCGAGCGGCTTTTTATCGAATTTTTAGAAAGCTCCCCGAAGCGGAAGTCATGGATGGGACGCGAAGCGAACGTTCTCCCTGCTGTTCGTCACGCTGCCATCACGTAGTCCTTTTTCACGATGAAACGGGGAACCGGCGCTTCTTGCACGAGCATACACGCCGAAGAATCGCATGCACGCCTTACCAAATCGAGGGGACTCGGTAATGATTCACCTTCGATCGGGGCCTCGGAGCGAAGTAAGAACGTCGCGAATCGTCTTAATTCGAATACGTGCTCGTGCAAGCTGCTTGAAACCGGTGGGTGGGGTATTTCGTGCAGCGTGGGAGCATCCTCGATGTACTTTGCGCGTTCGAGAAATCGATGGAAATTGAGATGGTGGGAAGTGTTTAAAATGCGAATTCCGCAAACGAGACCCCTTGCCTGAGATTAGAGCGCTTGGCAAAGATGGGATTATCCAAAATTAATATAACGACGACACAGAATTGGTTTCATTTCGATACCAAGGATAGCTACTAGGAAATGAATAATCAAGCGCTGTGCATACACGCGGCGCTAATTAATCGCAAGTTAATTAATCACCCGAACCACACGGAATCAGCATTATCGTGCGTGTTTCCGTTCGAAAGCACCAAGGGAGGCGAGCATCGAGAGCCTCATGCATTATTAACATACAGCCGAGTATATTAGTGAATGGTAGGAAGAGGATCTCGACGGCCGATTCCGATGCGGTTCCATCGCGGGCGGCAGCCCTTTTTGCCTCTCCTCCCGCTTAGCCGCGGAAAGAAGAATCGCGTTTAACGGCGACCCCGACTCGGCATTCTCCCCCCCGTCGGAGGAATCGCTTACACGCGCGTTCTTAATAAGATGCCCCGATGCGACGAGAAGAACGATCGAACTCGGGGACGAGCTCGAGAACGAAGAAGCCGCGTTTTACGTGGGCCACATCCACGATCGACTTTTGGGACCGCGAAACGGGGAAGAACCACCGCGACGCGGCCTCCATTTGCATTTTAAATACACCCGACATCCTCGCGGCCCGCCAAATTGTCCGCTTCCTCCTCCCGAACCCTCGGGAAGACCTTCCTTCCTTGCCTCGTCCTGTTACTTTTTGGTGAACGCTTATCTCGCTACTTGGTGCCTGGTTCTTCTCCTTTTGTTTTCTTTTAAAGGTAAATGGGTAAAGACGGTTCCTCCCCCTTTCTCAAAGGGGAACTTTGAATAATGTCTGTCTTTTTCATGTGGTAATGGCTGCGCCTCTGTTTTGACGAGCCCGCGGATGATTGGGGGCGACGGTGGTGTGGGGTCCTAGGGGCGACGTATACGTTCGATTTTTGCTTGTCCATTTTTTGGGATAATTGTTCCGGTGGTTGGTCAGTCTAAGACAGCGATGACTCTGATTTCCTCTCTTTGAAGCTTGAAGTAGAAATCTTTGTGCACGTTGTTCGATTCAAACTACAGATACATCAATCCGATATTCCCCGAACTGCATTTTCATTCCGTCAAATAAGACCGCAGAAAATTCATGGTTCTCGAAAGGACAAAGCCCAAAGACTTGGCGAACAAATGATCCGAGCACACCATCCATGGCAACCGAAAATATATCCCCCCCCCCCTTTATATTCATGTCTCGTGCGTCCCTTCGTCGACTTTGCCATTTAAATCGAACCATCGATCCCTCGGATCAAACCTATCAAATAAACATATATGCGCGTGCTCGTGGATCTACGAGCGGCGGACTCGTCAGAGATTCATGGATTCACCGGGTCGGGTTGGAACGAGGGTCCACGAAAGGATTCGGAGTCGGTATTATGCGTAGCTCCTAGGCGAGGCACACGATGCACGTGCGTGTACACGATCGGGATCCATCGGGATCTACACGATCGGAGCCCTGTTGATCCGCGTTCGCCCCGGCAAAGCGACACCGCCGCGCTCACGTAGATGCATGCATGCATGCATAAGCGTACAGATGCGTCCGGAGAAACAGATTGCCGGTGCCTGGGGAATATGGTGTGTAAATCGAGGCAAACGATGGTAACGAGACGAGGGGAATCGTTATTAGAGAGGCTGGAGATCTTTGAGGATTCGACGAGTAGCGGCTCCTCTGATGTTTTAGACAGATTCTGCATTTTTCTTTTTTTCTCTTTTCCATTTGGCTGATCTTCTTCTGGACGACCAGCGAAGAGTTTGAAGGCTGACTGCCAGTATGTTCTGGCTATTCTTTCAATTAAAACATCAGTTTATATAATAAGAAATTCTGTACACAGATTTTTATGGCCTGTTCTAAATTAAAATTGCTCGCACCCGCGAGCATACGCTCTCCATCAAAGTGGCCAAGTGTTATCGAAAATATTAATTGCAAAGTTATATAACGACCCTCCAATTATGACACTGCTAATGACGAAAGTGTCACCAACAATGACTTATTGTCCGAATCGGCCGTTCTCTCCAGCATCGACGGCCTTACGAGGAAATTTTGGGAAAAACCGCGGACGCGGGACGCACTGCTTGCGCAACGGGCGTTTACTTATTAATTAAGCCTACCGGCGACGTACAAACGCGGCTCTTGCGCACGCCTTTAATGGGAAACAACGATATACAAGCGAGCCCGTCGAGGGGTTCGAGACACACTGGGCCTTCGAACTTCGGCTGGCAATTAACTCCCGCCAATAAAGCGGCGGCGGCTTGTTTCGCCGCTCAAATTAATTTCCTTGGCGCGATAACGACAACGCATCCGCTGCTGGCCGCTCTTCTGATCGATCGCCGCGCGGATCGTTCTTGCGCGCGGGTCCTTTCGCAAAATTTAACGATCATTAACCTTCCTGATTCGGGAAAGGTATGTGCACTTTGTTCCTAGGCTTTAACAAGGCTAGTAAATTTTTTATTATCTCAATTTGAAATATGGATTTGAAGTAATTCAGTGATTGAATAATTTGCGAGGTTGAGCGACCAAATAACGGAGGCGGCTAACGTAATCGTTTCTGCGACATTTTCGATGGGTATTTAAATCCCATCACGTGTCCGCAGTGAACTGAATATTTTAAAAAACAGATGCAGCGTACAATTATGCAATTACTTTAAATGGCACGCAAGCGTATCTTTACAAACTTTCGAAGTTAAAGTGGGTATTTTATAAAAGTGCAGCCCCAGATGGATACCATTATCAGTCAATATCGCCAGAATCTCATCTTCCATAATATTATATCATTATTATTATTTCTTGGTGGGCCGAAATGAAGGATTGTGTACTCGTTTATAATTATTCAAAAATTATACACTTGCGAAAGAATTTGGACAACATTCAAAATACTATCATTAAAGTAACCTTTTACCGAACTTACATTCGTGAGCAAATCTTCGCACCAGCGAGCTTTACAATAAGAATAATAATTCCCGTTAATTAAGAATTTTTGAACCCTAAACCCACGCTGCTTCAAAATATGTATTATATTCGAACGTCCGCCCAATCTTAGCAGCACCAACTGGTATCAATATCTGTCAAACCAGCCGATCCTCCGCCTCGGTTCTCCAGAGCGCGTATTAAAAAAAAAAAAAGAAAGAAAACAAGAGCAGAGATTCCGGCAATGACAGAACGCTATTAACAGGAGCGAAACTCGTTCGGCTTTCAGCCGTTCCCGTGCTCATCGTCGTCGTGGTCGGTGCAGTAAATCAAATTGAGATTTCAAACGCGCCCCCGTGGCAACTTGTCGGTGTCATCGAATCGCGCCGGATAAGAGGATTGAATTATAAATACGTGCATGCAAAGAGCCAGCGACACACACGCTTGTCCGGCCGACGCGTATGCGCCCATAGCGAAGAAGGAACCGAGTGGCGGACGTTTTTATCGGTGTCGGGTCTCCGGCGACTTCCGTCGACTTAAATCGAACACCGCGTGGACGTCCACCTCCGGGCCACTCCCGGGATCGAATTCTTCGGTAAAGTCTGTCCAGGCGACAGCAGTTACTAAAAGCCAGCCGAGTCCTTTAAGAAGGAAAAAAAAATATATCAACGAGACGAGATGCTCGAGGAGGAGGAAGAAAAAAGAAGAAGCGCGGGTAGGGTAAAAGGATGCAGAAGAAGAGGAAGAAGAAGAAGAAGAAGAAGAACGACAAAGTCGATGGCAAGGGAGGCTTATCTCCATCTGGCTGGTAGCAAAACGACGGCCCACGTTGGTGTATACGTCCGTGTTTATACCGGACTTGTCTATTCGTCAAACGATCTCCTCTACCGGGCTTCGCTCGTCATCCGGCTATCGTCTTCGACGATCTGGGATTGTCTTCAGCCGTTTCGCAGCCTCGTCACAAGTACGGTGTACCCTAACGGTACATACTGGGCCTGGTAACCAGACCAGTCGACGATGTATCGCCTTCCACGGAGGATACGTATCGAACAGAATCCTGACAGATCTGGAGGATCATCGGGACTCCTCGTCTTTCGACGCGAGTCGAAATATCCGCGAATGGTAGCTCAAGAAAATTCTTGTAATTTCAATGGTTGAAAATAAAGTGAAATAGTTGATTGGAAACATGCACTCGCTGGAAATCTGTTCTTGCATTCTTTTGTCTCCTTCCGAACTTCCTTTTTTATTGTTTCTCATCTTTTTTTTAGAGAGAGAAAGAGAGAGAGAGAGAGAGAGAGAAGGCAGTGCACAGTCGAGCGAAACGACGGGCGTAGAAAACTCGACGACAGTTCGAGATAAATAACGCCCAACGACAGGACAATGTGTGTCCAGTATCTCTGTATCTTTGCCTTTTCCATCGTGCGAATCCGAGTTAAGGGCGTCTCCACCTAGAGCAAATGCGTTAACCTTTTCCCCGCCTGTCGCGTTACATAATCTTCTGGTTCCGATCGAATCGCGCCATCGGATCGCAGCTTTCAACCCTCTCCGATAATGACACTATACTATAAACTGTACTTTCCCAAAGCGCGATACGTTCCGCTGCGAAGAATTCTACGAAACCCAATCAAATATCGAGAACGAGGCGGCGAGCCTATTCGGGACGCGCGGCTTTGTCAAGCGTGCACGCGCGAGTCGCTCCAAATGCAAGCAGGCACGAGATTAAATGCGGCGAAGCACTTTCGATTCGTTCTGGATTCGCCGCGGCCTCTGCTTTACGGCTGTGACTCTCTCGACCAGGTGAGAAGGGGTCACCGACGGTGACCCGGCTTGAAAGCGAGCGCAATGGAAACTAACCGCGCGCCATCGCGGTAAATGGTACCGCGACGATGCATGGGACACGTTTTACGCTGCATTTGTATGCAGCCGCGCGGCTTGCGAGATCTTGTTGCACCTTTTAGATTGCCCATTTCCAGGACCAGGGATCGAGCACGAAAGACGAAGGACCAACGGCGAACGAACGGCTTAGAGCTTCGTCGGAGGAACGCGTCGTCGTTTGTCGCGAAGGCGTATTGCGACTTTTCAGTGATAGAAAACTGGCGCGACAATTGTTATGAATAACAAATCGACGAGATCGGAGAATGTGTTTCAAAGGATTGCAGGGAGCCGGAGCTCTCGAATTCTTTCACGGTCGAGAGATCTCGAAAGCCTGAGGGAAAAACCGTGTGCGCGTGTACAACTTTTTCGGGATCTCTCTTTCTCCCTATTGGTCTAGTAGGCGGATGCAATCAGCGGACAATGATCTGCACCAATTTAGATGCCGCCTTTCTAGAGAGTCGTTGCCTGTCCGAATGTACGCGACTAACGGGGGAAGGAGAAATAGAAAGGGAAGTAAAGAGGAGAGATAGGGGCGGATAACGAGTAGGCAGAAAAGAGAGGCTCGCGAACTGAGATCGAACCGGATAAAGTCCGCTAGAAGAGTTAACGGGCGTGTTGGGTAAACTCAGATAGAATCTCGCTGGACCGTCGACGCTTTACGTATACACCGCTTTTGTATTTATGCGGGTGTCCCGCGGGAACCCCTTCGTCACGGACGGAGAGAGTATTTGTTTTGTTAGAATTATTCCGGGGGAAGTACTCTCGTTTTTCGCGAGCGACAAACTTAGGGAAAATATATAGTTGACTCTGCACTGCCTTTTTAATTGAGATACTTTGGACGCGTCGATGGAACGCATGATGCACGCACAGCGGTAGAAGAAGCAGAGGAGTGCGAACCGAAAAAGAAGCTCCGATCGTGAAATCGACCGATGGGTCCGTTCGAATCGCGAACAATAAATGCGCGCGTCTCCTCTCTCCAGAGGGTGCCGTCATTCTTGACAGTCGCTGTTTTGGCCTCTACCTTCTACCATCGACAACGACTCGGTCTTTGTTGGGTTCGATCAATCGTTCCACGACGGAGAAACAAAAGCATAATTTATATCGGACGGCGAAAAAGAAAGTGGAGGCAATCGATTCTTAGCCTCTTGGACACGAAGGGGATATGTCAATCGAAACGAGCTTTACTGACTGATGGGAATAATACCGGTATTGTTCTGATAAATTATTCCTATGATACGGTATCGATACGTTCGATTCCGCTGCGCGTTCGCCCATACGTCAGCTTGACAATGACATCAGGCGGGGCGATGTTCCGCCGAACGATGATTGGAAACGTTTAAGGGACGTATACGTTTCGCTGAGAACGAAAGCGAATGACTTCTACTTGGAGAACTGTATTTCCTGCTTTCCTTTACGAGTCATCGCCCTGTGCAAGATTAACGCCAGCATTTCACGCCGCGACAGAAAAATGGCAAACGTTTTCGAAAAGGCCTAACCAGCTCTCCCCCCGGCGATGCGAAAACTATCGCAGGTAGCATTCAGCTTCTCTAACGAGGAGCAACGTAAGAGCACCTCCTCCTGAGAAGACGCTTTCAGTGGGCGGCGAAAAATCGAATTGAGATAACAAAGGACGACTGTGCGCGGGCTGTCCGCAATCGGTGCAATTGTGCGGTAACTATGCTGATTCTTCCGGCGAAGATTTACTACGCACAATATTCTAGGCAAGAGGCAACCATCGGGTCCGCTTCGCGGATAGAGAGGAGGAACGTCGCTGAAAGGAAAGCGCAGGTCGCATAAGGACTGCGAGATAGCAGAACGCGCCAGCCATTGTCCGGCCACGACAATGCAAGGCTGCTGGGATTATGCTAGGAGCGATCTACATCTTCAGCGATGCATCATTGCGCGCGTGTTCCGATGGTTCCTGGACTCCTCGAATCTTTTCCGCGCCATCGAACCCGCGGGTTTACGTATCGTGGTGTCTTATGTCGTCGCATCCTATCCAGGGAATATTGAGATATCTTCTTGGATTGGCGAACGGTTCGCCGAGTATTCATTATCGGCAAAATCGAATGAGAAAAAATGGGAGAAACGTCGGAATTAATTCCTGCAATAAACGGTATGAAGAAAGCGACAATCCAATTGCTATTAACGATGGAATTTTGATTGCCACATTATAAAATGAATATTCTGTTCGATCGAGCAATCAAAGTTGCAATGCCTCCTTCCCTTATCGAGGAGTGTTGCATCAAGAGCAGCCAGGCAACCCTGCCCACCGATGCTATCGAATTCGAGTAAAACTCATTGAATTTTTTTTTTTCTTGCACACGAATTTAGTGGCACATGTTTAATAAGCGAGGCCGATGCAATCTACACGGTTGCACTGCCAGCTACCGATTTATTAGTCTTCATTTTTCAAAGCTGCAACTCGAAACGCACCGCGTACGAACGTCCGGAAGAGGGCCACGATCCATCGGGCGTTATCAGATCGGTCTGTAGAAAACGCAATAGCCTTGTAATTGGTATCGTTCGTCAATGACAGAGAACCGCTACCACTCCACCTTCGGTGTAGCTTAACGTGTGCTTACGCTACCGCTTCCGTGAACCTTGTAAACGACTTCACATTTTATCCCAGTCGGTCGCGTGCTCTTAAATCGGACCATCGGAACGGATTTATTTAATCGCGACGCAACGAAAATCGTTTGGCATGGAAATTCTTTCATCCGGCAGAGGTAATACTGTTCTTTGCCGCGAGCCTCGATAGAATTCCACCCTCGCCCATCCCCCGCCGATTCGTCTCCTGTAAACCGAAAAGAACAGCCCCCGCATGCCGACAGCGCGTTTCGTCGAGACCGAAGGGGACGACAGCAGGGCGATTCGACGTCGCGAGAAAAAAAAAACGCCGATCTCATTACGCGGGGCATGGTTCGGCTCGCGAAGGTAGCCCCTGAACAATTATAATACAAAGACCGATATAGCGGGAGCATGGCGACGGTTGGCACGACGTGTAGTGCCGCGCGTGCAACGCGCCTTGCAAGAGGTCCTGAATACTCGAGTATCCTCTTTCCTCGAACCTCTTTAGCGCTATTTAGCGGATCCTTTTACGGGACAGCGGGTCCCGACAAGAAAGGAAAGCGCAGCGAGCGGGGTTCGCGTAGCCTCGAAAACAACGAGAACGAAAAGGAGGGCGGGCTTCGAGGAGAGGAAGAAGAGAGAAAATCCGCACGAGCAGAGGCGGAAGAAGATGAAGGAGGAGGTGGAGGACCGAAATGGCGGTCCAGTCCGCCGGTCCAGGGACAAGATAAGCCTTTGTGCCCGGACAGGGGCCCAGGGCAAAGGATCCCCCCTCGTTTCGGTCTCATATTTCGCGAATCCCGCTATCATATTTTATCGGTTGCCCCCCCTCCCCCCCCCCCCATCCTCCCCTCTCGTTCTACGCCGAGTCTCTTTCGGGTCTGTCCCTCATTTTTTGCTCGCTCGCTTTTCGGTACCCTCCAGCGCCGCTCTACCTTTTTCGATTCTCCCCCTCGATTGTTCGCTGCTCTAGTCGAGGGCTTCCCTCGATTCCAACGTCCAGCATGCACGACCGCCGAGCCGTTTCTTTCGCTCGACACCTCGTCCTGGATGAATACCGGCCTACCCTTATTGTCGCGCATGCGTTTGTATCATACTGATTATTTTTCTATGCCAGGGATGGCCACTGTGCGGAATACCAATATATCTCCCCGCGCTAAAAGAATATCTTACGAACGCAAACCAAGATGCTTCTACTTATTTTGCTAGGTGGTAAGGGAACGTTTAGCAGAACCAAAAATTATTTCTCAAAAATGTTCGCATGCGTACTTTAATCGACTGGCGATAAACTATGCACTAACCGGTTGATGAATTTCGTCTGCTCGCGCGTTGCCGAAACCTCCGGGCAACTTTGATCGCCGCCGGACGAATCCCTCGGGGGGAAGATGGACAGGGACCAACCGGTTTCGGAAAGCGGGCACGAAAGGAGGAACGCGGGCCGGATTAAATTATTGTCGCCGGCGACACATGGCGTCTCGTTATTCTTATTCTTATTTCTTTTTTGTTTTCCTTTAACTCGCTACTTCTCGACGACCTCGTCGCAAGTGGAGCGAAATTTTCGTCAACGATTGCCGGGTCGATGCAAAAAGCGACCGGTTTAACTTGACAGGTCTCTCGACGTGGTGAAACAGTTTCGCGATCGCGCTCGATAATTACTTCCTGGCGAAGATAATTATGATCGATTCGCCGTCGAGTGTTGAAGAAAGTCGGACAACTTTGTAGTATCAACGATTACCCGATAAAGAGACGACACGAGGAATCGATTAAAGTGACAGCGATGAAACTGTCCCCGAATTGTTCGGCCGAGCTAGAAACATAAATTCCCGCCGATTATCTCGCTTCCCGCGATTCCGATTTCCCATTAAAGTCGCTGACCAGCCGCACGAACCACCCCGCCCCATTCGTTCTCGCCGATCTCTTTCCTCCCCCATTCGAAGGTGGCGTTTGCCCGATCCACGGCGATACCGAGGCTCATTCCCCGTCGATTATATGGATTATCGCGAGACAGGATCTCGATTCTATGCTAGACCCTTAAACGGACGTCCACTCTGCCGGCCAGGGGGGAGGAGGACACCGGCCGCAACGCTTCCGAGACCCGGCGTCGAACAATTATGGTTGACTTACGCGTGGACGAGGCGCGTAGCAGCCGCGTTAAAAGAGTAAACTAGTTACTGGCCTTGCCACGCATCAGATAATACAAGCCGCGGCCCTGTCATCTCGGAAGAATTTACCGGCGACACCGCGGGACCGAGAGCTCACGAGCTCGCGAGTTCTCTCCGCCGCTATCGCTCGCGTACGATCTTGATTTTCGCCGCTCCGGCGAAGCGTGGCTGCTTCGCGCCAACCACTTTTCCACGAAAACGCCTCTCCACCTTTCGCGATGCGCCACGACCACGGCGAAACTTGAGATCCCTCGCTAATTGCCGCGTTCGCGGTTACGCGAACAGAGGATCGCGAGATTTCATTAACTCTCTAGATTCGAAATTGTCGGCGCAGCGATCCGGGCATTTTCGTGACGATTCGTCTTAGAAAGGGAAGGGTCCACTTACCAGGCATGCAGACACATCGAAAAGTCCCGGGGTCGTCCAGGCAGGAGCCGTCGTTCTGGCAGGGATGCGATTCGCACTCGTTCACGTTCGTCTCGCATCTCGGTCCGGTGAATCCTTGCGTGCAGTTGCAGGCGAACGAGCCAGGCGTGTTCACGCAGATACCGTCGTGCTCGCAAGGGGAGCCTAGAAGATAAAGGAAACAGAAAGATAAGTCCAAGGGGAACGGAGGCATTTTCTTTAAGGGTGGATAATCGAAGCAGCAGCGAGTGTCCGTCGTGGACGCTCGGTGAATAATAATTAATAATCGTGTAGGAGTGCAGAGTCCAGCGCGCAGGTGCATCCCCCGTGGGATGCGCGACAAATGCACACGACGGCGCGCCTTAATTGGCCAACGCGACGCGCTTTTTAGACCCGCCGCCGTTAGGGGAGGAGGTGGAAGGAGAAGCCGTGTCCGACGACGACCATAAGAAGGAAGCTGCTTCGCACGGATTCCAAGGCTGCCATCCTCCCGGTTGGAACCCCCTTTTCCGAAGCCAACAATACGTTTCGTCGGCCGTTTTCTCGGAGCTACGCGATTCTCGTTAATTGCGATAAGGTAATTACAGTCATCAGCCGCCAGTGGATCCCGGAAGGCTTCCATACGGTGTTTAGAAAGGTTGCCGTTCTCTTCCCCCCGTTTTTTCTTTTAGCGTACAACGCGCGTCGCGATCGGAAAGAGGCACCCCGATGCTTCTGCGCGTAGCTCCTCGGGAAGCAAGTACAATTACCCGCGATACTTATGAATCTTTCTGCTCATGAAGCGGTGCTGCTACTGGCCGGTAGCACGCTCGCATGCCGCACTCGTGTAATTCGCCCGCGGTTTTTCCGACGCCGCGTAATTGCTGTCACCGCGCACGACGGTTCGCGAAGGGACGAGTGCCGGTAAGAAGAAATCGACAAGAAGGGGGGGGGGGGCAAAGGAAAAGCGACGGGCAAAGGGTGCAAAGCGTGTTACAGGCCGGCCGGGGAGGCAAGAAACGCATTGCTCTGTCGTGTTCGCGATCGAGCTGCGAGGACGAACAGATGACGAATCGGTCGACGAGTTGCCTTCGAGAGCCGCGGATACTCGCGACGGGGAACGCGCGGGCTGAATGCCGCGTACGCTCGACGAAACATTATGCTCGGTGATTTACTTAAAATTGCGATCGCCCTCGTATCAGCCACGACCACCGCCAGACTTTAATGCAGAAATTTCTGTACCACGTTATTATTATCCGGCTCGCTCGGGTTTCGTAATATCCAAGACGTAGCCCGTGTCCTCGATTATAATATTGCGCATAATCGATCAATCGTACACCAAGGGGGGAAGCAGTTTGCGAGTTTCGTTGGGTCGGTAGCACGGTTACTCCCTCCTCGCTGCTGCCTCCGAGAGGAGCTGCACCCGAGGAACTTAATCTACCAGAAAATATGCAATCTAGATAATAACAGAGCACCGGCTGCAGCGCGAGGTCATTATGGTCGTTATTAAACTTAAAATAACAATTTAGCGTTTAATTAGATTCGTTCTGTTCATCGCTGCCACCGCTGCGCTCCCCAGAGAGAAAGAGAGAGAGAGAGAGAGGTTGGCTTCTTTCCAAGTTCCGACTTCCGGCAAAATCTGATTACCGACGTCGTGCAACAACTGCGCTCCGACGGGAAGTCATAGTTTAGGCATGAATTTTTTTGGAAATAGGCTGCACCTGATACCGTGCTTTCCGAGTATCGTTAACAGAGGGAAGATGTTCGTCTCCTGCGAGGAGGTACGCAAACATATTTCCCTTGCTTTCGGAGCCCCTGGCCGCTTTAACGAAAAGAATTTCTACGCCTCAATGGGCCTTTGTTTAACAGGAATCCACAGATAACACGATTTGCTCGAGGAAATGGGTGAATAGGAAGAATTCTTCAAACAACCGACTCGCACCTAGATTTGTACATGCGTTCAGAAGAGTTTTCAACCAAAGGGAAGTATACGATTCTTGAAACATTCGATAACTAAGTACAGTCCTAATTAGCCCAAGTCGGCGCGGAGCCACCCGTAAAATTCCCAGGCTATCAATTCCAGCTGGGGATGATATCGTAAAGTAATAAGCGGAAAGGAACTATGTCCGAGTAGGAGACAATGTTACGTTTCGTCGACTATTTCCACCGTAGTCCCGGCTTTCCGACGTCGTACAGGTATGCCGGCGATCTCGACAGGTATACGAACTGGCCGTGCTCGTATCGTTTTACCATTGTCAGGGCAACGTTGCCGAATTTCGGTGTAACAATGGGTCTTTGTTTAGCGAGCAGGTAGGCAAACGGAGGACCCGGTCCCTCCGGGTCGGGATCCGGCCGAGAGTCGACTTCGCCAACGAAAACGAAGACGAAGGCGAGGAGGCCGAGGTAGACTGCCGGCACACCGGGGCTTGACCACGAGGGAGGAGAGATTTCGTTACATGTTACCGCGTTGTTTGCACTGGCCGCGCAATCGTCGGGCTTGCGGAACACACACGAGGGCCGTTACGCACACATGAAGGGTGAAAGGGTGGCGGAACTCGAACCATCAGTGGACACTTTGATAAGACTTTTTCTTCATAAGAAGTGTGTTAATATGTTTTTCATAATAAAATTAATTCTGAATGCTAGGCTTTCTTCGTGGCTGTGAAATGTTTTTCACTTCAAATATTTGTACTCTAATTTCCATACACTTCAATTATGAAAACAAAAATTAAAGTGGACTCGAATAGTGTGATTTAGCATTTCACTATCGTCACGTTTCCCTCTTCTCGTCCCACCTCGATCCCTATTACATCTACAACCAGCAAAGGACTCCTAATAAATATTAAAAATCATACGTGCACGTTCCCCATGGCAAAAAGCGAACCCAGCGTCCCAGCTGGATTCCCGCCTTCCCCCCCCCCCCCCGACTTCATGACCTGTCTCGAACGATGACTTTATCACCAGCGTAGAGACTACGCGAGCTCCCCTTCACTTCGGCCAGAAATTGAGATCCTTCGCGGCCAGTCGAAGTTATTAATTCAGTGGACAAAAAGCGACGAAAAAGGACGACTATCCTCGACGCACGCGAGGCAGGTACTTTCGTCCCGCGGCTGTCACGAATTATGACGTCTCGACGGTGTCGCCTGCGCGCAGAATTTCAGCGGCCGCGAGCATGGCGGATCCCGTTGTAATTCAACACCGGACGAGGACGACCCGGTTCGCGGTGGTCCCTTCTCGGCGAACGGGCCGGGTTTTCGGGAATTCGAGTCTAAATATTTATAAGACGCGACGCTCACGCGTGACAGCCGCCGACGAAGGTGGAGGAATTTTTATTCCAGCAAATTCGTCGACCACCCCCGGGGCTGATTGCAAGAACGGCGATGAAATTAAACGAGCCCATCTCGCGGAGAGGATAAATTGCCTCGTTGTCCGCAATTAATCGATCTCGCCGAGGAGATGCTTTCCCTTCGAGGGGAGTCGCGTACGAAAAAGCTGAGGCCACGCAACCGGGGAGAGCAGCGAAATCTCCATGAACCCCTGGTACGATTAAAATTTCAATTAGCTGCGTCCCGGCAGCTGGTTTCATTAGGTGTTTTGTCGCGGACGGCAACGACGACGAAAGCATAGTTCTCCCAGGCCACTGATGATTCGTTCCCTTAAGGGTTCGGCGCTCGCGAACCGGGTAACGACTCGCCTCCAAAACGAGCCCGTCAGGAACGAGAACGAGGAACGGTGGGAGGAAAGGGAAACGAGAAGAAACAGCGAAGGAGGACGAGAAGGAAGAAGAAGCGTAGGAAGAATCGTTCGGGTCCTCGGGGAGAAAAAGCCACTCTTTGAGTAATGTCTTCCTAATTACAATCTTCGAGGTTCGAAGCATAACATACGGCACCGCTCTACCGGCTAAAAGGAACGAGTTCTCGAACAGGGGCGCAGAAAAAACTCGTGCTCTTAATTCATTATGCGGCTGTAAAGAAAAAAAAAGCTTTAACGGACGAAATCTGGTTCAGTAGAATGGACCTGCTCGAAAGGGGCCCGTGTGTACGCGTATTCGTTGCATTACTGCAAGCTTTCTCCGGCTGACGCCTATCCACGAGGATTATCCCTCTTGGTAACAGCTAGCGATGGCAGTGATCTGGTTCTATTCGATTACGATTTTCAGACGATTCAATCATCGTGAAACTCTTTGCATACCTTTTAACGATGCTAATTAAAGAAATATTACTCGCGCCACCAGCAGCAGCAATCATCCCCCCTGTTTCTCGATCCTATCCCATCGAAGAAAAAGAAGAAGTTCCGCCGCGAAAAGGAAGCCACAAGAAGCTAAATAACCAGCAGATTGATTGCCCGGTTGGACGTGAGCCGCGCGAATGTTTGCTAAATTACCCGGCGCGGGCCCCGGCGAGTGTTCCGCTCTCTCTCTCTCTCTCGTGTTTAATGAAATACAGAAAATGAATCGTGACCGTGGTCGTTACGCGCGCCGGTAATGACGGCACGCCTATAAAGGGTGTCCCTCGGTCGAGGAGCAAACGAGCCCGATTGTTAACGTTCACCCCCGAAATCCAATTAATTCCGCCGCGTCCTTGATTAACGCGCCACGCAGAAACCACGTCCGAGGCTCTTTATACTAATGCGCGGGGATCTTGTCTCTTTGAAGAGCTACGTCCATCTTCGCGATGGAAGGAGGAGGAAAGGTAACGAGGGAGATACGTGGTGCGCGCACAGGATACAAAAGAAGCGTTTCCGATTATTAATGAAGTGTCTTTGTCTGGAACGAAACGTATTAACCGATGCGCTCACCTACGGCAGGCGGTGAGTATTTATTATCAGAGTACTACAGGAGGAATGAAAGGGATTTACGTATATGCATTTTCAACTGCTTCTTCTCCGTCTTATGGTTCGGTTTGTTCCGTCTCCTTTTGGGGCTGTTCGTGGCGTCGTTTTCTAAACGAGTTCGGGTGCAGTGAGGTTACCGATAAATCTGGTCGCGTTCGAACGAACAATTTAGACGGTGATTTTATTTTGTGCCCTGGCTCGGGTGTGCAGGAGTGAATACAATGTAGAGAAGGAAAGGGAGTATAATGAAATATTATTTCTGGAAGGGAAAAGCTACTGTAGAAAATGCACGAGTACCCGCGATCCCGTTCCTTCGAAATTCCGCAAAAAACTAATAGCAATTGCCTATCAAGCTCTATTACACACGCGGCAAGAAACGAACCGCCGATATTAAAATGGAGATCATTAAACGGGAAAAAAGGTAGACAGTAGTTTTCCGTACCGCTGGTCAGCCCAGCCGATTTCCTTTTACCTTAACGGTTCGCG
Source organism: Holcopasites calliopsidis (assembly GCA_023838395.1). Classification (NCBI taxonomy): domain Eukaryota; kingdom Metazoa; phylum Arthropoda; class Insecta; order Hymenoptera; family Apidae; genus Holcopasites; species Holcopasites calliopsidis. The sequence goes on from JALHAQ010000008.1 coordinate 5,434,835, forward strand.
GCTCCCTCGTTACCATTATCATTATCATTTTTCCTGGTTCACGGGTGATCAGGCACGGCCACGGCTGTTCCCTGTTTATTTCCGTGTCAACGAGACGCCAAGCAAAGGATCGACAGCCCGCTTCGAATACCGTATCGCGATTCGAATCCCGACTGATAACGCGTGCGTGCAACGAGAAATTAAGTCTCGACTACTGCCTGTTCATCGGTTAACTACCCCCTGCGCCGAAATTCTTTCCGCGAAGGGCAGAAGTATAATGGAGAAGGGAATAACAATAATTTATAAAAGCGTTCACACTTTTGGTATTCACCTGGAGATCGAAGTGTTAAAAAAAAGAACAGCGGCGTCATAATGGAGAAGGGAATAATAATAATTTATAAAAGCGTTCACACCTTTGGTATTCACCTGGAGATCGAAGTTTAAAAAAAAAGAACAGCGGCGTCATAATGGAGAAGGGAATAATAATAATTTATGAAAGCGGTCACACTTTTGGAATTCACCTGGAGATCGAAGTATTAAAAAGAAAAAAAGACAGCAGCGTCATTTACCTCGAGATCTCACCACGACGCGACGATAAAAACGTGAACTAGGGAGAAAGATCGAAGCAGTCGTAAGGGAATGAAAAAAGGAAATTGAAGAGGCGAACCGTTTATCGGTGATGCACCATAAACCTCGGGCGCAATTTCTCCGAGAGTGCTTACACTTCGTTCCGAGGCTTCGCACTTTTATCGCTGGCGCACTTTCGGCATCCCTGTAACGCGTCGCGAGTGTACGAGGCGTCGCGAATCGGTAAATATCCTTCATTATTCGCGACACAAGCGAAGGGGAAAGTCATTGCGCGCCGATGAAAGGAATCAAAAGAGTCCGCGGGCCCGCGCGATTGCATTAGAGACAACTCTGTCGATCGATCGGCATCGGCGCGGTGTAACGCGTACGTTGAAACATAAATTCTCGCCGGATCATTAATTATAGCCGGGGAATTATTAATAATCGTCGCTACCACACGCTAGGGCTGTACACGACGGACGGATCCTCCGATCGCGAGCGCTCGCCCGTTTCCTTTCTTTTTTCCTTTCTTTTCCAGGGGAGAAGAACGAGAAATCCGCTGCGAATGACAAGTACGCCGGCAGATACGTACGAAGGGCAAATAAGAAGAGCATAGATCGAACCGAGTTCTCGCTGCATGCTTATTAAAGTGCACCGCACCCTACAGGTGTTCCCGTGGAATGCCTTTGAGAGGCAGATCGCGGAAACGAAACTCGGGGCTGCGCTCGAAAGAAACCTGGCTTCCTCGTTTTAAATATCCGCAGCGTGTTTCGGCAAATTTCAGACTCGAATGGACAACGGTTCGACAGATCTGCGGATTGATTTCGCAAAAATCTTGAGAACGTTCGGGGAACGGGATCCTTCGCGAATATTCTAGATTGATCGATCGTTGCTGCCCACGCGGTTCAGACGACGTTAACGCGCAACGGGTCGTGCAAAATGCGAGTACAGTGACCCGACACTGGATGAAAAAGAGAAAAATAGAAGTGGAATTACTAATGTATTAACCCCCTGCGTGACCATTTGATTCCCAAGGTTTAATCTCGTCAGCAGCTGATTTGCAATTCTCCGCGGGCCGAATGCAAGAATAATTCCGCGCTGAACTTCGTGCACTAACAAATCTATAAACGCTAATGAAACGAAAAAAAAAAATTGATCGAATATTAAAAAGTGATTAAATCACAGGGAGATACGCGATCGCGACCGCGTAAATGCCCCGGCGAGCAACGGAATACCGCACCGCGTTCATTTATTATTCTTCCAAGCGTAATTAATGTCGAAACTATCCCGAGCCGCGATAAAATCTATCGGATGTGATCTGCGAGATATTTTTCTCGGCCGCTTGTACGCGAAATCATCGTCGGGCGCTTTTTACTCCCACGAATCATTAATAACCGTGCCGCGCGAGGCACTGTGAAGCGAGGGCGCGCATTGCTTTCGTTTCGCAGCGAGATTACTTTCGCAACAATTTCCCATTGCGCGTTCGGTCGGCTCTTTCGCGTTGAGCTTAATCGGTCGAATTGCATTAAAACAAAACAAAAAAAGTAAATTAATCAAACCGCTCACCCTGCTCGCACTCGTCGATATCCTCCGAGCAGTCCACCCCCTTGTAACCGGTCGCGCAGGAGCACGTGAACGATCCGTTGATGGGGCTGGTGTCGCAGATCGCGCCTTCGTGGCACGGATTCGACGTGCAAGCGTCGTCGAGATGGCAGAGCAAACCTGAAACACAAAGCAGATCGAACGTTTATATTTACCGACTCGCCCTCAGCGATCGCCTCGAAAAAGTTCACGCGACAGCTGGCCATTTCAAAACGGGGCTCCTCGATTAATCGTATGTACCGTTCGCGCGCGTTTCTAGGACAGAAGCGTCGATCGTCGAGCGCCAAACACGGCAGGTTACAGCCAAAGATGGGCATCATTAAGCGACCGGTATCGCTCGATTCGCGTAACCTAGCCAGAAATGTCGCACTCGAGCATCGCGCGAGGGGATCGGCGAAACGGAAAGAGAGAGGAGGAGAGTGGTGACAAATCCCAGCGGCTCTTGTTCGTCGATGCAACGCGTGATCGTATTCGATAAATTAACTGGAAACGCCGGAGCGTTTATTTCGATAAGTCGGTCTAATTGCTCCCTACTGCGCGGAAATCCGCGGAATTTCGATTGGAATCGCGTAGACCGGTCGGTGGATGCGCGGCTGCGCTTCAGGATGGCTCGAGTTCCCGGCTTATGGTATAATGGGGGAATGCGGGGGAAACTTAGATTTTCATTTGTTTCCTTTCGTTAATTTTGTAGCTGAGAGGAATTCATGTGTGTTCAACGTGAAACTATCAATTGTGATCCAGAGTGTGATCCACTGTAGTGATCCAGAGATCCTTTGTTCAGTCATGCGCACCTACACGAACATCCGTCATCGCGCGGACGTGAAATTTGGTAAAAGTTCGGGAGCTGGTCGGAAATTCTCATTCAATACGTGCTACAAACGATCCGCAGGAAAGTAACCGTAGGCTTTGTCGGTCACCGGTTAACAATGGTTCTCGAACGCGTTGGGTACCCGATAACGGGACCACACGGGATGTCTAGGATGTTCGCGTATAAAGAAGTACCGAACTGCCGCGCAGATGCACGATTACACCCGCGTCTAACTGTAAGCAACGTCTGCGAGCGAAAGAAAACGAGCCCCTGGGCTTTAACACGGCCCTCGAGAGGATGCCGTCATTATGCGTGCGCGTAAGGTATATCGCGGGTCCGTTAACTCTACGCGCGCGTTGGTGAAACCGTGCTGCGGTAACGAGATCGTAAATTCAGCCACATCGGCAGATCTCGATTGATATCCCGTTGAAACGAAACCGAGCGGTTTCTGTCTTCCTGCAATCGGTGATCTAAGGACTTGCTTCAAGAGTGCTGTAGCCAGCTGGGCAGAAATTTGACGACAATGACGCGGCGATGGAGGGAATTAACGTAACGCAATTGAAATAAGAAAAATGTATACCAATAAAAATGAAATTACTCCTACCTTAATATTACACTCCTCCCTTTACCTAACTCCGATTAATCGGCGAATCAAGTCTGAGAATCTACCTCAATAAATTGGCCCCGCATTGTCGAACCGCGTCGATACCCCGTCAAATCAATCTCATCGTCTCCTCCAGCAAAAACGCAGCGAACACATCGTTGCACGCGTAGAGATCTGCCCCTTCCCCTAACCACTGGCGCAAGTAGTACAAAGCAAGTCAGCCTCCGCGCGAATTCCTTCGTTTGAGATTTCCCGGGGTCGCGCGGAGACCGGCGGAAAAAGTCGTTCGACGATAGCCAGGGGTATCGCAGGAATCGCAATCACGCCGGGACGAAAGAAGGATGCCTGTATTTGGCGATCGGCGCAGCGCAGCGTTCGCGGTACGATCGATCTGAAAAGCGTGCTGCTGCTCCCGGCCTCTCGGGTAGGCAAGTAAGGACAGAAACTCGTTTCCAGTCCTCAAGGTCGCCGCTCGGTAAGGCTAGGGCCTGCACACACCAGCCTCCTCCGGAATCCCTGGATTCCGATGGACCCTTGGAAGCTGCATCATATCGTTGCACACGTGCAGATGCACCTGCCTGTGCGCGGTTGATGCTCTCCCGATGCGTAACTACCGACAACGATCTTCGCGTGTACGCTTCTTGCGTCGAACGAAACTCGCGGTATTTAACAACGTTAACATCATTGTAAGAGAAGGAAACGCGGCGATCTTTGTCTACGAGCGAGTAGAATGCTATCAGTCTTGCAACTAGCCAATAGAGATTCCGCGTCTCGTTACAAAACTCTCCTCCGTCCTCTGTTCCTCGTGTAGGTCGTGCGCGATCAATAATCACCGATTATTCGAGGGACTTACCTGTCTTCCCGTAGGTGCATTGACAGTAGAAGCTGCCAACGCGATCGATGCAGGTAGCTCCGTTGAAACAGGCAGCATCTTTGCAATCGTCGATGTTGACGCTGCAGTCTGGCCCGGCCCAGCCGCTCACGCATATGCACGAGTAGCTGCCCGGCGAATTGGTGCACGTGGCACCGTTAAGACACAACGATGGTCGTATGGAGCATTCGTCCACGTCGAACTCGCACTGCGGGCCTGTGTACGATGGCGGGCATAGGCACGAGTACTCGTTTATCCTGTCCATGCAAGTCGCGCCGTTCTGGCACAGATTCCCTGGACAGTCGTCGATGTTCTCCTCGCAATGGTCCCCGCGAAAACCTGCAGCATCGTAAACAAATGGATTAAGAATCGATTGAAATATGTGTACCTGTAATTCGATCATCGCTTTATCGCTCTTCGTGTAAAAGCGACGTGGGAAGTCTAGTTTCTAACGCGCCACGGAAGAATGCTTTCCTGCATATGAAACGTGACACACACACTTGCTCAACCTTTACCTATTGGTCAGCGATGCAAAGCTGGACCTGACCTGTGCTTACCAACTCTAATGGCGCGCATAATTTATACTCGATGGAGCGGTTAACTAAACTTCCTTATGTATCTGCATCGGTTCGAGAAGATATAAAGGCTTTATAATATAGAGTATCGATCCGGAATGAATAAAAGTCTGGATATGCATACCCTATACGTATGTATAACCTGGGGTCCACGACTTTATTATACGGGCGGCCTACGAAACGAGGGTGTACCATTAATATTAAAGCGATGCAAAAATAGATAGGCCGTTTCGCGTGCACCGTGATCAGTCTATGTAGGATTCTTCTAGGAAATAATCTCCTGGTCGAGCATTCGATTATAATTCAGAGTGAACTTCAAACGGACAGTTTTAAGCGAGCCCTCGTCGAGTCTTGTAATCTCGAAATTACTTCCACAGACGGATTTTCACGGAGCAACAGATGGCTGTACTCGACGGGGCTCGGGCCCGAATTTCGCCAGAGATTCGAAACAGGAATTTCGGTGAGGTTTCTCTTCTCGAGTTACCGGATTACGGAGGGACTGGCTCACGGCTTGACGCGCTACCGTGAGACAACAGCCCATCTTTTTATAACACTTGCAATGATTACACGCAGAGAAGTCTGCTATTGTACACTATTTGAAAATAGAGATCAATCAAGTAATCATGAACAATGAACGACACAAGGGTACAGAGAAAAATCAATAAAGAAATCCAGTTCCAAACCCATCGCGAAATAGCGCAGTCATCGCTCGCACGCTGAGGGTAGCCACCCTTGGGGACACAACTATGCATACGTATAAATACAGATTACACCCTTGTCAGGATCGCGAGTGCCTCCTCTCGGGGTCTCCTCGTGGCCACCGCTAACGACGAGGGCTTATTTCCATAAGGTACGAGCCTCTTCTTCCCGGAATCCTGCCAAACCCTTCAGGGCAGCACTCTTATCCCGTTCCCTCAGCGATCGCATAATGTCGAGGGGGGCCCCAGCCGGCGAGGGCTAGTGCAGAGGACCAGTCGAATCGGACCGTACGCGTACCTACGCGATGATGATTCGTGAAAATAAAAAGACGATCCTTCCGGAGAGATTGCGCGTGGGTGAAGGTTAGACAAGAAAAGAGAGAGAGAGAGAGAGAGTTAGCAACGGTCTCTCTACCATTTATAAATCAACCCGGACAGAGGCCCATAATTACAATTGTCCACGAGCCTCAGCCCAGATCGAAACGATCCAAGGGTGGAGTGTGCGTGTTCGAAATCCGTGTGGGTTTCGTTCTGCGACTGCGTGCCGGACCCTATTCGACCAAGGATACGTGTCCGTTACTTCGTTACAGATGCAGGCTCAGCACCGAGCGGAGCACCGCTATATAAATTCGGCGTACTCTGCTCCATTCCTCTCCGACTGCTCTTTTTCGGTGGCCGAACAACGCCGCTACAGGGTCTCTCCCTCCTTTCTTCCCTTCTTCAACCCTTATCCAGATTTCTTTTTTTTTTATATCAAGCTAAAGAGCGAACAAGGCTGCATACCTTTTACGTCAAACGATTTCTTGATTACACGTCGCGCGAAAACATTTTTTCCGAATGCCTCGGATGCTGCCCGCGGAATTCCGGGAATCCTGTAAAGCGCAGGCAATTAGCCCCCGCTTCAGTTCGCTTGGGATGATTTCATTCAGCCGCGAAGCAGCGGGCTATCGAGCAAACCGGAGAAGACGAAGGGAACTCGCTGAAACGTTTCGACGGAATCCACGGATCTCGAAGTGTCTCGAGGGCGCCTGTCGGCCCACGCAGTGGGAAACGCAATCGTCGCGCGGCAGCGTGGTTCTCACGTGGGGGGGAAAAAAATGCTGGAAACCCTTTGACCCCGCATCGTTGCACCGTCCTGGCTTCGTTACCACGAGGATATCGTTCTGTTTCCTCCGTCAGGAAGGGGACTAGGAAGCGTCCTTCCGATCTGTAACGCGATGCCACTGTTTCCTAGGGAAATGATCGTCGACGAAGTTTCTGCGAATCGGAGTCTCGCCGGGGATGGTTTTAAAGGTCAGCAGTCGCTCGATAAATAGATCAATCGATATATCCGAAACAGATGTTACAGTTCGGGTGAGGTGTATCGCCTGTACGGACGCCGCATCCCCCTCTCTTCACCTTTCTCCGAGAGACATTCCATTGAGGATGAACATAGATCCTGTCTCTGTTTCTCCATTTAGCAGGCAACTCTGCCGATCATACTCGCTCCTCTCGCAGCCTCACCTTTTCTCTTTCCCTCTGTCACCAATCCACCCCCCTATTCCCGCTGCTCCTCATTCACTCTTCCCTTTCTCAGATCTTACCGCGAATCATCCTTTCCCTCTCCATCTTTTCCCTCGATCTAACGAACAACCCTCTATCTCTCCCTCTCTCTCGTTTCTCCCTCTTTTCTGAGTCTCTCCTCTTCCTTTAAAGAGGTGGGGGGCACAGTGCCTCTCAGCCTGGCAAAGGTGTGGCAACGTCGCGAGAGCGGGTGTGCGTCGGCCTCAGGCCCCGTGGTAGGGACTGTGGGAAAATTCTCATGCCGCCGACTGGGCCACAGACAGAGGTGCTCAGCCAGAGCCGGATTAGACCCCTATACGAACCCTACCTGACTTCCTGCTTTCACGCTTCAAGAGCGTTTCACCGTGCATGCAAAAAAAAAGAACACGTATCATTAGGGGCGTCGGGATCACGAAATCGTCGGATTTTTGTCCAGCAATTGTACACGTTCGAAAAGACAGACCGGCAGCTCATTGATTACGTCCACAAATATTTGGATATTCAACGACTGAGAAAGGTTTTGCTTGTCAATGAGTGGACTCACAGCGAATATATTATTTCGATATTATTCTTTATCTAATAATTGAGCACGCTAAGAGAGAATACCGTTCGTACGAAATGATGTATAATCTGAAGTAATTTTAGGAAAATTAGTTGAACCGTTTGAAGTGAAGGAAACGAGGGACGACGAATACCAATTAGTTGGATCGCTGTGGGCACATCGTTCCTCCTTTTCCTCGAGGGTATGTAGATTAATTGCCCTGATGTGTCTAAGTCAAAAATGTTTGCCTGGGAAACTCTTACCTGATGCACGCATCTAAATCGTAGTTCTCTAACATTCAAACAACATTCGAGAAATGGAGCAGCGAAAGAACGATCAAGCCGAAGGAAAAACGAGGGAGAGAGTTCTTTCTGCGGCGGAAAGGGAGAGAGAGTTCCTTTACGGTGAAAAGAAAACACAAGACGCGGAAGTGACGCGTCTCGTTTCACCATATGGCGTCCTTGTCCTGGAATTTCGGAAGTGCACTCCACCCAGCGGCCGGTCGATTGAGAGGCACTGGATCCCACTGGGGCCCAAAGCAAGGGGGGGAAGGAATGGCTAACAGCGGGCCCGTGTCTCCCCACCAAAAAGCATGGCTGGCAACGGGTAGCCACGAGCACGCCACGGGGGTGCCCACGGAAAAATTATTTCAGCCGTCGTTGGAACATTATAATTATTTCGGCCACGTGGTCGCGCCAGAACGAATCGCGGATGCGCTCGCCGCCAATGGGATCGCAATATTCATACGTTTCCCTAACAAATGTTAACAAGGGTTGCATTACGCCACCGCCCAAGGGAATGCGTTTCAACAACCATGAAAAGGAGAAGGCACGAAGTGGGAAAACTTCGTCAGCAAGAAAGCATCGCTTACGGACGAATCTTGAGATCGCTTTACGTCAAAACAGGTTGCTCGCGTAATATGACAGGACGAATGACAGGTAGCCGACGATAGGCAACGATCGGGGGAAAAGGCGCGCGGCTTATTAGCGGATTAGCGCTACTTTACAAATGGGCATCGATCAGGCCACCATCCATCTATCACGAGCGGACGGACAAGCGGTGTACGTTCATGCCCTTGTAAGGAGTAATTATTGCAATGCGATTCGCCCCTCGTTAAACCTCTAACGAAGCGGCGCGCGAGAGGCCTTTTAGAAGCTGCTTTGCACGCTCGTTACAATTTCCCAGACAGTCGGAAAGAGGGTAACGATTAGAGAGAGCCCTTAAAGACCCGTATGCCATAACGATTCCCAGAGCCCAAGCGAGTGCATCGTTCTATTAAGAGAATCGTGTACAGTACTCGTTTCCTTGAGACCCCGATTCTGTCGGCTCCCATAAAAAAAAAACAACACCTTTGATTAGCATATCTCGCTCGAAGTCTCTATTACCCGCTTTACGGACAGGTGAGTAGGATTTTTCACAGGGATTCACTTTCGCAACAATCCTTTCAATTTTGATCAGTCCGATCTATACGATGATCAAAATTATTTATTCGGACTTCGAGCTGGCGCGCGTGGGCGCAAGCGTTCGAAACGTTTCAAAAGAAAAAGAAAAAGAAAGGCAGGAACTTCCAAGTAGAAGATCGGCAGCGGTAGAGAGCACTTTGCCCGAAGGCAGCCGGACGAGAGATAGAACGGATGTGAGAGGCAAATAATTCATAAAGGGAGACAGAATCGAGAGGAAGAGAGAGACGGGCTGCGATGGGACGAGGCAAACAGGCAGAAATGGAGCGTTATCTGCGAGCGGTTGCTCCGAGTTCTCTCTTGTCCACAGCAATAATGCACGGCGATGCGCGCGATTCGTACCGGGCCCGAGCCTTAATACTCCGCGTTTCTTCTCCGCGCTCGCGCCTCTTTTTTTTTCCTTCTTTCGCCCGCCCCGTCGGCCCGCCCGCTCTTTGTCCATTTTCTGGGACCTTAAAAGGCGCACGTACTCGAGAAAGGACCCACCGATAAGCGTAATTTGAATGGGTAATGGCTTCACCAAGAGAGGAGGGTCCCCGGTTAATGACGGGTCCAACTGAAGGAGTGGAAAGAGTGGAGAGTGATCCAGGCGCCGAGATGGTGCGCGCCCCCGGGCCCTTTAATGCACTCTCCGCTGCGTCCTGATCGCGATTGGGGGACGTTTTCGGGTACGGGGGCAAGAAACCGCGAGAAGCCGGGCTCGAAGAAGCCGCCGCACAACAAGCGCAGCCCTATCGTTGCCAAACCGGATTCAGTTTTCCACCTCGGACTACCCGCGTTCGCCCGTGGAACGGGCAAAGAGCCCATTACCCTACGTGTCGAATGCAAATCGCCAGTTTCTTCCGTAGAGAGATTACGCTGCCTGTCGCTCCGCGAACCGCCGTTGCCCGTCTTTTTTAAATATCTCCATTAAGTAAGAAGCTTAATCAGGGGAACGACGCTGCGCGGAGCAAGGGCGATTCCAATTGCGCACTCTCACGAAGGGTGAGCGCCTTTCAAACGTTTGCCACAAAATTTATGCGTACCCCGGTGAACGGCCATGAATAATGCATACGCAAAACGCTCTTCAAGCGTCTAATTTGGGGATATCCTTGGGAATGAAACCGACGTCTCGCCGTGGAGTATCGACTCGGGGATGTCTTTTCGGTGTTTCGAGAGCGACCAGCGAAGGGACCCGGGCGAAGAGCCCGCAGCAGCTGCGTATCATAACAGCTCCGACACCAATCACGGATCACAAGAGATTCTCCAGACGTACTCACCCTCGCTCGATGGACCGAGAATGGGTCTTCTATAAATAAACGTGAGCGACTCTGGAAGACGAACTGGATATGCTCGATAGTCTTGCTAATGAGTCTCGCTGGTATTATGATATTCGAGGAGCAAAAACGGTTTATTTGTCAAATGTTCTGTAAAATGTTTCGGGGCATCGAATGAGTTTTTCGACGACACGAACTGAATTTACATGCGCGTGAACAAGACCACTTGAAAGTGCATCAATGCGACGGAACTATAGAGACTGAAGGAGCAGAACGCTTTGTTGGAGTAGTGTACTTGAATGAAAAGCTGGTCATAAATTCAGTATCGTTAGTTATGCAGAAGTCATGGGACGCTAACGATATTGGTAGATACTCCAAGTATTCCCAATGTTAGGCAAAATCGACAGATCCTTCTCCGAGTAAAATAAAGCGGGTGTCGCTTTATAAAGCGGATTACGAATTATCATTCCATAGAGAAACGCAACATTTCTTTACAATTTTATATGAAATGCGAATAAAGTTGGTATCACGCTGAACGAGACTGAACAATCATGCCAGGAGAAGGGAATGTTCTTTCCCCACGATATTAACAGGTAGCTGCGAAGCAACCAACAAGTGGTTGACTGACGGTTAGTGCAGGGCCACGTAATTTACGTACAATTTACTTTCACAGTTTACTTACAATATCTGAATCACGAACGCAGCAATGTAACAGCGCGAGGATGCGAGATTCGCGTGCAAAATCTGAGGGGCGTGCGATGAGATCGAAGAAAACGAACGAAGCCAAGGAAAACGGCGTTCGCTGTCCTCAAGGGGACGGCGAGACCTTATGCAACAGGTGGTTGCCACTCAACAGGTGGCTGCCATTCAACAGGTGGTTCGCGACAAATCAGAGTACTCCACACGTTGCGAGTTAGAATTGCTGATTCGTCGTAAGAATATCTGTGATGGGATCGAAATTTAGAGATTTATACCCATGCTAAGTGATTCAATACATTCGAAATCTTCCGAATAATCATTTATTCGCATCGCTAGCAAAGACCGCTGCTCTGAACTCCCTCGGTTCTCCCGAACAAAATAACACTGAAAAAGGCCCCTCCTCTATGCGCGCAAGTAAAAACATAGCTCATGTGCGAGCGAACGTACGCGCACACGTATGCACGTGTTATGAGCGTACAGGTACCCCGGCACTCGAACAATGGGACCGTCATGCGGCTACCATTCTTTCGGGGACAATCAGTGGGGGCCCCTTTCTCGAAGGGCTGCGTGCCCCCACCCGAAGCACCAACGGGCCCCACGCCGCTTAAAAGGACAATCGCCTTCTTATTTACGATTTTGGCCAGCTCTCCCTTTCTCGTTCCTCTTTCTCCTTCCCGACCGTGCCCCTTTTCTTTCGCTTCGTCTCGCCGCGACTACGTTCGACGTAGGCCTCGTATGCACGGGGCCCGTCGAACGTCGAAAATCCGGACACGAATCGCTTTATACGAACCCCGTGTACCAGCAGCACGCCTACCGTCGAATTTTTCATAGGATTTCCCCTTGACGGTATATAAATTTCCCTCGGAACCCCGTGATACACCGTACGCTTTACAGTCGAACGTCAACCGTAAAATTAATTACGAAGAGCCAGGACTTTATAGGATCCGAGTGGGGGGGGGGGGGGGGCTCCAAGCGTGAACGTGTTCTTCTAGCAGATTAAGCCACGCGATTAAACGGGGGTTGACTGGTGTTTTGACTTCTGCCACGGCGATAAGCTTACGGGTCTGTGAGTCCCATGAATTCTTCAGGACGTACAGATCGAATTACCCGGCCCTCCTAGTTTTGGGACGCATAAATTACGCGGCCCTGTCATCTATATTCTCTGACGTAAATGGCTCTCAATCTCGAATCTACCATCGATCTATTGGTGGGAAATCGCTACAGTTTTTACCCTCGGGAAGAAAACTCAAGGCGACGAGGGTGGAGACGAGTTCGCAATATTGAGATTACTTTATCGCAACGTGAGGGAGGCTGGAACTGCGCTCTGTGCATGAACAGCGGGGAGAGCCATTGTGTGTAGAGGCGAAACCACCTTCGGTGCACGCACCTTCTTCAACCACCCCTTCCTCTTCTTCTTCTTCCTCCTCGTTTATCCACCGCGGTCTGGAGAGGTTTACGCAGAATCAACGAGGAGGAGAGGGAAGGGGACGAAACCAGACACGGAACACAGGGTGATGAGGGAACGAGGAGCAAGAGAACAAGAGGATGAAAAGAGCTCGCTGAGTAAGGGGGGAGGGGCGTGGGTGCGCCCTTCGTGATTTACATATGCGTATTCTATACCTTATTTACTGCGTCGATCATCCTCCACTTTATCTCCTCGCGTGTGGGTCGTACCAAGACTCGGCGACGAAGAACAGCGGGGAACAAAGGATGCGGGAAAGCGCGAGGAACCCATTCTCTTCTCTATTAGCTTCGCAGCTGACTTGGGTAATCGCGAACCGATCGATTGATTTAAAAGCTGACCGTGTACAGAGAATTTTCATTTAACGTTTGGTAAACATTGTTCTACTTGCCTTCGGAGCTCCGAATACTGTTCGACTGGGCCGTTCCTTGGAGGTTCCAAAAGTGGAGAAACTTTGAGCAAGCAGGTGAACAATGATTGCGGGCTAATTGACGACTGTCAGCCTCCGCGAGGCCAGAGAACTTCATTGGTATACGTCTACGCGGTGGAACACACGATGCTCTGGCGCTCGGTTAATTGTTAGAACTGGTCGGGTCGAGGCAAGAAACAAAGAGTGTCGAAAACACGTCTCTGCCTGTCTCCGTTCAAGTACACGTTCGCACGATGTCAGTACGACAAATTACCTCCGGCTACAGATAATCAACTCCACTGAGTCGGCTCGTTGATGAAACGATGATTGACAGGAGCGATCATCAATAAGCAAGGAATAACAATTGTCTGCTCGTCTAACCGCGCGCGTGAACAAAAACAGTGGAATCTATTCATTAAGGTTCCTATCGAACCGACGATCTTTTACAACCAGCTTACGACGAATTCTACTAATTTTCGTAATCGAACGAGGCCAAGAACAGGATCAAACGTAACGGTCACCTTCCGTTCTGCCAGTCGGCGCGCAATCATTCAATTGCTATCGCCGAAAAGCATCGGGTCGACGGCGATACTAGGCCAAAGGCTAGAGCGAGGGATTCCTGTTCGAAAGACCGAAAGATCCCGGCAACGAGATACGTACCACCGCGAGGAGGGAAGAGCGAACCCGGCAAAAAGATAGTTCTCTCTTTCGAGACGCGCGCGAGTAAATCATGGGAAGGGTATTCGTGAGAGCCACACGGGACGGCGAGTCCGCTAGGACCAGGGGAGGAAAGGGGCGACGAGGGGGGGCCACGGTTTCCCGTGGATGATCGGCGGTGGAGAGAGCCGAAGGATGAAGCAAGAGAGAGAGAGAGGGATGCGAGCCAAGGAGAAACGAAGGGTTTCGGTTCGACATATCAGCCCGAGGTGGTCACGAGTCCTGAACTCCGAAGCGGAGGGCCACTAGTGGGTGGGACCCTCCGCTTCGTGTCTTTACCGTCCTCCTCTCTCCCTCCCCCGCCGCCCCTTCTAACCGTTGTCGCTCCGCGAGAGTTGCTTTCGTGCGCCGAACGACAGCTTCGCCGCCGTGCCGCGGCTAAGCAAATTCGATCGTCGTGCCTTCGATTCCGTTCGCTCGCGCTACGCGTCACGGGGAGGGGGTTCGTCGGAATCGGTTGCACGTCCCTCGAGCGTTGCTTTCGTTGCGGTTATCGGAACGATATCGACCGTTTGGCGAGGCAAGATTCCGGGCAACGCGGACCGCATTCGTAAATTCAGGGAACTGTTAGTAGGAACGATTTGAGGCTGGACAGTAATACTTTTCCTGATGCCATAGTAAAGCGCAGCAAAAGCAGATATACGTTCGAAAGGGTGCAGGGATTCCGAAGATTCCAGGCAGGGAGTACGGTGTATCTCGCGGAGGATCGACGCTTATAAGACGGGGGGCTATTGATCCCGATCTGTTTCTTGCGGATTTGCATGCACCTCGGACGCTTTGGGAACGAGCAAGAAACGGAGTCCCGCGGAGACGTACACGAGCAGCAATTACGCGAGAGCCTCTCGATTGCAGATACGAAATCCGATCTGCCGATAAAGGAGAGGCGAGCCGAAGAAATTCAGCCGCTCGATCGGAACAGAGTGTACGGGTTAAAAAAAAAAACACCTGATCTGGTAGCAAGCACGCGGACTTTATTCAAATCTGCCCGACGCCCTATCGCTAACATCTAAATTACACCTCGATCGCAAGGGTAAAAGACAATTCTTATTTGTCCGATACAGCGGCCGATCTGATTCTTCGTCGGGACCGACTGCTGAAGGGTCACCACAATTAATAACAACGTTATTCTTTCGTTTCAACCGTGTTCCGTTTTAAGTTTCTATCAATGAGTATGCAACCAAGGGGACAGAATCGAGCGGTTGCTCGCGCTTTCTTCAGGTTCACGCGTGTACACACGCGAAGGTCACGCAGGACGCGTGCATAGAAGAAGAGAAGGTTGAGAGAGGTGAAGTAACGCTGAGGAAGAAGAAGAAGAGGAGGAGGAACGTTCTCCACCAACGCGTGGCTTTGCTCTTGTTGCCCCGTCGCGCCGTCTCTTTCCCCCGCTCGAAGCGATGCCAACGAAACCCCTGTGACTTGCACAAGTTGCCCGGGGACCGAACAAAAAGCACTTTGTTCTAAGGTAAACCAACCTTAGGTCGTATGTACGCGTTCCGTCGAGGCTACAAGCTCTGACAAAGAAGGCGAGACGAGGCGAGCGCACCGGTACCAACCCACTTACCCACCACCGTCGTCATCGCCACCCTTCGACCGACGATACGAGGAAAAAGCGTGTCGAATCGGCCGGAAATTGTCTACGTCGATTTTTCTTCCCTTCGTCCTCGCTTGCATCTCCCTTCTTCTCACCTCCCCCCCGCTCTCCTTCTGCCCGCCCTGTTCGATATGCACCGTCAAAGCGTGCAACGTATTTGCGCTAGGTAATTCGTTCGCGATGAATCGTACGGCGGAGCCGACAAAGGCGAAGAAAAAAGCTGGATTGCCGGCCGCGCCGCCGTTCGCGTTACCGGATTTATTGAAATTATGATGACGCGATGGGGGCATTATCGTTTCGCGCGTAATGATCTTTTTTTTTTCTTTACGCTACCTGGGTAACGATCGTCCCTAAGGTAGCCGCGTTTACGACTGACGAACGATAATGCTTTGACGGGCATGCCTGTAACGTAGGGTAGTAGTCCTCGATTATAAGAGCGCGCAGTAAATGCAGCCGAGTCGGATGCAACAAGTCTCGGAGCTGGCCCGCGGCGCAAGGAAGATAACGACCCGGTCTATTTTCCCACCTGATTTGACTTTCAACAACGCACGTGGAACGCGCGCGTTTGCGCCGAGTTCCACTTTCAGGGCTCGCGTGCAGGACTTACTGTAGGGAAGCGGCCGAGGACACTCGTGTATCCGATAACCCAATATCCGAGTGGCTTGTCGCGCCGTCTCTTCGCCTTCGCCCGCGGGATGCGGATACTTCGACACCCGCATAAATTTGCATAGGACCGCCGCACCCCTTCGCGTGTAGGTGTGCATGTCCGTGGTGCGGCGAACGCGCGTGCAGGATGTATTTAAAACTACGATAGAATCATGAAGGGGTTTAATCCACGCGCAATATTAAATACAACGATGCGGGACAAAGAAATTTCCTTCCTATGGATCTTTATGTTCAAGAGGATCCAATTTGTACATCGATAAGAGGTGGAATTATTTTTGTCGCAGTTGTATCACGACTTTCCACACACCGTGTATAGATGGTTGCTCGTAATTGTCGTTTTCGAGGGACGAGACACGTGGTCGGGAGCGCGGTCCACCCTTAATAAGGAGCGCGAAGGTCCCCGAGTAGGCGTGGATTCGTCTCGTTCGACTATCGAACTCGAAGGACCCTACGGTGCCGTTTTTTACTGACCCACGGTACCTTTGATCCGTTTCTTTCCCGTGCATTCAGCCCCCGCGGTTTCTGAAACGTTAATTGCGACCGTTCGTCGCGCGCACCGGTCCGACTGTTCTCTGATCCGATCGCGATCGACGTGATCAGCACAAAGAAACATTCGTGGAAGTGTTCTGCACTTTTTGAAATTTCCATCCGAAGATCCTATGAACTGAATATCGAAGCTCCTTGGTACGAAGCTATCTTTCGGTTCCGCCGCCGAAACGCGGAAGCGCCAAAAACGTTCACATCCTCGTTTATCGTCGACCCCGTTTTATCATTTACCGTTACGCGAAACCGCAGATAAGAAGGGTTAACGAGCTCGACGCCCACGCGTCATAATTTAATATTCGCTTCGAAAACCGTGTCCCCGTGCCAGGTGAAGAGAGAAGTCGCGAGTTCGCGAGTTCCATCATACGCGAACGCGATCGAGCGTCTTAAAAGGTTCGAGGCTGCCCTTGCCGTCGAGGTTTTGTTCCCTCCGATACGTGCGGCGGGACATTTAAGGAAGTCCGCGTCCCGCGCAGCGTCGGTCGATTAAAGAAACGAGAAGGAACGAAGGGAATAAAAGAGGGGTACCGGCTCTAAGGTATACAGGGCTCGCGTGTGTGTAATGGGTGGTGTGTACCCGTGGTTCCACCCACAAAGGGGCTTAATGACGCCGCCCGTGGGCATTTACGAGTGACTTACGCGTTCGCCCATGATAAATAAATCTATGCAACGCGTTACACACGCTGTGGTTCCCGCTGTCCAGCGCACACACGGTGATTAATGTAGCTTCGTCTTTGAGACGGACGGTGTTCGTGCCACGCGTGTGTGTCTTCTCTACGCGACAACCCGTTCCGGAGAGAACTGAGAATGTGCGCTAGAATTTCATAGGGAAGCTGGATTTATCAAAGCTAGCAACCGTTCAAGCTATCACATCGAATAGATAGATATTTTAGAACAGCTGATTGGCGTGTTCCTTCCCAGACGCAGCGCGTGGGCTGCGGTGGATTCTTTCTCCCTGGGCTTGCTTCTCGAGTTAATTCGACAGCGAAGGAAAATAATAAAAGCGAACGCCGACTAGACATTTCCATAATAACGCCGACGACGAGTCGGTACCCTCGAGGAGCGGAGCGAAAGAACGCGCGTTGGAGTAAAAGGCAAACACGAACGAGCAGCGAGGCTCATCTAAGCTACATACTTTCTTTTTGCCCCGTGTTCTTTTCTTTGAAAGCCCTTCAGTCCCTCTATGCATTCTTCGACCGCTCCTGGAGAGCCCCGATCGCTCTCGTCATCGTCAATATTTAGAGATCCTCGAGATCCGAGATATCGATCCGTGGATGATTTTTATTTTCACGATAGCTTGTTTAAACCTCAGATTCATTCTTTTGTCCACCTCGTTGCCTTTCAATGTTCTCCGCTTTAAGCCAGCCTACAACCGCGGGAAAGTACTCGCGCGTTATTCACGCAGTGGCCCGATACACAAGAAGCTATCCGCGGAGGGCACCGGACACATTGTATCCACCGTGTATCTGGGCGACAGCGCGGAAAGGAGAAGAAGGCCGGCGCGCGATCAGCTCTTTAGGTCCCCGGCCATTCCGCGGACGTGTAAACCAAAGCGCGGATCGCAAATCGAGAAACAGAAACGACCGCGCCGCGAGGGAAGCCCATATACGCGGGTTAACCCTTGCTCAGCCTCTCGTTCGGCTTCCCCCCGAGCGGACGACGGTACCACGAAAAAACGTACGGTAATTAAGGAAGATAGGAATCGCCTCTTAAATCGCTCTTAACAGCCGCGAGTCCACCTCCGCGCTGTGGGTAACCTCCTGCCGGATAACTACCTCCCCCCTGCTTCTTGCTGCTTCTTTGCCACCGAGGTTACTCACGCCGCTTACTAGAGATATCTGCATCTCGGAAGTGCTTGCCCCTGTCCCCCCCGGTGTACGGCGAATAAATCAGATCGTCGCCGGTGCCGGTCTTATTTATACAAGAGAGAACTTCGTGTACCGGAGGTGTACGTAGACGCGCACAGAAGCTGCGTGCTGCGTTCTCTCTATGGCACACGCGGATGCACCTCGTCTTGCATCGGGGACGATATGTGCGTGGGTTAGAAAGCACCGTTACCGTGCAACCGAGAAATTCCATCCGTCCCCGAGGCGGTTCAGCTTGGAAATTGGAAGCTTTCCTCGCTGGACCTCTCTCTTCTGTTGGTCCGCGGGATCAGTGACTCGCTCGGTACGCGATGGGCTCGATTAAAATTAATAAGCTGGCCGTGTCCGCGGGCTGATCGAGGCGAGGTGCTAACGAGGCTATTCCTCTTCCAGCTTCCTAGAGGTAGCTCCGACGTCTCGCTTCTATCATGGCCTTTATGGACGTTGAGGGAGTTGGGATATTAGCTGAGATGCATTTCGAGTGTCTTTCGAGATCAAAGGGTGTTGCATGTAAATTTCTATTCCACAGAAACATTGCTTTTCGTCCCCATTTCCAGATCGCAGATGGTAGATGATACGATCTATCCGCGGCCAGGTCTGCGGCTCGGCCAAAGGATCAACGCGAGCACCGACGCATCGGTGGGATGTTCGCAGAAGGGAGATTCCTTCGCGGATAAAATCGGCACTTCGCAGGGGCGCGCGAAAGCTGAAGCTGCCGGGAGGACGCGCGTACGCTGACGCGTCAATTATAGGCAGAGAGAGAGAAAGAGAGAGAGAGAGAGAGAGAGGTTTCGAATCCCATGCGTCCCGCGTTGCTTCTCGGGGAACGTATTTCACGGTGGACCCTTAACGAGATCCTCGTCGTCTATGGACCACGGTTGCCCCTCTTCGTCGTCGCCTTATTTCTTTTTTTTTTTGTTCCGACGACAGAAACTTTCGTTTGTCCGAGAGGAAAAGGAGCGGCGAGGAACGAGAAGTGAGCAGAGGCCGGAATATTCCCCTATCTTGGGTTTCAGGGTCAGAATCGTGTTCCAATTAGATGCCACGACCAGACTCCGTACATTTTTCACCTGCTCCCTTCTTCCCTCCATCCCTCCTACCCTTTCTACGGCCGTGTCGCATACACGGCTCGCAACCCCTCCACGGAACGCCGCTAAGTCCGAGCATCGCGCTTCTAATAGGGGCTGCTCGCGGGCCTTGCCGGGCTTATAAAACCAGATACGTACGTGTACATACACGTTATATAATGCATCCCGCGCGGCAAATACGTGAGCATGCATTTCAGCGGTAGCCCAGGATCATTAGAAGCGTGCCCCGGGGTCGTGGAACTACGAGCTTGACCCCATGCGCGGAGCTGGACAACGGAAAATAAAAGAGGAACCGCCTAATTAGCTCGGCGATATTAATTTCTGCACGATTATCGGGTCGATCGACTAGCGAGTTCATGGGACGGCAAGGCGAAAGTGTTGCTCTCGCGATACGAAAATCACGATTCATCGAAATCCTCTATTTCTATAATACACGTTTTCCTTTGAATTTCCTCTGCGTTTTTAATGAGCGAATAGGTGTATCGAACTGGATAAGACCGTGTGAAAGCCCAGTTGCGAGCATGCGCAATCAACAATGGAGGTTCATTAAACAGAAGGCCCTAACGATTTCGTTAATTAGTCGCCTCGTAATTCTAACTCGACTTCCGTTCGTCTGCGTAGCGTGAACTATATAATTCGCGGATCATTCGTTCCCACCGATTTTATTTTTCTCACATGTCGAACACAGCCTTGCCGGAGATGCAAGTATCTCGAGTTCTTTGACGATAAATGAAGCTTTCCACATGTTTGGGCGATGAAGAATGAATTCGATTTTGCGCCATATACATATATCCGCAGGACAAGCCGCGATCAGTTTCGTCCTATTCTTTTCCCCCCTGGCTGCTAATTATTGCGTGCAATTTTCACCACTTCGCCAATTAGCGGCGGCGTCGAACTATTTCCCATGAACGAATGTTGTTCGCCAATTACACGGAGGAAGCCTCTTCCCACATTTACATTGAGATCGACGCGCATTGCTGGCTCGTTCTCAAACTTGCTCATTCATATTCTTCGCGCGTGTACTTGTTTCGCTAACTACTCGAATATCGGCCGCCGGTGCGGAAACTGTGGCCTTTCATTAAACACACTACCACCAATAACAGTCCAATGCGAAGTCCTTGGTCGTTTCGCGGAACCACTCGGACCCTTAGAATTATCCTTTGAATCAATGATTTTTGCTTAACATATGTGATACGGCTGGTGCGGAAAGAAGGAGGAAAATGTAGTGACCGTTGCCGACAAAGGCCGGCGCAAACGAGGGACAATGGAAAGCTAGTAGTACGATGACAACAAATGAACGAAGAAAAGGCGGGCGACTCTATTCAGTCAAAATCCTCCTGCGCTCATCCTATTCAAGCAGTTTCTACGTTCTTTCTTTCGTCTGGCCATCCATGGCCGAGCTTAACGAGTCGTCGACCGTGACCACCGCCGCGATTAGACGCCAAGACTCCTCTTCTGGGCGACAGGAAATCGCTCATTGGCGCGTCTAAACCCGCCGGCCGAGAGTGCAGGTCGATGATGATTAACGCTCCCGCCGAAAATGGCTGTCCGAGGGTCGTTCGATCAGCTCGTAAGAGAGCGAAACAGAGAACGCCGCCTTGGCTAGTTTTGCCGTCGTCGAAAAGGGCTTCCTTGTAAGACGTCCCCGCGAATGGAGCTCGAATTTACGAGCAGGAAGCGTGCACGCTTGAGGAATGTGTTTAGCCACGGGTTGCGTAAGGAATGATAGCATGCGATTCGGACACGATAAAGTGGTCACGATGCATCAACCCGTGATTATCATCTATCGCGACATCAACTTTGTAATTGGATACATTAAAGCCGCGTAATTGTCTGACAGAATGAGGAAACTGCGATGGAAATGGTATTTCGCCGACGTTGGAATGCGATGCACCAGAAATTAGTTAAATATAGATACTTGAAACTGATTCGACTAGCACGAGTTGCTTAAAGTTGAAATGAAAGACTTCCGAAATATTGATCTACAGCATTCGTTGGCTCTTTCAAATAAATCCGTTAGGAAGGCTCTAAATCGAATGACCACTCCTGCTACTATCTGAACTAAAACTAAGTTCCTCTGATTCCAACACGGTCGGATTTCTAAAAGAAAAAAGAAATACGCATACCAGCATCCAGGAACTTCCATCGCAAGGGGTCAATCTCGCGCCATAAATATCTCGCACCTTTGCACTGTCTTGCAAACGCTGAACCAGGCGGAAGCAAGAATTTGGAACATCCACGAGGAATTTCTGCCGAGTGGGAATACAAATCGGAAACGAATCCGAAAACGTGAATTCGTAACGAGCCAAGGCTTACACGCGGTTGCAATTAAAGAGAGTTACGATTCCTGCGGTCATGCCGGCGGACACACGGCCAGATGAATCACGCGCCTCAGCCACGACGATTTGTTAAATCGTTCCGGTGCCGTGTCTTCTCGCTCGCGGAGAGGCCCCCTATGATTAACAGTCGCGACCGTATAATGTGCGATCGCTGCTGTTCGGTTTAGCCGCGGTTAACCGTTTCGCGGAATGTCCGCGAATTCCTGCCTTCGAATGCCTGGCTGATAATGCCGCGGATAAGAATTTCGCCTGACTTATGCGCGATTTCTCCTATGACGAGGAGAGGCGTTGCACCGCGGCGGATTCTAGTACGTTGCTGTAAATCCGCCGGCTCCTCCGATCGTGGAATCTTTAATAGATCGTTCATCAGAATGATAGATATACAGTTGCTTGCGCGACTGATTAATTTTGATCTGTACGTGATTGGTAAGAGGAAACTGCTGGGAAATATTTATTTCCTGCACGAATTACATCGGGTCAATAATTTAATATTTAATTATCTGTGCAGCTAGACAATTCCAAGTCGTAATTAGTTAACGATCCGTCGCAGTTTTCTCTGCGCCGAAGCAGCATCGAGACATGACCAATTAATTTTCCCATAGCTCCTACGTTCTATGCAGGGAAAAAAGATCGAAAGGTGGAAGGCGGTCACGTTTGGAGGACGATATCGAAACGGCGAATCGTTCGAGATGCGCTCGTGCACATGTTCCTCTCTAATCTTTGCGACTCGCGAGCTGCCTCTCCATGCTCTCGTATCTACCGGAGTACCTTGGATTATTCCTCTTCCTCCTCCCTGTTTCCCGCTTGCACTCGCCCGCCGTCCAGCTAACGACCACTATCCCGTGCATCGCGAAATAATGAAATTACGCGAAAAAGGGACGACGGCACCGCGTCGGTACCGTGGCCGTGAACTTTTTCTGCCTGGCCACGGGGGTACTAACGACTCGGCGTTCGTAGAGATGAATCTGGCACGGGCGGCGGCAGAGTCAATTTATTCAAATGCGAAAGGACTAAAGAAATAATTCGAGGAGCGAAATAAGAAGCAGAACGGAGCGCGCAGCGGACAATCCACTTTACGGAGAGAAAGTTCGCGGCTCGGGTTCCGAACTGTTAGAAAAGAGGCACGAGGCGGAACAGTTCGGGGAATGGAAGAGTTTTGAAGGATAAGGAACGAATTTTTGTGCAAGACGCGCCGCGAGGAATCCCGTGTTTTTCGGGGAACGGACGGCTGTCGTCGCGATGAGAATTATCGCATTCCACGATGACGAGGCCTACAGTCGCGAGAGGACGATGAAAGAGGGAGAGAGAGAGGAACGAGCGATGTAACTCGAAAGTTGCCCCGAGAGTTCCTGTTCCGAGCATAATTTCTGGAAGCACGAGAAGAAGAAAGATCGTCCTCGTCGCGATACGGGACTTAATGGCGGGCCGAGGGTTTTCAGCGAGCGTACGAATACACCGCGTGGATATATCACGCGGGGGCCGGGTCGGCGGAGAGCCGCGCGCTTCCCTTTGTAAGGGCTTTACGATTCTTTTATGATTAATACAACTGGCCGGGTTCATGTTGCGTGCGGAAATGATCCATAATTGCGGGCATGGCGCGGTCTTTCTTCGAAACGGAATACCATTGCTGAATGGCTGTCTAATTAGGGGCAATACTCGTGGATAATCTTTCCGCGGTAAGTCTTTTGCAGTCGGGCCGATAAGCATGTTCGTTGAATTGGATTTTTTGTACGATTAATCGAGAAAACGCGAAGTCAGCCAGCAATATGCGTTGATTTTTTTTTCTTCGTTTCGTTTTGTTTGCTAGCTAGCAAATTATGAAATACAGTAGCCAGGTGTTTAATCATCGCTGGCATTAACCGCAGTACGCGTAACGCGTGGATGATCGCAACAGTAATCTTCAGCACGTTAGCACTCTATGGTGTAAGCCAGGGAAATTACGTTCACGCGCTGTGTACGAGCTACTGCTCGCCATTTGCATATCTCGAACGCGGAAGGAAAACCGCCCCGTATCAAAGGTGCTCGAAAACGATGTAAAACTGGTTCCTGTAATATCGCCGGCGACCTCGACAATTTCAACTGGAATCTTGTACCCATTCCATTATCGCGCATTCGCGAAATTGTATAAAGCGTAGGAACGAGACACGTTCGTGATTTAAGACAGGAAAAGTAATGGAATTATCTGATCGACGACTCGTCATAGAAAAGACATCGAACGTACCAGCGGATTGATCGCGAAGGCGCATCTACGTAAGCGTATTTAATAGAAGGCGGGATGGTGCGCGAATGGGGAAGGAAGAATCGAGAAGAACCTGATATGGTAATGGTAAAATATGAAGAGCGCAAGAGGGTTGGCCGGGTTCCTAGATGGTATCGAAATGCGGGGAATAAGAACCGATGGAAAAAGAGCAGACCAAGAAATTGGAGGAGGTTACGAAGATACAGATGAGGAGGAGGACGAGAAACAAGAATAAGGTACCGGCACACCGCGCTGCGGCTTTACGAGCAAGTCAACGACTCTGTACGGTCTTTGCGGGTCCCTGGAACGACTTCCACTCGGGTTGCCAAAGTGTACGCGTGGTTTCCATCTACGGGGTGTGGTCCCCTTTCTATGGTGATCGCTTCTTCCCCGCCCTGCGCCTCATTGTATCGATCGAACCTATTGTTTCCCGAGCGGGGAATCCTTTGCATCTGCTTGACTCGAATTGAATGTTTCATCACCGCCTAGCGAATCGTCATACGAACCCTCGCATTGCCCGTTCTCGGCCGGCGTTTCTGATCTAGTTCCCTAATTGTAATGTGTGTCATTTAGCAATACAGCAATAAAGAATATCTCTGCCATTTCTAGACTTCTCCGCGAAACTAATGAACGACGCGCTACCCTGTTCGTTGTACGTTTCTCACAGCGAAGATTGCCAATGCATCGCATTTGCTTCGATCCCACAAGTTACCGCGCTAAATCCCCCGGCTTCAATCAACAATAGACGCGCTTCGACTAGCTTCCGACAAATTAGTTACAAGCCTCGCGGCAATCTACTCGGCCCATCAACGCCGCAACCAGTCTCTCGTTGCTGTCGTTTTCGTGTCTTTTTTTCCCTCGAAACACGTCGCTTCTATCGCCGCTCCCGATCGAGACGGAGACTGTTGCTGCTCTACGGTCGTTCGTCGTTGGAGTACGCACGCAAATACGTCATGTCCGCCGCCGATCGTTATTGAGATTCAGCGGATGCGTTAAATTAATCCAGATTTATATCCCTGAACGGCACACGCACAGAGAGAGAGAGAGAGAAAGAGAGAGAGAGAGAGAGAGAGAGAGAGAGAGAGAGAGAGAGACGTATGTGGACGAGTGTAGGCCGGGCGCGGTCGATTCTCCAACAACTGCTACCACACGGGCTACTCCTCCATCCGTGTCCGGAGAGCTCGGTTTACACCGCGTGGGTGTGGATTTATCATTCCTCTCCGCCGGAGAATGAGAGAGATCCGAACAAAAGGTACCACGATAGAGCTCTCCTTCTCCGTATCGAGGAGAGGGACCTCTTGGCAGAGTGGCACTCGTGGATACGTCCCTGTCACGACTCACCTTCCTCGACATAATGGAGCCGCTTATGCTTTACGAGCGGCCTGCAGCTCTGCATTATGCATTATCGCTCGCCCCGATTTTCGTCCGATTCCCCGGAGAGAGCAACGCGGCGCGCGCGACCCCCGTTACCGAACGAAAGGGGTTCCGTAAGTTGCATCTGTGCGATTCGGCGGAATCGTGGGAAAACTAGACTCGTCGAAACTGTCGCGAAACGTTCGAGTGCGCGGTGAGTATGCGGATCCGGTTAAATCGTAATCGCGTGGTCTGTTCCTGGAATTCTCCCCCGGGGCTGAGTGAAATTTTCGTTGGGGTCGCGAGGATCGGAACTAGAGATTCAACCAGAGGGTGGCGCCGTAAATTGAAACCCCTTATTTATTTTGTGTGGGACGGTTGGACCATTCGATGTATCATATACATACGTAAACTCACTCTACTGTATTTGATGAAAATTTCATTTTACGCCAAGAGCGTCACGTTTAGCGAGCTTCGTTCCTAAATTTCGATTTTCTACCTGAGCAACGGATTGGTCACAATGAATCGCGTTGCTACAGAGGCGCAAGTATGCCCGAGGAAGGCATGGATTACTCCGAAATTCGATACGATCCTGCAGGAAATAGTTCTATTACGTTCACAAAGACGGGGGTAGAGTAGACTCGGATAACCGACACGGGACTTTCAGTTGGCAGCTCTTAGGCTGCCTAGTTTCGTGGCATGCACTCATTTATCGTGCCCACGCCAGCTTTTATGAGAAGAAAATGCCACCAGCATACCGATACCCCCGTAGCTACGAGCAGTTGCGGACAACAACGACCGGTATCTGTCACTGTCCTCGACCAGTGTGAACGAACTCGGATGATACGTGTCCCTCGGAAACCTTTTCCTTCGCCCGACTTCATCATTTTTTGGAACTGGAGGTACTTGTGCGTGTTTCAAGAACAATCATTCTGTGTCTTTGAAGAAAATACAGCAAAGGGTGCTTTTTCATTTTCCATCAAAAGTAGAAGCAAGTAGCACTTTATTGAAACCAATAGAATAAGATCTTTACTTAACTTGCCAGTGCTACCATCAGTGCTACCGTAATTTGCATTCCCACGCCGATGCCTTCATCGCAGCGTTCGTTAGATCGCACGGGAATTATTTCCACCGATACCATCAAAAGAGACATCAACTGACAATCATTACGACCTTCCGAACGAGTCTGGAACAACCGTGAAGACCAGCAGTCGTGCGCTGGATTGTTGCAGCTAATAACTTGGCTGCGAAACGATCAGTGAAAGAAGGAACGCGAAGCTCGCCTCCGCCGGACGTGTAAAAGTAGATTACGACACGGATGTACCGCCTCGTGCCCGTGTTCCTACCTATCCAAGATCACCTACGCGACAGCCACCTACGAAGGCAAGAGCGAGGAGCAGAAATAAGGAGCGGAGTGACGAGAACGAAGCCGGAAACACTGTTAGAGCCTTGACAATGCGCGAGGATACCAGTACGCCGCGAGGACACTTGTTAAACGTCGTCGGACGCGCTTCCTTTTGTGCCCCGACGTGCTCGCCTATTAATTATTCGACGCGGCGGCGGAATGGTGAGACGCGACTGGCCGAGGCTAGAGATCGAAAGACGGGAGAAAGATTTCGTACCGCGCTGGAGGAGTGCAGGGATTTAATTGAGAGCCATCGCGAGACAGGGTTCATCGGGAACAATGTAACGCGGAGGTGTCGATAAATCTCGAGTCGAGTCCTCGCATTGGATGGGCGAAAGAAGAGTTATCGGTGCGTAGGATGGCCTGGAGGATGCGGCAATGGTGATAAAATTCGTGTACCGTTGCAGAGATAGCGGAGAGTGTTTTGTATTAGCAGCTGGTTCGCTAAATCTTAATCATGCCTTTCATTGTCAGATTGAGATATTCTAATAAATGAAGAGGCACTGTCCCTCGATTTGTAATTATTTCCAACCCCTTCGATCCGATCTACATGCTAAAAGAAAAATAATCAAAATGCAAACACATATTTCGTCAGCGGTTTAAAAATCGCGCCCAGTCCATTTAATTTTCGACCCCCTGATGCCGTTCGAACGCATCTCGCTGCGAGCGTAAAAGCTTGCGTAACAGCGCGCCACGAGAAGGAGGGGCTGGAAACAGCGAAAGCAACGCGTGCCCCTAACTCTCGATCCTTCCTCGGGTCCCAATGTTCACGAGCACGGTACACACGCACTTTATGCTCGCGTGTTGGCATAAATCAGCTGGAACGCGTATAACCGTCCGGCACGCTCTTCCTCGCCGTGTTTCGCCGCTCGACCGGACTCTGCGAACAGGGCCCGCGTTTTCCCCGCGACAACAAGCTCGCCGTTGCGTGGCCATGTGTGCTCGATCCTCCGACACGATCGCGGCGAGATCGATCCCGACCGATCGCATGTGACCATTAAACGATGGATCCCGTGCACGACTTAATTGAATCGAATGACCACTGCCGCAGATAGCAGGTATCGTAAAGAGGGAAGGTAGATTAAGAGAAGATGCACGATGCTAACGCGTATCTCTAAGCTTCGCATCGCTTCCTATACAACTCCATGAAACCGTGGATTTCGTGATCCGGCCGAGGAAGAAAAAAAGAACGATTTAATCGTTTCGGTGCACACGATATCAAGATCAAGGGGCAAGGAGCGCAGCGTGCACCGCGTTTTCCTTTTGCTTCTCGTTTCGTCGCATTGGCGAGGATTCAATTTAGAGGGTTAACACGAGAATTAGAAGCGGTGTACACACGGTACTCACACCGGTGGAAGATATCTAGAGAAATTCTTCGTCTTCCTGCGACCGCGCTATCTCGCTCGAGCGACCGATTAATCTATGGGCGTGCGGTTAATCGTTTAACCGGTGCTCGATAGAGCGGTTTCTAATTAGCGGAATGGAATGGAGGAGGCGTGATCGGATCGTCGACCAGGGAAATCTCAGGCTGGCCGAGGTCGTCCCTTGGCAAAAGGGACGATGCTGCTGTTGAAGTTACAGAAAACGTGCCGGTTACGGAGGAGAGGATACAAGACAGAGGGAGACGCGGTCGGAGCGGGCGAAAGCAAGGTGGCTCGTGCTCGACACGAAACGAAGAAGAAATACAACGCGGACGGAGGAATCGAGAAAGCGGGATGCTGCAAATTGAACCATTAAGACTTTACCTGCGCGACCAAATCGACTCTAAAAGGGAGGCTAGACTTAAGGAGAGCTGGTTACAGCCTCTCTCGCTTCGAGAATGGCTGGTAAAAAGTTATCCTTTCGAGGAAAGTAAACGCAGCGAACGGCGAGTTGGAGGAACGTTGCCGACGCCGATGGCCGGTGGAAAGAAAGCTGAAGAAATGAAGAGCTATTTAGGCGTGGACGGAGGAACGTGTACAACGTGGGCTCGGCGTTTGTAAATTGAACCATCACGCCCAACTATGCGGGCAAATCATTTCGAACGCGTCCGGAACAGTTACGAGGCTGTTGTAAATATCACGGACGGGGTGTCTAGCCTGGATTTTAATACGTCGAACACGTTTTCCGCTGGACGATAGAAACGCGAACGGGATTCTTCGGGAAGATTACGACAAAATCAAGCGATAAACTTCGAGCATCCAGATAGAATAAGCGGGCAAACGCAGAAGAGGACGGAAAGGGAAAGACGTCCGCCGCGGTACCGGTAATAACGCGGAGCAATCGATGGACAGAGGCTCGCGGGCGACGCGCCGAGGAAACTCGACGATTCCTCGTAACGCCGAGATTCCGGAATAGTTATGGCCTCGTCCCGAAGCCTGGCATCTGTATAAGGAACAACTGGAACGAGCTCGCTCGACCACCGCACCGGCCATTAGGGGCACGTGAACCAGACACGCCTTTTACGAGTTTCGATTTTCACCGCTTATTGCCGTGTCGCGGAGGCCCCGCGAATCGCGCGCCGGAAATAACGAGAATCCTGGCCCCGCAGGAGCAGCTCGCCACCTGAAGGAAATCGTCGCCCCGAGCGTCAGCGGGATAATTGCAGGCGATTCGACCGCGGTCTCGTTAAACGAGAACCATCGCTCGACGGAAGACCGAAGGAGGATACCCGCGACGACTGTTAGCCGCAGCGGGCCTTTTCCGTCGCAAACAGCTAGTTCTCGTTGACCGGCTTAAACAGACGCTTGGCCAATGCGATCGCGACGTAACGTGGCAATTTGTCCACGGTGGGAGGTCGTAAAACTTTCGAGCGCGAGCAAACACCATTTCGAATGCTCTTTAATCTCCGTTCTTAACCGGGGACATTAGTTCTAATATTATCGAATACGATGCGAAAGTCGATGGTCATGTAAGTTTTAAATTTAACAAACCAAATTTTAAGTTAACGGACCGACGAGTACTATCTTGAAAGGACGCCGAGCGAATCGACCGTAAGCGGTTGTGTACTTGCGATAAATACTCGAAGCGCCCCTCGACCAGATGAAAGCGCGTAAAGCTCCCTTTGTTTCCGGCGTCCAGCATTAATCGTCCATTCGTTTCGCGGCGTCGAAATCGTGGGTACAATGGTTGAGCCGTGTAAAACGATAAGCGGCGGAGTCGCTGAACCGGTGGAAACTCATCGACGAAGGCGGACGCACGAAGGTGGAACAGCGGTCCCGGGGGCTTCTTTAACGGGAAAAGGCGCGCGCGACCAGAGGCAAAGCGGCGTGAAAGACGGCGGAGGGACAAACACGGCGAGGAAGAGGAGTATAAGAAAGGCGGGCTCTCGCCATGGTTGTGGTCCGCCTGGGAACGACACGGGGCCACGCATTGTGATCCGTCCAGCGAGAAGGCCACGCTAGGCTGACCCTAGGCTTTACATTAACCATCCGCCGGTGCGTGCACGTACGCGTATAAATGGCCACCACCCTTTGCCTCGAGAGTCCTACCTGTTGCACTGGCTAATCATTGCCCCGCGGACGCGCTCCTTTGTCCTCCTTGCTTTTTCCCTCCACCCTACACGCGTCCATTCCTGGGACAAGGTTGCGCAACGGGGCCTCCGCGAGAGAGACTTTTCTTGCCCGGAGTAAGCAGAGTGGAACGTGGAACGCGGCTTCTTCGAAAAGAGGCGCGCACGATCGTCCAGCTCCGAAACGGCGAGTCTGACATTCGACGCGATCTTTTGTTCCCGCGAACGCATTCCTCCCGGTGTTTCGTGAAAACCAGTGCAAGGGGACGCGCGCTGGCCAGCTTTTCAATTCGTGAGAAGTATGCTAAAAAACAACGCGGCTTCGAGAATCGCGGGGGTGGCTCGAGAATGAAAGGTACATTTCACGCGAGATCCTTGTGGGAAAATGTCGTTAAATTTAATCTCAGTTGAAATCAATTGTTCGACGGAATGATTTTGTAATTAAGATCATCGGTCGTCTAATTTGATAGGAGCACAATTCTTTAACTGTGTCCATTTTTTTTGTAGCTGGTAAACGATGGGGATCGATCGATACACTTCGGAATGCGTTAACGAGGAGAGTAACATGTAACTCCATTAAGACATTTTCTACGCTTGGCGAATCGATTAAATCCGGAAGACGTTCACGCGAAAATCAATTGAGATGGCTGAGAAGCGGTTGTGTCTCACGCGCAAAAACGGTTTCGCATTTCATGGAGCTTAGCACTACATTTGTACGATACGTCTGCGTCAAGCAACAGGGGGGGAGTGCCAGCAAATTCGACACATTCTGGAGCAATTCTAAATATAAAAAACCTTTCTGGATACATAAGACATCTCACAATGAATCTTACCTATCAATTAAAATTGCAGGTCGACGATAACACTTTTTGTGTTACTCTAAATTTTTATCATTTCTTCATCCCTTTTTATCAAATTTCCTAAAGGCTTCCGTTGCATAGTACAGAAGTAATCTGAATACCGAACGAAATTGCTGACACCCTACGTACTCGAGAATCGTTTGACCGCAGATAGAAAAATTCGCAGGAGAGATGATTATCAGGACTTACCCTCAGGACAGTTGCACTTGTACTTTAAATCATCGATCTGATGACACGTGCCTCCGTTTTGACATGGCGACGGGTCGCAAGGAATATACTCGTTCTCGCAATTCTGGCCAGTGTATCCGCTCGAGCACATGCATCTGCAAAGGAAACGACTCGTTAGAATCGACGATTACAGGCGTCCGCAGAAACAGGCCCGATTGACCGGACGGGTCTGTTGAAATCGCGATCGACGGAGCCGATAAATTATTAGTTAATGCCCGCGTGATTAACAACTCTTCCAGCGCTAATTACACACCCTGCGCCTCGTCCCAGCTACTCGGCAGAGAAAGAGAGAGAGAGAGTCGCCAGCTTCTTCGTGCCCTCGACAAAAGTGTACGCGCAAGAGATTTTATTCAACGACGAATAAAATGAACTGCGGGCAGTTTTAAAGGGAACATAGAAGCAGCGTAAATACATTTGAATATAATGTAAAGTATAGAATTCGCAGCGCTTCGAGTCTTTTCTTATCAGTTTCTCATAGTTTTCCCATTCATTGATTCCGAGACCGATGAACCGGGTTAATCGTTGGAACAATCGATATTTGTAATACCGGTTTTACCGTAGTAACGTTTTGTGTTCGATATGACGTTTCTCGTGCGCATATTTATGCCCATTTATCAGAGGACAGTGAAACTGCATCGACTGTACAACTATTAGTATCGAGAAAAATGAACGGCAATGTATTATACGATTGTGAGAATAAGAAATCAATGAACGACTAATAGAATGATTTGTAAGATTTACCCCCTGGCACGAAAACGTTCTATATAATCAACTTTTCATATATTCTGAACCAGATGTACAAGAAACGCACCTCGAGCTGGCAGCCAGTAGAAGCACCAAGAACGCACGCGTGAGATACATTTTCGCACGATATGAATACCCTCGGCTCGCAGAATGACGCTCTCCTCATATTTTGACGGCGTATCGCCGAATGTTTACTCCGTTCGCAAAAATCACCATCGTCAACGATAAAAAAAAAGAAGCTTCTCCTCGATTATCGAGCACTGAGTGAAATAAGCACAGCCACCTTTTCACCTAACACCAATGGTCACACGTTATACGTAGTAATAATAATAATGAAGATATTCACAAGCTTGCACGCCGTCGATTGCACTAGTTTTCTATCACAAATACGGAGCAGAGAGTCGTTGTTGAGCAACATCCAGAGAAGTTCGAACGAAGGAACAGTTTCCTCGGAGAAACTGTACGGATGAGAAAAGACAATCAGCGACCCAAAGGATTTGTCTCGTCCGTTATCGAGACTTATCACCGCCTCGACGATTCCGGCAGGCCGATATTTTCTACCCCTTCGCGTAGGGCGAGGGACACCTTGGCTACCGCCATTTCTTTCAGTTGCTCTTTTCGGAAGCCGGTGGGTGTCGGGCGACGCGTCAAACGTCGAGCACAACGAAGCAGATTGAAATAAGGGAACCGCTGAGACTCGTACCAGGCCGTCGGCGTACAGCGTTCCACGCGATTGCACGTAATTGTCCGAGCAGGCGGACGATGTAGTCCCCGAGAATTTTCACGTCGCGTACAACGAGTGATCACTTTGTCTATTGCCAAACAGGCGCGCGGATGGACGGTCAAGTCGCGTGAACGATGGAAACGTAAACAACGTCCATGGGGCACGGTGTGGGTCGCATGACGATCGCGGGCAAAGAACCGCCTGTATGTATTACATGCTCCACTCGCTACAACTAGAAACGCAGCCACTATTTTCTCACGCTCGCTCGCCTCCCTTTTTCTCGCGGCCGCCGCGGCGTTTCACTTCGAACGCCGTAGGATCGGCAGCTAGAGAATCCGTGCGCGATCGTCGCTCCGATTCCGAGTCGCTTTAAACTCTCTTAAACTCGCTCAAATTGCCTCTATCCTGTGTTACGTCGGCTCGTCGGCAAGCTGTCCATGACGGTCGACCGGAGGGGTGCCAGGCGTCGCCGAATCTCATCTGCCGCACCATCGAGAACCCCCTGTCAAAACCGGTCGTTCCTCGAAATCACCTTTCCCGAATTACTATTTACCTCGCGCGCTACGCGACCCACAGAGTATCCGTCCTACGTCTGGCACTGTAGTATGCCAAAGTTGAACACAGCGGGGTACAGTGCAAAACAAAAAGAAAGAAAGGCACGCTACCAGGACGCTTGCCGGTCCTTTCGGAGCAACGCACCACGCCAACTTCGAAAAAGCTGCTCGAAACGGTGTTAAACGCGATTCGATCGACTACAGTCGCTTTCGAAACACACACGGGAATATCACACTTCGCGTAGCCACCCCGTTCTCTCGCGCGTGTTCCTTTTTTCCCCCGAGTCGATGGTGGATTCTGGGGGTGAGATCGGCAGAGACCCCGCGCAATACATGCGTCCCACTCGAACGACTGGCGATAGACTAACTATACTTTCGGAGCTGGCCCGATCAGCGGCGCCACTATCGTCGGTGACCCTCTCCGGTGACGTCACAACCGATTCCCCCCCACAGTTGGGCCTTCGTCACTCCGTTTTCCGTCTCCGTTCACCCCGTGGCGTGACTCCGTCGCCCTTTCCCGCTCGCGCTTGTTAATCAAAGGCCTCTCGGCTCGTTCCGTCACCCTTCGATAGTCTCCGACCATGCCTCGCGTTATCCCGCTCGCGGCCGCGGAACCGGCGTCAGACCTTCTCCCTTCAGCTACCGCCCGTGGGCCCTAGGTCGTAGAAACGATGCGGAATCATTGCGTGCATCTCTTCTTCGGGTCTCTGCCCCCGTCCCGCCGCGTTCGACGATAGTATGCAAGAATTTTGCTAATTCGATGGTTACACGATACTCCTTCGCGTGTACGCGCATGGACAGCGTGGAAAGAAGTTTGCTCCGGGCTTTCGGCATTTTTGTCACCGCGCGCTAATTGCTAGCATTCTATTTGTGGACGCGCTGCCGTAAAGTGCTTGTTGAACGCACAATTTGGTCAGGGAGAACATTGACGTCGATATTCATGCTGTCGCCTAACAAAAGTATCTATAAACGACACCAATCCGGATCAAGCGTTTTCCCATCGCCGTCCTTTCTTATTTACTCGTAACGCAATTACATTGACAATCCCCGGGCTCGCGTAAATTTACAAGGCGACGCCGGAAAAATGACGTTTAATCTGTCCACATGAATATTTATGCACCCTTCCCGGCAAACATACCGCAGGCAGAAACGTGTATGGGGGGGGAGGTCGAAAATTCCGATTAAATCCTGTTGACCGTCTCGCTTAGGAACATCCCCGGCGAGGATGGCCAACTTGAAAATTTAATTTTCACTTGTTTGCGCGTATTGTATGGAATGGCTCGCAGGCATTCTGTACGCCGGACGATGGGGTATCCAAAGGGCAAGGGGATGATCCGGATTTCCCCTTCCACCGCCGAACTACACGGCAACCCTCGTCGAACTTCCTTTTCGAACCCACGCCGCAAATTTCCCTCGTCTAATCCATTATTCCGCATCGATGACCGCCAATGATTCCCGATACATACGATTTTCGAGAGTCCCCGATCACACGTAGATTACCCGCGATCCCGACCGGGGCTGAACGGTCCAGCGAGAACGCGAAATTCGCTCCGCTCGCTTTATGAGAAACAGCGCAAGCGGAGCGAGCAACGATGGCGGATGCTGGAATAAATCGCGCGGCCGGCTCGAATGCTACTCACTTCCTTGGAATATTTAAATTGAACGCCAGCGGGGAGAGCCTTTAGAGGCCCCGGTTTCGCAAGGCGCTCGTAAACTAAATTGCGCGCTCGAACGATATTTCGAGCAGGCCAGCAGTCCTTCGGGCGAACGACACGAAGGCGATTTTCATATCGCGGTGGGTGTTTCTGTTACCGATCCTACCATTGTCTTCGATCGTTGTCCAGCCGCTCGGCAGGTATCGAAAGGGACGCGTATAAACCGCGCCAGAGTCCCCGAACGACCATTCTGCACGCGGCAAAGGGTTAGCCACGATGATGTTTATGCGTCCCCGTTATATGATTCATATCGAATGGCCGGGGCGACCGCTGGACGTTTCAGCGAGGGTCTTGCCAGTCAAAGGGAGAAAATATGTCAGAAGTGATCCGGGAACCAGTTGGGAAGCGGTCTCTCCGAACCGCGTCATGATTCCGCTGTCGAATCCGTGTCTTCCCCGTGGTTCCCGAGAAAAAAGAGAATTTAAAGAAAGGAGAAACGAGTTGCTGGAAGTTATGCCCTCGGTTCGTCTCTCCCCGCCCCCCGTTCGCTATTTGCTCTCGTCGTTTCGACAAATTCGGAAATTTACAGCGAGATATAAAACCGTCGGAAACACGACCGTATATTTCTCATGCCGATTTTATCTGACGTTTGACACTGTCCGGTTACGAAAAATTTAAATGTAAAAGATACTTTCGTATGCGAGGAACAATCTGAATCCGCGAATGCTATATGCATATACAACGCGACCGTTTTATCCGGAGACGCGCAAATATCTCGAAAAATCGCGCGAGAAATGAATCGGACAAATATTGCACGATTTCGAGGGTGGTAAAGATTCGCGGAACGAAACCAAACTGGTCTCGTCCACGGGGAGAGATCGTATCTCAACGAATCTCTCGTCCCGATTCCATTCGCGAGCCCTGGCGTACTCGATGGCATTGCAAAATGAAGTCATTTTCGGTTGGACAGAACGCGCAAGCGTGCCTGCGAAACGGCGGCTTGCGCGCACGACAAGTGCACGGGACAGCTAATGGGTGGAGATCCGAAGGGACGAATTGCTCGCAGTTTGTCACGATCGACGATCGGTCCGCAGCTCGCTATCATCGAGACCGCAGCTTCCACTTCATCCTCCCTGTGGCCCTTTTATTTCGACCCCCTTCCCCCTTGGAAGAGAGACGAGGAATCGCTGGCAAAATGGGATCGTCGCGTCTCCGCGACACGAAGGGAGGATCTACTAGCCCCGAAGAAGTTTTTGCACCGCCGGCGAACGGAGCCGGATGTACGTCTGGCCGTGGCATAATTTTGCCATTCGTTTCGACGGCCAGTTATTTCGTGCATCGCCATGCCGGAACGAACGGAATAAGAGCAAGCATGGAGGAGCGATCCTGTTCCAACGAGGAGGAGCAGGAACACAGCGAAGAACAAGGGGACGACCGATGAATCGACGAACGAAGAGGAACGATCCACCGTTCATTTTTTTTTCAAACGGGACCTTCGAGAACGACAGGAACGGGCACGGTGGAGAAAAAGCCGCTGTTTCGTCGAGTCCTAATATCGCCACCGACTCGAACGAGATCGTGGAAGGACGAAGCTAAAGGGATCATGTACGTACACCGAAATGGAGTACCACAAGAAATTGGTTATTAAAATTCTTTAAAATGATAAATTTACAGCAATTTATATCGAGCCGATCAAAAACTGTGTACCTTACGCTTAAATGAACAAAAAAGAAAGAACAACACATGATTATGTTGATCGGGAAAAAAAGATTGGAAAGACAGGTGCATTCTTTGACTTTCCAGCTAAACGTTATCTCTCGGAAGGGAGTTTCAATCGTGGCTGCAGCGATGAAAAATGAACGGGCAGGGTATTATCATTAGTCACTAGAGAAAATTGATAGGAGCCGGTAAAAGGTTAGCCGGTTTAATTGACGTCAAATTGGAACGGCGCGAGCAGATTGAAATTGGGAACGATCGGAGATTCGATCGACGACGATGGGAGAGGACAAGTTCCCCGGAGATATTCGCTCCCGATTATTTTTACGAGGCCATCAAGTTTCGCGATGAAAACATTCTCGCGTGGAATATTAAGCGCACACCGGCTAAATAATAACCGTCCATCTTGAGCTATCGATATGCATTGCTCGAGACCATTACAGCTTCATTACGCTCGAGTATTATGGCAGAGTTTATTTTGCACCGGAAGGAATTATTTTTCTTTCAAATTATTAAGGGATGGCCGACATGGATGGAAATCGCGAGAGAAATCATTACGCGATACCGATTATCGTAGCGGGTGTCGCAATGGTGTTCCGGTTCTCGTGCATTCTCATTCCTCTTTCGCACGGGACCGCGCTACACAACATTGTTCCGGACCGGAGATCTAGATCATCTCATTGATTATACATCAGCATCATCTCCGTTACGCGTTTACATTTCGAGAGATGGGAAATGGGTCTGCGGGACAGATTTATTCCATTCATACGAATCGCATCTCCGTTGAATTCAAGCAATTAGCATTCCGTTCGACGATAATTCTATAAATGCAGATTCAGTGCATTTTCACCATAACGCTTCGGTTCTGACAAGACTTCCGAATTACCCGATTAATCGTTACTGCTCGAGCAGCAATTAATTCCACGTGGGGTATCGTGTGTGCGGGGACCATGACGTGAACGGATGCACCGCGCGCAAAAGGAGTATAACCCGGGATTAACGCGGCTAGTGGAACGACGGCACGGGACGCTTTCCCACCGCCGTAATTGCCCGAATCGGTTGGTCTCGATAATCATTACGTCAGATGATTCCCGACGATTCCCCGCTGGATCCGGTGCATACCTGATAAATATTCCTTAATCGGAAGAATGATCTATTTTTTTTTTCGACAGGCATACTCGCAGACGTTCGCGCAATTAATTCCTGCATCCAGATTGTCCAGTCGTCACGACTTGGCTTCCCCGTTCTTTTTTTTTTCTGTTTTCAGTGGAATCGCTGAAGACTCCAACCGCGCTACAGCACTACGAGATGTCGTTATCTCGGTCATCGACCGGATCTACGAGATTTTCTCTTCCCCGCAGGTATTCACGTGCGTACGAGCTGGCAGTCGCAATCCATTTGGATGTCATCCCCGTGACAGACCCTGGATCTCGGTTACTTTCAATGAATCGAGTCGCGTGACAATCGTTTATTGATCTCACTGCCATTGACGTCTCGCGGTGGAAATACTCGTAACGCTGGTTGGCTGCATCGCGATCATTAATCGAATACGCTAATGCGGAGGATTTTTAACAGCGTGATGGGCTGATCGATCATTTGAAATGTTCGCAGGACTGGATCCGCGACTGTACATGTTAATCATCGATGATGATTTTTACTCGTGGGGAACTAGTCATGATCGGGTGCAAGATGTTTTCTTCGTAGCGCAAACGAACCACTCAATGAAGCTGTAAGATTTCTAGTCCGAATAAAATTAATAACGTTTGACAATCGTAGAGTTTCTAAACCCGCTTAAAGTATTAACCCTTTCCCCCGCGACCATCGTTATCATTAATATTTCAAGGAGCAAGTGCAATGCCACGATTACACCCGACACCCGTGAATTCGGATCACGTAAAGGGCCTATACACCGATCGGAAGGACAAGCTCCCGATGCGTATCAGCATCGTCCACGACGATAGACCGGCCTAGGTCTAGGTTTCCGTATTCCCGCCGCATAGATAAAGGTTCTTAATGGCCGGAGGTCCTGGCCCGGTTGAAAGTTCCGCGCAGCGCAGCGAAATTCGAAAATTCCACGGCTCTGTTATTCAGGGCACGTAGTTATCGGCCGGTGGTCGGTGGTGTCGCGGTCAAGGAACGGGTTCTTCGAATCGCTCGAGATTGTTATTTTTCCGCTCCCCTGCTCCTCCCGGCGACGGTGTTTCTACGCGGAGAAACGGGCCCGGCTTCACGAGCAGTTGCCCGCCGACCCAGCTGACCTCGTCTAGGCTTCCCTTATTCCGTGGAAACATCAAAGTCGAGCTGGCCGATCTTCGTGGATCGTTTAGGAGCTGGCCTGCTACGTGACACGGTAGAGGCACGCCTCGACGTTACATTTGGATGTAACGAGGTTGCCGAGGAGTTCTCGAATAATGCCGAGCCGTGTTCAAATAGTTTGGGAATGGAGCAAAGCTGAGCGCAGATCAATCCTGGCGACCTCGATGCTTCGAATTTGTCTTCCGAAGCACTGTACTTTTTATAAATGCAGACGGGGCTTGATACGGTAGATTTAAAAGAGCGGCTTTGCACCCGTGCGATGAAACGGCGAGGGAAGAACGCGTGACGTCCAGTGACAGGAGACGGAATCTACAGCAAGGCTATGAGAACACGCACCGATCCTCTTTGGTCTTTCCACAAGGTTAACAACAGCCGCGCGACAGATCTATTGATCGAATTAACATACACAGCCGATCGTGGCCGCCTTTAATTTTCTGTTCTCGAGCATGGAAAAACGTGGGCGGAACGCGAGTGCCGGGCAATTCAAGCGGAACGTCGGCGGCAGCCTGCTACTCGCTATGATCCCTGACGACGAAACGACCAACCGTGCACGAACATGTGACCATCGACGAGGCAGAAGAATTACAGAAGAGGACGATGACCAGCGTCGAAATGCCAAGCAGAAATTTTCGAAGCAGAAGCATGCTTGGCTCGCGATCGAAGCCGTACCGTTGAGGAGAACAGGCTGAAGGGAACAGGTGTGGACGCATTCCGGGATACTGGAGGGCGAACCAGGTGCGAAAGTTGGCTGAAGGCTTCAAAGAATTCGGCCCTACGGGGTCAGTCACTGCAGGGTCTAGAATTGCAGCGGAGGGGCCGTGTTTTATCAAGATCCCCCCGTGAATCCGTTGGCGGGTTAAGAAACAACGAACTTCTCCGATCGAACTCTACTTCGGGAAGGTCATGTTGCAAATCAGAATGTTGAATATTTTTGACGCATCGAATCTCGTTCGAAGCGATTCGAACTTTGAGAGTCTTTGAGACGAAGAGATTCAAAACGCCCACCACCACCGCCAGCATGCATGGGCACAGATTCAACGTAACTATTTAATGATATAGTAGCTCCTACCAGCACCACCTGGCGATCAGCGTGCCACGTCAAAGTCTTTATTAAACCCAATTGGACGTTATTGCTACTCTCGCTTCGGCTGGCCCAAGAGAAAGAAGAGAATAGGATCGCCAGGAGGAAACGCAGCACAGAGGGAAAGGGAATACGCGGACAGTTGAGAAAAAGTGCGCTTCTAGGTGCGCTGTTTAACGATGAAGCAGAATGTGTTGGAAGTACACGTCGATGCACGTGTACGGCGTTAGCTGTGCAGCCGAAGAAAGGCTGCAGGGTCTACAGGCAGAGGCGGATTAACAGCGTTAAAGGGAATTATTGGGTAGCGGCGTGATTAACCCCTCGCCGATATTTATTAGCCGGCTAAAGCTCAATTATTCCTATCCGACTACAAGTTTGCCTCGTCCGTGTTAACCAGATACCGTTCAATTAAGGGTGCGCGCCGGCATTAACGTCGCATTCTTTTTTCCTCCTCCCGCTTCGATGGAAATAACGCGCGGCTTCGGTCGCGAACACTCGCTTCTGCGATTACGAGACACGAGCTCGGGGATACGATATTATCCCTTCGACGACTGCCGCGATCGAATTTTCGAGAGTTCATACGAAAAGAGACGGGAGGGGTTCATCGAACTCATTCAACTTTCAAATATTTTTCTCAATAATTGATTGTCCGATTTCCTTCGTCGAATCGCCGGCGAAAATTCTAACGCAAAAGATATAAGAATGAAGATGTCCGGTAAAGAGAGCAGGCGGGATGGGCTAAGATTTCCAGCCGACAAAGCGCTCTCTCGCGCGCAGCTTCCGACGAAGGAAACGAAAAAGGCAGCGAGTACGTGCACACTTACAGCCACCGGCGTCGTGCCGATATAATTCAATATAATGTAGGGCCCAGCGACATTATCTGCTCTCGTGCAGTCAGCCCGACTCCAGCCCCGATTAATCTCGACTCGATCTCAACAAAGCGCGGATTTATGTTCTCCGCGCCGCGCCGCCCGGCCTTAAGTCCCCCGGCTGGAACCAGTTTTTGGCGAGCTCGTTTCTTTTCCGCGATGCCCCCTCGTTTTTCTCTTTTCCTTTTCACCGGTCCTCTCCGTTCTTTTTCCTACGGAGAGAAACCCCCATCGTCATCCACGAAATCTTCCCCCCTCTGGGCTGCTTCCTTTTCGAATGTTCCGTGCCACGTGCGTCTTCGAGGACGACCCTCCCTGGTCCTGGTCAAGGCTATGGAGTTCTCTGTTCCATTCTTGAGACTGTGCGGGCTCTCTTTCCTTAATTTGACCGAGTAAGAGATAAGTCGTTCTTCGATCCGCGTTGTTCCCAAAGGCGAAGCGGATGATTCTTGTATCGTGGCAACGTCGAATTACGAGCAAATCCATAATGGTCCATGGGATCGTCCCCACGAACTCTCGCCGCTGCTTCGCGTAGGTATGCGCTCCACGTTCGCTCGTCCGTGTTCAATCAGTAATTGCGGCAAAGACGAACGACACTACCGGCGATTCTCTCAACCCCCCGTCATCAACGCTTGCCCGTCCGCAACGATATCTCGATACAGCCCGCCTGGCCGTATCCTTTCCGTTTCTCCTCGAATTCCGTGCGACAAGCGTTAGGGATAACGAACATCTGCTGCTCCGTAACTCGGACAGCTAAACGATCGTTCAGTGCAACCGCTTGCGTACATTAGGAGGAAGCGTTCATGGTAATTCGGTCCGAAAGACTTTTGCTCGACGTGTCTCCAGCTTTTCGGTAAAAGGAAAACAATAAAGATCCGCCGCAAATTGGTACAAAACATTGCCAGCCGATTTTCCGAGGTTAAAATTAAAGCAACACGGGTGTTACGGCTCGCAAAGGGCTCTTTTAAATCAACTTCTCCGCCGCGTAATCGGACATTTCTGGCCGTCCTGTTACCTGGCCAACGAAAGTGAGATAACGATCTGGCGAATCGGTGATAAAAATTTATGCCGAGCGCGCAGTCGTAATGATACGCATCTCGGGTTCGCCGGGGTGGAAATGAGAGGGTCCCGGCGGTCGAGAGCGAGAAGAAGAGGGACACGAAAGGGGTGACCGACGAAATCGTAGCCCGGCGCGAAATTGAGTCGCGTCTTCGTTTTATCGGAAACGCCGCGAGCGGCGCGAGGGAGCGCAATTTACGTTCAAAGGGGACATGTAAAATAGCCGGGAGTGGAGGGGCGGCCGTTAACGATGTCGTTCGACTTACTTGTAAGATCCGTGAATGTTCTTGCAGGAGCCGTGTCTGCACGGGTTCCTGTCGCATTCGTCGATGTCGTCCGCGCAATTCGGCCCCGTAAAGCCGGGCGCACACGTGCACTTGTAGCTGTCCTCCAGCGACAGACACTCGGCCCCGTTTCGACAAGGCGACGAGGCGCAGTGGTCTTGTCGTTCGCAGTGCTCGCCTGGAATACAGTGTGAAAAGGGAAGAGTTGTAGCGCGAGGCTTTTAAAGTCGATAAATCGAACATATTCTGCACCGAGTCAGCGCATTGAATCTCGTCCCTTTGAGACGAAGGATCAATTTGTTTAAGTTAAAAAAAAACAGTTTGGGGGCAAACGTAGCCATACGAAAGGGGTGGTCGTTACGTATTGCGCAATCCGGTGCTGCTCAATCGTATACTGCGCGCTTCAAATCGCGATTCACGTGCGTAGAAATCCTGTCTGCCAGTTGTACGGCAAAGTGGACAAGGCAGCTGCTGCTGCCGAGGTGTTTTCGGGGACAGAAGGGGAGCAAAAGGAAGGGAGAAGGACGAGGGGTGCATTCCACCCTAAACCGATCAAGGCAAGCAAACAGGTAACGCCTGTCTAGACGCAGGCAATTTGGTGTCAAGAAATAAAATGTAGGTTAACGGTATGGGAATCACGCGAAGCTTAGCTGCATAAAATTGATTCTCCGCTCCCACTGTATTAGCTCTGTTAATGAACGAAACAATGCGAATACTGCAATCACCGCGTTGCTTTTATCGTTTCATCTATCGTCCAACCTTGGCACTCTACCACGCGAATCGATCGGGATTCGCTTCGTTGACTAAAGCACCAGGTAACAGATACATACTGGTTATTCATGGTTTAATGCTGTACGCATAAACTCACGTCTGCCCCCCTTTTTTTTTCTTAATCACAGTTCTCGTGGCTGCACGGCGTGAATTACTCGAGCGCATAGCTCTGAATGCTGCGCAAGCATGTGCGAATGCTTAGTAATCTCAGCTTTTTACTAACGAACCACACGAATAGCTGCACGTACAAAGATGTTGATTGAATTAACACTTCTCACATCTATTTGCCATTCGATTAACATATTTTCGATTTCTTCAAAGACAAATTTCTTTTAAATCTCGTTCGGCTACCGTGGATAACGTTATTCAAGAGCCGCGAGAAATACTTCGCATTCCGCAACGAAATACAGTCCTCCGCGCTCCCACGTAACTGTAAAGATTCTCAAAAGTCGCGACGACCGACCGAATCAACGACTCTATTACGTATGCGATTATTTCCGCGATAAAACCGGACGGTTCGTTACTTTGCCAGACTTTTTTTTCGTGCCTTCATTTAAAAGCGGATAGAAGACTGGCTCCGTCTATCAAGGATTCTTTGATCTCTTAAACGGTTCGTCACGCGTCGACCGATCGTCGGCGACGCCGATGGCTCGGGAAAAAATGAAATTATTAGCCGACTCTCTTACCGGTGAATCCAGTGGCGCAGGTGCAAACGTATTCGTGGAGCGATTTCAGATTGCAAGTGGCACCGTTCTGACACGGCGACGAGTCGCATGCGTTCTCGATCGGTATCTCGCACAGGCTCGCGGTAAATCCGACAGGGCAGGAACAGGCGAACGAGGGTGTGCCACCCCTGCTGCTCTCCTTCACCCTGCACGAACCGCCGTTCTGACAGCGTGGCCCGGTGTAACACGGGTTCAGATGCTGGCAGTACTCTCCCACGTATTTAGGTGTGCATCTGCAAACAAACGAACAGAAAGTGGTGAAGATTAGCAACGAGAAATCATCAAATGAGAGGCGGTTCATCTTCATCAATTGAAGGAAGGAATAAAACTAAAGTCCAACGACTTCCGTCGCAATTTCGCGTACATTACAATTTCCTCATTGTTCCGCCATAAATCCGTTTTTACAACGCGAACTTTGTGTCCTTGCTCCAGCTGGTCGGCCTGAGAAAGAAATCTCTCTAATGCGTTCCCGCAAAAATGGAACGATCAACGCGCCGCTGCGGTCAAGGCTTCCACGAAAGGTCTAGAAAGCGGAAGGCCTCGATCCTTTGTAACCGTTCCCTAACACGTATCATTACGTGTATTTGCCAGTGTGTATCTAAAACGAGCGTCGCGCAATTATCTGGGAACAGGCAGAAACTCCCCCGAACTAATTTTTCAGCACCCACCCCCCGAAACGCCTATAAAAGCCGGACGAATTCAAAGAAACACGCTCCGACCTCTTTCTCTCCACCTTCTAATTAAACCTCACCTTTATTATCTCGCAGTAATCGTTCGCTTCCGTCCGCCCG
The DNA here is from genome assembly GCA_023838395.1 of Holcopasites calliopsidis. Classification (NCBI taxonomy): domain Eukaryota; kingdom Metazoa; phylum Arthropoda; class Insecta; order Hymenoptera; family Apidae; genus Holcopasites; species Holcopasites calliopsidis. The sequence goes on from JALHAQ010000008.1 coordinate 5,479,581, forward strand.
CGGCCAACGTAGCCGCGCCGCGGTGTCCTGCGAAATCTCGTAAAGGCAATACCGATGGAAGCCACAAAACGCTTGTACGCACAAGCGCTCCGCCGGGGTCATTGGCTGCTCTCCGCGATCCAAAAAGGCAACGCTTCGACAGCGTCCCGCGGCGAGTCTTTGCAAAGAAATGATACTTTCTAATGGTCACGGACGATCGTCGGCTCGGGGACTCGCATTGTGCTCGCCGATCGATCACCCCCTCGTTTTCTCGAGAAGACGCCGATAAAAAGAGACGACTCTCTTTAAAGGGAAGTCGCGCCTCCTTTTTCGTTTCACCGGAGGGTAAAAATTGTTCTTCTGCTTGTGTACGTACAACCGATACGGTCGGATCGAATTCAATTCCCTGGATGTTCTCTAAGGGCGATCGGCAAATTAAAGAGGGAGACACGAAGTAGAACGGCTGGTTCGCCTCGACGATAGAACGGTGGACGGAGTTGAGATTTCTTGCGCTGCATGGAATTCATGTACGATCTAGCTGGGAAATCGTGTGCCATTCAAACGAGGTGAAATACATCCGCGTTGGACTGACTCACCGGGTGAATTGCATGCCGTCATCGACGTACATTTTATGTTAAGTGGCACTTTTTTGTTGCAACAGTTCCGTAGCGTATCGATCGTCAAGTAAGCGGCGAGATAGAAAATCTGCATAGAAATGACTGGCTTCGCATGCCCGTAGCTGTTATTAAAAAGTAATACGGTTTAGCAAAGACGGATTGGTACAACGTTGTGACATTGCGAATTCAAATATTTTCCAATGCGTTTCATCCCTTATGTCGAGTAATACCAGAACAAAAACGGCGGCGTGCGAACGTTCCACAAAATCCTTGTTTTATCTTCATCGAGCGCCGTTTCTCTTCTCGACTTGGGCAACGGAACTGTCCATAAAACCAGGTTTCCCCGACCACTCCGTGGTACGAATAAAAATCCGAGTAAACGGCTGTACGATAGTCTACGACCGTAGCAAGCTAAAAACAGAAACGTATCGGCGTCCCATTGTTAAGGGCGCAGCTGATTCTCCGAGTCGCTTCACGCGGCTCCGTTCCGTGCTTCTTCTGCCGCCGGGGTATCGCGTGTATGTACGCGAGTGCTTAGAAAGCCGCAGCTGGTATCTCTATAAACGGAAGCGACGATTCCACGGCCATTATTCGCCGACAGCGAGTTTCTTCTCGACTACCGGTCCAGCCGGCCTGCCGACCACGCGCTGAGCACCATCACCGGGATTTATTGACTTCTATACGCGAATATTCCTCCCTTCTAACTTAGCTTCAGGAACGTAACGGATCCACGGCGATGCCACAAGATGGGGAAACCCCGTCCGTCCGTAATTAATTGTTTATCTACGCGTTGAGAATGTTTGCGCGAGCTATGTAAACATCTTTGTTTTATTAATCTTCAAATAAATCGAAACGCGCGGTATTTCGGCATTGAAATGGACAATCGTTTGCTGGGAAAATAGCCTCTTATATAACGTTGTATAAAGTGGAATGTTTATATGCTGCTCATCTAACCGGCATAATTGTGGTCATCTCACCGTGGTATCGTGTCAAGAGCGCTGTAATTGTACGATCGCGTACGCGTTGCGCTACGAAAGCGAGCTGCAATTTTATTAACGAACGTCAGACACGCGACGCGCGATTTAATGAAAATACATTGTCCACCGCCCCTTTTTAGTATCTTTAAATAATATCCCAAACTACATCTTTTTCTATACATATATCACTTTCTATTGGGATCCAATTACGATGCACGTTTGACTTCCAACCCTCATTCGACAAACAAATCATTCATCTTCTATATCCACAAGGGTCGAACCCTTATTTTACCCTTTACCAGACTGACCCTGAATCGAAAGTTTCAGGACCAGACTTTTTTTTCTTCTATGAACATATCCGAAAACCTGGGACCGCCCAACGTATGGCCGGTGTATCAGCAGCGTGTACGCTACTGTTGGCTCGCGTGCATTCATCTGCACGCGAATGTTACTGCATCAAAGGATGGTGTGTACGCGCTGCATGCATTAATCAGAAACTTCGCGGGCAGTAAAGTTCCGTTCAGCAGCATCGTCATTCTGCTTTGTTGCTCCTTGGGCCGAGCAACGTTGTTCCAAAGACGACGAAACGAAAGCACTTTATGGTTCACCGTTCTCTCTGGTAATGGGCAGTGTCCAAGCGGCTCTGTAACGCGCCGCAAGATTTACTCTCCGCTCGACGTTCGCGCGCGTAACGCGTGTCAATCGCGATCAACGAGTCCTGAATATGTTACGCTGCCATTGCGGCGTCCAAATTTGAAATTTTAACGCGTCCTATCAGCCCGAGAAGGAAGAATAATAAAGTAGAAATGTTGAATCTTTCGAGAGTGGACTATTGCGGGTGAAGCGGTTGTAAAGTTGATGCACGGATTCTGTACGATTCTCCGCAATAAAATGGAAACACTGTACTAATTAATTATAGCCGTTGTCCGAAGAAGATTTTTGCCAGACAGAATCTATTTACGATATCGTACAATCACATTTTGCACTCTGGGCTATTCCTTTGTCCCGATTTTACGAGCGGCAATAAACTCATAAAACTGTAAATTTTATAAATACGAAAGGGGATCCCTTGATTCATCGCCTTCTTGCAGAATAGTACGAGAAAACATTTTTACATAATACACCGTCGGCAAACGAAGACAGTTCCTACTCCGTTAGATTCCACAATTCGTTAATGCTTTTGATGTTATTATTTAAACGAGACAGATACAGTTTCGTAGCGTAACTCTATTAATGTAAAATATGCCCGGAGGCACACGCGAAGGGAGTAATTAATTTGTTTTATCAAGCGACACTCGCCCATTGCCGCTAGTTAATTACGACGGTGTTCAATTTCAAAGCTGCTTAACGTTTAAATGTTCCGGACAGAGTTTGGGGTTTCACCAAGCCCTGTTAAACGCATACGACTCTACTGGATAACAGAGGACAACAAATATTTTCGATGAGCCACTTATTAATAGATCCCATTTTTCCTTCTAAATCAATATGTACTCAAAGCTTCTAAGCGTGCGATAATCAAACCATAAATGATTCTCCTAATCGAAGCATCCACATGAAACGGTAGCTCGAAATTAATTATCGTGTCTCATAATCCACTGTGAACCGTTCACGAAAAGAAGCAACAGCTGTCAGAAGGATGTTATACACGCTAAATAATAACTCAAACAAGCCACCAGGATTCTTTGCTAGTTCAACATTTTTCTAGACCTATCGCATTATGATATCTTAGAAATAGATTCTAATTGGTCGGCAAAATATGAAACTGGGAAGCTCTTTAGGCAAATATGTAATTTTGAAATGGAGAATGTCCCAGCATAAACGACGCGTAATCTCTTTCGATTGACGAATTCACAGTTAAGCTCCGACGAAATTTTTGCCTACTTTCACTCGACAGAATGAGACAATTAAAACGACGCGCTGATGAATCATGTATCCCGCTACGTGGGAGTGCAAGCTCTGCGCTGGTTCCATGTCAATTTCCGTACACTCTTCCTAGTTCTCGCCTCCTATTCACACAATAAATTAATTAGGCGGAACAGTATTTAGAAATATTCGCGTTCTTTCCTGGTTGCAGTTCATTAGGAACGTATGTTGCGCATGTAGGAAATACGGCTTCACCAGTAAAGATGTTCTCACAGGCTAAAGAACACCACGGATGATTGCGTCTTATCAACGCAATCGCAATTGATTAGTGACGATTTTTCTTGACAACGGATCTCAATCGATCGTTTAAAAGCTAAGCATGTTTAGTCGACGTTTTCGTGCTATCGAAATCAGTAAATTCTCCGCAGGCAATAAAGATGATTTCTTCCTTTCGCCCGCTTTCACGACGCCCTCGAGGAACGAAATTTGGCGGCCGACCGAGTACCGTAACAATTTTATTGCGCCCGCGAAGGTGCAGAAGGTACGGTTGTTCGCAGGCAATTAATAAGCCACGCAGTTTGTCGTGGCCCCGTGCCGCGGCATCAGAACGCCGTGAAAGGAATTTCAGGGGAAAAAGATCGATAACCGTGATTTCTGCGAATTTATCACTACCACGTATCGTCCGGAAATTAACGGATCGCCCGCCGAAATTGCCTCGTAAATCCAACAGAGAGCTACTTTCCCAGCCCTCTCCTCTCTCTCTCTCTCTCTCTCTCTCTCTCTCTCTCTCTCTCTCTCTCTCTCTCTCTCTCTCTCTTTCTTTCTCTCTCTTTGGGCAGACATGACGAATGATCGCACGATTTTTGTTTCGCGTGATACGCTGCAACGGGGCATGAATGGAGCTTTCGACCAAATCCGTAATCACAAAAATATCTTTTCATCGCTTCTCGAAATCGATACCTAGAACGTTCGTTAATCATCGTGGCCCATATAAAAACAAACAGGAATTCGTGTTTGATTAATGATTCGAAGCGTTTGACTGCGAATCGTTTCACTTCTGCAACTTCCCTCGCGCTTCTCAGAACCACTTTGAGCACCGTAATCGAATTTCCTGTCCTTTACAGATCGAACGGGGGATTCGTTCCACGATGCGACGCGCGCGCGGATTTCTGGCTGATTCATCGGAGATGGAGCGAGGACCTTCATCGAACGAAACATACAAAATAAGGGGACGAACGGGGAGGAAGAAAAAATGTAAAATGGACTACCGTCATCCCCCACTGATAATGCGAGCCACTTACCACTAAAATGACAGCCTCCGGTGTCATTACGAATCGTCCACTTAGTCCGCTGGTAATAACATCGCAGCCGCGGACGAACGGAAAACGAAGCGCGAGCGAAACGAGCTCCGGCATCGCAAATTGAAGATCTCGCGGCGAAGGATCCTCTTGTCGATTGTACAAACGACAATTTCACGACAATGTAAAATCGTGCTCGACTGGCGACTCGGAAACAGTGATAACTTTATTTTCTAACGGAGATGACAGGAAACCGAAGGTAAGAACCTTGTTCTTCTTGCAGAAACTTCATGTCATACTTTGATGTGGCGAGACGACGATAAACCAGAAAAGCGAGATACATACGTCCTGTTGAGTGCATCGTATTAAAAGGTTTCAAAGGTTGAACAGTGTTTTTACAACTGTTCCAAAGATATGCGAAATACATAGCACGGAAGTCGTGTTTAATCTCGCCAGCATCCACGAAACTCAACAGACAGGTCGTAAATCACAGAAATTAATTTCTGTCGCATGATAAAACCACGATCCGCGCAACTGCACGTCCGAAAGGGAAAAAATGAAGACGCTTGCGAAACCAAGCGAGAAGGCTACGCGGCAGCGCAGTAAGTGGCAAAAGGAGGATGGTTTAAAAGAAGCCATGGAGAACAAATAAAGGTAACGACGTTTCTGCGCGGAGCGTCAGCGAGATCGTTGAATTTGGGAGCGGAACCGTCGAATTCGAGCGCATTCGTCCGCGGCGAATTCCCCGACTTCTTTTGGCACGAGCTCGAATTACTCGGAGGCTGAAGGGAAAAAGCAGAAGCGCAAGAAGAAACGGGAGCCCGGCGACGAAGTGAAGGCGATGGAACGCGATGGAACGACGAGGGAACGAGCCAGGGAGAAAGAGGTAAAGGCCGGCTGTTGTACCGGTGGCTCTTAAGCCAGAAACACGCTTGGTCGCTCGCATTAACCACTCGCCCGCACCAGATATCGATGGCTTTTTGCTCTGGCGACTGCAGCAGTCGGTTTTTCCAACCAGCACGAACGCCACGGCCAACTGCGCTGGACCGCGAGGGACCACAGCTCGTTTCACCGAAATGACGCTAATTTTTCGCCACCATCCCCGATCGATCACCTAATATTGTCCATTGAGCAGAATCGAAATCAAGAGTTGAAACAGGGGACACGGAATTATTCATGCGTCAATCTAATATACATACTGCAACCACTCCTTCCCTCTCGAAAGTGTCGAGCTATTACGCACAAGGACGATGTCCTTGTTTCTTTTCTCGTTTATTACGCGATGTCGATTAAAAGAGAAAAAAAGAAAAGACCAGCTGCACCCTGACAAGTTGCGTTGCAAAAAAAAAAAAAATCGAACGTTCTCCAGCTGGAAATTCGCACGTTGTCAACCACCAGAGATATTCATATCGAATGCATGCGCGGGACGGTGGAGCAAAGTGTCGTAATTAGTCGAACTTCAACGACGTATCGAACCGCGTACATTCGGATCTGGTTTCCAGCTTTCGATCCATGCATGTACCAACGGCCGACGAGTTGTTTACGAGATCGTATCCGCTCGGACGGGTTTCGATTGACCCGTCTCGGAATCCGAGTTACGAAACTTCGCGCTGGATCTTATTTAATATTCCAACGGGTAAATTACATCGCCCGTAAATTAGTACGTCGAACGGTGGTAGTAAGCCGACAGCTCGAGACTCGGCCCCTCAAAAACGAGGACGAAGTAAAGTCCCGTCCCGAGAAGACTTCTTGACTTCTTGAAAGGAAACGACGGATTTAAATCCGAGAGGAGTAACCCCATCCACCCACCGGAGAAGCAACAAAGGGGACAAAAAAAGGGAATGAAAACCGAATGATGTCACAGGGAATGGGCGCAATCTGTTGCTTGCTTTTTCGAGAGGGGGAGAGAGAAAAAGAATCGACCCCGGTCGACCGCGGTATCACGAAAACTCATCTCCTCAACCTGGTCCCGCAAAATGATAGAGTTCACGGTTACCACCACCGCAGCCGGCTACCATCACCACCCACCATCAATGCACCAAAAGACCGCCCGTGCCGGATCCATTAGTGTCTCGGCTTGTAATTTGCCGCGCCGAATGTTAATGGACTGACTCTCTCTCCTGGATAGGCTTCTCTGGTCCCTCGAAAAATCCACTCTCCCTGCGGCTGGGCTCCGTCGAACTCCTTCCAATCGTCCTCCTCGCGAAAGCGCAAGGAAACGTAGGAATTCCGCATCGAAAAATTCCACCGCAGGCAAAACGCGCCACCGATGGGCGCGCGCAGCGTTCTCGAAGATCTAGAAGCGTGTAATTAGCTCGGGACACTGATCGCAGCCGGCGCTCGTGAGGACCGCTAATTAAGAAACGGCACCGTAATACGGTCGTCGAATTAGCATCCATTAAGAGCGGAGAGCGTCACCGACAGGAAAACGAAGCCGTCTCTGCCGCGAGAGGCAAGGTGTAGGAGGCAAGCAGCCGCTGCTTGCGATCGATCGGATGGGGAAAGGGTGAAGGGCTGCTGACTGCAGTTAGGGTCATCCGGGCGAATCGTCGTATAATTAAGGGTCAACGGACGTCATCAATTAAGGGACGAGATAAGAATCCGGGGTATCGAAAGATGTAGCAATTCGATCGTGACCGCTCGTTTAGTAACGTGTGCGAGGGACCGGACCCTGCAGTCTCGGCCACTACTTCTTGATTGAGCAATCGTCGCTGCGCGTTAATCGAATCGCAACCGCTTATAAATCAATAAGATTCAGCTCCAATATTAGACGAATAAAACGCTTAGAAATTGAAAGTCCGATCGTCATGTTTATAAACGGTGCCTGGGCGACACGCGAACGCTTGAATGTTCGAAGCACGTTTGTGATCGATTCATGACACAACGTAACGAGGAAGAACAAAAGAGTGGGCATCCGATTTCCTAGACGGGATCGATGTCCATTCGGAATTCAAAGCAAGGACAATCAAGTGGCCGTCGAAGACTGGTACTCGGATAAGACGGCCAAGTGGCTCTATGAATGAGAAGGTGGTAACAAAGAGTAAAACTTCCCACGTGGATAAAATGACTGCGGGCAGCAGAGGGCTGTTCTATTGCACGGGATAGGAGGCTGTGGTCCATAAACGCATGAAGCTGGAGGAAAACCCTTGTTTGCTCGAATATCGGATTACCGGGCAGACCTGCGAACCCTTATTAGCTTCTAATTAGAACCTGCCACCTGGACGCGGTTCCGTTTGCAGGAAAATTTGATCAAATGAGAATGGATTTCTTGTTCTCTTCGCCAACCTCTTATGCATCATACAAATTTCAATAAATACTGATTTCTCCAAGGGTAAAATGATTCCGGGATCAGCTTGATGTGGCACAAAGTGCTGAAAGCCAAACTTTATACGTATAACTTCCATGAACGAGCACAGAGATAAAGTTTCAAGTTCTCAAAATGAGCAGAATAGCACACCGGAAAATCCCCTCTACGCGTAGCATCTTTGACAAGATGGCAAGCGGGGATTAGCGCGGTATTTTTACGAGAGTACCGCGGATCGAATGGAATCCAAACAGAGGGAAAGGAAGAATGAAACGTGTTCCCATGAACGAGGAGCGACGTGCCAGTGTGCTCTCTGCGGTTTCTGAAATGTAACACTCGCACGCTGGCCCGTCGGTCGTAAACGCGAGCTGGCCTGACGTTGACGACGACGACGAACAGAGAATCGTTCCTTAAAAAGAAAAAACACCCTGTACATTCTACAGGCTGTCGTAATTTTTTTTTTCAACACGCGACTTGCGGTGACGTCGTGGATGACCGCAAGACGAACCCCTTCGTGTGTCATCTGTGACCGCGCCTGCAGGGAAAAATGTCCCCGTCGCGTTTGCGAGAGATACAAGGAAATAAGACAACAGTTACCCAACTTGCGAAGCTTGCAATGATGAATAAAGTTCCTCGGTAATTTATCTTTCTGACCTACTAAAACCGCGCTTGATATAGTCGGACTCATAAACATGAAAAAAGCTGTTCGCTACCATAAATATTCCCACGTACTACGATATAGAGCTGACGTTCCCCCAAAGCTCCGCTGACGTAAGATGTTATAGTCTTGCTGCTTGTTTTAACAGCAACATCGGCTCGTCTTTTAAAACTACGACCATCGTACGTTACTCACGGTTTTTCGAGCGTAGTACGAGACGTAAGTTTTTGCCCGGCTGTCCTTGCCGTCTTTGACGACGACGGCGAGGATGACGGCAGTTGGTGCCATGTGTAACGCAAGCTCGTCCGCTCTCAGCGCGGGCAAGTGTGAGAAGGTATGTAACGCGCCGTGGAAAAAGGGGAGCGCGGAAAGGTGGGCTGAGTTCTCACGGGGGCCAGAGTTTATTTTCGTACTCCCCCGTGCTCAAGGGGTTGCTCATTGATAAGCTAATGGGCTCATGATACGTCGTTAAGTTTAACATTCCGAGAGCGAGCTGCGACTGTTAATGGATGCACATACGTGTACAGTTGGGCCAGCCTCCGTTCGACGTAACAACATGAACGTGAGAGAAAAATTTCGTGTGAAAATCGTGACACATTATGTCATGCGTACTGTTAACGCGCTGAGGATCAGCCACTTGTCTGTGGGATCTTGTTACGGGGTGAAAGTGTGATCGAGTAAATTCTTCCGCGGGATACTTTCAGCTCCAAATGCAGAGTGTGATTTACGCTTCGAGTTAAGGCAGAGCGAAATTGTATTTTGCAGAATTGTGGATAGATTTACTATATACCATTATATAAATAATTGCTCGGCACATTATGGTACGTAACTGTAGTTTCATTGATCCGGTAGGATCCGGGCTCAGAAGCCAGAGAATCACACGGAGGCAGAAAGGCAGGGGTAAAAGTTCGATCGATTAGGCTTCGGCAGGATTGCGGGGGACAATGATCGAAAAATCGTAAGGGGAACTCGGTCGATCGACGAAAATGGAGCCGAGAACGGTTTCGAGGAGCCAATTAGGCCGGAACTTAGCCGCTTCCCCGGCAATGAGACGGAACACGTCTGTCGGCCATGTGTGGGCATTCACAGGGCAAGAAGAAGTGCCGGTACTCCCCAGTCCCTCGGGACGGAAGGAACACAATTATTTCTCGGGTTAATGGTTGAAACGACACCGGTTTCGCATAAATTCCTCCAGATCAATCGAGCATCCGTTTGTGTTGGAATTACAAACGTAATATTGATGTTACATTAAATACAGGATGGGACCCATTATTTTATGTTGTTAACTCTTCCTAAAATATTGATTCATAATATACTTAATTCCAAACTTTACTTCCAAATTTTATGTCACTTGTCTCAAGTGCAGGATTTTTTAGAAATTTACAACCACTTTGGCGGACATGTCTTCCTTCCTCGTCGCACGAAAGGGTTCGCCGCTCGAGAAGCAACGAGTGGTGGGGGAAAAAAAACGACGAGGGGAAGACAGAAGAACAAGTAGTAGAAAAAGGGAAAGAAGAGGAAGGTTCCTCCTCGCTAACAGGACACAAGTCGTATCGCTGACAGTTTACGACGATGGCGTTTGCATAGCGCCATGTGGCTGCCGGATTCTTCCTTTTTTTTTTTATTCATCCCTACTGTCTCTCTTTCATAAAAAAGCCTCCCCCTCGGCTCCGGAGCGTGGCAATGACATTTACGTCTACTACGTTCCACGAGCGACTCGGCCGACAAACAGGTCATCCGAGTGTTTCTCTTCACCCTTCCTCGTTTTTGCGAGACACCATTCATACGTGAATCGTACGACCCCTGCCCTTAACTTTACTCACATTTTTTTTCTCATGTATGACGGATGCATGTTGGTAGATTCTTCTCCTTCTCGGCAGGTTGACCCAACTCATGAGATTTCCGTAAAGAATGCATTGGTAAAGGACGAACGTAAGCTGGTAAAAGATTCGCTCAAAGTAAAATTGAAGCCCGTCCAGAAAAATCTAACCGCCACAAAACGTCTGCCATGTCCCGTTGCCTCGATGCGACTTTTTGCCGCATCACTTGGGAAAGTGATTGCCTTGGCAAAAAGAAAAAGCGGCCGCCATCGCGTCACTTAATTTTCCGTAGCAGAAACGGCTCTTACCTGAGAATTGAATACGAACATCCGTTATCGGAGGGTTTGGTCACGCTTTGCCGGAAAATACCTAGCAACGCGAGACCGCAGCGACGAGATTACGCGGTGAGGCCGCTTATTCGCGTTTACGCCGTTGTAAAACTCCCCCCCATCACGGATGCTGCGGGTCCAATCGTTTGTGGATCAAGCTGGGACTCCTTTTCCATCTGCGTTCCCAGATACCATTTCTATGATCGCCAGATACGCTTGCCTGAGTCGAACTTTTCCGATCCGTGTACTTTTTAAACCAGAATAGTCGAATGTCGATCAATTGATGAAATGCCCTAACGAATTCATACTGCAGAAGTATCTTAATTCGAAGATTCAATGTCCGAAGAAAAAAGAACGGAACGGATGCCAGCGGCGTGACAGTGACAAACGATATTTTTATTCTACTGTTGGAAGAACTATGAGATGTAGAAGAAAAATGTTCGTTACGTAAAAGAAGTGCATGGAACGAAATTGCGTAAATAAGATTATTCGATCGCGTGATTGTCGTGCTGTGCTGTATCGAACAGGCAACAAATTACGCTGATCTATTATTTTCAAGTAATACATAAGACTATGACGAATTAAACAAAATTAAAGTAAACGTGCAAGTTTCTGTGGGATAATAATTAATATGTTAATTAAAATATCAAATTTCACACGGTTTCTATTCGTTGCGACAGTTGAATAAAATTTGCGATCGAGCTAATCCAGCGTGGGATAGTCGCACGATTAGAAAATGATTTCGCGCGTTAAACGTGTCTCTGATATCGGGAGTAGTAGGAGAAACGCTATACATTCCTCTCAACAAATGAACGGACAAGTCACGCAAAAGTGCACTATCGCGAGGCCTGTAACTGTAAAATCTTAGTCACTATTACGCGGTTCGCATATTCCATTCACGCCGAGATAAGTATCAACGTTGACCCTATAAAAGCGCGAAAAATATATGTATACGCATGAATATTAATTAGCGGTATGAAACGTGAACCTGCCCCGATATAACTGCTCATTGCATTTTCATGAATCCTATTAAATCGGTACGCGAATTTCCATATTTTTTCTCTCATTAATTCTATGCAATCAATCGAAAGTTCTTCGACATCGGCACTTCAATCGCGATCGTGATTGCCGATGATTCATTCAAGATTCCGCTCCTCGACTGAATTCATGACGAGTGTATAACACAAACGACAAACTGCATTCCCGTGTACACTTTTCAATGGAAAGTTGAAGCAACGCCTATCGCTTATTATCACCCATTGCCAGATACCTTCGATACCGCGATATATGTAATAAATTTTCTAACTGTATGTAGTAATTTTTCACTAAAACAAAATCTTGCACCGCATTTAATCGCACACATGAAATTCTACCGAGTTCAAAGCACGAATCGCGTCGTTATTTATTCCGCTGCATTAGGAACCGGAGTAGATACTTCCTGCAGTTCATTTGCAGCGAGGATGTCTGATCATTAAGGTCCCGGGGTTCAATCTGCCTACGTAGGTCTCTACATAGCCAGACGTAATCGACTGTCCCTCGATACACGATATACGCGCATATTTACATGTTTATTCGTTCGGATAACGAGTTCGCGTGACGGTAAATGAAATGAAACTCGCGTTTGCGCCTCGTATCGCGGCTAGGAACATCAACTGTGGCAAATGTTCAACCTGCTATTGTAGCTCGGACAAGCACGAATTCGCCTCGCGCCGTAATAAAGACATCCATGCGTGAACGGTGATTTCAGTGCTGCGCATACAATTATAAACACATTCGTGGCAAACAAATGTACGAGCATGCAATGAAATATCGCAATGGACTGTGTTTATCATTTGTTCATGACATGAAATTAAAAAAAAAAAAAACACCACAGCAGCCTCGCACTTTCAGCCATGCATTCCAAAATCACAGTCTCATTGTACAACGAATATCATCATTCGCGTCCAACGAGTAAAGATATCAAGATGATGCCACAGAAGCGGTGACAAGAAGGCCAGCAAAAAGTTGCGGCGCGCTCGCGGAACAACTAATCGGCGGGCTTGGCAAAAATGAAGCGAAATAACGGATGCCTTCAGGGGGCGGGCAGGAAAGATCCGGCGGTAGAAATTCTGCGGCTGGCAAGAACCGGCGCTTGGCTCGCTTGTCCACGAGCACGTCGACAGCCGCAATTTAGTTAATGTCATTAGAGCGACAAAAATGCGCGATCGGATCGCAGATGCGGCCTGTGCTCCGCGGCGAAACTCCCGCGTCCCCCTCGTAATGGCAGAAGCGGATTCTACGTTCGTGGAATCCAAGCAGGCATGCGGCAGAACTCTACTTAAGTGCCTCGAACGGTTTCTTCCCCGGAACGGCCATTCGATGCATGCGTAAAGTGAAATACTAGATGGCTGGCTATCTGTCGCGGGCGAAATGAACGCGCGATCGTCCTCGGGTTTCGCGGTGCTTCCGTACCTATAGGAATGACCCGCGAAAATTAGCCGCGTACGATGGTCGTCGAAACACCGCTGGAAAAGCTACGGAGCGCGGAGAAAACGTGGCGGCGTCTTAAAGAGACGAGGATTTATCGAGCCACGCGGTTCGACCCGGTGATGCATGATGCCGATACCGTTGACAGAAACGTATGTTCACGGTGCACTTTCATGCTCTAACAAGCGCAAAAATAAATGGATACGGACGAACACCTACGACCCCTCCGGAGACGCTGCGCTGCCGTAAAAGCGTAAAGTGGCGTGCGAGAAGTTCCTATGACTTGCTCGTTAAATGGTCAATGATACGACCCGTAATGGGCGTGCTGCTAATTGAATGTAAGAACGTGTAAATAATTACACTGCCCGCCAAGACTTTTTATCCGCAACATCCATTGAGCGATCCTCGTTTCTCTCTTCGCAGACACGAATCCGGAAGCGGAATTACTCTTGTCGTCCTCGATTTTATTTTTTCTAAGATATATTCTATACCCTTTTGAGTTCCGAGGAAATTCTAGGCACCATGAAACCCGCGGAACCGAGAATTTGTGACAGAAGAAAGGACCGTTCGTGAACTTCACGCGAGGCGATCGCATGCGAGCAGAGGGAAGACGAATGAACGCGGACGCGTAGGTATTGGGAGGCGCGAGAAGAACCAGAAGCGAGCGGGAACGATGCGAGGAAGGAATGAAAGCCGGAGATGCAAAGGCGCGCTAAATCGTCGGTAGGCACTCGTCTTCTTCCTCCAGGTCGTCGTCCAAGTAGTCGTTGTTCTACCCTTACTAACGATCTCGTACGTGGCCACATATAAAGGCTATCCTTTACGAACGCACAGCCCTTTTACACTCTCTCTTTCAGTCGTGTTACACCGTGGCCGCTTCGCGATGATTACGACTCCGATTGCGATGTAAATCGCGAACCCACGTTCAATCACGTACACACGGGTGTAACTCTTCCCCGTGGCCTTTGACTGTGTGTCTAGAGCTGGCTCATGCTGATCCCTCCTCTCCCCCGCCGTGCATACGCCTTGTTTGATGCTGATCGAATGTGTACATTCAGGATCGATACCAAAGGGTTGGGACGATCGGTAATACGGAGTCATAAATATCGTCGGTCCTCCTCGTGTGTGCCGCTGGAAAAAGACGATGATAATCTTGATAGAGAACGCTCCTGTGTGTTACGTACTTGCGTACACACGCTGATCCCTGGAAGATGTTCGTGCACTAGCCTCTATATCCTTCGATTCTCGTTATTGAAACGTAATTTGACTTTTTGTACGATCTAAGGAGAATGAGATGATTGAAAGAAGATTACTTGCGAAATTTCGTGAAGCAAACGCTGTCAGGTGAATTTGCAAACAGTTCTGCAAAAAATGTCGTCTTGCTAAAAGCAATCGGCAAATCCATTACACTTTTTATCCATGGAATATACAATTAACGTCATTTGCTTTTTTTTCTTCTTTATAAATTATATCCTGCCACGATCGGTATGCTATGTAGCTGGAGGTGTACTTTTCCCCAGAAGGGAGATCGAGAGCTTCCAAGGCGAGGACTACGGATCGAAGGTTTTTGCGGGTGTTGTAAAAGGTCGATCGATCCTTACGGAATCCCGAGGACATAACAAGACGTAATTTCACCTCGTTACTTCATCCACTTTTTCACGCAACGTGGTACCCAAGTCGCGGCTTCTTCGAGGAACAGGTCCGACGTTTCTCTCATCGATGCTGCAAAGCGCAGCGCAGCACGCCGGCTACGACTCCGAACACGCTGGTATACGGTTCTTGCACGGTGCTTTCCAGGTACCTTCCTGAGTCAGCCTACATAAGGCTACTTACTAGCTTCACGGCGAGAGGATTCCACTTTTTACGCAACTTCTCCTTCATCGACGTGCGCCGAACGAGGAGTTGCACGCTACTGGTTCCCGAAGCGTACCATCGATAGGATGTTCCAGTTTATCGTTTCCTGTTGTCTTACGGTTTCCCCTTGTTCCTCGCAGCATCCCCTGCGTTTTGATAGTTTCGGTCTTTGTCTGTACCTCCGCGATGAAACACCGGCAATCGCTTGTAAATCGATTGTTCGAAAGATCGGGTCGCTTTGAATTACTTTCTTTTGGCTGATACATAAATGTCCAATGTTGCAGTAGCGGAAATAGAGATTTCTGTATAAGGAAGAAAAGGAACAGTTGGCCGAAGCTATCGCGAGGGATTCCGTTACGATATTTCTGCTCGCGATCAATACTTCTCTAGCATCCTCCTCGATTTCTATTAGCAATAACGTTATACGACCGGGGCGCAGGGGAAAAAGTCGATCGATCACTGCGGGCGCAAAGCGTTCCTCGGGAAATCGCGAACTGGCCCAGACGGCAAGTCGCTGCCAGCAGCCAGAGACGGGAGAAAAACACTGCTAAGGGAGTCGGAGCACGCGTGGGAAAGTTAGTGGTGGGAGACACGTCGGTGTGGATTCTACTATATAAACAATGTATACAATTCCGAGTGCATCATCTGCTGCACTTCTAGTGCCACTTCAAGCCCCCGAACAATTACCAAATGCAAATAAACTAATTTAGAAGGATTTAAGAGATGTACTTCTGAATACTTCAAGCCAAGAGACTTCTCGTTGAAGCTTCACTCATCTCCTCGAGAGAAAGAATACAGATAGTGCTAATGAATTAAGGTAGACAAATGGAATTTTCATGAGAAAAGATCCAAAACGAATGCGGCATCCTACATGGTGAATCGACTAGCTATGTAACTCTAATTAATAGTCAGTTAGGGAGCCAGCTACCGTTCTGTCGCCAGTGTACGTCCATTTAATTAATTATGTACTGGCCAGCCGCGGTGTTGCAAGCGTGCTTTTTCCAGACGGCTAACACCGTCAGGAAGGCGTCGCGACTGGAGCAATAGGCGACAAAGACGCAATAGCTCGTTACGGATTCGTTGGCCATCTTTGGTCGACGAATTGCTCGTGCTAACTGCTGCCACCGTGATAGAAAGCAGTTGGCAAGAGAACAGTGGATAGACACCGCTACAGGATTCGAATGCTGAATTGCGGATGAGAACGTGTCGAAGATCGTTGCCATCCCGACTGTCCAGACTGTCGCCACTTCCATGGTAATTTATTCGTTAATGAATATCGCAACGAACGTGGGGTAGAAATTTGTGACACTCTGCGAACGGTTGCTCAGACTGAAATTATTATTGCACCCTCTATAGTTTTAATAATAGCACGCCGCCACGTACACACGATTCTACGTTGCTTGTGCAAACGAACATTGTTGATCGACGATGAGATCACTCAGCAAAGAAGAAGTGGTCGAGAGACATTAACAGTCGGTAGCCACGCAGGATCACCATTACAATGTTTGCCCACGTTTTTGGAGCTGCGCGCGGCCGAAAGGAGTATCTCCAACCCTTCTACCCGTATTCGGTTCTCAAATATATCGATGATAACCAATAGACCATACCCGGAAACATATCAAATATGGACATTGCACTTAACTGACGACAAAATTGCGGGAGGAGCCAAGACCTTTCACGTGCGTGCATGCACCTTCTCTTACCTTTTGCATTAAAATATTTTAGGAAAAGGGAAGAAGAACGAGGAAAGTGTTCGATTGTTCAATCTATTGGGGAATTCGTTCTCTATTTAACTCCCTCGTAAATCTCTAAATTCTCTCAACAGTTTTCGCATTATATTGAAGCTCTTGTCTCTTGAAGTCTAACACGAACAGCGAGCAGAAAAAGAGACATTCGCACGGACAATTTGTGCGCGCATGCAAAGGAGGGGACGCTTTCTGACAGGTGACGACCCCGAGTGTGATAAGCCTATGCACTTATGCATCGCCCCTCACAAGACGGGGTGTGTCGATACGCAATCTTCATGCATTAATGCATGGAACGCCAGTTGACGATACAGCTGTCTTCCCGCTCTTTCTCTCTCTCTCTCCTTCCGTCTCCCGGAGAAAACCTTGGTATCAACGGTGGCGTAAATCGATCGAATCTGTCGATAGATACCTGCCCGATCAGGTATCTGTCAATACGGTAGATAAACGAAGGCTGGCTGCGCAGAGAATAATCGTTCTACGCGCGCTGAATTGCGGCGAACGGGGAATTTGTTCGTACTTGGTGAAATAATTAGGATCCGCATAATCGAACAATCTTCTACAAATAAGTGTAAGACAATTGATAATGATTTCTAAAAGAAAGTGATTATTTTAAATTGTTCACAGCCTGCGCTCTCGATGCCCAAACACCGTCTCCCCTGGCACAGTACAAAAGGGAAACGCAGGCCACGCAGACTTTGCACGTACGAAGCGCGGTAAGGCAAGGGAGGAACATGCGACCGCGACTTTCCAGGAGCTGGTAAAAAGGTATACGAGGATGGTTGAGGCGCATCAGCATCGCAACACCATCGTGGTCCTGACCCCGTTCACTGAGCACGCTAGATGACTCGTTAAACCGAGGAACATACGATTCCAACGCGGAGCCACCATGTCTTCACGCCATCGAATTCCCCGCGTACATTTTACACTCGACGCTGGATGCCGACCCTGTCCAAGGGACTTCAGCACGTTTCCATTTAAACCTCGGCCTCCCATTATGATTTCAGTATACAACGATCTATCAATTTTTAAACTAGTTCCTCGTCGGAATAAACAAGCAAAAAATCATACGCGGAACTACGTATCGACGCGATGGAACGATCACCTCGAACGACAATCAGAATACAAACTAGCCGCGGGCTTGATTATTATTTATGACTAAGCAAATACGGGGTGGCGGGAAGAGCTTGTAACTGTAAATAAGTGCGGTGAATCAGAAGCAATGAACGAACGGGATGATTTCCAGCCTAATTATGGACCGTCGATGACAAATAGAGGGAGGTAACGAAATGTGCCGGTCGAACGATGACTCTATGTCCATCCACTGCGGTGGTTAATTAAGAAAATTATTGCCAAGTCGAAATGGAAGCTGCGAGTCACCGTGCTCCATTCGCTTCCGATTCAACCAGTTATCCGTTCTTACGACTTCCCCTCGTCCCACTTGCACGCCCTTTATTTTTCCCCAGTTAGTATAATTACGTATAATAACACCTTTATTCGCGGGCGCGAACGTAATAACCCTTTAATGAAAGCAGCACGTCCTTTTCCATCGCGTCGTCGTCGTCGTCGTCCCGAACGGACTTAACGATGCCCGCGTGTATTTCTCACACGTGTTACCATTTAAGGTGACCATTACCTCTCGTGTCGTTTAATTATTTTCCCGACAGAAATGGCTAATAAGTACTGGACTTGCCAATAATTTCATTGACTCGTGTAATGGAATTTTTTTTCAAACACGCTTTCGAACGATTGCGTACCGAGATTGTTCCGAAAACACGTTCGACGGATACGCTTATAAGGCTATCCGTTTCCCGACCAGAAACAGGAGCAGAAGATTACGGAAACAGATCGCTTCCACGATCGACTTTTTCATCACTGTGGAAATAGATCACCGTTTAATTGACCGAAGCCGATCCATGTTTGCCGCTCGCGCATTCAGAGCGATCGTTGACGTTTGATCGATTAGAAATCTGCACGCATGCAGCACACACGCAGATTCAGGCAGATTAACGAACGTCGGTTACTTTGCCAGACCGTCGTGGAACACGTTGCCAAAAGTGGTGCTACGAAAGTGTACACGGTTAAGTTAAGACCTCCAAGTCTGGACTGAATTTTCCAAGGAAAACGTCAGCTTTCGCGAAAGGATGTGTTTGGCCATTCTACCAGCACGTTAACGTGTAGAATAAAGCACCGCCGTGATCTAGGTACCGTTCTTCCGCGGAACACGTTTCACGCTGCTGCAACAAGTAGCTCGAGATAGTGCAGTCTACGGAGACAAGTCGAAGCCCCGAGGGGAGGCTCGTCCGATTGAAATTACAGCCAGCAACGAGCAATTTCCTAACACGAATCCAAGATCTGCATGCAATTATCAAACGAATTCGAAATATTCTTGTACTTAACTCGGATTTATGGATCTACTTCGGGAGCGTCCAGGCAATTTGTCACAAACCATGAGGCATCGTAAAACGCGCAGCGACAAACTCCGAACTGGTTGCGGTGCGTCAAGGAGACATCGAAACCTCCGTCACTCGCCGTGCAATGAGAGCAACAGAGTTTCCATGGAAACTTCTACGACAGCAAAATGTGTCTTGTCGACCATTAATCGTAAGTACGCACAGAAAGTGCCATTTCGACGGTTCGCTCTACATAAATCCTACGTTGAACAACAACGCCTGCTCGACCGTTTCTAGCCGTATGTCCGGCCAAGTTTCTCAAACTTTCACCGACTCGCCCAGTGGCTCGATTATCGATAAGAACACGCAGCTAAAGAAAATCGTGACTCCGCGCAGAGATAGCTGGCTGTAGCACAGTTTTGTGAAGCAGCCATGCGCGAAGTGACATCGGCTCGTTTCGCGAACGCCGTTTCTCCGCGCGATTACGAACGCCTCGAGAGCTCTTTTATTTTCGAGTATTTTTAGTAGAAAATTGCCGGTCGAGCGGAGAAAGGATCGTTAGAATCGCTTGGACATTGTTTTATTTTATAGAGGACAGAGTATTGGAAATTACTTTCACATTCTTCAACCTCGAGTGCTTAAAAGCTGCACGGAAAGCATGTGGCGAGTGTACAATCTGGTCTGCACGGTCATGATAAAATGGGACACGGTAGAAGACCGACGTAGGCATCGTGATTGCAAAACTGAGATAGCTTTACGAAGATTGGTCTGACCTGATGGGGTCTGAAAAGATGATGATTGAAATTATCTCCTCCAACGAGGATTTCTCGCAACCTGTGAACCCTCTTAACTAGAAAAAGAAATATCAGGCACCTGGTCGAGCGCTCTTACTTTCAGATTATAAATTTCATTCACGGAAAAGCTGTAAAAATTCCTACCGAAAGTAACATAATTTAGACAGCACAGAAATTATTTCATCAAACTGCTCGGCGTACACATACCATTAAACTTGATCTTAAATCGATGTAGATGGCAATTAATGTATTCTATCGCGTAACAAGCAACAAAGAGGTCCGAGCGCAGATAGTCTTGGATAGATACTCTAATCGCCTGGAGGATTAATGGTGCACGCGACGCTAGTTTTTCAGGTGACTTCGTGCGAGAGCCATTACGAAAGCGTGAGAAGGGTGAGTCGGTACAGGTAGCCCTTGGACTAAGGGCTCGCGCTAATTACGTCATTATGCGGAACAGGGTGGATAGCTCTAACGAACCAGCAGCATCGAACGTGCCCGTCCTATGAATAGTGATGAGTATATACTCAACTACCAATCACGCGGTATTATAATACCAGGCGCTACGTACATCGACGTTTGCATGGTAATTAAAAATTCGAAAAGGAACGAGTCGATTAAGAAATTTCCTTTAAAATATTCCCCTATTATTCGAACTCTTCTCGGCGCGAGGACCAGCTCCTCAAGAAACTTGAATAGGGACGACGAGTGAGAGTGAATACGTGATTGAAATTTTAAATACCATCCTCCAAGGTGCCTCGTAAAATCAATTACCCATAATGAACGATGAGTCTCTGCCGGGTATATAAATGTAATCGAACCTCGATCAAGGAAGCCCACGAAACTTCCCCACATCTCGGTAATTTTGTCGATCTCTGCCGCGGTGTAGAGAAATATACCTTCCAAATAGATTTCCTAAACGAAGCCAACGATCCGCTCAAATAAAAGATTCGCCAAATTATAATCGAATGTTTCCCGAGCTACCTTCGATGGAACGACATCGGAAGGGGCTTTTTACAGATTCCACGGGGCACATAAGAGGCCCAGCGCCGGTATCTGTATCATTGTAGCAAGTTGCGATATCCGCCAACGTATTATTACCATAATCGTCAGCAGCGCGCGGCATATGGGAAATGGTAGGCCGAGGGTGGAAGGCACGGGGCAATTCGAGGGGCCCCGGAGGCTTAATCGCGATAATCGCCTGGAATCGGCTCGTGACCGCAGAAACGGAAAACGTCTCGATTCTTAGATGCCAGATCGAATGATCGAACGTTTACGATTTTACATTTCACCATGGATCGTCTGATTATGGAATACCAATCATTTCCAGCTTTCGTTTCGTAAGAATTTGATTACGATTTCTGTCAAAAGCGCAGCTGATTAAAAGAATTTAACTCTATAAAAGAATTTCACACTCAGACGTCGATAGAAATACCAAATGAAACTTTACCGGGAGGCCAGGTACTCGTCAGTATCGTTACGAAAACGAAGCGGAGACTAATAATTCAAGGCTGAGGAGGCACGAAAAAATACGATTCGCATATAGAATTCTATGCTCACCGCTCAATACGCAGACTTGGGGAGCATCAACGGCACGAAACGTTACGGTAGGAGAAGAGAAACAGGAGGAAGGAGAAGATGCGGAGAGCCTCTGGTTCTTTAATAACACGGCGGGGCCGCAGGTTCTTCTTCAGGTATGCGAGACAGAAACCGGGGGGCGAAGCACACCGGGTACAGTCTCGAAAAGCTGGTTCTTTCACAACGATCCACTATCATACAATCACGTATTTCAACACACTCTACCTGATACCTTTCGGAGTCTGTGCACACCGACCCATTCCTGGACGCCCCTATGTGTTCTAACACGTGTATACACGAGCCTGTTACTTTCCCTAGCAGCGGAAGGGCCTAGACATCGGTGCAGGTTGAACGATACAATTTTATGTGGATACAACGGAATAGAAAAATACAAATGCGAAGGTGGTCGTGACTGTCGGCGTTAGAGCAAAGGAAAAATAATGAAAGAATAGCGAAGACAGTGGGACGAATCACTCACGAGAGATGAATGAACTTACATCCCTTTAGTCTGCGTATCATTTAGTCGTTGATAGCAGCATATGTAGCATCTGTTAAGTGGAACGTCTTGTATCGTAATATGGAAACTGATCTTGATAACAGGCGAAGAAACAATTATTATTAATTGAAGAAATATTTTTATCAGCCTGCTGTTTGTAAAATGACTTCCAGAAGAATGTATCCGTATCAGCAACAGGTATCTCTAGCTTGCCAACTCCGCTGGCACGCGGGCGTGATCGTACTACAATATTTGAACATAGATACAGGATTACCCGTTTTATCCGCAAGCTCCTCCTGGTATCGAACTAGTTTCATTTACACAGCGTTACAAACTTGCTGAACAAGAAGGAATTAATTCGCGACTCCGACGACTGTACACAGCGGTAGCACGACGTCCACGGACGGGAAAATGATAACCCCGTGTAATTACCAGCCGGTGGATATAGCATCGGAATTCGCTGCTCGTTATCAATGATTAAATGCAACAGAACAAAACAATGCGCGATAAAACGACACACAGGAACACGTTCATTAATTTATATCTCTCGCAGTCGGCTCCCCAAATGAATATCATTAAGAGAACCGAGGCCGGACGTGTTGCGTCTCGTGCAAAAAGTCTATGGTACGGAGGGGAAGAAAAACGCGGGTCCGAGGATAAGTCCAACGCGTACTAGCCATGCAGCTGGAGAAAAGCTGGTCCCGACTAGGGGCGGAATAATAAATGGACCCCCGTCTGCTGTGCCCTGCCTGCACAGTCGATGAAACGCTCGAACCGGCTCTGTTCGGGCCTGCTAATCGTTTTACGGAGGACAACAAGAAGTAGCAGGGGAGCAGAAGTTGAGATGCTAGAAATTTCAATACAAAGATGATTGGAATAGCAAAATTTGTAGCGAAGGGACGGAATGGAGCATCGATAAGACGAAAGCAGCAGGATACATGATCAGGGTCGTGAGTTCGAAAAGAAGAAGAAAGAGTGGACCGTACGTGGATCGTCCCTAATCATGGGAGGTGCTGGAATAGGACTTAACATGCAGGCCGTAGCTAGAGGCGTTAGAAGCGTATAATCAGCGTTCCTCCGGTTTTAAACACCACCCGTGGCACACACGATGTTCTCGTGCCATGCGAGAGGAACGCCACAGTGAATCTGCAAGGGTGGTAGTTCGACGATCTACCCCATCCTCGTTGCCCCACGTAGAAACCGGTGATCCCTCTGCCGCGAGGGTCTCTGTCGAAAAACAGTTGCCACTACGCGCGCGGAGATGCTCGGGACCTACCGGATCTACACGCGCAACGGGTGGAGGCTACCTTCATCATTGGCAACGGATTGTCAAGATATTACCGACGGAGAAAAGGCGGGCTGCCGATCGAGAGTGAACGAGAGAAAGGAGCCACAGGGAGGCTGCAATTACATCGCAGGTGGCTGCAGCCTGCCTGATCACGGTGGACTTTGGGACTACCTAACTGGAGCATCAAGGAGAAACACGTGGTGATTAGCGGGGAACTGGAAGATCACGTTCCCCCGGCGCAGGCTCATTCTCGGCGAGGAAATCGGCATTCTATATCCACCGTGGATAATTATTACCCGTCAAGCGTCGCCTACCAGCGATTCGCCTTCGATGTCCTCGTTCTCCGATCACCGCCGAATCCCGATCGCCGAACTGGTTTACGCATTCGAGATGGAGAGTAAAGTTATAATTAGCTAGAATGAAACAGTCTTGGAAACGTGTGTCGGGGGAAAAAAAGCTTGAGACGGGTATAATTAATTTTAAAAAGAAGTAACAAGCCGCGAGATGCGTGACAACTGCTTGGAGTTTCTAGTCCAAGCGAATGATGATGAACGAGCAGTTAATTAAATTCACAGTATTTTACAAATCTACGTATCTCCTATCGCAATTAATAAAGCGATTCAACAGAGTGTTCTATAAATAATGTACGCTAGCGCCAACCATAACTAAAGCGTATCGATTCAATGAGAATACTTTTTCCCATCGGCATTACGCCATTTCACTTTCCCAAGCGCCTCAAGGTGTACCACATTAGCAGCTCCGCGTAATTTACAGTTTCCTTGATTAATTTTTTTGTCGTTGCCCGTTCAGCGAAGAATTTCATGCCTGCAATGCCACGTGATGCAAATCGAGTCAGCATACACCGCGCTCAGCGTCGTAAACTTCCGCCAAGTTTCACGCCTAAAAACGAATCGCGTGGAAACAGCCCGCGCGCTGGAATCCTATTCAACGCGCCGCTTAATCACTCATTCATACTGACCGGTAATATATTTCGCGCGTAAACTTCTTAATCTTCGATTACGCGGTCCATCTGCGGAACGGCCGATCCCGCGAGATACGGTACACCCCTCGACGCGGCTCATTAATACCGAGCGCGTATGCGCACGACGACGAGAATAAAACTCGCGTGGCTCGCCAGAAAGGAGAGGCACCAGTTATTTTTCTCGTTCGGGTCCGCTGAGCACCACCGATCGTAATTAAGAGCCGATCCTTCTTTCAGCCGCGAGACGATTTCTGCACGCTCGGAAACCGCCTCGTAACCGCGTGTAAAGACGGTACGTACACGCGGCTGAGATAAAAAAAGCTTGTAAAGACATACTGACCAGCGTGTACCGAGACGTGTAACGGACGTTTCCAGATGTAGGCCGTGCGGATTTATAAAACACCGGGGAGAAGGCTGCGCTACCGCGGCACGTACTCCGCGAGGAACAGAGAAAGCGGGTGTAACTATACCGATGAATAGAAGGAAGAAATTTATCTACGTGCAACGATGCTTTCTTGTTAACCGACCGGTCATGCTCGAGTTCAAACTATCGCCGAACAACGGGACTTTGCGAAGCTTGAATCGATTAGCTGCCAATTTTAATTGCGCGGGGTTAGTTTCTAATGATAGTACGTACTGTGTATGATTCTACCGCGATTGCTGCGCTTTTGTTTTCCTCGGGGAAACACTGGCGCGAAATTTTATTCCCGCAAAATCTATAGACGAAGAATGAGGTGTAATTGCAAGTTGATTAACGCTTCTGGCACACCAACAGATAGTTCATTCGCATCGATGAAAGTTTTACAGCTTATCCGGGTATTCCCGAGGAAACAGAGTGTCCGGTCAGACAGGGAGGATTTGCAGTGGTCGTTCGAAACGTTAGGCATTCACCTCTAATCAACGCTAAACAATTATTTTTTTCCCTTACGGTGTCTGGCAATTCCACTGTTCAAGAGTTTCCTCGAACAAGCCCATTACTGTACGACAATATTCGCGCTGGCAATCAGCATGTCGGTGCGAGAGTGCAACGATTCCGTTCGCTGGGCCTTCATTATGTGCAACGTCAACGATGTCGTCGACGTCTACTCCAGTCACTAACGAGGAGAGAAGACTTTTCGACTAGCACCGAAGCTACAGGTAACAGCGGGTAATGAGCGAAGCTTTCGGAAACTGGTAGATTACGAATGTACATTCAAATCAGTCAAAAGAAATTGATACGTTTATAGGAACGGATTGATAGGATCCAACGACCGGAAACAGGCCACTGATTGTGCACGAAATTGCAATAACTTCCGCCGGCATTGCTATGTACTTCCGCGAATTCGAGCCG
Source organism: Holcopasites calliopsidis (assembly GCA_023838395.1). Lineage (NCBI taxonomy): Eukaryota > Metazoa > Arthropoda > Insecta > Hymenoptera > Apidae > Holcopasites > Holcopasites calliopsidis. Next base: position 5,505,349 of record JALHAQ010000008.1, read on the forward strand.
CGTTCTCGTTTAATTGCTCGTTGCAGTAAAACAAACAAACCTCCGGGCTGTTACGATTCAACACGGGGGCGTGAGTCAGGAGAAGCAACAGGTCTATCGGTTTATCGAGCTCCTCTGGCTCTCGTTACCCTTCGGTGGAAATAGTTGCAGATCGCCATAAGCTCGTCTTCTCACGAGAACGAGCCGAACCGTCTCGTAGGTATTCGCAAATAACACCGTTCCGAAGGGTTCCCGAAGGTTCTGCAAACATCCCGCGCGCCGCTCTCTTATTCTGCTTCGCGGTCTTGCGCTTCTTTCAAATTTGCCTTCGTAAAGACATCGAACTCTCCTCGGCAAATATTTCCTCGATCATTTCCTACCTAGAGCAGATCTTCTAAGGAATGCTCGCGTTTTCAATTTGCGTACTACGCGTGGGGGGGGGGGGGGAGGATATCTGCAATTGCAGCAGCTTGCAATTGAAAAATACTTGATGCTGCCCATGAAACAGGGGAGACAAAAAGTGGAGAAGACAGAGCGGCGCGGCGCGTTCAATCGTGAGCGATGTCGCATCGCGTCGGGGGCGTCCGCTGACAAACAGGTCGAAGATAATTAGGGCAGCTTATTGATAGGCGAAAGAAGTGGAGGGAGAAGGTGTGCGTTGCGGGTGAGGGAGCCGGCCGCCGCTGAGACAAGTGGTGGAGGCGAATATTGTTCGCGGACGAGGTGTACCCGAGAAAGAACGGCAGACGTCCGCACTTGAATCTATGCGGATGTGGCTGAAGAGAGGCAGAGACGGAGCTCCGAAGAACGAGAGAGAGAGAGGGAGAAGGATTCTGATAGCGAGGGAGAAAGAGCGGACAGTCAGAATGACCCGTGCGAGAGAAGGAGCTATACAGAAGAACGAAGAGAGCCGGCATGCCGATGTCTGACTACAGTAGAAAGAGAGAAGAGTGGAAGTGCAAGAGAAGCGATTACTCGCGAATGGTGCCGAGGGGCCACAAGGGGGCCAGGGTAGCCGGCGCGGCGCAAGCGCGGCGGGCGTGGGAACGTGCGCTCACGTTCAGACAGTGTCCCCTCTTTCTCTTTCGCTCCATTCGCCGAGCCCTACCCTATGTTTGTTCCCTCTTGCTTTCTCGACCGTACCCCGGGCTCCCTCCTTCGTTCCACGCGCGTATAGCGCGCGTACCCTCGCTCCTGGGCCCCGATTCGACCGTCTCCTTTGCGCGCGAGACGTCTGGGCAAGGGGCCCCGATCACGGCCGAGCGCGCACGATCCAAGGCCCCGCGGGCACCAAGTTATTCGCGCAGGGGTGCTCAATATCTGGGTGATCGTCCGCGAATACGGAAAGAGAACATCGATCGCGAAATAGACGCGAGCCTGGCCCCCGATAGGGGGGCCCCGCAGCCCCGACGATACGATTGTCCGCGCAGCTGCGGTCTAATCGTTCAACTGCGGCTCTGTTTGACAGCGGAGCCAGGCGAACTTGAAAAGAGTCGAGCAGGCTTGGATAATTGGAAAATAAATTAGCTGCCAGGATGTGTATCGTTCCGCCGTTAGGCGGCCCGATCTCTTGGGCGTAAGAGTGAAAAAAAACCGGGGGGGTACACACGGTAGTCGATGAACACTTATGATAGAGCATCGTGTACCACGCGATGAACGCGAGCAAATCGTACGAACACGCGTGCACTTTGTCGACCAATGTGCATACGTACGCGAATGAAAACGAGATGCCTTTGGGTGAATACGATAACGCGCTATGCAGCAACCACCGCGGGCTGCCCGCGAAAAGAGACGGGTATTTTGACAGCGAGCGGCAACCTTCGTCATCTTCTGTCGATCGCGTCGCGTCTCCCCAGAATCCATTCACTCGTAGAACAAAAGCCTCACGCTTCGACTTTACGATTTATCTTCGTACAAGGCGATCCTTTTAATTCGAGCATAATATCACGCGTGGTTGATCGAATTTTTACGCGGACACATTAAGAGTCCCCAAGGGATTAATAATTGCCGCACTGGCAACGGGCTTGTCTATGACGTTGGATGTAACGCGTCGTCGAGATAAGTTCTCCGAGCAAACTTAAAACATTTCCCGACAGAACAGATGGCAATGATTGCTGCTAATGGTGCCCATCAGTTCGCAGCGTGGCCGAGCGCTTATTGTTAGAAGCCGCAGTGGATGTACGAATGGAAGGAACCGGAGGAAGATTTGTCACATTGGAAGAGAACGGAAGTGTACGATTCTCTTTTAATTTCGCGCACCGTCACGTGAAAAAAGAATTACCTGGGCTCCGATTTTTGTTCGTCCAATCTTTCACGAATTACTAAGGAGAATTACCGTAGAAAACTGGATAAAACCTTTCATGATCATTGTTGCGTGCTGCTTTGAACAAAAGATTTGAAGTTTTATTGATCGTGCCCCTGCAAGCAATTGCGAAAATATTCCGCATGACATGCAAACGTACGATAGTTGTAACAAGGGTGCGCATGTACATAAAACAAGAATTTCTTGTTCTTGCACGCACGAGAAACCCTCCGCGTAGCCGGTCAGGGGGTTTAAACCACTTTTTTCAAAGGAATCGTCAACCCGTGCACGATACAAACGCGCACGCCCGGTACAATGGCACCCCATGACTCGAAGGGGATGCGTGCACGTCGTCATCCGTCATCGCGCATATGTTGCTCCGTTCGACGAACCCTTCCTTGCGCGATACAGGTCTGCAAGGCCGCCGCAAAAGTTTCCGGGGTTAATAGTCACAGCTGCATACGAGCCAAGGCCCATCGATACTTTAACCAAAGAACTTCCCCCGATTGGATTAGCGGGAATAAAAAAGTGTCTATCGTAAAAGGAGGTCTGCATCAAACGGGACACAAATAATCGAGTATTATAATATTATTTCAATAAAATGCCGAGTTGAGGAAAATAGCAAATATTAATAGAAATTAACAAAAAAACGTTTCTCTCCTGATCTGCGAAAGGGATGAACGAAACATCTAGCTGGAAAAAAACAATATTATTTTTCTGCGTGGAACCCTTCCCCGCGTTGGGAGGTGTTTAGTTCCTATAGAAAACCCATGGGGGTTCACGTGCTGGCACACGCGACCTGCCTACGCGCGACGCATTCGAACGAACGCGTACAAACGCATCCACGTAAACACGTAACTGTTCCGAGTGCATATTCTATGTGCGCTAGTGGTGGATCTATGCGTGCGTTACACCCGCAGGGACACGTGTGTATCTTTGAAGAGGACGTACGCGAACGTGATCACCCGAGGGGTGGTTTCCTCCACCCTATTGTGCAGTATCCGTCATCCGTTAGCGGCAGCTTTAATTCACCGTATTGTCAAGTGGCACTAGTCAAATTTGTTATTGTATTGGATTATGGTCATTTTATGCGGGGGCCTCGGACAGTGATAGAATACGACTGCGAGTGGGAAACTGAGTAATCCGTATACAGGAAAAATAAGAGACGCGCATACTTATGAATATTTTCGGCTGGTTCTATTGCGACGGGCAATTAAAACACGCCGGCATGCTTGGAAGACAGATTGGACCTCGCATGTGTCTAGTATGTAGGTGGTATGCATTCTCGCAGCGGGTAAGATAAGAGGATAATTAAAGAGAAGATGAAATAAGAGTAGAAAGGATAAGTAGAGACGGTAGAACCGGAAAGGTGGCTAAAGATTAGACTCGCAGGGTCACGAGTGCATAACAACACCATCTCCGAGACGCAATTAAACCTAATATCTTGAAGACTACTGTGGATTCGTAAGTACCTCCATGTGCAGAAACTTGATGATGAGAAGTTATAGAGTTCAGTCAAGATTAATCGAATTTCAACGATGTTGCAGCTCATTTATTTCACGCCTTACGCCGACTTGAGCGTAAAACACTGGAATCAATCATCTACCATGTGCATCGTGTTCTCAAAGACTATGATTTCTAAGATTTTATACGTTTCACTCGATATTCCCAATCGCCAGATTTCCCAAAATTGTTACCATTTGAATATCAGCAAAGGGTTAAACAAGGGAACCAACGTTGAAGCAACGGAGGCGACGAGCTGGCTGATACAAAAGTGAAACCTACGAGGGCTTCGGATAAAGGTAATTTGGATGCGTCGTTGGGTCACGACTGACGACTATTACCGCTATTACCGGATCCCAGCCCATCTCGTTCCGTCCCACGCCATTCCGTTGCTACGTTCTATCGATGCGAATCCAAGTGTTATTTCGCGCGATCAAATCGTGCAGTCGATCGCGAGTAGGGTCGTCTCGCTTCGTCCTATTGAAAAATATGATTGCCGATCGGCCCTAGGCGACGTGGAAAACAATTTGCGCATTGTGCATCGCCTTCGGTTTGCCTTTGTACAAGGAACTTGCTGTTATTGTTTGGTAGAACATCTACGAAGCATCTCGGAAAGGGCCGAGGGATAGAGGAAAGACCAGACAACGGGGAATCGTTTATGCACTTTAATATGTACGTGTACTCACTCGCAATGCGACTCTCCCCGTGGTGATGACACGCAGACACCACCGTGCTTGCAGGGGCTAGGCGAACACGACACAAAACCTGAAACAAGAGAAAAAGTAATTAATTAATTATGAATGACTAAAATTCCATAAAGATAATATTAATCGAAGTGTAACTTATATGCATACATCCGCCGCAATTAGGAAGGACTTACTAATCCTCCGTGCTCTTCGCAATTTTCCATCGAGTATTTCTACTAATAAATAACAATCTTTTACTCAACATAGCAGAAAGCTCGTCGAAAATCTACGATTTCCGCTTCTGGTTACAACACTTGACGTTTCGTTTATCTTCCCAGCAATTAAAGGCCAGTCGGAGAACGCAGAAGACGGCGGATTACCGTGAATCCCCGGGGTACCTTTGACACGCCGTGCAAAGTGAACTTTCGTGTACCCCCCTTTGAAGGGATACAGCGAGATAAGGATAGAACGAAGGAGCGAAAAAGGTGGCACCTTTAAGGGAGCGAAAATATCAGAGGCCCTTTACCACTTCGGGTGTAAACGCGATCGAACTAGGGATCGGGGCACGGTGGTACCACCCGCGCACATTCTGCTTAACCATTGCCGGAACCTTCGCTTGAATAATTTCACACGAGTCGAACGTTTGCACGTGGCGTCGGATGCACGTGCAACACAGAGAAGCCGAGAGGTAAACAAGAGACCTTTGCTAATACAACACAGTCCGAAAAATGCCCAGAGGGTTTATGCGCCGGCAAATGCATTTAATTTAACCCCGACACCTACTCCCTTCGGATTTTACCTTAGATGCGCCACATTGACCTTAAAACCCGAGTTCGTTGCTCTGACACGTCCGATTTCTAATCGATTTAATTCTTAACGCTAAGAGATAGTTTCCAGATTATTTATAGCTAGGGCGATGAATAAAAATTAAAACAGGTAGGTTGCAAATCAACCCTTGTCGCGATAGTTAAGCACCTCGAGCATTGCTCCTTGTGCAGTCCATCCCTGCATGCATTTGTATATTTTAGCCCTAATGTATTCCTTTTCGCTGGAATCATTAATGTCGAACCTCGAGTAACATTCGTGCTAAATCACACACACGGGGAACGTGTGTTTAAAAGTCGATTAACGTGCATGCTCGGCGTAAAGTACACGGAGCAACTAATGCACACACCAGCGAACCTATAATAACGTAGCAAATAACTGCTTAACATAGAAAGACTGAGAGAGGTGCAACAAGACCAACTCGCTACGTTTTATCATGCTACTCCACCAGCGAAAGCGGTGCCCTATGAAATTCATCTTGCCTAATTGACCTCTGATGTCGCAGTCTTACATACCCCGATGTTCCCTATTTTCCCTGCATACTATTTTTTCTTTTAGTAATTATTCATTTATCAAAACCTGACTAGAAGGTATAATTAATTACGAAACATGGTGCTACGCTTTTGCATGCACTGAAATGATACCATCACTGCCTATGATGTCGCGTGGGATGCAGAACGTCAATCCGAGCTTTGTAAATGTCATTTTAATGGCATACATTTCTCGAGTTGAAACATGTCCGCGTGCAACCGCGTGCAGTGACATTCGTACGTGCGCATAGTATTCGTCGGATTCGTTCAGATTTCAGAATAATTAATAAATCAGATTCGCATTAAAATGAAAAATGAGAGCTAACTTTTTAAAATCTCACATAAGTAAAGAAAAAAGTAAATCAATTTACTGCAAGTCGGCGGAAAACCTATTTTACTTAAAAATTCTATTTCTACTAGACAGTGTTTGCGTTTAACTACTACACCAAGCGCGTAACTCATACGCGTCGCGTTGAAACATTAAAGCCTGGGATCATTGGCCCGTTAGGATCGTCGAGACGATTCAATCCACTTTGAGCAAGACGAGGGGGGGTGGTATGTCGGCCCGTCGCACACAATGAACCTTCGACACTCCGTTGTCGTCGAGACAACGACGAAGAGACAAGTACCAAGAGCGTCGCAACGTCCGCGAGAAGACGGATGAGATCAGTTAAACCAAACTGCCTTCGTGACAAATCCTCGGTTTCCTCTGTCGGTTCGCGACTCCGTTTTACTGTCGTTGACGCACTTGCGTGTGCAACTTGTACGGGCATGCCGCTGCACCATGGACCACCGTCGCAATTCTTACATAGTACAAGTAACTATGGTGCGACCCTAAATGGATGAAAGTGTGTAAAAGGAAGTAACCCGTGTTTGGATAAGAAAAAGGATTGTATACTGGATGGGGAGAACGGGAAAACTATGTGTAATTAAGGGGCGAGCTAATGGCGATTTTAACAATGGGAGAAAGTGAATTTCAGTGAAAACGGATTCGGGTAGACTCCAACGAAAATTCAGTTATTGTAATGTCGTAAGCGGTTAAGCATTTCCTTTTGCTGATTGAAAATGAACAGGCTGGCCTGTAGACAAGCACAATAATATGAATTACACTCGGAAAGGGAGAGGGATTGCTTTAATTGTTTCAATTCCAGAGTAAATTGCATCTCCAGTAGAAAGCCACTGTTGAATTACGCCTTCCTTCCTGCGCGTCCGCGAAATTAATTCGCGCCCGCGCTAATAGTGGAACCCATGTGCGAATTGTCGCGAAAGCAAGTAGAGAATACGACGACCTTACGTCATGTGCCAATCATGGAAATATTAAGAGCCGCGAAACGTGCTGTAACCACTTCCTAGTTGAATGTTTCACTATTTTTATCCATACCTACATCGTTCCCTTTTAGAAAATACTGATATCATTAATTTTCCTGTTAATTCTCCCCAATGATGAACCGATCCCCTAGCACCGCGGTTTCAGCGACGTCCTATCACTTTCCTAGAATAAAGCCTATGCGACTCATTAAGGGATACCAAGCCGATTATCATACGGCGCGTAGGAAAGATTACACAGCGACGAAACGCACGTAGTTATGCTGCCGCCCGATAACGCGATAATAAATGTATGGTGTACAATCAGAGATTCGAATCGACAGTGTGCGGGTGCGTGCCATCACGCCTGTTGCGAGAATCGCGTGTAGTTATGCTACGATGGTTTAGTCCCTGTGTGCGCATCTAGCGAATATCGCCAACGATTCTGCATCGCGAAATTGTCTGTTGATCTCGAAGACGCGGAAAGATTCATGGATTCGCGTAAATCTAATGTTTCAGGCACGTATCGATAGGCGAACGTAAATGTTAGGTGTCAAGAGACACCGTGAAACACGGTGCAGTGAATGATTGTATCGCTGCTGGTGGTATGGCAATGGCTGCAGGGAAACTACCTTTTAAAATACGAAGCGTTTCGTCAATTTGCCTATGCGTACTTTCTAATAATGCCAAGAATCTTGTCGGATGAAAGTGAAACTATTGATGGATGAATTGGGGATCATTTAATTTAGCAATGGATGTGTTCTTTTTCGATGGACTCTAAATAGAAATAAATTAGAATATACCAAATACTGTTTGCCAGTGGGAGGAAGCTAATTGAAATCTAGAATCCAATCTCGTGCACGCTGTATCTGAGGCAACGTCGGTGTCAATGCCGCCGAAGCGAATATCTCGAGTTCACTCAAAGAGCAACACGAGGAACTCTTTCTCGTTGCCCGTACGAAACGCATGCATTTCTTTCTCCCTTCGAGAATGAACTTCGACAAAGAGGGATGTGCCCTCAATCAGCGTGGGCGACAATCTCTCGCTGCGAGTCTCGCGATACTTTGCGAACTCGACTCGAGTCGCCCACATATGTATCAGAAGCCGTGCGGGGAGTGCCTGTCAAGCTATTCTAAGAATCCAATGGTATCATTCGAAATTAATCCAGTTGCTTAAAAAGAAAAATCGGTGCCGAAAACTGTACCTTGCGTCAATATTCTTCCATAATTATTATTACGCTGTAGCAAAGCAAATACGAAGGAAGAGACCGTGGAAGCTGCGAGGATCTCGCTCGGTATCGCAATCAGTAAGCGTTCCGAGAAGAGACACGCGATACGAAAAGGAAGAAAAGGTTTCGCAGACTAGTTCTTGTGACTAACTCTACACCTACACCTCGCATTCCTCTCTGAAACGAGATTCGCCTGACAATAAACGAACGAACACTCGAACCTTTGCATCATCGATGCTATTCAATCCGATTGATTCACGTCTGACTGGGTGCATGAATGAATCTGAGAAGAAAATGCGCTAAGGCTGTTCGTACACCTTCGTTCAACGATCCACAGAAATTTCATTCACAATTTCAGGATTTCAAGGTGAAGTTCAAAGCAGTGCAATTAAATGACTATGCTGTAATTGTACATTGTATATACGTGAGAAATAAAGCTTTGCGACGTATAACGTTATCGATTGTTGGCAAAGTCATTTTAATTTGCTCCCGTTATGCAACTACTTTAATAAAGATAAACGCGACACCGCTGATGCGCAAAGCAGATGCCGCTCGTAAATTAGGGTAAAGTAACGTTAACTGATTTATGGTAGCTTGGTTGACACGGTTGAGCGGACGATTATTAAAAATATCTACTCGGGACGATGATAAATCATTAATCCGTTATCCTGTAATCTTAGGAAATGATTGCACGGTTAATCGACGTAATGCGCCAGCCACACGAGTTAATGTAATTTACATTATCATTTGCAAGACGTGACAGTAATGCAAGCGTTCAGCCGGTTTCGTTTTTCATCGTGCTGAATTATTCAATTTTAATAGTTGCCATTTTAACCGTAGAAAACTCATAAATCAAAAGAAGCAGAAAAATCACATTAATATGTTACACGTGAATCTATCGTCGTTGATCTAATCACGAAACAGAATCCAATCCCGTTACAAGAAAATTTTTGCTGAAACTTAAAAGAAACTAAAACATTCACGGACGAAGCGTTATTTAACCTGGGCGCACAGGTGCATCGTCGCTTCGCCTCCGATAAATTAGCGACGATCAGTTGACGGCTAAGCAACGCGAAATATGGAACGCGATAAATGATAACCCATTAAGCCTCGCCGCCGACCTGCTATCGCTGCTAACAAATCAGGGCACTGAGACGGGGGTACAGGTACCGCGGTGTGTAAGCGTGAACCGTGCTCGTTGCTTCGCTCATACTTCAGCATTAGCAAAGGCAACTTACACGCTAATCCCTACCTGTGAGTTACAGATAATGAGGATTTCGTACTGGCGATTTTACACTCGTCAAAACATTGTTACACCCAATAATACTTTTGACATCTCTCACAAGCTTTAGCGAATTATGCTGGGGATTTTGTCGTACGTTTCCGCATTGATTTATCTTAGAAGGCGAATCATTGTAGCCGAACACCTCGCATGAGAGTGTCTCCATTGCGATGTAAATGAGCAGTGGGAGTCCTGGTGTTGCGATTCTGATTGCTTCGCTCATCCCTCGCGCACAAACGCAGAATACGAAAGATTACATGACCGACCCGCGATTTTATTCTCTGAAAGCTGGACGTGCCTAAGCCGCAACGTGCCGCGCGCTCAGGATGTATGCACTCCCACGCCGATTCCTGCGGACGTGCGTTGCCCACTTGTGTGAAAGGGTTACACATACAAAGTGTCGTTCGACGGAAAAATATCAATTTAGACGAATAAAAAATTGCGTCTTGAAACAGCAATCGACAAATACATTCGATATCGCGTTTACGATCGCAAAAGCACACAGTATCATCGACAACTACTGAGGCGTGAAAAAAGAAATCGACTGCAAAATGCAACGCGACAATTCGAGCGTCTACCACGTGGCTTTCGCCGCGCCACAGAGCAGGGAAACAAATCGCCTTTCGAACCTATCGGATGCGTCAATCGATGCGCTGCTGCTGGTAGACACGTAAATTTCGCCGATGGTGTGTGGGAGACCATCCTTTCCTTTGGCTCTCGAGGATCTTGACAGCGCGATCGAGAAGGGAGGAAAGAACGTCAGTCACGTTCCTGCGTGTCTCATGAGATACGATGCAAGGAAAAAGTAATCGCGATTCTCCTGCGAGCTTTTCCACCCCTCGTTTCGCCAAGGTGTAACTCACAGTGCAAGCAATTCGCAAAGAAAAAAAAAGAGAAATCTTATGCCCAATCTATTTTATGAATATCGATCCTTCTTTCCGAGCATTGAAAAAACTCTTTTTTCAGCTTGGTCCTTTTTATCGCTTCCGCGTGATTATTTCGGAATCACATCTACGAGACCTGGAAATTATTCGACGTCATTGCCGGCACGATTCGTGGCGGCTGGCTCGCATTAGCGGGTCCATTAATCACAATTACGTGAATTCAGATCCTGGCACGGAGCGCGTGCATGGCCGTACACGGGGAGGACGTGCGTGTGATTTGTTGGAGACCTATGTGTATACGCGTGATGGTGAATCGCGGAGGTGGACGGTCGGTTGCAGAAACGCACGAGTCACCGTGGTAAAAATACCGCCCACTGGGCCGATGGCCGGCAACAAACCCCTCTTGTCGTCGTATTCGCAGCGGGTGGATAATCCCCGACCACCGTGGAATCTCGATGGGACAGGAAGACGCCGCGAGCTCGCCCGTGTGGACCCGTTCACGGAATTCTACTGGGCCAACGAAATAATTCTCATGGACGTCGCGGTGCTCTGCCACACAGGGCTTCTTCACCGAACGGCCCAACATTCCACGGGTGTCCTGTTCGTTTCTGCTTTATTGAGCATGGTGTTTTGTTAAATTAACCGAATGCCCGGCGAGCGTCGCGAGTTGTTTTTTTATCCCGTATCGGGACTCCAGCCACCCTATGCGATCGAACGAGGACAGATTTCTTCCCTCTACGCGACGCTCGCGGTCGGAAACTTGTCCCATACGATATCCTGTACAGAAGTTAGAAGCTCTAGGAGAATGTACTTCTCATTAAAATTAGCATCAAGTCCGCAATGAAGCCTGTATGCTCTTGTGTACATCGTGAATAGCAGAGGAATGATCGGAATAGGTAGGTACACTGCATAAACACCAGGGAGGAGATATCGATGTGTATTACGTAACAATGCACAATAACACATCCCGAGAAGGGACGATTCCTCCGACTGAATGAAAGTCGTGAATGAGGAGCGCAACAATCATTGGCGCATGATAAATGTTACAGCGCATAGACGTAAGTGTGCTGCTAGCTGAAGGATGATATCACCCCTTGCCACGTGCGCATTCAAGCTTTTTCCTTGTTACTCATCCCGGCCAAGCCATACTTCCCGATGCACTTTTAGCGCAACAGTAACAACTATCCGGACTGACCGCCATTTCTCTCATACATTTCAGGAATAAAATAAAAAAATATCACGGTTTATGCTATCTACATTTCTTTCACCATAGACTTTAAGATATCTTGCAACCTTTTACGAAAAGTTTCAAGAATACTCCGCGTTTCCCCGGTAAAGTACAGTCTATCTTCGTGATAACTTCGGCCTCGTGGAAGCACCATCGGCGAAGTGCAAGCCGGCGTCGAAGACGCGTGTTCGCTTGTCGAAGAACTTTTACAGCTCGACATGGCTGTACGAGACCGCGATTGCATCCCTGCTATCTGTGAAGCGCGGTTACGAGTACGCGTGCTACATGTGCCGGATTCCTTGAGCAGCCAACATTGCAACCGTCTACAATGCAATTGTGTACACCAGCGCACACAAATTTGCCTTTCGCATCATTACGCGCCGCTCACAATGTACAGAGCCCCGTAGCAGTAGTTTGGGCTGTTTACTTTGACGAGTGCAGTCGTAAAATTTACCATTACACTCTTTTCCTTAATTTTTCTCCGCACTTTGAAACTCCTCTTTGTTTCTCGCGCATGAAACTTTCCTGTCGGGCGACCCTGATCCAACCGTAAAACCATCGACGAGATATATTTCTCAGAGGGTAAATATAGGTCTGATCTCGAGGAACCGGGGCAAATGTTTCCACGCCTCGTCCCTTACTTAACAATCCGTTGAAACAGCCAAACGAACGGCGTGTTTGCTTTTCAAACTACCGCAGGTTTGCAGAACATGAAAAGTCGACTGCTCGTTGCAAGGTGAAGAAGTATTCGCATTGTCGTATCCTTGCACCTTAATTCCCTTTCCTGACGAGTGATAAATGAAATAGCAATCGGCGGATGCGTATCCGCAAAATTTATCACTCGCAGAAACACGTCAGAGCGAACTTTCTGTCATCCTTCACGGGCGGCGTCATGCCGCGATACCTCATAATATTTTTTTAAATGATTTCGCTTTCATTTTTTAGCGCGATCGACAATGATTTATAGAATTTACAGAACAGAATTTGTATTCTCTTAGGCAAGACGAGTTCGCGAAACAACCGAGCTCGAACAATAGGCGACGAAGGAATGCCCGTTTCGTTTTCGCCCTTCACGAATACATTTTTGCCGTTCTTTTTTCCCCCACTTTGAGGCCCGCCGTTGTATTTCATTATTCCGGAATTCCAAGTTTGGTGCATAATTTTCAGAAATTCGACCGGTCTACCCCGATCGCCTGTTCTCCAACCATTTTTCCGTGGCCATCCAGTAGACGGAGTCTCCCCGTCAACGCAAAAACGTATACGGCTGAGGCCTGCTTAGCTTTTTGCCGTGAGCGGGCATAAAATTAGCATAACTTCAATATATTATCCCCTGGCCCGTCGAGGAGCCACAAAGTCCTACGCTTATACGGTTCGCGCGCATAACGCAACCCTTTATGAGCGTCGCGACGGGTTCGAAAGTGTAGTTTTCATTGAAAGTAAACTTGTCGGAGGCGTGTAATTGCATATAGACGATGGCACGAAATTGTACACACGGATTCGTATCTGGTAGCTACCATTCGTGTAACAGATGTTCCAGTACAATAATTAACATTGAATGCACACCAAACACGCATTAACGACGAAAATGTTCCAATCCCTCGGAAGGATAGTCTCCACGAGGAGGGATCCTGGCTGCAACTCAAGTATAGAGGTAGATATTCTCCTCGATATTCGATACCTGCTTCGACACTCAATACCTAACTGGTCCGGACGTCTGCCTCATCCAAAGACCACAAGGAAGAACCTTTTTCTATTTTTCTGCACCATTGTCGGACCGCTCGTCCTATCTCATCACCCTCTGCGGACAATGTTACTGGACGCGCGTAAAAAAGGCCACGAGAAGAGAGGAAAAAATCGAATGGAGGAAACATATTTAAACATGAACTTCGATCGTTCGAAACGTGTGGACCCTGAAGGTGGCATTCTTTCCCTGGCGAAGCTGCAACGCATAAATGTTACTTGTATTTTTCCTTTCCCGTACATACACGGTCCACTCTGGCCCTTTATTTGATTTCACGCAGTCGTGAAAAATAAAAAAGAAATGCGACCATTGTATCGACCAAATGTCCAAATAATCCTATTACGTTCCCGTGTGTACGCAGGTAACGGAGTATCGACGTAATGGACGAGAGATCAAGCGCAGCAGCAGCGCCCATGTATCAGCGTTATTCAATTTGCATTGTTCAGAATTTTCGCGTTAAGGGAGCTGGCTAAGTTGAACGTCGATAACAGGGAATGTCCTGCTGTAACTCTAAAAAGGTTCGCAAAGCAGGTACGCCGGCGCGAGTCACGAGGCCGTATATCTGCCTTTCGTTTTGACTCCACTCTCGTTTGGAGCCTCGGGGTTCCCTGAAATCCCGTTTCGGCTGCTCCGGACCCTAAAACCGTCGCGAACGGCACACACGTTGGAATACCGTTGACCAGACGAAGAAGGGCCGCCGGCCGCCATTGTTTTTGGGAATCGCGAGAAGCGAACAGGAGGAGAAAAAGAGAAGGAGTCAACAACGGGCCCTTGGACCCTATTGTATTATAATGGGCATTACGGATATTTCGCCTAAGTGGCTCGTACCCCAGGTCCTATTGCGCAATTTATGGCCGTTCGTTAGACGTCCATATTGTTTCTGGGGGTCCCCCGATACCGGACTCGGTGATCCTTTACCCGTGAAAGCCGGGCTTTTTTCGGAAACAATTTAAGCCGAATTATTTTTTAAGTCTTCCAAGCGATCTTTAAAGCAGCGGTGCATCCTTTTTGGTCTGACACTTGTAAATGAGGAGAATAAGTATGTTGAAGACCGTATGATATAAAATTCCCAACAGGGATGAAGATCAAAATGGTTTAAAACGAAGATCCGGTTGCATCGGTAGTATCGGAAGTATCGGTTGTTGATCTAAAGAAAAAAAAATCCGAGACAAAATCTGAGCGAATCGCATGAAGAAGGAAAAAAATTTCTTGAAGGACTAGATCGAGGAAAAGCGCAGCTGCTCCCTTCGATAGGAATCGAATCCTTCGCATGTGACGAAGCCGTGTGTACCAGCAACTTTGTATAGCCCTGCGAGGGGCCCTACGTAGCGGGCGACAGGGTGAATGGAACATCTGCCGATGGTCGGGGCCTTTTTCCAAACACCACCACCTTGCACTAGATTGCAGTGGGGACTCGAACGATGTACTAACTGTGTCAATAACATTGACTTCCTTCGATAACAGTTCGAGATATCAAGAGCTATTTTTTAGAATATTTTTGACGATACGAAACGCAAGAAATAACGAAAAGAAGACCGTAAGAAACATGTACAATCTTAAAAAGAAACAAGAAGCTTTTATGGAAAGGAATTGCGCGCGGCGAGCGTGCACGCTTTTCTCTCGGCACGACTACAGAAAGTATCGTACGTGCTGGCATTCAAATCACCAGGAAAAGAGGACGGTTCCGATACTTCCAGAAGGCAGAGCGACCGTCGTTAAAAAATTATTACCCTCCATTATCTCGTTTTTGTTTAACCACACCACGACGAATGTTTTCTACTCGCTAATCGCGCAAAATCAAGACCCGCTGGATTAATGCCGTCTGTGGAATTAGATTCCGACACGACTACCAGCAAGTTCACGTTCGCGATAACAGGAGTAGAAGAAATTAATTTTCGGAAAAATCTCGAATTGAACCGCGCGGAAAGAAACTCTGGTTAACGACTATAATTTAATCGCTAGCCAGGCAACGTTGTCCGTCCACGTTTATTACAATTGAAAATGATCATCAGAGTAATTTTCTGTCGAGATGGAAGATTAACGATAACAAACTATTATTGCAATCTGTTGAAGGATGGAAGAGGACGACTATCCTGCATTAAAGATAAAAAGGTAGACTCAGCTTTTGGAACGACCAATAGAACTCGATAGGCTGGACGCAGTTCATCGAGCTGCATGGAATTCCGGTCACGTAGAGAAGTGACATGAACCGTAGAGAGGATGACATGGCTCTGACCATTTCGTTCGTAACGATCCACCGACGTGCTATTATGCAAGAACGATCTCAACTTCGACCATGTCCAGAGAGATTACAGGCGAAACGATGGCGTGTGCTTTATTTCCAAAGGCGAGACGCGCGCCGGGCAAACATGTTCCCTTTCCCCCTCCCGTATTAGAAGTCGTACGTTCCAACGATAAGGGGAACAAGATTCCGCATAAATTTTGTTAACCGGAGCATCGTGAGATCCCGGATATAAAGAACGCTTAATAAATTATCAAAGCGCACCGTCCCGTCGAGATCGCGAAACGATAACACCGTGCAATTCTCCTGCGACCATCGACGTTCAACCGGTGAACAGCAATCGTGGTCAATGTACGTACGAATTAATAATTTGCACGGTGGGTAAACGAGTCGAAAGGGAGCGTTTCGCGATACGTTGACCTTCTCTCGCCAAGTGGAATTGAGACGCCCGTACGAGGGACAGACTCCCTTGCATCTTTCTGAAATCGTTACCGAGTAGACTACCTCTGCGATCCAACGATATGGTAATGGAAATGACACAGCGAACCGCCGTGTAAAAGGAAAATCATAGGTGTTCGAGCGCCATGAAAGTACCTGTTAACGTACAGCAATGGTTAAATAGTTTCAATAACCTTCGAGCTGCGAGCTATGCCCAAACATATGAACATCGGGGCGGTCTTAATTAATCGATGCAATGCTTGTTAGAAATTGCATCTGCGACTTCAATTAACTTCACGTAGAAAATCTAAGTGTCGAGTAACAACATTGGATTGGGTGTCACTTTCTAAGCAAAACATTATCCCAGATTCCCGTTGCCGCACTTTAACCTTATCGTAGCAAGATGGCACGTCAGGTAATGCATCTCAACCAGGATATGCCTTGCAGTACACAATGGGTGCACCCTTCGTCTGAAATTCGTTTGGGCCGTTGGTGAGAAGAACTTTGTAAAAGGGACGGTAGGTTATCCGGTTTCATCTTCGCCAAGTTTATCTCCTTAAGATCGTGCTACTGTCCTCGACGTAGAGGCCCTTCTGGATGCAGGCATTCCTTGTGTTCCTCCAGGTTGCCACAATTCCTGTCCACCCACACTTCGATAGAGTTCATGAATTCTTCCGGCGCTTGTTCAGAATTCAACCCTTTCTATTATTTATTCAACAATTCTCTCAAAGGTGCAGCACAACAGCTGAGGAATATAATTGTACTGCTTCAACCGAGGCTTGTTTCAACTTCAAATTGTTCTTTGAACTTCGTCTGATAAAGTTAGCAAATATGTTAGAAACGTACATTTTGCGAATAATCTAGTACCAGTGTCAGGGCGAAAGATTTCTCCCACATCCGGAGGAACATCTGAGGAACCCGACGAAGCAAATACAAAGGCCGATATGCGGATCCTGTCCTGATACCGCTATTGTTAAACATCGTTACAGCTTATCTCTGTCGCGTTTCTGTATGACGACAGGAAAGAACATCGCCTTTCGTCTATACGGAAGAGAGCAAACGGCGACACAGTCCAAAGACCATGCGTGTGATTGAAATACGTGTGCGGAGGCTAGAAAGGAACCGCGGCATGGTGCTAGAGTGCATCACTGACACCGGAAACTAGGGGAGACTGCCCTGCCTGCGTAACAGCCCCCATGCCGCCCTACCTATTAAATACCAACGCTTACCAGTGCTTCTCATCTGATGCTTCCTATCGTTGTAACTTGCATTAATTAAACAAAAAATATGTGAAAGCTTGACGACTTTTTTAATTTTGGAAATGATAGTAATCCATGCGAAGTGTACGAGTAATTTGGAACATAAACGCTTGATAATTAAATCTCGAGCAAACTACGGAGTGCACTACGATGTTCATTATTTCTCTGCTAATTACCCACTTCGGAAACAGTTTTGTCGTTCCAAGTGATTTCAAACAAATCGAGAATGCACGAGAGCTCGACACAATAGATTTCACTTGAGATCCGTCCCACTGACGGGGAGAAAGTTCTTATTCAAAAGGCGGTTAAATAATCTACTGTGAAGCTAATTTCCGATGATGATACTCACCGCTGCGCAACAGAGTTGATTTACGAGGGGTAATTAAAATAGAGCACAGCAATTTCGCATCGTTCGTGTTCGCAGCCGTGTCTCACGTCAAATTATTTATTCTCTGTGTATTTAGTTCATCAATTGTCTCGCGCCGTTTCTCAGAGATGATCGCGATGTAACTTAGCAAGGTAGTGCGTACTTTCCACTAATCATTTTCGCCAATTGTCAACCATAAATTCAACGTGATTATGTTGGAAACGTTATAAGTCTTGTACTTGCAAGCACTTTCGTGCCCGCTGCGTTATTGATAAGCTGGCGGGTCGAGCTTAATGCTGTGATCGTTTAAAGAATTCGTTATCCTTCCTGGGTGTTGATCATTCCGAATCTGCGTTTAATTAAGGGACAAAAGGAAACGAAACACTAAAGCGATCAAGGTTTCACGTTAAATCGTGCGTTTCAAGTTCATCGGAAGCAAACGCTCAGAATAGAATCATATTATCGATTGTAAGGCGAGGGGGTCACCGTGCCGATGCTCGTTACCATTGGCTTTCGTCGAAGCTCAAAGAAAATCAATCGACGTCGTGATGCCCATTTTCCATTAATAATCGTCGACAAACTTTTGCCTGCTCAATAACACCGCGGTTATGAATCGTCATTAATCAAACCGGCGCGGTGAAATACGCGGATCAAAGCGAGATGAAATTTTAAATAAGCCGTATCGCCGCGCACTGTGGCATGCGCATTGACGTTCGCCAATAAATTTCGTCGATGAAAAAAGAGCCGTGAACTCTCGCGGTATAATGCAATTTACGAAACACAATTGCTTCGCTTCTTAACCGTAGGAGGAAAAAGAAGCACTGAAAAGTGGCAAATCATCATCATTTGCGTCGTTAACCGTGAATGGGAGAAGTTCGAAGAAGAAGCGAACATCTCGAGCTAGGAAAGGGTTCTTCTAAGCTTTGGTATAAGGTACCTGGCAGCCATTATACTTAGTATCCTCTCGGTGTTCTTGCTTCACGATAATAAAGTCGATGCCGGGTTTCCAGTCGGCACATGTTATGAATAAGTACGCATAACGTACCGGCATATGCGCCGGAACGTATCTATATTCATACCCGCTGCTATGGGGTACGATCCGACAATACATAAGAGAATATCAGGAAGGCTAGAAGCAACCCCTCGGCCGCACGTAGAGTTTTAACGTCTTGCTGACTCGGCCATTATGTAGGAGAACCGGACTCGAAAATTCATTAATTTTTCCCCGTGGCGAGAGCTGCAGGTATTCCGGCTAATAATGAGAGGGAGAGAGAGAGAGAGAGAGGAGTGAAAAAAAACAACAAATCTAGAAAACAAATATCCTTGTGATTAATCGAAAGCGAGGTACGATGTAAATTACCAAGTGGAAGGACACCGAGAAGAGAAGATGGGTAACCGATGGTAAATGTTTCTTGACACTCAATCCCAAAAGCAAAGGGAAGTGGCGAGATGTATCGTGACTTCGGCTGCAATAAGAGACTCGAGCGGATAATTATTATCACTGGGAGGCGCTTCGAGCCGAGAGGAAAGAAAGAAGCCTCGGCGAAGGGGACGAAAAAGGATGAAACACAGGAGAAAGGTGTCGGCTACGATCGCGTTGATCCCAGGTAGAGATGGTTCAAGGATCAATACCTGTGGCATTACTTGGATAGCCGCGCGGAATCGAGCTTCCCTTTCTCTCCTCTTCTATTCTATTTCTTTTCTCCGTCGGTTCGCCGTCTCGTTGACCCCAAATACCAACGCACGATCAAACGCTCGACTATTCTTTCGTGACCAACGGACACCGAGGGCAGCGCGGTACAAATGTCCATATGTATGCGAACGAAGACGGCGAGCAATTGCACCGACATGAGAGGAAAGAGCAAGGATCGAACACCGCGTCGCGAGACGCCAAGCGGATTTCTCTTCGCCGAGTCCTTCGACACCGTGGCTGTGAATGAACAACCTGCTGGACTCTATTAATGCAGAGATGGAATCATCAAGCTGAACGCACTTCAGAAATCACTTTATCATTCCGCGATGCCGGCTGAACGACTCGAAAACTGTTCGTCTTGGAACAATAAAACGAGAAACTGGAATAATGTACTCCCTGCGCGATGAAGAATGGTGTAAACCATTAGAACGATTTAAATGTGTGCTCGCCATAAAATCCGCGCGTTGGAGCTTTGCATCGTGTTTCAAGACTCGACTAAAGCTGGTACCAACGTACGGAAAGCGTCGCACGAGCCGCGTATACTTCTCCAATTGCTTATCAAATGTCTCCTGATACCGTTTCGATCAAGAACCAACGATATCCAACACTGGATGACGCTGTATTAAAATGCTCGCGTTTCTGACGCGCCATGTTTAAGAATAATTGTTCGTTCAATCGAGAATGCTATAGAATAACCGCACATACAAAAAATACTCTACGCTCCAGCTATTTTTTCCGAGTAGTCAATAATAACGCTGCAACTGGCGTTCAACGCACTCACAAGACTAATACGAGCGAATCTCAATCCCGGTAGTTCATTCTCCTACACGTCTGTACGTTCTCGCATCGAGAATATCAAAAAGCACGGACGCGTTGTCCAGAGGAACGAGTCACGGTGAAAACCTCGTCGACTACCTTCGTTTCTCGCACCTGCCGCTGTCAGAACACCGAGGTATTCCCTGCCGATGGCAGTCACCACCGTTTTTGTACAGCATCGCTTGGTGGTACCCATCGTGAGTGCACCAGTCACCCGTTCTGAACGGTGTGTTGCTGCAATAATTCGTCGATGACCATATACGTAGGTAGCAGTAAGCGAGAGTGGAACAAATTATCAAAATAATGAGAGCAAGAAGCGGGAGAAAAATGCTTCGACTTGTCTTCGAAAGGCGCGATTAACGAGGTCTAAATACTGATTTCTCCATTGTGCGTCCCGTCGAATGCATCGCGAACGCGAAAAAAGAATCAATGACGCGATAATTTACCAGCGGCACGTATCTCCCCTCTTATTATATTATTTCACTCGGTGTCCAATCACAATGGAAAGTTTCGCAATCCGTTAACGAAGCAGGTGTCTACGGTTGCAACTCCGGTGTATACGCGAATTCTACTATTTCTTTCCAAGAATGAAATTTTACGAACTCCGTTGCGGAACGTAGGATTATAACTGCGTTGAAGCCGGAAGAGGAATATTTGAGAATTCGCGCAAGATTATCGTGCGAGGGTTGAGCGAACGGCAGGCATACGCGTTGCGTTGAAGCAGGATGCAGGGGTTCGATGATAAAACAGAAACGGTGAGAAGTGAATGCATCGCGGGTATCTCGAATGCAATACGAGCGCATAGGTATGCACTAAAACACTGATGAATGAAAATGGCGCAGCCCGCATCCTGCGTCTGACGATAAAAGAATGCACTATTTAAGGTTCTCGGTGGAACTCTAAGAATCCAAAGATTTCCCCTTTCAGAATTACGACGTACAATTACATCCTTCCTTTTCCTTTCCCGCTAACGAAAGAGCGAACTTTCTCGCCAAGGGAAGAACGAACATTATTGAGGCATAAAATATACAATTGCGGTAGCCTTCATCATAACAATTGATAAAAATAGAGATTATAATATTTCTAAATGCCTGTTTCTATTCCTACTCGTAAGAAAATTACGAAATACAAAGTATGCACTTTTCCTGGGCGATTCTAATAAAAATGTGAAGCTTTAAATTTCGCTGTACAGTCGCATCTGAAGACCTTCCGGCTATGCTATCTACCCTGAAAACGGAGCAGCACCCTTGTGCAACGCGTTCCGTCACGCTCGGGGACCTATCGAAGACGCACCTGGCAATCGATAATGGTACAAAGCTACCCGTAGACTCGAAACGGACAAACGGTGATCCCAAAGAAGGGTGAGACTTCTACAAAGTGTATTTTACGATTGTACCAGGTAGCACGAATTCTGTTCGATAACCTCGCAGACTCTTTCCGATGTTCGCCCATCGAATATTTCCAAAAACGGCTCTTTATACAGTTAAAGACAAAATTAAATAGAAAATACTTGGTATGTTAATGCATACATGTTGAATGTAATTAGTATCAAACATATTAAGATAATGTTTAGAATGCTATGTTAATAAAAGCTTCATTAGTACCTATTCCTGTTTGTCCACTTAATTTTTATGCCTATCTTTTTGAAAGAAGAATATGGCGGAACCGTTCCACCGTAAAACATCTCACGCCATTTTAAAGAAATCGACCAATCCGATTCAGAACCAAAATTAAACTACACCTTGCTAATCGATGAGGCATGCTTTCTCGAGCCATGATAAGAGCTCTAATTGACGAGCACACAGGCCCGGTGAATGTGGGCCTGGACTTCCTGAGACCCGTGTTCAGAATTGGAGAAGCTTTGACCAATCTGCGAGACGTTAAACCCACGAAAAATAGTTCGCGGCCCGATGCTAATTCCTGGCGTAATTGCCAAAATTCAGTTCAAATTCGTAAAATACATCGCGAGCACCAGCAAGGGAAATGTGAGAAGCAGGAACTGAATTCTTTGGTACTGACTACAGAACGAAAGATAAGACTGAAAAGCATATTGTAAGGCACTCGTGAACGATTTCCTCACTTTCTATGGGGATACTTAAATGCGGAATAAATCTCGAACAAATTGGATCATCCGAAGTGTGTTAAAAGTCCTGGGAATCTTACAAGACTCGTGCCGTTTGGTAGCAGGGCGTGGGAGACCGTCGACCAGCTGCTGGTGGATGTTGGTTCAAGGACCATTACACAATGCCACCGCAAATACGAACGTGCATGCTGGCCGAAGAAGTCACGTTTTCGTAGGGTGTCTGGTTTTTACGTCGAGCGGAAAACAACGGGAGGGGTGGAGTTGCTTTTTCCGGGAAACTCGTTGTACAAGTGGTTCGATACAAGTGGTACAGTACTTATCACCTTTTCTGTAGTGATGAGGGAGGATAATTGTTAAATCATAGATAAATTTTCTCTTCAGTACCATCCTAATTTTCAATCACTCTTATTTCAATAACGGGAACGCAGAATATCGATTTGACGAAACTAATAAGATGGCACACAGTGGAAAGAATAATACGATTCATTAAATGGAACGTTAACCATGTAAGCATGGCGTTTGATTGTTCCGTCGTGCGAGCATGTAATACGAATCAACAAGCGTGTCTACTAGGGGATTCTTGCTTTAACGCGCAAGCTTCGCTGACCGCGTGAAAAATTAATCTAGCCAACGTTCCGCGACGCTAATTGCAACGTACGTGTTCCGTTTATCTGCGAATCTTTCAACGCATACAGACCGATATCGTTGAACCGATATCTTTCCGGAAGGGCACCGAGGGACAGAAAGGTCTCCGAAAATGGGGAAATTCTGCAAGTTTGTATAGACAGGTTCCCATGACCGTACGCCGCGAGAAAAGTTATTAGTCAGTCGGCGATTAGCCGCGTGTAAAGCATTCGCTTTATCCCGGCACTCATTGCCATTTATCAGGCAAAAGGGTGATTCCGTACACGCTCTTACGCCCGCGGAGAAAGAGAGAAACGGATGATAGAAAGAATCGAATGATTAATAGATACGATCGCGGTGACCTAAGGTAGGAACGGGGCTTTCGCGTATCCTCGCGATGCCCGGCGCGCTGCTCTTCTTGGGAAAAACGGCCAAATCGACGGAGAAGTAACAAGAATCCCTGTCCGTGCTCGTGCCGCGGGAAATAATCGCTTTAACCTGATACAAATCCGGTCAGCGTGAAATCATTTCCACGTGTAGCCGCGGGAAAACAGATTCGGGGTGGTCTTCTCACCAACGAACCACTCGCCACTCTTTCCTCTCGCCTTTTTCTCGTCAGGCTGCAACAGTTTCGCGTGCTTATCGCCGCCCGTGGAAGATCGTCGGGAACGATTAAGAATTAACGCGTATCTTACGCTTCGGAGGGAACGGAACGCTTAATTCTTGTGAGAAAACTCCAAGGGAATAATTCCTCGGTCGTCTCGAGTTTGCAGCAGGGTGCCCCGACCGCGACCGAGGTCTTGGACTCGAGTGGAAACTCTTGTCGAACTCATGAAATTCTCGAGCATACGGAAACTAATGGGCGATCCGATGCAAAGTTGGGGAAAAGACATTTCTAATCGACGTTGCACGAAGATGTATACACGCGAGCGCTTTGACGCGCCTTTCTATCCTACGTTCCCCATCGAAAAATTTGCTTCTCTACGAGTCGCGAAGCTTCTTAGAATCTACATACTGCCACGTAGGATAGATCCCTTCGTGCTTTATAAGGGCTCGCGGCTGTCCTGCCACTGACTGACGGCACAATCCTCGATACCTGCACGGTACTGAGGAGCGAACGCGGATCTCTGGACGATGGTCGCTAAGACGTAGCTGGCAGGGAGGAACGGAAGGAACGGATGGACGTGCGGTAGCCAAGATCCTTAATTATGCGGTTTTACGCTATGCGCCAACAACGCAACCGGGAAGAAAGGGGAGAGGGTTAAAAGACGAATGCAAACGTCCGCGTGGCGTACAGGCCAGGTCGGAGTAAGAGACGAACAGGCAGAGATCTTGCCCTTTTAGTTAACAGATGCCGCAAGATACCGCTTCTATCTCTAAGTCTTCCTTCAATGTCCTGCCTGA
This sequence comes from Holcopasites calliopsidis, assembly GCA_023838395.1. Taxonomy (NCBI): domain Eukaryota; kingdom Metazoa; phylum Arthropoda; class Insecta; order Hymenoptera; family Apidae; genus Holcopasites; species Holcopasites calliopsidis. Next base: position 5,529,768 of record JALHAQ010000008.1, read on the forward strand.
CGAAGAAAACGGAACGATCGAGGAAGCGGAGGAAAGTATCGGTATCCATCTGCTCGGGGAGCATGCGTGACTTTTGTGCTCCTTATTAGCTCGAAGAAAAGTCGATCGAGGACCAAGAAAGATTTCACCGACTGCGGAAGAATTAACGAGGGGAAACAAATCAATGATTATGTGCTTGCGGAAAAACGAATCCACAAGTGTCGCGAGCGATCGGAACGGGTTAGTCGAATTGTGACCTTTCTCGGAGGACGCGTTGCCCCAAGTGAACGGCAGAAGAGACGCTTTGCACACTTTAGTGTCATGCACGCGTTTCTCAAGTTGCATTCATGTGCATGCACGTGTGCACGGAGGGCTCCTGTGATCCCTGAATCGACGAAAGGGAACGAGGAACCGGTTACAGGTCGATTGTGAACCGCGTCGTTTTCGTTTCTCTAGCAGCTACATAGCAAGACATATAGAAAGAATTTAGCCCTGGCTTGAAATGTTAATTACCACAATTACTGAAAACGAAAGCATCTTGATATTCGTTTACACCCTGTCCATACCGGAGCTAATTTTGCTATTAATCGAAAGACAAACGTTTAGTGAGTCGATTGCTATTCAGGCACGCGAAAATTAATGCGATGCTTGTACCGGTGCGATGCATGAACGACGCGTGGTTTTGTGTGAAAGCAAAGTTAAGCCTGGACGAATCGTTTCCTAAGGAGAGAGAGAAGAGAAAGCCTGAGAACGCAAGAACGGAGAACGTCTGGGGAACTGGTGCCATGCCGCATTCAGAGTATCCCAACGCAAAGTAACAGACTCGAGGCGAAGTCCTCGGAAGCAACTGCGACCTGACTCGATCGCGGAACGTTCCAGAACGCGTTTCCACGAAAGCAAATCCTATTTTTCTACTTTGCTTTTATAGTGACAACGCCTTGAATAAAAGTCGAATCAAGCTACCAATCCTTGTTCTGTCGAAAACAATTTTTGCAATTCCTCAGGGAACGAAGTTCCATTTCATTTTGAACACAACTTGAAGTAATCTATTAGAGCAATGCTTTGTATACGTACCACGGGTAAAATGCAATTTGCTATGCAACGATTGAATAGCTAAAAGATTAAGGATTGCATTTGTCTATGCGTTACTGCTGCTTGGTTTTGCTAACTCTCTTTGGGCGATTGCTCTGAACCGACTGCACGTTCTTCCCGCCTAAGTGCTCATTGACCCAAGCCAGTGTTATGTCACAGCCCATGAATACTTATGCGATACAGAAAAGTGAAAATGGAAATTCATGATCGTGAATGTTCGGGAGGTCGTAAAGTACTGTGTATAGTGTGAACTGACTAGAATCCTCGCTTGAATTCAATTGAAAAGCTATAAATAACTGAAATCGCAGTTTGCATTCAAGAAATACCAATGCGCATCGCCTTTGGATTTGATTTTGTGTCACAAATTTTCGTTTGCAAAGTAAATGCTAAGCTGTTATTTGCGAACAAAGCGGGAATGAAATGGGGACGCGAAATGTACGGATGTTTACGTGCACAGAAGGGAAGGAAGGCTCGTTTCCTGGAAAGCGGGGTTGGGCACCTGTCCTCAGGGACTATCAACCTTCAGGTACGCGCGCTCATTGATTATACCGAAATTGAGCACCACTGTGACAGTAACATAACCACGTGTATTCGAACATCGACTAGCACGCGTATACGTCAAGTATATAATAAAAATAATAAAGACAAAACTGTATCCCCGATTGCTAATGAAAAGGGAATAATTTCACCCTCGTGCACGCGGAATAACAATTTTAGCCTTCGAGCAACAGCAACGTAACTCTGTTTCGCAAAGCTAACATCATCAGTGCAATTAAGAAGCAAAAATATTAGAATAAACGTGTGTTAAAGAAATATTCGTTTCGAAAAGGAAAATCGCGTCGACCAGAAGGAGAAGCCTGAAACGGTCAATAGTTTTGAGCCAGGTAGTAATTGAAAGTGAGCACGGCAATGTCCGACATCGCTCCGGAATACAAATTACGCGTCGGAAATCCTTCGATGATCTTCCAACGCGCTCGACCTCGAGCCCGTTGGAAGATGTTGACGAAGGAGACATTCGAAAAAAAGACGCGGAATGTCAGTTACGTGCAAGCGTCCAACGCGCCGGCGCTTGGCGTTGTTTCGTGACCTGTTGCCTAGCAGCGATATGTGGCGGACAGCGACTTCAAAGTGACTCCGAAAGGAACGCGACGGAATACACTCCGAAAAATATGAATGATTCCAACTTACCGGACACCGCAGGTAGCGAAACAAGCATGAACAGAGGCAGAAGGAGGCATGCTATCGCTGCGTAATCCAATTTCCGTCGTGGCAACATGATGCCGTGAATTTTATCCACACACATCGGGTAGAAACACACTCATCGGGGCCCGGGAGCACACACTGGGGAGATGAGAACCAACACTACGGTGCACTTCAGTATAAAATCCGCGTACCGTCACTTGACCACGCACATCGTCCGAAATCTATGTCGCCCACGATACGTCCAGCAAAATTGTATACACGTTCACGCGAGGCAATGCGAAAAAAAAGCATACGGCAACCGTATACGAACACGACCGCGTCCGAAACACTTCTGGGATCCCTATTGTTCGCTTAACGCGCTGAAAGTAGTTCCCCATTGCGCGCGCACCTGCCTCCAACAGCTGTATCCCTACGCCGCTATGGGATGGCTGACGGTACAGGCCAATGGGAATCCGAGCACACCGGAACGTGACCGTAGAACGCGTTTCTCGCTCTTCTGGTTACAAGGGAATTTCTCTTCAACCCCGTACTTCGTTTTGCTTCCTAATATTTATAAATACAATGCTGAATAAATTTGTAATCACATCTTCACGTTAAATAGAGTTATAAATAACATATTCATTGTATTTCGAATATAAAATTCTCTGAGCAAATATGTTGCATGTACATACATTTTCGCGCGCTTCAGCGCTGCTATTTTTAAACAAATGCCGCGTAATTTCGCCGCGCATTCAAATAAAAGTTCATTTAATTCTGCATGTAATATAACAATACTCCAAAACACCCCATAGTTTGCCACTTTGCTCGGCGAATAATGTAAAAATGTGCAATAAACTTGAAATCTATTCCCGCGAAAGAAGATTTTCTTCTTATAAATTCCTTTTGTCGCTGCACTATAATGCGTGTGAGCAGCCAAATCAACGGTAACTGGAATCGCCTCATTATCAAGATACTTAATTAAAGCATCCGCGCGTTTAACGTCGTCGCGATCGCTCAGCTAATTTTTCTCCCTCTCGAGCTGACTACGCCGATTTCTTTTTTCACTCTGTTTCCGCGAATACCGATGCACGAATGCGAGTCGAATCCCTGATTGAAATCTAACGCCGCGTCGTAGAGCGTGTGACGCTTTTCTAGAATTCAAACGGCAAAACGAAACGCAACGAACGTGGTCAGTTATAAAGTGCTAAGACGCCGAGGCGTATGAGGCCCGTCGAGCACTGGCCAAGCATGTCTGATCATTAATTAACCTTCCAGCGGTTGATTGCGTGTAACGCGAAATTCATCGCCGGCACAGCCGCCGCCAGGCGCGGCTGCCGCCTTAACGAATACAAATGCAGAATTATAATTCGGTGCCCTCTCCTTTTAAGATCATTCAACGGATGAAGCCTTACGAATTGCTTTCCCCCCTTTGTGTTCTCCCGAGAGCACGCGAGACGTTACATGCACGAAACTGTAAATACAGTTGTTAGTTTTTATTAATGGAACGATTAATCTCATCGTCGAACCGCGAACATCTGCGAGCGATGAGTTGTCCGGCAAAATATTACGAGCACTCGCGTTTTCTCGAAAGGCTCAAGACTTGACATTTTTGCCCAAAGACTTGTCCCTCTAGCTAGGCCCTTTCAAGTATTAAAAAAAAAAAAATGGTCCGATCAATATAGAATATAATTGCGCGCCAGGAAGCAAGTCCTGCACGTGTAATTTCGTCGTCAGGACGACGTCGGGTATTATTGAATCGATAAGCACAGTAGAGATCGGCAAGTATCTCTGCGAAATCATGACGGACCCGTTTGCATCCACTATTGAAAGCAAATTAAACGATGTGAATAAGAAAATTGCGGAAATCAAGAAAAAGATCCAACTATCAGGTAAACTTGGACGTCGCGACGACGTTATAAAATACTCTTAGCGCAATCCGTATGCTTAATCTCGTTTCACGTTCATAAATTCGCCATGATGGTCGTTCGCATAGTGTCGTTCGGAAAGAACAAAACAATTCGACAGCGTTCATTCCTCAAGCCAGTTCCTGATTGCATACTAAGATACATAAGAACACGTTTAACCGGAAAGACTAGAAGTTCAGAAAGAAACGTTCCTGTCACAGAAGTGGCTTCTCGTTGAAGAAAAGAAAATCTCCACCGGCTGGCTTATCGATGTACTGCTATCAAAATGTTAATTATAGAATGAATATTCCAGAGAGCGTTTCTATTAACCGCGGCTTTAGCCTCGGATCTAAAGCATTTCGTGTGAAATATTATTTCCTAGTCGAAAGAAATATTCCGGTTACACGTTCAGCAGTATGATTTTTATCCAAAAGCGATCGTAAATCTACGTATGTTTTCCATATTGAGCAGTACCTGACTAGTTATTAGTGTACTTTATGTACCTCCAAACTGATCATACATCGACGATAAATATTTAACAAATTGGATGAACGTTCCTCATCCGAATGATGAATGTTCTACTTCAGTCGCTTGAAGAGACAACTACTCAAGGCTTTCCTTGAACAAAGTCACATCTCGACAAAATCGTGACATCAATTTAGCTAATCCAAGCAATTTAGTTTGTTTAAGGTGTACATGCAAAATATGATAATCGTGGCTTATCGATCCATCGTAACTGTCAGATCAGTCACGACTCGCGTTTGTTGTATCCTCCGGCTATTATTATAGAAACTTTTTACCTCGTTTTACAGCTTAATTGTTGCCCCGTTGCTCTTGTATATATTTAGGAGAGTAGGAAGTCCGTAAAATGCTGCTTGACATAGAAATTCAATTTGTGAGAAACTATTGCTGGTTCTAATCCTAATCCTACGCATGGTAATTCGTTTTGCACTTACCACCCTTGGACCGGAGGCTTTCTGTTTTCCATTCCTTGCATTTGACAACGTTTCTCGTGCTCGAAGTCTTCTGCGACAAAGGATAGATGCAATTAAACACCGTACACGGCGTAAGATGCGCTAATAACTAAGAATACACTCTGCGTTCACAGAGGGGCAAAGGAAAGCGAATTTCGAAGAATACGAAGCCAAGAAGCATGAGTGCGCGGCGAAAATTGCGTCTCTTAAGCAGAGCATCAGGGAGCTGTACGCGGAGTATGCGAATATGCAAAATGTAATTGCGAAATGTTACGACTAAGAATCTGATTCTAATCCAGAATCGTTTTACGCGACAATAAATATCGTAGCTGTATCATACCTTTCAGAATAAAGGGAAATCGGAGTGCAGAGTTCACACGAGCCGCAAGTCATCGGCTTGTGAGAAAAAACGCAATTTAGATGAGACTATTACCAAAGTGCAGGAGGACAATGTGCGCTTAAGAAAGAAACACGATCTAATTAAGTATCAACGCAAGAAGGTGAGTAAACAGATATCAATCTCTCAAGAACTATTTCGCATGAATGTTTAACCACCTACCGGTATGGTATATATTTCTTAGCGACAGCAGAGATTACACTCGTTGCTGGAGGAATACGATCAACTAATGAACGATAAGATGCAAAGGATGTTCAAGAAGAAGATAGAGAACCCGTTGAGAAACGTGAGTCAGAACAATGAGACGAGTATCGCTACGAATATCTATCATCAGGGGATCCATCATATTTCTGTTCTCACAGAAAATTGTTGAGCTCGAGGTACGTTTGGAGCATATTAGAATGATGCAAATCAGGGCGAACATCACGCGCATGAAGTATAGGTCTGTGCGTGACGGTTTGAAGGAGAAGTCCGTGCTCTATGCGTCAACTTTGAAGAACCTCGAAGACGAAATAAGGGAACAAGAGGATGAAGTTGAACGTCTTCAGGCAAGAGAAGAATTTCAATAAGCTCGCCGAATTTCTATTTGCGTGGACGTTGAAATATGATCTGTTGGGCAGGGCGTGAAAGAGGAAGCTGTAGAATTAAAAGATAACATGCAGGAAACGTTGATAAAGGAAGAAATCGAGATCACGAACTGCAGTAAAGAGCGTAACTCTGTTCTTCAAGAGTACAGGTCTGGAGAAACAAATATGTAGTTAGATCTCGTGAAATCATTAGCGTAATATCCAAGTGGATACAAAATAAAATTTATGTAATTCGGACCATCGTTTCGATTATGAAAGGAATAAGCTAGAAATCTGTTACGCTCAGGCAACGGGTACTAGAGCGAAAGACGGAACTCGAGCGGCTGGAAAAAATGATATTCCATTCGCGTCCGCGAAATGATTTCGACACACGTGGGAAAAGTTGTGTACAATCTACGGAGGACATTACCAAGGACGAGGTGACACGGCTGGAACAGGCGTTCGCCAAGCTCTGCAACGCGACCGGAGTGTCCAGGTCTGAGGGCGTTCTGAACCGGTTTCTGGGTCAGCGGGCGACCAAGGATAATTTGCAGAAAATGCGGGTGGCCGTCGAGCAAGAGAAAATGGCCTTAGGAAAGCAAAAGCAGGAACTCATCGCCGAAATGGAGAAGAAAAAGTTTTCAGAAACGAAGAACGCGGAATTGTGAGTTCTTATTTCCCCTGCACTTATCAAGAATACATCTCATTCGTTTTTCATCTTTTTGATTAAACTCTGCATATGTAAGAAATGCGGAAAGAATGGAGGAACTAAACAGTCAGCTCGAAGAGCAACATTCGCGTCGGTTGAAAGCGGATGCGGACAGGCAAAGGGTTGAAGATCTTCTACAGGAAATAACTGCGGCGTTATGGAATATCTGCACTAAATTCCGAGTGAGTGAGATTAACTTGATCGCAAGATCAATATACTTAAAACACATGTACGAATTGTATCAGGAAAGATTTCGTTTAAGCGAAGGAACTTTAAAACGTTGAGAAACTAAATCACGCCCCATCGAATATGGCCGTACGGTGTCGATGGAAATACCATGTAAATTCCTAATTAAATTAGTAGAGCCGTTCTCAATGGAACAGCGTCGAGTTTTCGTACCAATTATATTACCCATAGAGAGTTAACACCCCTCCACATTAGCGTTATTCACCAATGAACAATCACTGTCCGTAATTCTCACCTTAGAAAACCACTGCCCTACGCATTAACACCTCTGAACATGATTGAATGCAAACACATCGGTAGTACGTCGAACCACGAGAAAATCAATTATTGATTCCATCGATCCTTGGAATTCGTACGCGCTTTCCTTACACATTAACTCGACCCATTGTTCTATCAAAATTATTTTTTCTATAAAAAGGGGACACGGAAAAGTATAGTTAAAGAACTAAATATTGTGCAAATAATTGATGAATACATTTTAGGACGCAAATGATACATTACCTGTAAAGCCAAGCGAGGTTCGAAATCCTCTGGAGCTCATAGATTTAATGAACGAAAAAGCAAACAGCCTCATTGAAGCTTTGGGTGGACCAGATAAATATTTTGAATTGCTGGAAGAAATGTCAATGGATAAGGTAACCGTGAACAGTACAGATTATTAGGGAATAATAATATAATTAGTAAAAAAATGCAACGAAAAATTTTGGTGCATGCATTGAGTTACGCCTCCATTTAATACGACCCTTAAGTCCCGCGTAACGTGACGCTATAGCCATCTCGCGGTCAAGCATTGAAATAAGGGCAGAAAGGAATGCCTAGCAATCTAACTCTAATAGCCAATTACTATTACTATTACTAGCTAATTGGCACCAAGATTCGCCAAAAGCAGATGGCAATCACATGGCGACTTAATCTAACCAATGATTGACTTGTGCTTGCGAATTTATAGCGAAATATTGGCTATCCAATGTTGCATGCTACAATGTCCTATCCGGACGGACTTGGCTATCAGCGAATTTTTTAATGCATTTTTCTCGACACCTAGGCTTGCTAATATTCCACTATAATATTAATTTTGACAAACTGATTTTTTAATTTGTTCAATACATTCACCTAGATGGAAACGGTATCAGTAACAACTACCTCGGCAGAAGGAAAGGCCATACGCGCAAATGAGGGCCCACTTTTTCCGCGCTTTCCAGCTTCAGCAACACCAGTGATAGTGCCTTCCGAAGACGAAGAGGATGTACCAACTAGAAACAGTCTTAAGAGACAAGCACAACAATTAGTTGACATTAAAAGTCGTCGAAAAGGATTCACACTTAGAAGATAAAATAAATACACATATATAGTGCTCATTTAATAAATTGAACCTAAACATCCCAGTTACAATTTGAATCTTGAGTAATCATATTATGACATCTGTAGTTTAAATGTGGTACTATTCGGCTAACATGTTCCGCCACCTCGCGGAAGATGGTAACGCTAAAAGTAATTCATTAGGGATTTGTCACCATGTGCACGAAATTCTATATGAACTCGTTCACGAAAGTTTGTTTTCAATAAATTAAAACAATATGGGTCAGAAACGCAAAAATCGCAATGAAAAGGATGATTTTGAATATGATCCAGCTCCTAAGCATCTTCAAGTGGCTCACATAAAAAATCAAGAGAAACGTTTGATAATAATTTTAGAGAAAGCTCAATTGGAATCTGTTAAGGTAAGGTTATGTTTTGTTTACAATTAGTAATCTAAATTACGAGAAATGTATTTTGTTTCCATGCGTTTTTGCTAAACATTAGTTTTAAACCAAAGTTCCGTAATAATTTTCGTCCAGAAGGTGTTTAACATTATTTTTCATTTACATATTAATTTAAAAAACCGTTTTTTCTTCAGGTTGGAAATAGCTTTGAATTATTAAATTGCGACGATCACATTAGTATTTTAAAAAGGAATAATCGTGATCCTGGATCATGCAGACCAGATATCGCACATCAATGTTTATTGATGTTAATGGATAGTCCTTTAAATAGGGCTGGTCTTTTGCAAGTTTACATACATACTGAAAAGAATGTATTAATAGAAATAAATCCGCAAACCAGGATACCAAGAACGTTTAAACGTTTTGCTGGTCTTATCGGTACATATGAACAATATAGCTTACAGTATTATTATTATACGAGAAAATCAAACAATGTCCAAGCCTGTTCTGAAATTCTATTTAGTATTCATTTTTTTGTTGCAGTACAATTGTTGCACAAATTCAGTGTTCGTGCCTCTGATGGTCCTATGAAATTATTGAAAGTAATTAAGAATCCCATTACTGATCATCTACCAGTTGGATGTCGAAAAATTGCAATGTCGTTTAGTGCAAACAAAGTTCAAAATCCAAGAGATCTGGTTCCTTCTGAAGAACCAATTGCTGTTGTAGTAGGTGCAATGGCCCATGGACAAGTAAATGTCATACAGTGTTATCTGGACCATTCTTTTACGTGTTAATTCTAGATTCTCTTGTTAATTTGTCAACTATTTAAATTACAGGTAAACACGGATTACACAGAAGATACAGTATCCATCAGCAATTATCCATTATCTGGTGCTTTGACTTGTAGTAAATTATGTACAGCATTTGAAGAAGTTTGGGGGATAGTGTAAATAACAAATTGCTAACATGTAATATTTACCTGTGACTTCAATCTAAAGTTTTTATATTAATTTTTATATGAAACTCGTATAATATCGTTCATTGTAAAGAAACATTAAAAAAAGGAACCGATTGTAAATAACAATAAGATTATTATGAAAGTTTTTTCATTGAATTGTACTACTTCTAATTCGATGTATTCGTAATGTTAGAATAGCACGTCCTTCTATTCATACAATTACTCGTATATTTACGTGCAGGAAAAGGATCGCGTATCATTGCGTAATTATCAATGGGAAAACTAAAATACAATGACTCATCAATATTGGTTCTTCACCATTGGTCCGTAGAAAAGACTCCGTGAACATGCACCAATCACAGTTCAAATCGCGACAAAAGCATGACGGCGACCGGAAGTGTGCTACGTGTGCGCTTACACAACTCGAGCTGTAGTTTCTGTTTTGAGTACTGTATTCCATTACGTCATCAAAGCAAAAATGGTCGTTAATACCGAGTATTTGAAACACTCCCTTATCTTTACATAACTCGACGTTCAAAGGCTCTACTATACTGTTCTAGCTCTATAAACTATTGCATCTGTGATTAAACGGTCTGAGTTTGGAATAATCGGAGTTAAGAACATAAAGTTGTGTAAAGTGATCCTATGTGTAATAGACGCCATCTTGTGCTTTAGTGTTCCTGTCGCTTGTGTCAATGTATATAATATCATATTTCGGCAATATCTACTTGAAATTGCACCATTATATTTTAAATGTGGTTTTGCGTTAATTCTATGATCAGTGATACATGGTAAATTGTATAACCGTTAAATTGACTACCGTAGTCAATTCTCACGCGTTTACGGTCTCGCGACGCGTTTACGTTTAATTTCTTTTATTGTACGAATGATACATGTTTGTTGAATCATTTGTATACATATTGCGTTCGCTGTATTTATTGAATTCAGCATTTTTGCATCTTGGGACTGTGTTGTATTATAAATATTGAAACAAAGCAAAGGTCAATTCTTCGTGTTTCGCCATTTTGTATGTGTAACGGAACTTGTACGGTAATGTACACGTCATGACAGAAAATCATTCGAGCCGCGTGCAAAAATTACCACGTGTTAACTACGTTTTTAATTAATCGATTGGTTATGACATTATCTTAATGGTTTAAGAGCAAGTTGCGAAAATCGAATTCAGTTATAGATCTTAAACGTATCCCAAAATGCGTCGCTGTAACCATAGAATCGTGGAATTGGACCGCGACTTGCGCGTTGGTTACTAAACTTTAACGTTATTTTTCAGATAGCGAATTTAATAATTCCTTAGATACTGGAAACTTATTTTGTTTACCATATTAATTTCTTATTAATGATTCTATCTGGGAATTATTATTTGAATGATTAAATAATGCATTGTGGGTGAACTTGGAACGATGGAAATTGACCATTAATTTTTGGATTGGTTAATAAAGTGCAGTCTTAATTGGTGAATAAAGATGTTTAATTATTACTCACCCCACACTCCTTAATAATTCCTTACTATTAGATATTTTAAATAAGTTGTGGCATATCATGCGGAACATATATTCTAAAATTAATTTTCAATTTTCGTGAGATTACGCTACGTAAGAAGAACGTTAGATTACGCGCCATAATCTTACGAAATTGAAAATTCTATAAGTTAGATGTGATTAGATCAATCTGAATTGTAACAAAGACTAAAGTGCTTATCATTAGAGAAAGATTGCTTACTTATAACATGAATTTCTAACAATTTTCAAGCTTTTGTTAAAGAATATTGAAACTAGCGCCTCTGTGTTCGGGTTAGTTCGGAAACACTCGGAATGGCTTTGCAGCGAGGGGAATGGTTAGACGCGTCGTGTTCGAGGAACAGCGGAACAGGACCATTCGTTACGTCGCGGAAGAATGCGTAGCCATTGTTGGTGCTGCGATCGTTAGTTTCTAGATCCGAGATCGTCATGGGTACAGAAAGCCATCCGATTGCACGAGACTCCAGGAAAATGTCGATGGAGCTCGGTACGGGGCACTGATACGATATTAGTGCAAGAGATCCGACAGCCGCATTCGTAAGTGTGGAACTAGTTGGTCGGGCCGCGTCCGCGTTCGTCGCGTATGCGGACGGAGTGCTCGCGCTCGCACGAGTGAGAGTGAGTGAGTGATACGGTGGGGCACACTCGGCGGCGGCCATAACACCGACCAACCAAACTAGCGAGCAGGGAGAAAGCGTAGTGCGAGTGTCCAAGACGTAGTGGTAGTGTTTTTTCGATAGAATTCCTGTTTAAAGTGGACTTCCATTGATCAGGTAAGTGATTATAAGTAATCCTGAAGTTTTTGGATCTGTTGATGATAAGTATAGCGCGTGGTGTGTGCCGTGGTGGTGCGTAAGTGGCGGCTGTAGCGGCGGGCCCTTGAGAGCTTTCTTTCCCGAGCGGCCATACCGCCATGTTGAAACCTACTCCAAATCGTGTGACCAAAAAGGCGGCTCGGTTAGTCCGTGCGCGCCAGAATTGTCCGATGTGAGAAAAGTTGCAATTTCGGCGCCAGTCGACCGCTCGGCTAGATTCTCACACGGCGGCTTGCTCGTGTTTGTTGTGCGTCGGCTGGGTGCATCGGCTGGGCGCGGGTCTGCTACCCTTCCCCTCGCCATCCTCTCCTACTAGACCTCCTCCTCTTTCCACTACCGCATCTACCGCGTTTATTTCTCTATACCCATCGTTTCTCGTCGATCACACCTTTCTCCTTTCTCACATTAATAGCCTTTAACCACCAAGCACCTGCTCGACCCGCGATATCTCTTATCTCTCTGCCCTTGATACTCGGACCTCTACGAATAGAACATCTCCGCGGCATGGATTGTTCTGGTAATGCTCCTCTTCACCACGGTAGAAGCATTTGCTTCCCATGCTCAAAATCTTATGTGGTCGTCCGCGAGATCGTTTTTTCCTGTACATTGTCAATTTTGTATTTTAATAGTCAGCTCACTTTCTATGCCAGTGTACCAGTTATTTGTGCTACTTTTGTCAAACTTTCCATTTTGGCTTACACTGGTTTCGAACGGCAGGGTATATGCACGTTGATTCTTGTATACCAATGCGGATACCACTGTGCGTCAAAAGTGTTACGCTTTGGTCACGCTCTTCCTCATTGATCCATTCTGTTTCTTAAGCTATGCATTCATACGTTATTATTACAAGCATCTTAATGACGTTTCATAATTTTATTGCAACTCTTTGCTCCTTTGTCATTTAGCTTTACATTTTACAGTTCTTATAAAGGTGTGAATTATTTTTCGACTGTTGTGACACGTTTTAAATAATTCCAGTGCAATTTGAATACGATACATAAAACCAGATTTACCGTGACGTATAGATGTATTCGTTCTCTGTTTTGGTAACATATTAGATTGCTATATGCTATTTACATCAGCATAATATTAGTGATATAATGCTGTATGAAAAGCTGCAAAGGCTATGAAGTTAGTTTAGCTGCTTTTTCTTATGTTTTCTGGGTAATGCAGAGATTTGGTTCTTTGTTAGCATCATATACAAAGAACACTTTTCATAGGTGTTATGATATTGATAAGCATCATTTAATCAGATACATGCGTATTATTGCTTTTTCAAACGAAATGTAGTCTTCAGTTACAAATTGTCATAATTGACTAGATAATTGAGAAAAGAGCAATTTGAACGTATTTAGACATAATGGTAACCACATATTCGCAGTTTATGTACAGCAAAATGGAAAAAAATTGTACGTCGAGCATGTATCTTATGCATTCAGTTTTGCATGATATGTTAAATAATTTATATATATATATTTATATAACTTGAAAGTAAACCAATGTTTAACTTGCTCTAAAGCGCTAAAACAATTTGGGGTTGTTACAATACGGGGTCCTGTTGTTATGTTATCCAGATGTTGCTAATGTCGCGAGTCTTGGCTGGATGTACGGAGTCTCACAGCAGTGTACAGGGCTGACATTCAAAGTACTACCGTTCGGTAGGCTTGAGTAGTGTTATGCCTCCACGGCACCAATCTCCCTGGTTGCAGCGCAATCATCTCGGCAAGCAATTAGCGAGCTACCATGCTCAATTCAGAATATATCCTTGCCGTCTCGATTGTTGATGAAGCCTCATAGCGTCAAGCATCAACGTAAGGCAGTTACCTGCTGCATAGCATTTATGTACCATATATGTCGGAAAGGTAGGTGAAGCTCATTACCGTCGACTCGATGAGCCTTATATTATAAAAATACACCTAGTTATTTCATGAACTGCGATGTTTCATTGGATCAGTTGGAAGTTTCACATCTTTCATATACATAACCATTTCTACAATTTCGGGAGAGGCAATACAAATGGTTACACATCTGAAAGAAAGGCAGACAAAAAGATGCGATATCGCACAATTTGTAATGCTAAAGTAAATGTAGGTTGAACACAAGTGTTTTAAAGATCCAAATACTGTAAGCCCACTACACGATACAAACTATGACGCCGAACGATACATTAATTTCTGCTTTTTCTTTTGTAATTGTTTACGAACATTACTTACACACTCGTTTTTTTCTGTTGCAGAAACGAAGCCACGATGCAGCAGGTGGACACTATCTCGCAAAATAATTCGGTAAGTTGTACTTTAATTTTCTGTTTCGTGTAACAACTTAAAATGTGGCTTGCTTTTTAATCCACTAATGCCAAACACGAAAGCTGTACAATTACACGTATTTCCTTTGCGTGACCCTTGTGTAGTCAACGATGTATTAATCAGCATATGGAGACATGTTTTGTCCTTTGTTGAAGATATATCTTAAGAAAGAAAGGCTTCGTTTTATTATACATTTTACACTGCACGATTTTGTTACACGTTTTCATATAAATCATATCGAAGCATAATTTACATTTATCGTACAGGAATATGACATCCTGAAATTCCTACTCAATATGCTCTTTAAACTAGATACTTAGTTCCATGATTAGGAACCATCCTTAATGCTGTAATTATGTCTGCTACTTATTTCCGGAACTACATATTTACATAAATCAGAACAAAGCCAGATCTTCCGAAATTTCTCATCTACTATCGTGTATGTCTTTATACCCCGTATTACGTTGAGCACACATTTTTTTTTTATGTAATGAAACTGAGCGTTGTTTGATTGAATGGTATGTATGAATTACAGTTAGATGTGGAGGAGCGAGAAAGGCTGTGTAATATACCGAAGGTGAGATTCCTTGTTGACTATCGTTTCAACTAGGATATGTATGGTTCAAATGTGAAATGGCAGCTCTAAATGTGTATTGAGAGCAACTTGTAATTTTGCTTCCATATTTTTCTCCATGTTTTATAGAAGTGAAACAATCGAACTGTAATAAAAAGAAAATTCTATAAATTAACAAACTTTTTATGAAGCAAGTTACTTTTTGCTTGATGTATCTTATTTTCATTTGAAAAGTTTTTAAGGCTTGCAAGTCATTTCATACAAAAAACGAAACTTATAATTTGTCTAGGGTACACTTACAGCGAGAAATATTATTTCGTTCTTCCTTATTTTTTTAATCTCTTTGATCCTTTTCTGTTATTTTGATTTTAAATGCATGATTGTATGAAATGACATAGAGTTGCCATTGTGTTTTTGTTGAAACATTTTTGTAACGTACATATATTTTTTATTACATACTCGATTAGACATCTATTAAAGGAAATTCTAAATTGCTTGTCTGTGGTTATGGAATTTATATATTTTGCAGCCTAATTCGCTCGTTGCATGAATGGGTTCACCTGTTTACAATGCATGATCTTTGTTAGTACTCTTATATACCTTACATACCTCTGTATTAGAATTACAAGAAATTTATATCTATACGAATAATAACTGCTTACAGTGCATACTAAAATATTTTACTTTTGTAGAAGCATACTTACTGCTTCTATAAAAAAAAATGTAATTCGAATGTGTAATATTGAAGCATGAGCTGTACAGTAACCGTAACTTTAGTTACTAAATATTAATTTCTCGTAAGAGAAAAGTAATGGTCTGCGCTTTAGCTTTGCAGACGAGTATCTTCATTTTTAAATTTAGTGTTACATAATAACAGTAGCAATAGAACTGACTAATGAGACAAAGTTACATCAATAAGAAATAAATGAATGAAAAATGGATAATGCAGACAAGCGCACCTGGTAAGACATCGGCTACACCAGCAGTGCCTGCGAAAGAACCACCTCCACGCGATGAACCACCCGTGGAACCGGTGAACGGTGTAGTCCAACCACCTGTAGTGCCACCACCTAATCGCCCAGGGCGTATTACCAATCAACTTCAATTTCTGCAAAAGGGTGTACTCAAGCCAGTATGGAAGCATCAGTTTGCGTGGCCTTTTCAGCAACCTGTAGATGCCAAAAAACTCAATTTGCCAGTACGTGTATCCTGTATTTACCTTTTAATCAATTTCTTAGTATGCAAGTCTGCGTACATAAAAAACAATGGTGACAGTATGCGAATATTATACATATTTATATAAAATTGTTACGAATTCAATAGGACTACCACAAAATTATAAAGCAACCAATGGATTTGGGCACAATCAAAAAACGATTAGAAAATACGTATTATTGGAGTGGGAAAGAATGTATACAAGACTTCAATACGATGTTCACCAACTGCTACGTTTACAACAAACCTGGGGAAGATGTTGTGGTTATGGCACAAGCTCTCGAAAAATTATTTCTTACAAAGGTAGCCGTTCTTCCTTTCTAAATGTTTTCACACGCAATGGAATGTATTGGCCATACATGGCATATTATACACGTGTGATAATACATCATAAACGTTGTACGAAACTAGGTTGCACAAATGCCAAAAGAAGAGGTAGAGCTGGAACCCGTTCCAAAGGGACCGAAAGGCAAAAAAGCTGGCAGAGTCGGAACACCGATAGGTGGTGTAGCAGGGAGTGCAGGAGGCGCAGGTCGAGGTCGACCTTCCTCTGGTGCAGCTGCGGTTACCTCCAGTGTACCGAATAGCCTAACGCCTTCAGCTACATCAGCTGGAACAACGGGTGTAATACCCATGCCTCCTCTTGGCACCCAAGCACCTGTATCTGTACCTGGGAGCACTAATACTACTACTATTGCTCCTCCGTCGACCATGGGAGTTACTCCTATGGCTACTCACAACTCTCTGCCTCAACAAGTTGTCCCTCCAACTAGTGGCTACCATGCGCAACCTGCAATGGATCCGCAAGCAGCTTCGGCTGTACCTCCTCCTCCGCAAGTTCCCACTGCACCCACGGTCATGCCTCCATCCCAACCAGCGAAACTTAAAAAGGGGGTGAAGAGAAAGGCTGATACTACAACTCCTACTGCGAATTCGTTTGAACCTTTATATAAACTGGATCCTAAAAATGCCAAACTACCCACGAGGCGAGAATCTGGCAGACAAATAAAGAAGGTAAAAACTTGGTTATCCTTTTTAAGAAATTATTTCAAAGAATCGAGAGTTTCTAAAGACCTAGAATAGTTATGTGTGTGTTTGTTTTATACACTCTTCATACTGAGCGTGCAACCCATTCATTATTTAATCACTTGTGCCTAAACGGTTTTGTCCAATAGAAAGATTATTATAAGATAAATGTTATATGTAAGGAACAGCATTTCAATCTTTTTGAATCATTTCATATGAACAGCAACAAAATTCTAACAAAATATTGATCACTTCTGTTATCATCTTAATGATCTAAAACATCATATATGTTCAGTATTCTTGTTTCTTGCACGGTGTAATCATATGATCCATTAATACATTAACAAGGAGTTCCTAACGTGGCTGTTTCAGCCAACGAGGCAAGCGGAAGACGGCTTAGTGCCATTCCACCAGGCCAACATACCCCTGATGGGGGCAATGGCCCAACAGGTACATTTATTACTATTCCTTCATGCTCCTTCCTTTCATTTGTGCTGTCTTATCATTTTTTCACAAAGAGCTAAAAGCTTCTTCCATTCGAAAGAAAGAGACAAATATCTTGCTCGGATATTTTTGTTTTACTTAATTTCATTTCGTTTTTATTCCTCTATTTAGGTCACGATGTAAAGTAAAAGTGCTTTCGTTAAACGAATTTTCTTTTGGTTGCTCATGGAGTTTGAAAGTACAGTACTTGAATTTTCTCGTGACTAATTGCGTATTATTTACAGCCTCAACACCCTACTGGAAAGTCGAAAGAAAAACTTTCAGAAGCCTTGAAGTCTTGCAATGAGATCCTCAAGGAATTGTTCTCGAAAAAACATTCGGTAATTATTAGGAATGTCCTGCATTAATAAAGGAAGTGTGTCAAGTCAGTTTTTATAACATGTTCTTTTATTATGTGTAGGGGTATGCATGGCCCTTTTACAAACCAGTTGATGCGGAACTCCTAGGTCTTCACGATTATCACGACATTATCAAGAAGCCGATGGATCTTGGTACCGTGAAGGTAATCTTGTCTAATCCATAACGGACCATACATTTTTATTATTTAAGAGTAGTATGTATTCGAATGGCACAATCGTTTCTCTTTTCGCAGACGAAAATGGATAATCGTGAATATAAGACAGCACAAGAGTTTGCTAGCGACGTGCGACTCATATTTACGAACTGTTATAAATACAACCCTCCTGATCATGACGTTGTTGCAATGGCTAGGAAACTTCAAGATGTGTTTGAAATGAGGTTCGTCTTTGCGAACATCGAATATATAATATTGTATGTACCTGTTTCATTTGACGAAATTACCTTTTCAATGAATCAGGTATGCGAAAATTCCGGACGAGCCGATGGGAAGTATGGTAGGCATGAAAGGTAGCAGTAGTAGTGCCAGTAGTTCAGGATCTGAAAGTTCTTCCGAGAGCGACGATTCAGACGAAGAACGTACCCAAAAATTGGTTGCATTGCAGCAGGAGGTACACTATCATCTTTATGTTCTACCGGTATATGTATACGCATTTGGAATATGTTATAAATATTTCAATTTTATAGTTAAAAGCTATGCAAGAGCAAATGAGGAAATTAGTGGAAGAAAGTGGTAAGAAGAAGAGTAAAAAGAAGAAACCGGACAAGACGAAATCAAGGCCAATGAGTAATAAAACTAGTAGCCTTGTTGCCAGTCATACTGGTGCCATGAAAGAACTAATGAAACCAAGTGGTGGAATTCCAAACGTCTCGGACAGTGTTGGTGCTAGTATAGCCAGTGTCGCAATGGGGGGAGGTGATTTGAAAATGCCCGGCGGTATGGGCGGTGATCTTCACCACCCTGCCATAGCTGTAGGACCTAATAAAACTCATGCAGCAGGGAGTATGAGTCATCATCTGCCAACGGCGGCGAACGCCAAGTCGAAGGGTAAAGGAAGAGGACCTGGAAAAGCTGCAACGGCAAACACTGCCAACAAGAGGCCGAAAGCGAATAGCAGATCTACCGGAACGAAAAAGAAGAACGCCAGCAGTCAACCACCTCCGATTACGTTCGACTCGGAGGACGAGGACAACGCGAAGCCAATGTCTTACGACGAGAAGAGACAACTCAGTTTGGATATCAATAAATTGCCTGGTAAAAATAACAATTAGCAGTAAAAAAAAAAGTACAAATGTTTCCATTTTACATGCGAGAAATTTTCTTACAATATGCGTTTTGCTTGTACTTGGTATTATAGGAGATAAGTTGGGACGCGTTGTGCACATTATACAGTCTCGAGAGCCATCGTTGAGGGATTCCAATCCAGACGAGATTGAAATCGATTTCGAAACGTTGAAGCCATCGACGCTGAGGGAGTTGGAGAGCTACGTCGCTTCGTGTCTCAGAAAAAAGCCACGTAAGTAAAAATACGTACCTTTCGATTCATGAAATAATTAAGAACAATAGTACTAAATCTATACAAATATTTATAAACACATTCGTCCCTTTTCTATCGTTCGCAGATAAAAAGGTCAGTGGTAAATCTAAGGACGAACAAATGGCAGAGAAGAAGCAGGAGCTAGAAAAGAGGTTACAGGATGTTACAGGGCAGTTAGGCAATGTTAAGAAAACCGCTAAAAAAGGTTGGTGCTGATTGCGATTACATTTCTATACCGCGAAAATATTTATTTATAAGACTGCAATATATTTTCGTGACAAACCATATAAAATCACTCTGAAATGTTCCTTTTCGTGTTACAGAGGACAGTAGTAAGTCGGTTGACGTAGTAGGGACCGGAGGAGCTAGTGGGCCTTCGCGATTGTCAGCGTCAAGCAGTAGTAGCAGTGATAGTGATTCCAGCAGTAGTTCACTTTCTTCGAGCTCCAGTGATTCGAGCGACAGTGAAGCAGGTTAGATATAAACCTCATGTAACTGTTGCTATTATTAGACCCTTACTTGGGAACAATGAACTACTTATGAATTAAGTAGTCTTCATGAAAATATGAACTAATTTTTTCTGTGAGATTTCAAATTACGGAGTTATTTGCGAATGTTTTCTCTCCTTTCGAAATCAACATTGTTGATAGAAGTACTTCGGAAAATTCGTTGCCTGTTTCATAGAGCACAGATTTTCTATTCAAGTTTATACTCGAAAATATAAAGACAATACACTTATAGATCTTTGACAAGCATTCGATGATACTACCTTCCTTACCGTTGAATTTTCTGAAATTCCTTGTAATAATATTGCAAGATAGCTATATGCATAAATTTGTATATGCTACAAACGTGAATTTCTCTAGTTATTTCGAGTGGAGTTATTCACCATCTCATGCGGGTATAGATTGCAACCAAAATTCGTAATTCAATTATGTGTTCATTCGATTAGAAGGAACATTACTCATCATGCATGCTTTTCTCACGCATCTTCCGGCTACAAATTATAACTTCCATTTTTTAATCTGAAAATTAATTATCTGCTTTTTCGAATATTGTACAGTTAATCGTACAAAGATTTAAGGTGCAACATAATCAAATTATACAGTTTTATATTTTTTAATCTATTGATTCACTCCTTAGGAAAGGGATACAAATATGAAAATACCATTTAATGCCCCATGATTTGATGATGACTTTGAATTTATACAAAAAATAAGACGAACTCTGTGCCTAACTAATTCTTTTATTGGCAATTAAAACAACCGAAAATACAGGCGTAACATTATCGATGTTACGAAGTGTCTATAAAAAGAACTTTTCAAACGGGGGTTTGACTGCACAAATGCATCGCAAATATCTTCCTAAGCTGCTAAATCTTGCTTATTAATTGTATTTATTAGGACGGCGTTACACGTGTAGCTTAAGTGCTGCGTTATATTAATGCAAGTACATACGAAACAGCGTGTCAAGTTTCATACGCAAATGTTCCAAGTGGATCTATTGCCATTACAAAATTAACGTTGGAAGTATAATGATAAAACGTGACTTTACATCTGCGTATAGCTTACGAGATAACCGTACCCTCGGAATCGTTGGTCAGCATCAAGTCTGAAACTTGACACGGCGAACGAATTTTTATTTAATTTACAAGACAATATGCAATGGTAAGAAAAAAAAAAAGAAAGGTGAGCTAGTGGAGTGCAGACTGTGTTTAGAGGATACCATATGCCATGCCAGCTTGTTTCACAAATTATGTATTATTGATTCAAAATGATTACTTTTTCTCTTGCCCTGTCGATGTTGACAATACATTCTGTTGCTCGAAAGTCAAGTATAGTTTGCTATTCAAGGCTACTGAATTTTGCACTGCAGTCTCGCATAGTAGTGCAAAGGTGTGCTTAAATTAAAAAAGGAAAAAAAAGAATTAATCAAACATGTGGAACGGTAAGGTGGTTACTGTAAGACATAAATTACGGGCTGCAGTGTCAAATTTTTAGTACCTTGGAGTGTTGTATACATTGTAGCTTCTCCTGACAATTGTATTGCCCTACGTAACCCAAGCAACATCATGCAATTATATTAACTCTTGCAAACTTAATATTTATTTCCATTAATCGATAAGCAGAGCATTACTTGTATCACTGTGTTTTTTAAATCATTAAGTTTGTTTCCTCTCGCATCGATTCATTCATGTCGTATCATTTCTCGGAAGATAGTACAGTGACTTCAAATAACAAGCGTCATTATCACGTCAAGTGTGAATACATACACTTATTACATGTGTGACGTGAGAACTGTGTTTAGGCTTCTGAACACCTGTATACTTGTTTCCACAGTACTAGACTGTGCGGACTCAATTAATTAATGGTCAATACTGAAGACGAACAAATTAGGCAGTGACATTATGAGATACACACGGGAAATAAATGCAGACAATGTGTATTGGCGGCTGGATTTGCAAATCCATATTCTAGGGTTACCACGATCCACAGCTTTCGCGTCAAACGATGATCTTAATCGGATACACTCTCGGTGTTAATAATCTTCTCCGCAAACGAAAGTCGCAGCATTTTACGTATTAAAATCGTAAGGAAATCTTACCTTTACCCTGATAGTTACCACGTGTAACTGATTCCATTCCTTAATGAACGGTTTACTTTAGTAGAGGCAAACGTGCGGTGCTTCCTTTAAAATGCCAATTACTAAGATTGATCACCTCATAAAAGAAGTACGGCTTTCGTACAATAGTGCACTGTATTATTCAGATACAATGATAAAAAAAAAGATTAAATGAAAATCTTGATTCTTCCTCTGAGTACATGGATCGAAGTAAATAGTTGAACAAGAACAAGCGTGAAAAGTGTGCGGAGAAAAAAATGTCATGTGATACGATCGACGATATCCATTTATTTTTCGTAAGATTAATGACTTTGAGCATACAAGGTTTATGTTAACATATCAGAGAAAGGCAAGGGGAGTGTACGTAACGACACGGACAGAAATGGGTAGCTGTTATATTATTTGTAACATATAGATGGTTAGAGAAGAGAATGTTAGAAGAATTAGGAACGAGAACAGGTCGAGGAAGTGTGGTCCACGATATATATAAGGCACCCTAGCCTCCAAACACATTGTTTGCACTCCGCTAAGCTTTGCTAATCGTCGTTCCATTGTTCTATTTACCACTAATTCTTCATTGATAGCCATTATCCGTTCTTTCATTTCTGGGAGTTACTTGAACAGAAGTTTAGCGCTCTTTTACTTTATATAAATCAGTATCGTTATGCGAAACGATATAATTAATTAGTTCAGCGGATCGGTGTGGTTTTACATACCTAGCTACCATAAATCGACGACTATAATCCTTGTTGAAAAATGATTTTCGATTCTCTCTGAACGATACATCTTCGAAATATGCATAATACATTATTACCGATTCAAAGTATTCGTGTTGTAAAAAAAAAAGAAAAGGAATATGTCTCAAGTAACATTAATTTTTAACCCGTCCTATTAAAACGTCTTTTTAGAAAACCTTTTATACGTGGTTTGAGCAAGGTTTAATTTTAGTGATATCTTGTTTTTATATTTCTATGTGTAAATGTCTGCTCCATGATAGCGTTTTTTGTTGAAATATCATGTAAATTTAATTCTTATATATATAGTAAAATATATACGTGAGAAGTTATGGACGTAACTGATAATATAAGATTCTCTAAGGTGCTTTGCATCGCAAAAAAAAAAAGCACGGTTGATGCTTCGAAATGTTGCAAAGATAACATAAACATTTGACGAAAAGAAAAGTGATCAAATTCGCGCTCAGTACAATTTAATGAATATTATCATCAATCAGCATCGTACTTACTGTTCCAGCAAAAGAATAACAGAAATGAGAATTATCGATTAATTATTAATAATTTTACTAATTGTCATTGGAATTGGTCGGATAGCCGTTTGTTGGTTTCTAAAAAAAAAAATTATTAAAGTATTAAGGCAGATACGAAATGTTTATAAGAATGCTTCGATCACTTTTGGGTTTTTTTTTCGGAACATTGAAAGTAAATGGAAAGATTCCAAAATAATTAGTTAGACTATAGGAAGGTGAAATTGATGGCGTGCGCTGAATTAGATAGAGACTATGCATCTATTAAAATACAATCACCATTAGCTTGTAAAATGAGGTATAGGGCATTTTATAATAATATCGATATTGCCTTCCAAAAAGTTTTGTAGCATTTACTCCATACAAAAGCACGCGTCAAAATTTGTTCGCATCCTTAGCCAGACTGGAACGTCATTCTTCCTTCGAAATCGTTATACGCAAAAGCAGATTCAAGGAACTCGAGAAATCTCTTATCCCTGGGGATACCATTTATTTGAAATTCATTAATTATTCCTACTCTCTCAACAATCACACGCGCGTTCCGTCTGTTTTGTGCGTATCGCGAGTTGGACATAGCAACAGTAAAACAGAAAAGGAAAACACAAGCATACACGCGTTTTGTACATAGTGAAGACTAATATATCATAAAATATTAATAATATTTGTAAGTTAAGGAAAAGTGCGAGACACAGGAGACTTTTTTAAATGCATACACAAAAGGTAGATGAATGAAGGAAAATTGATTATTCTTCGAGATCGTTCGGAGTCGGAGTTGGCTCATTTGGTGGTCCAGTTAATTATATTATATAAAATTAAGATATGCTGGAACTTCTACTCGATGTTTCTCGACTCTTTCGTTGTTCACCCACGCGATTGTTTCTCGTCCCCTGTATTTGTACATTTTACGAATTTTAATTTAATACTCGACCATTCCATTGATGAGCATGATTTGTCTACGAGCGTAAATCAGATTGAATAATATATAGTATTAGAATCGCTGCTTGTATCTGAAGTAATCGGTATCATGTATGAACATCGAGCAGGAGTATCTTGCCACCGATCTCAATACTGTGCTAACTACGACTTGAAATTACATTTGAAGCTGCTTGTACGAGTGTGACACTCTTGTATATCATTCACGTTTAAGTTCAGTCCATATTGTACTATTTACGTGACTTTTACTTTGCATTAATTACACTATTACGCTACATTAATTACGTTAATTTCATTACGATACACTGTACGAGAACTAGGTAAAGAAACCGCGAGGCAGTTTGATGGTTTTGTAGTCAGCATTTTGTAATCATCATTTTCTTCACTGTCACGATTCTTATTGTAACAATCATTATTATTATATTATATTATTTTATTATTAATATTATTATTATTATTATTATTATCATCGCAAAGAAGGAAATGTGCGTGCTTTCGCATACATATACAGTTCTATATACGTATATGTATGTGTGGCGATTTCACAGTACGTCGAACGTGTATGTATGTGCGCGCGCGTGGTATGTATGTGTGTATTTATGATGTGTATATATATATATGCACACGCAATTATTCGTAAATGAATTGAATACAACTAACATTAATGTAGAATGAGCAAAAAAAAAAAATGAATTGTTCTGCGCATTGAAAATTTTTTAATATAAAGAGAAAAAAAAAGAACATTAAGATGAAGGTCCACAAAAAAATCATACAATTGAGATATTTAAATTAACATTGTTGTACACAGTGATACAATTATAATATAAGCATATGAATAAAAACTATTAGAAAATATATGCTCGAAGTTTTTAATTTTGTTTCTAATGTATGTAACATTTATTTCTTTCTCGTCGAGATCTCTCTTACTTGACGAACAACAAGACATTCGTGGCTGGTATCCTCTGCACTCTGCGTTTCACTATATTTTCATCGATCTCTGTCTCTTGTAAACAAGAAAATGGTTTAATCGCACGTATTCACCGTTAGATGCACAATTACATTCAATTGCAGGGAACTCTTCCAATCGTCCACCAAGAAAGAAAACAAAGAAGAATGCACCGAGTGCAGGACCTCCTCCGACCACAACCACCGTTACACCGGTAAGATCACATTCTCGTCGGAATAACGGCGAATAACAACGTCTGTGTAGATCGATCGTTAGCTTACTTTAACTAAATTACTGTTCATCGAAATGTATATTATAATCTCATCGTTTGTATTGCGCATTCTTCTGTAACGATTAAGTTTCACAGTACTGTACGAAGTAATTCTATTTATTTCGAGGATCTATATTAAGTATAACGTAGCAAGTTGAAAAGAAACGTGGAAACCGCCAGGCGTAGATAATCAATCGTTTTTTGTGCACGATGTATTAAATAACAGTGCAATCTTTAGGCACCTACATTGAATCATACCGGAGGTCTTTTAATGAACAGTCAACCCCCAACTAATTCTACGGGACCAATAACAAAACCAGCAGTAACTCAGCCCAGCAATATCCCCTCGGAACAAGGTTTGTGCGAACCTATACGCTTTAAATTATCCTCAGTTGAGAAAAAATGCGTTATCGTTACTTAGGACGAACTAAATTGTTATTCGTTTCCATTAGCTGGCAATAGTCAACAATCTGTGGCAGTGGCAGCTGTCACAGCGGGTCAAGGAATGCCGGTGGCAAGTCACGCATCCATGCCGGCGCAACCACCGAGATCCACGGCTATGGCCACTGCAGCCCCTGTAAAAAAGCCCACACCGCCGCCGCCGGCGACTTCTAATCCGCCAACACCGTCGGTGTCTGTACCAACTCCACCGCCGAGCGTAACACCCACGAATACGAATTCTATCGTGGCCTCGCCGGTCGTGCATCAAGCACCACAGCCACCCACGTCCGTTAGTTCCTTTTCAAATGCAAACACACCGGTGCCCACGGATGGTGTAACCGTAACTCAACAGTCCGATCTTTTGCAACCGTATAATGCTCTAGGTACATGTCGCACATAATTCGTGAAATTTCCTTGGAAAATAAAAAAATGTTTCCAAGCGTCGCAGGGAAATTCGTTCGAATAAGTTTCTATAAGAGCCTGTCTTTCCATAGCATCCGTGCCTACCACGCAAACACCGTTGGATCAAACAATGTCGTTGAAAAAAAAGCCGCACATACCGATGATTCAAACGCCGCATACGACGACTAACAACAGCAACTTGAATCTACTGCCAGACGTGAAACCGCCAGTGAACATGATACCCACGAGCCTGGCGCCCAATCTAAACTTGGGCAATATAACGATGGCTAATCTGAATATGAATTTGCAACAAGGGCTGGCCACGCATATGTCGATGCACAGCCAATTGGAGAGCATGATAAACACGACGGCACCGTTGACCAGTATACAAAACTCCCATAATGCTACGATGTCGCAGCAGCATTCCAATGGATTCTCGAACATCAAGCGCGAGAATTCGCCGCCCAATATGATGAACAATAACGGTATCCCTGGGCTCGGCATGGGAATGAATATAGGCGGGATGGGCTCGATCTTCGATCCAATGCCCATCGTTTCTATGCCGATGCAGATATCGCAAATGCCGATTAAAAAGGAGGAGAAATCGGTGCCTATCTCACAGCCGCAAATGCCTCAGAAGCCCATGGATGGTACGTTTAATATAGACTTCAATTCACACGCGTATCTTACGCGCTATTACGATACGTTTTAACAATAATTTTAATCCTATGTGTCCTATTTTTGTTTGTTGTCTTTCAAACGAAAAGAGCCTCCTCCCTTTCTCCTTTCAAACAGCATGATGGTGAATTAGGAAAGTTTTCCCTTATAGTTACTTTATCGTTCGTCTACTGTGTACTGTTCACAATCGAGATTGCTACATTAACTGCTTACTAATCGAGCCTATGATGCCGCTGCTCTAGCCGGAGCTCTTTTTGCAGAGATGAGCGCAGGAATGGCTCCGATGGGAAATCATTCGAGTTCGCAGCTCATACCCGAGAAGAAGATGCCACCGCACGACTCGAAGAACCCTGTCTCGAACTTTGCATCAGCCTTTAAAAACAAGGTAGAGTATTGGTCGAGATACGATGAAAAATAAATATCCGGAATTTCACGCAATACTCGTAATATTTAATCTCTTCTTCCGTTTATTTATTCGATTTGTGCAGACTGTAGAACAAAATGTGAAGAACGCATCGTCTTGGTCGTCGTTAGCGCAAGCATCGAGCCCCCAATCTGCAGCAGGAAGTAGCATGAAGAGCGCAGCGCAGGATTCCTTCCAAGCGTTCAAGAAACAAGCGAAGGAAAAACAAGACAGGGTTCGTATATTTAGCATTGCCTAATATAATAAAAAAAAAATACTAGGATAAATATGATACACAATATATTCAATATATTTGCGTATTTTATATTCATCATTTTCGTACAGGATACATTTCTAATAGACCAAACATATTTTATGTCTACAGCAAAGAGCTCTCCTGGAGCAACAAGAGATGCGTAGACAGCAGAAGGAGCAAGCGGAACGGGAGCGTTTGCGGCAGGAGAACGAGAGAAGGAGAGAACGGGAAGAAGAGGACGCGTTAGACAAAGTTCGAAAGACCGTCGGCGAGCAACCGGGGAACGCTATGACGGTTGCGTCGAGGACGGAGGAAGTCAAAGCAATAGTCGATACCGATAGTAGTAGTCCAAGCGATTCATCCAGTCAAGACAAGGCCGCGGCCGAAAGGGAGCGTCAAAGGCTACGGGAGCAAGAACGACGACGCCGCGAAGCGGTAAGTCTCATTTGCTATTCATATTTCTTGCCGGCGTCTAATCCTTCGTTGGTGGGCATATGTAATTACGCATATATGACAGAATTGAAATATCAAAAACTTGATTAGATCGAAGGGAATCGAGATTAATTGTATTAGTTGCCATTTTTCGTAGAAAAGTCGAAGAAGAAGCTTTCGGCTTTTTCAGTAGAAAGATCTATATGCATTCTCGCGGGTCGCTGTCCGCTCTCTCAGCCGTCTACAGCTTTTGGTAGGCGATTTTGCCAAGAATGGGTGTATTTATTATTTCAGATGGCTGGGCAAATTGACATGAACATGCAAAGTGATTTGATGGCTGCGTTTGAGGAGTCGTTATAATGTTATTCGCTGCTCATTATAAATCCACTGAAACCGGGCAGGACTTGGATGAGTGTTTGGCGCTGGACGGTACTGCAGAAACGTATTAACATATACGTCAGTCAATAACAGAAATAATAATAATAATAATAATAATAAATAAATAAAATAACGGTAAAGAACGACGAATAAGACGTCGGTGTGTAATAGTAGAGAAAAATGCAACGGTGGTGCGGGTTGGGACATTCCAACGGGAAACCCTCGATTCATCGTCCGAGGTTGGACCTCCGGGGAGACAGTTTATCAAATGACGCGAAACTAATATTGTGTGTAATCGACGGACACCTAAGTGTGACCATATGTAATTAGATAAAAGAAAAAAAAATACTTACACGACACTTTGAAAATGCTACACTGACTGTTGTGTTACATTTTTCCGGTTTTCATAAGTTTGTACTTTATGTAAATTTGGAAACAAAACAACAAATATTATGCAGAAGATAAGTAAAACAAAAAGGGTGAACGCGCGTGAGAGGGAGGGAGAGAAAGGGTGAGCGTGTATCGGCGTGCAGTCAAGCGGAATGGATGAGTATGAAAGATCACATCGGTATGGTGGAGAGTAAAGAAAGTTGTGTACATTTAGTTAACTTTTATATTTTTCCACATTCAGTCATTAATCGTTGGTAGGATTACTATAGACAGTGTTTCTGCCAAGAATAATAATAATGATACATATAATTATTAGCGATTACTAATAATTTCATTGCAGATTTCTTTCTTCGATTATGAATATATACTATTTGTAATCACGAAATAGGTAGGCTTGTTAAGTCAGTAATATAGGAGAAACAAAAATATACCTAATGCGAACCGTACACATTGGTGAATTTAATTACGTCGATCGTCGTGATAGCCCGAACGACTGTCAGTTGAGACAGCTACGTCGATTCCAACGTCGACGCGTGAAGTCGAAGCGGGCCAATCGGTTGATTTTGAAAATGAAGAAAAAAAGAATGAAATATTTGTAAACTCACCTTAGAACAAAGTCGTCAATTATTACGAATAACGGTAAGGTGATTGTATAAGAATGATATAGCTTCGATCCTACCAACCATTAGACCAGATCCTCTGTATGTACCTAAATTCTTGGGTATGCTCTGGGGTCGCGGAGAAGAACGAAAGCGTGGCGCAGTATCGGCTTGTAAATAGGAACATTAACTAGAGAAAGAAATTATATTTGCTTGGTCGAGCGAACTTGCCGAAGAAGGAAAGTTCGCTATGCTAAACCTTTCGAGAAAATTATTAAACAAAAAAAAAAAGAAATATAGCATTAAGAAGCTGCGTGTAGCGTGCAACGCGAGAATTAAAAAATTTTGCAAATAACAAATCGCTTCGGTATGTTGCACACGATCGTTCGACGCGCGTCTTGTGCGAGAAAGCAATTCAATCGGCCAAAAAAAGTACAAAAATCGATGTTTAATTGAGAAAAAAAAAACGATTGTTGATTAAAGTTTGGATTTATTACGTAGTGCTATTACTCTGCTATTATTTCAGTGGGATACATTTTTAAAGAAGTATTTGGATTTGTAGAAGTTATAACGATAGTGGCTATAGCGTTACACAGACATTATTGATAACAAGAGTTATCACTATTACTACTATTAATTATTATTAATATTATTATTATTATTAAATTATCTCATTAAATGGAATTTTATTTTTTTAAGAGCCTCTTTAAAACTGCAATGTCTTTCTTTTCATCGTAGCGTAACGGATGAGTTTTCTTTGGGATTGAACGAACGCTACGCCCGTACGATTAGTTTGTGGCATTAACAAGACATGCTTGATTTTATTTTCCTTTCTGTTTTCTTGCTTCTACGCAGAAGAGTTTACCATTCGCAAACGAACATGTTCCTTTCTACGTGATACTAGAACGAATGCGCTTTGCAGCTGCGAACGATGCGAAAACCTTAATAGTACGATATTCAAAGAACGTATACGCAATTTGGTACATACTGAATGCACAACCTTCGAGAGATCGTCGAGTGAAATTTCTCTTGCTGTAGGATAATTGATACTTTTTGCTTTGTTGAAAAGCAACGCCGACGCGATATTTAATGATAGATCACCAATGCGTAGCGAGTTTAATTTATTTTGCGTTCCCTTCGACACGATCTATCATGGTATCGTTACGAGGACTCTTTGCATTCGGCAAAATCATACAAAGAGGCTAGACGCTTTCGTTAAACAATAAAAAGGAAGAATTAAAAGTCGGCCGTGTCGCTGCATAAAGTAAATTGATATGAAGAAACGAACTCCCCAGAGTCATGAGCGACGAACGAACGGGGGAAATGTTATTTCGAATCGCCAAGGATTCCGTCGAAGCAAAATTTGACGTGCGACCAAATTTGCCAAAATGTCCCTCGCCGAAATATTGACCGGGTCTTGCGACATTACAGTTGTACAAGGGGACACGATTTATTGTTACACGCGCGCGCGCGTTTGGTCCCGATTCCGTCGCATTCTATATTTGTTCGGTATTTTTATGATTGTTCACGCTTCACGAGCGTTCCCTCCGAACGAGTATCGAAATCATTGCGCGATAGAGAAACGTGTCGGAATAACGAGCAGGATACGCGTGCATCAGTTGTTTGATACACGCGTTTTGTAAAGTTAATTGCGTGCATATGCGTGTGTAATATGGTTTGTCCTAGCTACGTACGCGTAAACTTTCAATCAGGCGGACGGATGCGAGTTTGAAGTGTGTGTCATCGACTGGAACATAAATGACCGAATCGAATAATGTAAAATAAACGTTCGAAGTATTCCTCGCGTTTAAGGATAGAATTTATCGCGTGTTGATCGTTGTTTGCAATCGTTTGGCGATGCTGCGCGAGGGAACAGGATCGCAAGGGGGTGGACGCGGTAACGATGCGCGCGTACCAGGTGTATGATAACAAAACGATACGCAGCAAGAATTGATCAGCGTTCGCGTTTCGCACTCGCAATCCTGTTTCCATGTTAAGTGCACCGGAGATGAACGAGGAAACGTCGTCGATAATTATGATACGTATACCATGCATTTCGTACGTGGAGTGCTGTTTTATTCTCACGGGTTGTGTGCACCCTCATATCAGCACGGTCACGCGCTCGTCGATCGTCGATACTAATTCTAGCAATACAGTAGAGACTATCTTCCAATAATTCTTTTCTTTTTTTTTCGTTTGATACACGCTCGGACATGATTGCCGGGTGTTAGCTAATCAAAATTCAAGATTCGCCATTCGTAATCTTGGCCCCACGACCATTAGCAATCTAATTCACTGCGATATTGATGTTCGCGTTTTTTTTTTTTTTTTTTTTTTTGTAGCGTGTACAATGATTTAGTCGTCGGGTATGTTAATTGTTGTTGTATGCACTTAACGCGGTAAGACGATTTCTCGCGGGGGCGTACCATTGAATGTATGCGGAACGTGAGAAACAAATCATCCGAGGAATGATGATCGATCGTGGTTTTTCTTTTCTCTCCTCGTGTTCTTGTAGATCAGAGAAGTGTTCTTCTTTCGGTATAAAGCGGTGTTGTTTCGTGTAACGGTGATGGAATTGTAAAGATCGTAGAGATAAGTTGAATCAATTTTAAATGCGTGGGCGTAATCGACATGTACCATTTCTTCTGTTTGTTAAACGTCGATCATCGGTATTCGAGCAAAGTTTTTAAGAGCGTGTGTATTGGTATATATATATATGTATACATATATAAATATAACTGTAAATTCGATATATTTGATAACCGATTACGGTAGCGGATACGAATATAATGCAATTGTAATATACGACAGAGAATGTTAGCAAACATTAAAACGTCGCGCGTCACATTAAAAAGAAAAGGGGAACGATCGATTTTCTTTAACGAGGAATATCGTGTAGCAAAAAGGTCGACGCTTCGTAAAATCATTTATAACACTTTACACATTTTTTCATGTACCCTCGGCACGCGTTTAATCTCCCGGCAGTTTATTTTTACTACGTCCCGTGTCAATCAATTGTCCGTTGGGACGTTTTTTCGTGTACTTCGCTCGGACACTAGGAATCCATCCCGCACCGAACGATAGAAGCAGTTGCACGATTTTATTTCTTTTTATCCGATCATTGTCCATATTGTATCATTAGACTGACCAATCGCAAGTGTCTTTGAACGTTTGAAAGAAATTCTCTGATTATAAAATTGCGCCGCGTGAACAAGATAACGAGCTCAATAGTGACACACGAATTCTAAAACGGGATAGAAAAAGAATATTGAAGAGGCGGAGTTAACGAGGATTATAGCGAGTTTGAGAAAGAGAGAGAGAGAGAGGGCGAATACGAGGAAAAGATGGATAAAGGGATGAGAGGGAGAGAAAGGGAAAGCGAGCAAGTGGAATGCGTGTACTAGGTATTATGATTGTATAATACGTGGTTTGTAACTGTACATACGAGAGAAGAAATCATTGGGCAGCAAATTGAACAGAATACAGATATCTATGTATAAAAAGTAATAAGTACTAATACACACCTCTATTATATGTGATAAGGTTTGTAATATTTAAGGGAGGCCGATAGATTGTGTAACCTACTAGATCTCAGCATAAGTTACTCTAGATAAAGACGTAATAATTCGTAAGTAACACCAAAATCACTCCGCTGTATCAAAAAAAAAAAAAAAACAATAATTTTTTATATAAGTTCCCACGGGCGCACATCATCTCCAATGGCACATGAGTTTTAGTAGACTTATCACGAACTAACGATAGACGAGACATTAAGCTGATTGTACATAAATAATAATGAAGAAGTGAAGAATAAATGGCTAAAATAAAGAAGTGCTTGATGTTGTTAAGTAAATGAGAAACGTTGTTCTCTGGGCCAAGTTTGCTCGCACGCTTATCCCCTGACTTCCATCGCACCATTACTCTTATTATATCATTCCACGTTTTGAAAAACTTAATTTAATAAACATTCGTTGAATCCTCCAATATAGTTTTTCTGTAAAAGCACAGCGTCTCTCGTAAACGCATTTGAAACGTTCATTCAGTACGCACGCCCGTGAAAAATTACGTATCGCTATCGATAACGCAATTAATGACACGCATTAAAATGTTACTTAAACAAGAACTTTTTTTATTTAATCTATCGCAAGCTGGGCAATCCAACAGCAAATACGAGTAAATATTCTTTTACTCCAGTCTCGATTTACTTAACAATATCAAATTCAATTATATCACCGGTTCTCTTATTACACCCTAAAAGAAGAGACGTTTATTACACATTTCAAATTGTGAATACAAAGTTTACTGCAGGTTATTATTCATTACAGGTACATACAGAATTATCGTTCTTAGTTTGTAATTTTGCATGTTATATGTAAAGGAATAAATGTATAAATAGAGAGGGAGAACGTGTATGTGTGCGAACGATCGAGAGGAAGAGAGGAGGATGATACGGAAGAGAATATTATGTAGCCATCGATAGAAGAGATACTAACTAAAATATTATTGTCTCATGTTTGACGTTTTCTCTTATGTTGCGGATCTATTATAAACCATAAGGAATATCATTGTGTATACTATTAATACAGATAAAAATAATTCATATTATACGTTATTATAATCTTTACAAGTATGCTAATTATCCTAAGGTTTAATTAAATAACTAATTGAAAGTAATGCCGCTGGTAGTTTCTCATTACAACCCCGTCATAAAATGAAGTAAAAAGTACAAAGCAAGAGGTAATGATCTCACACAAAATTTTGTAAATTTAATCACTATGTTGTATTTGTAATATGTTATGTGTACATATACTTCACTGGATTATTTCGAATATCTCATCGATTTTCTAAACGACGAAACTCTTTCAATCTGTAAGATCGCGTATTTTATAAATAAATTTGTCTCCGTACCTGCGATAAATTGATAACCCGCGCTCGTTCGCTTACAGCTACTGTGCAGTGGAAAATGTGTTAAAGAAAAGAGAAAACTGAAGTGAACTTTAGGCCTTTATAAGCAGAACATTTTGTTTAGACTACAATCTACATACATATATATCCATATAATATATTGTATAATGTAATAATCAATATCGTAAACTTTATAATAGTCTCGCCGCTAAGTGATCGTGATATTAACATATATCAATAATTATATACGACCGTTAACGGGTTAACTTCCATCGATCGGCAGCGATCTATAATTGCTTTTTACGTGCAGCCGAAGTTTCAACTCCTAAGTACTTATACAATAGATACATTCAAGATTTAATTTTGAATTAAACAAGTGTAAGTCTTTGATATTTGGACATTCTTTTTTTTTATATATAAATGCACGCTTCAAGACAAATAATAAGTGGCATTTGTAATATACGTAATCTGATACATATGCACTCTATACAAACACACGTATTTACCAACAAAGTAATACTATAACAAAAGTACAATAAATAAATAAATGTACATCTACCGCTTTATTGTACAATAATATACTTAAACAGGCTTCACCAGTTAATACTTTTCATTGATTGTAAAATAAATATCGATCTTAATTAGACTTTTTTTGTAAATTACGTTCTACTGAAAACAATACGACTCAAGCATAGTTCTAGTTACATTAAACACGTTAGCTGATTATTACGTGATTCGAAAAAGCGATAAATCGAAGGGCAAATCTTCTTTATGAACGGTATAACAATCAATAGCTTCTGAAACGGGAGGTAATGAAATGTTAACAACGAGAAATTTACACGAATATCACCATTTTCTTCTACGGTACATAGAATTCCTCTGCTAGCCGTGCCGTTTATCGTCAACAAAGGGGCAAGTATGACACAGAACAACATACGATATCTCGGCTATGTAATTTACGAGCTTAAATTGCTATCAAGCACCTCCGTGTGATTTACATCACTATTGCCATCGTGTTTATTCGTTCCGTATTCATTTTTTTGTTTTGTATTCGCGCAGGCACTTTTATACCGAATCTCTTCTTCTCTCTCTGGCACCCCACACATTTCGGGCAAACATTGTTCGTGATATGATAATCTTTAATATTTTTTTTTTTATAGCAGTCGCTAAATAGCTACGCGACGTTGAACAATTGACTGTATGTTTCTTATTTCGCATTTGAATTGCATAATCGAGATCATCCATGGAATTTCGTAGCTGATATTACTGACGGAGCCAAAGCTAGTGGCACGTTAGGAATGCGGGAATGTGTTCTTGTTTCTATATAAGACAGAGGTTTCTTTATACGTGTAGTTTACTCAGGTCGTCCAAGAAGGATTTCGGCGTGATTATATGCGATGAGCCTAAAGTAATATATAGTTGATGTTAAAATAAGTTTTGAATTAGAGGAGAATGGAATCGATGATTCGTTTCAAGTGCACGTACCTATTATCACTTCCCAATTCTTCATAGCATTTGTAACTTCATAAGCACATCGTATTTCGGAGAAACAAACGCCGCCAACAACGAAGACAATTAATCGTGGCACGTTCTTAATAGTTTGCGAACCTTTATCTTTATGCCAATGACCGTATCTTGCGCTGGAAATACATTATAATATTTATTTACAATTCTCTCGGCTGCGAAACAGAATTTTTTAGCTACTTTTAAGATAAAACGGCGTTCCTATCGTACCTGGTAGGTGCGTGATATCCCGAACTTGCAGCTCGCCCGCCCAAGAATGGGAAATGTTTAGAATCCAGTTTATCCTCAATAGCATCTTCCATAATATCTTTCATAACTGGAGTCCAACGACTCATCTGGTACGTTTGCTCCGTTATTCTTTCTTTACGTGGTACTGTGTACAATTTTTTACGGTTACCGCCCTACGGATACATTACAAGAATACGGTGTAACGTTAAAGGAGACGTACAAACGCAACAATATACTTGCCAAGCAATCATATTATAATTTATCGAAAGGTGAGAAAACAAAATACTTACGTCTACAACAATATTAATACCAAGATTCGCCATGTTCACTATAGTCTGCTTGTCATCGGGAGATATCTGGGCGTGATGAACAAGGCGATTCAGATTCTCATCAGATATACCATTTTTACTAATAACATATAACGCGATAATGCGCAATTTGTCTAAATGGTGCACAGTTTGATCGAGCAAGATCGGCGTAATATTTTTCATTTGATCTTTAATACGTTCGCCTTCGGCGTCTGTGCCCATCGCCAAGTCCTTAAAACAGCATGATACACGATAGATTACTTAACGAATACGTAATGAAAATTAATAAAAAAAAAACAATCCACATACTTGTTCTACTTTGCACAGTTTATCTACATTTCCCTGATAACGTTTCATACAGTCTTCCGCTAATTGTAAATGCGTCGCGTATTTGCTCAGCTCTTTCTGATACTGCGGCATTTTCTTTATCATCTGTGAGAGGTCCCTCATGCTTTGCTTGTCTCCTTGCGGCATTCTTTTCGACTCCGTAAATTTTTTTAGATTTTTCGTAACATTTCTGCGCACGAGAAGACATACATTTTATGAGCAAAGTTTTCCTCGGCATTTAAATAAGTTTTATGCGAGATTACTTACTGCGACACTACTGCAATATGCTGATGTCTGAGCTCTACCCACAGATCGTCATTCTCGTCCAGCAATACCTCCTTCTGCACTCCCGCCGATGCTTCGAATCTTGGATAAATTTTCTGGGTCTAGTTAAAACAGTTTCGGAATGGAATTTTCTTACACGCTCATCCCTGTGCTTACCTGTACACATCATTGTCAATGTCTAGCAAATCGTATGCCATGGCTTGCAGTGTCAATTCGTGTAGCAAAGGTGAAACGCAGTCGAATCCTCTGTCCAGAATAAGTAACTGCGAGCGTGCTTTCTCCGGCCCCTCACCCATGGTCGGTTCATCTGCCTTGTAGCCGTCCAATTTTTGTTGCACCATGTGCGACAACTCCACGTTTCGGTCAAAGTCGCTGCAAAAAACGTGTTGTATCGTAAAGAAGAATGGCACAGGATTCGTCGAAAAGCATCGGAGAATCTTAATATTTTACCTTCGATATCTGACTGACGGATATTCTCCTAGAGTAGCGCAAAGGGTTGCGATCTGCTCGGCTATTCTTTCCATATTCGCTGTTCTCAGGTTGGCGAACGAAGCATTATAAAAGCACTGAAACGTTTCACGCGAATCCAAGGAGAAAACCTGTTTAATCGAAGTGCTGTTTTAGTAATTCCTTTGCACTCGTTGATTGTATAGTGAAGCTTGAAATTCATATCTGAAGCGGTGCAATAAACACGGGAATACGTACAATATGTACATCGAAAAAGAATAGTAAATAGAATCACGGTAAGTAAAAGGATACAGACTTGCATGCATAGAAAAGGCAAAAGAGGAAGAAAAATAGAAGTTCGAACCGCGAAAGGAAGACGGGGACATGCACGTGAGGTATTTACAGAAGTCTTTCGCCTATGTAGCTCTACCCCGTAACATAAAGAATTGAAGAAATGTCAGAAGTGTTCTGGTCGTCGAATCTAACAAACTTTACAAGAAAACGAGAGATAATAACTATTGCGACTTGCAACTACCGCTAAGCAGCTACGATTTTTTTTTTATTTATTGTTCGTCACCTGCGATTCGTAAGGCAGGAAAGCGATGTT
Source organism: Holcopasites calliopsidis (assembly GCA_023838395.1). Taxonomy (NCBI): domain Eukaryota; kingdom Metazoa; phylum Arthropoda; class Insecta; order Hymenoptera; family Apidae; genus Holcopasites; species Holcopasites calliopsidis. The sequence goes on from JALHAQ010000008.1 coordinate 5,567,997, forward strand.
GATCTCTTTCAGGGTTTTGATCTTTTTTGCGGCGAGAGACTTGCAGAGGTCATTGAACAGCTCCTCCGGACATACTGGTCGCGTGCAAGCATGAATACGTTAGTACGTGCTTCATACATGTGAGTGTCGTAAAAAATAGGGGCGTAAAGGGATGAAGTTAAACAATTGTGTTAAGAAGTCGGGAGGTAAGTTTACGCTTGCGAGTCGAGGGTGTGAATAAATCGGTGTATAAAAGAGTCATTGGTTTGTGTATTCGTGTATATAGCCGCCACCATGGAGAACGCAAAGTTATCAGACATTCGATTTGCTTTTTCTTGTTTCTTTCACAGTTCCCTTTGCCTTTACCTGTTCCTCGTACGGTATGAAAGCGATGTTGATCTCTTTTAGTGTCTTTATGCGTTTAGCTACCAGCGAGTGGCACAATTCTTTGAACAACTCATCGGGACAGGCTGTAAAGAGATATACTTAGAATCTCGCGAAAAATCGCTGAAATTAAGAATACCGGGGTTCTTCAGTTGCCAGTTAATTTCTGTCTTATTCCCCTGCTTGTTGAACGTGTATTTTGTTATTTAAAATTGAAGTTGGAAACTTAAAAGACTTTCCCAAGTGAACGTGGAGAGCAGCTCACCTTCCGTGAAGTAAACGTGAGCGACTTTGTAGGAGGTCCTGGTGGGATTGCTGAAATCCTCGATCAATTTCTGCACGGAAGAATTGCACGGTGTAATTAGATAGATCGCCTCCATCGTTGGCAAGGGTTCTCGTTTCTTGTTGATGTCTTCTACCAGGGTGATACCTTGGGCACTGATATCGTGCATTTTGCAGCATGCAGATACCATCCTCATGGCCAATTGATCGACTACCAAAATACGCCATTGCACACCACTTGTTCCTGTCTTCTTCTGTTTAATCACTTCGTTCATAATCTCTGTGAAAGAAAGCAAGATGATAATATAAAATGGAAATCGGAATATTACGTGAACACAAATGCTGAATTACTATATTTTTCGCACAGTAATTGATCGCGAGTAATAAACAATTTATACGTGGGATTTTCAAACATTTTATTGTTTTTTTTTAAATATTATTTAATTATAATATCAGAGTTATATAATCTAACTATTGTATACAAAATATATGTTTTCATTTATACGTATATTTCATTAAATCTTTCTTGGCCCATTACATTCGAATGATTTGAAATTGAGCGACAAATCATTTAGCGCTCTCGGCGTGTATTGATCGCTCGTACGGAGCAATGACGTCACCATCAATAGAATCGTATCTAAAGAACAAGGAGCCCTTTAATAATTGGCGTTACTGTCCACTTCTTTTGTTATTTATCATACAGTTCCATTGGGACTTAATGAAAGATACAAACACGAATGCTTACAGGCGAAATACATTTTAAAGCCAAGACCGTGCTTGACTTTTACGATGGTTGGCCTAAATATTTACCGAGATAAAATATCAATAAAACAAAGTGCTAGAATCGATAAATTAAAAGCTGATAATCGTATATACTCGTAGAGATTGCGCGTAATTTTATACGATAATCCCTGAAATCTTTTACATAAGAGCGTAGACGAAACGTAAGTGTGAAGCATAGGTTTGACATTTCTATCTAGCAGCCGCTCCGTAAACGATGAAATCATCACAGCATATACGCCCCATTGGAGGTTACCTATTCTGACAGTGGCATAGACGGTACGAAATACACGTGCAGTTAATCTACATGATTGCTGTACCATTGTAATAGGAAAAAGTGTCTAACTTTCGCTTGTAACTTGGAAATTTATATTATTTTTTTCTTACTCACTTTGACCGACTTGTCCCTTCAGCGCCATTTTGCTGGTAACTGATTACCGGTTTGTCCGCAAGGCGGCGTTTAAGTTCATAGTCGCCCGAGCGTCCCCGCGTTCGAATCGATGCTGCCCGTACTTGCTGATGTAAGTATATTCAAATATTCTCTTTATTTCAACATATAATAAAATTATTTATGCATAAACAAGAAACTTGGCGTCGAATGTTTTCAAAAGCTTATAACGAATGATGCCACAACTTTTAATAGTATCAATAAGTAAGATTTAATATTGTCCGAGTAAAGGGCGCCGTTCTGTAAGGTTCCCTTGCAAAATTACTGCGCAAGCTATTAAAAGCTGAATACCGCTAGGATTTGCTATAATTTATATAGTTCTACAAAATGAGTTATTTCTCATTATTAATTTAGCTTTTTAATCATATGATTAATGCATTTAGGCATATAATTTTATGAAATATCGCAATTCGCCAATTCTTGAGGGTAACAAAATGGCGGCCATTCAATTGGCGCGGTCGATATATCGAATAATAGACCATTCCATTCGAGAATCGAATCTTCTAATATCGAATATTATTTCAAAACCTATGTTCAGTGTACTCCAAACTTTTTCGTGGGTACCGTGCTTCGTATCGAGACAACGGCTTAATTATTTTATAAAATTCATATGCAATTGAAATCCAGAGAGTAATCTCGGGAATTCTGTGCAAGGAGTACGCGAGATGAGTGCGTCGCCTGAAAGTAAGGAGAGATGGCGGTGAAGTCACACGAGGGAGAAGGAGATAGAAGATCGGCTCAAAGAGGACGCAACGAAGTTCGTTCAGTCAGTTCGGATTTGTTCTCTGGTGCGGGTGGATCGCGTCGTCGGTTTGCGCGCGTAACGTCAAACGGTGCGTACACGCTCGTGTTCGTAACTTCTGCGTTTTCTTTCGCCGCGATATCGTTTATCGTTTCGTCCACGCGTTTCGTTTCGCTAAATAATACGCCGGTCCGTTTCGCGTCGTGTCAACGGACGGTGGAGAATGTGTGCCGCGGATATTGTTTAACAATGATAGCGCACCCCGACTGCAGGCTGTTCCGTTTGTTCTCTTATGTGATCAGTGCACTTTGGTAATTGGGCTTTAGCCGCGACGGTCCACGATGAAACTGGAGTATCCCTGCCGGGTCGAGGGTTGGCTGAACGTCTGTGGTAAGTACGATTTTATTGTGTCCTCCTCTCTTTCCAATGAGACCTTTTTCGTACACGCGACGCTAAACGACTTACCGGTAAATAGAGAAGAAGCGTCTAGAATTAATAGGATTATGAGCAAAGGGAGGTTACGCGTGTACGAAAGAGTTCGGAGCACCGAACCTGCTCGATACACGTGCGCTCTATGCCCGCGAGAACGCTATTTCGTTCATTCATTTCGCTAGCCGACACTCGATGCCGGGTCCGTACGCTTTGTTGCATAACAACGACGGGGAGTCTGTCATCGGTCGTTCACGCGAAAAACATTGTGCACGCTATGTAACACGATAGTCTTCCTACGATTATATATATCTCTCTCTCTAAACAAAGTTGGCGAAGAACGTTTTTCTGTCTCCGCGAACGAAGGAGGACTCCTTTGTCCTATTAAATCCCATTCGCTTGCTGCTCCAATCGGGTGTACGGGCATTTAAAGCTACATCGAGTATCGTATAGGATTTGTTTGTAGTTTTCTCCTGTGAAAATGAGGGCACGCGTGTACTTTTTACTTGCAAGCACAGGTAGATACTCCCACGCTGTTGCTACAAGCAAGTGTGGCGAGTTACGTAATATCCCAACGCCCCTTTATAGGTCACAGGGTGAACGGAGGATAGAATACCGTAAGAGAACAATTATACTTTTTCTTTTAAATTGTAGGGTATATGAGCCTCGTAATTATTAGCTGTGCAAATAGTAAACAGTGAAAAGAAGCATTCGGTATTTTAAAAACTGAAAGTAGAAAAATAAATCCACCCGCACTTGGCAAATAATAAAAATGATTGATGTTAGAGACGAACAGTGGCCTCGAAATTTAGGATCCCTCTTTGTACAAACATTCTCCATGTGGAGAATGAACAATATCGATCGAATCAAGGCAGAAACGAGCAAGAGAAAGCTCGAATACCCTTTATCTATGGGTGTCCAGTACGAAAGCCAGTGTGGTCAAGTTCCTTTTCGCAAGACTTTTCACGGCCCTCGCAGAGTTCATTTTCAAACCGTGGCGATAGTTAGAGTTTAAACAGAAGTGATTAATATGTATTGCTCTAGATGCAATAAATCGCCGATGCAGACCCATTTTACCGTTTACAGAGTCCACACGACTGTCCGCACAGATTTAACTGTGAAAATGTTGCACAGTTGTATTTTAACATCGAAACATCCGAACAACATTATATCGCCGTAACGAAGGCAGGCTTCATTTCTCGTTTATCGTGCAGATTTATAGACTCCTTGAAATTTCCGTGTCCGCTTCTTTTTTTCCCTACGTTTAATGATTCATAAATTCAAGAGAAAGTATCTAACGTGTCCGGAGAATTTCCAAACAATTCGATCGATGGTGGAAGGCAGACAAATTTATTCGATTGGAGCACTTGAAATATTTGTTTAAAGCCGGAACGGAACGAGCCAAGCTTGCCTGAAATTTCGCAAACCCGCGATTATCTCAAGTAGCCCCCGTTGAATCGTCGATCGCGCGGACCAAACGAAAGATTATTGCGTTCCCTGTTATTGCGTGGCTATCGATTATATCAAGTATTGTTCCGATTGCGTTCGTTCCTGCTCCCGCGTGCGTATTCTCGTTTCGTTCATTTCCCTTTCGTCGGCCTTCCGGAACTTCAAAGTATCGAGAGAGGTCGGTCGATCGGCCGGATTTGTCTTTCTCTCCTGTGCGCTTACCGTTTCCCATTCGCATCGAAACGAAAACGTATCGACGTTTGATAGCCGATTCCCATCGTGAAGATCTTTTGTCTTTGGTCGAGCCAGCGAATGGACGTTCCTTGTACCACGAATTTGTACACATCCGCTATTTGCGGCGTATCAGCGTGAACCAGCTCGTTTTGCAGCGAGCTCTTTGCTCTTTGTTTGATTTCGCCTTCCTTTTGCGTCATCGGCACGAAACTGCTAATGTAAGAGCCACGGGGAAACTCAGCTTGTACGATTTTCAATGTGTCAGACCGAGATCTAACGATAGCCGCGTGACTTTTCTAATGCGTTTCTGACGTAGGTATTTAATTTGGCTCCGCTCTTAGGCTGTAGCTATCTCATTTTATTACTCATCCGTGTTTACTGCAGTTTTCTCATGATATCTGTGACCTCGTGGTCGGATTCTGTCTGGACCGCTCGAAAGTTGTGGGAGGATAATACGAAACAAGCTTTCGAAGATCGTTAGCGTATTTTCTTACTTTAGATTTCAATTCGTCTACACGTTTCTTTGACTAATAGAATGCGCACCAGCTTCTAAGCGAGACCTGCTGTGTACGGCGATATAAAATGAATGAAATTCGTTGAAATAATCGAGAGTAGAACGTACGAGAGCCGAACCAGTTTTCTTTTACGACTGCCTTTTACTTTGGCAGTCGGCCTCGTTGAATCGCTGTTCATTTTTCTGCCGCGTTACAATTTGTTGTTGCACAGAATTATCTCAGGCGAAATCTGTGTCGTTTTTCTTACGGTTGTTTGTCCCGATGGGAAGCGGCTTAATAGCTAACACTACCGAATCGGGAACTTTAGCTGTAGCATGCTGGTATTTTGCGCGTTCATTTGCATACGCACCTGCAAATAATAGAGAACGTTTCCTCGACGCGTGGCAAGGAACGGCTTATCCGTGTAAGGCAGGGGTTACTTCGGAACTTGACTCACTGTTCCCCTGGTTCAAACGATAAATCACGTAAAAGCGGAGTACATTAAACCTGTCTCGTGCATCTTGGAAAACTACTCGACTTGCTTATGCAACATGTTACTGGGGCTGATTCTGTGTAAACCTATGCACAATACACTCGGCGAACTTGGGTACAACTGATAAAACATAGCAAAATCAAACTGAACCATATTTGGACCACGCGAATGCTCAATTTATTGATTGTACGATAATAAGTTCGTTATTCAGCGTTCAATACCTGCGACTTTTCCTCTCATCCCTACCGGATTACGCAGCGCTTAGCGATTATCGGAGAGAAATTGGTCGGCTTCGAATAACACCGAGTGCACTGTATTTCGATAATTCTTGTTCGAAGTTCATGCACACGCCAGGCCACGTTTCGCGTCCCCTTCGATGCACGGCCGCATTTATCGCGGCTATTGCCGTTACTACTTCATTGTATAATTGCATCGGCGTTCCTAGTAAACGATATCGCCGCGGATCCAGCTGTAAGTGCGACCGTAAAGCTTGAACCCGGGTTCACGGCGTTTCCAACCGTTCAGATACCGCTGGCTTCCTTTCTCCTTCTTGTCCAGAAACCCGGTTCAATCGAACGAATTTGGAGTTTCGTTCTAGATTGAAATTCACCAGTTTGAATTTCGCTTAAAACTGTACGGAACCGGTCTTTCGATTTGCAACGCATAATTAATTTAATCGACCTCCTTCAAATCTCGCAGGTATGTTCAGGTGTTTTTCTACTCCAGCGTATCAAACTACAGCACTCGCGAACTAAACCAGTATATCATACAAAACAGTCTTTCCTGTAATTTACCGAATGCAACGGCAAATCAAACTTTAATCATCCGTATACACTTACTTCCGTTCAGTGTTGCTAACTTCTATATGTTTTCGTGAACTGCAAAAATCTAGAATCTATGCAGTCAGGTGAAAGTCTTTCAGTCTTGTAAATATCCATCGCGTTTTTTAAACAATGAACCGCGTATCATACTTGTCGATCGACCGGCAAAGTGAACTGCATGCGCACAGATGAGGGATCGTATTACATTGTGAAAGGCAAGGGAGCCGTGCGCTAATGATATTAGCATAAATACACTGCGAAAATATACATATATTATCGCGATAGACGCGCCAATGAAAGAAATGCAGGCACGAAAAAAAAAACTGGATAATCCTGATCGGTCGCGCGACGAAATATTACTTCATATGTTTATGCGAATGCGGTACCGGTTTCGTAAATGAGAGTTTCACTGACATTTACAAAAGTAGCTTTAGTAGTGCACAGACATATCTTTACGCGTCACCGCCGGGATATCGCTCGAGCAACGAAAAATCGGCCCCAGTTGGCACAGATAGCACGGTCAACATTATTTAATAGGATAACGAAATTACAACTCAAGTTATCGGATTTTGTGTTATTCATCGCCTCAGAGAGGCGAAAACGCGCATTCTTGTGCATCGCCAGCGCATTGTTACTCGTTTCTTTACTTTTCACGTTACGTAAGCTTTAATAATTAAATATGACGTTAAACGCTTCTTTTCCGTATTAGAAGAGTGAACAATCAAGCGACAATGGCTTTCATGTCGAAAGTCAAACGAGTTTTATCTTAATTAACAGTAACATTAAAACGTCGTTATCGTTAACCTGTTACTTCACCGGGTATTAGTAAGCGGTCCAGATTTATTGGCGCGGAGATCAATTACGCAGTATTTATTCGTTACCCTTGTCGTTTGCTTCGTTTGCCCTAGGTGTATCGATCACATTTGCAGATTGCGCGGGCTGCAATTTTGATAGCGGTGATAGAAATTATGCAACAGCATAGTTGCAGGTGCACGAAACTCTTCCGATCGATTCCGCGAGCTCGTTTTATACCGGTCTAATTGACCGAACGCGATCGTATCGAACTGTCCAGATAAGAATTTTACAAGCTCGGGTGCATAGTTCGAAGTGGAAACGGCTATATCTGTTCATCGGCTAATTTAATATTCTTATCACTCGTGGGCAAAGCGTATCCACGGATATCTTTACTCGATGCGCAATAGTTATTCTGCAATTGGATTTCGAGTACTATTGATGTACGATCGAATATTGTTTTCTTTTAGTAAAAAGAATTCTATTCGAAATCCACCGATCTTTCATCTATTTCGTGTTATAGAAGCCTCCAATGTTGCAACACAGCGAACTGGGGATGAGATTTCGGGCACGACGATATCATAACAGACCGAGCTCGGAAATTTCTGACGTTATCTCGAAGTCCTTCCTCCGTTATTTCGTCAACGTGACTCCTGGTGTATCTGCAAAGGTATAAACGGAAGTCACGTCGCGTCGGCGTACAATGAACTCTGCTGGTACCAGCCTTTGATTATGCTTACAAAAGACTCCGTTGCTCCGACTCGACTGTGATGTTCACTCGAACGTTTTCTTGTAAATATATTTTCTGTTATTCGATACCGTTCATTAGCGTCGTAAATTTCGTGCAGCAATCTTCTCAACCTTAGATCAAGATACAGATTCGACCGAGGTAGCTGAGCCGCCTCGAAAGCGACGCGAATCGAAATTGCGATTTGTGCCAACTATCGTTTTTCGTAAGTGGGTCAAAAATAATAGTAGCTCGAGTGTAACACTTTTTATAGTGATCATGATGTATAGCTTCCTATCTTTTTGCGACCTTACCCAGCATTGAAGCACTCCGACTTGAACCAACCTTGAGCTTTAACAGTGTTATTTTTTGGTAGAGTCGATTCGATCGTTTTCTTCGATTCCCAGAAAAACGTGTAGCGTAAAACGTGTAGCCAAGACGATTGAATTGCTTTCCCACTAAGTCTTTTTTTTTTAGAAATCCACGCTTTCCCCTTATCGACACTCAAATATTTACTCTCGATTTCTCACGCCTCATTTCCAAGACTGTAAAAACCGTTCAGCCGCTAATTATCACCGGGGGAAGTCAATATCCGCCTCAGTTTTATTTCATCCGTGAAATTGCCATTTAATACAAATCAGCGACCGTCTCCCACGGATCCGACGTTGCACGCTCTTCGCGTACCATCGTCTCCAGCATTCGAGCGTTAACATTCATTTCACTTTCTCCGTTGGTCGTGCCGTCGACACAGCTTTTTAGAGGCGGAGAGCGAAAATTGCAAACGGATACTGCTCCTATAGGCGAATTGGAAAGCGTCCAATATAAAAATAGCTTCTCGGAAATCCGCGTTATCTGCCGGTTCGCGCAAAACGTCTGTTCAAGGTCGTGGTAGATTAATTATTCGCCTCGCGGATTTAACGACGGGTGATGGAATGGAGCCAGGGTTAAAGCGTCGCATCGACGACGTCTCGACTTTGCGCAAATCCCTTGGCAGACAGGGGTTTTATGATTATTGCGTCTGAACGTTCCCTTCATTCCCGATTCGCCGCTCGTGCATCGCGCTGCTCGAACAAGTAAAACGTCAAGTTATCCATTACCTCGTTCGAATTAGTTAAGAACCGAATTATTTCAGATTCAGAGGTACAAGCGTATGTATCCATCTTAATAATTTAAGCACCGAAATTGCTCGAAACTTACCCTATGCTTAACCGTGCGACCATGTAATGCATAAACAGCTGGCCTTCCGGCTGATTGCACGTCGCCTGTTCGGTATGAAATTTCGCGTATCCTTGCATGGATGATACCTCGCACATGTTTGGCTTGTATATCGGTTAAGGCGAATTACCAACTTGATGATGTCACGGAGAGTGTTGCACGCTGACCTCCTGCCGGCCGATTACGAGTAACCTTTGAGGCGAAATTAAATGCCAGGCGATCGATTTGTGCAACAAAGGTTAATTAGACAAGGAAACTCGCGGGTACAGGGACAATTTTTTTCCATATTTGAAAGATGAATTAGAAAACTCGTGTTTCGCGCGTTTCGTATATTAGACATCAGGAAGCGCGGAACTTCATCTTTTACGACTCGCTTTAGCGCGCTTGCAGAATTCTTAAAACATAACTACGGAATGATCGGTCGTAAAATTGTAGGCGCGTAATTGTGAGTTTTTTTTTTTCATAACATCCATTCCCTTGTTCGTCCCATAACCGTTCCCTCCCGATTTTATTTATCCGACAATTACGATGATAAGCGACCCGCGTAAACGACGCCGGTAATATTTTTCCCCTTATTAAAACGACAGTCCGAGTAACGTAAATTCGGTCAGAGGTGATCGCAGGTGACTCACCGCGAGTCCGTACAAAGTTAACGTAATCGTGAGTCATGCTTTAAGTGAAATTGGAGTGCGAGCACGAGCATCTCGACGCATCTGCATATCAATCTTCTTGCTACGAGACATAATTCACGCGCGATGAATACAATAGGATTGTTTGTCATGGGACGAACGTTCTTTTCTTTTTTTCAACATTTCAAGGATTTTGTTTCTCGTTTAAGCAGGCTTATTCAGATTTCCGACTCGGTTGCCACTCAGGAAGCGTGAAATAACAATTGAGATTTGTTGCCTGAAATTGAGGATTGAACGGACTCAGCTGCGTCAGCACGCTGTTATAGAATAACAGGGGGCAAGGAAGTCCTGAGAGGCTGTTTTTACACCCCAAAAAGGGAAATGAATATTGATTCGTGCACCAGAACCCCTCGTTAGTTTTTCCATGTGTCCATTAGCGACAGAGCGATGTCTATTTACTCGTCGTTGTCGGATGCAGGTACTGGGGGCTATAAATCAAAATGCTTCCTTATGCTTTCTTTATCATTATCGCGAATATCATTGAGATATCTTAATTCTGTCTTAAAAATGTTGTATCGGTAATTCGTTATTGCCGCGTTCGTTTATTCCATCATTTCGGAACTTTCACGTCCCATTTATTATTCCTAAGTGTCTCGTGTACGACAGGTAACTACCGGTACTCTGTGTATCTCTGTGCCTGTCGATACCAGTTCAGGTGTAAACAGGTTCTCTGATTTTCTCTGCGGGAGAAAGATCGTGCCCCAGATCGTCTGCTGCTCAGGTGTCGATTATTGTCTGGTGCATATCCCGGTGAATGCTAATTCTATTTCTCGCGCAAACACGCCTGTATAATGCACACGTGCTCGAAGCATTATATTAGACAGGTAGACGCATAAGTGCGCAACGTGTGAACAGAGCACGAATAACGCGCACAGCTGGTTTTTTTGCGTTGGAGGGTTCGACGAAAAGGGGTTGGAATCAATTTAGGGTGCTCTCATATTGTTTGGATTTTCTATCGCCGCAGTAAGAAAAAAAAAATAGAAAGGAATGTAAGCTTATTGCGATAGCAAAGGAATGGAATATGTAATTAATTATAGGCGCATGTGAGGATTTTAATAATGCAGATTAGGAAATAAAAATCGTGAATTTTCAGTCAATATTTCCAGTTATGTTAAATTAGATCCATCGATGAACAAGAAAATGAAACGGTTTCTCTTTATGCCAGCATAATTTTCTAGTAATTACACACATTCGATAAACCAGCAGCGAAAACGCTTGAGATAAACTATTCCCGGCTTTGTTCAATTCCAACTAACCTCAGAAGAGAATCAAAGGGAGCCTTCAAGTGTATTCTATTAAATCGAACATTGCGTTGCATTGGCAGTTGGGAGAATTGAATGTTTCGTAGCAAAGCATCAGGCATATGATAGCTTGTTTGCTGGAAAATCCCTTTATCCCTTAACGCAACGCATGTACTGAACGGAGCTGTCTAATTTGCTCCGCTTTGATCTTCCCGTGTTACCTTTATTCATTCATTAGTCGTGACAAGCGTGGTCATCGTTTCGTTACTTATCACTGTCGACTAATTATGCGTGCTGTTACAAACTGTCGTTGCATAGACGGGACGTTGGCAATTGTCTTCGTTAAGACTTTGCCCTACGAAGTAGGACCTGCGTTGCGTTAGACAAATTGCAGGGAAATTTCATTTCGAGAAAGGAAAGGTTTGTGCGAGTATTTGTTGAAGCTGCTAACAACCAGCGACGTCCAAGGAATGGAAATTGCAACCGCGTATTATTAGCAAGTACCACTGAAACGACAAACATTAATTAACGAGCAAACGGAGAGAAATTTAATACCACAGAGCTGCTCGTATCTCTGCGTATCTACATGTCTGTATTTCCGATCGATTTCAACATTGCCAATTGAATTATCGGATTTTCTCCTCTCGTGGAAGCACTCGAATAAATTATTCAAGCAGTTTGCAAATTTTATACGAAAAACCAAATTATTGCTTAATTAAGCCGCGGCAGGTATTTCTTAATGAAATACGTATTGCGGTTCTGCGATGAAGTAGGCTTCTTAGACTCTTTAAAAAGTACCATAAAACAGAACAATTAATTAATTAGGATCTGCTGAACTTGAACCCAGTGATACATAGGACGTATCACGATCACGACCGAAGATTAGCCCCGTGATATGATGATGTACGCGCATCGGGTCATGCTGATCCCACACTCCCGGGGAAGACTTTCGTTGGGACGCGATGGAAAAATAATACCAGTTCCGGCATAAATGCGTGGCATAATGATTCCCTGTACACCGGTTCTCTGCCGGTCTTGTAACAATATCACGGCAGAAATTGCCCTCTTGGTTTGTAGGTACAGTTTGTTAAGAATCGTACACCGTTGACGTCTCTTCCTCTGTCTGTCTTCGGCTACCGTATTTCCGCTGTCGTTCTCTGCCAGCTTTTCTCGTCTTCATTATGCCTACTCCTTGGGACTTCCTTTTGTCCACGCAACGATGATTAGATTCATTTTTCATGCATGCGTTCCTCGGATGTCTCCTGGGGAACGCTCCGTTCGTTATTCTTTTCCTCCTCCTTTTCACAGCATACTTGGCGAGTTCCTTTTTTTGTGTTCCGTTCATTGAGAAGTTTTGTTTAATGATCTTAGTTACTCATCTTTTTGTGTTGGTTAGTGAACGGCTTCAAGCCTTTTTCTTTCGTTTCTTTTTAACATTTTCCCCATATATCTTTCTTTTTATTCCATAAACCAGATGGTACGACCAGAATTTGAACGAGAAAATTCAATCGTATATTTAAATAAAAATGCATTAATATCTCTGCATTGAAATATTAGATACGTTTTATTTTATATCTTTTCTTACTGTTTCGCTAAAAACTGGTTCAGTTAGCTAATGTTTAATTCAGAACATTAATTAATATTTTCTGTATAGAACGAGGAGATCATTGTATTTTAATCTGCGATTAAACTTATCGGAATAATTTAACGGGTAAAAGAATAAGAGGAGATCTTAAATTACGATCGTATCTTACTTATTAGATAGCCAGTTAGTGGTATACTTGATTACGATTATGGTTGCCATTTCAGGTGAACTTTATCTCTAATACCGATATGAATATTCAGAAAAATACTTGTCTCTGCACTTTATCAATTTCTTCCTTTTTCACACTATTAAATAATGCATTTGACTTCGTTTTGCGTTCAATATATTTAACACCGCTACCTCATCTGTCTCCGGTATGATACAGTTCTCTCTTTCAATTTCTCCCTATCAAATGTAGAGAAATATATTGGTGTCGAAGTTGGTTACAGGGTAGCGCACGCGTTTCGCCCATCTTCGCTTCCGTCGACGATAAATCGCGATTGCCTCCATGCCCGTGGACAATTTATCACACTGTTAATCTCGTATTGCAATCGCGGGCCAACACGTACGTTAGCTCTGCGGTTGTACACGTGCACCCATGTCACGTTAGTTTCACGAACGTATTCGCGCCTCTTGATCATTGCTTCCACCGGGATCTAGTGCTCCGTTCTTTGTACGATCGTAAATCGTAGAAACATCAGTTTTTCCACCGTACAAGGATACACTTTGAACCGGATTTTGTAAGTTCCGCCTATTGATCGGCGCGCCCGTTGAATCTGACGAAGCAGGCGCCTTTCGTGGCGTGCAGGTGATAATTCGAAGTATATTCTCACGATACGGATAGAACGCTTTAGCAATTGTGAACAGGATCTGTTGCCCTCGAATCGTTTCTCGGGTTGCCGACGTTTGTTACCTCAACAATGGCTGAGCAATTTTCGAGAAATCAAAATACGCCATATTTCAGCTTACTGTATCGAACGGCTCTCGAGTTATTCAATGTTATACGGCGTAAATGTTTCACGGAAAATATAAATTACTCGATGACACGTAGTAACCGGGAAAAGACAATAAACGTATCTACATCCTCGCCCACGTGTTTTTCTCAATTACCGTGTCAAATATTTACGATCCGCAGTCTTCCTTAATAATATAGCTCCGCTCTGAAGCCGCTCTTCACTCCGGTCTCACCCCTTTCGAAGTCGTGTCGTAAAGAGATTCGGATGCCTCGCGCCGACACGGAATTATCTTGTCACATTATCCTTTTCCCATGTTTTCCTCTCTTTGACGCTACAAATTATTTTCTCTGAAAAACACTTCTCCATTTATTTTCGTGCAACTGTTCTCAGCGTACCGATGCTTCCTTCGCAAATTTAGTGGAGCTACTGATTACGTGCCCCATGTTCGATTGGTTAAGTTCAATTGTGACAGCAACGTTGCATGGAACAACAGGTGATTTGCGGTCGAATATAAGCTTCGGTGACAGTAATTTCATCGATGGTCAACGCTCGAGTAAATCCTAATGTGGATTCACCTCAGGGTCGAGCCTAGCCGTCTGGATCGTTTAGTGGCGCATTGACCTAATCGCTCGTAATGCTCGATATTATCGTGCTGGATCTTCGATAATTGCTGCGAGCGAGCAATTAACAACGAAGTTGTACACCGATTCGTCTGTACGAAGAGAGACCGACGAACATGTTTCTCTCTAAATATTACCCCGGTTCCTCCTGTTGCCGATTTGCTTTTTCCAAGCATCGCGACCAATTCGACAAGAATAGGCCATTGTGTGCAAATGGGAGTGTTTCATCTCTTTGTCGCTTGCGGAGGGGAGTATCGAGTAAGTTGTATTAAATAAGGGTAGATAAGATCGTCTGACGAAACGCGAACAATGCCGGAATAAACGGCGATTAATTAGGCCGGCATTTTTTTCCTTGCGATTCTAATTAGCCGAGTAAATTTATTCATCCTGGATTTGCTTTCAATATCACCGCCGGATCACTTCCCACGATCTCGCGTTATTTCATGATCGCGGTACATGTGGGCGTAGCGTAATACTGTGTTTCCTGTATTCACTTACGTCTCATTAACGTCGCGAATTGAGCAATCAATCGAATCTCGGTTTGATGTCTTCCTTAAGATTCAGCGTTCCGTCTCTTACAGTTCCCTGAGAAAGATCTAGTTTTTCGATTGCCTAAAAGTACACGAAGTGAAATGAAATAAAATAGATTCGAAGTTGATATTTCCATTACGATCAATTTCATAGTGATGGAAGTACATTTACTAACTCATATCCATTAATGAGAAACGGGATGAAGAACGTACTTCAACGATATGAGTCGGAGGAAGCTATCATCGTGATGCATTTCCCGATTGAGGTATCCGTCAAAGCTATCGAGATCTCTAAGTTTTTATTGGATATCTTGGAAATAGAAACCGACGATGTCCTACGTATGAAGGAAATCTTGTCGTGTATACGGATACACTTTGCACTTTCATCTTCGGAATGACTTGGAAAAGAAAATGAATGCTCGAATTCTAAATGAAATCTTCTTGGATGTAGATCGCCTGCATCGAGGTTAAGAATAAATGCATCTGACGCATTTAGCCTTCCTCCTACTTCCTTTCGGACGTGTCTACGTTTATTTCTGGACTTAGAGTGACACCACTTATTTCTGAAAATAAACAGCCTTCTTTCTTTGAATCCTCGGCTGGGATTATTAATGTTTCCCATTTGTAAATTCATCATTCCGCGGTTGCCTTTTCCTTTAGCAACGGATAAGTTTATAAGATAAGGTTCTAGAATTTCTACAAATATTAATAAAATCGTTTGCAGTAGAATATGCAGAATGGAGAATCGTAAAAATGTATCGATTAATCGGCGTGCAATTAAATAGACTGTACTACGTGGGCCGATACAGGCGAAATGAATAATTAGCCACAGGAGCGGATACTCGTAACCGAAAAGAGAACCACGATAATTAACACCGATATATCTTAATTAAAATTCCACTAGTTTGGACGGAATCGATTGTTCCATCGATAAATTTATCCCCGATACTTCACCGGTTCCAGCTTCGGGAAATCCCCAAATTAATTTTCCTTTATCGTTGCTCGTCGGATTTAATCTCGAACTCTCGTAGCTCTTGTGTTCGCCTCGGAAACGTTTGTCTAAAGGCGATCGTTCTCTGGAGATTGGCCGTTCCTTTCAGAAATTGATCCTTTCTTGTTCGTGTCGAGGATGGAGAGAGTAGGCGGAGAGTCCAGGAGGAGACCACGGTATTTTACGAAGATTAAACATTTTCTTCAGGAGTAGTAGATTCGCTGAATGCCAATTGGAGTACATATACCTATTTCGCGTAGCAAACATTTATTTCCTGCAAGAATGAAAATACTTACAATTAGTTGGATTACCTCGCTGCATCAGCATTCACTCGTAAACTCTGCCATTATCCGAACTTTCGTCCATCGATCCCGCCAGCTCTGGAAGCTAGAATTATAGCGCAGAATTCCAGCGCCGGAAATGAGAGTCTAGCCGCATCGTGCGAAAGCGATAAGGAAATAGCGATTCGTTTCTTTATCAGGACATTTTCCGTCCCCTATCAATTCTATTCGCATAGAGCAAAGGAATTTCCGATTTCCTCCCTGAAATACAATTCAATTTTCCTCCAGACTCCTTCCTATTTTCGTGGAAATCTATTTTGAGGGAAACCCTCCATTTTTGCTTACCAACAATAATAACATTCGCAATTTATTATTGTGCAATTTATAAATCTAGACAAAGGTTGACGAATTCAAATGAATAAACGTAGATGGGTAAAGAGAGGAAAATGTGATCAGTGGGAGGAACGCAGTGTTCATTATCTCTGTTATCACGAAAATGCAAAATTCATGGTTCTGGCTTGAAGCCTCGCCGAGACAGCATGGCGGCGAGAAGACTTGATTAGGGGCTAATGAAACTTCGAATATCTTAGCAAGTCTATCCAATCTCGAGGCTCCTTCACCGCTAGGAGTTACAGCATAATTATGTCGTTGATAAAGCGGGTCTCCATCCTCTCTGCTTCGTGTCTCTTTCTAGAAACAGCCGCGATACTCCCTCGTCGTCGCGTCGTATACGAACGCTAGTTATTAAGCTTCGTCCGTCCCATTGTACTTCGCGCGATGATGATAATGATGAGCACACGCTTGCTTACGATGTGTTCACTACGTAATGCGTTCTAAAGATTTCAGTCAGAGCAGCATGAATCGTGAGGATCACGAATGCGAATCGTAACCGGCCGAAAGTATGACATTTCGAATATCACGTTGCAAATTCTGTTGCATAGCTAAATAGGTTGCGCTTGGAAATTCATGTAATAATTGCGGTAATGTACCGGATGGCTCGCGACAGTGTTGTACATTTAATCGAATTGTCGTTGGTCGACTGGGTATTTATCACTGCCATTCATATTGGCGTTTAATCGATCGCCAAGCTGATACCCATTGAGCACGAATGAAATTCGAACTGAATATTCTATTGGATTAGTCATAGTCGATTGTTGATAATACGTTTCACAATCGAGGCTCATTAGCATAGCTCCTTTCAAGATGTTTATCCATGTTGAATGTTTTCAGAATGTTTGCTTTGTCAGTTTGAAGGAATTACATATTTCTACCAAAGGCATAAGCGGGCAAAAGTACGAACGACTAAAACAGTCGTTTAAATCCAAGATGAGGTTGCATCCTACGGTACGATGGACGAATAATTGCTTAACTTTGCTCCAATATCGTCGAGCGATATTGGAAATAGTTTCCTTCGGCTCGAAATGAAATTTCTCCAGCCAAGCATTCCGCCGGAAACTATATTGCATTTTTTCCAGAAAATTGACCGGGACGAGTCTGGGCTTTGCGACAATAATGAGACGTATAGTACCATCCAATTTCTCCCTCGTTCGTCTCGCACTCGCGTTCAATTGTTTCTTACTCGGTGCGGGTAATTCGTCGATTCACGTCGGCCACTCTCGATCTCTTTCCGCCTCGTCCTTATAATGCACACCAGCCCAGTGCTGGATCTTCCTCCGTTACTTTTTTTTTTTTGTGCAGGAGGAGGGTCCCTTCTCTTGTTCCGTCGTCTCTCTTTCTCCATTCACGTCCATTGTTCACGGTGTGGACGATCCATTAAGGGCCTAGACGGCAATTCGCAATTAAATGTTTCTCTGAACGGATGCGAGGAGGACCGATCTCCTCCCCTCTCTTCGTGCTCCGAGAGAGCCACTTTCGAGATCTCGCTGCGTTGCTAGTTTGACGGAATTTAAATAGCGGCTTGAAATTCCGAGCAATCGATCGGACAAGTTCAGCAGGAAACTAACGAGAAATAAATGTTTTCAATGATTTTCATGGAAATGCAAAGTAATAACGATTGTTCTGAAATGGATGGGCTTCGATGATAAATTCAAATTATCTTTGGAGGTTCTATTGCTCCGTTCGTTTTGGTTATTTCTCTTCATAAATTCTTATCCCCATTTACGTGCATAGCCGAAAGGAATTTGTGCGTGAATAAGCCACAGGTAAAAAGGAGAAAGGAAATAGCTCAACGTAGGCAGCGTTTGCCAACTTTTAGAATAAGAATGTGCCACGAGAGAAATTTCCTGAAAAACTAGAGAGATGGGAAAACGTGGAATTTTTACGGTCACCTCGTAGGTCTCGCGTTTTTCTCGCTAATGTGTCTCCAGGCGGGGATGATGTTCTCTAGAATGGAATTTCATTTGACGAATTCGGAGGATGGGATGCGCACGTTTAAAGTTATCCTTGTTTCCATCCGACCGTGGAAAATGTTGCATACCAGCTGCACGCGTTCATGCACACCCACGTTATACGCGGACCCACGGACGCGCGGCTGAATTTTTGGCGAAATATATTTCCCTCTTCCTTCCGTGAACCGCTTGGCTTCTCTTTGGCCTTCGATATTACCCTGACGAATTTTCGGCTGGACGAGACGATTGGTGGCTGCGATGGGTCGTATCATCGAGTCGATTTTCACGGGATAAAGGGGAGGCTGGAATTTATTACACCCACGATCCAGCTTTCACAGTGTTTCGTTTGCGACTGTTGCAGTCTGCGTTGGGTAAATGAAACCGCGCGTAATGATTTTTCCCATGGTCGAAAGGAGAACGAGCTTGGTCTCTGTTTTTCCCCCTCTTTACAAAATAAAGGTTTGAGCAGTCTGAAACGCTTTTAACGGTTTGGAAATTCGCGCACGAACGCGACCGTCGATGCGTGTCTCTTATCTGTGATGCGTGTCATGCATCGCGAACACGTTTCCGGTACTCTGTCTACAGTTGCACCTATCAATTGGCCCGTCGTGCAGCTCGAGCTTGCAGTTCCACTGTAAATCGACATGATCGTTTATTATTTGGCGCTTCTTGCGTAACATTAGCGATTAGAAAAATTCGAGTAATAATGATTTTCCTGAATGGCAGCGGTTTCGAATATTTTTCCTATCTTTGTACCAAGTGTCGCGTCCGTCCGCCACTTACCCTCATCTCGGCCGATAGTCTGCGGTATCTGTATAAAAGCGCAATGTTTAGTTTCCATACGAATGATCGTAATTTTCCGCGAACGGGGCGGTCGCAGATGCATCGTTCGGAGGGCGGAAATAATTTCGATATTCGAATCGTGAAACGCGACCGATGGCCGGGAGGTATTGATTCCCGTTCACGTTGCGGAAGGTGTTAAAATTATTTCATCTGAACCACCTACTGCAAGCTCGATTAATTATACGAAAGACCGCGGGGGTTATTTCGCCCCGGCTTTCCGCGACTCTTCGAGCGGGTGGATGTTAATAATCTAAATGGAGAGAATCTGAACGCCTGGGGAACGCGGTTGCGTTTCCGTCGGCGAATCGATGGCAAAGGAGAGCTTTGATGACTTGCTGTTAAAGCGCCAAACTTCCCCCTGCTTATCACGGCGTCTGACTCGCCAGGACTTTGTCACAAAGGAATATTGCATCTAGACCAGAGGCTATAGTTTGCGTTACGTGGCTTACCTTCAGACTCTTGGTACCTCAAGAGGTGTGAGTATTTCACAAAGTGAAAATAATGTGACGTGGGAGTTGAGAAATTGTCCTACGATAGCAAAATACGGTTTCAGCGCGAAACGTTACGGGGCCATTTAACGTTCATCGTGTCGTTATTCTCACGACTGGTATATACCAAAGAGGATGCTCGATAAAGCACGCACAAATATCCGGCAGACAAACTGCAGTTCGTTGTAACGGGGCTAATTCGACCACACATCGAGGACCACTCGCTTATCGTTCGACACGTAGAAACGTGTGAATGTCTGGTGTACAGCAGGCGTTCCATGGTGGGTGGTTCTGCCACGAAACGCAGTAGTCGTGTACTATGGGGTCCGTCCTTGTTCCACCCCCCCTGGGTACGAATACAAAAGCTGACTGGTTGACGCTACGGGGGTTGTTGTTTCGCTAGTAACGTCACACGTTCTCTATTAGTATTTCTAGGCTACGATTGGATCGTATACGGAAAACTTAAACGAGAAACGAAGTAATTCATTATTTATTTTATGGTGCGTCTCAAGTTCAATTACTCTCCTCATCAATTGTAAACAACCTGGCCGCAACACTTGAAAAACATTCACAATGCATTTTGCGCCGGGCGTCCATGAGTGATGGAATTCTCTGTCGCAATTGTGTAAATGCATCTAAAGGACATCGAGACACGTACCGTTCGTATACGATAATGTGAAAGTGCTTCGCTCGTTATTCGCAGGGACACCGCACAGGAATGCACTTATCCAATCGTCGCGGGCACGCGTTGCACGATTCTTTCGTTCGCATGCCAGCGCGGACAACGTTTCACCCTCCACGGGCTTGGCAAGCCTAATTGCTCGGTTTCGTGGACGATTTCAGATGGTAGTAATTGTAAGATTACCACCGAAGTGGCGTCTCCGCGGTGGCTACAAGATAATCGCGCGTTTTACCCCCGGCTCTTAAGGGATTTTAGTCGCGCAACGACGCTAACGAGAGTACTCTTTGTCCCCATTCGATAACGGTTTAATGCAGCCGATTCTATATCGCCGCGGATAATGATAATCACCAAAAAATCATGACAATTTCCTGAAAATGCGTTTCAATGAATTATTTGCTCGAGCCACGCCGTTGTGTCGTCTGACTGAAGCTCAGGCTTCGTTTCCCTGTGCTTTCATAAAACGTCCAGTCAGCTTTCTGCACTCTTGACTCTATTGTGCATACGTAATGAGAGTCCGATCCCACCCAATCAGCGATCTCGAAGTACCCCTGCTCTTTGCATCCCCTATGAATTCCCATATGAATATACACGCATAATGTATGCGAAATTGTCTGCGCACGGTGGGCTGGATGGCAGATTCTGGTGAAGTGGCACGTCACGACCAAGAAAGACTGCACTCGTAGTTGCTGCAGTTGCATTTTCGTAACCCCAGGCTAACTTCGTTTCCACAGATTTGCGACCCGCCCATCGTGAACGCTCTGATAACGTTATCTGATTCTACATACATCCCGACTTCGTCGTGGCCAAGATAACACGAAATTAGTTTCGCGAAACGCTGAGAAGGAAATTCAAGAACGCCAGCACGCGTTTTGTAACATTTAACCGAACAATTTTATTCCTCTGTTTAGAAGGAAGTTAATAATCTTCCAATGACCGAGTTAATAATCAGAATAGAGATTGAAATGATTAGGGTGAATGTTGCGTTTCCATTCTTCTGCAATGTTATTCGTAGGATCAATTTTTTAACTGGCTCGAGCCATGCACTTTGGACGAACGTGTCGTGCTTGTTGGTCGGACGCATTATCTGTCTAAAAGCGAGCCCCCGATTGTTCGATGGCCCTTAGGACCCTCGATATGGGAGAAGTCACCCCAGAGTTTCAGGGGATGATACCGGATGATCGCGAACTGCGTCTACATGGTGTAACGATAACGTCCAGCGCGCACGTCTGTCCAGAGCGTCCATAAAGATCGAGATTGCATGCATGAAATTATTATCGATCGCGGTAGATATTCCCCCGAATAGCGTCCCATAAATCTCAGAAGCTGCTTATCTATCCAATTTCTAACTTACGCGAACTGGTGATAAAAGGACGACGTAACATTAAAGGGACTCCCCTTGGTGGTCGATAAATTAACGTCGGACCGACGGTGGTAGATGTACAGATGATCCGAATTGATCAAGCAGTTGTGCATGTGATTTCTCTAGCAGTGTCATTAGCGTAGGTTTGCTTTGTTCCTCAACAATTAGTTGACATTCGCGTTGCTCGATTTTTAGCGGAGGGAGGGTCCAATAATATAAAAGTAGCAATTGAGGGTTCAACCACCAGAGAAGAAAATGCGGGTGGTACTTAATAGTTATTGTCGCAGGCCTCTCGTCGCTCGCGTGACTGTGCACAATCGCATATATGAATAGATCATTAAAACAATGGGTTGCCATGGATGTTGCGGTACCTTTGCTCTCTAAAAAAATTCAATAAAACTCGAAAATATACTACCTGTCTGGCTTTCATAACAGGATTTAGACATTTGTGAAAGTTGATTCACGTTATCACGCTTCCTCGCAATTTTTATATATTAAACGACGCGAAGTGAGAGCACAGAGGCTGAGAAAAGTGCACGAAGTGTCTGGCCCCTCCAGAGGACAATGGAGCTTACACAACTTGCGTTTTACAAAGCTTTTACACGTTTCCGCAGTCATTGTCCGTCGTAGCTCAGAGACGTGGGGCGACACGCGAAACGCGTTGTCGAGATAAAAGCACGCCTGACCCCTATAATTGTAGATCAGAAATTTGTATGTGAACATATTGCATCTCATTTTATGTTTCATCACTTTTGTCTTTAATTATAATTACGAGGTAGATCGCTTCACCCGGCTGTGCGAAAAAGTAGTTCGCACTGCCTTGGGACGACCTTGGCCCCTTCAAAAATATGGTCGCTTGATAATTAGCATAGCTAAGCGTTACCAAAGCTCTATATTTTCCTTACTCATTAGTTTAAGGCACGATTGCGTGCATCCTCTGTGCGCCTCTTGAAGCAGCTCAGTTCGCTTTTTACTTGTGAGAAACTCGGAGACAATTTGCCATCTATTGGATATGAGGAAGTACTAGAATTAGCGTGGCGGTAAGTTGAAATATCATAGGACAATAATTCATTGCTAAACAAAATGTTAGCATCTCATTAAAATAATGGTAAAGTGATACAGAAGAAAAGATTTTTTGTTTCCGAGGAGATGTTTTTTAGTTTCTGTATATTTCTCAGATTACAGCAGAGTCATAGATTGATTAAATTAAATTGAAATATAGTAAGGAATACATTTAACTATGCGTGTGTATGTTTGTACAGAAATTAGAAATCTGGGATTATGAATGAAAAAGGGGACACGGTTCTCTCTAAAAGATAGCTGCAGAGGTAGGACGCCTACCTTCAAAGATGACGAAGCTGCTAAGCGAACTCTAATGGTTTCATTATACAGTAATGAACGTCCCATAATTATATTAGGTTCATTATGCGCTGTGCTTATTAAAATTGCACGGTTGGCCAGATATCTTTCCACGATTTCTCTACACTGTGACTTTTCCATGCTACTGCCCCCGTCAATTTTATTCGCTAACAAACCTTGTTAAAATAAATCATGGTGAAACACATAATAATACAGATTAATGACGAATCGCAACAGATAGATTAAACGATGTATAAAACAGAAGAACAAACTGCAGAACCCTCTCCTTTTCATTCTTATCTCTCTGTAAGCCAAATGCACATTGTTTATCAGACTGTGCTTTAATGGCGGCGAACCCGTTCCTGCCGCCTCTTCTTTACTCACTCGGCCATTATTGCAAAGGAAGATTACGAGACGTCGCGGGACCATAATTAACCCCGATGTGTCTCTGGCAGTCTGGTGACAGCCATAACGCGGGGTCAACGCATACAGTTCTCTAGGAAACGCGTGCCTCTGCGCATGAAGCGCTTGATCTCGCGCTCCACCCCTGCCCCGAACCCTAATTATCTGGCCGCCCTCCCTTCGGGGATCGTATTCACCCCACGCGTTGCCGAACAATCCCTCGTGTGACTCCACCGGTGCCCACATTGTGTGCAACCTGCGACATTGTCCCGAACACGTACCCATTCGCCTCGAGCCCGACGCGCGCGCGTGGTATCCACCCACTCATCTCACGTATGCACGTACAACTGCCCTTTCTTTCTTTAGCCCTCGTACACCTATACTCTCTTGTCTTTTACTCTTGAATCGATGGTCTCGTAGAAACGTTATGCGACGACGCACATCCGGGCAAACGGAGTTCGCGTGCTGTTGCATCACGTTGATAGCACGTGCCCTTCTTTTGTCGTGCGTACGGTCCTATTGAAACGATGGGCTGCTCTCCTCTGTCTAAGAACGACGAATTGTTCTCCATGGCTTCCTCGAACCTTTGTACCTGCCTATTGGCTGAGAGCAGGGCATAGTACTCGGTAGTATTCCTTATTCGGCTAGGGTGGTGTAAGTTGAAGGTTTCAAATCATCGCCCCCCTCCTCCTCCCCCAAATAGAGTAATCACTTTCAAAGCGGTGGAATCAATTAAAACACTTAACCGCACGTGACTCGCACGTAATACAGCGAATTTTCCAGCCACGATCGTATTATCGTACGCGCCGTCCCAACAGGGCACGGCGCAAAATGTGTTGCAGCGAAGGGACGCGGTGGAGGCCACCCTTTCACACATGGAGGAAAAAAAGGGAATTATATAGTAGTCGTGCCCCGGTTACGCGTGTAGGTGTACGGGAGAACAGAGGGAGAGATGCTGTGGGGTTGGGGTGAAAACGAAACGAGCGTAGTGTAACTCTCAAGGGGATTGATTCGGAACGGTCCAGAAGCATAGAGGGTTCGCTCGTATCGATTGCTGCTGGCACCCATCGGACGCATCTACGCGGAATGCAGGAGGGCCTTGTCCCTGGCTGCCCACCCTTCATCTTCCGTTCGCCATTCACTACTCCAATGGATTTTCCATCAGTTTATGGAAGCTTTTCGTTCTGGATAACAAGCAAGAAAGCACGCCTTTGAGGGAGAAACTCCACCGTATTATAAGGGAGTTCCCTTTTATGGAATATCATCGATCGTCTTGCCACGTACACGTTGCACTGTCTGACGAGAGCTTATCGAGCGTTTTCCCATTGATCACTGATTTTAATATAAGGAAATTATTATAGTATGATCCGTTTACGACACTGTGCACGACGGATGTTCTATTTTAAAAAAACTTGTAAAGCATATCTTGGGAGTTACCTCATACTTTGACAGATTTATATTTAGGATTGTACCGTTTTAATTCATAAGCGTCCTTCGTAGAAAGTTATTTTACAAAGGAAGCTCTTTAAATATAGTTTAACTCTTTCCAGTCAGTCGCTGTCTACTGCCCATAATTATTCTGCAATAACCGTATCACTTCACAGAATAATACTTCAGCCTTAAAATAGATGGTACTGTAATTACAAGCTGGTAATCGTTTTCAGAAACAATTCTGTGGAAACAAAATTAATCCTGCCGCTTTTGCGTTAAGAATAGTTCAGCCAGAGCGTTTGCAGCGGTTCGCTTGAAATATTCGTCTCGTTTATTCGAGAACGTTCAGCCGTAATCACAGTGCAACGTAGGACGTAGGGCGCTTTCCATTAACCAAACTGCCTTGCATAATCTCCCATTTAGCCATCGACTATGCGGGAGTGTAATCTCGGTTTGTAAATTCAAACTTCGTGGCTCTCATGTTAAACGGGAATCCTTTCAACGTGTTCACCGCGCTATCGATCGCACTCTCGTTCATCATTTTATTGCTTCGAAAGAAACAATCGATGCTACGAAAATCGGCGTATTTGCCGCGTCAATAAGAGAAATTAGCTGAATGATTGCAGAATGCATAATAACTCTCTTGCATTGAATGTTGGCGACTTCATCCGATCCCTGATATTTAGAAAGCCCATCCACGCTAAGAAAATACCCCTCGACTGAATCAAACGAATTCATGAAATTCCTCTCAACGAACGATCAACTCGACCTCGGCCGCGACTTCGTCGAGCCGCAATCTCTTTCGCTTCTTGCCCCGAAGTGGTGATCTTAATCTTCGTAGCCGAGGATCTTGACAAGGAGCTACTTACTTGACGAACTTCTTCGCCCACCGTGGCCCATAGCCTTCAAGCCGGGCGCCCATCCCGCGGTTCCATGAGGAAACTCCCCGGTTTGGATTAAGGGAGGATACGAGGGTGGAAATTGTACGGCAGTTTGTATCGGATTTGCATTTCGCTGGAATAATGGCCGCCGGAGTTTCCTGAGGAACCAGGAGGGATAGCTCGGGACAGCGGATAAGACAGAAGTTCCTGTGATAATTATTATCCTTCCATTCGGTTGTATCGACAGCTTGCCCACGGGGCACTCGAAGTGCTGAGGGAAAGGGAAATCGTTTGAAAGAAATAACGAACTCGCCTCTCCTGCCGATACAACCTGCGTCGCCTTGTCCCTTTTTTTCCTTTCAATTTTCAAACGCAGAAATTTATTCGAATATCTCTATGCGCACGTACGTTACGTATATTTATAATTCGATGCAGTAAGGAGAGGAAATGTAAATGGTTCAGCAACGCGCTGCTTTCCCCCCCAAGCCTAATTACCATTTTGTCTGGAACGGTTCGTATTTAACCGTAACTGGATACCGAAACAACCGCGCGATAATTGAATCTCTGAGCTTTCGATTCGTTTCCCGGTTAGTCTTCATTTCTCAATACAGTAACGAAGCGTGGCTGGTCTGCCTGATGAGGAATTATCGGTCGATGAAACGGCGGAATCGAGATGGTCAAGTGAAAATCGATCACGGATAATCAGGGGCCGAGTGATTCGCTGCTCCGTGCACAATAGGTTTGATATTATGTCTATGAGAGGTGGTGAACGGGCTTTGATCCTGTTGAACGTTATCTGGATGTAGTTGGCCCTGTGTTATACTCTGGACGATAGCGTCCAGACTTTAAAACTTTCTAGCGTCCAAACTTTATTCGAATATAAGTGCCATGCGTTACGATGTTCTGGATCTTTTTCAATTATAACAATTTCGATACGCCAACGCGATTTTAATGAGCAAAATGATATCACCCTGCAATACACTACTACCGCGTAACAAGAAGTCATCTAAGGACGGAGAATCCGGATACCATTTGCAAATGCAACCAGCGAACGCACGCAGACAGGACGGCTACATTAGAGATCCTTTTTGGCCATTATCATGCAGGCGAGACTGTTGACCGTCTATTCGTCTGGCTGCCTACGTACACCCGGTTGACTCGTTTTAACCCACGTGCATGTAGGAAGCGTTAATGAACTTGGAAAGATCGCCGCGGAGGATAATGTCAGCGCAACCTTGTTCTCGTCTTAGCATTTGAAAAGTCGCGAGGGACGACGAGTGAATCACATCTGTCGCAATTACCGTTTGCGTAGTAAGCTTTGCAGTTGCTCGTTTGCGGAGGGTTTACTTGTCCGAAGAAAACGCGTTGAATCTTTTCGGGCTGTTGAATTAAATCGCCGAGCTTTTTTTATCCACGGGATTACACGGGGGTGCGAATGTATGCTTTTAAGCGGGGCAGGATTTTAGAATTCATTCGGGCTTGCACGCGACAACTTCCCTGGCGATGGAAATGTTACGTGGGTGCATACATTGCAGGGCGAATATTCATTTGGAGTGATGAATTTCATTTAGAACTTTCGTTGCTTTCTAAATAACGGAATTACGGTGTGTATAGATATTAAAAAGAACGTGGCAGAGGGAATTTGTGGGAAAGAAATCGATGAGGACGAACAGATTCATGGCGGCATTAAAAATGCAACGGCTATATAAATGGCGTAATTTTATTTAGCGCGAGGCAGAGTGGGCTCGACTCGCTGCTCAGGCTTAACCAGGTACGGGGTCGTTATCGGGCAGTTTCAACTGGAAACAAAGGCTTGGAAATGTACAGGGGCGGAGGTGAGAAGAAAATCGGAGATAGATAACGTTGAGGGCCTTGGACGAAGCTATAAAAATAGAAAAAGGTTCCTTTGGAACGACTTCTTCTTGATTCCAGGAACGTACAGGTCGGAGATTTCCGAACACTTCTCGAGCACTCTTTGTTCACCGTGAAGTGGCAAAGAAACGGTTTTTAACTGTGAGGATTCATTTTGTTCGAGCTGTGAATTTATTTTTGCATCGACAGACAGAATTGTTACACGACGGAAAAGCCTGCGTTTCTATCTGAACTCTGCTCTCGATATTTCCCTGAGCAAAATTGAATGTATCATTTGGAAACAGTCGCTCGGTTAACTCTGGTGTTTTGGTGAAATAATGGTAATGCTAATCTGCTTAAAAAATTTGAGGAATAATGTGTTTCTGCTCTCTCGGAAATGAGTGGATTAGAGCGACACTGCAACCACTAACCGACATTCCTAACAAATCTGTCAGTTTTACGAACCTCAGGCCGCACCAATTGCGGGTAGGATAAGCCGACTACTTTTCGACTCGGAGACACGAGGCTCGCTGGATTATCTTCCTCTTCGTGGAGGTCTATCGTAAGTCGGTCCTTTTCATCCAGGTTTGGTACTGTTCTTAGTAGCTAGCAAGGTGGTCTCGCCCAATGTGGTCGCTGGCTTATTCTCAGTATACGAGCCGCTGATGTTTATAACATTTCCGTAGGAACTGTTCGTGGAATTGTTAAAAGCGAAAGCTACTTCTAAAGATAGCTTTGCAGAGAATACACGATTTGTCTTAAATTAAAGACGAATGTACATTGTTATTTTTTAAATTGAACTTAGATTTATTTACTCTTTTCGGAGTTTATCGACAAATGATTCCCTCATGGTTCTCCTGGATTTTTTTCTTAGAAGGTCATCTTATTTCTACTCCAGAACGTTGAGCACGGGATTACGGAAGAACTCAGCTCGAATGAAATTAGTTTAATCCGATCCATGTGTACGGCACATACGCTCTGCCGGCCGTTCAACCCCTTAATTCTTTGAACCTCTTCACTACGGATTCATTAAGTTCACGCATCAAGTGGCCAGCCGGGAGACATTCAATCTCATTGCTTTCCTCCATTGTGTTTAATTGCATTTTAATTCCTTCTTGAGAACAAAATTTGTAGAACCAGTAATTGATAAGAAGTTGCACAATTTCGTCAAATGTACTCCCATTGGGTTAGTCCATAAAGTTTTCATTTATGTTCTCAAGAGACGCGAATAACGCACTAGTTTAATTTGCTCCAAGTTACTTGCGGGTATTCGCTCGTATCTAAACTGCATCCCTTCCGTCCAAATAACTACACGCGTATCACAGATTATTCTTTTTTCGAGGATCCTGCAGTGGCATCTCGTTGTAACAGCAAGCGCCGGGCGTCGTTTAACGCGCGACCCACAGTTTTGCATATAAAATAGACAACGTTACTCATCCTCTCGAATAATCGAGGCTCATTCGCATGCATGCCAGCTAGCAGCGATGGCTGTGCAGGGGAGTATCCTCTCAGGACACGTGGTCGTGTGCGTATCGAGACTGTCTGGCGCGTTTAACGTTTCCCGTATTGCAGCTTACAATTGGCCGGGGCTTAAAAGATATAATAATTCGATAGAAATAACATTTGCAAAGCTGATCTCAGCACGGCTTCTATCGCGGAATTCGTGACAAATAATTCGCGCGGCGACAAAAGGGTTGAGGGTGGAAAGAATATCGACGCGTACGTTCTGGCAACTCGTCAAACGATGCATTTCGGAAAATCAATTTCGCGGTGGGTCCCTGGCGAATTCAGCTGTCGCGGCTTCAAACTGCCTCGTCGTCTGGCCAATGAAAATTAAAGCGTCGATATCGAAATTCGCGGTGCGTTACAAAAATCAAATTTTCCGCAATGGCGGTGTTACAGCATTTTAATCTCGACAGAACCATGACAGCGGAAGAGCATTATGGAGTTCATCCAATTATTTAAACGATGTGGATTCGATTAAATTATCTTTGAATCATTATTAGCTAGAAGAAAAATGTGGTTTACTCTCTGAAGATAGAAGTAACATTTAATCGCGTTTAATAGAATACTTCCCGCCAGCGGCAGTTGTTATTTATTCCTCGCCGATACCATTATCTCACAGGTTCCGTGTTTCTCAAGAACGAGGTGATTATGCAATTAATTGTGCGTCAGCCGTTTTTCTAGATCGAACATGCTATGATCCAAGGACAGCTTCTCCGGTTGGACGGTATAAAGCACTTTCTCGGGGCTCGGTGCAAACCGGGTCAATCCTTTCGGCATCGCGAACAGGAAATCCGACGTAATAAAGAAAATGCTGGTAAACGCGACCAGTGCAGCGTCGAGACTGTCAGAACGCTCTTGTCCGCTCACAATGGTGTCTCGCGTGCAAATTGTTCCGACGATTAGGCAAAAATGCACGTCGCATTGTCTCGCACGCCGGGCACTCGTGCTTTCCGCCGGTGAAAGTGCTTCGCGACTCGCGCGAACTTTGATGTGGGACCATTTTTTCCTAATTTAACAGAGCTATTTGTAATATGTGTTAGGAGATGGACAGAGAATTGTTCCTTTGACAAATTGATTCTCATTCGTCTACCGTTTATTTAACAATTATTAGTTTGTCTTTATTGAAGAGCAGATAAACGTAACGCGATTGCAGTTACATACGTCCAACATCAAATCGCCAAGGGTTTCTCACAGAAGCAGGGCGTTCCTCGTCGAATGAATTACGTTTAATCGCAAATTGCGCGAGCTGCACAGTTTTACAGTCACTGCGTAAATGGTCTTAATGAGTCTATTGTTAACACGGCCTGTCCCAACGCTACAAGCATCACGTTTGCTATCATATGCATGCTCGTGACGCCGCCAACCATTTCCAACCCCTTATTACGGTAGCAGGTTGGGTCCTCGATCATTTCCAGCCCAGGTCTATTGTCCATTGGATGGATACATTATTAATGTCCCCAGGTACGATAGATGCGACAATCGTTGGCTCGATACGGGCATCGATTTCTTAAGCCTATCGAGGCTGCAATTTCTTCTTCTTTGGATTGCGAAATTTCTCTTGTCATATTAAGAACATCATTACCATATTATCATTTCACCCGTTTAATAACTTTTAATTTGACTAAAAATCGACTCGCATTGCGGGTGAACCTTACAGAACAAACCGTGAGAACCAGAGACCAATTCGAAGCATTTTGTTCTTTCCTTCCCACGTCTCCCCCGTTTGTCGTTCAGCCCAGCAGTGTTCGCAGTTTCTCCATTTCAGTTCCGCGAGCGCCATAACGAGTGTTGCGTAACACACGGCGCATTTTACCAGTTAAGCGTAAATTAGGCGCGATTCACCGTTCGTGAATAATGAGATAGCCGGGGCAAGATATCTCGCGTCGTAAATGTCTCGCGCGCGCTGTGTCGCAAGCGCATCCCTGGTGTTTTTATTTTTCGGGGAAATTTCATCACGTGCCCTATTTTCCTCGTATAGAATCAAGCAAGGTGGACGGGGAACGGAAGGGAGGAATAATTGAGCCATAAATTACGGACGAGGCTCGAACGACACCGATTATTCGTAATTGAACGAAACACGATTCGGTAGACGCGATCGCATTATTGCCGTGTTCAATCCGCTATCGCGAAATCGCAATCGCCCCTGCATTTTTTCACTCGGGATTTAAGTTACGATCGCGCCGTGTCTTTATCCGCCTCGCGATAAACCTTGCACCGTTACCTTCGTGCACTCAGTTGGAAATTTATGCACGCGAAAACGCACGCTCGTGGCACGGTTCCTTTCCCTCGCCTCCTAAACAGTCTTTCTATACGTTCGAGAAAGTACAATGGACGATTGAATCACCAATTAAATGCTTGATCCGTTAAAATCATCCAAATCCAAATGTAATAAATCTGCGACAAATATCGCCATATTCGCGCTTTTATGAAGAAATCCCGATATTAAATACGATTTGTAAAAACGTGGCCAGCAGCCACCATTTATCACCTGCTCATTTCCAATAAATAAATTTCGCGCGCTTAGATCGAAAGATAGCCGAACGTGTGTACTTTATCCATCGCGCGGCTATTGGCATTTAGCTTTACTTTCACGCGGTGCCGCGCTTCAAACTGCATTCTTAAGCATCTGCGTTTCCACCACGTTGTCACCTGCTCACTTTCCATCGTCTAGCCGCACCAAAGGTTTATCTGTATTTTCGCGGTTCGCGGTTCGCGGTTGACTCATGGTTCTTTCGTAGCGCCATCGGGATTTATGAGTCATCGCGAAGTTGGATGACGACGAATCCTTGGATCGTCTTGCCAAAGGTGAAGGGGAGTACGGTAATCGCTTAAAACTGCACACATTGTGCGTGGGCGGTGAGCATTAGCGAAATTGACGCCTGAAAAATCTTTGATGACGTATAGACTTTGTTTTGACAGTAGAATTATGTTTTATTGCGTTTGGCACGCGAAATGGTTACATTATGATGATTGTGTAACAGCTAGTACGTTTGTTCAGTCGCGTTGAAATGGAAAAACACAAGTTGAATGATCGTGGTGGAAATAGTCTTGGAATAATAATTATTGTACGAAGGTGTGGCCTGATATTGCTTGAGGGATAAAATAAACCTTTCGTTCTTACTTGATCCATAAAATACAAAAAAAAAAATCCATCAAACGGTAGTCAAAGTGAGGCTACCCTTTGTCAGATTCCGCTTCAATTCGATCAGCATGTTCGCACGTTCGTCTTTAATTTCGAATAAAACGATCTTTCCACTAGCTGTGTGCTCGAGAAACGCGGTCGCATCCGGCTTTTCATTTCACCGCCGAAGAAGTCGCCCTCTTTTTCACGATGTAATTCCCTGACTCGGTTCTTCGAAACAGTCCGCCCATGGCGGAAACAAAAGGGTCGTTTACTCGGAGCACAGCACGCGGGGCTGCGGAAATTGAAAAGTAGCGGGCAAAAAAGTAGGTGTGTCGTTTGCGCGTGCAACGCGAGGAATAAGCAACACCAAGGGTCGTCTCATTTCGTGGCTTCGTTTCTGAGTAGAGATCCTTTTTGCGGCGCACCGCCATAATATTGTTTCATGAATCGAACGGGAGTCACAGCGAGCTGAACTTTCGAACCAATGAAACGCAGCCCCTGCGAAGTCGCGCCGCACACGAGCGAGTCAAGCTGCGATAAATCGGGCCAAGTTATTGTTCGTAATGACGGCGATTAATCGCGACGCAAGCACGGCACCAGCTAATTGGCCTTTTACCTGCCGAAACATTCGTCAACGCGGTCTATACCTGTTGAAATCGACGTAGAATTCACGGCGTCGCGGCGTGCTGTTCTGGAATTCGAGCGAACAAACGACGAAAAGGCTTGTCGTTGCGGCGACAGAAGCGTAGCGCAGTTCGCTTCGGAGCCAATTAATCCAATTAATCCGATGCTCGATATGCGCCGATGGTAATCACCGTCCGATTACCATTCGTTTTTGTCGTTGCGTTGGTTAGCCGGAATCGTCCGACGACCGCGTGGACCGTCTCTCGATGTCATGAAAGCAATATTGTCGTCATTACGCTAATGGAACAGCAGCGGTCAGTTAGCATGGCTTAACAAGAATTATTTTCCAACTGGGGAGGTGGAACGTGGTGTTATGGACGTAGACGAAGAATATACGACGGTAGGGGAAGGAAAAGTTCGGGGATGAAATCGACGAAACAGTGTAATTGTAGCGCGGGTTAATCTCGTATTTAATTAATTATTTGATGAAAGTCGGGTGAGTTTATTTCGAGCTGTGTGTGTATTTTTAATGATGCTGGGAATTGGATGTTCAGGATAAATGGGGTGATTATTTTAGTCGGGTGGGTTTCTAGATAAATTATACAACTGCATCGAATTTATATTATAATCAACCGTCTATCTTTTGCCCCAACAATTCCAGTACAGAGTGAACGTGAAAATTAGAGTTCATTTTTAACCATCATACTTGTCACAATTATTACCTTAATTATCACTTAATTTCTTTTCTGTATTTTTGTTACAGGTAAGTCCATTACAACCAGTCCCCGCGTTAATTCCAATCATCGACGTTCCCATCAGCGGCTAATTGATGTGGCAATTAATTATCCGCGCGTTTTGGGATGCAATTTCCCAGCAGTCCGCGGCGTATTACCAACGCAAGGGGTACGCATACCCGTTCCCAGGTATGTAATGAGACACACCGCAAGTATTCGAATTGCAGATATTACCCCTAGTCCTCGTTCCTCGTGGAACTGTGTCCGTGTCGTTCATTATTCTCGGGCCTATAGCACGCTTAACATTTAATTTACTAATGAGCACCGAGGAACGATTCGCGACACACAATCCTCGTTGGGGGATTAATCAGTGAAGAAGCTGATGGGGGTCGATTTGTTCGACCATTGGATTATAAGTTTAATTGTCGGAGTTATATTGGAAGCGAATTAATTGTGGTCAATTTAGTCGTGGGGTGATAATAATCGAGGTCGCTTCACGATATAAAGTTGCTCGAATATCAAGCTGAGATGCTTTTAAATATTTCGTATGGTGATTGTATTAGTACTTCTATTATTATTAGAGCACTTGCGTTAGGCATTTGCAGTGCGAATCTTTTCGACAGTGATTTATAGATCGTTACCTTACTTTACTGAAATAAATCAGATATGATTGCGATCTCCTATTGGAAAAAATTAAATTGGCAATTAAACGTCTGGGAGAATATTGTGAAGGTAAATGATATCGACCTCAAGTTTACACGGATATTGCTTAAACGGAGTTAAGTCTCTCATAAAATTCGAAGTGAATTAAGCAGCATAAAATTATGGTTTATGTGGCAAGCTTTAGAGGAATATGGCATAAAAGCCTTCTCCTCTAAGGGGTTTTATTTCCTTCACCGTGGATGGAATTTTTTTTTACGACAGCATTTAGAGAAGATCGTATGTGCTATTTTATTCAGCAGGAATTGTCCATTGTAATCGTGGAACATGAACCGTAGTTCATCCGGGTTTCTTAACAAAGTAATTAACCACCGAAACTCAGCCTTAATTGCTGTAAATTATGTATTTATAACTGAACCACCCATTACTAAAATAATTCATTCAATGACGAGATATTTTTCATAAAAGTAAGGTCACAATTTTTACATTTATAAAATGCTTATTCTATACCTTTAGGGTACGAATTTCTCTTCACCTGCAAACAGATAAAAATAAGTTCCCTCGAAAGACGACGATCTCCGGCCATTTACGTAGCATCGATCATTACATAATGACTTTGTACCCCGAGTACGTACAGCCACGTCTCCCTGGAATAAAGGACTTATTTCTCTTTTAACAAATCCACCCCTGCGAGATAAGTGGCCGATGTTAACTCAATTTCCTAGCGAAATTGTCGAACCGTTCCTCAAGCAATCAGGTCAATTATTGTCAGGTATAAACGTCGATAATGATTACTAAGTTTCCCCACGTTGAAGCAACTAAATTCTCCCACACAGTCTCTCTAGGATGATCAAGTCTCTCATGTTCAGAGACACTGTTACAATTGCAGTTATTTCTACGCAGCAGTACAACAAGTATCCATTTGTGTACAGTGTGTTCGCACGTGCTCGATGCATCTACATACTCTGAGCAAATCCTGTCTCGCACAAATCGAGATCCCACGGGAATGCGCCAGGAGTACAATCGTACAATTCTCTCGGCTATATTAGCCATCAAGCTGGCTGCGTTTAGCATTCGCTTAGGCAAACGAGTATTGATTCCCCGTGAGAATACGATAGAAGCGGCACATTTGATTATTTTTTCTCGAGGAGGAAACACGTTTTTTCCTTACTAAAACGCAGTAATTTTTATTTTCAATTTCTCGAATTGGAAGAGGCGAATCGACGATTTCCATCCTCCATTCCGGTCTGCTAACTGCGCTCCATTTCTGGCTCTCGTTCTCTGTTATCGAATGGAACATGTTGGCCGCGTATCGGCGATCCAGTTTCATTATTCTTGGCCCGGAAACGCACCGCTTGCCGCGTTATTCAAGGAGAACGGATGAAATCAAACTTAGGATTTATTTATAGACTTTGCTCGGTTGGTTGATAATTATTGATTATCCGATCCCTCCCGGAGCAGGCTGTATACTCTCTTCAAGTGTACATCGATGGCTCGGGTGAGCGAAATTGGGAGAGTTTGTTGAACCATCTCGGTGTTCGAGTTTCGCTTTCGGAGAAGTCGTGAAATTTTGCAGCATCGTTCGAGAGGCGATCAAGGATCATTCTTAATAAATGGTTGTAGGACTAAAGCTACTAAACACCAAGGTTTCACGCAATTAAAACCGAGTCTGCACTATATTTTCCGTATCGCTCCTGGGGTACGGATATTCAAGGCTCGCCCTAACAATAGAAAGGGCAGGGAGGTTCGTAAACCAGTTTCGCTAATTCCCTAATTAATATGTATACCGGTGCGTGGAGAAGGGGAATGTGTCGCGTTCGCGGATCCCGATAACGAACATTTACCACGGCGAGTCGCAGTCGAGTGGTGCCTACCGGAGGATATGAATAAAAATGAAACCGCGGAACGACAGCGAGCCTTTCAATCGGCTGCTAATGAAAAGCCGCGTCTTTAAATTCACGGGTTTGTCTACGACGAAAGGAACTCTGAGAGCGGAGGGTAGCGAGAAGAGGGATGTAATTAAATAAAATCTAACGGAACACCGTCGAACCGGGGGAAAAATTAATTGTACCGAACTGCAGCGAAGCCAGCGAGATTTCCACTCTTAATTGCGAGGCCGATGATTGACGATACGCCTCAACTTTACAGTTTATAGGAGTTTTATTCTGTGTTGTTAATTATTATTGGTTACAAGATTGGCGTCCAGAATCAATTTACTGAATTAGCAGCATGGTCAAAACGAGCTGTTTGCAATTATTTTTATATTTCCTTCATTTATCCTCCTCTTTTCGTCGCAGAGATTTTGTAAGCCGTCGTGCTTTCAGTGATATATTTATTTTTAATTGACTTCAATCGACGAATCTCAACTATTTCTCTTCCATTCTTTCTTAACCAATTTCAACTGCAATTTGCATCATACCATTTCTTCGGCGACCATGGTCTGACGGTAATTATCATAAGATATCGCGCCTGGATGACAGATTCGCGAGTACAGGCCAGCGTGAGACGTCACGCTCCAGGGAATCGGCGTCGAGGCGATCTGTCTAAGCTCGCGACTCGCAAGTGGGTTCTGAAGTTCTGTTATGCACCGGGCGCGTCTGGACGTCGGATTTCCCGGCCTCGACACGCTTCGACGTGTACACCGTGGTGTTACGTAGCTCCGCGCGGAAATCAACGTGCACATGCACCGTTTGTTGCCTCGCGACGTTTCTCACGGTATCCATTACGGATTTATTTACCCTCGTGAGAGCCCTCGCGAGACGCCTCGCATCCTTGGCTCTCGTTCCTTGGACAAGCGACGGCTGAATTTAAGGAACGTTCCCTGAAACGTCCGACTGGCTGTTCAGCTCTGAGATTTGCGACTCGCAAGGTCTCCGATTATGTAATTTCATTTATCGTCCTGTGCTAGCCCAAAGCGCGCAAGAATTGATCGATATTCAATCCGCGCTTTGCAAATATCCCGTCTAAGAACGGCGTACCTCGCAGACGTTTGCATGCGTAACGAGTCGAATCCCGAGGCATAAACGAAAGTCCAATTTAGATTGCCGGTCTGTGATGTATCACGCGTCAAACCCGGCCGATTAATGCGGCAAACCATCTTCGCGCAGTGTAATTTATGAGGCTGCTTCGAATCCACCGCCCCTCGTCTGATCATTACGACCGGCATCATTACTCAGAATCTGCCCCGTGCGCATCCGAACGAGACAGAGAAAGGTACAGCAACATCGGAAAGAGTAGAGGCACACATGATTCTATGATCCTGGATCGTAGCCGCCAAGGATGCAGAGAAAACGGTCGGAGCCGGAAAGGATCTGCGGGCGAGATCCGCGCGTAGTGTGCAGGAATGCGAATCGGTCGGATCTCGATATCTCTCGATACCCGATACACGAACTTCTCAAGCGAACGATATCTACATCGTCGCCCGATCCGCACCCCCGTGAACCGTGCACACGCATCCGTCACGCGGCGTCGAGTTAATTAAATGAATCTCAGCATCGATATCGAGATCGTGAAACCGTCGGCCCTTCGATAGGATCGCGACGGATGCGCCGATCGTAAAGTCGCACCTGAGTCGCCAGAGCTGAGGTGGTTGATTGCAGTTCCACCTTGGTATCCGGCGATCGTGGCCTGCCACGGACCATCGTGAATCAGTGTCATTAGGTATGATCCGCGGTTGTGCTGCGAAAACCGGTCACGACCCGCGATATTAATTGGATATCGACGTTTTTATGCGCGGGGAGGGTTAATGATCGATCAAACCGGGCGATGCAATCGGTTGATCGAGCGTATGAACTAAGGCAAAGTTTTCTGTAATGGAATTGAAAGGGCTGAACCAGCTGCTGAGCCTCGTAGGTTTCGAACTTCTATTAGAGAGTTGTAAATTGTAGTATAGGTCAACAGTAAGGCATAGTTTTTTTTTCAAGTAATACAGGAAAACGATGGATATGGCAGATGTATCACTGACCCGTACTACATGGAAGCACGTTTGATAATGCGCCTGAGCCCGTGGTACTCGTGCAATTAGCCATTAGTTAACAAGATTCAGAGCGTCGCAAATTTCTGGACCACGGAAATTTTCCTGGTTCGGGCACCGCTGGACCAGCCAAAGGGATGGTGTGAAGGGGAGTTCCTAACAACTGGAGGGTGCGCAATGCATCATACGATGGTTGGAATGCGTTTTGTATCCCCTAAGCTGTCTCCTCCGTTGCCATTACAAAAGTTTCGCCGTAACAGTCCCCGGCAACGCCGGGTCTGCCCTATGTCACAAAATTGTCTCGCCATTGTTCAGAAAACGCTCGCATTAGAAATTTATGGCTGTTCGAATTGCTAAATGGCCCTTTAACGGTCGTTACCTCGAGTTCCATGCATTGACTTTCCTAAATCGTATTTAGTAGTATCCCTACGCTACCCTTTCGAGATAATTACGCAATTATTGCTAACAGGGTGTGCAATGATAAAACTTCAAATGCCAAATTTGTTCGTGAACGAAGTTCCCGAAGAGGAAGAAGATTAATCTATGCTGTCGTCGAGTCCCGCGTTTTCTAATATCTTCCTTTCATCGTTAGAATTTCCCGTTGGAATCCGGGCGAACGTGTCGCGAATTAAAACGCGTTCCTATAATCCCAAGGGCGATCGTGGCTTGCTGTTTCTCCTGCCGTCCGCGAAGCCTGCTTCTCTTTCTTATTTCTACGTTCCGCTCGCGCGTGAATATTAAATTGTTTACGCAGCGGTCTGCATCGTACGGATCGACGTCGTCGACGCGATATTTTTTTTTCTCTGGCGTTTCAACCTCCCGGTTTCACCGCGGAGCAACGAGAGCGGAATAGGTCGATCGATGGGGGATGATTCTGTGCAACGAGGGGTGCAGAATTTTCATGCCCCAACGAACGAGCCCCCCTCGTTCGTAGTAGACGAGACACACGGGGTTGTCGCCCCCACCCCCCTTCACCCTCTCTCCCTCATGGCCTGTATAGTTTATGTATAGCCGGCGGCTAAGGCTAAAAGGGATGTCGGCGCGGTACGAGCCACGTTGTCAACTTTGTCGTCGTCGACGTCGCCCTCTTGGACACCGGCATGGCTCGTTCCTACTGCACATTCGAATCTGGCGAGGCTTCGAGGAAAACGCGATGGATCGTTGGATGTTGAGTAGTTTTCGATCTATTCAGAACCGGATGACGTTTATTTAATATGCAAGAGCGAGACCGTGCATCCTGCTGTTCTATTAAATCCAATTCCACTCTATCATTGCAGTGGCCATATAATTTATGTAAAGGAGAAAGAAGATTCTCGGGGAATGGGGTCAGTTGGCTAAAGCACAAGTTAAAAATAAACGATCCACGAAATATTGGGGTCAGCCTTAAAAGAAAAACTGAGGCAAAATAAAATGCGATAGAAGAGTATCACCTCATTTAACCAGCGCTGTTTTGTACGTGGTCTAGAATCCCTTGTGCGCTCTACCGTTCTGTGTATCGAACCTTTTATTACGTGCACTCTGCACATGCATGTGCAACACAATGATGGGCCGCGGTAACCTGCCTCCGCCAGCTGCTATTAAGATTGACACGATGCGAGAAGCATGCCTCATTAAATCCCTTTGTAATAGCCTGTCAGCTAATACGATTGCACCTCTGGCTCGGGATAAAATTTAACTCGACTGAAAATTAAGGTATCTCGACGGATCGATAGACCTGTGCCTATAAATTATTTTGCTCCGGAGTAATTAGATTTGGAAACTGTGCAATATTTGGAGCAGTAGGGGCAGGCTTTCCCTGATAGATCGCTACTGTGATATCCCGACTTCTTTCAAGATTGATTCTCAATACATAAACTCCTGAGATGCACGCTGAGTTAATCGATGCTGTATCAATCTTATTACTATGCAATGACTATCGGCAAAATGGAAATAAATCGGGGGATGCTTAAATTTATACGCAACTCGGCCCCGTCTCGGGGGAGAGCGAATGGAGCCGGAGGGCTTAAGGAGTTCGTAAATAAACGTCACGTTCGCATTACGAAGGGTGAGCGCAAGCCTGGAATGCTTCCAGTTCCAAATGAAACTTGCGCATCAAAATTGAAGAATCTCCGTCGGGTTCGCCAGGGATCGTGTGATCGAAAGCGGTTCCCCCTACGATAGAACGAGAAACAAGATCTATTTTTTAATAATCCCCGGACTTCTGAAGGATCCCTTGCTCGTGGCTGGCTACTTTATCTCGCGACGTTAATGAAAGTTTTTACGTGAACGTGAAATTAGTCTTTCTATGATGGGGCG
Source organism: Holcopasites calliopsidis (assembly GCA_023838395.1). Taxonomy (NCBI): domain Eukaryota; kingdom Metazoa; phylum Arthropoda; class Insecta; order Hymenoptera; family Apidae; genus Holcopasites; species Holcopasites calliopsidis. The sequence continues at coordinate 5,608,720 of JALHAQ010000008.1, forward strand.
AAAGTAGGTAATATTTCCTGGCAAGGGGCATTTTTCAAAATAAAGCAGTGAAACGTGCGCCAAAAGTGTACGTAAATAACCCGCAGCATTTTTCTATTCATCAAAACACATCATCCTCTATCATCCTCCAACTGTTCCTCGTCGAAAATATCTCACAGCTTCTCTTCCTCGTTGACCCTTAGTATACCGTGATGGGCAGTTTTCCACACTGTTTTATGGCGCTATGTAACGCGACGTCAGAGGGTGAAACGTACGATGGATGGAAGTCCGGAGGCTCAAGGGATGGTCGAGCTGGCATGCCATATTATCATACCTCGACGATATCATCGACACAGGCTAGGGCTTGACCGTGGCAAGTGCAAGCTGACACTTTAATACAGTACACGCCGTCAGCCGGGAGATTTCAGCGCCCTTCGCGGTGCTCGTCCTCCACGGAATCCCATCCCTGGCGACCTGGATTGCTCATCGCCGTAGTCCCTGGTGATTAAAAGCGTACCGAGACGGTCTCACGTACGTGGTAGGTCTATATCGTTGTTCCTCTTCCGTTAACTTCGATTCCCACCGAAGCGAGCATCAATCGTGCCGATGAAGCGTCGCGATTCGATAAAACGAGAATTATCTCGATTCTTTTCTTCTCTGACGAGACCCCTTTTTTTGTGCTCCTCGTTTCTCTTCGACTACCGCCGGATCCACGAACCGAGATTTACGCGCATTTCGGTCGGTTCTGTCCGACATTTCCTAGGGAGAACAGGAAGACAGGCTCCGTCAGGGATCGAGCGTGCTTTGTACGTACCAATGTTTCCGCTCTAATATCGCGCCTCGGAAATTCACGCATTTCCAATTGAATCGATGTGCATGGATTTTTGCGCGATCGTAGTTCCTTGTCAGAAAATGAAATGGGTTCATAAATCTCTGCTGAGTATTCCATCCTCGTAGCGTGTCTAATGTTTACTCAGAACCGCGATATCGATCGGAGGAGCTCTTTTGCTCTTTGATACTCGCGTGATTCTGGATGGGTTTAACGATTAAAACTTTAATCGTTCCCGACGTATCTCGCAAAGAAATATTCTTCAATATTACTGTTTCCTTTTATATACTTTTCATATTCTCGTATTGCTTTATATTCGAATAGCTTCTCAGACTTGAGCATTCAATACTGAATTATGATTTTATGCGATCGTCTGCGCGTATAAAGGGATAATACCCTTTTCTGTTTCGCCGTCACGCATCGATACGCGATTTTTATTCATCGATTCGAAAAGCCGCTACCGCCCCTTTGAGCCGACGCCGTGAAATCCTATCGAGACTCGGCGAAAAATGAAAAACGGATGCCGTTTTCTCCGCGTGGAAAAAATGTTCCATCGCTCGTCGATTGTTTTCAGCGCGTCCTGTCGAGTGTCGGCGCGTGAGTGGTCGATTTGGGAAATACTTTTGGAAAACACGTTGGCTAACTGCTGGCAACCATCATTTGTCGAACAATCGAGACCACTAAAATGGTGCAGAAATTGTTTCGTATTTGCATTTTCTTCTCGACTCATTGATTCCACCAATCGAAAAGCGCCAACATATAAATCCTGATCGCACGATCCATTGCTTCTTACATGTAATGCAAGATATTAAAGGGAAGCTCTTTTTCAAGTAGATATACGTGGGCAGAATTAATTTCAATAATTTAAAATGCATTAAAACAGGAATGATTCGACAGTCCTTTCTTCTAGGGATTGAATTAGTAAAAGGAAAGATAAGATTTTTCATTATGGTGATCTGATGTTGTATTATCATGTCATTCAAATCACTTAATACTCTTCGAATAGTAATATGTAATAGGTACACCACCGATCGCAACCTAATAATACAATAACAATATGGTAATCGTACGATCTAGTAATCGTATTCTGCATATCGTACTATTGATCTACGTTGTTGCACACTTGTCTATTAATGCATTGAAACGAACAACGTTCTTCGGTGATTGAAGCTTATCAGTTAAGCCGAGAATATCTTTACCAAGAAATTGTCAAGCTTATTAAAGAAATGCTTGATAAAATGTATAAGGTCCAAAATATCTTTCTGCATCCATTTCTAAATTTAAGATTCGAAGGGTTGAATTCCGATAGATACATCAAAGTATTGTCACCTGTTATCACCTATGATAAACGTGGCAATCTCTCCTTGATGCTGTACGACACCTGGTGAAAGGATTAAAGCTTTTGCCCGGATTAGAGCCGATAAAGCAGCGGACGTTACTTCTCGACGATTACTCGGCGTGCAGTCGATAAAACGGGGCTCGATCCTTCGTTGGAGCAAAAGTGCCGGAAGATTACGTAATCGCCGGGAAATGAATAATTTTCAAGTACAATGGCTCGAGGGAAGAGGTCAGATGAAAAAAGCTCGGCGGATAAGCTGTTTCCTACGGATATAAAAAGCAGAAGCGCGGCTGGTTAATCGGCGCGAAATTAAAACTCGTCTCGCAGTCGAGTGCGACGCTTTTGTAAAATAATTTTCAACCCCTTTCATTTTGGTCCTGCTCCTTTTTTTCGGTTGTCCCCCTCTTCAATTAACGCTTCGTTGCCGGACAATGCAGGGGAGTATCGTCGTTTCGAAATGAAAATGTCTCTGATAAATATAAACACTTCTTTTCCGTGCGGCGGGCTCTTTTATCTTTCGTGAATCGCTTGCCAACGGGTGTATTCCTTCTTTATTTATGTTTTAAATAGAATGTAGATATAAAAAAAGAAGTATATGAATCTTGCATCGCACGAAACTCAGCGAGGCAGCGTAGACAAGCCTCATATTAAATCTGCAAAGTGACCGACCCCATGCTTTCGTAATTGGCACAGAAATCGAGTCACCATTGCGAATTCTACAGCCCTAGCGAACATGAGTGCGCATTTCCCGATTGAAATAAAAATCCTTACTCGTCGCCAGAGCTCTGTTCGCGCGAATCGAAGCACTCGTTGCAAAACGCGGCTGGCCGAGATCGATTGCATTCGGCTCCGCGTGTATGCGCGTATTTAATATCATGGATAGAAGGTTGCGATCGGCAGGTCGAATTCGATATCCGAGGCCGACAGGTAGGATTCATTTTTCCCCGCGTCTCCCCTGTCTTTCTTTCACTTTTCGCTTCTTGTTTTTTTCTCCTTTCCCTCCCCGTTGATATCATTCCGCACCATGTGCAGTATCGCGTGTCGCTTGACGGTCCTGTAACACCTGTGAACCGCCGCAATTGTTTAATCAACGCACGTTATCAGAATATTCATTCAAACGTATCACGAGAGATGTCAATTTTCTGACAAAAAAGAAAGTGTCTTGACAATCGTCGACTCCTTGAATATTCATACCGGCGCAACCGATAAACCAAATCTGTCGAATTTACAGACATGAATATTTAATGGACAAACAGCGTCATCCCTGCAATCAATTGAATGCAGATTCATGGCGTGTTTTTGTTCTTTAACAATTTATTTTCGAACATCTGGCTTTCCAAGTATTAGACAGTCCAGTAGATGCGCAGTTTTTTTTTAAACAATTACGCTTCTTCGACTAATGAGATATCTTAGAGAGCTTTTCCCAAAGCTCTCGACTAAAGGCATGCCTCCTTCTCGAACACAAAGTGAATGCACACAAACTTTAATCGCGTAACAAATTTTTCATTCAGATATTGAAATTCGGCGAAAGTACTCCGTCGTATGGCGGAGAAAGGGCGAGGAAAGGGCTTTCGCGAAGCTTTATCGACCCCGTCTGGGGGGGTTGAAGCAACAACGCTGGTTCCCCCGTCCTTTCAGCGGAACAGGCGGAGGTGGGAGTGAGAAAAGTTGGTCGACGATGCATTTCCTCTATCTTAAATGATTCCGGGCTGAGAAACCGCCGGCCCTCTCGAACTCCTTTATCCGGCGTCGCACCAGCGGCATTCAATAATTTCTTTCCGGCAGCCCAAGGGGCGAGAGGGAGCAAAAACGATACGGGGAATGGCTCGTCGACGGCGCGAAACTTCCTTCCGCGAGGTGAAGTTCGCGAGAGAAGAAAGGGAGAAAGAACGAAGGGAAACTTTGTGAAAATTAGAAAAACTCGTCCTACCTGAGACTGAGATGGCGATTCTCGTAACCGCAGTGTCGCATTGCACAATTCAAGACTATCACCTTTCATACGACACTTCAAAGCCGTTCTCCACGATTCATAAACCCTTCCGTTTCCAACAGGGCGTTCGATATCCCGCCCCCCTCCTCTGATCGCGGGATACGCAAAGAGCACGCGATCATCGGCAAAAAGCCCGGCTCCGGGAGTCGCCAGCAGACCGAGAAACATTGGACCGCCATATGTGCGGAGCATGAACCCAGTGATTCCGCGGCATGTTCCTCTTTTTATTCCCGCGCGGCGTAACGGGTGACGGGAATAATAACGGCATACGGAGGTTGTCGAGGCCGACTGGACTAGAATCGTTACCGTCCTTGTCCCCCGTTAGAAAAGCTCACCGTCTCGTACGTTTCCGTTCGTTCCGATCTCTTGCTTTATAGGTGAAACGTTTATAGTTAAGAGTTCACTCTCATTGAGAAGTACAGTTAATTAGGATCTTTTTATACTTCCATAAAAGTTCCCACAGGCCTCCCCCACGAAATCTATCACTTCCACCTCCGGTTCGAGCTCCGTCACGCGATGGATCTCGTCGATCCACCTGCGAAACCGGGAGAAAGTTCGTATCTCGACGCGAGATTTTATTACACCCGCCAGCACAGGCGGACTATTTTCCTCTCCCTTCGGTAGCGGTATGGGCAACCTGTACTCGTTTCTCCATACATCAGTCGCGCAGCACGTTTAGGCATCCTTTAAGAGCCGTTTACAAGCGACGTCGCTGGTCATAAATTAACCGGAGCTCCCCGCGGTCCTACGAATGTAAAATCGGTCGAACGCGTTCGCCAGACACCGAGTTTCCACGATGCTAAAAAAAGGGGAATTTCTCGGGGAAGTGTACACAGAGTTATAATAAACTCGCTTCCCTATCTATCGTTCTCCATTCGCGGATAGTCTGACGAACGCTGGAGATATTCATGATCGAAACACCGTGTGTTCTTTTCTACCAAGTTTGGTCATTCGATCGTCGTCATCGGCTGTTCCCCCCTGTGCATCCGCGGGTAAACGTTCACCGTTAGATTTATTCAAACGTGCGAATCTGCCGACTGATTTGAAATGCCGGCCGTGCTCTCTCTATTTTCCCGTTGCTCGCCTCTGTCAGCTCTCCGTTCACCACTTAAATAGCACCTATAGCTCTCCCCTGCTACGTTTTCTCCTCTCTTTCTTCTCCTTCCTCGTATCTGCTGCGCATGCATGAGATGAAATACGGAATGCCTTGAGCGTTGGCGGAACCCGGGCACACGATCGAGAGGATGAATTGTGAGCCCTCGAGGAAAGCCACGACGCCGACCCGCTGCAGCACTCCTGTCCTCGTCCTCCCAATGCCTCTGCTCCTTCTTCTCTTTCCGTGGCAGTATGAAAGGGGTAGCACTGGATATTCTCGGTCTGTCGACGTTTCTGCATTGTTCTGTCAGCCATCGATATTTTTCGCCTGGACTCGATCCTGTGGATAGCACGATATCGCGTGCTGCTGGACGTCCGGTGAACTTCGAGCTAGATACGTGCCCGGAATAATATGGGTCGCTCGATTGGTCACGACTCCTCGTGGTTAGGATTTCTTTTTTTTTGCTACCATGGACAAGATTTCGTTGGATTTGGTTAAGCGGTTAGTGTTCGGTCGATGTGAGGCGGGGTGTGAAAAGGTTTTGCTTTTCTCACGCGTGTCGTAACGCGTGCGGAATGTGTCGGGTTTAGTGGAGTAATTTCGTGGAGGATGGTTAATGTGTTATTGACTGAGAAGAATTCTATCAGACTCGGATTCTTTTTATTGCAGATACTTTTAAGCAATTAACGCAATTTAGCGTGCGCTCGTTGTTGTGCAATAAAATACATTCACCGTAATCTTCGATAGTCTGCGGACACGTAGATAAAAATCATTTAATGGAGCAAGCAAGTAGAATAGCATTCCGATAAAGTATGCCCGGATGTAACTAGCATCAGTAAGTAGAATGGGGTTACGTATCAATGTAGAGAGCGAACCGGAGACACACTTATCGATGGCACTGTTCGATACCTGGCCGCGGCCAGGAAAGTTGTTTCTATGGTATTTCCTAAAGATTTTCTTGCTGGCTAGTTAGTGAATGGAACATCCCGGTGGCAAAACTATCACGCGCGTTTACGTACCGTACGTGTTCCCATTCGCACAGGCTAGCTGACCCAGTACTTTTAAGGTATGCCAGCATGCGAGTGAAATTTAGATCCGTCGTCGTGCACATCCGCGAGATCGATCGCAGTTTAGAAGAACAACATCCTTTATTCGCATATCCGTAATATGAAATCGAATATTTTCTGAGAAGCTCGCTTTTGTATAAATAACGCTTTTACCGTTCAGATTGAATCTCCGATTCAAAAGACCGAAGGGTATACAACATAGTTGTTAAAGTTCGATAAAGAGGTAGTTAAAAGTCGAAAGGATTATGGTGAACGGCGATGCGGACGTTGAAACTACTATCACAAGGCAAGATCGCCACGAACGACGCATGATTACTTCCCGTAATCCCTGCTCGCCATTTATTTAACGCGAATACGTTATAAAACGGCGGGCGTATTACGCAAAGAAGCATCTTATTACGACAATATGTTTCCCCGCGGGTATCGTCGCGCGCGCATTCCCTCTGAATTATCCCGGTTCACGGTAGACCGTAATAAATTTCGCCAATTGCCACTTGTCCCTCGTACTTATGTGTCTCACAGCCAGCTGATGCAGATAACAGAATTCATAAAAGCCATCTAGTTACGCGGAATTAGAAAGCAGAATGTCCACCTTTATGTAGAATGTTACAAGCCGTATCGTAAGAACAATGAAACGTTATTGTTAGTCTTTTTCGTCAGTCTTAACGTCTGTTATTACCACGTGTACCGACCGTTTCAATTCTCGTTGCTGCAAACTTTTTCTTTTTCTTTTTTTTTTGAGGAAGACACTCGATGGTGCAGTGGAAGCTTGGACATAAATATTCATGGCTTTGCATAATGCATCAGGTCGTAGATATTACAAGGGAGATGACCTATGAGTTTTGTTTCATGGCGCATGTCATAGTTTATTCCTTACATAATACTGCACAAGGCAACAAAATTAATGAACTGATGATAATATAAAAGTGCAGTAAAGCTTCATTGTAGTAGATCCAACTTTTCTTGATTCTGATAATTATTAATTCCGAGGAAGAATACCCCTTACCGTGAAATGTGCAACGTCGATCTACAGTTTTAGGAATTTGTAGTATAATAGTATATTCTTTACAAGAATGGCCGTTTAATTTCTATAGATTACTCAGCAACTACTACGTGCCTGGTAATTGATCGTCATGATAATCATTTTCTTCTTTTCTTCGATGGAAGTACAACTTTCATTCCTTTCAACTCTATGACATAACATTTTTCCTAACAAGATCTACGGAAAACGAGATTTGCTCTGTGGAAAGGTTAATAGTTCAATATTACACCATATCATGGAGCATACTTCTCCTCTGTTTTCATCTTGTTCGCGCAATTTCTAATTTCTTAAATAATCCACAAAAAGAAAACAAAGAAAGATGAAACGTTGCTAATTGATCACTCCAGCTACTATATCACCAGTCGACCAATTAATCCATCGCAACTCGTGGAACACCCTTATCACCGGTCTTGCGTTCAAAGGCATGTCGCGAGGCACACTACATATTACGCAACACTTATGCAGCCCTGCATATCACCGCGTTCGATCTTCACGGAGGCTGGTTCGCGCATCCATTCCTCCGGTTATATTCTCGGTTTCACAATAAACTCCTCCGTGGATCGAAGATTGTCGGTGGTGGTCGTCGTCGTCGTCCTGGCCGAGAATCGTGGCGGCACCGCGGTGCTTGATAATTTGCAGGCTTTACACTTCAATAAATTCGCGTATCTTATCGCATCGTTATGTTTCCCGACGTGGCGATAGAGGGAAGGAAGGCTCGGGGCGATCTGGCGTTTCACCGGAGTCGAGCGATCGTTCTCCGCGCTGACAATATGAATCCCGTACTCCGTTTAGCTGGCTCTTTAATGAACCCGGGCCGTCACATCGCGGCAGGTTCAACGATCGTCGGGCACCGTTACTTTTCTAGCCGTGACGACCGCGAGGGAAGTAGTCAGCCCGTGGAACAACGTCCGGAGGCTGCGCCGGATTTTTGGCTATTTTCGACATCAAAGTCCCTCCGCTACCTCCGACCTGCGATCCTTGGACAGCCGTTCCGTTTCTCGCGGCGCGTGCAATGGGAAGAAGGAGAATGTCTCGTCTGGCTAATTTCAAATGCTTTATTTTCACGACCGGTTTTATCGGCATTGACTGCTGCCGCTAACTGTATAACTTAGAAGCGGTCGATAGGGAGCTACGTTAGACGTCTCTGTTCGGCGAACACGCCGGGAGGACTATGGTAGACGGGAATCTATGAACAGAGTGGTCTCCTCGATTGTAGGTATTGTATGGAACGGAAGGAACAACCTGGACGCGTCCATTTAACAAGTGGTGGTTCTACTTGGGAGGAAGTTCAGATGAATTTCGAAGTGAATACAAATGTTTGGTTTTTGAGGGGAATGGAGAGTTGTAAGGTGTTCGTTTCAGGTTTTGATTCAGGCTGTGGTCTGGAGATTTTCAGTGCTCTCTTAAGTAATTGGAAAGCTGGAGGTGCGCATCTTCGGAGCAGGAAGCCGTACGGAGAACGTACGAATTTGTGGGATCTTAATTTATGTGAGAATTCCCGTTAGGGACACAGTGACATAATTATGTTAATTTCGTGAGGAGCGTTGTGAAATAGTAGTACAAGCTGATCGTTCTTAGATATAGAGATTACAGATATACAAGTAAATACTGTTTGTTAGTGATGAATGAAAGGAGGGCACGAATGTCTGATAAATTTCTATTTAAATGCCCACATTCTTTTTAGCAATTGCTGGATGGTAAAATAAGAACAGTTTAGCAAAAGCCTCTTAATTATATCGTACAATGCGAGTGGCAATTTATCATTGCACAACAGGGGAGCAATTAAAATACCTTCAGAGCAAACACGACCCGGAATCCGAACGCGTTTCCGTAAATCGCGTGCAGGAGGGCGACGCGCGCAACGGAAGCGCGTTCGAATTCGTTCACCTCTCGCGCTCGGAAAATCAAAGAGATAATACGGGACACGTTCGCGCGTGGTGTCTTCCCTCCAAAAAGAGGGGAAAAATTGTAATTCTCGTCGATTTGACCGTCGACAGAAAGGATTAGCAGAAGCATGGAAATATCAATAGCCCCGCGACCGTCAATCGGTCGTCGCACGTAATACGTGTGCGGGCCCGCTCGACTGTTTCCGTACCCGCTCGGTCGCTCGCGGACCGGCCAGTCTTATCCGCGCGTTGTCAGTCTACGGCAAGCAAGCATCGGGTGAGTGTCGTGTATTCCGTTTGAATCGTCCAGCGGGAAAATGTGACGACTCGAAAGAGTTCCTCGACCCGTTTGCTGAAGTTCCAAGCGCACGCGTGACCGTTTCCAAAACGATCGGCGAGATTCGCAAGGGGAGAAGCGGCGCGTAGCCCGCGAAAAACGGAGCGATCGTGTTTTCGGTGTGTCGCGTGTTCTCGACGGTGATGTGACAGTGTTTCCCTTTTCCTTCTGGTGTTTCGTGGTTTAACGGCGGGATTGGATAATAATCTACCGCGTGTAATCGTTGCCGTGCGGACGAGAAGCCGGTACCTGCGCGGCGCGTTTTTTTTTTTTTCGACCGCGAGACGTTTGACCGGAGGAACTCGAGAGACGCGTCGGTATGTCCTCGTGTACGTTGGGCCGGGGTCGAAAGTCCTTGGGACCGAAGTTTTTCGGGCGTTTATCTTGATCGCGCGACGCTGTCGAAAGAAGCCCTCCAGAGTGCCAGCCCTGCTTCATGTTAGAGATATCCGGACAACGCCGCGACGCGTCGTTACGCTCCATTTTACAGGTAATTGTCAATCAATATATATCTCTTGTATCGCGTGATCACCCGAGGCATATCAGGACGCTACCATAGAATCCAACAACGGGACACGATCGCTGTAACCTTTACTGTTTTTGCCACCGTTGAGACCTTCGGCGTAGTGTATAAGCTGTTTACACAAAATCGTCCGTCGAGTATTGTAAAAGTGGAATATCGCAGCTAGCGTCGCGTGTGCAGATGAGCAAATTAGCCAGCATCGCGTATCATTAAACGGAGAGCTAGAATTATGGAGCGCATTCGATTCGATAAATAGAACCTCTAGCTCCCCTATTGTTCTATCATATTCAGGGGTGTCTAATTATTCTAGAACGTAGACCAATACCGGCGAATTTGTGGTTCGGCGGCAAATATGTACGTAAAGACAACGAGAAGATTCGAGTTTATTTAGTCCTGCCAATTGTTCGATTCGGCGCAGCGGCGTTGCATAGAAAGCTAAACGGAACTTCGAATTGCAAATGAATTCGCCGATTCTTCGAAGAGCAAACGAGCCAGTTAAATACCGTGCATACCGTTTCGCGACACAATTTTTTCTTTTTCGTGTACATACGCTCTCGTAATGTTGAACGAACGTCTGGTTTTTTCTAATAAACGTTTCAACGAACTTTCCACGAGGTGGGAAGCGCAAGTACCCGCGTTACATGTAAATAGAACAACCGCCCGAGCCGTGTTTACGTACGTAACGCGGTACATAGCTTGCTGGTCGATCAAGTCCTCGTTACAGCGTCTGGATGTAAATTACATTGGCCCTAGTGCAAAGAAGATTAATACGAGTTGGTCTTTGCGGTTTTTTCGGGGGGGAATAATGGAACATAGCAGCTGATAAAATCGGCGCGTCTCTATCCGTTGAGCGAATGAATTTCACGAGATTTTGCATAATGAAACGTGGCCGACCGCGATCGAGTAACTACACGCGTCGCGCTTCTTTACGCAGACATTTTACTCCGCTTCCGTGTTCACCGACCGTTTTCAAATTTAAATCGCCGTCGCCGTTTTACAAACAACGGGAGGGGTTGCAAATAAATCCGGAGCCAATTATAATATTATAACTAGCATTTACGAATAAGGGCTAAGCGAAAACGGAGTTTTAATGAGTTAATTGTAACGCAGCATGTTCGATACACGATCTATCGATTCGGCCTTCGGCTGTTGTGAATCCATTACACGCCTACGGTTAAAGAAATGCTTTCCACCCCGCCGACGATAGCTAGATACCCGTAGTATGCACGGATCGTCGCCGGCTAGGAAACGAAAGTTTACGACCGTGAAAAAAAAGGCCAGTTACTTGTAATAGGTTTTCAAGGTAAGACGGATCGTAATAAGCCCATAAAGCTCCGGGCGTTGGCATCGTGCCTCAAGATCGATGCTGTTGCAAGAAACTCTCACGGGTTCGCGTGTTACGATTGTTAAGGTTTTATTCAGTCGTTATAGCGTCGTCGTTAGCGAACCTCCTATATCATCATCCCTGCGAGAATGTTACAATTTCGAATTCTTATTTTCCGGGTCGCATCAAGCCCGCGTCGCTTATACCCTAGACAGTAGAACGAGAAAAAGTCACGCAGACGATAAAAAAAAAAAAGAAGAGAGAATTGCGTAAGTTTGCGGAGATAGGCGTTTTGCTGTCCGCTGGAAAATCTTCGGAAGGCATCAATAATTTATAAGGCGATCCCTAGGTTGCTCGATCCCGAGGCGGAAACTCTCGAAAGAGCCGATGAAACGAAGCGACTTCCCGTCTACGAGAGAAGGCGGGGGAGACGCCACCTTTGGTATTCCTCGACTTTTCCTTCGTCGCCGTATAATTTCGCACCGTTAGCCGCGTTTGATCCGTCGAGTTACTGAATTTCCGACCACAGTCCCCTTAACCATAGAGCAGCGGCGCACACAGAAAACGGGAACTGGGAAATCGCGATGTCTATCCGTCTGAAACTCGTGCGACGGGGACACGGGTTTCCGTTTCCACGGCTCCACGTGTTTTCGAACATCCGACGACAGATTACACGGCTAACGGGGTAGTTTGCGGTTGACTCTGATGAACCTTGCACCTACCCTGTTTCTATTTAGTTTCGATTCCGCAGCCTGGCAGGGTGTTAAGTTATTAGGAAGCCGACGCTACATGGGTGTTGAGTCAATCTCTGTGCTCGCATCGCTGTATCGTTAAAAAGTTGTAGCCAATGGGAAAGAGTTTGATCATACTTCGATATTATAGATTTCAATCACGTGAATGCAGCGATTGCGAGCGAGCGTTGTCTCCGTCTTTCCGGAACAAATTGCCCGATTTCGTTCGCCTCGCGTTTGACAAATCTTACCTGTATCGTTGATTTAGGGATGCATCCTGTCGTGCTCGCCAACACAAGCGCAGCGTCCCCCAGCAGATTCGATCTCGTTCCTGGCCTCCCCGTCGCGTTCGTCCTTTTTTCCATTCGTGTAATTTCTTCTCCTTCTACCACGGGTTACAACGCGTTACGTCCGAGATGTAACCCGTTCACCTTCTCCTCAGAGGCATAATCCGCATAACCGAGTTCCACTGCCAGATGGGCCGCGAGTTTAACTCGCGGCTACGCGTTCCGATGAATTTAAATTAGCATTACGCAGCGCTGATATGCCGATCTCAGGCTGAGCAATAAGATAACGTGGAAAAATGCTTCCGCGTTTCTTCTTGCTTCGTCTCCCTTCTGTAGCTGGCAGAGAGTTCTAGCAAACCGCACCGCTTTTACATGACTTAATGATATTCCCCGAATTCGCGTATTCCTTATCGCGCGGGCTCCAGTAGGAGACCCCTGGGCGTCGAATTCGGATCGCGAGTCGCCGCCGCTCGTAAATCTGTCATCGGCGAAGAAAAAAAAGAAACGAGCGGAATGTGATCTTCGGGCTGGTGCACGACGGCCACTTCCAGGCTCGTTATCAGGTCGAGTGCACCTGGTATCCTTGTTCCCGCCGCGGATTCCCAGGAGGCCTGCATCCGATGTTTACGAGGAATCGCGGTTGTCGTAAGTAGGCACTCTCGGCCTTCCCTTTTGCTCTCTCTTTCGCGGCGCTCGTCCGGCCGACGAGGAGGCTGCGGCAAGTTTCTCATGGTAACCGGAACAGATCCACTCGAGATCCTTCCCGCTGCCTTACGGTCGGCCACGAAATTCCGCGGCGCTACATCGAAATGTCAAAGTTCATTTTAACGTACGTACCTCCCACGATTCTCTGACAAATGAATCTGGGTGGACGGTGCTCCTTCTGCGCGCTGACACAGTTCGAGTTAGATGCGTCATTTTCAGGAGAGAAAGATCATCCTTCTTTGCCTGCGGATACATTCAGCTTGAAACTATTTTATTTTTGATTGCGTCGTTCAGGTTCGCTTGAGTTGTATCTAGGAAGAAGTGTAAGAAACGAATTTTATCTTTGACTTTATAGAACATACTTCCCGAAGGTATCTCTACCATGTCTGACTCGTAGCTTTCTCGAATTGTGATCTTAAAAACGTTCCACTTCTCAAAGAGGGTGAACCGGCATCTTGCAGCTTTGCGTGTCTCGTTTTCCGTCGATCGTTTTGTTTCTCGGCTACACCCCTTTCCCACGGTGAGAAATTCGAAAAGGATCCTCGAGGACCACCTCTCGCCGCGGCCGCACGGTCGGTGGTCCATTGGTTCACACCTGCTGCGTGATCGTTACACCCATCGGGATCTCGGACTGATTTGTCGGTGATGAATGCCGTTGACCGGCAACGCGAGGAATCGAATGGGACAATTAGTCGCGGCTTATTTTTTGGTGAATTCTCTGGCCCTTTTGAACGGTAGCTTTTGCGAGCTTCGTTTAGGTGCTCGGTCGTTCCGTGGTGATGAGTGATTTATTAGCGTTATATTATGTTCATGTTCTACCGGACGATCACAAATGCAAAGATTTACCCAAAAGTACAAAGAATGCAAAGGAGGAACGTAAAGTATTTTTTCCCACTAATTCCAGCATACCAGTATAATTCCAAAATCGCGGAGGTTGGATCTCGTCGAGTGAAATTAGGGTAATACGTTGTCCCTCGCGCTGAACGCCAAATTACATCGCCCTTCGGCTGGAAATTTCGGCTTGCCATTGGCGAGAAACGGTCGGTGCGTGCCGGCGGGCCAATCTTTTCCCCATAGGATCGTTGCCTCCTCTTTTTGATCGTGCACGCCGGCTGGAAAAGACCGTGAAAGAGGGAGGCGAAAGGGAAGAAGGGCAACGAATTCTCTCTACACCGTAGTCACGAAACGATTACAGGTTCGCCCGCCAACTTCGAACTCTCGGATGCGAACGACCTGCACGTCTCGATTCTGCTTTTCCTTCTCCCTCGCACTTTTCTGCCTTTCTTTCTGCCCTGTGCTCGCGGACACACACGCGACCACTCACACGTCACGTTCCTTCGGTATTCGCGAAACCAGTTCACGTGCCGTGATCTTAGCGAACCGCGATCTTGATCTTCGCACGCGCGCCCGAGCGCAGGAGTCTAATCGTTTTTGCCCGATTGATCCGCGGAGATCCTGTTCGGCAGATTTAGGAACGATCGTTCCGCATTATCGTACATTCCCATCGTTTTGGAGTATACTCAGTTGAATTAATAACGCAGGCAAATCTTACGGTTGTACGATTTTTTCTTTGTAATTGAATAAAGAAAGGAAAACCAATACTCTTTCATGCAGATCATCGAGGGCCGTTCGTTAAACCGAAGACTTAGGCGCGCAACAACAGTTTGCACACGGGTGGCAATTTTCATTTGGTACTGTACTTTAAAATGTATTACGTTTGCAACGTTTCGAGAGTGCCGTACTGTACGGAGTTTAGTGTAATGAAGAAACTTAGCGCTTTTTTTCGACGGAACGGTTGTTGGACCAACAGTCGAGCGTATGCTAATAGATTTTCATCGTGCGAAGCCGCTGCTTCGGCATGCCAGTTCCTCGTACACCGTTATCCTTCTTCAATGAAACTGGTTTTTTCGCTTTTGCATCCGCAGTGGCAGCGGGCTTGGTTGGCGTGCACAGGAAGCGGTCCGTGTAAATATGTGTAAATAATTTATCGATATAAGAGCACGCCACGCTGCCGTCGCCATATATCTCGTTCGCGGGGACGGAGTAATTAATGTTCGCTTGCTCGTTCACGTTGCATTACCCTTATGTCTCCAATCGAAAGTGAATCGACACGGTACGAAAATGAAGCGATGAAGTGATTAAAAAGAAAAAAGGAAAGAAGCAGGAACGGTGATATCGGGTGTAGAAATTACGCAACAGTATCTTTAAGGAATTAATTATGGTTATTACTCGATACGACTGTCGAACCATATACAGTTAGAATAAACAGGTGAAAGTTTTCATTTGGAGCGTGGACTTACTAGGAATGTTCAAGTAGGAATTCTCGATGGCCCGCAACGAGTTGCGATTACCCGTAGAAATTAACGGAGCAACGTTTGGGGAATCGTTAAAAGAGTGCTGTGCACCAGGCATTATGCGTTTCGTTGTAAATTAACACTGTGAGAAGGAATTCTTGGAACGAAAGTGTGGACGGAATTTAAAAATGAGATCACTGCTTCTTGTGAATGGAGAGCTATTAAACTTGATTGCAATTTCTTTTAATTTAAACGTTATAATTCTCTCGGTTTGTAATGTTAATTGGCCGTTAATTGATGTCTGTTCTTTTCCCGTTTTTTTTATTTCCGTTCCTATCAGTTAATCTTTTTGGGTCTTTAGTAGAAAAGTTGCAGATACGTGTATTCTCTAATTTTTACGGAATTCTTATTATTATACAATTGCGTTACTGTTATTACTTTTATTAATTTAAAAATCTCCGTGTCAGGCCACTATGGTCAAATAGAATCTATTTGTTTCAATTTCACACTCCTGATCCCCGTAATTCTCCCACTCTGTCCGCAGCTTCTTCTAAATCTCTTCTCGTCAATTTTATTCTCGATTAAAAAAAAAAGAAAACGCTCGAAACTCGCTTTGGGTCGTCCAGCCGACAAGGGTGCTTAGGCGGTGTTGTTGGATAGGTCATAACTCTCGTTGACATGTCGCGCAGGGGATGGACCCAGAGCAGGCAATTAATTACAAGCTCGCTTAATTAAAGAGGGTCTTCGCGTTTCAGACATGGGGGTTCCACTTTCAGAACCGTGGCACTGCGATGGTACTTAGCTCTCTCACGTGCCACGGACGCAATTTTGATCCACTTCACCGGTCTTTGCTGAAAACACCGTAGACTTTTAATAACTGCTTGTCTACTTTTATTATTTCTTTTTGTCAAGATCGTCAGGGTTAGCTGTAAGAAATCGCGCATCGATCTAGACCTAAATGTCGCAATCAGATTCTTAAAAACGTACTTGCACTGGAAATGAAATTTTATTCATCAAGACCGTTCTACGCCGACGATACGGTGATTCACTGTGCAAAAACAACGTTACAGACAACTAAATTATTAGAACAGCCGTTAACGCCAACCTGGGATTAATTTACGAGGGTAATTAAGCAGATATCCAACCGAAAGCGTTATAGCTAGTAACTATGCCATGAAAACGTGGTCCCGATATGCCTCGGTTTACACTTTCGACACGCTTGAACCGTGTGTTTCACCAGACCGTTCCCCAACCATGTGCTTTCAGTTTCTGAATCGAACGCTGACGAGCAACGGCACGTCTTAGAAGTGTTCGCCCAGCCTATCTCTAAAAATTCGCTATCAAATTCACGACGGGAATATCGCATCGACGATCATCAAGATTTCTCGCGTGTTTCGAGGGTGGCGCACGGCCGCCAGAGTGGTCTGCTAAAAAAAAATCAGCGAGAAATGGCGTTGACACCGACACGCCGTCGCGGCGGAGGTGGCGAGAATCTTTCGGAGAACATCACGAACGGGGACGAGGTGGCGAACGCTGGTAATTTCGAGCCTCTGAGTGACTCCTGCGGCGAGAGCGACATGGAGGGCCTCGATCTCTCCCTGTTCGAGCCCCAGGTCGACACCGCTTCCTGGTGCGACTCACGTATCCACGCCGGCACGCTTCATATCCTGGCCCATTATTGCGGTAAGCTCTGACATTTTTCATCGGCCCGAGTTTTTCGCGTTGCTATCTTTCTCGCGACGATGATTAAGAGCCGCGATGGTTGCGGCTCTTTAAAGGTCAACGAGATTGCACCGATTTTTACGCTTTTCTTGTATAAGATTCACGATGTTTCTGGTTAATTCCATTTTGTAATGAGAAATTGATAAGCTGATTTTATGGTCGTTATATTTATAAATATCGAATGTTGTATTTCCGTGTAAGAATTTTTTTTTCGCGAATACAGTTTCACCTGATTCGCTGACGAGTATTTCGTTTTAGCAGAAAATTGATTTTCGCACGTTAGAAACATCGCGCGCCTGGCGTTTTTCAGGAGAGAATTGATTTTACCTCGTCAAAAGCATTTGATATGCAGATGAGTTCCCATGGAAGAATTTTCTCTTTTAAGAGAAAATTCGTTTTAACGCGTCGAGTGGGTTTGGAAAGTAAAACTTTCAGGGGAATATCGATTTTTTGTCATGTCAAAAGAGTTTGATCAGTCAGTGACATTTCGGTCTTCTACAACTAAAAGGTTCTACATCGTATCTCTTTTTGAATTACTTGAACATTTACTCGTGCAGCGTAAACACGTTTCGGTGCTCAGTCCCCCCCCCCCCCCCCGAAAAACAAATTACTTTTCAACGCCTGTTCCCTTTTTCCCTGAATACTCGTAAAGCGCGGAGGATCTTTCAAGCGAAGAACGCTTCTCCAGAAAGGGGTAGATAAGCATCCGAACATATGTACCGGATCAGTTGGCCAGTCCGACAACAGAGTCGATTACGCAATGCATCAACGCGACCCGTTTATACGCGTCTAGTCGAATGGAACGCGAACACGGTCAATGGACCGTAACCCGAAACACGGATGAACATCCTCCGCGCGCTCAACACGTTCTGTATGGGTCACGAGGTGCATAATTGCGTACCGAACCCTTGCAGTTCGGTTGTTACGTTGTCAGACACCACTACATGGCTCGCGACATCGCGACAGCAAGATCCTGATACGGACACGTATTAATCTCCTGTCTTGTAACGTGCCCTCGGACTCGCGAGATTTATCGTGATTCACATCTGACATACGTAAGCTCGGCTCAGATAGTTTCCCTTTAACCCTTCATTTTCAAGCATTAGTTTAAAAACTGTTGGATGTGAACTCGTGAAGCGCCTACTGTGTTAGCGTCTCTCATTTTTTTTTGTTACGGCATTATCATGTAAAAACGTCAAGATTATTAATCGCTCCTTCGCTTCCTTTCGCACAATTTTTCAAATGAAAAACTCGCGAAGCTCAGAGTCTGCGCATATCGGATGGACTCGCGCCATTATTTCGGAGCCGCGAGCGAATTGCTATTAACATACAATGCCGGACGCGGCGCCGATTCATTCGCATACGAATATCCCCTGGTCGTGATTTACGGGCGCGAATTAATCTGACTGGTTAAATGAAAAGCCGAAGAAAAGAGCTGCGCGCGAATCGGCCACGCGTGGCCGCGTGGGTGCTGCGCGGCTGTAGGGGGCCGAAAACGCATCTGCAAGATGGGATGCCACAGATAGCAAAGGGAGCGGAGCGCAGAATTTTTCCAGGGTTACGTAACGGCGAGATTGAACCGCGAAAGAGAGAGAGAGAGAGAGAGAAAGAGGGACGTTTCGCGCTGGAAAAAGGATTCTGCATAAAAGTTGCGAGAAGAATTCGTGTGGCTCGTTGATCGAACACGACGGAGTTTTTGCATACAATATATAAGCGATGCATATCGTATTTTATACGCCTTTGTATTTAAAACAGCTCAAAAATCATACTATAATCCTGCATTCATACAGTCTACGGGAAAACCCCCCTTCATGTTTGTTACACAGAAATTAAGTAAATTTACAAGCTTACAAGTTTTACCGAACCAACAGCATGCAATCGGAATTCTCGTTAAAACTGTCGCTTCACCATATTCCTTCAAGATTCGGATCCTCGAAGCACATCGCGTGTCGATCACAATCAATGACGCGAAAGCCACCGACCCATCCGATCAAATGACCTCTCCTCCACTGTCAAAACCTGCCCGTTCAGTTTATTCGAGATACATACGCCACCACGTTTTCCCCGTGAAAACTTGTATCCCTATTCCGGTCCGACAAGATAATTTCCTCGCATTAGCCAGTAGTAACTCATGCTTATTCGTATCACTCTGCTCGCTAGCCGCATACCGTGGCACTAAGGAAAGACGAACGTTCGCGGGGCTCAACGGTTGGCTCGCGGAGCACGGCCATCGTGGAAGAACGGCGGGCCAGGTGATCGATTCGCGGTGGGGACCAATTAAACCGTGATTCAGCATGGATGTAACGCAGGCAGAAACGCTGCTGCTCGCAGATATAATCTCGTCTCGCTGCAATAAATCGATGTAGGTAAATGAGTCGCGTACATTTCACCGTGGCTCGTCCTCCTTTCTCGTTTCATTAACCAGTTGTATGCAGGAGGACTCCTTGCACGTGCGTGGGCTATTCAGGGTAGAGAGAGAGAGTGTGTGTGTGTATGTGTATAATGAAGAAAGGAAAAATGATGATAGGTCACCCGAGGCTGATTTTCATGCCCGCTGAAGTTGGACGTAAAAGCACGGGCAACCGTGCTAATCGAGTCCCTTCCTTCTTCGGGCGATTGCTTTTCACCTCGATGCGACTGGTTCTCGGGAGAGAACCTGTTCACAGGGAAAAGTTTGGTGCACGTTGGTGGCTGAGGATTAGAAACGGGAAGAGATTGATGCTTCCTTGACGTGTTCTTGGCGGTAGAGCAAGTCGAGGAATCAGTAACGCACGAGGGCTTTTTTTTTTATTGCTGGTCGAAAAAGAAGACGTGAATTTGGGATTTTATGAAGATGTTTCTTTTGTTACGGTGTAATTGATACGCAGTAACGGCGGAGGTTTGAAAGGTGTGGTTAGTAGGTCAAGTGCGGCAGGTTTTTTTTTTGGGGTGATTGTAATTTGGGCTTTCTTTAATTGCTGTTAACTGTAGAGTTATTTCCTTCGCAAAGGCTTTAAAAATTGTTATTGCTCTCAGTACTTTTTGTCACCAAACCCCTTTCACATTTTCCCGAAGAAAAATTTTATCGATCGAATTTAATTGATCGAACTCTCGTATTACGACGTTCGTAAACTTCATTTACAACACGGTGTAAAACGCTTCTCCCCATTATAAGCCGATCTTCGTATCGAATGGGTTGACGTTGAACTCAGTCACGCGAGTAATTAAAAACGTCAGCGCGATAATTGTGGTGTCGTCGCTGAGTGATTGCGACTTGTCTTCGCGAATGGAATGAACCGATTTAAACCGTTCATTGGCGATTGTCTGCGGAATAATTAGTTGGCATCACGTTAAATTTAAACTGTACCGAATTTCGTTAACGCAGGTGTCGTAATTCGGGTTTTCCCTCGGATTCGCGAGACGTACAATATTGTAATAATATTTTATACATCGTGCACGGAACAGAAGCCAGCGTGGCAGTTGCGAATTTTTCAATTACAAGTATGTCATCGATATATCAGGAACGAGTTCGAGTGACAAGTAAGTCCAGTAGATGTATGACTTATTTAACTTTTCACGTCGGGATCGTATTTCTAAATCGTGGAAATAGTAACTACGCTCGTGTCGCTCCTTCCCGTCATGGCAGATATCCGATATTCCATTATCCGCGATCTAGCTACACTCGAAATAAATGTGGCTGGCCCAAATTCTACGAGTTATTAGCAGCATTCCAATGAATTTTGCTACAGCCCCTAAGTCGATTTGCGCTTCGCACGTGATCGATCTCAAAATCTGTAAATTTCGCCGCTAATTTTAGCTGACGCCTTTAAGCAATCAATTGCTGTTGACTAAAGCGACAGCCAATAAGCTAGAAACTCTTGTTCGATTACAGCGTATTGTTCTCGTTTCGATTATCGCCGGTCGCCGTTGCAAGTGCAATGAGAGACTAATGGACGTGTCAGCTGCAGTTGCATGGCTCGCGTTCCGCATGGCTGGATATTATTTGGTTTAATCCCTTCGTTTAATTATATAATTATTTACTTGGTCGAGCTGTTGGTCTATTCGTGAGACGTATGTCTACGTGAAAGAGTCATCAATTTAATCGCCGTTTTATGCGATACGTTTCAAGTGTAATTATCGTAACATTTTGTCGGATAATTATCGAGGATAAAAAAGTATTTACCTACACCCCGTCTCCGATTACAACATTTATTGTGCGCTTTGGGTGCGTGCGCGATCGAATTCAGATTTTGAGAGACGGGTTTTTAGTGTAATTCGAAGGTTGAAGCTAACGAAACGAAGTCACCCCGGGAATTAATTATTCGAAATGAACGGTGCTCGCCGGTGGCGGGTCCATTAAAAGCAGGAAATTGTTCGAGCTTAGAGTCTCGTCTATGGCTTGGATGTTTTGATCGTCCCTATCTATCGGGCAGCTAGTACTGCACGAGGTACACGTACTCTTACGACTTTCTATCGCAATTAACCGATGCAGATCGCATGGGATAATCGTCTGTAAATTATTAGGCTAATGGAAAATCAATAAGTGATCCGCGCTAACGCATTTAAACGTCATCTATTCGTACACTTTGTTTTTTTTTTTTTATTAATTCTGCAAACGTTATTCAGTGAGATTTTTATTAAACACGTGCAAAGAATTGTAGCAGAGGTTGACTTCAAGAAAAAGTACACATCTAAATGAATCATGATTTATTAAAGAAGTATTTTTATAGAAAAGCAGGAAACTGATAGAGCTTCATGATTCAATCCAAGCGGTTTCTGGCACGCTAATAAAATTACACTTTCCACCGTCCCTCGACTTGATCTATCATATTTCAGTCAGCAGCAAATTCGATTACATCCCGACAAATAAACGAAATTCTCCGCTAATCCAGAAAACTTGCTTCCCGAAGTTGTCCGCGTCCAATCGAACTATCGGTATCAGAAGCACGTTCACCGGAAAGTTTATGACCTGTACCTTAACATCGAGCTTAGCGGAACGAGTTAAGAGAAGTATCCCGCTCTGAGAACTTCGCCGGGTAATAATCGAAAGCACCCCACGGCTGCCACTATAATGCGAACAGGAATCCGCGAAGAAAACCCCGCGCGGTTTAATTCGTTTATTAAGACCGTAATTATAATATCGGCTAATTCGCAAGGGTCATCGAAGTACATTGCCTCGAAGAAATTGGAGCGTTCACGAAAGTCGATATCTTTCTCGCGGTTCGCCAGTAAGGAAAAAAGTTGACAGACAACCTTGCGACCTAATTGAATTCCATCGCGATTATTTAACGAGCCTTGAACTCGATTGTGCTTTTTCTTGTCAGTACAATGCGTTCCCTTGTCTCCGTTTCCTTTCTTCTGAAGTAGGTTCCCTATTGGTATGTTACAGTGAAGATGGACATTCGGAGTCTTGAATGATGATTGTTCATTATTGTTTCGGTTAATTCATCATTGTCACGAGGTAGCCATTTATCATTGATACGAAAGAATCGAGTAATTCAAGGCTGAGAATTTCACAAATATTTTCATCTTTATCGTAGCGTATGATATTTTTAAATAATAATGTAAGAAGTAAGAATATTCGATCATATTTGCGTTAGATTATTCGAAGCGCATTTGGTATATATTCATAAATAGGATTTAAAATTGTTTAAGAATAATGATATTGAGAAACACTGTCGACTATTAAATAGCAGCGGCGCGTTTACTCGTTAATAGCAGTTGCAAATGATAAATGGGTGTTGGTTTGTGACATAGAAAGCTAGGACACGCAGCAATTGAAAGTAACAATTACACACGTCACTATGTGACACAAAAGTGGAAGTGGAAATTTTCTCTTGCAATAGCATGCGTGCACACCGCCGCATAGTTTATGTTTCACAGTAACGAACCATGAAGGGGAATTTAATTGCAGAAGTGATGGGTAATTACTCAAATAGAAAAGTGAATTCGCAAGTTTAAAAAGTACGCGCAGGCAAATTGATTAAATGATTGGAACATCAAGCTTCGGGTTATTAAATAGAGCATAAAATATGAATACATAATTACAGTATGGATCTTTGTTGGAGTTAATTGGAAGAGAGTAACAAAGTGTTCACTTTTCGTGAAAGTAAAGCCACCGTTGTTCACATTGTTACTGTAACTGCAGCTTTCAATGGAAATCGTATCGATAACTCATTTGGTTAGAGTTTCACCTGGCGCGTTGACAGTTGTCTCTCCTGCATACTGTAATTTCCATGCTCTGCCGGCTACCGACTAATTATACGCCAGTTTAGTTAAATTATAAACCAGTTTCACAACGTAATGCACCTTTTCAACCAACCCTGCTACCATCTGGTGTCTTATCAAATGCTGTTAAATACGACATATGACGTTTCGTGGCGTCGGTACTTATCAAATTGCTAGTCGTGCTGCTTTCACCAGAACTTTGTTAAACGGAAAAATTCCAAGATCATAGGTGTATAATTAACCTAGAACGTTGAACCAGATTAGTGTAATCTGAAATTATTAAGTCGTCGCCGCTTAATTTTATCGCATAACGAGCAGAAAGTGTGTTAATGTGATCATTAAATTTAGAAGGGACAGTTTTATGTCTGATTCGTACATTTCCATTGGAGTTGATTAAATATTTTTCATTGAAACACCGATACATTCTTTCGATGACTTGAGCGCCAGCAACTGTACTAGTTAATAGATAAGCGAAAGTACATTGGATGGATAGCCAATTTTCTGTCGGAATGATACGCAAATAGAACATCTGAACGCAAGTGGGACGCAAACGATTCGATCGGTGAGCAGCGATGCACCTTACACTGTCGTGCCCGCGTTGACCGGTTGGCACGTGCGCCCGCTTATTAATTAACAAGTGGACGACGCTGGCCGCGAAAACGTGGGAAAGAGAGAAGCGGTCTGGAGGAAAAGGACCAAAGGAGCCTCGTGAAAGAACGAGCCGCAGATAAGATCGCCGGTAATGAACTAGCCCGGTCCAGCGGCCTTCTAATGAGGGCCGTAGGAAGTGATCTCGGCGTGGAGAAGAAACACGAGCGAGCCCGCTCTCCACGGTTTTACTCCGTTTCACGCTTTCGACACGAACAAGATCTCGACGAACGAAGAGCATGAAGGACCTCTCACCTGTCCTCTACTTTTCATCCTGCTCTCGTTTTCTTGCTTCTCTCTCGCTGTCTCTTGCTGGGTCGCGAGAGGGCTTTGAGACGTTGAAAGGGCGTCGCTGATGATTTCAATTGAGAGACCGAGCTTCGGGATTAGTGTTAATAGTCGATGGAATCTCTCAATTTTTTTTTTTTTTGTTCGATTACCAAATTTCATTCAGACGTCGCTGCATCAACTTGCCACGCGTCCGAGAAATCTCAGTATTCACCACAGCCGCGCGAATCGATCCTCTGCCGCTTCAAATTCTCACGTCCTTACTTGGTCCAGCTGATTTTTCGACAAGTCGATGATTAAAGGGGAGGTTTAGCCGGATTAAGGATCCCAGACGAACATTACGGCGGAATCCCGGGCAAAGAGGTTCCCTGGCTCGTGGCCAGGTATCCGAAAGGCCTTACGCCGCAGTCGTCGTCATGATCGTTCGAGCACGGCCTCGTCTTCGCCAATATCGGCGAGCATTGTGCATTGTCTGCCGCGTGCATTCGAGGCTCCATTGCTTCGCCATGCATATGCATCCGGTCCGCGCGCTTTTCCGATGCTCGAACCGCGTGCTATGGAACGACAATCGCGCTCGTACGTACAAAGACGTTGTCCCAAGTAGAAATAGAAAAAGACGCTGAAGGATTCCATCTGGGAATATCGCGGACGCGTTCGTCGATCGGTTCCTTTGAGAATATTGCCGAGAAATATATGCACGCGCCATCGCGAATATTCTATATTTAAAAATGTAGCGCAGCATCGGAGGTCGAATATGACTCGCAGACGATATTTGCGGGGTCGAAACGCGAAAGTAATGCGTCTTTCGCGAGTTGGAGGCTGGTCGTAAAAAGGGGATGAAAAATTGATCGGCAATTGGGATTAATAAATCGCAAAGTTGAATCCTTTTGCAGGTCATACTTTGCTAGAGTACGTATCCGTGTACATTTTTCAATATTTACTAAACTACGAGCAAGGTATAGCAAGCCGATGTACGACGTAATGGGGAAGGTTTCGATTTATGTCACCCCTTTGGATCGTATCCGCGACGAAACGGCGATACGTCGCGCTAAAACTTCTCTCCTTTCCTCTTTCCAATATTGGATCCCCGCAATATGGGTTTAGGTGTGGAAAGCCTGTTGCAAATTCCTTTTTGATGGATTTCGTGCTGGGATGAAGAATGCTATGGGATGCATGGATATACGGAGAGGAAATGTGAAAGTTTTGCGGGAAGAATTGAAAGTCAGGTTATCGATCTCTTCAAGTGTCGATTGCTTTACCTAATTCCTGTTTCGTTACATTTTCAATGAAGTTAAAAATAGAAACTTATATCTTGACTTAAAACAAAAATTCTATCGAACTGTAAGTACTGTCTTGAGAAAGATAGCTATTTGAAAAGGCGAGCCACTTACAGGGGATTAACATTCTTTTACAAACCAGCCCCATGAATATATCGCCTTGACTCAAGAGGGTAGTCACCCCTGTTCCACAAACTTCCCTGAGAGAAGTTTCTTGACTTCGTTAACTTTGAATAAGCTGCAATTTTTGTTGAATGCACACCAAGAAGATACACCCCGCGTCTTCGTCCCAAAACATGCTGGAATATTTAGAAGTAAACTTCTGTTTAAACGTCTCGCTGGCTTCCTTTCATTGAAAATCCAAGTAGAAAGAATTCTGTAAGCAAGTGAAGAACGTGTAGGGGCGTCGTGTAACTCTGCACAGTGATTTTTGCACGGGCAGCGATCCTTGAATTGAGTTTCTTGCACGGTAACGTTGGATTTCACGTTCGTACGGGACTCGCCCACGGCTGCAATTGTAAAACACGGTTCGTGCGCGAGCTCTACGCGAGAGAAAACAGTTTCGCCCCGTCTGGAACGTTGAATCGATATTTGTTCAACCCTTGCCCCGACGACGAGCATGTTCAGAGGGCACTTTGCGTTACTTTTTTACGGCTGGATTATCCACGAAGACGCACCGCTTGTTTTCACTCGACGGACGCTTTTCCATATTCCCTCGCTCGTGCGCACGCTTTTCTCGAGACGATTCTTCGTTGCTTCGAGTATTTCGTTAACCGCGACTCGCGCGACGGGTTTATTTAATTAGGGACTAATTATTTAGTGTCTGCTAGTATCCTCGGGTTGTAATCTCTCCAACTTGAACGTGGGCGGGAGGGGGGTGGGGGGGGGGGGGCACTTAACAATTTTTACCGGTACAGCCTTTTGTTCCGAGACAAATTGTATTATAAATCATTTTCTGATCCCCGATCGATCCAGGAAGATGCCAATGAACTTTCTCATTTTCTCATTCACGATCCTGAGAATGGAGCATTGTGCCCCGTTGTTTCGCCGCGAATCCGACGGATTAATGGCTTCCCCGATAAAATGATCTGCTCGGTGTCATAAACGTAGGCGTACGGCCAGGATTCACGTGATAGTGGATTAGCGAGATGATATATCGAAGGTTTATTACTCCGCTCGTAAAGATAAATCGCGTAACGAAAATTACACTGCCCCGCATATCGTGGGCGCATTGAGCTCAACTTCTGTACGAATACCCACGTGACAGTATAAATTTCTGTCTTGCAGTTTCATTGCGAATCATTGTATAGCATTTGTTAATCTTTCCGCTGACAAGTAACTGTCTTGAATTCATTCGATGCTTTCGAGCGCTTTGCGCGCGTGCGTACATTTTCCCGGGGCTTCTACGCGACGATTTCGAAATTGGATAACTAATTTACGCAGATGACAAGGGGGGGGGGGACGTCTTGGTCCCTGCGCGTGTTCAAGTCCTTAATTATCCAAAGTGACGGTCCTTGGTTGCGTAACGCAACGCGGGCACGTTTCGAGTAATTGCATTAAACGCGGAGACGTTAATCGCGGACACGTGCGTGCGAGCTGCAAGTGAATCAGTGGAATGCAATTTTTCGTTGCGAAGATCTGTAGTTTTTATATTCTCAGATTCTGACGAGCTAAGGCAGCGTGCTATTTCTAGAACAGTTTCAAAGATACTTCGCTTGCTGCAACGCCCAGGCGCGGTTCAAAATTGCGGCGGTAGAAATGAAAATACCCTTTGCTGAAATATCAGATACGCGGCAGACGCTCGCGAAGCGTACACGAAAGCGGCTTCTGCGGGACCGCGTACAGTTCGCTCGGGGGTAATCCTTCGATCGACGAGTCTCTGACCGGCGCCGTGCGACGTCTGAGATGCACGCGAGAATTATCGATCGCTATCGAGCGTTAACCACGGACAGGGGGATCGCGTCGCGCTTCCTGTTGCGCCCCTTTCACGGAGATAATTGACGTGACTCCCATTATTCTTATTATCACTGGCCCGTGTGCGCGCCGACTTTATCCTCGCGGCGTGGCCACAATGGCCGACGTCTGATCTCGCGGCCCTACTCACCTGGGATTTCATTTCTTCTTTTGCAGAGGCCGAATGCTGCGTTGGCGAAGCTGCCGGAGAGGCGTGCTGGGAACCTTGTTACTGCGTTCTCCTTCAGGATGAGCAGACACTCACGGCTTACAGGAGCGAGGACATGGCGGTGAGTACACACACAAGCACCCTCTCCCTCTCTCTCTCTCTCTCTGCCTTTCTGCCCCTTCGGCTTTCGCTGAGGAAAAGCCTCCCCAATTCGACCGGATTAGCCGGCCTCCCCAATCTTTCTTTATCGTCGCTCTCGTTTCGTTCTGGCGAATTACGTCACTGGTAGCGCGGGGGGGAATATCCGTTGTTCGAGGTGAACCGGTTTGTTGTAGGAAATATCTACTTACTTGGAAGGACGGAAGATTGATCTAATCCTCGGATCTAGGGGGTGGGAAATTCTGTGATGAAGATGGAGAAGTTTTTCAGCATTCTCTTAGGGGCTAAGGTTGAAGTAGGAAAACCCGTAGAGAGGAAAGAATGTTCCGGCTCGCGCACCTTGCCAGATTTATTTAAGCGCGAAACGGCTACAAGGAGGTAGGGAACAGGAACACCGGCGTATAATTCCTGTTCACGTATGCACAATGCGAGCACGCGCGATGAAAGGGTACCACCGAGTTGTTTGATCGTACGGCTGGAATAGCAAAGGGGCGTGCAGCCTCTAATTCGATTAGAAAGTTTATACCCTTTCGCCCGATGTTTGCGCACCCATCTGCTTTGAAGACTTTCGACTTCCGTGAGAAACCGCGGCTGCAGCAAATATCCCATCATGAGCGTGCCGAGCCGCCTTGAAATTCTCGTCGACGAAACACGAGTCGGAATTCGTAACCGGAACCAGCTACCGAAAGCTGGAGATTCTATCGCGCCGCTCATCAGTGAATATAAACTTAGAAAAAGTTAATATATTTTAAATAGTGCATCAATATAATACTGAAAAACAGCGTAATAACTGGATTCTTCGTGAGCTAATTACAAGCGAAGTAAACCGTTGAAGAAGCTCCGGAACCTTTTAAGAAAAGTATCTTCTCTGACGCTCAGCCCTTGGTCTTTAGACGTTTCTCAAATAGCTGCCCGTTGACACATTTAATTCTTCGATTTCCGTTCTATTTTCCTTGCTGCAAGCTCGCCGCGTCGCGAATACTCGCCCGTGGAACGAGCGGGCTTAAAAGCCGGGAACGGCGAAGGTTCCGGATCCATTTTCGTCGTTGGCGAGATCCCCTAAATGTACGCGACGTCGTGTCTCGACCGTGGATCTCCTTTTCTCCGTCAGAAAAAGCACCGAGAGCCCGGGAATTCTACTTATTACATTGCTTTAAGGCCGCGTCCCCGCCGCGGGATTAGCTAATTTTAAAGGGCCGGCAGTGAATCTTCTTGGACGCAATTCACCCGGCGCGAAGGACTCGCGACGGGTTTTCTTGATAAAAATCGTTTCGTTCATTCATTCTTCGCTAGTGTAAATCCTTCCCTCGGTTTCCGTCCGCGCCTGTATCAAACGTACCCTCTACTCAATCTTCACCGTTGTCCGTCGCTTCTGTCGCGCTTTCACATCAGTTTTCCCCGATTTTCCGAGCAACTTGCGGTAGCATCTCTAGCAACCGTTCGCCCCGCAGCCAAGCCGTCGTTATTGCTAAATCAAGACAGGCACGGAGGACCTCCTCTTTCACCTTGTCCCCGCTCGGGTCCTCTTCCCTTCCCGTGTAATCACATTCGAGGGGTCTAGGAACACGAGACCCTTCGTTACTCGACGCTGAACCCGCCCTCAAGGAATAGGGTTAACGGTTCTCCCGTGTGTGCCTTCCTCTCGTTTTTCTCCCCGCCTTGCAGCTCCTCGAACGGGCTTCTGGCTCGTACACCCGGATAGAATTTAGCGAGCAAGTAGTAAAAGTCCGTGCACGATCAGCCGCATCGCGCGATAGATCAGGCCTGATCGAGGCTCGCAGCTTTTGCACACGCTTTTCGATCATTGCGTTTTGATGACTGCATTCTGCGGTTTCCGGATATATCCTTGGGATTTTACTTTCATTATTGCGCGTCGCGTTAGAAGGCCTGATAACGTCGCAGATAAGGGATGCTCTTGCCACGGTTCGTTAGCAATCGAATTTGTGAAGCAGGATCAGAGGCAATCTCTCATCCCTTTATTCCAATCCTGTCAGCGGATTAAATATTGTTACGAAGGAGGAAACGTGTGATAGAATATGTTCCTTGATTAGGCTACTCGTGGACAGTTAGACGATTCGGTGGACCGTTGGTGTCGAAATATTTTCCGAAAAATTAATCTCAATTGCGTGATGTAATCCCAACATAAGGAGGGGAGAACGAAAGGCATAAGTTCAACTTTGAAAAACAACCGGCAGATATGCGTATTTGTACTGACGAGTAAACGCTCGCGAAATGCGACGCACGACCGAGAAGCTAACAAAGAGGACTTAATACCTTTAATACTCGTCGGGGTCGAAATCCGCGTGGATTACTCACGGCAGGAAACTTTTGACCGTAGATTATTACGACTTATTCTCGCTGGCGACGTAATACTTAGCCCAGACACTTCGATACGCGTCACCGAATTTGATCCACCCCGACGATAAATTATGCACAGGGTGCCTCGAAAGAGGAGAGCACTGCACAGCCCTCAGTCTTTCTGCTTTCATCCCCCAGCAATGGTTTCCTCGATGCATTTCAAGCCCCCTTCTACCCGCGGCCGATCGTTGCTCTGCCAAAACTCACCAAGCTTCCTTTTACAGTTAGCGTTTCCATGTAACTTTGAATTTAAAGAAATTAATTGTAATGGAAAGATTAATTCCCATTCAATTTCACAACGATATATTTAATAATCCAGTTGGTTAGTTGAGAAAATAATTTGAAAGCGCACCTAGGACCACGCGTGTCTTTGCTGAAAATAACGACAGGGACTGCTATCTAAGCTAAATACTCAGGGAACGTACCGAGGCCCCATAAATCTGCAGAATGGTCGTGGGTGTTCTCAACAAGCAGTGGTAAATAACTCCAAGTATCATAAAGGGTTATTCTCTCGGGAATACGAGTAGGTCGTATAAAATTCACCCCTTTTTAATCTCATACTCCTATATCACTGTTCCGGTAAATATTTAATTAAGCTGTACATAAATCTTACATTTTTTTGTCTCCAATGAGTTGTTCCAATTCAATTCTTTTTACATATTTATTTCCAACGAAGAGCACAAGCATTGAACCGATGTATTTGAATGAAATTCATCCACAGAGGTAGGCTCGCACAGGGACCAAAGTTTCATTTCATTCCGTCTGTCCTCGAAAATTCCCCGCGAGCATTACGTGATGCGTTAAAACGTATCAACGACGCACACGTGTACCGCAATATTTTCTCCGCGTAGCTAGCGTGAATTCGCGCAGCCTTCCGCTTTCCGGCCCCGGATTCTTTGGATTCGACGCGTTCATACTCGTCACGTACAAGACAAACGGCACGCGAGTAAAAAATGCAACCTTTCCATTCGAATCGTTCCCCAGGGGTGAACGAATGGCTCTGTGTATTAAATTGTATCCCCCTCCTCCTCCTAGCTTCCACTCCTCCTCCCTCTCTCTTTCCTGTCCGCTTTTACGAGCGTCTCCCTTTCAAGACGTGAGAGGAATAGGGTAGGTGTGATTAAATCTAGCTATCTCGGTCTGCCTCGCTCATAGCTCGCCTCTCCCTATGCGTCTTTGTCCGAGTCCCTTTGATTCATCTGCGACTTTCTCCCCGCATCTCTATGCGCGCGCGGAGGGACGGCTCTCCTCTTTGCCGTCTGGTTAAGGAGATATCGCTGGATCTTTGACGGGCAATTTAATGGAGAGCCACGTCCTTAAAAAAATTGCTTAACCAGGGGATGTTGCGCTGCTGATTCGGCCAGCGCGATAGTCGCCACTGAAATACTATACGACTTCAATCGAGAAACGCGATATCAAATGGATTATTTAAAAGCTAGCAAAGTTCGTCGTATCGTTCTGTACTTATTTACGTATTCTCGAAAGTTATTACTCCCATCACATTTCCGGTCTCCAAATGTATCACAAGAATCTCGAGATTTCCTTCAACCGAAGAAGAAACTGAGTGGATTTCACTATCAGTGATCTTTCTCGTTTCGTTTATCAAACGACCGCGTATGTTCCCGAAACAAGACGCCGTCGGCACCTGGATGATCCTCAGAGCCCAAGATTCGGCGGGTCCGCTCGATTCAGAACTCGTCTATCTTTTCCAAGAAGGCGAAGCGTCTGGTTCATCTTGCCTCCCTGTCGACCCTTATCCCCTCGTAGCCAGACGATATCCCTTTTTTGCGAAAGGTGCGGGCGAGCTTGCGTGGTTGGTAGATCCTCGTAGATCTCGCAACACACACATACACACATCCAAGCGAAACTCTTTTCTTTCGTGGTGGCCTCCAGGTGCTAGAGATAGGATCCATCCTTCTTTTGGTCGGTCGTGAAAGAAATCCTTGCGAGAATTCGAACGAAACGGGATTTGGAGCGATGGATAAATCGGCTCTGCCTTTTCGCCAACTTTTCAACCCCTTTCGCCACTCGAATCACTCTTGAGAGCTGCGGAAGGGGGCTACTTCGTGGATTCGAGAATTTCCTTATACCTCCTGCCGGGGTAAATGTTTGCGGACCTTGAGAATCCGTTGTTTGAACGTCTTCGAATCTTTCTTCCTCGCCCCTGATTTCTCGTTGTCCTCCTTGACTTGGGTATTTCTCAAATAGACAGTCCATTTTTCGGAATGTAACCTGCTACATAATTGTACAAAAATATCGTGGAATGCTAGAAGAATTCTCAAGAAGGGACGTTTTGGCAGGAATAGCTTTTCATACAAAATCCCCGGCTGAAGCTGGAATATATATATAAATCAAGGATAATCAAAAATCCGTTTCCACCATATCCTGGATTAATAACGTAAGGAGCCACGGATAATCCTCGAACGGGGAACCTTCAATTTTAAGTTTCTATCATGCCGGTCTGTTCGATCGCTCCCATACAAAAGCTTGGAAGCTTCAAGGGGAAGAAGTTGCAGTATGTATAACAGACTAGTAATTGCTACAAATAAGAGAAAACGTGTCCAAATGAGAAAGACGTCTTTCCAAAATAAATGTAACCCGCAGACTTCGTCGTTCCAATTAAAAATACGTTGAAGTTAATTTACAGAAATTAATGAGCAGCATTAAAATTCGACGTCAGGGAGTTCTACATTTACTCTGAATAAGAATTTTATTGCAGAAACGTTTCGTCACGAAAGTTAATAGAACATTTAAATCGTACACTCTCTCGGTAATGGCTATGCTTTTATGCCGACCACAACGCTCGTTCGTATTTCATACGAAAAGAAAAATAGAAGCAGGGTTTACGAAGAAAATCTTTTCATACGAAATGTTCTTAAATAGTATTTACATAAATGCGTTCAAATGCGACTTTCAAGCTGGTACAACTTTGAATCGCATCTCCGCGTGTATGCAACTTCATTACTTTCGAATGCAAGTTTGCTCCGTTTGCTTAGGAGATACGTCGCGAATTGTATTGTCTACACATTGCGGAGAATAATTCCGGAACGGACAGTGAAAGGAAATTGCGAGGGAGCGTATTCGTTATTCATGAATTGTCGTGATACATGAATTTGTATATACAAAGCTAATTTCTTCCAGCAGTGTTGGGACGAGAACGTTTGTTACGTTCACATGGAAGTTATCGCGGTATTAAGTAGCCCGCAGTAATGTTGCACTACATGCACGTATAAAATACTTCTTCTGGACACCTATATTTCATCCCAAAGAAAACATTAACTCGTCAAATCCTTTTACCAGCCCTGTGGTCGTTCACGTGAATTAAGCTGTGTATCGGCAAAATTGCTAGCCAGCTTCCAATAGACATACCCTCCCTCTCAGGCAGGTCGTCTCATCAACGGAACGATCTCGCGATATGCTCACAGCCAACCGCGTATCCAAGGGAAACGCAGTCCCACTGGCAGACTCTCGCTAGCGATTGTGGGATTTCTGGAGGTCATGGTGTTCGCGGGGTACGAAAAGCGAGGGGTGGAATTGCGCGAGGATAGATCGCTGGAGCGAAGGGTGCGTTCACTTAAGGGGTTGCTTCGACAACTGACGCGAACAAGAGTAAAAATAAACAGGCTGCGCAATATCGAGTCAATGGAAATAGCGTTACGTTACATTATCTGCTACACAAGATCTGTTTCTTCCTGCTAACCAACCTTCGGAAGCAGATGTTCACCAAGTGGAAACAGTTCCTCGCGATGGAGCTCCGAGGTATTGGACGGAAGAGCGAATAACTGTTTCGAGTAAGCTGATTACGAAGCTTTGCTCATTAATTTCTTCCCACGTTGGTTTTTCATAGCATAGTCTTTGGGCAAATGAAGTTGGGTTTATTATACGAGCGCGCCCTACTGTTTTTTTCAATGGTACAAATTTTATCCAAGAATATCTTTCAAGGCACAGAGCAGATAACATCGCGGAAGGAATGCACTTTGCGAGGTAGTAATTACAAAAAAAAAAAACGATTAGTTTCATTTTCATGCTGTCGGTGAATCTTTCTGGCCCAAGTAAACGTTGGGAAAAACGTATTAAAGTCAGCCGCGCAATTTAACTCGGCAAGCCAATAGCAAACTGAATAATTAGCATCACTTTTTCCTCCCTTTCAATTTTCTCGGTCGACAGTGGCGTCGTCGTAGAATTATCGCGATACAGAAGGAAAACGTAGCCCGCAAATTGCCATGAAATAGATCTACTTACCGTAAAGAATTCTCTGGACAAAGTGTGCCGAGCTCGGTTCACTCGCATACGAGGGTACGTTGATAAATCTTTCTTGGCTGCTCCCGACGGAACACGGAACGAACCATCCAGCTATTCGCTCTTCGAGAAACCAAGAAATTACCCTTTGATAGATAGCTACTAATAAATCATAAAACGGCGAACAGAATTGTTCCTAAACTTAGGATACATTCTTACTGTTGCTTGTCAAAATGAATTCGGTTATCATTGTTCATCGCGAACTGTTAATTGTGGATACTCGTTGTTCGAATCTAAAGGATATCATGCATTATCGATGTTGGAGAAAATTGTACCAAACGAAGCTTGTTTTGCACGTTTCGCACATATACGAGGGGGACGCATAATGCATTTTTCAATTTTCCCGGAGGTCGCGACGTTTAAAGGAACGAGGCTTACCGTCGTTTCTTTTTATTCTCGAGAAGACGTTGCAATCTTGTAACAGCTAGCAGCTGCTCCACGAATTTCGTTTAGCTTGCCTAGCGTCCGTGTCGTTGAACTACTTTCTTGCAAAATTTCATTCTGTATGAAACGTCCTGCGGTATTTTGGGTAGTTTTCAAGATATTCCCAATACCGCTCATATTTTAGCGATTAAACAGTTTTTCTTCTCTTCTTCTTACGATTTATGAATATCCAGTACTTCTCTGGACTTCCTACATCATCCACCGGGGAACAGTAAAAAGAGCTTGCACGATATTGCTTGTATCGATTCGATGGGGATACATTCGTACAGCCTGCAATTTCATTGAGAGCCCTTTGATGTTTTTGCAGGGATAACAAGGAAAAGAAGAAAACAGAAGACCGCTATTCTGTGGATCACGGCGAACCTATACGCGTAACATACATGTGTCGGCCTTTGATATCGTGCGACAGGATTGCACATTTCCATGCGACCCGTCGCATGAAAGATGTCGAGCGCGCTCGCGTGACGACGCTTTATTACAATCGCGTAGGGAACTTAATATTTAGAGTTTCAACGCAGAGTTGCATCGACGTAACTGCAGCTGTTTCGCACGTTGAACTAAGGACACGAAGAAGTCCGTATAATTAACAACTAAACAGCACCCGTCAACCCTTTCGCGACTCGAACAAAGTGTTTCTCATCTCTCCGTCCGTGATAATCGATTTTCGCTGTCGCCGCGCTACCGGTTACAAAAGAGCCCGTGAAGGCACCATCGAGAAGGCGGCGCCAGTTACACGGAAGTTGAATTTCCCCGTTCTAGCGAAACTTTCTCGATTTCCCGACAACGGGAGAACAGCGATATATACTGGTGCGCGGAAGGGTTGTACCCGCGGAACAGACGGCTGATACGTGCCGCAGCGTTATCAGCGACGGACTTCCGGGACGCGAATCGATTCCAGCCTTACTGACAGATCGATTATTATCGCCGGAGAGGATTGTAGCTGTGCCGCGTGCATGTAATCGGATCGGTTGGATCGGGAACGGATCGATCGTGTGGATCGAATTAGGTAGCCCCTTTGCTCTTGGATCAGGACGCGTCCGTAGAATCGAGTGATCGATCGAACGGGGGGGAGGCGCAAATCTTATTGCGAGCGGTCAATAAACCCCAGCTGGAACGACTCGACGAGTAGTAGATCGGTCGTGGAAACGAGAGCACGATCGTAGTATTATTCGGAAAACCGCTGAATCCAAAGAGACCTCTTGAACTCTCTGGATTTCTCTTAAGCAATTAAATAAATACGATTAGTAATTAGTTTGTATGTTTCCTGGGACGCAGCTATTCGCCGGGACCGCCTGTATGTTCAAGTCTCACAACAAGGTTTGTCTCTATCTCTCTGTGTGTCTTCAATTGTTAATGTCTATGTCACCGGTGTGCACTGATTTTCTATGTCACGTTTCTGTTTTTCTTTACACATACGCCGCGTAAACTTGCACTTGTTCCTGTCATTACAGCTCTCAGATGCCGAGAAAATCGCATTGAAATGTTGGAGTGTCGTGCACCCTTTGTAAGACGTTGTACTTTCGTGCAACGGAACGGTAGAACCGTCTCGCGATGAAACAACGGAACTAATTATCAACAACAGCCGTTCAGCCAAATACGATTCTCTCGGCCCCAATGCAACATTCTTTAACAAACGAGGGTCTAAATGGAAAGCCAAGAGTTTCGGCTACTGTCTCAACAAAGCAAAAGTTTTCCATTTTCCACTTCGACGCTCCCTGCCTCCGCAAATTCGTCAGGTGTCCTCGCCATCGCGGATCAACAAATTCACGGGCCAAGGGCTCGTGACTAATTGTTTCCTCGGAACACAGACGATGTCACGGGAAAGTTGGGAGACGCGAGACGTAAGGGAAAGGGTGGAAATCAGACGGATCGAATTAGCGGGAAAGATCCCCGCCAAGCATCCTTGCCTTGTTTCCTCTCCTTCGCACTGTTCGCCGAAGGATGCTGCTTTCTATGAATTTACACAGAGACGACTGGCCAACCTTCGGGTCCCTTTGAGTCCTCGCGTTTTCACATAATGCAATTTCGTCGGCGACGGTCCGCCTCGTCCTTCGTGTTTCCGGTACACACCTCTGCCTGTGCTCGCTGCCGGTTCATAAGCATCGTTCGCGTTGGAATATTATTTGCTTTCCACGCACGTAGTTAGCCGGCTCGTCTGTCGCGTTTGCTCTGGCTATTTTACACGCTGTTTGCCGAATAATTTCGCTTGAAACTGTATCTCGCCATTTTGCTATTCCCCTTATTATCGTTCACGATTTTATCGCACGCGGAGAGTTTCGTACGATCGAAGGACCGGGTGGAAATTCGTGGAACACAATGTTCGCGGAGAAAACCGCGACCGCGAAAGCGAAGCACGAAATTAGTGCCGGGCGCGAGTTTACTCCATTGAAGCGGCTGGCTTGATGAAACGGGGTCACGTATTCTCTGCCGGGCCGGGAAATCGTAGCAGGGGAAGAATACAAATACTAATTGGCGGGTCGGTGGATTGTTGCACGCCTGTATTCGCGACCAATACGGATCGTGTAATTGGACGCGTTCGTTGCTTCGTTCGCGCGCCCGCTTGGTAATTGCAGTTAACGCGGAGCGACTGCGATCCCCCGGTTCGTTCGGCCACGATCGATCCCGAACGCGTGCTTCTCGTTCTTTAACCTCCGCGGAAACGTTTGGCTAAGAGATTAAAAATGCTTGCAAGAGGCTTGAACGTGTTAGTCTTGAACTTGCTCTTTAAAGAGTCAAGTAACGCGGTGGCATTTCTTTTCAAGCACTTTGATTCCTTTGTTCTCTTTGATCGATTCATTTTTCTCTTCTCTCGCCACTTGCGAGGGAGAGAAATGAATCGTGCGCGGGGCCACGAAGAAACGATCTCTGGATTTCACGCGCTGCACACCGCGTTCAACGAGTTCTAATTAGTGACGTCACCGTGTCGCCAGGTCAATCCGCAGTATTTTAAGATGAACTGGACACGTTGGCCAGTCGTTGTCCAGCTTCTCGCGAGTCGGGAACCAACGTTTGCCCTTTCCCTAAAGGACGATTCCTCCTGCTTAGTCGCTTAAGCCTGACGGAGAACCGATAGTGCACTGAGCCTCCTGCACGTTCTATGACACGAACCGTGGCATTGATAAGATCGATTAGAAGCGGCTGTCTCGTCAAGCCGGTCCACCGAAATGGACGTAATTCGGGGCTACGTGAGTGTCGCGAGCCATTAACGAATTAACCCGTAGCCAATTGCGCGAGCCGCATGCGATTGGCCATTTCGAACGAGATTATCGTATCTGAGGAAGTTCGATCGGCTATTTCCTTTATCTTCAATCGACATTCCTCACGGTGATATGCTGTATGGCTATAATTGTGATTTCAGTTGGGGGACGCAATGTTCGTGGAGTTGCCGCGCGTTCGATTGGACGGCGGTGCACGTGCTTTTCGCCAGCACTGGGGTTACGAGTCGCGACCCCTGGCACCGCCACCGCCGTTGATCGAAGAAGACGAAGCTGCGATCGAACCGGAAACAGTCAGCCTACGGGAAGCCAACACCGCGTCCCCGATAGGTGAGTCTCTTACCAGCACACACACACGATTAATCCCGTTTTACGAGAGGGCAGCCACGTAAAATGCGTCTGGCAGTTTTCCAGAATACCATATTCCGCCCGTGCGCGATTGCGTGCAATGATTGGTAGTCAAAGAAATCGCATCGAAGTGATTCTGTGGGAAGATTTCAGGATTTTGAGTATCCTGACCGCAAGCAAGACCGTACTAAAAAGTCCTTAAATTTTATTCAAGTTCCACAGCTTCCCAGCGCAATCATAGTGGTTCTAGAAACGGTTCGTTCGCGAGCAAACAGCCCTCGGGGGCATCGAAACTCCACGGTTCGATATCGTGTGCTCTATTATTAAACACGATGCGCACGGTTCACGGGGGTGAATTTCCCGCGTTCTGTGCTTAATGGTCCGCTCTCAATTGACGCGCGTTTCAGAAACGCTGTGTCGCGTTTCATAGCGCATAACTGGAACACGGAAGTGCTCGCGTTTTTGTCCGCTCGCAAATCGCGCGCGACTTTCGCTCCGACGCTTTGTCTCGCGGCCGATAGCAGCGAAGAGAATCGGACCACCCAGTATTAATTGCGCTTTGTCTCGAGCGGTGGTTGCTGCTGCTGCTGACAAACACTCGCCTACCCTGTGCCCGTAACGAGCGAACATTGTTCGACAGGCGTAAACCTTCCCCCGACGTTGCGAGGCCTCTTGGCGAAGGTGAACCTACAAATGCCTGTTCGCTCCCGTTGGAATCGCGTTCGATTCTTAACGAAGGATGAGCAATAGCGTGTGGTCTGGTGGTTCATTCTTTTTATTGAAATAAGGATTTGTTTGGGGGTGAGTTTGGCGGAGGTACTTTGAATTTGGAGCGAAAGTAATGGTGCACTGTTTGATGGTAAGACGTCGACTCATCCGGCCTGTGGTATGGCAGGATTCTACCTCAATCTCTTTCCCTTCTTCGATTAGAAAGGATTATTGATTAGTCGATGGATTAGTAGTTGGTTGATCTAATTATTAGATTTATTTAAATTTGGTACAAACTAAGAAGCAATTGAATAGCTTCTATTTAATGAAACAGATTATTTGATCACCTCGTACCAGTGAAGGGTAAACGAAGCTACAGTAGCAGGATTTCTGCCTTATTCGCGGAAAATTTCTACTGTACCAGTGGCGATGTGCAGATAACGCGACGGAACACTTAACAATTTTTCGCAAAGCATATGTTTTTAATAAGAAATCGTGAATAAGCTGTTCCTTTTTATTGATTTTACAAAAATATCCTTTACAAGCATGCTTATCCAAATTTCGTTGATTCTTATTAGTTTCTTTATTGTCCCCTTATCAGAACCGTCGGTCAGACTATCACATTCACACGAGTACACCAGGGACAATCGACCTTTGCCACAGGGAAACGCTTTCGCAACAATTTAAATTGCTTTCTCTCTCGAGAATTTCTCACCTTCCGGCATAGCTCAGTTCCCATGCCATTCGTCGAATTCTTCGCGAATTTCTCTGCGACGCGTCGCCCAGTCTGCTCTGAAAGAAGGAAGCGACAGAGCAGCTTCTGATCGGATCAGATCGGGAGCTTCCCCTTTCGATGGAAATATAGTAACTCTCCGATGGAGCATTATAGGCTGGCGATAAGTTGAGAATCACTCGAAATGCTTTCCAGGCTCGATCATCGTTCAAGCATTGTCTGAAGCACCGGATATGCCCTCGCGCCGGAAGAACCATCCTAGTCTGTATAGTTAGGTGGCCTCGCGTCAGCGCGTTGGTCCGAGACGCGTTCACATTGCACGCCTCGATGTAAGCGTGCCTTCCACCCACGTGAACGTAGAAGCAGCTACGAATCTTCACGATTGCGAAATCCTCGAGTGTCCCGCGTCGCATTTGTGATCGTCCAGAATGCCTCGTCCGCTTATGTAACGAAATAGTGAGTTACTGCTGTTTCGCAATCGAACTCCAGTCGAGAAGAGTTACGGCCGCGTATTTTACAGTTGGAAACGCCTAACGAGATTCTGACCTCGTTAGTGTACAAAGATCAACCCTTGCGCTGCTTCAGTGTAAGAAACTTCTAATCCTGGAAGCACTTAGGTGACAATTAGCAGAGACACTGGGGATCGTCTGGGTAGACGTTGCGGTTCTTCACAGAAGATCGCGTGCATCGTGGCCGAGAACCGTTAAATTGGAAGAAGTGAGATTACGTGTTTCTTTGCGGGTTAATCGCGCGATTCGCATGCTCGCCGCGTATAATTGAACGTGACACGTTTGAGCGCAGCCCGCGACCAGGAGCGCTTCCCTGAATCGGTAATG
This sequence comes from Holcopasites calliopsidis, assembly GCA_023838395.1. Classification (NCBI taxonomy): domain Eukaryota; kingdom Metazoa; phylum Arthropoda; class Insecta; order Hymenoptera; family Apidae; genus Holcopasites; species Holcopasites calliopsidis. The sequence goes on from JALHAQ010000008.1 coordinate 5,649,513, forward strand.
ATCGGGATGGAGGAGGGTCGTAGCTGCGGGTGAAGCAGCTGTAATGAATTCAGGGGACTGTCGGTGGTCTCTTCGATGAACGAATGTGACTTCGCCTGAAAATCTAAAGCCACATCGGCCGGTTTATTACGAAAACAATACCCTGTTCTATAATATCAATTTGCATGAAAAATCCATTCGCATAACCGCGGGATAGCATCGGAAAGTGCTTTCTAATCTGCTCTTGATACACCGCGCGAGAAACGAAATTCTCGGTAGCAGCGCGTTTACTTTGCCTCATTTACACGGGCGACCCTAATTTCCCTATTGTTCGTCTGGTGCAATTTTCTGGCCGTGCCGAGGCTCGTTAATTGCCATTGCTCTTGCCGTAACGTGGAAAAGATCGCGAACCGCACTTACACGCGCGAAGCGTTGTCTGAATCGGCCGGTTCCGCAGCACTTTGTGTGCTAGCTCTGCTTAACTGTTCGGACCAGCAAACCGTAACACTTACCGGCATTAATATGAATGTATACGTGTGAATATACGTTTCAATGAAGTTGCACGCGAGCAGGTACCTGGACTTTTCTTCCGCAAATATTCAAGATACATACGTTTACCCCTTCTTCTTTTCGTGCTTACTGCACATGTTATGCAAATCTAATGGAGGCGTGTAACGCAGTCATGATTTGGCAGATTAAGAGCATGTAGATTGCATTTACAAAATGTTTCGTGCGCAATTAGCGGTGTAATGTTAAATAAACATTGCGAAAGATGGTCAGAGGTGGTGATTTTAAAATGGAAAGTGATGCCGAGTAGTCGGGTAATCGTGATCGTTCGTCCGTTTTTGCCGCGTTTCTCTTTATCTTCCAATTTCTATGATCGAAGGAGGGATACGAGAAAACGAAATATATTAAAACCCTCGAATAGATTGCACTTGTCCTTTTAAGTGCACGCGGGAATAATCGAACGACGATGATTCGCAATCACCACTTCACGCGCAGTTTAATCCGCTCGTTTATTTTGGAAGAACGACTTCCTGCCAGGCGGGGCAGTTATCGTCACCGACAACCGCATATCCTCTGGCTGTCCCAAGACTCAGATTCACCAACGTGGACAGTCCGCTCCTGGCAGCCCTTCGCATTTAATCTCCTCGCGAATCCAAGGACACGTTGATCTGGCCGCGATACGGGTGATTGTGACGTTTTGCTGTTAAGTGGAGTACGATTAAGAAATTAGTCCTTACTGACACGCGATATCAGTGAAACGAATTGCAATTGAAAGCTTCCTGGAATGAACCGGAGCCCTAGACCCAGGTGAACCATACCCATCCATCTGACCACCAACGAATCCGTTTCTCGAAAGACCTCCGAGGAAATCCCGGCAAACGCCAATTAAAGGTGCTTCTCCAGGAAGCGAGTAAAGTCGTCGCCGCGGTTTCCCTCGATTTTCCACGACTCGCGTCCCCACTGTCCTCGATTCGGTAGCAGCCGATTGGCGCGGAAGTTTTAATACGAGCTCGGTTCCTCCGCGTGGAAAGAATTCTCGCCGCCGGATGCGATAAAAGTGCCGCTGCTCTCGTCCTCCTGTGCGTTTGCCTCGCGACGATAGAAGTGCGTTCACGTCGTCGACCGATCGTTGCTCGACCGCTCGCTGGATCGCTTGTCCCGGATGAAACTGTGCATCGAACACGGGCCAGCTATAAGCTCGTGACCTCTTCGACTCGTTCGTGCCCAATTGTCCACGATCGCGTGCAACCGCCGGCTAATCGAAAGTTCGTCCCGCGAACTTTTGCCGTCCCTGTCCGTCGGACGGAGTCGAACGGCAGCGACTCTAGTCCAAGGCGAACCGCGAACTAATTATGGAGCTGTCGCGAATCCGTGGTTCGTCTAATTGCGCCGGGGAGAAGCGTAACGCTCGTTGACTCACTGCTCGAACGATCGAACTACTTGGAAAATTAGAGTCCGATGGTGCTGGCGAGCGAAGCGGTGCTGATCTGTCGGATTTTATTCTGACCGATTGCGGATTGAAATGAACGGCAGTGTTACTTACTTGAATTGTGTACGTGAAGCGTTTAGGAAGTGTATTCTCTAGTTCGGAAAAGTGTTGTTGCTTTTTAAAATCGAGACCAAGCGAGTAGCTTGGATGCGTCTGCCCGGAACTATCGCAGAACGCGTTTCATAGTCGCCTCGAGTTCAACGTTTCTCGTGGTGATCGAGTGATGTCATTGCTAATTGCTAGTCGATAACGACGCGGAGATAACGAATGCGCCGCGTCGGAAGGAAGCGTCGATTAACCTACTTTCTTGGGGGCATCGGCGCGCCGCACGTGATCCTGCCGTGAAAAATCGATTAAGGGAATCCGTGGTCGGTGGTTATCGGTTAAAGGTTTGCCCCGCGGTGTGTGACACGGGGTCGGCCAGTAATTGATGTTCGCGATGAGTCGTAAAAAGGTGTGGAATTCTATCATCCGTCGCAAGAGGAAGAATCATTTGGACCTGAGTGGCAAAGAGGAGAGCGACTCGATCAGCGTTTGTAAGTGACGAGATAGAGCTTTCGAGCAGCGTTATGCATTCATCCTGTTGAGAAAAAGATTATAAATATTCATCGGAGGGGATTCCTACCTCTGTACGAACTTAAGGGAAAGATCTTAGCAAGGATTCAATTCTGAACGAAAGTATTTGCAGGAAGACAATAGTTTCTTCTTTTTACTGATATAAGTACAAATGAATCACGTTTCCGCGAAAGTGTTTCGTTGACGCATCGTATTCACAGGATGAAGGGATATCAAGCATATTCTTTATCTTTCGAAGCCCAGGGACTTTAGAAAGTTCATGTTTGAACAGTTTTAGGGTTTCTCAATATATTTCTCCGTTTCGCTTCGCATCCCACTCTTCCAACTGTATCTCAGACTTTCAATACTTCGGCTTTTGTTCGCTTTTGAGCTTCGCATGAAGATGCCACTTGCATGCTTTCGCGGTCGCCAGCTTCGGTTGCGATTGTTAATAAACGCAGGAACGCATAAATTATCAAGCGGTCGGTATTTTAGCGGAAATGAAAAACCGCAGCCTGTTTGTCTCGCGTCATTAAATGCCGTTGCCGTTTTTTCCCTACGCACGGGCCTGCGCTTGACCGTCGATTTTCGCGCGCATGACTTCACTCGGTGATTTAACGCGAATCCAGCGGTGGCTTATGACGCAAAGTTCTACCACCGATGAAATTCCAGTCGCTCAGAGGAGTATCCGAAGCATGCTTGGCTAAAAAGTGTCTGAAATTCTTCCATTTATCCTTGGCAATAGAACTTTCTTAACGCAAAAACGTTCAGACTTTTCGCATGAAGCTCCGTCTCAATTCACCCAGCTCCCACTTGCGTCGTAAACTGGAGCCCCTTTTAAAAGCGACCCCTTCTCGAGGTTCAAGCGTCCAACAAAATTCAAATCCCCGGGAAAGACCTAAATTCTCCGCGCGCAATCCATCATTCGCAGCTTTACGATTTTCCTCTCACGCAACAACAGCCGTAATCCGGCAGCAATCTTCGACGCGGCACGACCTTTTTCGTTCTCCGTGAAAATTTTCATTTTCCCGGGCGACCTTTACGCCGCAGACTGAACGGGACTCGCGCACGTATGGTGAACCGGTACGTAGGGGGAGGACCAGGGTCTGGCGACATCTGCTGATACATCGCGCGGGAAGAGAGACAGCAATCAAAGGGCGTGTTCGTCGAGCGGGTGGACGAGAAATGATGGAACAGAGGGTGGCCCCCGTGGGGCGGACAGCAGGTGAAAGGGGTGGGGAATCGTTGCGAGAAACACCGACACCGGGGGGACTTTAATTGAAACGTCCGTACATTTAATTAAAAATCACTCTGTCGGCTGCGATTCCGCGCTGAAATCGCTGTCCAACTTGGCCAGCCTTCGGGAATCGGCAGCCGCGTTCGTGCTGACCAGCAGATACAAACGCCGCTGGAACATGGAGACAATTTTGCGGACGAACTCGAAGCTGGAACGCGAAAAATGTATCTTTAAACAATTTTCCTTTTTTTGGGGAGGGTCGCTCGATTCGAGATCATGAACGATCATGGCATCGCCACAGTCAAGAAAAACGAGATCTCCGTCGGTTCCTTTCTCCTTCTCCGAAACGCTAATCGTTCCGGGGGCCGGTAGATCGTGTTCCAGAACGCTTCTGCGTGAGGTCGCACGCGAAGGGAAGAAGAGTAAAATGGGAAGGATGCTAGGCCACGATGGTTGCCTCTTTGGTAATTCAAGGAGACAATGCTGCGCCGGTGTAACGCGATCCCAAGATGCCGTACTTCGGTTACACGGGGTATAATTTAACCACCGGGGGTATACTCTTGCTTAATTGCGACTGCAACGCGGCTTGTTGCTCGCCTCGGACTCGATTAGCCTCCGCTGCTCTACGCGTTTGGATTGTCCACTTGAACCGGACTACTAATTGCCCCGTGGACGAAAGGGAATGGAGGGAACTGTATCGGGGACGGCCTTTGAGAGCAGGGAAAATTTTCATCTGCATATTGATCGGTTTACTTTTATGCTGGCTGACGCAAAAAGGAAAAAGATATTCGTTGAATAATTTAAGAACGTATGCCATCGCGGGAAAGTTACAAAGGCAAATAAATTCTGATTCATCATTTCCTTTTTATTTATATTTACACAAAATATACGTTTAAACGCATTCTAGTACATGGAATGAGGTTTGATTTTTCGAATCCAGGAAGAGAAAAGTAAGTCGAACGTCTCGCTTCCAACGGGAATCGAGTTATCAGACAGTTGATTAGGTCCATCTTGCTCCTCCTACGTTGTCGAATGACTCAACCTCCTTCTACGGCTAGGAGGAGTACGCTGCACGCAGGAAGTGCATCGTAGTTACAACAGTTTGATAGTCTTCCCTCATTACGTGCCGCGCCTTTGTTCGTTCCTTTTTCTTTTCTCCTTGTCCGTTGGTGGATCCGAACGGTGGGCCCCTTAACAGGTTCTTAGCATTGTAAATGCACGCTCGAAATCGCCCACTGCTCACTTGCCCACGTGCCTGCACGTGATTTTCACCTCGAACAACATTTTAAAAGTGTCCATTTGTTAGCAATTAAAAATTACAGCCGCGAGATCTTACCAGACATAAATAAACTGTAAAGCTTCAGATGCGTGTTAATCACAAATTATAATTCGTCTGCGATCAAACATAAAAAATCGTTGATCCGTCTTCTACTTACCTATTGTCTTAACGAAGTTTGCCAATTCGCAAAATGGTCCAAATTCAGTTTGAACGCAAAACAAGATCAGCGCGAAGTTGCGTTCGATGGCCCTGTTTCCACCTTCAACTTCCTCTCCAAGGGGTACGTGTCTGTCAGTTTTCAAGTGTCGGAGGTTATTGGAATAAACGGAAACTGGATCGTGGTGGAAACTTCTGTTACACGATAGATAAATGTACGAGAGTGCAATATCGCTCCCTAGTTCGTGCGATCGGCTCGGCTTTTGAGAATTTCACGTCTAACGATGCTTCGGCTTGTCACGTTCTGTCGACTGCTCAACTATCGAACGAGCTATTCACTCGTGCTATTATTAACGTCGCTTGCCCAAAGAGTGTCATTATTTGTAGGGTGATCCGATGTTTCGACAAGTCTACCGAACACGATAATTGAACCGTACGGGAAAATCGGTGATGGCGATCGCAATTCACCGCACGTGGAGATCCGGAAACAGGCTTTACTGGATAACGCTGAACGCGTGGCTCGTGGAATCTTGATAGGATTTCGATACGCTTTATGCGTGGCCTCGGAGAATCGTTTTAACGCGCTGCATGTTCGAATCGTTGAAAAGCTGACGGCTAGAATTTGCGGGACGTATTTTAGACACCATGTAGGTGTTTCCAGAAACTTTGAATCATTCGTATATCACGATATCGCCCTACAAAGAAATCGTTCCATTCTTCAGCTGGAAGAACAATCCTACTCGCCTCCATCGAGGACGCCTATGGAAGAGAAAAGTCTCGTTAAAAATTTACCAGCCGTCTCGTATTAATTAGAACCCACATGAAAGCGTCGTGATGGGAGATAGAGGAAGCAAACGCACAGGCAGTCCCGAAAGAGCTTTCTAAACGTTAGACAGCTGGAATTTAACGAAATTTCGCGAGGCACAGCGCAAAGTCGAAACTGCTTCCCATAGCCCGACGTGCAAATGGAAATGCCTAAATGTAATGCGATGAGAACAGCCGCGAATTGAATCGGATCGAGCACCAACGCGATCTCTCTGTGCGTTTTATTTGTACGTAAGTACCTGCGTGTACACACGGAATGAATGGAAGCCGCTTGATGTGTTCGCTTGCACATGTGCATACGGTCGAGCTGGTTACAATTGCATCCACCATGCATCGCGCACTAGATAGGCTCACGTGCACGCGTTTCCACGTTTGTAGCTCTTATCTGCGACGGCTACGGAGGCTCTCGCTTTGGCGAATGCTAATGTTTTGCCCGTGCGAATTGATTCCGGTGAAAATTAGGCAAGAGGGGGTCTTTTCTTGGGTGCAGTATACTTTCATATTACTGTTTTCCGGAGTAAGATTAAGAGGGATAATTCAATTCTTCGTTAAATAATGTTATTGGAATACTTATTACTCGCTGCTTTATCTGCCAATCCTATAATTACAATTTACGCTCGCATCCTTTTTGCTGCTTCCTTTTTGCTTTCTTTTTAGTCTAATTTCATAAATATTACAATAACAGTTTTCCAGCCGTGACTCTTTTGCGATAAAATATCCGTATTCTTTATTCGCTATTGTGTATAAACCGCGCACTCTGTTTCTTCGCATTCCTGCAGAGACTTTCGCTTATGATTATTAATCTAATCATTTTGGCTGGACCGTAAAGGTAATTGTATTGAAATGATTGTGATGTTTGTATAGCGCCGTTGTTAAGAAGGGTTTCCACCCTTCCCAGAAGAGGGTTGCAACAGAGACATACTTTGGATCCAGAATTGTCCTCGTTAAGCGAACACGATCCGAATCACCTTTTCGTGGAGTGTAAGTGGGACATTATACGAACGCTATAGTTTTTTTTTTTTAATTCTAAGTATGACACCTGGATAATTCATTGATCCCGTACATTTGAATCCTATGGTTTTTTTTACTTCTCTGACAAATATATCATCGACTGGTGAGAAATATTAATCAAGGATCGATTCCCTTCGTATGAGCTGTGATCTTTTTAGTGCGTCCCTTAGTCATTAGTCGTGCCTGTTAAAAATGAGTGATTTCTGAAGTAAAATTCGGAAAGGCATGCTGTAGTGCAAGGTGTTTCCTTATAGTGTAATTGTTGCGCATTATATTATTAGAATAACCAATGACACAGTAGCATCACTTCCATGGTCAGAAATTACTTCTCGTCCGCCAAACACGAGTGACGACGTGTAACGAATTTATCGCATCCCCGATACGAATTTTCCTGGAACAACCAGAGCGTGTAGCAACCAAAAAACTGTCCTAGAAATCCAGCTCTGTTCTTTATTTATTGCGCCCGAATCAAAAACGACTTCCTTTCCAATTCGACGAACGACACGCGGCTCGATTCTCCCGAAAACTTTCAAAAGATTCCCCTTTCGAGGAAACATCACCGCGACCCAGTTCTCCGGCATCCGCATCGAGAGTTTCGAGCGCGAGTGAGAAGGGGGAAAAAACGCTGAAAGAACCAAAAATCCTTTAGCATCTAATCTCCATCCCAGCTTCCATCCCACGCTTCTAATTTTATCTCTCTCCTCTTCCCGAACACGTTTCCGCTCGTTCGAAAGCGAGCGAGTGGCCTTCGCGAAGGAACGAGAGACCGAAGGGGGAACAAAGAGACCAGCTCGCTCTCTATGCTCTCCCAGTTTTCCTTGGTCCACGAATTGTGGAAACACAGTTTTTCGTACTGTTTACGCGGGTGGATCGCGCGTTTGGAAACCGGCCAGCGAGATTTTTGCGCGTCCGGTCTCGTTTGGCGGGAACTGGCGCAACGGAACCGCAGTACGGACCGACGACCGATCTTGATCGTCGCAGGAAGCTTCTCCGAAATCCGGATTTCCACGCGCCGCGGGGTCAGGCAACAAGAATCTTCCTTGGCGCGGCATTAGAGTGCTTTCACGAACATCGGCTGACCCATATTCCCGGCCGTTTCGCACCGCAGTGCTCGACAGCGATCCCCGGCAACCTTGTCCCGTGCATTTTCGCGTTGCATCCCTCAATGGCTTTTCTACGGACTCCTTTTTGGCCGCGCTTCGACGTTATGCAGCTTATCGTTGGCCTGGTTTCTACCAACTTGGAACGATCTGCATTGGCCACGGGTGGCAATAATAGGGATAGTGTATGAGCACAGCTTATGAATAATGACAATTTAAATAGTCGCAATAATAGCGTTCCCAGCGTTGCGTCCAACTGTGGGAAACTATCTCCGATAGAGTAAACAGGAACTATCCGTGTATCGCGGGCAAGATGTACGAACGAGATACAAAGTGTTGACGATAGCCGGACGCATTAGCAAGATGTAGCGCGTACCGAGAAAGCGTGAAGTGTTAACAGCTCGTTAGGGAATCGTCGATTCTGCTCGAGTACTCGCGATGCTGCGGGGAATCGCTTCGTTTGCACTGTCGAGCGAAGAGTGAGGCGTCGACGGGCACGCGAGAAAAATTCTGCGACGGCGAAGGAAGTGGAACGGCCGCGTGGAAATTGGAGGACTCGTGCACCGCCTTTCACCGGATTACGCAGAAATTCCAGGCTGGAAACAATGACCGTGCCGCATGCTAATTCCCCGCTTCGGTCCTGACAAAGAGCTGACATTTCTCACCCGGCATCTCGTTCCGCTAGCTTTATCGGAAAAACATCGTGGTCCTCGAGTCTCCCTTGGTTTCCCTCTGAAATGCTTGATCAAATCCAGCAAGAGATTGATTTTCATTTACATATTGCTGGATGAAGTAACTCTTACGAATCCGAAATTAATAGTTGCTCCCGATTGTCCCCATAGAAGTAGCAATTTCTGCTTACCCGAAACCCGTCGAATTTTTGCTTCGTTCGTAGACGCGAGCGTTCGAAAGCCAAAAAGCAAATCCAGAGGTACACACTCAAACAGCAATTTGGCCGAACGGCAAACAATGGCAGCGCGCGATGAAAATCAATTTCGCTGCGGCCGCGAATCAACGAATCGTGAGCAAAAGTCAAAGGTGAATTAATCACCGGCGACCCGGTTTTTCTTTGGCCACAGCCTCGCTGGAAAATAAGCATTGAATTTCACGCGTATGTGTACGTATCTGACGCTGCGTGTCATCAACGTGCTATTTTCATGTCGGCTCGTGCAAAACCTGCCTCATCCATTAAACATTTCCCGTTCATCGAAATGCTGATCGGCTACCACTTAGATATTTTCTCCAGGCACAGAGTTGGCTATTGATTTTCAATTAATTTCGCCCGTACAGTTCTTGCGAGTGCAAAATGTAGCAATGTTTGAACGTAACGGAAAACAAGATAGATATCTGATCGCGGAGGAGTACATTTCAGAGGACGTCGACGTGATTTTCGAACGACGTTCAGTACCTGGGTTGCTACAGACGGGTGTCGAAATTGGTTTAATTGGCAGGATTGCCCTCGCTCGGTATGGTCACTCGGAGAGTGTATCGTGTATTCGACCCGAGAGGTAGGGTTCAATGGAATCGCTTTCATTAATTTTCGGCTCCGCTCTTTCGATTGTCGACTGGTTCAAGGGGGAGCGTTAGTAGTTGTGAAACGGATGCTTAAGGGGCATTACGTCAAGTGGTAGCGTGAAAACGTGTTCTCTGTCACTGACAACAATATCAGCAGATTAATTGTAAATTTGTTTCAATTAAGAACCGGTCTAAATGTACTGGATACATACAAATTTTAGTATAATCTTTTGGTTAAAGTATTTCATATTTATTGTAATATTAGTAGCGTACATTTGAAGTTCTTATGAATTACTTTGATATTAGTGAGTGCATGCAAAGTTCCACATAATATCTGTTAGAACCATAAAGCTGCACCACACGTATTGCTCGAAAATATATGAGTGAACTTGTCCCTATAATTGACCGAGTCCTAGCCTGAATTATAATCGTTACATTTATTAAGGGATGATCGTAATTTGAAGTAGCCCCACCCCTGTGTTCAACTCGTGAGACTTCCTTTGTAACATGAAATTTTAACAGCAATCCCATGGTTATAAAAGAAAGTACTGACTTTCCATTTTCACTTCATAAATAAATAAATTTATCGACGTCGCGCAATTAATCGTTGCTCTGCATTTTATTCTGTTACAGGTGAGTTAAAATCCTTGTCCTTGCCGAGAGGATTTCCGCCCGAAATAACTATTCACGAGGATGACAAAGGTAAAGCGATTTGATTGAAACACTAATTGTTTCCCAAGGATATGTTTAACATCCAATCCATAGGAATGAAAAATATTTTGTTCTTTAGGGTCCCGAAAGCACCGTCCCTCTATAACTTTCTATCATCGAACCTCCTCTATCATTAATTTCCCCCGTTTCTACGGTGGTTAGAGCACACTTTTCGTTCGACCGATTTGCGTAAGGCTGTTGCTTAATTATTCAAATAGGCGCATATGCGACCGCGATTCCGCTTGCAGCTGCTGTTTGCCGAGGCAAATGAACAGACCGGCGTGTTTCCGCTCGCACACGCTCGTCACGCAACGAATACCGAACTCTTGTTCCCGCTTTTCAACATATTGCTCCAAGCTGCTCCCATTTTCCACTTTCTCATTTATCTCCGTTATTGCTGAATTAGCCTGTTAAATGAACTTTCCATCGATCACTCTCGTTCTAAACTCGAAGCGAATGTAAAGGAACGCGCAAATCTACGCAATTTTATTTCCGTTCTCTCGGTTCATCCCCTATGACGATCACAAAGCGATCGATTCACGCGCTCGAATCGGCCTTCGTTCCCAAGCATCCGCGGCCCGATCTTAATTTTGCGAATTTCGCTGCTGGGCCAAAGCGTGCACGTCGTCTTCTCACTTCGCCTGACGCAAGAATGTTCCGCGAAACGTTGCAGCTTCGTTGTACAACGTTTGCTCGCGTGGAAATTAGCCGTTGGCATAGATCCCGGGGAAACGCTGCGACGATTTCATTCATGTAACTTCGGACGGAGAAGTTAGTAGCCCGAGCTAACAACTGCCCCGTGAAAATAGAATCGCGCTCGCAATGAACGATTTGGCTTTTACGCACACAGGGCGACTCGGTCAATGGAACTAATCAGATATCGATTCCGTTCTCTGAAGAGTTTCGCTCTGCGCGAGACACGCGACGCGATCCTCAAATGCGAGTTTCACGAGTGTCCCGAACGGTATTGGGACGAGCCATGCCAGCAATGAGCATTGTTAACCCGTATTTATGACGCGGCATGGCCCAGAGCCAGGTTAATGCGCCAAAGTTACGTGGCGGCGTGTCGTCGGCCTGTGCATGCGGGCTTAAAAGAAAAAATGCATCGGGGCCTGTGGTGTACGTATCGCGTGGTACATTTGATGGAACCAATATTTCGTAGCTTTAAAACTGTCGAACGCCAGCAGCCATTGATTTCCCAGCGCACGAAACTGTCCGCCAATCTCTCGTGTCTTGACGTCCCCGTCTCTCGATCCCTCGTTCATTTGCATTGCTCTATTTCCAACGAAACCGACGTTGTCCTATCGAGTCTCCACCTTGTCGTTCCTTGCTGGAGGCATCAGAACGCGAAGGTAATTTCGTAGGTGTCAACGGGTCAAGTGCTGAGGCAATAACGAACTAGCAGGAAGAGAGCACTTAGGGTAGAATAATAAGGAACCTCGTTACGGTAACAACGAACTCTGAGTCCGCAGAAAATGTCGTTCCGATCGTGAAAAGGATGTCCTGGGTTAATTGTACCCTGTCCTATTGTATTTTCCATTTTCTTCCCTCTGTGAACAAATAATATAGGGCATAATTATCATAGCTACGCGGGCGTGATTATTTGTCTCTAATACTGCAACTTCTTGGGTTGGATATCGATATTCTGAACGAGAAGCTTTCTCACTCGCATTGTTAACAATTATATACACGCTCTTAATTAATTTTTCGCGATCAAATCGTGTATTCGGGTCTGCACCAGAATGCACAAAAGATCTGCAAAGGAATCTCGAGCTATTGCTAAGTCAAAACCAAAAATAGATCCGTGAAACGTAAAGAAAGCAGCCCTGCGCTTTATACCACCGATTTGATATAATCATCCATCATTTCGTCGACGTCTAGAATCGACGTTAAACAAGTACCTCCGACATTTATTAACTGACTGCTTGCACTCAGGCGGGGATCCGTTTCAAGTAAACCAACACGCTTGCTTGGGGGATATTCAGTTGCAGCGAGACGAGCGTGCAGCCATGCAAAGGTTCAAGAAGCTTCGCTTTTTCCCCCTACAGCTTAAAGCACATGTCTCCTCGAGAACGAAAGCATGATATCCACGTTGGCGTGTGGAGTAGGCGAGATGAGGAAAGCGTGCGAACACGTCGAATTTGGTCCCCGTGTGCCGCGTGTCAAACTTTGAAATGTCTGCCGCTACATCGACGAGGTTCTTTCTTCGAGATAGTAGAAGTCCAAGTATTGTCTCTGCCTATTGAACTATCGCGTACATATGCATGTATGCATCTCTGCGCACGGTTATCTCGCAGTGAACATACTTTCGCATGTAGCCTCCGTTATCTCGATCGAGTTACCCGCTGGGACACGATCGAAGAAGCAATCTTCGGAAATTGCGCAACCGGGGGAACTAAAACTCTCCTCGTGGAAGCTCCGTACCATTTATCAAGCGTATCCGCGAGATTCTTTCGGCAAACTTCCTTGTCTCGTTCTGCTTTGTCGGGGTATAGGTCGGAAAGTTACCGAACTTAGCCAACGTCCCATTTCGTATCCCTATAAAGCTTCTCCTCGGACTCCGTACTCCTTTAGCGCGTGGCCAAGTGAAGAGTCCACCGCTACGATAGCTATTGCACCAGCGACTAAAAATAATCCGTCGTTCAGCTATAAGTGCAGCGCGGCGCGGCGGTGCTCGCGTGTGGCGTGCGTCAGCCAACAGAAAAGGGTGGAAAGAAGCAAAATGACGAAGGGCGGGCGGGCAGACGCGTTAAGTCGGTTGGTAGGTAAAGTGTGCAGGCCAGCATACGCAGGGAAAGATAAATGGTGTCTGCTCGTTTGAGATCGTAGCACGCGTTCTCTTCTGACGGCGCGGCACGAAAAACCGAGAGGAAGACCGAATTCGCGTGAATGTAAATATTCGCAGCTGCCGACTCGCGCGATCCACGCGAAAGAAAAATTATTAACGCGATTAACGTCTTCCTCCGCTTCGAAGGTAAAATCAGGTTGATCTCTCGTCGATAAGAATCGCGAATACCTGGAGCAAGCTGGGAATTTATATCGACCAGGTTCCTTCACGATCACCTCGAAGCTTCAATCTTTCCTCAAAGATTTGTTCCCGCGGTCGCCGCGACCTTGCTAGCAAACGATACCGCGATCTTTCTAATTAATAGGAACACGAGGCTCTTCAGAGACCGGTTGTATATAATTGCTATTCACTGGCAGCGACAGCAGCCCCTGGCAGTTTTATTCGAATTTAGCCGAACAGCGTGCGGTGTACGTATCGACGAATCGATTGCATTTTTTTTTTACGACCCATAAAATTTTATATCTGTCGGTTCCGGGCTGGTGAACGGCGCGCTGCCGTTCCAGAGTGTTTTATTTTCCGCTTCCTAATTGCCTTTCATTTTCGTGCTGGCCACCGCGGTGTCACCCAGCGCGATGATTTTTCCGCTGCAACTTTTTCACTGATTAGGGATGCTGGGATCTGGATAATTTTGCGAGCACCGCAGAGGAAATTGGCGTCGAATTATGAATTACGTATTCATCAAGCCTAAGGTCTGAATGCCTCTTCGTGAGGATAATGAAATTTTACATGCGCACTTGGGATACTGGACGGATGTTTTGTAGCATGTGCACATACGCGATTGCGCGCGTATGCGTCTGGTGCCCACGATGTAATTGCGCTTTATGGGAGTCTGGTGTCATTAACCGCTTTACCATTATTAATATCACAGAGGAGAGGCGCTACATTTTGCACCGTGCAAAGAAATTGCAGAAAAGTTGATGATAAGCAGGACACAAGAGATACAAGGATTGCTTTGAGTCAATCAATTATTTTTCGATCGCGAAACACATAATATCATAATGTCAAGAATACTATGCTCATTTCGATACCTATTTCATTACCTAGCGCCTGTACATTCTTAGAACGCCACGTTAGTCGACAGAATTCGAATCGGGGCTTGCATCTTGTCCCGTTTAGTTGAATTTTCATGGTGCTTTCTTCGGCGACCTATGAGGTCCACGGAAACCTCCAGCTGAGAGGCAAAACGTGCGCTCGTGCCACTCCTCTCTCTCTCTCTCCCTCTTTACCTTTCCCTCGCTGAAACCCTTTCGTTTAAGCGTCACGTCTGTGCTTCTTCCTACGACATCCTCGCTCGTCGTTCTCGTTCTTTGGCTTTCCACTTTGTGGCGACCTAGTCTAGAGCAGACAACTTGGCGCTAGTCACCGACTGATCCGCTTCGATTTCCTGTTCGAACATCGTAAAAAGAAGGATAGGGTGGCCATGGTAGTTATAATTTCATTCTCGCGACGCGGAAACGACCGACATAAATTTTTCCGCCGTTTTATCCGTCGAATTATCGACTGTGATGTCAAGATCAGATAATCCGAGCACGCGAAATGGCTCGGACGCGTGCCAAAGCTTTATTCTCTGGTGTGCCTGCTCTTGTCACCCTTTGGGAGAAGAGGGCTGCTTAATTGAACTTTGATGATTCCTTTTTTTTTAGGCGAATACTGTTTTCCCACAGTGGACGGTACCAGTTTTATGAAGCTGGAAGTTCTTTCGAGCTTACGTTGATTCACGTTGCCCGTTTTGCTCAGCAGAGCGACGATTAATATAATTTAAAATAAAGTGTGGCCTAATGGAAACTGTTTGATAAGGAATTTGTACAATTAATGAAAAGGATTTGCGAGGTGCTTTTATGGTAGCCGTAGAGTTTGATAAATTTGATAATGTTCCAGGGAAATATTATTTATTTTAGTAGTAAGATAATTACATTCTTTTCATATATACTGAAATGAAATCTTTAGAGTATTTCGAAGTTCTTTATTATAGAATATTTAATAGTAAACTGGAATATCTTATACGTGCACTAGGAAATAAAAAACCGGCTCTTTTTTATTTAAAAAATGAAAGCATATCGTGGTGTACTCTACATTGTTTATATTTCTTTAAAAATCCGTCAGAAATCAGCTGATCCGTATTAGCGCGATAGCGTCGAACGAGCGGCGCGCCGCGAACGCTTTGACCGGCAGCCGCGCGTACTAACTTCCACCTCCAACACTCTCTAAGCAGGGATTCCTTCCGTGCAGTCTACTGCTGATGTTCTCGCGTGACGGTACGCCCGGAACGATCGCGACCAGTGTATTCGCATCGTGTCCCGAACCGTGTGCATTTTAACCCTTTCGATCGCGCGTGAAACGAGTGAAAAGACAGAAGTCGGTGAAAAGGTGCGCGGAAACGATCGACGCCGAGAGTGCGTAGGCCGGCGCGTGTAACGATCGATCGAGGAGAAAGAGACCGGTAACGTATAGAAGTATGTATCTCGTCTGCAAGCGAGTCCGGTGACAATTGGGTTCACGATATCGTGCTCGCGTTTCCCGTGTACGCTCCGAAAGTCCGCGCTTCCCTATCTGCGTGCACGTCCAGTTACAGATACCGTAGTATGTACAGATTAGGCAGATTAGATTTCGCGTGGGTGTCCGGCGGTGCGCGATGATCGACAAAGACGCGTTGTTTACGCTTCCGATCAGTAACACCAACGGACACGCGCGTGCAGGAGAGAGAAAGAACGAGCTAGAAGCGCAAAAAGGGCATTCTACCTCCTTTGCCCGTGGTACCTTTGTGCGTCCTTCTCTACCCGAAGATGCCCAGGATGTTCTTTCGCGGTGAAACCGAAATTTTTCCGTCCACGCGCTCGTCGGTAATGAAAGTAAAGTCCATTTAACGAATTGCTATTTGTCCCCTGTGCCGCGCGTGCACGCAGAGAGGAGGAAGCCGGCATTGTTGTGGCGCGTTACGTGACACTGTTTTTCGAAACGGTTTTATTCGCGGAACGACAAGGTTCTGGGTATTTCGGCATTGTCATTCGCCCACTGGCTTTTCGTAGTTTATCTTCGGACGTAAACCACCGTGTACAGAGGAATCGACGCGGCTCTGTAGGGTCGCCGATAGTTTTTGCCGCGGTGCTAAATCGTACCTCGTGTAACGAGGCTTCCTTGCGTATTGTCCCGGCGCGATTACATTGCTCCAATGACTTTTAAGCTTCTCGTGCCTCGAATCGTTATTTCTATTTAAAGGACTGCTTGCTGTAACGCCAGGATTTCGCTGGTCTTCGCTTTTATGGAGCAAGGAATCGCGCTCCGAAAGATATCACTGCAAGGTGTATACGGGTTGAACTATGAATCACGAAATTACAATAAAATCGTATGATAATCGATACCTATTAGAGCTTTGATAGAATCATTTATCGCAAGGGTAGTAGAGGAGACACGTAAAGCCAGCGAACAAAGTAGCTAATTGGAAATATAAAAAACTCCGTGACGAAACTGGGAGCCCTAATATCTCGTCTTTGTCGGTACCCGTGGAGACGAGTTGTCCGTCGAGAAAGCAAAATCGGGGACGGTTAGCCCTCGAGGTATTGATACGCGGGCTAGTTTAGCCAGCAGTCGGAGAATCGCGCACGGCGGTGCCACGAGTCACGTATACCGCAAAGGATCCTTGACTTTTTTGCACCAACGATCCTTCCAGCAGCAGCGGCAGATCTGGCCGGCCATATTTTCCGTCCAAGAGCCGTTCGTTCGTGTCGTATCGCGTGTATGAAAGTGAAAACCAGTTATTCTCTATCGTTTCGTCCCCTTCCCGTATTTGGTCACCGAATGGGTTCGTCTTGGCTGCTCGCTTGTTTTAGGGGCTCGATCGATTTTTGCCGTCCAACCGGCCGATTTCTTGCGACGAGGCATTCCGCGATCTTACCTTGGTTCCCAAACAATTTATCAATACGGCAAAGTGTATAGTTCGTATTCATTTCAGTTTCGACGAAGAGAGCACGCGGTTTGTTATTGCAAATTGGTGGGCGGGGAATAATTAGTTCGTCCTAATAGTCTTCCTTTATGACGTTCAACGGCGCTTCCTGTTGTTGTCTAATTATCCGCGTTCCTAGGGTATAGAACGGCCGGATTGATTGAAGCGAAGTAACGAGGGAATTTTCAGGTAATGGCACTATTGAGCAGTCGGAATTCTTTGATAAATTATGTTGAACAGTGATAATGATGGAAACAGTGGCGGCGCGGTGGTACTGGTTAGCGATAATGACGATAGTTAGCGAGATGATGCAGAAGGATAAAGACGAACGGTATTGTCGTTGTTACAGTTACTCGGAGCAGGTTCGTGCTTTATCACATTCCGAGCGTCATAAGGAGTAATTTTTTTTTTATGGGGACAAGTTATGGCTTCTCGAAATATCGGCTTTTCCTAATATGTACGCATATTCCCTTTAATCATAACGATAGCTCTAAATATCGCCACTCCGATGCAGTTTCTTGGCTTCGCGTATCCGGTCGAATGAACTGGTTCAGGAAAAGGGACGAGTTTATCGCCGTGCGGAGCAGATAAAAGGGGGGTATCAGGCTCGCACGACCTCGCACCTGTTTGCACCGTGAATGATTAGGCGCTTTGGCGAAAGGAAGCACTTTGTACTCGAATCATTTCACCGAGGCGAGGCCTACTTTGCTTCGTTCGTCGTGCAATTTATCATTCTCTTTTATCCCAGAATCGTTGATACCTCTTCGATAGTCGTCTGCTTAACCATTCGGAGCTTGTCGATCCGTTCATGCCCTTGTTTCGTCTTGAAGATTTGTCATTCGATTTTGTTAGGTTCCAAAACGAGAAGTTCCAGTTCTCGTGTCGCCTTTATTTAAATAGTTTCCCGTTGTGCCATCGGGCTCAGGAATAGACAGCTCCGTTTCACGTCGCGCACGGTATCGTTGCTCCGTCTCGAGCCTCGTGTTACCGTTGTCTCATCGAACGCGCGTGATTAAGCGCAAGAGGAATTTGATTACGAGACACAATAGGTGAGATAGATTCGCAGAACTGTTTTCCCCTTGCTTTTAGAGAGAGAGAGAGAGAGAGAGAGAGAGAGAGAGAAGAACATTGTCAGCTGATGCTGCTCGCGTTTCCCATTATTTTCCATTCTCATTCGCGATTGATCGTGAACGCAGTAAGCACACGCGCGACCAAAACCTCGCCGTTCCTCGCCCTTAAATACCAGCAAACGAACCTGTATAAAATAAAATCTATAATTCCACGCGTCATCGCTGAAAATATCTCTCCAACGCTGCTGTTCTATCGAAAGATCGTACACTTGAAAATTCGCTAAACACTGGCTGCGGTTCATCGACATAGATTACAGCGTTCTAACAAGCTTGCGAGCGTGGGGCCCGGCAAAAGAAAATCAAGCCGAACGGCTTCGTTATTCCACATCAAAGAACTATGCTGTCGGCTCGGTTGTCCGCGTTCGAATACAGAATCGACGCAATCGCGTCGGTCCGTTGCACACACCATGGTCCCTTGAATCACGGTCGATTCCGTGTACCCCGCCCCCGCTCTCTCGGCCGTCGACTTTCGTTTTCGTCTGTGCCCCGCCGTGTGCACCGAAATAGATTCCCTTCTGCCAGGGGCTCTCGTGAGCGAGCCAAGGCAGCGCCCACCGAGTGTCCGGATAAGTAGAGGCCCACCAGGAACGAACCTGGCTCGTGCTTTTGCACCTGGTTTCTCTGCCCTCGCCCCCTTCTTTTCATTTTTTTTCCTTCCCTTTCGTTTCTCTGCACCCTCTGCGGCACTGCACCTTCCCCGGTCGCGCCGCGTTTCATGGCCGACAGGTGCGAATGTTCCGACTCCACGGAATTTCGAGTCCGCAGGTGCAACAGTGAATATCTCCTGGTCCGGATGGGATTGGAATCGATCTCGGATGATTTAAGTAGATGTTGACTCCGGCCTCGAGTGCCTCTCTGTCGGGAAATTGCTGGAAGAGATTGGAAAAGATTCCGAGATGGGAACGCGATCGCCTGATGGTTATGGGATCTCCATGAACTCGTTCCCTCGGAAGGTATACAAAATGGATCGCTGGCGTTGAATTTTCTCTGCGAACCGCTGGTCTTCGCTTTTCTGCCTGCGTATAGGAATCACAAAAATTTATTGTAATTTCGTTGTTCAATGTACAATATTCAAGAATGGATTACCAGAACCTTGTCGTTATAGAGCTTCGTGACAATGATTCTCCCAACAAATTTTAAACAATAACCCCACGTTTTAGTTCAGTAATAGTTTCTCACAAAACTGTCCGGCTCCTAGGTACGGATATCAAGAAAACAACGGATCAACAATGTGTTAAGCATCGCTTTAATGATCAATCAATTCATTAAGCGGCGCGGAACGAATTTTCCGCGATCGAAGGATTTTTAGCGTACATTTAACATTTTGTTCTTTGCGTCGTCCGCTTTAAAGTAAACGCGAGTACGTTTCCTACTGGATGAGCGTTAAACGAACCCTTTTGTCACCGACCCCGGTGTCGGAGAGGCGTCTCCTTCGCGCGGCCGCCTAACGCATATTAAAATTAACTCTGCGTACACGATCCTCGCAGAGAGTGTTCCATTCAGCGAGTGCAACAGCTTTTTGTGGACGTGAAACGTCTCTCAGACATTCGCCGAGTGACCGTGCGCCTTTGGCGAGACGAAAAATAGTGGCTGGGTGACGTGAAACGCCTTTGGCGAGGATCCTTGGCTCGAAGACTCGACGCTGCCTGGAGGGGGTGGGCCGATCCTTCGCCACCAGGTAAATTTTGCATTTTCTAATCGCGAGGCGTTCTCCAAACGACACGGCGAGCACACCTGTTATCCGCGGCGAAATCATTGTCGTTCGAAAGAGAAGTGACCACGTATCTGGTGATTTGCTTTTGCCTTCAATCGGGGGAAGGGTCGCGTAGGAAAATGTGGAAATTGTTTAGTACGTTCAGGGCTGTCTTCTATTTTCACCTTCGAGGTTAGTCATTCTTGTAGAACTGTCTTAAAAAATCTATATCCTTTTTTTATTACTTTGGTAGGATGTAAAACGTTTAATTGATTGGAGGGCAATTAAGGGAAGGATATATACGGTAAACTATACGCGCGAACGTATCGAATAGATAATTACCCTTTGCTTCCCGACTAACGATTTCATTTTCCATGCGGTTTGTGGATTTTGCGGTCTGTTGTGCTTTCGCGTTGAAACTAAAATTTAGTAGCAGTTTGGGCCGATGCTATCTGAATTGACTCTAATGTGTACAGTAATGGATAGCCAGATGTGATTTAATTAACTGTGAAACGTACCATCCACCCTGCAGCTTAATTATCGAAATTAGATAACACTTGGCCATGCTTGTTTCTGCTTATTGAACGAATCAAAGCTTCTGACTGCTCTCCGTGGTAACGTCATTCACGCGAGAGATTAATTAACGATGTTCAATACTCAGTGAAGCATTAATTATCAAAATCTATCGCATTGAATGTTTCGTATAGAGTCGACAGCATAAATTCGTAATTTTCATTTATACTACCTCGCTACCAAACAACTATTGATCTCATGGACGTCGCCTAGGACGGTGACACGAGCTGCCCGATTAATTGTTAATGGCTCTATCCCCCGCCTGTGATCCCACTTACCCCATTAAACTCGTTCTAACAGTATCGTTCCGATCGGCGGACCAATTACGCTCGAGTCGTTAGCCGTCTTCGTACAATGTTAATGCTGCGGCCAGTTAACGCGATCGCGGCTACGGGAATTGCACCCTCGAGCTATTTTCCACTGAAACTGGCCTTTGGAGATTGCTCCGCACATCCCCTCGGCTATGCCCGTCGAGTTCACGAACGAAACGGAGCCGGGCGCAACAATTACACGAACGGTCGCGTTATTAGTGCGTCAATCATCCACCGTTTTCTCGGCCACTCGGACATTTTCCCCGCTGCTTATGATTAATCGTGTTGGCAATTATTGAAAATTGCACGGCGAAACGTGGCCCGTAGCATCAACGGTTTTAACTGTTCGTTTTATCGATGCGGAGATCATTAATTTTCCACTATGAGAATAAAGGAGAGGAAGGGAGAGAGAGAGAGAGAGAGAGAGAGAGAGAGAGAAAGAACTCGATTCACATGAGATACCTACTAATTGTATTTATCTTCCAAGCAACTTCGTACAAATTGAAAGTGCGAAAAACTGTAGTCCCGCGTTTGCTGGATGATAAAATACACAGAGCACACTGACAGACGGATTTGCATCTCTACGGGGTTGCTTGTTCGTGTGAAAATTCTGCGAAAGACGGCCAGGGGGGTATAAAGCTCTCGTGTTTCGCGAGAGCTCTCGATTCAAAGCAGCTTACCACCGCCGCATTCGACGCGGGGGGAAAGTTGGATTTAAAATCTCCATCGGCATAACGTGTTTTCACAAAATGGTACAGCGTTGGCTGGAATCCCTTCTAATTTGCTATTCGTCGGCTGGCTCAACTTCCCGGCGTTGCTGGTCGAAATCTTCGCTGGCTTTAAGAACCACTCTCGCTTAAAATCCACGAAAACTTCTACGGAAACTTGTTCCTAAGTTATGCTTTCCCCTAGTTCAGATTCTCAATTTAACAGCGATTGATATCCGCGCCGTGCAGCAAATGGAAAATCGCTTTGTATCACGGTGAAGGCGCTGGAGTATCACGATTGAGGGGGAGAGAAAATTTTGGGGAAGTATTTATTACTTTTGCCGGGCTGCGATCGTTGGACCGAGGATTCAGAACTATTGGAAATCGTGAACTCAAGGTTTAATAGCTCACACGATTCCCAGGGCTTGCAAGGAAGCATGCATGAAATGCAATATTCGTGCCCACTTAAAAAATAACTCGGATTCTCTGGGCTACAATTAGAGCATACTTTCTGTCCACGCCGAGTGAAGTTTCTCGAGTACTCGCGTCCCGCTCGACTTTGATGTATCTACATCGTAAAACTGGGCATTAAGCAATTCTTTCTTCTTTTTCTTTTCTTTCAACCGCGATCCGCGTAAATTGTGGCATGAATTACAATCCGGTCGTATTCCCGTCTCTCACCCGTGAATTCCGTCTTCTTCGTGTGCACGCGTTGTGCCGTACACATTCCAGCGAACGTTTCACCGTGTAACCGACAGTTATAAAGTCCTCCGTGGCAACGAAAGCCCGTGAAAAATAGGCACGGCACGACGAGATGGGAACTTCTTTCGCGCGGCGTTCATTTTTCATGGGAAAGACCCGTAGAAATGTTTTCCGCTGCCACGCTATGAAAATTGATCGTTCGCCGAAGAATCAAACGAGACCGCGTTGACAAACTCCCGAATTTATGGGTCAGGCTAATCTTAGCCGATGAAATATATCGGCGGGGGATACAAACTTGATGCGGGGGTGTCTTTTTTTTTTCTTTCGCACGGAAAAGTCGAGTCGATTACGCTCGGGGGGAGGGAGAGGAAACGTTTTCTCGCGTGTCGTATCAGATGTTTTGCATAGAGTGCGGCAAAGAGGAAGATGACAGAAAGCAAGGGGGAGAAAGACGGAATATCGGGCAACACAGGAAGCGGCTTTCAGGCAGGTAGCAGCGACGCAACGTCCGGTGTGGATAACGCTTAACAAAAGGGGTATCCTTCCGCTCGCGACGACGGGATATAATAGACGCCCGCTTTCATCGTGCGGTGGAAAGTAGATTTCTCGCGTGAAGGACACGATCCCTTATTTCCTAGACAGATCGCGGAACAACCTCGTTGACGATGTTGGCTTATCCGCGAGTAATGCTCAGATGCGAAGAACCTTAAGATATTTCTAAAATTATTGTAATTACTGTATCGGCTAATTGACGTCGTTTCACGTTCTCGATACTGCAACGCACGATGAAGTAATTCGTTGATTAAATATTAGCCTGCGTGTTCGTGACTTTACGTGAACTCATTTTTCCTTTGTCGCGCTCTGAAAGTGACTGCTGACCTATAACTGGAAGCTCGTGCGTGTTCTACATTTCGATATAGAGGTATCAAAATTACTTCTGAAATGGTTCCTCTGCTCACGCCAGCCTTACGGCACTCGTATTTTCGATAGACCCCCGGGTCTCTGCGTCAAGAACGTGACTGCCCAATTTAGACGAACTCTCAGCGCATACCCGTTCAACGTGCTCCATATTCCCAAAAATTTCATAAACAACCATCGCTGTTCCGGCGAGCTTTCGATACTTTTTAGCATTCGTGGCGTCGATTTTATTTAGGCTCCTTGATCAGTCAAAGAAAAAAGAAAAGGAATAATCGGAAAATAAAGAACAGGATGTACCGAAAGTCTGTTGAACATTTTCGCCTCTCTTAATGTGCATCCTTCTTTCGCCAGTCGCCCACAGGCTGTGCTACGTGATCAAGTGCGTAACGCAGAGATTTTACGACAATATCTGGGCCGGGTCGTTGAACTTTTCATGGGCAAGTCTCTGCGATTCAGGGTCCCCTTGTTTCATGGAAAATTGAATAATGTTTATAGCGGTTTTAGCAGACGAAGCTCGAGCGGGCGAATTTATGAAATACAAGGAAAAAGGGTTCTTTTTAAAAAAATAAGCTATGTAAATGTGTGCATGTTGGACTGAATACGAGAGAAATCAGCGCGATTTGTCATTGGTAGAAGGCAAACGTGAAAATGAATAATGAGAAATATACTCGGACCAAATTCCTATTACAATTGCATCCACGAAATTATCATACGTAATAAAGCGGTACAGGTGAACTATCGATACTCATTAACAATCAGTCGATGGAGTTCATGCATTTTCTCCGCAATTTAAGCAGGCGTGCTGCGCGAAAACAAGCCGGAGCAACGTTTCCCGTGCATCTAATCTCCGCTCGCGCAGCTTGCAATCGAAACGGCGTGACCGAATAAATTTCGCGGCCTCCTCGCGCTCGTGCACGCGCGAAATCAACGAAAAGTGTAACCTTATTCGCGTTCGTCGTTCGAAACGTCGCGGCGGCGCGTAGCGCAAATAGAATTAATAAATTACGATGCGATCGCGAGAAGGGACGGAGCTCGAGCGAACGAGGGGCCACGAAATCGCGAGTGTAGGAGTGCTCGTGCAATCAGGAATGCTAATCGGGTTAATCGACGCTCGTCGAGCTGCTAATTAATCAACGGTGTTGACCGATGTATAGGGGTGTAAAGTAATTCTTAGAAAAGGACAGATCACGCTCGAATTTCGCGACGATTCTGCTGCAAGGGATTCTGGCTGAACTTATCGTGATAAACGAATGATTGCGATTAAAATAAACGAACTGATTAGATCGAAGGTACCTAACTACGTGCGATCATGTATGTCCGCCGGTCCGCGCATTTCGAAACACTGCTCCGAGGTGGAGCAAAAGCAATGTATCGAGAAACCGTTATCCAACCCCGTTGATTTCATTATACGGATTTCGCGTTAGTTAATCGCGAGGCGTATGCGCGTCCCTTTGTTGCTGGTACTTTCCACCGATTGTTTCGGTATCTCTCTCGTTACGTAATGCATGGCCGATTGTTATGCAATCGCGCACCTGCACTTGCACGTACGGAGCGAAGATGGAGCATACTTTTCGCTCGTCCACCGGCAAACACATTCCAGACAGGAAACTCCGCTTCCGTCTGAAGCGTAATCAATTCAATATCAATTGGAATGCCAGAAATCAAGAGTAATTAATTCACGGCGCATCGGTCGCGATTGGACACGCATATTCAGCTGGCTAAACAGAATCCGAATGTTTCTCCTCGCAAGTGATAAATATGTCCTCGTCACTTACGTTCGCGACGCGGTCCATCCTCGGACTCGCTTCGTGGCACGCAAACATGCGTTCGACGAGCTGCTTCTCCGTGAAAATTTTCCAGCTTTTCATGCGTGGGATGGATCGGCTCGTAAATTTCGTACGAACGTTCGACCGCGTTTTCGGGGGAGCATAAATCCGCGGATCGTGATTCCGCTAAGGGGAAAAGTTCTGGCCGTGTTTGCCGTCCGCGATAAGTTCACTCTGGCCCCAATAAATCAACTTTACGAGCTCGCGCGCATGCAGGACGCGTTCTCGCCGGAAGTGTCGTGCATATAATGGGAAATAATTATTACGCGGACCGCTTTCGTGATTGAAGAAGGGCCCGTTCAGCTGGTGGCAACGTAAAATAATGATTACTTAAAAGAAAGAAAAGACCAGGCTCTAAAGATGTGTCCTGTTGTATCTGATCGAGGATTTTTGGTATCCTATATTTTCATGAAGCCCTGCTTCCTCATCGTGAATTTATATCGTTGATCTCCGACTCGTGAAACGACCAGCATTGTTTCTCTTGCCATTACGAAAGAAACAGCGATTCTGCTGATCGTTGCGAGCTTATACGTAGGCGTATTTTACAGAGATCGTGTGAAATATTGTATTATCTTGACGAAATCATTCTTTTTCTTCGAAAGAAAAAGGAGGTAATGCCAATTTTGTTGCATATTAATCATTGCTCGATGTAGGCGATTCCTTAGCTTCGGAAGCCCTTCTGGCAAGCATTTCGGAGCTTCCTCTAGGCAGTCCGATTTCGGGCGATGCGATGCTGAATCGAATGGAACGTGCAAGCCCATATGGCGTTATTAATATCTTGGTCGAGCCGATGCTGTAAATCTTGCTCGAACCCAGGCTCATTGTAATTGCTCTGTTCCGATGGGCGGCCTTAACGATCCGCGCTCTTGTTTCCTCGCGGATGATTAACGAACCAGCTTTCGAGCGCTGTGGAAACAGCGGAAAGCTCGCCGGGCAAATGTAATAACAGTTCCTCCGGCCGATAAGATTAACGAGCGTTTAATCGTGCGCGGATCGGATCAAACGTATCATTAGTTGAGTCGCCGAAGTGTTGCTGCTTTGGTAGCCGAATGTTTATTCGGTGGCACGAAGTGGGTGAAACGCAAATCGATTGCTTAATAAATTCATCATCGCAACTTGTCGATCGCGTTCAACTATGTCCAATAAATAATTCGCTCTTTTACCGCTTCGTCTTGGATGCCCATCTGTGGTTGCAGCTTGTTTCATATTGTTAGCCAGATGAGCTCTTTGGTCAGTTCGATCCTGAGACTAATTAATATTTCAGTTGCCGTAAATAATCCGAGTCGTTAATTGGCCGGGCGGAATTAACGAGCATCGGATGCTAGCCAGGGGGATTCGTGTTTCTCGCGCCTTCCCGCTGCGCCGCGGCGCGCGATCGTTTCATGGAAACTCAAGTTTACGAGCAACAGGTGGTTGAAGCGAGTATCATTTCCGCGGCTCGATATCGTAGCTGCGCACGATCGCGATCTTTCATCTTTTACGGTGGGATTTGTTCAGAAAAAGGAGTCGCTATTGTACGGTTCGACAATCCTGTGAAATTATTCGTGAATCATTTTTTGCCCTTCTCATGGACGAGGTAGTGAAAGATTTGTTCAGTAATTCACAGCCAGCAATTAAACAGTTCAAGAAGGGTAACAATGTGCCGAAATTTATTATAGCAATCAGGTTCGATGATGATCGCTTCTTGCGTGCCGTAAATTCAGATCGAAGTGATGACGTTGATTCGATAATTGCCGGAGCAAGTAAAGTTTAAATGGTGGTACGCACTTGATGCTCTTAATGGTCGTGTATGATGAGAAGAAAGTCCGACTAATAGTCCCTTACGAAATAGTACACTAATGAATTAACTAACAAGATTATCGTCGTTTACGTTTCAAGCGATGGTGTTCCAAATAATGTAAAAATTAAAATGCAGAGAAGAAACTTATCTCTCTCTTCCTTTAGATGTTTAATTGCGAGCCAGCCTGGGCGGCCTGTTTAAAAAGTGCAGCACTCCCACGCACACCTACGGGCTGCAACGCGAGCCCAAGCCGAAGGCCCACACGCTCAGCAACGATGCAAACATAAATTATACGTTCAACAAGCTGAACGTGTGTGCGTGCGGGTGCACACGCGCGAGACCGTTTGATTATCGCTTGCGAAATAATTGCGAGTGTACGATGTCGCGTAAACGATCCGCTACATCTACGAAATCGAAGCAATAAAGTAGGGCTGTGAAACGTTTCTAATTCAGCACGTACTTAATCAATTTCCACACGACAGCAAAAGATAGGATTAATGCAGCTTCCGGTGGAACAACCGATAGAAGTATCACGCAAAAAGTTACGATACATTTCCCTCCGGTTTCTGCTTCCGTGTCGCTGTTTTGGAGAACGTTCCTCGAGTGGCACGCTCACGCATCGACAAGCGTCGCTCGACGAGTTTCGTTTCATTTGCAGGTGCGAACTAGAGCGAAGAGAAGCGAGAGAGAAGGTCGAACCACGACCGCTGCACCAAGGCCCACGGCGGATCAGCATCGCGTAGTACTATGGCGCGTAGTTGCCCGTTAATCACTCGTTAATTAGTCCGGTTGATTCGCGAGCGCGAGCGTCGATTCGGCCGGCTCGCGAAAACAATGTCCCGACCCTCGCTTCGCCTTGGTCCCACTTCGACGGAAACGACGGGAGGAGCTTAGAGGCGGATCTGGGCCAGGCGAAATATCGGCCGGAAGATGCACAACGTGTCGACGGAGGGTGCGTCGCCCGGTGGCCGACGGCTGTCGCGAAGCTTTCATTCCTGCCTTCGTGGAGCTGACCACGATGACCTCGAATCAGGTAGATTGATGGGAAATGTAAAGGGATTATCAAAGTGGTGGTAACATTCAGAAGGGTTACATTTTGTTGGTTCCTCGTTTTAATCGAGCGAGAAAGCTTTGTCGTGTTAATTAATACAATATGAATTTACATATCGATCCCAAATTAGTAAAGGGGTAAAGGGTAAAAAGTACCTTATTGCTTGCTATTGTACGTTGCACCATTCAATGTCGATTAATATCGAATATCGTTCCGAAGCTTGTCGCCGCTTTTGCAATTCTGTGACGTTGCGTAGGAAAACGACGCGCAACATCTACGCGGGACGTACGTAAGTATGTACCGAGCCTACGCTCGTTAAAATTGCACTTCTACTTTCCCATAAAAGAAAACCTCTCGTGGGAAAAAGGAGAACGAGTCGCAGTTGGTACAGTTGCCACAGATTTATTCCAGGACGGAATTTTCTATTCTAACGACGAGGGTATCTCAGAAATGTTTCGCGATGCTCGAATATTCAGTGCTGGTGGAAAGAGAATTCAATGGTCAGCCGAGGCGCGAGAAACGTTCCATAAAAGTTTTACCACCCCGATGTTAATATTTCACTTCGCAGTTGTTGAAATTTGATTTCAATGAAATCGAAGTTTATTAGCGATAAAAATAATAGTATCCGCTTCGCGAACAACGCATCGACACCCAAGAGGAATCATTTAAATTTCTCCAATTCGATGCAACCGCCCTGAGGCGTGCTGACAGGAACTCTGTAGCGGCTCGTAACGCGTAACCGAGGGAGGCCACGTTAATATTTACTTTCATACACGGTCCCCGCTCATGTCAGTTCATTGCCGACTGTATCGCGTACGGTGTGCATTGTCCATACGAGAGGACTGCTCGTGAATCGATTCTGTGCGCCCAAAGTGGACCGTTGTTTGCATTTACACGGTGCCGGTGATCGTCGTTCGTCGAGGGGACACGCATTTCTCGCACTTTCGTCTCCCGAAATTAATGAACTTGCTTGCGAAATAGTTGTGAAATCATCTTACACGCTCCTTCTGTGTAATTCGCAGAATTGTCCTCGGTACGTTATCCGTGTGCTTTAATCGAACTCTTCCTGGCACGTGATGTTCTTCAACAGTTCGGCCAGTCCGCTGTTGTTGATCGATGCATCGTAAAATTGACAAGTTCAGTGTCTCTGGCAAAAGTTCCACCATTTCCAAACTCGCGCGCAGCAAATATCCCGGGGCGAGAATAACAATTCCTCGCGATTTCTCGAGTGCATTAATAAAACAACGTACGCGGATGCTCTCCGTGGAGGATGAAGAACAATGAGGTGTAGTGACTTCATCGCTTCCATGATTAAACGAGACGTAACAAAAGGACGAGGGGAGCATGCGGTAAAACGATGCGTCCGGAATAGCGGATTTGTGGCTTCTTCGATCCGCTAGATTTATTCGCGGATGATCTAATAATTACCCAAGGACGGGAGGCTCGCATGGGTGCTCGCTAACCGGTAATTAGACTGCGTCAGCAACATGAGAATCCGATACGTACCGCAGGATATCGGAAATTGTTACAAGCGTACGTTCCTTTTTAATCTTTTTTTTTTTTTTAATTATATTCTAATCAATCCACTCTGAACATTTTTTCTTTGTGGGTAGCTGCTCGATGGAGAAAATTATGCGTGGAATGTTTAACAAGCTTCGCGCGTTCTACATTTATTTATAGCGCAAACAATTTTAGACTTATTTCTAATAGAATAATTCTTCCCACGCAAACGTTCCAATGTTGCAATACTTTTTTTTTTTGTACACGAAACCATTAATTTTTTATACGAGTCTTTACATGTAATTGGATTATCAGAATTGAATCCGATTAATGCAATTTTAATTTTATTGCGAATCTTCGAGGGTGTAATACGATTCACTTATTCATATAATTTGCAATGTAGAATCCTGTTGAGCGAGAAATGATTTTAAGCGCCAATTTTGCTGTTTATTGAGTGTTTTATTGAACGGATCTACTATATTTCCATGTTATCGTGTACGACAGGCGAACGCGAGTCGCGGGTATTCGAAAACGCGCTGCCGCGCGAATTAATGGGAATGCAGCGAGACAGGGATTTAAATTTCAACATGGGCTGGACTGTGGATCGTTAACGCGGGCACGCATATGAATCCAATGGTTGTTAAATATGAATCTAACTGTTGAGCACAGTAGATAAACAGGCATTTTAAATATTGACACTGCTCTCCATGTGGTGTGTGCAATTTATATAAAGCAAAGAAGGGACAATATACCATTTTTTTTTTCTGGAATACAAAACGGAATTATTTTCGGTTCATTGAAAAGTTCGCGCTGTATTTTGTATGTTGCGTCGAAGGCAGCAAATATCTTTTACCGTTTCACATTTTTATCATTGTTCTACATTTAGAATATCCGTACAATTTAGATAACCCATAGCACTCTAACCACGAAAGCATACATTATGTCCAGCAATTTAGTACGCGCGTACTTTGCAAATTGGAAGGAAAACAAATTTACCACGTTTCCACTGCTGAAATATCTCCCGCGTCGTACCCCGAAATGAAGAGAGATTCTTTAAGAAACGGATGGTTGAAGATCGACGAAGACTGGCTGCGATGCCAGATTGAACCACGTGTCTGGAGCAAAGCTTCCGTGCCGCAAAGCTCTCGAGTATTATCAGTCGAGAATAATTTCAATTTCGTCGATCTTCACCGTCTGTCCCCAGCACCGTTTCGTTCAGCCATTCAGGCAGGCGCGCCTTTTGTTAATCAATTAATACAATCGCTTTAACGGCTGCTGAGTAGCAATTAAATCGTATCTCCAGACTCTGTTCACTATTTTCGCCCTCGTGAACGAGGCGGAGGATCGTCTTTTTCCCTCTCCTGTCGCGACAGACGGGAGAAAGGTCCGGAGAAGGAAGAACGGAAATAGGATAAACTGTTGTCGAGTAGAAAGCCATAGAAATTCATTTCCATCCTCGAGGGGAATTAAGACACGGCAAACATCCACATCGAATTATCGTTCGTCGTTCAGGTGTTTTTTTTTTATCGGTTACCCTTTTATGTTTTTATGGAGCAGTAACGCTAATTGAATCGATCTCGCTGCTCGATGCGTACCATTCCGGTTGCGCGTTTCTCCGGTTTCTGTCTCGGCGTCTTCGCCTGGGAATTTCAGAGACACGCGTTGGTGATTGCGACTCTAATAATTTTTAAAATCTATCATCTGTTCGTACAATTTAATACGTTTCTTTAAAATACAACACTCCAAAAGCGGTGGTATAAGAAAATGTACATCGATTCACTGCACAATTCTTTCCTTTTATACAAAGAAAATGAAGTGCACGAACAGGTGAATGCATGGAATTTCATTGGCAGCTATGAATTCCTCGCTGCAGTTCCTTGACATTTCGACGCGAATCTCCGGCTTTCGCAAGCAATTCGATACACGCGCTACGCTTCCTCTTGCATGGGATACCTCATGCACGGCACGTCCGTACAATCGCTCGCCAATAACACGATTGCACCGGATTAAATTAAAGCGAAAAGATAGTTGAATCGTCAGGGCTTAAAATCTCATGGGAGATTGATTACGCGTGCAATTCAAACGAGCTCGGATGATTGCCAATATTTATAATCTAAATTAAAAATTTATTTATACGTACTTCTCTCAATGGAGAATTACCCAACCTCTATTTTAATAACATTCATTAGACTCATCAAATTGCGTAATACTCGACACAATCGACTAATGTCGGAATGAAGTTATTTTCGAGACATTACACAACATTAAACCCTTCAAAGTCTGCAATACGCGTCATCCGTTCTATTGATTCAATCTTGTAACTTATAAATCGGATAAAAGGGTTGCTGAAATTTCCATCTATCCGCGTCTGGTGGCGAGAAAATAAATTTATCATACCAAATACCTATCATCATTGCACCAAATAGTTCATTTTACTTGTTTTTGTAAGCCTGATGAACAAGAAGTTGATTAAATCCTTGTTAGCGAATAACGGATTTCAATTAAAATTTGTCGGAAAGTTTCGGGAAAGCTGCTTTCATATTTGAAACTTCTTTTATCACGCATGGGGAACTCATTAGACGCCTAATCAATCACAACTAGTAATCGGGAGTCTCCAAAGGCCGGCGAGTAATTGATGAGTTATGGTCGTAAATCTTGTCGAAATAGACGTCGTTGATAGAACCTGCTTATCGCTGATCTCACGGGAAACGATAGGAGGGACTCGCAAATTGTTTGTCAGAGATGATTCCGCGGCGAAACGCTGTAGTTGATGAATTTCACGCCGTTATAATTTCGCTCCAATAAAGCAAGGAATCTATTGCAGAACAATTGAAGAAAAGAAAAATTGGTGCAATGCAATTCTCAAAAATTAAAATGGATATACTCTCAGGTTTCGGAAGATTGGTTTTCAACTACCACACGTCCGTATTATCATAGCCACCCAGTTTTGTTTCTCGATTGATACCCAGCACAGTGTAATCGAGTCGAAATGAAAATTCAATTTCCTGTGCATCGACTTTCCGGGGACCGGCTGCAGAGAAAATATCGCGGACGAATAAATTGATACCGGATTGAGATGTAAGCATCCCCTTTGATCGCGTAGCAGCTGTCAATTTTCAATAAATATGAAATGAGACTGCAATTGCCATTCGTTGAATGATATTCCTGCGTGGTCGATCCGTGCTGCAAGTTGCAATTCTATTTCCCTTAATACGCCCGATATTTTACATTGGAAAACGCCGCTTCTTAGAACATCCGGGAGCAGCAGACGCGCACGGATGAAGCGTCACCGGGACGGATCTAGCGCGGCGCACTTAATCAGACCGCAATTAATCCGGCGGCTTCCGAGTGCGTCGAGTACAGTTAGACAAAAGTGTCGACGCGACGTCGAGCGTCCTTCTGTTCGTCGACGACAACGGTGATGCGTAGCTGGCCGTGATACGCCGCGGCACGTCCTGAAGCGTCGCGAGAATTGGAGCGCGAATCTCCTATCTTCTCCGGGCACCGCCATTAATACGCGCCACGCCGTGAAAAAGCTGTCTCCGCGAAAAAAACACGCGAGAAACTGGCACGCGTAACCGAACCCGTCGTCCAACCTGTTCTTGGACTTGTTGATTAGAGATCGTGTCCGACTTTGTGGATCGCTGATGAATTTCATTCATTTGGAGTCCTGTTCGACGAAATGAAATTTTCATTTTGACTAGAGACGGTACATTAGTTGGTTTACTTTTTGCAAGAGCGTCTGTAATTGCTCGACTCAGGTACCAAGGTATCTTTGAACGGATGTCTCTGTAACGCGACGGACGCGTTCTATGTTTTGAAATTCCTATGGCTTGAATTTTATGATAAATACAGGATGAATCAAATTAAGGGGATGTCTGCTTAAATGTATCTAATGTTTTGCTTTCTTTCGTTGCAGGTGAGTCGAAAAGAAAGTCTGTACCTAAAAGTAGCCGATATGAATCTAGGAGAAAGGGAGGTGAGTTTAATTAATATTCCTGTATACATACGATATGAGTGTATAAGAAGAGCACAGTATTAGTAGTTTTACCAAAAACTACAAACTTGTACGTGTCACGTATTCTTCAAATGAGCGAAAGCTCTCCGCGCGTAACGTTAATAATACCGTCCGCACCGACGAAATTCGCAATTGTCTGAAAAACGGAGGTGCGAATTAATCCAACGAACGTTCAATCGCATCAAACGCATACGCAGTCTAGTTTGCCGACAAGCACACGCAAAGTTCAAAGGTTCACTGACCAGGAACAGAAGTTTGCGTGTACGGCTGAAAACGCATTTCGCCTGCCTTACCGTACTGGTTATCGATCCTCCAATCTCACTGTACGTCAGTTCCTTTATTCTCGCGCAAGATCGGAATCATCGTCACTTAGCTGTTCCGCGAGCGTTTCATCATCGTTTGCTCGAACGCGTGAAAAGAGCATCGAAAAACCTACGCATTGCCCCGCTGGAAAACCGCGACGATACGAGCGAAGGAACACAATGAGGCTGGTTGAGCAAGATGACGGTAATTTAACGCGCACAATAGGGTATACAAAAGTTATTTGAAAGAGAACTGTACTTTGCGATTGGTAGCGTATCCGATTCGGTTATCCGGTCGAAGCCTCGTAATTAACCATATCCCTAAAGATGCAGCGATAGGATTGTTCTTTTAAATCGCATCTTTTTCGGAGAGTTGGGTATTAGCTTTAGAAGAATTTCCTTACCCCTTTAGCTATTGCATTAACATTATAATCGAGTTACATTTCTGTAGCTAAATGATAGGAAGACATATCTTGTGAACGTACATCTCGTTGGAATTATAATAACAAGTTTATGTTTATCGTTGAAATCTTGCGCAATCCGGGCCACGAAACGAAAATCCGATTTACAAATCGGGTCGACACGCGTCTTATTAATAGGCGATGTTACGTGCACGTTACCTTGGCAGAAAAGAATTAATCGCAAGGCTGCGAACAGCGTGGGTCGCCGTAGACGTTAACAACAGGATTAACTAATTATTCGAACGATTAAGTTAATTGCAGAGGCAAGGCTAAACACCGATGTTCTTCCAAACTCCCTCCACGCTGTTACATTAAAAATGTTCTTTTTGTCACCGCTTTCTCTTCTGCGCGGTCTTTTAACGTGCAACGTAATCGTTGGAGTAAAAACAGCGCTTACGAAAGCAAGGTGATAAGCACTGCTGCACGTTCACTTGTATTTTTATCTCGTGTACGGAACTTTGGTAGTTTGGCTTAAAAATTTATTTCGCGACGACGGGCTGTATAATATTTGTCTGGCATCCAGGCTATTGTGCGTCCACTTAAAACTTTTTGTCATCTTTCTTATTAGATCGTTAAATTATTCTTCCAATATAAACCAGCAAGATCACATTGAATATATTTTTTACTGTGTGCTGAAAACAATCCAGGGCTGAAATCACAAACATTGCTTAAACGGTAACTACGAGGATAGCTACTGTCGTGTCGTAGAAAGTAATCCTACCGACATTCTGCATTGCAGTCGGTATACAGAAATGCGTTTTCCCGTCCTTGCCGGCATTCAGTAAGGCAGCGTGAATTGTTAGCACGTGGCGCCCCCCTTTCAAATTTTACCACCTGAGAACCACAAAATAAAATTTTTTTTTATGCCGATTTCCATTATCATGAACTGCTCGCTGAAAACTTGAAAGTACTCGATCATGTAAAATAATTTTCATTTCAGTTTCTCCCTTTTAAAGTGCTATCCTCGGCAGGTAAAAAATTATACAAAATTTATTGTACGTACAGAGTAGTTACAATTTCAAAGATATTTTCTTTTTAATGCTGCACTGAACGCAATCGAAGATACATTAACAAAAATATCAATACGCATAGCCGACAAATTTTTTCGCTCGAAAATACAAATTAAAATTCGACGTACATGTTACTACCATGACGAGTACTGTTCAATAGATACTTCTAAGCGTTTGTGCATGTCAAGCACCATATGACCAGCCATTAATGGTCGTGCACCCCCTACAAGGTGGAGGAGAAGATCATGGTCGACCCGTACAAGGCGTTCCATTCCTCGGATCGTTGACCGTGCAAGGTGATACCGTATTCTTCACCTCGGTCTTCTTACGCAAGCAAATCAATTTCCACTACAACTCCGCTTAGCCCCTTTTTACTTGTGCACGGTGTAAATTTGTTGCTCCGCCCTCCTCTCTCAAGTACAGTGCTTTACAATTACAGTGAGTCGTGGAAAAACATTTTCCAAAACGCTGTTGGACAGTCCCCCTTGATTAAGAATAATGCTTTTACAATTAGCTTATGGTGGTGCAGAGTTCATAGTGGTTCAACTACGTATTATCTGGTTAGGAGGTAATTTTATCTCGTCGTATTTTCATCCAGTTCCCAATGAATTCCCTTCAGAGAAATTAGTTATACAGAAGAAAATATCCTTGCATTACAAACGAATCGACGGATCCTCGTGCCGTTCAGTATCTTTCATTACCACAATAATCGTATACGGATTCACGCGTCACACTTCCAAGTTCGATTCATGCAAACGAAGCGGAGAATTTTTTAATGTAATTCAAAAGGCTGCTCCATCATGTTGCCACATCGCCTATAAACCGCTCGCGTCTCTCCCTTTCAAATCTCACTCCTTTCCCACGTCTGCTCGCCATACGTTGTCTAGCCATCCTTCGAGTTTCAGTTAACGAGCATTATTCCAAGTCGTACGAGCGTTTTCGCCTGTTTAGGTGGTGTGTCATTAAAGTTTCATTAAACTCTCCCGTTACTGCAGATGAGTTACAGTTGTAGCCTGCTATTATTATTATTAGAAGAAAAGGAATAAATCCGTGCGGAAGTCCAAAGAAAGAAATTTATAAGTAGATCACGCATCTCAATGATTAATTTACGATAATTGTACTAAGTATCGAGAATTTTTCATATCTGAAGTCCTCTAAAATATTCCATTTTCTTTGCCCCCTTGTCTAAACGATGCATCTTCTGCACTCTCGCGCACGATCGCATCGGAACTCGCTACCGGATGCAGTGAATCTCCGTGGTCGTCGTACAGTCACGTACTCGAGTTCCCTCGGCTTCGCCGGACTATACTCCGTTCCTTTACCCCTTGGCCTGTCCGGGAGTGCAGGGATACCCGTTTCTTCCTGGCCGCGGCAACTACGTAGCGCAAAATTTCGTACCGCCTCACGTACACCGCGATCGGTAACGGTTACGCGTGTCTTAAATTATATAAACAGTTATGTTAGCAAAATCGTCGGACGCACGATACAGCGTTTATGCACCGTGATAAAAAAAAACGGTTCCCTGTCGAAATTGCTCGATACAACGCACGAACGTCATTTTAATGCTCACCGCTGACTAACCGAAATTACTGTTCCTCCTCTTCTTCTTAATGAGAATGGTAAATAATCACAGAGATCAGTAAAGGAATGTAAAAGTTGCAAGTTAATTTCATAAACAAACCTTATCCAAAATCTATAGTCTGTGCGTAAGATTTATCGTCGATTTCCAAGTAATGAGTGGGTCATTCGTTTCGTGTTAAACCGGTTTACCTGGTGATCAGAAGGCGCTCGTGGACCTGAATATTCTTAAGTGATCCAGACGATAGAGGTTACCGTACCAATGTGCAATATAAAGATGTTGAACGCTGAAATCAGTCTTGAAAAAGAGAGAGGCATAATTCACTGATAAAACTCTGCAGCATGTTCGCAGTTGGAAAAATAAATCACCCTCATACATTTGTACTCCGTGGTTCATTCGTCTTTTAAATTAAACTCGGCTGTATCTCCTTCTCTCCAAAGGAGTTTTGTAAGATTCAATCCTGTCCCGTGGCACCGAGGACACCTCTCCGCGTGAATCCAAAGGGTTGTGCACGTCGTGTTTCTCCGAATGCAAAAATTAGATATTCCGCCTTCTAGCCACTTTGTCCTCTTCGATCCCACGACAGGGTTCTCTTCGATCCTTGCTACATCTTCTTCGACCTACACCCACCTCTGTGTCACCTCTCTGTCCCTCTTCGATTCCCTATCACTTTGGAATACCTCTAACCTGGCCTGTCTGCCCTTGCGCGTAGTCTTTTGTCTCCCTTCCTCTCGAATTCCACACGTGCATTCTCCTTGTATCCTCGATCCCCCGTCTCTCTTTCCTCGTTTTATTATCCCTTTGTATTCTCCCGGTACGCTCCACCGCACGAAGGATCGCTCGTTTTAAATTCGAGTCCTTCTCTGTTTGGACGGCCCGGACACGAACCGGAGCGATACGATCGTTTTTCCGTTGGGAAAAGGGACCCGGGAAGCTCTTGTGTCGCAGGTATTTTAGGTATACTCTGCGGGAATATTGAATCTTCCACGTAGCTAGTGACAAATTTCGCGCGAATGTTTGCGTTCGTTGGTTTTTCGCCTCTGATTGAAGAATTATAATTGGTTACCGTATCGTTCGTTCTGTTAGCGTTCTCGATTCTTTGAAAGATGAACGAGCCTCGAGCAGTTTCGACTATAGGATGCCGCTACGAACGGAACAAAGTGTTCCCCATTTTTATTCAGATCCAATCGCCGCGATGCAAATGCTGAATGTAAATGGTGTCGGGGAACGGAAGTCGTTCGCTCACGGGCACGGATCACGCTCCGTTATTTCCTGGCCGGCACGAGTCCGTTCCGGCGCCTTCGCCCAACACGCGGTCCTTTTAATCCACGAATTGTAGCTCGCCATCCTTCCAAGCAAGAGTCCCAGGTATTTTCGTGTCGTCTATCGCTCGTGGCGGATATAAAGAACTATTCTTAGCGCAGCAATGTAACCGCCGCTTCCTGTACACACGTACGGTTCATTTGTTTCTTTTAGTAACGAGTTTCTAGCGTGGAAAGAATCACAAAACGCAAATAGCCACAAACTCGTTGGCCTCTCACGTCGCATACAAATCAGATGCAATTCTATTTACCAATGTTTATTTCACCATAAATACTCACAATTGCTTTTGCTTTCTCGGAACTGACTTCTGTTCGCAGTCCTCGTTAAACAAATCTACTGTACAGACTCACGTGATCAAATTCTTCATTCCTCGCGCAAGATTCATCACCCGGTTTGAATGAAAGTTTATTGACTATGCTTGTGGAACGTACACGTGGACGCAGTTCTCAATAGCATCACGGCGATTATTATTAGGGAGCCACTTCGATCGGCACAACTAAATAGTCTCTGACAGCTTGCGTTGATACTGAACAATCTCGCGTACCGCCTCTACTTTTCGTGGATCCGTGTGTAGATCCGGCCTCGGATTTCTTCGTACTCTCCAGTTCTCTACGCCTCTCTTGCGATTTTTTCTCCTCCGCCTTGAGCAATGCTGTCCAGTTCTCCTTTGATCCGTGAAACGTGGCGGGTGGGATTCGGTCTAGACGCAGATAATATTTCTCCCATTTTTCCATGAAGTGTGTTCCCAAGTCGCACACTGGCCAGGGTCTCGCTCGACACGGTGGCAATCCTAGACGAATATCAAAAGAATGATTCGTTTCTTCGTGTATTAAGCGATTGAAGGAAAGTTTAGCATATATGTTTGAAAGTAAATGGCCTTATACTTTTAGAAAATAGAAAGTTTGTTCGCACGTGTTTTATATGAAAAGCTGCATAATCGTGGTGAGTGCGTTGTAAATTATTTACCGCCGCAGGTAGTACGCGGGCAATCGTGTTGCAGTCCGTTTCGATGATAACAATCGCAGTCTAGGTAAAGCGATCCTGCGTAGAGTTCCCGAGATTTCACTTTTTTCAAACGAAATTTCTTCGGCCGTGTCGCGGACGGTTTTTTAGCTTTCGAATCTGCTTTCGACTCTGCTTTCGACTTTGGCTGTGCTTGGTGCCTCGAACGCGATTTTTGCGCCGGCCTTGCCTAAATAAATTCTAGATGTTATTCTTTCGTAGATTTGTCAGAATACTTTACACCTTTCATCTTCAACGCTAAGCATTTCCTAAAAATCGATGAACCGTAAACTAAGTTGTATATTGTCAAACGTCAAAGGAAAAGTATCTTAAACATTTCGTCGTCTCATATATTTGATTAGCTTGATAAAACTTGCAATTTTTCTCATGTCCATTTTATTACAAATTTAACACGATGCAGGAGAACATAATTATTTCACCACCGAAACGTACATTCGACCACGTTTCTGAACATTTGCCTGGAACACACGCCGACCCATCGATAATTCCAGCAGGCTGGTTCGCGGTCGACGAAACAAGACCGGCCTGTGTGTGTGGTTTCGTTGGGTCGCGGTCAGTGCACGCATTGATCGCCCGTCGTCTCTACGATTCCTTCGATTTCGTCACAAGACGCCGCTTCTTTTTTCTTCAACTCGAGCACGGCACGCGGGACAGGCAACGTGCATTCGTCCTGAAGACCGTTTCTCTTCGATCGACAAGATTCGTAACGAAACAGCAAGACCGGTGGCACGTGCTCCCTGTAACGTGTGATCAATTCTTCTGATCGAACCGTAGAAGCGGCATCGTCTCCACAGCGTTTCGTCGGTTTTCCCTCGGCTGTCTTCTCGCTTTTGCAAACATCTTCCCATTTCGATTTCGCTTGAACCTCGAGCGTAGACACGTCGCTTTTCGCTTTTCCCTCGACCAATTCGTCTATCGCCGAGAACGGCACCAAGAGGCATTTGAATTTCCTCGGACTAACAGACTCATTGTCGCGTTCCGGTTTCTGTATTTGCCCGGACGAGCCGCAGAACGATTCGCGTCTGCCTTGAATCGGTTCGCAGCATCTGGAAGGGCAGACTTGCCTGCTCGGCGTTTGTCTGTAGGGACTAGGTCGAAGGATTTCAGACGGATCGAGACCGTTCCTTCTCTCCACTGGCGGAGTAGCCTGCTCGCAGATTCGATGTCGTCTAGGTTTCTTCGAGCCGGTGCAAGCAGCCACGCAATCCGGCGGCGCGCGATACATTATCGACGAATCTTCCGTAGAATATTTATTCGCTCTGGTGGAACACAGTTCCCCGAACTCAGTGTCGGATAACCGTTGTTTCATCTTGGCGGACGGTCCGTTTTGCCATGGCTTAGACTCCATGGAGTAACAGCACGCGCTGTCCTCTGGTGAGAAGCCTATCTTGCGAGTGCTCGGTCCACCCTCGTCGACTCTCGTCTCGAGAACACTGTGCTGACACGGGCTCGATTGTTCCTGGGGACACTGGTAACCCACGGACGTGGGACGGTCCCCGTCCCGAGATATGCAGGTTTCGAAACAATTCTTTAACGCGTTCCCATCGTTATGCGTGCATTTGGTGATCCTCGCTGTCGCGTGTCTCTTCGTGGCCGTGCAATCGATGATAGTCAGCGGTGTGTCGCGAGCGTCCCCCCTGCATTTGACCGGGGGAGGCGTTTCTTCGATCACCGGTCCGTACATAACTTTTGAGGATGGTGTATCGGAACGACAGCCGCCTTTGGTGGTCTCCAAAGTTGTGACTATATCGGAGCACGTCGAGCGTGGTCCTACGGGGACCATCGCGGCTGTCGCGATCGGCCCGCCCGGACATTCCGACGATTCCAGGCAATAGGACAGAGGAACTTGCGACCCTTGCTGAGGGGATGCCGCCCAGTTATCTTGAGGGCGCGCTACCACCCTGAAGAGGAGAAATTATCTATACCCGATGATCCATCATTCTCATCTGATCCATTGCTCTCTCTCTCTCTCTACTTACTTCAATTCTATCGCGTCTTCCTACCTGGACACTGGTCCGAATTGCGTTTGTCTCGTTTCGACTAGCAGGCACGCCTTCTGGGTGGCTGTATTCCCATCCCCGGCTACCTGGACAACATGTGCCACAGGTTGATCACCTTCTAGGCGACACTCCAGCACGGTAGATCCTGGCGGATATCGTGGACAGCAGGTGGGTAGCGTGGCTGCTGGACGCTCAAGGCCGCAGTGCTGTTGAATCGAATTACATACAGCTCGTATCGTTCGCTCCTCGCAGCTTCTTTTCTTACTCCTCGCCGTCTTTCGCGAATACCGTCGTCCATGTTTCTAACCGGTGCCGTGTTACGCTCTCTAAACAGCTCGGGCGTAACATAGTTCTCGATTGAACGCAGAAAGGTGTAAGATCATCGTCCTCTCTCGTTCGAGATTAGTTAATGGACGGGTCACTTGTCCATGTCTATGGAACGGTACCGATCATTTATAATTTCTTCTTAAGAGAAGATCTCGTTCGAGAAGAGGTTCGCGTTAGGTCGGAGAATGCTTAGCGTTGAATATTTATCGTTCCTTCGATTACTATGATCATTGTGTCGATTTGTTAAGTGTCATAGCGTCTAAAATTGCACTCCAGTCTGATCAATTTTTTTTACGTGAAACTAAATATTATTTGATATCTTACCGAGGTCGAGGCAGTCTTCGATTGTTTCCCCATTCCGGTACAAACCCCCACCATGAGCCCCGAGCTTGTGGTTTGTCTGAAACGGTGCATAGCACTAGTTTTAGGATCACCCTGTACAGCGATTAGCAAATGGCACGATGCCGGAGCAGCGATTTGCATTACGGATGCTCGGCAATTTTGCTTTGCTCGTTGAACTGGTCGGCAACGGGCTCGGACATACATTGATTCGAATCCGAAATAAGCATGCTGACCAATGTCCAGCCAGCGTATGCAAATCGCTCGACCACTCCCCTATGGAAAAAAAAAAGTATTTGACGTTATGGTACAGCTGCAACCCTTCGGGTCTCGCTGCATAATTCGACCCCGTTGCACATTTTTTTTTGAAATGGCACTTCCGAATGAAGGCGCGTTCAGATTGATTAGGAGGAACCCGGTCGCGTTCGAATGGTGTTTTAAATAATCGTCGCCTAGCCTCTGTACATCGAGCGAGCAACGTGAACGCTCTTTTTTTTTTTAATATCGCTTTCAAAGTTTTCTAACCTCCGAGCAATTATACACCCGGTTAGGTAATCTTTATCTATTCTTCTTGATCGAAGTGAAAGTCATTTAGCAAGTAACATTCCCTTCGCTTTCAAGATAACGCTCGGCATTAAATGTTTATTCGTACAAAAATTAGGAATTCGACTTACGTTGGATAAACGTTAACCTCCTGCGCCGTCGTACATCCTTTACCATCCGCGACCGACATGATTTCCACAATCGATTGCAAGTCTCTCAACACGCTGACTTTTACCTCGCATAATTTATTAACTTTCAACGAGAATTTTAATTCCGCGGCCCGCTTTCGTCCGCCCGATGCACGGCACGCGACAATTTTCCTCCTGCGTTTCGCGATAGCAATCGAAAAGTTGACAATACACGTGCAAATGTTTTGCAGACGCAACTTTAAATAGAATACAAGCTACTCGCGTGTGTAGTTCGCAATAATACATAGATACGAGAAATTCCCGATCACGGCTCTCCGTGCTTATGCGGACAGCATAAATCATCGAGCCTTCAGTGGTAGCGGTGTTCCCTTTCCGTGCTGTGAATTAAAACGAGGGTTGTAAAACGCTGGTGGAACATGCAGCTACGCAGGAGGTTAATCTAATTGGAAATATATGTCGCCTTATCGAATCGTAATTTCCTTATCGGGCCTGTCGCAGTCACGGAAACATCCTGGAGCATCGTGAGACGATAAATTTGCGCCGCTTGTCGCGGTAAACCTAAACTGTACTCCATGGCGGAAGGTAATGAAATTCGGACAGAGTATTTCGGATGGGGGGACGAATATTACAGTAAATATGGTATTAAATTTTATGAAGAACAGATAGCATTTGAGGTTTACAATTCTTTTTTTTTTAGATAATTATCGATAAATAACAAAGTGCAGTTTACACTTTCAAGAAATACATTCTACCAAACGGAAATCGTATGTCAAACATGAGATATGCCCATCCTAAAATCTTAATCCCCGCGTAATCCGCCAATTATCTCCGAGCACCACCTGCTCGGCCAACGGGAAAGGGAAAAAATCCATATACATGTACGCGTACTCGACCAATCGGCCATGCGCAAACACAAATTCTTATCGATCGTTCCCCAGGCAATCAGGGTGAACCGTCGCGAAAAGATAAGTAGCCGATCGCGCACGGCAAACGTGGGGCAAAGTATCAGCCGATACATGTATCAGTGTCACGTTTACCTGTTCAAACAGCGGGACGGACAGCGCTGTACGCTCCGTTCCGTCACGGTCGACCGACGGAACGGGCAGAAAAGCCGGCGAACCTTTCGCCTCGCGATCGGGAAACCAGCTCGGAACACCTTCGCGGTGATTCAGGGGACCGTTCTCGGTTCGCCGTTTCTGCACCGAGTCCTGACTTATTGCTCAACGCTGATTTCACAACGTACATGCGTCCACGTGTCGAACAGTCGTTCTTGATTGTCGGCCGAGTGTAATTGGAAAATCTATGCGGAGATCGTTAGACGGAGCGTGGGATCCGATTGTAATGGTCTCCAATCGAAAGGGGTTTGATAGGTGTAAGGGTGGTTCGTCCGGTAGATTCTGTAGAGGACAGATCGTTTGATGGAATTGAATGGATGATTCTTGATTCGCTTTGATATCAGTTTACAGATAGGTGATCAGTCTGAATATCCCTTTTCCTTTTCTTTTTTCTTACAGTAGAGCGAAGTAACATTTGCAGTAAAATTGGTACAACTCTCCAAAGCCACTCGTAACTTGTGGTGACCAACCAAAATAACCTACCACGATATTACCCAACACCACCGACAAACCGAGGTGTACAAGGCGTAATGTCCGAGTCACCCCGCTGACACAGGACCCAGTCTTTTTAACGAGACACCGATAAATTAGTTCCATATCATACCCGGTCCCTGGTATCGCCTTACGTCCCTCGGCCGGGTTTGGTCCTTCCCATGATCGACTACCGTTTCATCTCCCCATGCATACGCGGTGCCGTCGATAGAAGCAGCATGGACCAACGGAAACGCCGAGAAAGAGCCAAAAAAAGCAGGGCTACGAAAGGGGAGACAAGTAACCCCGTGTCGCGCGGAGCGCCTTCGTTTCTCTTCCCACGCACGACCGCGTCGTCTCTCGCCGCGACTCACGCTTGTCCCTTAATCCCTTCGCCGCGACGGCGGCGTTTAACCCGCTCATAAATCCAACGCTTATTTTCTGCTAGCGGGCAACGAAACGGAGGAGCGAGTGAAAGAGTCGGAATTAAGACAGCGACGTTCGTCGCTGGGGTTAATAGAACACGTAATGGAACGCGCGCGAGCATGTCGGTGCACTTTGTGTCTTATACGGGCCTGATAATTACATACGCGATCCTCGATGTCGTTCACCTCTGGCATCATCGGTTTCTCTCAATTGGTCGACAATCGCGCGGCTGTCGATGTTGCATGAAAAGAATTTTTGTCAAGGTAATTAGGTGGAAGTGGAATCCATGCAATTGGAAATTTCTTTTTTATTAATCGTGTTCTCTCTGCATCATGGGGAAAGACTTATGTTGCAATCGTTCCGTACTCGCATGCTTCCCAAAATTTCCACAAACCCCGTTCACACTTCCCCCTCGATTCAAATGCAACCGTACACTTTTCCCCAAGGAAAGAACGATCGAGCCCTTTGATTGCTGCTTAATTTAATTAGAGACCGTCATAAATCGCGCCGTTAATGTTCCGTACTTCGTGACCGGTGGCATGATAATGGAAATATG
The DNA here is from genome assembly GCA_023838395.1 of Holcopasites calliopsidis. Classification (NCBI taxonomy): domain Eukaryota; kingdom Metazoa; phylum Arthropoda; class Insecta; order Hymenoptera; family Apidae; genus Holcopasites; species Holcopasites calliopsidis. The sequence continues at coordinate 5,694,498 of JALHAQ010000008.1, forward strand.
GAAAGAAAGCACGGTGGGTACCGCGTCCGGGCTAACGACTCGTATCGTGGAAGGTAATTACTACTTTCCACGTTAGACCGGCGATTTATCTCGCACTTGGGTCGATCATTTCTACCGGATGAAGTATGTTTTGACTTATAGCCCAGACGCGAGATCGAAATCGTGCGGATAGCATTAGGTTCGCTACTAATTACGGTTCATTGTGTCCAGCCACGGTGGGTTTCGCGGTTTCGCGCCGCGGCTGACCTCGCTAATCGATCACGATCGATGCCGAGAATTGTTAATTAGGAAAGGAGACGCTAGTTCCTTCTTCTCCCTCATTTCTGCGTCGTTAATGACTCGTGGAATTCAGTTAACATCGGTTGTAACTGATGAGACATTTCTGTGGTCTGCGGTGTAAAGTTTCTTTAGTGAACCGCGGAGTAGGACCGGGGAGTCTCTGATATGATTTTTCCTTCTTAACAAAATGAATCCCGTAATTATTTAAGCCTGGAAAGCTCTCTTCCCGTATCAATAAATTACCATTGACGGACCAAACTTAATAAAATTGTGAAAGACCTTCCCTTTGCAAATCAAACTATTTCTCGCCCAAATGCCGACCTTCGTGATTCTGCAAAAATTCAGCTTCAACAATACATGCGACGCAAATAGCGCATTCGCATGGAAAAACTGCATGCGTACATGCAAAGGAGCCTCTGTCACACTTTCACCGACGTCATTGCCAGAGCAATTCATCATCCTCTCTCTCTCTCTCTCCCTCCCTCTGAAAGATGCGCTCTGCTTCACATTTGGCTGGCCGTGGTCGGCGCAAAAGTTGCAACGACGGGCACAGCTGCGTCTCCAACGTTAGGCAGAAAGACAAACGGATCCTGGCCAGCGAAAATCCGCATGCAAGCGTAATTTCCAGGCGGCGCTGACCGCCTCGTCGTAAAATGTTAATTGAATTTCCGCCGTCATTGTGCCCGAGCAGAAATGCTCGCAACCTGACGAACATCTGACAGCTTTCCGGTCCGCCTTTTGTCCGTCTGCCTCTCGCTTCCGCGCGTCCCCCTTTTTCCACACGATCGACGAGACACGAATTCGTTCATGCGAGGGAAATCGCTATGAAGAGGCGGTTCGTCTATGAACGATGCTCGCGAAAGGATCACATTCTCCTTGCCCGGTTATACCGGCCTTATTATCTTAATTGCACCATTTAGCTCGGTAGAGTGGGGAGGAAAGGGTTGGCCGATTCAGAGGCGTTGGAATTGTTTAACTCGCGTCACTCTAGACGCGTTCGACCGTTACTCGGTATAATGTCATGTGCAGCAAGAACGTTACTTAGATTCTCTTGTTACCAGATTACGTTGTCCTTGCTGCCATGATTAGCCATCGCGTCACGACGTTCAACGCCGTTCGCTTCTAAAACGCTGATTGGGCTTCAAAAGGAACACTTTAACGTGCTGCATCCTCTTCGCTTGGCGCGTAGCTTCAAGTAAAAGCGAAACCAAGACCTCCGACAACGGAAAGGATATTTCGCACGCGTGCAGTCATGCGTTAAATACTCTCCCCTTCTTCGTTAATAAAATATCGGAAACTCAAACGTCTCGGTCAAAACGAAAGTAATGAAACTCGTAACGATGAACGATCTCCAGCGAGAGAAAAGAGAACGCGAAAGAAGCCATCGACACCGCGCCGTCATGGAACGCGAAAGAAAAAGGGTTGTCGAAGAAAGAATGGAAGGAGGCAAGGCGTGTGTCGAATGAGAAAGAAAGCCGTGACGCACGTTTTCCTCGCAAAGAGGCAGGATCCACGGGCGTACCAAGGATCCATGGCTTTTCTGGTTGCACGCCACGATCCATCAAGCGTGCGCGATACGCGTCTTGCATACAATCGTTTGCGAGCGACGTACATACGCGTCTCGCGGCGTCGCCCTCCTGGCGTATTTATCGGTCAGATCTTCGTAGAATCGATCACGATACGTCGTCGGGAGTGTGACCGATGGATCGACTCGTGTACTCCAAGGGAAATTCGAAAACACCCCCTGCGGATCTCTCATCGAATCGATCAATGTTCCCCAAACGAAACTCGAGGCCAATGGGGGGTGGGTGGCGTCGTTTAAATGCAATTTCAACGTTCCCAGGACGTCCTCATTGCTCGTTTGGTAAAAGAAACGAGAAGACTGCCTTGGAAAAAATTAAAGCTGCCTCGATAATGAAAGGGGCTTACACCACCCCCCACCAATGAAATTGAAATTTAAATGACACCCACCGCTGCTTCGAGCAGCGACCGTACTGGGTGGATTGGAATTTAAATGCCACCTGTTCCCGGCAAGGTGCATCGGGAGATGACACCTACCGTCTCTCCGATGAAATTTAAATCGTGTTACGAAGCTCGATGCTGAATTGATGGCCGGATCAGGGACGCGGTGGGATTGATAATGATAATTGAACGGTTGCTCCGGTAACCTAGTTGAACGTTGCTGGGGCGTGATGCCTTGACGAAATTGCAATTTATAATGGTGCTTGTTCGTATCAATGCACCGACACCTACACGCGTGCATTGCGCGATGGAATTGAAATGGCATTGCAAGGTTTGATGATTTAATAGCAGCTGATGAGTGATGCGGATTGCATTTGATCGTCACGAAGAACGTCCGGCAAACGATTTAGAATGAAAGCGGATTTTAATAATGGATCCGGTTGGAGGCGTTCGTTATTAGCTCAGCAAATTGTATTTTCTGTAGAAATACGAAATAATCGCATTCAGGCATGACCGATTATTTCGAAATCCAGTTTCTCGGAACACGTCACCCACGGTCTCTAATCAAATTTGAATAGTATTTCAAGGCGCGTTCCCTAAAGGGAACCACGCCCACCTCCCGAAGCTGAAATTCCAACGGGACGCGCGCAATTGTAGTTGTCCACAGTTTCGTGCTCGTACGGTATGATTTGCGTTGCGTTCACCGGATACAATTATAGTAGCGTTATGTCCGGTGGAGGAATCCGATAAAGTATTAGTAAAAAATATTCTTTCTTTCTACGCAATCGCCAATGATTCACGGACCAGTAGTTCGCCAGAGACTTCCTGAGATCTTTCTCTCGATCCTATTAGGAAGCAAGTAGTAAAATCGTTATTCCATTAAATCTTAGAAATGTATTACACTTTGCCCGCCGCTTGGAAACCGTTGACCTGCTTGGAATTTTACAGAAATGATTTTGCGAGACCGTGCAGTGAGTAGACTCTTCTATTCTCAGAGCGAGCAGCTGAATACCTTTTCTCCTGTTTTACGGGGTAGAAATCGTTGCGGTGGTAAAAATGCGCCGACTCTGCTCCAGTTTCGAAAGCGATTCCCGCGGTGCAGGAAACGATTATCGATCGCGATCTTAGGTCCGGTCTGAGTCAGCAGTGGTTTGAACGTTGGCCGTACGCCCGAACAGAAATGCACATTATCGTGTTTCCTTTTTCTTTAGCCAATACGATAGAAAGTGATTATACTATCATGCTTCGAAATTAAATCTCGTGTAACGAAACTTATGGATGTGCTGTTCTCTTTTTTGACGAGGCGGAAATTTCAATCAGACTCATTTTGAAGCAAGAGAACAGTCTGCGCATCGTGTCTCTGGTAATTAGTACCTTATTACAGCGTAGGATGCGCCGTATTTCGTGTCGTGCCTTTGGTTATCGGTAAATCTAAATTGCCTTAGCCATTAGGCATGAGCAATGTGATCCCCATTGTTGCATTTCGAATGATTTCGTACAGTGATCGGTAAAATTGATTAGCTCGAGAGAGGCGTTCAGCATGCTAATACAGTAATTGATGCACAGTATCGACGTTCAGAACGTGACACGAGTTTCATCTTTATAAACCGCAAACGGAATTGGACTCTTCAAGAACGTCGACAGTGCCACCCTTAAATAGTACACTTTGATCGAGTCTAATGGACTTTGATAAGAGTAAGATCAAGTTCAACGGTGCTTAAGGATCAGAATTCATTTAGTGGCTCGGTATTATTCTGCTGAAATTGAATGAACTTCGATTTGAACTTCTGACGCAATAAATGCAACAGGTCGAGAGCAGGTGAATTTCATTGTCCTGTCTCAGTAGTAACTTCTTTATTCACACTCTATATACAAAAGCATGCAATTGCATAACGAATATTCCACTCTATCGTTAAAGGACAAATTACAAGAATCCAGATTCTCAAGCTAGATTTCGCACGGTCAATTTCGATCCAGTACGCAGAGCATCTTAACCGCTGCTTCTTTGCTTAAAGACCTCGCAACCCTAATTAACGCCGCGGAAGGATTTCGCTAAGCATACGAAGGAATGTGCCGCCAGTAACTTTCATACGAAGCAACGAAAAAAAAAAAAGTAAAACAATTCGTTTACCAAATACCTTTGATAATATGATAATTAACATAAAACCATTGCATGTATAAGCAAACGAAGAATGCGGCCCTCGGCTCATGCCTGGCTCCCCATCCCTATACGAGTCGGCGGCTCGGCGTCTCGACGGGTTGTCTCGAAGTGTGTTTCCCCGGGACAGCCGCGAGAGGCACTGTAAGTTACTCTCGCCAGTGGCTCGAACAGATAGTCGTGGAACGGTCTGCGGTGCGGACCTATCGGTCGTTACGCCACTGTCTCTCCGCGCGGTTCTTCGATTCTGCGTTGCCGCGTGTCAAGCACTCGTTTCCTACTTCTGTGCCGTTTCGTGAAAAGGACACGGCGATCGGCGCTCGCCCTTGGAAAGAATCATCGGAAGATGCCGCCCACTCTCGCCGATAGTCCGCGTGCATTCCTCGAGCGCCGATGACGGTCCAGCCGGAGCACGGGCAAACTCGATTCCGTGCTCGTGACTCAGACCCTTTTACTTTTACTTCGTACCCAGCGGCCGGTCGACCGGCTCGACTCCTTTCTATTATCGAGGCGATCGCGCGTTCGACGCGTCCGTGCACGCGACGAAACCGCGGCGTTCCGCGACCCCCTGGCTTTGCTTTATCGCGCGACCCGTTTCGGAGTGAATCGCGAAACCGCGATAATCGTGCGCTCCTGCAAGGTGACGTTCCTCTTGCGCATTTCCGGGACCGTTCCCCTTTCTCCCGACTTCTCCGTGCCCTGCTGCTTGTCGTGTGCTAATTGTTTACCGATCGCGATTAGTTAGCTGTGATAAGAAGTGAACCTGACGATTGGCGGGCGTCGAAGAACGAGCAGTGTAGTACCTGTAATCATTTGTGTGCCGAACTTGTAGTGAACGGTGGTGTTCCGCGAATTCCGCGGACCCATCAAGAGCAGAGGTCACCGGATGGTCGGACTGAAAACACACATCGGCCAATAACACTTGACGCTATCAGTACACTCTGTGTACAGCGAGGCTCTTGCATTTGTTTCTCTCGCTACACGTGCTTCTGCGAGCCACTGTACACGCCCCCGACCGTGGCCGCGTATTCGTCGGACTCGCCGGAGGCCAGAGACTCGCGGTGCCCTGCCCGACCGTTATCGTAGCCCTTCGAAATTCCACCGACCCCCTTTCCTCCGCGCGCGGCGCGAAGAGAGCGTGAGGCGAGTTCGAGGATACTCTCCGTCGCCGGACCCGGCGACGATGAAAAACATATGGCGCGTTCGGGCAGACTTTCCTCGCCCTGTGGAACAGACTTGCGCGTCACGTTTTTACAAGTCGCCGCGTAAAATCACGATCCATCGGAGCGAACTGGAGAAAGCGTGAATTATGACATGCGAGCGAGTGGCAGCCGGTAGCATGTTGAACTCGGAGAGCAGCGAGGAGTCGCCGAAACGGAGGTCGACGTTTTACGTGTCCCTGGACTCGGATGTCCGGCAGCCGTCGAAGATTCCGAAAACGATCGGCGCCGATCCCGACAAGTTCGTCAGCAACACTTATCCGATCGGCACCTCGAGAACGGCGCCGAGCGTAGGGTTGAAGCGTACCGTGAGCAACAACGATTCCCTGTCGGGTCAGAAGCGTCAAGAGGCCACGTTCCCGGAGCACAGGGGCAAAGTGCAATCGCTGACAAGGATCTTCGAGGCTCCGAAGGGGGATCGGGTGGCGAACGCGCCGGATCAGAGGAAGAAGGTCGAGAGGACCAGATCGTTCAAGACCATTGAGAGATTCCAGAGTCGGTTCACCGGTCGGAAGGAGGCGAGTCGGAAGGAGAATCGACTGAACAACACCATAGCGTGCTTCGAAGCGGAGAGCGAGGGCTCGAAGAAGAAAACCGACACGGACAAGCGTTCCAGCGGGAAGAGTCATGACTCGAGATCGAGCGGTGGAGCGGCTAGGATTAATTCGTCGGAAAGCAGGAGCAAGCAGAACGGTACCACGTTCACCAACTTGTTGATACGCAGAACGCATAGCACGAAGCTGGCGAGAAGCACGAGCGCGTTGGCGAAAAACGACGGCAGACACGCGTCGGTGGGTAGCCCGTGCGGCGTCGCGACGTCCGCCGGGGGCGAAAATAATCATAGGTCGTGTAGCGATAAATCGAAGGGGGATGAGACGCCAGACGATTCTGTCGCGGATAACGACGAGGGCACCGAGTCATCTGTGTTCGAGGACGCCGATGCTGACGCTGGGATACATTCAGGTAGGCCTTTGCACGCGTACAGTAGGATGCCTCTCAGTTTGTTCATTCGAGAAGAAAGTTCATGCGTAAATAATCGATCACCGCTACAAAACAGCAGAAGTTCCGTGTGTAACAAGCTTCACGTATTATTATTTTGGTAAACGTTAGCGAAGTGCGAGGGATGTTCTCGTAAATCAAGTCGAGGATACGATCGCGATACGCGATTCCAGCGACGTATTCGCGTGTCCCGTTAGCCGGCCAGAAATTCTTCGGCGAGCTTTTCTTTTTTTTTTTTACTTTGCGTTCACCCACCGGAGGGGTCTACCTTAATTAAGTACGAGCGATCACGAGCGGCGGTCCACGTCCTATCTCCTGTTCCCTGAGAGAAAATCGCAATCGCTCCAGCCACGTAGTTACGTCCAGCACGTTGCATGCTTCTTCGTTTCGATCGAGATGCGAAACTTGCGATCGATGAAAGAAATGTTTCAATAACGTTTTAGTTAAGAAATGAATGGCATTTTATGTAAATTATAGAAGAATTTGGAAAGTGTGAAAAAGGGAGCAGGATTTCTGCGATAGAAGCTTAGTCTTTTTTTTTTTCGAGAGGTATTTGAGAACGTGGGTATACATAGAATGGCAGGACCGGTGCAAGAATGAGTTTCTTGTGTGGCTTGTGAAAAAGGGCTAACTGAATGGAGGCCGTACAAGTGTGGGAAATCTGAAATCTGTGATACGTTCGGAGTATCGTCCAGACTACAAGCGAGGGTTGAATGTAGTGCTGTTGAAACTATAAAAATGGATCCTTCTTTTGTTTCTAATTTAACATACAACATTCCATGCTTTTGTCTCGAGTAAAAGAATGTGGAGTATAGATAATTTACACTGGCAACAAACTTACGTTAACTAGGTACAAGCGACCACTGTGCCCAGCACTTAATTGAATTTCACGCGGAATTAAGTTAATTGATTACTCCGTTGCTTTTAATAATCCACGCCTTGTGATGCTGAATATTTATAACCGTTTGACGTAGCGGGACTAAATAGAATAGCGAGGCTAATGAAGTCTCCCTGGGGCTAAGCTTAATTATGGGACGTTTCATTCTGCGCCGACACGGCGTTAGAAAATTTAGATCCGGCAGTTCAGCTTGGATCCGGTACACATCCAGGCTGAAACCGAGTTTACTAACAGCGAAGTTTAGATTGAACTCTGAGCGTAATTAAGAGATACCTTAAAAACTTTACGTTAAATAAATATGTATGGTAGCGATATTTTTATCATCGCATTCGATCCAATTTCATTTGGACGTAAATGTTTAACTTGTAACGAATCCAACTTAAATCGAGTGTAGAGGGAATTTTTTTACGACGAAAGGGTTTATGTTTATCCGGAACCTACATCGAGAATTCTGGAGGGCCTACTTATGCGGTAGCCTTCTCCAGCCACCTGCCTTTCAGTCCAGGTCGAAAGGGGCCAAAGAGATATTTGGCCAGTTGGTCGAATAAAAAAGACTGGCACGATTGTGCTTCCCTTTGTCAAACTTCCTTGCATCCTTACAAGGGTGAACCTTTTTGATCGAGCTTTCAATCTCGGGCGTTGGAGTGCTGGTCTGTACATAGGTACAGAAGCCATAAAAGGAATACACATATTATCAATGACCGATTATATATTAAATATTTCGCTACTGGAATAAATGTCTAATATTGTAATTATATTTTCATGTAAGAGAAGCAGGTTTCATTTAAAAGAAAGCCAATCATTTTCTAAATACTTCTATCAGCCTGTTGCTATTGATAATTCATGATGCAATAATTTGGTATCTAGCTCAATCTGATAATAAGTGCAGCTCACTTTTACGCGTGTCCCATTGCGTATGAACAAAAGAGAATAATAGTTGAGCATACTAACAGCACGCACTTTGCACAATAAAATATTAAGCAACTAAAAAGTCTGTAGAAATAAATACTGACGGCACGCTTTCCAACGCGCCTGCATTAAATTTCCCCTTTTAAAGTGACGTAATTTCTTAGCGTCTAGAATAATTCGTCATGCTGCATGCATAAATTCACAAAAGTATCCACGAGGCATTGCACGCAATTTTCCACTCGAAAGAATTCATCATTGTTACGATAGAATTCGATCGATCCTTCTGAAGAGCTCTCGATCATTAGCCGTGGAATATGATTTTTCCCTAAAATGCGACATAAGGTCGCCACTCGATATCGCTCGATACCGCTTTTTGGGCCATATTGCGCCAGTATCGTGGCGCAGATAAGTCACGCTCGATCGTAATAGAGTCGTTTATCTGCCCTGATTTTCTCCCGTTTCCCCCTACTGGCAACGCTTCGTCGCACGATTTCGATTTTTCACGCTTGCTTTTCTAGTTTCTCCGCAAAACGGCGGAATTATTTCCCCCCCTGGCGTCCGGATCTCGCCGCTGCAAACGAGCGTTTAATGGATCCAGCACGATGCATCTCGTTCCCTCCTTCATTGTGAAAAATCCCGACGACATCACGGTTTTCAGCTTCGCTGCAATCCGATTTTACGAAAATCGTTGCTTTTCCGCCCTGATTTCTCCCCCCTCCCCCCTATTCTTTCTTTTTCCACCGTCTGCGTTTTTCCATTTTTTCCCCTGCTTTTTTCAATTCTGACGGATAGCACGCGGACAATGACGGGTATCCGGGAATGGATACACCAGCAACAGAAATAGTTCCACGTCATTGCTGCGCTCGTTGCAGTCGTTCGACGTGTGTAGCGTGCACACGACAGAGGATGTAAGCACTATTCTTATGAATATTTTAGGGTCAGCCGCTGTCCGAGGCTTAATTTTTGTTCGTCATAGTCTGAATCGCTGCTTTTCAGGGGAACATCGAGAGTGATCGATGCGGAGCCTCTTGTAAAAGAGTTTGAGTGGTTTGGTGGATTTGACTGCTTCGAGAGCGCATGTTTTTCTTTTTTATAGAAACGTTAATATGATTAATCTTCCATAATTTCTCTTGCATTTTTGTAACAACTACAAGTAGCATCAGAATTCCGTTCTTCCTGCAGTAATTGAAAACGAAATGAAGCGTACGCGAAGCGCGAGCGAAACGAATTTCCGTCCGACTAGTCGGACTGGCCTCGTTATGAAACGATTTCGAAACGGCGGCCACAGTTACTTAATTGTGGTCGATCGTGCTTAACCCGCTCGACGTTTCGCCAGAGGCTCGATGTTTGAGAATAACGCGAGAACGCGAGGCTGCATCGCGCGATTTTCGCGAGATGCGTAGCGTTCGTCGCTATTCGATCCCGTGTCGTTCAAAATTGATCCTTACCGTGAAATGTTATTCCCGTTGTGCCGAGTTTCGCAATCCATCCGACACTCGACGAGAGGGAAGAATCCGTTCAACGTTTGCCGCAGTTTCAAGAATGCAAACAGATTTTACATTTCTTGTGCATGCAATGTACGACTCGCGCCACTCCGGACGATGCGAAAAGTAACGCAAAAATATTCATTTTACTTTCGTCCTCGCATAAACGCGAATAAATTAAATATATTTACCGAAGACTCGTGCTTGCGTTTTCCGGCGTACGATCATTCGTTCTGCAAGAATGCGAAGGCACGCTGCTAACAGGCGCGACTGCAATTATAAAGTGAACGGATCGTTGTCTATTTGCTCCGTTGCTGTGCGTGAGAACGAACAGTAACAACGTTTTTAGCAGACAGTCGAGGTATTCGAGACAGTTTCAAACGGACTAGCTTCCATTTCGCATTTTCCATAGCGCTCTGCCGACTTTCATCGTGGAAAAATTGCGTTTCACCGTCACATTGTGATCTTATCGATCATGCTACGCGTTTGACGTTCGCTTTCGTTTTCTGGGTCAACTCGAAACTTTGTTCTTCATATTCTTCTTTTGCCAGTCCCTGCGATGGGGTTAGGGAAAGGAAGAAGGTGTGTTAGGCTTTGCCGCAACCTGACGTGTAACCACGGTATAAGATAAGTGGACCTGATGTGGCGGAAAACAAGTGTTTTATTGCGTGCTTGCCTACAGCCTTTGCATACGTGCTTGTTAAATGTTAAGAAGCGTAAAGCCTCGTTGTGATCGCACGTTTGGAAAACAAAGTTCGTGTGTTTATTCGAATTGCACCTTACCAAGGTGCAGCCTTGCGGAAATGTATCGTATGGAAAATGATTTTTCCCAGGAACAGATAGTATAAACATAAACTGCGACTAGAAAGAAATAAAAGTAGATGTGGAAACGTGTTGATTGGAAACGGAAATATCCCAACATATGTGCAGGATAGAAAACTGAAAGACGGTAAAGGGAAACGTAAAACGGGGACGGAGTTAGGGATGGGGTTATTCGAACCGCATATTGTTAATTCGAAGGTAACGAAAAAATACATCGGTCATTCGTTGCAGCATTTTTGAGAGCGCGTCGACTAATATTTTACATTTGAAACGACCGATTCAATGGCGAACTGAAAAAGCGTACAAAAGAACTCTGTGTTCGTTTCGAAAACAAGGCGTGGCTCCGTAAAGAGAGGCGTCGGAACGTCGTCATTATTGAATTTATTTTCCCCCATTGTGTTTCTGTCGTCCCGTTGCGAAGGTGCGCGGAACAGAAAGGTACTTGGAGTTTTATGAAATGTCACTCGTAATACGCAGGAGAAACGGGGAAGAGGAATTAATTGAGGCTAATCTTTTTTATTAGTTCACACTTCGAAAGTACTTGTATAATTTAGCAGTTTTGCTTGAAAGAAGAATATCAAAAGTTTCTCAGATCTACGCGAAGATAATATTAACAAGACATTTTCCGTCCGAATAGCTCTCAATCGAATCTTTCGGTAAGCCAAAGCTAATTGAGCATCAAAAATGTTGGTTTCGCCTCCCCATGTGATCGCGCTCTCCAAAAATAGTTCTCCCCTTCTGGCCACCGTTTTCCGAATTAATCGAACCGAGCTCCTCTCCACGCCAAGGTACAAATCGAATCCGAAGTTTCCGCGTGACAATTATCACGGTCCGTTGCGTCGAATGCGCGTCCACTTTGCGAGAACAAAACGTGTCGGGTCCCTCGTTGCGACGCGTTTGCCGTCACGGGAGAAGAAGAAAAATGGTCCTGGCTCGTGTTTGAACGCAACCTCGGTGGTTTTTTTTTTCTTTTCGCGCTCGAAGACGAATCGACTTCTCGGTGAAGGGTCCTGGTCCTAAGTACACAAGCCGAGTCGACGCGGGCCCGAATTTTCGTGTCTCGAATCGTTATTGTCGTGAAATAAGCAATGCATAAACGACGCGGGATCGTGCGCTCTTGAATGGACCAGACAATGATCGGCGGACGCGTAGGATCGTTAGAGGTCGTGTTTGAATTTCTCTTTGCGCTTTTGCCACATGGCTGCGGAGACTTGGGGACGGGGAATAGGGGAGACGGGAGGATTTCTTCGGATTATATAGGCCGATGAGTAGAATTTTGTTTAATCTAATTTCTCCTACTTCCTTCTCTTTATTTTCCGGGTCAGAATTGTGTATACCTCGAAACGATTCACCATTTGTACGCGTGACCGATCCGACAGGAGGCCAGTTCCGATTACACCTACGCTCCGCGAAACTTCCTCGGTTTCGTCGATCCGAGCTGTCGGAAATTACATCAGACATCGAACCGAGAGCGGAGCGGTCACAAATGTGAACGTTGCACGTGGCCTCCTGCAGTCAGGAGTCATTAAGCCCGGCCATCGGTTGAGGACGGGATCAATTGAGACGGCAATTTGCCCGCGAGGCAAGTAGAACTGAACGTGTGCGGGACGTGTGGCTCCAGGAAAATTTGCATATCCGCCTAATCGCGGGCAGAGACTACTTCGGGATGAGCAGCGTTTTAACAATCTGTCGGTTCGTGAGAGAAATACTAAACTGGTTTTATAATAATGAATGTCCCGATTTCAATTTTATAGATACCGTTCTGTTTTCCTTCTTTATTGTAAAGAGACTTTTGTTATTTTTAATGACGATAACTTATTTTTGCCCATTCTGTCATCCGTATTAACCGAAGCGACCCAAACCGATTAGAACCTGACACAGTTCCCCGAAATATTTGATCAACGCATACCGCGCCGCATTTACGTCTCGTTGACGCGAGTCACCGACAAAAGGCTCCTCATTGAATCTGTTGGGACGTGGCCGACGTAGAAGTAGAAAGTATGACACGTCGATCAATCATAATCGCGAAATTAATTGCGTTATTACGTTATTGCGTTATGCGCGCAGACCGAGCGGCGGTGATCATCGCGAATAATTAATCGCGAGAGTTCATTGCACTGTGGGTAGTGTATATAACAGGCCTTCGCGCGAATACTCGGTTTACTACACTTTCGTTTTCTAAGGTTACCCTTTATCGTAGTAAACAAGCTTCTCTTATTCATGGGGCGAACATGATCGAGACATCACTGACCGCAAATTTCATCAAGCTTCGTCGCAAGCTGATCGAATGACGCGCGAAGATCTGCTGAATCAAATTTTACTTTCTCGCGCTTTAGTAAGATACCAGATATTTTTTATTCTACCATGACTTCCAGCTACCGCCCATTTCCATAGAAAATTACTAACGACGCAACCGCCCCCCGACATGCAAAAAGGTCTGGCCCTAAAAAGGGTTCGGGATTAACTTGGCGGGATGGTGTGTCCACACCTTTAGATCTAAATTCGATAAATTAGAGGGATTCGCCGTAACAGAGAGATTAACTGCGAGACCACCAATCGATGGGCCTAACTTTTTCCCTTTTTTTTTTTGCCCTCATTACGAGCCACGATAAAGATCAGTCTTTTTATTGCCGTCAGCGGGGATCCTTTGCTCCTTCGCCGTGCTCGTAACAGCAGCGGCGATATTTAAATCTGCTTTGGTAACAATGAGCGTGCACAAAGCGGACCCTTAATCCGCAAAAATGTGCCCTTTGTCCCGGAGCCGGGCCCGTCACCCCGCCCGCCGGGGTGATCCCTTTAAAAGCTAGTTTATGCTACATATTGGCTATCCTGTGACACCCCCCGAGAGGATACTGTGGCCTGCATTGATGTTGCCCTTTTTCACCCCACGTGGCATTGTCGGACGCCTGTTTACGTGCGTGCAAACGCTATCTACGCCTGTCCCTATCAGCTCACGCTCCCTTTTCGTGGCGTCGCGGTCTGCTCGCGTAATTTATCGAGAGCGTTGGCCGTACCTTGAACGATACACGGAGCTCGCAAGGCAACGGTGATTGCCGCCAGATTGAGTGGCCACCGTTTCGTCGCGATGTAAAAATATTTTACGCAGATACTTGGCGCACTGAATAATGCTCCGTCTAATTTTATTTCATTCTTCTTAATTATCAAACAACCTGATATATCGAACGATCCGTCGAGCTTAGCTCGTTGCGCAACAAGTCGCCAGACCCGTTACGCGCAAACCTTCGCGCCAACGTCACGTCCTCTCGCGTTTTCGCGATCAAGAGGATCGAGGCACGTTTAACGAGTTTACGCTCGTCATAATCCACTCCCCGGTCATGGACGCTCGATTCTTTGCCCCTTTTTCCCATCGTGTTCTTCTCCTCTGGTCGTTTTCGCGGTCTTCTCGCTCGAGGGGCAAACATGAGTCACGTTTGGTACACGAGTCTCGTGAGCTTTGCCGCCAAGTCATCCTCCGTAGGGATTAACGACCCTGTCCGCTCGTTTTTCCTCGGGCAAACCGGAAACCGTTCTCTCCCGTTGTCTCAACGCCGGAAGAGCTGCACGGGTATACACTGCGCGTAGTAGAAACTGGTCTGGGTTAAATCGCGAATCGGCAAGGGCGAAATCCTCGAGAAATCGGGAGGAGGAAGAGAGGACCTTTGATTTGACGGAGATAAGAGGATCAGTCGGAATGGTGGAAATTGAATTTGGGCGTGCAAGGTACAGTTATTGAAGGATCAGTACTTCGTGAAGTATTTTACGTTAGATAAGGCGCCGTCAGGAAGTTGTGCGGAGATAAGTATAGGTTGGTTGGGTTGCTAGAATCACTTTTATAGCTTCTCATCTAAAATTAAGCGACAAGGGCGGAAAGTGACTCATCAATGAAGCAGGAAGGAGGTAGGGTATCATATTAATTGAAAGATTCTTAAGGAAGGAGATTCAATGCGAGTATATAAATTACAGTAGTTTATTCCTCAATGAATAAATTCGCTGTTGATTATCAGGCTTCAACTAATTCCATGGCATAGGAAATCGAAGGAGTAATTCATTCTTCGGATAATTAAATGAATGAAATGGTAGTGGGTTCATTAAATTGCATAACCACTTATTAATAACAACACAAGTGAAGGTAACATAAAAATTTTAATATCATGCGAATACATCTTAAAAATATCTTGGCATGAGTAAAATGTGATTTGACATTTGCGCCAGTCTTTTTTCGTTCGATCTCCACTGATCCATTGCATTAAAATGCCAAGTGCCAACGCACGTGGCACAAAAATTCCGCCTTTTAATCTGCTGTAATTAAGATGCAGAGAACTTTGCGCAACGTATAACGGTCCGGCAAGCATTTTTCCATGTTCAACAATTGTAGAACGATTCGCAAACAGATTAGCCACTTAACACTTGACATTTCAGCTCTGGAACGTGACGTTTATTTTCATCGTTCACGTGGCTGCGTATGAAACGTCGTTTCATCGAGGAATGATAGACAAATGAATTAATTCAACGTATAAAAATAACTGAAAGAAGAACACGCAGCACGACTCCTTCCTCTCATTTTTTTTTCCGCTGCTGGGAAAGGGTTTAGTTTGTTCATCGTTAATTCAACAAGTCCCACGAGATCTCGTTACTCGCTCCGAGAGATCCTTCCTCGAGACTCCTAGCCAAAGCTAATATTTTTCTTTGAATCTGCGGTTGGCACGAACACCTATAACGTAGCCCGCTACTGTATTCCTTTGGGCAGCCTCACATTTCACAACGTGTTCGCTTGTCCTGCCTTGTCTTTTACATAGAGACCCTTTGGCAAAACAATTTCACATCGTGCTTGGGAAGTATGAACGTACATTTACATATCGTTTCTTCGGCTGCATTTGCACGAATCTTTTTTTTTTTTTTACTTCTGTAGTTGGCAAATCAATTTTATCCTTTTACCTTTGTAAGTGCAATGCAAGACAGAAATGAGAAAAACTACGATGAACCCTCGCCGAATCATTCGAAGCTTAACATTCAAAGTCATCCCGTTATCGTCCTCATCAACGAGAACGATACACCCCCTCGTGTGTGGTCCTTGGAAGAGTAGCGAGTGCAGCGTGTCCCGACCCGGTGCAGTCGAAACTGGGACATCCGGTCGGAGCGTGGCAAAAGCGACGCGCGTGGACGCTACGAGTCCGATGAATAATGCAAATACGCTGCTCTGGCTAGATTATCGTTTCCCCCCCGCGGGAAACGGTTTCAATCCGTGGCCTCAGAAAAGTGGATCGATACGGTAACCCAGAAAATTGTAATCAGCGCGGACGTGCTCGATCGTGCTTATCTACGCTAATCGTGCCGAGGAATCCCAGATGTTGATAATTAACGTAATTGCGGGAGAAGTAGATAGTCGGGTGGAATCGAGGAGAACTGGTCGGGCGGAAACGTTTGTGTAGTTGCAAAAATCATCGTGCGCTGAGGAAATGTCTGATAATTTCGTTCGTGGAGTATTTATTGTGTCTCGCGTAGCAGTTCGATCACCGTTAGCTAAGGAAGTCGTTACTCTTGACAGGCTGAGAACCGGGTTAATGATCATCTTCGTGCAATTATACTTTTACCAGTGACCTGGAAGCCGCCGTCGTTGGTCCACTGTCGATATTGAAACGTTGGACGATAAAAGGCGGGTACAGAGAGGATTGAATCGTCTCGTTCACCCGTCAAAGCGGAAAACGAGTGGAGCACGAAAATACTTGCGTGTAGAGCGAGGCGATAAGAGATAGACGATAGGCGCGCATGTGTTCGTAGAACTTGAACGAGGCAGACGTTGACTCACGCGCTGTGAAATGAGTCTCAAGCGATCCCCCTCTCCGCGAAACGCATAATTAAAGCCGAGTGACTGCAATGGGGTGGTATAGAGGAAGGAGGGAGAGATACGTCTACTGAATCAGCTGGTGAATAAGGGTTTAATTTTCGGGGCTTCGTGTTAGTCATGGCTATTACCGATCTGGAGCTCGAGTCACTGGAGCACTGGGCGTGGACTTTGGGATTAAAAATGGGGTACCAGCGGTGAAAATGAATTGTTTGACGATGAAATAGAAATGGATGGTTCGCCATAAGTGTTTCGGACGTTTATCGGCGACGGTGTTGCTTGAAATTGATACGCTGCTGATTTATTCGTATAATTACTTGTGTTTCACTGACGGAATAAATCTAGGTCATGATATAAGAGTAAAAAAGAAAGGAATGCAAATTGATGTAATGCTTGGGTGCCATTTTAAATCTCAATGACGCATAAAATGATAAATCTCATTTAATTTCTGTTTTGGAATGGAAGGCACAATCAGCGGTTCAATGGCGAAGAGAAATTACGTAGGAAGTATGTCTGTCCCCTCCCTGAAGTGATAGCATGTAATACATTTTGACGATATTAGGAAAGGTCAGTCTGTCTTATCGAAACAGTGCTCGAAATTGTATGTATATTTCTGCGACGATTTCCATGTGCGTATTGTACGTGTTATTCTGCGATTGCTCTGTTCACTTTAGAAACGCCCCGTTAGTTATCGTAGATGGTTATTCGCATTACTATTTAGCAGTAATCTTTATCGATTCGTGAAAAAGTGAAAGCGATTTTATGCCGTTCGATCGAAAACGAAGAAAGGTCGTGAGCGAAAGTGGAGATAAGGAGATACACTTTTGTGAGGTAGGGGGTAATCAGCAAATGGGTAAAATACTTTTTTATATAAGTAACAAATTCATAGAAATTATGCAACGTTACTTCCCACATGCGTTAGCATCGTGATAAATAAAACCGCTCTCCCACTCGTCGTAATTTCCCACACACACTGCACCCGCACAGTGCAATCCAAAAAGATAAACGACGCTCTCTCCGAAACGAGAATTTATTTCCCCGGAATTCCCCCGAAAAAGCTTTGAAATTTAAACACCCTCGTGCAGTTGCAGAAGCCAGGACATTTTTTTCTATATATCCCGCGGTACTTCTCTCTAAATTACTTCATTACGCGAGGTCGTTGTCCTCCGAAGCTAATGACTTCACACCGTTATCAATAGTACACCAGTGTCACTAATTATTCCTATTCTTTTTCTGTTTCAGGTGAGTAAGATGAACACGCCCCGTACTATTTTCGAGTTTACGAACGCGACTCCATTTCAGTGGTAAAGTAAATGTTGTACAGTTGTTTCTTTGCCTGCTAGCATTGCTGCTTTATTAATTAATAGTCACGAATAGCGACATATTAGAGTTTAAATGCCCAACGCCTTAATGATGACATGCGTGCAGGAAAGTTTCCCAAGCGTTTGGCGTAATTGACTTGGGCGTAATTAGGCTCCGTTGGTAAGCCTGCAGTTAATTTGTTCATCATCAAAATTACATTTCTCCCTCCACATCTTCCCGCTCCCTAACTTTACAATATGCACACAGCGTGCACGCTCATCTCGCCACTCTGACGAACGCTCTTTCTTGCTCCGAATGAGTTCAAAGATCCCATTCCGTGCGCGGACCTGTGTCGCTTCTCAGTGAAACGGAACTCTAAATATGCTGTCGTCGGAGTTTTATTGCGCCACGGTATTTTTGTCTCTCTCCCTCTCTCTCTCTCTTTCTGGGGCGGACATGTGCATGCAGGGCACCGCCTCTCTTCGTGCCGTTGTACACTCGTTCGCTGTAGCCGGTTTACAAATTGAATTTATGTGGGTGACGTGCGTACGTCTAATCGTACGGTTCGGAAATACAGATTCTGAAAAAGGAGATCTTATTCTGCTCCATTTCGTGCGCATTGTTTGACGTTCAAGCGTTTTACCTCGAGGCGTTTTATTAAATTTTAACCGCATACGGTGCAATATTTTATAAAGTCCAGTAGAAACACTTTGCATGCTAAAACGAACAAAGCTGCGAAAGAAAAAGAGCAGGGCGCATGGAAGATCAATGAAACCGCTGCAGCATAAAACAGGTGGACATTAAGTTACATCTTATTAGACACTTCGCTAACTTCCTCTTCTCATTATCATAATGCTCCAATTCACATTCAACGCGTTAGTCCCTTAAAGCCAGCCATTTCTCATTATCATGCGGCTCGACAGCGTCAAACCAACAGAAGATATTAATCTAGCTTCTCTAATTGACCGTTCCGAATACTCACGCTCGTGTTCCACCGTTTCTGTATTAAGAAATGTTTACGTCCATAAACATTACCGAACTCGGTACGTCAGCGGACATGTGCATGTGCAGCTGCACCTTTCGCTCGGTGCTGGCTTTGCGAGAAAGGCAGTAGTCGCATCTGCCACGCCGTGCAGGGTCGCGTGCCCGGCTATGCTCCAATTACCCTTAATTGTTATCGCGGTGATCATTATTACCGGAGCGGAATGCCGATCGGGGGAAACGATAACGACGCGTCGCGAGGCCGAGCTCGGCGACAACCGCTCGAAGTTTTCACTTTTTCTCCGCTCTTTCTCGCGTTTTCCATTTTTTCATTGCCAATACTAAATTATGCGAAGGAAATTCTCGTCTTCCAATTCCCCCCTATTCCCTTCTATTCTTTCGCAAAGATCTTGCGCCACCCTTCGTTCCCAAACAGGTCGAACATATTGCATATAAAATCATATCCATTGTTCGAATCTTCATCTCGCTCGCAGAAGCGCGAAAGAACGCGGCAGAGATTCGATCGACGCGTACCCAATCTCTTTCCGCGTCTCGATTCGTGTTTAATGGGCCGAATAGCGGTCTGCTGAAAATGTGCAATCGAGTTCCTCGAGGGTTCTCGGTTCTCTTTTTATCCGCTCACGGCTAGGAGATCTAAAGGTGGACCTTTACAAAAGGGCCACGAGCGGGAAGAGGTCGTAGGGAAACAAGAGTCCTCGAAACGAGCCTGGCAATCGGTGATCCTGCGTTACTCGAGTGGCGGGATAGCCTTATGCCGCGACCAAATTACATACGCTTTGCGCTGCCGCATATAGCAGCAATATAGAATGATTAAAATAGAGAGATAAATAGTGGATAACTGTCGATCGCGGGGATGAATGAACGTTGCGATCGCAGAATCGACTCGCATCTGCATAATAGCAGGAAACTATCCGTAACAGTTGGATCGATCGATCATAATTACTCTTTCACCGGATCCCGAAGCAATTATCGAGGCGCATCGATGCATTCGATATCATCCATCCCTTGTTACCCGCTGGAAATCGCTTAGAGACGTTCTCTGGTGTAAAAATCGATCGGATGCTTGGATCAAAGGTATCGCGTTTAAAGATGAACGGCATGAAAAAGTGGGAAATGGCTTCCTCGGACGATGCTCAAGCAACATTTTCTCTGCAATTAAGAATCAAGAACATTCTTTCTTTTGTCATTGTTCACCTTGGAATGTTTTGGAGCACGTCAGTGTCTGATAGGATTAACGAGCAACGCCAGGAAATTAATATAAAGACGATAATTGCCGCGACAATAATTTATTTCGTTATTGGATAACCGGTTCTCTGCTCCGTTCCATTCTCTCGCGAGTAATCGTTTATCCCGATTCTTCTAATTTTTTAGTCATTCAATTAGCGAGAACCAGCAAAAAACCGCGAACATCTACTCGATAGCAATTAGCAACACTGTTCTTAATCGATGGCAATTATCTCTTGCAACAGCTCGCAGCAACACCCGTCGCTCCTTGAATTATGATCGACTTTATTACCTTCATTACTAGATAATCGGACGGCGGAAAGCACGTTCGAAAAAGGAAAAAGTACGAGGTTGAAACAAGGATCTCGATCCTTCTTAAGCTAGACTGAGGAACGTAATTCGCTAAGAAAGGCCGAACAATTGTCCCACAGTTTTATATTAACACTCCAATTAATAGGCAAATAACCTGTATACGACAGAAACCATTTAACGAAATTCCATTTTCGTCAATGTAACTCCGAAATGTAAAGATTGCAATAAAAAGTGAAGCGAGTAGAAAGATTGAAGAGAGGCATAGGGTCAAGGGAAGGAAAGAGAGGAGGCATTCGATCGCGCTGACGCGTTCGAGAATCCTGACCGCAGGACCTACTTCGCGAGATAAAGCCTGTTTACCTGGCAAGGAATAATTATTCGAGGGGGGGACCAGTTCCGCGAGCACCGGCAGCGCGTGCATCGTCTCCCGTGATGCCGATGTAAAATATCGTTGCATCGTGTTCCCGGAGAGCACGGTTCGTTTCTGGCTACAAGGCCTGCCCTCGATTCGAATTAGAGGTGCGCTCCTAGTTGCAGTACCCTTTGGAAGCTTCCTTGTTCGCCGCTTGTTCACGCTCGTTCGACGGGCTCGCGTCACGTTCGCCGGGGAACTTAATGGAAGGCAGTAGAACGGAAAAATAGTGGAACGGTGGTAATACCTTCGAGATAGAAAGGTTTTTGCTCGAAATTCCTTCGAGAAGTATTCAGAAGTCCCTTCCAGTCGGATAGGTATTTCTTCTTCGATCGCCACGTGCCCCGTCTTCGTTTGATTTAGAACAGAGTTTCCGCCTAGGAAGCGATTATAGAATCGGACCGTTCATAATTGCAATTAGTCAAAGCAACGAGGGCACGATCGATGTTGCGGATTCGAAGTTGAATCGCTCGCTTAATAATTCATCAGCGAGGCGGAAGCAAAGGAGTGGGTCGTTAAAAGTCTGTCTTTATCGATCGAGACTCGATAATCTGTGCGGCACGAGTTCGCGTGTTGAAATAATCAATTAACTCGCGATTCTTTCCGCGTTCGGTTGCCGCTGCGTACAAAATTCGTAAGTGTAATACGCGGTATCAGTTAATTGAACGACGCTCGCGAAGGTTAACGCAAAGCAAAGGAGCACGAAAAAGGAAGGCCGGCGAAGGAAATTCCCTGAACCTAACGTTGCATCGTGATCGTTTTCTGCGCGCTGGGCAAGTTGCGGCAACGCGACGCTCGGCGTCGATCCCACGCTCTTTGCATAACGTGACTGACCTACCGTATCGTCAATACTCCAGCCGGCTGTGCACGATCTAACGCACGGCCTGTTGCACCTTAACCGTCCTCAATGAAATTCGCGTGCATTCCGCGGAAGAGACCGCGATACCGCACGCCATTCCACGCGACTCTCCGCTGATAAAAGGCGACTTTTTCGCCGATTTCAAAGGTGCACGCCGTTGACCTATTGACACTGTATTCGCTTCCCTGACATCGGCGCCGGGAAACGGTACTCGTTTTTCGTGAAACGAGACAGTGGAGAATAATGATGTTGGTTAAAGGTAGCGTTACCCGGTTTTACTGTATTCGCTTTTTTTAAGAGTAACGGGAAATTACCAGTTAAGGATATATTAATTTCGAACACGTTGATAGATGAATGTTTGTTGACGCAGACGAATTGTCTACGCGGAATGCAATCTTTTCGCGCAGCTGGGATTCTTGGAATGTATGAGTAAAGTTAATTAAATAAATCCTTTTTCGATATTGGAGAACTATTGCTGTTGATTTTATAAAATCGTAAAGCTTTATTTTGAAAGATCAGTTATCCGTTGAACGTTGTATTAGTTAGTACTTTGTGAGTTTCGAAAACGTGTTCGAAAATAATCCCTCTTGATATTTAAATGTAAAATATAATTTCACACCATGCTCAAATAAATGCAACTTCCATCCACCAATAAAAAGAAAAAGAAACACCTCTCCGCTAAAGATACACGTAATCTCCGGCAAGATAGCTCTACCTTTTAATGCTTCCGAGGTAGCGCATCAGCTTCTTCATCGCGCCAACTGGCCGCGGTGTTCCCGTGAACGGCGTATTACCGTGAAATTCGCGGAATCATCGAGCGCACGTAGATACGCGGGTTCGATAAGTGGCAGCCACCGAAAGCCGCGCTTTGCTTGACCTTAAAAGAAACGCGACGGCGTAATCCTCTCCGCGGGACGCGTCTTTCGTTTAGCAATGGAACAGAAGAAGCGAAAAGAGAAAAGCGCGATCGAGTCGTTGAGCAGGAAGTTGGATTTACGACACGCAAGGACGCGATGCGTGAGGGGGAGACCCGGAGATGCTTTTTCTCCCACTTTCTTTCCACGTGGAAACTCGTTTCGCTCGTGACAGTGGCCACAGCTCCTAAAAGATTCGGGCCTCCAAGGGAAGTAGATAGGGAAGTCTCGAAGAATGTTAACCCAATCTTTTTAGAACGATGGCTTTTTTAAACAATTTATTATAGAAATTCTTTCATTGGAACGTGTTCATAT
Source organism: Holcopasites calliopsidis (assembly GCA_023838395.1). Lineage (NCBI taxonomy): Eukaryota > Metazoa > Arthropoda > Insecta > Hymenoptera > Apidae > Holcopasites > Holcopasites calliopsidis. The sequence continues at coordinate 5,717,411 of JALHAQ010000008.1, forward strand.
TTATTTCTAAAAACGCTCCAATATCTAAAACGGTGCACGACAAACTTTACGCACGACAAATCCCAAAGCATTAAGAAAAAATTGAAATACGAAGCCAAGCGGAAAAAATTGGTCGACAAAGTAAACCAGCAAACAACCCCCTTTTCACGCGGCATTAGTCCGCTTAAATTCGGAGAAAATAAAGGAAGGAAAGCTGTAGCAATTAGGATCGTGCAATTAGGAGCTGGTAGAATTTGAGATACAGATGAACGTTCGCCGGGCGATTCAGTGAAACAATAAGATCTGTAAATAGAGGCTAGGAGAATGCAAGCTGCAGCCCTAACGGGGCCATTTTTATATTCTAAGCAGAGTGAAAAGGTTTCCGGCCGAACGGGCATAGGTATTTCACGGGTGTTCGGACGTAATCCATGTTTCCCCCCCGTGAGGGTATAGTCGATGGACCGTCATTAATACCATCAGTATTTTCACGGCAGAACTGCGGCATAAATATCCCATTTGGAATTGGCCCGTGACTCCTGTACGCAAGCGATCGCCCATGGGGATCGGTGTTTCACAGAAAGCTGCTCACCTGTGCAGGTGTTTCGTTCTTCTGGCTGTGAGCGGGAGAACGTGGACGAACCTTTTATGTTCGTATTATTATTTGCGACACGATGCTGTCGTCGTTCAGATTAATAGAGAATTTATTTATATTCCTTTTTATTTTGTGACAAGTCACTTTACGTATTTTTTGCTTTGCTTCCGAAGGTGATGTAATTCATGATCGATGATTGCTTAATTTGATGCTGTATTTAATATTTAATTCATTCCCTATACTTGATCATAATTCGGAGCGCTGAACGAACAGCAGATGAATTATTCGCGTTAATTACCGGACCGGAAATTCACGAGCAATCACCGAAAGATGAACGCAACGGACGCGAGTGTTTACTTGTTAGGTCCACGTGCCTGGCCAGGTAAAGGGTTCGCTGCTCCCGCATCATTCTGCATTGCCCTGCTGACGCTATCATCTGCATGAAGCGCACCGCGCCGAATCGGCTCCGTCCGATTCGACACGGCTATTAATCGATTCGTATAATTTACGACCGACAAACTGTCAAAACTACAAACGGGAAAAAAATGAGAAGGAAGGCGTGACCAGGGGATTAATTCGAGGCTCAGGGAAATTGCCCTGTTTTCGTTTATTTGCATTTAAGCGCATGGGGCGTGGGGCCCGGTTGCAAATGTTTGGAAGGGTTGCGGTCGTTAAACATTCCTTTCCGCATATATTATGCCGATGCTCGTCGATAAATCCCGAATCGATATTTTAGATTTATTCCAGACCCGTGCCTGGCACGTGTTCGCGGTTCTGCGACGGGTGGTAACTTTTCTAGAGCTCAGGTAACATTCCCCCGCGGAAAGACGGACGTAAATTTGAACCGCGTGGTTAGAAAGCGCACGTTAGAGACCGTTCCTTTGTCCCTTCTTCAGAGTTGAAAAAAAAATCTGAGAGAAAAGTACAGAATCGGCGGTTGATTCTATTGAACGGAGAAAATACTGAGATCCATATAATATTATAAAGGAACTCGCGTACAAGAAAAAAATATATAAACCACTCCTTAAAAAGACCGTTTCTCAATAAACACCGTAGCAATATATTTTCCTCCGGTTCGCAACGTAAAAATCGGTAGCTAAAAAATCTGCTTTCTGATCGCACAAAGGCGCAGCACTGATACGTACACGCCCCGTATTTTCATGCGCTCTAACCGGCAACTGCAAGATCGATCTCCTCCTTACCCTCCCGGGTTCTTCTAGGATCGAACCGGAAACCGTTGTACGGCGTATCTTCTAAAAAGGATGGCTCTATTAAAATAGAAACGACTCGAGGGGGATCTTGACGCGAACGGGTCCTCCAGGCGGAAGAGATTCGCCGTGTAGAGCGAAAGGGAGAAACATCTGCGCGGCGCGATTCTCTATCGTGTCGACGTCGCTTTCAAAAAATCGCCTTTGCTCATTTGCATACCATTCACGGTGCTCTCGTATTCGCGACGGGCGTAACGCACCAGCCACGTCCGTCCGTCCTCGTCCTCCGAATCTTTTGGATGCTGGTAGAGAAATCTGGTCCACGTGCTCTCGGAGCTTCTGACGCCCTCGTTTCTTTTCTTGGCAACTTGGAACGACGCGTGCGGATGCTTCATAGCGACAGATTTTGATCGTCGAAATTTTCAAAGGGGTGATGGAAAGGGATTGAATAACGAGGATGTTAATACACCTTCGATTCGGGTTTGAAAGCCCAGCAAAATAATTCATTTCTCTCCTGAGTCACAACAATTGAATAACATGTTACGTTGCACTCCACGTCGCGAATATATTTGCTCCTTAACTATTCTGTCTGCTTGCTTCGCTGAAAACAGAAACGATGAAAGAAAATGAATGATGTTTCACGAGATGCAGTGAACTCTTGTGTAACCACGCCAGCGCCATAGATCACAAACGCGTTATTTATGGGCGTAGCTTGATTTAGCCGAAGGAAGTTCCGGGAACATGTTCGAGTTTCTATGAACGAGTTTTTCTCGTACGCTCGATTTCAGTTTGAAAGCGCGCAACGCGCTAATGCGTTCACCTAATGCTCGCCCGTATGCATTTGCAATCTAAAAATACTGTGCGCGGCAATTGTAGGGAATAAATTGTGGCGGAACACGCTGAACGCACGCGTTCCTTCGTTCATAGAAAACATGATTTTTGTTGCACAAACACGTCTCAGCTGACTCGAACTGCAGTTCAACGAATTTTGTTACTTTTAGAAATGTGAATTTTATGATTTAGCGAGTCGAGTTGCAAAGATTAGATCTTCGATTTTATAACGAATCCCCGCTGAATTTATTCCTTACCCTTCGACACGGATAATTCTACGTTTATCAGCTGCGGACTCGTAATAAACTTCACCCTGAAAAATGTTCAACAATAAATTGCTCGACAAGAACATTTATGTGTTTCCGATCTGTTCCATATGGCGATATCCTGAAATAGATTTTAAAGTAATACGGCCGTGACTTCACGGTGGCATTCACGAATTTTAATCGTCGCGCGAATTGCATTCAGATTCCGGAAGGTTTGTTTGACGTTCATTTTGACAAATAGCGCTGTCCCTCGCTGCTGCGTGCCATCAAATACGATGCATCTGGGGAAAACCGATTTCTAATGGTCAACTGTGATTGCCGGTAAACAGCGTACGAGAATTTATGGTTTCTCGCACAATAAGGGCGGTTCACGCCTCGGCGGAAGACACGAGTCACTTTTGTTTGGTGAGTGTCCAGTCCAGTTGGTCGAAAATATGGAAAATCGGATCGTGACAAATCGATGTCTCTCGTGCCGACTGCAATGTATACCGACACGTTCCACGAGGGGAAAAAAAATCAAAGTCTTATGAGGCAGAAGTTATATCCCGATTAGTTTGTTTAGGATGCGATTTTTTTTTAGATTCGTCAATTTGGTTTATGCCTTTTCTGAACCCGGGGGTAGATATATAGATCTTTCATCCCCGATTGAATTCCACGATCAGTAAAAATCTGTTGCGATTCATTTTCATTACTGAAAAATGAGAGAGAAAAGTAAATTGCATTATTACACCTTTGCTTCCAATATTGAGATATCTTAGATAATATTTGTAACAGATAAATCGACAGAATAGATCCCTTTGCCGTTTCTCAAATCCGTCAAACACAGTCGGACAGAAATCGAGGATACCCGTTCAGAACGATTATCCTCAAATCACTTCTACGCAATATTTCCAAACTTGATCCCTCCTCCCGTCAAAACAGTAACGCGATTCATTGGCAATCCATGCATCACGCTACAATGAAACTCTTGCCCTCGCGACACGGGGCACAGCTATATCGCGAACAAGGCGGGCGGACGTTTGCGAACGATTCAGAGAGCATCGTGGACACGCGCGTGTACATTCATGTAGTCTATATAAATTGTGTTTGGTCATCCTTCGCCTATAAATAATTCCCTGCCAGGGGACAATGGGGCGGACAGCTGGAAACGGGCTAAAAAGCGACCCCGCGTTGGTTCATACGGACGTTCACGCGAACGACTATTCGCGCGATAGCTTCTCGATGAATCGCGCTCGGAACGCGTGCAGGAAGAGCACGCGACGCGTGTCCTCTCGGTATCGCTTGTGAAAATAAGCGGGTGCGGCTGCCAATGAAAAGTCGAGAGGCCGGATACGAGGAGGGTATGGTGAAATTCGCACCCTCGTAGGGTGTCTTCCGGCAGAGGCGTCGGGCTATAGATAGATTTACTCCCCTGCGGAGGTTTAATTGAAAGCTTTGGGGATCGTTGGATGAATTTGCTGTTGAAATTTCAGCTTGCTCGCTTTCATTGTTTCGCCGGAGTTTTAATTTAAAGATGTCAGTATAGATCAATCGAATGGTGCGGCCCTTTGGCTGAGCGAATTTAATACTGTCTCACAGGGATGCGCATGGAACAACAGATTCTCTTTTAATTGATCCCTAAACAAATTTTATATGTATCAACCACGCAATGGATTAATGAAAGTATCTTATCAAGGTCCAGCCATAAAGTTTTTACGCGATGCCTTACGTTACATTATCGCGATGTAACGACGTTTCACGGGGAACTTGGTACCCTGTAAAAAGAAGAGATCGAGTGCGCATTTAGTTAGTCATTGCTAATGACCATGGCATTGTGAACAGGCAGAGGCCACTATATAATAAAGCGATAAATTAAACTTACCAACCCCATACGTCTCGTCGTGTTCTTTCTATTCTTTTTTTTTTTTTTGGAACGTGTTAACAGTCATCATGGGGTTAATGGCGTGTGAATCCCATGAATTGTACCGGTTCGCGGTCGACTTCAATGGAAACCAGTCCAGTCGCTGGCTCTCGGTGTGCATTGCTCTTTTTATTCGCTGCAGGAACATTTATCGGTTCGACTTGTGGCGTATTTTCCTTGTGAAATTCTTGTTCAAACGCTCGTCACACTTGTTATTTATTGCTGAATAGATGCAACGAATGATTCGAACAGTCTACAAATTGGTCGTCCTATAAAATACTGCGTTTCATGAAAGATTCTTATGATAATTCGGTTTCTCCATCTCAAAATGATTGATCCCCATCATTTGCAGTCGCGTGCGGTTAAAACCGAACGGGCATAGAATTCTTTGGAGTGGCAGAACTCGAACAATACAGACCCGAGTCGTTGGTAGCCATTAGTCGATCGCAATCAAGCATACTTTAATCATAGATTTAACGTGGCACGCATCTGTAACGGTGAATCGATCCTCGGGGAATTTGAATGCCTGGCACTCCGGCTCGTTGGGTGGCCGATTGAATCAGATCGTTTATGAATGATTTAACGAGAGCTCCAACCGAAAATCAAGTCGGTGGCCTCTAACTCGCCGTTACGTCATGCGATGGAATGCAATAGGTCGACCTTGCAATCCGCACAATCGCTTATTGTGCAACGTTGAATAGTCTGCGATTTGAATCGTCAGACTCGGACTTCTGCGTCCCTTGATCACAGCGGAAAGTGAAACTGTTTTGCGAAAGATATGTGCCTCGTAATGTTCAGTTACTTCGGTGCTTATTACTTCGCAGCTCGATTCATTCCCCGTATTCAAATTAATCTACATCCTTCTTGCTTCGTTCGTACCGATAATTGAATACAACAAGTCATAATAATCATTACACTATGAATACAAGCGGCATGCATTGTCGCATTAGAAATATTAATTTCCGCCCTAGTATTTACTTTATCCACATTCATTGCAACGAGCACCATAAATCATCCTCCTTTCGCGTCCCCTACAATGTACACAATATACCCCAGTAAATTCCTTTCGACATCATTAATCGCCAAACACAATCGCGCCAACAACCATTAGCAGTGCCTCCAACCCCGCCCCGTAAGCCGACATATCGCTTTCCGAACTTCAGAAACGGAAACGCTCCGAAATGAACCTCGCAACACAGCCCCGAACAATACATGACCACCTCAACAAAATAAAGAAAAAAAAAACGCTCGATTCAACAACGAAGACGTATCAATTCATAGAACAGCAGGCGCGTTTCGGTTTCGTTTCAGAAGCCTTTCGATTGTTCCGCTGCACAGTGGCCGCCCCGTTAAGGGCGCGGAATGCCGACAATCGCACCCTTTCTCGGCCCGTTATGTCGCGCGCGCCGCGTTTCGAATCGTGAACGCGGTCGATCGATGGTGTTGTTCCATCGACGGCGATCGGGAAACGAAAGGGTTACTCGTGCCTTCGCGAGGCCATTAATAACCGGCGACTTGCGTCACGCGGTTCCATCGTTAGCGACAAACCCAAACGTGTTCAACCTCCGGGGTTGTGGGCCATTTCTTCTGGTCTCGTTTCGTTTCAATATCAATTGACCTCTTTGCCCCGGCCGTGACAGCTTTGTGCCCCCGCCTGACTCGAGTCCAGGCACAAAAGACGCGTTTTCGCCGCTGCACGGGGCACCGCGTGCAGCTGCAGCCTTGACTCGTGCATCCATCGCGAGAGAAAAAGGGTCCGCGCGCGAGGCGAGTCGGTGCCCTTTCCGCCAGCAGCGGCCAATTAGCCATTCATGGACGACTCGCGACGCGTCGCGCTTAAGGGCGGAACACGCGAGGGCGTGTGCTGAATCGTGCGCGGAGCAACTCTTGCACTTTCTGGAAGAAGCCTTGATCATTAATATAACAACATTGTTGGTTGACTATTCTTTAATCCGTACATCGTGTACTGTCCTCTGAAATAGGAAATGGAAATTTATATTTCTCGATATTTCCAATTCAGAGTAATATGTTCCATCTTAATTGTTTCAAAATCGAACGTCCGAATGCAATAGATCTAATCGCAAAGCTATACTTTGCTGAACCGCAAGTTTACCAAGAAACATCCTGCTCGCTTGTCTTCTCGTCTCGGTTCTTTTACCTTCGAAACGTCGCCCTTTTGTGAACTGTTTCTTTTGCGAAGCGGCATCGGATTTGTGTCACAAGCCGTCGACGAGGAGAACCTTCACTCAACAGCGACGCGTGCTCCGTCTTTTTCCACTCGTGCTTCTCGGTACGAGAGCAGCCGTGCAACCAGTTTTCTGCCCACTTGCGACTGGACTTTTAAAACACAGCGGACGATGCTCTCCCTCCGAATCAGCATTTTCACTCAGATTTTAATTAAACGCTTCTAAACACCTCGATTCGTTTTCTACCTTAAACGTTCCGATGCCCATCGGTATTACCTGGCAATCGAGAGCGTGCAACGACATTTAACACCCTCGCGGAGCGGACATTAAACTCTTTCCCCCGTGCAGTAGATGACCATAAAATAAGACATCATAGCCCTCTGCGGCGGAATTAACGCGGTTCGCGATGCTTTACGATCCGCTAAATCTCCGACCGCGACTTTTATCGCGTGTTCTCGCTAGTAGCTGTTTGTTAAGCAGCCTCGATGTTAATTTATCGTTCGCCGCTCGAAGCGACCGGGCCGTGGCATTGAGAATCTTATATTTCGCGGCTTCTTCTCGAAATAAACTCGAAATAATTGCACCGTTTTACCGGGTTGTAAAATCCTGACGCGTCGTAACTTCCGTCAGACTGTATTTGGAAAGGGGCGAGATAGTTTCCTTTACATGCTGAGGCTTACAAGTCTAGATAAGATCAATAGAAGCTTTACGGTCGATGAACGAATCGTTGTAATGGCAAAAAAGAAAGACACCAAAGATCGCGATTCGTCGTGCACGTGAGCGCGAATCGGAGTTGCGTCCAGAGGCCAGTTCTAATTAACTTGAGATGAAATTCGGGGATCGTTAGACGAACCCCTGCGAAGGGGATCGTTTAACCGTAAGAATCGCGCGGATGCCGTTGTCCAGGTACGTACACACGCAGGGACGAGGAAGAAAGGCCAAGTAACTCGAGACTCTTGTCGCAGGAGGAGCGTTTAAACCGCTGACCGTAAACACGGTGAAAGGCTCGGGCAAGGGTGTTAATTAGAGGGTGGCCTTTCGTTTTCTTCGACCCCCTTGGTCGATTTCCGTTGCCGTGAAACTTTCACGAGGGAAAGAGAGGGTGAAGCCGTTCGAATTGTCGTCGAGTGGTTCAGTTTGCGTTCGATGGAGAGAGAATCGTGCAACGTGGTACGCATCGCGAGTGGAGGGAACGACTTTCAAATTAATCGAGCAACGAAACTCGGTTCGAAACGTTCCATGCTTGGCGCTTATCGTTCGACTCGTCGCTGCGGGGGTTGAACGCACAGCTGAAAGAGCTTCGCTTAATATTCGGAGGGGTTCGAAGTCCGTGAATGAATTGATTTGGAAGTTTTTACTGGATACGTTTCTCGACGTTTCCGATAACATTGGCAGTTTCTCTAAAATCTCTTCGATTCTTCGAAAATCACGGACACTTTATCTTTTCCCGACGCTTTTGTGCAGCTAATAGGTGACCATTCTTAGGCAATAGTGGAAAACGTGTAACATGGGGTATCGTGGTGAGGTACTCGTGGCAACAATCGATTTCTCTGTTCACGGATTCCTAGGTAGAATGAGCTACCTGCGCCCAACCCTGTTCATTGTGAGCATTTCCATCGTGTTTTCGATGGAACCGCCGTCATTATGGGATCCCTGAAACGGCCTCCGTGACCACACAATGGTCCGTTGTCGTTCTTGAAATTACCAGCTTCCAGCATCGCTCGAACTATGTCACGCCCGAATTTCAGGCGTGCGACAACCGAGCTATTGAAAAAAAAAGGAAGACCCTCTTAATAAATTGAACGAAAAATACTTATTCAACGATTGTTCGGCGAATCCTGATAGGCTGTGAATTTCTATTCTCAGCAAATGACAAACGAGATACGCTAATCAACGCGGCCGTTTTTTTCTTTTTGTACATTGAAGACAAATTACCTCGTTACTAAATCCAACTGCTCTTATTTGTTTCAGACACGTCCTACGAGAAGGCATGTCGAAGGGGTAGCGCGCCAGCCACCCCTGTCCTCGGAGCACGACCCCTGGATGTCACCCCCAACAGAATCGTCGTAAGTAGACCTCGTTTCTTGCTCCCCCTTAAAAACCCTGTAACTTTGATTCTTCGATAATGCGCCGTTCGGACATTAGGCATTACCCTTTATTCCCTTCGTAGCGGGACAATGGTACCGTTTTTTTTTTACGACGCTTTAATTGCTGTTATTTTCATTAGGACTTATATGCTAATATTTTCATAAGGTGAATTTCTTGTCTGTGACATCTGGATCCGTATCGACTGGGAACGGAAGCGCAACGGATTTATGATTCTGTTATAAAGGGCTACAAAGTGCTTCAACAAAGACGGACGCGTACAACTTTATCGTACTTATAATCTCATTTATTGTTTTCAAAATATTACAAAATTCCTGTGACAAGGATAGATATATGCAAGGGACTGATTTCTTCGAGTCCCTTCACGTATCGTTTCCATTCTCATTTCCGTGGATCTCCCGCATCTCCGAAAGATAAATCGTCACGGACGATTCCTTTGTTGCAGCTCGCATCGGACGTTTCCGGTTAAAAAATAACGCGCCGCCAGTGTCCATTCGTTGGCCGTCGCGTTCCGCCACGCAGGAAACATTCCGTTTTCAAAGCACGGGACACTCGTGCTTTCCGATCACGTATCTCTCCTCGATCTTTCGAATCTTTCGGTGCACGGCGAGCTGTCGCTTCGATGTACTCTCTATGCACCTTTCCCTTTATCCCTTACAAACAAGCTGCATTGAGCACATCACGTCCATTGTGCCTTCCCTCTCGTTCCAGAAGCTCGCTGTTTGTTACGTAGCTTGTTCGCGCGCAGCATCGAAGACGTCTCATAAAAATGCTTCTGCCGTAACGACATTCGAATTACAATGAACGCGATTGCCTTTGATCGGCGCCCTTCTAAATTTTCTTGGAAAACGCGATGATATTTAATCACCGGACACGTTGCTGGCAATGTCGTCCCTCGTTTCGCTAGAGCCCGCCGCGCCGTGCCGCACTTTCCTCGCCGTCACCTTTGCCCTTCGCTTCAATTTCGTTGCGTAAACCGACGAGCTCTCCCTCGCCAAGATACAAAAGCGGACGACGCGACGCGTTATGGAAAATATCGATCCGCCGGTGTCGTCTTCACGCTCTTGGTCTCCGGTGTTCTCAAATCCCGCGCGCTGGATCGCTTTTCTAGCTACAAACGAGTTGGTCGCGGGTGTCGCCGGCGCTCGTTCACGCTTAAACTCATCGACGGAGACTGTAAAACGCGATAGAACGGTGAAACGAAGTTGCTGCCGCAACTTCCGGTTACCCGGAGCGTCGGGGTGGAATATTAACTTCTTGCCGAGGGCGAGGGTTGAACTTCTTGACTTGCCGTGTATTACACACAGCACGACGGAGTGTTAGATTTGGAAATATGAAGCTCGGACGTAGGAGTTGCAGCGGAGCGATTTGATTTACGTTCGCATTCAATGTTGTTGGGGGAAGGATATTGAAATTAGAAAAAGCCCGATTTGCTTAGTGATCTTACTAACCATGTCTGTTGAACGAAAAGTGTCCGTAAACGGTATATAGAATTACATTCAAAGCGAACCTTGTCGTATGCGAGCAAAAAATATTAGTTGATTACATTTTACGTGTAGATGCGATTAAATGAATCCTCTTTGTGTCGTCCGCTGCGACTTTTTCGTTCAAGCAAAGCAGAGAAATAAATAAGATTCCGAACGTGAATTAATAATAAAGATACGATCGTCGAGCGTAATACGATTCGAGGTGCGCAATATGTTTTCGGTTTAATTGCACGGTTCGCGAGTTATTAAAAGAGGGAAAAATGAGAAAGAGGATTGCTAATTACGAGCCTGTCACGGGACGGCAATAACGACGGGAAAAGGAAGCGTTTTTCTGGCTGTTTTACGAGCGAGTGGCACTTTGGTGGCCAGGAGATCGACGATGGAAAGGATTAAGAAACTGCAGTCAGTAAAGATAAAAGTATGCGCGAGATTCTGCTGCGGGATCAAAGATTTTGCAAACAATTCGCGATAGGATGAAGCACTTTAGCCCGAATCGATCCGAGAAGTCGTCTCGGCGCACCGGAAAACCAGTTCGTTCTTTTCTTTGTTCCCTCAAAGGGGTGTCGCCTAGCTGGTGCGATAGAGAGTAAAAAATTCCTTCCGCTCTTCCCTGTAACCCTCTTCGTGTAACGTCGATTCTCAAAATCTACACCGTTTCAGAATCAGAATTTACCATACAGCGTTTCGCACGAAACGACAAGACGAGAATTACTTCTGCGCTCGATCACTCCTGCGGTCAAACAGCGAAAGATTCATCCAAGAGACAGGCGGGAAAAATCGTGAGAAAGCCGATCTCATTTATCTTTCATTGAAGAGGAGGCCAATTATTTACGATTCAATCAGTGGCCATAGATCCGACGGCGGCAAGATTTACCGGCTATCACCTCGGCAACGAATCTTGCGTGAAATTTCGCATCTGTGAGGGATTACTCGTTACGGTAAGCGCGACCCAGCTGCCTTATAGAGAAACGGGGCACCGTTTGAGAACCCCTCGAAGACGTTTTTGTCCTTCTTACCGGTGCGGCTCCGGCCGGTGGGCCGAGGGGCTGGGAGGCCAAGGGGTGACCCGTTTTGCCTCACCTGAATGCAGGGGCAGGGTTTTTGGTCGTGGTGCACAAAGGTGCGCCCCAAGGATCCCTTGACTTCGGCTACCCGGATTGAGCAACATCTGCGCCAGTCGACGTCGAGATTCTGCCGCGAAATCTTGCCGCTCCGTCGAGTCGTGTCTTAAAAGATAACACCAAACGGGAGCGCAGTGTTACGTTCAAAGGATTTCTTCAGATATTTCGTTAATCATGTTCGCAGAATTCAATCTAATTCGTTGAAGGAATTTTCGGGGAATATCTTGTTGCTTCTTTTACGTCTTCATCTGACACCTATATTGGTGGGCAGGTGCGATACGTCTCGAGACGTTCGATGATTGATAGCATTTACGTATAAAGGAAGTTTTCGAGAGTGTCCAAGGTGGGAGTTGTAATGGATTTTAAAGTGGACGTTGACGACTTATGTTCAATAGCCGGGCTCTTGTCAAGGGTGTTCGAACTGGAGACAGCTTTATCGCACTCTTGTGGAAAGCGCGATTCCAATGAAACAGTTCATTACAGAGTGTAATAGAAATTCATTAGTGTTTTTCTACAAATATCTCTACGTATATTAATACTATCATGCAAGCAATAAACGACACCGGGAACAAACAGCATGCAATCGAAATGAAAATTGCTACGGGACGCGGAAGCTTTTACTTCGACAAAGATCAGCATCTCTAGCCACCTTATTACCTTTAAGTGATCAGCTCAAACGAGCACTGGAGGCACCTAGAAAGCTCTGAGATATCCTAAATCAAGGAGAGTCCAGCGAACTTTTTGCAGCCCCAGTCGCGTCGAAGTAAGCTCGTCCGTCCGCCGCGGGCAAGCAATCGCGGGCAATGATTTATCGACGGACAGTCGGGAGTAAATGAAAAGACTCGGGGTGGCCAAATAAAGAAACATCAAACGACGAGGAGGCGAGCGCCGGCCGGGGGAGGGTCGACGGCCTCGCGATCGGCGAAAAGCGACGAGCTGCGACTGCTGAAAATATCGCTGCTCCGCGTTTTCGTCGTGCTTGCGGAGCTATTGGCGAAACGTGGCGTGCCCGCCGAAGCGAAGACGACCGATAATCGCGCGCGTCTCGCGACTTCGAATGAGGAATTTCGGGTGACGAGTCGTAGCGTATAATCGTCGACGCAGCGCCGCGTTGGAAAGAAACGGAGGATTTAATAAAAGTTGATCAGGAGTTTCTTCGTTTTACTGGGCAGTGAGACGCGGTTGCCGACAATTATAAAGCAAGCGCTTCCTCGTAATCCTGTAACGAATTATTTAAATGCCGAACTCGAAATTGTCCATCGTCGGATGCAAACGTGAATCGCGAAAAAGCAATCGGCGCAAAAGGCAGCGAAACCACCGGTCATAAATAACAGTCTCATCGTGCACAATTCTCGACTAACGCTGCATGCCAAAGAAAGAAGGCCAGAGACCGAGTTCCAGTTGCATAAACGCACGGATTTCCTTCGGAACCCTGAATCAATATTAGCAAGAACGTCGCCGGTGACAAACGGCTTCCAGCCGCGTAAATCGTGAAGAGGACACAACGGCTTTTGCCGGCGTGGATAGCGCGATATAGATCGTTTAAAGTGCCTGTCGATTTAAAGCCCCACGGCCGTGAGACGAGCCGGGGACAACGAGGAGAAACTGTCTACGCGCCGGTGCTACCTGGATGCGCCGATCTCGTTTCTGGCTGCCGCCAAAAGATACCTGAGAGTCGAGACCCGGCTGGAATCCTTGGCTCGTGCTTCCGCCCGTGAATAGAAACCCCGGCAGAGGCCATTGTGCGGGGCACAAAACTCGTACGATTCGGCTCGATGGCCGCCCCAGGGAAACCGGGAACGCAGGAATCGTGAGAGGAGCCGGGAGTCGCTCGTGGAACGCCGAACCGAACGATTCTCTCGTTCAGGTCGCTCCCTTCTCTTTGGGGGACGATTCCGAACCGGGATGGACGGTGGTGAATTCTCCCAGTTGTTTTCCGTCGGAGTGAAGTGAAGATCGATTGCAAAGAGTTTCGCGGACCTTGTTGTCAACTATTCGGAAACTGTTTGCGAGAGCAGTGGGAAATATTTGTTTTCTGCGATTCGTTCAGATTAACGTTGGTTGAGAAGGATTTCAAGCGATGGCCGTGGAAATGCTTTGCAAAATTGATTGATCCGTAACACGCGTGTTGAACAATTCGAATAAACTGTTGTAATGTAACAAAGAAAAGCAGTGAGATTCTTCCGGACGAACTTTACACGTTACGCAAGAATTACTAATATCATTGCAACAAGAAATTCGATGAAATAAATTAGCACAGCTGTCCCGTTTGTCCGCCGCTGCTTAAAGCACGGAACACTTTCTAATCGCACTGTCAACATTTCGCGATCGATTCAGCGAAGTTCCCACTGGCCTGGAAACGTGAGCCAAAGCTCGTGCCCCGTATCGTAGCGTGCTTCCCAGACACGAAACCGGTGACGCGGTCCACCGATTAGGCTGCATTCTGACATTGGACGGGCTTATCAAGTCCCAACACGTGCACGATAACGCCTCTTTCGCTGCGCGCGCCCAGCGACGAGGAACGCTTTTAACCGGACACGCGGTGACGCGTTCGACTTCGATGCTGAACAATAGACGGAGTTCATGATCATCGGCGGCATTGAAAGTTGGATGCAACGCGAGCGTTCGAAGAAGAAGAGGAGAACTGCCCGAGAAATCGGCGTCAGATATCGCGCGGGAGGTTACCGAGTGAAATCAGCGTACCACCGTCAAAGAGGATGAGAATGAAACCCAGTCACGGTGAAAACGGGCTACGATCGAGGAAAACCACGTGTCGATCTCTGAGGATCTTCACCGGAGAAATCGTTCTTTCGACCGGCGACCTGCACGATGTAGTCGCGAGCGATAAGTGCGAAGTGTCGGCGATGATTCGTATCGGGCCAATTTCGCTTGCAACTTCCTCATTGGTGATAAATATACCTGAATAAACGCGTTATCAATCGAGTCATCCGCGATGGCTCGTTTTTAATAGCCTTGTTTGCGGCGCATCGGTCTGTCGGAAAACTTGAGATTGCTGCGCAGTGTCAATCGCAGAATTGATAGAGAGTATCGGCAACCAACAGAGTTTGTCACTGGTTACGAAAAAAAAAAAAATAATAAGCGGGGACAGTTTTATAAAAGAGAAAAGAACAGTCGAGTACGATCGAATGTGATTGAAAAGATGAGCTCGGGGGAAATGTGTCTCAATTTTGGATCCACCAAGTGGAACGGTTCGGGGTAGCTAGCGTGAGTGCAGGGGTGGCGGTGCTCGTTTTCCGACCCGGAATTCGTGCCTTTGAAACATCTGGTGTTGTTTCTCACGCGGCACCGTTCGCATGACCAGGAGAAAAATGTGCGTGAAGCCGATGGAGGAGAACGAGGAGGACAAAGTTGTCAGCATGATCATCAACTACTTCACCGCGAGGGTAAATATGCGTAACAGGCGTCGCGGGTGGAAGCTGGTGTCGTTGAGAACATTTTTTCCTGCGTAAAAAAAAAAAACGAGAGAGCGTTATGTCTGCTGTTCGACTATGAAAAAGATCGGTGGAATTTATGCGGGGAAGAGCCGTGTAAATTGTACGCAATTCGTTTGACGAAGGCTTAGGGTGTGGGTGAAGAAGCTTCACTGCTCGCGATCGGAGTAAGACGATAAATTGGATAGGAAGGGTTAATGTTAGACGACGTTTCGGTATGCGGAGAAATAATGTGATACACCCGTTTCTAATTAAAATTGCTTTATCTTACATTTCGACTGTTGCAAGTTCAATTCATTTGCGTGCAAAAAGTTAAAAAAAAAAGATTAATGCAATCACCATTTCTGTACGAGCAGATTGCTCATGGAAAACGTTGCTGCATCTGCGGATAAATCCACGCAATTTACAGGGGACTTTTAGGGAACCTGTGGCCAGTAGAAGTATTCGAGAAAAAAGAACCGATGCTACTGTAGACGAGTCAGCTGCGTTTGCAGAAAAGAATGCCGCCTCTTTGAGATGGCTATTCATAGAGGCTTATCTTTCGAAAGAAGAAGCGTTTGCGAGATGGTTGCACGCACGTGTCATGGTCAGCCTGTAATTTCCATACGTACAATTCCTTATTGAATGCTGCTCCGATGTTGTACAATGAAATTGAGATGATCATTGAGAGAAAGAAGATCAATGGTCTACAGACATAAAAGTAACGTAGAGTACACGAGGAAATATGTTCAACGACCTGTCCTTTTTATGTGTTAGAAATATGTTTGAATTGCTGCAGATTTAAAAGTGGCTTCCTTTATTAAAATTTCGATTGCGTTAAGTATTGATTACATATTTATGTAATTGCCACTGTGCGAATAGAAGTCAACTTCGGGTCCGAGAATCAATTGGCACATCGTTGATCCGGATACACGGACCGAAACCTTCCAGTATGAAACACAGTCGAATACCTTTCACTTGGGCAATGTCAAGAAAGATTCTTGATATTTCTCGGCGAGTCAGTCGATGATTTTCACTCGAGCCACAGACAGCTTTTGCTACTGGAACGATTTCTTCGTTTCTTAACAGTGCGCAGTGAAACGTAAAACGCGTCCTATTCACAAATTAAACTACAAATACTATTAAACTAAGCGTAAGTTATATCACTCGAGTGTTTTTATCAATTTTATTTATTAGAAAACTGCTTTGCTCCGGCTAGGATGTATAAATGTAAGTAGCAAAAGCAATTTGCCGTAGCTCTGCAAAACACCAGTTGCAATTTATCAGCAGAAGCGCAGATAAGTTTATATAATACTATAATAAAATAACTTCCGCTCCATGAAGATTGTTCAGATAAAAAGCCCGCGCCATGGGAACGGTTGTAATTAGTGTACCCCCCCGACATGTCATTCACGTTTCTGCATACGAACGTATCAAGTGGACCGCTGTGTAATTACACGAAATGACCGGACAGTAGCACCGCGCGCGTGAGTCGAACGTAAAAAGAAAAAGGTATATAGTAGGCGAGGTTGATGATAAATGGTCCGTCGAAAAAGCAACCCCAATGTTATAAAACGAAATTCCTGAACAGCTGCGGGCTACGTTTATCCGGACCTAGGACTCTAATCCTTTGTTTGCCGTGAACCGACTTCCGAAAGTCGCGGAACACGTTTTCGAGAAGGGAGACACGCACCGTTTTCCGACGTAGCTTTTGTCAGGACACACATGGCTACATTCGCGATAGCGCACAGTTTCACCTTAATGGCATTCGCGTGTCCGTGTCTAAAAGTCAATTAGCAGGAACGCGAGACGAATCGAGATCGTTGCTTGTCTCGTGCGCATGTCGGGTACGCTTGTACAAATGTAACAACTGCTATTGATTGTAAAAGTTTTAGGATGCAGGATTGATCGTACATAATCTACTGGCCGGTAATCTACTGGCCACGGTTAGCAAAATGTTTTTCCGTGTCCACGAATCGTTGATCCGGAACCGAGTTGTCCGATTTACGTCGGAACGAATTATCGCGGACATGCCAGTGAGAAGTGTGACGCAGGAGCTACCATATGTATCTCCTTCCGCCTATATCCCTGTCGAAACATTCGACACGCGTTTGACCGGGATGCCCATTTGTCTGCTCGCAGAACTTCTTCTCGAAGAGGTCGTTCCGCTCGAACCCGTTGAAGAGGACGAAGAGCGTGACGAAGCTCGAGCGACAGAAACAACGCGGCGCCGGACTTCGGGGCTGCCGTTCACACGAGTCCCTCCTCTGCGGACAGGCGGTGACCTCGATGGACCTCGCGGCCGTGACACCGCTGCATCCAAGCCTGCTCGGCAGACCTCACTGCTTCCAGGTCACACCCAGCACCGGTGGGCCCAAGTATTTCAGCTGCAGGACCGCTCACGAACGGGACCAGTGGTTACACAGGTTGGTACCGTTCCTCCGCCGCTACTTTTTCTTCTCCTTTCTACCTTCTCTCCCCTTCTGTTCTTTTTCTCTTCTTTTTTTTTTTTTTGTTCATCGGGAACGGGGAGGAGCGACGGTTGTACGCGCGACACTGACGAATCTGAACCAGCTCCGGATGATGAACGTATGCGCTTCATTGCGAACGTTGTCTAAGGATTTTCGTGCTGATCGATATAATGCACGCGCATCGACCAGCGCCTGTTTGATAGTTCTCATCATTAAAAGAAATCAACAGTAACGATCGATAAATCATAGAGAGCACTGTTGTGCGTACCACGCTTTCAATTTTCTTCTCGACCCATATAAACATTATTTCACAGCGATTCTCTCGTCGCCGCTCCGTCCACGTTCGTTCGCCCTACGATTCCTGAAAATCGTTTCCCCGCTTTCTACTTTTCCGCTTCGCCGAGCAAGGGATAATTTTATGGAAATTAATCGTGACTGTCGCGCGCGGCCTGTTACGCGTAGCTTAAGGAAATCCGTTCAACCCGACGCGGAGCAGACGCGACGAACGGACAACTCGCTGCAGATCTGGCTGCTGGAGGCGAAAGGTGTGCCGGCCAAGAAACGATACTTCTGCGAGGTCTGTCTGGACAGCACTCTGTACGCGAGAACCACCGCGAAACTGAAGGCCGATCTCTGCTTCTGGGGCGAGCACTTCGATTTCCATCATTTACCATCCGTCAACGCTATACAGGTGAATCTGTACAGGGAAGCCGACAGGAAGAAGAAGAGGGACAAAAATGTGTTGATCGGTGTGTAGTTTATAATCAAATATTTCTCCCGCGATACAGCCCCGGTCGTATTAAGTTTCCTCATCTCGAATGCAAAGTCTGATCGTTCGCGAAACGCGCGTTGCTTCCTCACAGGCTCCGTCAGCATACCGGTGCACAACGTCACGTCTCGTTATCTAACGGAGAAATGGTATCCCGTCGTCGGGGATAAAGGGCCGCTGAAGGAACCACCGGCGCTCAGGGTGAAATGTCGCTTCCAATCGGTGGACATACTACCCGTTCAGGTGTACCAGGAGTTCCTGGAGTATCTGAAAACGGATTACGCGTCGCTGTGCGAGAGATTGGAGCCGGTGATCGGCGTGAAAGCCAAGGAGGACATCGCCACTGCCCTCGTGGCGGTCATGCAACGAGAGAAGAAAGCGCCGCAATTCCTTGCCGACCTGGTGATGATGGACATCCACAGAATAGGTGAGTCAAGCTGATTTTTCTTCGCTCCATTATCGTCGTCGCTGCGTGATTAATCGTTCATCGTCGTATCTACGAAGGATCGTAGGAGTTTGGACAATCCTCGCGCGAAATCATCGTTCATCCATTAACAGGCAAAATATCGAATTTCAGACGACGAGAGGCTCACCTTTCGGGGAAATTCCTTGGCGACGAAGGCGGTGGAGGCCTACCTGAAGTTGACGGGCGACAGGTACCTGCAGGAGACCTTGGGGGCGGTTGTGAGAGGCGCGGTGGAGGGTGGCGACTGCGAGGTGGATCCGTTGAAGGTCGCCTCGGTGGCGGCCCTTCACAAGCAGCAACAGAATCTACGGAACGCGGTGGAGCTCGCCTGGAGCAGGATCCTCGCCAGCCATGCTCACTTTCCTCTCGAGCTACGCGAGTGCTTCCGTATATTCCGTGAACGCCTGGCGGACATGGGCCGCGAGGACATCGCGGACAATCTGATCTCCGCGTCTATATTCCTGAGATTCCTCTGCCCGGCCATTCTCAGCCCGTCCCTCTTCAACATCACACACGGTGAGCGTGAAACCCACCCTGCGTTCTTTGTTTCCGATACGGGGGTTGCGGTCGACTAGAACCGTGAAGAAACTTTGAAAGACTCGAGGGTTGTTCGATTAAGTTTTATTTTCATTTGGAGAGTAATTTCATCTCGTCTATTTTACGATAATCATTAGATATAGGAAGGGGACGCGTTAACGTGAACGTTATGCAAATGATAACTGGCGTGAGGTAACAAAAATTGCGGAATTAAACTTCCGAATGCTCAAGCTCCCGATTGGATTTGTTCTGCAGAATACCCGAACGAGAAGGCGGCAAGGAATCTCACACTCGTGGCGAAGACGCTTCAGACGCTCGCGAACTTTACGAGATTCCAAGGGAAGGAGAACTTCATGGAATTCATGAACGATCTCCTGGAGCGCGAAGCACCGTCCATGAAGAACTTCCTTCAGCTGATCAGCGTACGTACAGATTCCTTTCCGTGAAACATCAAAGATCCCGCATACCGTAGAAATCGCCTAAGGTACAAGTTGTCTTCTGCAGAGCCCGTTGCCAAAGGACGCGCCGGCCAACAATTCCTTAGAGTTCGACGGCTACATAGACCTTGGCAAACAGCTGTCCCTCTTGCACGCGCTTCTCCGCGAGAGTTTGGTCACGATAACATCGTCTTCCCCGTCGCTACCGCCGTCGAGATTGCCGGAGATCCTGGAGAGGATCTCCATGGCCCTGGATCAGTCGGGCCCGAGTCCGGTGCCGGCCTCGCATCGCTATCCGAACTTGCAGAACAATATCTTCCGGTACAACGATCCGACGATCACGAACAGTAACACCAACCTGTCCGTGTCGGCAACGTCGACGCTGAGCAATCACAGCACTCTAAACGGAACCATCAGAGACAGCAACGAGGTGCTGCAGTCGAACACCCTCGGCCACAACAGTTCGCGCAGTCCGAACGTCGCCAGAGCTGCCACGCTTCCACGAAACGCTTACATGCCGACGAACGGAAAGCTTCAGTTGCAAATCACCACCGATGATTATCCTTTGGAGCCGGCTGCCTTCGTGTCGCGCTCGCCCACGCCCATAGTCCGGCAGCACAGGGCGATCGGGTCGAATAGAACCGGAGCCGGATACAGACTGACCGCCAGCGCTAGTCTGGCGAACGTGAACCACTGCCAGGCGCATCCCGCTAGCCCCACTAGATCTGAGAGCCACAGCAATTTGAAAGACTCGAACTACAACATCACCGCGTCGCAGAACAACCAGTCGAACAGCTGTCTGTCGCAGCAGCAGCAGCAGCAGCAACAGAATCACAGACACAACATAGCGGCACGGTTGCAAAGCATGGACATCCATGACAGGGAGGACAACTACAATCATAACAACTATAACGTCTCGAGATCGGTCGGCAGGAATCACTGCAACAAGGAGGAGAACGCGAACCAGATGCAGCATCAGAATTACAACAACGTGTCCAAGACCACGGTGAACGCGAACGTGGTGGTGAATCCGTCGTCGAATCTGACACTGTCGATCAACCATCAGCCGAATAATAATTATAACAGCAAGACGAACAATACTGCTGCCAACGGCAATCTGGTAGAGCTGTCGGACTTTTTGAGGTACGCCGACGACGAGGTGTCGGAGTCCAAGTCGCAGAAAGGATCGCAGATATCGATCTCTCAGTTGAGCAACGTGGCCTCGTCGGGGTATCAGAGCTTCGCTGCTTACAGCCAGAGTTCCAGTCCCGTCGATCTCAGCAGCAACAACGCGAACGCTCATATACTAAGCGCCGCTCCGCTCGCGTTCGCCAATCCCGTCTATCATATGGAGTCGAATCACGGTAGAAACGGGAGGAGAGGCAGCAGCAGTTCGGAAGAAAGGGACGGAAGTGGCGGCGGTGTGGAGGGTGTGAGAGGCGTCGATCTCAGTCCTTCGCCACCGCCGCAGAACAATGCGAGAAATCTGCAGAGAAACAACCAGAACCAGTGGAGGCAGGCGAACCAGGCGCACAGGAACAGCACGGATCAGAACCAAAGCGTCTGCTGCACGAAGCTGAGGAGAAGGCTCTCGTTGGACTCGACGCGAGATCTGTCCGACACCAGCGAGGACGAGAGCTGCACGACGAGGAGGAGCAAATCTCGCAGTCATCGAAGCATCGATCAGGTAATTAATACCGTCGCGTCGCTCTACCGATTTTCCAGCTGCAGTCACAGAAACCAGGGAACGTTCGATCTTTCGCCGACCTTATCTTACCAGACCGCGGAGGAACTTAATAAATTCTTTCTCGATTCATTTGACCCGTTCATGTGTATATAATCTCGTGATAACTTGACCGTTGTAAATAACAAGATCATCTTTTTTTTTTCTTACCGCGAACAAAATAGCCGTCCTCTTTTTATCTTTCCTCTGACTTGTGTCTCGCCTAACGGAACCGCCTGTTCTTCTGTGTCTTGTAACTAACAACGCCACGTCTCTTCGTTTCCAGTACGAAGTGGAAATCGAGAGGCTGCAGAATAGCGTAGATCGGCTGAAGGCCCGGTTAGCCGCAACCGACGATACCGATATAGACGGCGTTACACCGGATAGCGATATCGACGGCATTACACCGGATACCAAGATGAAGAGCATCATTTCCAGGTACATAATCCTCATTAACGCGGCCGCTAACCTAACGACTGATTTTCTTCATTTTTTTTTTCGTCTTTTCTGCCTGAGTGTGATATCACCGTGACCGATGATTAATCACTTTTTCTCCATCTTGGAGAAAAGCATCTTGCGTTTCATTCGAGCCCCTCCGTCTCACGATCGAAATCACGTCGAGTTGTCTATTATTTTTCACCATCCTCTCCTCGTTTCGTCGCGATTCTCTTTTCATTGATCGACTGATACCAATTGCGGTAGAGAGAAGAGGGGTCCGCGAAGGAAGCGTCGATTGAAATTCGATGGTTCCCTCGCGAATGTTTCTTTTCATTCGCTTTCGATGATCGAGATCGAAATATAATCGTCGTCGACGCCCTGCGAAGCGGCAGGCAAAGCTGCTGGATTTTATCTTGTGCTAGAGAACATGTTGTGGGAAGGGAGAATTTTCGTTTCCCAGTTTGACCGGTGTTTCGAGAAAATATCTCAGCTCTGTCTGCTGACATTTCGAATCGCTCCGGATTGATCGTAATCATTTCGACGAGTTGAACGAGAAATAAGAGCAAGACCGGCTTCGTTTCGCCGGTATAAGTAATATTTAATAACAGAATGGTATTAAGAAAATGTGTACCAGTGCCACCGCGTAACTCGAAACACGGTTGCTGTCTCTCGAAATAATGTGTGTTTAATTGATTGTGTGTTCCTGTGCATTCTATCCGCTGCATTTGGTATACTCTGGCTTGATCTGGACCTTGGTGTAAGAGTCAATCATATTTCTTAAGCTTCTTACATTTTTTACATCACATGTTTTTAGCGTTCTTTAATCTCATATATATATACAATAATGTTTATATACGTATTATCTTGTGCTGTGTCTCTTGGTTTTCCTCGACAATGACACGCGCCAAACATTCTTCTCCGCTTACTACGCGTTTCATGAAAAAGAAAATACTTCAAAGATTGTCCACTTCTTTTTTCTAATTATACTTTGAATCACCGTTCGTTCGACGAACCAGCATTCTCACCCCTGCGTGTTCATACTTACATCACCGTCCAAACGACACACTCTCTTAATCAGCCACGCATCGATACTTCACCGAATCTCTCGTTATTCAACACACACACACACACACACACGCACGCACAGTCTCGTTACACGCCTCGAATTGTGCGTTCGCGTTCTTTTCACGTGAGCACGGTTCACTCTCTGCAACCACTGACTTTTGCGCGCCAGATTTGCGTAGCGTGTTGTGATTAACATAGAGAACGTTCAGTTTTGAACTTTAACAAAACAATTTCCTTCTCTGCATTTTTCTAATGGTTTACTTTGGTTGTTCGAGCGTATGATACTTTGCACCAGACACCGCTGCTTCCTTTTGACTTTCGTTTCCAAAGTATATTGGTGTTCTTTTCTTCGATATATGCATTGTGGTACGCTTGGATTATCTTCTACCTACCTGTTGACACTCTCTCTCTTAATAATCGCATACTCTCCTGTACTTGAACGTAAAAGATATAATATTAAAAACATATAGAGAGAGAGAGAGTCAACAGGTGAAGCTCAATTCCACGTGTGCTCGGGACCACAGAAGCAATCTCTATTCCTTCAGAGTCGTGTTTCAAACAATCGCAGAGTCTGCAAGGTAAAGAAAGACAACGGCAGCGCGTGGATATTCAATAAAATAGAGATTGCATCGTGGCCAAGTTCGCAACGCGACCGAGACCCCCCCCCCCCCCCCGCTGAAAATTACCACCTACCCAGACCACCCCGCTAATAGTTTATTGTTTAATTATTCTAGGTTAATCTCTGTGGAGGAGGAGCTCCGGCGCGAACAGCAGAAGATGTCGGCCGCGTTGTCGTACAAGCAGCGCGTGATCGACGCGCAGGAGCAGCAAATAGCCGCCCTGGACGCCGCCAATTCGCGTCTGATGACTTCAAACACAAGACTGTTGTCCGCATTGAGCACGCTGAAGCAACGATACAACGCGAAGAACCAGACGGCCACTGAGGCGGCCGCGTTGCTGCAGAACATCGCCGACATCGCCGAGCTGAAGAGCTCGTCCTGTTAAGAAAGGACGAAGAAGCGAAAGAAAGGGAGAAGCGGTTGCATGGCGAAACGGGGGTGACGCGGGTGTCTCTTGAGTTTTTCAGTCCTTTCGCGCCAGGCGAGGCTGGGTTCGGGGTCTCGAGGCGAGAGGCTCGATCTACACGATCGCTCGCATTTCCAAACCAAAGACGTGCCGTCGAAAAGTAACAGCGAAGGAATACGACGATCACTCGACATTCGTATCTTCTTCTTCCGGCTTTCGTTGCTCCTTCCTTTAAAGGCACGTTTCTTCCGTGACACTGTGATCCCGTGAAACAGTGCGCCACGGGGATTACACCCGTTAGGTTTGACGAACCTAGATAATCGGACGCGTAGGCGAGCAAAGAGGGAAAGGCGTGCGTAAATATAGAGGCTACTTAGTAAATAGGCGAAACGATTTAAGTAGAGAATTTACGTCGAGTTTAATGCGGCACGTAGCGTTAGGATTATTTCCACGGGCTCGATCGTGTGCGTTCGCGATCAGTACGCTTTCGCGCGTGATGTCAGTTTCGAGTCACTTTCCTTCGTTCGACGTGAACGAGCTGGAAAGTCGAGCGGACACGACGTCGAAGAGTTATCCAGTCTCTCTTTAGTTGGATCACGGAGGATCATATGGTCGAGATCGATTCGTTCGACGATGAACGAGAGACAAATGGACGAAAGACTAAACGATGTCCTTCTTCCTTCTTCTTCTTTTCATTGAACTCCCGCGATTTTCTCTGTTTTCTGTTACGCACTTTCACGCACAAACGCATGACGTATTCGCGAAGAATTATGCCGCGGGGCGAGTCCGATCCTCTCGCAGGATACGCCTGGCAGAGCGTATCGAAGCAAACGGAATACACCCTGCGTATCGTACTTTTAGAGAACAACGCACTCTCAAGCACACCGAGTCGTACTTCAACGATACCTTGTACATGCATGTATATTTTTCGAATCTCTCGCGCTGCTGTCGGCCAGCGAAACGTAACGCGCGACGATTCTTTTCGTTCACGGGCGCGACAAGTATTCGCGCGGTTTGCTTGCGTTTTTATCGACGATTTACAACTGGACGGGAAATGTATTAAACTCGAGGAGCAGTTCCCACGATCCCGTGCCCCTCCGTGGAATATGCTTCTCGCGCGTTCGACGTGAACACCGTTTCTTATCGTAAGCGACAATGTAATTTATTTAGTTAGTTTCTACCAAAGATGAAGAGGTTTTCATTGTAAAAAGAGAGCATTGAGATTTACGTGTAAGATATTTTTCGTTTACAAAGAGAGAGAGAGAGAGAGAAAGAAGACGGCTGCGCGATGTATAATGCGAGTTTTCTTCCCTAAGGAAAATCGATTCCGGGTGGAAGATGTGATCGTGCACCGAGATCTCTTAGCCGCGCCAACGTATATATTTTGTTTTCTATTTCAGTTCTTTTCTTTTCTTTCTTTTTTTTTTTTTAATTAGCACCGTACGGCAAACGCGTCATGCATGACAATTGAACACGCGAATCGATGACAGTGTCGTTTGCCGCGAACGTGTACTATGTTTTAACATCACACAGAAAACAATTATACTATCACTCGTAGCCATTGTATAGCGAGATGTACGCGTGCTAGGTCGCATGGGGCTTAGAAGGAAAAGCGTAAATGCGTGTAGGATGACTTGGAGAGCGCGAAAAACGGATGAATGATTCTGTGTGTGCATGCGATCAGCGTGAGAGGGATCACGATTCACTCTAATTAGATGAAGAACAAAAGTATTATCTCGTCGAATTTGTATCATAGCTCGTTATCGAGCGTTCGTGAGAGCGTTTTATTTTCTCGCCCACCCTTTGGTCGATTATTTTTCTAGAGAGATATCTATCTTCCCCTGTTACTTTCTTGCTCCCACTCTTTTTCATACCCCTTTCACGCATTTTCATACCCCCCCTTCGTTTTTGTACTACCCTCGACGCGATTCTTTCTGCGGCGAAATCAACCACCGCTCGAACTGTTTTCGATCGTCGAAGCGTCGACCATCGTGAAATTTAATATATAAATATATATATATTTAACGGTACACAATCCCATCTTGTTGGACGATGTAATCGATAAACGATAAAGTAATCTATTTAAAAATGACTTGAATAGCGTGTACATTGCTAAGTTTTTTTTTTTTGGTATATTCGTTTCTGCAATACATCATCTGTATTTAAGCGTATAGCATTAGTAACACACAGTACATGAGCAAATAAATATGATTAGACATTATTGCGGTTGTCAAGTAAATATATTCCGACGATATCCGGCCTGTTTTAAAAAGCGCATCCGTTCATTCGATTTGGGACACACTGGCGTCGATACGAATAATCTCTGTCAGCCTCTGACCATGTCTGTAGTCGATAATATGAATTTTCCTGCGGTCCCTCGTCCGTAGCCGCTCCAGCATGGTACTCCAACGCCTTTAGATTCGAATAAATTGTACAGGTGCCGCTGGTAAGGATCCAAATAGATTTTTCAAATTCATCAAATTTGAACTGGACGAGTTTACCCAGTATCGAGCGAATACAATCCATTCACGCGCAATTTAATTATTACTATCAAAGAGTAATCACGCGATAACTATTTACCGTCTATATTATTTTTCGACGCAAAGATAAGTCACGGTAAATAAGATTCAGAGCGATCCGTTGGAGAGAATCGCGCGCGCGCCAAATTTATCAATACAGCCCTGCTGCGAATCGTCCAAATGATAAAATGTGCAATCGCGAAATAGACGAATCTAGCTCGCGAGCAACCGATAAGAATGTCCCGAGACAGGAAATCGACGCGAGGTGCGCAAGTGCGTTGAACTTTCCCGGCTAAACATAGAAAAACCGCGATTTCCATGGGACGCGCGCGTTGATCTACGCGACGCGGCGGACCGGGAAATCGCAAACGCGTCTAATCGTATTAGCCGCGACTCCTCGCCGATAGTCAAACGCATCCTCGCGTAAAGACAAATTCGGAGCTCGATCATCACCGGCCGATCAATCTGATCGGGACCCGCCACGATGCCGGACCATTTCGGAAAATCAATAGCGCGCTAGCGTACGGCGAAAGAACAGGCGCTGATAGTATCTCGGGGTGGTTTTTGAATAATCATAGTCGGCTCGATAAGAGTGAACAGGGGAAATGTATGTAATCGTGCGACATCGAAGACGCGCGATTATTTTTGAAAAAGGAAAGAATTGGTAAGGATTTATGATTGTTGATAGATGCACTGCAAAGATAAGCTTAAGCTTTAGTTTACCTTCGTTATTAATTGATACTTGGTTGAAATAACATTCTTTCCACAATCTTTCTAACTAAAAAAAAAGAAATACTCGGACAGTAAATAAATGAAAGAGCTCCGTGCAAAGGGATGTTATCCAACGATGAAAAGCAAACAGGGGAGAATAATTTCCAAGGCACATCGTGCGCACGCCAAAAACCAATAGCAGCCGAAACTGGTTCACGGAATCGCGGAACCCCGATGACCTAATCCCCAGTTATCGTCCGAATCTACCCCAGTTTCCATTCCACAGAACATCCGATGGCCACAAATCGTTTAGATCGGTCCGTGAGAAAGCGTGCCGTTTCTCCTGGCGGGGGTCGAGGAGCGTGGCGAAACTTAAACAGAAATGAACTTGGCGGTGTCGATAATACTCCCGCGCGGGGTCGACGAGGTTCGAACGGCGGAGAAAATGCAATCGCAGCCACGATGGAAGGAAAGCTCGATCGGGGACGATCTACGGAGGGAGAATGGTGAAAACGAGTCGTGATGGAGATGGATCGAGCGGCCGAATGAACTCGGACGGCGGAAAGGGATGGCAAGGGCGAAGGAGAATGGCTGTGGAACTCTGCAACAGGCGGGAGAGAGAGATAGAGAAAAAAAGGGAGTCTTCGGGACAGCAATCATTAACGCTTAAAGAGTTCTGACAGATTTACGAGCACGTGACACTCCGTCATCTCGATCCCTTGTGTCCGCGCCCAGGCCTGACTTGACTCCTCATCGAATTAATCGAGCTGGTCACCCACTCTCGCTCTCCCCTTCCAGCTACCTTTTCTAATGGTAAGCCCTTCGCGCTTCCCCTTCTTTGATCAAGTGATAATTGTAAGAGCCCGTTCAGAGGATACGGTTCTTGACCGATTCGATTCTTTCGCCGCATCTACTGTAACAGCTTATTTACAACACGACGAATCACTCGATTCAACTTAGTTGCCGGTAACGTTTTCGTCCTGAACGTTTCTGCGTATCATCTGAACGGGCTGTAAAATTGTATAGGAAGGAACAAAGCAAGAGACATTACGATATAATCGTCGAACCTGTAGTTAAACTTTTCGAATATCCGTGCGCTCGGGAAATCACGGAGCGACCATGATCGGTATGGCCTTGCTTCGCGATTAATGATTCGCGACGGTACTTAGTATATCGCGCGATAATGACACCATGGTCCCGATAACGGAGTATCTTCAGCGGATCCATTTCTTCCGCGAAGTTGTAAGCTGAGAAGAGCAAAATTAATCGGTGGATCATATCGGTGACTGTTGCTCCTTTTAGAATTTGTTGTATAGAAAATGGTTGTTAAATTCGTTTCGTAACAATCGGTTATTCATAGGAAATTCAATTTATAGAAATCTATATATTTAAAGTGATTTATAGTTGAGATCATTCCTCTTTATTTTAATCATCATTTACATATTAAGCATCTGGCTTTGAAGCAGAGAAGATTACATTTAAATGAAACGCAAATGCTGATGGTTACTTCGATTCTTTCATTGCAAAATAGTAATCATTGTGTTGCCACGGTAAAATCTACGCTAATTAACAGCTGTTTAATACATTCTATTGTATGTGCAGGTTTTTCGGACAATAAGTGGATGTTGGACTACGTGCTTCACCGAGAATAAGGACAAGATGGAACGTAACAAAACACATATAATTATTAATAAATCCCAGTTATAAAATTTGTACAAATTTAAGTTATAAACTATATTGTAAATCAATTTATACTAACAGCTATTAAGTATATTTATTATTATATTATACTTTATTATTAAGTATGTCTTTATTTTATTATTTTAAGTATATTTTAAGTTCATAAACTATTTTTTTAACTTATTTAGATCTGTATTGTTATTAAATTTATAACTTTAATTATTATTTAACTATCGTAAGATGTAATGCAATTGAATTTATAAGAATAGCTTATAAGTAATAGCTGTTAAACTTAAATATCATCATTTTTCTAATATGTACATCGCTAAAATGTTTCAATAAATGTTCAGTCAAAGGAATTCCGTTGCTTCTTTTATTTTTATTACTCCTAGAATGACCTAATCCAAATCCTTTGCTAGAGTTTAAGTTCCCGAAATTTCCTGGAAAATGACGTCAAACTCCAAGAATCAGTGAAAGAGAATACGACTTTGCATATTCTTATTCTCCTGATACAAATTGGCGATTTCGAGCACGAGGGATTCCGTAAAAGCAAGTTCTGGGAAATTCTTGGAAATGACGTCACGTTCCAAGAATTGGTGAAATGAAAGACCTCCTCGCACATCATGTTCTCCTAATACAAATTGGCGATTTCGAGCACTTGGGATTCCGTAAAAGCACGCTCTGGGAAATTCTTGGAAATGACGTCACATTCTAGGAATCGGTGAAATGAAAGACCTCCTCGCATATCATGTTCTCCTAATACAAATTGGCGATTTCGAGCACTTGGGATTCTGTAAAAGCACGCTCTGGGAAATTCTTGGAAATGACGTCACATTCTAGGAATCGGTGAAATGAAAGACCTCCTCGCATATCATGTTCTCCTAATACAAATTGGCGATTTCGGGCACTTGGGATTCCGTAAAAGCAAGTTCTGGGAAATTCTTGGAAATGACGTCACGTTCCAGGAATCGGTGAAATGAAAGACCTCCTCGCACATCATGTTCTCCTAATACAAATTGGCGATTTCGAGCACTTGGGATTCCGTAAAAGCAAGTTCTGGGAAATTCTTGGAAATGACGTCACGTTCCAGGAATCGGTGAAATGAAAGACCTCCTCGCATATCATATTCTCCTGATACAAAATCGTGAATTTCGGCCAGTCCATTTGCTGAAAATCGCCAATTTGTATTAGGAGAACATGATGTGCGAGGAGGTCTTTCATTTCACCAATTCTCGGAATGTGACGTCATTTCCAAGAATTTCCCAGAACTTGCTCTTACAGAATCCCAAGTGCTCGAAATCGCCAATTTGTATTAGGAGAACATGATATGCGAGGAGGTATCCGGAGTTCAGGATTGATGACGTCACAACCAAAACATTTCCAGCAGCTGCTTTTACAAAATCTCGTCCTCGAAATCGCCAATTTGTATCAGGAGAATATAATATGCAAAGAGGTATTCTATTTCACCGATTCTTGGAATTTCACGTCATTTTCCAGGGAATTCCGGGAACTTTAATTCTATCGCGGATTCTTAAATTATTCTTGAACATGACTATTTTTACAAGTTTCTCGCTTCGGAATTATGCATTTAAAGTACCTTCGCGATACTTTTTGTGTAAGGAAGCGGAGCAGGTTTCTTTAGGATGGACAGGCATTAAAAAGAATTTAGTCATTTGAATTTCCTTTAATGAAGATTTATTGAAAAGCTGCAATAATGTACAAATTACAACAGTGATGATGTTTGAACTTAATCGCGATTATTTATAAACTATTCCTATAAATGAATGTTCAATAAGATATAATAATTAAATAATAATTAAAGTTACAAGTTAAAATAATGACAGAGATTTAAGTATGTAAGTTACAAAAATATTTTATGAACTAATACCTATTTGTAAGTTATTAGGATAAATCGATTTGCAATATATTTTATAACTTAAAACTATGCTTAAAGATACTTAATTTAATATCTGGCTAACATAGCGGACTTAGATAATATTTAAATAATACACTTTGCTGACATACGCTCCGTCTTCCCTTTACTTCCGACGAGATGCAGGATCTAGTGGTCCATTCCTTGATCAGGAAATCTGTACACACAAAAAGTATATTAAATAACGATTTATTGCAGAAACTATAAACGCTTAATTCTAAACGAATAACGATGAAGTGGGCACAGAGAAAATTTAGACTACCAATTTCGGGAGCAATAAGGTTGTCGATCGTATAGGAATACTAGACGGAATTGAACTTGCACACGAATTATAAGAAGTAGAATGTTAATGATATATGGCCTGAATTCGCACACGAATTTACTGGAAAAAGAAAGAAAAAGAAGAAGTGTAAGGAGGCGGATATTGTATGTATAAAGGGAACAAGTTGTTGGAGTCGGGTAGATAAGAGAAGTCAAAGGGTAAGTAGGACACAGAGGTCCGAGCGATGTATAGGATAAGGACCAAAGATGAGTAACGATAAATGAACAACTTGGATAGTCGAAAATATTGTACACACTTATCTAGTAAAGAGTGGGACTGGTACATTACAATGCTACTAATTAAGTAGTACAAGTCAATGTACACACATCCGCAAAAATTTCTCGAGAAACTAACATGATCATGATCGTTGAGAATTTGTTCAAGCTGTGCAGACTTATATTTGCATTATTCTATATTTTTATATTACATCGTTTTTATTGCTTTCATATAATAATAAATAGGGTGAAAGAATAAAGTGAAGTATTAATAATCAATCTCATATAATATAATAACTTTAAATTATGTTGCATACTCTCTAATACTATCGTAATAGTGCTTGAATCAATGAATACCTCATGACACTCTCCAATGTCCATCTGCTGTTCCCTTGGTCCTACCAGCGGTAACAGTCCTCCTCTCGAAATGTTCGAAACCTCAGCTCGCCACTCCTTCGCATATCATCGTCCCGCTGGGCTCGTGGATTCCACGAGAAGCGGACCGCGAGAAAGTGACTTAAGGAGGCGGCAGAGAGATAAGGTCCAGCGAGGAAAGTGCGATAAGCTGGAACGAGATAGCGAGACGTCGCAACCAGTCGACGATATCTCAAAGTCAATGTCCTATGAAGGACTGCCGCCAACACTCGGCACGGTATGCTTTTCTGATTACAACAGGCCACGTCGCTGCCCGCTGCTGCATTCCCATTTCTCGCGTCCGTCTTGCTTCGACACGCGTGGCGCCGTCCCAGCCGCGAGGAGACATCGATGCCTAAAATGCGAGCGACTGTTCATGGTCGCCGTGCCAAAGTGAAATTCCATGGCGATTCCTGTGGCTTTTCGTCCACTCGTTTACCAGTAAATAGACTGCCTCTAAAAGATCACGAGAACTACGAGCACCTTCGTTGCTGCGGCCTGTCCCCGACGGTTGATTCGCCGCGCTTTGTCCGACGCGTGTGCTACTTGTTCCGCTGCTTTCCCATGCGTAATCGTTAGACTTGGAAAAGCTTGCCAGAGGTTCAATCTTGATATCATTGAAACGAAGCTGAGGATTCTGATTCGGTTTCGTTCCTTTTTCGATCGTTTAAAACAGCACGAATTGGCACAGCGTTTGTTTAGCTGCAGCCCGTGCCGATCGACGCTACGCGGGATATGTGCGGTCAACGGGCAAAAATAGTTTCCGATAGACTGTACAACGTGCTTACGTTAACACGAAACGGAGCTACGATAAAGCATCGTAGCTATGTAGAAAGCCGATAAGAACAACGAAATGTGACTCTGACCTTAAACTTCAGACGACTCATTGAACGGCCACCGCTGTAATCGCATTTTTTTTTTGGTCTGCTCGTTAAGTGACGCGTTAGAAAAATCTATGAATATAATACAATTGCAAGATAATTAGACTGTGAAGTAACAGTCGTGGAGAGGGACTTTTGCTATTCTGCTTTCGCGATTGGGGCGTCTGAGATATCTCGTCTATTTCTACTTGGAAGCTATGCATGTGAACCTATTCCACCAACGCATCACTCTATGTAATTAGAATCCTTCAATGCGATCACCGAATATGTACGTTTATCATTAATTAAAGAATGTAGTCTGATTCGTATACTTTTTGCATGTACTGTGGTCGCCGTTTGCGTGATAAACAATTTCGGTGGTATCCTCCTAGTGAATCGCAGTATTTGAAAGCAAACACATCAGCGAAATATCACGAGTATCACCGCAAAGATAAAACGTCTTCGACCTAAAAATATGTCTCTATTGAGATTGGGTAATACCGACACTTTTCATTGGAATACGGATAGCTCGTTGTACGGTAACCACGCAAATGGACGGTAAAGTTACACCTTTATATATGAAATCACGAATATCGAGGCGAATCACCTAAAAATCTTCTCACGACTAGAAAGAGAAATCATTTGTGCGCCTACAGAAATATTTGATCACCATCAAATGTAAGCGTAAAGTGTAGTAAATTAAAATATTTTATACCTATGAATGTTATCTGCAAGTGGAAGTACCCGTGTACTATTCGTTTTACTTTTAAAAGTTGCGAACATTTAGATGATTAGACGCTATTGAAATAACAATGCAAGGCCGCTAACTCTTATCAGCCATGCTTCCCGCGAATCTAATCTTGGCTCTCCGATCGAAACGGTACGATCCATCGAACTACCATACGAAACTTAATATAGGAGAGAGCCTACGATGTGACGGGCAAAGGTCGATCGAAAGAGTTCGATCCGCGGATAACGGCAACTTACGACGGTCGGATCTATCCGAAGAGTGCCCGAAAGTGAGAAATTAGGTCTCGTGCAACGATATTCATTTAAGGGCAGAAGGGACGCTCGAAGAGCTGAATTCTCCTATGTTAGAAATTGAAATTGTTTCGTAGTTTCAATGTCAGCGCTGTTATCAATGGTCAAGTCTACTAGATAGGGCTAGTATGTAGTTGTGCAATAATTGATTACGCCTGGCTAGCCGAAATATCGAGATAACGTTTCGGGGAGTCATTGGATTATTTTGAAAATTTCACGGACCGAGATGGCAGGGGTGAAGTTAGTTTTCGCGGTTCAGATAAGGCGATACGCGAACGCTCCAGAGTATGATATAAGAACGAGACTCGCGTTATCTGTTTATACATTTTCATTCATCGGAAAAGTGTTATCGAGAATAGAATCCGGGCGATGACGGGTCAGCGGGAAAGCTGGCGAAGCGTTGACAAGCGTGACACCCATTCCGCAAGCGCCACGGAGACAAGTGCGAGAAGCAACCCTTGCGTCGCATCGAATCTGACCCTGGTTGGTATCCCATTACCGCCGGAATCGGTCATCACTGACCATTCTACCTCTTCGTGCGCGCTCTCCCCTGCTTCCTCCGTCTATCACCGTCTCTTTCCCCTCCCCCAAGTCGATCGGCCGCGATACGCGTTGATCTCCACAAAGCGGCTCGTGGAGGGAGAGAGTTCGCGTTAGAAGCGGAATTAGGAAGAGAGCGTTGCACCGCTCCGAGAGGGTACAGTGTACCAGTGAACCCGGCGTGTGGTTTGCCGCGGGTGGAGGTGCGCGTCCCCAACCCTGATTACGACGGCAGAGAAAGAGAGAGGGAACTAAGAAGAAGGGGTGCATCGGCGTCGAGAACGGGGGGAACGATTGACTATGACTGGAGGGGAACGCGACGGTGCTTCTACCCCTTCGCCCCCAGCTATCGGTACGATCGGCGCTGGAGGGGCATGCAACGGTGTTCCCTACCGCTGCTGCTTACCTCCCTTCGAACGAACGCCCCGCCAGCCCTAATAAATCTTACCCCTTCGTGCGTTCTCTTACGTCGACGTGAACGGCACCGGCGGGGTGCATCGTCGTGGTAGGGAACTGGACGATCGAGTGGGGGTGTAGTCGACTGGTGGGGCGCGCATGTACCACGGGTGGGGAATAAACGCAAGCGGAGGAGAGCTCGACGACGGCAAGGAGAGGTCATTGACCTGAGCGGCAGGCTGCCGGCTGCTAGAGAGCTGTACGTCGCTCGCGCGCTGCCCTGGCCTCTCCTCGTCTGTTCCGCGTTTGTTCGTAACCTCGTGTGTGCTGTGCGCGCGCGACAGAGATAAAAAGAGGCCCGTACACCTCCACCGTCTCTGTTCGTTCCGCGGTTTCGCTCCTCCTTGCTCCGTCGTTCGCTGTCACGTTCCATCTCTTACTCTGATTTCGTTGTTCCTGACCCTATCTCTCTCTCTCTCTCTCTCTCTCTCTCTCTCTCTCTCTCTATCTCTATCTCTTTAACCGCTCCGTTCCTCCGTGTCCCTATATCGTGCACCTTCTCTCGCCTCTGTTCGTCGTCGCGATTCCGGCAGGGCGCAAGCAACGCGAGAAACAGAGAGAGGGAGAGAGAGAGAGAGAGAGAGAGAGAGTTGCACGCGTTTCCCTACGACGACGTTGCGTTAGGAGCGAGAGATCGCGCCAACTGCGCGCGGAGAGCGCGTGTTCCGCGTTACTCCGTTTCTTCTCTCGTGCGTGTACCCCCGCGGGTGAAAGAGCGGCGTGTATGGCACTCGCGTCGGGCTCGTTTTCCGCCGCTAAAGGGAACGACTTGTCGCGTTCCGTGCCGCGCGTTTCGGCCGCGCGTTTCGTCCCTCGTTTCCTCGTCGAGAATTCTCTCCCTCGTTAGTGCCACATCGTCCGCCCCCGTCGTCGTGACGGACTCTCTCCCCATCGCCTCCGCATCGGCCCCTATCTCGCTCTATCGCTCGTTCCGCGTCTCTCTCTCTCTCTCTCTCCTTTTCTCTCCGCGCGCGTCTTTCCTTCTCTGCCCCCCGAGCCCCAGCTTCCGTCTTCGTCGGTCACTCGCCTCCTCTCTGTCCCCCGTTCCTTCTCTATCCCTCGTGCCGTCTCTCTCCGCCGCGTGTCTTTTTCCCCGGCTTTTCTGACCGCGCGCGTCCGTTCCCTTCTCCACGAGGGAGGAGAGACGTCTGTCGCGCTTCGAGGCTCCACGCGTGCACGCGCGGAGTCGGCTTATCGCGGACGAGCGTGCCGAACGCTTTCTACGGAGTTTCTCTGCATCCTCCTACGTGCCCGGCTAGAGTGGCTCCTCCTCGGTGATTCGGACTGTCGTCCACGAGCGGGGACGGTTCACGGTGGTGTTGTCAGTGACGGGTGGCGGAGTGTCCGGTGTCGAGGATCGCGGATACCGCGCGCTCGCGTTGTTCGGTGAACGCGCGATTTCTCGAACGGTCGTCGCGAGCCGCACGCGAACGTCGCCTTCCACCCCCCCTGACAGTTTCGCTGTGACGGCCGCCGGCAAGGATTTACCCGATACTGACGAAGAAGCGCCGGGCGGAAACACCGCGAGGCCAAAGGAACGGGCGAAAGAAGAACGAAGAGAGGAAAGGTGGTGAGGGTAGGAAGGTGGCGGTGTAGAAGGAGGAAAAGGAACGGAAAGGAAAGAGTAGCAGGAGGAGGAAGAAAGCCGCGAGTGCGACGACCGGGTCACAATAGTGCGCGCCGTTTTGTTCTTTCGTTGGCCGGTTTTCGGTTCGGCTTTCCGTGGATTCTCGGCGCGATAAGCCTGTGACGAGAAGCGACGTACCGGAGCACGGATATCACGTGGGGGGAGGAGGCGAAGGGATTAACCGTGGACAAGAAGCTCCCGGGAGGAGATATCGCTAGCCGCGAGTGTGTCTGGTTCACAGTGTAGTGTCGTTTCCCTGCTACTCGTAGTCGTCGCCCGATGTAATAATACGCACGTACCTTAAATAGTCTTCTCTGTCCGTCCCGTCGCGGCGATCTCGCGGGTGGAGGGCCAATCCCGGAGGAACAGTGGAGAGGAATCCAGTGAATCACCTGTGGTGATACGCAGTAAATGGGAAGGGGGAAAGAGGCGAATCAGTAGAGGCGACTAGAGAACGGGGGGACGAACGGGAGACGGGCGTGTAATCGAGCAAACGAAAGGAAAGATAAAGGAACAGGAAGAGAAATCTGTCACGTCGTGATCAGCCGGCGAGCGAGAGGCTCCCGGATATGTTCATCATGCATACACACGCATACACCCGCGTTACATATAAATAGATGCACATATACGCGTGATACGAATCCGTCAACGTGTTTTTCTCCAGTTCCGATCTTTACTTTTTCTCGCCTCGTGCTCCGTTTCACTTCTCCGATCTGCCTCTCCTTTTCTCGCGATCGATCTCTGACCCCGTCATCGATCGTGGCGCCGAACAGTGCAACGATCTAGGGACAGTCAGTCAGGATCTCTCTTGGTCCTCGCGATCATCGTTCTTCTTCGCGGCACCTCTCGACCACAATCTCCCTTTCGTTTCACTCTCTCCCTCTCTCTCTCTCTCTCTCTCTCTCTCTCTCTCTCTCTTTCTCTCTATTCCTCTCCCGTGTTGTCAGCCACCGCAGCAGTACACGCTTCGCTCATCCGCTTCTTTCTGAGCCGATCTTTATTTCCTCATCAGCGGTACACGTGTTCGTCCACTGCACACGCGATCGCGCCTGTCCCTTGCCATCCTTTTTCGCCTATCTCCCGTTCGTTCTGCACACGCTTCTGTTCGCGTTCCGCCCGGCCAATTCTCGCGACACGCTCTCCTTTCTTCTCTGATCATTCTCGCATTCGGTGACGACGATCGTCGCGAAGAACTCCCTCTGTCCCCGTCATCCTCGTCGAAGGGTCGAAGAGCCACGCTTCTCCTTCGTCGTTGTGTCTACTTTCCTCGCGCCACTCGCTGCATGTTCGCTTGCTGCTACCGATAGAAAGGGGCGGTCTTCCTGGTCCCGCGGAAACCTGTCGACAGTCAGACGCGACGCGGAGGGGATCGCGATGAACGAAGGAGTACAGCCGATCGAAATCGATGGATGATCTAGCGAGCCCCTGGTGATCGTGTTTCCGCTACCTTCGATCTCGAGGGGACGCGTTAAGCTTCCGCGATTGTTGTTTTACCGATTCCTACGTCGCAACGCCGAGTCCTTTTTCCAGAGGAGAACCTCCCATGGATCGTGGGACGTGGACGAACTACCGTCGATCTGTCGGATCGTGACTGATACCAGATAGAGCGCCTTATCTCGAGACGCGTGAACGGTGAACAGATTAGATGTCTGGCGACCGCGTCTTTGCTGAATTCTTCTCCCGTACTCGATGAGCGGAGCGGCAGTTTTGGATGGGCTACACCCTCGCACGTTGGAAACGGTATTCCTCAAACTCGTCGCGCCGCTGGATCCGGAAAACTCCGAAAAGCTTGGAAACGCGCTAACGACGCTAAATATAAACCGCGCCGCGTCTTTTCGTTATTTTCGGATACATTATCGCGGTCGTGTCGAGTGGTTCCCTTCCCGTTTCAAAGGCGCTCGGATCGGATCGCGAGAATAACGCTTCCTCCTTCTTTTTCGCACGTGCTCGCGCGCAATCCTTTCTCGATCCCGTAACACCTTTTCGACCGGTCCCGCGTGCACAAGCGTAGCGGACACAGCACGCGCGCGTAATATTCGACACGCGCGTCACGCCGCGGGCCGTTTCTGGTGGACGCGGTTATAAATAAAACGCGCGTCGTGGCCGCGGCACCGCGTTACGCTCGAGCCCCTTTCGTGCCGGTGTAACAACGTGTCAATGAAAATAGAGACCGGACCGTCTACCCTCCCCTTGGGAAAACTCCGGGGAACTCGTTGCAGGATCCGCGCGTTCGTCTCGACAAGGAACGAAAGTCGCAATCGCGGATCGATTATATTTGGACAACGCGCGTCGATGTGCTGCCGTCGCGTGATCTTCTATTTAAATCTTTGCAACACGTTGTTGGTATAATTTGCCGTGGATGCAGGATTTCTTAGAAGTTTCCTTGCCAGAAGCTCGACCTTTGTAATCGGGGCTAAGCTCACCTATCGACGATCAACCGAATTGGTCTCGTTGTCCAGCGATAATTATTCGAGGCTGCCGCGCGCGGTCGGCGGTCCTATCCCGGTTCTCCGTCGTCTGTACTCGATAACGAGTCAATTATCGTTTGAACCTTCTCGTAACTGACGCTCCTTGACACTGGTCGAACTTGCAGAGCGGGGCACAATTACCGCCCACGCGTCTCCAAGAAAAGTGTACATTTTCGTCCGGCGACGCTGTCCAAAAAGGTCCGACAGATCGGTAGGAACGTTCCCACGATGTCGCTCCTCTTTCCCCCGAAGCTCGTGGAAACGATCGTACGGCATCGTTCCTAACTCCGTCGTGGTTCGGATCACGCGTGTGCGCACACGAACAACATTCCGCTCGCGGCAAATCCGTTTAGCTAATTGGCTGGAACGATCATCGGGATCGATCGAAACTGATCTTTACCGGGGTGGGGAGATCTCGCGTCCCCCTTTGCTCTTTTGGTGCCGCGGTTCGTTGGCCGCGCGGATATCGCGGCGGTGGTCTCCGCTACAAAGCGGATCGGCCGGTGAACGCTGCACGCGCGTGAGCCGCGCGTGAATCAGAATTCCAAATTAAAGAGAGAACCGGAAACGGTGGCCGTGAAAAATCCAGATCGAATTTGTTCTAGCCGCACGAGAATACCAAAGCATCGATTCTTTCACCAAGAACGGAATAATTACGACAAAATTCCTCGTAATTAAAGGCGCGAAGTTGATTAAATCCCTCGTTGGATTAAAAAAAAAAACGAGCGGAAGGCTCACGTTCGCGTCGCTTTCACCGCCTCGAGCCGCGGAGGACATATGCCACAAGCAATTTTCCTTCCGCGCAGCGAACGCTACGAGGAAGAATCGTGCCGCGATTCCAGGAGCCCGGAAGAGCCGGGCGGCGATCTAGCCGCATGGACGATCGCCCGAGAATAATCCGTCGCGCGGCGGCCCCGATGCCGAACTGTGATGACCGTGAATCGCTGGCGGAAAGTACTCGTAAACGGCACGATCCCGGCCTGTATTCGCGTATCGGCGCATCGACCCGACTGACGAACGTCAACTGAAGAGACCAGCCAAGGGGCATCGGTATCGGACATTTTCGCACGAGGCGTATGCTTTTTTAATGGTCGCGGAACGATGCTCACCGTCGGTTCGCTGCGCAGGATCGTTCGTTGAGAGCAAACGGAAGTCGGGTACGTCCAAGTCAACGACAGGATATACGCGAGATAAGCGATAGATAGCCGGGGACGAGATTCGCCGAGGTGGACGGGTGTATCGAGACGACGATCTGGAGTTTCGTTGACTCGCGAGAAACGGCGAGCAACGGACGGAGCAGGAAGAGCAACACCAGGAGAGAGAGCTGTCTATGACGTTACCGGTGGCTGCTACGTCACGTTAACGGTAACCCTTGTACACGACACGCACGCGACCTAGTCGCGACGCAGCGGTGCGGAGCAAGTGGAGAACGGCTTGGCTAGCGAGCGAGTGAGCGAGCGAGCGCCTCGAGGAATTTAAAAGTGAAACTGTGACGATCCTCCGGCACTCCACGCGTTTCCCCCTTCCCCTATTTGCTACCGTTCTACCGCCTCGACGTCATCTTCTCCCACGTATCTCTCTCTCTCACTCTTCTTCTCTCATCGCCTTTCTTTCATCCAGTCGCGCCTTGCCTTTCCCGTTCCTTTCTCCCATTCGCGGCCAACAATTCTCGTTCCGTTCCCCTTTCGATCCTCTCCGGCCGTTCCGCGAGTCCGCCCTTGCGCGCTCCTCTTTCTGTTCGTTTCTCGGCCTTCTTCCCGCATTCCCCTCGGCCGTCGCGCGATCGTGACGCGGAAGGGAACACGCGGCGCGCAGTGAAAGTGATCGACATTATGATTTTCCCAACTAGCGATCCCGCGGGGTTTCGCTGAACGGGGTACAGGCCCCGAGGCGCCGGCCGGAGAATGACACGCAGGTGCGATACGGGGACCAGCTGAAGGAGGCCGCGATCAGCCCGGCACCCCTGGGTTGTCGTCCAGCCACGCACTTCCGGTACACCACGCGCTCGCGGGGGAATCAGGCCACGTTAACAGCTGCCGCTCACGTTGATGGCCGATCATCGACGATCCAAAAATGTAAGTCTCATCTCGTTCTTGGATTATTTCCTCGCGGGACGACGATTCACCGGCCTCGTCGGCAGACCGTGAACCTGGAAAACTTGGGATTAACTTTAGAGCCGGAGGATTATGAATATTGTTACTAAGTAAATTGGATCTCTCGGATGGCAGAGATCGCGGATAACCAGGGCCCGGTTAATCGAAGTTCGACGGCACATTTTTCATTTCTGACTGCTGGTATTTTTGCGTGCATAACCGGCGGAGAAACACCGACGCAATTGCAACGTTGTATGTCCAAAATTCATTGGCAGTAAGCGTAGCAAGTTACGAACCGGAGTCTTTGTCCGTCGCTTCTTAAATGGGGTTTATCCTTGGTTGGACTTTCTTTTCGTCAATGCCAGAAGCACAGTTATCTAAGAAACGTGGATCGTCGTCGCGAGGGGAAGAGTGTGTTCGCGATTCTAATGTACCGTTGCGAGTCGCGGAAAGGAACTTTACTCTCGGGATAGAAAGGAAAGGAAGCGGATAGAAAACGAGCTGTAAGGCTTGGGCGGTTCGAGTTTCACTTCTTCGCTGTCTCTTTCCGCGACTCGTTTTCGCGTGCACGAGGAGGAAGCGTTTCCCTTCCTGTGAAAAGGGAACTCGCTACGTTCCTCGCGTACAATGTCTTTCTTCGCGTGATACTTGACGATAATCCGGTAGAAAGGATAGCGATGATATCGATAATCGTTGCACCACCTCTGTTCAATAGCCCCTGAAAATAATGTTTAAAGGCAACTTTCCTTCCTCGCGAAGGCGAGAGAGTCCCGAGAAGGGACACAGGGGAATGAGAAAAAAAGAACGCGAGGACGCCTATAGGGTCGGAGAGGGGTTGTGTATCGACTGGAAACGTTCGCTCCACCGGAAGGTTGAGGGTTGGTTAATTTTGTATCGGCCAGCACCTACGCCGTGCTCCTCCCCGCGGAAATGTCCGCGCGTATGTAGGTTAATCCGCGCTCGATGGGAATCGACCTGCGGAGGAGCCGCGACGCGGGTCAGGTTAACGAATGGGGTAGGTTAGGGTACGTGCCAATCTCGGCGCACGTGGCGCGGTGTATCGGCCCTGCCTTTACCTCTTCTCTCGTCCCCCTTCGTTCCACCCTTTCTTCCCCCTCTTTCGTAACATTCATTACAATTCGAAATCAATATTCTGTATGAAATACGATAATAATACAATGCTACTGTGATTGAGATTAACCAAAGTTCTATTTGAAACTAAGTGATTGTAATTAACTGTAGGTTGAAAGCTTTAGGCGAAACGAACGATCGATGTCGATTAATTTCATACTGACTAATTTCGTTAAAAGAAATAGGACAATGAACGCAATAATAGAACACGTACTTACTTAATTATGCCCGTCGGAATGCGCTTCCGTTATTCCCATGAAATGTTTATTTCCGGAGATTCGTAAAATTATTCACGCTCGCCACGGATGTACGTGAATAATTTTAATTGTCTCGAAATCGTAGAAGTAGTTTGCGAACGCGAGCGTACAGAATGCATTGAATTATTTCGATCGATGAACAGAGTTCCATCGCTGCTGAAATCCAGTTTAATTTACGCTGTATCCACATGCTTGCGAGGATCCCGTTAAATAATTGATTCCGTCATTCGCAAGATATTTCTCTCAGCATAAAGTGTTCAACAAAAATGAATCACAATATATTGCTTCGATAATCAATAAAAAGATAACACGGTCTCGAATCACTTTTCGATTGAATTTTTTAACTCGATCCCTAGAATTCTTATCTGCCTTCGTAACCCCGCAACATAAACTACCCCTGAGCGAAAGCTTTGCCATTCGCACAATCAAAAACGAATCTAAATACTGCATTCGACAAAAACGCTGAAGCTCTCCGAGCTCTCTGTGATCCACCGTGCGGCAACGACACAACGCAAACTCTTCGAACAACCGGCTTCGAAAAACCAGCTCGCGATTCACTCCCCCGCGAATCTGCCCGTTTAATTCGCGGTCGCAAAAAGCCCCGACAGAGATACGCGTCCTAATCGCGAAAATGTTCATCCCCGCTATCGCGAGGTGCAACGTTAACGTGCCATTAGTATGCCAGGTCCGAACGAACGATACCAACGGCCGATTCGGAGCAGAGACCGTTCGCCTTTGCTATCGGCCAACATTGGGAAACGCTTCGCCGTACGTACCGAAACGCTCGTTCGTCGGTGAATGTAACAGCGGGGCCCATTTAACTTGCTTCCGGTCTATGCGCGAGTATCAGTGTACACGGGACGCGCCCCAGACGCAGCTCCAGTGTATTTTCACCATAATTTTCCTCGCGATCGTGCCACGAGGATCGGCTCCCGTTGTTCGCCGCACACGGTACGACGCCGAACGACAAGAACTCTTTAGTCCTCCGCGGTGAAAAGAAAGGGCAAACATCCTTTGGGACCTGAATGTTAATTGCCGTAGCCGGGGAAAAAGGAAGTAAAAGAGTATTACGAGGTGTTTGCGTTTCCAGCGAATTGCGGATTAATTGGGTAGTCGAGAGACGGGGCGGGTCAGAGTCGATAAAATGAAATCGATCATGATAATTGATATGCATCGCGTTGAGGCCAGAGCAACCGAATAGGATTAACGGAATGTGGAGGGGGGGGGGGGGTGTATAAAATAATGTTGCTGTAATA
Organism: Holcopasites calliopsidis; assembly: GCA_023838395.1. Lineage (NCBI taxonomy): Eukaryota > Metazoa > Arthropoda > Insecta > Hymenoptera > Apidae > Holcopasites > Holcopasites calliopsidis. The sequence goes on from JALHAQ010000008.1 coordinate 5,760,973, forward strand.
TCAAAAACATACGTAAGCGATATACCAGATAAAACAGTAGACAACGATAACTGATAAAAATCATCAGCCGGAAGAGACTCGGAGCAACGATGATTCAACTGGAAATTGAAACGGGAGACATCGTAGCCGATCGATCGATGGGACGACCGTGCAGCGGATGCCTGTCGAGAATAGAACAGAACATCCACAGGGCATGACGTTTGCTCGGCTATCGAAATAAGTAACGATTCTTCGTGACCCGTGCTCCATGCGACAGAGCACGAAGCGACTTCCCCGTGCCCCGCGCCCCTGTCGATCCGGCGAACCTACCACGACTAAACTACCTCTGAAATTCCATCATCGAAAACAGCGGGCTCTCTCTCTGCCACAGCGAAATTGCCAGATCCCCCGTCATAAAACCGATACATACGTCTACTCTGCTCGCTCGTCAATGCGTCGGCAACACGCTGGGAACCGGACACGTAGTCTGGACTTCGTTTTCACGGGGATGCTTTTTCGGGGGACCGTGCGGAACCACCGCTTTCCCGAGCGATACCACAGCGCGGCCTGGCGATACCATGAACCCTCCGCGTCGTCTCGCGGCTGTCCAGTCGCGAAACACACGGCACAGCCGTAACTGGCGCGTATCCGCGGTTTTCAGGAGCAGCAGTCAGTAGTCCGCGTGTGGCATAATGGGGGTGGCTCCGCGTGCGAGAGATCGAAAGCCTGGCGAGGCTCGGAGAAGGAGCCGCCGCGGAGATCGAAACGGATCGGGCGAGGAAGGCTACGGCACACGCGGCGGCGAGAGGAAGAGCCGCGAAGAGAAGAGAAGAGAAGGACGAGGCGCGATGCGTACGGAAGCGGGGCGCTACTCGTAGTGTCGGTGTGTGTCGCTCTGGAGGCCGGCCGAGGTCCACGACCTCCGGATCGGTCGATCCCGCCGCCGCTCGCTCGTTCTCGGCACTAGGTCAGTGATGGAGTCACTGGCCGCCCCGAGCGTCGAGGCAATGACACCGAGCGTGCCCCACTCCGTCCATCGCTTCCTCCCACCGTCGTCGCCTCGCTACGCGCTCGTTTCTCCTTTCCCCCCTTTGGCGGACGATTCCCCGCCGACGGTCGATGCCGCCGTTGTGACCAGCGCCCCCGCATTGGCGGCGCTCTCGCGGCGAGGCCCCCGTGTATCTATCCTCTCCGATCGAGAGCGCATATGTAATCGGCTTACGTGCACACGGCCAAGCCGTTGCCTTCGTGGCGCGGGGAAAACAAGTCGGTGCACACAATGTTGCAGCACTGCATCGGGTCATCATTGCGCGCCGAAAGGAAACTGCGATGACTCGGTGCTGCTGGCAGAGGAACTACCGCTATTGACCGCAACGACTTCATTTGTTTCGGCATTTCGAGGGTTGATCGATTGGTATCCTTGGGGGTAGTATGCCATTTAAACAAAAACACAGGTACGAAACGTTGAGAGAGATAGTACAGCACTGAATTATGCGACGGGTAGTAACGAGGGTTGATTAGCTATAAGGGTGCAAATGTAAGGAACACAAAGTTGCGTATCATCAACGCAATGCACATGAAATATACATCTCGCAAGCGATACAATCGCACTTTCTCGACATACGCATCTCGTTGACGCGCTAATTATGGCATGAAATTGCTTGTCGATAAACCAGACACTTCCTTTACTTCGGGTCTACTCTATCCGCGTGATTACCCTTCTATCGAGACCCGTCTATTTCGAACGGTGTTCAGATTCATCAGCGCCAAGGTCGCCATTATTGCTGCAATTAATTTTAATCATGGTTTCGGATGAACGGATCGCTGTCGCCGGCTAAAAATGCTGTAACGGGAACGTGCTGGCATTACGCTTCTCGATTAGTTTCACTTTATTATAAATACGATTGCGATGGAACAATTTTTCGGGAGAGTAAAAGCTTTCTGCACGAGAAGCTACAGAAAAGTTATTATTATAATTAATCCTTTTAGAGATCACTTTGCATTTCTATTATTACATTTTGGAGACTCCACTCCCGATCCAGTGTCACTTAAAGACTGGCAATGTATTTCGATTCGACACCAGGCAACCCTTCGCCGATGCTTCGGACAGACGTTGCGAAATTCGAGTATGCTAAATATCGCAAACACGGTTCAAGCATCGGCCGGTTGGCCAATAGGTCGTGTAATATGAAATGTAGATGATGCTTGCGACACCGGGCAAAACTCGAAGCATCGATGAGCAACAAGACCGTCGAAATATTTCATTACAGCCAAACGCGGACTCGCCAAATCGGAATACAACGATGCGTTAATATGTTCTTATACGATTAATTGCGGAACTAGAAAGGCGAAACCAGCTGGAATGCTTTTTTTAAGCTCTTAGGACCTCCCGCGTGTAAAAACACTTTCGTCCAGCTTTCTACTCCATGGTGTTCCATGCCCCCCTCCGGTCTCCCTGCTTAACTGCGTGTCCTACAGAGAAATGCACGCGACCGATGTTCACAAGATTTCGCAAATGGAAATGCACGGCGGGTAATCTGAGAACCGCTAGGATCGATGAAGGAATTCGGTTGGGGTCGGCTTTCCGAAATACGGAGGAGCAAACTCTTTGATGCTTTTCTACCACCTTCCCGCATAGAGTTACGCATTGCGTTCGAACTAATGAAACAACCAGCGCTGAAGCAGACACGTTATTCTGTTCAAATTGGAAGTCTAGTTTGATTAGAAATAATGAAAGTAATACCTGAATTCATAAATCATTATTGTTTACATGTTTGTCCAATCTTTAAATGACGCGCCCTATTTCAACACCAACTTGTTCGATCTGATTTCTAAAGACACAGCGAAGAGCGACGGGTCACGTTCACGTATTACGGCTCGACCGAATCGGAGTACTGTTAGGCCCGTATTGAAATTCGGAGTCGCGAAAATTCGGTTTGACACGCGGTGACAGCCGCTTACTCACGGAAAGGCTTCACGCGGCTTCGCATGAATGTTGCAGTAGCTGCACGATCGTGCATTATGCATGCCCTATGATTCGTGCCTTTTGATTACGTCGTGTCATCAACGCTGTATCATCGGTACCTGTATGGGTCTTCCTGCATCGCCAGCGCGGAGAGTACAGAAACGATTTATCACGTTTTCGCTTCTCTCTTTGTACCCCGGATTCGTTCCTCTCTTTTCTAACTGCGAAGTTAGGAAATTACTCTCGAGCCTGTGGGCTCATAACGATCGAAAGGAAATTAAACGGAAAATGGGAAACAAACGAAACAATAACGCGTCCGTCGCACTTTCACTACCGTGGGGCGCTAAGGGGAACGGTAAAAGGGAAAATCAGGTCCTCGCGGGACACGGGGCACCACGAGGATCCTGTCTGTGTGACGCGGGATGCGAACAACCTTGGATTAGCGGTACCGTGAGTAACCATAGCGGTATCCGCGCTCGGGTTGCCTCGAGATCCTCGGGTTCTTTGAACCGGCGTCCTCGAGACGTCATTTGTTGGAATATCGCTGATTTTGCGCCACCAAAGATTATTACAAATAAAAGAATCGGTATAATTATTCGCAGTATAATTAATAGCGTCGTAAAGATTTAATTTACAAAGTGACATTCTATCGCGACACCGGATGGGTGAAGTAGATTGCATTTCCAAATCAATGAAGATCCATGAAGAAGACACTTTCTATCGCGATGACGGTGCTAAGAATCGGCATCCAACCAGCTCCAGCTCGCTTTCTAAACCTAGATTGGGATGCCTCTCCGAGGAGATCCACGGGATCCGAAAGCACGCCGTAAATCGTTCGCTCGTTTCGCGTCGATCATTCGCAGATTCGTTCTGTCACCGGGGGACTTTTGTTGCACGTCTCGAGCGTTCGTTAGACGCGTTCCTTGCACGGTTCGTACTTGGTTCACCGTCCAGGTGTAGCGAAACAGAAGAATGAAACGCTCTGCTCAGTTGTCGATTGCATTGCCGTAATCGTTCGTAGCGGTCGAACGATTAATTCCATCCTAGCCAATTGCCTCTGGGACGGACGAACCGTTTCGGATCGCTCACGATCGATTCCGTGGCTGATCCATAAATCATGATTTCCCAGAATCACGATCTTTGAACGATTGCTCGCAACGAAAGGGCGCGGCCTTATCGGCCATGACATTAGTCACGGGCCCCGTTTCGCCGCGAACAAAATCGTTCTCCGCGTTTTATCTGCTACCTCGATCGGCCTGGAACCGGTTAAGAATCCCTCGCCATTATAATCGACGGATCCGTAATCCCCTCGCGTTTACATCCCGTGATAACCGACAGGAATAGCTGCCTGGAATCGACAACCGAGCGAATAATTATTTACAGAGACGCGTAACCGATGAAGGAATTGTGATGAAACTCGCCAAGCATCGGCCGGGTAATTGAAACCGTTGAACATCGACTAATTCGGGAATATACGTGCGAAATATGAATACTTTCATCGGAACGATTGACAACACTTGGCTGGCCATCATTTCCATCACTAGTTAACGCTGCAATCACGCCCAACGTCGTATCTGCCGCTTTTAATTTATCATCGACGGCTATTAGGGCGCACTTTGACGCGTTATTACGAATATAAATGGCGAAAACGTGTTTCCATGTATTTTGAATTGAAACGCTGATTGTCTTCTCGCATTGAATATTAAACGATTATTATGTACTTTTTCTTTATCCAGTTTATATATCCTGTGCGTTTGTAATAAATTGTATCTCTCACGAGGATAATTCCTCAATCGAAGCAATACATTTAAGAATCGGATCTCTTGTACCCTCAATAAATTTTGACACGTTACCATGACCTTTTCTTACAATTACCAAAATACTGAAGGATCTCATTCCAAATCCTCCAAGCGCTCGAAGGAAGTTTATCCTTATTAACATACAGTCTATCTGGCTTTTCACCGCGACGATCAGCCACGATCATCGTGGAATACATTATCGACGTGGCAAAGATACACACGCCAGGAGAAGAAACGAAGGAGATCAGCGGTGGTCTCGCGCGTTCCTGATGGATCTCATTTCACTTTTCGCGCCGCGGAAGAGTTCGCCGTTCTTGCCGCGCGATTGCAACCGTGGTTCCACAACCGTTCCCTATAGCCGGTCGAGCGTGGCTTCGTGCGAGATCCGATCCTAGCCAATCTTATCCGAGATCTGGCTGGCACGATCGACTGTCCGCCGCCTCGGTTAGGCTAGATCGCGTATTACACCGCGTTGCAACAAACTTTCTCCCCGAGGACGATGCACCTGGCCCCACCAGCCGAGCCCCGTGTCCGACCACCGGTCGTCTAGTTCGACGTCTTTCCTCCTTCGAGGTTCTGTCTCGGTAACGATGGCGTGATTTGGACCGAGTCTTGTTTCTTTCCTTTGTGTTTCTTCAAAATGAGAGTTTGGGATCTTCGGAGAAGGATCTTTCGACATCTTCCAGAGGGTTATCCGACAACGAAGTGTCCAATGCAGTTCAAGATAAAACCTTTGCATGCGACTTCGATCTTCGTCGCTCGCTTTGATACAACGATTAACGAAACGAACGAACCGTATTAAGTAACTTCGACACGGAAGCGCCTTGGTCTGAACAGTTCTACGGTCATCTTTGAAACAGCCTTTCTGTAAAGCCCGAAACGATGATTCGAGCACGAAGTCCGCGGCGGTACAAAACGGGGGTGTGACGTTCAACGACGTTTAACGAGCTCCACTGGATCGCACTTGGACGCCTTTTATACTTTCGAACTTTTGTTCCACGCCGACCAGGCTCTAGACTTTACATTTAAAACGAGCCGCCCGTTTTCGTGGAAGTTCTATGATTAATACTGCGAATAAGTACCGCTGGATGACATTTGTAATATACTTTACTACTTCTGCCTCGTCTTTCCTAATTTTACTGGAATAAATACGGTCGCCGCGAATTCAGATTACTTTCCGTCTCAGCGACGTGATTTTTAACGGGACACTGCTGGGGTGGCGACAGATCCCATGCGCGAACTTCTCCGCGTTAAAACTTGAGGTTTACCGGGCTGCGATTTCGTCGTGGAAAGAGCACCGATCGGCCGAGTATTTTTCACGTAGTCTCGGTGGCTAAATCAGTTTCACGGCCGCGCGGGAGAAGAAGCACAGAAAAGGGAAAGGATCCGTTCGGGATGGAAGATAAAAACGTACGTCCGAGTGTGCGACTATCGGAATCGCGAGGTCCGCCACCTGCGATTCGTTTCTCTGAAAGGGACTATATCGAAAGTGCACTTGGTAATGGAGAAATTTCATTGCGGGCGCAACGGGTTCCTTTGCGTATTTCGTTTTAATTTTCGTGGGATATATTAAGAATTAAAAAGTATTTCTGCACATGACCAAGCAGTCGAAAATTTTGATTTCCATCTGGAACCTCCTTTTTGCTATCTATTTACACGTCAAGTGTGGACGTACCGATAAATGTATCATTAATAATAAAGATGCCGCGAACGATAGCGCGACCCGAGAGCATTATGTAATGGCAGGGTCACTGACATCGATACACTTTCTCTAACGCGAAGCTATCTGTCGTAGATACGGGTAAACGTCCGTATCGGTTGACCAACGGCAAACAGCTAGCGTGACAGTGGTTTTCTTCTGTAGGAACAGTATACGTATTCAGATCGATGGCAACGTGGAAAGGATGGAAATGCCCCGATTCTATGATTAATCGCTCTTACATATTAAAGCCGTTGTCAGTCGCGGACGATGCTTTGATGAATTGATCTAACGATAATTAATAGACAATCATTTTGCAAGCACCAGATCTGAACAGAGTTAATTCTGAACGAGTCGTAGCCGTAGGAGCGATCCCGTTCCCTTCCTCGATCCGAGGTATCCCCGGCGTGATCGCGCGGAACGTTACATATCACTCGCGCGTATAAAAATACACCGTGGGAGCGATGACTCGGGCATAAAAATACATCGAAATGCAACCGTGGTCCGCGTATCTCCAGACGGGTCCTCGATGCGTGAAAACACGCGCCGACCGGGACGGAGCCGCGAAGGGGATTCGCGAAACGCGCGCGTTGCCTGAATGGAACGTAACAGAATTTACGAGCGGCAGACTGTGGCTGCGAGGATCGTGTGTACCCTCTCTCGACCGATTGGGGAAAACGGAAAATTCCATGGGGGTTGTTTGTAGCTATCCGGTGTCGCGCGACTGACGAGGGACAAACTGATTCATAAAAATACCATTTACGATTGTGCAAGTTTGGATTGGATACAGGGGCGGGTGGCTGGGAAAATGTGGACGATGCATTGCGTGGCTGTGGAATGTCACTGATCTGGAAAATGCGGTTAATCGCACTGAACGCTCCCGCGCTATTAAACGACAAACATGCAAGCGTTAATGAATGTAACACCGCATTGCGAAATATCGTTCCATTTATCTAAATCCGTAAGTGGCCCTTTCCTCGTGCCGAAATGGGGAGAAGGGAAAACACTTTCAACTGCTGCCAACAATGCACCAAAACTGCCGCGTGTACCACGAAAAATTCGCGGAAGGGAATAGAGCGATGTCTCGGCTGTAACAGGGCTGACTTTCGTCCCGATGCAAAGAGCAAATTAACGTTCGACATTAAAAGCAGGGTCGTTGACTGGTCGACGGTGGTTAATACAGGCCGTATCCACACGGCCACACCGGAGGGGCCGCCTTTACGCGTGGGAGTTATTAAAAGCCGAAGCGACCGGCGAGAAAAAGCTGTCGGTTTAAAAAAAGGAGCCGAGCTTCACCGTCTTTCTGCCGGCCGCCGTGGTAAGCCTTCGCTGCGGAACACGCGGCTCGCGAGAAACGCGTTCCGACGGAAGCCGCGGGGCGATTCCTTCCCTGAACGAGCCGGGAATAATTGGAACGTTGTTTCCAGGAAGCTGATTGGAGTCACGCGGTTCGGTTGATGTAAGGTTACTGTTAGAGCGGGGCATGCGAAATTGCTGATCGTTCGTAGCATCGCGTGCTTCCTGTATTCCCGAATGAAGTATCGTTCAACGTAATACTTCAACATCGGAGAACAAATAATAATCTCGTTGATAGAGAATAGATTCCCGCATCGTTTCCCAAATTCATTGGCGAGATACATATATACAATTTCACCCTTTCTTTGTAAGTAATAATTGTTATTACGGAATTCGGTAGGCCTTAACCTTCGAATGGAGTGGCTTTGAATAACAGGAATATGGCGCAACAACCTAAACCTTGCCAATGGAGTGAATTTAATCGCGACCACGCTTTCCTTCCTGTCGGATAACAAACTCGACAGAGAAAGAGAGAGACGCTTGACAATAGGCTTCGCTGTTGCGGTCAGCTGACTGATAAAAATAGAAATAAGATAATCCGCGAGAGTTGGCGATAACGGGGCAGCTTCGCTCGCCTGCTTTCAAACGATCAATTTTACATCGTTTCGACCGGACTGGATTAAATGTTTCCACCCTTCGACGATCAATTTCAAATTATTGTACAATAGTGCTTCGATTTTACTTAAAGAATGTGGTCTTCAATGTCTCCATTAGAAACCTTCTAGCACTTTGGTAATTGTACAAAACTGAACTGCTTACGTACGAAACGTTCCATCCGATAGATCAGGGAAGCTGCCCTCTGAAAATTCCCAAACCGTGATAAAAACTGCAAGCTTCCATTCCTGCTTTACGAGCTTGAAACCTCTGCGGGGCTTCCAAAGTGCAATGACACTACATTTCCAGCCACCGCGACCTCCTTCTGTCTTTTATCCGACACGACACTTCTTTCAATGCGCGCAGTGACGTCCACATTAATTGTTGCTTAGTTATACGCGAACTTTTCGCTCGGACGTTTAATTAATGTTGTACCACGCTACCGAAGAATTATATAAAAATATGTTTTCACAATTTTCCGCTGACAAATCGTTATCCGCCTTTTTTATCTACTTTCTGCGATAACATTTGCATAAACATCCCGCTGCCTACCGATCGCTGTCATCGAATACATAATGATCCAGAGGACTCGCATACGGAATGGCCGAAAACTTTCGATCCTGTCAGCATTTTCGTGACGCGTAAAGGATCGTTGCCGGCGAGTTGACCTCGGGCAACTTTCACCGCCACGGGGCTACGACGTTGGCCCCCATGTACGTGCACGCGCTCGTTGCGCGTAATTTATGCATGTTGCGTGCGATCATGGTCTCGCCAGAACCGAGACCCCGCCTGCATGGTCAGGTACACGACGAGGAGGTTGTCGCTTGCGCAACCACCCACCGGTTCATGCACCTTGCCCTCCTCGGGCAAATGGCATGCCGCTGCGTTTCTCTTCCGCGTTTTTCTACCCCTCTCAACGGGCGACACGATCGACGGGGATGATTTTGGTGATGAGAAAGGCAGGCATCACGATCGAACGAATTGATAACCGTGGATTTAGGATGCTGCGCAGATCATTGCTTGAGATTCTTAATTGGTTGAACAATTGGTTTTATAATGTAACATAATATAATATAACAGTGTAATAAAAAGTCTTGAACAAATTGACGAAACCTTAGCAACGAACAACGAGAAGGGAGAGAGGCAAGCAGATTCTGATTTATTTCTGGAGTCTGAGTGATTCATTTACGTTCGCAGACTGAATCTTAATCTCCTGGATCGAGGGGTCTGGCCTTCGTAGGTACCGTTAATCTGATAGTTTGCACTTCAGCAAAGTCCTGAGCGCTCCAGGATAATTGGGAATACCATCGAGGGCGAGATAGGATAGACGCCAAAGTGACTGTACCCCGTGTAACTTTGATCGAGAGAACTGGTTTCAGAATTCCTGACCACGCTCAACCTTTCTGTGATACATCTAAGAAAGGAAAAAGACTAGAGGTGGACGGAGACGATGATTTAACAGGCGGATGATTGGATGTAAAATCGCTGCTACGATTTGCAAAGTGGGGATGAAGAATTTTTAGAACGAAGGAACAAGTCAAGCTACATTTTTTGGGTGTCCACAAGTGGATTCTAAAATGAAACCAGAGTCGGCCTCAACCGTTTTATTCGCTCCCCCTCGTGATTCTCGTGGAAAGATTCCACTAATTCCTCGGGGCGTTCGTATCTTGTCGGGTACACGCTTTCCACAGCGGACCACCAACGTGCAAGATGCATCATCATCCAGTAGTTTGCATCAACGAATGCGCCGCCCACGAATAGGTCCCGTCGCGAAAGAGCGTTCTTTCTATCGCGATCTCCCCTTTGTCCGGTCTACTTTAACCACAATGAAATGTGCAATATTGCAAATAGAAGATGGTTGAAACACGCATTAAGATTCAACTTAATTAGACCTGAGCCATTGAATCAACGAAAAGCTAATTAAAATGACAAGTTTCAAGAGGATCGATCGCCACCGTAAAACGTTGATTACCATGGGCCTCGCAGAAAGTGATTAAATACCGTTTCGTAATTTTGCCATTTGAACATTTTCCTAAGCGAAATAATCAATCACTGTCCCGTAAGAGGTTGAGGAATCTATTCCCCTCCACCTTCGATTCTTCTCAGAATCGTCGAATTACCTGGCGGCGATCTACAATCTTCGTCCCGTCTGGTTTACCGCTGTTCGCGTCGAGAGCATCGCAGTGGCGAGAATCGTTCTTCCTCGACGGAATGTTTCGCGACGGGGCAGCCACGAGGAGGATCATGACACTCGTGACGCGGAAGTGCAATTTCATGAGGAGAGGGGCTGACAGTCCGTTGCTTCTCTTTGCCTCTTTCAACCGTTTGCGATTATCATGTAGTACGTAACTAAATTTTACTCGGACGTAGAATTAGTGTGATCGGCCTCGTAACGAATTAGAATCGGTCGCCGATCCCAAGCAACTACGAACTACGGTGCCCCGCCAAGCAACGTAACACCCTCTTCCCTTTCCCTCTCAACTTCTATTTTCCTTCCTTCCATCGCTTTACCTAACGGTTCCGTGTGTGCGCACCGGGGAATCGTGAATAGGCTGCAACGTGCAATTGCACGCGCTTTCGCACGCATAGGGTGCAGGCGTGCGCGCGGCCAGACACACCGCCGCACCGTATGGAAGGTGCCGTGTCACCGACGAGCCAGGACGTCGTGACAGTAGGTCAGCAGTGAAAGTGGCTAGGCAGAGCGAGATGATTGCAATTGCAGCGCAAACGGGGGGGGGGGGGGGCGAGCTTTGCCGCTCGCTTCCTGGTGTCGACCGGCTACCGGTATGCCGCGATTACTCTCGGATAATCACCGCCACCTTTGTCCGGGAAATTGCTTTCTAAACGCTCCATCCGACACCGTGCACCCCCTGGCTCGAGCGACCGAATGCTGTACACGATCGATCGACGCAAAGTAAAGGATATTTTCTACTTCTCTTATTTTGCCCCACTGTGGGACGAACCGGTGCACACCGCGTCCGTCGAGCAGATTTCCGGCTCGGGGGATCGTTTCTGGTGGTCCGTGAATCATCGCGCGACCGATTGGCAGAGCGTCAAAAGTTTGCACAATCGACACCGAGAATAAACGAACGATACGCGGCTAGACAAGCTCCGAGACGCGGAAATACGTTTACAAGAAATTAAGGCCGTGCTGCCGGACGAGACGCGCTAGCCCTGCCTTTTGGATAAATGTTATTGCTATCGGGGCGGGATGGCTTCTGGAGGAAATTCGGCAGAGAGGGAATTTCATGCTTAACCATGTACTAAATATAACTGAGCAACGACAGCTGGGCGGAAAAGTACAGCTCTTGCATCCTTCTAATTAAATGTTATAAATTACCATTAAACGCTGGCACTAAGGAACTATGAATGTCCAACTGTACGGCCCGCACCGTCTTGCATCCCTATCCCTCGTTACCAAACACTAAACGGTCCCACTTAAAATCCTAATTACTCCCAATAATCGAAGCGTCACGAGCAAAAGGAAGCGGGATGGAACTCGGGGCAGCCGCGTCGGATCAAGCTCGAATCTTGGCCCGTCAATTAACGTGAAAGTGAATACGTACGAAGGGAAGAATTGGCTCGGGAGGAGTGACACGCGAACACCCTACGCGCGTCCCTTTTCGGGTCCCTCTCCGAATGCTTGTTCATTTTTTTTTCCGCCCTGTGCTTGCCCTCTGTCCCCCTGCCGCGACCTCAGCGCCCCTCTTTCCCTGCTGCCTCGCGTTGCCGCTCCTTCCTTGGGCCGGCGTAAGGACGGGCATTGACCTCCACGCGGTGTATAGAGCGCTGCACCGAAATACATCGTTGTTGCTCGCACATGCGTCTCCCTTCTCTGCCTCGCGCTCTGTCCCTATCTTGCTTCGTCCTTTGGTTATTCGCTACCCGCCTCTCTCTCTCACTCTCTCTCTCTCTCTCTCTCTCTCTCTCTCTCTCTCTCTCTCTCTCTCTCTCTCTCTCTCTCTGTCGGTCGCACAGTGTACCTCCGATTCGTTCTTTCAACCACCCCTGTGCTCCTGCTCCCGCCCCTCTCTCCACGGGGATGCACGGAAAAACCACGAAGGGCGTGAACATGCCGAAAAGGGACTCCTAATAATAATAACAGCGGCGTGTTCGAGTCCCACCGAAAGCGGAGTCGCTTCAGACACTCGTTTCACCATTCAGACTTCTCTTTTTGCTCGTAACGCTGTCTATCTTTGAGGCTTTCCTTCCTGCTCGGACGAGGAGGAAGAACGGTTTCTCTCTCGCGGTGTACAGTGGTGATTTGTGTAACGCCGCCTAAAAATGAACGGAACGCGAGTGACGCTTCGTGTCCACCTTGTGCCCGTCAGTTACGAAATGGATCCGCGATAACCCTCGCCCCGTGGGAAACGACGGGCGCAACGTTTCGGACCTACGCCAACGAGAGACTCCGCGGGTCCACGGTGCGAACGGTAAGAGGAACGAGTAAACAAAACGGTAGGTTAACTCGCGTCGAAGGGAAAAATGTCTGATCGGTGCTCGCGCGCCGTCGTTGCGAACGCGTTAACGGCAGCTGCCGAAGTGGGTGGATACGACACAATCGTTGCATTGTAGGCGCCGCACCGCGAGCGTCGAAAGGCCGGGGTTCAACGGCCTCTCGATGCACTCCGAAACTCCTTTCCTTCCGCTCCTTCGCCCTCCGACGATCGATAAAGCCTGACCGTGAAAACGCGACGAATGCTCACGACGCGGCGTCCAGAGTCGATTTTCAGTTCGGCCCCCACCCCCCCGCCCCTCTATCGACACCGCCACCCTTCCTCGTTCGCTCCGGCACACGCAGGATTCGAACCACCGTCTTCCCACCCTTTCCTCGTCCGACCGTCTCGTTCGCCGTTCTATCCGTCCCTGTCTCCCCCGCACGTGCGCCCCGCCGCGATCCTCTCCGGCCGTCTTCGACGATCCTCGTCGGTTCTCGAGCGTGTGCGAGTCGAGTGGTGTAACGTTGTCGCAGCGTGCTCTACCCGAGGTGTCCACCGCGATTTCCTCTCGATGCATGCGCAGCTTCTCATAGCCGCCCACTGACGTTTTAAACTTCGCGAACAATCGGAGCCGATAGCGGCAGAGAGACACGAGGAAGGGACACCGAGAACCGAGTGCGCGCGTGTGCTGGGTGTGCGTTGACAGCCGCGGCCGGCAGCGAGGTGGACTTGGACAGGTCAAGGACCTGGACAGTAATGACACCGGAGCAAATCTTCCGCTCTAATGAGTCGTGGACGGCGGCGTTTCGTTGTGCCATCCGCGTTTCCTCCGGAGGGGTGGTTTCTTTCTTCGCCCACGATTCCGTAACGTCAGGGACGCGCTACGAGGAGTAGGTGTTGCCCCGCGGAAAGGTGCGCGCAGCATTGTAAAGTTACCATTGTACCACTACCTAACGATGTATGATATGTAAGATTCTAAAGGTTCAGCGGGTGTACTCTAGATGATAATAAAGTGAAATAAACAACCCCGTTCCCATGTACCCAGTATCACACAGACGGGGGGTGGGGGGGTGGCGTTATCGATTCTTAGGCGTGCACCACGTGCACCAGAAATCAACATCACGAACAATCCCCCCCACTTTTGCGAGAACGTCGGAAACTAAAAGCGACCGGCATCCTCGCGAGTGGGAAATCTCGTTTGAAATATTGATTACCACGATATACGTTTAAGAATCATCGAAATCGCGGGGAGGAACTTCCTTGCGCACGCTTGGTTCCGACTCTCTCACGCCGTCGTTGCATTAGATCCGCCGAAAGCAGGTTTCCTTTCCGCTTTCCGAGCTTCCGTGCATCGCGCGGGGCGGAGCAGCACAATGCGAATAATGTTTATAATTGCTCGATTGTGTAGCCTCTCGACCCCGATAACTCTCCGCGCTGGAAAGCAGGGCTTCGGTCGTAGAGGGGCCGATACACGCGGTAGCTATCAACTCGCCACGGCCACCAGAAGTACGCGATCGCGAAATATAATTACTCGGCGTGCATCCGCGATGCAACCGATGCACCCCGACACTTAGCGATTCCGCTGCTCTGCATGGCCTCTCTCTCTCTCTGCGTGTTTTCAAATGGGCGTTGCAGAACGTCGCAATGGTTTACTGCACGACTATGTTTGCACTGCCTTTCTTTTTTTCTTTTTAAAGCTGTTTAATTTCGAACATCCAAAGCAAACTTTTATATGCATCTGTCTTCTAAAGTTAATTACGTCCCTTGGGACTAAGTTAAAGTTGAGCCGAGCATTAAAAGCAGCCCTGATGCTGCTCAAGGGAATCTTATAAGAATACAGGCGCAGGGTGCATCGTGGTGTGCACGTGTTCCCGGGTTTTATTGTTGCTTTAGGCTTTCTTAAGAATTAGGTACTGGCCGACAAGTCCATGCACTCGAATCTACAGTGTCTCACGTCGTCTAGGATCCTCTCGCGGAGCAGAACGACGCGGAAGGTCCACTACGAAGGGACGTAGAGGTATAGAGATAGTAAGGAAAGGGTTGCGAGAGGGAGAGAGAGATTCAACTCCATCTGGTGGAGGTGCATAGCGATATTGGCTCACCGTGCACGTACACAACGGTTTCGCACAGCAGTGTACCATCGTCTGTACACGGTGCAGCGCATCGGTGTGCACGCGTTCCAAGCGTAGACGGGTCGTTGACCCCGCGGTGCACTCTGCGCTACACGTATATATTCCAAACTACACAAAACACAACGTGTCTCGGTAACGCTTTACAGGCCGTTTCGAATTTAATCTGAAGCCAGCGGCGGGTGGTGCATGCGCAATCACCGCCGCTGCTCCGGTGGGACCACTGCTTGTCCGGCGATGCCTAAGAAGGGAGGGACAGGCAGGGGGTAGGAAAACAAAGATTCAAGACTCGCGAGAGGCGAAGGAAAAGAGACGATCGATCGGTTACAAAGGGACCGCGAGAGATAGTGGGATCACGAGTATCGGATAGTCCCTCCTCGTGCCTCCCTTGGGAACGCTGGGCAGGCTCGGCGAAATCGAAGAGTCGTTCGCTGGTTTCCCGATCGGGGATCGGATAGAGGCTTGTTTACTCCTTGCAGCGCGTGTGGTAGTGATTAGGGTGGCGATACGATCACTGGGGACCAATGAATCTAACGTCTTACCGCCAATGATTTTTCAGGAGATGATCACTGTCTTTCTGTTGGACATTGGGGGATGGGCTAAAAGCACGTTGGTTATACTACTGACTGCGAGCCCGAATCTTATTTTAATTTTCATCCTGTTCCTTGAAATTGTTCAAGATCTTCATATCGAGCTTCCTGTTTGTTCATTTACTAATATTCTCATCGGAGTATAATTATATCGCAGTGGCCTTATCGTGATTTTCGCGTGGAGCACTTCCACCCCCCTTTAAATACTTGATTAATGAATATTAATGAGGAAAACAGTGAAGTGATAACTAATACCCGAGGGTGTCGAGGCGGATGTTCCATCGCAACTATTCACCGATGTACATATTTACCCCGCCAGCTAATTTGGACAATTAGTAACAGGAGGCCTGGTGGAGATATCGGAAATAGATTAGAGAAGCGCGATGAACGCATGGGGGTGTTCAGTTTGTCATTCGAAATGATCCACAAAAGAGTTTTTTCCCTCGAGAATTGTCGCTGGTCGTCAGTGCAGATGAATAAATTTCGGCTGACGTTTCTGGCACTCCATCCCCGTACGTGGACGCGGAAACGGTAGCAATTAATTACTAATAGGTCGCACGTGACTTTCTCGGGCTCGTGCACGGGAGTTTCACGGAGCGGAGGCCCACCGACGCTTTCTATAATTAATCCTAAAACCGTTCAGGCCACGAGGCACGCGTGTACAGCTTAAACGGCCAGCTTCTAATCTTGCATCTGATTAAGCGGCACAGACGTCACGTTCTCGGCGCCGCTTTCAACGAGCTATCCCACTGAGGATGAACGCGGGCCGGGCTTGACCGATATTCAATTACGAGATCGTATCCTATCAACCCCTTCGCGTTTTACCGCCTCCTTCTTTCTTTAGAAAAAATATGCACAGGTGTACAATAATATATTGAGGGGGAAAAGTAACTTTTACCGTGGTAACGAAACTACGAAAACACCATTCGACTGCACGACTACGTACTGCCTGCAGCAGTAGGATATAGAGTATTAAAAATACAATCGACGGGATAACAATAAAGAGCGGCGCGACGTGACGACCAACTTAAATTCCGATCAACGAACGAAAAATCAGAGAGCGAACGAACACCTGTAATCGGCCACACCAAACCCCCCGGCTGTCGGATATTGCTCGCGCGAAAATTAGAATTGCAATTCCGCGCGGTGTCGCGGGTCATTAGCGGCGCGGGACAATGCCGGAAAGCGGAAGAATTCGTGTGACCGTGGAACAGAAGATTCCACGGGACACCGTTAATAATAGACGTCGTGCCGACGAAGCGGAGCCGCGTCGGGGAACGGACAAGTCACCCCCGTACGAAAGCAGCTGCTTTTCAATTTCCACCGTGACATCGGACGCCCCGATAACGAGCTGCGCAGCCGGGCGCTGAGCAAACAGCACCGCTGGAAACAGATGTAAATTGTGATTCGCTTAAACGTCGGGAGTTTATCGTTGGAAACCGCTCCCGCGGGACCCGACGACGGGACGTCTACCCGTTTCCCCGTTTTTCAACAGATACAAAGGGTTCTTGGGCAACTGATTTGCTTATCGACGGCGAACGCGGATGGGGAAGTTGATTATGCACCCTTGATCGCGGGGGAGTCGTACGCGAAGGTGGTTCACAATTAGAATTCTTTGTGGTTCGGGGTGGCTCGTGGGACCGAGTTAATGAGCGTATCGACGTTTAAGGTAATCTTAAGTAGAATGATTACTTGGGTAAAATAATTGTTAACATGCTAGCTAATTGACTTCCACGCGATTCCTTCAGAATGATGCTTTTTCTTGTTCGCTTTGTCGCGAACCAAGCTTCGTCCTCCTGGATCGATATGAGAAAACCAGTTATCGGAAGCGACTTGTCTCCTCGATACTAGAGATAATCGACGTTTCACAGCACAAAGCACGGGAATACCTTGGAATTGTTATTTTCCATCGAAGCACGGACCTTCCTGATAAAAGGACAGTTCGATGGACTGCTTTCCACCGCTTCCTTAACTGGCGATATTTGATTTGTCCGAGACATTTGTATCCGCGTTAAAATATAAGGGATATATCGACGCCATGGAATATTTTGGAAGAGCAGTGCGAAACGAACGCAGGCATTTTCTACGCTTTTAACCGCTTTGCGCTCTGCACAAACTTCTGAATACGTTGTAGCCTCGCGTTAACCGCAGTTTCTGCTGAGGCGAACCTCATAAACTATTTACAAACGCGGTGGTTGCGATACGAACTGAAACTATGTTGCGCAGAACGAGGTAAAGGTAGCGTAATAACTGTCGAGGAATACGTGTCAAAGACCGGCCCTGACCGGCAGCAAAGTGGCGTGCTGATAACCGTTGGCGTGCGCGCGCGGTAGAAATTGACGGTTAAGAAAGCCAGGCTAAATCATATCCTGTCATAATTGCTCATAGTTTAACCCAATTCTTTCCAGAGAACCTACGCGATCCCCTATCTACCGGCTATGCGGTTACTCAACGAACTTCGACCCCTTTCGTTTAACCCCTTCGATGTCTGAATTATATTTTACCCAGCTATTCGTTTCACTTTCGATGGCAAGGTAATCACGTAAAAAATTACCTCTGAGCGCAGTCCAATCATATAAATCGCAATGATTCAAAGACGCGTTATTCCGGAATGCTAAGCGAAAGGAACGTTCGAAACACCAAGCAAATCGAAGGAACTACCTTTGCTTCCAAGACTCTACTGTGGCATGCCCTGGCCGGTCTCGAATGTAGGTTATATATCCTTAAGGGGTTGATTTTCGAATAGGCTCTCCCGCGTAGAAGGGGGTCCGGGGAAAAAGGAAACCAAAGCCGCGCGACCCTCGGCGTCGATCAAACTTCCTCGCCTCTCCGCGCCGCCTTTTCCAACGCGTTCTCGAGCGGTTCGAACGCAGAGAGACAATCGAACCGCGGAACAAAGGGCCTGATTAAAAAAGAAAAAAGGAGGGTCCTAGTCCTTGGATGGAGTTGGTCGCAGGGTAGGTTGTTAGGTTGCCAAGCGACAAACCGTTCGTTGACCTACCCCATCGTTCGAGGCCGAGTGTAACGTGTACGTCAGCCTGCCACACGTTGTCATGGATACTGCGTGGCTCCATAACTGGGAATCATCTTCGATACGGAATCGCGCGCGGCGGAGCCGCTTTTAAATGTCGACGAAACGAGGAACCGCCGGTTCGATGGAATTCTTTTACAGGCGACACGGCAAAGATCAAAACCACCCTAGACATGGTTAGCCAATAAGTTGCATCACAGTGGACACCGCCCAGAGATGCTGCGAGATCTAATAAACTATTCCGAGGCGAAATATCACCCCTCGAAATCGCTCGTGACCAGAGTTTTCGAAGTCTCCTCGTGTATCCCACCTGAGGCACCCTTCGTAGCGGGATCAACCCCGGCTAGTAGCCAGACACGTGGATATAACCTCGCTCGTATATCGCACGATGCGGCAGACTGCCGGTCGTAAAACGAATGCAATGGCATTCCGAGTGGTATGACGCTACTGCCAGTTATGACTCTGTTTTGACGGAAGGTGTCGCGAAACGAGGGTGGTGGAAGGGTTTTGCAAGTTCAATCAATAACTTTGCAGAGGCATGTCTATAAATAGAGCTTCGATATTTTAAATGGGCTGCTTTATGTAGAATGTACGTGGAACAGTTTTTAATTCTTCCCTCAATATGAGACACGGTCGAATGGGACAATGTCGTGGTCTCAATGCTTTCAGGATACACCGACTTGTTGCGTAGCTCACATGCTGATTACAATTAAAATTGTAACTCGCCTAATTTTGATATCTCTAATACAACTAATTCCGAGAACTCTTCCCCCGTATTCTATAACAATAACGAACAAGTAAACCGTGCAGTAAATCCAAAGGACTCATAATATTAAGTCCTGCAACAAAAGGGAGCCCTCCGTTCTTCTAATTCATCCCTCACAATTTCCTAGCAGCATTTCCAGGCCACCATCCAAAGGAGCTGATACATTCGAAAATGCCGGAAAGGCGACGAACAAGACGAGGAGGCAGGCCGTCGATATTCCGTAAGACGGGTCGCACCAGGAGGCCGAAAGCAGTTCGGCAGTCTAGTCGGTCGAGTTCGTTGAACCCGCGAGCGGGGGTCTTATGGGAGAACCAAAGTTCGCGAAGCTCCTTCAGAGTATAGTCCCGATTCATTAGCGGCGGCCACGTTCGCCCGTACATATCCCTGGCAGCGGCGCGAGGCTCTCCCGATGGACGGGGTGTGTACACGTCGTGCCGTTTTGAGGGTCACGTTCACAGCGCAGCATCACCCCCGTGACGGCGTCGCCGATTCGGTGGTTGCGCGAGGTCCGGGCCGCAAGGGGTGTGAGGGGGCCTCGCTTGGCGAACTTGCTGGCGGCGAACCTCTAGGCCAGGGGGCGGGGGAGGGTTGAAGGGGTGCCAGGGCAGAGGAGAACGAACTGTAAAAGCGAGGGTTCGGCGGCGGGCAGGGTGGAGAGATGCACAGCTGAGCCGTCGGTCGATGCAACTGCACGGGAACCCCTCTGGCGCACACATTCAATCCGCTCTTGCATCCCCGTCTACTTCTCTCGCGCGCTCCGCTCCTCTTCGTTCGTCGTTTAAAACCCCTTCCAGCTGCCATGTCCCGCACCCCTGCCCCACTCTCTCGCGCGCGTTACCCCTCCGTTCTATCTGCCACCCTCGGTCAATGACCTCCGCGAGGTAACGCACCAACGACTCCCATTCTCTCGCGCTCTCTTTCCCTCTCTCTCCCTCTCTCTCTCTCTCTCTCTTTCTCTCGCAACCTAGGGGCTTTCTCCGTCTCTCCGCCTCCGAACCATCCTGCCCCTCTGCACCCTCGTCGCTCGATGGTTCCTCTCGGTGGTCTGCAGTTTGTTTACATCGGTGCAGGACTTTTAATCGCGATCGATTCCCGCCCCGTTCAATGGAATTCGCGTACGCGAATTCGATGGCGAGGATCGCGAGTTAAGAGCGACGACTGGTCCTGGATCGCCCGGGTTATCTGTGCCACCTCGACCGTGGAGGATCGACGGGACCGCGGATGAGTGGCGGAGCAACGGCGAGGGGAGGCCGGATCTTCCGGCTGCCAGGGTCAACGCGTTGCTCCTCGAAGTTCCAGTTCGCGGTGCCGGTAACTCGTCCCCTGCGCCGGGGGAGGCTCCGACGGTACGCTGGCGTCGTTGCACTCGGATGCTTACGTCGCTCAGGTATGGAGAAGTTATTCCGATTTAAGGGATTAATTGCTTATCCGAAGAGCTATTGCGGCGCGGTTCTGCTCGGGAGTGTCTAGCCTGAGTTGGATCGTCCTGCGCGCGGTATCGAAAGCTAGGCTGCGACGTACTCTCGTTGATTTACGCCTGTGGGCGTTGCGGCGAGTTCTTCCTCCAGAAAATATCCTTTCTCCTCGGGTTCCGTAAATTAAGAATACTTTGGAGACAGTGCACAAGGCGATCAAGGGAAAGGCGCTACAATGCGGAATAAAAGTAAAAGGGGTTACAATCCCCGGGTAAAGATTCGAGGCTCCAGCCTGTGCCGTCAATCTACCAAAAATCTTCATTCGTTTCCCCGGCAAGGGTGACGCGATAAGACTCCCGAAAGCTGTGAAGGCGTTTTGCGCGGATCGGTGAAGGGAGCCGGGTTTCGTAAATATACGACTGTTCATCATAACGCGCAGACCAGTGACGGATCATTCGTTCTTTCATCTATCTCCTTTGAGCACCTCCTTTCTCGCCCGTGTTCCTTAAGACCGAAATAGTGGCTGAGGGCGTCGACTATGCTGGAAAAGCGCGATTGATGCCAGCGGAGGTATCCCCCTAAGGGTTTGTCAATTTCGATGCCTTCCATTCTGTGCTAACCACTGCCTCCGGCTTTCCTCCCCATTCTTTCCGTTTGTCGTTTCCTCGAGCCGCCATCGAAATGCACACACGCCCTGACGGGACGCGACGTGGAGAATAAACTATTTGTGCATTCGTGGGCTGTGGTCACACGGAGAGGATTAGTCCCGATACGCGATCTTGGGGTGTGGAGGGATAGTTTCGAAATTTGGGGCTTGATTCTGTGGTTGAGGAATGGAGAACGGATGAGCGAACGGTGTAGTTGGAGTTCCGCGAGGGCAGTGTGCGCTAATCTAGCAGGGGGTGATTCTGAGAATTTTATTCTCTCGTTTATTTTTGATCGATCGACGCCAAAATGTAAGACCCAAGGCGCACAATTCCATTCGCCACGAAACTTCGACCACGCGATAGCCCCCGTTGTCCCGCGATCTCGAGTTAGAAGCGGAGCAAAGAATATATCCACCCGCCAGCGATTCGCCATTGGTCGCGATTCCCAACGAGAATAAAAAAAATTTCGAATTCATTCCTGCCCAATCCTTCAGCGAGTCAAGCTATCTCCCGCACCCTGACCAGCCGCAAGCTGTCCTCTTTTCTTCGCGATAGAAAACATCCACCCTCCTCGCGCAACCCTCTCTTCCAATACCGCAGCACCACAATTCGTTCGCGAACTTCGTCGTCGGCCCCGGTCGAAGAAGCGAGACGGAAGCGGTTAAGGAGGACGACAGGCAAGGACGGGACGAGCAAAAAGAGAGAAAACCGTCGAACCGACGATGCTAACCCTGCCCCGAGCAGGGTGGACAGAGAGGCAACGCTCAACGAAGGGGTTGAAAGAGCAGTGGGACGGGAGGAGCAGGTAGGAAGGGGTGGACTGGTTCCGTGGGGTGGGTGAACGGTGTGCATTGAACCCAGACTGTGGTATCGAGCTGCCCACCCCTTTCTCTTCCCTCTCTGTCCCGCCTAGCGCGTACATCCGTCCACCTATACCTGTCCTCGTCCCTCCGCTGTGTACATCTACCACGCCGTCCAACTCACGTTCACGGCGGCATCGGTCGGTGCACTGCTGGCAGCAGCAGCAGCCACTGCTGATGCTGTCACTCGGTCCGCGTCCCGGACCTGCCACAACGCGAGTCGTATTGCGCAGCCAGGGAGTGTTTACTATTTTCGCGCGTGCGCTTCGTCCGCCACCCCCTGATTCATGCGAACTCACGCGACACCGGGTGGGAGAGATAGAACCGGTGGTGGGTTGTCGGTCTCCTCGGTGGCAGGGATAACGCGCACACAAAGGCACGTGGCCCGTGAAGAGGGGGCACACGGGGAAGGTGTACGAAAAAGGAGGAAAGGGGGAACCCGCGGGTGGGGTACCAAGGAGTGGTGCGACCACCAAGGTGGGGGACGACAGCGGAGCGAACGGGCACGTGGTGGGGCCGGACGGGTGCATTCGACGCCGAGGTGCATTCCAGGTGGGGAATTCCCCGGCGACGTCTTGCGCCGTGTAACCTACACCCTGCCGCGAGTGCACCGCTGCAGCGGCGGTAGAGAAAGTGCAGCGGATGCGACGACACTGGACCCCCGCGCGAGGGTCGAACGATTAATGATCGCTCCCCCGCGACCAGGCGGTTCCTGCCCGCGGGACTGTCCTTCCTATCGCCGTCCTGCTCCTACGTGGGGCCGGGGTCGTTCCGCTTTCTTTCGACTCGGCCTGGGCGTTGATGAAGCGTCAGATGACTTTGGATGGACGGGGAAATGGGCTTCCGCGTGATGGGATACGAGTGGGATGATTTATGTCGGCTCGGAGATGAGGATGGTTGCTGTATCATGCAAACTTCTATCTACCACTATTCCCATACAGATTTAGGACGGCCCTTCTTAAATAACAGTAAAGTTCTACCAAGCAAACGTTACAGGATCCCCAGTGGATTACCAAAACAATGTAAACTCTAACAAAGAATCCTAATCGATACAACTAACGCTAATTCATTTCCTCATCCCCTTCGCTACTTCTTCATCGACGAACCCACACACCGATCGGTTCAAAGTTCCTACCGAGCGGAAAGAACGCACTAATCGCGCGACCAAAGTGCAGCAAGTTTTTTGCTCCGATCGCGCGGTTACGTCAGCGAGCAAAAAGGTGAACGGCGTTCCATACGACGGGGTTAAAAGTCTCGAGGACTGTTGTCGAGGTTAGCCGCGGAGACCGTCTCCAGGGATCCGCGACGCCACGCTTCTCCACACCGCCCGGTCGGACGAGTTTTCCTCGATTACGTTGATTAAGGGTCTACACGTTCAAGGTGAGAGAGCTGGGCGTATCTTATCACGGTCGCGCATCGTGCATAATTCTTGTCTGTTCGATATGAACCGTGAAATCGTCGAGGGAAGGTATTGTGCGCGACGGCGGCGGTTTCAGGGTTTCGTTACGCGGCCGAATCTGCGGACGCTACGACTGGTACGTGCTGGAACGATAGTGAAAGTTACCTGAGGAGAGGTGAAAACGGAAAGAAAACAGAGAAGTTCGCTAGAGCGGCTTGGCCGACGTTCTTTTGCTAGAAATTTCATAAACCGAAAAGGATATAGTATGATTTCCATTTCGAAATAGTTTGCCAACAATTGTTGCGAATTTATTCCGATAGAAAAATGATTCAACCGACTCCTACTTTGATCGTCGTAAGTTTACTTGACAGACTACAAACGATTCGGCACAATTTTCGTACTCAATTCACGAAAAGTCCCACTGCCAGTAGTAGAGATCGTTATTGGTCAGACGCGACCGTGGTACGAAAATTCAGGCATGGCTATAGATTCCTCGTCAGCCAGTTCCAGTGAAATAATATTATTTTCTTATTATTCCTAACTTCGTAACTTTTGTTCCGAAAATCCAGTCTTTTCAAGCAGAAAGAAAAGCCTGAGCAAACCGATATATAAATTTTGCAACGCGGCGCGACACACGAATCCACGTAATTGAACGCATCCTGTGTGAAACACGTTTGCTCCCGATACGATTGCTAAGGTATTAGCGATCTCCGAATCAATGTACAAACATGTTTGCGCGATTTCATTTTTCGATCGCCGTGCATACACGGCGAATCGCGTGTTTTCGAGTACGGGCGTTAAAAACAAGCCGACGTTACATAATGGCGCGCTCGCCACGTAGTCCGACGACCTTCCTCTATGGAAAGGATGGATCTGAAATAGCAACGACCCGAATATGGGTCAGCGTGCATTGTGGCACGACCCTCTTCACGCAGAGCGCCGCCGCAGCGCCGCGCACAGGCGGCTTTTACGCTTGCAAAAATAGACGCTTTATCAGACTCGCTCTAGGCGGCTCGACGCATCGCGCCATGATCGCGCGATCGTCTAAAGTCGCAGCTCGTTAAAATCGAAATGACCCTTTCTCTTTTTCGTACGTGAAATGCGTTCCTCACCTTTTCTTTTCTTGAATTTTAAGAAATATTGTATTGAAAGATATCGTGTTGTTATTGGAATGATTGTTCGTATTTAACTGCAGGTATTTATCCGTAGAAAGATTCTAAAGAACTACCGATTCATTAATTGTTAGAACAGATAGAATACTCGTTCCCAGAATCCTCGAGTTTAATTGGCTTATTAACCTTAAGCCGCGAATCGAAAGCGACGTTCATAAATTATTGACGACCTCCTTTTCATCCCGCGGAAAGTACAAAGGGGAGTATACGTTTCCTTCTCGATGCCACCGGTATCCGCGACCCAGTTTTCTCTTGTCCAGAAAATTCGCTGTCGCAGAACGAAGGAAGCCGAGTTTCGATATTCCGGCAAACAGGAAGGCGCAACGAGGGATTGGCATACGAAGGAGGATTCGCGTAACAGGAGAGGGAAGCGCAAAGGGAAAAGCTACGAAAGATCCTTGAATAAAGGCTGAAGCTCGCGGGGTGGCGAGCGCGCGTCTGTATAGCTAGTTGGGGTAGGTCGTCTATTTTTACGCGTGTTCGCCGTACACTCTCGGGTTCTATCGATTACGAAATACCTCTGAACCGTACGTCATCGCTGATAAACAGATTATTATCGAGGTGGGGATTACGCGTCGAGAAATCCCTTGATCTCGCGCCGATTGAAATTCGAATTACACTTTCCTTGAAATTTCTATTAGAATCTCCCGCTGTATCACCCATCGCCACCTTCTAAAACCCTCGACAGGGTTTAGCGACACTCCGGATCCCCTCCGACAAAGCCGAAAAGAACTTCCGCTACGGTGTCCTCCCTGTTTAGCGCCACTCGAGAAGGAAGGCAGGAGAGACAGAGAACCATGGCGCGTTTCGAACAGGGGGAAACCAAGTGCATACATATCCCGGAACAATTTACGCGCGCACGGAGCGTCGGGGAACGGTCGGCAAAGGAGAAAGAAGGCAAGGCGGAAGGAGAGAGATTCGTCGGTTACATGCGCTCGGTGCAGGAGGAAGGGAGGGAAACGAACGAACGGGGAAGAGTGCGGAGCAGCATCGCGCGGAGGGAGAGAGAGTGAGAGTGAACCAGGCGGAAGAGGGAAAAAGGGGCAGACAAGGTAGGAGGGAGGAAAAGAGAGAGAAAGAGGACCATTGGGGTAGGTCGGACGAAAGCACCGAGAGAGCATTGCCTGACGGTCATGCGGGTGGGGAGGATGTGGAGGTTGGCATCAAACGAGGTGGTGGAACACGACAGAGACAGTCTGCGTGGAGGATAGAGAGGAGAACGAAAGAGGGAGTCGAAAGAGGATGGAGACAAAGAGGTGAGACTCGGAGGCACCTACGCGGAGGGTTGGAGCTCGAGGGGAGTCAGCGTTCCTCAACCTTTGCCCCAGAATGCCCCACGTAATACTGATATGCAACGCTTCGAACCCGTTAATCGCGCACCGTTCGCAATTTCGACGCGAGAATACGCGTCGTACGAGTTGGCCGCGGTGCCACTGCAGTTTACCCCGTTCTTGCAGGGTATTCGTGCCCCCCCGAAACAAGGGGATTGGCTTTCGGTATTGCCATTGGGTGCTGAATCGCGGCCTTCCTTCACCTACGACAAGCTCCTTCCAAAGTATGGAGTCGCAGGGGTTGATTAAGATACTACCCTGAACAGGGCAGATTATGACACAATTCGGAAGAAGACACTGTGACATACAGCATAAAATAGAACAATCTTAAACAGCATCCCTGAATTTTCCAAAATCTGCTCCAAGTTAGCGCCGCAAAGCAGCACCTCCGAAAACACTAAACAAAATCGCACAATCTATTTCCTAATATAAAGCACGCGGAACACCTCGGATTTATCTCTAGCACCGTCGGCGTTCAAGCTACAATTACGCGTTTCCCCGAGGATTTATCGATGCAATATTTCCGTGGACGTTCGGAAAAGCGATACCTTCGCGTCCGATTAAACGCAACCCGCGAAACGATCGTGGAAGACGGAACTGTTGTGTCGTACCGTCGACGGAGGCTGGCCTCCAATAACGTATTCCGTGGCACGTTTTTGGGTCAGACCCGATCGAAGATAACCGGCCGAGTCGAGGGCATTATGTTTTATCTCCTCGCGCCGCGGCTTATTTGGCACACGCGTGGAAATTC
Source organism: Holcopasites calliopsidis (assembly GCA_023838395.1). NCBI lineage: Eukaryota > Metazoa > Arthropoda > Insecta > Hymenoptera > Apidae > Holcopasites > Holcopasites calliopsidis. The sequence goes on from JALHAQ010000008.1 coordinate 5,787,895, forward strand.
GCGTCGCGAACACCGACCGGCCTGGCGGCCGTTCAAATAGCCGCGATTGACTTTCATCCTGGATATAGACTTCCTACCCGTATCTTCGACGCATCCGTTAAATCGGTCGGCAGAGCGATATCGCGATCGTAAAAGGGTAGCTGGAGAAAGGTGTTGAAAATAGCAACGGGATTTATAGCGAGTATTATTAGACGATCGACGCGAGAATTTCATTGTTTTATATTTGATCGGAGACAGGGATGCTTTTACTTTGAAGCTATTTGCACGGGATGGACGAGTTTCGTTTATTTTAAGTACGCTGGATAAATGGTTTGCTCGACGATTGGCGGAGCCTTTGGCATTAGTGAATTTGCATTTTGGCGAACGATTTGTTCTCGTTGAAGCGGTACCGCAAACCCCTTCATCAAAATCCTCATTCGTAAATCATCCCCTCGGGAGAGCTACCGCTCCCGAAGGAGCTTCATTCAGGCATCGGAAACAAACCCCTTCGCGAGGATCCGCGAGGCGGAACTACCCCGTTCCAAAAGCAGCATCCGGGGGTTGCGCTCCACGAAATGCAAGGCGAGGGGCCGCAACCGTGAAACGTCGTCTCTCCCGCTGCGAAGCTGGGGAAAAAAGGCGGATGTTTTCCGCGCAACGGCGCGCTTCCAATCCCAAGGTCTAACCTCCCGTGGCCGTTTCGAGTAGTCGCGTGGTAGGCTTCGAAGCGGGGATACAGTGGAACGGGGACGATGAATAAACGGAGAGAATCGGACGAACAAACAGAGACGAAGGGATTGAGCAAGAAACGAGACGGTGGAACATGGGAAGAGAGAGAGAGAGAGAGAGAGAGAGCGAGAGAAAGGGTGAAGGAGAGGGTGGGAGAACGCTGCAAAACGGGCAGCCAGTGAGCGAACCGAGGCGCTGTGGCGACTGACCTAGTTACTCGCCGGAGGTAATGACCGATACTACTCCTAACCCTCCTCCCTTCCAACCCCCGTCGCTGAACCCTCCCCGCCTCGTTCGACACACGTACCCGGCTTGTTCTCGGTGCAACGAGTCGCGGGCCTGTACGTGTTACCGTATGCAACACACTCTCAACGGCATACGATAGCTCAGGAATGGAACAGCTCGTCTGGGGCACCCAGATTTTAATGTACATGGCTAGGGGATGATTTTCAAGGGTTCCGAGATTCTGAATCTGAATGATCGCAATAGGAAAAGTGCAATTTTCGTCTATTCCTTGACGATAGTTCAAGATTTCGACAGTCGGCCGGTTGTTTAGTGGTGGAGAATTTAAAGAAAAATTAGCTTCGTTAATTACGGATACTTCTGTTGCTCGGAAACTGATTATCTAGAAGAAACGGGAGAGGACTCGATTTCAAATTAGTTTCATTGCGTGGGGTGGATTGTAAATTTGTTCGAGAATGAGGAAAACGTTGCGATACCTACGGAATGTTTGTTGGAAATTGCGAGCTGGTTTTTCGGAGAAATTCTCCACTGGCGGAGGGTTAACTTCGAGGTCGAAATTCACCCGACGGCCGGGCATTTTCTGGAGCAACGGGTGGTGGGTCTCGGGACGCCGGCGAGCCGGCTCCGATTTAGGTCGCTCGATCATAGGGTTGTGTATGTACGGGGAGCTTGAACTTGGGATGAAGTTTAAATGTACGCTCGACGGAGTAACACGAAATAGCTACGGCGCAGGACACGAGAGGAATTTTGCGCGAACGTTACACGAAAAATGCTGTATCAATCAATGGGATTGGAGATTCGTCAAATGTTATTCTAAAGTCTTCATTATATTAGTTTCACGATGCGACATGAGCATAGCTATCTCTACCGATTTCTACACGTTCCCGCAAGGCTGCACGCAACGTTCCATCGGCGAGAGGGACGAGATTTTTCAGAATATGTAACTCGCGGCATGAATTACAGCCGCGACGGCAAGGTGTCTTGCATATTAGAGGAAGGCCAATTACTTTGGAATATAGGACGAAGTGATTGAAGTTTTTTTTTTTCATTACGTTACGCAATGCACTTTCCTTCGCCTTCGGAAGCATTCGTGACTGGCGTTCGTTCTCTATTCGTACCTGCTCGTTTATATTTCAAGCGGCTAGACGCGAGCGTGGACGCACGCACGTTTCCTCCTCGCGATTGAAATCAATGCATGAATGCGTCAAACGTATAAAAAAGGAAAAAGGAGATCCAAGCATTCCCTCGTCGATAGTACTATGCTAAGTAGCAACGATAAATGATTCCTTTATTCTGCTCGATGACAGGGGCTTTCAATAAAATAGGAAAACTATCAGGGAAGAGAATAGCATAATTATGATAAAGAGAGGCCAGTCGATTATGGGGCAACGTGTTCCCCAGCTCACGAGTGCAAAACTCGAGGCTTCAGAGCGTAGAGTTCACGCCATAGAGACCCTCCGTTGTAAAAAGGGTCCGCTCTCGGATACACAATGTGTACGCTCTACTTGCTTGCCGATTGACGGAGGGCTCTTCCTCTCTTCGTGGCCCGATGGAGAAACGCGATGACGCGGATGACGGGGATTCAATGCTCTCTCGCACACCCCTTCCTCTCCTCTGCCCGTGCAAGAAATTACTCCGCGAAGATAGCTCTCGTTTTTTTACTGAAAGTTCCCGGCTTGTTGGATAACCGATCTCGGGTTATTGCATCGAGTCAGATGCGTTGTTGCTTAACGGGATATCGGAGGATAATACGGAATATCATTGCTAGATTGGTTACACGTTTTTTTTTTTTTATTCAATCCTATGCGATACGTTTTCTTTCATTATTCTCCCGTTATATAATCGCGTCTCGTGTGCACTCCGGTGTATGATCAATGAACCTTTGATGAAAGATCTCCTCGTTCGTTGTTTGTAAATGAACGTTCACAACGCGAGCGTCGAGCGAACATCAAAATGAACGATTAAGGAGTTCCTCGAAACGACTTAATGATTAACCGTTCCACGGAAATTTGTCCTAAACCATCGCCGATGATTCATCGGCCCTGCCTCTATTGCTCTTTCGCCCCGAAGATTTGTCCGCGTCTCACGAGAAGAACAAGTGAACAAAGTCGAAGCGTTCGCGGCCTTTCGTTTTCCTTCTGTCGGTTAAGGCCGTCGAGAGGATATTATGCAGTGATTCATAATCGTATGCATGGAAAAAAGTCATTGCTCGTACAAGGTAGAGAGCCAACTTCGTTCAGCCGTGCAAAAAGCGCAGCCTCGAGAACAATACTAAATTTAGAGAAACAACGGAATCCACGTGTACGGACATTCCTTTTTCCTTTATTCATCCCTCGCGAGATGCGCGCAGAATCTTTATGAACCTGCAAAAATCACGCGCGCGATACCGTGTATCTGTATCGGTGGCCGTTAATAGCTTTGTATCGTAGAACCTGCAATCTATTCTCCGATTGTATAAATTGCTATCATGGATTGCAATGGAAACTATGATTGCTTATATATAACTTTTTTATTTTTGGAAAGAATTGATTGGAAAACTTTTTCCGCATTTTCTTTGAAAGCACGGAGAATAGTATATTAATGTTTCGTTTACTTCATAATAAAGGGTTATATAATAAAGGGTTAATCTGCTGGCGATCACGGTTGCGTGACAGTCAATGCACCCACTGCGTTCGCTATTAGAGCTACCTCTTATTGTATAATTACGCGCCGTAACAGCTAAGTACGTTAAAATCGCGACAATTCTGTCTCGTTTCTCCTTTGCTAATCCGATACAAAGCCCGACACACGGCGTGCCAAGTCACGAGGAAGAAAGACCGTCTACTTGTCTGCCCGCGTCGCGCGGTGGTCGAAGTTTAACGAAGATCTGGGTCAAGTGATGTTTGGAATCCTTGAATCTCGAGGGAACAAGTAACCATAGAGAGGAGAAAAAAAACGTTCACCTAGCAAATAGGAGAGTAGCTTTGGAGGCGAAGTCGCGCCGCGGCGGCCTCGAGCGCGTTGACCGAGGTCAGTTACGGAACATCTATCAAGAGACAAGCGGTTTTCTAATCGCCGTTCGGCCAGCAAACGCGAAAATAGGAATGCCTAGTGCGCTTGCTCGTTTTGATCTGTTACAACTCTGGCGAACTTTACCCTTCGCCATCGCGACCGCAGGATGCGAGACGTCGGATAGAAAAATGAAACAATGGTCCGACCGCGTTGTTGTCCGAGCGTTGTTGAGAAGAGAATAAACGTTACTTTTGCGATATCTCTTCGTTCTAGTGCATCTTTTTGTAATTAGACCTTTGGATAAGATATGACTCCACTGATAAGTGTGATTACGGTGCGCTATCTGATATGTAATTATACGGGACGCGTGATTTAGCATTCCTAGATCAAGTGCAATATTCTTATTCCGCATCATGTAGAAACTATAAAGCATCAATGGGCCCAGAAACAAAGAGCAAATAAGAATGTTTCATTTACATACTTCGCACGGCAAAACACGCGAACTCGTGCATTACGCGAGAATTCCAAGCTTGACGATTTATGAGACTAGAATACAGCAAACACGTATACACGAAAAGAGTGTACAGCTTTGCAGCTTGCAGGAGCCCCGCTATTATCCAGTCGGGACGATAATCAGATTCGGTAGGATTGCCAGAAATTCACCTCCTGGCAGCCGCATCTCCGTTTTCTCAAATCGTCCGATCGTCGTACGAAACGTGGAATCGCGAATAACATTCCATCAGAATTTCGTACACATCTCCGCTATCCAAAGCCAAAGTATAGAAAAAAGAAACTGATTACTTTCGAAATACCCTGACTTTTTACATCAACGTCGAAATCGGTATGAAAGCCGCGCTTCCGTCGGGATCCCGGGTCCGAAAGAGTTCATTCATCCCGCGGCTGTGGGGCGTCGTTCATTCAGCGCGGTTCGAACGATTTCTGCGCTGCAAAAATAGCGTCCGCGTGTGTTCGACGATAACGCGTTTCCCGCGGTCTGCACTAGATCTTGAACACTTTCAATGACAAGAGGCGCGACGACACGGAGCTGCCCGGCTCGCGTTCCGCGAAATCGCCGCTCCGCTACGCCCCGCTCCCCCGCCGTTTTAACCCGTTAAGACTCCGACGCCGATAAGGAGAAGTGGGTCGCTTAAAAATTCGCCGATACCTCGAGAACTAGGTGGAAAAATGGCGAGGCGATAGCGCTTGTCTCGGGCCAACGGCAGCGGAACGTCGAGCCGGCTGTAGCGGTAGGGCTGTGACTTACGCAAGGAAACGCGCGATTTTCTGCCGTCTCTTCCTCGCCGCAATTGGCCGGGATATCTCCATCGCGGTCGCGTGGATGTTGCGGCGCGAGGACGCCATCCGGTCGGATCGTTTCGCCAGTGATCCTAACGATCGTAGGAGGTTCGATGATGCGGTTCACAATTGCTCCGGACCAGTTAGACCGCTCTATTTCGGGATTCTCGTGGCTCTAAGCAGAGCTAGTCGCGTTGGCGACCAGAGGATTTACAACTCGCCGTGAAAAAGTCAAAACGGGGAGAGTGGGATTTGATTGAGTGGATTCCGTATAAATGGCTCGCGATAATATTTTCCTTTCCGTACTTTCAGAGGGTTTTCTACTTATGGATTCATTCGAACTTTTCAGAGTAAGATCTTGCTTCATGAATGTCACGTACAGACTTGACTTGCAGCACAGAGTTAAAAGTAAATCAGTCTGTTTCGAATGGTTTAAACGTTTTTTACATGCTACATTTTCGCTTCCACTCCCAGTAGTGCTGAACTATCAAAAAGTTAAACCATCGATCCTCGTCGTCACGGATACTGTTCCCCACTATTGTTCAACGACTCTCAGTACCTCGACTTCCGGTCTTCGCAACGATCCGTCATCGAATCTCCTGGCTCCGGTATAAACAGCGCGAAGTCGTGTTCGGAGTGCACGATGGGCTAGAGCTCGTCGAGTCGATGTATTCTCGGTTGTTTATTTAGGCCAACCGAGGTGAATCGTTTCTCGGCCGAGCGCTGGCGAACGTACGCGTTCGCCCGGCGGAAATGTACAACAGCGAATGACGGCTCGCGCGAAAAACGCAACCCCTCGGAAACGATAATGGACCCAGACCCGTTGCATTATCGTCTTTTAATGGCCGCCGAGATCAAAGGGGCGCGCTCGATTCTTTTTCCTCTCGATCTCTCGACGCTGGTAAAAAGAAGTAGCTCGGCCGTCTCCTTTATTTTTCGGCTTCCGCCACCCTCTCGACTTCTACTTTGAATAGCGACTTCCCCTTTGGCGGAGCTTGTTTACGTTAACGCCACTTCCCTCTGGCGTTTATCGCTGCCGTGGAGACGATTTTCGCCACTGTGCTCGGCGCGTGAGCCTGTTTGTTATGCCGATAATACGTGCACGTGTACGATAAACTGAGGAGCGAATTTTATTGTTCATCTCTGCAGCGATATTTGCTCTTCGAGTAATACCGATTATCCGTAATAAAACGTCACCGAAAATCACACAAACATCGTGCGGTAGAATGCATACTTTATTGGGCGTCGTTAAAATTTTCCAAGTGCCGCGATAAATTCGTTCGAGTCAGGTTAAAGGATTTCGCTACAGGCAAGCGTGGATTTTTCGTGTTCGGAGAAACTGCACTAACGTCAGTAACGCTTTACCAAATGATACATCCGAGCGAAAACGAGTCGCGTTAATCGTGCATGCGATTTCTGTTGCACCTTCGACATTCTTTTGCAATCGTCACGTCTGCGCATAGTCGACGCGCGCGAGGAACGCCGGATGCAGGAACGAACATTGTGATAATGCGGTTGCGTTCCTGACAGGTTGCGTTTCGGTAATCACGGCTCGAGCGTTTCGTGAAATTTTAGCCGGCCACTAACGGCGGATCCGTTTCTTATCAGCCCCAGATACTTTTTTCGAGCACGCCATAGTCGCGAAACAGTGCGAGAGATAAAACGAAATGTAGGTTACAGGTTGCACGGTAAGAGTTTGCTTCGTTTTCAGAAAATTGCGAGCGGAAAGGGCGAAACTTGTAAACGAATCATACGCGAATTACCGCTAATTTCCTTATCGAAAGCAACTGGAATGAAGGTAACGATGATATCGTATCGCTTCCTTTACTTTCATGCTGCTTGCTATTGGAGTGACTAATTGGATTGCATGGAATATATCGAATAAAATGTTTAACTCTGTCAGGCGAAGTTTTCATTGATCGATATTGTATCTTTGTCTTTGTAAGGAAAGCCCTTGATTTCTGACAAGTGACCATAAACTATTCTCCGTTCAATATGAGATTATACCATCTCGTGACAGAGACAAGCATCCCCTGCGCGCAAAAGAGAATCCTCGAGGTTTCTCCACTTGGCCAAGAATGCGGTGTTCTAATTTCCGCAAGCTACACATGGCAAATAAAATGTATGCAGAAGATCACACCCTGCGAATGCAGGGATGTGATCGCATAAACGAAATTAAAATCGCAAAAGTTGTGTGAAGAAATGCGAATAGCTTCCTACTAAACGTTCTTTTACTCCTGTCGCTTTCGGTTCCCTTATCATTTCCACCCCTCGATTATCCCTTCGTAATCGAAAGCAAAATTCCGATCGCCACGGGCGCCGCTGTTGTTATTTCGAGCGTGCTCGAATTGGCATTAACATTCACCGATGCACTCCCTTCGCCGTTCCTCTCTCGCTCTCGGCGTGTAACGAGGCGATCGCCGCGTCATTCGTACGTTTTCGTAACGTGACTTTGTATCATGAACTTTTCGATGACGTTTGCGCAACCCTATCAGTCGGCTAGCACAAACTAAGTCCGCGCACGGTCGCGCCGTACCGCTTGCAATGCACTTCTCTGCACTCGTTCGAACCGCGTGCACACACGCGTCCCCGCCGGAGCGAGATAAGAGATCGTGTTGCGGTCTTCGTTTTGCCAGCGCCGTCGAGGTTTTCGATTGTGCAAGCCTGCGAAAGGTCGCGGATAGATCCTTGCACCGTGTCTCACCACCACCGATTAACCGCTGGAAAATGTATGCGTGTGGGCGGTCGATGCAAACACATCACGCTCAATCACGAACTCGTCGCGAGTACAAAGAAATTGCAATCGATAGGTGGCTGGTAATTGGATGTAGTAAATAAAATAAAAGGTGTTGTGGAAACCTTTCGGAGGAGACAGAGACAATCTTAACATTGACAATGTACACGGTAATATAAAAGATAAATAGAACAAGATTTTAGGAATTGTCAATGGACAAGGAAGGTACTCGTTAGTTGCTCGCACCACGGATACTCCAAACATTCCCGGAAAGATCGGATGCTGCAGGTCGTTTAAAGGTCTTCAACTGCGTTGGTACGAGAAGTCCTTGTTGCGTAGCAACACGTTTTGATAATGCGTAGCGCGGCTATTCGTTATGTAACTAGTGAAACTAACGGTTACCCGTTCAACGCTCGAGAAAATCGATAATTCTGCCCACCATCATTCTTTCGTCCCTCGAAATTTGTTTTCGACAAGCGACGAGAAAATGTCTAACGAGCAACGGGAACACCATCGACTTCCATTTAACAGAAAGAACGATTAAATGCAATGAGCACCGTCGTTAATAACCGATAAGAAGTTGCGTAAAAAAAAAAAAGGAGACGCGGGTAAAGAGGGGCGAAGAAGTAAGATATCGTGAGGCAAGTTCTCTGTTTCTCTCCTCGGGCCAGGATCTACGGCCGGTTGCAACTTTCTCGAATTAACTGGCAGCGATCTCGGCTGTGTCTCGATTGCAAGTCGGTCGCGCAGCGACAGTAGCGATGGTAGTTAGTAGACAGCCTATTTGCGGTTACGCAACTAGTGAAACTACCCGCCGCGGCGGTGAACGTTCACGAAAAATAAATCTTCCTAGACCGACTTACGTACGTTTTCCAGATCTAACCTCGGGCACAACAATTTCCAATGCCTTTCGAACGGAGCGGGACACAGTATGGAAATACGAGTAATCGTATAAAATTTTCAATGGAAACTTCTTTTTCCGCCTCTGGGAGCCTTTGCGCAACTGGGGTCCCGATTCTTCGATCTGACAACGATACGATTACGATGAAAGAAATTCTAATCGATAGGAGATTGATATAACTTGAAGAAATATCTAATATCCCTCCATGTTACGCTAAGCCGAAACAAAGATACAAGGCACAATTATACATGATCACAAAATCGTGCACCATAGAGAATCATACATCACGCAGAATCGCCTAGATCCAGCAACGTCCTACGATCGCGAGTTAGTCACGGTAAACAGCAGAGCCTATTAGAATTACGCAACTGGTGAAACTATCCCAGCGGCGGCTGGTTGTCGTTCTATCGGTTCCACCGATGGCCTGACCGATGGCGATGCTGCCCCCACAACGCTCTACCTCTCTTTCTCTCCCAAGAGCGTAAGTTTATTGCCAAAGTTTTCGGACACAACGACCGCGGATAACCCTGGGCACGAGGAATAGGCCACCGCGCACTCGCGTTGCGAGCCTCTCGACGTTTCATACGTACGAAACGATGTAATCTCGATCTCTCGGTTACTCCACGCCCCCCCTTTTTCATCTCTCGCGTGTCCTTACCGTATCTTCCACCGTTCCCGTTGGCCCGCGACTGATTTGTATTAACGCTTCGCGCGAAGAGTCGCAACGGAGATCGGTTACGCAACGCGTGCGTCAGTGTACGAAAAAATTGTCGATTGACCAATAGAACGTACGTATCTATTTCCACTCGCGGGTTTCTCCTTCATTTCACTCTTTCACCCCCTCGCCGGGTCAGTATTAAACAAGCGACTAATTGAGTTACGCAACGGGAAGTGGAATAACACGATCGTTGCGCGGCCAAACGTAGGCGTTCAACTGGCAACGCATACATCCCGTATTCCCGATGGTCCTGCGTCGTATCGTAAAATTAGGCGAATCGAGGGAAACTCAGCTGACGGGAGCCACACGATTTCCGATATGTTCTCACCCTCGATTTCGTTCGCATCCCAAGCGGATAGGCGACGAGCTACCCGGCCTCCGCTCCTACAGCCTCCACGCCTACTCTGTTCTGTTTGAATCATCGTGCAGCGTGTAAAGTGTGCGACACAAAGAGCTCGTGCCCCGATACTAAAATAGGACTTAGGCGTAACGGTACGTGATCCTTTTTTGTTATTGGTTGTCGTCTCGCTCTGGTGACGTTTTATTAGACGAATGCGAAGGAGGAGCACAGCGAGGGAGAGAGGAAGGGATAATTTAGAAAGCTGAGCTCGATTGTCGTTGGGTATAGACGCATTGGGAGTTGTTGCATCCTCGAATTTTATAGTTCGATGAAGAATCAGGCAAATCGGCACGGAGGAATAAAATTAGGACGCGGCAACCATCTCCTCGCACCCATTACGCGGCCCTCGATTGCCCAAGTTCTGCTATGCCCGGTCAATGCTCCATCCCCGCGCGCTAAACCACGAAATTTCACTTTCATGAATATTAATCCCGAAGTAAGTCAAGCCCACCGTCGTCCTTGAACGAAGCAAGGGTTCATGCTGCACAATCGACAAAAATTTCAACACCGCGGTTGAATCGACCGGTCGGCCGGAATTTTATATAACACTCGTCCCTCCTTTTCCTCGTTTAGATCGTAGTGGAATCGCGGCTGGTTCGCTGCTGGTCGAGGAAGTGAAGTCTGCCGTTTAAGTGAAAGTCGTTAGGTCACGGTGCTAGGGTAGCCGGCGGTGCGAAAGACGGCGAGCGCGACGGTGAACTGCAGACACGTTTGCGCTCGAATTAAAAGGCTGCTTCGGGAAAGGGAGAAGGACGAAAGGTGAATCCGTTGAATTTCACCAGATGGGTCGTTTCAAAGATTTTTCCCCGGCACTCATAAATTGCGTCTCGTTTTTCCAACGCCAGACTCTCAGAAGCGCTTTCCAGAAACGGCGTTTTATAACAGTTACATCATTCGTCACGACGGATGCATGAATTATAATACTCGCTGTTAATCGGTTAACGAGTGGTGCGCGCCAGGGAAATCGATATCGCAACGTGGGTAGAGAGCGTCCTGTTTGCCAGGTACATGTCGTGCAAGGAGCTTATGTTTCTATTGGATCGCGGCTGGATTATCGGTACGATAATAGAATAGTCAACGGCTTGACTCCGGTGCGTGTTGCGTGGCCCTTCGTGTTGGGCCAGTTGCGTGTACTAACACGATGCAATAACCGATCTGCCCGTTCGGCACCGTGGAAAACGAAACGGAAAGGGAAGTACGAATAATTTCGAACCGCGCGACATTCGAGGCGTGAATTTTTCTCACCGTTAAACTTGCCTCGGCGTCTTTTGAGATCCAAAACAGCGATGAGAATCACTGCGGAAGAGAGAGCGATCGGTCTACGCAGCACTTTCCTGCGAACTCGGAACGAGCAAATACGCTTGATCGGTTGTACAACCGTATAAGAAGCTCGACTAATGACGCGGCCACGCGAATCGCATTATTTGACCCGTACGAGAGTCCAGTTGGTTCGGCTGGCCATTGTCAAGTTTAAGCGCCAAATCACCCGACAGTGATCGCCAGGTCAATATCGATGCCATGCCCTCCGATTCTCGACGCGGCGCCGCTTCTTTATGGCGCGATGCACAGTAGAAAATCGGTGGTATTCGCTCGGCGAGTTCCTCTCGATCGCGCCGCGATGCGTACCTCGTAACAGTGCCGAGTGAAAGTAACGCGTTCGATTCTAATTTTAGTATTCGCCAACGCGGTGGAACGCGCGCGCCCACTAGAATATTACACTCTTCCTGCAATTCTTGCCAACAACCGTACGAATCGTTCGATTATAATTACAGCCGAGCGATCGCAGAACACGCGAGAGAGATACCGTGCAAACACTCGCTCGCGGGACTATTCATCCTGATCCAGAATTAGAAAGCTTTCAGGGTAGCGCGGTTTTCGATACCCGCGAGCATTTTCGAAAGGGTTGATCAACTCATTCGCAGCCTTCCGACCCTCCATAAATCGCCATCTTCGCGTGACGGCGTCGATCAAATAGCGACTGCCCGTGCAAACATTTCGCGGGACCGGAAATTTCGCAGCCCTCTCTATTTCGGAGTCGCCTCGCGGTCACTATTTCGCCCTCCGTGTCCATCTCTCCCCCCGCCGCCCCCTTTCGTCCGACTGCTTCGAGCTTTGAATATATCGCCACGGACGGTTCGGTCTACGGGCGGACGGACGAAGCGAAAGCGAGACTCGACGCGGGCCAAGCGGAGAGAGGAGGAGAGCGAGATGGAGCGAGATCGCGAGAGGAGGTGACCTAGGCAGGGAGGTGTAGGTGCAGCTTCGTAGGTGGTGTAGGTAGAGGATCGAGCAATGCCGGGGAACAAGAGAAGACGAAGAGGGTGGCGCGCGGCGGCGTTGTCGAGAGAGAGAGGAGGGTCGGGGCAGGAGAAGCTCGCAGGGGTTTATAGATAGCAGCGCATGGCCTAGAAACCGTGCCGCTCGGTGTTTTTGACCCTTCGCCTAGCTACCGCTTCTGGGCCATTGCAACACGGCACTCATGCTTGTTAAGCTGCGTCCACAACGCGTTCGACGGCGTCCGGTAGCTTTTCGGAATAGAGAAAACGTAAGAGGAAGAAGGGGTGGATATTCGATGCGAGAGATTGATGAACGACACCGGAAGAGAAACGGAAAGTGAAGTGGCTCTTTCAAACAGGGGTGATTTCTGGCAACAAGGAGGAATCGTAAGAAAAGTCCTGACTGGTGCTTTAATTGTGCTTTGATACTTTGATGACGTACACATGGAAGCTACGGGAAATTGAGTTGGATAATTGACCTATGCCACATCACACTTTCGCATCGGAGAAGAGAAAAAAAGTGTATTCCTTCCTCTCGTCATCATTCCTTTTAATCCGTCGCATGACAACCCGTTCCTTTATCCGCCTTCGAACGATTCGTTGCCCTGGAAAAACGAGCGAAGAAAAACAGAACGGGGAAAAGGTAGGAAGAAGAAAAGGAGTTGAGACTTCCTTCGCTGGCTTCTCGCTCGTTTTTAATGGGCGTGTTGAGCAATTTTTCAAGGATGTAGGGTCGTATACATTACATTGTTCGATGTTTCTCACCCTCCGCCTATGTAAGTTGCCGCTTCTAGGCCATTGCAACATATCGCAGGTACCTGTTAAGTGATATTCAAGCTGCGACATACCTGTGTCGCAATGTTCTCGCTTCGCGTCGCACGCGAATTTTCACTTGGCCACGATTGTTCTAGAAGTACACGGAACGAAGAAGAAACGGAATCAGACTTAAAATTCTAACACGACGTACGACAAGCGTCTGACAATCTTTCCGCTTTCGTATCAAACTCGAATCGACACGAGGGACGACCGTTAAGAGTTGCGATCGGGGATGAAATATTCGGGCGAATCGGACGGTATGGATATCACTCGGGTCTCCGCGTCGTTGCGTGAAAAATGATAATAGATCAGAACCGGGTGGCGTGCAGCGAACGGCGATACGTCAGGAACGCATCGGTGCCGTCTCAGATTGCTTTCGATTAGCCGTGTCCACACGGATAGATCCCACCCTGGAAAAGTGACGCAGTGGTGTGCGCGACCGACCTCCTTATCGACCATGGTTTCGACCTCGCGCGCGGTTATCGCTTCCGGGTCGTTGCTTCGTGACGGGTCATTTTAAGCGCGGTTCACAACGCTTCCGCTCTGCACGGGAATCTTCAATTTTTATCGAGCCTCGCGAAACTCACGAACGCGCGCGGGGATGCAGCGGCTGACGATTCGTCCTCCGATTAACAAGGCTGCTCCAATGATTGCGCTGTCCAAAGTGTCTTTTTAATCGTTCAATTGCGAACTAGTTCCTTGATCATCGGCACTTCCCGTTTTCGGAGTACGCACCGGCTCGTCGTTCTAGCCTCTTTTCCATCGGACGGGAGGAAAATTACGGCCCCCCCGATGGTTGCGCGACGAGATCGTGCTCGACACGCAGCGCAGAGGTAAAGCATGTCTATGGAATTAAAGTCGAGTTAGCGAGCGACGACCGTGCACAACTCCTGCACGGGCAAGTGTGACGTAAGGAACTTTCGCTCACCTCTACGCGGTTACCGCCAGCCGCCGCACTACCTTGCACTTGCATTCGCGGCTATGCAACGCACGAATAAGAGTGCACGCCGAGATATGCACCGCGGAACGAAGTCCATGACTCGGTAATTCGCGCGGCCAAGTCAGGGCCAGCACTCATTAACGCCACCGATTGATAATGACATCGTGCCATCTTCGACGCGGCTTCGACCATCCGCGGCACCGTACAGCTGTCGAATGTCTTTTTCGGCGCGATAATATTCAACTGCTCGTTTCGTGCGAGTCCGTCATGGCAATGTATCGCGGTGCACATCAGGATCGTGTCCAGGAACGTTTCGCCTTTAACCCTTTTCATAAATGATACGACGGAGGGCAATGCGCAACAAGCAGTAAGCTGAATGAAACGTTTTGGTTCGAAGAAGTCTTTACTTGATTAACCAAACCACCCCTCAACGAGTCTATTCTTTAAATATTTTATCCTCCCTTCCTCCTGAACCTTCGTACTTTGGAAATCGATACTGTTCGTATCTCGTTATGATATTCGAGGAAGGTTGGTGTCCCAGTTTTTTCTTTTTTCAACTTCGAACGAGAATTTCATATCGCCGCACAGCACGTGGTAAAACATGGAACACATGTGCTCCATATACGTGCAAAGCGAATTATTTGTTCGGTACGCTTAATGACGACCCCGTATGCGTGTCACGTGTTTTAGCATGTAGGTATACGCACGATAGTGCGACGAGAATGGCGGCTTATGAAGCGCAGCGAAAGTGAGGGCATGCTTGCTTACACGTGGCCATCGTGGAAGATATAGAAGAAAAATAGCGTTCTAAGAATCGTGCAATCAATCATCTTTCCTTTATCCTACACCTTTTGAATACCGCTTATCAATTTATATCTCATTTACCGCTAACAGTGGATCCTTCGAAATGTTGAAAGGAAGACTTGGAAGAATGTATCCCTCGAAATGAGCTGAGACATCTTTACGAAATTTCTTCCCTATACTATTTATAATCCTTCGCGTGCAACCATTAACGAAGTATTCATTATTTGCCAAAGGAGGATGCCCGCGGAAGCGAAAGTGACTGCATCAGCGCGTTTGCTCGTTCGACTTGAAACTTGTACCGCAAGTTTCCTCTTCCTATCCTCCAACTGTTTGCAAATCGAATAAGCGTGTGTACGAACTTTACGCGCCTCGTCAGACGTTTCTATGAACCGATCCCCCGATTGAATGGAATTCCAGTTTGGCCACAGACACATCCACGATCGCCCCGTGAATCCACTTTCTGCTTCGCGTTGCATAACCAGAAACGCAGTAAAGATATTTCACTTGGCGCCTTGACGTATGCGTTGTAAACTTCATTATTTATTGCTGCCCACTGGTCTTTAAACGGTTTTTCGCCTGGAATACCGAAATCGGACTCGGCAAATTGTTCAATCGTCGTGCAGATGTTTGTTCAACTTATTACAGTTTGCGAATTGCACTGCTAAATATTACGAATCCGTGAAAGGGCAAATATGCAAAAAAGATACATCCTTGCATCTTCCGCACGAAAACATGGTGCAATTTTTGGCCAAGGAACTGTTCCTTATCGATATTTCATCTACCTTCCGTTTCATTTCTCGCACGAGGCGGCACAGTTCCGTTACCGCGAAGCGAAGAGGAAGGGTCTTCCGTGACGTCTAGCGCACGCGGCCACGTAAAAAGGAATTCCACTCGATCACCGTAAATGGCGCGGTCGCTCGTAACACCTTAATTGATGCCTCTAGCAAAGCTACTTTCCAAGGAGTAAATGAAGCTGTTAACGCTGCCAACACCTTCCCCCCTTTTTTTCATCTCCTCACCTCGCGATCGTCCTAATCTTGGTCGTCGTAGACGCGACGTTTTCCGTGTTAACGGGTTACCCTAACGTGGCCATCGCACGGTTGCACGAACGCAAAATATGTCGGTCGCAACTTTCTCTTCGCGCAGCGGTTCTCAGATACGCTTCCTGCTTTTATGAGCCGACCACCGACAGAACGCCTTCGGGGAAACTTCGCGGCGGTATCTTTTGACGAGTTGCGTAAGCTGGACGCTTGTTACAGTGGCGAGAAAGTCATCCGATCGGCGATCAATCGGACACGGAGCCAAACATTATCATGTATGAGACACGTTTTGGAAAACAGTAAAGGAGGGGACTTTTTTTTGCGAATGAAGAGCTAGACAATCGGTTTCCCTTGCGCCATTCTCGGGAATACCTGCGAGATCACTATGAAATACGCGGTTCGCTTGGAACCAACTCCCCCCCGAGATATGTATTAGGAACGGCTTTTCCAATCGCGGCCGAGCGTAGAGAGAAGAGCGAGTCTTGCGCTCGCTCGGTTTACGTAATGGTAGAAACATCATCGTTAGTCCGCCAGACAGTATAACGTCGAGTGCGTTAACCCCGCGAAGCCGAACGCGGCTTTCTCCGTTGCCGAGTGTTTCTCCCTTCTTCGACCGCCTTCCATGTCCAGTACTTTCCCCTTTCCTCCCTGCTGCCCCCGATTAAATTCACCTTCCTCCTACCCCTTTCTTCTAACGCGTTACGCATATACATTTCCCTCGCTGTTCGCACCGTTTCCGTTTCTACCTGCGATTACCTTCGCAAGTGCTTTTTCTTGGCGCGCTACAGGGACTGGGTTGGGTGAGTCGGAGACAACTCCAAGGGGATAACTTCGAAGATATAGAGAAGGAAAACAGATTAATTTTCTCATCGTAGTTCTTATCACGATCCTTGTCATCATCCTTATGTCCTGCTATGCAACACCCAAGCTGCTCATGGTGTTTTGCGTGTGAGTGTTCGACGAAAGAGAAACGGGGGTGTGTAGGATTGCGACAAGGGGCGGAGAAGGGCGCCTCTGCCCTTGGCATTGCCGCTCGATACGAATAGTCAGGGCTGTCCAAAACCGTGTCGTGGTGATTTAAATGTGCGCGTAAGCCTCGCGCGTCAAGGGACAACTGACTGGAAGCAGGTCGAATTCGCGACCGTATGAGTTTTAACAAACTTTCAAGCGGATAGATAAGATGCGAACGACTGAAATCAAAAATATTGAATAGAAACTCCATGAGAATACCTGAAAACTTTGCT
The DNA here is from genome assembly GCA_023838395.1 of Holcopasites calliopsidis. Lineage (NCBI taxonomy): Eukaryota > Metazoa > Arthropoda > Insecta > Hymenoptera > Apidae > Holcopasites > Holcopasites calliopsidis. Next base: position 5,805,006 of record JALHAQ010000008.1, read on the forward strand.
TGACGATCCTGCATTTTTTAAAACTCTTCTGACCTACATGTTCAAACTGCCTAACACCACGAGCCAAAGGTCCTTTTAAAGATAAAATAGGGGATAGGTTTGAAGAGATACCATGGTTCCTTCCAGACGAGTGAATACAAACATCGTCGGCGGAAGTTTTCGGTAGGCGTTGCGTCGTATACGCATGCCCTCGCCCTTGCCCTTGGTCGATACTCATCCCCTCGAAGGCTGCCTTTTTTCCGGAATGAACGCCACCCTCCGCCAGCATTGGGTGCTTTTCCTCGGCGACCACGTGGCCGCCACGTGGGTCGCCGTTGCGCACTACGCAGGTGCAGACCCAGGAAAAGTCCTCGTGGGGGAGAGAGTGCACCTCCTGGATGGGGTGAACGCACCCGACGAAAGTAGGCTAGGCGTGGCCTAATTGTGAGTCTCCGATACGTAATGCGATTCGTTAAACTAATTGTCCCGCGGCAAGCGCGTAACAAATGCAAACTGCTGGGTCGTCTTTATGTAACAAACATGATTGCAGGTAAAATGTTTAATGCATACTGATTGGATAATATGCATATGGATATTGCTACACGATATGAGGCCACCCTGTGCGATAAGATTCCGAAAGCTGCAGTCAAAAGCCGTATCTCGTTCCCATCGTCCAGATAGCGACGAAAGGTTACATATCCCCTTTCGAAGGTCAATGACCTTGATCGGCTTTCCCGCTGGGGTCGAAGCCCTCCATTCGTCCGCAAGCCATGAATCAAGATGCTCTTTAGGGTCGGTTCACTGACATCTGGGGCCTAGGCAACGACGTCGTGTGGATTAATCGATACGGGAATTATCGAATCCATAGTAGAATCGGAATTTATACACGGGTTGCATTGAAATTTTCTATACATCATCCGTGTCACATATTCATTTACAATCCCGTAACAACGTTTAACACGTTGTTCCTTTGAATTAAACCAAAATTTGATTATTCGTCCCTGGAACAATGAATTCGATGATTCGTTCGAAATGATCGAACAGGAGTAAAAGTTCTTTCAGCGGATAGATTTTATATTGTTAAAGAATTTAGGGTGGAATAATAAAGTATCAGAAGAAATTGCTTCTTAGGGATATGCACCACGGATGCAAAAGGCGATCGTATACTCCTGCGGGACTCGGGTCGGGCTGCTCCCCCATTATTCTATCGCCTGCTCTCGCATTTCACCAAAGGCGCCACGGGTGTGCCATGAAACGTTCTAACCTCTGCGTTTAAGTTCTCTCAGGGGTGGGTCTCCCTTTAACTTAAGTACGCTAGACGCGGCGGGACGCGCAGGAGATGCTTCGGCTGCTCCGGAGCGACCGCCACTGAAAACGTTTTAAAGTTGCACTCGCGCGATTCACGAAACGATGAACGACGCGAAAATTGTGCTAGTGTTGGAATCGGGAAGGGCGGGATTAAGGGTTCCGTTAATTTGGGAAGGGTTCTTGTGAGTGACTTTGTCCCCCAATCATGGACGACGAAAACAAGTGAACGAAGTGAAGTTATTTATCTCGAGGAAGGTGATTACTTTTGTAGCACAGAAATGCACGGACAAAATTACCGTCGAATCCCAAAACGAAACGAAACAAGTAATTTTGTGGAGGGTAGTGTGCCCGAGACATTCGTGTATTTTTCTATCTTTCTGTTTCAGGTAAGCCCACGCTATGCTTTTGGGATTCAATCGTAATTCTGTGTCCTTTCGTTCAACTAGTTTGTCAAGATAATTGTAAGTAGATGCTCCGTTATTTACCAGTCACTTTCCTGGCATTATTCTGCGATCTAACTTTTACAATATTATTCGCAACGCAGTCTAACAACGAGAACAGTGAATCCGCACGAAACCGCTTGGAAATTCTCCGCGAACCGTTTAAGAGATTCCCGCAACCCCGAGCGGTCCATCAGCCGCAGCTTTCTCGAGTCCGTCCTAACGACGGCGTTATCTCCATGGTGAATAGTCGAGCCGTCTCGACTAATTTCATCCCTCTCGTAACTTCCTTACCCGTTTCTTAATTCCTGCCGCGTATCCGCGGGGGTCAAGTACAGTGCGGGACAAGTTCTCGGATCGGCCTTATACCTCGAAGACGGCGAAAGAGGGCGGCGGGAACGCGAGGCAATAATTGGGGAGGAGAACAGAGAATCGGAATCGAGTGTGTATACGAGGGGTGAACGACCGAGTGGCAGGGGCACTAGGCTGCTACCCTCTGCGGCGAAAGAGACAGATGTACGCCGTTTGCACCGCGTTCAGAGAGGGACGGAAGTAACGCGAACAGAAGCTAGGAGAGCGAGAACGAGGGAAGGGAGGCCTCCGATAGAGAGAACGCATCGGTCGACCTCCTCTCACCCCGTTCTCAGCCAGTCGCTCTCTCTCCCTCTTTCGCTCGCTCTTCTTCATCGTGGCCACCGAAGGGGATCAATACGAACCACGTGGTGTAGCGGCAACGCCACAGAGAACGGCACGGCCTAAACCCGTCGTGCATGCAACAACCTAAAGCCGAGATCGACCAATACCATCGGGACTGCCATCGTTTGACCCGTGGCTTCACGTTTTTCCCGGGACCGCTTTTTGACCTTTCTCGAGACCCTCCAGAGACCACGTTGCTCACAACGAAACGAACAACTCCTGCGGCGATAGTACTTCCACGTGACCCCCTTGTGGACACCGGGTCTGTGATATCGGATTGTTTTGACAATTTTCACGAACTAGCTGCGTACGTACGAGAGAGCGTTCAGATTCGGGGAGATTCTCGATAGTGTTTATATTTGCTGCGAACGAGGCCGCGGCGCCGCGAGAGCGTTTTCTGATAAAGCTTTCACGGGTTCGCGGCAGAGATCCTATTTTTGGTCAGCTATCGATCGTGTTACCCTATTCGCGCACCCGATTCACCCCGGGCTTAAACCCGCGTCAGTTTACCGACCAGGGAACGGCCTTTATCTTTCTGGGACACGAAGTCATCGGCGCACAGAAGCGTCGATCTGCATCGATGATCTTCTGACCTCCAACGCACCGTAGTCACGGGTCGAGCTCGTTGAATTTCGAGATCATCAGATCGGCTTCGAGCAACCGATCGCGAGTAAGCCGCGAAAGGAACGGTGTGCCGATGTCGGCTGAATAACGAAGCCAACGGTGGCTGATTAAAAATAAAGGTTTCACCAGGAATAGCGAGTGTAGGTGACGCGCGGGCAAATGTATGGAAAAGATCAAATCGGATGTGTTTGCGACGAATAGAATGATACATCACGCGGTAAGCTGATCTAGAAGCATTTAGAAAGGTGTCCATCTTCGAGATTAATTTCAGCAAAGCGGACGACAAAAACACGAATCCAAGAAAGAGAAAAGGGAAGAGAATGAAAAAATCGTTGACACACTGTTTCGTTCGTTAAAACGCTTCAGCGTCGGCGAGCTGCGCCAGCAGCATCTCTCGTCGGAGCGGGCGCTGGCAGCGAGAAGAACACAAACACGAAGAAAAAAAGGGTGTAAAGCCTACCCTTGTAGATTGCTTTGAAGGAGGGTTGCTATTACGGATGGTTTCATACATTGCACACCCCTGACTTCGAGTCTAGGTCGGTCATTCACCTCGCCAGCATCCCCAACGTTGCCCGACAACCCCCTACCGGCCACCCCTCCGCCGCCCTTCGCGCGCAACTGACGCCCCTCTCTCGCTTCCGCCCCTATCTCAACACGGTGACGTCATTGAAGCGGCCCCCCACCGAACGGGGGTGAAATCCTCCCTCTGTGATACGCCGAGGACACGGGGAATCGGTGGCACTAGCCGCGTGGAGGGTGCGGGGCGAGCGTCCGACGAAGAGGGAACACACGGGCAGTAGCGTAAAACGAGGGGGTGCACCGAATCTAAGGATTCGCCTGCCGATGGGAACGCGAGTGTGCCAGTGATCTTGTATCGAGCTGTACGAACCGGAGGTGAGGAATAATATTGCTCTTGTTTGAATGAACTGTTGGAGCTTCGAGCGGTGTGTTTTGTCTTTGTTTGGACTGTCTTTTACGCAGCTCCATGGATGCATGGTGTAGAGTTTGGGTAAAATTGTCTCGGGGAGTTTTATCTAAGGGATTGGCTGGTATCGAGATATCTCTGAGAATAGAGGGCTAGGGATGCTAGGCGAGCTGTGATGCACTTTGGAGGATACGACAATTTTACAGGGAAGAAAGAACTCCTATAATATAAAAATAATACGGGAGGTAGTTGGGTTTTCTATAATGATTAAGTACACCTGGAATCATACGCAATCAGTGCGTCGACATCAATAACTTGCATCATCTGAACGGCCCATCAGTATACTAACCCCACAAGCCGAATAAAATCCGAAAGGCTATATCGAATCACCATCGAATTTCACTATGGCTCTCCGCGAAATAACCCTTGCACTTCAACTTTCGATTTCTTAATTGGCATGTAAATCTCTGCGCCACCTCGTTCCATCTATATAAACGGTACTATGTATTCAGATACCCCGGTTATAAATTTACGGAAATACCAGTGTAGCGCGAAAGGTGTAAAATTTTAATTTTATTCATTACCATTCGATTATGCTAATAAAGTCCGTAAGAGTTACTGCTCCTTTCTCTCCGTCTCGCGTTTTCTTTCCGGTTGTGTGCAACACGGTTCTCTTATCAGTTTCACTTTCGCGCGTTACATCGTCCCTTCTAAAACTGGCTCGGCAGCTGCGTTTCTGTCACCGTTCGAGAAAAAGCAACAAAGGTATATATAAGCACTTATACATGCATTCGGAAAACGTTAGACGCGGTGACATAACGGCCTCGGCCGCCGTGCTGGTTCTCCGCGAGGGAAAGGAAATTATTGGAAATTTAGTTAGCCGCTCGTCTTACGTAAGTCCGTGCCCGCTAAGAAACGCATACATGGGGTCGCCAATAATTTCAATCGATAAAAAGCGAACCTGAGCATAAGACCGCGGATCTGCTTATCGACTACCGTGAATCGTTGAAGATCGATGAAAAGGTTTCTTCAGCCGTGGGTTTATTTCTCTGTAGACAGAAATTTCTCTCGGCTGAATATAAATGTTCTATGTCGTTTAATCTCTCTTGACGCGCACAGCTGTCTGACAATCGCCTCCACGTTCGGGTATAGACGATCGGGTTGACTCACGAACGGTGGGCAGCGCCAATTATACCGCACGCTATTATCTATGTACGAGCGTTATACGTTATAGACGATGAGCTAGACGATGCGAGTCGTTGGTCGGCGAAGGAAGACTCGGAGAGAAAGTTGGAGGAGCTCCGTGCGTGTGTGCCTGTGCATTACGCTTATGTACGTTGCCCGATTGAAACAAGCTGCGAGATCGGCGTCGATTGCCCCGTGAGAAATTTTATCTGGTTGCGCGGAAGTCCACGAGCCATTGAAATAGAGAGCAACGGTTAATCTGGCCCCAGTCCGCGGGTTAATACCGGCCGACCGATCGCGATATTGTATCGCGATTTCGAAAATCAATTGCGATCCCTTCCGCGTCGGATCGTGTTCCAGTAATTCGTCGCTCGTTTCGAGTTTCCGCGTGAAACGGCCGCTCGATTAGACGCCGATTGCAATATCGAAAGTCACCGTTCCCCGCGTTAATTGCAAAATGTGTTAACTAAAACTGTTAGCGATTAACTTCCTTTCGATGTGAAACAGATTTTTCGTATCAGCCAAGGCCGACTTTTCGACGGAAAGTAAAAATCGCGTCTATGAGAATCCCTGTTCGAACAAGGCTGCACCGCGCGAAAGGTGAATGCATCCGCGCTTCCTGCATTTACGCAATCGATGCCACGGTTCGCACGTAGGAATCGACAAACTCGGTCTCCTAGGTAGATCCACGCGTGCCTCGGGATATCGTGTGAGAACACGAATGTGGAAATAATCGCTTCTCATGGATTCATGGATCGCAGCCCACTCTCATTCAGATTGTCGGAGACAACAAACGTGAATGGAGGGAGGCTTAGATTGCGTTTAACCGAGACACGGATCGGTTCGATGGTGAACTATGTCGAATGGAAAATACACTTTGGGTTAATGCAAAGTTTTCTTTGGGATCTATGTGTAATACCAAAGGCTTCTTGGCAATTGGAATATTGTTTTTATCTTGCCCAAAGGGTGATTCGATAAGGAAGTAACTTCTGAACGCTTGGCCACAATTGTTTAAATCATCACCAAATGGTGGTCCGAGTTCTCTTTACCCAAATCGTCGAGTAAACTTCACATTCCTCAATTATGCTAAGATTTCCCAGCAGAGCGTGTGGCAAGTACAACAAAAATTTCACTCAAGTACGCCAGTACCATTGTGAAAGTTTGATTGATCCTCCTACAAGTCACTGTTAGATAAACACCGCACTCGAATTCTCTTCCTTGGCCTGACCCCTTCTCCCGGCACGTAAAATGAATTCACGTCACTGAAAGCAATTTCACGAAGCTGGACTGGGAGAAACGTTGGGCGCTGCGTATTCAGTCACAAGCGTGAAAACGCTCCGGCAAAGTTCACCCAAGCCGTAACGAATCTTCCGTTAATTAGAAATTCGTCGGGATGACCGCAACCGCCGCCGCCGAATCTCTGCTCGTGCACACTCGAGTCTCCCGGTGAAAGCTCCACGCAGCCCTTGACCTTCCCCGCGGCCGAATTCCAGCGGGCCGTACGAATCGCGTCCAGAAGTTACTTCGTAACACGGACGCGCACCGACCGTGACGATTCGGTTTCGCGTCGGTCAGCGGTGGTGAAAGGCTGGCAAAAATATTTTCGTAGGTCGAGCTCGAAAGCGACTCGAGCGACGAGCGAAAACGAGAGGATTTTCGCCTACATCGCTGAGCCTCTGTGTCCTCGTGTATCGACGCAGCGGCGTGCTCGCACGTGAGAACCCCCCCATCACGGACGGAGCACCGTTGGCTTTCGCAAGACTTTCCCTATTGTTTAAAAAAATAACGCCGCGGGTCCCGTGGCCGAGGTCGTTCAACCACTCTGAACGAACGCGTTTTCAAGCGGGTCGTTCAACCGTGCCCTCGCGTTCGCCATCGTTTCAAGCGGCGATTCGATCGGCCCATTACGAATTTCGACACGGCCGCCCGGCGGACGGCGAAGGCTGAGCTTGGTGCTGGCTGCGGTAATTAAGAATGCGATAGTTAACAATTTTTTCGAGATAAAATATCGAATACTCTTAGCGATATTAATAGCACTAATAAGCTGAATAAAAGTTTGACATTCGTTAAAATGGAAGCAATCAATAATAGAACTTCTTCAAGATTCCTTAACTCTATGAAGCTTTCCTATTCCACCAAAGAAAAAAATTAAGAAATGGGACACACTATTCTCCTAACGCATAAACCAGCAAACACAGTAAAATAATCATAGAGGATGTGCCGTTAGCCCGCAACACGAGATCTGTACCGCGAGTGGACAAAGTCCGAATGTCGATTCTTCAACAGCGATTCGGGCAACTTTCTCGATCGTTGGTGCCCCGTTGTCTGGAGGACAGAGTTGGGCGCGTTTCGAATAAAGAATAATCTTCGAGTAAGAAGTGCAGCAACCGCTCAGTAGAATCCCTAGCTTATGCTTGTTTAGAGTAGCGGAACGATCTGGCGATAAGAGGCTCGACTAAATGAGCGCTACTGTACTTTTTATTCGAAGATTATTCGTTATTCGAAATGTGTCCAACTCTGTTGGAGCAGCTTGTGAACGACCAACGAATCTCATCGATTTCAAGTCGATAGAGGAACAAGAGAATCCTGCCAGGAGGCGGCGGTGAGCTTCACGAACAGCGTGGCCCCCCTTTCCAGGCTGGCGAGAAAACGGTGAAGCCAAGGGAAAGGTCAGGCCGACGAGGAAGTGGCTAAAGCGGGCGAGGCGTGATAACGAGCAAAGGAACCACTTTCTACGCTGTCGAGGAGGGGCCTTCTGCAGCCTCCTAAATGGAACGTGACGCGGCGTTAAGCGTGTAGCTTCGTGCCCCTGAGAAACGATCGAGCAACGTTATTTAGCTGCTTCACACCTCTTACGCCTGGTGACTGAGCAAAGGAAAGCGTGTCGAAATGCGTTTCGCGCATACGGAAAATGAAATTTACGTTATCGGAGCTAGCTCTTTGCTGGGGGGGTTCCGTTATTGTTTCGGTCAGCATCCGTGGAAAATGGAGTTACTAGTAGCCGCTGGTTAGCAGGTGCAAATTAACCGACACTACCCATCGCGGTATGCTTTTATTTGCATTTAAGCATTATGATGCTTTGCGACACGCACAGGGGAACAGTGAAATAGGTTTAACGAATTCATGAAATTAGATTCAATCTTGATCCGATTGCGCGTAAGAGAAAGCTAAGGTAGATACATTTTAAATTGAAGTAGTTCAAGGTTCTGCATATCTCTTTGTTCTTTTATCCATTCTATTCCAGCTACTTTAAGAAACATCCGTGATCAGGACGTGCGTATTTACTTTTCGTGGAATAGGAACAACGAATCTCCTTTCTCTTCCTCGTCCGATCGTGAGAACCCTTACGTTGAAAAGAAGCACAGGTGTTATTTATACGCGCACGGATTTAAAGACCGCGCGACGGGTCAAATAAATCCCCCGAGGCATTCACGTTTCACCTTGCGTTCTTCCAACGAGGCACAAGCTTTTATTTCGCCGGTAAACTCAACGTTTCCCGCATCCACTCGAACAGAGAACGAGCGCGTCACTCGATTCCCAGCTTCGTTAAGGCGTGTACGTGCACCGAGTTATCTCGCGGTTAGCGTACAAATTATTACGAATCCACGATTTCTCGATTTTAATTAGAATCGCAGGGGACATACAAGTTCGAGTGGTTCGATCCCGTTTCGAACTTCCGCGAAGTCTGGTATCGAGTAGGAAAAACATCTGGATGCCACGCGTCGTTCTGGAATCGGATACTTCTAAATATCGCTGTCTCGTTGTCTAATTGCGAAACGCGCGCAGGACTCTGAATCAGGAAGAGTAGATTGCGAGAAGCAGGTAGTAGCGATTTCTCCCCGCCGTACGTACGACAGTTTCATTTTCCTGCTGTCGTTGTGTTGTAATGACCGTTTTGTGCTTCCAATATCGCGTAACGGTGTCGCAAGCGCGCGCGTTATATAAGGGACGAAAAAGTAATCGCGTTCACGCATCGGTTTCTGAAGCTGTTGCGCTTCCACGCGAGTCGAAGTTGCAAAGAAATGATGGACCGGTGTGCGGAATGTGTCGTCGATACGAGGGGGAAACGTTCAGTGGACGAAGATCGTGTTGTCAAATGACAGAGAGGATACGGATAATGTTTTACGTCGGGAGATCTTTACGTGGGCTGAACAGTCGCGTCGTTCCATGGGAAGGCAGAGCTCTCTGTAGAAACGTTTCACTCTCGACGAAGCCGGCTGGATAACGGGGCTCCGATCGCGCCGGAGGTAGAGTACAGTACTGCCTCGTCGAGAAAGAAGGGAAAGTAGTTCTGTGAGTCAGTGGGGCTTGCGGTACCCCGGGACGCGACGTTCAATGGTTAAGCAGTCCTCGAGCCTCGGAACAGGAAACGGTAATCCAGATGAGCCGCGTCGTGTATACCGGTCGGGAAATGTTCCTCTTCGCCGCAGAATTTCGTTCAGAATTTCCCAACGCATTACAATTCTTTTTTTTTATTACCATGGTCGTATACTCCGTTGATATTCTACTAACCGATTACATCAATTTTACAATTTCAAGTGCACCATTGTACTATCATTCGACAGCTTCATGGACTTACAAGAATAATTGAATCGAGCTGTAATTTATATAGAGAGCCGTTTCGGAAACAGATATTAATATACCTTTCGTGTTTCGAAACGCTCGAGTCTATTGGAATGGTAAATAACTCCTCGCCGTTATGGAAATTGTGTACCTGATCTTCTGAGATATTAAAAGAAATTAAGATTAACGTACGATGTTAAATACGGTATGCATGTTTGGATAGTGTATCCATCTATCTTAAGTAGATACCGAAGCACTTGAAACATTTCATAATTTCTACAGAAATTAATAGACAACATTTGCTTGACATAAAAACCATGTATCGCACAACAAATTCATTCTCGAAACTCCGACTATTTGATTGTCGCCAACTGTCATCTCCGATCTTCCTGTCAACCGCGAGGCAGAGTTCACCGCGATGAAAAGGAATTCGTTAGGCGGTCCCGGGAGCGTGTAATTTTTTTGCTTTCTCCCGAGAAACAGCCACGGGGGGTAATAGTGAAACGACCAGTGACACACTTCCCGGAGAGCGACAGAGCCCGAAGAGTACAGCGCGTCGAGTCCGGGCCTCCTAGAAGTGATCCGCGATAGAGCAAACGGAGAACCCGACGACGGTCATCCGCCACCGGAAATAGATTGTTCGTTGCACTGGAGCGGTCGTTTAATACCGCGACAAACAATAGATGACCCGAATACGCAGGCCGAAATGACGAACAAGTCTCTCGACCCTGATGAGACGAAAGGCGCTCGTTACGAACAATTGCGCGCTGAAAGGTCATTAACCGCGACCGATTACCACCGGGGCCGAGAATCGGCATGTGCGTGTACCTACATACGCGCGTCGCGTTTCTGTGGCCTTAAATATTCCAGCCAGAAATCACGAGGACACAAGGCCTGCGACACGGCCCTAATGGGCCGCGTCGGCTTACGTGAATCATTTATCGCTGAAACGATCGACAGAACCGGGGATATTGTTCGAAACAGGAAGCGTCGCATCACGGTGAACGCTCTACCTCTGACCACAGGCAATTTCGGATATACAGTTGGATGGACGATGTTTGGTGCGAACGCATTTCGATCGGGGATCGACGCTTGCAACCATATGACGATTCTTCTTTAAATTGAAAGTACGATTCTCCTTTTTGTCGAGCATCGTTATACGTTAGAAATGCGAGCTACGATCAGAAAATATTCAAACGGATATCGGTTGAGTATTGAACTTCTGAAGCTTGTAGCTGGGATTCGATTGCTGTACAAACGGTTTATTCCAGACGAATCTAGCGAGATCGTAATTATAGCGACGATAGTGAGAATCAACTAGTTTTGAGGTCAGGGTAACAGCGCGGAGGATCCTTGCGTTGTACGGTGCTCCAAGGAGCGCTCCGGTTGACCTTCGACCTGAACGATTCTCGCACGCGCGCGTGTGTCCTTTTCGCAGGACTATTCTTCCTGCCGTGATATCGCTCCACGAACGTCCTTCGCTTCAAATTCTCAGAACCGATACGATGCTGTCTTTTTGTTTTTCTTAAACTCTATACACGTTTCATTTTTCGTAAGCCACTTATTTTACACGCTCAACGAACGACATTTTCAGTTCCTTGCAAACATTCTCGCAAATGCAATTGATCACCCGTTTATGAATAGAAGCCAGACACATTAATTTATTTCTTTAATAACACGCCCATTAGGCTCGATTTGATTATTTCACGCTCGAATGGAAATTGGGCTGCAACCGCTTCGCGGGTTTCGCTGCTCAAGACGTGCCCTATTTCGGACACGTTTTTATGTAAGAGGCTGATTGAAAGATCAAGATCAAGAGGGACGAGGCTCTGATCGCAGCTGTGCTGAAACGTTTCGCGCGATCGTTGGTCACGGGCTCGCGAGTGTAACGTGGTTCGGACGGTGAAAGTTTTTCGGTTATCGAACATCGGTGGCCTAGACCGTAAAAGAATAACAAGAACGCGTGTACGAGCGGACGAGTGCTCTCGTAGGCAGCTTATGCCTCGCTGCTTTCTCTTTTCATTCTAAATACTTCCCCTCTAGCCATTTTCCTGGTCCGCTTTATGGACCAGTTTTTCAAATGTACTAGAAAAAGAATCGAGACGCGAGAAGTCATTGAGATCAAAGAACGAGCTAAAGACTTTGAAATGTTTCCTACCATTTCCGCGTGCTCGGCGACGGTCGAGGTGAAAAAGATCGATAAGTCGATCCTGTTGCTAAAAGTATCTGTCTATTAAAGCGCACATGTATCTTTAATATCGTCTCGATTATAGTCCAGGGCTGAAACGTTTCTGCATTTCATTTCCCAACGATTTCGTGATGAACAATCCTGATTACGGGAGGGTCGATTAGAAGAAAATTCTACAATGATCAATGCCAGGTACCACAATTCTCTGTTCGCTGTGGCATCGTAACGAACGCTTTCAAAGCGCGTTAGTTATTTAATTGTAAGTCCATTCTCGGCTGGCCCTAGTATAGCACGTTTGTCTATTCAACAACGGGACGGTTCACCGTTGCCGCGGATGCGATAGGAATCGGATTCGTGGCACGTTCCGTGCGTAGAAATCGGCGCGGCGCGGCGAAAGAAAGTGCAAGTCGTCTCGGATAAAGGTCTCGAAATAAAAAAAGAAACCGAGCTGGCGAAATGTCATGCGGCAAAAGGAACGGGAGCGAAAAGCGACGCAGCGCTTTCGAACCGCGTGTCCCGCGGAGCAAGATAGCCATGCAGATACGGCTTTTCCGCGAGCGGCTTGCATTACGCTAAGCAATCGACTAAGCAATGTAGTTAGGCTTGTTGCAGCGATGTTAGAGGTTCCCCTACTGGAGAACGCGTATAGTACAGCAACGCTGCCGTTTTACGAGGAGGGTTCTCTCTTCCACTTCCACAGTTCCTCCACCGCACGGCGCACGGGTTCCTCGTCGGTGAGCGCTGGTGCCCGTGGCCGCTGTCCCAGTCGTCGCCCTACTTTGTCGAAGCCAACTCAGCTCGACACTCGGTTTACACCTCGGTACACGACGAGAGAGAAACACGTACCACACGTGCACACGCGTACACGAACGCAATACATATACACGCAACGGCGCGTGTGTGCGTACGCGGAGCACACGCGTGTACGTGCGCGAACACGGCGAGAAGGAACGCGACACGGTGGACGAGTGGTGCCCGATGGTGGTGGTTGTGATGAACGTGTTGCCAGAAAGCGGAAGTGTCCCGCGTGAAATCGCGACTCGTGCCACCCTTTACACGGTCCCGACCGAGGATCCACGTGCCCCGACCGGAAGTGCCAGTTCCACCCAAACGAAACGGACCGTCCTGCGACCTACGACAACCTGCTGCGCGCTCCTCGATCCACCTCGAGCGTAACCCCATCGCGGAAGACCTGGTCGAGACGGCTGCCTGTCACGATGACGCGGAGCAACGACGAGCTCGAGAATAATTAGACTGCACCCTCGCGGAGCGTACGGTCGCGCGAAGCGCGTGTCGCAATTTCTAGAATTATCAGTGGTCGGACGTTGCCCTCCGGCGCAGCACACCGCTGAATCGATCAAAGGTTTCTATATCCTTTGCGACACACGAGTCGAAAAGATTGATTACTCGGAACGGTCTTTGGTTGATGCGAGACGATTCGCGAAGGGATAAGAATATAATCAGTGGTTCGGTAATGTGACGGGACGAGAAATCGGCTAAGTTCTAACAGGGAAACTGTCGCTATTCACGCCGTACTGGAGAAAGTGCATGGGCTCTCGAGGCGGAAGTGCCATCGAGCGCGAATATTCAGCACCACCGTCCTGTCCCTTTCTCCCGCTTCCGTGTTCCGTGCCCGTATCACGTTGCGGGATACACTCATGGATGACCGTCGATTGTCCAGCGAACGTCTCGTCGCGAGAAGCTTAAAGAAGAGATGATCCTGCTTACGAGTGGCACCGAACTCTTCTTCCGCTCGATCTTGAAAACATCACTGCCAATATCGTCGTCAAGATCATCGTGCATCTTACTGTGATTTTTATTCGCTTGTTCTCTCCTCAATGCCTTAATCTACGTGGCTGTCGTCCACGGCCAAAGTCACCGTGCGTGCCCAGTCGAGCGAGCATGCGCCGACCGAAAGGAGATCGCAAGAACCTCGTTTGAAAAGCGCGACCCTTGCAGACCGTTGGAAAGGATCGCACCGGTGCAATTCGCGGACTTGTTCTCTATTTCGATCACTGCCAAGCAACCCGGAGGAACGAGACCTTTACCGGATCGACCGCTTGATCGGGAATCGCACACTGCCAGACCCAGAGGAACCTCGTCGATCACGTGACGGGGTCAGCCAAAATTGGTTCAACCGTCGTTCTGCATGCATTTATTCTAACGATACGAAATCGCGACCCGAAACTGCCGATCGATAACATCAACGCGTGCACGCGGAAAGCTGATGCCTCCGTCTTCGCCGTCTTCTTTACCCAACGACTGATCTACGCCTGCTTCTGCGAGCGAATCGCTCGGCTAATTAAGAGCAAGTTTCCCGTCGAATCGTCCAAGGAATCATCGTTCCCCGGCTCCCACCCGAACAACGCGTTACGAGAGATAGCCCCGGGTTCCGCTCGTCGTTCCAATCGTGTTCCACGAAATATCCATCCGGGGCGATCCTCGCGCGAGGACTCGAGCGAATCGCGCGCGGCGAAGTATCGAGAACCGCGCGGCGTCCTGTTAAACGAGTCGTGCAACGTCCGAGACAAAAAAGAAAAGCCAGCCTCGTTACATAACCGCTGCATGACTGCCATTTTGGTCCACGGTACGCGCAAGCGTATGCAAGTGCAGAGACGCGCGCGAGTGCGAAGCGTGTCGGCGAGTCGCGCGTGAAAATCGCTGTACATGAATGGTGGCGATGCAGCGCGCGCCCGATAAGAACCCGGCCACAGTTTGATAAAAATGTTGTCGCAACGACGGGGCTGCTACCACCGCGGCCGATTAAACTCCGCTCGGAGTCATACGTAAATACACGCGCGCCACTGCCTCGAGCCTGCAGCCGATGGTTCAACGAACTTTCCTAGAATTTGACGTGGTTAACGCGCCGGCCGACTAGAAATGGGCCCTGGTCAGCTATTTTCGAAAATCCGCGTGGTAGAACGAGGAACGGCTTGTACACTGTGAAACCGAAGAGAAGTTGCGGGGGGGTAGAAATACTTTGAACTCTGCGCAACCGTTCGAAGAGGGTGGTTTGGGGAACGCGGTGTGTCGTGCGCGAGATTCGAACGAAATATCGATGAAAACTAGCAACAATCACACGATCGACTTCATTACGTGAACAATCACAAACTGCCGCGAAGAAGACTGCTTACGAACGATCGATGAACTCCGGTCGATCGCCAACGATTGGATGCATCGTGCAACAACGACGCTACACATTAATATGCATGAACATCGGTCGCCTATGGAAGATTCGAAGCTGATCTACGTCTATTTTTGAAGCTTCACTTGATCGTTCAAGTTATAGGGGCATCATCGTTTTGTTGTCACACTACGAGTTGCTACCAGTAACCTACATAGGTCGACGTTGCACCTACAGCGACGAAGTAATCAAAGTAAGGCTGAAAAGAGCGGCACGGCGAATACGTGGAAAGGATTGCAGGCGTTGTCCGCGTACACTGTGTCAAAGGTACAAAGAGACCTTGCGTGACAACGAAGAAACAAATGGATGAACGAACGGGGTGGTGAACGCTCGCGCCGCGGTGGAACCGGAAGCAGGAGGACGTACGACCGAGCGTTTTCCGCTAGGACAAAAGGTAACCCAGTTCCAAAGACAGGCTCTGCGTGCGAGTTGCACTCTCGCGCTATCTTCTATTCGCCTCTCCTCCATACCTTAAAACGCGATCGGTATTGAACGATTTCGTCTTTTTCTATTAAACGTACGAACGCATTTTTGTATTAAACGAATCAGCAAGCCGATTGATCAGCTGACATTAAATAGACTTCTGTAATTGAAGATAAATGTTCTTCAAGATCCGGGCCGAAAGTCGTCGCCCGAGCAACGATTCGACGAGTCGATCTCCGCCGAAAGCTGCGAACAAATGAGGAACAAGTGCACACGCCAATGCTTGAGAAAACGGACGAAGCGTCGAAAACGCGTCGTTTATCGTGCACCACGGATTCTTGGTTAACGAGAGAGTAAAAAAGTGACGTTTGGTGACCTGTGTACAGGGTGTATGTGGTTTCCTGTGCGCGGATACAATAAATACCCGGGTATACATATGTGGGAACAGACGTGCTCGCGGGCGCAACGAGTATATAAACGCTGACGTAATACGAACCTCCCCTTGACACCTGATCGACAATCTACATCGTCGACGCGTTGACGACCTTGTTAATACTGTTCCGACTGTGTCGTCGGCGGCAATTTTTTCGGAAGACTTTGCCCCCCTGCCACCGTTTTTCCTGTTTTGGATGTCTTAAACGGAAAAAGATGTAAGTCAGCAATTCTCGTTCTTCGTACAAACCCTCTCCTCTTTGATCTTTATCAAATAATTACAGACAATCCCAATAATTTAACGGATAGTATCAACTTTCTCGTGTATCAGCGACGGCCGAAGATTCTAATCGAAATTTCATGCAAGTCGAAAGGTCTAGGTCGCCCGACAGGTGACACATGCTTGCCTTTCGGTTCGCCGAAATTTGTGAGAATTTGTTATACAAACGTGGTCGAAGGATACCTAGGTTTCCCATTGCGCACCAGGAAGAACATTTCCGAAGGCGAACACGAAACTACCGTGGACGTCAAATAGAGAACGCTGATGCAACCGTCAAAGATAGGAAAATAATCTTTTTTTAATGAATTCTACTAACCTCGGGGAGGCCATTAAACGTAGGAAGGTCCATGGAGCACGAACGAGCGAAATCTCTCTACAGTGTTCCTCTCTATGCATAATTATCAATATGCCAAATCTCGGTGTGTCGAAATTTATTCGCAAACGAACATAAAGATGACCGTATTCGTGGGAACATTTTGAATGGCATCAAAATGCCCTGCATTTCCGAGCGATGCAACGATCGTGTTCGAGGAAGGGAAATCCGACATGCATAATCGTTTTCGTTGAATTTCATTGATTCACGAACGGTCACATTCGCGTTGCCTAAGGCTATTGTTCCCGTTTAATTGGCTGCTATCTATTCTCAGGATCGTCGATAGATCAATTTGCACGATTGCTCGTTCACGTTATGGTGGAACACTTTCTGTGTAATCTGGAAACGTGTGGGACCAAGTGATACACGGGTCGCCCGCGTCGTTTCAATTGTTAGACGCTAGGCATGCAAGTAGTACGAACAGATCGTTCGTTAGTAGTACAGGAACGTCGCGATCAGACCTTTTTCCCTCCTGGTTACGCAAAGGATCCAGCCGTGTTGCGATCGCGTCACGGGAACGGCTGCGAATTATCGCACAAGTAAATACGTTTGCGACGCTTGCATTTGGAATTATTCTTTCCGCGAACTTCGAAACAAGGATGTAATCCCTGGGAAATCGGAGAGCACCATTTGAGTCTGGTGAAACGGAAACTCTCAGGGGAATATAAATTTCTATCGAAATCTAATTACTCCGCTTCGTGCTCGGATTTCTGCCGTTGCGGATAAATTAAATTGAAAATTCACTTATCAAAAAGAGTAATCGTGTTTCGAGATCAATGAAAATGTGTTCGCCCACCCTTTTACTTCGGTAAACCGAAAATAACACGGCGCGACGCATTTATACAAAGGAAGCGCGTTGGCCACGGTTAAAGGCACGCCAAGTAAGAAGCACGTACACCGCACATGACGGGAACTGAAGTTGTGCAACCCTGGTCAAAGTTATTCTGGCGGATGAACGCAGTAGCTGGTGACGTTCCTAACCTAGGCCAACCTCGCCACTCGGCGCTTGCCTTCTCTCGATAACGGAGCTTGAGATAGGTCGGGTACAAACATCCGCGCGAATGCAAGTCATACGTGCATCCAGTCTGCTCCGCTCTAGTCGAATCATGCGTACTACCGATCCGCGACCGCCACTGCAATTATTCATCTCACTTTTCAGACTCGCCCTGACCTTTGCCATGCACAGAAGCATCGTCGATCCTACTCTACGCTGGATACAATGATGGTCCAGTAAATAATTCAATCTAGGAAGCAGTTAATTAGCACCGTTTAATAAAGACTGTAGAAATTGTCGAATTCCGAAAAAGTAAATGTTTGGAACAACTTTTCTTTCTTTCTTATTAGAAGAGGAACTTGATTCTAAATCCGATTGGTAGATTTGAGTGCTTTTATAGTAAGATGTTCTCAATGAATTAAATGTATCGCTTAGAATCAAGTTGGAGCACTTTTCATACACAATTAAATTAAAGAGCCTCGACATCGAACCGCGAATAAAGGGGTAAAATCTTATCCCGAGAGCGCCGTGAAGGCGTTCCCGCGCCGCGACCGTAGTGTGTCACCGATTATAACCGGCTAGATCTCGGCCTATAGAGGCCACGCGCATAGAAAATAGATAAGAACTAGCAAACTCTTCGCGACCTATGCCAATCTCCAACTAAATATACCGACCAGTAATCGCGGCATTACGTCCACGAACTCCGCCATGCCGCTCCGGTATCTGATGATGCATCAACGAAATCTGACGTGGTCTGACGCCGTTGGCTGATCGTTACACCCCGAGCGAAAGCAGAAGCAGCTCTACGTTTCGGTGACGTGATTAATAAGCTCGTCGTCTCGGGAGCGTATGCTTTACGATTGATAACCGACGAAAAAATCGGCCTTCGAGCCGTGCAATCGCTTCCGGAATGCGATTCATCCTGTTTTCATTCTCGAACTCGTTGAAAAGCCTATTGCTAGCGCGACGTTCCCACCGTTCCTCGTGGAAACAAATAGTCTTATGAAGTACGGTGATCGTGTTTCATCATCTCGGGGGTTCATGTGCAACGAGAAACTATGTTGTATGACAAAGTAATTTATCGCGGCACTTCGTTGGCTCCAATACGCGTGGAAAAAATGATAAATATGCGGCACAGTTGATACACCATAAAACAGGCGCGCAAGTTGTGAATAATACGCACACACACGTTCAGCTCAGCGCTACCGATGCCGATCGTAATAATCTCGCTTTTACGCACTGAAGAAAAATGACTTAACGAGTGGTCGACCTTATTGTCTCATTAATGAATGCGGCAGGAGTGTAAGCTCTGCTCCGCGTTACTGTTGCGGAGGATTATAAGTGAAGACTTTATTGTACGATCCGATACGGTGATAAAAGTAACGGCGGCGCGTGACGACATCTAATGAAATATGATGCCACTTATAAATGAACTGAATTGAAATGAGGTAACTTACAAAGTAAGGGGTTCACCAAGTAAATAATAATTATCGTTCCATAATAAATTAAATTACTCGAAGTAGATGGGATCCCAAATGCAACGAAATGCGACCCGATTTCCACTCCTCTCTTGATCTTCGCTTTTCTTCAATAGCTGATCAAACGAATGCGTTACTTTCACGAATTTTCCTTCACAGGAAAGAAAATATCGAATAGAATAAGAGCCCTAAACGAGAGAATGGTCGGGCAAAGAGGATTCCGCGGTTGCATAGACTTCTTTGCCGGTGTTACCAGAAGTGCAAGTGATCGGCGGCGTGAATTACGTTGACGCACCGCCACGAGGATCCTTGTGTCGAAATGATGTCATTTGACCCTGACACGCGCAGTCAGCGAGTACCGGTATTCGAATGCGAATGGCCGTGCTCCATTCGTCGCGGGAGAAACGCGTTCTCGAAAGGTGTATGACACTGCGCGCTCTTGACGAAATCGAAAAGATTCCTCGATAATTTGCGGGAATAACGCCTTGAAATTAAATGATCTATCGTGGATAGGCTGGATCGATCGCGATGACAAGCCAGCGGCAAGACTACGCTGAGGTCGATCCTCACGGACATTCGCTGGCCTTATGGCTTCGAACTTGTTATAGCCTGCGAGAAGTTGTTCCGGCACCTGGTGATACACGTCGCGGTGCGGATCGTCTTCGATCAAAGGAAATACCACCAAGATCACGGTCTCCGGATCAACGATTAACGAGGGACGCGCCTAATGAGGCTCGTTTAATGCTTCTGAATGAGATCGGCATCCCGAATGAGAAACATCATCCGCGATTTCTGCGAAATCGGCCACGTCGACGCGAAAAGAAATATCGCTCCTCGCAGGATAATGAATGAATATTTGCGGTAGCAATACGCACGTCCGGCGACAGTGTAACTGGCAACGAAACGCGACGCAATGCACGAACCGGCGTCTAATTCATTTCGCAAGAATATCGTGCGCTGACTTCATCGAGAATCGCTGAAATTCTTTCTAGACTATCGATGTGTTCTTGCTTGTATAAATATGAAGAGAACATATTATTGGGAAGCCTAGCCTAGGTGACGAATACATTTGGAACAGCCTTCGTTCAGGAAAGCGAAGGATACACCGGTTGCACATTATCGATAACTATTTATCGAAACGAACCAGTCATGTTTACACATGGTTTCGCCAATTTGCAATGGTTATGGCGCCAAGTGTCCGTGGAAAACGTGACTGAACGCCCGATATTACCGAACCCTCCAGGAAGGAATAAAGGTCTGGCAGGGAACAAAGCGGTCGAGAAACGTGCGACGAGACCGCGGACTGGCCCGCTATTTATACATACCGATCGCCGTCCCTCAAAGTCCCTTCTAAACTCATTCATTCATACAACCCGACAAGAGAAAGCATTTAACAAAAAAACGACTCAGCTTAGAAACAAACTTAGAGCCTCGAAATTAGAAATTCTTCCGTCGATGCGAGCTCCCGAGACAACTCGCCAAGCCTTATCAGCAGACTGAAAAAAAGAACGATGAAGAACGCGTTCAATTCTACACAACACGCGAGACAAATGTGTCACGAATGGTGCGATATCATTATCGAAGCGGCAGCGATCGCACTCTTTGGTCTTCCCAGATAAGGAAGTATAACGGCGATTCAGCGAAAGCGATTAGCGTCTCCCAGCTTCATCCTTGCCGATCTTTTCGCCGCGGATAACGCTCTTATCGCACGACTATTGAACGATCACGATCCAGGGGCGTCCTTCTAAATTTTTCGAACGTTCCAGAGCGGTGCTACCGGGGGGAAGAGAGGATCGGCAAGTTCAGGCCTAGATCGACGCGTCGACGCAGCTGCGATCCTATATCAATGGTCGAGGAAATTGCGCGGATTAAAGGCCAAAAGGCTACGAGATTCGATGTCGAGCCGAGCTCGGCGTCTTCGACGTGTCCGTGTGCACGAGCACCAACGTCGATGCGACGTGCGTGCACACTCACACGAACGGACCAAGTGCATGCCTGCCGGTGTGATTGACATCGGTAAGTATGCCATGGCCGACCGCTCGCAACGTGTGCTGGTACGAACAACTGCAGCACCACTGCCCACACAAGCCGCGTATGTACGGATACATCGGCCGCGGCTCTGTAAGAGCGCCATCCGTCTAGGCCGCCTAGAAGAATTAGCTGAGAAAATCCTGTTGCCAACGCGTTTCCGTTCCCAGAACGCCCGTCGAGATTTCACGACGCGACGAGCCGCGCTGCTCGCAACATCTCATTCTTGTTCCTCGCGAATGACTGACTTTTGCCTGGATCGCGGCAGAATGCATCCTGAACTCGAGCGGATCTGATCATGTAATCGTAAGAGAACAGATAGTACTTGCGGTTGCAATGCGCTTTCCGGATCTTCTGTAGACAGGGCTTACGAGAGTGAAGCTTCCCTGGGGAAACAGTTATTTTCGTCATACTCGTGGCTGAAGACTGAAGAGCGAAGAAATAGAGTTACACGTTTCGGGAAGAGAAAACGCTAGCTAGATGTAGAGTAGCAGCTGCATAAATAGGGAACCATTGAATTTTTCATTTACCGCCGTACTATCTAAGCAACGCGTATGCTTCTCGAAAAATCGACAGGACTTCGCAGGAGCGTGATCGATATCGATATCGAAGCCCGCCGTTCACTTCGTGCAAAGCTACAACATTGTAGGGAATTGAAATTCCACGGTACGTTCGTCGCGCTCGTAAGCCGGTTTACTTAGCCGACATTCCTACGCACAAAGTTACTATACCGTGGTTGAAATGTAAAAGTTCATCACTCGCGCGGCCGATTACGTAACGGCCAGTGCGTGCGTATAGCTCTGTTAATTCGTGGTAATGACACGCTAATCGGAGAGATCCGTCGACTGGCATGTCGGTCCTCGGACAGCTTTCGATCACCTGTACACGCGCCTCGTCGTCGGACCCCGTACCGCCGATAGATCGCTTTTCGTCGACAAAGTGTCGGCGAAGTGCAGCGAAACGCGGACAACAATAACACGGCATCGGTGCGCGGTGACGTAATGTAACCCTGTTCCATGAAGGACGCGGTTTTCACCAGGTTCGATCTTCCTGTAAGATGGTATCGTTTCGCCCGAAAAACCGGTATCCTCGACGATGGCCAAAACGTTGGAGGGGCCGGAGGGGATGGAAGACGTAGAAGGAGGAGGATTCGATGTCACGTACGATGACGACGATCGCACCGCAAGGTTCCCCGATACTTTTACTTTCGTCGAATAAATAGAGGCTCGCCGGGGGAGGGAAGAGGAAGGCGAAGAAGAAACGGGTCTCCGAAATCGAGCGGCTGGAACGCGAGATCGGAGCCGAAACTTTCATTCGCCGGGAACTCTTGTTACTTTCTTATCGGTTACGAGCGGGACACCGACCGATCCCAGGTCCGACTAGGCGCAGGCTCTTTCACTTGAAGATGCACGATCGGTTGCACCGGCCAGAGTTATCGAGCGACGTTTGCGCGCGGCGATCGAAAGTGAAATCACAACAAGAAGAAAAGGCGACGCGAGGGGAACGTCGCCGTTCCTTATTTGGGCCGCAATTTCCTTCCATCCTTTCGCGGTGTACCCGCGCCTAAATGCACGCGCGAGCACGTTTACGTAACGGAACGCCGGTTAATCGTGCGATTTACACAGACTCTTCCGCGTCAAGATACATTTCGTAACCGGTCGCCGTAATCTGCGATTTTCCGTCATACCACGCGCTAATTAAATTTCCCCACGGCCCGATCAGATTTCCCGATCGTCGATCACGGCACCGATCGCACTTTCTTTTCTCGACTGTCCCTGCTCGAACTCGAGATTCGATTTAGTCCCTTCGGACCTATCCGACGGATCTTCCGTCTCCCTTTATCGATCCGTCTAGCCAATGAACGATTCTTTAGTGAAAGTCGGTCAGTCGGAAAAGTCTCGCTACATTTTTCCACTCCGAGAGCGACTACTTGATAACTATTTGCTCTCGTCGTGTCACTATCGAAGGACACCTGCGAAACGCGTCTCGCTTGATCCGAATTTCGCGATCCTCCAGCACTCGGGCTGGTCGTCTATCACGGGGAACTTTGAGAGAGTGAAAGTTCCCGCGTGTACACGCGTGTCGAGTTTTTGGCATTGGGCGTTTGGATTGGAGGGTCTCGGTTGGTATCGAGGTCACCGGTGCCACCACCACCCAACACCGTGGATCCACGACTTCGGTGGATCGCGTGGCCCGCACAACTGGCTGCCCCAAAAACTTTGGGCTGTGCGAGGCGTTCACATCGGCCGCTCCGAACCGTTCCGACGCCTCTTCCGGCCTCGTAGAAGTGTCGTCGTCGTCGCCGTTTCAATTCGTCCGGACGCGCGTTTGAGCGATCGCGGAAATGTGCTTCGCACTGGAACCGCCTTCGATATCCGCGGTTTTGCGCTCAATGTTGCCGCGATGGATCGTGCAGTGAAGTCGAGCTTTCGACCACGAACGACAATCGTCGAAGCTCGATCGAAGTGATAGGAGAAAAAATGTGGATCCCGAGGGATTAGTCGTGCAGAGACGCGCGAAGAAGCTGTTACGTGTGTTTAATTATAGACCAGGTGATCGATGTCGTGACTCTGCACGTGGACGTCGTATGGACCAGCGATCGGTTGTCGATCGATATCGAAACTAGTGGCAGGCAAAGAAGAAAGCTTTGGATATATTGCGCTTCAATTGAGCGGAGGGTTTTCCTTTTTCTTAAACTGTGGCATATCATGTGCGCGAAGATGAGTGTTCTACAAGGTCGTCACATAGGTAGGAGTCCTATTTTAAACTGGTCGCACGAAGTTCTGGTCGACGGTGTTCTACTCGTTGGAGAAATACGAATCACCCCTAAGATATATTTAACCCTTTCGAAACTGACGAGAATAGTAATTGGTTCGAGTACATGGATGGTGCAGACGTATTCGATCGCATTTTCATCCATAAAGTTTTACTATTGTAAAACTTTGACTCGACTTCAATGTCGACTAAGCCGACTCACAAATTTCTCATCTTTTCTTCCTACAAATCGATGTGAGAAGAATTTCATGGAACTAGTTTCTAAGGCGCGACCAGGTGTCGGATTGTCATCGTCCTCCAGGTCAATAACACCGCGACGCGATTTCACAATTGCACGCTTCGCTAATTACAAATCACAGTCGTGACTCGACCGCGAGCACCAGCGACACTGGATACTCTCTCAGACTTATCCTATTGACGGTCGTCCACGGAGAGATAAATCGGAAGCCGTTCACAGCCGAAACTCGTATCTACCTGCACAGTTTTGTCTAGCGTCAAAATCTAAAGGAATGTCGGTTTCTACCACTCGCAACCTCTATCCGTCAGAGAACGGTACCGGTGCGATGGATTGCGTAAACTCTAGAAATCTGGAACCGACGGGGCTCGTCGTTGCTTTGCGACAACGCGGACTGTTGCTCCGGATTACAACATTTCGCACCTCTATCGACAACTTCGACGCAGCGTTGTGTCGTAACGGGTGAACTTCGGGCAGCGAGCGTTGCCTTACACCGTGCTATCAGGATTTTTCGTGACAGCCAAACGAGAGTATTTCCACGGGCTTCCTGCTGTTTCGACACGCCGCCAGCGTGTTTTGCAACCGTCATGAGTATGCGCTGATCCGACGAAATCGTTTAATTCCTGCGACGAAATAGTTGGCCTAAGTAAAAAAGGAAGTTTCTGTGCTTCGGTGTAAATTACACCGGGAATCCCATTAAGTATCTATCGTGTCGTCGATCGGAAAACTCGACGGTTTCTAAAGTTTCTAATTCTTTTCTTTCTTTTAATTTCTGAGACTTCTTATGGTACCGCGAGAATTATTAGTGTCACGCTGAATCGCTTCTGGCTATTCGACGTCTCTCAGGGAAAAGTATCATTAGCCCGCCTTGCGCACGGGCCGAAAGTAACGGTCACGACGATAGCGATGAAACGAATTTTAATGTTTCCCTGCCGCTCGTCGTCTTATGACACAACACGGCAGAGCTTGCCGTAGGAAAAGTAAGGTAAGGCCAGTGGTATAATAGAAACTTTCACTGCGGAGGTTCAACGTACCGAGCTCCGACTCTCACTGGTCGTTCTCACTGCTTTGCCCGACGCACGAGCATCCGAGAGTCACGACTCCTGTCTCTCGCTTTCCATCCCGCCTTCCGTTTGATCGTCTTTCTCGCGCCCACGACACGTAAGAAAATTTAAGGGGGGGAGGGGGATATTTATAACGTTGCCCCATTGTCGTGCAAAAGCCGGAGAAATTGCTCGATGAAACCGACGGAAGCGATCGGTAAGCAGCAACAACCCCCTTTTCCCCGATCCTGACCGAATGTAAACGGAGAGCATTACCGGCGACCCATTGTCGTTGATACGCGCCGCAGAACTTTCCAACTCTTGCGAGAGATAACGCGATGCGCGGCTCAAGGAAGCGGAGTTTCTCGCGGTCCTTTCCTCGCTCTATCTACACGCGAAAAAGAAAGTTCGGTGAACGCTGGCGCGCCGATCGAGAATCCCCTTTTTGCGCCACTCGGAAGGAACGCGGGTTCCGGGCAGCAGCTCCTTCGAAGCGAAACAGCGATTCCTTTTTTCCCCCCCGAAACGCTAGGTGGACCGAAAGAGCGCGTTTCGACGGAGCTATTCTACGATGAAAACTTTGCGGGTAGAGCGTAACGCTCTGTTACGCTCGGTTTTGGAGTGAAATTAGTATTCCGACACCGGTGTACCGTTAGCGGCGTTCTCCTTCCTCCGATAACTACGATTCGAGGGTGGACACGTTAAAAACGAGGTTGTACATCCGCGGAGACTCGCTCCGATAAGAGATAAGTCGTCTTTTCGAGTAACGGTACCGCGAGATAAGCACCGACGCTCGACATTTCACACGTTCGATTTCTCCCGCGGCTGTACGAGTAATTCTATGAAGCTCTACAGTACTAAGAAAAGAAACTACTTTAAATAATAAAAGAAGTTCATCAATCTTGTCGGCTTCGGTGTAAAGTATCGCGACAGGTTAATTTTCTTCGCCAAACTTTCTCCGTGTCTTAGGAATTTGATTCTCGAGTATCTGGTATGTTTTACGCGCGAATTCATCGATTCCACGGCCAGTCTCCTAAAGTCAAGCCCCGGAGAGATTTCCTAGCCGATGGAAGGCGGCATTAATTTATCCGCGGACTCATTACCATTGTCGGGAGTTCGTTTCCTAGTAGCACGACGCGAGAGCCAATCGCGGCGCGCGGAGGGCACTTGAACGGGAGTTCGCCGAGGACAGAGAGAAGAAAAAAAAAAAAGAAAAGAGCCTCCGAGCTGGAGGAACAGTGAGTCTATAGCCCGACTATAGAGTGGGGAATTGTGGATCTAGGATGTCATGGCGTGGGAGAGTCACTTTCACCATCGGCGGCCCCTATAGCGGTAAAATCTAGCCGTGGTACAGACAATTACGCGGCAGAGTTCCGTTGGATTCACAATGAAAGTACCAGCGCGATGAATATAAATACCATTCATCATTTTAACTATTTTTATACTCGCGCATACGAAAGTTTATCAGATTTCGATCTTTCGTACCGATGCGGCAAGAGCAATGCGACAAATATACAAGGAAATAGTCGAAAGTAAGCAAGATAGCAAAAAATTGGCATTATATCGATTATTAATGCTTTTCACTCACTCACCAGCCGCTGGATTGCGCAACCCGCTTCCTGTTACGATGATTACCATGCTGTCGCCTGAAAGCAGATTTATGACAATAATTGTGGCGTTTGGAAAATATCGATGCTTAAACAAAGCAGGTTTCTAAACTACATTTTCTAACATGAAAATAGGAAGGAACCGTGTACGTATAGCCTGTTATTTAACAAAGTGCTCCGATACCGCGTGAATCGAACATCCCTTTCGTTAGCAGAACAGCTGTACAAATTCAGCATCGACTCTCTACAACAGTATCAAACGATTCGAAACGCGTCTAAGTCGTGATAGTAACGCGTTACACAACTTTCCAATTATCAAACGAGACGTTCAACAAGGAAGCGGCGATACGGCCGCGCGAGTGGCCGACGAAAAGCGGCGACGGTTAAAGAAGGTGGTGTCTGAAAAGCTCTCACGACCACCCCCTCTGTTCTTCCTTGGTACGGAGCGTCTCGTTTAATGAAGACAAATACCACGAGTATCGGGTGTAAAGCGCGAACCTCGAAAAAGCTTGGCCGAGATAGCCAAAGCTTGCGTGGCTTTGAGCCGGGCGTACAGAGTGGCGCGTGTATACAGACGCGCGTCTGCCCATACGTACGTGCACGCTACTTATACACAAGATCTGCCTCTCGAGAAGAGACCGTAGGTTAGTGCATCGGCTGCACTTTCCGTCTCGCTTCGGTGTGCGCATACGTATATGCACGCCGCAGTGGCGGCAGGCCTCTTGCTCCGTGTGCATGCATGCATCGGTTACGCAAGAATAGTGGCGTGTGTGAGACTGCTGACCCACATACGCCAGGGAGCAAGGACCCCGCATGCACCGCGGCCGTGCATGTGTGCGCCGCTGTAAGAGCGACAGCGTGTGCGCGCAAAGCCCGTCCCGTGGATGCGCCCCGTTCGTGTGCGATACACATACCTAGCCGCCATCTGTCGTTGCACACGTTCACCGAGCGTGCACTCGGCCACACGTGGCTTTGAAAAAGGGTTAAGCAACGTGCACAACGTTGCGGCCCGTGCATCGTTACCGATGCCTCGCTGCACTTGACCGGGTATCGGTGTACATACACTTTGCAACGAATGTCTCACCTTCTCGACGCTTCTCCCGTATATATACTTTCGATTGCGGCCAAGGGGCTCAGCTTCCTTCCGGGGCGGCTGCTCACCTTTGTTTCGCGGGGGCTGTCGAGAGCTTCGTCGAGGGAGCTCGTCGCCCCGGCAGCTACGCGTTCAAATGGCGTCACGGTTATCAGGAACACCTTGTATGGGATTCCTATAATCGCGTCAGACGCTGCTGGGCGGAAAGCACGTTTCGATGATAAATATAGGGTAGGACGGACGACGCGTTAAACTATCGCGCTCTTGAGCATCGGCGAACTATCCGCGCAAAACGCGATTAGATGCACTTGCATGCCTTCGTGTCTAATCTCCGCGCGTGTTTGCCTGTAATCGAATTATTGCTTCTCTTTGCTGCCCGCTTGGAAACGATTCAGGTACTTCGATCGATTGTTCCACATAGACGTTGACTCGTGTGCATGACGAAATGCAAAGGGACAAGAAAGATTCTTTCGTATGCGTTACCTCGCATGAATCGTGTTTAAGCAGGATCATAGGGGAAATCGTTTGAACGACAGCGACGGCAGATAAGAGAAATTGCTTGGACCGTAGAAGTGTACGATGCGAAAGAGAAAGTTGTCCCACTGACGTTATGACTTGCAAATATACATTTAAAGCTCGAGCATATGAAACTTGGTTTACGAACCGATGGGTGTTCGATTGATCGGTATCAAATGCTCGCAGGTTCAGGCTTCCGAAAAAGCCGAAGATGAAAAGCTCGAATTAAAAATCGCGTATGACTGGCCTGTATTACCGCGACACCGCGTTTATTGAAACGACCCGCGATGCGTCATACACCATTTCTCTGCGACCGTAAAACCGCGTATCGTCTTGCCTGCTCGTTAATTACCAGCCGCCAGAAAACCGTGATAAAACACGATTTGTCATTACCAGGACACCATGGATGAGTCGCCGAGTATTATTAAACTGACCTGGTGCACCAGTCGACACGGACCTGCTATCTCATTTAGCTTTCAACTTCTAAATCCACGTGTCGGAAGACTATTTCGTTCAACTTTCTGTACGATGTTCGTAATTATCCTATCGAGTCGTTTTCGTAGATTACAGGACATCCCGAAGATCTTCTGGATCGCGATTCCATGATTCGTAGAGTAACGATGAATTGACATAGAATCGTAGAGGTTCGCGCGTTGCACCGTTCAAAGTACTGTCGTGTCACGATCCAATTGTACGCTATTGGCTAAAGAGGCGTTAATGGTGAACTATGCGTTCGCCGTAATCGCGAACGCGTGCGTCCGACACACGTATGCGGTTACTTTCACATTCAGTCCGTTCTCTTTGCGATATCCTCGGCGAAGCCGAGATGACTTCGAGGACTAAACGAGAAGCGTCTTGCGCTGAACGGCAATAAATCATGACCTGAAATGGATTATCAAGAGGGGAAAGTTTTCAGTTGAAAACCGCGAGCGTTTTAACGAAAGCGAAAGTTTAATTACGTAAACAAGTAGCTTTCCTATTTACCGCTTTTTATTATGAGAACGAAATGTGGATCTGCTAGGGATTTTCTATGAGACGAAATGGCAAAGTCTGGAGAATGTAAAATGTGCCAGTATCAAACTATTCTTTATTCTTTATTCATGAGCCCGATTTTAATTTCATTCATGATTCGTTTATAATACATGCACCTTTGTTACATAATGGAAGAGAAACGTGACTAGACACTTCATGATTAATGAGGATGTTTCGCGTGATAGACGCTGTCGTGACGTGTATCACGATTTTGATTTGCACGATCCTCTGCATCTATCATCGACGATTATGTTATGGTTATGGAAGACAGATGCGTCTTCCATTATCTTTTAGATACACGTATGAATAAAATATACGAAATTCATGCATCATCGATTGCGCCAAGGGACTAACGCTTTGGCTATCTTTTGCTTTTCAGGAATTATGACCCTTACGAGCAGCCCGTGTGAGCTAGACAACATGAGCTTGTTTCAAGACCTCAAGTTGAAAAGGAGGAAGGTCGACTCCCGATGTAGTAGCGACGGTAAGAACCAATTTTCCATTACCTCTTCGTCAAATAACACCCGTCGCGATCGTCACATTTACAGACCCCAAAACGTGGATCTAATTTTCAATTAATTACACGGCATCAAATGTTCCCATTGATAAACCGTGCAACAAACGTCGGGAGTCATACGTCTCCATGCAACCATTCATTTTTTTGCACAAAAATCCTGGTTCGCCCTAATCGTTGTCCATACATCATGGCACGCTCCTTCTCTAAGTTTCCCCTCGCTGTTAAACCGAATTACATAGGTGACAACGTGTAATCGTGATCGTGAAAGGAAGGACCCGCCGCGAACGACAGTGTCGTTCAGATAAAATTAGAATCCTCGTAAATCCTTAATTGCCGGTAGGTGATCGTTAATTTCGAAAGAAGGAAAAACAATGCGTATCGAGGCGGGCGTAATCGTGTCGTTGAATGCGATCGTATATCATTCCGTCCCGGGCAAAGAACAGCGCGCGCGTAATCTTTTCTTATTGAGAATACCCAGAACACAGTCATGAAAGTGGTCAGCCCGCCTATATAGTAATGATTAGTTGCCGCCCATAATGCCGTATTTGATACTCTTATTGCCCCGATTTTCATAAGCTGCGTATATTACACTGTTACGCCGCATGAAACGCGCGTGTAACATCAATCATGCTTCATCTGTTCCGCTGCGAAAACTATATCATTATACGAGCGAAAACTTTTCAGAACGCTGTTGGTTCGCGCGGCAAATTTATCATGGCTTCTCTCACCTAGCGGATAATTTATCGAAACGAAATCCCTGGATCGTCTCCAATGCCGGCATATGATGCAAATTTTGCAACAAAATATACGCGAGGCTATTTAAATACCGATGCCAATGAAATTAAGTATCTTTGTTGCTAAGCGCGAACTACCATTGCAAATCTACCTCAGACGAGACGAAAATGAGAAGTAAATATATTTAATCCGTTCAAAAAAAAAAAATCTGCTAATTGGTTTTATCGACATCCTCCTAATACAGACATGACCATAAATTGTATAAAGGCTGTGCTACGGTTTCACATACAAATACCTATTCTGGGAACATACCTTTAGAGGAATTCGAGATTAAATTGGCCCGAGTGTTTTAATATCAACTGATTTAAATGTAGAAAAGAAACCTAGTTCCTATTTTTAATATTCTCCATCGGGGTTCGGAAGATTATTTTTACTAAACCATGTGTTACTTTCGAAAACGTAGATGGCTCGTATTACTTTCGAAAATGAAGATGGACGTAAACTTGAGAAACACGGAAATAACTATAGATTGGTAGATTGATTTAATAAAATTATTGGATCTTCGAATATGATAAAGTTCATTTCATCCTCACCCTGATTAATTACGCATCCCTTTATAGCAGAGTTCTATACGCCTTATTATTATACCTCGATACACCAAGATTCGAGTAATAGGTCAGAAACGATCGGTTACCATGGGGTTAGTTTAGACGTCGGTCCAGGGTGATGGGGGATGGTAAGACCAGGAAGAGGAGGAGTGGGATGGTTGCTGACGGCGGTGCAGGGTTGAATATCAACCCACGCGGTTTCCCGGACGTACACCGATGCTAGTCCCGTTTCGCCTAAACTCGTGTCAGCACGCCTTCGGACCATCGCGCTCGCGATTATCCGCGCAAGCTGTCGAAAATCCACGAGCAGCAGCTAACGGAACAAGAAAATCGACCAATCGACAGAGGAACCAATTATCCGTGGCCGAAGGAGGCCCGCGACCAGCTGTGTGCGTCAAGCTGCATCGATTTTCCGAACGCAAACGCAACTGATACCAATGACCCTCGACCTACCAGCGATTAAAGGCCAGAGACTGGCGTTGGCGGGAAGCCGAATCGATGATAACCACGGTGTACCTGGACTGATACGTCAGAAGCGACGTCGACCTGGAACGGACGTGAGAGAGAACACGCGCAAGTTTCATACGTTTCGCATTTCCACGCGCGTTCGAGATTCAGTTTATGAATTTTACTTTTTCTTTTCGAGCAAATAAAGGCGGTTTCACGGGCTGCGACGTCGGCATGAGTGGATCCGGTTTTCGAGGCACGCGTTTTCCGGGTTCGAGCCGAGTGTCACGGGAAATCATTGATCTTTCGGTCCGTAGCTACGCGCCAGCAACGTCATAGTTGGAATAGCTTACGATGCGATTACACGTGCCGGCTGAAGCGGAGAGGTGTTTCATGAACGTGACAATATGGAAAGATCGGACGAGAACGAGAACTTAATCGCGGAAAGTGCGACGAAAAAAAAACACAATTGAATCGCGTTTAACATCTTTACGGGATGCATTATTTGCCGAGTCTCTCGCTGGAAACTCTTCTCGCGCGAGTTTCCGACGCGCGCGAACGGTGCTTTTTGGCGCGGCTGACCAGCGATACACTTGTACTACTTCAAGCCGCTTCTCGCGTGATCGCTGCGCAAATGAAACACATCCGATGAGCCCGCGAAGAACGCGATCGTTGCTTTCGGGTCAACGTCTTTATAGAAAAACTGATACACATATTAGCCTTGATAAATCGATAAATCAACCGTTTTGTAAGCCCAATATGTGTAAAGACCTAGAAATGAAAATCGAGTTTTCTCGTGAGAGTCTTTAAGATTTCGTGCTACTAAATTCATTTATCTACTTGAAAGCGTCAAGTCCTGAGTGGGAAATAAAACGAGAACCAAACATGAACGAGATAGAATTAATACAACGATATCTGCGATAGCGAAGACAATCGACAAAGATCGTCGAGTTTAACGAAGAACTTGCGATACACTAGCGTCATGCAACAAGTGCATACTTATACGGCTGAACAATTAATGGTTCGGTATAGAAAGTATCGAATGGAGTGATTTCTATAAATTCGGAACAATGAACTCTCCGCTGAGAGACTTATTATTCCCGTCTAATATGCATCAGATGGAAAATCGGGACTCGTTGAGCATGGATTTAAGAACATCCCAACAAATACCGATAAATAGTGTTCCAGTGCGCTCCTATTTGTATCACCCGTACAACGATTTCCCGCGATCACCGTATTACAGCTATTTCGACTTTCGACGTTACGTTAGATCTCATCTAATTATGGCTCCATACATGATGCTGCATCATCGATACTGCTGCTACGATTCAAACAACTGTTGCTTCTCGACATTGGGTAAACAGACAATTTTACCTAGCAATCAGCCGATAGTAGTATGCATTTATCAGTGACCGGTAGTAATATAAAAATCGTGTAACAACCAGTAAGCTTACCGATCATTAACTGTAATCATCGCGTTAATCACTTTCTCACCTTCGTGACTCGTCATTCTTTGCATTGTCATATTTCATAAATGAGGATTTGCTCGATGTTTCCTGTGGTTGCGCAACGCTTGGTCGGAATCGAAACGATCCACGGAGAAAGATCTGAATCGAAAGTAGACGATAAGAGTCGGTGAACGAATAGTCCGCCGATATTCACCGTGATCTAGGTATTAATAGCTTAGAGACTGGTAGCCAGGTACCTACAATCACAGCTCGGCCTTGTCAACTGCATTTCTTCCTTGACCTACACCAACAACCGTAATCTCACATCCTTTTTCACGATGCAAGCGCTCTGAACGAGTGTTACACTATCGTGTCGCTGGAGTAAATTGTTCTCGCCGCGGAATATCCTTGCAGCTGCTCGCGCGAGCAATCTCGGCCGCTTCTTGCACCCTGGGGCATGGTACAAAGGAGAAACGACCTCGCGTCTGAACAATCTTAAAGTAATACCGCACACTCCGCTGTGCTTACTAGCCCCGCTAAATTCCTCGTAAAACTGGAGTGCCATGGAAACACTTACTGCCGACGTGGTTTCAAGATATTTCTCGATATCCTTTCATTTCTGCCTGCCAATTTATAGAAGCCACCGAGAGCTTTCAAATGTTTGCCAAATTCAAGTTAATAAAGTGCGGCAGGATTCTTTCGAAACGTGTGTCTGTCAACGTTAGAAAACATCGGATTGGCAGTGCACCGCGATAAGCGCGGATATTAATCATCGCGATAGACCACCGAGCATGCTTATGCACGATGATTAATAACATTCTCTTAATGCCTGGAACGCCAAAGACCAATCCCATTAAGGTGAACACCGGAGTTCAAGACGGTTACGCGATCGTTGAACCGAATAGTTTAGAACGAACAAGCACTTCGTCCCGCTTAACTTTCATAATCTCGTGTGAATCGTTCACGAGAGCGGTAGAATCATCGGTACGCAAGAATTTGTTATTAATGCTCGGTGAAACACGTGTATTGGCCAATCCAGTAAGCGTAGGAATGAATGCTGCAGAGTGTCAAAGCGAAACGCAGCTAACGTGTTCATCTCTGTTAGGATAGTTTCGTTTCGCTATACAGATTGTTTGCAGCAATTAGGCGGATTTAGGCTCAGTATCAGGTATCCAGTTAGTAACTCTCAGGAATTTCCCTTTTACTTTGCCGTCCCCATCAACGGTGTCTCTCGCTAACTCATCCAAAGATCGTAAAGATCGTTCGTTGAGCATCCGCTAAAGAATCGTCCTCCATCATCACAATCGTCATCGTGATCATCGCGACAAAAAACGGCAGACCATAATCATGCGCACACGACACGAGTCAGGACTAATCGCGCTTCTCATCCACGCCCGTAATCGCGCGGCCTTCCCGAGGTAAACGTGCGCAAAATGTTGCATCGTGTATAAACGTGAGACCAACGCCTTATTTCTCAGACTCCCCGGTATCCCTTGGATCAGCAGGCTCGCCGCTCGGGATGCAGCCGGCGGACGCTCCTTCACCCATAAACTTTCCTGCTCCAGGGGAGAGCATGGCCGACACCTCGACCCTGTCGCCGGAGGCGAACATGCCGGGCTCGCCGGGCTGTCCCGTGGTCAAAGTCAAAAGCGAGTATCTGCTAGGCATCCCGAGTCCGGGGACACCGCGAGACACTCATCGCGGGGGTGGTGGTGCGGCTGGCGGGCTAGATGCTCGCGACAACGTAGTCTGCTCGGACCGCGCGTCGCCCGACTCAGTCTTCCCGGACGCCACGACGATGGTGAACTTCAGAGTCGTCGACGAGCAAAAGCAGCAGCCGCAACAGCAGCACCAACAGCACCACCAACAGCAACGGTCCGGAACACCCCTGCCGGCCAGGCTGTCGCCTTACTCGCCGGTCCACGCAGTGTCCACGACCCCGATGACCCAGGAGGCGACCTCGAGGAGCGACAGCCCGGACAAAGGCGACCTGTCGTCGGCCCAGACCAAGCAGGAGTCCGATAACTCGGTTTTCGACGGAGGGGGTGGCACCGGTGGTCGTTCGGAAACCCCTTGTCAACCTAGTCACCGGAGCAGTCCATCCTCGCAGTACAGCCCCAGCCAGAGCATGAGTCCTAGCGCGAGCACCGCGCAGCAACCGCAGCCTCCGCCGACACCGGCCAGACCGCGGGTGCCCTCGGTGCCGCCTCACCTTTTGGCCCACCATCAATTTTGGTCGCAGAACAACGGTGTACAGGGGTTCGCCACGCAAAGGCTACTGAACGGGGTCATCAGCAGTGCAGTGAACTATGGACAGAACGTTGTCGTTGCGTCCACCAGCAGCGGCACAAGTTTGAACAGTAGCGCGGGGAACGGCGGAAACGGGGCAACATCCACGAGCACCGGTCCAACCAGTACGGCCTCCTCGTGTAAGATAATTTTAATGAATCTTCAACGTCTACCACGAACGGATTAACATATTTGAACCAGCCACGACACTTCTTGTTCCAGGTGAAACTATGAAACCGCCGGCGCAAAGGCCAGCACCAACACCCCCGAGACCACCTCCCACAGTGATAATGGGCGAAATCGGTGGGGTGAGGACTATGATTTGGTCCACGCCACCTTTGGATCCCGTACCACCGCCAGCGGCCTCGTGGTCCACTACGGCCGCGGCAGCCTCCTGTTCCTCGTCGGAGGAGTCGGCCGCCCAACTCCTCCTGAACCTTGGACAGGAGTCCAGGGGTAAACCACCCTCCATTTCCTATTCGTCCGGTCCGCCGCTGAACATGGAGAGGCTATGGGCCGGGGATCTTACGCAATTACCGGCTGCACAGCAGATGCAGGCGCTCAACTTGACTGCTTCTGGGTCCAGCCAGACGTGGGAGAGGAACGGAGGGGTAATCAAGTCTGAGACAGCGTCGCAGTCGATATCAGTCGCACCACCTGCACCGCCGATGCCTCCCCAGGAACACGAGGAGGACGAGACGCCTATGATCTGTATGATTTGCGAGGACAAAGCTACTGGCTTGCACTACGGCATCATCACGTGTGAAGGGTAAGCGTCGCAGTATTTATTTTCACTTTTCGATGTTAATTAAATGCGGTGACTACGTTGGCGATTGGTAGTTGACATACACGCAAGGTTGTCCACGATCATTCACGATCCTCGTGGTGAACTCTGACCTTTCAAGGTACCTTGCACCTGCGTTCGCGCGTGGAGAATGGAAAAATATATTATTTCGAGTGCCTTCGAGGTTAATACGTCACGATATACCTATGAATATTAATAGATATCATTCTACGGCAGAGAGCAATATTCTGTATTATCGAGTCTCTCATCGTGTTTCCCCTTTCATGACACGACGAGAGTCGTTCTTCATATTTTGTCTCTGCACTGGCCTTTGCGCACAAATTGCTAGTGAGTTTTAGCGAACACGATCAATCGCAATACTTGATTCGTTCGAATCCAATTCGTGTACGAAAAGTAAAGTATCTTCTACTTTCAACAAATCGCAATTGGATTGTCGAAATTAAAATTTCTATCGCGGCTGCACATTTTCGAATCCAAAATATGCTAAATCTCTGAGTTTTGCATTTGACCGAATTAAGCAGTAGCTTAATTCGACTGCTAAGCTAAATGAAAAGTGTACTTCAACGTACTTCCCATTCTAATATCTCCTGCAAGTCGTCAGATTATTCCCTAAGGCCACTATGCTAGCTTTTACACGAGTTTATTCAATGCCCACGGCCATATCCGAAGAATCTGGGAAATTAGTTGTGAAAAGTCGGCAACAAGTTTACCCATGCAACCCAGTATAACATTGCAAGTGTGAATCTTTAATCGGTATCCAGCGTGAAGATACTTTCCGAGAAACGACACGCGTACTTGGGAACTTAATTCGTCGGATAGAGGAATCTTTAATGCCTAGTAGTAAAATATTGAAACTCTGTGCGCAGGTGTAAAGGGTTCTTCAAAAGAACCGTGCAAAACAGGCGAGTGTACACGTGCGTGGCGGAGGGTGGCTGCGAAATCACAAAGGCTCAAAGGAATAGGTGTCAGTACTGCCGATTCAAGAAGTGCATTGAACAGGGTATGGTCCTTCAGGCCGTTCGAGAAGATCGGATGCCTGGGGGAAGAAATTCTGGTGCTGTGTATAACCTTTACAAGGCAAGTATCATGTAAATGATGCATTTACTTATATTGTTGCTTCAATTTTCGGAAACCAGTGTCTCTCTTGTGTTAAATAAATGGTATAAAATCCGATTATCTTAAGTACGCCTCACGTTTCTGTGCTTCCTCAGGTGAAGTACAAGAAGCACAAGAAGAGTAACAAAGCCAGCGGAGTGGGTGGTAACATGGGTGGCATTACGAGCAGCGGTAACGTCGGCGGTGTTAACGGATCGGGATCCCTCGGTGGTAACAAATGCACCATGGGTTCGACGATGCTCGACAAGCACATGGCCGTGGCCGCAGTTGCACACCATAGCCAGCAGCAGCACTCTCAGCTCGCCGGTGGTTTCCTTCATCATCACAAAATTTCATCGGGCGACCCGCTCAACTCGCAGTCCACCACCAGTCACACGAGCCATACCGCGCATTCGGGCCATCTCGTCAACGGGACGATCCTGAAGACGGCGCTCACCAACCCCTCCGAAGTGAGTCCTCACGATTTTGATTTCTTTACGAATTTCATTCACTCGTCTGATTCTCTCTTCAAAGTCATTCAATTTTAATCAAAGCGTTGAAGTCTAAGGGCGCATTTAGACCAAACGAACAAAAATGTTTAATCGCACCCTGAGCAAGACAATCGTTTTCCCTTCTTTCTTTTTATTCATCCGAATATTTTTCCACGAGCGAAATTGGTGGCGCGATGTAACGCGTTCGGTTTCACGCGATATTTCCACGCGATAATTCGTGCAAGAGCACATTACGAGAGGTTCAATGGAATTTCTTTAATAGCTCTCCGTCAGGCTGATTATCTAACGTGTGAAGCACTTTTTTTGCTCTCGAAACACCCCGCCAGCACGAATAGATCAACGTCGCCGGCGCAATCGTGGCACAACGATTTCGAGTGATTTATTCAAGACGGCTCGTTAGAAATCGAGGGGAGGTCGACAAAAGTTGCTCCTCGCGGAGAGAATGCCCCGCTGATGAGAACGTCCCGGAGGCATCCTCACTTTCACTTTCGATGCAGCTGCTGCACGTGAGCGGATCACATGCTCGGACGAAATCTTTCTTTCATCCGAATCAACTGGCTCTCGATCATGCGTTAATCGTCGAAAGTCTAACAGAAGCAGCAAAGAAAGATTCACAGGCGAGATCGTGCTAGGTTTAAAATCGCGATTGGTTATGAAAGAGCCTAGAGCGATCGTTAGCAAAACTCTATTCGGTAGATGAATTCTAGACGATGACTGCGCGGCTTCTGTGCAGAGGCTGAAGTCATACAGGAAATGGATACATCAGTGATTACAAAATTATAGCCAGCCTTTATGGCTGCCTTCTGAGAACCAAGAAACGGCGAGGGGTTCGAGCCAACTGAACCGAAGTGTTATAAAGCGTTCCGCTGGCGCGATAAATTTAATAATCAAAGTCGCAGGAATTAAATGAAACATTTGTATGTGTTTTCTTGAAATCTAAAGGCATTTTCTTTGATCGCCGTCGAATCGAGCGAATCCTGAAATGAATGAACTCCAAGTTGCAATTTCACTTTCTTACGACTTTGCTTGCGCAAGCGTCAAGGTTTCCCACATTACGAAAGCCGATAGATACAACGAGCAAAGGAGCTCGAGAGCCGTGCTCGTCTAAACACAGCATGTATTATCCTTTTCATCGTGCTCAGCTGCAGCGATTGCATCGACTCGTGCACGACGATGGAAATCCATCCCCACCCGAAAGGGTGGACTTGGTTCTAATTGTAAATTGAACGACCGATTCGTCGCGTATCCACGACACACGAATGCCGTCGATGCGATTAGATAATACTAAATCATCACACGAAAGTTCACACATCGATGAACACTATAAAGAATAATCGTTTGCGATAAGTTTATATTTGGTGTCGAATGGGTAGCGATAATATTCGATCGGCATTGTGTTACGTTGGCGGGACACGTGAGGTATGCAAACAACGACAAGAATTACCGGGAACAGTCGGCCCGGTAGAGGCCATTGCCAAAAGTGAAATCGATGACTCCGATACCGGAGAAATATTGCCCCATGGGTGGAGCACCATTAAGTAGGTCACTTTCCATCTCCGAGTGGATCGTTATAGACCCGGTCCGCTGTACTACGCGGATATTCCTACATTTAAAAAATTATCAAGTTTCATCAGATCGGACTTCTCGCCGAAAGCGTGTGAGAATAATTACCAAGAATCAACGATGGGTTTGCAAATATCTGCACTACTCTATGCATTGCCCTTTCCAATTAAAAGCATGATTCTACCGAAGATGCTCACGAACGAACGAAGATGATCATTAACGCACAGCAATGAGACAGGCGTGAAAGGAACGAGAGAGAGAGAGAGAGAGAGCAAAGTGCACAACGTTCGATAAGGATCGTCGAAGCGTCGAAGAAGGCGTGAGTCGTTATCGACGTCGCGCCGCCAAGGTATATCCAAGTGAAACATGGACGGCGATTACGAGGACTCGCAGAGGTAGGGACAATAGAAAATCAGCGACAGCCGGTGCCAAGGACGGGCAGTTCTCCCGGTGGTTTCGTAACTCGTGAAAGTCTGCACGAGGGACACTGACCTCACCCTACCTCCTTCTCTTCCTCCTCCGACACCTTCGTCCCTCCAGCTTCGACACGATCGTTTTCAGGCACGAGAAAACGCGTGTCCCGCAACTCTGTCGGTGTGCCGAACCGAAAGTTCAAGTTACGCTTTGGCAAGCGATGGCCCAGGATCGCGGCTCTCCCCAAAGGCGTCTCCGTAAACCTGCGGCCACTCTCCCAGTTCGCGTATGGTCCACCACGGATGCCGACCTCGAGGAAGTATCTCGAAGGTCCTAAAGGTCAGTGAAAGGCCGGATCGGACTTACGTAGGAAGCGCGACCCGGCTACACTCCCATTGACAGATCGAAATTATCGATACTGTACAACCTCCCAGTTGCTTCTGGATATTACGTAATGTGCAACGAATTTTCTAGAGGAAGACTCACGCGTTCCCAAGGAAATGGAACAACAGGATACGAGGTGTAGATACTTATAATTGTAAAAACAGTCGGCTCACGCATAAGACGTCCATCTTAAACGATTTTTACGTAAACCCTGCCGCACTTTCACTAATTACAAGAGTTCTATACCCTCCATGCAAACTTTTGGTACATTCCATTCCTTTAATCAAAATTCCACGCCGCTCGGAAGTAGGCGAGTTGGCAAATACAAATGCTTCAACGAGGAAATCATTTCTGTTTAAGGTGGTACATTTAAGGCAGAGGCTAGACAACACGGTGAGCAGTTCGAGGGATCGGGCTTTCCCTTTCGACGCAACTGTCGCCATGATCCAGTCCCTCATAGACTGCGACGAGTTCCAAGATATCGCTACGCTGAGGGTACGTTCCACTATCAAACAGCCCCACGAAGTATGAGTAAAACGTTCTTGAAGCCCCTCCAATATTTCGCCCTTCAAATCATTTCAAAAACTGAACCCCGCAAATTCGTTTTTACTGCAACGAATAAATTTTCAAACACGGATACGCAATTTTCTGCTGCAGAACTTGGACGAGCTGCTGGACCATAAATCAAACTTAAGCGACAAGCTGTGTCAGATAGGAGACAGCATAGTGTACAAGTTGGTGCAGTGGACCAAAAGGTTACCGTTTTACCTTGAGCTACCCGTCGAAGTTCACACGACGTTGCTCACCCACAAGTGGCACGAGATCCTGGTGCTGACCACGTCCGCTTATCAGGCGATCCACGGCCAGCAGAAGTTCTCCAACGTCGGTAGCGACGTGATGGGGACGGATTTTATGCAGGAGGTAAATTACCTTTCCTCCGTTTAGTCGCGTTATAGATCGTTACCGTTCGGTTTAGCAGTGATCCAGTGATAGCGAACTTTCACTTTAACGGGTGAATAGAACGACGATAAATTTATTGCATTAGATGGACCGATATCGTGCACCTGTATCTCACGAAATGGATTTTATTTGAAAAGTAAAGTGGGATATACACTTTCAGAATATAGGATTCTCGGAATAGAGTAATTGGCGGTATAAATCTTTCGAGATTCACTTTCTTCCATCCTTTTAATGTCGCGCGATAATGAAGAAACAGAGAAACTTTCGAATCGAACTGATATAAGGGGCAAATTCGTTATACCAAATATTCTTTTGCACCGGCTGACTACTGTTTGGAATTCGATTCAGTGAAATGCATTCGTGCACAGGTTTCGAACAACATGTATACGTTGCAAACGTGCCTAACGAACATGATGGGTCGGCCGATAACCATGGACCAATTGCAGCAGGATGTAGGGCTCATGGTGGAGAAGATTACGTACGTCACCATAATGTTCAGGAGGGTGAGATTACGGATGGAGGAATACGTCTGTCTGAAAGTAATCACCATGCTCTCGCAAGGTAAGTGTTTTCATTACATTACTCGCCATTTTCTACCGTTTTGTCTGCACCGTTGCGATACGAGAGATATAAAGAAATGCATCCTCTTTTTGCTAATGCTGCAATTGGCGAAGCAAAATGTAAGTTTTACGGATGAGCACAGTGTAAGGCGTTTTACGCAGCTGTTTACACGTTTTCGCCGTAGCATGTAAATGTTGCCTTTAGAACGAACGGAATGATCGATCAAGTACTAAACAAGAAGCGGTTTAGTATTTAGCAAGTCGACAGAGATCAGATAATTGTATGCGAATCGCTAGCAAAGCTTATTCACCGTCCTTTCTCTTGCGTCTGTTCTCTCTTAGCACGTGGAGCTACAATGGAATTAGAACATCTACAAGAACGGTACATGAGTTGTCTGCGAAGTTTTGTCGAACACAGCGCGCCCCAACAGCCGAATCGATTTCACGATCTTCTCGTGAGATTGCCCGAAGTAAGTTGAACAACAGAGAAATTTTTATCGGTCGTTCCGTCTTTGCCGCGTGATTAGTCCAGATTCGAATCGATCGGAGGCGCGTAGGAAGGCAAAGTAAAATAGAAAAGTATGAGATTGTGCATAGATTTGTATCGATAATAAAGAATGATTCGTGCAATAAAGTTCCTCCCACAATAATAATATTGAAATAGTGATAAAGCAATAAATGGTCGCGGCCGTTTTCGCGAGGGGCGAATAAAAATCTATCGATCTAAGTCGATCCTATTTTTCTTATTGAATTTCAGGTACAATCGGCGGCAGCTCTTCTACTCGAGAGTAAAATGTTCTACGTTCCTTTCCTATTGAACTCAACAATTCAAAGATAGTAAATAAAAAACAAACTGACGATAAACGAAGCTGAATACCTATATACATACTATACATACAAATATATATATATTTATAAAATAATATATATATATATATATATATATACAAACGAGCAAAAGCAAACAC
Organism: Holcopasites calliopsidis; assembly: GCA_023838395.1. Taxonomy (NCBI): domain Eukaryota; kingdom Metazoa; phylum Arthropoda; class Insecta; order Hymenoptera; family Apidae; genus Holcopasites; species Holcopasites calliopsidis. The sequence goes on from JALHAQ010000008.1 coordinate 5,847,712, forward strand.
AAAGAACAGAAAAGACTCGTGCGGGAAAAGGGGGAAAGGCTTTGTTTGCGTATGTATAATAATTATAATAAAACAAAGTATATATATACATATAAATAATATAAATAATATAAATGTGTGTGTTCGTTGCGTTGTACAAAACGAGAAAGATCGAGAAAGAGAACGGAGAACCTGTGAAAAGCGTGATAAATCAGCCGGAGAGCGTTTAGAGAGAGCAAAAGGAGAAACATTCGGAGAGACGAGAATCGCAAAGGATACGGAGAAGAGGATGCTCTAAATAAGAAATGAAAAGAAGAAAATTAATGAAAAAATATACAGAGTTCGAGAGAGAGAGAGAGAGAGAGATAGAACGAAAGAGGGGGAGAGAAAGAGAGGGAGAGTGAGATAGAGAGAAAGCGCGCCACCTCGACAACGGGAAATCAATCGAGGTGGGAACTGAAACTTTTTTATTGAAACTAAAAGACTATAATAATATATTTCTGTACGCAGTACCGCGCAACTACGTCATTGTGTGTTCACGTTGCATAATCCGATCGATAATAAGACTCTCGTTACGTACGCTCACTTGTAGGCCACCTACTACCACCTACTACATACTGCTACTACTTACTACTATTCTCCACCACTATCGAATTTAACAGCAGACCACCACCAAAAACAAAAAAAAAAAGAAACGACCGAGAAAGATCAATCGACCGATGTTGATGACAATGGTGATCATAACAGTAATGATTGACAACGCCGATGACGATGATAATAATGATGATCGAGTAACAAGCAACAACACGAACACAAGAAACGATCGATCAATGAAACAACGACCGCCGCGTCTCTGCGTATCTTTTACACTCGGATATAAATAATGATATTATAAGTACGAACGGAGAAATCGAACTCATTCATGGCAAAAATCTACGCTGAACGTCAATGCACATTACTTCAAGCTCTCGTCGATTAATCCACGTGATTCTGTCAAGTAATCAATCATTCTCATCGCGTACTGCAAACGTAAGGCTGATGTTTCAGTTGAAATTCTAAGACAGGAGAAGACACGTGGAAGATACCCAGGTCGTCAAGCGGATTTTATTAAATCGAACGTTGTCCTTGTCTGGATGGAAGTTTGCGGAGATTGTTGAATGGAAAATTCAGGGAAAAACTGGAACTGTTCGACGGCGCCCTTGCACGATACCATTGTACGAAAGAAATGGGAGAAGTCAGACGTTTGAACGCATTCGAATAAGAATTTAACACGCGGCAACAAGTATTTATCGATTCGCAATCGTTATATCGTCGTCTTCGACGTCGTTCGCCACTCCGGAATCATGGTCCAAGCGCGCAACACAGAAGACTATATCATATATACATATATTACGTACACATATATATGTATATTCATCGTTTCGCTAATTTACATTTTACCGCCATCGACTTAATCCTTACGCGTGATAACGTGCATCATTCACCGGTCGACCGATGCCCTTGTTCGTGATCATCGTGCTCTTTAATCATCGCTCTACGAACGATCCGATCCTACGTCTTTTCTCTAATCTCGAGATGACTCATTCTTTTTTTTTCAGAGCTTACGAGAAGAAATGTCGTGTATTTACAAGATTGTCGACGGCGATTATAGTTCAAACTTTTCCGTAAACGGAACCTTGGACGACTTTTGATACAGATCGCTTCGATGATATGCTTGCAAATGTTTTGTAAAATTTTTCTAATGGAACTGATGCTGATTCTTTCGACGCGCGAGAAACCTTCTCATCGTTTTTGTATATAGTTCTAATGAATTCGTAGCCAGCCAGCGCACACGGAAGTGATACATACTTTTTCTCATGAAAATCGTTGAGTCGACGGGATCGGATCGTTCGTAGACGCCCGCGTGCTTCGTTTCTCGTTAACAAGTGGTACACCATATTGATCGACGAAAGATTGTTTTTCTTTTTATGATTCCTCGTTGAAACGACTGCGATAATTTCATAGTATTATATATAAGAGGAAAAACGAGAGAAAGGTAAAACGCGTAAACGAATGAAAAATATGAATAGCGAGAGACTTGGTATTTCTCTCTCGCGAGGGAACTCATTATTCGTGAAGAAAGAAAGAAGAATAGGAAGAAAATTTGCTTCTTTTTTCGTGGGAATTTTAATCGACCCACGCGTAACCCTTACCACCGTTGCAGATATACATATATTCGTAATTATGTATGTGTCGCGGACACGTGTGATATTCTCGTTTCCTCGTGATCTAGAAGTACCAGGTACTCGGGATTGGCTCAATTATTTAAGATAGCAAAAAAAAAAAACCATTATAGAAAGTGAAGAATGGAAAACCGGTGGCTGACGCCAGTCAGTAACGTCTCGTTCGTGTCTTGGAAAGAGAGAACAAGAAGAAACTACGAATAATGCTCCTTGTATACGCATCTAATGGTTAATCAGCGCACGTGCTATCGCAACGTGATTCTTTCATCTTGCCTCCATAGAAAGTTAAAACGTAAAACACGCGCTAATCACCCGTGCACGCGTGCGATCGCGAGTACGACGAAAATGGTGCACATTTTCATGCACCCTTTCTTTTTCTTTTTTTTTGCCCCGAAGATCCAGGTCGCGTTTTTTGGATGTCTTCGGTCGGTGTTGCATTTATCCCCCACCCTCATTACTACATTCTCTTTTTATTTTCGTCGAATTCGCGCATGATCCATGGACGCCCTATCGATTCCAGGCGTATCTCTGCTCAAAAGAAATTTCCGCGATGCCCTCGCGAGGAACTTTCTCTACTGCCCTTTCTTCGTGCCGAGACATTTTCGTCGGACTCGTGGTCGTGAGCGCGCGTAAAAAAGAAAAGAAGGAAATAAAATCAACACGAGAACTATACACGCAGACCTTGGGCCTACTAGCCTAGGGAATACTTGTCCATACTATAAGACTTAACTAACGATGGGATACTTCGTACGGTAAACAATTGTATATTATTTGCGGTTAAGGAACTGGGGGTAACGGTTCCTGTATTCCCCGGACATCATCGTACACTTGTCTCTGTGTTCAATTGGACGGTCGATGAGGTCGCAGCCGCGAGATAGAGTTGACAGGAGGAAGAGACTGTGAAGAGAATAGAACCTCGCTAAAAGTAAACGACAAGGCAATATCTGACACCCATTGGCCGACGCGTTTTGTATTTAATTATCGAAAGAAGCCTTTTTGATTCTTCCGTTGTATTTGTACAGTGCGATACGGAGAGAGGAAGCCAACGTTAGCATTCTGACCTAACGATACTTTCGCTTTTTTCCTTCTGTCCTCCTACGTTCGTTGTTATCCACATGCCCCTTGTTTCTCTTCCTTTATCCCTGCAAACCCATAGCCCCACACCCTCGACAATTCATCCCTTCGTACTTCGGGCAACACCGCTCCCCGCTTTTATTCTCGTTAGCCCGTTAAACATTATGTACTTCCCGCGGAGAAATCTTTCATCGTCGCCTCCTATATTTATTGTTAGCATGTGTACATACGAGTGGCAATGTCCGTTGGATGCGAAAGAACGACGACGGTGGAGAAAACGCGTTAAAGAGCGCCGAGTTGGACTGTCTTTATGATTACATTATATATAAATATACGCATAAGTCTACATAAATATAATTATTATAAATATGTATATTGTATAAAACGAAACGTGCACCGATGTCTGGGAGTACAGCAGCTGCTTACGGGAGAGCTACGTGTTGGATCAGCAAGACTTAGGGCATTATACTACGCGCGAGTATTATCATGCCCAACCTTTAATATTTAAGTGCGAGTGAGAGTCTATTGAGCAAAAGTTAATAAAAACGGAGAAATAAGATGAAATTTAAAAGTATACAAAAAGAAAAACAAACACACGCCTCTCGTTTGTGGGTTCAACTTTGTACATATTGTACGAAAGGTTTAATAATAACTACGTTGAAAGTACTAGTCCTGTCTTTGTATAATTCCATGTTATACCTGCTCTTATATGGTGCCAAGCGGCGACACGGTGTTTCGAATCGCGCCCCAATTGTTATATACGTTCGAGAGCCTGACCAAAATTATGCACGCAGGATAATGAATTTGTACTTTGGGAATGATTAATAACAATCGATAGATTATAAAGTTGCGCCGACAGATACGTAACACCTTAATAAACGCTTTTGTACTCGTCCGACTGACCGCCATTTCGAATAGTCTTTGGACGCCAGCGTTAGGTCCTCGACAAATTTCTGATGATTATATTATTGAATCAAGAGGTTACTATAAGTTTCACTTACCAAAATGTCTTCTGCAACCCTCGATCTCGTTCTGCATCGTTGCACAACTGCACACTGATTGTTATTTCCTTGTGAAAACAACAAAACACTCTGCGAAATTTCAAACGCGCACCACCACTTCAAACTGTTAGCGCACACTGAAGGTAGCCGCTTGTCACGCTATAAACGAAATGGCGCGAGATGCAAACGTTAACCCAAAAACGACGGGCAGAAAGCACGAATGCCGGATTGGCAAAGAGGAAAATACTTTTTCAATGAGTGAGTCAAAGTTACCAATTTCTACCTACGTTTAGGAAGTACATTTTTATCGTCTCGTTTACCTTCGACTATTCCTTTTGTAACTGAGATTTGGGCCCCGTGTGAATCGCCGCTCTGCCGGGAACCGGATGCTACGCGTTACCATCGTTTCCGGGTTTTCTTCACCGACATTTCCGCGCGAAGTACGATTTCTTCATTGAACACTCGTGAAATCGTTTTATCCGGTCCTTTTTTCTCTTGTCGTCATTCTTCCACTGGGACCGATTCGAATATTCTCTATGCATTTCGTACATTTTACGTAACCTATTATTTATCAAAAAGTCGTTTAAAGGAGCTGTACTTATACATATAGTTGATATAAAAGAAGGGTAAATACGGCTTTCTCAACGACTTACATTTTAGCTTCGCTTTACATGACAGTATGATTTTACTAAATATTCGTAAAGGTTTATCCATTGCATTTTTACTGCATTTCCATTATCCGTACAATAAACTCTCGAAATTGTTTTATCTCTGAACCGCTTTACCCAGTGGTAAGTAATTATTAATGACGTGATTATCCAAGAATCGCGATACAACGAGAAGTGATAAAAAAAGACGCGCTTCCTTGCCGAGCCGAAAAATCGTTCAGACTTTGTTTGCATACGAACGTGTACATAGAAATGATGTTGAGAATCGTAATAATAAATTCGTTGTTATTGCAAGAATTAAAAGTTGCAAAGTATAATATAATGTTGATCATCTGACCAATATTCGGAGGCTATCGGTTCCGGGCAAAACAGGCTGTACTTCACAGGTGGCACGTAAACCCCCTGTATTTTTATGAATAAATAAGATATTTTAAAAAAAAAGTAAATCTGAAGTCTGTTTGGAGATGCCTTTCATAGGGATTATAAATGTAGATAATATATTATACATAATGAACATAAATACACTATATTATTATATATAAATAGTAAGGAGTAAATAGAATTATTATATATATATAATGAAAATAATATTATTACAAGTAAATAAACTAATTAAAGATGAATAGATTTAACGAAATGTTTATTGTTCCACGGCCATACCCAGACAATGCGCCCTTCCCTGCATATCTCGATGTTGCCTCCGAAAGCCGATACCCTCTTTTTTTTTAACTTTCTTGTAACAAATGGATGTTCATTGATCGCAGTGATAGAGGGAGTATTATATTGATAACGCCAATCGCAATTTTTGAGCATTTTTATTACAGACGTTTCATTACATTAACATAACAAAATCTATACTTTCAAGGTACATGATCGTTAAAATGTTGTCTACCTGTGAGATCTTTAAGGATTATGCGCAGTGTTCAAGCTCCCGCACAGAACGCTTATTAGTTAAATTAGTCTCATCGTTTAATGTCATTGTCTTTATTCCGTGTGCTTACCGATGTAAAATCGTAGCAAGCGCTTGGACACTTCGATAAGATTAAAGCGATCACAGACAGAGGCATTTCAAAGGTGAGTGCTGCGAACACCTAAGTAGAAACAGAGGCTAATACTTTTACGATTTCTAGGATGTCCGTATCACATAGGCATTCTCACTCATCACCATCGTTTCACGATAATAGAGGCTGCAAAACCTGACAAGTCGAGTTTGTAACGTAAACTCCGTGTCTGGTCCTGTATAATGATCTATCTAATAGAATATCAATAATGTTGAATATAAAGCAGTGATTAATGTAAAAACGTATAATTACGTATCGTAACAAATTAGATATATTATACATATAAATCGTATTCTCTTTTGTTGTCAATAATATTGTAAAATGTAAAAACGTATCATGCGAAGCAATTGGATCGAATCGGACGCTGGAATATCTTACGCGATAAGAAAGAAAAAAAGATCGAAATACGATAAAAGAATTACTAATAATATTTCCTGAAATATACAAAATTGGAGAACATTCCTTACACACGCCTTTGTTTTAGCTCTCTCTCTCTCTCTCTCTCTTTGTTATTTATATGATCCGTCCTAGTGAGTCTATGATTATCCGTCAGTAGAAAGTATTTACTTCTAGTAGACCGTCGTGTTATAGTTCTGAAGGCACTGTTTAAAAGTTGACTATTTTTCGTCTTCTTTTTTTTCCTTTTTTTTTCTCGAATTAACAAGTCTTCAAAACATCTTCACACGATCCGACATGGAAAATCGTTACAAACGTCGACGCAATTCTCGCATGCCCCGCTTGAACTATATCACAAAACTCAAAATAGAGTGCAGTTTCAACTTGACAGCCAGTGCCAATGCCAATGCCATATTCGTCGGGTCTGTGATCGGTTAGGAATATTATGAGCTAGCAAATCGATGGTCAGAATTCAGGCTTACGATACGCAATGGCCGGTGCGTTCCCATTAATTATGTATCAATATCGTATCATTATATTACACAACCGCTTATGAATTTAGAGGCACATCGCTAAGGGTCTTGGTTCTTAAAAGTTGCTCCCTACATTAATGACAACTTATGACAATCTAGCTATGATAATTATACAGTACGACAGCGATTTGGCATATAACGTGGAAACTGTACAAAGATTCGGAGAATATGATTAGTATTCAAACTATTGCTCTGTACACATAGAAGTTAAACGGTGGCTAAAGAGGCCGATTGTATCGAAAAAATTTTAATACTTTTAATATGTTTTACAAAGCGAGCCCGCAAAAAAAAAGCGAAGAAAAACAGAATGAAATATAAAACTGTCATGCGCATAAAAGTAATACCAAAACTTCTATTGTATAATACAATTTTCTTTTCTACTGAATTCCCTTACCTAGGCAGGAAAACTTTGGCTACTGCTACATACTATTTGTACCTCGGCGGAATCGCCGAATTTATGCTGCTAAGAACGCTGATTACGCGTCTAGAATAAAAAGAATTGCACGCAGCACACACAGTGTCTAAACCAGAAACAGATCAATTACATACTCAGGAAGACCTTAATAGTAGTATATAATATGCTCACGCTTTAATAAACCTGAATTCTACACGCAACGATCGTAATATCATTATAAGCATTCACTATACTCAGAGGCTCTCCCACCCAGGAATGTTTAAATGTTTCTTCATTTATTCATTCATACGCTACTGAACTATGTGCTGTTTATGTTCGTGACTTACTTAAAAGCTCTTAGCCTTCGAAAAACAATACGTCCACAATACTGCTCTGAGATGCGAATGCTCTACAGAATGTACACAGCAGACAGCAAAAGCGTCTAGACCGCAGACTGTTCACACGTTTACTACAATGCGAAAGTTTCTTCTTTTTTTAAACAAGAGAAAACAGGCTGATTCAATTGCAGGCGCATCACGTATAAAAAGTTAATCCCTTAACATATAAAAATCGATACATTTTCTTTAAGAAGAACGCGCAAGAACATTTCCTGAATAGGCAATCCCACGGTAATTCTGAATGACAAATCTCCTTTTCATAAAAAAAACATAAAAAATAGTTTTAAAAACTTAAATGCCGCGTAATGTATCATCCTTTAATACATTTTTTCGAAAAACTTCACGCCCCGTCAAAGTACCAGCCTATATCTGTCGAAACGAGGAAACAGTCATGTAATTCTGTACAGTCTAGACGCAGATACCACCTTTCTGTACCCAAACAAATGGAGCACTAGGTTCGATCACAAAAAGTACGGTGTAATGGTTAACGGTGGAATAACTCTTTCCGAATCAGGCACCGCCTGGAATAGCAATGGGTTCCTTTCATCCACGTTTTTAAACTGCAAAATACTAGCTACGTTACCACAACGATAACAATAATTTGGCGCTGACCATACTGTTACAAGTTTATCGTTAAACATGTATCTATAGCCTGCAAATAAAATGAAAACATGAAAGACAATTTGCCTAAAAAATTGTGTAGAATATAAACCCTTCCACTTATAAGGACATATACCTTCGTGAACCAATTGATGAGCTCTACAAATAAGTTTGAGATCGTTGATTTCCATGAATTCATAAGTTACTTTACTTCCAAATAGCCAACCAGCCCCACGAGGACTAATAGTCCACGACTCGACGTCTTCTGGATCAGACCAAACTAGGTCGCAGAAAGCACCTAAGACAAAACCGAACTTGAATTACAATGTACATATAACATACGACAAAATGAATGATACTGCAAAATAACTTAGATGTACCCTTGTGTGGTATTTCTTGATTCCTTTCAATTGTCCTAATTTGATCTAGTGTCCTAATAGCTGGTGATAATCCTCCATGTACACAAAATACTTGATCATCAATTAACTAAAAAAGAAAGTCATATTTTTATTGAAAACACTACCACAGGAATATCTTAAATTCTCATTTATGATTTATGGATACTAACGGCAGCAACTGAGAGTAAGTCGAATACCCTACAGCAGTATTTCCATGCATTGGCATTACCATATTTATTCTGACATTCATCTGCGTGAAATATAATAACAAATCTAATTATCAATCATTACCTTCCATGCGAAATATATTAAGTTATCGAGTGTATCTTCTTGATGCGCATACTATAATAATTATGCATCTTTTGCAACGTAGTAAACACTAACCATAAAAACCATAAACATGAGTAATCTGTCTGGATTCGTGATTCCCCCTAAGCAATGTTATTCTATCAGACCATTTAGCTTTAAGCGTTAATAGGCGGGTGAACGTTTCTACACTATAGTACCCCCTATCTACAAAATCTCCCATGAATATATAATTTGTCTCAGGCACAGCGCCTCCATTGCGAAATAATTCTTCCAGATCGTAGAACTGAAACGAAATAAAAGGTCCATTAAAGTCAGTCAGTGATTCGTGTAAAAATATTCTGAACGATCATTATCCAATGAATTATCGTTATCTGTGCAGATATCGATATCTCGTTGAGGTTAGAACAAAAGTAGGAAGTTTTTACCTGGCCATGAATATCACCGCATACCGTTACGGGGGTGGACACCGGTTGAATATTAGATTCTTCCAATAGTATGTCGCATACTATGTCACAAAGTTTCTAAACAAAATAAACTCTATTGTTGAAATGTACAAGGGGGTAGAAGTAACCTATGAGTCGTATAATTAATGTCTTTTCACCGATGCCAAAAAAGGTAAATTACAATCGGCGAAATAGCAATGAATATTTTTTATATGCCGCTCACCTTGAGGTCATTTTCGGGCAGGTATTTGCATTCTTTCGCAAGTTCCATCCATTTATCGATGTCTGACATTTTGGACTCCAATCGTAGGAAAATACTGATCGCGCCCTCACTTACATATGTGTGCACTGAATTTGTAGTTGATTTACAATTTGTAAACGTCGTTTCAACTAATCAGTTCAAATTAAACTTTCGATCTTTATTCATCTTAGACACACGATGGTCAATCACTCTATTTAACGACGAATAACTTTTTATCATCGCGCTAAACGCGAACTTAATTAATCGACTGTGAAATGAGATTAAAAAGGGCTTTCATTCCTTTTTAAACCTTCAACCTTATTGGGCCTGAACATTTGCACTATAAAGTGAAAATATACTTGGAAGAAAATCTTTTCTTGCGGAAGAGTATGGAAAGTTCGTTGTTACTTTTATGCTCTTCAGTGATCATGCCGATAAGTACAAACATATATTATACTGCAATATAGTTACTATTTAATGATTTTAAAGCGGATGTTACTTTAGGAACACATTGTGCACCATCCAATAATATTGCTCAAATTCTAGTAATTTTTGTTTCACTGCTGCACACAGAAAAGTGTAGGAAAAAATCTTGGCAGTTTAGTATTCAAGTTCAGGTGTTTAAATTCACATCCATTATTCCAATTAAATTTTCCTCAGCTGCGTATGTCGCATACGCTTCATGCAAAATCTGGCCGATTATATATATCTCGAGATTAAGGATTATGCTGCTTCTACTGAAAAAATCGCATACAATAATTATTTGGCAGTATCTCTCCTTTTCCGAGTAAACATTTTTGCATTAAAAAACTGGACAATGAACCTATCATTTTTGCAACAGTAACGGTAGAATGTAATGTTCTCATTGGTCGCCTGCGGTTGCAGTGTCACGCCAGTAAAAATATTTGCCGCGTGACATTCAAAAATTCTTGAATGAATTCGATAGGAAAGAACGATTATTTCTCACGATAAGCTTGGCAAACGACAATAGGTATAGTCCCAGCTTCCCTCGATAGCAAATCACCGTTGAACGTGGAAAAAGGTCAGCAGCAGGAGGACGATATGGATTTTATCTCGCGACGAAAAGTGGGTCACAACGAGAGCCGGTTTGCGCACGCTCCGATTATCGATTGAAACGTTACGTGCCTTAAGTTCGTACGCTGGATCTCATTTGTGTGAACGCAGTGGCCGTAGACGTTCGTGGTGTAACATCTCGCAGTGGGCCAGTGCCTGACATTTTTGCGTTTGTGATCTGTGCGCGATCGCGTCTCTTCGAGAGAAAAATGCGGTGAAATTCGATTCAACAGCGACGAGCCTTCGCGAAATCGGCCATTTTGGTAGTGCGTGTTTCACGAAAACGGATAGGATAACTTCTGGCAGCTACCCTCTCGACGGTTGTGCGTGGAAGTGGTGGCAGTTCGGTGTCGCCCACGACAGGACACAGCCGTAACATCGGAGAAGATCGTCTTGTTCTCGGTCCAGTGAGCCAACAACAACCTCGACAAAATGGCAGGGAATACTGGTATGGAACAGTTGATCCCGATTGTGAACAAGCTGCAAGATGCGTTCACACAGCTCGGGGTGCACATGCAACTCGATCTACCACAGATCGCGGTGGTAGGTGGTCAGAGCGCAGGAAAAAGTTCCGTACTCGAGAACTTCGTTGGAAAGTGAGTATCATGAATTCCCCATTGTCTCATCCTCTTTCATTCCATTCAACCTTTGTCATACGCTCATCATTTCATCATTAATCATCATCATCATCGATGAAGAATATTCAAACGTTTCGGTTCAAGGCGTGGCGAGGTACGCAACGTTATAATTTTATTATCCGTTTTATCGGTTATTCCACATTGACCTTTTCTCGTCTCTATACGCCTTTCGGATGATTATTTTAATCTATCGATCGTGACATTAAAATCAACTATATCTCTATGATTTGAGGCCGCCTACACAGCGACCTGTCAAACGGTTGCTCTCTTTCAGGTTACTTGAACATTTTAACCTTCCGCTAAATTGGCCGATGTGCATACACGCGACGTACGGAATTGTTAATTTAATTGCACTCGGTTTAGGTCGCTTAGTGTTACTTTTTATTAACTTCAACTTTTTCAATGCGAACAAACGTGATGGGAATATTAATGACCCTTCGTACATCTACCAATTTTATGAACACTCCTTATCTATTACATATTTCAAGCCGTACTGTTATTATGGAATAATTACTGTAATAGTGCAAGTCTTTGTAATTACTTTGCATAAGAAATGCAAATTAAAAAAGAGAGTGTAATTAATGTCATTTTGCAGTAATTATATCTTGCTTGGATTTTGGTATTCAGACGAACAGATAAATACTAATGGGATATACTGGTACTGTGCTTTAATTTCATATGAGTATATCACTCGGCTGTATATACAATTAAACATTTTTCCTGATATCCTTTTGAATATTCCCCAAGGAATTTGTTTCATTTCAATGATTAAAGTGCGACACATTTCTGCTTTCAGAGATTTCTTACCTAGGGGATCGGGTATCGTAACCAGGCGTCCACTTATCTTACAGCTGATTAATAGTACAACTGGTGAGTCATCATAGATAGATTGCAATTTTCTTGATATTAGAAATACGAAAGAAATTGTTCAAATTGAATTTGTTTCCAGCAATCGTTCTTGTCCGTCATAAAAATTCCATATGCCCAATATTAAATTGTGTTCCAAATATTTCTTTGTATATAGTTCAAATTATGTAAACCCTTTTTCCTTAATTTCATATTTTTACTAATGCTATATAGATAATAATTATCACGTAACGTTAGCAGAGAATCTTCTTAATTGTTTTCTATGGAATTATCACGTTTCCTGTGAACTTTTGATAAGCACAAAATTGTGTGCACTATCAGTTCCATTACAAAGTTGAGCAGTTGGGAATATTTCAGCGATACTCAGCTCTTAATTTCTAACAGAAGTAAAATTTCATCTGTTTCTTTATTACAGAATATGCAGAGTTTCTACATTGTAAGGGCAAAAAGTTTGTGGACTTTGATGAGGTACGGAAGGAAATCGAAGCGGAAACGGACAGAGTTACTGGAAGTAATAAGGGAATTTCTAATATCCCGATAAATTTAAGAGTGTACTCGCCGAACGGTAAATAGATTCATTTCGTTATGCTTTCTGTTTATATGAATCAACATTTACACCAATGTATTTCTTGTCATCAGTGCTAAACTTGACCCTGATCGATTTACCTGGCCTCACAAAAGTACCAATCGGAGATCAACCAGCGGATATAGAAGCTCAAATTAAAGCAATGATTTTTCAATTTATCAAAAGGGAAAATTGTCTCATATTAGCAGTAACTCCAGCAAACACTGATTTGGCAAACAGCGATGCTCTAAAGCTTGCTAAAGAAGTAGATCCTCAAGGTAGAGGAGCTTCAACATATTTGAGATGGTTACTAAAAACACAAGAGTATTATAATTACGTTGTTGTTTTTATAAGGTGTTCGCACAATCGGAGTTATTACAAAATTGGATTTAATGGATGACGGTACCGATGCGAGAGATATCTTGGAAAACAAATTGCTGCCCTTAAGACGGGGCTACATCGGTGTTGTTAACAGGAGTCAGAAGGATATAGAGGGTCGAAAAGATATAAAAAATGCTCTGGCAGCTGAGAGGAAATTTTTCCTCAGGTATAGATCAATATTCGATGATTTTCCGAAATCGTTGTTGACCGTAATTTTAATAATGCGGTATTTCCTTCACACTTTTAGTCACCCATCTTATCGGCACTTAGCGGACAGATTAGGTACTCCGTATTTGCAACGCGTTTTGAATCAGCAATTAACGAACCATATCAGGGACACTTTACCGGCGTTGAGGGACAGATTGCAAAAGCAGTTGCTTACATTGGAAAAAGATGTAGAACAGTACAAACACTTCCGACCTGATGACCCTGCCATAAAGACTAAAGCTATGTTGCAGTAAGTACTTCTTTTAATGTAACTTGTATGTAGGTTTATAATTTAATAAAAATCGTAATGAATTTAACTAACGGTAGAAGGATTCAAGTATAACGAATTATTCACGGTGTATTTCGTACTTCGGAATAGATCGATAAATATAACTAAACTTATCTCTTACAGTTTTTCTTTAAAATACATTATGGGTGGAGGGTCTTGACATTTTAGTGTTTTGTTCTTGTTTTTCAGATCAATTCAAATGTTTCTGTAGGTATCGTATTTTTTTCTCGTGTGTGCATTGCTTGCATGGAAAATTTAATTCGATAACGGATTTGTTCTGTAACCAAGCAAGGAGTGAAAAGTAACAATGTCTTTCGCTAACATGCAAAACTTTAGTGTTTTGACGTCCATACATGTAGAGTTTATCTAGCATTAGAATATGTACTAAATATCATGACTCTCTGCCCATACAACTAATGTTGAATCTTAGTGCTTGTCTACGCATTGATTGAAAGAAAAACATTTTTAAGGATGATACAGCAGCTTCAGTCAGATTTCGAAAGAACAATAGAAGGATCCGGGTCGGCGCAAATAAATACGAATGAGCTTAGCGGTGGTGCTAAAATAAATAGATTGTTCCACGAACGTTTCCCATTCGAAATTGTTAAAATGGAGTTCGATGAAAAAGAGTTGCGAAGAGAAATTGCTTTTGCCATTCGAAATATTCATGGTAAATAATTTTCTCAATTTCAATTGTTTCCCTATCGCACTTTCGTTCATTATACGCTAGACCAAGTGTCTTGGTTTAAAAAAATAAATCATTAATAGTACTATAATCTCATAGGTATCAGGGTGGGCTTGTTTACTCCTGATATGGCCTTTGAGGCGATAGTGAAGAAGCAAATCAATAGACTCAAAGAACCGAGTTTGAAATGCGTTGATTTAGTTGTACAAGAACTCAGTAATGTTGTACGCATTTGTACTGATAGGGTAGGTGATGAATCGCTTTTCTTTTTGTCTGAACAATTTTCAAAGGTGCAAGCTTACATTAATAATTTTTATTTCGCATGGTAGATGTCACGTTATCCTAGATTGAGGGAAGAAACGGAACGTATCATAACTACTTACATTAGACAACGCGAACAGATGTGTAAGGAACAATTGGTACTCTTGGTCGACTGTGAACTTGCCTATATGAACACGAATCACGAAGACTTTATCGGTTTTGCCAAGTAAGTTACTTGCATTCCATTCCACGTTTTTGTAGTTGTTCAGCAGAGTCAGAAAAAAAAAGTAAAAGGTCTGACGGAAAATTTTATATTTTAACAATCGCACACTTAGCGCTGTATGTTGTTCTTTTATAACATTCATAACTGCAGTTATAATTTTAATCTCACTCGAACAAATTGCTCCAGATTTAAAGAATAAATCTATCGACTATTTTAAATACTTTGCAAATGTAATGTCAAATCGAGTTACGAGTATTAATTCGGTCATTGTTCTTGTATGCAATATCTTTGATACTTTTCAAAAACGTTCTTCAATGTGCAGTAATGAATTCGACATATTGCATGACTAATGTAAATTCAACACATAGTATAGTTCACTTAAGTACAGTGTGCTTTACTAATACAAACGTAATATTTTTCATAAACTAGTTTCATTAGCTTCATTATATTCATAACTTCAGTTTTTTTTTTACTCAAAATTAAAAAATACAATATGTAAATTTCTCGAGTACATATACTGTTCTAGTTCTATTAGATGCTTGCGATTTTTTTTACGCAACTTTCAAATTATATCCTTTAATATGTATTTGATCGTATACAGTTTACTTCAAATACATATTCAAATATGTTTTATACCGTATTTTCCTAAGATAATGTTTCGCAATTTTCAAAGTATATTCGGCCACGTAAATTTCGCTGTGTTTGCATAAAATTCATAATCAGGTCCATACGGTATAATACTGTGACCGCGGTGCATGCCTTGCTAAAATCAATTCACACTGCAAGCTTCAAGCTAGCAAATACTGTTAGTTCATTTTGTTCTTCGAAGCCAAAGCACACATTTTTAGTAATCATTAACGGATAGTGGAATTTACTGCTGCTCTCTTTAATTCATGTACATTCGTATGACACATCGTGTCATATCTATTATCGTATGAAATTCTATCCCACTTACGGTTTTCCTCTCTCCAGTATATGCATACAACATATTTCGATTCTGTAACAGTCATAATTTTTTTCGTTTTTCTATTTTCCTTAATCCACACTCAACATCATGAAAATTTTAATTTTAAACTCGACGTCATGAATGAACTGGAACACGGATTTTTAATAAATGCCGCCTTATTATTAACTTGAGATTAATTTTTGTTTAATTTCTAATCTTTTAGTTTTATTTCTTTTTTACTTTATCAATTATGTTTCATGATTTATGGAAAGGTCGAATATAACAGTGTCGTTATATTGTACAGTTTAGAACAATTAAAATAAGGAATGAAAGTACCATAATTCTCGTGAAATATCTTATGTCATTAAAGGTAAGGCATACCTAAAGTAAACAAAAAAAATATGCCTCACTATTAACTATGTTTAAACATGCTTGTAACTCATATACGATAACGTATGTCTTTCCTTATATCACATGGCATATACACATTTCCTGACATTTGCTTCCATTCATAGATACTTTATACTTCACAATTAAAGAAATTATTTAATTATATCGGCAGCGCGGCAGCCAGTAGCCATAATGCAAGGTAAGAATTATAAAGTACATTGGAACAAAAATTTACACTACATTTTTCTTCCTTTTCCATTTTCACGCTCTTAATTTCTTACGCTGATTTCTTATACTTCTTTTTCCCGAGCTTTCGGTTTCACGTCAGTTAAGCAACAAAGAACAAAATTCATAGTAAGCAACACTATGCTCATTTTCCATACGATAAGTTTTATATCTTTATAGTACACCTTAAACACTTATTTTTACCTCTGAATGAACTAAAGATTTATGGTTTTCGTTGTTCAGTATTTCGTTTGTTATAAAACATTGTAAAAAATGAATTAGCAATATTTATACATACATGGAGGTGTATACACTTTTTAGATCGTAAGAATGGTATCTCGAATATAATTTTAATCGAATTGAATAATTAAAACAAAATCGGTATATGGAAAAAAAGCAATGAACTTAAGTTTCATGAAACATTACGTATGTCCCGTGTACAAATTATCAGCACGTTTTTTGGCTGTATACATATAGCCGTAATTCATCGAAATTTAAATTGTGGATTTTGATTTTAACGTTTTTTGCGCATTCGCACAATTGATGTGTATATTTGAACATTCATTACCACAATCATTCATGAATACTCCGAATCGTATGTTTCATACAGCAGCATCAAATTTTAGTTTCATCATTTCTCACATGTTTTCTCGCGATAAATGTGATATATGCTTCTGCAATTTTTCATGCATTATGATCAGCAAAAAAGACCACAGTGTTGATTAAGTAGCCACGATATTGTGTGTATCTATATGTAATCGAGCAATTGAATGCATTTTCAAATATAAATAATCGCTACATTTGTCGCTGTATGAAAAAGTATGTGCATGGAGTTGTTGTGGCTGTATGTTATATAATTCTCACATACGTCGATATAATAAAAGTTCTGCACTTTGAAGCTCAACGAATTTTCCATCAATTACAAAGCGAAAAGTACATTTTTTTTCTTCATAATTTTATAGTTAACAACCAATTCTGTAAATACCCTCTGTCTGTTATTGTTATTATCATTTTGTTTCGCCCCGTATTTGAATATTTTCATATTACGACCGCACACATTTTTAAAGATTTTACTTATCATTTATTTATGGCATAAAATCCGATTTGAATTTTTATATAAACGTTAAATTGATAAGAAAAAATAAGCGTCAAGTTTTTATTATTACACTGCCAAATTTTTGACACAAAAAGAAATGAATTAACTTTTGTGGCAAGTTATGATAAATTTTGTATCTCCATATTTTTTTTTTTCTGTCTGACATTTCATTACACGTTATACCTTGTGTTACAGTGCACAACAATCTTCTGAAAATGCTGTTAAGTCTGGTCGTCACACGTTAGGCAATCAAGTAATACGCAAGGGGTATATGTGCATACACAATCTCGGTATAATGAAGGGTGGTTCGAGAGATTATTGGTTCGTCCTGACGTCGGAGAGTATTTCTTGGTTCAAAGATGAAGAAGTAAGTATAGATATTTGTTTGTATTATAATTCAAGTGGCAACGCTTTGGTAGCGTAATTAATAGTCATTATTCTTTCTCGTTTAGGAACGCGAGAAGAAGTACATGTTGCCTCTGGACGGATTGAAATTACGGGATTTGGAACAAGGATTCATGTCGCGACGTCACTTGTTCGCTTTGTTTAATCCGGAGGGTAGAAACGTTTATAAGGATTACAAACAGCTCGAATTGAGTTGCGAAACCCAGGACGACGTCGACTCGTGGAAAGCCTCTTTCCTCAGGGCTGGTGTATATCCCGAAAAGCAAACGGAGCAAGCGAATGGTGAAGGAGAGGTATGTTTCGTATTATACACAGGCGAATATGTTCCATGCACGTATTCGATAAACTATGGTACTTTGGGATATATTGTAAGATATATCTAATGATAACTACATCGACAGAGAGTTCCGAGTATATTACATAATTTCGGTTGTTTCATTTCTTATTTGATCATCCATTACATTTTAGTATATTATCATGCGTTTTATTATGTTCACTGGAAGATATTATTTTGGTTTATTTTAGGATAAGCAGCGGGTGAGTTGGTCGAGAAACGTAATTAAACAGATTTCGTTTGCATTAATTCTTTAACTGTGTGGTGGTGTGTTAAAATTATTTTCGAAGTACGCGATATAGTAAATTATTCTCAATACCATTACGGAATATCATATTGTGAAACTGCTCATAATATGATATTTTTGTTTTCCCATTCAAATTCTATTTAAACATTGTAACATAAGTTATGAACTGAATATGATTTGTACTGAAAACACTTTTAAATTGCTAATACTCTTGCGAATTGCGTGATTCTCATACCTGCTATATTCTTGAGAAATTGTCTAGATTTCTCTATTATATTCACGATTATAATTAAATTTTCTTGCCTCTAATCGACTAAAGGAAGGATACGAGGTTGGTACAATCGTAGAAGACTTATAGCTATACAGAACACACGACACTTACACGAATATAGAACACCTCCACTCAGCTCTGCTTTTTAAATAACGAAACACAATACGCTATCGAAGTGTGTATGCGTTGTTTGCGAAGATACTTCGTTTTCTTCCTGCCAGCAGCATTTTCTTTTGAACATGAATTCAATAACACTTTATTAATTACCGAGCTTATTTTTCTGTTCCTTTTTTTTTTAATTTTGTATTTGTACATCAAAAATACAACTTTTAATGTTTGTTAGTGTAACAGTTTATATATTGTTAACATTGTTATTTCGATACTTATAGGGTGGATCAGAAGCACAATCGTCAATGGATCCTCAGCTCGAGCGGCAGGTGGAGACCATTAGAAACCTGGTGGATTCGTACATGAAAATTGTCACGAAAACAACTCGTGACTTGGTCCCAAAGACAATTATGCATTTAATTATCAACAATGCAAAGGATTTCATTAACGGCGAGCTATTGGCGCATCTGTATGCGAGCGGTGATCAGGTAAAGAATTATTATAAATTTGATTTAAAAAATTCGTGGAGAACTTCGCTTATCATTTAACTGTAATTGTGAAAACAGTGAATATTTTTCTTAGAGATTATTCTTCAGAAATGTCGCTTTAAAAACAAGTAATTGAATGCGTGTTACAGACTTCGATGATGGAGGAATCTCCCGAGGAAGCACAAAAACGTGAGGAGATGCTGCGCATGTATCACGCGTGCAAGGAGGCACTTCGCATCATCGGAGACGTTTCGATGGCCACCGTCTCGACCCCGGTTCCACCGCCTGTGAAGAACGACTGGCTGGCATCCGGCGAGAATCCAAGGTAAAAATTATGTTATTATTTTCATTGTTTCTTATTCGTTTAACTAATTTCGTATCTTTCGATCTTGTACTGCCTGCTTTTGCGTCATACACTTGAACACCGTTGAAACAGTCTTGGGTAAGAGCTACATTGCAACTGTTTTATTACTTCCCACCTTTTTTTTTTGTTCTTAAATAAAAATATGAGATACAATACGGCAGTAGTAATACGAGGAGGCTATTCATTTATTTCGCAACGAATTTGTTACAGGTTATCACCACCATCTCCTGGTGGACCCAGACGTGGAGTGACACAGCCACCGCCTCTTTCTAGTTCTCGGGCACCGCCTCCGGTACCAACGGGGGGCCGACCAGCTCCGGCTATTCCGAACCGACCAGGACCTGGTGGACCACCACCGGCCCGTGCTACACCTGGCCTACCTCCTCCCCTCATACCATCGTAAGTAGTCGAAACATTAACGTAGCTTACACTTAATTTAACAAGAATAATGTACCTTGTCAAGTAGTACGGAGAACATTTCAAAAGACAAATAACTCTTTGCAACGCTCCGTACTACGGTGTACCGAGTATCTTTTCGTTTGTCGAGTCTTTCACAAATCTTGCACAGCAACGTCCCGTCAGTTTGTGCTAGAGTGTAAAAAGGGTAGTCCTGTGTCCTAACAAAAGGTGATGGTCCTATTATCTCTTTCTTTTCGTATATACGTTAGTTCAATCGTCACTAAAATATCTTGGTAAAAGAGTTCGCAGTTGCTTGTGCCCTCTCCATAGCTTTGTGTGACCGGGTGCTTTGGTGCTAAAACTTCACTTTCTATTGCAGGCGCCGACAATAAGTCTTCGCACTAACTCGCCTAATCGCTACTAATTAATATATACATACATATATACATACGAATTAATATCGTTTGCAACTAGTCAGTGTACATTTTACACGAGGTACGAGTTTTCCTAATGCTATGTGTTTCGTCCGCAAACATTGCGAACAGTATTCAATATCGTTAATTAGGGGTGTGTAATTTGTACAAAAAGAAAAGGGCGAGAACTCGTGAATATTTGTTATTAGTTGATTAGTAAGACGAGCTTCCCGATGTTTCGACGAGATTTTTATTGTTCTGCTAACCCGTTCCGAACAACGAGCACACTGATAATCTTCCCGATTATTTTGGCGGTCCAATTACTTCGTAAGAACGACCAACAGATTAATACTTGCAATGAAATCCATTTTTTCCCCTGTCGATAGTGGTGTTTCCAACATCGTCTTAAATTCACGTGATCCCGGCGCAATAGTTTTCTGCACACCTCTAATTAAGTGTCTTAAGTGTCTACGATATATTTAATCGGTATTAATGAAGAGGAACCGTAGAAATAGATCGCCCAGGTTCAATCGCGACGAAACGAGAGAATTAGAGCGACCTTTGCTTCACTCTAAATTACCTCGACGGAATTGTACACACGGATGCTTGTACATACAACTGAAAGCGTTGTAAAATAAATGCTCCTGTATTCTGATCGCAGGTGATGGGTCTGTAGATCTTCATTCGCTTACTAACAGCATGACATTTTAAATCAAAAGTAAAAGTTCGACTTAAGGGAAGAACTGAAAATCTCGCGTGAGAATACGAATAAACAGCTACGCGACAAAAGTCTTGCCACACTTGAAAGCTTCTAAAGCTCCTGGTATCACCGCTTCCTTGCCATCGTCGGTTCGATAATAAATTCATGAAAACCAAAAAAAAAAAAGAAAAGAAAAGATATTGTCAATTACGAATTAGGGACGGACGTGTCGGTGCCTGCATTGAAAATTATTTGTTCTCGAACGAATGTCGCGCAGTCGATTTTAACGTGAACCACTCGGCCAGTGAGTTCGCCAGCGTGGTGTAGTAGTACTTAGTCGAACGACACGCGTTTGTGTCCACGCTTCTTTTCTCGAACCACGCGTGATTACACATACCTCTTAGGACATTCGAGCATGCACGGTAACCAGTCCAAAGCGAGAAGTGCATTGGAAAATGGCCAGCCTAAATCATACGTATATATAATTGAGCTCTCTATATAGATAATTACGATATTAATTGTTAAGGCATTGCACACAAATGAGATCGTTAGTAAAATCAGAGTGTCCGTGGTGTATGTTTAGTCGTGGGGGTGGTCTTCAGCAGAGGGTGACGCAAGCTGCGACCCAGGCCGCTGCTAATGCCGCCGTCAACGAGCTGATGGATGCATTCAAGATCAAGTAAATAGACTATCCTGCTATTGTCTCATATCTTCTTTTTTTTATATATATATATACATATTATATATAAACGTACGAGATATCTTGACCCCCTAAAGAAACCACGATGTCGTTTAAGTTTCCGCTGCGTAGATTGGTAGACTGTTCAGGGTGATGAATAACGCTAATTCGATGTCTCACTATTTTCCGATAGTGTTTCAATTTACGATCTCCGCGAGTTGCAACCAAGCTATGTTGATCTTCTTTGCCCTCGCTCTGTCTCTTGCTCCCTCTCGCTTGCATGACCCGAGGAAATTGAATGAACTACGATGACGATGCCTTCGAAGTTATCTACCATTGTTAATAATACGTACGTGCGCGAAATATACGATACATTACGTACCGTACACGGAGCAGTTCAAGCGTGTAGAGCTGTGCTCGTTGCACGCGTCTCTCTTCGTAGTTAAATAGGAGTGCGTGCAAGAGGGTAAAACTCTGTATATTTGTAAGACGTGTAATTCGCTTCGTCACATTCCACACGGGACATTGTTCTCGCGTCGTCGAAATGGTTAGCCGTTAAAGGGAAATAAATGTGCTTCTATGAACAGTAGAGCAACGACGTTGTACTGTGTAATATCTCAGCGAGCACGATGATAAAACTGTTCGATTTGAAAATAGTAGAGGTGTGCGAGAATAGTTGGAGAATCTAGCGTAGTATATCATTTATCGCTGTTTCGCTTTCGATATTAAAATGCCGGGGCGAGAAGGCCCGTAGACGAACGGTCCTTCCTGCAGGTAGATCTAAATGGAAAAAAAAAACGAAAAAAATAAATTCTCCTTAGATCGATGTACGTGCACTTCCAGTGAGTCTATATCCTGGAAAAGTCTACCAGAACCCTACAATGTGATCAAAGGTAGTTTCGATTAGGCGAAGTTTCATTGAGCGAAGAAATCGCATAACGCTCGCGATGAGAGTTCCTCCGAGTATCTATGAAAATTCGTTTCTCCAAAATTTCCATAGGATAGGGAATGAAAAATGTCATGCTGTTGGGCAGAAGTGATCGAGATCGTCGAAACGCCCGTTCTGTCGCGTTATCGATCCGATCAGCGACACAGATCGTTGCACCGTATAAATTTAAGTATATCCTAATTATTAATTGCGCGCGTCGCTAAAAACAGTCATACACACACACACATACATCGACACAGAGAGTTGCATACAACATACGCTGTTCCTCTACCACTTTGAGATGTTCACCGCACTTTTAGTTCCAACCCTTGAACGTTAGTATTAAAAAATACGATATAAAGGTATCCATATAAACGTATACATGATAGCTAATCCCTAACGAATAATTATTGACGAACAAAAACGTGCTCAGACATAGGATGTGATATAGCGTAGAGTGCTTCGAGGATTTTGCATGAAAATCCAAAGTCGCGAACCCTTTATCTATCTCTCTTCGAATAGTTCTAACGGAATGAACATTCACCCTAACTGATCACTGGATCAGAATAATATATATTATATACGTATACGTACGTGTAACAGTAATCGTATATCGTTGAAGTGTATAATGAATGTATGTATATCACACTTAACAAGCGAGCGTACAGGAACTGCATACGCACGTTGTGTCTGAAAGAGATCGTCTGCAGTTCCCCGCGTTCCTTGACCGTGCTTGGCAAATTGAAATAATTGTACATTTATAAATATATATATATACATATAAGAAGGAACATAACGGATAATTAGGCACATACGCGAAGTGCAAACGTGCTTTTGGGTTTGCAAAACGCGAGCTCCGGTCTCTCCTTTCGCGCCTCTCTGTGCAGTGGCGCGGGAAATTAGCCGTCGTCGATGTTCGAAGTGCAATTATCGAGAGAGAAAGAGAGAGAGGGAGAAGAGGGGAAGAAACTGTGAGAATTATTTTTCGTTACAGCAAGACTTGTAATAACGATTTTGAAGGGGCGTCAAGCGACGAGGAACCGAGTTTCTCGCGTCACTGTGCTCCTCCCGTTCGTTCTTATTGATCGGAATCGAAAGGGAGACGGAATCTCGACGGTATTGGCGTGCAGTTCGGAATCTCGCGGGATGGGTGCCCCCTGTGCTAAAGTCCTTTGTTTCGATATCAAGGAGGCCTAATGATAATCACTCACGTCGTATACGAGTGCATTTATTTATGTACAATTTAACGATCACAACTTTCCAGTGGGGAGGCGGTATTTATAAAATACCAATGAACAATCGCGGACTGGGTGAACTTGGCCTCTCGCCGAAAGCACGTCGCACTCGCGAATTGAACGATTAATATTCTGTCGACTCTGAACACGAGCAACTGTTGGTCCACGATTCACACAACTTGTTGAATGCTAAACAATAATGTATCATCAGAATAACAACCACAGACACACACATACATACATACATACATACATACATGAAGAAATTTGTGAGCAGCCATAAGTGGTATTATTGTAATGTTATTGTACAGATATACATATACATATATACATATGTCTATTGATCACTTTATGCACCACAATGCCAGATTTACATAGATCGTACGTTGAGATCGCAGAGATAATTGTGATTATATTATTACGGATAACATTATGATTATGGTTAATAACGTTATTGTATCGTATCGTAATACTGTATAGGATGAAGATAACAAAGTTCTTCGGTTAGGTAGCGCGTTGGATTTCTTTGTGTTCGACAAATCATGGATCTTTTTATTTTCGTAAAGTGCTATACCCTTTAATGTGGTTCCAATCCCTTTTTTCTATTTCTGTTTAGTCAGATCGTTCTTGCTGCAAGTAATTGGAGGAGACGATAGAGATATTAGGTAGATTTATGGATAGAGATATTAGTAACGATGGGCATATCAAGTAGTAGAGAATCGTGCGGAAAAAAGATCGTCCTTCGATGTTCGTCGACACGATACTGGGGGTTCCACTCTTCGAAATCAGTTACATTCCCATTCATTTCTATTGTTCTATCCTCTTGCTACGATTACCTCTTGTCCACTTCGCGGCGTAAGTTAATTGACGTATGCGTACTAGTTATAATTAAAGAAAGCAACGCCCTATTCCAAGATAAAGAACAGTTGTTGTAAAAACTTGAAACATTCCACTCTCGTCTCAAATGTACGAGCATCCAAGGAGTATCGCAGAAAGCATTCTTTCGTTAAAAAAAAAAAAACAGGCATTCCCATCGAAATGATTTGTGTGGTCTCTTTATTAGAAACGTTACAACGAAAGGCAATAAGTGAATGTGAACTGTGATCGGCGATTCGTGTATTTCTTTTTTATAAAAATCTTTCATTATCTCCCATTTGATGTGTCTTTACGCTCGCGATGTCAATTAAACGATTATTTCCATCTGAAACCAAGAAAGAAATGGAAGAATTTAGTTTCACTTTGTATTGTACGATCTGTGACGATAAATTCCATTCTCATCGAGCCGAAAAGAAGGTCCCCGAGAACAAATCCACGGCTGAAATCCAGCTGCGTTCGATCTTTTCGCGACACAGAAAGAGAAAGAGAGAGAGAGAAGAGAGAGAAGAGAAAAAATTTGTGCGGGAAAAGAAAGGTCCTGATTAAACGAGGTATCGTGTCCGCGACACGCATCCTATTCACGCGACAGACTATTGTTACGCATGCTTCCATCTAAAGCCTTAAATAATAGCGAAGTTCTAGTTAACGAAGCTTACCTTTCGCCTCGGAGCCATCGGGGGTAAGCAGGTGTGATCCTGTTGCATATCGCGGACCGAGTGTAATATTTAATATCGAGCGTGTAATAATTAACACGCGAACGCGGAAGAATACGAGAAGCAAGGATATATGATTAATAAAACAAAAAAAGTTATGGATATAAGTTTCGCGGCTACGTTAATTTAGGATCGACGTAGCGACGAGTGATAAATAAAACTCTAAGTAACTCACGTATTATCAATGACGAACCCTCGACAAGATAATACGAGAACTCCTGGGAATGGTGCTGCGGTTTCTTAGAAATCTACGAACAAGAGGTTTCGGACCAATTTTTAACGCGTTAACAAATCCATAATTATTTCTACACCTGGTATATCTTTTAATTTTAATAAATACATTTTATTTTCTACTCCTCGCTGTGGATTTATCGATGTTCGTCTTTTTTTTTTTAACGTTGCCTCTGAATGGTTTTCGTATAGCACGGGGTGCATTGACAGAGGGTTACTTAGGGTGTTATTGTGTAAGGATTGTGCACCTCACACGACTCACCATGTTGTAATATCGCGCGGCGCTCGCGCGATACTATGTATACATACACTGTTTTATTGCAATATAAATGTGTATATAGAAAATAACATGTTACATAGTTTAGAAATATATATCTATATAGATATATATATATATATCTATAAGAACGAGAATTCGGAGAGAAGCGTATCGCTGTCTAACATCCGGAAACGCATTTCCGCTGAGGAAATATCCGCTGCAATTAGCGTCCGGTCTCTGCGGCTCTGAATCGTGCCCCTAGTTATTGCAGCACTTGCGCTCGATGTCACGCTTGACCTATTTCATTATGGATTATTGATATACCCTCTGATTTCGCTGAACATATCGTTGCGTGCAAATTGCAGGCAATATTTTTAATGAAAAACGTACGAAACTGTTGTTCCGCTTGGCCCCGCACGCTGGAACACTAATTCGCGTTCTGTGTCATTTCTTTTCTTCGATTAAACGACCACCCCAAGTCTGCTGCCCCGTCTTAATAATTCCCCTCCTTCAAAGCATCGAGGATTTCACCCCGTGAAGTAACATTATATTATAATAAAGCGATTGAACTGTATTTATCTGTTCATTTCATACGTTCATTACTTTTTGCATGCGTTTTCGCTACTGCTTGGGCATGTTGTGCAAATCTTTCATCCCTCTTTTTTCACTCGGCGAATCTCATCCCATTCTGTGTTGCTTCATTTGCATCGTTTACTCATTTACTACGAGGGTAACTCGTTCATGTACTTTACACAATCATCGACCACACATTGCGTATCGCCATCGTCGTTATTTATATCTACTCGTGTTAAGAATCGCAAAATCTATTCGTCGCATATTGCTTTACGATATGTATTCAAGACGATCACCGCTATTACTTTTTTTCATCGACAGTTTCACGATACGGAAAACATGTTCTGTTTTTTACATAAAGCTTGCTCATTCGCACATCGTAGAGTACAGTAAATCGCGGATTGGACATCGGACAATTGGTGCAGCCCTTCGAATGCAAAGCAATCAATGACTTCGCAATTTTCGCAGCTCGTCGAATCCAGGAAACGCAATTATTTGTGAATCCTTTCTAGCTGTCTATACAGTCGCGTTCGAAGGGCGAGCTATACGCGTCGTCGCGACATTCATCGCCGCATTAAAGCTCGTTCGAAGCAAAGTGGATGGTCGCCTATTCACCCGGCCGCTGATAAGGAGCACCGAGTACTTAATCACTGTCTGTGTTATAGGCGTCCCGTACCCAATATTCCTCCCCGAATTCCCGACAGACCGTACTACGGCCGATTAAACTGAGCTAGTCCACGGAGAGCGCACGACACCCGTGCAGAGATCCACGCCCGAGAGCGTTCGACGGGAGATTTCGTTTCTGAGACGAGCCGATGACCGGGACACGGGAACACGAGCTCAGGGATAAAAAGCTGGGAAGCGTCGCCCGTTTTCACGGCGACGGTGCGAGAATCCTCCCCGAGGACCAGGACGCGTCCTCTTTCAGTTTCGCGCCGCACTTTGAGCCGTACAACAATTTTTGTCACCTATAAGAGGAAGATCAACAAACGACACGAGGGACGTGGTCGGTGACGAGGATGATGATGGAGCAGGAGGAACAAGGCTGTGCCACAAAAAAACAAAAAGTAGAATGGAGGGGAAAGAGGGACCAAGAAATGAATATAGGAGATACCTTGAAGGGCCAGCGGAAGGGAACACACGGTCTGCTAGTCTATTATTATTATTCGATGGTCGACAGCCGAAGATCCAAATCAGTCAATTCTATATCTTCTTCTTTCTCTGATATTTCCGTCTTCTATGTTATTTATAAATATCGTTAGGGACGTGTTAGATTACGTATTAGCTGCTAAGTATTAGAAGCGTCGGTGCGCTAGACGCGACCGACGAACGCTGGTGGAACGATTATTCTCTCGGGTCGATGGGTCTTTCGACAAGAAGCGACACGATTTTCTTGTTGCCGAAGGTACGATCTCGTCTTCGCCTTTTGTTAACGGTTATCAGTATTATAGGTAAGGACGGTGGTCGACGTGTGCGCGTTGGAAGCATGACTCGTTAGAAGGAATCGTTGCCCGATCTATAATCGATTCGCGTGGATCAAGAAAAATCTTGGTAGAAATTAAGGGAAATCATGGACGGAAAAGAATTATAGTCTACACTCTTCGTTACTCGCTTCTTGCTCGAAGACTCGCCACCGAGGTATTCGTTCAAATTAGACTCATGGACGACGTTAACGCGCAACCCGATTACCTCGATCTTAGGAGAACTTGTTAGGGCAGAAGAGCGCGCAAGGTTCACCCCCCCCCCCCCCCCCGCGGTTACGTTTAGATCGCCGGGTGAACGAGATGCGGGACGGTATTCGATCGACAGCATTCCACAGAAGCCGGGGCGCGCTGACTTATTCGAGAAGTATGAAATTAAAAAGGAACTCTAGAGTGGAGGGAACCGCGAATCATTTTAACGATCATCACATCAAACGCACCGATCCTTTTTGTACGATTAATTTATTGAATGTAACGACGACGATGCCATTTTACAGCTCGAGTTTAGCAGACAGAATGATATGTACGCGATCACGAAAACGAAACGCAAATTCTCCAATCTAAGGTTTTCTTTCGCGGTAAAGGAAACACGCGAGAACAAATCTGTATGTACTATGCGTAACGTGTGCAATTTCTCGTCGTTGTGCGTACACGCGCGCGCGACAATGTTAAACGATTTTCATCTATCTTTGTGGTTTATTCTTTTCATCTTGACGCGTTAACCCGTTGCGACGGACGCTCGTTCTTGGAGGACCGAGATCCATGTCCGCCCCTCGAGAAATGATAATTATCTTTCAAACGGAGGCCAATGTTATGAAACGAAGAAACACTGTGCAGTACATACAAAATCAAATACGATCATAGTATTACGTGTCGATGTACGATGTGCTAGAGTGGGAAGAATTTTCTTCCTCTCTCCACCTTTTTCTTCTTTTTTTTTTCTTCTTTTTTGTATTAAACGAAAGTTTCACGCGTCGATAGCCGATCCGCTATGATACACGACACCGACTGACAACTCTAATGTACCTTAGGACATATACGACGAATCAAATAAATGATATTTAATACGAGCCCGATGATCCTGATTATCCGCCGAAACATTTGAATCCTCCGATCGTTGACTGTTCTCTTTCCTTCGACATGCATCTCGCAGGGTGACTCTTGTTGCATCTTTCTTTGGTTATATATATATTTTTTTTTAATAGACTCTCGTTGATTTTCCTTGAAGTTCACTTCAAAAATGAAACGCGGTGCATCTCTCTACTGATACCCGAGCGTATCTCGCGAGAGTAATGCCCCGTAATTGCTCGGGGTCGGTAACACTTGCAATAAATCGTGCTGCATCATTAAATCGCATGGACCACAAGACGGGGATCAATTAACTCGTAACATTGTACTCTTTTTTTTTTTTTGACAATCAATGCATTCGCCGTGGTCGGTATGTCGGCGCAAGAATGTTGCCGCGATCCACGCGAGATCAGCCAAATGATCGATCAGATGAGAGCGCTTGGCAATAATTTGGACGAGTTACGCGAGGAGGTCACCGTGTTGCGGGACAATTATTTGAAAAAAGCAACGGAATCTCTGCACGTGAAAGGTTCCAAGGAACGTAGTAGCAGCAAGAGTAATATTCTGCAGAAAGTGAAGAAGTACATGCGGAAAGTGGCAAGCGTAAATTCATTGAGGAAAGATCAAAAAGCTAATAATAGTTCAAAGGTACATGATCTTTATTTCATTTTTCTTTAAAACGCGACTCGATCGAGAGCGCTCTTAAGTCCATAATGATGTTTCATGATATTTCCTCTTACCAGGTTTATCAGTGTACGAATCTAGATGCTTCGATGAATGCCTTCGCAAATTATATGATTCGCATGACAAAGAAAGGGAATTTATTGCAAATACCCACTAGAATCAAATATTACAAGTGTCAGGCTAACCAGACGGACGAGGGATTGCGGCATCAACGGTATGCGCCGAATAGCCAAAGCGTATCGGTGCAAACGCAAAGCACAGTTAGTGATTATTATCATAGATACCCATTCCAAAAATGTGGCAATAAACGGCACGATAACATAGTCTCCCCAAGAAAAGACTCGACGCTCGTGTCGAATTATTCCGAAATCAGTTGCGAGCTAGACGTGCAAGTGGAGAGTCCAATGTTTCCACCGTCCACCACAGAAATAAACATTCTCCCCGATTCGTGTGTCATTAAAAAGTATTCGCAGAACGTGGGAGCGTGTTCGTTAAATCGCAACAGCGAGGAATCCGTAACCAGATTCACGCAAACCAACCCGGAGAAGTGCAAAGGAAACGATAGAAATTTCAGCCCCCGTTCTAAACATCCGAGCTTTTACTTTTCCAAGATAAAGAACGCCGTAATTACCAGGAGAGTTGTACGGGATTCAAATAACAGTACATTCATGGTTTGCGGTAAAATTAATAACACGAAGCGTCGCCAGTATATGAGGGAGGAACTGAATGAACGATGCACGTCTAGCAGGATGAATGAAAATGATTCGGTCGATTCGAGTGGTCAAGAAACGAGTGAGCGAAGCTTCTTCGCGGACAAAAATGATCAAAGCACAAACGTGCGGTCTGCCCGCGGCGACAGGAAATATCGAACGTTTTCGTTGGACAAATTACCAACAAATTCGTCGTCTTCATCAACGTCCGTCAATTTAGAAGCGAATGCTTGCGATAGTTCGAGTAGGATCGAAGAGTTTCCTGGACGTAGAAGACCGAGAACTTATTTGATACGGAAAATGAGCCAAAAGCAGAATGGCAAATGGTTGAAACGCTTTGAACAGAGCGTTATTTATGTGGATCACGCTTCCGATTTAACTCTCTCCTCGTGCAGCTTCTCTAATCGCGCATAGACGTTTAAACACATAATGGACAGCTAGACATGTCGATAGCAACGTGCAGAATTTATATCTATTTTTCACATTCGTCTACATATCACTTTATATCTTAATACACAATCGAAGTGATGTAATATCTTGACAGTCTTCGAATGTTACGTACAGCAACTGGCATACCCTTCAGCGTTGTCGTACACAACTAAAATTTGCTATTGGTAAAGATAGAGAGAACATGCGATTCCGTCTAATATGATACGCAATATTTAAATTTCCCTTCGATCTATTAGCACATCTCAATCGAGTAACGCGAAATCATATTTTTTGTCGGAATAAAGACATCTCTGCATAATCTACGAATTACTTTTGGCGACTGTAGTTGCAGTCACCGAGTTCGTGGCGGGTGCGTGAATGTGAAAAACGGTCTGGCAAGCCGCCACGAACGTCCCATACAGCATCCCGTTATCGTCGTTGTTCTTCTTAAAATTGTGCACCGAATAACGATTGTAAAGGCCCCAAATGCTATTCATCAGTTTGCTGTTGTACTTCAACGGCGTAAGCTCCCAGCCTATAAATAAAAAAAAAATTAATCAGCCGAGTATCACGGTTCTCATACAATATTCTAAATATACCCCGTATTGTGTAATGTTTTTCGTTTATACATAATATGTGTGTAATTTTGTTGTAAAACGGGGAAACCTGCATACAAATTTAAGAGGAAACACAATCGTCCTATCGAATACTTGCGAAACCGGCTCGCAAAAGTATTTAAAGATCTTAATTAAAGTACAAATATAGCCGTAGAGATTAATTTCATTATTTTTCTCTCGCTATAGGTAGGAATCTGGTAAACAATTCATTAAATATAAACGATATTTACTTCATTAAATGCATCTTAGATAAGGCTGTAAAATTAATTTTAAAAAATGTCTGACGTCAACAGCCAGGAAAATATATTTTTCACTTCGAAAAGTTTAGTAAAGAAGTGATTGGAAAATTTCTAAATTGGACTAAACAGTGGAACATTAAAAAAATATAGTCCTCCCCTGCGGAGCAATAAACATGGAAGTGTTTCATTAGCGTAGCTCGAAGAAACAGAGTTGATAATTCATGTATCTCATAATTAATATATAATCACCTTCCAGCGGGGGTTTCATGTTGAATGCGTTTTCTTTGCTCGCTCTTTCCCTCTCATCCCCCGGCATTATAGCATTGCGTTTAAGATTGCTGCGGACTTTGCACGCTGCAAATGCGCTCTGCGGAATTGCGGCCATTCTTTTACAATCTACAAGAAACGAGAACACGTTAAGCTAAACGAACTTGGGAGTTTCACATATACGATGAGACCGACCGCTGCAAGCTTCAAAAAGCAGTTCCGCTATTTTCCTTTTCGAGTTTATCGTTCCCGCCCTTTCTTCGCGGGCCTTGGCTTTCTTCTGCTGAGCTCCCCTCAACCCCCGCAGCTGTCCGCCTTGTTTTAAAGCTCCAAAATTCATACAGCTGCGATCGGGATTCCTCGAAACGATCATCGACCGATTGATAAGTTTTCGTGGACGATAAAACTGCGCGAGAACCGAACGCACCGTGATTTGATTATCTGTCGCTGTTTCTGCAAACGGAGCGGCTTCGCGCTCTGACTTTCTTCAGAACCAATGTCGCACTAACATCGCGTATCAATATCGTACTTGTTTTACGAATACGCCTCAGTGGGGAGAGGCAAAGAGATAAATTGAACAGCAGAGAAGACGGATTAATAAAAAGAGGACACCGTTCTAAGGAATGGCAAAGATATCGGCGGCCTTCTTGATCTCTACTGACGTTTTCGGCCACCACGGCTCTCTTTATCTCCTCTTAGACCTCGCAGATTTAAAACGCTATGTGACTTACGTCATATCATTCGAGTTGAAGAATCACGATAGATTATGCAACTTGTAGACCATACCTTTACGAAATAATTCTATTACGTGAAGTTTTACACGCACGAGATATGTGAAACATGTTCCGTGAGTTTGTATAGTTTCTTTTTAATGGATCGATTAAAGTCTGAAGAGGGATGCAATCTTAAAATAAAAGTGATTCCACACCGATCTGCTGTAACAAGATAGTTTGATAAAAGTAACACCTTTAATAACTATTTGCAAGCAACAAGTCTATAATGGACAAATATGGTAGAAAATAGAATTTACATTTGCTTGTATAAAAACAATAATCTTCTTTTGATTATTGAAAAGTTACGCGAGATACGTGTTATACACTAATTTTTTCGTAATCATGCTTCCAGATTGGCTTCCTCTTTTCAATGAAGCTACTGATTCCTTCCTGCGCGTCTCTCATCCGTAAATTGTTGATCATTTTCTCAGTTCCCAGGAGATACGCAGTAGCCATATCAAGATCCATCTGTTCGTACAAAAATGTTTTCCCAACGTGTATAACTGAGCGGCTCTTCGAACTTATGGCCGTAGTGATTTTGTCGATTTCTTCCTCTAAACATAGAATAAAACAAACGCTCGTAAGACCGGTATCGTTTCACTAATTATACTCTGAATAGGTAACTCACCGAATTTATCGTTCGGCACAACTTTGCTTACGAGGCCTACTTCATACGCTTCTCTGCCACTTATGCTGAAGCCTGTGAAAAGCATATACATTGCCGTTTTCTTTGGCACATTTCGAACCAGGGGAATACCTGGAGTAGAACAAAATATTCCAATGTTGGCCCTGTGCGTTAAAATTTCACGATTATTATCTTAAATAACAGAAAGGATTGGAGTTATATGCTCTGACCGCACATTTATATAATTTCTATACACACCCAGGTGTAGCGAAAGAACTTTTCTCAGTGCAAATAGCGATATCGCACGCAGTAACTAACTGGCAGCCCGCTGCAGCTGCTATACCGTCTACAGCTGCGA
Organism: Holcopasites calliopsidis; assembly: GCA_023838395.1. Lineage (NCBI taxonomy): Eukaryota > Metazoa > Arthropoda > Insecta > Hymenoptera > Apidae > Holcopasites > Holcopasites calliopsidis. The sequence goes on from JALHAQ010000008.1 coordinate 5,881,750, forward strand.
CTATTGGTACAGGGCTTTGGTTTATCGCTTTCATCAACTCTGAGCACGTCTCGAAAATTTCCTTATGGAGCTCCCCATTGTTAGCAGTCTAAACGACGCAAGCCAATCATTTCTCTGTGACGAACGCAAAATTCTTATATATTAAAGAGACACCCCCTACTTCTACTTCTTGGGAGATGTACGAACCAGCTCTTTCAAATTATGCCCAGCAGAGAATACTTTTTCTAGACCGGATTTGAGGACGATCGTTCGAAGATCCTTATTGCCTTCGTCCTTCTTAATATTTACCAGCAAAGACTTTAACATTTTTAAGGATAAAGAGTTTAGCGTCGATGGATGATTTAATATCAATGTCCTGACCTAGATGCGAAAGTAGAAGCAAATTAATAAAAATAATAGACAGATAACGTCGTATAAAAGTATATTGTTAAGAAATTGGTTTTTTAATATCCGGTGTCCTTACACCATTACTTTCTCTGACTTCTAAATATTTCTCCTCTGAAAGCAGCATTCTGCTTGTGGAAAACATTCTCGCAATGCATCTTCCCACCTGTAACATTCGCATCTAACAATATTTGGCCAACGTGTCTAACTGTATTATAACGACGTAGACACACTTTTAATAGAGAAAAACATATTGAATGAATACTAAGATAAATAAAGCAATAGGTGCAAGTAATCCATTCCAGATATAAATTATATACCTTCATTTCATATGTCATTTATATACTGTAATTAATTTAAAAGGGAATAGAATACCTGTGAACAAATAGAAGCATTTTGCTTCGCAATGGTAAACATTTGATCTTGGCTTTATATTAACTTTTTCCCAACGATATTAATTTCCCACTTCTAACTTTTTACTGAATCACCTTATTATCATCGTTAACACTATCAAAAGGTATCGATAGTTTATTTATTCGATCACAAAATGATTTGCCGAAATCGTGTACGTGGAGCCATCTCATGTAGAATGTCAGAACTAACCAACGACGTCCCCAAAATGTTGATTTTCGTAGTTTCGGCTGAAACCAAACAAGAGATGGCGCCACGTACAAGATTTCGGCAGGTGTTTATTTTACCACCGCTCCGCGGAGACATAAATGCATGTTCTACATTTCCATAAATGTATTCTCATCCCTATCAATAATGAAAGAAATATTTTTAAATAGAACACAAGCAGAAGGTGTTTCCGTATTTGAGCATTATAGATAATTTTATTTATAGCTTCACTTCGCTCTTAAAATTTGTATCCCCTTACGACTACTGCACTATTTTCTATACATTTATTTCTTATTTAATCTTCCTTCCATTTATCGCTGAAATAAATGTATCTACGCTAATAAACAACTGTTTAATATATTCTCTTGTGTGTGCAGGTTTCTCGTGCAAGAAGTGGGCATTGCGCATCATTGTGAACAAGAAGACGGACATCAACGAAATATATTATTTAAATATTATCCGAATACATTACAGAATATACATTATGTACATATTATATAATATATATTAGCATATATTATTTTAAATTCGAGTTGCAAATATAGTATAAATTTTAATTATAAACTATATTATAAATCAATTTATACTAATAATTTTTAAGTATATATTAGTTCATATAATGTTCCTCTAACTTATTTACATTTATATTGTTATTTAATTTATAGCTTTAATTATTATTCGATTATCGTAAGATGTATTGCGACTTTTATAAGTATAGTTTATAAGTAATAGCCCCTAAGTGTAAATAACATCATTTTTGTAATGTGTACATCGTTAAAATGTTTCAATAAATGTCTAAACAAATGAAATCCTCTGTTTCTTTTATTCTACGCCTTGATCCTCTTGCTCGAAATCGCCTGTAAAATTTCCGAAAGTTTCCGAAGAATACCTATTTGCTTATCCAGTCTTGGAAAATTCTTGGAAATGACATCAAGTTCCAAAAATTCGTGAAATGAAAGACCTCCTCGCATATCATGTTCTCCTAATACAAATTGGCCGATTTCGAGCACTTGGGATTCCGTAAAAGCAAGTTCTGGGAAATTCTTGGAAATGACGTCACATTCTAGGAATCGGTGAAATGAAAGACCTCCTCGCACATCATGTTCTCCTAATACAAATTGGCGATTTTCAGCACTTGGGATTCCGTAAAAGCAAGCTCTGGGAAATTCTTGGAAATGACGTCACATTCTAGGAATCGGTGAAATGAAAGACCTCCTCGCACATCATGTTCTCCTAATACAAATCGGCGATTTCGAGCACTTGGGATTCCGTAAGAGCAAGTTCTGGGAAATTCTTGGAAATGACGTCACATTCCGAGAATTGGTGAAATGAAAGACCTCCTCGCACATCATGTTCTCCTAATACAAATTGGAGATTTTCAGCAATGGGACTGGCCGAAATTCACGATTTTGTATCAGGAGAATATGATACGCGAGGAGGTCTTTCATTTCACCGATTCCTGGAACGTGACGTCATTTCCAAGAATCTCCCAGAAGTTGCTTTTACGGAATCCCAAGTGCTCGAAATCGCCAATTTGTATTAGGAGAATATGATATGCAAGGAGGTCTTTCATTTCACCGATTCCTGGAACGTGACGTCATTTCCAAGAATTTCCCAGAACTTGCTTTTACGGAATCCCAAGTGCTCGAAATCGCCAATTTGTATTAGGAGAACATGATATGCGAGGAGGTCTTTCATTTCGCCGATTCCTGGAACGTGACGTCATTTCCAAGAATTTCCCAGAACTTGCTTTTACGGAATCCCTCTTGCTCGAAATCACCAATTTGTGTCATGAGAACATAATAAGCGAAGAGATCTATCATTGCACGAATTCCTGGAATTTGACGTCATTTTCCAGGAAATTCCGGGAACTTAAATTCTATCGCGAATTCTTAAATTATTCGTGAACAGGACTGTTTGTACAAGTTTCTCGCTTCGGAACTATGCGTTTAAAGTTCCTTCGCGATACTTTTTGTGTAAGGAGGCGGAGCAGGTTTCTTTGGGAGTGGACAGGCATTAAGAAAATTGAATCAGTTTAACTGGCTTTAACGAAGATTTATTGAAAAATTGTAGTAATGTACAAATTACAACAGTGACGATGTTTGAACTTAATCGCTATTATTTATAAACTATTCCTATAAATAAATGTTCAATAAGATATAATAATTAAATAATAATTAAAGTTACAAGTTGAAATAATGACAGAGATTTAAGTATATAAGTTACAAAAATCTTTTATGAACTAATACCTACTTGTATGCTAATAGAATAAATCTATGTACAATATATTTTATAGCTTACTATGCTTAAAGATATTTAATTTAATACCTGCTAATATAGTATAATTCTTAAATTATTAGACTTAGATAAGTGGACTTAGATAACATTTAAATAATATACTTCTAATAAATCGTTTATGAACTAATACCTACTTGTATGCTAATAGAATAAATCTATGTACAATATATTTTATAGCTTAAAACTATGCTTAAAGATATTTAATTTAATATCTGCTAATATAGTATAATTGGTAAATTATTAGACTTGGATAACATTTAAATAATATACTTCGCTAACAATCAGCTCCGTCTTCCTCGTGTTCACGGTGAGATGCAGGATCTTGGTGCCCGTTCCTCGCCCAGGAAATCTGTACACACAAAAAGTATATTAAATAGCCATTTATTGCACATCAATAAATATATTTCAATAATAGGATGCATGGTTCATGGCAATTGTATTTCACATATCCCGTGCGCGATGTGAATATCGTCGATCGATCATCATGAAACGGCAAGGCAATGCCCGTGCACCGCGGAGGCCGGTAATCCGATCAGACCTGCGACCTCTCAACGGTCGGATGACCTGTCAGCGGTTACCATAGCGATCATTGTTTCCCTTAACAACTAACATGGCGGAGGTCGAGGGTAAGTTTGCGTACGTCAAACCGTTCCCGTTAGAATTCACGAGGCCAACCAGTGGTTTGCCTGACACAAATAACGCGTCGAGAGATCCTGACGATCGCCGCGCGGCGTTCCTCTTACCGCTGCACTTCCGTCCGCCAGCAGTCTCGCGGCCGGGACCCGTTTTCTAATAATATCCATACACGAGTATCCACGCGGACGCAAGAGTGTCGGGACGCGCGAAGTGGAAACGGGAAGAGCTAGCGATGGATCCGAGCTGGTATCTTAGGATCCACGATCTGCGAAGATCGATGAGTTTCGAATGAGAAGTCGAGCGGGCGACAAGAGGTAAGATAGCATTTTTCATCCGGCGCAGAATCAAGTCGGTTGCACGGTGAATCGATAATCAACATGCGCTCCCTTTGCATGAACGATCGAGCATTATAATCTACGTGATAAGCGATTATTTTCGAGTTAATGCCACTTATCTTTGAAAAATTCCACTCGTTCCTATTCACTTTTGAGAAAGCAAGATTTCGACCCCGGCTGTCTACTCCGTTCGGTCGAATATCTCGTACAATTGTATCTCACAATTGCATTCATGCATGTAGGAATATTACTATCCGGACATTGCAATTGTTTCTAACGCCTCACACTTTTTCGTATATCGCTTGGAGTATTGATCAAATCGACGAAGCGTATATACGACCATCGGAACGTTAAATCATTATACCTAACCGTGAGACACGTTACTTGGGTGACCACGGTATTTACTAGGCGTGGGGCTCGTCGAACGAAATGATTCAATCGATACTTCGTACCAAGTGAACGCTAGATAATTCCCTCATGCCGTTGAGCCTTCATCTACCTGATTACACTGGCAAGCAAATGATCAAAGTTATTCAAAACGGAACTCGGCTACGAAGTCGCCACAATTCTGAATGCCTGCTCTCGGTCATAAGAGATCCTCAGCCCCATCGCTGCGAGGGGGAAGGAGCTACAGCACTCGTGATGCTCTCGCAGCGGACACCTAAAATAAGTTCCTTTTACAAGAGGCTGGCCGCGCGTTGCGTACAAGAACGGCCTCGTGCCGATGGAGAAGTTCAGTCTGTCTGTTTCCATGCACCTCGATGTTGTGCTGCGTTTCGAGGAGAGCGATCGCGGGGGCGGACCAAGGTCCCCCCTACGAGCGTTGCTCAATGAAAGAGCAACCTGTCGAGCTGGGAAAGGTGCCACTGGACGAGCAATCCTCCGAATCAGGTGAGATTCGTATCTAAAAATTTGGCCCACGAACTGTCCAGCTGGTTTCCTCGACTCCCCTTTGGTCTCCCTCAGCGGCGATTCGACTCGTGCGGGAACGTTGGACTCGCGTATGTGCAGAATGCTTAGCTATCGTATCTTCGACTAACACCCCCTCGAATTATCCCTGCTCGCGGAGCAGAGAACCGCGGGGCACCGCATAAGGCGAGGGAACATCGATCCGTCTTTATTCGCGATCGCCGGTAAATAAGTTGCGGCCAGTGTTACGAGTCCGGCCGTGAAGGCGACATTTGAAAAGAAAGAAAAAAAAGAATGGCCGTACCGTGGTCGTGCATACCATCGTCGGAAAAGCGAGGACGGACGGAATCGTTGGCACAGAATCACCGCGACAGCCTCGCCGTAAACTCGACCGCAACGATCGAACGGTACACGCTGGAGGCGTCGAAAAAGGAAGCTTGTCTCCTCGTAGGCGAGCCGTCCTCGCGGGGGCGATACACCTCGTCCTCGTCTACCTCCTCCTCCTCATCGCGCTCTCGAGAATCCCGCGGGTGTCCACCTGAACGATCCTTTCCATTCTATCAGTTCTCGTTTCGTAGACAGAACCGTTTGCCTGGGAGCGTACGCGTTCGGATCTTTCCTTGATCGCCGTCGCGATTCTTCCGCGACCTTGGGGACCAAAGCGAGGGCAACCGTGGGTCGCGACGATATTGGAAAGCGGCCGGAGACGTAGGGATCGCACGAGCATTGACGAAAAGTGATACTGGTCGCGCTGGTGTTAAATGGCACCTGTTTCGTGGGAACAATCAAACGTTCTCCGGTACTTGAAGAGCTGCCGCGAGGTCGCTAATCTCTCGGCGCGTTCACGCGTGCGCTTCTAACGGCCGCTGCTTTGACACGCAGGGACTGAGTCAGAAGTCATCGGAGTAGGTCAAAACGAAGGAACAGAGAACAATCGGTACGGACCGATCAGAGTCCATCGGAATGGAATGAGAATATTCGTAACGTTTCGAAAGAGGCGCGTCGATATCGATTCACCGATGCTGAAGCCCGGCTCTCCCCGGGCGTTCTGACTCATTCCGCTGCTAACACGGACGACGTATCACGTGTGCCTGGCGAAAACAGGAGGATCGCAGCGGTGGACTAATCTCTTGGTAAATGGACACAGATGTGCCGCCCGTCCTTCTGCCGTGCGCGATCTGCGCACGGACCTTTATGCCGCAGACGCTCGAGAAGCATTCGAGGATCTGCGAGCGATCGGCGAACAAGAAGCGGAAGCCGTTCGACTCGGCGAAACAGAGGATACGGGGCACCGAGCTGGCCGAGTTTCTGCCCAGGCAGGAGAAGAAACGACGACACTCGCCGGAGGACAGATCCTCGAAGCCGCGGTCCACTTGGAAACAGACCCACGACGATTTCCTGCGGGCCATCCGGGCAGCACGGAACGAAGTCGTAAGTGTTTCAGCGACGGAAAGTTGGATGTTCACATTCTATCGGCGTGTTTGTTTCATTTATTCGACGATGCGGTTACACGTCGCTCGGCCAGATCATCCGCGGAGCAGGTAAATCGGCAAATGCATGATCGCGGAATCGGTTTAATGTCGGATGGTAAATATAGAGAGGCAGCGCGAGGGTGAGAATCGCGAGCGCGGCCGCGGATTAACCCAGATGCGTCGCGAATGATGCAACTGCATCCGCGCGCGAGATAAACCGTTTGCTTGCCTTTATCGATTCGCTATAGAAACGTGACTCCGATATCTAGATTCTCGTTCCGCTCCGACGGAAACAAAGAATTAACGAATACCATTGAGACTCGTGCCACGTTGATCACGATGTCAATGTTTCAAATTAGAGCCAGTGCATTAGGAATTTGCACAACGTAACTTCGCCTACGATATGGAAGCAATTAAACGCAACTCGTTTCGTGATCGCAGGAGGAGCCGGCGATGCAACGGCAGGGCGGCACGACGGTCACGCCGAACGCGCCAACCCGTGCCAACGAGCAGGGCACGTGTCCGACCTGTAACAGACACTTCGGCGTGAAGGCGTACGACAGACACGTGGCCTGGTGCAAGGAGAGAATCGCCCGAGTTCCGTCCAGCCCGGCGACGAGCATCGCCAAGGAACGGCTCGAGGCGCGGATGAAGTATCGGGCACCGGCGGTGAGGAGTCGCCGGCAAGCGACCCGCGAGAAGTATTCACCAGCCACGGCGATCACCCCGAGTCCCGGCAGCAAAACGTCGCCGACGATGGTGACGGCCAGGCCGAAGGAGAGCGTCTCGGCGCCGAGCTGCAACAGAGGCGGCGACAGCCCGGTGAAACAGAAAATAGCCGTCGTGTAAGTTGCGCAAGAAGGAAGCGATATTTTTGTGCGTTCGGAAAGCCAAAGCTTTCGGGGGATTAACCGCCGCCGCGGTGCATTGCTTTCTCGATTCGCTCCCTTTGCCGCGGCAGTTTGGAACTATTAGAATCGCTTTGGTCGAATCCGAGTAATGATTTTTCTGTTACAGCAGACGACCGGGGCAAGGGAAGGAGTCTTCTCGACCAACGGATCGTCCGCACAGGTAAGCTTCCTCCGACTGCATCGCACGATCTCTTAAAGACCTACGCGAGCCATTAGCTTTAGATAAGCGTTAAGTAACGCGCATGAGGAGAAGGAAAAGGGACAAGGTTGTTTTCGATTAGCATTCATTGAGCGACATCACGCGTCGGATACGTTCGATACGCCTGATGACCTTCTCCTGATGTCGGGGCGCACATCCTTGATCCTGTTTCCTCATCCTCAGGCCACCGGAAGACGAAGCCGGAGCGGCGACCTTTCGACCTGCGCCCACTGTAAAAAGAATCTCCTACCTCCCTGTCCCGCCCCTAAAGCCAAAGAGAGAAACTCTCGTGGCGTGCGACTCCAGTCCCTCGCCTAAATCGTGTAAGGGACGGCTAAAACGAACGCTGGGGAAGATCAAGCGGGAGGAAAATCCGAGTGAACGATCGAAGCAAGACGACAAGCTTCCGATGCTGCATTCCGCCAGGTCGCAGAAGGCGAACATCGTTTCCGCCAGAAGTCAGGGCAATCCAAGGCTAAACGACGTCTCGATTAACGAGGAGATCATGGGCATCACCGTGAAACCTTGCGATATACACAGGGAAAGTCGGTTGACCACGTGGAAAAGGATCGGCCAGGAGAAAGGATCCCTTGAAAGTAATTGTGAGATCGAGGACGATGAAGGAAACGCGAAAACGGAAACGGTTTTCGTCCGCGACACGCTTCCCGATCCCGACGACGCACCTGTGCAAGATTTATCCCTGTACGAGCAGCAATTGGAAAACGTGGAACTGGCGTTGGGCGAAAGGGTTGCTAAGAGAGCGCCAAGCATTCCGAGCTCCGAGGGCGAAACCATAAACTGGCCGCCGGTCTCGCCATCGTTGAACAGGACGTACTCGTTCAGAGGCTCGTCGATGAACGACAATATCGATGCAGCGGAAGTCGTGGATAAGAGGAAATGGAGACCAGTGAAGCATAGTCCTCGCGTGGAGTTCCGTTTCGCTGATCCGGGGAAAGCGAACCGCTCGATTATTCCACCGATCGGTTTCGGCTGCCCTCGTCGAACGAAAGCGAAACGCAACTTTCGACGTTCGGTTGCAAATTTACAAAGGGGTGGTAAAGCAGAGGGCTCGAGGCACTCCATAATGGAGACACAAAGTGTGGTGAATGAGAAACAAACCGAGGAGGAACACTCTAGTCCCGAGCAATCGTTGTCGGAGTTAAAAGTGCTTTCTGAAAGTTGTAACTCGCCAAGCAGCAGCGTCCTTAAAGAGAAGCGATCGCGGGCCACGGGCTACGAGGGTGATTACTCGCGAAACAGTTATCGACGCGACGCGAAAGGTTGCAACAACTTGGGAATAATAAATACGCAAGAATGTTTGCACGGAAATACTGTGCAGGAAACTAATTCGATAGATCATGGTGATTCGGAAGTCGCGGCTGCAAGCGACACTGCAAATGCGATAGAAGATACTAAAGCAGGGATCGCGGCGTGCCCGTCAAGTGATAAGCTGCGATCCTCGGCTTCTTTCGAGCGATTTGCGCGTCCTGATAAACTGGATGACTTTTGCGAAACGAGTGAGCCCGAATGGAGCGACAATGTTATCAGCAACAGTGCGGAAGGAATTAATGAACAGCTGCCGGACGATAATCAGTACCACTGCGAAGCGAATGAAGTGCTGGATTGTAATCACTTTCAAAAGGTAAACGACGAAATGAGTATGGACGGGAACTCTCTCTGCTCTGTGCAAAATGAACTCGAATGTCCAGGGAGGAACGGGGACAACAACGACGATGTTTTCTGCGATACCGAGACGGAGACTGAGCCGCTCCTTCCAAAAGACGCTTTACGGCCAACTAGATCGAGCACGCCAATTACGCGCAAAAAGGAATCGACCCCGAATCGCAACGCGTACGACAACGTCATAAGAGAATTGCGTTCACCCGCTGAAGATACCGAATGGAAGATGAAAGTGGACACCGACACCGGATCAGAAATGCTGTATCGCATCGAAAGCAAAGATTCGACGCATTCAAGCGCGAAGCTTTCGTCCCGCGGTAAGATTGACGAATCGGAAAAGTCTGATTCCGATACCGAGACTCCTCGGCCTCGAAATCGCCAGACTAGCAGGCATAGCGAGTTTAACAAAAGCCCCGGGAGCGTTTCGGGGAATGCATCGCCGGCGATGCGGGCAGACGGAAGAGGCACTTCGAGGCTCGCAACCTCTGCGATACAGGAAGAGGACGATAACTCGTTGAGGCGCGTATCCCCGACAATGGAGGAGAAGCAAACATTAACGAAAATCCAGAGAAGAGACACAAAGATGCGAAGGAGAAAAAGAATTGCTGGCGAAATAAATATTTGCAACTGTTCGCTCAAAGTGTCTTCGACCTACGATTGCGAGGAGAGTGTTGACCGGGTTTGCGTCCATTCTGCTCGAACTGCTGCGTTTCTGAATGAAAACGTACAGGGGAATGGAACTTTCGAGGAGTCAACAGACGAACGAATTAGACGGGCCACTGATGAAAGCAATTATAATTTCAATTTGAATAAATCGACGCATCGTTCGAATGCAGATTTGGAACAGAGTAAACGTGGCAATGAAAAGGGACGTATGAACAGCGGAGGAGGAAACAAGTTGGCTGATAATCCTACAAAAGTTTCTGACAAATGTTACAATAAAGCCGAGCCCATGAACGAGGATATCGAAGAGATCTACAAGCATTGTTCGGATCAAGATTTCGACCGCGACAGTGACAACGGTATCGAGCATCGCATAAAGAATGCGACGGACGGTCTGAGATGTCCCTCCGTCGGGAACGGGAGGATCAAGCGGAATCTGCGATCGTTCGTCCTATCGGAATCGCGCGTGAAGATGAGCCAACGAGTCCGGGCGGACGGGTCGTCTTTGAAGTCCCGTCGATCGGCGAAGCTCGAAGCGGAGAACGGATTCCGCGAGAATACGAACGGTTCGAACGAAAGTAGCGACAGCCTGGCGTCTTCTATGGACCCGATCGATTTCGCGGACATGGGAAAGGTCGAGTCCGTCGAAGTGGAGACGATCGAGGAGATCGGTACCAGGAACAGGAGTATCCGATTTAGGATACTGCCGGAGATCAAGGGAACCACTGTGGTGGTGAAGGAAAAGTACAACGAGAAGGAGAAGATTAATGCGCTAATGTATTGGGAGAGAGCGTCGAGAAACCGATTGATAAATCTTGATCCACCGTGTCAGGAGTCGAACAGGTTTCTTAAGAGGAATCCGAGAATTCGCGTCCTCCCACCTGTTCCCAATAGTCCTTCTTCCTTGATCCAGCGCAGGTAGGAAAAGGCTTGTCGATCACTGTCCTGCAGTAGTTATTATTCACGTAACAATAGCTTCGACGCAACGGTGTCGATTAGCTTCTCGTTTCGAAAACAGACTTTCTTTTACTTTTCCAGTATTCCGAATTGGTAGACTAATTACTAGAAGTGTAATGCAAACGATAGATAGAGTGTCGACGATTGTATAACGCGCGTACGATATTATAGGGATTTAAAACGGCCGTTACGTCCTGTATGGAGCAATTACGTGCGCAGAAGACCGGATTTTAATCTCGTACTTAGCGGTAGAACGTAAGTGCCCGACCGATGAAGGAATGAATCTGCCAAGGCAGAGTTAACAACTTTCACGCAAATTAGTATCGAGCCCATCTCATGTGTCATCGTGAAACATTCACAATTATGTTCGAAATTCGTTTCGAAGGATTCGTTGATTCTCTATCGCTTCGTCTCGTCAGCCTTTCGAACCGCAAGCAGGCTTAATCTCGGCACGTCCATCGGGTCTATACACACTGCATCGCATGCGTATCGCCAGTTTATCCATCACGCTGCGCAAAACGTTTGCTTAGTAAACTGATTAAAGAAACATGCTTTGCATGTTTGGCCGAGGCTGGAAAGCTTCCTCGTACCATTGTCCTTTCGCAGGCGCATTTATATCGATCTTCCGTGTCTCGCCTTCCCGGAATAGGAAGCTCCGAGCGATTCGATGCGTTCGTTTAGGTTCGCTTAAGCACGGAGAACGAGCGAGAGAATTTGGATAATCTTCGTTTCGTTATTGCTGGCTTGATATTGTAATTGGTATTTTCAGCGGCAAGGATTACGACCCTTTCCTGCTGGCGGAGCAGCAGATGAACGACCTGCTGTCCGACACGAGCGAGCGATCCGCGACGGCCAGTCCGCCCGTCGAGAGAAATCCCGATTCATCCTTTCCTCTGTCTCATTCCTCGGCTTTCGTCAAATATCCCGGTCCCTCGAAGCCGGAGAAACGCGCCTCCTTGATAGCTCCTCCGACGGAATTCGACGATCTAACCTCGGACTTCTCCAGCGACTCGACCGAGACCAATTCGTTATCGCGCGAAACGTTTCTCAAAGATCTCAAAGGTAGCAAAGAGTTCGATGTCTCGATCCCGAGGTCGGACGTGGGAAACGAATCGGCGATGAAAGAGCTGGGTAGACGAGTGATCATCGACAAATCGAAAGCGTTAGGCGGCGAAACGGTCGACGATTCCAATCGCGGAGGCAGAAGCTTCGTCGGCAGTTCGGAAAGGGTTCGCAAGATCCTCGGCAAAGTGTCGCCGAAAGTTGTTCGACCGACGGTCAATCGTTCCCTTTCGGTCCGTGCCGCTTCCGCGCCCAAAGCCACGCCGGACAGAAAGAAATCCGACAGCTCTCAGGAGAAAAGATCCGCGCGGAACGATAACGACGCGCGGAGACCGTTGAACAGCAGCTTGAACGATAACAGGAGTTACGCGAATCTGTCGAGTAGCAACCTAAGCCTGAGCTCCGTAGTCTCCTCGGACGTGGACATCAAACGATCGAACTCCGTGTTCGACGAACTGATGACCTCGTTCGAGGACGAGAACGGCTCCTTCGCATCCCTGAAATCCCTCCTGAAAGACGACTCCTTGTCCCTGTCCAGCCCTGTCCACGGGAGGCGACGCGACGGCCGGCTCAGCGACGAGGAACCGTCGTCGCCGGAGAGCTACAAGAAGCAGGACCACGGTAAAACGAGCGCCGACTCCGCTTACAGCAGGTACGCTTATTCGTTCGTACACGTGCTGGTAATCGCGTCTATCCAGGGATTCGCCCCCCCAGCACCGATCTCTCCCGCACGCCTAAAACGTCGTTCGATTTCTTCCTGCCAGTCTAAATCGCAAATATTCGCATCACGGACGCAGCGCGAACGACGTGGCCGGACGATTCGACGAGGACGCGTCCAGGAAGAGCCGTCGGGAGGGAAACGATGCCGCGTCGACGCGCAAGAGCAAGATGTCCAAGTTCTGCCACGAGTGCGGCTCCAAGTTTCCGGACACCGCCAAGTTCTGCTGCGAGTGCGGCGTTAGAAGGCTGGTGCTTTGAAATCTGTCTCCCTCGCCGTCCGCGACCCCTGAAGCGCGAAGAAGCGGCACCCGTTTCTTTCACGTTCGACCGTGGAGGGAAGTGAGAAGATTTTCGAGCGGAGCAGAGATGTTCGAGCGTAAGATGTACCGGCACGAAGGAATTGACCCCGAAGAGTTATTTTAATTACACGCAGAGATTCTATTCTTGCAGCGTAGAGTCGATGTTACTTGTCTACGTACTCTAGTCACACGTTTTTTTCTTTTTTTTTTTTGGCCCTTCGTGAGGAATGGAGGAATTTCGAGCGAGGTAAATTCTCAGTATTAACTATGCACAAGCGAGAAACACAGCGAGACAGTCGTAGAGATGGAAGTCGAGTGAATCGTCGCGAAATTATTCGACGATCATGCTTTTCCCTTTTCGTCGGAGCAATTACGAGATATGTGTACCGTATGTCTCATTGAAATAACATTGAATGCAATTTCCATTACGTTATAAGTACGTGCGTTATTAAAAGGGAGCCCCGCGTTTGCTTTCCGTCGATCCACATGTACATGAAAAGGCGGTACTAATTGTTTCACCCATCAGTGTTCTCCATTACGTTGTTCATCGTTGATAATTTTACACCCGCCTCTTCTTACTTGTTCTCCTTTGCGTAGGTGAACGAACAACACGTTCGAACCCGTCTTCTTTTTTTCTATTCACCACGAACAAGCTTTTTTTATCGTAGGCATTTTATATACGAGTGAACACAGCGAATCCATATCAAACGGAACCAATCACGCGCTACGAAATTATCAGAATAGAAGCAATAGTTTAAATAAAAGCGAATCCGTCGATACCTGACCCTCTCCGGCGACCGAAACGTGCGAGAAAGAAAATTTAGAGAAACAGGTGTTGCAAACGAGGAAAGCAACTAATTTAATGTATGAGTAGAAAACATGAATCGAACTAATTGTACATTATTAATATACCGATGTAACAACAAATTGTCTACGTTTTGAACTGTATTTTTGCAAGTGCAAATAAAGTTATGCTTGTAGAAAATACAACGACCGCTGTACGCTTGCACCTAACGATTATAATTTGTACACTTTCGAAAACTCCCGTGGCATACTTCCTCCTTGTTTCTTCGATCAAATGACAAACGAGCGAATGACAGCCTTTTTTCGCCCACTTCATGGCGCGCACGAACCGCAGGAAATAATGTTACGGCCCGTAAATCGACTGCCACGGCTGCTTGTAAGTGATAAGGATTAACGAGGAATTTTGCTATCGCGATAGGTAATTCCGTTCATGTTCCACTCGTTCGCAGCGATCCGTTTCACAACCTCCACGATCGGCCAAGCAACATTGTCGGGGTTTTCACGTGAACGTCAGTCCAGGTGAAAAAGCGAAATGCGGATCGGAGGATAGCAGCGTAAATTGAATTTTTAATGAAAAATCCAATACAGCAATGCATTCATACGGAGTGCAGATAGACGGAGTAACGCTGCTTTAATATCGCGAATGTTCATTGCAGGGCTATCCTATGATAGATCACTGTTACGATGTAGTAATCGTCGGCGCGGGTGGCGCGGGATTAAGAGCGGCCTTCGGTTTAGGTAAAAAGACGTTTCGCCCTTCGATACGAATGCTCGTCTCCGAACGATACATTTTAATAGCAAGAGCGTAATCCCATGAACGCAGGCAGCAAGGGATATCGGGTGGCGGTGGTTACAAAATTATTTCCAACGAGATCTCACACCGTGGCTGCTCAGGGTGGGATAAACGCTGCCATCAGCAACGACGACGAGGACAACTGGCTGTACCATATGTACGATACCGTTAAGGGATCCGACTGGCTGGGCGATCAAGATGCTATACATTATCTGACAAGGGAAGCGCCACAGGCAGTCTACGAGCTCGAGAACTTCGGTAATCTTTATTTTTATCCCTGCCGCAACTGCGCGTCCACGCGCGGGTTCCGAGGGAACGCAGGCGTCGAGCAAAAAAGTGTCATGTCCCGTCGAACTCTCTAGGGTGTCCCTTCAGCCGCAGGGAGGACGGGAAGATCTATCAACGCGCGTTTGGCGGTCAATCGTTGAAGTTTGGAAAGGGTGGCCAAGCGCACAGAACTTGCGCCGTCGCCGATAGAACCGGCCACTCGATTCTCCACACGTTGTACGGGCAGAGCCTCCGATACGACGTGCACTATTTCGTCGAGTACTTCGCCCTCGACCTCCTTATGCTGGGTCGTTGCTGCAAGGGCGTTTTGGCATGGGAACTGGAAACCGGACTTCTGCACCGTTTCAGAGCACACCACACGGTAAACGATGACCCCCCTGACTGTTCAAACATTTCCGCGAGCTGTCTGTCTCTCGACGCAGGTGTTGGCTACGGGGGGAGCGGGAAGATGTTTCATGTCTTGCACCGCGGCGCACGCCTGCACCGGCGACGGTATGGCGATGTCCTCCAGAGCGGGACTACCCCTTCAGGACATGGAGTTCATCCAGTTCCATCCAACCGGTATTCGCGGCGGCAAAAAGGGGGAACGATCGCGCACGCATCCCGCGTTTAACCGGTCGATCTTTCCGCCAGGGATATACGGCAGCGGTATCTTGGTAACGGAGGGCAGCCGCGGAGAAGGCGGGAAGCTGGTGAACGCCCAGGGTGAATCCTTTATGGAGCGATACGCGCCGAACGCGAAGGATCTCGCGTCCCGCGACGTCGTTTCCAGAGCGATAACCATGGAAATATTTGAAGGAAGGTGAAACGCATTCCGTTTATATTCCTCCAGCATTCACTAACTCCCAAATCATCTTCCCCTAATTATTAATCTATCATCGCCCGTTCGTCCTGCTCGCGATCGATCCAGGGGTGTAGGTCCCAAGAAGGACCACGTGTATCTGCAGTTGCATCACCTCCCAGCGGAGACTATACGCGCGCGACTGCCAGGAGTCGCCCATCTGTCCTGGGTGTTCGCTGGCGTGAACATAGAGAAGGAGCCGATTCCTGTTGTCCCAACGGTGCATTACAACATGGGCGGTATACCCACGACCTATCGAACACAAGTGAGCACCGTGTAGGACAATTTAGGGAAAAGGGTGCAGAGCACTTTTACAGGGACAACAGTCCCGACGCACTCGTGTCGCGAGAATTACAATTTTTCCAAGTTGCCGAACGAACTTTCGCCTGTGTTCTTGTCCCTGTCCCCGCGCAAGGTCCTGACACGGGAGAAAGAAGAGGACAGCGTGATCGACGGGTTATGGGCAGCCGGTGAGACCGCGTGCGCGTCCGTTCACGGTGCCAACCGGCTAGGCGCCAACAGCCTGTTGGAGTTGATCGTTTTCGGCAAGGCGATCGTGGATCAAATAGATTGCGTATCCAGGCCAGGGGAGCGCCACGAGGATTTATCATCTGTAAGAGCACAATTCATTGTCTCGACGGTTCTCGTTTAATTCGGGATGGGCGACGTGTCGCGGCGGAATGCCCGATGAGGTGTTACGGCCAAAAACCGTGTTCCTTCGCGCGTCTCGCATAAATTAAGGTCGCTGCGTTCTTGCTTCGGAACACTGTACCTCTTTTTCTTTCCGCTTTATGCGTGTAGCGTTCGCGTTGCTCTTCAAACGTATGCACCCGTCAGGCAAAAATCTAGAATCCCGTCGCTGGCATTAAATAAACATCAGGCAATCCGATTACTATTCGACAATGATCGTTGTAAGTGAACCACCCTTGCGTTCGCGTGCAGTCCGTTGGCGAGGAAGCTGTCTGCCGCTTCGACGCGACTCGCCATGCAAAGGGTTGCATTCCCGTAGCGGAGCTACGAGAGGGGATGCAGTACGTTATGCACCGGTATTGCTCGGTGTTCAGGACCTGCGACGTACTGCAACGGGGATGTCGCGAGATGACGCGGCTCTATACCTGTGACTTGCCGGACATATGTGTAGGTGAATTGATCGAAATGTTCCATTTACGTGAGATCCAGTTGTAGCGTATCACCGCCACAGAACAATTTCTCCTCTGTCCTCTCTCAAAGAATATCCTGTCTATACCTATACACTTTAACGAACGCCGTAAACGCGTTAAGGTTCAAGACCAATCCCTAATCTGGAACACGGAATTGGTTGAGGCCATAGAGTTACAGAACATGATGCTGCTCAGCATGCACATCGTCTACGCTGCGGAGAACAGAAAGGAATCCCGAGGCTCGCACGCCAGGGATGATTTCAAGGTATTTACATTTCGCCGGTTGTCACCCGACACTCGGCTAAGATTAACGAGGAAACCGAACGAGTGATTGCCCTTTTTTTTTCGGAGGATCGGATCGACGAGTACGATTATGGGAAACCGCTCGAGGGTCAGAGGAAACGGCCGTACAACGAACACTGGCGCAAACACACGCTCACGTGGGCTCATAAGGATGGATCGGTAAGAAATTATCAATGTTTTACAGATGGAATTACATAAATAAAGTGTCTTACGATTTTTTAGCGATACACGTTGCATAAATCCTTATCGGCTAATTGAACCTACGCTTACGTAAGCGACAGTAGTTGTCGTCAATTATTCTTTCTATCCGCGGCACTGCATAGTATTTGCGACGGCACGTCTTTTCTATCGAGTGAAACGTCAACGAGAACCACGCTGCTTTTACAGATAAGCATTTCGTATCGTCCCGTCATCGACACGACCCTGGACGAGGAAGAGGCCAAGCACGTTCCTCCATCGGTTCGATCCTACTGACACGTCCACCTGATCCCAAGTAGATCGTCTTTTTGTTCCACCTTCGCTCCTGCCCCCATCTTTTATCATTTAAATTAAAACCGCGTCGCCGGTCTCGCGTTTCTTTCGCATTAACGTACACGCAACGGATCGTCTGTGCAAGTGCGCTTGTACAATTCTCGTTCGTCGCGTCCGACAGCCGGGTGTCGTCGCGATTAATTAATTCCGATCCGAGACCTGTGCGCCGCTTTATTTGCATATTCCATCAGCGAGACTCGTCGCCGGATAATCGGAATCGTGTTCCCGCGAGCGATAACCATTCTTTCACGCTGTTTACGACCGATCTCGAACACCACTACAATGCGATTGAAAATTAGTCCCGGTTGTACTCGAATGCTTTTGGGCGTAGAGCGGTCGGTCGATTATGATTTTGTATCGTTTTCCTTTTTTTTTCTTTATGCAGGTCGTGACGTCAAAGATTTTACGAGGAAACGGTTACGTAATAAAATGAGGACGACTAGCGTGAAATAATTGTTAAACGTTCCTCTGTTCGCGTCTTATATTGCCCGGGGGAGAATATTTTCTCCTTATCATTCTTCACCTTGAAAGAGAACGAAAGAAAAACGTTCAGAGGATCTTGCACTTTTTTCTTTCGTTCTTGAAGATTATTTCACGCAACTCTTATTCGGTATAAATTCAAAGCCGCGAGCGTTTCGAATAAATTTTAGATAACCCGATGCATGAAATTAAGCGTAAAGACTGATAATTGTGTGCATGCGAAACGTGACCAGTACAAAGTGTTTGAAAGCTAGGCAAATATATGTAAATGTTAAAAGTTTTGTTACGTTTTAAATAAATTTAAAATAATAGAATAAAGTCGAAACGCGTTCGCATTATACACGTGAGTGTGTGTACCTACTTGCACGTTCACTTATATACACACGTGTTTACCTGTAAACCTGTTTCCGGAACTACTCCTACGTCTGCTAATGCTTGCATTGCAATTGTATTGGTAACATCTGATCGAGCAGCATGCTCTGTACGATGCCCCAACATATGGTTTGTCTATGCGTGCAGAGGCAAGCCTACGAAGTGTTATCCAATGAGGAAACGCGACACGCGCCATGCCGGCAGGCCCGCAATGAGACAAATCTTTCTCTCTTTTTTTTTTATACTCCCATATCACGAGAAATTAAGCTCGATTAAGCAGTGACGCCGTAACTAACAACTTCATAAAGGTTTACGCGAGATTTCATATGCAACTGAACTTATCGCAAGCTTTGTAAAACATAAAACAACGCGTTACTCCGTATGCTTGGGGAATGATTCACCTAGCATTGATGTCTCCCATATAATGAATGGCCGAATTTTAATTCGGAAGAATGGCGAACATATAAGTATAAATAGAATCACCCGTTCCAGCAACAGTTAGTTTATATTAATATGAAAGTATGCTTACCATCTAAATTTGAATCATTTGTCCGGCTTAATATTCGTCGCTTACAGTTCTCGCAAAAGCGTAGCCAGCACTACCCGGGTTCTAACAAGTACTTTCCCTTTAGAACCCACGCGACGCGTAGCCACATATGTAATTCGAAATACCGTTAGCACCCCATCGCGCCGTAAGGTGAAATGAGAACCGCTTGATTCTTTTCGCGGTCCCGTTCAATTTTCCCGCGCCCAGTCGGCTACTGTTCAAGACGTCGGATTCGAAGTATCGGAGGAAAAAGAATTTATCCCGATGCAATCGCGCATCGCTAACGTTCGAGGAGATCGAGGAATGAGACGGAACAACGATGAGAGGTAAAGAAACGGTTCGCGGATACTAAAACGTGATGTTATCTTGCGGCGGTACAATTGGCAGCACTGGTGTTCATCACGGGGTTTCCGCCAGTAGTCGGTACTCAACCGACTCGAACGCTTCACGTCGCCGTGCAAGAAGTGCGGGAGTGAAGTAAAGAAAAATTAGGGTTAGTTGCACGGTGCAGCTGAACCGCGCATCCAACAAAGAGGTGCGCGAGTCATTGTTAAAAACAATATCCCCACGTAAGCTCAGTGACACTGCGTCGAGATGAGCGGTTTATTGAAGCTGTCGTCCTTCCTGGCGAGAAATCCACCCACGACAACGTTGGTAAGTCGTTTTTCGTTAAGTTACATAATTTTTATTTCAACAATGATGCACCTTTATCGTGCACTAGTCGCCCGTTCATCAATTACGTAAGTTCACGAAGCACGTATCAATGAACATTCGCATCGATTCTACCGAAACATTCTCTCACCAGTATCCGAAAATCCGTAACTAGATAAATATATAAAATCGACCAACTCCTACCGACAAGGTCTCGTTTCGGATCGGAGATAGGTAGAACGTTTAGCAGACGATTCTGAACGACGAGTGTGTCTTTTTTACCGCACTTCCCTCGTTTTGTACGCGCCACCCCGCTCCTAGCCAGCCCGTCCAATAATCACTATTTTCCACTGGGCAATAGTAGGCAACGGTGAGTCGAGTTTCTGTTATCTTTTGTTAAACAAACAAATTGTTGTTTTCTCACCACCTCGGTGCGGTACCTAATCGCAGGGTACCAAGACCGTCCACCGTATTGCGCTTTGAAAGTTTAATTATAATTGCGGATGAGCCGACCGGCACGGGAAGCTGACATAAGCGGGAAATTACACTTTAAACATATGATCTGTTCAGAAGTTATTACATCTATTACATCCTTATAGTTCTTCGCCTTATTTTGATTGCGATAAATATAGAGCGAGACGTGAAGACGGAATAGAATCCGTTTGGATAATTACCGAATCTCTGTCCGATTAAGTTTTTAATAATGTATAACGAAACGCCCTACGTTTTATACACATTTCGCGATCATAGAATTCTTCCTAATACCTCAGCTGAATGTAAGAACCAGACTATAATTTGTGTATCGTATGCAATAAACAAAAAATTGTTTTCAGTTGCTCTTTTAATTAGTCTCCGTACAATGAATTACCGTCCGTGTGTAGTAGTACTACAAACATCCTATGAAGCATTGTTTCTACTACGATAAGTAGTAATTGTAATTAATTTGCAGATATTTCAATGATGCATTAAATTAAATACTAGCAGATAAACGTTCTTTTTCATTGTTTTTCGATAAAGCCGAGCGGAGCGAGATTAACCTTGTTTACACTATTGAAAACAATTATTCATCTATTATCCGAGCTAATCATTTCGACCCAATCCTCGTTTTATAATTACTCAAACAGGGTCGTGTTACTTTTTCGAACTAAGTTTCTAAAACTGTTTTGTTTTATAAATAGAGTGTTAATGCAATGCAGTTATGCTGTATCCTCTGCATCATGTAGTATGCACGCACCATACACACACACGCACGCACGCGTGGATGTACCAAGTAATGACAGTACAAAAAGACAAGACTCAGTCATGATTTTGTAATCACCACATGTGATACATATTTCTGTGACTTTTAACCAATTTGTCCTGATTCTTTTCATCTTATTTCAGAATAAATTGGGATTACCTATTATTGCCAATCGCAAGCTCCACTACACACCAGACGGCAAGGCTGCAAAAATATCTGAGAGTGTCTCTAAGCATTATCCATTGGTAGAACATACTTATGATGCTGTCGTGGTCGGCGCTGGTGGAGCAGGATTGCGTGCAGCGTACGGTTTGGTCGCTGAGGGATTCAAGACAGCGGTCATTACCAAATTGTTCCCTACAAGATCACATACAGTCGCTGCCCAAGGGGGTATCAATGCTGCCTTGGGCAACATGGAAGAGGATAACTGGCAATGGCACATGTACGATACCGTAAAAGGATCCGATTGGTTGGGTGATCAGGATGCTATTCATTACATGACTCGTGAAGCGCCAAAGGCGGTCATCGAATTGGAGAACTGTGGCATGCCTTTCAGTCGTACCACAGATGGTAATATATCGTTACGCAGTACAATTTACTGTCTTGTATTCCAAAAGAATGTAAATGTCTTACTTTCTATGTTATGCAACATATAACTATATTTGAATATCATATGCTCGTGGCAGAAGTCAAGTAACAAATTATACAATTGAAAGGCTCATCAGAACATCACTGTTCGCACATTCATTTCGTTTGTTCACGAGCTATCGTCTGACAAATCATCAGACGTATTCGAGGCTGAAGTACCTGAAGTCAATGAATCGCGATCCGAATCGGCCTTGCGTTTCCTCTTAACTTTTTTTTTCGTTGCCTAGAATCGAAATATGCTTGCTGTATTTCTTAATATACATGTTTTACCTCTAAGGCATAAACAGGTATCGTTGCTTTGTGCGAATGAAATATTTACGGGTTTCTTTCTTTCTTTCTTGCCAACGTTTTCCTGCTTGTTTGTGTCTATCGTTTTTGGATTCTCCGTGTCGGTATCTAGCTTATGTATATTTTCAACCATGTGCTCAATTTTTTTCTTATTTCTAATAGTCATAGCTGCATTTACGTATGGCTGTTTTTCCTGTGAAGACATTTTCCTCCACCGTTCGCCTGCCATTTGAAGTATTCTCGTGCTCTTCGTACCAACATAGTTCTGTAAATGTACTATTGTTTCTATCCGCAATGGGAGAGGTATATCTATTTCGTTACCTTTCTGAAATCCTGAACAAAATTGATGAAAGCGTTAGAGCTCAACCATTTTCTAGTGTTTTTGGTACCACATGGTGAACGAGAACGCGAATGACTACGTGTACTTTGACTTTGCTGTGAAATTGCATTTATTCTAGAATTAAGCAATTGATAAGTCAAACAGCCATCGTTTGCATGCTAAATTAATCATACAGATGTACGAATTACTTATTTTGCATTATCCTACTGTTTAATTCAGAGTCTCCGGTTCTTTGGGAATGTCCCTTCACATCTCTATACACCTTGTCGTTTCGATTTTCTTCAGTGGATCCTTCATGATTTTGCCCTTGCTTTGTAGTTTCATCCATTATCGAAATGCATATAATAATTAGCCCTTCAGTGCCTGCAATAGTGACACTGCATTTTTGCTCATAATACTGATACTTTGTACAAAAAAAAAAGTATTACTACTATGAAATTTTATTTGCGATATCAAAAAATGAGGTGACACGAATGCATAACTGACATTTAAAAATAACAAACCATATATCATCTGGTTGCCATGTGCCTAAACATTGCTGCAATTCCATCAGTAATGTGAATATACTTGTGTACTGAATATTTTCAAAGTTCCAAGTTTTCAAATAAATAAAGTATTCATTGGGAGAGAAGTATAAAGAATTATGGAGAGTATTCAGTTCACTTTCCTGTACTCGAGAGTTTTCTACTTAACGATATTCGTTCTACAGGGAAAATATACCAGCGTGCCTTTGGAGGACAATCCCTAAAATTCGGAAAAGGTGGCCAAGCTCACAGATGTTGCTGCGTAGCAGATAGAACTGGACATTCTTTGCTACACACATTGTATGGTCAATCGTTGAGCTACGACTGCAACTACTTTGTCGAATACTTTGCACTGGATCTGCTCATGGAGGACGGAGAGTGTAGAGGAGTGATTGCTCTTTCCTTGGAAGATGGTACACTGCACCGTTTCCATGCTAAAAATACAGTGCTAGCAACTGGAGGCTACGGACGTGCATACTTCTCTTGCACCTCAGCTCATACGTGCACCGGTGACGGTACTGCTATGATATCGAGGGCCAATTTGCCTAATCAGGACTTGGAATTCGTGCAGTTCCATCCTACGGGTATGAATTTACGTGCGAACTTTACCTTGGGTAGAAAGTACAAACGCGATGAATTCAGAAAATTACTTCTAACTTTAGGAATATACGGTGCTGGTTGCCTTATCACGGAAGGCAGTCGCGGTGAAGGAGGCTACCTCATAAACAGCGAAGGTGAAAGGTTTATGGAACGTTATGCACCAGTCGCGAAAGATTTAGCCTCTAGGGATGTGGTATCTAGGTCAATGACTATTGAAATCCGGGAGGGCAGGTAAGAATTCATATAAATGTGCACCTGTATGCAAGCGACTCAGAAATCGTACAACTATCGACCAAATAATTTTTTTTTTCCCTTAAGCTAAATTTAACATACGATGACTATTCTCGAATATTTGACAAAGATCTATATACTTAATTTTATTTAGAGGTGTCGGCCCCGAGAAAGATCACATTTACTTGCAACTGCATCATTTGCCACCTGAGCAACTAGCAGCTCGATTGCCCGGAATTTCGGAAACAGCAATGATATTCGCTGGAGTCGACGTAACGAGAGAACCTATTCCTGTTATACCAACGGTACATTACAATATGGGTATGCATACGATCCTCCTTTTAAAACAATTCTAATATATATATCGAACACTAATCACACCGCCTTATGCAGGAGGAATACCTACAAATTACAAGGGACAGGTTCTAACGAGGAAGAATGATCAAGACGCGGTGGTGCCGGGCTTGTATGCTTGCGGGGAGGCAGCCTGCGCGTCTGTTCACGGTGCTAATCGTCTTGGCGCAAACTCGTTATTAGATTTAGTCGTGTTCGGCCGCGCCTGTGCTAAAACGATCGCGGCAGAGAATAAGCCGGGAGAAACAATCGGACCTCTGAAACCTGTTAGTATCGCTTCGCGCGGCGACATGAATTAGCTGCAACGCAAAAACCAATTACCATCGCTTGGATACGTTACAGAATGCCGGTGAGGAAAGTGTGGCGAACTTGGATTCCGTGAGAAACGCGAGCGGTAACGTTGCGACCGCGGAATTGAGACTGACCATGCAGAAAACTATGCAGACGCACGCGGCCGTGTTCAGAACAGCCGAGACGTTGCAAGAAGGTGGAGTTTCCTTTGAAAATCCATTTTTAAATTATTCGAAACAACGATTCGAATTCGATGTAATTCATATCTTTCGCAGGATGTGTTAAGATGTCGTCCTTGTATAAAAAGATGGACGACCTCAAGGTGTCGGATAGATCGATGATCTGGAACACCGATTTGGTGGAGACGCTTGAATTGCAGAATTTAATGATCAACGCCATGCAAACGATAGTGGCCGCCGAAAATAGGAAAGAAAGTCGTGGTGCTCATGCACGCGAGGATTTCAAAGACAGAATTGACGAGTACGATTACAGCAAACCAACAGAGAACCAACAACCGAAACCAATGGACCAACACTGGAGAAAACACACGCTAACGAATATCAACCCCAGGACGGGAGAAGTGAGTAACAATAGCCGACGGTAATCCCGTAAAAATTCGACTAACTCCTGTCTAGTATAATAAATAATACCCATTCATCTTTTTATAGGTATCCATCGAATACAGACCAGTCATAGATAATACGCTAGACAAACAGGAATGTGCGACGGTTCCACCCGCGATTCGTTCCTATTAGATTTGTTCTCGAAGTAAATATAACATTAGTTCTCCTAGCTTTCTAATGAAATCTCCTCATTGCCACAAAATTTGTCGTTCTCCGCGACTTTTTGTACAGGGAAAGGGAACGAACGAGTTCGATAAGAAGAAGTTACCGATATATTCTATCACCACGATGCAGCAAACTTTTATTTATTACCCGCACGTGAAGCACACGTCGTGCGCCCAAAGTGTAATTCTTGTCAATACTTGCACGCGTTGCGAGCAGAGTTAGTTGTCCTTGTAGGATAATGGTGCTGAGATTATCTTCATTATTTCAAGGAAGTCTGATCGATCTCTTAAGCTGGGTATCCATTTGTGTTGCATTAGCAGCGTATCGTATCGTCAACGATTACGTGATTTTGTACGATACGCTTATACGTAACAAGTGGATACCAAGCTATAGAAAATCAGTGCCAGGTCTGTATTATCCGAATAGTAAAATATTGTAACGCGATTCGGGCAACAAAATAATTTCACGCACAGATCTTTTATGGAGGAAAGTTCTCTTTCTACCATTGTACTCGATCTATTCAGTATTTCCTATCTCGTATAATCCTCGGTCGAAGCTATTTTCTCTGCTACGTAATTTTCAGCTAATGTAATGAAGATATTTTCTACCGATGCTACGCGAGCTAGTACTCCCTAAAAGGTTGTGCAGCAATAGAACGCCACTTTCAACGCGGCTGTATACTTAATATTAGTAGGTCGCTAGTAGGGAAACAGTCTTACTCGAAGAACAGTGGTATAAGTCTTAATTTGTTCGCATTGGTTACTTTTCGGCACACGGTGAATGAAATTTATTCTTTTCTGATCTTAGTCCTTAAGATTTACTTGCGTGATAGTACTTATTTCAAGTCAGTATGCATGTAGCTTGCTCGTATTTTTGTTTTGTGATGTGTTACCTGTTAGACTCTTGAATGAATTTACGATGCTATGTATAGTATTTCGTAAAATATGCAAGCGAATAATCTCGAAGGCAAAAGGTACACGATGGAACGTGTACTTCAGAGTAATTTAATTTGACTGGGGTGGACACGCTACACGGCATGATGAAAATGTAAATAATGATTGTCAATAAAAGGAACATCTTCGTACTGTAATAATAGAAATCACTCTTTTTCCATTTCGTAAAATGTCCTGCTCATGTAAGACTTCCGTTTTCGTGCGTGATTCATGATTGTTGTGTTATATGTATTTGTTTGTGATGATTTTGTTTCTATAAAACAACAATCAAACGCTTCTTTCACGAATATCATTTATTAAACCCATTAATAATTTTATTGTTCTGGTCATAAATAAGAATTTTATACGGATTAAATAAAAATTCCTACCAAACGTAATTTTCTAAAGCATTAAACTAAAGCTCGCCGCTGAGCTAATACTTCAGAAAATGTTACACGAGTTTATTATAGTTTAATTTAAAATGAGCATGGGCTTGATGAACATGTTTTTATACGCATACGAAATATTAACGCCATTTAAAGAGTACACACCAGACATGTTAAACGAAAAGCAAAAAATAAAGAAAACCGTGGATGGATTTCGTAATCGTTTCCGAACGATCTCGAGAATCATTTACAGAAAAGGAAAGAACGAAATGGTACAAATTCGGTAAAATTATTGGCACCAACGTAAATGCTTTTTTGTGGTCGCTTCTCTCGCGCGTGATACGTACAGTGTTTAGCTAAAAACAGAAACACATTCGTTCTGTGGGAAATAGTAAAACAGGGAACGATCCCTTTTGTAGTCGCTCCTCTTCGACAAATTAAAAATCATGCGTTACAATTAAAGTTACTGACGATCTAATGGTAGTCTTTTTCTTTGCAAACGCAGCATATATCCTTAATTTGATAAAAGAAGTTCGATTCACGTTCATTGAGCCTTTCTACGATTTGTTCGATTGCTTCTTGCATACGTTTCTGCTCCTTAGGCTAATTTTCGTGATGCTCGGAACTTAGCACCAATTTTTCTATGCATTCTCTATTCCCATTATGGGTATCGCCCAAATGTATTCGTTTTGGAAGTCTTACTATTCCTTCGCCTTGAACGTGGCACATCTTTGTCGAGAATTCTATTGAAAAAGAAAAACGGTCTAAAATGTAATTCTCTTTTTTATGCTAAACGCGAGGGAGCACGTATTACGTAGATCCGCGAGACGCAGTGACGAACGCGTAGAAGCACCTGCGTGCTTCCAAATATTTTATTCACATTTTACTAAATTTCCGACAAGTACAATTTCCTAGCTACTCTTGTCAAAAACACTGCCGCGTCTGACAGTAGCGCAACATACACATTATAAAAACCGTGCATACGCGATTCGAATAATGTACACAGACGATTTTCTCCAATTAATATCGCAATAACCATTGGAAGGACGAAGCGTTTGTACC
Organism: Holcopasites calliopsidis; assembly: GCA_023838395.1. NCBI lineage: Eukaryota > Metazoa > Arthropoda > Insecta > Hymenoptera > Apidae > Holcopasites > Holcopasites calliopsidis. The sequence goes on from JALHAQ010000008.1 coordinate 5,909,347, forward strand.
AATTCATATCGGTCAGCTTACCTACGGAACGCCAAATAATTTTCCTAATTCGATTAACACGTCTCGCACAGAACGCGATGCTCGAACACAGACCTGATGGCGTGCTTCGAATTCTGCCACTTGGAGGCTTTTATCCTACAACTCTGAACGAAATTTTGATTCTAGGATTTACAATAACACAAGCACGTCTAACGATCAAACGGTTTGATCCTTGAACGCGATCTACCGAAAAGCTATCGACAGCAGCGAGGACTCGCTGATGTTCCGAATTCAAGATCCCAGTTCGCGCCGGGCAATTCGCGATACAACGATGAAAACGGCGACGTTCGTTTCATATGCTTTGCCAATCGGTATCGTTCAACGGACAGCCATTCGGGAGAAGAACGCCTTCTTGTCCCTGAGGAACATATAATAATAATAGTTTATCTCATCTATGCATCCAGAATTCGCATTCACACATTTCCGATTCGCACAATGGTGGTGGGGTGACGCTATATGGATGGTGATGGATTAAGTCTTGTGCATGGTTGACGGTACGCGACGACGACACTTTTTTATGCATTCTCGTCGTCGGACACCCTTCACGAGGTGGCCCTCAGTTTCTCCAACGCGGGCACCAGCGGCTCCTCGATGGAGGGGCCGCAACTCAGCCCGCACTCGCCGATCCATCTTGCCTTACCGCTCGCGTGAGACTGGAAAATAAACAGGAGAATATTCTTATTTCATCTAATACATAGAAATACATAACGCAGGTGACAAAGCTTCGGAAGGGGGGGCTTTCGAGAGATAACAGTGGTGTTCGCGATGGAAATAAAATGCAAGGCGACGGAGTTGATATCTTGTGTCACGTTTTTTTAAGACCGATGTCTACCTTTAGGGTGCAGACGATAATTATACCGTTCCGTTATCATCGATCGCTCTTAAAAATAGATTTATAATATATTCCACTTTCACATTCTTCGATAAGCTACAGGCATAATGTTAAAAATTTCCATTTATTAATATTGTTCCATTTCAATCGCTCCGCCTCCTCCCTTTTCCTTATACACACACTTCTCTACTCGCGGCAATAATCAAACTGACTTCCAATTATCGATCGAATCACGGGGACCGTAAAAACCTTATTACCGTAAGCCGCCGTTAAAAAAAAAACTTCGCTGCATCGACTTTGCTTCTAACGACTAACTGTTATCGCCAAGTTGTTAAATACGGCCTTCGCGGTAACGCCAGGCCATTGTAAATGTCATTCGGGAAATCGATAAGGGGAAATCGCCGTTTGTCTTAAGGCCGTTTCAGACGAAGCGCTCGGTGTCTCGTGAAAAAGTCGACGTTTAAAAAATGATGATAACGCATCAAGACACCGTGGCACCGCGTTTCTTCAAACTCTGCGCGCTCACGCCAAGAACACGCGGGTTTCTCTAATCAGGGCCAGAAAATGAGCGACGACGCAAATTATCTCCCGGTGACAAGAGGCTAAGGAGGGAGAAGAAAATGGATATGTACCATGGTAAGGTCGCGTTTCCACGAGGTGCGGCAACGTCCGTCGCAAAGCGGACACGGTCTATGAAGAGAGTAGCCACCGCATTCGCTGCAGTCGAGAGAAACGTGTTCTTCGCTCCACGAGACTCCGCATCTGTAACAGAAAAATCGACTCTTCGTAAGAACGAGGCGTACAATTTTGAATAAATATGTAAAGAGGGATTATGCGAACGGGCATAGGCAGAGGTGAATGCGTGATTGAATGATTTGTATATCGGTAACGCTTTGTCGTAAACTCCTATTATTATAAAATCATAGGGTGGAAGTAACCGTAAAGCCGATAGGTTGTGAAAATGTCTTAGGTTCAACCTCAGGATCAGTGCTTCGCGCGGTGCTTATTAAGAAAGACAATTTCTAACGCAGCAGAGAATTTGCGACTGTGGCGATTTAGATCTAGAAACGATTCAATTGCGAGGAAGTCGAGACTTAGTCCCGGCCGCGCCCCGGGTGATTAATAGCTCACAGTTATCACTTATCCCGCAGCACGAATGACGCAGCAATCAACTTCGATTGGAGCCAAGGAGTTTAAGAATTATGAGGTTTAAACCGGATCTCTCCCTAGCACCCGACGCACGTCTAATGCATGACCAACGTCCTCTGAAACGAGTTTAATCGTCGCCAAATCTGGATCGTGTCGGTTTCCATTGCCCGGTTCATTGCCGGTTCGACGTCGAGGTTCAACTTTGCTGGGCCAGCCAGACGGGATCGTTCTCAGGGTCCCTATGGCTCGCGCGGACACGTTGAGGCGGCTCTGAATTGATCATTAAGGGTGGAACGGTGACGGAAATCTTGTGTATCGATCGCGAGACGATTAGATGTCAATAGCCCGAGTCCGGCGCGTAATTAATGACCTATATTAAAAGTCATGCAAGGATGGATCCAGTCGGGTTAATTGTCTCTAACGGCTCTCTTAAACGACAGAGGAAGAGCGAGAGCGAAAGAGGGGGAACGTGCTGCGAAACCTACGTGAAGCAAGAGTTCAATTGAGCACGAAGTTCCTCGATGGTAAGGATCGTGTCCTGGTACTGGGGATGAGATCCTTGGAGGCCATCGTCGACGCTCCCGCATGAACTGTGGCAGGACAGAGAAATGTTGCTTCTGTAAAAAGAAAAATTACGACAATATTTAGTATTTATCGCAATCGACCGTCGCGATATTTTATTCCCCGCTCGTTTCGACTATCGTACAATCACTTGCTCGGCCATTCTCTCTATGAGATAAATTGCGCAGTTATCACGACAGAAATTCGAACTTCGATACGAGAACAACGGAGCAGGGATATATCAGCCGAATCAAAATTCTTCCACCTGTTCTTATCGCGTCTCGATTGTCCCTCGTCCGACTCGTGGCCTTTGTCTAGTATAATTTCCATTAACCTGTGATATTGTATTAAGTGTTCCATAATAAGATCGATTATTGTATATGGAATATTTTAACTGATACGGGAGAAAGCCTCTGTTTATTCGAATGAAATTATGTCGCGTACGAAATGATTCGCGACCGATTGTGTGTAAGCGCAGCTTACGGAACGTGTACCTAAATGTATACGCACGTTAAATTATGCTCGTATGGAAATCAGGAAGAAAAACGTTCCTTTCACGTGACGGTAACGTGAACGAGCGCGTAATAACTGGCCGCCGCATGAGCTTAAACGCGCCTGTGTGTAAAGGAATGACGAGCAAATCTCTCGGAACCGGTAAACCAGCCTTTGCGCCTGCCGTTTGTACCGCGAACTCGCGCGCGCGTGTTCGAATGCTGCGAGAATTCCGCGAGAAACATGTATTTACGTAGATGGAAGGGAAAAAATGTAGCGAAGAGGACTGGAAAGATCCGGTGAATGTTTATTCGCAATTTATATAACGGACGGTCGTGCGCTGCGAATCCAGAGGATTCGTTTGTGTTGCAAGTTTCGAGTCGAGTTTTATAATATGTATATTATCGCGCGGATGATTGCTGTATGAGAAGCACTTGCGCGAAATTGTAGGCGATCAATGACAAGTGAACTTCATTTCACACCTTACAATGGTGTAAACGCCTTGCCATTATTTAATTAAGCTGATAAAATGGAATAAAGTTTGCATTCAATTCTACCCTTATTTGTATCACACGTGCTGCTGAATGTAAGAGTGAACGGAGTCACATTGAAAGAGCGTGAATAAAATTTGTTGCAATCAAGTAAAAGATCAAATGTGCTCTGTATTACTTTACAGATTTTTTCCCTAAAATTCAGGAATATCTGATTTTTTATCTATATCACATGTACTTGGTCACGATTAAGTCTTGTATCAAGTTTACGGCATCTACAAGGTAACATAATCGACAAGATTAATTGATACGGGCGTAAAACCGGTGCGATTAATAATTAAGAAGACGTCTTACCGCTTACAAATTATTATCTATTTATTTTACGTATACCAACGACTTATAGTTGCACAGCGATAAGCAACCCAGCTTATACATAATTAAGGGACATCTTTTCCTATTGCGTAAATGCAAACATCAATAATCAAAAGAATCGGAATGCAATTACCGCGTCCGATCCGTGACGCGGACGTATAATGGAAATTTCGCAGTTTCTTTTAACAATGCGGGCTGCTCGTGTAGTCAAGTTCGCGACCGAGAGTATTTGCAGCCACGGACCGCCCTTTGTATCTCCATTGTGCACGTGGCACCTACTTACGCAGCCCCGCTAATCATTAAACGGGAAACAACGTGATAGCCAATGCAAAAGAGGATAAAACGCTCCCCTCCCACCCTTTCTCCCTCGCCCACGGTTGCGCCAGCAATTTCGAGAATTTCCGGCTCGCGTTAAGTATTAATTAACATCTACAAAGCCAACGACGCGTCGTGGAAATTCTTCACGGTGCATACCCGCCACGTGATCGCGAGGCACCGCGAGTTCGTTCCAAACGAAAGAGCAAACGAAATTGAGCCAAGTACGAATTGAGGGAACAATTTGATATGTGGGTCATCAACGTCATTAGAAATTATTAGGCAAATCGCAATAGGAGTTATATTTTTTAAAACATGCACAGTTTCAATAAAAAAAAAATCAGGATCTACTGAAATATTTAATATAAAATGCAAGAACAAGCGTTTCAGAGAAGCTGTAACGAAACGAGCTCCGGCGAAACTGTGCAAGATCATACTTTTAAATAAAACGCTACACTAGTATGTACGGGTGTCGATTAAAATCTGGCGTTGAGGGACATCGGACGGTTTCCTTCGTTTGAAAATCGTCCTTCGTGGTTTCCCTCTGGCACAGTGGTGTGACACGGCCACAAGCGCCAGAGCCACGTGCCTGCATTATGCAAAAAATGCCAAGTTCCACGAATAAAACAGCATTAATAACGATTGTGCAAATCAGGCTTGCAAAGATTTGCCTTTGTTCTATTTCTGCTCGGTTTTCTCCTATGCTGTCGTGTACAAACGCAAGTGCATAACAACTATGGATATATAAATCGGTTCACTCGTATCAGGCGTGTCGTTAAAAACTACAGGTCATCTGGATAAATTGCTGGTAAAAGTGGATCGACTGAACAAACGAGGACACAATTTTTTTCGAAGGCCCATTACTAGCCTTGGGGAAAATTGCTGCGTAATAATTGCGCGCCTCCATCATCTCTCAATGCTGCGCTCCAATTTCCAGACGCGTGTATCTTGATCCTTAATCGTTCACAGCGAAAGAACGCTTTTCAGTTTTCGACGCAGCGCTGGAATTTCCGAATTTCCCAATACTACTTTTCCCTCTTGGTTTCTAACTTTTTCTTTTCGGAGACTGTCACATTCAGCGTCTCGCGCCGAGTTTATTCTCTAATTATTCACAGTAACGTGTGTATATCGAGAATGGAAAAGCGACTCACCCATGGCGAGAAAGGCTCTCGGTAGCTGGCTGCACGGACGTAGTTACGGACATGGTGTTGCTCGGATGCGTTAGAACTGAAACGGAAAAGAGAAACAGCGTTAATTAACGGTGCGCGAGGAAACGGGGACACCTGAGAGAGGGAGTGAGGAGGAATCCCAAAGAGAATCTCTGCGTAAGCAAGAGTTTACGCGATTGGAAATCCCCTGGCGACGGAGGAAAGATTTCGAAGCTGCGCGAGAAACGAACGGGCGCACGCGGTATGTGGCACACACGAAGGACATTCGCGATAAGTTTCACCGTGAATCTCTCACCTTGGCACGAAACGAGCACTTTTACTTTTTCCCCGCAAGGGAAAGAAAGCCGAACGTGTTCGCGTTACACGCTTTGAATCGTTTATCCCTACACCCAAACTCGAGTTTCCCTCGCCTGCGATCGATTGTGCAATCCGTTTAGGCGGATGCGCCCGCTTTCTTGCAATGGGGTCCAGAGAGCTTCGTCTAGTATAAAACGTTCAACCGCTTTAAAAGGGGAGGATGATTCAGGTCTTTGCGCAATTAGATAGCTCATATTCCGATTTAAAATTAGTTTACTCGAAGGTTACCGCTGTTGTATTAATATAGTATTATTATATTTAGATTCAGTGTCGATTTGACATTTGGACGAGCCACAAGGAAAATTGATATACAGAATCGATTAACAATTCCTACTAAGTTTGTAACCGTATTACAGAACAAAAAGATCAGATGATAATTAAGAAGGATAGATACGATACAAGGCTGTAGCAGAATGTCAAGGATATTATCATTGGCATTGCGCGGATACATTTCATTATCAAGCATCCACGCAGAAGCCTTGATGGATTCATACAAGAGCGAATCAAGGTAAGCAAATTGCTACACGTGTCGCGTTAGGCGCCAATCGTCCATTCGATTCTACATAGGGCAGAGAGAAAAACGAGCCGACGTTTATTTCTATAAATTAAAACGATCGACGAGCGGTAGTTTCTTAGAAACGAATCAATGAAAATCGTGACATAAATCGCAAAGATATCGGAATAGTTTTCCATTAACGAGAAAATGGTATAACGTAGTAACGAAGATGCAATTACTTATGCAACGTCTAATGAGTTTGCCATTGCTTTTGATCGGCATAGACGCAGAAAAAAACGTGTGTCGTTCTCTAATACGCACGTAATCCATTTAATAACGAAGAGACAAATATTTTTCCTTGACGTCATCGGCGTTCGCGATGTCCTAAGCTTTCTTATTGAATTCGCGCGGGCGAATGCCGGGGCTCACTGAAATGTTTGTACATTTCGATTGCGAGCACGTACGCAGCCGTTTCGCTGGAGAGACCGCAAAGGGGAATCTCGCGTTGCTGTTGCATCCTTTTGCGCCAACATTCTTCTCAATTGTTACGGTTATAATGCAAATAATACTTATAATGGCAAAACATTATGTAACAGATAAAGAGGAGCTTCGTGTATTGATTATGGCCGCGCTCAATATGAATTTTTCCTTCGATAATTAATCAACGATATCGATTGATAATAATTTTAGTTGTCGCACGGACCACGGTTTTATTAATCTTTGCACGTAATATACCTATTTGCGTTTCCAATCGGGGTGATAATTATCCTGTTACTTCGACTCCAATCGCATCGAATCAAAATTTGATCGGGTAATCATAATTTAATGCACTGTCCCTTACAGAATACAACAACCTCTCTTGTGCGACGCTGCACTCTTCGAAAGAAAATAGGAATAGAGAACAGTGTGTTTATTCATTCGACAGGGATTTCTACGTTAATGATAAGATACGATAAAACGGAATTGCAACAGCAGGCTGCAACGTTTATGCAATGCAATGCAATTTGGTCGCCCATGAAGAAAGAAAAAAGGGAAAAGGATGGACGATCGTGTGGCAATAAAGAATTTGCACAACTAAATCCAACCGGGCGCAATCCGATCGATGTGGAAATAGACGCGGCTCTCGTTAACTGGCGGCGATTTAATTTCCTATCGACTATCGGTTGCATCGGCGTGCGTATTCCAAATGACCAATGAACCCGAAGTCAATACATTGCTTAACACAATGTTAATAGCGTTCAAATGCGTTTCATGTGTATACCAAAATGAGCGCAACGCTTTCGTGATGAGCGGTTAACGATTGGAATTTCCAGTTGCCATTAAAACGATCGAGACGTTTACCTTTTTGCGTCGATTCTAAATCGAAGTGAAAGGATAACGCGAGTCGACGAGAGAGAAGGGAGCAAGGAGACCGCTGATAAGGGATATACCTATTCTTATGCGCTGTGTTCGCCGCTTTTAAAAACATTAGTAATACAATCGTAAAAATAAGCGACGCGCTAAAAATAATCACGGATTATTTTTAACCGCGGCGAAACACAAAACGAATATCGGTTCTATAGCCGTGCACTACTACGGCATACGCGTTATATTTTCAACCGTGGCATAGAAGCATCTGAATCGAATCAACGTTAGGCTTTTTATAGATCATTATTCTTCACTGTTGCAATGATATCGTTACGCTTTTAGCCTTTAGGACTGCTAGCTTCGATTTTTACATAGCAACGATTCGAGTCCGCTCTTGAAACCAAAACAGTAACAGAGGCGCTGCGAATTTTAATTTAGTCCAAGTGCCCAATCGATTTTCGATGCGCGCCGTTCAAGGGAGAAGGATTTTTTTTTTACACGAGCAGCTTAATTGTGGAGATTGTCAATGAAACGTGACCGTGACGTGGAAGCGCAAAAGATCGACTTTCTATACAACGGAGTAGTTACACGATGGAAGAATGACGTAATTAGTAGTTGAATGATTTATAAGTATAATGACGTACACTTAAACTACGTAGCGGTATACGGATACAATAATTACGATCAGACTAAAATGTTCGCGAACGCTTAACAGGTACGAAGACTAAGATATCGAAAGTATGAAGCTTGAAACGTAGGATGTATTCATTTTGATTACACTGATTGATCACGAAATGCTGATTAAGTTTCATGTTTAACATTACTGCGAAGAATATTATACGATATCTCTTCCGATGATTAATAAAATAATACGTTATTTTGATCTAAACTTAGAAGCCTCGCGAGACGGAACGTGCTTCGAAGCGCATTCCAAAAATTCCTGCCTATTCTCTGCCACGTTGAAGCCTCAAAGAGTGACGACTGTCTGGACTCCGAAATTAGTTGAACCGTCGTTAACGAGGGAAAACCCGATCGCCTCTCCGCCGGCTTTAGCTGTGCCTTTACGCGACGTGCTTCCAAAATTAGCTCGAGACGTTTTCGCCTGTTTCGGGTCGTTAGTTTACGGGGGAAACGGGTTCGCGAACCGCTGGCAAACATCCCGAGACGACGGTAGTTAAGGAACACCTCCCCGCGCGATATCCCGCTACTCTTGTTCTGTCGGTGGACTAGAAATAGAAGAGGCTCGGGAAAGGGGTATGCCAACGGCGGCCACTGTGCCGCCGCTGCGTATGTACCAAAGTATTCTGAGAGGACAACTGCCTTCGATCTCGAACGCGTCCGCGCCTAGATTAATTCGGCAAACCTAATTCTCGTCTAAACAATTATCTCCAAAAGCCGTCGATTCGAGAAACCCCTTGACGTGTCGGCAATTCGACCTGGAGGGGTCGAAACGAGGCCAACAACCCTCCAGGTCGTGCATGTTCCACGAGATGCGCGAGGAGGGAGGCTGAATATTGAGATATCGATCGACCTCCTCTCTTCGCTAACTATTCTGGCCAAACTCCCACGCGGATGCGTGGCCGCGGAACGGAGGCAGAATCAGGTCGGCCAAACTGTGGCACGTGAAACGGAAATACATGAAATTCAATTTAGCCTTCCCCGCAGCATCTGACATTTGCCCGAGTAAAATAGAACGCGCGATTCCTGTTGCATCCAACCCGAAACTGTACCGAACGAAGGATATACATTGAAATAAAATCGAGATCAAAGAAACCAATGATGCGAGGGAAAATTGTTAATCATCCAAAACGTTACGCGTACAAGCTGGTCGCGTGACGGGAAAATAGTGCGAACTACTACGTTCCATCGACTTTATGTAATGGCAATGCATTGAATCGCCGTAAAATGGTGGCATTGAACAGTCTTTCGATTGCATAATATTCCGAGTGATGCACGGTGCGACAACGGAACACGGTTTCCCTTTTTTTCTTCGACGTAATGACACGAAATACGCGTAAGGCTGCAATTTTGTATACGGGTCCGAAGTGTTCCCCGATAAAAAGGAAATCGAACAAGGACACGCGGGTAGTTTCATGTAAGAAACGAGCAAAATGTAAATCGCGTACATTGTTCGCCTGCGCTGGCTGAGGTAAAGCTAATTGCATCGTACAATATTTTGCCGCGCGGAAAAAGCCGAACGGCGATCTAGGTGAAATCTGAAATGAAACGGATTTCGCGTGAAGCAACGAGAATGAAACGAAACATAATTGGAGTTAAGTAGGACATTCTTTTTAGAAATTCGTAGCAGCATATGTGCCCACCGAATTGCACAAGATTTCAAATTGGTAATAAACAGCAACTGCAAAGTTTGAAAAAGATATACCCGCCAAACAAAGTATTGCAATGCCTCGTTTTAATGTTTATGAAACGACCGACGAAGTGTATTTGTAACCAACGTTTGCACGTAGAGAAATGCGGCGACGCGTTAACAGGATTGAGAAATTAAAATTCCGCCGCTGGAATTCACCGTCACCCGACTACTGGCGTAACGGGTTTCCTGCGAGAGCCTTTACCACAAACAAACATTGCAAGCGACATGGGAGGCATGACCTCGTTTGTTTTGCCGCTGACGGTGGCTTCGGCAAAAATTAATCAGCGACCCGAGGCGCTCAGCCGAAAGTTTATCCCATACGCGTTTACGTACATGGCTTTTTCCCCGTTAGCCAAGAACGTCCAGATTTCGAAAATCTGGATGAGGAAACTTTGTCTCATTTAAGAAAGTTTCCACGTCGGCACGGAGCGGTCAAAAGTTCGGTCGTTGGGCGCCAGGAGGAAGCAATCTGAAGTTGGCCACCGCGACTCAGCGTCGGGAGTATTGATTCCCACGCTCCGCCGTTCGCTTTCTATGCATGTGTCCTTTCCACCCCTAGTGGGACATACAAATCCACCCCTGTGTTGATTTCCGTGGGACCGAACGTCACGGCAAGGTCCGGATGGAAGGAAAATATTGCTGCTCGGTATATGCTTTCCCATAAGGCGCGGGGAAAGCATGGGCGAGCGCGCAGGTTTCAACGGGAAAAGAATACGAAGCCAAGGGACCCACGCACCAAACGTCGCATAAACACTGATCTCCCTGTTACTGGTCGTCCTCGGAAATGAATTTCGAATCGAACACAAATCGTCTCATGCACGCTGTTTTCCCTGACACAAATGGAACGCGGAGCAAGCGACGCTTGGAGCGCGGACTCGCACGCGTATAATGCAAAGAGTGTTCGACTTACATTTCGCAGTGTAATCTTCGAAAGCTGGACGGCAGGCGACGCACACAACGATTGCGCACTGTCTTTCACTTGGCTTTCGAACGGTACTCGAGTTTATGCGAAACGTCGAAGTGCAATACGAGTTGGCTAGAGTCGATTGAGCGAACGACCAAACCAGCACCGTGTCTCGAGTCTGACTGAAGGTACCCGCGGTTGCGCGGGGTCCTTTTATAACCGCGGTGTGGGTTGGGCAGCGCGGCGATCGACGAATAGCTGAGCGACAGGAACGTGGGGGGGGAGATAAAACAGAAACCCCATCTGCGCAGCCAAGTGCAATCCTCGTGTATGCGTGAGCTTGGCGCGCGCGTGTGTGTGCGTACGCGTGCCTATGCGCGCATGATGTAGGGGCAGGGATTCTCCACGCGTGGCGCCGGCGTGTACCAGCGCATGTTGATAAATAAATAATGAACAGTTAGAGTGCGATAAAGAATCTTATCGGGGCTTTCTACTGGCCCGATATTCGCCTACGAGTCGCAGAAATTTTGCCGAACGTCGGGAATAATGGTCGTTTAAAAATACTAATTATACTTCGCAGCTCAGGACTTTACAATTTCTTTCTACTTTTCCATACTCTCTTTTTAATGACTTATGTAGGGGATTTGAAGAAGACGCGAATGCGATCGAATACAGGGTAACTCTGCGAGCGAATACCGAAGCATCTCCCACGCAACAGGATGCAAGGAACCCTAAGAAATGAAAGGCGGCTCTCACGTGTATACACACCCCGTAAAATTATGCGGGAAAAAAAGAAGAGCGTAGGCTTATCGTTAATGTTAAAATGTCACCGCCCTCGGTGCTGCATTCATAAGTCAGCATACGTCAAGCCACCTTTGCGGATCAGACAAGGCAGAGATTCTCCGGCCAGCGGTATGCTATCGGTTATCGATTTCCTGTCGCTTTTACGCTTTTTGCGTCTAAATGAACGAATAAAGGAATAGCGCTCGATTTGCCATTCCTAAAATTGTTACGCACAGTGCAAATATATATTTTAATCAGGAAATATCTGTCAGTGGTATTCGACGGTCTGCTGTTCCACGACAAATTAATTAAACTCTATTTGTATCTTATTGCAAGAGCACAAGCTTTGTCAAATTAAAATATAAAAATTTAGAAATAACAATTATGAGTAAACGATCGACTTATTTATTGAAATATCTATAAGACAAGCCCACTTTGCTATGAATGATGTATGCATGCATGTCCAGCGAAATGGCGAGTTATTTTACAGTAATCGGATATCAGAGGCCCTGTGGTGCATACTCGTGATGGTTGATATAAAAATATATAAACCAAGTGCCGTACGGATTTAATACCTATGCGGATTGTTTTAGGTTGATTCACGATCGGTGACACACATAACTCTGATAGGTATTGAAACAGACTATCCCGGCGAAATCGAGGGCGTACTCGATAAACGTAACTTACAAAGCGAACATGTATTTATCAGATCGATAGGGAAGACAAAGAAGGCGATGATAGGGATGACACTATATGCTAAAATGGTCCACAGATTAAAATCCGCTTTGCAGCTAAGTAATCCTTTTTCTATCCGCAGGGAACCGATTTTTCTGCTCCAAGAGGAGGATCTAAAAATAGGAGGAATAAAGTTGCTCCATTGAGCTCTAGGAATCTGCGACAGTCCCACCCACCCTGATTTTCACCAGGCGAACGAGGAGGCTTTATCCATTAGTCATCATCTCGAATTTACATGCAATACTGTAATTAAAGTTTAACTATTTGTACAGTGTACTAATATAAAGAATGAATAAACCAAATGCTATCCCAGCTCGCTGCAATATTTATTAAATAGAGAAGAATCTGCTACTCCAAAATCCTACGCCCCAGTAATCCATAGGCTAACATCCAATAATATTCATTCAATGTCCGAAGTATGTATCACTTTCGCTACGTATACCACGAATTGTGCCCAAGTTAATTAGATTTCTATGCAGTTTGGCGATAGCATTTATTACGCCTCCAGATGCCAGAAGCTTGTACAGATTAGTTGACACCGCGATGAAGTTATTCAGTTGCGCGTAGGTGGTTGAACAGGAAAATAGGCGCACGTGTACGAGAAATTTGCAGCATGCACACATTTCGCGGATGGTGGGAACGGGATAGTTGACGAGAAAATTGCTCGCACGTGGAGCCGATGATTCTATGTGGAATATACCACGTGTAGCTTTCCACGCGCATGTGGAACGGTAGTTTACTTTAGGAACAATCGAACGAAACGTGTGAAAAAGATTGCAATTAGATAATAAGACGCGCAGATGAAGAAAATTCAGTCTGCACGTAAATTGCCAATTTATGATCGGAGAGTTCCTTTTTACTCATCAATATATCAGTCATCATGCAGTTAGAATAATTTCTTTTCACCTAGAAGATACGCTCCACTTCCCCCCGGAAAAAAATCCAACTTTGCCACATGAGGGAAAAGAGAAAGCAAGGGATACTGTCTATCCGTAAAGAAATTAATTACGAAACGTACAATAGCGTAAATGCAGCGTAGTATGCATGGAAGTATCGACTAATCAGTACCCTTGCATAATTGCAATTCAATGTGCAAACATAAGTACATATACCAGAACAATCTCGAACATGATAATAACAAATCACGCTAGGTTACTGGCTTATGCAAATTTCTAATGTAACGCAAAACATTAGCCGTGGTCGCAAGAAGCAGGAACACGCGACTAACAGCAGTGTGTCGGAAACGATGCAACTACTCTTAATAATTGCACATGCATGTAAATATTTCCCCTTTCGATCATTCAAACGAATAATTTTTATGCAGATACAGTACGTTGATATAACATGAATCGCCCGAGAAAATATCAACAGAATTGCAATATCAAACACGTTGCTGCGTATTAAACGTTATCAATGATTGTGAATTATGAATGTTACAATTTCACGTCTGAATGAAGTTTCTGGTTCGCGACTGTTTTTGCATTCTGAATATAAGGTATGACGCATGAGAACCAAATTTATCGCATTCGCACGTATATTTTTTTACAATTTTTGATTACGAGGTCGGGTAATTAATTTCCACCCCGTTAATTGGTCATGCGCACGGTGTATTGTCGTTCTCGGTACGAGTGCAGAAATGTTTGAACAACAGTGTTTGAAATCGCGCGGTTCGAAAATATTTAGCACGCACGCGTGTTTGACGTCAATCTCGTATTATTTTCGATAATTCGAAATGGGTTCAGGAATTGCACGCGTCATACGGAAATCACGCATTGTACCGCGAAATTGATGAATCGTGACGATGCGAATGCTGCGTATCACAAATACCATGTGCTCGGGCGAATCGAGATTGCAAGAATGCTTTCGCGTATCGTTTTCTTTTTCTTTGCATTTTGTACGGCACCATTATGTTCTGCAAACGTATTCTGATAATGCACTAACAGACAAGACAATAAGCGATTAAACATTTCCTTGAAATTTTTCAACATTTGCTGAACTTGATCCTGTTTGAACTTGCAATTAAACAGTGCAGCTTATAAATAAAACTGGTGATTACCAAGCAAGTGTGGAAATTGCACGACTACAATTTGCTCTTAAAAATAACCATTCGCATTGTGCGATTGACTTGTTTAGAAAGGAACGGCATTTCTGCGATTTTTCGATGAACCATGACTTATCGAAGCACCGCACAAATATCGCATGCTCGTTATTCGAGCATAGGATGCAAATAAATTTCATTGCACCACGATAGTCTTCGGGGAGATAACGCGATGTAATTATTCACGATTCGCATTAGCATACGATAACATCACGTGGATAGTAATAGTCTCGTGACTCGTGACGCGGACGCTCATCTCTGTGCCTTTTGTGCAAGGTTTGTTAACTCTTTTAACGAGGCGCGTCACTTTTCAGTGGCGGAGACATTTGCCAGCGCCAGTTTCTTATAAGCTTTACTGCATACACGGACACAAGGGAGATTCAAAATTAATTTTGTTAAAAATTAAAATATAGGAAAGGTGTAACGGGGTTCCATTAAAACGATTGATCGACTCGATCTCTCCTCCGGCCTTATACATAGATCGTATCCTAGATTGTTAGCATGTCGCGGTGCAAATGAATCACGGTGATGACTATGCGTTATCTTGACAAACATAGATAAAACTCACGGAGTGCTTGCACTGTATAATTAATATTGCAAATGCAAAGTTTGTACGGTGCATCATTCGCGCGAAGCATTCTCGTAGCCTCGTAGGCTTTCAGTAGCCGTCACTATTACGGATGCCTGCTGAAGAATGTTGCAAACAATTATCAATTAAACGCGTGTCCAGAACAGAATTCCGCGAGGGCTACGTTCGATACTTTTCTTAAGTGGAGCCGGTTCAAGCCAGTCCTCGCGAAGTCGAATCGCCTCCCAGTGACGTTGTTAATCGATCAAATTAGCCTTAGAACTAATCGTCGGGGAAGGTCTGCCAGGGGAATTATTGAGTGGAGATAAAAATTGATCTCGATTTAAAGGACAAGCAAATTGAGGAATTAACTCATTAACACTTTCTGCCACAAATCAATTGACCCTAAGTCGAAATTTTCCGCGATTAATTTCCATCGCATGGCTGCTGCGTTCTTTATCTCCCCGCTGCGCACACGAATCGAACTTTCTTTTACTCGTTTATCGATTAAAAAAAAGGGGAGGAAAAATGCAGCGGATGATATCCGCGTAAATCGAGCGTTGAATATTAACGAGTGGAACTTCCTGAGGTCGGTACAATAACGCGCGACTGCGACAAAGCCACCTTTAGCCGAGACGAACGGGCTGCGTGATAGTGGTGAATTGGAAAAACGAGGAAACGTCGGAGGGATTTTGCGCACCGCAAATACTTCTCCGTTCCTTGCGAAAACTCGAAATACCTAGGAGTCAATCGTGCACCGATCAATCTGACACAATATCTTCGCATTCATTTAAATTACCCTCGATTTTTCTTTCTCTTGTGAAGTATGCGCAAAAGGATATATGTGATTTCGTGTGCCTACCTTAAATGTCTTGAATAACATTGATAACTGGAAACTAAGATTTTGAAATTGTCAAAAATTGATGGATATCATAATTCTGATTTGCAGAAATTTCGTACGGATCGAAATATATATCTTTAATTATCTCAATTTATTGTGGGATTAAAGAAATGATTGAGCATTTTATGATAGTATTAAATAACACTTAAATATAAATGCGTACGCGTATTCCAGACGACTTAGTTTCTTCATGTTGAAGACGGAACAAAAGGAGTCTATTCCAGTCGACGTTGATTATGATTGTAAGGCTGAATTTACCAACGGAGTAGATATTTGTAAAATGTTCAAGGTACCGTGTGAGCTTAAGATATCTTAGGTATTGTTGTATTGTTCGTAATTTCGTTGCGAAACTCTGGAGGTATAGTGGATATTTTAGGGTATTGCGTTGTATACCGAATAACGGTGGATTTACTACGAAGAAACCAGTATAGACATCTATAAAATGACAATGGATTATAACAAAAGAAGTTCATTTTATAACTGTCGTCTGTACTGGGTGCTTAGAGAATGATATTCTTCTTTACATAGGTATTGAGAGAGATTTGGTTAATTCGTCAGACACTTTGAATCATTTTTAGTATCGTTCTGATTGAAGAAGAGAAATGGCTCGCATTAAATGAGACAGCTTCTATTGATGGGCGTAACGAAGATAATTACGGAATTTTAATATAAGAACTGTCATTGAGAATATTCGTTGTGAATGAAGAAAAAGATTGAAGCGTATCGATCCCGATAAAAGTAGAAAACTTGGGAAGAGAAAAAGTGGATCTTTTTCCATCATCAATGACGAGGGTACTTGGGATACGTCCGTGACGTGGTAAAGATTAATTACGAAAGCAGGGCATGCGGTAGAAAGGTTTTCGCTTCGTGCACCATGAAATTCATAAATCGATGAAACGTGTGACGTCAAACTCCATACATCTTTGCCCTCGCAACAGCGTGATTACCGTGCAACGCGAAGATTAAAGAATGTTCTGTGACCTTATCGTTATCTAACTATGTAGATTGTCTTAAAAGCGATCAACCAAATAATGAATTATTAATACAGAACAAGCAGATTTTTAATCAAATATTCGTGCCAGGTGAAATTATTACACCAGCACAGCCATTAAAAAAAAGAAAAGATTATGATTTCGCTGCATTCTCCATGCTTTTTCCTCTCCTTTTACGACCACGGTGCAGGAATATGAAATGCAGGATTGTATTTCTACGCGTAATAAAATGTTATCACTGCTAGTTATTACCGATGTGACGTGCGTGATACGGACAACGATAAGAAACTATAGATTAATCTGAAAATAAATAATAGCAGTCCACTCCATATGATACGTGTTTCACATTTTGGCAAATTGCTGGGTTTCCTATTGAAAGAATGATAAATGTCTGGTTACCACGTTTTCGTTCAATTTTATTGCCATTTTCCGAATGTCAATCATGCTCGATTAATAAAATGCTCTGTCTTTGCGCTGCGGTCGTCCCACTTTCTTGTAGAAACGATTGCACATAGGACATAAACAGAAAGTAGCGATCTACATTTCCTAGGATGACACGAACCAAAGGAAGATGCGAGAACCGACATCGAGAGACGGCAGACAAAAATTCTTACAGGATAATTGTCGGGCTCGGCTACGTATGTACGATTGTACTTGTACTTGATACTGGCACAGGGGTATTCGTGTTCGCAGAGATTGCGAGGGTAATAATTTGAATTGGCATAATTCGATAGGACCGCGTATAGACGAGAATAACCAGGGACGAGGGGGAATAGGGAGTCGCCAGTGGTACGTATCGATCGATAAGATTTGCAACGGCAAGGATTGACGTTGACGACTGGCAACGGCAATTACGTTGACAGCGATCATAGACTGGGCTGCTCACTGATTTGTTATTAACATTCTACCGCCTCTGTAAGGTATCGTTTCGCGTTCCATGTACATTTCCTTTTAGCAGATTCGTTAGTTTTATTAATTCGGAATAATGGCCCCGTCTACAGTTATAATTGCACTATATGAAGAGGAGTTGATGTTGGGTCTTGAAGTATCATTATGTGGCTACTTTTTTTTAGTACTTCATGATTAAGAGAGAAAAATATGATTGTCTTTGAAAACGGAAAACGATTAAAAAGACAATTATTTTCTTCAAGTGCAGACTTGCTTCTGATTTACACGCATTGGACTAAACAATACTGTGCTCCCGACGTAGACGCTTCGTAGCTGTTTAAGATTCGTGATACAAATTTCTCAGAGGCGATCACCCACCTTGCACAGCGGAGATATTCACGTGTGTGGCCAGACGAATATGAAAGACGAGAATGTTGAAGGACCGACGTCTACGGTTAGAGATTATGTATCCTCGTCTCTGACGGTTTAATCACGTTGTCGCTTATATTTACATATTCTATCATATACCCGCATTACGTTACTGCTGCAATATTTTCATAAACATTTATATCGCATTCATAATTCGTTATTACTTCGGAGTAATAAATACATTAATCAATATTTCTCGGACACATAATTATAATTGACTGTACAACTAATTCTTGTGCACGCACTTCGCAGTAATGCACTTCATTTTTACGTCCAGAGCCAAGTCGACGTTTCCATTGACGTATCGGAACGTCGACTGCCACGCTCTGCTCCTGTACAAGACGATAAGAAAAAAGAAAAAAGAAAAAGAAAGGGAGAAGTAAAATTCGGACGAGACCGAGATGGGGGCACTGTACGACTGAAAAATTTCCACCAGGGCGTTATCGCGTTGCAACCAGAACATTGAGATATCGCGGGCGGTCGGGTTTTGTGATCGATAAGGAGCTCTTATCGGAGGGACGGCTCAATAAATTATATCGGAACGGAAGGGACTTAGATCGTGGCAACATGAATCACTATCTATCCCTTATCGCGGGCTACCTATCGAACGGTGCGCCGTGAAATTCCCCGATTTCAAGCCTTGTCGCTGATCACTGTGACGTTTGCTACCCGTTCGCTCCCTTCTAAAAATCCTTTTCTACGTGTCAGACGCATCCGCACGCGATGCAGCGTTTATTAATTGGAAAGTAGGAGAAGCAGCGTAATGAAGCACGATAACAGTTTGAAATAGTCAGTTACTACTGGACGATAGTAGTAATATCTAATATCTCTTAATAGTGCAATTCTGACAAATTACATTGGAGACAATGTTGCATCAAGTAACCATCGAAAACCGAATCAAACACACACGCGTGAATGGTCACAGTGGAGAAACTCGAGGGTAAAAGATGCAAAAGGAAGCATCGAGAAGGAAAGCAAAGGAAGGACAAGATATAAGAGGATAGTGGTTTTGTGAGTCTCCCTGTCTGCATTCCATGGCGCAGCCGACAACCTCAGAAGTGCGTTTGCAGTAGGCACACGAGGGTGAACGGACAAGGAAGGCAGAAAAGGCAGCGCAGCGGCGCTGAAGCCGAAAGAAAACACAGATAAAGTTCATCGATAGGGGAGCGCACTTTTTTCTAACTTCTCCATGGATCCTTTCTTGTAAGCTGTGTCGAAGATGCATCAACCGGGCGAGAACGCAGCCAAAGGAGGGAGAATCTTTTACGTGGAGAGCGTCAATGTGGTAAAAGCATCCCGCCGGCGAAACAAGAAAGAAGGAAATAAATATAGGGCCGCATCCGTGGCAACGGAACAAAGAGACTAGGCCAGCCAAAGCGGCGGAGACGAAGGCGACGAAGAAAAGGAGACGTAAGGAGCTTCTTGGAAGGGTTCCAAAGGTTCGGAACCTGTTCCTATATTCCCGTGGAAAACGTACGTGCGAACGCGTATCCTGTGAACTAATCCCGTGGAACACGGATCGTGTGAACATCTATCTCGAGAACTTTTCGAATCACGTGCGATAACGCAACGCGTTATCATGTAGGCGGATTACAGATATTCTCGGAATGTTCATGCGCATCCTTGGCGGATGTGTTATTCGCAGATGCTTTTTATAAACCGCGTTGCAGAACGAATAACAGGCAGACAAATTCTGAGATACCGTTCTCCAGAAGCATGGAAAAATCATTGACGGGTCGACAAACAGCAAAGCACAAAAGCACAGGGCTCGTAGATTTTTGGAAAAGTATACGATGCAGGCCGTTGAAATTTGGCAAAGCTCTTTAATCCTCTGGTACACGTTTGGTGCGGTGGCGAGGCTGCTGGGAAGCACGATATTCCCAGAGTTTACGCGGATAAACACAATGGGATATATATTGCTGTACGCACTTTACGCTTCCCTGGAAACCAGACAATTGATGTTTCCCTGAAAGTTTCGTAGCTGCATCTGTACTCACAATTTAATGCTCGGCCGTACGAAGAAGCGCCGCGTACATTTGCGTCGCGCTTTTCGGTAGAAAAATATGTTTGGCGCGAGAACGAACTTCCAACGCTTTCAAACGGGATACTATTAAAATTTGTAAACGTATTGGCATCATTACTCGGTTATTAAACGCCAAACACACTCTTGGGAGCGATAGGGCAAGGGTGTCGGTTCAAATGAAACAAAGCTTGAAGGAAGGAACCTGTAGAAAAGCCACAGAACTAGTTTAGACCAGCAGGTCCGTCGACCGAGTTCACGACCCACGAAGGACGTTCACCAGCTTCCACCTATTCCCTTCGCGGCCGTCCTTCCGGACGGAGGCACAAAGAAGGGCATCTAAATTCAAGGATGTGGCCATTAATTTTGTAACGAACGCGTGAATAGCATACGCGCGATCCTTGCGAAACATTGAAGTCTCGCGAAGGTTTTCCTTGTCCGAACGAGCGGGAATGGTGCTTCGCGTTCGAGTCCTCGGAAGCCGAAGCACACGATTTATTCGAGCGGGAAGAGTGACGAAAAACTGGGCCAATGCCGCGATTCGTTGGAATTTCTACGGAGATCGATCGGTTTCCTTCCCGATACGCCGGAAGAAAAATAAAACGCGGTAGTTGCAAGCGAAGAAGGATCTACACGTTCCGCGAGGCACGGGTCACAGGTGATCCATGATAATTAGCAAAGGCAGACGTTTCAGCGCGAAAGAGAAGCTTAGCTCGATCGACTGCCCAAGCAACGTGGGCGTCATGAACAAAATAGAAGGGTTACGAGGCATGGGAAAATTGCTACTTGTTTCATCGTTAAGCATTAATTGCTTCGACTAGCTTCAAAGTTCCATCGAAAGTGTTGCTCGTCTGCGCGATGCAGAGTGTGGATTGTATAATAGGACGATGATACGTTATTAATTTACAGATCGGTTGCGCGTGAATAATTTTATAGTTTGAACGTTCAGGTTCCAAAAGGTTTCACGAAGAGCATCAGACAGCAGACGAAATGCTTACATTCGAGCTGACGTTGGTATCCAAAGTTCGCATTCGATTGAGACGTGGAGGGGTCAGTTTCCGTGGAACAACGGGAACCATCTCGAAAGTTTATTCGATCGCGGGAATCTCTAACCCGTTTCGATGTCGATCTACCGTGTGTTTCATAGCGAAACGTGATTCCTTGGCCAACAGGTGTATCGCATGCAATACCTTATCATCGATCCGCGACGAGAATAGCTGGCGAAATAGGACTAATGGAATATTTCCTAACGGACAATAGCAGTTGTTGCATTGATTTACGATATCGCTGGTACATACATACGTCAATTGAATGCAGCTCAAGGAATTGCGCGTTACTCCTGCTTCCTTGATTCGAAACGCGTATGCGATTCGTAAAGGGAGCGCAACAAGTTTCAGAATAATCTCAGGGACTCGCTGCTCCGCGTTTTACGATGTGGGCCCAGCGATGTTACAACCTTAGAAATTCCATTGGGAAAAGATCGTAAGGGGATGGCTACGCGGATCGAGATAGTCGTTCGTTTGCGTCTTCCGTAATGCGACTCGAGCCGCGCAACGAGAAGCGGAATGCGGCCGCGTGTGTAATCGGCGAAGGTAGAGCTTCCCGTTGAATCTGCATCGATCTTATATCATTTTCCCGCACGACGTAACGCGACTCCGGCCATCCGCGATCGAGCCAATAAGTCTTGAACCTTGAAGCGATTTTCCTGGCCGGCCAGGAACGCGGTTAACTCGATTAAAGATTATTGGATTAACGAGCGGTCGCAATAAGCAGGGACAGACGTCGTAGAAAAGCGCGACAAGCGCGGTGTCGGTGCACTTTCTTTTCCACTTGCGTTTACGAAAGAAGTCGACCCACCGCGAGAGTTCGTCATGTATTGTCCCTAAGCTTCTGCCTCCCTCAACTTTGAACTTGTAGCCAAGCGTGACATTCGTGTCACGGCTTAAAGTATAATACTTATCTCATTATTTATATTTCAATTTTCCTTTCTATAAATTCCCTCATTCTTATCCAGATCATGAAGATTCTAGAATCTAGCTAACAAATGAGCTTGTACACCGCCGCGCACTGCAACGATGTGATAGATTATTAACCGTACAGTGGATCGATTTCACCTTGGTTTTTTAATCCAACGGAGTTTCTTTTGACTTCGCGCGCAGACGCACGCGAGTTCGCGTCCTATGACATAACTGAACACACGCACATATTTGCAAGCTACAATTACGCAGCTCTTTTTATCTAATGATATAATATCTGGATGCTTCGATGAACTCCAGTGCTCCACCCCAAATCTCAAGATGTTCAACAAATTCAGAAGAATCGAAGAAGGGATTGATAAACGAAACGTTATCCATTTTTAATATTCTTTGCGTGTAATTAATTCGCACGGACAGTTGAACAGCAAAAGATTTCAGACGTTTAGTTATAACAGTACACCATGATGAACTCGTTCGCCAACAGATATCGTGAAATTATTGTACAAATATCGCCCAGCGCATAAAGTGTGTATCGTGTATGGCTACTAATTAACAACGACGATCTAAGGAAATGTACTGTAACTTTTCAGTGGCAGGAATTAACGTTCATTAGACGCTACATTAAGGAAGGTTGTGCATTTCCTTTCAAAGAGCGAAAAGGGAATTGAACGGATCTGCAAGAAAATGTATTAAGAAATAGTTGATCTTGAAAGAACTTGGGAAAAAAAAGAACCTCAAGTCCATTAAAGCTTCGAGCCGCGGGCAGCGATAAAATGGTGGAAACCGCAGCCGGTCTTGCGCGACGTTCAAACGCGCAATGGAAGTAAACGGAATGAAATCGCGTGGCGGAAGCCCGTAAACGCGTACTCGTGACTGAAATTCGTTTACGGCGAGGTCAGCCGTACGAAGGTTAGGAGGTCTGAGCCCTGCTTTGATCGATTCGCGACAACTGGAAGTTTCCACTTTCGGTCGTCGCCATCCTTTGACCTGTCTCCGTTTGAAAAATCCGCCTATCGTGTTCACGAGTATGTACCATACGATTCAAGCGGAGTTTCATCATGCCTTTCCTTATCTGGCCGGAGCGCTACATCCGCGACATGTCGCCGTAAGAAGCTCGATTATCTCAATATTGAAGTATCGTCGCGGTTAGTAAGTACGTCGCGGTTCTTTCATAGATTTCTAACCACGGACGCCACATCGCTGGCAAATACAACGAACATCCTATAATAAATGAAGGAGAAATATTATAATCGCCGGATAGAAAAGTTTATAAATTTGCGCGTGAACCGGCCAAAAGAGAAAAAAAGTATCAAACAACCGGCTATCGCTACGAAAGGAAAGAAACCGCGATACCGTGGGAGAATCTCCCGACCGAACGATTATTTCGCGAACACGTCGCGATCACGCGTGTACTGCCGCGCGAGGGAATCGCGATTCTGCGTTGCAGAAAACGATCCGGGAACGCGCCGCGTCGCCTCGTCCTCCTTTCACGATCTCGAGAGCACCGCGACTCCCGATTAAATACACTCGACCCACCGCGACGAGCCAATTAGACGGAAAAGTTGCCGTGATTCGTGTGGCTGATTAAAGATTTTCCGCTGATTTAATTGACCGACATTCGAGGATACATGAAATCGACAGTCAGATTGCAACATTTCACAGAATTAAAGATTTGAATGGGGTCTATTTATACATATATATGTATATATGTTAATTAATATCGTGCAATGTGCAACAAGGAATAAAAGTGTCTTTGGACTATGGAATCATATGAGGCCACCGCGTTTTATCGTATTCTTGGTGAAACTGTCTGGCGTAATTTTTGTTATGACTATCGTGGCGAGGCTGCGTTGAACTTATATCCCCGCATGCAACCGCAATTATATTAATCGATGTTTGAAAAAAGTGGCCGGTTAAGAAAAAAAAAGCGACTGAATGTAAATACGCAGGCATTGAGCATCCTTGTCGACGTAAACTGGATTTTACGTATACATTTTCTTCCGACTTTTTCTGCATTTCAGAAAAAGATCGTACCTAAGTTTTCATCACTCGACAGGCTTTATTTCATTATTCCCTCAGCCATTATTTATGGTGTTATCCTCATTTTCATCCGACGATACAAAAACAATGAAGTTAATCTACGTAACTGCAGCTACACGACAAAAACGTACGCATATAAGTCCAGCTGGTTTTCAGCACGGCTTTTTTTCGCTTCGAAATAAATCCGTCGAAATATCATCTAAAAGACGACCGTCTTCCGAAAGCCGAATCCCTAAAAAGAAAAGCAACCTTTGCACCGAAATATCTGCGCATCCGAGTTTCAATCGACAGTAAACGATTTGCAAAAAAACTTCCACTAGAATCCAGGGTCGAGCAGTTCTAAGAAACGCCGGCCTCCTTCTCTCTTTTTTCTTAACAGGTCTTTCAAGTATGTCCCGAGACTTTACCTGACGATCGTACGGAAGAAGAAAACGTCACATCCGGGTAGCGAATCTTAGGCGAATCCTAGGCGAAATCGAGGCGTTGCCGCGAGGTTGAACGACACACTCTGAAACGACGTTATCCTTCGGGGACCCGTTTATTTTCGGGAGGCTGATGAGACAGTAGGATCTTTCGCCTTGAGCCACCGTTGCGTTACGTATTGTCGCGGCTTTGAGAGACACGCGGCACATCACGGCCAAAAATTATATTTAGAGGCTGTTATCTGATCGTGAGATAACACGGTTGGATGGTGTTAATAGATTGAAGAATCACGCGGGTCGCGACACGATAGGCGATGGAAAATTCAGTTCGTTGAACTATTCGACACGACTGTGTATCTATCGCCATTGACGTCGACGCAATTATTTATAATGATCTGATCAGGTGGAAAATGTTCAATCGGCGGATTACTATCAATGAAATAGAAACAGATGTTCGATAAGCCTTATTAAATATACATGTATGTAATACTGTATTAGGTATGCAACATGGAAATGCATAGTTTCCAAGTTGAAAGTGGCTCGATGATAAAGATGTTGCGATACAAAAATGATCTAAGAGTTAAGCTGGAATCTATGTATTCATATATTTCGGATAAAACATTTTAATATGAATCATTAGATATTTATCTTTATTACCACCCTTTCGTATAATGATCAGCGTAAGCATCGTCTTTAATTAACTATTGAATCGCTATACAAGCTTCGATCGATTATGTAATAGGGTTTCAGGTGCTCTTGACGATAATTATATTAATAGCAAAGTTAATAGCTTTAACCCGTTCCCTTCAAAGTACCTCTGCTTTCCTAATATTGTCCCAAAATATGCTTTCAAATTTCCGTAATATTTTCAATATCCGTAAAGTAAGCTGCACCAACGAGCTATCCAATTTCGGCGTTGCAAACAGCAAGTCTCACGCGAAAATGAAAATATTTCCGCTCAGATCTAAATGCAGATTGTATACAAATCTATTTTTCACTTGATCGTATGCCGGGTTTACGCACATAACACGTTCACCAGCAATTACGTAGCTTTTCAGTCACGAGGCTTTTTAGAATTTAGTGTCACGCTGTAGACTCCCAGGTGGCGAGCAAAGATCACGTGTACACGTGAAAAATCTAATGCAAGAGGCGAAGAGAAAAATCGGATTGCGCTACTAACACCATATTTGAAAAATAATAATACATTATTGTCCCTGTACATGTACCTTCCTCGAAACAAACTTGGAGTACTGCGCTTCGATCTTATTACCAGACATTTATTACTCGTACATACGAATAAATATGATAAAATCATGCACTTTGTTTATTCGTAAAAAGAATGGTAGCAGGAAAAATGTAAACATTCTCTAAATCATGCTAGTCCTTTTCCTCGTATACAGGGCAATCCAATAACATATGTCCCAAGGATTTTAACTTGTTTGTCACTTTCAACAAACCTGCGTTCAAAGGGGGAAATTTAAGTGCACGTTTAGACACAAAATTTCAGTTTCCAGACGTTTCTCTGCCAACGGGCTAACAAACACAACTGCGAGTAACGTAAAAGACAGTAGTGGCCGAAATTCTAAATAAACGCACGTGGCTAAACGGGAAAATCTGAGAACCATTAAAATACATATTTACTCATATGCATCCAGCAACATCCACTTATAGCGATAAATAAAATGTTCGCGCGTGTTTTATGAGTGGAAGATACAGAGACTTAATTTTCTAAAAACAGAAACTCTCCGAAAGGATAAAGGAGAGCAATGAAATGTTTCAAGAAATCCATCGAACCGAAGCATCGATCGTAGCCGATTGATCGGTGATAGCGGTTGAAAACGAGTGCAACGGAGATATTCGTATTTTTGAGGAAGAGCTCCGCACGTGTTTATTCGTTAATTAATTTAGCAAACTGAAAATAAGCCGTCTGGCTATTTATAACCGAGGCAGCCGTTTCGTCGCTAAATATAAGTTTAATTTATTAGAGCGTCATTAAAGTCTGCATATGGAAATGCAACGAAGATCCGTTTCAAACAAAGCGACATACGCGTACACCACATTCCATTTTCGCTTCTCCTTCTGTCTCATCGTGCAAAATGCTCCGCTGTCGACATTTCGAAGCTCTGTGATTGTTCAACAGATTGTTCAATAGTATGGTTTTACAATCGACTCTAAAATAATGAACCGATACTTAAACGAAACGAGGAATTAAGCGTGATGCTTGTTCGTGAGACTCGTTAGCTGAAGCTTTCTTTGCTTCGAGCTTTATTCGTGTGACAAAGCAGCGACACGTATAAATAGTACAAAATTACATAATGACGGGGAATTGTAACGCCGGGGCTGTTGGCATGGAACAATAACTGTTTCTGCTACGTCGACAATGTTTCACTGATCGTAAGCGAAGTTACTTCGAGATTCGGTCCGTCCACCGATTTTCACGATAATTGCCTGAACATTTCCAAACGGCCTTGCGGAGTTTTGAACTTTTCGCGGCGGTAGGTTAAAAGAGGAGAGATTATTGGCCTTTTACGAAGGAAAAAACAGGTTTGCGTAGGAGGAAACCGGACGAAAATATCCGCGAACATTCAACGGTGTCTTTTTTTTTTCACTTCAAACGCAATTGTCCTCCGTGCACAAAGGAGAGCCACGTATACGACGCGAGAGAGGAGTTCTTTCACGTTCCACGACCGCTTTTTTTTTTCATTCTACATTCGTCTGTTCGAGACGGTAAATCAAGCAAATAGTACGCACAAGAACGCATTCGGCTTTCTTTTGAAAATTCTCTTTGTGCTGGAAGATGAATCTCCTTGTTAACGTAGGGACATTAACGTACACGTTGTACGTATATATTTTCACACACATTTGAAAATGCAATTACAAGTACTGATCTATCGTGGCTAAGAACTAAATCGGTTCACTTAAGAAGTGGCACGTATGGATCACGTGAATGTGCTCCACGTTTGACAAGTACCATTCAGGTTGTGACCCTCGCCGCAGGGAACACAGTTAGGCATACTTGCTCACTTCCTTCGTTTCAGGAAATAACCTATTGCGATATACATGTGCGTGTTAATTTCAATTTGATAGAGAGAGAGAGGCCATGGGCGAAGTACACAGTCAAATAAATGGAACGCCCAATGGATCGTTTATAGTATTTTATACTATGCGGCTGTATGATTCGTTGACTAAGAAAATCACTGTTTCCAGCTAATTTGATTTAGAACCGTAAAATAATTAGGAAATTACTTCAGAGTCGTCGCAATGTTGGTCAAATGTAATGAACTATTATAGCTGCGGTTATTTAACAATATTTTTCAGCCTCCTTATACGTATTCGTTCAATACGGCGTAAGACATATTTTCAAATAATGCGATTAACGCCACCTTCAGAATAACAAAAAGAAAAAAAAAAGGTGAGGACAGTGACAATACTGATATCGTGTTTGAAGAAAAATCACGTGTTCCCAAAGTGAGGCCAAAAATAAACAGAAAATTATACGATACATTAAAGTACAACGATGTTGCTCCTTAATTATTCGCAAGCTCATTAAAGCACTATAATTTATGTATCGGTGTACACGTACAATATTTTCAGGCAACTTTGCAATTGAGGCGCGATAAGAACTGACGAAATATCTTGCGGATTGCGCGAGCGTATATAAAACATTCTGATCGATAAAATGTAATAAACTATTCACTGGTACCCGCGCATTAATGTGAGCAAATTTAATGTGACAAATTGTACATGTCTATACGCATTAAATGATATTAGACATTCAACTCGATGCTATCAATAGTTTTATCATTGTTATTACACATTATCCGCGTGCAGTAATATCATTTATATAATAAATACGCAACGATTTATCGGTGGCAAATAATATTGTCCCGCCGTGCTTCGTCGTCCTTTCCGAAAACATAATCCTTCAACGATCATCGCGGCACGCGTTTCCTCGACGCAAAAATTGTTCGTCGCCTTTTCGCCCAGCGAAACGTGACAACGATACGCAAACTCCGCGACAAAATTCCTCGTATCGTAACAGACTTTGAAGCCGCGAGAAGAATTGTGCAAACGTAACCAGCCGTGTAAAGGTCGCTGCGTTCCGCGTCGAGACTTCCTTGATCAAAGCATAATTATTTCTGTCGGCGGATAAATCAATTTGTGTACGCAGACTGCCGAAACGATCGTCGTCACGGGTCCACGCGACGAGCAAAATCCGAATCGCAAAAAGCTACGGGACAATCAGAGTCCGAAGAAATGATCGAACAGAAACGGGAGGGATTAGTTCGACGGGTCCCGCGATAATTAGGAACAGAGCAGACGCGAAAGTTTGCATAATGTTAATTTTCATCGCAATTGATAAGGGTGTTACTGCAAATTGTTCGTCGCAGAAAGATGCTACTGTTATCGCGAGCGCGTGGCCTGAGCGTGCAGTTTGGTTCAAAGATCGTGCCGTTGTGCACAGGGGGTCCTGATAAACTTATGGATCATCAACCGCGGAAAGTTTCGTAATAATCATGGATCTAGCGGAAAATATGCTCGATGAACTGTACGCGATACAGTTTGAGACGAGGAAATTAATTGATACAGTCTTTCAATTGAGTTTAATGGCAACGAAAGTTACGAGTACGTATTCGGATCATTGGAGATGATCAGTTTGCCATGGGAAAGGAGAAGCTATAACAGTGAGAGTTAAAAAGAAGCGAAGCGAGCGGGATGGAAATCTCGTGCCCACTATCTACGCATGTAATCCAGGGAAAGTGTGACAGAAAGTGCGATGGGCATAATTGCCATTCTATTTTCAATGATTACTATATATCGATCCTTTTGTATTTTAAAGCAGTCTTATAAATCAATTACGTTAGAAAATAATGTATTCTCTTGTACCAATTCCCCAAGAGCGAAGAATGAATAAAATCACCAAATACATAAAGCAACTACGATATATCATAATTTCGCTATTTGCAATTTAAATAAATGGCATTGTTGAAACTTTCGTTTATCCCCATCTAGCAGTTCCCGTCGAAACCAACACGTATGATAATGAAGAACGCTGCCATGCGTATGTATATCCGCGAATATTCAAATGAAGCCCAGAAGATATCCTTCGCGAAACACCTCTTCGCATTTATTTCATTTCGTCCCTCTAGCCTACCAGGCGTTTTTAATACTCGAGAACGCGTAACGTCACAGGGAAGGCAACGCTGACTACCAAATAGCGACACAACGGCCCGCAATAGGTCATTGTCACTGGACACACGATGCAACTAGATACCACAGTCGCTACAGCTGAACAAAGGGGAATCGTTATCCAAGCGTTTAGTGCACGTGCCAAACGCGAATTGCAATCGGCCTGCGCGCGAAATAGAACATCGACTCGTTGCTGATTTCTCAAGAAGAAAGCTGATATCCACGTGGATCCAATTTTGTCCGTAGATCGAGTTCCAGCCTCGCGGGCCGTGCATGCATCGCGGTCTGATATAATAATAGAGCCGTAGACCACGATAAGCGCGCTATCGCGCACGCGGTCCCGCCGTATGCACTCCAATCGAACCCCTAGGCATTGTGCACAATTCTTTTCGATTCCGAAGGCCTTCCTTGATCTCGATATACGTGTCATCGTACCAGACGGATTATTGTACATTAATAATAGCGCCGAAATGCAACAATTTAATAAATAGGTTCCATTTCAGGACCAGACGAAGGGGGTACGATATTATTTCGAGAAAGTCATTAGGAAACGTTTAGGAATATCCGTGCTAATGTTTTGGCCAATTCTAAAGCTTACGTTTATGGAAGCAGGATGGCTGATGGTTTTACGATCGAGGCTATTGTTTTCTATCAGACGGATTGGCTCTTAAGCAGTGAGATTAGAAATTTCGAACCAAATTTATGATTGGGCGGTGCAGGACAGACGGTTGAATGAGAAGATTGAATCGGATAATATTCATTTAAGCGACCACTACTTGAAACTATTAGAAGTTTTAATTGGCAAGCGGGGAGTTTGAATCGATCCGAGCATTGCGTTCTCTGAAGAAGAGAGATTCGATAGAAGGTGAATTTCTGTCGAATGAAATATAGGGGAACCCCTTTGATTTTTAGCGAGATATTAATCGAATATCACTTGCACGACCACTAAACAATAAAATACGCGTGAAACGCTTGTCTGCCTTTGTAATCTTCGGTACACAACACGTAAGAACTAAGCCATCTTATCTCCTGCAAAGTATGTGTACCTCGAAAGGTGGAATTACTAAAACGATGCTACTCTGACGTCAGTACAAGCACGAGGAGATGTGTGGTCATCTAAAGTAACAAGATCGTTTCATACGTGATAAAATGTCAGCTGGCAGCAATACGATCAGCGTTCCAGACCGCGTAATGCCCGTGTGCGTCCAGAGCTCACGAAATTCTCGAGGTCAGCATATAATACTTTCCCGTTTCTTCCGTGTTCGCACGGTATGCATAAGAGCAAACGAAAGACTGATAATAAAAATGTATTGTTAACCGACAATTATTCATTCGGCATTTCTTCGAGTCATTATTCGGCGCGCGAACTATGGTTTCTCCGTGCCAAGCGCGATTTCGTTCTCTCTCTCTCTTTTTTGTAAACTACAATTAAGAAGATATTCCACGTTTCGTACAACTATTAGAAATATTACCAAACCTCTGTCTCGAACAAAAATTAATCTTACAGGATTATGAATCTCCTCTACGCTAAATATTTAAAACAGCCCGGAAAAGTATCATACACTATCGTCGAGCAAGACGATAATCAACTGTAATTCAAAGGTGTCTTCCATCCGAGCACCATATTCCGTTTCATTTACGTGTTAATCGTTAACGTCACAGCATCGTTCATTAATTATAAGCGTAATAGAGACGTAATAGGAAAGTGCAACGCGACGGCCATCGACTGTTTCGCGTTATTGCTTCACTAATCCCATTCAGCGGCGGTTATATTGTGCATAGATTGCGGTCTATTCCCGGTGAATGAAAAGCTATAGAAACTGAAAATTCGATTGCGGATTTAGAACATAATGAAGAGCATCGCTTTCTTTGTGAATGGCCGATTTTAAACATTTTTAGATGCTATTCATTCGCAACTAGGAAACATTTCAAAGGCTTAGTTGAACCTTTAGGAAATGAACACTTCAATCTATTCATAATGGAATTGGCGTGCAATAAATTGATACTCGGACCACGGTTCGGGTGCCATAATAAAAGACCGTAACGGTACCCGCATTAATAGGCCGGGTTTTCCCTAATTACGTTGTTGTACGTTCTACCTGATCATTGTACGCTTACTGAAATTCGAACGCGTGTTAAAATGATACATGTTAGTGTGCAGTTAACTGTACCCAGAAGTGAATGTACTCACGTTTATTGACGCCGAATGCGAGGTCGGCGAATTGCACGCTGCGAAGGACATTATGAGCGATCGGACGAGGATTCGACGGTGCAAAGTCCGGGTCATCGATGTCGAAGGACACGTTTTCCTCGAATTCGGTCATAGTGCTCTCCATAACGTATCAAATACGTTTTTGAGTCGATCCTCACACCGCCGGAACGATCGGAAGCCTGAAACAGAAAACGAATGCTGTATTCCTGTTCCAAAGCGAATATTTTATAACCCGCGGCAAATGATAACTCGGCTCTAATCCCTCTCTTTAGATTATGCATGCTCTAACAAAGTAATGCACCCGGACTTCGACGGTGCCGAAAGTTATGCTAAGCGTATACTTTAAATTATACGCTATGAATATTGATAATTATTCATACAATGTCAAGATGTCAAGGAACGAAAGTTCGTATGCAAGCGCTCCTTTTCCTCTTGCTCTTATTACGTCCTTCGAATGAATTATTCCGTTCGCAACGGGGTAAATACGAGAGCCGGATATTTTTCATCGTTGACTCTCTCATTCATATTGCGGATAGGTGGATTTTTTAATAAATTTCATTTACTACTTAGAGTACACGGTGATCATTGTTGATTATTAATTATGGAATTAAATTGGCGCATCGCATTTTCATACAAATTAAGCTAATCGAACATCAAACGTACCATCGATCTATTCTTCGACACCGTACATTCACCTGTCCCTGATCAAACAATAATTACTCTCCCGGGGAAATCTCTCTAATTACAAGTCCCTCGAATCAGCTATCGCACGTGACGGAGCACCTTCCAGAGATATTTTAAAGGCAGGCTCGATTGAAATACACTACGGTTCTAATATACACAAGGTATATCATGAATATTAAGACGAGGTCAGTCTACGTCGCAGGCCGGCGATTTATGAAACAATTTTCCTTTTGAATGAAATATCATTGGTACAATGTCGAAGCGGCGAACGTATTCGTGATCCGATGGATGTTTAATTAGAAATTAGATTTCACAATCGGACGTTTCTTTTTGTGTGTCCGCATTCGTAATACCCATGCGCATACCGCAGACGATTTTGTAATGCGTTATGAACGATTTATGCGAAGGACGCAATGAAATGTTAATAAACCGTGCGGTGATAGAGCTACGAAGCGACGTGCCATAAGCAATCTTTGGAAATTCGACATTTATAAATATATTTACAGATTGGGAGGAAATATGAATGTACTCTAAGAGATATCGAGATCTCGCGACTCAAATTGCTACTTACAACTGTTTGTAGAACAGGCCGTAAAGCATGGGAGCGATTTTGATCGTTTTCAAACACGCGTGGTGGCATTGACAGTGAATGGTCGTTTCATAATCGTACAACGCACGGCACTAACTAAAATACAATCCGACAGTTTGCGAGGAGATTCGGGCTCCTTCGTGTGCCGTTCGTGAAAAACGGACGGCCAGGAATTCCGTGGAGCCCACAAGGTACAGCGAATAAATAAAAATAGAGAAAAAGGCGTGGAGAGGGTAAAGGAGGAAGTTAAACGGTGAAGGATGGAATGAATTCTACGAGCGGTCAATGCGAATGGCATCGAGTAACGTCGATAGATCAAATAAAGGAAAAATTACCCTTTCATTGTTTCACGCGATTTTCTAGTGTACCACGTTTCAAGCATTTGGGGTTGAAGTTCACTGAATACGATACATTTACAAACAAAGAATGTCATATAAAAAAAGTCTGCTGTATTACTAAAATATTTCGTGAAATTCAGTTAAAATCGACCGCGTTTATTTATACCTTATTCTTATCGGAGCAGTGAAATACTCGATTTGTATTAATTTATTATTCGCTTTTAATACCGTCGACCTGATGTCCGTTAACGCTCACCGATGCCCAGATAGTGAGGATTACTGCGCATCGGAGTAGGTGCTTACAATGATCGGAGCATCGAGGGCACGCCGAACAGCTTAAGGTTAAAGACTCTTGCTGACTCCTGTACTCTACGCGAGTACGGTGTCATTGAGGAAATAAGAAAATAGAATGTATACGAATATCACATAAGTAGTTTATCTAATAATAAAACGTCCAGCTCGTAAAGAAATTATCGTAAAACCGACTTCCTCGAGGAAACGCGGTGTGCTATACCCCGCGAGGACCCAGCACACGCGTGTGATGTTTGTAAACATCGTTGGAGGGCGTCTTCGAAATATTCATCAAAGTATTTCCGACGAAAAGTAAAAGATATGCTTCTATTCAGAATTGTTCATATACCATGCATTTTACGTAAATCTATTCATGGACAGATAAACGAGCTCATTTGTATCCCGATATTTGTATTACGTGCGAATTACAACTAGTACAAAGGTATGCTTCGACTTGTTCGAGTGAAAGCGTTAGCCGGGGTGTTAGTTTAAAGTACATAAACACCGTTTATCGAGGCAATAGAGTTTCATGAACTTTTTACCTGGATTTACAGCCGCGACAACCTGTTGATTGCCTCGAAACGTATCGCGACGCGTTGACGCTGAATTTTCGAATGCTTCCGCGATAGCAGGAACGACGCGTGCCTTTACAACCCGCACGTACCGGTGACCGACGAACGACTGACAACTTAACACGCTATTTACCACCACGCGAAATTTGTCACACACGCTACTCTATCCGTGACTACGCGTAGAAATTGCTACGCATATTGTCAATTCTAATCGTAAATACCAATTTACTCTAAGAGCGAATTTAAACGGTTATGCCTCCAAAGAAGGATCGGCCTTCTAATTCGATATTATTATCGACGCGCCCGTAAACGCTTCTCGATTTATACGCGATCCAAATTTCTTCAAACGTGCCATTAGCGGAAGGCGCGTAAGAATATTTTCACCTTGCGTTACGCTACCTGCGCATGCGTGAATTCGA
Source organism: Holcopasites calliopsidis (assembly GCA_023838395.1). NCBI lineage: Eukaryota > Metazoa > Arthropoda > Insecta > Hymenoptera > Apidae > Holcopasites > Holcopasites calliopsidis. Next base: position 5,944,389 of record JALHAQ010000008.1, read on the forward strand.
AAATTCCCATTCATTTGTTTCTTTGGCTAATTTTTTAAACTGAATAACGAAGCTACACATGACGTATCGAACGGAATATTAGGAAGCTTTTTTTTTTTAAAGCAGGTACATGATCTGTTACAAATATAAGGAATAAACTGAAATCTTGTTCAAAAATATTTCTTATATTTAACAATTCATGGTCGTCGTTTATTAAAGTTCAAGACAATATTATAAATAACTAAAACACCCAGCCAGCGATCTTACATAAAAACGACGTAAAGCTGGAATCCAACATGAAACCTTCTAAACAGATTTTAAAAAGCATAAATAGAATATACAATGCAATCCCCGGATCAAGTAGTAAATTAAAATCTGAGAAAACTGCGAAAGAAAACTCCCCTTGTCTCCATGATCCGTCGTCTAAAAATGGTCTGTACATGCGACTTGTATAGCTTTAAAATTACAGCTCCAATGTAGCAAAGCAGTCAAGAAATTATACAGCACTTGTATGGTCCATACATGATTAATGTATCGACTACAACGTAGCCTGTTACGTTATGCTCTATACACATTTTAATTCTTGTAGAATATCAGTCGATATCTGATGGATTCAGAACTGCACGTTCAGGTACAGTTCAAAAAGTATCATCGTCTCGTCTTCATTTAATTTATGATTTTATCATAAATCCGCCCCTTAGTGTATGGGTCTAAATCCTGTATAGGAAATACGAATAATTAACAGGGTGTCTACGCATACACGTAATTGTAACATTCTAAATATACGTACTAGGATTCGGTGCAGACCGCATTCTGTACATATCTGGAGGAGGAGGACCAAAGCGTGGCGGATATGGTCTTATTGGTCCCATCATAGGAAAATGTCTATTGCCCCCCAAAGGAATTTGCCCTCGAACGGGAATGATGGGACCAACTATTACTGGCCTTGGGGCAAAATTCTAACGACAAATATATACATTTTAGTACGTTTATAAAGTCGTAATAAATTTTGCGTAAACCGAGTACTTACACCATAATAAATAGGAACTGGAATTTGCTCGTAATAATGCGGCGGGGGGACTCTACGTTCCCTGGATCTATCTCTGTCTCTCCTTTCTCGAGATCGTGATCGATCTCTGGAACTATCTCTATACTCCCGATGGGATCGCTCATCTCTAAATGATCTGCTATGTATAGAAATGAGCTGATTAATATTCAGAAAGCTTAGTTCGGAAATTATATGTTATTGAATATACCTGCGATATGAGTCTCTGTCTCTGTGCCTTGATTCTCTATCTCCGGAACGGGGATGGTCACGGTGAAGCCTTCTATCTTGCAAGTGTGCGTCATCTACCTCTCTATGTGATTCGCGGTGTCGTCTATCTCCATTTCTGAACTCGCTACTTTTGTCCCTACTGCGATCCCGTTCCCTGAGAAAATTACATAAAAATTTCATTACACGATTAAGAAAGATACACGTCACGGATCAGTATCGTAAATTATGCACAATTATTTATACCTCTCGCTTCTGTACGTGCTTCTGTCATGTCTTGACTCTTCACACCTGAAAAAGAATAATTAGTTTAAGCAGAAAGCCTATTTTCGAACGGTTTCTCAATGCTACATATTAAACTTAAAGTATTATCTAACAATTCCATTTGGTGTATGTTTAAGCTACGTATGTATTGCAATACTCTGCGTATGTATTAAAATCCATATTAATTATGTTGCGTTCCACGCGCAACATAATATATTTCACCACATGGTGAATGTATTTTGTCAATTTATCCATTAGCTTTCTAGATCTACTTTTCGTAGATCGTAGTTTTCAAATATTTTTAGATTGCAAATTAATATTAATTCACTCTTCCGTTACATAGATTTATTATAATTTGAAAGGCCAGCAAATTAGAATATATTGAAAGTTTCCCACGAGCAGCACATAAAAGCAATGAAAAGCAGGTAAAATGACTCTCAAAAACACATAAGGATATTTGTTATGATAAAACATAGAACTTGTCCAGTTTTGTGGTGTACAATACCATTAAGGATTATGCAAATAGATAGCAATAACTAGATAAATAACCATATAACGAAATAAATCCAGATCTTAAAGATTCGAGTTACTCACCTTTTAATTAATGTCAAAACGGATTATATGAACAACGTGTTACCTGAGGTAGAATGTATACTATACGATCGCATATGACAGACCAATGATACAAAGTATGGAGAATTATTTACTCATTTCTTAGAAATTGTTCGTAAAGATGATCGAAATTTAGATTCTTTGCAATTTTTCCCGTTTGTAATGTATACTGTTGAATGCTTTTAAAAAATACTAATTTGAAAATAATTTTGATACATCCCCTATGAATATATTCAAAAAAAGATTATATCTTTGCATTTTCCTTAAACAAAAATATGCAAATGGACAAACTATAGACGGGAGCATAAGCATTGGTGTAGGCATAAGCAAGCATTGTGCATACAATCAGGTGTATGAAAAGTTAGCGTCCTTGTTCCATAGCTGCGGCCCTTCTTGTCATCCCTGTGAAGCGATAGCGAAGCTAGAACAAAACAGACTGTAGTAACACAAAACAACACGTGCCTAGCAAAAAGCAGAAACTGAAGAAGCAGTAACACATTCGAGACCGTTATAAAACATGTACGGGAATGCAAATGTTTTTCGCCATAAATTTAAATGTTTTTATGCCTTTTTGCACTTGATGTATTTCGCTGTTTTTTACAGCAAAAAAAAAAATTACATATCAATATAACTGCACCAGCAGTTAGGTACAAATATGTTTACGAATCAAACAATTAGTAACATAAAATCACATGTTAATTGTACGCAATACGAAATACAATTAACATTTATACCAAGCAATACTCCACTTAATGTTTGTATGCAGAATCTAACTTATGAACAGTTGCTTACTAAATACCAACGAATACACTTTCCGTTCATAAATTAGCTGCATCTGAATCATATCCATATTAATGATATCGAACTTATAACTAAGAGTTTAAGCAACAAGCAGCACTACTTGTAACAACTTTGCTATTTCGCAAAGTTCTATTACCACTACAGGCACAAACCTGGAATATCTAGACGATATCCGTTGAGGACTGCAGCTGCGAGTTTTTGAACACACTTTCGACTTATCTAAAAATCAAGAACAGGCGTTCAGAACAAATGAAACAAGACAACCACGAATGAAATATACATTTGTAATAGCTAAAAGTCCGAGTTCGAAATGTTCATACCTAAATTTTCACTATCTACAGTTACAACTGTCCGACGTTCCTCAACTTCGTCACTTCCACCCACTGCACCTTTTATTTCTTCTCTTTCAAATATAGGCTTGGATCCTTCCCCTATAGTTAAGTAAATCAATTTAGAGACCGGAAACTCAAAATTTACGCGCATGAAAGGAGCGTTTAAGCAGTACAAGCAGCTGTGACAGACCTTGATTATATTAAGTTGATACGCGTATAAACTGGCTACCTTCGAAAAATTGTAAGCCGAGGGCATTTTATAAAATATGAAGGTAAAATTGTAAAGACGATTAATCATGAACTTAGACTTTCAGTTGTGTTTTTTAAACTATTCTACATCTCATGTTTTATTAATATTGTGCTATCAATATTAATTTCATACTTCATCCTTCCAAATAAAAATTATTCTTCATAAGTAGTTCGTAGTTAAAAGTAAATGGCTTACAATTTCCTTGAGCGCCAGATTTCGTATATATAAAATTGTGGTTCCATAGATAAATTCATAATGATATTACGAAATTAACGCAGATAAAAATCATCGAATTCTGAATTGAATTTTATACTAAATTAGTTTGAATTGAGATTACTAATGTATAACAGAATAATGTTTCTGTAACAAAATCTTCCGGTGATGCATTGTATCTTCTGTGACGAATTGAAATCCTCTGCTTCGTGGATGCAGTAAAATTTGAGCAAATACTCGTCAATTTTGACCAAATATTTAACATTCAACTAACTAATCAATAAATAAATGAACATTTCAATAAATCAATAAAAGAGCATTTTATACTCGAGACATGTGATGCATCTATTAACGGAAACCCTCCATTGCCATGTACTTGTTTCAAAAAATGATATGAACCCACGTCCAAATATGTATGTACAATTTACTACATTAATTTCTTTTACTACTATTTCTTCATGTAATTATTACTTTAAAACGTTATATGAATTTATAATCTTTTCAATTATCTACTACGATGGCTTTATAAACTTTTGACTCAAGTACGAAGAATGCAAATAAATAGTATAAATGTGTTCATTTTGATATCGGAAACTTTGATTTACGGCATGTAGAATTTTGAGACTTGTTCATCTTCCATTGTTGAAGTTTAAATTTAGTACACCACCAAAGAAAGGAAAATCTTCCAGCTGATGCTCCTCTGATAAATGAAGCATTAACATCTTTGCATTTTTAAACATACATGCATGCATTTCAAAAGCGAAGCACAAGGAGAATGCACAAAACGTTAAAGCAATGTTTTAAGGTATTAGAACCTTTCTACAATATTTACCGGAATATTTTTTAACAATGAATATAATATTAATATTTTAATGAAAGCAATTCTTTGTGCAAACTCGGTAACGGACAAAGACCATAAAGCAGCAAAGAAAAAAAGCACTTGTAGAACACACAAGATAAAAAATGTTGTGCTTACGTATTGCACATTAAGCGTTCTATACCCGATCCCACGTTGTATCCGAAATTGTCTTTATCCTCGGCGAATCAAGAATATGTTACTAATTTTACTAATCAAGTTTACTGTCGTACGAATTCCTGAATGTTATGCAAGATACAATAGGACGATAGAATCCGATATCTTCATGTTCGTCGAAACATCTAAAGAATATCACCATCTTCAGCTGTTGCGTTTAGTAAAGTGAATATAGCTATTTCTAATTAAACTAAAAATCCCAACTTTACATTATAAAGCATACAATCTCATCAATCTTCAGTTTGTAGATCGCGAGCCTTGGAAAACTCCAGGAGTAATCTTCCATGTCGAGTTTGTATCCGTTCTTTAGAACTTCTTCACTGAATGACTGAAAGTTATTAGATAATCGTAATAAAAGAACAACAGTTTACCCTCTCTTCTTTTGAGCACGATATCTTCAGGATTCAGAATATCTCTGTGAAGGTCTTCATCCTTTGATTTCCCAGGAATATTTCTGTGAATGTCTACTTTTATTCTTCTTAATTCTGTTGCACTAACTAGCGTTCCTTCGGGTCCTTTGAACAACGGTGTGGTACCATCAGATGGCTCTAATCTATGCAACATAATATTTCGTTTTGTATTACTTAATGCACAGACTTCATTTATGAGAATTCAATTATTATCCAAAACAAATTTATCGTCTGCAATTTCGATATATTCAAAAATCTCCTTCAGTCTTCTTAAGAATTATAGAAGTTTCTTCCTAAATAGATTGTACTTACTTTAGAGATAATATAGAGGTCTTAGGTGCACTCGATGCAGCACTTTCACGTCTCCTCTCCCGAGACTTACTCCGACTTGCACTGCGGCTTGAACATGATGCTTTTCCTTTGGAAAGCGGTAGACCCTTCTCACGGGCGCGACGTATCTCGTACTCCAAAATCATCTTTCTCTTTAATTTTTCGTGTTCCCGCTCTCGTTCTTGCTGTATCATCCACTCGCGTCTACGTCGTAAACGTTCTTCTTCACTCCTCGAATCTTCGCTACGTGTTGATCTGCTGCTTTCATCGCGATGTGAACTACTCGATACGTTTCGTTTCATTGCTCCACCGCAGAGTAAAACGAAAAAGTTGCACGTGCGCAAAAATAAAACCGCGAAAATATTAGAAGCTTGGAACGCCGATCATTCGAATATATGCATCACAAAAAAAATTGTGAAGAATGGTAAAATATGTGCACCGATTAAAATTTTCGCGTCACACAGATTTCGGATTAAAACGGTTCGCTAAAATTTGACAAAGTATTGAAACTGTTCAACCCGTATTTATACTCTTCATCATAGTAGCAGTAGCTTGCATTGGTGAAATTGGAAAGAGTGGGGACTGTTCAATTACGGTTTGACCAATCAGAAGTAGTATATTCCATTGATGTACAGAGAGGATTGCAGGACCTTCATTCTTCCTACCTGAGGTAGAAACTCAAAGTTCTCAGGTATATCCCTAGGAAACACAATGGATTACAGTTAGAACTGAGCAATAAATGTACTCAACATTTCATATTTCAAAAACTTGATACTTCATATCCATATAATAGCAGTACTCTGTGTTATATCATATCTATGTAATAGCAAAACTCTGTGGTATATCCACATTTTTTTAGCAATATCCTGTATCATATCCATGTAAATGCAATACTCTATATGGTATCCACATTATTTTTTGCAATACCCTAGTCATATCCATGTAATAGCAATACTCTGTATTACATCCATATTATATTTTAAGCAATACTTTGTATCATATCCATATAATAGCAATACTCTGTGTCATATCCATGTAATAGCAATACTCTGTATTATATCCATATTATATTTTAAGCAATACTTTGTATCATATCCATATAATAGCAATACTCTGTGTCATATCCATGTAATAGCAATACTCTGTATCATATCCATGTGATAGCAATATTCTGTATTATATCCATATTATACTTTAAGCAATACATTGTATCATATCCATGTAAATGCAATACTTTATACGATATCCATATTATTTTTAGCAATACCTTAGCCATATCCATGTAATAGCAATACTCTGTATTATATCCATATTATATTTTAAGCAATACTTTATATCATATCCATGTAAATGCAATACTCTATACGATATCCATATTATTTTTAGCAATACCTTAGCCATATCCATGTAATAGCAATACTCTGTATTATATCCATATTATATTTTAAGCAATAACCTGCATCATATCCATGTAAATGCAATACTCTGTATTATATCCATATTATATTTGAAGCAATACCCTGTATCATACCCATGTAAATGCAATACTCTATACGATATCCATATTATTTTTAGCAATACCTTAGCCACATCCATGTAATAGCAATACTCTGTATTATATCCATATTATATTTTAAGCAGTACTTTGTATCATATCCATGTAAATGCAATACTTTATACGATACCCATATTATTGTTAGCAATACCTTAGTCTTATCGATGTAATAGCGATACTCTATTATATCCATTTTATATTTTAAGCAATACCATGTACCATACTACATAACTTTTGGCAATACTAATATAAAACTTTCAATAGTATGTATTAAAATCTCTGGTTTGTACATTAATTTATTCGAACATTCGTCGCAATTATTCGGCAATTCGTTAACCTCTACCCATGTTCAGTTAAGTATAGCACCCTTAAAAAACGGTAATAAGTATGAAAATATTAAATTACCTGCAGAAGTATAATTCTGGTTTGCGAGAGCGTATACAAGTACGCCTTATTATTATCCCGCACTTATTAATTTTCACTAAAAACAATTCCTGCTCCAACATCACTCGAAGCTAAAACTCGAATAACAGAAACGCACTATGCAGGTAGCGACGCTATCGTAGCGCCAAAACTTGCTACCGCAGTGCCATCTGCAATTTTCCTACGTTTGGAAAATTGAAATTTGTAACTTTGAAATGCAAATAAACCCAATTCTAAGTATAAACAATAGCCTGAACATGCATAATATTTTCAAACACTGAAAATGACTTGTAAATATTCCCTATTGCCTTTAGAAATATGGAAAAAATATAATTACAATTAAGACGCCATGCTGTTTCTTTGGTTCCAGTGTAAAAGCTGAGTGTCATGGCCACAGTTGAAGAAAGTGTTGCACTAACAAATATTTAAATTATCTTCAAAATTTTTCAACAAAAACATCTTGCGATAAGAATGCTGACGAAGGGGTGGCGCATGATTCTCATTCATTTTCTTATCGCCTGGAGAACGGGTTAATTCACTTGAAATCTATCTGGGGGGTGTACGATTAAGTAAACATCCAACTAAAAACGCCGTAAAAAGTTTGCACGGCGTCGAAGGAACGGAAACAGAGGTTAGCTTATTGAACACAACTACCCTAGTCAGTTAAGATGGTGGTCATTAAGATAGCGGTGGTGGTAGAAGTGATGTCATTGATATCAATTTAGTTAGGAGGTTCAACAAAGAGGCAGTCAGAAGAAAGTAATTCTCATGAGCAACAGCGTTTGCGAGCTCCGGTAGTTATCTTATCGACGTTTAAATCAATATCGTTTAAAAGTGCGCAAACTTTCGACTATATAACCGGGACGAAATAATTGATAAATCGTATAGATATACGTTTATCTCCCTCTTGGTAGTTTTCCCTTCTCTCTTTCGTTCCCCCAAGTCCTCTTTCTCTCTTTAATCGCCACTTTTCTCCTCTCCTCTTTCTACATTCATATGTATTGGAAACCTTCGCTCTATTACGGATGAGTCCTCCAAAGAATACGAGTGCGTGTCAAAGGAAATACGAGTCGATCGCGACTCGATTGAAAATTGCCGTGTTGTGTTCCGTTGGAATTAATTGACCGGCTAACTAAAGTAGACTGATAAGTGCAATGCTAAACATGCAGAGTTTGTAAATTTGTATCATTCGATACTTGCGAAGGTAAGCAAATCAAAGTATGCATACGTACATCATGGATTAAATGTCGAATTTGCGAATGTTAGTCATCTTAATTGCAATATATGACTAAACAAAGCGTTTTCATTTCGGATTAATTTGTCCAGTTCTGTTTCGAAACGCATCGGTATAACCTTCGTTCTATAAAAAAGATACTGGATACAAACAATTTTCAATGTTCCGTAAAATTTTTTATTGATCGAAAAATAGGTCATCGAGTTACAGTAGGGGAAGACCACACGTTCCACGCTTTTGTACTAAATCAAAGTATAATGAACCGCGGTAGCGAATAGAGTACTCCGAAATTTTTCCATAATATTAATTATTACACTGCTTTAATTCGATCTTTTTCTTATACTAATTCAGCTATAAATCTTATCTATTGAAATCACTTCTTCCAATAAATATCTTATCTGAGAAATACGGTCGACATTAGCTACCAACTCGAATTTGTGTATCCTGCCTGCAAAAGGGAATAAAATAGTCAGGAAAGTGTACTTTTAACAGGGTTCCAGCAATGTCTAAGAAGACTACTTGCAACAAAATGTTGGTTCATCAGTTATCGTCTGTGTTACCCGATGATAGGCCCATCACAGCTATAAGTGTTGTAGAAGATATAGACAAGTGTCCACCAAATTTCACAGTGGTAAGGAACTTTATTCAACAAACTCTCCCTGTTGTGCATCACATTTTCTTCTATGCTTGTCAAATCAGTTTGATTTAAACTTTATTCCACTTCTAGGTATCAAGAACGTATGACCAAGACACTGATGCTGATTTGTGGAGGGAAAGCGGGCTGTTTATAAAGAAGAAAGGCAGATACATATGTTTTTCAAAGACTGAAGGACCACCCCAATACGTGGTGGAAGATGTAGTGGTAATTAACGAGCGAGAAATGCCTCCAGAAGGGTACAGCATAATCACGTATACTGTAGATTCAAGTGAGCATACGTAAGACTGGTTGAAATATCATTTGTTTGAAAACTATTTTCGTCTAGTACATTACGGCAATGGATTTCAGAGCAGAGAGCATGGAGGAAGAAACAGTTGTGCTATAAAATTAGAAATAAGGAATTATGCTCGAAAGCAGTTACTGATATTATCATATGTAGTAGGATTACGCATAAGGTTTACACGTCTAAAATGGCGCCAAATGGATTTGTTGCTGCTGGGTATGTTTAAAGAACTGTGGATTCGTAAACTCATAGAAGATGTTTTTCTATTTCCTCTTATTTCAGCATCATTAATGGAGTCTGCGTTTGCTACAAAACTGTTGATATTGTAAATGGGAATTCGAATATGCAGTCGTATGTTAATATAGAGTAAGAATCACGTTTATTGGAATGGTAATAGTGATATATTAATATGAAACTTTGGTAACCGTTTTGGGAAACACTTTATTTGCAGTTTACTTCAAAATGCTTCCCCGAATCCGTCAAACGGAACACCCCACAGAGTACCGCCCGAGAGACCACCGAAACCAAAGTTCTCGCCAAAACCAACGAACGGGATTTATCCACATATTAGTGGGAGCGGGGCAAAAGATTCGGAGGAATCGAGCGACAGAGATTATGAAATTCTAAGCCCCAATGCCAAAATTAGACCGACAAGACCCGCTCCGCAACCTCCTACAGCAACGACAACAGTCGTTGGATCTACATCAATTTATGGTACACTGCCAGGGTCTTCCGATTTGGACGGAGTCCCGTTTGTTCTTAATCCACGTCTTAGTGTTCAGTCCGATTCTACCGCTGTAAGTGATGTTTTCAAAAATGCTTGCACCACTTACAATTGTTGGATCTTTAATCGTAATATTCGATTGAATTATTCGCAGAACAAACTTCCTGTGATTAAAGTGTGGACTCAGAAAGACTTGGACAAAGAGGTAAAATGAATACTTTAACCGATGCTTTCACAATGTATCCATTTACTTCATCGTCTTTATATTCCTTGCATTCGTTTTTCCCCTGCAGTTCTGTTACGAATTCCGCGCAGAGAGAGAAACTTGAGGAAGAAACCACTGTGCCAAACGAATTGCGTGACTCCGCATGCAATTTCTCAGCTAGATCTATACATTTGTATCGATAATATAGCACTAGCCAAGTGTAATAGAGTGCCTGAACGAGTGATTTATACTAACCCGCGAAAATGGAATTCATTTAAGAAAACATTTATTGATGAAATGTTCGAATTTAAATATTGTCCATTTTCCGAAATAATTTTTTCTTTCCGTTTCCTATCTATTTAGAGTTTGATACCAGTGACAGTTAGCATTGTATTTTTATAGAGTTGCGTTGTATTTTTATAGTTAGTAGAAGTTATATATATATATATTATATGATTGTATCATATGTTCTAGTTGTTTATAAATCGTCACAAAATATTTAACATCATACTAGTGTACTCCTATTTCTTAATCAAACGGGAATCGTTCAATAAAGTGATCTTTAATTTTATTTCCAACAAAAAGAGAAAACAAGTACATTTTTTATTTTATCCTCGACTCGATTTCTTTGTTTAATAATAATATTCAGTATCTATACATATATTGTCCTCGATACTTTCATAGAACACGCACATTTTCCTTTTAAATCATTTTTAGATTGACGATTAACCCCTGATTACATACGTACAGAGTCTTAAATGCTATACAGAGTTGAAATAGAAATTTCGTAAAATGTTATATGAAATTTAATCATTTGAGTCTTATAACAAGACTGACGTGACACGAATGCAATTACGGGTTAATGTACAGCCGTAAAATAATTTAAATTCAAATAGTGCTGCATTACGCGATGCTTCTTTTCTAAGATTTTCCATACAAAACAACAAAACGTTCCAACGATATAAAAACATCAATTTCCGCGGAAGGCAGAGTTATCCGCGAGAATTCACAGCGAGAAAAAGCTACACTATTACACGTACTATTAATTACTCGGGTCCATCGATTTCATCGGTGATGCTATAAATATTTAAGAAACATTTTATCAAAATATGCAACACACCGAGGTACTCCTTATATACGAAGCTGCTATAAATAAATTAACTCTTTCATTTCTCTAGTAACAAAGGACTTCGATGAAAGAATCGTATTTAAGTGAAACGTTGATAATAATTTACAAAAGTACATTCTACGTAGCGTGTGCTTCGAATTGTAATCGAAGTACTAACTCCAAACTCCCACCGAACCGTCTCGTCCTCATTAATTTTCATTTCCGTATCGTGTGCCTTCGTCGAAGTCACCTAAGCCGAACAGACCTTTCGGAAAAACTTGAGCCAATCGTCAGACAAACGGCCCGGTCCAGTGTCTAACGTGAGTGGTATTGTTCGTCGCGGAGACACCGTGTCTCTCCATCACCGCCGAAGCTTTGATCTTATTCTTGTACTTCACATCCTTCGGCTTCAGCATACTCTTGTGGTTGCTGAGCAACCTCGAGGGCGTCAGTATAGATTTATTACTGAGGCCCGTCGCTTCTAAGAAATGATCGTAGCCGCTGCTCGAATTGCTCGCGGCTACAGGAACATTGTTATTGTCTTTGGTTGCGGCCGTTTTCTCGTTCTGACCGACCGTCGCCCCGAGATTGCCGAGCCTCTCGGATCCGTCACCCTCCGGCCTGTCCGGATCGTCCGAAAGATCGCACTCGTCCAAATTGAACTCCTCGAAATTCTGTCGGATGTCGAACTCCTGATCGAATTCAGCGTGCGCGTGTTTCTCCTTGGTCCTCGCGCGCTCTTTCGTTTGATCCTCCGAGTCGCCGCCGATCTTGAACTCCTCGAAATGGCGAACGATATTGGTGACAATGGGAATCCTCCTCGTCTGTTCTCCACCGGCCTCGTGGCTCTGTCTCGTTTGAAAGGACGATCGAACGTTGTTGAAGCGGTTCTTCCAAAAGCTTCCCTCCTCGCCGTTCCCCGTTACCTTGTTGACGGCTTCGTCGAAGTTCAAGCTTCTCGCGGATGTTACGTTGAACCCCGCCGACTTCAACGGGGACGATATGAAACCGAAAATCTTCTTGCCGTGTTCGGCCGATCCTGGCTCGTGCATCTGCTGTTTGTTTCGCGTCTCGTCGATCAGAAACGAGGGGCTAGGTATCTTTTTCAGGATCAACGTGTTGTTCTTGAACTGCGGCTTGGGCGGTAAGGCCGGAGGCGTTTTGGGCGGCGGGGACACGATCTCTGGAAGCGACTCGATATCCTCGTAGTCCAGATTCTTCGCTATGGTCAGCCCTTTCGTGGACATTTGCAGGCAAGCCTTTTCCTCGATTCGCTCTAATCTCAGAGGTGGATTCGTGACGATTAACGGGGCCTTCGGCTTCTGCGTTGCTTGCGGACAAGGGAAGATCGCGTTCCTCGTTTCGTCCGTCTCGAGTCTTGGCTCTATTATGACGATCGGTATAGCTTTCGATTCCTCGGACTCTTCATCCGGACTCGGCTCATGACTCGTGACTTTGCTCGCGCCAGCCGGAGCAGCTTGAGCGAGGCTCATGCCAAACTCGTCCTCCGTAGCTGTGGCCTCGAAACCGCTGGCCGGAACGTCGGCGAACTCGTTGCCGGCCGCTTCTTTCTCTATGGTAGCTTCCTCGGAGTTTTTCCTTTCCATTTCGGAGCCCACCGACTCGATGTCCGACAGTTTCGCCGGTTGAAACCGAACGATTCTCCCTCGATGCTTGAACCTCCTGGGAACGGAAAGAATGCTCTCCTCTTCTTCCATGTCTCGCAGTAGAATCTGGTTAACGCATTCTAGGACCGAGTTGTGATTGCTGTTCGGCCGATACGAGCTATGCCTGAACACGTCGTCGTTGATCTTGTCCTCGTCCGGATCGCTGTACCAGTTCCCGCTGGTCTCATCGACGGCTTGCTCCTCGATTTCCATTTTTAAGGATCTGTGGAAGCCAGATATTAATCACCGATTTAGGCTTCGATTTCAGCCATCGTTTATCAAACAATTCGGTAGCAAAAGAATACTTTGTACGCGACGAAGTTACCAAAGAATCGTAACAAGTAACCGGTAAATACAATTCTGTCGTAATCCTCAAGATATTAAAAAACAGAAAACAATAAATTACGGAGACTATACCAACAATACTTACACGCTATTATTATTATCGTTATTCCCTTCGGTGCCACTGCCGTTATTATTACTAAAATCCTCGTTAGACTTCGGTACGTCCGTCACCGTAGTCTCCGTCGTGTTCTTCGAATTCCTCGAGTTCGTCTCGTTAATTGCGTTCACGTAAATCGGCTCCTGTCCCTTTTCTTCGTCCTCGGACGCAAAATTGCAATCCATCCCGTCGTCTTTGCTCTCCGTCCTCGCGATACTCGCGGTCCCGATCATCCCCGTGTCCCTGCAAGCCTTCTGATTCTTCGACCGGCCGATCCCAATCTTCTTCCTGGGTAACTTGGACCCGTTCTCCACGAGCATCGTCTCTTCCTCATCCTCCTCCTCCTCCTCCCCGTAGATCATCGTCGTCTCGTTCTCGCTGTCGGTGATTATCGTCGGCGTACACCTGTTGGATTTGTTCAACGTGGAACCGGGGGAGATGTCGGTGCTCTCGCCCTCGCAGAAACCCTCGGTACTGAGCAACGAAGGGCTACCGTCCGTGGTGGTCGTGATAATCGACGCGTCCGTGTTCTCGCTGCTCGTCAGACTCGTTTTCGACACATCGCTCCCGGCGAAGCTGTGCGTCTTCTTCACGCCTCGGTCCGGGTCGCCGAGCGCGACGGGCACGTCCGACGGCTTCAGTTTCGTGATTATCTCGCACTTCAAGTTCTGTATCTCTTTGCTGATGCTGCGGTCCTGCCTCGAGCTAGCCTGCGAGGGGAAATTGAAAATCAATGATCGGCGAAGCGATTAAAAATGTAATCACCGCGTGAAAAAATGAAGTTCAACTCGTAAATTGTGGCGAGAAACTTTTAATCTCGTTTTAGATTGAAATCCGACGAAGATATCGTTGCTACCATAAATTTCGCTTAAAAATCAACACTTTACGCCGGCGGTATTACATCTCGCGATATATTAATAAAAAGATTTACAGGTGAAACGCTTACATCGACATTATTGGTCGCCTGCAGATCGCCGTTCTCGATGCTGCTCGCCGCGTCTACGTTCAACGATGGCATTCCAAGGTTTTGCTCCCGTTCGCATTTGATGTAATTCTTGGTGTAACGCCTGAGCCTCGCGATTTCGAGCTGCTGGTTCCTGATCACGTTGTCCTTCTCGCAGAGCAGCTGCCTGATCGACTTCTGCTCCTGCTTCAGCCGAGCCTCGAGCACGAGCAACGCGCGAAGTATTCGCGATAGCTGCTGATCCCGAAGGCTCCTCTCGGACTCGTGGCTCGCGGTGCGATTGTCCAGCTCCTTCACCAGATCACGGCATCTCTTTGTGGCTGCCTTCAAGGCCTCCTGGGTACGAAGCAGCTCCTGCTTGAGCGTCCGCACCTCGGTTTCCATCTGGAAAACAATCCCCGATGCTGAACTGTACAATTCAACGACAAGTTGAACTAAAAGTGAATTTCACGATTGAATGAAATTATGTGACTGAATGCTAATTAGAAATCAACTTTCGTTCATACATGTCTGGGCAATCGTTAGAGAATATCTTGAACAGTCCGCTCGGTTCTCTAAAAGCATTTTCGTGTACGCAAAGGGAGATCGGGAGACTTGTCGAAATCGAATTCAAAGGTGACAGGGGCCTTTTGCCAAGACCTAAAAAGGGAGGGCACGACAATGGGAATGACGAAAACCGGGCACCCTTCTTGTCGTTCAACGAGAAGAAATGTCGCAGGTTGACTCTGGAAGACCCCTGGCATTCGTCCAGGTGTAGACATTCTCGAAGACCGGAAGGACCTGACCCGCGGGAGCTGGTAAAAGCCAAGCGGACGGAAAATGAGAAGGGGACCAGCCAAGCTAAGAAAAGGGGGTTCATTCTTCCGGCCTTCGGCTCTATTTTACTTTTATCCCCCGTGTTTGGACGGAACGAGGGTAGCCGCACAGAAAGTTTCGACAGACATAGATCTGCATTACAAAAAGAACAGTATTTTGTTAAAAAGAGGATACGTGTTACGGATCTTCATTTCTACTTAATCGCCAATGCTTTTTGTGCCAGGCTGAGACGAAATTTTATTCGACAAAGGATTTATCCGCGTTTGATGTAATCCGTGGCGCGATCGAATTGGACAAGTCGTATCGAGCGCGCAATTAAATCGCGAGATGCTAATCGCGGACGAGAACGGGAACGCGTCTTTTCAATTAAGGTACATTTCAAGGTAACGGAACCGTGACACAGGAATTTACAACGCTCGCTTTCGAGACCCCGCTTCCTGACGTTTCACGAACTTCGTTTTAATGCTCTAACGATTTTCTATCGAGCGATACGAATGTTATCCGCGACGATATTTCTTCTCGCTGCGTACGCGAATAGCGGTGAAAGGTGAGAAAAGGGAGTTACTACGTTTTATGGCGCGACACTTTCACCCTCGGGATGCGTACATATTTCAATTTTCGTTTGTCATTTACACTCCCTTACAGCCGCGCCGCGGAGAAATCGGAATGCATTAGAAATGTTGTTCTAATGACGATAGTGAAAATGATAAATATAACATTTCCGGCTACTTGCGTGGAAATCCATTTTGCCCGTGTATATCTTTTATCTAGCTACTTTAGCTTGAAAAAAAAACATGTTTTCATTAATCTATTTAATGCGACCTTCCCTCTGAAAAACTTTGATGGACATTGAAAACTGAGGTGTCCAAAGA
Organism: Holcopasites calliopsidis; assembly: GCA_023838395.1. Lineage (NCBI taxonomy): Eukaryota > Metazoa > Arthropoda > Insecta > Hymenoptera > Apidae > Holcopasites > Holcopasites calliopsidis. The sequence goes on from JALHAQ010000008.1 coordinate 5,960,837, forward strand.
TAGATCAAACAGTTTTCAGTCCTCCGCTCGGGCTGCAAAGCTCGGCGGATTCGATGTGCAACAAAGGCAGAAATTATCTTTGCATGAGAAAATCCTACAATACGGATAGATGACCGAAAAACTGTACTTCACGCCAGCTGCTTTTAGGTCGCTTCGAAAACACGCCTAATCGATTTACCCTTTGAACCTTGTTACGCTATACTAAAAGAGTCTATCGTATAATCGAAACAAGAATATTCGTTTATGCCTGCTGTCTCGCTTAATAATAAAGCCTGGTAAACACATAAAGTAACAAAGAAATTTGATTTACAAGTAAATTGTTTCAGCCGCAATGCTATTACAATTTTTACTCTTCCATCAGTATACATATTTTGTTTTTGTTTTTAAACAACATGCCGTTGATTCTAGTAGAATCATTCGTTGAAATACACGCGTCCATCTATTCCAAAGACAACGAAGAAGACATTGAACGTCGCAACTCACCCCCACCGGTCGTTCCTCGACGTAAAGACAGCGATCGCGCTCTTCTTAAAGAAGCGTTTATTCGAAGGTAATTGCCGGTTCAATGGAACGGCGGCAGCCTGGTGCATGCATAGAACGGGTGCGGTAAAATAGCAACAGAAAGGTAATAACAGAACGGCGGCGGTGTCGTTTTCGTTCCGGTAGAACTCGCGGCCTCGCGTGGCACTCGAAGGGTTCGTTGTCAGCGGCGGAGCGCAAATAGGGCTCTGCCGCGGCGTGGATGGTGGATTTATGGAGGCAGAAGATCGCAGGAAGCCGCAAATTTTCGCGGCTGTACACGCTGTAATTATACGCCGCGCCGCGCAGCGAGAAACGCGTCCACGCTCCGCCGTTTGTTTTCTTCGTCGTCCTCGTCGCCGGGGAAAGCAATCCCCTCGTGGTCGGGAGCCTCGGTTTTTCGTCGAAACGACACGGTTCTATCCGTTCTCGAGCAATTTTATCGGCGACGCGGGCTGCGTCTGACAACGGCGGATAGTGGACAAAAGTATTATTAGAAAAGAAGAGGTAAGACCTACATAGAGGAACGGTATGCGTGTCAATGAATAAAACATCCGCGCGCTCTTTCACGGTGAATCTAATTTTCAAATGAAATGCCGCGTGATTCATCTGGCGACCTGTAGGTGTTTATTGCGACTCGTTGGGAAAGAAGCAAAACGAGCAGAAGCATAATAAATGATCGTGCTATGTTTTTCCTCGAAAATTATGCAAACCGTGTTTGAATAAGATTTGTATTGCGATCAGCATAATTTCAAGCCGATGAATCATCCGGCAATGCTAATACCGGGAAATGTTTCGCGGTGAAAACATTTCGATAACGCGAATGCACCGGGAAACTCTGCTACGATTTCAGATCAACCCGAAATCGATGCTTTTACACGTCGTGAAATTTCTGTTCCATGACGTCAAGGGAATCCCCAGATCGCGTTCTGTAATATTCAGAAAGTATCACACGCAACGAGCAACAGTTCCCGCACCGAATACCAATGATTCCAATTGAACGGGGCTCTCGCCGTTAATTAAACCGCGCCTAATCATTTGGCGTTAAAATGATTACGCACCCGCGCGCGCAATTTCGATTGAAACCAGAGACGAGCATCCGCGTTTCGACTGGTGGGTCAAGAGTGGCTCAACGAAGGTGACGAGAAACGTGTGCTGCGACTTTCTCTGCTCTTGACCAACAATCTTTTCGGCCCGCCAAGGTGTACACGGATCGCCGCGAGACGTCGGTACAGTTATATCACTCCGTGCCTTCTTCGACTCGTCTGACATTCGTCGAATTCCTTTCGGAAGCGAGCGCACAGGTCAGCAGAACCGTTCCTCTATGGTCATCGCGCTTCTCTATGCGCCCTATATGTTTATTCGAGTCGTTCGCAAACGCGGCGTGGAATCCGAGGGAACCGCGTGGAAGCCAATGATCCACGTCTGTTCTCGCGAGTTGGGTCACGCCGCGTTTTCTCCTCCGATAACTTTAAACACACTTTCTCCGCCGTTGCAGCGTAACAAGGGAACGCAGAGGGATCCGTAATTGTTGCACGAAGCTCGCACTGAGCGCACGTAATATTTCCGATTATGCGCCAGGATCCATTGTGCTCCTCTGCCGAGGTTCAATCGCTTGATTGCATTGTTCTTTATGAACATTCGATGAATTTTCGTAGCACAGTGGAATCAAGAGTCCCGATTTCGCAAGCCGAAACATGTATAATACATCCGCGTAGCGCAGTTGTCGCGATTACGAGTGCAGAATTGTGTCATCGTTTAAACAACCTTCGTCGATTGCGTCAGGCTGTCTTATTACAGAAAGTAATAATTGCAACCGCGCGTCTTCCACTGTGTCAATGATAAAGAGTACTGTTCCCCGATTAGAACTATCGTTCGTACGCGCGCACAGGGTAATCAAATTCTGGCCCCCGATAGCGTGTAGCCGTAAACTTTGATATCAGGCAAGTCGAGATTTTCAATTACTACTAGAACGTCATTTCCAATATGAAATTGCTCTTTGATGCGAAGAAAAAGGATGGATGAATTTACAGAGGCCGAGGCCTTCGATGGAAACGCTTTGAAGAATGACCGATTCATCGTCCGAAACGATGGACGCAGCAGTAGTAGGTCGCGATGAAACAATTCCGTGGCCCACTTTATGTAGATCATTTTTCTATACCGTTAGCTCGTCTCGGAAATTGGCGAAGGCTACCCTGCGATTCTCTTCGACGCGGCGAAATGCGACGGAAAGCGTTCAACCTTTCTTTTAAGCCGCGTGTATCCGTTCTCGCAGGACACTTCGGGCAACCCGAATCAGGCGTTAATCAGAACTAGAATCACTCGGTGCACGAAGAAGTGAACCATGAAGAGGATCAAAGAGATCGCGCGTGGACCGTTCTGACCGTGTTTGCTGGTTAAAGATCTTTGACGCCCGAAGAACCGTCTGCGCGCTTCACGTTAAACGAAGAGACGATTCGAACGTTCTTACATCCTAGCGCATCGTTACCTTAATTTCTATCTTCCAGCGAAGTTGTACCGCGCACTTATCCGGTATTGGAGAACGATCCGGAGCACGCGGGCCGCATGATATCACACGTCCCGAATTTGGCCGCGCGGCGAACCGAATTTCACCTGATTTCAACACCGCCGCGTTCTGTCACTGGTCCTCCGGGTATCCGTCGCGAGCCGCCTCCTCGAGGATGCCGGTTACGAGTGCTGGCGAGTCGAGTCGAAGCACACCGAAGGTCATCGAGACTTTCCGAGAAGCAAGGCGAGCGAACGAAGGCCTTCGCGTGCCAGGCATATTGCATTTGGAGTTTTCGGTCGGTCAGCTATTTCGACAAAATATTTTTCCACGATCGCCGAGAAATTCGCGGGTCGTTCACTTTTCCGGAAACACCCTCGCTTGCACGGTCTGCGTCGAACGGTTCGCCGGGACGGTGGAAACGATTAACCCGAGGAACGAGAGAAAGCCGAACGCAGACGGGACGAACTTTGGCTACGAACTGGTCAGTCGGCGAGAGGACAGTTAGGCCCAAAGAGGGAGTAAAGAATGGTAGGGAGAGGGTTGGAGCAGAGCCGGATTTCGAAAATTCCGATTCGCCCGATAAGACGAAAATGCGGGGCAAATGACGCTGGGAGCAGCTTCACTTTAGGCGCATCAGGTCTTCTGACGAAATTTTCATTTTCTGGTACCATGAAACATATCATTGTATTGCACTCCTTGAGGACGCATCGTCAAAGTTACTGTAAATATGTTTATACGTTTTTATCATAAATACACAGTGCCGGTACAAAATGGAAGAAAATGAATATTTTACAGGTAATTATTAAGACTTGCGTGGCACGAGTGAAATGAAAATCAAACTATGCGTTATACTTTTCTTCGGATTCCTACCAAGGACATTTCTTCCTCATCCATCTATCAAACAGGTAAGCAGCAATTTGAAGAGGCTCGGAGTTCTAGGTTCTGCCCTGAAGTCCGACTCGCCGGCGAAGAGAAGGAAGAAAGTAAGAGGAGCAGGTAGAAAAGAGAAGAAGGAGTCCCGCTTCCTGCTCGCACGCGTGCACGATCGTTCGTGCGCACCTCGTTTCACGTGCGGCTCGATCGTGGTCAGGTGAAAACAGGTAGGGACCACCGATAGAGAGGCCGTACATAATGTAAACGCGCTCGCGGCATGTCCGTTTCCAGGTAAATCGCGAAACCGTGCCCGCGCCTTGCGCATGGCACATCGTTGGGTGTCGGGGTTGGCGAACAGCTGATCCCTAGGATGTAATACGTGTCCTAGGATCGAGAGACCGAACACTCCCTTTGCTACTTAACATTCACGGAAAGCTGCGGCTGGATTTTGCAAGATTCCTCAACGAGTCGACGCGACCGCCTCGCGGGAAAGCGTTGACAGTCCCTAGAGCTCTATACAGTTTCATCCCCTTTGCGATCGATGAGGTTCAATGGATCCGTTGCAGAGAGAGTTGTTGACAGTTGTAACAGAAAGAGAATCAGAAGAATGCTCTTCGTGTTAGAAAAGTGAGGAAGCTTGTTAACGCAAATACTCTTCCATCTCTTCCACGTCGAATAGAGGAGGATTTTTTAAACCGGGCCAAAAACAAGATCTCAGCCTGCCTACAAAGGCGAGTAACTGTAACCGCTTCGAGGAGGCTGTCCAAAAGAGATCTACAGATTTTAAAAAGGAAAGGAGACAATCGTTCGCGTTACTATTAACGGACCACCACGCCTACAATCTTCTAATAACCAAAACTAAAAAGAGGGAGGTCCTCTTGTAGAGATTGCGGTACACATTCCTCCAGCGAAGCAATTTAAAACAGGAGAAGGATCAAACGATTCCGTCAACCTGGATCAAGCATACAGAGCCGAGTACCGTTTACTCGGCAAAGTTTCATCGTTCCCTCCCCCCCGCGGCAACATTAGATATCAGTGTTGCCGGAACGCGTTATCGACACGAAACGCTCGTTCTTGATCTTGTACGAGAACGAGATCGTTCACAGCTACGCAGGAACGCGATTGTCCTAGAAAACGGGATTCCACTGGTCAGCGCTTTGGTTCGCCGATGGTGCAATTATTCTTCTTTAACGACAACCTTGTGGGAACCTCTTACGTCCTCGCCTTTTTGCGGAAGTCGAATCGCCGTAACACCGTCGATTCGCGCGAGCCTTTAATTGCCCGGCGGAAACGCGAGACAACCGATGGTCAAGCGTTGGGGATTCGACATTTCTCCCAGACCGGAATGATTTATCAACGCTGTAATTACACGGAGGGGGCTGATAATACCGTTTCGCGACGGGAATACGGCCCGTTTACGGTCACTGGGTTCGAGGATTTATACGGAGTGCGGCGTAGCGGATTGCTTATTAATCTGTTATCAATTCTTCGTTTATTACGAATCACGAGTTGTATCTATCGGAAAGCTGGAAATGCCTCGCGAAACACCGTTTAGAGTAAAATATTACAATTTCTGGATTTAATATAATATTATATTTTTTCATGAAATGTTGTTTTCCTGCTTGTAAAACGGTTCAGTAGAATTTACATTGTATCACACAGAAATATACCCCTTATCTACAAACATCGCAGTGTTGATTAAAGACAACAATTCGCGATTCGCCAAGCTACGAATCTCCAGGAACGATCGCGCTCAGAATTCATCGTGTTCAACGGCAGCGAGGAATATCTCTTTATCATTAATCCCCCCACGCTTAACAGACGCATTATTTAAACAGTACCCGGACGACACCAAATTCGATGCAACGCGTCTTTCGAGCGAACGAAACGGTTACGCACCTCAATGATAAGCCGAAACGTCTCACGATCTACAGGGTGAAACCCTTTTCATCCCCGTGAAGCTTGTCTACGCGAGAGAAACTCGAGCCGTGATTTTCTCGTCGTAACACGAGAATTTTACTCCTCTCTGCTTTAAGAGAACAAAGGGATCGAGAGGCATAAAGCATCCAGAGACCGCTCGGCCCTTGATCGTGACTCCGTTCCGAGAGGCAACAGAGGAAAAAAAAAAAAGAAAAGAGGAAAGAACTTCCAAAGGAATCAAGAAGGGAGAACACATCCGACGGGAAATGAATTCGCTCTGGAAGCAACCGGGCAGCTCAATCCTGCACGATAACGTCTCATCGATTTATTAACCCGCTGAGTTACTTTAGAAACCTACCCTCGTGAGCCATAGGTTAATTCCGGGGCGGCAGAGGGGGGGGGGGGAGGAATACGGATAACCGTTATCACGATGCACGAATACAATCGATTTCTCACCGCCTGGCTATAATCCAGCCAGAGTTTCGAGTCGATCTTCTTCCTGCACGACATCCTTCCGACGATTCGATCCACCCGCGCTGGATACTGTCCGTTATTCACCACACCGTCGGTGTGAAGATAGATTCGCAGGATCCAGATCTTGCACAAGGATGCACGCCCCTCTCTCCATCGACCGGGCTAATTACTACCGCCTCCAGATTACGCTTTTCACATCTCTCGTATCGGCGACTGACGGACTAGCGTTTCGTGGAGCTCCGACAGAAGTTTTTAACGCGAGAGTAGATGCTTCTGGGTTGATTCATCGGATCTCACGGCCTGCATTCCTCCCCGTTGAGGTAACGCTCCTCGCCGCATGTTCCGGCGATCGCGATCATCTTTTATACGAGAACCGTTTGCGCAAGTTTCTTCTTTTCTTGTTAATGTGTAAGTTAACACGACGAAGCACACGCTTTCGTTGCCGTGCAACGATTCACGATTATCCTTTCTCGCTCCTTACCCTTTGCCGCTCGACGAACAATCATTTTTAACACAGAGCCTGTCCATCGATGAACAGCTTTCCTGCCGTTGCGCTTCGCGCGTGCACTCGTCACAGCTGGTTGCATTATTTCCACGCATACCGGCACGCGGCGAATTTTCCATCATTCACTTCCGATCGAAAATCGATCGCACGCGATGAATAATGCGGAAGCAGACGCGAGCCAACGAGCCATAGGTGTCATAATCATTTCGTCGCGAACGCGAGTTTTAACGGCACTATCGAGATTCCTTCTCGCTGAAGCGTCGCCGCGACTGGCCGAATCGGCGCGATACGGTGTTAATTGGTAGGAATTAATTGGCTCCGACAGAGACTTGAACACCTCGTGGAGGATCTCGGTTATACGTAAATCGATCACCTCTCAACGCGTCGCATCCGATAAGGCTTTCATATCTGCCGCACTCTTCATTCCGCGTCGCGCTGTTTCCTCTCATCGAACTCGAACAACGTATTATCGCGAAGAGTGGGACAGCTTCCACGGTGGAAATTGCACCAATAACCCCGGAGAGCTTTATTGCACCGTCGTAAATTTGCCGCGTACAAGAGCTCGAGCGGGCCCGACGATGTGGCAATATCGTCCGCGAACACGCGTCTTCCAACCGTGCGCCGCCGCGGGTGAACAAAGTCCGCGTTCACCGAGAACAGACGTAGGACTAACCGTTCCCGTAAAGCCGGCTCGTTATCTGGGTGTTACCTGCAGGACAATGATAATGGCGACGATAATGACGCGCTGATCGTCGTAAAGATAAGCGCGGATTACGATCGAACTCCGCGAAACGCGTCTACGGGTGTACATTATCGGTAACAAGTCCTTTGGAACCAACGGACATTGTAAAAGGTGGAGAGACATTTTCGAGGGTATCGATGATACGAAGTTAGAAACGCTAATCGCGGATCGGTCGGTAGCCGTACTATGTTTCGCGTTAACAAACCGTGCGAATCGTTTAATCACCGTGTATCCGGTTTTAAGAGAAAGCCGCTGCTTCATCGATCATTGCGTCACCGTACGTGTCGATTCTTTGGTGTCACGCAGGCTGGCTCTTATCATTCCATGTACACGTACGTTGTACTCCCTGAATTTCCCCGAAATATTGCATGGCCAGTAGTTGGACAAGATTAGAACGAATCTGCCCACGTGTTCGTGTTATGTGTCCTCTGTGTGTTACTAGCAAGGCAATTTCCCTCGCGAATTTTCTAGCGACAGCGTAAGACGACTAGTGAACGATTAGTAGAATCACAGGCAGCAGAATTAAAAGGCAGCATCATATTTTCTTTAACCAGCTGCATTCTTCTTTTTTAATGAACTTTATCTCACGAAACGCAGTGCGCAACAAACATTAACCACGCGAAAAACGTTTCACGAGCGGTAACGTTGGGGGCGGATAGGCAAAAGCGACGGTAGCATGCGGGCTCATATGCTCGTGTTTCATTTGCATACACGCGCGCACAACCCAGCATCGGAGACAGGTGTACGACAAAAGGGTATACCTTCCGTGCGGGCCTTTGCGTATCTCGCGAAGTTTCAAGCGATACGCCTCGACAAGCTGGCTACGTTAACTTTCCGCAATCGTCTCGTCTCGTTCCATTTAATACTGTATTTATATAACACACGTGGCAGAGGAACATCTTCGGCAGAGGAGGAAGAAGAGATCGACACGGGTTCCTCGAACAATTCATTATTCGAATGAATAATTTTGGCGAACGTTAGAATAAAATGATTGTAGAATACAATTGAGGCGTTTGATGAAAAAGGCCGCATGCATCTTAATGCGATCTCGAGAAAACGAGCTTCGAATTGCGGTATTATTTAATAAAAACAGTATCTAGTTGCTGTAGACAACGGAAATTGAATATCTGTATGTTGCATACATATAACACATTTAAACGATTTAAGGAGAAAGGGCGCATAAGCTTATTATGCCCCTTTTCCATCAAGCGTCTCAATTGTCTTGTAACTTCGAGCTACCGGTTCGGTAGCTTCTCTTCTGAACCCTTGGCCGGCTTTTGAAACGATTTGACGCGGCGCGCCAGGTGACATATGGTTAACAACGCAGGAAAGGAATAAAGTGTAGAATCGATACGGAGGTGAGATAACAATTTGCGTCACAGCCGAGCGCCGCATTGTTCGATCGGTTTACACGATATACGAAATTTACGGCGGTACCATCACGCGACGACTTTATGTTCTATTATAGAGCCTGCGGTTCCATCTTATCGAGCGGCGGCCACGATCGAATAAATATGCTTTTAACGAAACGCAACGTTTTTGAGGCACTTGCGAGGCTGCTTCAGAATGGAAGTACGTACTATGTACTATGTTTCTTTACTGTTTCGAGTTGTACTTTGTGAATGAGAAATACATCTTTCTACATGTATCATCGACCGAACGAGACATAATTTCAAGAGATATCACAATTGTACCGACCTCGATAACGTTCGCTACCAGCTATCCCGCTATCTTATCACCCTTTTTCCATCGATTTTCCATCGTCTGCTGTACTTCAAAAGTGCCACGAGTTTATCTTCCTCGGTAGATGCATGTAATTCACCTCGACTGTATTTCGCCTCCCCGAAAAGAAAAAAATTAACAGAAAAGTGATGAAGAAACGCATCACCCTTTACTGTTCTATTCTCGCTTCCGTAACGTGCACGCAACTTTCACCAAAAACTTGTATCTTCGCTTACTTGCTCGTTTTCAGTTACTCGAAGAAACATTAGCCTTTCGTTCGCCCTCCCGCTTACAAGCAGGGGAATCAACGAGTCTCGGAGTCGCATGCCGTAGAAAATGCAAAACACTCGACCTATCAACTTTTTCTTTCCTGCAATCGTGTTTTGTAACGGCGTTAACTTCGCCCACTTTTCCCTGTCCACGCTTGAACCGTGCGATTATTAATTATCTCTGCCCGTTACGCTCTCTTGGGCCCCGTTTTCTCGTTCGCGATCGTCGTCGCGCGAGAATTTCGCCGGACACGATGCAGAAACGATCATGGTTTCGCATCCTTGTACGAGGCACGTTGACGATCGCTTGAAGATTTTACATCGACCTGCCTACCGACACCTATCATTACTAGATTCGCGAGATCATATCGGGAAAATCTAGCATAATTTTGCGCCGCACAATGATTTGGGTTAAACACACATTCCTCCTAGCAGCGATAATTACATATGTATCTACTTCAAAGTAGATTTCCATTGAAGGAGCAACAAGTGGGGAGGACGTTTAAAATTCCTGCAAAATATCGCGGCGGTATCGTCGATGGAGTGCGAGCGAGAATTAAATCGGTACGAATACGTGCGAAGAGTGTTAATTTAACGTCGACCTGAATATCAAGACAAGTCGCCGCTGTTGATTTATATTTATCAGCGGCCGTCGCATCTTTTGCATGTGTAAAGATTGACGAACAGTTTGTAGCGACGTTGAATAATTAGCCTCCGCGGATGAATAAAAATGCAACGATAGGAAAATAAGTAACAACCGGAGCGGAATGCGCGTAATAGAGCATGCAAGATGAACTACAGAAACGTAGGGAGGAGCCTGGTCTTCGCGGTGGAACGAATATGGAGCGAAAGTTCGTTTCGGCCCCGTCTGGACACGAATTTGTCCTCTGGTGTGAACTCTTTGCAAGTTAATGAGAGTTTAATCATTGCGCTGCAATCGAATAAACGGAAGTGTTGCGTTATATCACCGAACGAATGGATTTCTAGATCTACCAAAGTAGACACGCGGTGTTTAAATAGGTGGCTGCTACGAGCAAGAAAAATTATTAATTTTCTGCATGCTTATCGCGAATCAGCCCAAAGAATCCATTAAAAGAAAAAAGCGATGTCTTACCCGATCCGGCATCAGATGGCTCGACGTCGATTTAACATAAATTGTCTGTAACGTACAGATTATTTCACACCGCCAATCGTTCCTGATCGCGCCGACGTGTTGGAGCAATTTCACGAAGTACTATTCGAAAAGGTGCTGCGTCGATTCTACCACAGCTATCGCGCCAGCTGTTTCCTTGCCTCGATATCAAACGACTGGAAACGTTCAACAGCTCCAAGAGCGGGAGCACTAACAACGATCTAGGAATTTAAGATAGGCATCACCCACCGGCGCAGCTTACGTAAGCTTTACCTTTATGCCAGAAGGAACCAGGAAGCGTGTCGCGGCCGACGGTAATGTAATCGTAATAACACGTACAGTACGTGTAGGTACACGTACTCTGGTGGAAAAGCTGTTGCACGCCGGAACGTGCTAGACATGAAACCGAGAAAAGGATGAGATCCTTCGAAGCGGACGATCAAACGATTATCGTGTCGCACGAAATCGCATTTTAAATTCAACTACAATTACTATAGAACATTATGATATATAGCATAGGGATCGCTGAATCTCTACTCGCAGCCTATTATCGGGCCGACACGCATGTGGATGCTAGGAAATGGAAGAGGGCATCGTGTACCATTATTGAGCGCAAGATTGAGACTACCTCATTGTTATATTTTGTAACGGAGTAAATAAACAGCTATAATTTTCAAATAACTGTATCTACGATACCTGTAACCAGCGTCCATTTCTCTGCACATTATAGAAAATCTTAAATAGTAAGTTCTCAACAACATCGAGTTCTTGTTCAATTTAATATTACCCATGAAAGTATTCCAATGAAAGTATAACGTGAAAAGCCAAGAAAAATGAAACTAGGAAATGTAAGGTACTAAGAAGGTTCTTCGTATTTCGGCGACACATCTATTCATCATTTTTATACGCGGATGACATGGCAATCGTAAGCAAGCTATCGCGCGCGTTCCATCTAATAGACAGCCACGGGAGATCGCGGAGGGATGCTGGAGAACTCGCGTTCTCCAACTTCCCGTCACCTCTCCTTTCGCCACTGCTGTTCCTCCCGTTCGTGGATCGTAATATCTATCCATTGTCTTGCTTGTACGTAACAATGGAGATACATCGCGCCGCCAGGCGAAGAAAAAAAAGTCCACGCGTTATCGTAGCTCGAGAATATCTATGAGGCCTTTGATTCATACGGATTCCCAGGGGTTTCCATGGAAAACCGAACGGAAATTTGTGTCCGCACGTTCTGCTAACGACGCATCCGGCCACCCTGTTTTGCTTTACCCTCGCAATGGCTTTTTATGGCATGCTGCTACCGTTTCGTCTTCCATTCCGGTACCCCTTCGAGTACACAGTACAGGCGAAATATCGCGTTATTGAAAATACTTGATCGATTAGGTATACTTGTGATTTTGAGAAATTCCAAGAACTGTACGAAACGTAAAGGACACGAGAGACAGAAGCTTTACGATCCGAGCTACGAGGATATACGGTCTCGGCGCGGATGAAAGAAAATGACCGACTATTTGGACCACAACGGAGAACGCTTCCACCGTGTATTTACCTGGGACGGTTTGTACCTAACTGGTAATTACTGTATGATGTCATTGATGTATGCGTGTTACTTAAATAAGTAGGAACTACTCTCAGCAAGAATACCACTCTAAGCAAGTTTTCAAAGAGGATATTCGCAAGTGGAAAAATATAGATATTGTAATCAGATTCTCCCTGTCGGTTTACGGTAAACATGAGTGACGAGGTATTTAACGCTGAACTCACGAAATGTTATTACCTTGCGACGAAACATGATTTTCCTTTGGATTTAATATAATTTAATTATTATGTTATCAAATCTGCGTTTATGCATTTTGTTTTTCGATGCACGTTAATGGTCTCCGTCGTTTCCTATTGTCGACTACTCGTTCCTTCTGTTACCGCCGTAAAAGATAGAAGAGAAACTCCATTAAGCTGGTAATTATTAACAATTACGAAATCACTTGGGGAGCAAGAACACAGAGGAGAAACAACAGTATCGCCAGGGGAGGCTCGCTTTCGCAACGGATTTAAAATCACTTCGCTCCTCGGTTGAATTTTTACGATATAATTAGCTGTCGCCGGAACTGTTCCACTACGTTTGCTGCCCGATGGAACGTGGAAGCTGACAGTTTGTTTCTCTTTACCGGGAAGTAATTGCAAGGGGAACGACGGCGTGTCGAGCACAAAGGGACGTTCACCCCAATGGAAATATACTATTCCGACTTTACGGCGGCACATTCGTCGCAAGCGGTCCCGAACGCGCACGACAAACGATTCCGGCGGAGCAAGATCAACCGGAAGTAGAAGAAGAGACAGCGTCGAAGATAGCCCGCGCGCGCGCGCGGGTTTCTTCTGCTCGCGACTGTTTACCAGCAGAAGTGCATGCCGCGATAGTCGCGATATACTTTGCGCACGTGCCACGTGCATTCTGTTCTCCGGATATACGCGTGGCATTACGTCTGCGCCAGACATCGACACGCAGCAGTCCACACCACGGTCCTTTGGATGCAACCCTTTCCGCTCTCTTTAAGTGGCACGACACGACGCTTGTGCGCGCACCATGCGCCGCGGGTGTACGAGCAACGGCCGCTGCAACATCGGATCGATGCGATGGGTTTATAGCGGGCCGAAGAAGAAACGCATCGCCGTGCGATGATTGCCGTGTAACCGTCGCAGTTCTAGGTTTATCGGACCAATCGGAAATTGGGGAATTTCCTGTGGCTAACGGAGCATGGGTCGCGGCTTCGATAAAGGGAGATCCTTACAATTTCTTTTTGTACACCCTACGCTTCTACCTGTCCCACGTTCATTCTGCGCGGAGAAATTCAAATGTCCAAGAGCGTGTACGTAACGGGTTGCGCGGTCCATCGAGCTCGCACGACTCGTTTCGAATGCTTCAAATCGCAGGACGGGATAAGAAATGTTTAAACATCGAGTACACCGACGAAGTAGCTTCTGCCGAGAAGATCGACCGTCGCTTCTAGCAATGCAGAAAGCATAGAGTTGCTCGGAATCGTATCGATTCTTCGTTTAATCTCTGTACTGCTCGAAATGCCCGGCGTATTTCAAACGTGCGGACGCATGTACGCGCGATGCGCTATACGCGCGCGTACGCGACGTTGGCGTCTCGGTACACGGGATTTGCGCAAACGTCTTGACCGCTCGTCTACCAGGCGAGCATCAACTCGAGGCATGCACAAGACCATGTGACTGTGGATTACACGCGTGCGTAACGAGAGAGACATGTGCATTGCGCGTCATTCGGTCGACAAGATAGGTGGGCGCACTCGTGCTTCCACACCGGCGCATCGCGATCCGGCCGCGGCGGCCACGCGCGTCCGTCGAACCACCGGGGGCCAGGGTGCTTTACCACCAGCGACTCTAGGAAGGGCAACGTATTCGCCGATGGGCAACCAGTTCATTGAGTTCGAGCAGAAATCGTTGAACGCGCAGGATACAGGCAACTCCACTTAACAAACTTTTAATTATTCTCAGGATACGACGAAATATGGTTTGGCTAAAAGGAATATGGCCTTAATTGCGGTACGCAACGGTAGGAATATGCGGTGTATGTAGCATAATAAACCAATTATTGGAGAAACGATAGCGTTAATTATCGATTAATCGGATGTGCAAATTGAAATTCCACCTGCATAGTCGTGCACTGAATTTATAGTGTACCCGACGGAAAATTAAAAGCGCTGCTACTGCTTTTCTCCTGGCGAAATTGTTATGCGCAAAATTTCCTGATTGTTTTCCTACCGTCGATTCGCATTAAAGCTTAGTTTAATTTTTACATCACACTTCGTACAGCTGGCATACCTTTGCACCATGACGATGTAAGTTGCAATTGTTCGCCATACCTATCACCATTCCGCTCATGCTCCGGAATTCCAGTGCCTTTTAAGAAGGTCCGCGGTTCTATGGTACCAAGGAAAAGGGGCGGAGGTGGAGAACGCAACGGTTGCCTGTCCCTGAACTCGATACTTTCGCTGCCATTGCGCGCTCATTGCAAAAGGATTTTTGCAACGTGGGTGTAAACTGCGGAGCTTTCAATGCGAGCCGATAAATTAATGTTACCAGGCGGGCAGGAAGGGAGAAACGCGCGTAGTCGAGCACACTTTTGCAAAAAAGAACCTATTATCAACATGCTTCCCTGTTGAATATGCAATAATTTCGTCAACAATATAATTTGCGATTTAACCACGACTTCGCGATGATCGTTAATCCATATATCTCTGTTGCCATGGTAGCACGTCTATAAATTTGCACCATTATGCTACGAACGTGAATTTGTGATAACGTTAATTAATCCCTCTTGAACCAAGTATGTTACTTTTGCTTGTATCTTTTTTGTTTCTTAGTTTATTTTAGAGCGAACCAAGAAAGTTCCTTCCGCTTCATTGTGTCTTGGTATTGATTCTTGTAATGATGTAACGTTGCTTATGTTCTTGCGAGTTTGTTCGGTGTAACTGGGATGATTGGAATTTCGGAATTGAGCACAAAGTTGTAAGAAGAAATGATAGAATGGAATTTGTTTGATAATTAAGGGTTGCTAGGAGTTTGCCCGAAAATGTACGTTCGAGAAAATTATAAATTTCTCAGCTCCTCAATCCCATATTCCTCGCACCCTTTTTAAAAAGAACAAGAGTACGTAACAAACGTTCGCAACAGCGAAATTGCTTGCAAACGACGCGTGCCAGCCACGGATGGCAATTGGAATTCGCATTTCCACGTGAAGAACATTTTTCCCGTCTTTTGTCTGGCACTTCAGAAGCGGGCAGATGCATCGGTGTGTGCACATAAATAAGGCATAACCGTGGGCGATCGGGCCTCGCTCGTGTGCTCTCCACCGACGGGAGAACCCACCAACCTCTTGCGCTCTCTCTCTCTGCGAAAGGGTGAAATCGCGTCGAGCTAAACCGCGAGGGAGAAAAAAAAATATATATCACCACTTAGAGGATGCTTTTAGCTCGATAACTAAGCTCGCGTGCGCGTTATTTCTCGCTTGGCTTTATGGGCATTATGCTTAAGTGGGCATCCCGAGGGTAACATCCCTGGATGGGCACTTATTTCTTTTGCACCGGATGGATTGACGAGCAGTTCGCTCTTGGGGAAATTACTCAACGGATTTCTTTTGGCGGGGACTAATTTATATTTCGAGTTTTATACGAGATTCACCTTTGCGATCTTATTATGTCCAGTGATTCTAAAAAGGTGTTTGTAAAAAACCACGATAATGCTTGACGATATTAATAGAAGCTAAATCGCGTCTGAACCTCACGATCAAGTGGAGGGTAGAGTATGTACGTTTTTTTTCCTCTTTGCTGTAAAAGCTGGGTGTTCCATAAAAATAGTAAGATCCGAGTATCTTTCCCATTTAATCGCTACTTTATTTTCCATGAATTCAGAGATTCGTAGAATCTTTTAATTAATCTGCGAGGTGTATACTAATACGGAGCAAAAACCTATATACCATACAGAGACGCACAAGTCCGAGGTATTAACGCAAATTATCTTCTTTAGTGTCCTTTTACGCATATTAGCTACTATCAAATATATTGAATACTTCATGGCAACCTCTAATCCTGCTAACTACTTGCAGAAATTTATTCCAATTGCATCGCCTGATATATATCTTGGATTCACGTAAATGAACTGTACTAATCACTGCATTTTTTAAGAACACCAACCGACACCAGAGGATTCGACGAAGCATAAATTGAACCGTACAGCGCTTTCCTTCATTTTATCAATAAACTTCGTCACGATGTAAAATTCATGTTCTCGCTGTATCTTCCCTACGAACGCATAATACGCAGAGGCTGGCAAAGATCTCGGCGCGTTCCTACCCGCGAGGAGGACGTGTACGCGCACGGGTACATTATAGCAGCTTGCGTCGTGGCTAAAGAGGCTAAGCTTACCGAAAGATTAAGGATCGTGACCGGTTAATACGAGGCATCGTGCGCCACGACTCCTAAGAATTTTCGATATTTGGCATCCGGGTTGTGTGCTCACAGCCACCGCCGTGCCGGCTGAAACCCTCGTGGAAATTATTTATCAAACGATAAAGGCAGCCCTCCCGTGGGACGCGTCGCGACGCAAGAGGAAATACGTTTAATTTCCCATGGCGATCGTAGCAGTGTCTGTGCGCCACGACCGTGGTCTAATCGCGTGTACTTGATAATATCTTGGTGCAGTCGTAATTTTGCAGAGCTTTCCTTCTTTTCCACTCTCTCGCCGGCGATACGTATCCACGATAATTTGATTGAAAATAGCGGGCGGAAGATACGCCGAGGGTGCTGCGAGAGATGACGGGGGTAGATCGGTCGCTGGCGAAGGGTGAGCCGTTTTAACGTACTGATCTATCAGGAACGCCGTTCAAAGACGAAAGCGTTTATTCCTTGGAGAAAACGTGACTGCGCTAATCGCTACCATCGCCGATTCGCTGCCTGGTTATTAAGAAGCTGCTGAATCTCGTGTTCAAGATATCATCGTATACGTGGCCGTCCGTGGACGAACATCAAAATTGTAAACTGCGTAAGACTAATAAAGAAAGTGAACTCGAAGCTCATGGTCCAATAAATACTCGTACGTTCCGTTATTATTGGGGACACTTTTCAAGCGACGCCTAACAATAATTACAAAAGGAAAGTGATTCGCAGCTAATCATCTTCCTTTCAGTGAATTCTCTTTGACTGGAACAACAGTCGGAGCTTCGTTCCGGCACGGTATCCAGCGATTTGCATAACACGTCCTCGTTACCGAAACGCGTCCGAATCGTCGCAGAAGAGGGAAACGGTAAAGGAGTACCGAGTAGGAATAAAAGAGCTCCTTTTACCCGTCTCGTGGGAAGCTTACAAATTTTTCGAAGAGCCTGCTAACGGCCGAGCTTGTTGCATACGTTGTGCGCTATGCATCCTGCATAAACTGGTTACTCGCGGAAGAAGGAACATCAAATTGAAGAACGGGCAAAAGGGAGGCGACTTGCACGCGGACAGCTCTGCGCCGCGATTCAGAAAGGATAAGAAAGGGGAGAAGCGAAGCGCGTTAATTGTCGTGATCAATTCTTAATGAATCCGATCCGTGGAAAATAGGCTCAATCGGAGCCGTTTATCCGCACTGATGAAACGGTTACAAATGCGTCCAATTTATTCTTGCCATTGGTACGTATCGAAGAAGAAACCCAATTAGTTGCGACAATTTTTTTTAATCCGCAATTTTTTTTTTTAATAATTTGTAATCCGCTCTCATCCGGAATATGTTTCGCCTCGTTCTATCAACGGAATACTCCGAATCAAGCGCAGTATCGTGAAAGTGCAGCCGGTCTGCATTACGCGTGCAAACTTTGTCTCTTCCAGACAGAGGTCCGGTTCGCTCTTAGACGGAATGTTTGCGGGCGGCAATTAAGCAATACCCGGCTCGCCGGTTACTTTTAATTGTTCTTAACGAGGCTAAACACGCCTGTGGTCCACGTCACGGCGCATAACAATGAATAACGGTTGCGGTGAACGAGTCCGTTTACTTTTGTTCCCTATTGTCGCCGCGCCGAGGGCAATGAGTCCGCCATAGAAGGGCTCGTAACGCGTATCATTGACGCGCGAGAACCCCGCCTACCCGCTATTATAATTGTGCACAAAGCTGGTCGAAGTCGGTTTGTTTCATACAGACAGAATCTCATTTACTTTATCCGTCGTGAACGAACTAATTTACTGGGGATTCTCGCTGTTTTCGTTCGATTCCGACGTGTGCATAAAAATAGAAACTATAGAGCTATATTTTAATCTGTTCTCGGAATCGTAATCAGGGCGATACGACTTATTACTTCGCAATCTCTTGCGGTGATCTAATTAAAATGTAATTAGAGTTTATTATAAGCGCGTGATTCGTTACGAACGATGGCCATGTTTTATGATTTAACAAATTCTAACTCGAAATCAATTCGGCTACGCGCAACTAGCGTTCGATTAATAAAAGTAAACTCACCGTCAGCTCGGCATGTCGCCCGACGTCGTTCGAATGTCGACGATGGAAACCCGTCACGCTCGAGAAAATCGTCGACACGATCATACGGCTACGCTGTATCACTGGTCACTTTTTAAATCGAGCGTCAACGCGCAGGGAAACCACGAGCATCACGCGAAAACGGACGAAACGAAAGCGCGTTCGACACTATAGGGTCCCTCTATCGCGCGTCTTTTCCTTTAATTTCCGTTTCTACGATGGTTTTCTCGAATCACGCTCCAGAAACTATTCTTTTTTAAATGCTTCGAATTACCTACGAGCTTCGCTGCTCGAGCGCACCGCTTGTTACCGCTGTACTCTCCAGCGGTACACACCTCAGCAACGGTCGCATGATACTGAACCGGTGGCACTCGCGAATCTCCCATTAGACTTCCCTCGCACCCCACCACAGCGCGACGCTAAGGTCGTCGTATGAACAACCCTTGGCGATTTTCCACGGGGAACTAAGGACATTCAACTATGCAGGCAAGAATGAAGCTAGTGGGATGTTAATCGCTTTCGTAATTGCAGCAACAAGATTTGTCCTATGCGGAACGATGCGATTGCAAATTTGTCATTTTAGTGATAACTAGATATGCGCTTTTCCTACAATTCTAAGGCAATGTTATACAGGGTCGCCCCCGTAACCGGTGGTACAACCGAACAGGGGATGATTCTACGTGGAAAAGGTAAGCGGAAAACGTGGAATAATATTTTCCCGTTCGAGGCTTCGTTTCCAAGAAAATCGACTTTAAACAGTTGCTTGGTCCGCATGCACGTTGGCTAATGTGTATGTCTAACTGGCGCTTGCGGTAGATGATTGCCAGTTCATGGATATGGATAATAACTTTGGATAATCGTTATTTCTTCATTATACAAGGCCGGAGAAAAAAAAAGTGTATGAGAAGCTTCGTTATTTCAGAAATAATTCAAAATGTTTGTCACCGTGTCGGGGACACGATTACTGCTGTATTTCCTACTGCCTCCTGGTGCCTTACTTCATTAAACGGCAGAGCAATTTTCCGCTTTGATTCACTGACGCACAGGGACTATGCAAGTGTTTAAAATCACCTTCCTCGGGAACGAAACATCGGATGAGAAAATTCGATTCCACATTTCCGACTTTTGCTTTTTTTCACGCAGAAATATCCCTTTTTCCGGCTGTACCACCAGTTACGGGACACTCTGTGCAAATCCTCCGAGTGTACGATCCACAGTGCTTTTCCTTGCACCATACGTATTTCTTAGGAAATCAGGCGCGAACCACTTTCTGCGGTCTCTGTAATCGTGTACTTCAACGACAGAGTAAGCATATACTATCGCGGGCACGGTTGCCCACAGGGTGTACAGAGCAACAGATTACGATAGTTGCATGATTATAAAAGCTCCGAGATGGACAGTTATGAGTCACGCTCACGGTGTAGAAGGAAGCATCGTTGCACATACCGTAAATGCAAATATCGGTCGTCTATTTAGGAATCACTAGAACATTGCCCCATAGCCGGCAGTAGAGTACCATTTACGCCGTTAAAGTTCATGTGCCGTATGTACTATCGTTCAAACTCGTTTCGCCCCTCTCGTTTAACGAAACACGAGAAGCGCGCGATTAATACTGGCAAAATCCGCGTGTACTCCCCGGGATCTTACGTAATCGTGTATTTTCCAGGAGGTCAAGTAACTTTTCACCGTGAATCGTCGGATGGTTGCACCCTTTGCCGAGGCAGCCGCGCGTGAACACATCTATGACCGACAATAATGTGCAAAAAAAAAAAAGAGAAAGAGAAAATCAATCCGATGTGTACCGAATGGTAATTTTCCTGGAGATTCTAAGGAAAAGTTTCTGCGCATCGTCGTCTCTTACACGCTGATCGATTGCTTAAAAATTCTATTTATGGTGCAGTTAAAATATAAGAAAAAAAAACGGAATACGCGTGAGCTTCGCCGTGTTTACTTGTAAAATTGTAATCTCGACGAGTGGCCATCGAGAGTTCGATATTTCAATGGACTGCCTTCTGTTTCTGCTTGCAAAAAGATAATGCTATAATCATCGTTATCGTGCCTCGAATCACAGCAGTAAATTCGCTTCAGTTTGAATGTCCTCTGTATCGATCGATTTATAAATATTTTATTATTATAGACGTTTGCGTAACGCGTTAAATATAATTCAGCGATCCCTGCATCCCTGTCGTTCTTTTTTTTCTTTTAAGTGCAGATTATTATCGGTGCGCATTGCGGTCAGCGTCGCGGGCAAAAGGTTTCGCGCGTCGATTCGTGGCACCAATTTTTCAGCAGCTGAAACAGCTTATGATTCAATCGCAGTGGGACAATAGTCCACGCCGGGAATGTCGACATTTCCCGGTCGCGATTCTCTTTCTTGTTCGTGCGATCCTTTTCTGTGGTACCGGGACTCTCCCACATTTGTTCTTAACGTGACCGCATTCCAGGAGGAATCTGTGCCCCCACCCCCAGCCTATCGGTATGCATTTGCATCGTTTTCAACGCGCCAAACTGTAGCGTCGGAAATGAAAGCTCCAATAAACACGACGAAATTATTACACTAAATACAAATAATATAAAAGGAGGTAAATGAAACTCGAACTCCAGTTGACTTAAAAATTATCTCATTTCAAGAAAAAGGTCAGATTATAATTAAGATTACCTATACGTTACGTCAGCAAAGTGCTTTTCTCATTGGACATTTGAGAGATTATTCTGAACAGCTGCAGGAGGAGTCTATACCACTTCCGCAGGTATACCGTCGCAAGAAGCTGCGGTTTTCCACAGAACTCGATAAACCGCAAGCCACCGGATTGCCCTTGATAACCGGGTAAACGCATTTCAGTGGAGTACTTTCCATTATTCGTTTCGAATCGAAAGGGGACAGGAACGCGGACTCCGTGGGAAATCTATTTTGCTAAAAGAGAAATCCTATCCTAAAACAACGTTTCACATCGCGTTTCGTCTATGTTAATTTTTGTTACATTTCTGTCACGACGGCTTTAATCGCTGGGCGTCTTAATGCGCTCGCGACATTCCTCAGTCTTATCGGTCGCCAAGCAGCGCCTTTCGTTTTTTCATATTTTTCAATTCGAACGATCGATAAAATTATTATCCGCTCGCGGTGTCTCTCTTCGCTTCAGGTTAAACACCAATATCGCGAGAATTCATTTAAACCAAACGACGCGGGATACGGTGGAAAGTGTGCGCCGCGAGAAAACCGAGAACGCGACTGCGTGCATTTAAATACGTGCCAGAAGGAAATTTTCATAGAATGACTCGCGCGTTTCGACGATCACCGAGAAACGTGATTTCGATGATATCTGAATAAATACGAGCGCAATGACGGAGCATATAAAATTACCTTCCACTAACACGATCTTAAGGAAATTTTCATAAATCACCCGCCTAACACTTCCACGATCGTAAACCACTTCGTTCTCCACAAGGCAGAAATAGCAACCACGTGCTCATACGCGTCCGCGTCAAGCCTCAGCACGATCCTCTGCATCTTCGCGCGTTAATAGAAACGCCGCTTCGATCGGATCCGAATGGGCGCGATACCGGAATACAGAACGATCGGAAGTGAAGCCTCGCGAGAAGGGTGAAGCACGCGCCCTTTGTTCGCCGATGTGCACGCGCGCGTCTTTTGGAACGCGTCGCAATGAGTCGATGCCTGATTACGCGTAAAGAGCTTTTCTTCAGAACGCTTGAACAAAAACGCACGGCTTCCTGCCGTTGATTTTCCAACAACGATCGAGACGCGTATCGTGGTCGCGCGATCGGCCGGCTTGGTCATCGGCATTGGACGGTGAATATTCCCCGGTCGTGCGACCCGGGACACAATGAAGACGTAGCGAGTACAATGCGAGTCACGCCGATCATACGGATACGTAAAGCGCGCTCGCGGATGTCCCGCAGCCTGGACGACACAAAGGCGGAAACATCGGAGACGATCGTAACTTGGAGAAAAAGAAAGGGCCCCGACGGCGAGGTGAAGAAACGATGACGAAGCAAAGGGCAACGTGCGCGCAATGATTTACGTACACGCGACCGATCGGCCAGCATAATTTATCGACGAACAGCGTGTACAAGCCGGCCGATCGATCACCGTTCACCTAGCACGATGACGTTAATGAGGACCATCGGTACACTTAGCGATACGTTAGCCGACCGGTCGTCGCTGCGGACGAGTTTGTCATATTCGCCGGTGGTGTTCGCGCCAAGGGAGAAGTGGGCAACGGCTTGGAGGATCATCGGGCGGGAAGATGTTTCGGAAGAGACCACCGCTTATTGTCAGATCCCGACGCATAATAAATCGCGGATGCCGAAAGTAAGATGTACGTGCGGAAAAGATCGGGAATGGTTCGGGATCGATCAATGTCATCGCGTACGATCACGTACACGAGCATGACCGCAGGTGTACACAAATCTGCCGCGGTAGCTACTTCGATCGTGCACCAGGTAGATAATTTGTTTACCGGAAAGCGTAATTGCTCGAAGCGAACTTTCGCACGTGAGCGATTGTCAGCTGGCGAACGGTACGCTTTGATAGCTTCGTCTTGACGACAGAACGCAACGAGCTACCGTCAATTCTCAGGATCGCGGTTCGAGCAATTCGCAAGAGGAGGAACGCGGAGAATGCCCTTTCCTTCTGCACTGAATCGCGACGCCTACCGCGATGATTGAATTATTCACGATTACTGATGAATCTGTTTATCAAATCGCGATTTTCAATTACTTCGTCCAGCCGTAATCAATTAAGCAATAATTTACCTAGTTAACCGAAATCCCTGGGGTACGTATCAATAGATCTGCGGTCACGGCTTAAACGTTCAGCGTTCAACGGTCGGTCGAATTAATCTACGAGACGGAATTTGTACCGCCGCGTATCTTTGCCTACGGTTACAGAGAGCTACGCGTCCACCCACGGGAGTCGCAACGAGCCGGGCGATAATAAAGCTTCCGGTCTGGCAGCGGTAGCCGCAGGACACAGAAAACGAGAAACGTCGGGGGGGAGAGAAGAGAATTATTATTCCTTGGTCGTACGGCGCGTGTACAGAGCAACGTACACGAACCGGATGCAACACGTTTGATTTACCTCGCACGCATACACCTGGCCACCGTGCCTCCTGGATGCACCTTTAATTGTTCGGTTCGATCGACAGTATGTTAATTGGGTTAAAAATTATGTGAAAGAGTGCGCGCTCCATTTCATTTTCGGTTTACAGGAGTTTACGAGCATTTTTTTTTTTTTTTAATTTTTCCAGAGGTGTTTGGGAAACATTGCGAAGCTGATTACGATAGAAGATCTAGAGAGCGAAATAATTGTCTACGCTTCAACTCTGCTACCGCTAAGTATTTTCGCGCAACGAAGAGATAGATAGTTTTTACTCCAAAAGCTTCGGTGTCATAATATGCGCATAACTTTAAACGTTTGCAGCCTTTCGAATTTGTACGAATTCATTGTTGAAATACAGAAGGTATGCAGTATCGTTCGAACATTAGCATTCGTAATTGAGAGTCACACTTGCATATTCTGGGCGCTTGGTACACAAAAATCGAGCGTCGGAATTTTACCTTGCCGCTCTAATCAAAGCTAAACTGATAAAATCGTTAACAAGATCGTGATCACTGTTTGAATGGAATTGGTTAAATAAAGGGAGGTAACGAGAAATTAAGATAGGCACAAAGGTTACCGAAAACTTACTTACGAAATGTCCATAAAATGAAGATAATAATTGGAGCTTATCCATGAGTGTAAACTATTTTACAATCACGAAAAGAAGGCATTTTACAATTCGACGAAAGAATGTATCTATCTCTACATTGTGCAACAACCACTTTTGCAATTTTCCTTTTTTCCACGAACTACCTACAGTTGCAATTAAAATCGTAACGCTCTGGCGTAATGTATTCGCGATATACGCAAAGAAACGTTAAGTTCCATTGTAGATTACACACACACACACTGCATGCGGGTAATTTTACGGTTTCTAAACTGCTCCTCCGTTTCGCTATCGAAGAACTTGGACGAACACGTGAACGTGGCATATACCGTAAACTATTAGCGTTTATAAGCTTCACTTTCTTTCCCTCGCTTCTGTTATTACGCGGGGCTGGATGTGCCAGGGCGCGATGGAATTTCTTAATTAGCGTAATTCCCGTCGAACTTTCTTCCATAGAAATCCGCGATCGTATGAGACGAACACGCGACGCACGTAGGCATCCGAGTATCTGTTATTCAACGATCGAATAATAATCGCTGCACAGTAATCGTTGAACAGTGAAAGCGTTACCAACGACAGAATATTAGGGAAGATAACTCTGCTATGCTTCTATCTTACTTTTACCCCCCCCCCCCCCCTGACAAACGATGCATCCTCCTAAAAGCTTTCTTCGCTACTGCGACTAACTGAGAATTTCACGCGAAACGCAAACTGCTGAAAGGTAAAAGAGAATTATCAGCGGACTCACCGGGCGATCCCTGGTCAGCTTCGCAGGCTTCACATCGGCGTCCACGTAAAATATAGAATTCATTTCCCTGGTGTGAAACCACATCGTTCTCTTGCGCGACTCAGCGCCGCGATCTCTTGGAAGGGACGACCAAATTCATTTCATTACTTCCCACGTGCGTCAGATTTGCATACGCGTTTATCACCTCGCGAAACTGGAAAATTGAACACTTCCGCCGGACAACTTTTTTTTTTCTTTTTTCCTTTTAATTCAATCACTACGCCCGGTACGCACTGGACATATCCTCAATGGATATCGCGAAAACGAAGAACCGTCGGTGAATTATTTGTGCTTTTTAATGGAAACGAGCGCCGGTGGGTTCGGCGCGGTTTGTCGTTTTATCACGACGCGCGGATGAAGATAAAGTTTTCCCGCAGCGAGATCACTGGCTGATAGGACAGCGAATCGAAAGGGGCGATCGCGAGCTCTTTTCGCCGCGGTGGCCCCGTGAAAACTGGAAAGCGAAACGTTTATCGCATAGGTACGCCTCGCTCGCGCGTGTACGCAACGTGTCCTTACCCCTACCCCGATCATGTTAATTAGCTCCTCTCTTCTTGACCCGTCGCGATGGGCCTCTTGCAAGTTAATTAGCGGCTCCCTTAATTTTCTTATTCCACCGCAAAAGCGACAGCGAGATCGGGCCGTGCCGAGCTTGCCCGCAAATCATACTGGCTGCAAGTGCGATATTAATTAACGGGGGCAAACACCGCCCCTATCGAGGAATTTCATATTGGGAACGTGTTAATGAAAATAGTACGCGCTAGGATGATAAACAGGATGGTAAATTTTGTTTCCTATACCGGGGCCGGAATAATAATGATTGTACGCTTTGTTGCTATTTCATTTGTCTGGTTGACGCGCGGAGAACAAATAAACTAAGCTCTAAACAGCAAATTTCACGCGTCATTTCGGCTGCAACGCGCCACATAACCGTTTGGTAGACATGCCAGGAAATTAGGATCTGTCCAGACGAAATTACGGTGATAAAAATATGAAATTCCAGTCGATTTAGCTAATTCATATTATTATAAATTAAATTCATACGCTTGTATCATGGCTACTGGAACGGAATTGTTGACCACCGCGGAACCACACCTTATCCCAGGGTAAAGAGTTCAATAATTGCATTAAGCGCTGTAAAAATACATGTATATCATTCAAAGTGCAAGATTATTACACACGACCTAAAAACAGTATTCCATGAGGAAGCAGCTAAACTATCATCACTGCTTAGAAACTTTCGTACGCGATCATAGTCTGTCCCTTTGTACGTGTACTTCAATTTCAAAGAACGGAAAATAAACGATGAATTTCAGATATGCCGGATACTGTCCTCAATACCGCTATAGATGCGGTGAAACGTATGGAAGTACCACCCACAAAGTACTCCTTGATCCCACAGTAAATCATGCGGAGACGCTTATTTTATCGAACCGCGCCACGGACGATTACGAGGTTTCGTGAAATTTGTCAAACTCCCCATTTGATTGTTTAATCTGTACCGTACCACAGGCTAATTTCAACTGAACATCAACGCATCTGACCGCAGGTCCAAAGACCACCAAAGAATGACATAGACGTGGTAAACGCTCGGTACAAAAGGACCGATCCTATATTCATGCACCCCCTTATGCCAGGATACGAAGGTAACAGAGTTGGAGATTGAAAACGTCGCTTTCAATTTCATCTGGGATGCGACCTTTTCATTTCAGGATTTACACCGAAGTTGAGGGCAAGAAATGGGCAACGGTACACGGTGCTAGCTACGGAAGGGCTGGCGGAGTTCGAGCGGCAACAATTAAAGAATAAAGCAGCCCTTAACGAGCTGAAGAGGACGATAGACATACAGAGCGGATACGGCGAACCCCGAAATGTGAAAGATCGTTTGGTAATACATCTGTAGATTGAATGGAAGGGAATAAGGCCGGGACTATGATCATGAAACGTATCTCCCGAAATTGTTAATAGCTGATAGAGAGCGAGTTTAAACTGCCGATGCTATCGGTGCGACCCGATTGCGTCGGCGTGATGAGAAACTTATTTCTGGACGAGCAATGCGAGAAACCCCGGGATCACGCCCCGTCGCCTTACTTTATGGACAATGCGAATCCGCAGAAGTACTTTATCAGCAGTGAGTCGATTTTTGTCTAATCATTATTAGCTTGAACTTGCCTTCGAATAATCCGCTGGCGTACAGTTAACGCAAGCGATATTCGCGTAAGATTCAACTGTTTTACGATATGCTTAACCTTCGCCGATCCCCTCGCCGAACGATCAATGAAATGGTATTACCGAGTTGTTGCGTTTAACAATTACCTATTGTAATAAGTAGCGTCACAAGATGGATCTTACGGATAGTGAAAATCGAATGCGATATACCTTCGTGCAGGAGAGAGTAAGAAGTGAGCGTGGAAATTGAAGGCTTGCTTTAATAATAATTCTCTTTTTTAAACATATTTATGCACGGTATAAAATATCACATATTCCTATCTATCAAGAATACGCGGGCCACATACCATACGGATACGCGCATTTCGGAAAGTCGAACGTTCCTGCCACGAACAGCGCCCTTTGCGATTTCACGTCCGATTACAGGAAACGACAAAGTACAGAATGGGCACCGGTAACGATTTCGCGACCAGATCCACCGATCGTGATTCAACCTACAGCGATCTATCACAAGCACGTCGGGATGCTACCGAATTATCTTGGACATGTCCCTGGGGAAACATTCAGGTATGCGCCAAGCGCCCGAATTACTCCTTCGATATTCTTCGAAATGTGCTTTAACATATCTTATCCAAGTCTCAACGTTTGTATTTAGATTCGGTAAAACTTTCGGTGCGGACACCAAAGATGCGAAAAGATGGCTTCGAGGCGATTTTTCTGCGTAAAGTATTCAATATTGCCCAACAGTCTATCGAGTGAAAGAAATATTCAATTACGCCGTTTTATCTACTTGTAAAAATTGTAATGTTCATGTTCGGATAATGCGGAATACAGACGTGGAATGATACGAACCGCCTTTGAGCCTTACTGAAAAATCTAACAGTCACATATATGATGTGTTTAACTTGACTAAAACGATGCCTCTGATATAATAGCAGTTTAAGGGTACACTTTACCGTTGCGAAAATGTTATAGAGAAGCTTTCGACTTTACACTTTGAGACTTCCATTTCATTAAGATCTCGGCAGCACTTTTCAAGTTTTCATCTTTCTACAAAAAAAGAAGCACAATCCAGTAGAAGTTAAGGTAAGAGCTAAATAAACATTATACGATGTTATTCGCAACTAACTCTTACCTTTATGAAGCAATACCGTACATTATCTTCGCCTAAATGTTTATGCTCGGGACTGTAAAACGCGGACGGTGGAATTCCTTGAATACCAACGTTTTTTGTCATCCACTTTGTGAAGCGATAATCTTTATGCTCGTCCGTTTCTTCGTCCAATTTAACTCGATCTGTCAAAGCCGTCCAGTTAGCTACCATGAAATATCCGCCCTCGGGGATCGTTGGGATCATTCCTACATCGCTGAGGAACTTGGCCATGTAATCTCGTTTCGATAATAATTCCTTGGCCAAACTGGAAAAGTAGCAGTCTGGATGATCGAACCTTTCTAATTCTTGTTCGAATCCTACAGCTATAGCTTCCTGAAAGATTAAACATTATAATTCTAAATGATAATTGGAAGTGGCGTAAATACAAGTTCGTTGGACAATTACTTGAACTGGTGTGCTGCACGTGTATAGATTATTCTGATGAACAACTTGTAAATTGTATAACAAATTCGCTGGACCATAGGCCCATCCTATTTTCCATCCAGTAACACTGAACGTTTTGCCGGCAGATCCGATTGTAATAGTACGTTCGTACATGTCGGGCAACGTTGCTAAAATGCATCTACTATGTGAAAAAGATAACGTGAACGATATGACTTTAACATTGTTGACCGTTCTTACCAATTCTCACGTGTTTAGACGGTTCATAAACCAGCCATTCATAGACCTCATCGGATAAAACAAGAGTATTCCATTTCTTAGCCAATTTCGCGATAAACTGTAATTCATCTAAACTAAAGACTTTTCCAACTGGATTGTGCGGCGTGTTAACAATTATTCCCTTAGTCTTTTCATTGAAAAGACTCTCTAGTTCTTGTCTGTCAAATACCCAATCTGCAGAACTGAGCAGACCATTTTTGCTTTTCTTAAAAAAAAAAGGCAAGAAAATTATGCCTAATGTTTACTTGAAGGATTTTAATTTCGTTTGCTGGAATATGCGCTTATATTGTAGACCTACTGGTTTCAAAGCAATAAACCTTGGAGTGCCACCAGCTACCCTGACCATAGGTTCGTAACAGTCGAAAAATGGTTCGATAATTATCCACTCATCGCCAGGATTAGTGTGGCCTTGTATTGAGGCGTATAATGCTTCATAGGCACCAGCAGTTACAAGAACTTCATTATTTGGATCCAAGGTGCGATTTAAAAGTTTAGAATATAATTTTGCAATGACATTTACTAAACGTGGGTGACCCTGGAACAATAAAATGTATGAAAAATTCGCAAACAATATATAAATCATATCTTTTATATGTGTAGCACTTACAAACCCTCTGGTATATTGATTCAAAAGAGGATTATCGCTAGTGGTTGCAGCGGCCAGAGCTTTCGTTACGTTCTCTGGCGCATGAAAATCTGGGAATCCCTGTCCTAAGTTTAATGGTTTATATTTTAAAGCAAGCTGAATATATTCCACCCTAAAATAGAATTATTTGGAGTAAAACATATGAAGAACAATGCTTCAAATTCTTTGTATACTTTATTATTTACCATACTGATTTTTCATTGCCCCTAAAGCGGTCCGGAATATCAAATTTTGTAATCATAGCAGAATAGTTTCGAAAGTTTCTCGATGCAATTAAAGCAGCCGACGCTTTGGAAGTTGCAAATGTGCAAATTTTGGTAAGCATCTAAAAAAAAATTGGGAACAGTAAATTAGAAAAGTATATACAATAACATTGGAATCGCTGATTTAAAATTATTATAATGAACGTTTACCAGATGAGATGCAATAATATGCAGTAGCTTGCTTTATCGATTTCACTGCGTAGAATATATCGCAAAGTAATTACAATGGCAAATCTGGCCGCTTCGTTATCGAAATAATACTTATGCAACAAGTTTCATATTAAAAATATTGTTCAATCGGAGGAAATTCCTAGATATTATAGTAGTTTTATCACGCACAATTGGTAATGCATGTGCTAATCATTAAATACCGCAGTTTCATCTCCCTTTTTCCGCATTAGATACTACTTTCGTAATTGTATAACATTCAAAACACTATCTATCCGTAGCGCAATTACGAGTATTGCAAAATGTATTTGATGACGCGTTTGATCAATGCATTTGTTAAAAGATTGAAGAGTTCAAATGCATGCACAATACTTTACTCGTTTATTCAGTAATATGGATTATTCTTAATTGTATTATTACAAGATCGAAAAAAGTATACGCCACGGTGTACTTACAAAGAAAAGAAGTAAGTGTTGACTGCGAATCTTCATTTTGAAATTAGTACGAGTTGCGAATTATAAATTAGAGCTATATTAACGAATACTCAAACTTTAAACCTAGCAGGCGGAGAAATGATTTCTTTTTAAAGGAGTTCAAGGTAATTGAAAAGTTTGAAACACAGGCCTTCTTCTGCATTTGAAGTGAAAGGCATTTTAAAGTTAATGAAAGTTCCATCTTACGATTCTTCATTGAACTACGTATATTACCGCAATTCACATGGTAAAAAAAAAAGATCATAGCATTATTTAACCTAAACGGGATACATTATTTTATAGTTCTAACGGTTATAACAAAGATACTGTATGTTACAGATAAATATTCGGAGCAACAGTAAGTTTAACATTTATCGATAAAGTTATATTAAAGATGACTCAAACGCAACAAGCAATTGAGGAACTATACGATTCTTATACAAAAACTGCTGCGGATATTATTTCTTATTATGGTAGATATTGCAAAATTTATTTAATTGCATAAATTAGTTTAATTTACGATAATGCTGATAATGAAATTTGTCAAATGTCCACATAGTTTGTACTTTTCTACTTACAGCCGGCGATGAACGGAAGGAAAAATTACAAGAATTAAGGGATATAGTGCAAAATAATTGCATCCAAGACAAACGATTAAAGTTAGCACAAATGATAAAGTATCGTGTATTGGATTTACATGACATTGATGATCCTGAGAAGGATGATCAGCTGAATAATAACGAATCCATTATAGAAGTAATTATACCCTCGATTAATCGATTCATTGAAATCATAAGTATATCCTAATACACTAAAACATTTTAAACGTTTCAGGAGTATGAGAACGCCTTATCTGAGATCAGTACAGATGTACAAAACGAACCGAAACTTTTAGAATTTAATAAACACCTAGAGGCACTGCTAGGTATACCTAAAGACCTAACAATGCAGCACTCTATTGTTTACTTAACAGAAATATTAATATAACTACAATACTGTTTGTTCAGATCGGGTAGCACATGAGGGAGATCATGGAGATGAAGAATTACAATTATCGGGAGGCTACATAAACGTAATCGACCCAATCACAAAGAAGAGAATAGTTGATCCTGTGAAGAACACCTTATGCGGTCATACCTATGACCGAGAGAGTATTACTGGACTGTTGAAAGTTAATCAGAGAACTAGGTGATTATTTTATTAATTGGCAGAACTAATAAATCCTAATATAGAATACAACTGCATATTGCATTTACAGGTGTCCAGTCATAGGTTGCAGGAGCAAAGAGTTTGTAACACTTGCACATCTCCGTACGGATGTTGTAACAAAAACGTATCTCGAAAAAAATCCTGCATAAGCATTCCGGGATACGTGAGCCGCGAATTAAATAATTTAAAGTAATGCGTTTATCTTTTGTATCACTGAGGAGCACATGAAATTCGGAAGTATGCGTTTTGTACATCGTTAAAGTTAAGACAAAGGGAGGACATGATGTTTTATGTGCCTGGAATAATAGCTGTGACTTAACGCGATACGTGTGTTAAATCGCAGCAATTATTTATGCGATTGAGAATTATGTAAGAACGATGATTCTGTTCCAAGACTGAGTTTTTCCATTGAATAAAAGCAAGAGAATTATCTTTATTTGTTATTCGATTGTAGTGTAGAGCCTCACCTTTAATTTGAGTCCGAATTTGTTAAACAATTCTGTCTACGAGCAGAGAAAAATGTATTTCTTTGAAATGCTAATATGGGAAGTTGACAAGATTAGTTCCATAGTTTGACCGTGAGATGGGTATAGGCGTCGCGTTTCAGAAAATGTAAGGACCTATCCAAACTGGAACATTGCAGCTGGCACCTACAATCCAACTAAAGACTTTGTCAGCAACACATTTATTGAACCGCCGTTACGTTGCCATCGGCGAGATTCACGCGGATTCCATTGCTCGCCGTCGGCGAGATTCCTGCCGATTTTACTGCTCGCTGTCGGCGAGATTCACGCAGATTCTACTGCTTGCCGTCGGCAAGAGGCTAACGCCGATTCCACTGCTCGCCGTCGGCGAGATTCACCCAGATTTCACTGCTTACCGTCGGCAAGAGATTAATACCGATTCCACTGCTTGCCGT